>OY728151.1:231032934-236032934 GCA_963277665.1 Viscum album
ATGATAACATCTCTTGTGTGTACGACGGACTACCGCCTCATGAAGTGATGTGACTCATTTTTTGCTTAAACTTTAAATGGAAGGTAGTAAAGTTAAAATTAATGAATATATGTGATATTTATGACCTAAAAATAATTTTTAAATATTAGAATTCTTTGGAAAACAATAACGTTGCTCATACATACATGTGGACTACCGCCTCCACGTAGCGATGTGAAATTTTTTTCATTTTATTTTTACATAGATGTTAAAAATGATGGATTTTATTAATATGAATTATATATATAAAATATTAATTATTATTTAAATATTTATTAATATTTATTTTTCTTTCATTACATCTGTCAATAAAAATGGAAACAACATTCATACATACGTATGACTTACCGTCTCCATGAACAGTGTAATCCATTTTCTATCTCGAATTTGTGTAGATTACTATAATTACATATATAATGAATATATATGATATTTAAATAATAGTTAAAATTATTTATATTATATAACCATAATTAAATTAAAAGTATCAAAATTACCAAACCAAAACATACATGAAAAACAAAGCAATTATCACATAAAATAATGATTTTAATAAAGAAATGTTAATAAATGGGTGATAAAAGAATATAAGTAAAATAATATATGGTATTAAATATATGATTATTTTTATTTAATATATTTTTAATAAACCTATATTTATTATAAAGTAGTTTCTAACACGTACTATGAAAACTAGACCTAAGGTAAGGGTTTCTAGTCCACTTTTACTTTCATGAGACATATGCCATATTCACTAATTATTCCTTTATGTGGTGTATATAATTTACCCTTTATATATTATATCATGAATATATTTATCTTAATTTTATTTAAAGTTTCATTTGATTTTATTTATTTCATGGGTCTTATGATTCAAATGTTACCAAAGTGGTAAGAGTTTATTTCACAATCACATCATTATTCAGGATTATTTATGTTTAAGTATTATTTGTGAGAAATATTTTATATTTATATATTAAATTAAATATATTTTATTATACTATGGTTATTAATTAAAATTTTTAAGTAATAATACCATTTTTTCCTCTTTTGTACTTAAAATTATCAAGAAAATGTTTATAATAAAAGTTAACATTATTTCTCTCTTCTGTCAAAAATATTTTTTCTTATAAAACTATGTTTTATAAAAGTGTTTTAAAAAATGTTTTTAACATTATAAAAATGATTTATTAATGAAAATTTTACCCATGTTTAATTTTTTATAGTTTTTTTGATAGAAATCTTCTTATAATTTTCTAAACATGGCCTGTTTGGAATTTATCAAAAATATGAAATGAATATTTATTTTAATATTTATAAAATGAATAGAATTTCCCACTATCATGAAAAATAAATGTTTAAATATTAATTTATAATTGTGAAAGGTTAATTTCAAATAAAATTATTTTTTTAATACTTTGTAAATTCTTAGTTTTAAAAATTGATTTTCAAAGTGGAAAGTTTATTTAAAAAAAATGTTTTTGACGATCTCTTTATGAAATTTCTATTCATCAATGAAGGTAACCCTTATTCTAATCATTAACCAATGGGGATATGTTGTAATTATACCATTATTATTATTTCTATAGATGGTTTATGATTATTTTGACTGGGGATATACCAGTTTGATAACATTTATATTACTCTGGATGGTTTATGATTATGTTTATTGATTGGGAAAAGTATTAAAATTTTGTATGATAGTTTTTCTAATACAAATTTTTATGTTTATTATATTTAACCCCTTAATATGAGGAATTTATTAGACATAATAGGTGAATGACAGGGCCCACTATTTCCCCTCAATGCATCAGTAGGTCACATGAGACAAACTGGATTGGGTTTTTGGTAGAGGCCTTACCCATTTATGTAAGATTTATTGGCATGAGGTCTTGAAGGTATGGTTTTTATATCTGAAATTATTAATTCCCTCATTTTGATATTAGTCATTTATTTCCATGTTATTATTAAATTATTTATAATATCCATGGAAAATTTTCAGGCTCATATGATTACGTATAGGGAATTATTTGATCATTATTTATCATTAACATATTATGATCAAGTTATTGATTAAATGACATGTGTTTTAGTTATTTACCAATCCATATTGATTATGATTTATTTATTCACAGATTACACTATACTCAAACCCTTATTGAGCATTTGAGCTCACCCATTTCTTATGTTTCTTTACCTAGGTTGTTAATATGAGTATTATGATTGATATACAGGGTTATGCTAGAGGAAATAATGATTCAATTGAAGAAAAAACTTTTTTGTATTTTATGTTTTCAATTGTAATGTGAATTTCAAGTATGTATGTAGTTTACCGAGACTAATAAACTATTTGGTCATTCATGATATGAGTCCTTGTATCTTATGCCAATGCAATAAAGTTACCACTAAATCTGGGATACTAGGGTTGGGGTATTTACATGTATTGTGGTTTTCTTTACATGAAGTAAATTTATATTTCAGTTTTTATTTCTTTAAATAAATATGATATGAAGTGACTTAATTTATTACTTATTTAATTAGGTATCTATACAGGACTTTCTTTTAAAACAAGATCATTATCATTTATGGTTTTATGGATCCAAAATATATTTTAACAACTATGAAATATCTAAATGATGATGATAAAGTTACATATATATGTGAAATATTAGAAAATATTGACAATGGGTATTGGTTTTTTCCATTTATTGATGAGTAAGAAGATTAAGATAATTATAAACTAATATTAATTATAATTTCATTAATTTTAAACTTTTTATATTCTAGTGGTCATTAGATGTTATGTTTATTTTTCCCACATGAAGGAAAATTATATTGGTTTTTCTATTTATTATGTGGAGATGGTAAATTTTTTTATAAATTGTTAAAAAATTAAATTTTATTCTTTTTTATATGCACTTTAATCTTACCTCTAATATACATGTTTTTTAGTTAATATATAAAAATATAGTTCATGGAAAAAGTTCAATGATGACCACTTTTCAATATTGATAGACAAGAAAATTAAATACATAAAATTAAAGGTAAATAAATTTTATATTAGATAATATTTGTTTTGACCTAAATATATGTTGGTTTTTATTTTCAAGTTAATGTTTCATAACTAAAGTGTCATCATCAAAAAGAAAATGTGTATTTTGATTATTATATTTTAAGATTCACACATGAGATCATCACAATTGGGATTATGAATAAATTAAATATGGCTAGTTATATTAATTATTTTAGGTTTTATATCAAAATGTTGTATTTTTTAATATTATAACATTCATTACTATTATATATTTTCAATGATTTTTCATTGTATACGGATGAAGATGTTAACCACCTTTTAATTTTTTTTTTCAAATTATTTTTTAGGTATTGTTAATTTATAGATTAAGTATCATGTATACCTCTTTTAACTAAAGTTTAAAAATTGAGTATTATAAAATTTATTTTTGGTTTATATGTTGGGTTTTTCTATTTATTTCATGTAAAAAAATATTATATGATGTTGGTTCATGTATATATTTCTATTTTCTTAAAAAAATTATAACTTTACACATCGTTTTATAACAAAAATCAACATGGAATATGAAAAAGAGTGGATTTTGACATCATTTTTTACCCAAAAACAACATCTAAAGTCACTTTCTACATCGGTTTTATGGTAAAATCGACAAGGAAATGTAATATTTTTTTCACATCTTTTTGCATCAATTTAAAATAAAACTGGTCTGGAATCTAAAAGAGAGTTGATTTTGATGATAGTTTTTCCCAAAACTAACATTGAAATACACTTTACATGTTGGGTTTATGGTAAAACCAATATAGAAATGTATTATTATTATTTTTTCATCTTTATGCATCAATTTTACCATAAAAATGATGTGTAAATATGTGAATTTTTTTGATAGTTTTCCTTGTCAGTTACCCAAAAAAATGAAATTGAAAGATCCCTTAAATTATCTTTTTATTTCATGTTTTAACGTTGGTTTTCAAAAAATTGATGTTGAAACTATTATTTTTAACATCACCTACATCAACATTGGTTAATAAAAGATGTTAATTTTTATAAAAAAATCAATGCTAAAATATTCTTTTCCACTAGTGATGTAATCAATTCTTAAGACTAGTAACTTTTTAAAAGTTCTTGGTAAGGTAAATGATATGTGTTGGGGAAAACCTTCCCAAGTAAATGAACTACTAAATTATTTCAACAAGTGATTCTAGATGTTTATGATAAGTATAGAATAATTCAATTACATTTTCAAGAGCATTTGATGAAATTTGACATAAGGAACTCCAGTCTTCACCCATTTACTCAATATAATTGGGTATTCCAATGAATTGGAGAGACTATATATATTCTATAATATTTATTCAATTTTTGTGATGCATAATATTTTCATTGATGGAATTATTTTGATAATATGAATCAATTCAAAAAAAAATATTTTTGTTCTCAAAGTTTTGAGGATAGATGAACTAGGAATATGATTTATAGGTTATAGTGCCATATTTTCAATAAACATGGGTAAAATTTCAAACCTGAATAAGAATAGTTACTTGGAGAGTCCAATAATGTTTCTTTGAGTAACTAACCAAGTTCATTGAAACCTAGATTTATCATGAAGGAAGAGTAATTATTTCATAGAATAGAATTTTCTAAAATACCTAATGGGGTTTGAGCCCATACAATGCCCATATCAGGTATCATTGTTATAAAAATTAATTCAATGATTTTGAAGTGTATGTGATTCCAAATGTATACTTGACACATGTTGTAAATATACAGGAGTTAAAAAATCAAAGGATTAATTGATAATGTCTGTAGTTTGAATTCAAGTGATAAACCAGAGTTTATATATTAAATATTTGAATATAACAAAATATATATCAATATCATATTAATATAAGTAAATGATATGTATCTTCATCTCATTAATCTTATATGATAAGAGAAGTTGATTACTAATAAGGGGTTTTCATGAACAATATGAGATAATGGATTCATTACCCATATTTTACGATTCAATAGATTTAATAACATATTTGAAAAAGGAGACATGGATAAAAATGTTTTATCCATGATAAAAGTGTTTTTCCATATGTTTGTTAAAATAATGTGGAATAAATATTCCACCATTATCAATGACATACTTTAAAGAATAATCTTATCTTCAAGAAAATTATTTAAACACATAAAATACCATATAAGACATGGATCTAATAGTTTATTTGTAAAATATTATTACTATAAGTAAGTAAGGGTTATTTCCTTACACAAAAGAGTTTGTGTATCTTATAATGATAATTTTAAGAGAATATAGTGTCTAAGAGGATAGTGGGAGTATGTTTGGACTATATGAAAGTTAAAAGTTAAAAAATAAAAGATTATACTAGTCATAAGACAAAGTGAATATAAATTACTATCCTAAAAGGTTTAGGGTATATTGGTAAAGTAATAATATAAATAATTATAGTAGTTACCAATATATTTCAAGGGAAAATTTTGATGGAAATGGATTTAATAATGATTGTGATGTACTTAGAAAGAGTTTTATATAGAAAAAAGAAGTTATTGAAATCGTAAATTTTGAAATTTTGAAGTTAAGGAGTTTTGAATATATCCAAGGTGTTAAAAATTATGAATATGATTCCTAAATCTCACAATTATTCAAATTGGATTACTTCATATATATTACTTATTAAATCATTTAGTGGGAGGGTTTTATCATATGGTTGTTAGGTTTAGTGTGATAATTGTTTTTTAGTCAAGTTTTGGAGGCTCCATAAGTAATGTCTCTGGAAGTTAAACTTTGGAAAGCTATATGGAGTTAGTAAACCTTAACTATGGGATGTATGGATTCAGGATAATTAAATCCTTTCACAAAAAAAAAAACAAAATGGAAAATGTTTAAAAGATTAAGTGGGATGTATTTTTAATATAACATGTTTAATGAAATCCAAATTCATTAGTATAGTGGAAGTTAGATGAGATGGTACTAAATGAAAATTAGTTTATTGGAAGCATACAATATAGTGGCATCTGAATGCAAGAGTGATAATGATGCATCATTTGGACGCATGTACTTAGTGGTCAGTCATGTTCCTAGAGGAAGGAGTGATGCATATGGAAGGGGTAGATTCTGGTATAAAGCATAGATTCATGAAGTTTATGATGAGAGTGAAAAATTTATGTCTTATGAGAAATAAGTGGTGATGATACATGTAATACTTTTATTCCATGCCAATGGTAAAAGAAATGTTTCATAGAGTCACCAGCATGAATCCTAAAGTGAGGTTCAATATTCACTAGATGTTAGTGGTCAAGGTAGTGGATGATATAGGGGAACATAGATTACAAAATCTAATTATGGGTTCTCCATGAATGTTGGAAAGTGGTGGAATCAGATGACTGACTAAGACCCATAATAAAGGTGGTACTGGTCTATGCGTGCTATTATGATTAATATTGAAGATGATTGAGGCAGAAGGATCCAATCAGGGTGCATCTAAGCTTGTTCCAGTGCCGAGATAGAATAATAAAGTGTTGAAGACCTAAGGTCCAAAGGTGGAATTTATTAGCTGGAAGGGTGGAAGACCAAATGGGGATAGTTCCAGAAGATAGAGTTTCCAAATTGACTACATCCTCCCACTCGTGGGTTATCACTATAGTGGAACTTGTAATTATAACTTATTGATAAAGGTATTGATAGGTTATCTTCTAATAAATTGGGTAGGATACTATAAGTTATATTATTATTCTAACTCAAGTGAATTTTTCTTTTTAATGAAAGAGATGCATCTGTTCTCCCATGGATGTGGGATATAATGTCCGAACCATATAATCCCATGTGAATTGTGCATTATGTGTTGGGATTGCATGTGTTCTTATCTTGTTATTTTTCACATTATCATTTGTATCAGAAGGAAGTTAATGAGTTGATCTAAACCATACATTGAGGAAGGATCAATGCAGTGACTGGGGTGCTTAGACTTCCAAGTTCTGGATGCTGGTGTTGGGCTAAAAGACTTAATTTTATACTTATTTAAAAAAAATAAACATTGTTGACATATTTTCTATATTTATAATATTTGATATCTTTACATCATCTTATAAAATTTTCAAAGTTTATGTTATAAATTTTCTTAAGTAGTCATTTCTAAAGTTGATATTTATAGTTCATTATGGAGTTATTCTGTTTTACATTACCATAATCATCTTAACAAAAGGAAAATGTGAGTAAGTTTATTAGAAGTATTATGTAAGTAAATATTTTTTTCCTTTACATAAATTTTTTAGAAGGATAGTGTAAGAACTAATTTTTTTATTATATCATTTTATAAATGTTTTTGAAGGATTTGTTTTTTTTGTGCGTTAATGTTTTCTAGAAAGAGTACTATAACAATGTTGAAAAAAATTTATCTGTAGAAGAAGTAAAAGTGTAGAAACATCAAAAGGAGTACTAATACTACCAATACAGTTACAAAAAAACTCAAGAAACATGAAGTTTGACTATTTAAGTCATTATAAATTTTTTCTATAAATAGAACTATGATCTTGAGGTGATGGAGTGCATCAAACGAACTAAAGTGTGTATAATTTTTGAAAATTTTCAACAAAGTTTTACTAAGATCACTTTAGTTTGTATTTTTAGATATATTTCCTCATACTATACATGTTTGAGGATATCCTTATAAATACTCTGAGTTTTCACTTTGTAATTTTTGTTCTTATGATCGTGTTAACTGAGGGATCCCAAGGAAAGGAAGACAAAGAGTTGTTCTAATTAGGTTAATCAAGGGCTTCTAGAAGGAAGATATAACTTATTATGATCTAGGAGATTGAGGGATTCCAAGGTTTAGAAGATAGAACTACCAATAGTTTTACAATCATGGATACCTAAATTTGGGTCTATAGACTTCATTATCACTTTGGGTGAAAGTGAGTACCAAAATTATTTAAGGCTCTATAAATTTTTTGTTCCTATTTTATAAAAAGTTAGTTATACATTATTATATTTTTTTATTAGTTTTCAATATGTATTTGTAAAAGTTTTATATTTATATTGTGCATAAGTTTCATAATTTTCTATTTATAAACAATTTCTTAATTTAAATTGTATTTATATACATTTAGTTTTAGATACTCGGATTATATATAAGAAGGTATCATTCAGAATTGTTTAATTTGACAAGATTTTGAATTTTTAAATAGTTTATAAAACTAAAATTCACCCCCTATTGCAGTGTATTATCATACTTTTACCATCCTACATATAGTTCATGGGGGATGGATTGATTAGAATATGTAACATCCAGTAATCAATGTTCCACACTCACTACCAATAAGTGGTGTCAAAGCTTGGTTATAGTGCATCTATTGAGAAGTTTATTAAGGATTTTTAAGGGTGTTCACTAGAATATAGTGGTGGTACTAGAGGTTTCTAGAAATATTGAACATTCTCTTGATTGATGTTCTTCTTGATGTGTGTTCTATTCATCGTGGTTGCATTCGTGATCTTGTTGGAATGCTATTGGAGTATTATGGATTATGGTTGTGATCCCTTATGATCTTTGAATTTAGTGTGATATTACTATTCTATAGGATAGTGTTGCAATGGGTTAGGTATGGTTTAATGTTTCAATAGTGGAGGATACAAACTTTAGAGGATGTTATTGCGTTTCGCCTATAGAGTTTTTAAGTTACAATTGAATAGCGAGTTAACTGAAAGAGAGGCCATAATAACTAGAGGATATGAAAATATACACAAGGATTGTTTTAAATGGTTGTATTCTAGAAGGTTTCAGTGGTAATTTTAAAGTTAGGAAGTTCAAGTTGAAGACAATCAGTTAGGTTTGAAAGATTTATTCTCAGAAGATAAAATATTCAGAGTTTACATAAATCTCATAGCTTAAAGGGAGTAGTTGTATCAGCTACTAAGTGTTCTCTATCCCACTTGAGTCATGGGAATTTACTCTGGTGTTTATATCACTCAAAATTTATGAAGTGTGAGAGGTGTATGCTTAGGAGATACTTAAATATAGTTTTAGAATTGATGGTTCCATCTAGAAAAGGATTTTAAGTAAGGAGATTGAAACAATATCAATTCATCATAAGATAGATATGATGATCTTCTAGTGAAGAAGATGATGATTTTTTAGAAGTAATGGGAATCATTATGGGGGATCATGGTTATAGAAGAGTATAGAAAATAGAAAGAGAATTGAATTCTAGAGGAACTGACTACCAAAAGATGGATTCCGTGACATTTTTGTCATGAGAAAATGAAAATGAGAGAAAAGAAGGTGAAAAACCTTGTTTATTGGAAGGATTTAACTTGTAACATCCTACAATAAATACCACTAAACCGGTTCTCTGAGATGGTTCACTATAAGGCCTCAAGAGCACCTCTATATATGATAGAGGATTCCAACTAGCAGTGAGGGCCTAAGTTGTATCCATGGAGAGACTATGCCCTCATATCAGAGTAAAAAAAGTAGAAATAACTAGATATCATTCAAGAAATAAATAAATAGAGTGAATAAGTAGTAAATAAATTGAAATAGAAGCATTCTGTAATAATAAATGAAATTCTATAAAATCTCGAACATCCATATCATACATACAACACTGGTCACTCACTAGGATGACCATACACGCAAGAGTGCATAAAAAAACTAAAATAAAATTTCAAGTCTTAACAACTAACTTCAATCGAGACCATATAACCAGTCTCCATGACACTATCGATCAGTTCCATCTTGATCAAAAGAATCCACATGAGTGGTTATTTTGGATCATGAAACACCAAGCCTTATCTCTATCCATCATACAATTTGTGATAAAACTGAAAAGCATATATAAGGTATGCATGCAAACTGAGGTGCACGTACATGGGTGAGAAATAATCTTAGTATGAAACCCCAATGATGAACCTATACATATTTTTCCATAAGAAAATTATCATAAAATATTCTTAGCCTAGATAAGATAAAACTGGAAATGGTAAATAAAATAGATAAATAAATAAAGTGAAACCACATTCGATCCCTGGGTCTATGATCCCGATCAACTGAACAATGTGCTATCATATATATATATATATATATATATATATGTACTTGAGTAAGGTGAAAAGGGAATTGAGCAGGATTTCATACCACTTATGTGTATAATTAGTTGATTGTTGGGTCTGTAATATTGATTCAGAATACTTGCTTCAGATACCTATAGAAATGTATCTGATCTAGCTATGTCACCATAGAGAGATACATGTCCTAGCTCAGGGATCACTTGTACTTTCCTTTAATCACTATAATGAAGGATTCTGTGTACCAAAGAACAATCATGTAAAGGTGAAACTATATCAACTATGGCCTACACTATAATGACTTAGATTTTCTCTGGTTTTATTTTTATAAATTAATTGGGAAAATTCTGAGACCAGGTGCTGAGAAAGTGTGAGATTCCGAGACCTGGTATGCCCAGAGCGATTCATCAAAAAATATTAAGTTTTTAATAAAGTGCGCATGTGGTTTTTCTTTAAAATGGGAATAACTTCTAAATTGGTTCTTGGATTAGAAATATGGGGGAACCATTGTGTTCAGAATAGTAACTTTACCATAGGTAGGGCCTAATCTCGACCGGCACAGGTCTAGGGTGAAAGTTAATTTTTGGACGTAAGCGTCATTAAAATATTTAACAAAAAAAATATTTTATTGAATGTTACATGTTGATGAAGTATAAATTTACCTTTTTAATAAGCTATATTATAGGGATTCAGGGTTATCTCCATAACCCTATAATTACATTGAGGAAAGGAGAAAGAAGCTCTCTCGGTGACGAATGACAACGGATCGAGGATCAATGACAACATGGAACTCCGTTCTTCATCAACAATTGATCCAACCTTGAGGTAGAATGTTGATCTCTTTGTGATTTCCTTTCCCCTTCTTAGAATCAAATGAAAAACAAAAATCGACCCATTAACAAGTTGATCTGTGGTTCAATTGTTCTTGTGGTAGAGATGTTTATTATGGGTTTAAAAAGGGGATTAAATTTTAGTGATTTATCTACTGTTGTTTCTTCATGATCCAGCTAACATGAAAGAATCAAGTCTGACAATAACAAGGCCAAGATCCATTATTTGGGTGTTTATGTGCTCAATCTATTTTACCCCCAAATCTATCATGTTATTCATGCATCCTTCCCCCTTTTAAATCCTATGTGAATGCTCGATCATTGCACAGATGATCCATGGTGCAATGATCTGAGAATTTTTTTTTGACCCACGAAGACATTGCAGAGGTGGAAAGGGAGCACAACCGTCAGGTGGAGGCTTATGGCGGAGGGCACGAAAAATGGTGGGCCACCGATAGGGCGGCCGACGGTGAGGGTAACACGCGGTCCGACGGGAGCCCGAGTTCTAGTGGTATGCACAACCATGGTCCATGAAGGACCGTGATGGAGGAGGGGCCCATGGCGGTGGGTGCCGTAGGCGGTGACCAGAGGTCATAGAAGGAGGTCACGATGGGACGCGGATCAATGGTTGTGTCAGTAGGATCTCACAGCGTTAGAGAGGCCACGAGATCGAGCAAGGAAGGTGGTTTGGCCGCGTGAAATGAGGTCTAACACCACATTGAATGGGGGATCTGGCTGGCCACACTGTTGGGCGACCATGTGGATTAGGGGGAACATCCAGCAGAGAAAATCTAACCCACGCGATGTGGGCCGAGCTGGAGAACCGGGCCGCTCTGGTGGCCCAGTGGGCTGGAAAGTGTGACCTATCAAGCTAGGCCGATTCGATCTAGCCCAGACCGACCAGGTTGGGTCCGGTTAGCTGAAATGGGTTGGGTCAGACCCAGATCAAACCAAACCCCTTTTACTAAATTGGACATATCTTTCAAACTATGCATCCATTTGACAAGTCATTTTCATTGTTGGGATCCTTGTGATAATACGTTCCTTTTGATATAATCTAAGTGAGTTTTTGTGGAAGTTGGTTTAAGACCTAATAGATTGAGGAGTAGGTTCTCCCAGAATAAGCACGCTACGAGCAGAATCCTACGACTGACTCTGACTTTGTGATCTTAGTGACTATGTGACTTGGGGGAGATATGAACCATTGACCCTCCATGCACCATCAATACTCCATGTTCCATCGACACTCTGTGCTCCACCGATGATTTGTGAACCATCGATGCCCCGGGTGCCATTTCCGCTCGAGGTGCCACCGACACTCTGTGTGCCATTGACGCTCTGTGAGCCATTAATGCTCTGTGTGCCATCGACACTCCACACGCCACTGAAATTCTGTGTTCCATTGACATTCCATTCACCATAGACGATCTATGCACCGTCGACACTTGTAGTGTCATTGATACTAGGAGATCTATGGACTACAATTGGAAATCCTTATCTTTGCGCTTTAGACTTATACCTGTGTGAGATGACTGATTTTGAATATACTTCGTGTGTTTATTTTTTGGTGTACTTTGTGTGTGTTCCTTTGTGTTATACTTCGTATATTTCTTAGTGGTATTAACTTTTTGGTTTTGGGGTGTCCTACTGAGTATTGTTTTACTCACCCCTATATGGGATTTTCCCACATGTGTCATGTATTATGAATATGATCAATGATTTGATGAAGTCCTAGGTGGACCAAGAATAGGTGGTTTATAGAGTGATCAGATAGGTGAGGTGGGATCCTACGGCTTTAGATATCTGTCCTACACCTACCCTTCAGGTAGAGTTTTTTGCGGAAGATTTTCAGGAGCTTTTACTTTTACTTTTGGTGGGATCATTTTCTGGACCTGTTTAATTTCTAGTTTTTATACTATAATACTCTTTTATTGGTATCTTAGTGGTATGCATGTTTTTTTACTTAGTGTTTTTAAATTTCAACATTTTGGGATTGAATATGTGTGCATGGGTATAGGTACATAGGCAAATGCCTCTCATTTGTGGGATATGCCTACTCGGTGTCAGTTGCTAGTCCCTATCCTATCGAAGGAATGCTTGGGGTAGTCATGAATGGGCCCATCTGGGATGGGTCGTGACAGTGTGGTATCAGTGGAGGTCAGTTCTACCTAACGAACCGAGAATTTGTGAGGTTGTTTTAGGGAAGAAATGTCGAGTGTTTTGAGTTCGGATTTCAGGCTAGGGAATCCAGTGTTGGTGCGGTGACTGACGTATCCATACACCAGGACTCTGAATTATAATTTCTGACTCAGTACATGAAAACATTGGTTGCAGGGAAAATAATGGTACATGAATCATATAGGATTGAGTGTGTTCTAATGTACTTCTTGAGTCAGTGTCACCTCACCAGGTATACTCTATTTACTGTGGTGCATCTTGATCTATTTCAGGATGCCTCCATACAGACAACCAACCAGGATTCTAATGCGTGATCATGAGCATGATCTTCCTAGAGATGAGGTATTGGTACATGGACTAGTACCAGAGATAACACCCTCGGGTGGTGTACCAGTGATACCACCACTTGGAGAGTAGTAGTTACTACCAGCATTACCGGTTGTGGATGCATGCAGGCTGAGTGCATTGCATGAGTTCCAGAGGTAGTGACCTCCTAGGTTCAGGGGTGATCCAAACCCCCAGGCAGCTGAGGATTGGATGGAGGTGGTTACACATGTCTTCTTCCTAGTGAGGATGCCTCTCGACCAGATGGAAGTCCTAGCCACGAGTCTTCTTTAGGTCTTTTAAGGGAGATGGTGGAGCATAGTGATCCAGATGCATGATGATATGACTCTCACTTGGACAGACTTCAAGCGTCTCTTCAGGGAGGAGTTATTTCCAGTGATGTTACACTATGTGAGTATACTGGAGCTACTGCATATATAGTAGGGTAGTTAGATAGTAGCAGAGTACTCAGAAAGGTTTACATATCTTTCTCGCTACTCCACAGATATGGTGCGGGACTCATTCTTCAGGGCTCGAACCTTCAAGAATGGGATACATTGGGAGATTGACCGTACCATGACTCACTGTGTCATTTTCACCCTTACACCATTGTATTAAACTGAATTTGTATTCTAAATTCCAAATATAATAACACAATTCACTTAATGTTTGATTCAATTATTTTGTGTTAAAAGGGAAATGTTACTTATTTTGATAATTTTATTGAAGGTGGAGGTTATTTGGAGGCCCGAAGATTATCTTGAAGAAAAATGGGCCAAACTGCATGGCATTCCATGGATATAGAATCCCGCCTTTTTGTCACATAAAATTTCATTACATTATACAAAACTGAGGATCTTTAAGGTTTAGTGTCTTGGAAACCAGGAACTTAATACATGAAACAAAAAAAAACATTCTTCTAAAACAATTTAAAGGCTTATCCTTATGTTAATCCTAGGTTCTTTACTGCATCTCATAACCTGGGGACATACATCAAAAGAAAGGGTGAGCAGAAGGCCCAGTAAGGGAAACAAAGGGAAACATTTAACATGTAAACTTGAGATACACCAACAATGTCATGAAAAAGAACTTTAAGGCATGAGAAAGAAATCATGAGGCATATAATAATAAAAATAATGTTTTTCATAACTTGAAGATGTGGCTACAACATTTAATATTGAAAATCATTTCTGTTTCACCAAGGTCCATCCCCAAGGTGTCATTAAAAATTACCAAGGTTATTCACCAAGGCGTCGTAAAAAATAGTCATCTCTAGAGATTAAGTCTTTACCCAATGCATTGGAGCACTATCAGGGCGCACCCTTGACATGTCTTTATTATCATGTGATCCACATATATCATCATAAATCATTTGATAAGCAACCCATATAGCATAAAAGGAATGAGTTTCATTTCATAATCATAATGTTTAAAAAAAACTGCTTTAAAGACATGATCTTTGTGTCACTTTAAAACCCACAGAAAAGGAAGGTGGGTCTCATGTATGTAAATCCCAGAATTTAAAATAGAACATTTTGGTATATATGTTAATACCCCTATAGAAGAGATAGATTTGAGTATTCACTTAATAAAATAAAAGAACTTTAGAACAAGATAGAGAGACATTTTGAGATGGAAATTCTGCAGCATAACGACTATGTTTCGGGATTTTAGAAAACATTGAAAAGAGAGGGGACATGGGTCAAACATTCATAAATGACCCATAAAACAGTATAGGGACAGAATATGAAGGATATATGAACATGGTAATGAAATTTTAAATATATACCATATGAAATGAAGAACATGAAAGGAAGACAAAAATAAGATTTCTCTTATGAAAATTCGGCAGCCTAACGACGTCACTTAAACTTCAAAAAAAGAATTGACGAGATCAAATAGGGTCTCTCATCATATGAACATAAAATATATGTATCATAGATATAGAGATCATACCCAAACATAATAAAAAGGAACTTGAAATACTTGACATGAAATTAGAATTTTGAAAAATGAGAAAGGTGAACGAATCCCTTAAAAAATCGGCAGCCTAACGACGCCACTTAAAACTTCAAAATACTGAATTGAAGAGATAAAATAGGGTCTCTCATCATATGAAAATAAAAGATCAGTATGATAGATATAGATATAATACCCCAACAAAATAAAAAGGAACTTGAAAGACTTGACTTGAAAGTAGAACTTTGAAAAATGAGAAAGGTGAACGAATCCCTTAAAAATTCGACAGCCTAACGGCGCCACTTAAAACTTCAAAATACTGAATTGAAGAGATCAAATAGGGTATCTCATCATATGAACATAAAAGATCAGTATGATAGATATAGATATAATATCCCAACAAAATAAAAATGAACTTGAAATACTTGACATGAAAGTAGAACTTTGAAAAATGAGAAAGGTGAACGAATCACTTAAAAATTCGGCAGCCTAACGGCGCCACTTAAAACTTCAAAATACTGAATTGAAGAGATCAAATAGGGTCTCTCATCATATGAACATAAAATATCAGTACGATAGATATAGAGATAATACCCCAAAAAAATAAAAAGGAACTTGAAAGACTTGACATGAAAGTAGAACTTTGAAAAATGAGAAAGGTGAACGAATCCCTTAAAAATTCGGCATCCTAACGACGCCACTTTAACATTCTTAAAATGAAATGATGAGAGAAATAGGGGGTATCTCATCATATGAACATGAAAAATACATTAGGATGAATATAAAATAACATCCTCCAACATAAGAGCATGGAGAATAAAAGAAATGACATAAAAGAAATTACTTGAAAAGAAAGAGGGAGGTAGGATCCTTTACCTTAAAACGTAACTCTTAAAACTCAAAGGTTGGGACCTTGAGGGCTTGGGGGCACCTTGGGAGGACTACTTGGGAGGTGATGAGACTAGATCTTCGTTGGGGAAGAGTTGGGAGTCGAATGGATGAGAGGATGGCTTGGTATTTATAGGGAAAGTGAGGGGACAAGGCATTAATGGCCAAGGGACACCTCATTAGTGGTTTTGGCAAAACCATGGGCTTGCCCATGGTATTTGCCCATGGTATTGGCCAATTGGGACACCTCATAACTTATCTTACTATTCATAAGTCGAACATATTGATTACATACTTAATACATCATTTAATGATGTCATTAAACACCCGTAACTTAAAAACTGTATTTTCACTATTCATCGAAAATTCAACTTTCACAGAAAAATCCCAAAATTTCACCTTAACCAAATATCGATGCTCTGATTTCAAAAATGAACTCCATTTTATTAAAATAATTTTATAAATAATTTTAATTAAATTTTTAATTAAAAAAACACTATTCACCCGAAAAAACTAATACTTGACTAATAATTTATGAAACTGTTATTTAACCATTTTATTGAATCAAATTACTTAATCAAGGTGCCTAGATTATATTAATGCTTTATTTAAGTGAGATTACTAATCCATTTGGTCACATTACTAATCCTAAGCATAAAATCACCATTCATAATTTACTATTCATTAAAAATTAAGTTGATCTTATTAGACTCTAAATTTCGTACTGAATATAATTGTAAAAGACCATTTTTTGAAAATCATTACACATTTTTAATTATTTAAGGTTTACATAAACATTTTTTTAAAATATCATTTCTCTAAAATTCACCAAAAATATGCATAATATATTTATCCGGACATTTGAAAATTCATAAACTTCATCATAAGAAGAAATCAAAATTTTTATTTAAAATAAAGGATTACACAAGGCAGTTACGGTCTCCTTACATAGCCCCTTATCACACCAGCATAGGACCTAAGTGTAAGGTGTGCTAAGGTGAGAGAATCCGAGGGAGGCTCGGCCAACATCGCATGAGTAGTAATTTCTATCAGTTTGAACTTCTCGCGAAGGCGATTCCGTTCTAGCTTCACACGATGAAGTTCAGCTTGAGTTTGGTCCAGAGCAAAGCCCAGTGGTGCTACCTCCTTCCCAAGTTCTGTTAGATGGGCTTCAATCGGTCCAAGACTACTGGGTGAGGCCATCGAATCTTCTTTCTATATTAATTAACCAAGATCACTTGTATTTAGAGACAAAAGTCGCAACATTCAGTTTTCAACGGTCCTACTGACTAACAGTCATATAATAGCCAAAAACCAATAGTCTTATTTTAATTATACTCATGTTATCAAATGAAATAGTTTTGTTGAGTATGAAAAATAAAATAACACACAAAATTAGGAAACAAGATTTATTCAAAATTTCAGGTCGTTACAATGGACATCTGTTTACTTTTTTGAATAGTACGATAAATACGTGCGTCAAAATGGGCTGAAATTTTGTGGTCCGGTCCAGAGTTTAATAGGATAAATTTCATATCAAGGAACCCAATCCCGATTCTCCTTCTAAGGGCCCCATCTAAACTGATTTGTCCAAGACACCGAATATGAACAAAGTCAAAAGTGTAATTCTGTATTTTATCCATATCTCGAGATGTAGTTGTCAAAATGGTGCCAAACTTTCGGTGGTGATAGATAAGATGTGGGGATACAACGTTTCAGTTTTGTAAAAAGGTATATTCAACTGTCTAATAGCTGAAAACCGTTCTCCAAGTGGTTTATCAAAATCTGGGTGCCCAAAACCACTTCCCATTTTGGCTATAAAAAGGCACCTTGGGCACCCCATTTGCAAGTTCGGCCAAGGAGTTAAGTGCTACCAATTTGGAGTTCTATAGGATACCTCTCCTCATCATAGAAGTTCAGGAGGCTCCTATCCTCATATGGAGATCAATAATGAAGGAGTTCCACCCAAGCTTCCTCCTCCACCCGATGTCGAGCTAAACGGTGGGCGTTCATTGTGAGGGAGCTAAAAAAATGTCAAGAGAGTTCCAATGCATATATTAGCTACTAGTTTTGAGTAATTTGGGTGTTAAAACATTTATTTCTATGTATCTTACATAATTTCATATTTTAATGCTTGTTTTGATGCGTGTGGATGAGATGCTCTTAATTTCTAACCGATCGGTGTGAGGTTTTGAGTACGTGACTTGTGTTGTTCCGATTGGGTAACAAAAGAATCCTTTTCTTGCACACTTTCTTGAGATTTTAATCTTCTTTTGAATCTCATATTCCATGTATAAGTTCTAGACCTTGACAATATGATTGTTATATCAAGGTTTGGTTCTTTAAGCAATGAAATAAACGCTTAGGAATTAATCGGGATTCCAATTAATTTCAACCAAAGAATTAATCCAAACTTAAATTAATATCTAAGAATTATGAACTTGAAAGTGTGTATTGAACTCAAAATTAACCATTTTATCTCATAATTCTAAAACACCACTTTTATTTATCAACTATTAAACTCTTTAAATCAAGTCATTTTCTTTAAACTGTTTTAAAGTCACCCCTCTTTTAGTACTTCTTATTAAAAACACACACTCTAAACCCACCAATGCTCCTTGAGATATGACCTAGGGTCTACCATAGACTATAAATCAACCTTAAAAATATAATCAATTTGATGTTTCATGATAGCATGGTCAAATTTTGGCACCGTTGCCGGGGAGCGCTTTGGTTTTTAGTGCGTGTTTTTGATTACATTTTTGTAAATTTTATGAATATTTATTTGTTATATCTTATACATTTACCTATATCTTTGTGTTTTGATTTATTTATGGTGTAGGTTTTGTGCATGAAGCATTCTAATCCGAGAGATTTACCACATTTTGAACCCGAACCGGAGAGGATCTTACGTCAGCGACCCCGAGATGCATAAGAGAATCCATCGAAGGAGGACACACAAAACATCGACACTCTTCTTGATCCTTCCTCTTCTTATTTTGTAACCAATATAAAAACTGAAATAAACTTGCATAATATGGCTGAAAAAAACTTAAAATTAAAAGAACTAACCTCACCTGATGTTGATATACATCCCACCTATATTCAAATGTAAGGCGAGGCACCCAATTTTGAACTGAAATCCGGTTTAATTCATTTATTACCAAGATTCCATGGATTTCCTAGAGAAGATCCACACAAGCACTTAAAAGGATTTCATACTGTTTGTTCAACATTAAAACCTACTAATATGGATGAGGAACAAGTAAAGATTTGAGTATTCCCATTTTATTTAGAAGACACTACAAAAGATTGGTTGTACTATGTTAATTCCCTAATAAGAGGTTGGGCAGACATGAAACACCTTTTTCTTGAAAAATATTTCCCAGCCTCTCGAACTGCAACAATAAGGAAGGAGATATGTGGTATAATACAATCTCAAGGGGAAACACTTCATGAATATTGGGAAAGATTTAAAAGATTATGTTCAAGTTGTACACACCACCAAATAAGTGACCAACTTTTAATACAATATTTTTATGAAGGTTTAATCCATATTGATATAAATATGATTTATGCTGCTGCAGGTGGTGCGCTAGAAGATAAGACCCCAATTTCTACAGGAACCTTTATTGAGAACATGGCACAGAACACTCAACAATTTGGTATAAGGTCCACTGTACCCATTCGAGGTGTCCATGAGGTGCAGAGTACTTAATTTGAGAAGAAGGTGGACACAAAGTTTGAGGAGGTAAGTACCCTTCTATGACAAATTTCTCTCTCCCAAGGGAAATCTCAATCTCCTCCTCCCATCCATTGTGGAATTTTCTCTTCTGACACCCATTATTCTGACCAATTCCCCCAATTGAGAGAAAATTATGAGAGTTGTGAGGCAATCTTCCCAGGACACCCCTATAACCAACCCTTTAGGAAAGAACCATACTATCCATCCAACCTTGGGTGGAAATAAAACCAATCCTATAGGAAAGGGGGGTATTCAAACAAACATAAAAAACAATGGAACCAATAGGTTTAGAGTAGTCAACCACCACCACCCAGAAATCCTCAACCACCCCAAAGTCCTTTCCTACCACCCCTCCCAAAACCGAGACTAAACTAGAATATATGATGAAACAAATGGCTGCTAATAATTTCCAATTCCAACAAACCACCCAAGTTTCCATTCAAGACCTTAAAACCCAATTAGGCCAATTAGCTAACTCGGTGGGGGAAATTCAAAGTCATGGGTCGGGTAAACTACCTTCTCAACTATTAGTTAACCCTAGAGATAAGGGAAATGTTAGTGCCATAACCATTTGGAGTGGAACAAAACTAAAAATCCAAATGACCCCTTCATTAGAGTCATACACTCCTAAGGAAACCTCCATCCCAACCATTGAAAACGTTTCAAATGTTGAAAAACCTTGTCTTGAGAGAAGCCCTTCCAAAGGAAAGAGTGTGTATGTCGATGAGTCTCCTAGACAAACCATTCCTCTTACATTTCACCAAAGGGCCACCTAACCTAGAAAACAAAAGGAAACTGAACTAGATAAGGAAATATTGGAAACTTTCAAAAAAGTGTAGGTAAACATCCCCTTGATTGATGCGGTGAAATAAATTTCAAGATATGCCAATTTTCTAAAGGAAATGTGTACAAACCAAAGGATACTTTGTGGTGATGAGAAGGTGATCTTAGGGAGGAATGTTTCAGCATTGATAGAGCCATCACTTCCCACCAAGTGCAATGATCCTGAAACCTTATCAATTCCATTCACTATAGGGGAGTATTCTTTTTCTAATGCCATGATTGATTTAGGTGCTTATATAAATGTGATGCCTCACTCCATTTATTCTACATTACAAGTCGGGGAACTGAATCTCACTATAATTATTGTTCAACTGGCTAACCAGAGTACTGCACACCCCTCTGGTGTGTTAGAGGATGTTCTTGTGAGGGTTCAAAATTTAATTTTTCCTGCTGACTTTTATGTGCTTAAAATGGAGGATGATAGGATGAATGGACATGCCCCGATTATATTAGGGACACCCTTCTTGAAAACCGCCAAAACCATTATTAATGTCCACAATGGTACATTATATATGGAGTTTGGTGGTGAAATTGTTCATTTCAACATCCTTGATTCCTTGAAGCACCCCTCAGAAGAACATTACTCTCTCTCAGTAAATTCAATTGATGTACTCCCTTCCCCTGAAAACACTTCTTATCATTCCCCCAATCCACCTTTTGAGTTTTCATACTTTATAGAAATTCTAGGAAATGATTCATTCAATGATTGTTGTAGTGGATTAGAAAAATGTCCTGCATGTTTATTAATTGATGATTTCTTGAACACTGAGGATCCACTGACCATCGATGATACTGCTAAGCTTGTTAAAGCTCATTCCTCATTTGAGGATGATAACATTGAGTAGTTAGATGAGATTAGTGATATATCACTTTCACACACACTCCCATCAATCCAAAATCCACCTGAATTGGAACTAAAACAACTGCCTCAAGATTTAAAATATTCATATCTTGAGAATGGAAACAAGTTTTCCACCATCATCGCTAGTTCACTCCCTCCTGAGCCTGAATTGCGACTGATTGAACTTTTGAGGGAGTATAAACAAGCTTTTTAATGGAAACTTGCTGACATTACTGGTATTAGCCCATCAATTTGTACACATCATATTTTATTAAATGATGAGGCTAAACCAGTGAGGCCGACACAACGTCAACTGAACCCAAACCTCTTAGAAGTTGTGAAAAAAGAAGTAACAAAATTATTGGCTGCTGGAATCATTTACCCCATATCTGACATCCAATGGGTCTGTCCCGCTCAAGTAGTTCCTAAAAAAACTGGCCTTATAGTAATAAAAAACGAAAACAATGAATTGGTTCCAACTCATGTGCAGAATAGTTGGCGTGCCTACATAGACTATCGTCAACTAAACCAACACACTAGGAAGGACCATTTTCATTTTCCATTCATTTACCAAATGCTAGAGAGGCTACCAGGTAAGTCCCAATACTATTTCCTTGATGGGTATTCTGGATACTTTCAGATCTATATTTCCCCTGAGGATCAAGAAACAAAAACCTTCACTTGTCCCTTTGGCACATTTGCATATAGGAGGATTCCATTTGGTCTATGCAATGCTCCGGGTACTTTCCAATGATGCATGGTTAGTATTTTTTCAGATTACTTGGAGAATTACATGGAAGTATTCATGGATGATTTCACTATTTATGAATTTTCTTTTGATGAATGTTTAAGTAGTCTTGGTTTAGTACTACGTTGCTGTATTGAAAATAATCTTGTATTAAATTATGAGAAATGTTATTTCATGGTGTGAAAAGTTATAATTTTGGGGCATGTCATTTTTGGGGATGGTATCCAAGTAGATAAATCAAAAGTGGATGTCGTTTTTTCCTTACCATTCCCAAAAAATGTATGGTATGTGCGATATTTCCTAGGTCATGCTGGATTTTACCGTCATTTCATTCGTGACTTTAGTAAAATTGCACTCCCCCTCTCCCAATTACTCCAAAAAGAAAAAGAGTTTATGTTTGATAAATAATGTGAGGAAGCTTTTAATAAGTTAAAATGGAGTCTCACGTCACCCTTGGTAATCCAACCACCTCGGTGGGACTTACCATTTTAGATCATGTGTGACGCCTTTAACTATGCAGTTGGGGCAATTTTGTCCCAAAGGGTCGACCGAGCTCCACATGTCATAGCCTATACCTCACACACTTTGTACCCTGCCCAAGAAAACTACACCACAACTGAAAAAGAATTCCTTTCCATTGTGTTTGACTTAGAAAAATTCAGGTCATACATTTTTGGGTCCAAAGTCATTGTGTTATCAGACCATGCAGCCCTCCGGTACCTCCTTAAGAAACTGGAAGCCAAACCACATCTCATTCATTGGATGCTCCTCCTTTAAGAATTCAATCTAGAAATTAGAGATAAAAAAGGAGCATAGAATGTGGTGGATGACCATATCAGTAGGATTCATCCATCCTTGGACATTGAACCATCCCCCTGTATTCCCATAAATGAAATGTTTCCTGATGAGAAACTATACTGAGTGCAAGATGCTATTCCTTGGTATGATGAAATTGTAAATTATTTGGTAGCATCTTGCATTCTTACCGATTTCAACAAAAACCAAGCCAGTTGTCTAAAACATGAGTCCTGTTGGTATATTTGGGATGAATCCTACCTTTGGCGCACCTGTAGTGATCAAGTCCTTAGGAATTGTGATCCCAATAGTGATTTTCAGTCCATCCTTAGATTCTGCCACACTCTTGCTTGTGGGGGCCACTTTGGTCCCCAATGGACTACTCGCAAGGTCCTTTATTCTGGTCTCTTTTGGCCAACACTTTTTCGGGATTCTCATGATTTTTGAAAATCTTGTTCTTGTTGTCAAAGAATTGGGAATGACTCTAAAAGAAATAAAATTCCACAACAACCGTTGCTCTTTCATGACATTTTTGATGTTTGGGGTATTGACTTTATGGGTCCATTTCACAATTCCTTTGGAAACTTGTACATTATTCTGGTAGTTGATTACGTGTCAAAATGGGTAGAGGCACGAGCTACAAGGACTGATGATTCTATGGTAGTTATAGAATTTTTGAGAACCCAAATCTTCTGTAGGTTTGGCTTAACTAGGTTCATCATCAGTGACCAGGGTTCTCATTTCTACAACCGAACAATGCAATCACTTTTGCGTCAGTATGGGGTCGGTCATCGAGTGTCTACTGCATATCACCCATAGACCAATGGTCAATCCAAGGTGTTAAATAGAGAGGTAAAACAAATTCTTGAAAAAACGGTTCAACCCAACAGAAAATATTGGATTCTTAGACTTGATGATTCATTATGGGCTTACCGTACTACTTTCAAAAACCCCATTGGCATGTCACCATATCGGCTAGTGTTTGGAAAGAGTTGTCACCTCCCTGTTGAGATTGATCACCAGGCCTACTGGACCATCAAACAATGTAATTCTAATATTTCTGGTGCAGGTGTTTAAAGGAAGTTTCAAATTCAGGATCTGGAGGAAATGAGAAGAGACACATATGAGAACTATAGGATTTATAAGGAGCAAAACAAGGCTGCCCACGACCGTCTTATCCTTCATCGTTAGTTCTACATTGGGAAGAAGGTCCTCCTTTATAATGAAAGACTGAATTTGCATCTAGGTAAGCTTCGTTCCCGCTAGTTTGGACCATACACTGTTACTAACGTCTCTCCATTTAGTGTTGTCGAGGTTCAAAATGAAGAAACCAAGCAAACATTCATTGTCAATGGGCAGTGGCTGAAGCACTTCCATGAATCCATTCCAGAGTCCCTGATGGAGGAACTCCATGTTCAAGAAGCAATCTATGAATGAAACTCACCAGGTTTTGTCCTTCCTTTCCACATCCTCTTTTCTTACAGTGAATACATTGAAAAGTTTAGGTGTGGGGGGATGGGTACATTCCTGGGATAGTTAGTAATTTTCATCGTTTTTTTATTTCTTCTCTTTTTTTCCTTCTTTATGGTATTTTTATTTTTCCCCATCAAAAATTTCAAAGTTCCATGATGTGGTGACCATAAAGGGGGAAAGTAAAAATACTATAATTAAGGGAAAAAAGAATGTCTATATGAATTTAACATCAAGGAGTGATTTTTAGTGAATCAGTTTTCTGTCAATGATATAGATAGTTGTATCACTGTGAAACATTTGAGATGATTGATGCCCCTTGTGTGAGTAGTTTTGGGAAAACTGTGTCACTAATATCTCCATACATTTTTGCACCAAACCACGAAGTGTAAATATTTCTTAATTAATATAAGGTAAATATATGTTAGGTTAATATTTTTCATCTTTAAATGATATTTTCATACGTTCGTTCCTTATCCGATCTGTTTCATTACTGTACCAGATTGACCTATGTGTGTACCTAATATCCGACTGTTTTACGCCCTCAAAAAAAATGTGTGTCTTGGGAAAGTCAAAAAACACTCCTCCTCAACCTTTGATCTTGTTATAACTATTGTAATTAGTTTCGTGAGCAGATCAAACAAGGGCTGAGAGATGGGTGTGAGATTTGTTCCAAATGCAACTTCAAAAGAAAAAATATATAATAAATGAGGGGAGTGATGAAATGTGTAACATATGGGGATATCTAGGTCGGGAGATTATGGTTTGAATTCTAGGAATGCTTAAGTGAGTGGGTCTTGAAATATTATTTCAAAGGATGTTGGACAAGTTCGGTGAAAAAAAAATCATTTAAAGCTGAATAATGTTAAAATAACCGATATTTATTTGACATAAAGTGGAAAGAATAGCGTGGAATGGTTTTCACACACACACATGGGGAGTTAGTGGAATGGTTGAATTTTTAATTCCTTTCTCATGTTGGTGTCATGAATCTCTTTGAATTTTATTGTGATATGATTTATAAGACATCCTTTTCCATTTTCACTTGGAAGAACTCCTTGGTGTGGTAAGTGCATTGATCACATTACTTTAGTGAATTAAAATTTCCTCAAATGTTAAATCTTCATGATGTTGGGAATATATATATGCATTATTTTATTTTGATATGTGACTTTTCCCAGGAGTGCAAATGTTTAGGTGCGGGGGTGTGATCGTACCACGATTCACTGTGTCATTTTCACCCTTACACCATTGAATTAAACTGAATTTGTATTCTAAATTCCAAATATAATAACACAATTCAATTCATTTTTGATTGAATTATTTTTTTGTTAAAAGGGCAATGTTACTTGTTTTGATAATTTTATGGAAGGTGGAGGTGATTTGGAGGCCTGGAGATTATCCAGAAGAAAAATGGGCCAAAATTCATGGCATTCCATGGACATATGTCCACTTTTTTGAATAGTAAGAGAAATCCGTGCATTCAAATGGTCTGAAATTTTGTGGTCCGGTCAAAAATTTAATAGAATATATTTCATATCAAGGAACCCAATTCCGATTCGGCTTTTAAGGGGCCCATATGAACTGATCTGTCCAAGCCACCGAATATGCACAAAGTCAAAAGTGAAGTTCTATATTTTATCCATATCTAGAGCTGTATTTGTCCAAATGGTGCCAAACTTTCAGTGGTGATAGTTAAGACGTGGGGATAAAACTTTCCAGTTTTTTAAAAAGGGTGATTCAACTATCTAGTAGCCTAAAACCGTTCTCCAAGTGGTTTATCAAAATTTGAGTTCCCAAAACCACTTCCCATTTTGGCTATAAAAGGCACCTTGGGAACCCCATTTGCAAGTTTGGCCAAGGAGTGAAGTGCTTCCAATTTTGAGTTCCAGAGGAGCCCTCTCCTCATCCTATAAGTTCTGGAGGCCCCTATCCTCATAGGGAGATCAATAATGAAGAAGGAGTTCCACCCGAGCATCCTCCTCCTCCCGATGTCGAGCTACATGGTGGGCGTTCGTTGTGAGGGAGTTACACACATGTCAAGGGAGTTCCAATGCATATATTAGCTGCTATTTTGGTGTAATTTGGGTATTAAAACATTTATTTCCATGTATCTTATATTATATAAATGGTGGGCATTCTTTGTGAGGGAGCTACACACATGTCAAGGGAGTTCCAATGCATATATTAGCTGCTGGTTTGGAGTAATTTGGGTGTTAAATTTTTTTTTTCCATGTATCTTACATACTTTCATATTTGAATGCTTGTTTTGATGCATGCGGATTAGATGCTCTTAATTTCTAACCGATTAGTGTGAGGTTTTGAGTGCGTGACTTGTGTTGTTCCGATTGGGTAACACAAGAATCCTTTTCTTGCCCACTTTCTTGAGATTTCAATCTGCTTTGGAAGCTCTTATTCCATGCATAAGTTCTAGACCATGACAATATGATTGTTATATCAAGGTTTGGTTCTTTAAGCAATGAAATAAATGCTTAGGAATTAATCGAGATTCCAATTAATTTCAACCAAATAATTACTCCAAACTTAAATTAATCTCTAAGAATGATGAAATTAAAAGTGTGCAGTGAACTCAAATTGAACCATTTTATCTCATAATTATAAAACACCACTTTTATTTATCAACTATTAAACTCTTTAAATCATGTCATTTTCTTTAAATTGTTTTAAAGTCACCCCTCTTTTAGTGCTTCTTATTAAAAACACACACTCTCTACCCACCAATGCTCCTTGAGAGATAACCTAGGTCCTTCCCTAGACTATAAATCAACCTTAAAAACATAATCAATTTGATGTGTCATGACAACACGATCATAGATTAGGGAATCCATGATATCCCTTAGTATTCTGACATATGATGGTGTATTGGAGTGAGCCCTACTAATGGAGAGATTTCTGGCAGAGCAGATGCCAGTAGTGGGAGCTACCAGTAGGCACCAGGTAGCTAAGTCTTCGGTGGCAGGTAATCAAAAGTAGACCCAGGGACCCAAGCGGGTCAAGTACTCTAGGGGATGATCCTAGGATACAAGGTCAGTAGTGTGGGGATCCCAGGGTAGAGTGATTCAGCTGAAGGAAAGGCTATGTTACACATGCGACAGTTGGGGACACATGACTCTAGATTTCCTGACTTGCCATGTGAATGATTAGAAGATGGTTTAGGGATTGTCTAGGTAGAGGAGGAGGTAGTATTAGGGTGGTCTGTAGGGAAGGGGACATGGAATAGGAGTAGGTAGAGAAGCGGGCGGTGGGCGGAGGTTCGACGTACCACCGCCACCACCCTCAGGTGGTCCACCACAGGCTCAAGAAGTTGGTGGATAGGGACAAGACTAGCTTTATGTGATGGAGGCTTATGAAACTAGTACTCTAGAGATTATTAATGGTACTATTTATGTCTTTTCCATCCTATATCTAGTTTTGATAGACACAAGATCCAATCACTCTTTTCTCTCCACAAACCTTGTTCGAGACTCGAAGATTCTAGTGGAACCATTGACTCGATACCTATGATTAGAGACTCCTATAGAGGGAGATTCGATGATCAAACACTAGTTCTGATAGTGTGATCTTACTCTAGGGGAGAGAGTTTTGGTTGGGATCACTTGGTGGCAGCATCGGGGCCTTACAATGTCATTATCGGTATAGAATGGTTATTCGTAGTTTATGACTAGATTGACTGTTTTAGGCTCAGAGTGTGGTGTGTCCGTGAAGATGGGACCGAGTTTTCCTTTGTTGGAAAAAATGAAACCCATGAAGTACAATATGGACTCACATATAGGAGGGTGCAACTGATCACACACCAGTTGGCTAGCATGACCCTCGGTGTAGTGGATGATACAAGTCCTCTGTTTCCTACAGTGGTGGACGAATACGAGGACGTCTTTCTAGAAGATGTTCCAGGATTAAATCCTCATAGGGAGGTGGATTTTTGTATTTATCTATACCATGGTATGACACTGATATCTACACCTAAATATTGAATCGCTCTTGTAGAGCTTTGTGAGTTAAGGGTACAACTGGAGGACTTGTAGAGGAAGGGATTCGTGAGACCCAATGTTTCTCCTTGGGCGACCCCAGTTTTATTTTACAAGAAGGAATATGGGATCTTGTGATTGTGTGTGGAATTATGGAACCTGAACTAGGTGAACATGAATAATAATTATCCACTATCAGGGATTGACAACCTCTTTGATTAGTTGAAGGGAGCGAGGTGGTTCTCGAAGATAGGCCTTAGATCTGGCTATCACCAGCTTCATGTACAAGATATGGACATCCCAAATAAAACCTTCATATGTTGGTACGACCACTATGAGTACTTAGTAATTTCTTTTGGAATGAAGAATTCCCCAGTAGTGTTTATAGGAATCATGAACATGATCTTCCAGCCTTACTTAGACTAGTTCATCGTGGTCTTCATTGATGACATCCTAGTGTACTCGACGTTAGAGGAGGAGCACAAAATACAATTGTGGATGGTCCTAGAAACAATCAGAGAGCACCTGATTTATAGTAATCTCTTGAAGTGTTAGTTCTAAATTTGGGAGTTCCACTTTATAGGATACATAATTTCAAAGGTTGGAGTTGCAGTAGATCTGGTGAAGATTGAAGTGGTGCTTTCTTAGGAGCCACCCATGCGTGTTACCGAGGTACAAAGTTTTCTGGGTTTTTATGGGTACTATCAGAGGTTTTTACCTTACCTTTCTAGAGTAAAATCACCCTTGATGGCCTTAACATGGAATGGTAATCCTTTCATGTGGACCCAGAAGTGACATTAGTGCTTTTAAGAGCTGAGGAAGAGATTGAAGAGCGCCCCCATATTGAGGTTACCTGAGGAGGGTGTTGAGTATGTGGTGTTATATGATGCAGTAGGGACCAATCTTGGTTGTTTCCTGATGTAGGGTAAAGTGATTATTACCTATAGTTCACACCAGTTGAGGTAGCATGAGAAGAAATACACGACCCATGATCTTGATCATGCAGCGGTAGTCTTTGCATTGAAGATGTGGTGACACTACCTGATGGGAGAGTGGTTTACCCTCTACTCTGACCATAAGTGACTCAAGTATATATTTTCTTAGAAGGATCTAAACTTGAGATAGCGAATATGGATAGATTTCCTCCAGGACTAAGACTTTGAGATTTTCTATAATCCTGGGAAGGGGAACGTGGTGGCAGATGCTCTTAGTAGGAGATCCACCATATAGTTTTTGAGTGAGGCGTCAGAGTAATTTTCTGTATTACAAATATCATTTGTGGATAGAGATTAAGAAGCTTACCTCTAGTTGATGGTTGTCACCCCTCAAATCTTACAAAGAATTAGGTAGGAACAACTCAGAGACACTGACTATGAGACTTTACGTACTCAGATGTTTATAGGGTATGCCCCTGATAGATATTTGATAGGTGGGGAAAAATCATTCTCTTCATAGGATTCACAATAGTACCAGTGACATTGCAGGAGGGGGTCTTGAGGGATTTCCATACTTCCCCTTTGGAAGTACATATAGGAGTGGAAAAGATGTATCAGGACATCTGACGTCAGTTTTGGTGGCCTGGGATCAAGAATGCAGGGGTAGAGTTCATTTCTAGATGCCGCACTTTCCAAAAAGTGAAGGATAAGCACCAGGTTCTAGGAAGTTTGAATTAACCCCTAGTGGTTCCAGAGTGGAAGTGGGATGAGATATCAATGGACTTTGTGATGAGTTTACCACACACATCTAGGGTACACGATACCATCTGAAGAACTGCTGACCGACTCACTAAATCATCTCACTTCCTATAGATCTATGAGTAGAGTTCAATAGATATATTGGGATGCCTCTATGTGTAGTAGATAGTTTAGCTTCATGGAGTTCCATAAACAATTGTCTCAGATTGTGATGCTCATTTCACATCCCGATCGTGGAAGTGATTGTAGGAGGAATTTGAGAATCAGTTACGCTTGAGCACTGCATTTCATCCCTAGACAGATGGCCAAATAGAGAGGACCATCCAGGTTCTTGAGAACATGATATGGTCTTGCATCATAGACTTTGGATGTATTTGGGAGGATCACTTACCATTGTTGGAGTTTGAATAAAACAATAATTATCACTCCACCATTGGTATGACACCGTATGAGGCCTTTTACAGGTGACCATGCATGTTACCACTATGATGGACAGACCTAGGAGAGTTAGAACTCATTGGTCCAGAGTTGGTATGGGCTACCATTGAGAAGGTGAAGATCATCTAGAAGTGGATGAGGACTACATAGAGATAGTATAAATCATATGCAGACAGGAGATGGAGGCCTCTGGAGTTCAAGTAGGGAGACCATGTGTTCCTTCGGGTCTCACCTCGATGGGGATTGCAGAGATTTGGCTGGGGTGAAAAGTTATATCTAATATATATATACCCTTTTCAGATTCTAATTAGAGTTTCTGAGGTGGCATACCACCTAGATCTACCACCGTAGTTGCAATGGGTGCATGATGTCTTCCATGTGTCGTAGATAAGGAGGTACGTGCATGATCCATCGCACGTCATCGACTTGAGAGAGTTGAACACTGATGATGGAGAAACTTTTACAGAGTACCCAGTGGATATTGAGGATCAAAAGGAGTAAATCCTTCATGGGTGGTCTATTCCTTTTGTGTGCATTCAGTGGTAGCACAAAAATATCAAAGAGAGCACTTGGGAGTGGGAGGCTCAGATTCATTCTCAATACCCTTATCTTTTTCCTGAGTAGCCCTTGTTTTGACTTTCAAGGATGTAAATACCTAAGTTGGGTAGAATGTAATGACTTATATTTTCTATGGTTTTATTTTTATAAATTAATTGGGAAAATTTTGAGACCAGGTGCTTAGACAACATGAGATTCCGAGGCTCTATATGCCCAGAACGATTCATAAAAAATGTTAAGTTTTTAATAAATCACGCATGCGAGTTTTATTTAAAATGGAAATAACTTCTAAATGGGTACCTAGATCATAAATATAAGGCCACCTTTACATTCATAAGAATTAATTTACCTTAGGAAGGAACTAACCTTGACCGGCACGGGTCGAGGGTGAAAGTTAATTTTTGGACGTAAGCATCATTAAAATATTTAATAAAAAAATATTTTATTGAATGTTACGTGTTGAAGCAGTGATGGTTTCTATTTTTAAAAATCCATGTCATATGAATTCAAGGTTATTTCCATAACCCTATAATTACCCTGAGGCAAGGAGAAAGAGGCTCTCTCGACTAAGAACACCATCAAATTGAGGATCCACGGTGACACGAAACTCCATTCTTTGTCAATGACTCATCTAAACTTGAGGTAGGATATTGATCTCTTTGTGATTTAATTTCTCCTTCTTATAATCAAACAACAAACAAAAACCAACCCACGAATAGGTTGATACATGGTTTGATCATTCTTGCGGGATGGGTGTTTATTGCGGGTTTAAAAAGGGGATTAAATATTAGTGATTTGTCTATTGTTGTTTCTTCAAGATCCCACTAACATGAACGGGTGAAGGCCGAAATGAACATGGCCAAGATCCATTATTTGTGTGTTTATGTGCTTAATCTATTATACCCCCCAAAATCTATCATGTTCTTCATGCATCCTCCCCCCTTTGAAACTCTACATGAACGCTCGATCATTGCGTTGATGATCTATGGTGCAAAGAACCGAGACTGAAAGTTTTGACCCATGAAGACATTGCGGAGGTGCGATAGGAGCACAACCGGTAAGTGGTGGATTATGGTGGAGGGTGAGACAAAAATAGGGCCACTGATAGGGTGACCAGTGGTGAGGGAAGCACGCAACCCATCAGGAGGCCAGGTTCTGGTGGGGTGCTAGACGGACGGGCCGCTGGTGGGGTGCGTTGCCGTGGTCCAGGAGGGACCACACCGGAGGAGGGGCCCGTGGTGGTGGGGGCCATGGGTAGTGACCATAGGCCATGGAAGGAGGCTGTTTCACTTATAGTGGGACGTGGCTTGGAGGTTGCATTGGCAAGATCTCATGGCAGCGGTGAGGCCATGGGACTAGGCGGGGAAGGTGGGCTGGCAACGTGAAACGCGGTCCGACACCACATTGACTGGGGGATCCAGTTGGCCATGCAGTAAGGTGATCACGTGGATTGGAGGAATGCAGCCAGGGTGGGCCGTGTTCGGTGGAGAAAGGCCGACCCGTGCGATGCGATCTGGACTGGAGAACTGGGTTGCTCCGGCGACCCAGCGGGCTGAGGTCCAGTGGACCATCAGGCCAGGCCAAGTTGAACGGCCTAGACCAACCAGGTTAGGTCATGTCAGCCAAATAAGGTTGGGTCATGTCGGCCGAACTGGGTCGGGTCGACCGGATGGGGTTAGGTCGAACCCAGACCGGACCAGACCCTTTTTACTAAATTGGACATATCTTTCAAACCGTGTGTTCATTTGACGAGTTGTTTATGGATTTGGGACCCTTGAGATGAGGTGATAATTTTGATATACTCTAAGTGAGTTTTTATGTAAGCATGTTTATGACCTAATAGATTAAGAATTAGGTTATCTCAGAACAAGCGTGCTACAAGCATAATCATATGGTTGACTGTGACTTTGTGATCTTGGTGATTATGTGACTTGGGGGAGATACGATCCATTGAAACTCTGTGTTCTATCTATTATCTATGCTCCATAAATGCTCCGTGCACCATAGACACTCCGTGTTCCACTGATGCTCCATGCGCCATCGATGCCTCAGGCACCATCACTGCTCCGGGCGCTACCGATGCTCCGTGCGCCATTGACTCTCTGTGCGCCATCGATGCTCCATGCACCACTAACTCTCTATGTTCAATCAATGATTTTTGTACCATCGATGCTCCGTGTGACATCTACACTTATAGTGTCATAGAGACCAGGACTACAATTGGAAATCCTTTACTTCGTGCTTTAGACTTATACCTGTGTGAGCTGACCGTTTTTGACTATACTTTGTGTGTTTCCTTGGTGGTGTACTTAATGTGTTTTTTGTGTGGTATACTTCATGTATTTATTAGTGGTATTAACTTTTTGTTTTCAGGGTTTCCTAATGAGTATTTGTTTACTCACCCCTACACAGGCTTTTCCCGCACGTGTCATGTCTTCTATAGATGATCGACGCTTTGACAGAGTCCTAGGTGGTCCAAGACCAGGTGGTTCTTAGAGTGATCAAAAATGAAAGGTGTTCTTCTACGAATTCAAATAGCTATCCTACACCTACCCTTCAGGCAGGGTTTTATGCGTACAAGTTTTAGGAGCTTGTACTTTTACTTTTAGTGGGCTTTTATTCTGGCCCGGTTTACTTTTCAGTTTTCCAACTTTCATACTCTCTTGTTGGTATCTTAGTGGTATGCATGATTTTTTTACTTAGTGTTTTTAAATTTCATCATTTTGAGCTTGGAGATGTGTGCATTTGTATAAGTACTTAGGAAAATGCCTCCCATTTGTGGGATATGCTTACTCAGCACTAGTCGCCAATCCCTGTCCTGTCAGAGGAGGGCTTGGGGTAGTCACAACACAAGCCCCTATGGGATGAGTGATGACATACACTATGTGTATCAAGTATCAGACCTATGAGGGATAAGACCTAGGTCCATTGACCAAGGAATCCTATTTGAGTCCAGGGAGTTCATGCATTGAAAACTCAATATAATATAGACCTACTAGGTCCAAGACCTCAGGTAATTGAATGAGGATTCCTCTTTGATTCCATAGAGAACATCCATAGAGAACTCAGTAAAATATAGAAATATATGGGCCAAGACCCAGGGCCATTGACCAAGGCATCCTCTTCGAGTCCAAAGAGTGCATTTTTAGAAAAATTGGTAAAATATAGACCTACATGGTCTATGACCCAAGGCCCTTGAACAAGGAATCCTCTTCAATTCCATAGGGAAGATCCATATAAAACTTAGTAAATGGTGCTTTACTGTCAAGAATTGTCGATTCCATACCACAATTCCCATCATCAGCATCATATCATGATATCTATAATCCATCATGTAGGCTCAACAACTGGATCCTATGAAGTACGTATGGGAATCCCAAAACATAAATTAGAAGGCTTAGAAGCCTTATCCTAGGAAGTATGTCTCAGCATCCCAATACATTAATCAGAAGGCTCATAAGACTAATCCCAAGAAATACCTCAGGGCGTCCCAGGCATGTATCGCACTGTGCCTGGATCATCAACAAAATACTAAGAAGAACCTCTTGTAAGCATAAATGAATCAATAATAATCATGTGAATTCATAAAAAAAGAGTGAGGGTCGATGAATTACTAAAACCACCACCACTGCCACAACCAAGATTACAAGTTCAATAAAGGTTCTAAGGTGACACCCACTACCATCTCTACCCAAACCCACATCACACTAGCTCAGGGTCGGTCAAACAATGAGGCATCCATTGGGTTCCCTAAGTCAAAACATAGAAGTGGAATCCAACTTAGGACACTAAAATTTCATACATAAGTTAAGGAATACCTATGGGGGAACCTTAGAAATAGTAATCTACCGAAGGCATCCTACATGGGATCCTCGAAAGAGGGAAGTAAGTAGATGCATCCTACATGGGATTGTCTAGGTCAAACATAAGTGGAGGAATCCTACATGGGATACTAATAAAGGTATAAATTAGAATAGGTATCCTAAATAGGATCATAGGGAAGTGTAAACTAGTATAGGGATCCTATAAGGGATTCCCTAGGTTATCATGTAAATGAAGGTGACTCAGAGGGGCCCCTCATAAACAGTAGTAAGGTTGAGGCACCCTACTTGGGATCTTCTAGGTCAAAAGATAAGATGACCTATTGGTAAAAAAGGAAAAGTATTTGAATAATAGTCTAGAGATACATCTCATGGACCACCTCATATAAAGGGTCTCACTCTCAGAAGATATCTAGATTTGAATATTGGAGGAAGAACCTCTCTATTTAAGAAAAATCCCGAAACACCTCATCAGATTCCTCAAACCACCTCAAGGGTTTCACCATCATGATCTATATGGAAAGTTTTTAAATATGGATTAATCATGTGTCCAATTACATCTATGGGGAATGGATATACAAAAAACCCTTAAAAGGGTAGAAAGGGGGGAGTACACAGTGTGTATACCCTGGTGCACGATGTGTACCCTCGAAGCCCCACTTGGGCGTGTACTTCAGCCGAACATGGTGTGTAAGGACCATGTACGTGGTGTGTATACCATATACATGGAATTTAACCTAAATTAGGTACCTTCCCATGTACTTCACATGTCCTAGCCATATATCCAACTTATCCATGTACCTATACATGGCTGCGGCCCACCCAGGTTCTAGCCGTGTACTTTACATGACCAAGTACCCCTATACTAACTCTCTCAATAGGCACTCAGCTATATGGTCAATTACTAGTAAAAAAATTGTATACCTTATACAAGATGAGTACTTCTAAAAATATCATCTTCCTTGATAAGGAAGAATACAATACATTTGTTCTTGAACTAAACGCCGAGTGATTGGGTTTCTGAATGGGAAACCCCTCAAATCAGCCCAAAACCCCATTTTCACCCCAAAAGCTGGAGTTTGACCATAAATATGTTATAAGTAATAAAAGGTAATTAAAACTATAAAGTGGAAAATATATGGGGATATATTAAATAAACTTAAAAATGGCCTACCTTTGGGCATAATTCACTGAATCTTCACTTGTTTTCGTGATCCGCAACTACCGCAGGATGATCTGATTCCTCCCATGATCCACAACGACACCTCTCTTACTCTCCAAATATCCAAATAATATCCTAGAAATGTTTAAGGAAACCCATAGAAAGTAATTAATTACAATTCAATAGATAAAAGTAAATGAAAAACGAAAAATGAAAAGAAGAAAAATAAAATAAAAAGAAAAATGGGCCTGGGCTTGGATCTGATGCCCAACATGAGTTTATGACTTCCCCAGGAAAAAATCCCCATTATAGACTCAATGAGGAAGAATTAATCTCAATATATTTCTATGTTAAAAAGATATATTCATGAATAAATTTATATTTAATTAAATATATATTAAATATTAATTATTCCATGAAAATTTAAATGGATTGAAATTATACCAAACTCTTTTACTAGGGTAAAAAATATATTATAAGACTAATAGAGTGGTCAGAAAAATTATCTAAGATCTAATTATAGGGGAAATGACCAGTTTACCTCTTACAAGTATTTGAAATAAAAAATTAAAATTTATACTCAAACTTTCAGTCTAAAAAATATGGGTCCTTACAACCTCCCAACCATAAAACTTCTCATCCCTGATAATCCATGGTGGTCAACCCGCAACCATGATCTCATACTAAGAATCTATACAACTATGCTATATTGATTTTCTAATGACCTATCCCACAACATCAATAAATTTTCCATCAAGGAAGATGTTTTAACTATGACTGATTTGATAGTCCACACTACATGAGTATCCTAATTGTCTCCTCATAACATCACCCATTCCCTCTTCCTGAGAATGGTTCCCACAATAATTCTAGATCCCAACTAAGAACGCTGGTCTTCACCCTCAAAAGGAAAAAGGTGGAGTCCCCACCTTATGGATTACCTTATAATTCCCCTCAAGTGCAACTTGCAAGAAGTTCATCTATCAAAACATAACATAAAATTAAATTAGATCAGTGTATAACTAAATCTCTCTCAACATACTTAGGATGGTGTCAAGATAAATTGTTTGATCATCTCTCAAATATAATTATGATAAGAGTCCATATATATGCGTGTATATCTCTCCTTGAGCTACACTCACATCAAAATAAGCTATACTTTTCTTTAACCAACTCTTGACACCACTTCTCCCAATGATGAATGTCCAGGTCCAAACATGGGTCTACTTCCTCATGACACTCAATTTATTCTTGATGTCTCCTCTAACACAAAGGGACATTTATCTATTTATCAAAAAACTCGATAAACTATGCCTGCAACATGTCTTTGAAACCATCAGTCCTCAGATCACACATAACCACTCATTTATTTAAGATTTAAATATTAACACACACAAATGATGTGTATTTTTTCTATTTCACAAAACATAGAAGGTATACAAACCCATACTACCCGGTCATCACCCAACTCATAGTCCCATGAGTCATTTGCTATTGAAGCCAAGTTGACCATTCTAAAGAGCATGTCAGTCTCATTAATCTAGAATATCCTTTTGAAATATTATTCAAAATAGGGAACCTATATTATGCCATAATTTATTCCATGACCTTCCACCAATCAACATCATTTTTATAAAACTTTAGCATCATAGTGAAACTATTGGTCGATTGAGCTAGGAACTCGGACAATCATACCCATAAAAACCAATATCAATACATGATCACCCAAAGTGATTTCTTATAAGAAAAATAAATCACCATGACTATATAAAAAAAACCAAGAACTAACCTTGCATCGGTCTCATAATGAGCATACAACCGAGCCCATTTTTTGAAAAGGTATCCATAAACTTGAGCCAACCTCGCTCGTAGATTACCCTTTATCAAAATGAACATAAACCTAAAAGGGTAAAAGCCACAACTAAGTGTCTCTAGGCCTCCAACCCATCCATAATAATCAAGTCTCATATGTGGTTCACTAGGTCTAACTACTTAGACCAAAATTCAAACCTCTCAATATGCTAACATTTCATAGGGCATAATCCATGCACCCGTCTCAGCATAAGTCGTCTAACACACATGTTAACCCTATTAAAAAAAGGTAATAATAAAATTGACCTACAAAGGAAAATTTTCTTTAGGAATTAGCCTACTAGGGCCTTGATCCTCACCGAGTATCCTCATAAGGGACTACCCCTAGAGTATCATGATATGAATGTAGGAAAAATGATGAATTGACACTCATTGGGAATCTGTAAATGGTAATACCCCCATCAAGATCCAATTCATTATAAAAATTTAGGTATATTTCAGCATACTAAAAAGAGACCAGACTAGATAACCATAAATAAGGTATCAACTTCTAACATTGACCTATGAGGGTCAACATTATGAACACAACATCATCTCTAAGATCCATGTCACACCACACATGCAGTTCAGTTAAGTAGAATGTTATTTTGGGCTATGTAGGAAAAAACTATATATGTTTTTATTGACACTTTAAATAACCAAACCTAGAAACAACACCCTATATGGGGGTCCTATCACATGGGAATCATGTTCTTTATCAACCTACTAGGGTCACTGCACCTCCCGTGCATGAGGACCGATTCATCAGTCTCACCTTCAAACATATCTCTATAGATCCACATAGACTATAGAAGTAAATATATATACAATTAAGCTTAATTAATTATAATTCCACCAAGAACCTATACTGGAAAACACCATTTAGTCTATTTTTGAGACTTTAAAAAATTGACCTTTGTTGTCAGTAAAATAACACACTAGTAAGCCTATGACATTTGGACCTTATTTTACAAATATAATGCATGAGATTCCTATTTAATTTACCATGAAAGAGTAAAAATCAGTCATTGGACTCTTTCCAATGTGCCAATATCCATAAATTTATAATAAATCATAAAATCCACACAACATGTTCATCACTCAAAGTGAAAATAATATACAACTATAACATCATAGATCGGAAAAAAAATCCCATATCACTAAAAACCAGGACTTCTTATCAAAATAGGTGTTCTTGATGCACTGATTTGATATCCTTCACAGGTTTTGACACATTCTTAATGCTCCTATATACCATATCCCAAATAGTAACACAATAGTAAAGGAACACCTATGATACCAATTTGTAACACCCCGACCCAAATTCCACTAAATTGGTGCTCTGAGATGATTCTCCACAAGACCTTAAGAACTAATCTCCATACACTAAAGGCTGATGAATAGTAGTAATGGCCTAAGGTGTGTATATGGAGATACAATGCCCTCAAATCAGAGTAAATAACAAATAAAATAACTAGATATCATCTAAGAAATAAATAAATAGAGTGCAGAAGTAGTAAATAAATTGAAATAAGTGAATTCTATAATAATAAATGAACTGCTATAAAATATTGAACCTCCATATCATACATAAAACATTGGTCACCCACTGGTATGACCATACATGTAGGATTACATAAAAGAAGCTAAAGTAAAAATACAAGGATCAACTACTAACTATGAGCCATACCACATACTTGGTCTCCATGACACTGCTGAGCTACTCCATCCAGATCAAAAGAATCCAAAAAAGTGGCTTCACTTGATCATGAAACCCTAAGACTTATCCCTATCCATCATCCAATCTATAATAAACTTGAAAAGTAGACAAAAGGTTTGCACACACACCGAGGTGCACACATAGGGGTGAAAATAATCTTAGCAGGACAATCCAATGATGAACCTATAAATCTGCTTCCATAAGTGCATACTCATGTTATATGATCATCCTATCCAAGATACATCTAGAAATAGTAAATATAATAGATAAATAAATAAAGTGAAACCACAATCGATCCTTGGGTCTGTGATCTTGATCAACTAGACAATTTTCCATCATATATATATATATGTATACATATATTACCCCCCACACACATGAATACATATTTACATGAGTAAGATGAAAATGGAATTGAGATGGATGTCGTGCCACTAAATCCATATATAATTAGTTTATCCTTAGGTCTGTAATCTCGATCGACAATTCCTACTTCGACAAGTGTTGAAAATGTCTTTGAGAAAGCCACATCACCATAGGGGGATACATTTCCTAGCTTTTGGATCGCCCATACTTTCCTCCAATAACTATGATGAAGGATTACTTATACTGATGGACAATCCTATAAATATGGAACTGTATAAATGATGCCCTATGCCATGTGTATCAAGTATCAGACTAATGAGGGCCAGGACCTAGGGCCATTGACCAAGGCATAGTATTCGAGTCCATGGAGCTCATCCATAGAAAAACCAGTATAATATATACCTAATAGGTTCAGGACCCAATTCCATTAACCAAGGAATCCTTATAGAGACCATAGAGCACATCCATAACAAAATTATTAAAATATAAACCTATATAGGACAGGACCCAATGAAATTGAACAAGGTTTCCTCTTCAAGTCCATGGAGATCATCCATAGAAAAAATGGTGAAATATATACCTACATGGTCTAGGATCCTAGTACATTCACTACAAGAAAACCGCCGCGAAACGCATTTTCGGGCCGTCATTTCGCGGCGGTTTTAAGAACCGCCGTGAAAAATCCGCCGCTAAACAGAATTTTTTTTAATTTTTTTTTAATTTTTTTTAATTTTATTTGAGGATTAGCGGCGGTTTCGGTAAAACCGCCGCTAAATGAAATGAAAAAAAAAACATGAGAAACCCCGAAATCACTAAAACGACCATAACTTTTGATCCGGGCGTCCGTTGAAGCGCCACGACCAGTCAAATCGAAGCTCATGAAGAGATCTAGAGGCACATATAATCAAAACCGTGAGACGGTCTAAGGTTTGGAAGATATTAGAGTTATAAGAAAGTTGAAAAAAGTTCTCCAACTTCAAACTGCCATAACTTTCGCTCCGGATGTCCGTTTGGGCTCTACCACATATCAAATCTAAGCTAGTGAAGAGAGATACGAACTGATTTGACAGAAGCATGCTTCTGTCGGATTTTTCGACCCCAAAAACCCCTCCGAAGGCCTTCAAAACCCCATTTCCGTCACCGGTTTCCCGTTGAACTTGTCTTCAAACAGACCTAACTTTCAATCCGCGTGTCAGTTTGGCCTCCTCTACCTTCCAGATCATATCTCGTTCCATGAGCTTCAGTTTGACTGGTCGCGGTGCCCACATGCACTCCTAGATCATATGTTATGGCCTTTTTAGTGGGTATCGGGTTTGTTATGTTTTTCAGTGTCTCGTTTCTAGCACCCGTTCTCCGTCAGCTTTTTTTAAATGGTCATAACTTCCGATCTGTCTGTCCATTCAAACTCTTTCACCTTTCAGGTTGAAGAGCGTTTCAGGATCTTTGATTTGACAGGTCGCGGATCTAAAACGGACTCTCGGATCATAAGTTATCTCCGTTAATGTGAGTCCAGTGTTTTTGTCTCTTTATGACCGTTTTGACGGGTTTCAATGGTAGCTCCATTTATTACTGTTTATTTGGGTTTCCATGACTTTTTATCTTTATCAATGGTTTTTTATGGGTTATTATGATGGTTATGTTGAATTATTAAGGAGTTTTCCAGAGTTGTCACGAGTTTTCATGCGTTCTCATTTTTTATAATGCCTCATTCTTCATATGCTTCTCCATCCTTTTTCATGAGTTTTCATGATTTTTCATCCCTTATCACATCTTTTCATACTTTTTCATGTGTTTCCTTTATTATTTATTATTTATTATTTATTATTTATTATTTATAATATACATTAATTTATTTATTATCTATTATTTGTAACTGGTTATTTATTATTTATTATTTATATTTATTTATTATTTATTTTTGTTTATTATTTATATTTATTTATTAGTTATTATTTATTAGTTATTAGTTATTATTTATATTTATTTATTATTTATTATTTATTATTTATTATTTATTATTTATTATTTATTATTTATATTTATTTATTATTTATTTTTATTTATTATTTATATTTATTTATTATTTATTATTTATATTTTTTTATTATTTATTATTTATATTTATTTATTATTTATTATTTATTATTTATATTTATTTATTATTTATTATTTATATTTATTTATTATTTATTATTTATTATTTATTATTTATTATTTATTATTAATATTTATTTATTATTTATATTTATATTTATTTATTATTTATTATTTATATTTATTTATTATTTATTTTTATTTATTATTTATATTTATTTATAATTTATAATTTATAATTATTTATTATTTATTATTTATTATTTATATTTATTTATTATTTATTATTTATTATTTATTATTTATTATTTTCATACCATTAAGCATTATCGGTGCCATACTGCAATTCCCATCATCGTTGTCATACTATGATATCCATAATCCACCATGTTGGATCAATATCCAACTCTTAAGATGTAGTTATGGGTATCCCAATACATTAATCAGAGTATCATAAGAAATATCCAAAGAAGTAAATATAATAATCCTAATACATCAATTAGAAGGCTCAGAAGCTGGATCCCAAGTAGTACCTATGGGAATCCTTGTCATGTAATGCATCTTGTTAGGATCATCATCCAAATACTAGGGAGTACCTATGTTAATAATATCTACATAAATAATAATCATGTGAATTCATAAATAAAAGAGTGAGGGTGGCCAAATTCATAAACCCACCACTAATACCATAGCTAGGCCTAGAAGTTCGGTACGAGTTCTAAGGTGATACCCACTACAATCTCTACCCAAACCCACATCACAATAGCTTAGGGTTAGTCAAACATCGGGAACCCACTAGATCCCCTAATTCAAAACACTAGAGAGGAATCCTAATTTGGATCCTCTATGTTCATACATAATCTTAGGTATATTTCTAGAGGAACCTCTAAAACAGTAATCTATGAGAGGCATCCTACATGAGATCCCCAGAAGAAGGAAACATAGGCATCCTACATGGGATCCTCTAGGTAAAACATAAGTGGAGAAATCCTACATGGGATCATCATAAAGGTATAAATTGGTAGTTTCGTCCTACACAGGATCCTTAGGAATATTAAATAGGTAGAGGGATCCTATAAATGATTCCCTAGGTCATCATGTAATTAAAGGCGTCCCATATGGGACCCTTATAAATAATATTAAGGTAGAGGCATCCTAACCGGGATCCACTAGGTTAAAAGATAATAAGGACTATTGATCTAAAAGGAAAATAATTTGAATACCAATATAGAGAGATGGATCATGGCCCACATCAGATAAAAAATCTCACTCTCAGGAGATAACTATATTCGATTATCAGAGGAAGAACCTCTCCATTTAGGAAAAAGACCGAAACATATCCTCAGATTCCTCAAACCACCTCATGGGTTTCACTATCACGATATACATGTAAAGTTACTCAAGTTTAACTACTCATGTTTAAATTCTATATTTGGGTCAAGAAGATATGAAAAACCCTCAAAAAGTTATCAGTGGATGAGTACATGATGTGTATACCTTGGAACATGATGTTTACCTTCGAAGCCCCACCTAGGCATGTACTTCATCCATACATGGTATGTAAGGCCTATATACATAGTTTTTATACCATGTACATAAAATTTACCCTAAATGGGGTACCTTTCCATGTAACTCACATGGATTGACCATATATTCATATTAGTTATGTACCTCTACATGATGTGCGTCCCACACGGGGTCTAGCCACATACCTTTCACAGCCAAGTACCCCTACACGGGTTGTCTAGCCATGTACTCAGCTAAATGGATGAGTAAGAGTACATGGATTTTATAACCTACACATGGAATATAATTATAAAAATATCATCTTCCCAAAATATTAAGAACATACAATGTGTGTTCTTAAATTACACACCATGTAACCGGATTTGCAAATGGGAAACCCCTCAAATCATCTTGAAACACCATTTTCACCCTAAAAGATATAGATTGATCCTCAAGGGGTAATAATAAATCATAAAAGGTCCTTAAAACCAGAAAGAGGTAAATATATGGGGATCTATGGTATAAACTTAAAAACAACCTACCTTTTTGTGGAATCTTCTAAATCTTCACTCATTTCCACAATCCACAACTGTTGCACAATGATCTAACTCCTCCCATGCTCCACGATGATACATCTCTTCATCTATCACTATTTCTCCCTCTATCCATATCCCTATACTCTCTTAGTCTCGGTGAAGGAAACCCACAGTGGGGTGTGTTTGAGAATCCAAGGGAGAAAAGAAAAGAAAAAGGGAAAATAAGAAATAAGAAAAGGAAAATAAAAAGAAAAAGGGGCTCGACCTAGCCCCAACACCCAACATGATTTTATGTATATCTTAATATGACCCTATATTTTGGAATCAATGGATTATACACAATCTCAATACCATGATCTATTAAAATGATATATCTAAACAAACATGTGTTGATAAATTAATATTTAATTAAATATATATTAATTATTAATTATTCCAAAAAAATTCAAACAACTCAAAATTATACCAAGCTATTTTCCTAGGGTAAAAACCCTATTATGGGACCAATAGAGTGGTCAGAAAAATTATCTAAGATCATCTGATAGGGTAAAATTACTATTTACCCCTTATAAGCATCAAAAAGAAAAAATTCAAATTTTTTCAAAAAATTATAGTCAGAAAAAACACGGGTCTTTATAGAACTCATACCCAATACTTTAGAAAAAATGAGTGTTGTTATTTTTAATAAAGGAAGAGACATTGGTGGATCAGAAATTGGCTATGTTCTAATGGTTTCTCTCCAATCCATAATATATAACAAAGTACCTTTACTAATGAAGCAATACAATAATACAACTGATGATTATTCAAATAAAAAATCATAGGATAATTATAACCTTATTCATGATAAATTTGGTTTAAATAAAGTGGATTAGATAATGGTCTAGAAGATGAGAGTTCATGGAAGCAAACAGAGTTATAGAAGATATGTCGGCAACATCTGCCTATATTTTGAGTAAGCTAAACCTAAAACACCAAAAGGTGTCACATGGTGGATGTCCAAAACTATTTTATAAGGATTAAAAATATGCGGGGGATCCATTGGAATTCCTTATGTAGAGATTCTTTCTGAAGGTGATGTTATATGGTGTGTTCTATAAATAATGGTGAAAGACGATTTGGGTTTGGTTTTATATGAGATTTATCTTAAGTATTAGAGATGTTTTATTATGTTTGAGGTAGTATATTTTAGATATAATCCAAGACAAGTAATATGATAGTTGTTTTTATCTCATATTTAAAGTCTTTAGTGAATTCAAACATGACCACAATAAAGACAAAAGATGTAAAACCCAAGTCCAAATAGCATGTTTTATTATAAACGGTGGTGATGAAGACTTTGGTGGATTCTGAATCTAGGGATATGATTATCATAATATTAAAAGATTAATATAAGTATGTTCACAAATAAGGGGAATCCTAGAAGGATTATAATTGAGGCTAGAATGTAGTGATGGAAAAGGTTCATAAATGCCTTCATTTCACTGAAGGATGTTTCAGTGGTTGTTTTTCATCTGATGGTATCATACATTATAAAACATATGAGTTATATATGGAGGTAAATTTTGATTTTATTGATAGATTTTAGTGTTCCTAAGATCTATAAAAAGTTATGGAAGCTTAGGGATAAAGTATTAGGAAGAATTAGTCCTAACAAGAGTAGGTCTATGCACACATTTCAAAACACCGTCACACCTAAAACATCACTTTTAGGTAAGAAACATGTTATTTATACATTTTTATTATTATCATTAATTTCCATGCATTTGTATCTTGAATATTTTGAAAAATGGTGTTTCTAGGCTGGTGCACAGTTGGCGCACGGTTGTAGAAAATTGTGCAGAAATCATGCGATAATTGATGACCTTGGATAGTGCTAATTTGTATGGTTGGCGCATGGTTTGAAAAAACATGTAGAAAAACCATGTGGTATGGCCAAAACTTAAAAATATTGAAATTACTAAAACACCCCTACATGAATTAAATGCCCAAACCCTCATGTTTTATCATATTTTTACCCCATATCCCTCCTCTATCATGAAATGCCTTCCTCTTGGCATTAGACTTGATTTTGTGTGATTTTTTCTAGTTTCTTTAAGGAAAACTCTAATTAAGTGATTTATATTATTCCCATTTCTTTTATTCTACCTTTTTCTTTGGTTTTACCTCTTCCCCAAAATCACGACATCCTAGGGTTCCTCTTCCTCAATTTTATGGGTGTGGGTTTTAATGTTTGGGGTCTCCTATTATTATTATAGGATTATTCTTCCCCTTTCCATGTGGATTTGTTCCATTTCAAATAGATTTGGATTATCAAAGGTAGGTGGTTCCATTTCTACCTTTATTGGTAGAAATCATGGATGATTTAATTTTAAAATTTGATTATATAAATTCTTTGTAAATATTATTATAATTATTGGAAAACTGATTTATATGGAAATTATTATTTAATTATCATTTTGATGTTAGTAAAGTGAAGTGAACATGTTTTAAATAGAAAATAAAACTTATTATAATATTATTAATTGAAAAATTATGTTTAATAAAACATATAATATTAAATAAACCTCATGGTAATCCCTAAGTTATCGACTAGGAGAACCTAGAATGGATTAGGTCCTTCCCACTAGTTATAGTGTCTCCCTGACTAGTGATGCAATGTCATTCACAAACCCCATTAGCCTAGTGAAACCGACAGAGTTTTATTCCACCGATTGAGGGTATCTCTATTTAGTGATATAAAGTTATATGTTACCCTAAAATTAATGAATTTAGGGTGTAAAGTAACCAGGCCCAATAGGATCATTAAGAGGGGGAGGGGATGAATTCATAATCCATTTTATTTTTATGAATTTTCTCCCTTTTAAGAACTTCAACCTATGTGGGTGGATAAAACCTTAATAATTACTTATTTAAAATCTCAGTATTACCTCATACATATTTATATGAAAGAAAAAAACTAGAACATAAGAATTTGTATGGTTCATTATACAATAAAAATCATTTCCATGTTGATTATACACCCCAACAAGGATTCTATAACAATTGGTTATACAACCCAACTACATTATTACTTTTACTAGTTATACACCCCATAATTTATTTAAAAATTGGTTAAACACCCCAATTTTAAATTAATTTAGTGATTGGTTATAAACCCCAATTACAACCCTCTAATATCCAGTTATACAACCCAACCACAAGATCATTTTTAAAGTTTATCAAACGTATAATGATCCTATTCTTCAGATGTTCTTCCTCCAACAAAAATTTAGACCACCATATTTTGTGTAAAAATTATTCAAGATTTTCAATAGATTTTAGTAAAGGTTTTCAGGTCTTAAAACTTTATATGGATCTTGGTGATTAAGATCTACTTAATATTCAACCTTCTATATCATTGTTTCTAAAAATTATTCTATTAAAACTTCTTCTTCCATAACTTCCACTTATGGTTCTTCTTCTTATGGAAGTTTTGATTTTAATTCTTCAAACCTCCTTTAACCCAAATGCACTTTTGATGAAAGTAAGTCAGAAAATATATTTTTTCAACTCTTATTCTCATATTCTCTTATATATTTAAAATTATCCTACCCCCTTTATATACTCACATTTCATTTGAAATATATGAGGAATATGCATGATTTAATTTGAACTTTCTACCTTATTAACTCATAAATTAATCACCTTCACTATCCTTCAAAGTTATTAGTATTTTAATTTGTCATATCTCCCTAGAAAATCACATCAATAATCTTTAAATCATATGAAAATATTAAATTGAATTTTATGATTTCCTTCCATGAAAATTTGACTTTGAATATCCAGCTAAGCATTATCAAAATATTTAACTTTATAATAATGTAAATTAATTATTACACCTTCTATAGAATTTAATTACCTCATTCTGGTCCCGTATTTTCCTCAAATAAATATTTAATAGCCTTTAGTCCTTTCATAATTATCTAGACTGATTTATGTGATCCCGATGGTCTTAATCTGATATACCTTCATTTAGTTCGAAGTGGGCTTGTAGTTTCTTTTTCTGATTAACTCAACTTCAACATCTAGCTTGTGATGTTACTCCTTCCTATCATATAGACCTCATCATCTTTCAATCAACCAATTATACTTGAATTACCTAAGATACTTAATATTTACATCAACCAAATTTTATCAGTATAAATGGCTATCTTTACATCTAGTGATTTTACCTTTATTCCCACTCAAAGTCATTTTGGCTTAGTTATTCTGAAACATTTAGTGGTTTGGGTTTCTCATCTTGTTTTACCAGAGACTTTAAACTTTACTCTATACCTACCACATCATTTATCTCACATATTTCTTCTGATAAAATCAACTTTATATCCTTAGATTGAATCAACCTTATCCTTTATATGTATTGTATATGTGGCTGTTTTTCTTCTAGAAACATCAATTTATTTGATTGGAAATCTTCACATGTTTCCTCCAACTAGATTTTTCTTTCTAATGAGATCATAAATTCTATTTTTAGATTTCCATCTATTGAACTCATAACTTTTCTTCTAGAACTCCTTCTAGATTTCCATCCATTGAACTTTATTCTGGAAACTCATATTTTACCTTCTTATGGAAATTCATTTTTCACCTTCTTCTAAAAACTCATATTTAAAATTTATATTATAACAAATTTCCCTTGAAGAAACCTAGCTATAATTATTAATAACCTTGATTTATCATGGTGTTTGGTACGTTGATGAACATAAAAGCAGCATTAGACTAAATAATGTTGATTTATTCAAGGAAACAATTTTCAACTTAAATTCTATAAGAAAAGTTTCCTTTAAAAAAATATTATTATATTGAAAAAAATACAACCAAAATAATTTGGGTATAATAATATCCCCCTTTGTGCTTGTTTTCAATATCACCACACATCCTCAAATTCAATATATGTGATCATTTTTTTATCCTCATTATTGAAAATCAAATGAAAAAGGGAAATATATTCATCTTATCATGTTTATTCTAAAAAAATATTCTACCCACCCTTTTTCTAAATTTAAAGAGAAGGATGATATCACATGGTTCTTAGTAAAGCGCCTTTAGTTAATCAATTCTAAGTCTACATAGGAAAAAATGGCGTAGAAAACAATATAGATATAACCAAGGTTATCTATTACATCCATAAACATACTCACATGTGTTACCATGATCAAGAATTCTAAATTCTATTTTTATAGGTTTCACATAATCATATTTATCAATGAAATGAAAAATCTTTCACACACTTCAACAAAAAAAAAATCAAAAAGTTTTGGTTCAAGATAAAAAACTACCCCTTTATATCATCTTTTTATCAACCAAACACTCCCAAATAATTAATAAATTCAGGAATAAAGGATGTGAGTGTGATTTTAATAACACATGTTCAAGATATGTTTAATTTTTTCATGATATGATACATCTTTTAAATCCTTTTCTTCATATAATATTCCCCTAAATGGATGAAATCAATTTATCCTTTTGATGATAGTTTAAAAAAATACATGAGGGTTTATTATTCTTAATATCCTACCAATGAAATTCTTAAGTGTTTCCTTCAATTCCCTGGTTGTTATTTAAAAATACATAAAATAATAGGGAATAATGAGGAACCTATTTGTGCTTTAGAATCAATATTTAGACTGATAATTTTTTCTCAAACTAGGCTATTATTTCCTTCCAAACTCATCATTCTTCTTCCTATAAATGATTTAAATAGGTTATTTTCACATATTCTTTTCTTTTAATTATTTATTGTGTAAATTATTTTTCACCTCATAAGTCAATCCAATTTCATTCCTATATTTATTAAACCCCTCACACATCTTCTTTTGAATTTTCAAATCACTACTTATGGATGACTCCTCAAGAATCTCATCTGTCTCATCTAATGGATAGACCAAATTTACTATATTAGGAATATATCCAGATTTAAATTCATAAAATCTTGAAAAAAACAAATCATCAACCATCTTCAACTTATCCATAGATCTTTTCTTGAATTATATAATTTCCTTCCATGAATATTCCACTTTGAACATCCATTTTAGCATCATCATAATATTTAACTTTACAGTAACATAAATTAATTATTGAATCTTCTATAGAAGTCAATCACCTCTTTTCAGTTATGTATTTTCATAAAATTTATCTTATATAGTATTTATTACTTTGAACATTCTGAAGCATGATTCATGTGCTTTCAGTGGTCTCCATCTGATGCTCCTTCATTTAGTTCGAATTAGGATTGTAGCTTCTTCCGATCAACTCAACTTCTGCATCTAGATTTTGATTTTACTATTTTTAATCATATGGGATTACTCATATTTTTATCAACCACTTATACTTTATTTTTTTGGATACATAATATTTACATAAACGTAAGTTTATCATCATAACCGACTATCATGAATTCTTATGATTTAACCTTCGGTCCCACTCAAAGTTAGTCTAGCATAGTTCATCCAAAACCTTTATTGGTTTAGGTTATTAGATTTTTTTTATTATAGAGATTTTTCACTTTACACTATAAATACTTTAGATTTTATCTCACAACTTTATTATGATAAACTCAACTTTAGATCATTCAATTGACTCAGACTTATCCTTTCCATGTATTTTATTTGTTTGTTTGTTCTTCCAAAAACTTCAATTTCTTAAAATGGATATCTTTACATGTTTCCTCCATTCATATTTTTATTTCTTATGTGATCATATATTCTCTTTATATATTTTTATCTATTTAACTCACAAATTTTCTTCCAGAACTCCTTCCAGATTTCCATCGATTGAACTTTCTTTTGGAAACACATATTCCACCTTATTTTGAAAATTTGTTTTCCACCTTCTTCTGAAAACTAATATTTCATTCATACTATATAAAATTTTATTTGAAAAAAATCAGTTAGAATCATTAATATCCTATAGTGATCACAATATTTTGTACTTTGAATATCATGAAAGCATCACTAGACTAAATAATGTTGATTTATACAAAGAAAAAACTTTCACCTTAACTTCTATAAGGAACATTTCCATCAAATATATATTGAAATATGGATAAAAAATGAAACCAAAATACTTTGGGAATAATATTTTATTCCTATCATGTGCATGTTTTAAATTTTTAATCAAATGTTTAAATCTTATAGCTTATTTACTATTGCTTTTTCATTATATTAGTTATTCTATTTCCAAATGATAATTTTTTTTGTATTTTTATATTCAAACTAGCATGAAATAATTTCTCTAAATATTTTTGAATATGGAATACTTGATGGGATCCTACTGGGATCGATATGATCACACCATATATATAACCATTGGTTATATAAAGACTTTGTTTATATAGTCATAGTCATGGGAAAGGAACCTTTTGGAGGTGGTGCATGTTATTTCTCATCTTATCTAGGACAGTGTAGGTTAAATGATTGGTGAGACCTCATGTAACATAGTGAGGGATAAATATCTATTTTTCATTTTTTTATCTTATATTATGCATAACTTTTGATAATATATCACCTTATAATATTCCCATCCCATTCCATTTTGTTTAATTTTTTAGAAACTTAGTTATATTTTTATTTCAATTTATTATTATCATGATGATATATCCCTTGAGAGTTTTTCTAGTGATGTTCTATAATTTCAAGACATTTATTATTATTTTGAATATTTATGCAGGTGTGTGATTCACCAACATATCTTGGGGTCATGATAAGTCCTTAGATCAGACTCATTTATTAATTCATTGGGAGAAACAATTTTCAAGAAGTATTATTAATGACCAGTAACTAGTTTCTAACCCATGGGGATTGGGAAATCCCTTCGGGTCTTCCTATAAATCAACTTAGGTGTCTGATTTAGAGCTATCTAGGTTGGTTTGTGAAAATATAGTATCATAGCCCTTGATTTTTGGTTTATGATATTTAGGGCATTTGGAAGATAAGAAATAGAGTTTTGGGGCTTAAGGGGAAGGTATAAAGAAATGTATGGCCATAATCCTTAGTACCAAACCTTAAGTTACCCGAGATGTTGGTATTTTTAGGGTTTTCCTTTGAGTTTATATTATTTTTTTATCTATGAAATAGATACACAGGATGTAGATGTGAATGCATACTATATTTTTGGAAAATATGTTATTTTTTTACTCCTATTCTATAGTTTATGAAATTGATTTATGAGTGTTTTTGATTTTTAAATTTATCAATTATTTTATGATTTTTTTTATTTTATTTAATTTTATGCAGTGTCATGCCTTATTTAAGACCATTAGTGAATCCTTATGAGGGAATCATGGATAATTTTTTATGGGGAAACCCACCCAATGATCATAATTTTATTTAGACATTTGTAAGAATAGTCTAAGCCATGGAGTAGGGAGCATGCATACAACCTTAAAAAGTTGGTCCAAGTCCAAGTCAGTAGAGGAACTACTTTTAGGTGTTTCTACATCAAAATTCTTCAACATTATGATTTAATAATGTTATAAATTAATCATATGAATAATTGTAAAAAATATAGGGAATCTTTTAATTTCATGAGACTCTTAATCCAGTTAAATTAAAGTGCACCTCCATTATGCTAGAAGGACCCAGTGGAAAATGGTTGGAATTTATAGTCTACGAGGAACTATACAAGAATATTTATTAGAAGGGATTCAAAAATAATTTTCTCTCAATATTTTTTCCTAGACATGATAGCTCTTTCTAGGTCCCAAGAGTTCATGACCCTTCAACAGGGCAACCATATTGTGATGAAACATGAGAATCAGTTTATAGAGATTTTCCACTTTTCTTAGAGCTAATATCTAATGATGGGATAAAGGATCATCAATTAAAAATGGGAATTCATTCATAAATTTAGATTCAAGTCTTATTACTATATATTAAGACCTATTTATAGGTGGTAGATTGAGCACTGATGATGTCTACTTTGCTTAGCACCACTTCTATGTTTGGTGGGAGTGAGGGTGGAGTTTCTAAGATAAAGGGGAAGTATAAAGTGCCTATAAGAGGTAGTTTAAATGAATATTGACCTCATTATCAGTAGTAATATTCATTTCTTATAGGTGATAGGGATCCTACTTACCACTAGTATGAAAATATTGGTCACTCGAAGCCTTTTTATTTGAAGACTCCTAAGATGTGTCATTCTTGTGAGAAATTAGGAAACCTCTCAAGGTTTTGTATAAATAATCCAATGACAATGAGATATGTTGGATATTATTATTTAAGAGGATCTCAAGTACCACCATATGAATTTAATGAAGTGGGGTCCCTCTCTTGAGGCTAGGGAGTTATGAGAGGATCATCTTTTGGGAAAAGTCAATTGAGAACTGAGCCCCAGGCAAGCGACAATCCCCAGAATCAGGTTGAGAGTAGAAAATTTCATGCCATGGAGCCAACACTTATATAATATGATATAGTAATAGTGACAGTGAGAGGTACCATGCTTATTAAATCATCTATGGTTGTTTCTTTATTTTATACTAGTGCTTCTCACACATTTTTCTTTACTCATGTGGTAAATTTGTTGAGTCTTTCATTTGAGATCATGAATTATGTGATGGAGATATCAAGCCTTATTAGGAAAAATAAGAATCCTATCCTTTAGTTTTCCTATTATGTTATCTATATATATGATTTGGATCTTTCCTATGATTTATACATCCTAAATATGGAATTATTCAATATAATTTTTGTGATGGAATAAATTATATCTTTTAGAGATCACATTTGTTTTTATCACTAGAGAGTCTCTTAAGGCCCCGTATGGGAGTTTCAATATATTTCAAGGGGAGTGGGAACCTTTTTTTGATATAGTTAGGTCCTTATATTCCTGAAGTTGGCTTAATTTAATGCCACATATCTTCTTTTTTCATATTGGGTAATGAAGAAGTCATGGGGAGTGAGTTACCTCACATGGTTAAAGAATTTCTTGATGTGTTTCCTAGCAACTTCTCAAGGTTACCCCTAGAGAAGGAAGTAAATTAGAATACAAATATGATTATAGGGATGTAGATGATATCCATACCTTCATATCACGTTTATTTACCTGAGATAAAATATTTTAAGATCATATTTGATGATTTGGAGGCTAAGGGACTTATTCACCCCAGCTTGTCCTCATGGGTTTCCCTAATGATCTTCACTAGAAAATATAATCAAACACTTTGATTATATATTGATTATCAAACATTAAAATAAATCAATATTAAAATAAGAAACCCTTTATTCATATCAATGACTTTTATAATCAATTAAATGGGGTAAGTAGGTTCTCAAATATTTATCTATGGTCAAGTTTCTACTAGCTTTGAGCAAAGGAATATGATGTTACCAAGATGGATTATCAAAGTAGATATAATAACTATGAGTATTTTTCAATTAATTTCAACTTGACTAATGATTCCATGTTTTTATGTATTTGATAAACTAGATATTTAATCAACACTTGGACTCTTTTATCATAGTGTCTATAGATGATATCTTAGTCTATTCCAAGACTAAGGGGGAGCATTCACGATATTTGGGAATCATCCTTGGGATTATCCATGAGAATTGTCTCTATTAAAATATATCTAAATATATATTTTGGATATTGAGAGTCAAATTTCTAGAAAATTAGGTGTTGGAATAAGGAATTGTGTTGATCCTAATATAGCGATGAACATTATTTCTTGGGAGGTGCTACAGAATGTCTTTGAGACATTAAGTTTTATGGGATAAATATATTATTATTAGAGTTTCATTAGAGAATTATCCAAGATTTAATCTACTATAACCATTATCACTAAAAATTGAATAAAGTTTTTACGGATCCTATAGTTTCAATATTCCTTTGAAAAGTTAATCCAGTACTTGATATTGTCATCTATCCTAATTTTTCGAGAGACCAATCGATGCTACATGGTTTTCTATGATTCTTCTAGTGTGGGATTAAGGTGTGTATTGATGTTGGATGAGAATTTTTTATTATATAGATCATGAAATATTCTAACCCATGATATGTATTATCTCATAAACTACTTGGTGATGATATCTATGATACACATTCTTAAGTTATGGAAATGCTATTTTTTTGCAAGAAATCCACAATATACACCAACCATAAAAGTTTGAGCTACTTATTCTCTCAAAATGATATAAATATTAGGAATATGTGGTGGGTTGAGTATCTCTAAATTTTTGAATTTGATATTTCTTATTCCCTTATTAAATGTAATTTTATCATTGATTTGCTTAGTAAGAAGCTTCCATCCTAGACTATGAAAGAGTCGAAATGGAACATTATGGGTATCATGGATGAATTTCATTTGGAGGTAAAGGAGTGATAAAAGAATGTGTTCCTTGATAATGTGTTATCAACTACTTCCCAATTCATGATCATATCCCATGATAAATTAAAGGATGAAGATTATCAGAAAATAAGGAGGAATATATATGGTGGGGAGGCCATTTTTAAGTGGTCACTCTCTTTAGAAATCCTCATCTATTTTAGAAATAGGCATGTAGTTCCTTTATCTATGAGTAAAGAAGCACTATAAGACTATCATCAATCTTAGTGTTTCATATCTCCCTGTGCCTCCAAAATTCACTATGACATGAGATGATGGTATTAGTGGCTTGATTTTAGGTGGGATATCATTGACTTCATGTCCATATTATTTACTTTCCAACAAGTGAAAGGTTAGCATCATAATCTCTAATTATTTCTTCAAAATCTTCCCATCCCTACTTGAAAGTGGGATGAGGTGTCCATGTATTTCATTATTATACTACCTCATAAACCTTTAGGATATAATTCTATTTGAGTCATCATTGATCAACTAATTAAGTTATATCAATTTATACTAACTAGGGACACCATGAAGGTGTAATATCTCAGAAATATTTATATTTAGAAAATTGTGAGGATGAATGGTGTTAACTCATCAATTATATATTATATTTATTATTGTTTTACTTATTAGTTTTTGAGGGGCCTCTAGGAATCAATGAGGTCTTAGGTGAAATTGAGAACTGACTACCATCCTCAAAAGGATGTCCATACTGAGTGAGTGAATCAAATTATAGAAGATAAGTGTTGGGCATGTGTTTTAGATCTTGGTGGCTCAGGGGATTTCCATCTAGCATTGGTTTAATATTCCTATAATAAAAACTACCAATTATATATTCAAATGGACCCATTTTAAGATTTGTATAGTTGATCTTGTCTTTCTTACTTATGTTAGACCGAGATTATAAAAACACATCTCATGGGATTGAACCTCATATAAGAGATGATTGAGAAGATTCAAGTTATTTGGAACAATATTAAAATGGTTTAAATTTTTTATAAATACTACACCAATTATCATCATTATACATTTATTTTTTTAGTCAGTGGAAAAGTGTTTCAGAGTGTGTCACCCCAACTAAGCCACTAACAGTTATAAGAGTAAGGGAAGATTTCCATGAGAGTCATAGGGTCTTTTAATGTTTTTGGAAAAATTTAGGAAGGTTGAATACTAGTTTTAATTTATTTCTTAGTTGGGAATTCATAATGTATTTCATGTTTCCTAGTTGAATAAGTACCATCTCGATATATCTTAGGTGATAAACTGTGAAGATATAAAATTGGAGCATGAAGTTTCTATGGATGAGTTCCCAATTCATATAATTAACTCTCAAGTTAAATTTATACATGTGAATTCAATTTCATTATTTTAAATATTTTTTAAACATGATAGTGAAACCCATGAAATTTGCGAGAGATAATCTCTTATAAGGAAGTAATGAACTCACTTTTTTGACGATAAAGTATCAGGTTGACTTCTTATGGGTGGAGATTGATACAGTGGAAATAATTATCACACCCACAATGTCACTTTTAAGTATAGAACGTGATATTTTTATATTTTTATTCTTAACATTTATTTTTAGGAATTTTTATCTTTAAAATTTTGAAAAGTGGGGTTTCCAGGCTGGCACACAGTTGGCGCATGACTACAATAAACTATGAGATAGTTGAAAACCCTAATCACTTAAAATTTACATGGTTAGTGCACAAATTTTCTAAAAATGTGGCCTAAATATGTGAATCTTTAGGAGGTATAGTTTTCCCATATTTCCAGTTTACAATTTGGAAAACCATGAAGTTAAACCATGTGCTCTACCCAAAATATAAAAATCATGAAATTACTAAAAAACCCATTCTAAAATTCAAATTATAACCCCTCATTAATTTTCCTATTTAGAACCTATATCCCTCATAAAATCCATGAAACCTTTCCCATGGTGTAGGGATTTATTTTTGTGTGATTTCTCTTAGGTTATTGAAGGAAGAATCAAAGTATGCGATTTATCTTGATCCTCCTGCCTCTATTCCACATTTTTCATTGGTTTTCCTTATTCCCCAAATCCATGGTGGACTAGGGTTCCTCTTTCTCAATTTTATGTTTGTGGGTTTTGATTTTTGGGGTCTCTTATTGTTATTATAGGATCTTTCTCATCCTCTCCAAGTATATTAGTTCTATTACCAAGATATTCAACTTGTTAAAGGTAGTGGTTCCATTTCGCCCTATGTTAGTTGAACTCATGGATGATTTTATTTTAAATTTTTATTATATAAATGATATATAAATATTATAATAATGATTAAAATTTTAATTTATATATAACATCTTTTTTAATTATCCTTTTGATGCCATAAAATTGGAATGAACATTTTTTCAATAAAAAATGAAACTTCTTATGAAGTTATTGATCGAAAAATAATTCTTACTAAAATATATGGAATTAAATAAACCTCATGGAAAACCTCAGGTGATTGTGTAAGAGAAAATAGGTTGGATGAGGTCCTTAATAATAGTTATGGTGTCTCATTAACTAGTGATGTAGTGTCATGTGAAAATATCACTGGCCTAGTGAAGTAGAAATAGTTCGATTCCACTAATTGAGTGTCTCCCTAATTAGTGACGTAGATGTTATATTTGTATCCTAGATTTCATGGCCCTAGGGTGTCCCTACCATATACACATTTTAAACTGTTAATAAAATGGTTAAATCTATTGGTTTATTTACTACCTCTTTTCATTATATTAGTTGTTTTATTTCCAAATGGTAAAAAATTATTTTTATATTTTCATTGTCAAACAAGAATTATATAGTTTCTCTAAAAAATGTTGAATATAGAACACTTGGTGATATCCTACTAGTCTATATATACTCCCACCCAATATATACCCACCAAGTATATAAAAACTTAATTTATATAGATGTAGCTAAGAAAAAGTCACTATTTTGAGGTGGTGGATTTTCTTAAGCATCTTATCTAGAATAATTGAGGTGCGATGATGGTGAGCCCTCATGTGACATAATGATGAATTGTTCTATATTTTTTCCCTTTTTTTCATCTTATAGTATGCATTTTTTTTGATGATTTATCTTCTTATCAGCTTCACATCCCATTCCCTTTTGTTTAATTTTTTGAAATTTCATTATATTTTTATTTTAATTGATTATTATCACGATTCTATATATCTTATGATTTTTTCTAGTGAAGTTATACCATGTCATGTTTTTTATTATTATAGTGAATATTTATGAAGGTGTATGATTAGGCAACATATTGAGGGGTCATATCAGGTCCTCATAAAAGACTCAATTATTAACTTATTAGGAGAAACTATTCCAAATGAGCATTATTGATTCCTTATATGTAACATCCCATGATTTGAGTTTATATATTTTCCTTTTAATTAATATTAAGTTTGATAACTTTATTCACATGCACTAAAACAAAGGTCATGATACATTAGTAAATTAAATTAATCATCTTTAAAACATCATTATTATAAGATATAAAATATTAAAATTAATTAAATTAGAAAATTGGTATGAAGTAATATTATAAACACTTAATGTTTAATAAGGCCATTTTTTAAATAAAATTTGTTTATATTTATATTATATATTTCCTATTAAAATTTAAATATATAATTTTTAGAAATACAATTAAATTAAATTAACTTTTTTGGAATTTATAATATTTAAATTTACTTTGTATAAAATTTTGAGCATATTCTAAAAATATCATTTTTTTGTCGAAAAGGCAGTTTTTAAGAAAATTATAGTTTTCATGAATTTTTAAATATATAATAATTAAATATAAGGTCATAAAACCATTTAAGTGATCAAATATTAAAATAAGGAATAAAATTATGCATTTTGAAATATTATTTTAACTTAGAATACCCAAGCCCAATATTTTCAAAACGAAAGTAAAAGGTTACTTTAATAAAGAAAACTGTTTTATATTTTTCTTTTAATTAATTAATATTTTTTTAAAATTAATTTATTGATTAATTTTAATGTCACATAACTTAATTATTTTTATAATAAATCAATTACTATCATGCCAATCATTAACCATAAAAAATTTATCCTATACATAAACTTAAATTTTAAAAACCCTATTTTATTTAAAGAAATATTTTCATGTGTTATGTGTGTTTAATTTAAAATAATATTTTCACATATTTATGAAATGAATTAGTTTAAATGGATCCAAAATAATGAATCATGATGCAGAAGTTTGGTAAAAGGGGTCTACTTATATTTTTAGTGATAAAATTATTGACATGATTAATATTTAATTAAGAGTAATAAGTGTTTAAATGACTAATCTAAAGTGGATCGAAATTTATTAAGTTTAAATGAAATTTAGAACTTCTAAAAACTATTTTTTTGGTTTTAAAGTCACACCCACATGTCTCACAAAACATATCACACCTAACTCATCTAACTTCCATGCACTTCCATTCTTACCCCTTAACATTCTTTTCCATGGAAAGTTCCCTTTCATTCACTTATAAAAAGAGACCACTTCCACACCTTCCAAAATTCACCTACCATTTTAATTAATATTTAAAATCTATTATAATTAACTCTAATATAATTCCATTAAAATACCTTAAGTATCTAGTCACCATAATATATCCTAAATCCTCTATTTTCAACAAAACTTTCAAGAGAAGGTTCAAAGTCTCGACGGAAGTATCTAATATTTCTTAACATTTCTTTCTTATTATTTCTTTCTTATACCTCCTATAATCTATTCTATCCATGAGATAATGATAATATAAATATTAATGATATTTTATTATGTTATTATACAAATGGAATATCCCTTTTATTCCTTCCTCCAAAACCATTCAAAAAAATAATAATAATAAAAATAAAAACGTTGTCATGCGTATGTGGAAACTACTGCCTCCATGAACACCGTGTCTTATTTTTTATAACCACCTTACATGTATGGTTCAAAATATTTTTTATAGATAAATATTATATTTTTAACATTTTTTTATTTTTAAATGACAAATCATTTTACTTTCTACCTCCCTCCCGTTTTATGGAAAATAAAATTATCCACCATGTGTACGTATGGATTACCGCCTCTACATAGTGACATGTTTTTTTCATTACCGCCAATCATGGATTAATTTAAAAATTATTTTGATATATAAAAATTTTATTTATATAAATATTTATATTCTATAAGTTTTGAATCAAATTTAAAAATAAACTTAATAATGATCAATATGCCATAGATTCACATAAAAATCAACCGAACCACCTCGAGTAACTAACAAAAGCTGAAATAATTTAATAAATTAGAAACATATGATGATAATTAGACCTTGGGATGTTAATTATAGATGAATAAGGTTCTTATTATTAATTTTAATAAAATAAATTTGATTATTCATGAATTTAATTTAAAGTGAATATTGATTTCAGACAAAGGTAGTGGTTTCATATAAAAACATCATTCTTTGAGACACATGTTATTTTATGAACCTAATTTCTTTTTAATTGAATATATAGTTCCAATTGGATATTTAATATCATTTATTATACTTATTAATAGTATTGGAACTTCAATATAAATCTCTATTTCATTTAAGTAGTTTTTATTAGAATTTTCTTAAGCGTTAAGGAACATTCATCTCAATATCCCTTTATTGAGACCTGTTTTAATTTATACACCAATTTAATTATATATGGTGTGTATTATGACCATTTTTATTCTAAAATTAAATATTTTGTATTCATTATATTTTAGGCTCATTTCAAATATCTTTTTCCTTCAAGGGTTTTGGTTAAAAATTTAATTAAGTCTCGACTCAAGTTATTTTTCCATGAGTCATGAATTTTTTGATTAACATTGATCACATGAGTCTATTTTCTACAACCATTTCCTTTTAAATATGTTTTATTTCCTTTTTATTTGAGGAAATTAATCCCTTTCATTAAAATTCCTCTCTTTGGGGAATCATGTTCTCTTTCAAAATGAAATGACACAACATATTTTCTTCCATATCCACACTTGAACAATACAAATTATTTTCTATAATTTTGAAAGTGACCTTTATTATTATATTAACCTATTATAAATTAAAGGTTTAACATCCATATTTTTTTTTATTATATGATAAATCCCCCTTTTAAGGGATAAAGTTGGTGGAAACCCAAGGACATCATGGACATAGGACACTCACACATGAAGGAAGAAAGAGTAAAAACTAGAATGACATCAATGAACTACTCCTCCCCAGAATTTGAACATGAAGAATCTCTCCACCGTTGCAAAGTAATTTGGAAAGCAAGTGTCCTGCGTCGAAGTTCAAGTTTGATATGATGGATAACACCATACCCTCTCAAACAACCAAGTCCAAAAAACAATGAAAGGATGGACCGCCAGCTCTGAAACATCCTCTAGAGTCAAATCATGAAGTTGATTTTGGTATCACAAACTTACCACCTTTGAAAAACAAACCCTTCAAACATACAACTACCACTATTCAAAATCAACTGATGCAAACCATAAGGCTCAACACACTAAGAAACCTTCTTCAACTCCATATAGAAATCACATAAATATCCCATCACCACCATCAAACCTACATGCATAGACCGCAATAGGCCAACCAAGGAACCCCCTGTCAGAGCACAACACAGATGATGAAACCCAGTCCGTTCACCAAGGAACACCTGTTCACAAAGGATTAGAAATGCGACCCCGACATAGGAATACCAGATCACGATCCACACCATGGAAGAAGGATCATACTCCATAGCCACTGAAGAAGATGATCGCAGCCCTGAGAGGCAGCCAGAACATGACCCCACTACCACGGAAGAGTGGTCATGACCCCCTCCACTAGAGCACAACCCCATGGTGTAGAGAACCATGACCACACCTGAGAACACCCCCAACACCGCAGAACAAGTGGATCGTCACCTCAACACACCAAACCGTGTTCCCCTTCTCCGCAAAGACAAGACCTCGACACATTGGATCAATACCTCACCTCCGTAGAGAGCTGAACCATGACCCCAACACACCAGATCGGGAACCCCCTCACCACAATGAAGGTCTGTGACTGCGATAATACACCAGATCTTGGCCCCTGGATGCGAAAGATCTAGAGCACCCCCCGAAGCCAGATGGAAACCCAAACACCCTCTTTTACATATATTGTATGATCCACCACTGCTCTTGTTCTTCCTAATCATCCACTTATATAGGCATGATTTTCAACCAATAAATTTTCTATATTAATTCCCTATATTCCATTACTTTGATTAATGGGTGTTCACCTAAATGAATAATACATTGATTGATTGGGGAAAATATTGTTTAAACCATATATCTTTTTTCTATATGGTGTAAATACCTTATGATGTCATGATTATGTAGTTGAAAAACTTTCTATGACTCCATGATCTTATGTTATGATCATTTTTTAACCCATGTTCATATGATATCATATATTTATTCCAAGATTCCATGATTATGACCATATTCATTATGATATCATGTTATACCTCATGTATCTCATGTTATTCTTTATTATTATGTTTACCCTTATTGAGCGTTCAAGGTCACCCTTTCTTATGTTTTACTTTCCCCAAGTTGTTAAGAAATGTATTAGGTATGCCAAGTTTAAAAGAGAAAATATTGTAGAGGATTTATAGGATACTTTTAAGAATAATTATGGATTAATTAGTTTTATTTTTAATTGGAAAAAATGTCCATTTAATGAGAAACACTAAGAATGAGAAAGACATGAGTTCCCCTTCAACCCTTAAAAAGGGGATTATAAAAAATGAATAAAAAATGAAGAATAATGAGAAAGACATGGGTTTTATTAGTTAGTGATTTTCCCAATTCTCTAAAACTCTAAACTAAAAGTTCCCCACTTTTATAAATATTTGGAATATATTATAATAATATATGTATATCAAATCTAGTGTTGTAAGTTATGTGTTTTTGGAAATGGATCTAGGAGTGCTGGTCCGTGGGCATTACACTAGAACTAGTTTCCAACCAGTGGGGATCAAGAATACCATTCAAGCCTTTCCATAGACCAACTTAGGTTCCTGATTTTGGGGTATCTTGGTTTTTTTATGAAAAATATATTCAGGTTATTGGACTTCAACATGATTTTTATGAAATATTAAGCACATTTTCTTTGAAAGTATTCCATGGAGGTATTCAGATGAGATCATGGTCTAGAGAACTGGGGAGGAATTTATTTATAGGTATATGGATGATAAGAAGTGGCATGGAGGTGAACCATGAAAGTGATATAAGTGGTGAATAGAATATGACTATTGGGAATTTAGAGAAAGAATTAGAATAGTCATATAGTGGGATATTTTTTTACTTTACTTATATTTTTTAAGAAAGAGACTGTCATGTTTGGTGTAATAACTATTTTTATTAAAGTGTTGGAATCTATAAAATTTATGCATATGTACGTTACACTTGGGAAATATAGATGGATTTAGTACACCTTCACCATGGGATATCTAGATTTAGGATAATATAATCCTTTCACCAGACCTATCTGAACAAAAAATGTTTAGTTGACCCAAATGAGTGCAGTTAAATAGAATATTTTCAATGGAAGACTCATTGACTAGTTTAGAAAAAGTTAGTTAAATGGGAGATGAAAAAAAAGTTCAATGGAATCATGTAGTGTAGTGAAGTTTGAGTGTATGGGTGAAAATGGCACAATATCCATATGCATACAGTCAGTGGTTAGTCTTGTTATTAGAGGAAAGAGTAATATAAATATAAGGGTAAGCTTCTGGTATGAAGCATGAAGTTATAGAGGTGGTGATGGGAGTACAAGAGTTAAGTATTATGAGAATTAACTCATGATGATTAGTGGAAGACTTTCATCATAGTATAACGACAAAGGAAATGTTTCACTGAGTCATCGGTGTGGATTATAAATTGATGTTCACTATTAATCATATGCTGGTGGTGAATTTAGCACATTCCACATGGATAAAGAGTTTTCAAAGGGAAAGGATGAGTTCTCCATGAATATAGGAAATAAATAGAGCAAGATGTCTGACTAGGAACCACTATAAAGGTGGGACTGATCTACATGTGCTACTATGACTGTCACTAAATATTACTAAGGAAAAAGGGTCCAATAATTTCACATTTAATCATGTTTTAGTCACGATATGACACATCCAAGTACCATAGTCCTAAGGACCAAGAAGTAATTCCATAACTATAAAGTAATAATACCAAAATAGGGAAAGTATAGAAGATAGATCTTCTAGAGGGATCACATACCACCACTCATGGGTCATAATAGTAGTGGAACTTGCAAATAGAACTTATTACTAGAGGAATTGATAGGTTATATTATGATAAATTGGGAAGGATACAAAAATATTTTTTTATTATAATAACTTAGGTGAAATTTTCTTTAAAATTAAAGAGATTCATAGATTCTTCCATAGATGTAGAACATAAATTTTAAACTACATGATCCCTTGCACATTATTCTTTGTGTGTTGTGCTTTCATGTGTGTTGCTCGTGTGATTTTTCTCTTGATAATTTGTGCCAAAAGGAAGGTTGTGAGGTGATCAAGACCAGATGTAGAGAACGGAACAATATGGTGGCATGGGTGTCCGGACTTCCCTATTCTATAAAATTGTTCATGGGGGATGGATTGATTGGAAGATGTAACTTATGATAATCAATTTTATATGATCATTCCCAACAATGGTCACATAGATATGCATGATGAATTACATAGATATGTAATGAGTATAAAAAACCCCTAAAAGTGAAATAAACTTAATATTGATATGTAAGCCTATCATATATGATATATTATACAAGTGATTATGTATGGTTTTGTTAAATATTCTTAATGAAGTTTAAGAATATAAATTATATAATGTTATATAAAAGGAAATATCTACTTTATCTATCATTCACGTTGGATGCATATATATATATATATATATATATATATACTGATATATGTATTATGAAGTTAAATGATAGTTAAACTTTCAAATTATGAATTTGAGTTATCCCTAACCGATGTTCATCATGGAGTATTATAGGTTATGATGAGATGTTGAGGTTAACATGGGTATGATTCTTTTATCAGTATATAAAATATTCTCATGATTCATAAAATGGGTTTTATATACTGGATAACCTATAAAGACTACCTTATGGAGTGTCATACACCATATATTTGGTATACTAGGGATACATGAACTATATTTGGAGTCCCCACTACTTTAGGTTTATGAGATACCTAGAATAAGAACCTTCATAATTTAATACCTTTCTTAAGAAATCCTTGAGGCTTAGCTAAACTAAGGGTGGTTGGGTATGTTTTTGATCATGTCATCTATTTAAGCACAACCAAGATTGGATTTTTCAACTCATATGAATACAAAATATGGGCCCTCAATTGAGATAGACCGAGGAAGTGTATGGAAAAACCTAGATAGTATATATGATGTTCTAATCTAATCAATAAAGGGTCATGCAATGTGTTCATCTATATAGGTGAATAATATACGATGTATTCATCAACGTGGTCAGCCCATACTTGGAGAATAGGGAATGTATGATTTGGCTATATGGTAGTGACATACTTCATGTCCCATGGACACTCAATGTCTTAAAAAAACATATCTAATGAGAATTCATGCTTTCATCTAATACAACCAGTGGACATAGGTATAGATACACTTGTGTTTGATAGAGATCATTCCAGACCCTTTTTTTGCTTGAGTAACATTGATACTTTTCTAGAGGATTCTCCTTGGTTAAATTTATAAATATGGTAGTTTATATTTATTTTCAATGCTAAAAAGGACTGTGAGGTCACACATTATGGTTTACTAAATGATTATTGAGTTTTACTTAGAGTTCTAATATAACAATAGTTTATATATTATAAAAAAGATCTTTGGATGGGGTATTCATGAGGAATTACATATGATGTGATACAAGGTGAAGTTGATGATAGATTTCCATAAGTGTTTTAGAGGATTTTAAAAAGGATTTTTAGATATAGTTTCAAAATTTATTGAATATGATACAATATAAGGTGAAATTTCATAAATTCTATAAGGATTTAGGGAAAGTGGTAGATTATTGGAGATATTACCTAAAGCCTATATCATATGAGACAATATAATAATATCATAGGATACAACATGCATGCATACATGGAATATTGTTTACTATAATATTTGTAATATCATAATCACTACCTTCTCTAGTTATTTTATAAGGCAATAGAATATTTAATGGTTAAAAATTTGAATAAATCCCACTATATATCATTAAGTAAGTAATTTCATAAGATGAAACACACGAGGGATTCATTCTTTTGATGATAACATAAATAGTTTAATCCATTTATTCATACGTTTCAACACATGAATAAATTCATGAGTCACTTGGGAGTGTCCAAAACACTATATAGGATCCTTCTTCTATTTGATGGCGGTGTATGTAAGCTTCCCCATGCCTTCAATGATAATCCCCTATTCCCACAACTCTCTTCCTCTTCCACCTTTAGCCTTTATGAGTAAATATCATGATATGGGTAATGATATAGTCCCACTTAAATGTTAAGTGATTTAGTATGTCTTGTGATACACCATATATGAGGATTTTCATTCATTTACCTCTAATTTTATCTTTATCAATAATGAATAAAATAGTAGCATCAACATTCATTAGGGTAAGGTTTCCATATAATTTATTTATATTTAAAACATGGTTTCAATTTATTTCATTTAGATCTTGTTTATGGCTTCTTAAATCACATACATGGATTTTTTTAAATGTTAAACTGTAAGAAACCCGTTTTTCTATAAGGTACAAATCCTTTAAATTTCAGTTTAATTATTTATTTTAGAACTATTATGGATTATTAATAAGGCCATTGAAGTTTGAAGGGGGTGTCTGGGGCTTGTTTAGATCTTGAAACCCTATATGGTGGAAGAAAATACTGGGCCGCATGGTTAGTGGAAATCATACAACCCGACCTACATGATTTCTATTAACCATGCCGGGCATTTCAGAGGGAAAATAAGGGTGAACAGTTTTCCTTAAACATGTGTCTAGGTCCGTGTGCCCATGAGGATTTTTTTCTATGCTTATTAGATCCAAATGTCATGATTGGTTCATGGTTTCTCAAATCATTCATCCAAACTGTGATGGTTCCCTCTTGAGGTAGTGAGGTATGCACGGTTTGGAAAACTGCGTGGCCAAACCATGTGACCCATTAATTTTTGAGTGAAATTACTATTTTTACCTTAACAATATATTAACCATACCCCTCTTCTTATTTCATTCCTATAGAAATAGGAGGCCTCCTTATTCACTAGTGAGAGTTCCAAATCCTCCTCTACTTTGGATTCTTGATATCTTCACCATCCAAACTCCGATTCAAATGTCATTGGTATCATTGGATTCCTCACAGTAAGTTCTTAATTACTTAGGATTAGTTCATCATTTTTCTTCGTCTCGATGATAATATTTTGATGTAGGATTATGTGACCAATTTTTAGGGTATTTATTTTTTCTTCCATACTCTTCTGATCTAGGCCAAACTAAGGGTCGATACTGGATGAGAAGAGTTCTATAGGATCGAGGTAGGTGGTCTATGAATTTTCCCTAATATTTTCATCATCTATAAATTTCCATCATTTTTCACATGTTAGTTTCACCAGACATTTCTTATTAAATTCATATTCCATTCTTATAATTGTTTGAATCATATTCTATATCCCTATTCATTTATGTTCTTTATGCCTTTGTAGGTTGAGACCTCAACGTTGTCTACCTATTTAGGATGCATACCATGTTATGTCTTGTTTCCATTTTTGAGACACCATACAAGTGTGTTGGATTGACCCTACTAATGGTAAGTCCCTTATAATTAAAATGAATTGTGATTTGTAAATGGATAGTGCATATATATTGTATAAAAATGTCACTTGACCCTTTTAAGGTAAGTGTTTCAAATTAATAAATGAATCTTAAATTGTTAAATGGAAAGTATATTATTAGATATTGCCTGTCCTAGTTATTTGTAATTGAATGGTAATTGGTTTTATATCCTTATCATGCCTTGTTGTGTATAATTAAAGGTAAAGGAATGAACCTAAAAAATGATTAAGTAATTAATTTTATAAAAGGTTACATGTACTTGATTAACCTTGTCACGATGGTGATAGGTAATAGAATAAACCAAATGAATTATGAAATGTCATGATTATTACATGGAATAAATTAAATAATATATTATGTATAAGGTGAATATTTCATATGTTAATTTTACCTTTATAAGAGTGGTCATACTTGAGCCATCCTTGGATTCTGAGGGAATGCCTTGAGCACTCAGAGGACACCATTCCGATTCAAGGAGCCAGTTTCAATGGGAGATACCCACCTTGAAACATGGTTCTTGTCTACTAGTCGATGCCTGATATGATTCCATATAATCCCTTCACTATATCTTCAAATATTAGGATTTTTTTGGATACAATCCTTGGATCCATCTTGATGTCTTTAGACATGTGGCGACATGGATTCACCCCATTGGGCCCAATCATGATTATCATGTGTTTAACTTAGAAGAGATCCTTGGACTTGGTTAGAATATTTTAAAGTAGAATTACATGGGTGTTTCCCCTTGGATTACACTCAGACCCATTTTTATTTCCAAAAATGCATGAACTATCACTATGAGTTAGATGACCCCTAAGGTTAAGGATGCCTTGGTTTCACCTTGGATTCTCCTTTATTATTATCATGTCCTATTTAAGTGTTGATGACACTTTCACATGACTTACCTATATAAACTTAAAATAAAAAAAATTAATTAAATGATCTTATGTTCAGAGACATTACTAGCTAAGGTTGAAGTAGGTATGAGTAATTATTTTGGAATTTCTTTACATTTATATATATACCTGCACACTGCTCAGTTTATATTCATATATTATATTATATAGACATCATTGGTGGTGGATAAATAAGATTTATCTCACACCCTATATGGGCCACCATTGGTACCTGGGTAGATTATATGTATGTAGGTGTTTATAAGTGGATGCTTCTCACTTTCTACACTTTATTTTCTTGTATTCTTAGGATGGAGCTTGGTAGCAGATGACCAAGCTAGTGCTTAAGATGCTGGATAGTTTTTGGATTCTTTTTTATTATTTTGTATAGAATTTATTGATTGATTCCATTTATACCTATTTTACAGTTTTTAAAGACATTATATGACATTATATGACATCATAATCTTTTGTATATGATATAGTTCATATTTTGAGTTGATTATTATTGATGGTTGTTCATGATTACTTCCGCTTCCAGTATTGTTTATTCATTATTATGCCTTATTGTTATCCATATGTTATATATATATATATATCTATATCCACTATTATACACTATGAATTTAGGTAATAGTATCCCCACAGACGCACCCTATGCCCTCACTACTAGCTGGAAGCCTCTAGCGTATGGGGAGGTGCACTTGAGGCTATGTGATCCACTAGCTTAGGGAACTTGTGAGTGGCACCTAGGTTGGGATGTCACAAAGTGGTATCACATATTTTATTTTATTTTTTATTATTTTTTGGGAATATAGATAGGATATTAGTAATATGGTTAGAACTTGGTTATGAGCCTTGTCTAGGAGTAGCAATCCCACATTTGGGGTAAATACCAAGTTGTCTGGGAATGGAAAAATTTTGTTATGTATTTTGCCTATTACAGTTGATATACTTTCACTGTTGGGTGATTCACATGAATTGTGGTATTTGATATGTTTTGTGGATATTTACCTTGGCCTGGTAAGACAAGTATCATTGTTACATGCATCATTATTGGCACATATAAATCACATACCATGCATATGACATGCCATATAGGTGCATTTTACTGCTTTTATTTATTGTGTTGCCTGTGATTGTTGAGTGAGACATGATTGTTATATTTATTCTTGTGCAACTAAGATATTTTTTAAGGTAATGGGATTGGTTATTTAAATGGTCATATTCAATATGATAGTGTTTTACTATATAGTTTGATGATGACATATTAAATAGCTGGTTTCTACCCATGTCATATATGTACCTATGGTTACATGAGATAGGCTTTGACTGCGATTGAGTGACTACCAATTTTGATTTATGAGGTGTATGGGAACTTGTGAATTGGAATGGGTAATTAATTTATTCAAGCCATTGTATATTAACCATTATATTCTGAGAACAAATTATATGAGGACTAATTAATATTAAATGGGTGTCGCTTTTAGTTATAAAGTGTGTGGGACTTTATTAGTTGGGAATACTGATCAATTTAATCGAAACTTGATATATGTATATAAGAAAATACAATCTTTAAATGTAAAACTTTAGTTATTAAATGAAATGGTGTATAGTAAATTGGAAGGGTTAATTGAAATTTAAAGTGTGTTACTCTATTGACCTGTAATTAACCCTCTATAAATTAGAACCTCTATAAATTAAAATTCAAATAATTACCAATACCATTGACTTATAAGAGGGTAGTTGGGGTAATACCTTGGGTAGTGATCCCTTATCCTTATGATCTACTTCTTATAGTGTTTATATCTATTTCGAATATGATCTAAGGCATGTTCTTAGAATTTTTAGAGCTATTCCACCACAATATACTCTAGCTGTGTGATAGAAAGGTGGTGAAGATCATGCTCTAGAGGTGCTGGGATATGAGAAAAAATTGATCCCTCTAATAGTTACACATAAATAACCAACTATTACTTATTAACTGGAAAATGATACTTAGTTTTGAGAGGGTTTCCTATGTATGATATAGTCCATATATGGTTCTCTATGACCTGCACCAATTATGGATGATTTGACTCATGAGTTCCAAAAATAACATCCTAACATATTCTCAGGGAATGGTTGACCTCAGGCTACTGAGTATTGAATAGATTCTATTCTTTCCATCTTAAAGTATTTGGAGACTCCACTAGAGAGGAGGGTCAATATTTACACCTATATTTTGTATGATTCCACCAAACGCTAGTGGGATTTGATTATTCAAGATGGTCATCATCAAGGTATGGTTTGGGAAGACTTCCAAACTTCCTTCTATGATTAATTATTCCCTAATATGTCGAGAGTTTATTGAGCTAGATATTTTATGCACCTATAGTATGGTTCTATATATATTATGGACGACTCAGCGTGTTTTACTGAGTTGCAATAATTTTCACTGCTTCTCTCTAATGATGAGATATTGCAAATGATATTTTTTGAGGATGGGATCAAGTATTCCATACGATCATAGGTGAATATCTTTTTACCATCTATTTTTTATGAAATATTAAATTAGGCTATTATCACTAAGAATATCTAGAGAGAAGCCAATATTACCAGGCATAGAGGTTTAGTTCTGAGGAAGGGCAGTAATTATTTTAGTATCAAGAAGCATATCCTTGAGGTTTCTCTTTAGAGTAGTGGAGGCTGGATAAACCACACTTGAAGATCTATTATATGCCACCAGTGTGGGTGGTAGGGGAATATAAAGCCTCAGTGTGATAGAGACCCATTGGAGTGCTGTTATTGCGGCCATATAAGTCATCTTCATAGATTCTATCTGACCTTTCCACCCACTTCAAGTGGAAGAGGACCCACTCCAGCTCCACCTTTAGAGGAAAGATCATTTATGCTGTGTAAGGTTGGGAGTTGGAGTAGCACTAGCAGGATAGGCCAAGAAAGAGGCCATGGTTTTGGTATCCAAACTTTTTATTATCATCACCAGTAGAGAGGACCTACTCAGGGTAGTCCAACTATAGCCTAGGGTTGTGGATCAAGATAGTTTCTTGATTTACAATTCATACCCTAGAATCAGAGTACAAAACCATCTACTATATGAGGTACTATTGTATTAGTATCTACTATTATATATTCCTTATTCAATAAAGGAATCTACAACTTCTTTATCTTCTTATTAATTATGGAAAGTATCAGGTTGGAAGTTCAATACTTTTGTGGGGTGATAACCTTGGACACACCATTGGGAGTGCGGTCAGAGGGAATACACCAATGTAGGGAATGTCCCCTTCAGGTAGGAAGTTATCCCTTATTATGGGATCTCTTCATCCTTGAGATGATAGGCTTTGATTTCATTTTCAAGATGGACTGGTTGGTTCCCTATCATGCCTATGTGGACTACAATCACCATAGGGTATCATTTATATCACCAGAGGGTGGTAGTTATCTTCACAAGGGTGAGCAGAATGTCCAGACCAGTATAGATGGACTAGAGCATCATAGGCTAGGTAGAATGACTGACCATATTTCTATACTTTATTTAGAGGAGTATGAAATACATTAGGCATATTTTACTCCCATGGTAGATCATTTCAAGGACATATTTCCTGAAATTTTTTCCAACTTACCTCCCACGAGAGTGGTAGAGTTTACAATTGAGATTGTTATAGGGGAAGATCTAGTATCTATTCCTCCATACAGGATGAAACCTATTGAGCTCTAAGAGATCAAGAGGTAGTTGGAGGATTTATAATCAAATTTTTTTATCTAAAAAAAAATTATTCTTGGGGTTCACCCATTATTTTCACCAAGAAGGTGGATGAGACCCTTTGTTTATGCATGGATTACCAATGGTTGAACTAGATTATGGTTAAGAATTAGTATCCATTGCCTTAAATATATGATATCTTTTACCAGCTCCAAGGATCTAGGGTATTCTCAAAGATCAACTTGATATTGGGCTATCATCATGTACAAGTTATACCTTAATATATACCGCATATGAATTTATGAAGTCGATATGATATATATGAGAATCTTGTTTGTCATTAGGAATTATGAAATCACCCACCATTTTCATAGATTTTATGAATAAAATTTTTCATACCCATCTGGATTCCTTTTTTTGTGGTTTTTAAGGATGGAATCTTAGTGTATTCTCATACTCTAATCGACCATGCTAAACATATTGATACCATTTTGAATACACCAAGGGAGCATAATATATATTCTAATCTTTCTAAGTGAAACTTCTGGATAAATAAAGTTCACTTGTTGTGACACATTATCTTGGAATCAGGAGTATTAATTGACTTAGGGAAGGTGAGTGCTATGGTTTCCTAGGAGCATCCAAAGAACATGTTTTATATAAAAAGTTTCTTGGGGATGGATGGATATTACAAGTGTTTCATACAGAACTTCTCACACATTTTTGGATATATTACTTATATTAGAAAGAAGGGTGTGAAGTACTTATGGTCTAAAGAGTGTGATAAATCCTTTCAAGAGTTGAAAGGAAGGCTTACTTTGGCACCAATTCTGATTCTTCCAGATTTTAGAAGAGGCTATATGATGTTTTGTGATGCATCAGGCATAGAACCAAGTGCAGTGATGATCTACAAGGATAGATTCATTGCATATGGGTCTCTCTAGTTGAGACCTCATGAGAATAATTACCCAACACATGACCTAGAGCTACTAGTAGTTGTCTATACCTTACATTGCTAGAGACACTATATCATGGTTGAGCACTTTTTGGTGTATACAGACCAAAATAGCCTCAAATATATATTTACACATCATGACTAGAATCTCATATAGTGAATATGGGTTGAATATCTTTAGTCCTTTGACTTTGAGCTTGCCTATATTCTTATAAAGGGCAATGAAGTAGCTGATGGACTGATCTAGAAAACTCAGGCACATGCCATGTAGGAAGCCAGTGATAAATGGAAATTAATGGTCTTATTTTTTGAGATGCATATAGAGTTTCATGAGATTCATGAAAAACCTTTTCTTATAGCCTTAGCAGCTACCTATTAACTTTTTGATTGGGTAAAGGGAAGGTGGTTTTCATATCCTGAGGGGTTGGTTATCTGGAAGAGTATTTCTGGTGAGGACCCACCTCTAGATTGTTCTGTTGATGGAGGCAACATCCTATGTATACAGGGGCATGTCTGGGTTTCTACATATATGATAGAGGAACTGATGTGAGAGTCCCATGCTTCTCAGTGGGTAGTTCATCTAGGCATATCCAAGTTGTATAATGATATATGATACTAGTACTGGTGGATTGGGATAAAATGTCAGATAGTAAGTTTTATCACCAGGTGTTCCAACTATTAGTAGGTGAAGGCAGAGCACCAATGACCTGCTAGATTTTTATATCCTTTGTTAGTCATTGAATAGGAATGAGAGGACATTGTAATTTATTTTTTTTCCAAATTATTGAGGTCTCCTTGAGGTAGCGACAGGGTTTGGTTAGTTTTATATTGAATGAAAATGGTATCCCACTTCCTTCCTATATGGGATACTTTCTCAGTTGATGATCTAGGAAGAATATTTGTATGTGATATCATATGACCACATGGGGTCCCTCATAATATTCTTTTAGATAGGTAAGATCATTTCAAATCTCGTTTTGGAAGGGGTTATAGAGATATTTGGATACATAGGTACTTCTAAGCACAAATTTTCACCCTCATACTAACGAAAAATCAAAATAGATGATACAGGTGTTGGAGGACATGGTCCAAAAATGTTTCCTGGATTTTGACGGTTCTTGGGAGAATCATATCCCTCTCATTGAGTTTTCCTACAACAATATATTTAAGGAAACAATTTATATGGATCCATATGATTCCTTTTATAGAAGGCCATTCCATTCACTCCTATATTGGTTAGAGGCAGGAGAGGAAGTGCTACTATGTACTCTTCTTATGCAAGAGTATTTAGAGTAGGTTCAACTGACCACGAAGCGTATGTCTACTGATTATTCTAAAAAAAAAAATATTATGTTGATCACTGTCGATGACCTCTAGAGTTTAAGGTCGGGGATCATTTTTTTCTTATAGGTTTCACCCAGACTTAGGAATAGATAGATATAGAGGTAAGGGGAACAATCATTATGCTTTGTCAGGCCATTTTAGATGTTGGATATAGTCAAGTTGGTACTGTATCAGTTTCTATTACCTAATAGGTACCGTTCCATGAATGAAATCTTCCACATTTCACAACTTAACCATTAAAATGATGATCCATCTCATACTTTTGATCTTGATGATTTTGATTTTGATTCTAATGAATCTTTTGAGGAGTATACCATACAAATCATTGACTGAAGCATGAATTCACTCTAATGATGGTCTATCCCTTTAGTACGGGTTATATGCTAGCATGACTGTGTATATGGTGAGACCTGGGAGCGGGAGGCTGGAATACATTCTTAGTGGATAGAGTTTTTCTTAGATGAAGTTTTTCCACCCTTGGAATAGAACTCAGGGAAGAGTTACTTTAAGGGGAAAAGTTTATAATAACCCGATTAATATATGAGGTATGAATCCTTTAGATTTTGGTATAATTCTTTATTTTAGACCTATTATGAATTCTTAATGAGGCCATGGAATTTTTTGTGGTGTTCAAGGATTTTCCAGAGTTTGGAACCCTGACCAGTGGAATAAAAGATCAGGATGCATGATTAGTGGAAACTGTGCAACCTATCCCACATGGTTTCTCATAACAGTGTGAGGAATTTTAGAGGGAAGAGAAGGGTGCATGGTCTTTTCTAACTGTGCATCCCGGGTTGCATGCCCATACGAATTGTCTGCTATGTTTAGTAGATCCAAACAACATGATTAGAACAATATTTCTCAAACCGTGTATCCAAACCATGATAGTTCCCTCTTAAATCAGTGAGGTGCGTATAGTTGGTTCACAGTTTGGAAAATTATGCATCCAAACTACGCAACCCATTATTTTTTGGGTGAAATTAATATTTTTTTCTTAAAAATCTATTAACCCTATCCCTCTTCCTATTTTATTCTTCCAATGATAGGATGCCTCCCTTTTCACCCATGAGATCTCTAAAGCCTCCTCCACACATGTTTCTTGATATCTCCACCATCGAGACTCTGATTTAAACGTAGTTGGTCTTCTTGGATTCCTTATGGTAGTATCTTCACTCCATAGAATTATTTCATCATTTTTATTCCTCTAGAAGACACTATTTTGATTTAGGTTCATATGACATATTTTTAGGGTTTTGATCCATTCTTCTATTTTCTTCTGATCAATGATAAACTAAGGGATGATATTGGACAATGAGAGTTCTATAGGCTCATGGTTGGTGGTCTATGAATTTCCCTTAAAAGTATCATCATTTATAAACTACTGTCATTGTGCACACATTGGTTTTATCGATCGTTTCTTATTAAATCCATATGCTATAATTATAATTTTTAGAATCATATTCTAGAGCCCTATTCATTTATGTTCATGCTATTGGAGGTTGAGACCTCAATTCCATCTACCCATTTAGGGTTCATACCATGTTATGAATTATTCCCCTTTTAGATACATTGTATGGGTGTGTTAGCTTGACCCTTTTAATGGTAAGTCCCTTATAATTAAAATGAATTATTAATTGGTAATGTCTAGAACATGTATATTGTATAAAAATGTCACTTAACCCTTCTAAGGTAAGTGTTTCAAATTAACAAATGATTCTTAAATTGTTAAATGGAAAGTATATCATTAGATATCACTTGTATTAGTTATTTATAATTGAATGATAATTGGTTACATATCCTTGACACACCTTTTCATGTATAATGAAAGGTAAATGAATGAACCTAATAAATGATTAAGAAATTAAATTGATAAAAGGTTTTATTTCCTTGATTAACCCTGTCACAATGGTGAAAGGTAACATAATGAACCCAATGACTTATAAAATGGCATGAGTATTACATGGCCTAAATTGAATAATGAATTATTTATAAGGTTCCTATTGTGTATGGAAATTTTTACCATTATAGGAGTTTTTATACTTGATCTAGCCTTAGATTCCTGAGGTAATTATTTGAGCATTCATAGGGCTCCATTCCGATTCAAGGATCTAGTTTCCAAGGGTGACACCCACCTTGGAACATGGTACTTTTCTGCTAGCAGATGCCCAAAATGATGTTGTAGGACCCATTCACTATATTTTTGGATATTATGATTTCTTATATACACTCATTGGATCCAACTTTATGTCTTTAGACATGTGGTTCTATGGATTCACCCCATTAGACCTAGTCATGCTTGAACCATGTTTACCTTGGATGAGATCCTTGGACTCAGTTAGAATATTTTACAATAGAAATCCTTGGGAGTTTTCCCTTGGATTACACTCAGACCACTTTTTTATTTCTAGATTTCATGATCTATCACTATTATTTGGTTGACCCTTGAGGTCAAGTATGCCTTGGTTTCACCTTAGCTCCTCTACTATTATCATGGTATATTTTAGTGTTGATGAAACTTTCACATGAATTATCCATATAAACTAAAACTAAATGAATTAATTAAATGATTTAATGTTTATAAACATTACTAGATGAGGCTGAATCAGGTATGAGTTATTATTTTGACATTGCTTTACATTTGTATATATACATTCACACTGCTCGATTTATATTCACAGACTGGATTGTATAGATTCTATTGGTGGTGGCCTACTGATATTTATCTCACACCTTATCCAGGATTCCATTGGCACCTAGAAAGATTATATGTATGAAGGTGTTGATAAGGGGATTCATCCTGCTTTGGACACATAATTTTATTGCATGCTTAGGATTGATCTTGGTAGTAGATGACCGAGCCAATGCTCAGGATGCTGGATAGTTTTTGGATTCTTTTTATTATTCTGTATAACATGTATTTCCTACTGCCATGTATACCTATTTTCCATTTTTAGGGACATAACATGACATCGTCATCTTTTGTATATGATATAGTTCATCTTTTGAGTTTATTATTGTTGATGGTTGTTCATACTTCCACTACTAGTTTTTTTATTCATTATTATATTTTCTTTACTTTATAAATCTATTATATATATATATACTATTATTCCCTATTACATGAGGTTATAGTCTCCCCACAGATACACCCTAGGCCCTTACTTCTAGTCGACAGCCTTTGGCATATGGGTAGACACGCTTGAGGCCATGTGGACCATTGGATCAGGGCACCTGTGAGAGGCACCCAGGTCAAGACATCATATAAACTATCTTCATAAATCTAAAAATAATTAAAATTATAATGTTATTAAATATTATATTATTTTTATAATTGAATCTAACTAAACCCATGGTCAATTATTTACTCACTAATCACTAAAATAATATTTTCAATTGTAAAATTACTTCGATTCATTTAGAAATTAAGTGATTCAGAACTATTTTTAAACACAGTAACTTAAACTCATTATATGATCAAGAAGGAATTTAACAAGTAATTCATGTATTAAATAGTAATACATTAATCAATTAAAATTGATCATTTATAAAGAGAGATGAAGAGATATAGATGAAAATATGAATCCAAAAACCCAAAAAGAATCAACATAAAAAACAAAATAAATCAATCACCTAATCACCCTTCATTTAAAAACATATAAAAATATGTTTAACCCCTCATGTTTTCACATGAACAAAAGGTTTGATATGTGTTAGTCACGAGAGAGTGAAAAAAAAACCAAAATCTAAAATCTAACCATAGACTTCAAGCCCTTGGAACCTCCAACTGAAGTCTCCCATCCTATTGGTGTTGCATTGATGTTAAATCACCAAGATAAGGCCCTAATTTTATAGAAAAAGGTATAAATTATATCTAATTATATCTAATTATATCCCCCATATCATCTTTCCTTTATTTTTCTTCCAATCACACTCAAAATAGGCCTTAAAATTATTTTGGGATATTCTAAATAACTCTCAAAAACTTCTATAAAGTATATATATATTTTAGAGATATAAAACCCTCAAAATTAGCCAAAACATATAGAAAAATGGAATGAGGGTATTTAGTATTCCAATATAGCCTTCTCCATGGTGATTAGATCATTCCAAACTCATCCATGACATCCACCAGGGCATAATAATTTCCAAAATACATGTGGTATAGCTTTATACAAATTTTTAACTTTCCAAAATTCATTAAAATAGACACAAATTACTCCAAAACTTTTCCAAGGGTCCCCCTACATCATTAGTGACTTAAATTGACAAAACAACCCCTTTGAATCCATTAAAGATTACTTTTAAAATCTCCCTCAAGATCTTCAAGTTCTCACATTTTTTTATTCACAAAATTTCACCACCACAACTTATTGATCTCCAAAATGCTCATTTCCTCCATCTTGTTTCTCAAATCCATGCCTTGAATCTTCTAAAAACTCACCATTTAATTATATTTTTTATGTGGTATTCATTTAACACATCTTAACACTATGACACATACAACATTAAATTTTTCATAGTTATTCTTCAATCATATACCCTCATAATATCCATGACATGTTCATCACTATATCCATTTGAACATCCTATTTCACCTCTCCACTCTTCATGTTCAATGAAAATAACTTGAAACATGGTATAGTTCTTCCCATTTTGAATAAAAAAATCCATATCTACTACAAATTTATCCTCTATAGTAGTTTTTTTCATTTTATACTTCAACATGGACCACAATGTGTTCTACACTACACCACGACATGTAATTGTACTTTTATGTACTTCCTTTCAAACTCCTCTCATAGATTAATCCTATCATAAAACATTAAAAAATAAATTAGGAAATAATAGCTCATTAATCAAATTAAATCATTAATAAAAAAAACTATGCATATATTTGAGTTATCAAAGTCCCTAACACTTAAATTCATGCTTTTCCTCATGAATATATATCCATATCATCACAAAGAAAATCCACCATATCTAATATTTAAACAACATAGCTAACAAAATCAAATAATTATCTACCAGGAATAAACTTTAAAGTATTATATAAAAACATCTATTTAACTAATCAATTTTCAATTAAACCAATCAAACATGTATTTTACTTTTCCCAATAAAATGAATAAAATTCTCTTCACTTCCATTCACATAATTCAACTTAATGTTTATGTTCATCTATAATTATGATATACCTTTCGAGAAAATTATTTCTCTCATTAATCAATATCATTTTATTGGATTTTTTCTCAATATAATGTATATGAAATATATCTAAAATATTACAAGTTATCATAATATATACATTATAAAAAAATCATACTAATCAAGAGGACTATTATTTAGGTTATAATTTCATTGAGGGTAATTATTGGTAAGTGAATTATATGAAATTAAAAATTAAACATTAAAAAGGAGGCTTAAATCTTAAGTATAATTCACGATATACAATTTATCTCAATGAAATACTCCTTTAAAATATAACACCAATCAACTCATTTTCGTATTCTAAAATTATCACAAATTATAACAATAAGAACAATGAAGTATTCAAACAAATTTCAACACATTTTTCCAATTTATCTCAGATGGTATCCATGAAATTACAATGAAAGTTAATTTATGATGAATTTACCCACATAAAAAATGATAAAACCTCACATTATAACGATTTCAACACATTACATCCCCATAAACATCATGAAAATACCACCCCATTCTTATTTTATTATAGATCATGAAAAAATATCAAGAGTACGATATGAAGGATATATTTTATTGTAATTTTGATCTCTTATCAAGTAATTTCTTAGAATCCATGGTTTTAAAGAGAAATAAAATTTAATGTAGGTTTCAAAGGTAAAATAGGTTTAAATAATCAATTTATGGCCTTAATCATGTCAATGTGGATAAAAAAGTATCATAATTTTAAAAAGATCAAAATAAAAGTTCTAGTAGTCATGCATATCCCTAGAATCACTAAAGAAATAGGGTATTAGAAAAAATATGATAAAACTATTTTATAATATATATCAAGGATTGAAAATATAAAATTATAAAACCACTGATGGAATGAATAATAACAATACATAAAATTACATAAGTTTCTAAAAACTAATGCATATTTTTTTAGAAATTTCATCTACATAAATCAACCAATTTTACCAAATCACGATTCATCAAATCAATGTTCTCGTACTTATATTTATTCATTGAAACATCATTTTACGCATTCAAATTTATCAAAAATTACATTTAAAATAAGGTATGAGGGTATTACTAAGTAATTATTCATATAATGGATAGAAAATATAGTAATAAATCTATGTGTGGTGTCAAAATTCATAAACCTAATAACTATATATCAAAATATAGGCAATATAAAATAGATAAAGGATTAAAAAAAACCCATATCCATTGAAGCTATTCCTTTTTCTCTCTTTCCATATTCTTGTTCCTTCTTTCATTATATTATAATTACAAAATAAAAATAAATAATTGAAAGTACAAGATCCATTCTATTAAATCTCAAAAATATAAGGGTGATTGAATTATAATCCTAAAAAATTCCTAAAATAAATCCCTAAAATGAATTATATTAATAATTCCTAAGGCAGAAATAAAAATATTAGGTTTACTCCCACAAAAATTTATTTAAATTATTTTAGCTATAAATAACTTCACCATGTCATGTGATAGAATAATGGAAATAAATTACTTGATCCTAATTAATTAATGGTTTATGTTGAGATTATTCCACATAAATGGGTATCATTTATTTCTATAATATAATCTCTACTCTTCCTTTAGATAAAACTATCCCCAATTCCATAGTACCAATAAATCAATATTTAGTCAATCCTAAAAAATCAATGATTAATTTATATATTAACCAAACCTTTTGGCCATTTTTATCTTCTTTTTCTCAAAAAATTTTCTAACATCATCAATCATCCTTGTTTTTTCCTTTTCATTTATTTCTACCATTTCATTATTATTTATAGTAGATACTTCTACCCCATCATAAATGAAAGAAACATCCTCACTCAAAACCTCATCTTCTCCATCAAATTAATTAATCAACTGTTGAATAAAACCTCATTGACATCTCATTATTGTATCTATCAATTAAAGAGAAAGCTTAGAGGGATTCATATCCTCTAATTTTAATCTTTTGAATATTGATCATGACATATTATTCAAAATCACACTTGAATAAAACAATGATTTTAAAAAATCATAATATCTAATATTAATGGGAATTGAAAAATTACCTAGATATTATTTATTCTTTGATATACTCCTTATCAATACATCCCCTATACTAGTAATCTCATAGGATGGTATTGATGATACGAGTGACCCCCAAATACCACTTCCAATATTCCACAAGTTTATGATTAACAATAGGGGTATAAAAATCATACACATGGGAGGCATTACCTTAAAAACATCCTAGTAAATGAAAGAAACACTAATAAACTCTATAACATAAATAAATAAAAAATCCTAATACATGAAATGTTATACAATGTGGAACAAATGGAATTAACATGAACAAATCCTAGGAAGCAACCATGATCATTGATATCTCTTGGAAAATATCCACAATCAAGAAATTTGTAGATCAATATCCCACTCATTATTATAGATATAGAATATATGTTTATATATAGGGTGATCATATAGGTATACTCAACATAGTCCTCTCTAAAACCTCTCATGAAAATGTAATAAAATTATACTAAATCCCCAGTGAATAAATAGATGAAATAAACTCATTAGATAAGTAGGTAAACTATATCACAACCTTCTCAAGGATTGATCACCAAGTAGCTCATAAAAGTAAGTAGCTCCATATCAAAATAATATACATTATGTATCCAACTTTCACCTTACCAATAAACTAATCAATATACACCCCAAAATCGTATTTCATGGTGATCCCATACCCTCTATAAGTCACAATAAAAATCCATGAAAACATATTACAACCACTTTATCATCTCATTATACAAATCTATACTTAAATATCCCAACCACATCATCATAACTTCCCCATAATAACATAGTAGAACTGAGATCCATCACAACCCACATTGATACACACTATACCTTAATCCATCATAGTCAGTGTATAAATACACATGTAACAACAATAATCCATCATATCCTAGATACAAGTATATTCTATAAGATTACACTTCCATAACCTACATATACATGTATTTATAACTGATATCCATTACATCCTATATAAGAACATACCTTATACTATAATACACTATAACATGAGGTATGACTACATACCATGCTATGTCCCGAGGATAGTGGTGTAGGGGGAGCATTCATCTAAATCCTCAAAAACCTAGATGTTGAGAATAACACTTGAAACCTAAGGCCAAATATAAGCATCAAATAACTCTACCAAATTTGGTGGTATAAAATAAGAAATAACATAACATAAAGGATATATAATGCACATAATTATTCTTGGGGAAACTACCTAAACCTAGACTCAAACTACAATTAATATCTCACATAAAAACCCATATAACATTTCTAAGGAATAGAAATCTAAATTCATCCATCATGAATGCATCAAGATCCATAGTTATCACCAATAATTTACTTTAATAATAACCCATTATTAATTTTGGTTATAATTTATATTAAACATCAAAAGGAAAGGTCCCTTTATATTTAACATTCCAATTCAATATTATAAGACCATTCTATTAGATAATTCATTCTGAAAAATCCATGGTTCCCATTTAGTATATCATTAATGACATAAACACACATTCTCATGAATTAATTCATAGTTTATTATCATTATATAATTTTATATATTTTAGTACTAAACCTAATCTATCACATTAAAGATTCACTCATAGTGTAATAAGAAAACTACAACAAGAAAAAATAATCACAATAGCTAAGAAACAAGTAAACATCGACAAAGAAAGTCTCCCAACTCAATAAAACCATTTAAGAACCATCCTAGACACCTTTCTATATCATCCATTCAAACACATGATCAATCACATCAAGACACTACTATAACTAGGTTCAAATAGCCCATCCCTCACCAAATCATCCAACCATACCAGGTTATGTTCAAATTCAAAACAAGGGCTCTATCATTCTAAGGAATATACATCAAATCAAATCATATTTATAGTACAACATTATTAATGATCAATCAACACCACATCATAAAAGCACACAATATTTAAAAAATAAGGATGGGATTAAAATAGCTCCAAACATTAATTTCTAAATTTAATAAATTTATTACCATCAAGAATAAATGATTCATTATGAATAGGTATCAGAAAATAAGAAACCCAACAAATTAGTATCTAATAAATACTTTAATCATTTAATAGAAACACTCAAAGAAACACTTTATCACACTAAACAATTTCAAGGAATAATATAATGTTTAGTGAATTTATTATTCATCATCTTCCTTACCTTAAAATCTAAATATTTCTTAACCAATTTAAGTATGTCAAATATTAAAGGGAAGTATAGATAATCACAAAATTAATCTTTTATACTATATAGTAAATCACATGAGGAAACCATAATGAATAAAGATGAAATCTTAAGAAAATCACAAAACCTTTTCAATATCTTCCAATCCTTTATGTCTAGTTATTTTTCTTCATTAAGTTAAACACAACTACTTAACAATTTAATATAAATCATACTAATCCCACAATATCACATAATAAATAAAAAATTATTGAATCCCATATTTTGATATGAATCTTCAAGGAACAAAATATATGAGTAGAGGAATAAGGAATCAACCACTACCAAACTTTATGGAAACATCCATGGAACCTAACCACAATGAACCATCATCAAACATGCTCAAATACTGACAAAAAATTTGGAAAATCACCACCATAACCCCTAAAATGAAGAGATTAAGAGGAAATGACCCAAATGGGAGAAGAGGGATACATTGGATAAATAGAGATCAATACCCATGTTCTAAGAGGTTTAAATCCACTAAGAGATAATTGAAAGGTAATAAAAGCATATAGAGGTCAGATAGGGTTTGAAGGAAATAATAAAAAATTAAACCATATGGATCCTAAACCGCTATTTATAGATAATATTTTATGGGCCTTCACCATATAATGGAATATTTGAGCACAACCATGGTGTGTTTGGTCAATACCAGATTCAAAACCCCTAACCTTCAAAAAAACACATCTCCCCCTATTCCTAGAGGTCATTTCACCCATTTAAAAAATAGTCTTGACTAAAAACATGGAATGTTTATACCCAAAATGAATATGGAACCATATACCATCACTTCCATCATAATCCCATTATAACATCGAGGAATTCCCCTCACTATTTTCAACACACCACATATTAGATCACAATGTTGGGAAACCTTCCTCTTATTAAACACCTTTACAACTTGACCTTGAATCAAAAAACAACAAAACATACACCAAATTAGGTGTTTCAAACTTCCTTATTTCGTATAGGAATATTCTCCATGGAAAATCCTAAAAAATAACTACCCTCATAGTGTGGTGACCTCTAAACAACTCAATCGAAGAAATGGAAAATGGTAAGGATAACCATAAGAGTAAAACAAACAAAAAATAAGGGTTATTTAAAAATTCCCCACTATTCCACCCCATTAAATATGAATGTTTAAACCTTCATTATGTTATATAAGGAAATCATCCACACAACACACCCTATAAAATAGTAATGTCATACACTGGGTATAAGAACCAAAAAATACAACTCCCACAACCACAAATCTAAAATGAGATAGACCATGGTGTCCACCATGGATACCACCATGGGTGTTTTAGACCACATTAACCTTTATAAAACCATCAAAATACCTCTTGACACCTTCAACCCTAGTAAAACACAAAGGGAAGGGTTCAAAAAAAACCCAATCATTACATCAGATTCCTCTTAAATGATTCTGATCCCTAAGAATAAAAAAAACATGAGAAGGAAAATGAAGGGTTAAAACCTAAAAATTCCATGAGATAACTCTAAGTTATATCTATATAATAATAACCCAACTTACTCATCTCAAGAAAATATCATGTGATCATAATATCTCAATCATCTCATAAATCAATAAAGGTCATATATATCGTCCCAAAGAAACCAAACATAAAAAACCCAAGGATAAAAAGTGAGCATCCATGAATCATGTTTATATGTACCATATCCCAATACACCATACCCCCACTAGTCTTTAACTAAATGAAAATAATTCTCATGAAACACATTATCTCTAAAGTCCTAAATCTTGGCAGGCAGTTCTTTGAATGTCACATCATCTTTAACTTCCTACTTACCCAAGTCAATGACTTGGGAATTTTCATGAATATATTGATGAAGATACAATACATGGAATAAATCATGAATCAGATCCATTAGTGGAGGAAATTAAAACTGATACATAACCTCAATAATGTGATTCAACACCTCAAAAAACTCAAAAAAACTAGGGAGAATTCTTACTCCTATGAATGAAACTCTATTGTACACGATGATGATATAATTTCAATAACACATGATCTATAACATAAAACTCAAAAGGGATCCTCTTCTTATTATCATAGGACTTTTGAGAATCCTGATATGACTTCATCCATTCATGAATCGCCTGTATATTCTTCATCACATTCTAAACCAATTACAATTTGAGAATACCTGACTCTCTGACCTTGTTATAACACAATAGAGATATCTAAGTTTATACATATAGTGATTTTAATAGCTATATACCATTGGTAGAGTGATAAATATTTTTATAAGATAACTCAACCAAGGGTAGATGCTTCACCCACAATCCTATGAAATCTGGAATGAAAACATGAATCATGTCTTAAAATGTCTATATTATATGCTCCATCTGATCATCCTTATGTAGAAAAAAAATGGTGTGATGTATATTTGGGAGATGAAGGAATAAAAAATACCACTCCACACATGAGAAGTAAAATGAGGACCATGATTAGATATGATCATCTTTACAACCCCATGAATCCTCATAATCTCTTCCAAATATTTCATTAATAAAAAATCCACTATGTTCAACTCCTTATCTATAATAAGTGAACTAGATTTATAAAACAATCCAAAATCACCTAGATATAATCATATCCACCCTAGGATAGAGGTTCACCTATGATGAAATACATCAAAATTTCCTCTTGCTTCTGTCATGGAATATCAAGTGGTTGAAGTAACCCATTGGGAACACAATTCTTAGCATTCACCTTCTGGAAGTCCAAAAAAAGATATATCAACTCAGTTATTGATATATTATTACTAGATCACAAAAATAACTTATAAATACACAAAAAATATTATCCACACTTAGATTTACCACCAAAGGAAAATGTGAAACTCATATAGAACCATCTTACGTATCACTAAAGTAATGAAGATCCTCCATTAGAATAACACAAAATTCTAATAATCCTTAGGAAATAACTTAGGGAAATCACCATAAAAAACATCATATCCCCAAAAATATACCCCATAATCTCCCAATTTGGATTCCTCTATGCACTATACCAGGTATGAATGAACAATCATCTAGAATATATGTAAAGGCTGAGTTTTTTACTTGCAATACTTTGAAATATTTCAAAATATATTTCTAGATCTAGGAATTGATACATCATGTGATTTTGAGGCCTGATGTGTTTGAAATTAATTTTATAAAAATATTAAATATATTTTATATTGTGCACACGATTAATTAAAGAAATCAATATAAATCTTAAATGGTTGATAAGATCAAAATTTCGATACCATGGTAAGATCTTAAACATGGTATTTTACCTAGGCACGATATAAAATGAGTTGGCACGAGACATTAAAACCTCTTTCTCATTGGTGGTGTATTTAAGCAAGTTAAAGAATTAATCAATTAAATGATTAATTTACCTTTGACATAATTAAAAGCCTATAAATAGTTATTTGGTGGGAATTGGCTGGGGTTGGCCTCATAATTCCTATAATTATCTGGTGCGAGATTTATCCTCCTTTGGATAATTCCCTAAACGAATGATGAAACTTCAGAATGAGGTGATTCAAAGTGAGATGAATGGAATAGATTTTAGAGAGAACTTTCTTCATCAATGATTCTTGATCTAATCTAGGTAGGGATTTTCAATTGATATTTTCTCCCTTTGATTAAATATTTGAGCAAATCGAATGTTATTATTTGATCAGCACCCTTGTTGCAAACCTTTTCATGAGACTAAGTATTGAAAATAATTTTGAATATGTTATTTTCTAATCCGAATTTCCTATTATTGATTGGTTGTCCAAGAATGCTTGGCTGAAGATCGTAAAAACTTTATTTATATGATTTTCTTTCCCCATTATTTTCTTTCTTCGTTGTTGGAACCCTACAGTTCATAGATCGACAATTTTCGAGAAACCCGAGCTTGATCAGGTGCCCAAATTTATGGAGGATCAAAGAAACGATGATGGTTATTTGATAAAATCACAGATCTGGATTCATTGTGATAAATGAATGGTATATACGATGGTTTTATGCTGGATCATCAACAAATAGAGGTGCAGTAGAAAGTGGTATTAATAAAGTAACCGTCGTTCTTTTTGGTGGATGATTCCCAGTGAATAACGTAAATAGAGTGTGATCTACAGCTAGATCCGAAGATTTTAGAAGGAATCACAGTGAGATATGAAGTAGTTTAACCAGATTTGGATCACAGAAGAAGATCCACAAAAACTTGGAAGTTCTGGAAAAATCATGACAACACACCGTGTGGGATTAAGAACACACAGTGTGTAGTCCTCCCTCACACACTGTGTATCCCTTTCCCAATTGGATAACCCATATGATGGGTCACAAGGGTAGGGACTCTATATAAGATAACATGGATATGGGTTTACCACATGGGAAACATCCCATGGGAACCAACATTCCATGTACCATAGTATACAGACATGGGGTCCAAGTACATGAACACGACCAACAGACATAGCTTAGTCCCTGGATAGGTGGGACATGATATGTAGTCCACCTACACAGTCTATACCCAAACACATATGGGACTTGTGTATCGACTAGAGACATGACCAGGTAGTGAAGAGGGACCACACGTCGTGTGGATTCCCTCACATGTCGTGTACTACTTGAGCTCTTCCGAGAAATCTTCAAACATCTGTATCTTCTTCGTTTTAAATCATATTTTGGCCCAAAATAAGCTTATCCTGAGTGTTTTTCCACATAGAATGTGATGGTGCCCTCCAAATATAATTTCAAGAAATGATGTGAATATCCTAGGTTTGGAATTTAATGAGGCAACACCCGATGATGACATCAATCATATAGAACCACCAAAGTAGTACCGAGCTTACCCTCCAGCTGGGTTGGGCAGTGGTGTTCCCCGATGACAGTTCTAGGCTTACCCTCCAGTAGTAATGGGTAGTGGCATTCACTAATAATCATTTCGATTTACCCTTCAATATGACTATGAAGTGGAGTTCCTCGATGTTTTGGGCTTACCCTTCATCCAGGATGGGCAATGGCATTCTCCGATGACATATTTCAGGAGTAACCATCCAGTAAAGCTAGGCAGTGGTGTTTCCCTAATGACCCACTAGGATTACCCTCCAGTAGGACTGGGTAGTGGCATTACTCGCTGACCTACCTGAGTGGTACCCTCCAACTGGGCTGGGTGGTGGCATTCCTCAGCAGCTACAAGAGTAGGACCCTTGTAGAGACCCAAGTTTGACGTACATGGACATTACATTAATTTTGAGGAATACTTAATACATAAAAAAACAAACACCCGAGGACTGTAATAGTTTAGTGTCTTTGGAAACTTGGAACATAATCTTCAAATCATGGTGAAAGATCTTTAATATCTCCCATAAAGATATTCCCCTTTTGTTTTCTTACCTAAAACTTTTCTTTATATTCTGGGGAAATGAAAACATAAAAATGGTGAGCTCAAATGCTGAGTAAGGGTAAACATGGAGAACATAAAACAATCCATAAACATTTTAACGTAAAAACATGAACATAAAACATCAAAATCCTGAGTAATGACATAAATCTTGGAAATACATAAGGCATAGATCACAAGGGAACATTAATCATGATAAAATAGCATGGTAATAAAACATGTAATTGCGCCAAACCATTAAGCACATGATATGATTTCCATTGTAGCCAAGGCATTGCTTCCAAGACCATCATAGTGGATAAAGTCCATTACTAAACCAGGTTTACTTGTCGTTCCAACCCTGTATTACTGAACCAAATTTACTTTCCGTTCCATTCATGTTTATATCATGAGATATAAATCATTACCCAATGCATTAGAGGGAGATATAGGTCCCACACATCTCATATTTAAATCATTCTTATGTGTGCCACAAAACAACCATAAATCATTCATCATAATGCAAGGAATAAAATGGGTTTCATAAACATCATCCCATCATAACATAATCCATATAAAACAATGGATATCATTTCATCATAAAAAAAACCAAACCATGTAAATAATAGGAGAATTATACTTGAAACATAACCATATGAAATAATGTAATCATAGAAGGAAAATAGTTTTGAATAAACACTTGAAATGAATTCTTGAGGAAAATATCCTTTCTTCTTCCAAAACATTTTATTTTCTCAAAATGTCATGCAATTTTAAAAGAAAAGAATTTTGTTGAAAATAATAATGAAATCTTGTAGAATATTCTTCATGGAAATAAGGTGTTATGAAACTTTAAAAATCCGTTCATGTTGGATAAGTTAAAAAAAAATTCTCCGCGTACTTTTTCCGGAAAAGTCAAAAAGTACCATGTATGGTAAACAAAAGAAAGATTCCTTCCATACGATGTGGTAAAATTCAACAAAGGGTAAAAATGACTTTAAACATACATGGAATAATTGTAAACACTTTATGAATTTTTTTTATAAAACATGGACATGGATGATAAATATAACCCCAGTAAATACTTACGAATAATCAATCTCGGATAAGAATGAGATTGGAATAATTATCCCTTACCTTAGGTCCAATTTCTTCCCTACGTGTCCAAAACTTCTGTATATTGTTTTTAAACACATTATTAACTTGTAACAGAACCATAATAATATTTATGATATCATATATGATTCACTTATGACTTTATATTACCCGTTCTTTTGTCAATTCCATGTTAAAGAAGCATTTTGGGTAAAATCGTTTAATTTATCGTACGTGTTTGGACTTGTTGTTCTTGATATTATTACTTAAATATTTATTTAATTAATTCCAGAATGTAAAACATGATTTATATATAATATATATTCAGCATATAAATATATATGATAGATTGATAAATGGAATGAAATACACCTTTCATGGAGACGATAGGCCGTACGTACACATGAACCATGTTTTAGTTTCCTTATTGAATTGAATGTAATTAAGTAAATGAAACATATATGTACATAAATCCAGTATCATTATTATGTCATGTCTTTCATGATTAATTATTATATATACTTTATAATCATTCTTGAATAGTTAACATGGAGAATGAATCTCATCGCGTCATGGAGACGGTAATCCGTACGTACGCACAAGCGATGATATCGTTCTCATAATTATTGAATGGAATTGGAGTGAATGATGTTAGGTCCACTAGGTTAGATACCTTGAGGCGGGGGGGGGGGGGGGGGGGGTGAATCAGGGTATGACATATTAAAACAACTGCCGCTATTGATCTTGTCTCGCTGTTAAGAAAGACTCTCTTCTCTCTCTTCCCTGCAACAAAGTATGAACAGAAACTAAAGCATGCAAAGGATACAACGTTTTTTACTTGGTTCAACCTCAATGGGATACGTCCAAGGAGAATACACTGATGATGTGACGATGTACCAAATTCACTAAAAGTGCATTGCTGTTTACAAAGTTCAGGCTAGATCACTTCTATGCCCAGGCTCACTGCCTTTACAAGGTTTAGGGTCAGCTCACTACTTTCCCAAGGGTCACTCCCTGTCTCTCTCTCCCTGGCTCACTACCGGTGGAGAGGATCACCTTCTTCCTCTTCTTTTTCTCACTGCTCTGGAAATGATCCACTAATAGTTTATAGACCTGTAGGTCTCTTCATTATCACTAATGAATACATCCTCTGTTGTATGTGGATGCTCTGTTGAAGTCCAACTTTCACCCATAGATGAATCTCACTTTGCACCGAAGGTATCAGGCAATCTTCCAGCTTCCACACAGCCCTGAATCACTGTCGTGCATCAACCATAATTGGATCCCTTCTCTAAGCTACCACGCAAGTCTCGACGCGCAAGTTAAAACTGGCACACAAGTCCACCTCAACCACTTGCGCTACACAAGCTTCTGCAACTCCAAACTTGCGCGACTCACACCCTTTTATGCCAAAACCAATATTGGCACACAACCATCAACTGTCGCGTTTCTTCAAAACCTGGCACGCAATTCCACCTCAACCACTTGCACGACACCTACTTATTTAACTCTAAACTTGGGAGAATCACTTCCTTTCTCACCCAAACCACCTTGGGCGCGCAACTATCACCTGGTTCACAACTTCTACTTGCACGACCAAAATACCACTTGCGTGACCACTACACCTACGTGATGAGAGCTCTGATTTTCTCTAAGTGTTGAACTCCTGCAGAATGAGGAGGGGTAAAACTCTATTTATAGGCATTTGGACACCCTACGCGACGGCGCACAAGTCTCCCCTCGACACACAAGTTTCAGCGTGCAAGTCTTTGCCGCGCAAGCCACTTGCGCGACCAACCCTAAAACTTGGGCGCCCCTTTTCCATTTGCCATATTTTAATGTTCTGATATTGAAAAAAATATGGCATTCAAGTTTCCTCTCCTTCAAGAAAATGTCGTGCAAGTCCCTTTTCCAAAACCACTTTTCTACATTTGTCAATTTTCAGGCTCAAAAATTTGGAAAACACTGGAAAATGGCGCCACCTTGTATCTGCTCTTTTTGTACCGCCTCCAGATCATACATTCCTTTGTCAATGTTATTGAATCAATCATGTATTGTTAAAAACATCCCTTGAACTCGACATTCCATCATGAAATCCCTTTTTTCAACAAATTTTTACGTAATGGTTTGCTTTGTCAACAATCACAACACATATGTCCACTTTGTCAACAAACACAATCACATCAAAAATGCTTCAATGACGCCTTGAGAGATTTTTTCCCAGCAGATGATATAATATCTCAGAATCAGTATGATGTTATAATAATTATATATAGCTATTATTTAAACCATTATACCCATCCAAGTATGGTGGTGGTGGAAAACAGACTACACCACGACGTGGAGATGGTATTCCGTACGTACGCACGCGTGGTGATTTCGTTTTCCTTAGGATGGATAGAAGGTTAAATGAGGTTGTTTCATATTTATAATAACATATCAGAATATGAGTGATAATTATGTTATTAATTTATAATTAAACAAATAAATAATAGGAATTAGAAGAAGAAATAAATTTGAAAGAATCGGTAAAGGATATTATCTCTTCTTTGACGCGCCTCTTCTAAACCTCCTCTTAGGGTAATAAAGTTGGTATTTGAAGAATACTAGGACCTCTAGTATGTTTTTAGGTAAGTGGAGAAGAGAAATAGACAAGGTTTTTCCGAGATTTAAGGCTCAAAATGTTGTGAAGAGGAGAGGGAGGAGGTTCCCTTTTATAAGAGAAGAGAGGGGTACTTTTAGAAACCTCCAAAATATTAATTTATAATAAACTCAAAACCCACATAAAAACTTCCAAAAGTGACTCAAATTCGGATATGAGGTAAAATAGGGTTTTAATCTCATCAACCAATCAAATTTAGACATGTTTTTATTTTATTTTAAACCTTATCATTTTGATTTATCCTTATTTAATATATTTAATATTATTTACGGTAATAATATTCTAATTTTTAAATTGTTATAAATAATTACTTATGTGTTGTGAATTTTTCATGTTAGATAAATTATTAAATATTAGACCATATAATTTTAAATTTGAAATTTTTAAATATTTTCGTGATTTTTAAACAATTTAGTAATATGTTATTTTTGTAAAATCTCAATAGTGTCAATTTTGACACTATTCAATTATTTGATTTTAAATAAAATCCACACAGAAGATATATTCAAAAAAAAAAAAAAATAATAGATTTATAACTCGTCATATTCATCTAAAAAATCCATATAGCACATTAATTTGTTCATATAACATTTATTTAAATATTTTTAAACCATTTATTTGATATTTCCCTTAATAAAATAATTACTACAAAATTTTTGTATAATTATTTAATATACTTATTTTTTGCATAAAAATTAAAAATAAAATACTATGATGTAGATTTATATAATATATTACATAATAATACTTTTACTCGAATTTATCATCTTAAATTCACAACATTTAAATTTTTATATTTATTAAATTATGAAGGTGACAAATTTGACATCATTTAAAATAAAATAATATAAGTATCATAATCTCTTTTATAAGGATCCAAATAGTCGAATATTATACCATTGTATGCGTATGGTTTACATGTACACTACCAATAAATTTTGGTCAGGTTTTTGTGCCTTTTATTGTCACTATTAGTTTAATAAAAATTGTATTATTGATTTTTCACTAATTAAACAATTTCTGCATCACTATTGTGTCACCATTAATGATAATTATTTAGTCCCTAAAAATTCTAAATAAATTCACATGATGTATATAATTTTATTATATTTATGGTGACTATTTATTTTCAAAGTTTTATCAAGTTTATCACTAAATTAAAATTATTACACTTATAAGATATAAGAGAGTGACATGTTGTCACTTTTTTTGGTTTTAATAATAATTACATCATGTTCATGGTCAAATGTCCATGAAATAAATCTATTCCGACCCTTATGTGATATGGGTTGTCTTTTTTTCATCCAATAGAATTTTGGAAGGTGTTATGGTAATTTTATAATCTTATTTTTACCCTATATTACCCGATTTACCATTAATTGTAGTAAATAAAAATTATCGTAGTTACTATTCATAATATCAAAAAAAAGTAACCTATTAACATAATTTGGACCCAATGAATTCAAATATCAAATCCATTTTTCAAAATTAAAAACACATAAGATGCATTAATTAATTTAAAATTAATCCTGTTGTTAAGAAAATGGGTTTTAAATGTTAAAACATTGCCAAAGATTGAAATGTTTTTAACTATGAATTCAATGTAAAATTAATGATAATGACTTAAATTATATTAAAGGGTAAAAATATATTATATTTACACTTTAAAACCATTAAATTTTATAATTTATCCATATAAATTATCTTGATGAAAAAAGTTGTTTTTAAGAAAAATTTAGCGTATTTTTACTGTTCATCAAAATATGAAAGTCAACAGAAAAATATAAAAAATTTATCCAAAGTAAATTTTTATATACTTATAGCAATGAATAAGTTTATTTTGTCTAATTGAACTTATAAATATGTCAAAAAATATATTTAAAGTGGGTGCACCATCAAAAGGCGGCAAAACTGCATTTTTTGAAAGACACTTATTTTACCCGAAAAATTTATTTTGTTCTCATAACATGTTCTAGAATATATATAAGATGAATTATATGTTATAAAATTCCAAATGTGTTTAATAATATTCAAAATGGCTAGTTCATAATAATATTATAACAATATATCGTTTTTAGTGAAACTCGGTATTGCGTACAACACACGCTATTGAGGAAGGTCGCTCTTGCGTGAAACACAAGCCAAGAATAGTGTTTGCGTATAATAAAATCTAATACAGTGTTTCCTATAGTGAAATCTAATATTGTTGTAGTGCACAACACAAGACATCAAAGAAATTAAAAATAATATTTCTCATAAAATCTCAGGGTGTTACATTCTACCCCCCTTAAAATGAATTTCGCCCTCGAAATTCGTCGGGGTTATAAATCGTTTACTATTTGAAAGTTTCTTTAATAGAAACCCGAATCATAAAAAGGAATAATAAAACTTAATTTTAAAAACTAATGTATGAAACGTAATGGTTACCCAAATTAAGTTATCATTGGGTTTCCACATAGGAGAACATTGGTGAAAATATAGATATGGAAGAGAAATCTAACCATCAAGTTATAATGGAGAGTGGTAGAGAACATGGCTACGAAAAAGCCAAAAATTACAAAGCCATAAATTTGTGATGATCTAAGGTACTATCTAATTCATCAGATATGAGGGAACTAGCCCAACATTTTTGGTTTTCAAGATCATTTCCCTGATGTTGAAGAATTTTTGAATTAAAAGAAATACTTAATTGATTTTGGTACAATCTCCCCATTGTTCATGCCTTGAACAATTTCCACTTCATATTTTAAAGAAATGAAGTTGAATTTGTCATTCGTGATGTGTTAGCAGATCATGTGATAGAATGATGGGTTATTCCATCTGTCTCAAACAAAAAGTTAGCAAAAGTTATTAAATATACACAAGTACATCTATAGTGAGATTAACCGTATACAATTCCAAAAATGGACTTATACTTAATCTATCAAACTGATTAATAAAATAAAACTAATTTCTACTAACCAGGGACTTCCTTTAGTCCAGTGGTAGGTGATAAAGGCCTGTCGCACTTCATTTTTGGGTTCGATTCCTGCATCCATGTTTGACATGATGGGTTGTTGCCCGTCCAACAGCTTGTCCTTTTTCTAAAACTACACTGTTATAACATTCCCGAAATAATATTGAAAAAAAGTTCTTAGACTTAAACAATACTATCTGATGTCCAAATTAATCCATTCCAATCATTAGGTTTATCCAAAATACTTCTGTCCAAACTCACAGTATAAAGAAAAAAATTACTAGAAAGGTCATATAACAAGTATGTGAATACCATAATTTATCCCCCATATATCATAACATATATCTTGTTGGTCACATTCAAAACAAGTGAATACCTTAATCATGTATTCTTAAAACATGAATTACCATATAACCTTAGTAAAAACACAAATTCTATCAAAAGTTAACTCTTTCCATATACCAAAATCCCAAATTTTTTGTATACTCATATCATGATATCACTTTTTACTTATATCAGTCATGAGATCATTAATACTATCCAAAATATTATTTTCTCCTTATCCCTTCATTATTTGCATATCATCTTCTTTCCCAAAATATTTAAATCACTTTTCATGGTTACTGGTACCATATAATTATTGAAAACCACAATAAACCAATATATAGATATTCCAAAATTCCTTGATACTATAAATTAGATTCCAAAAAACTATTTTGCAATCCCATGACATAAACACTTAATATTACACCACTTCATTGTCATATTCAACATCGCCAATAGTGATGGAATGTGACTTCCCATTGTCCTTTTTCTTAAGAGGTAGTTGATGTCGATCACCATTAACCCTTGGATTAGGGAATTGGTTAGAATAATTCCCCATTTTCTTGCACTTGTAGCATTGAAGTGTTGGTGGTGTGTTCTGTATAGTCTTTTCTCTATTCACATCATTAGATACCCTTTTCCCATTACTTTGACACATAGATTCTCGATGACCTTCTTTTCTACACTTAAAACATTTTCTAGTTCCTTTAAGACAATCTCCACCATGCTTCTTTCCACACTTTGAGCATAGAGAAACATTTTCCTTCTTTTCACCATAGTTTTGAGATTTTTCCTTGAACTCCATCTTTCGTTTCTTTTCAAAACCATGAGATGGATATGTAAAACCAAATTCTAGTTCTACCTTGATAGCACAATGCACAATCTCTTCATAGATACTAAAGTCTCTTATAGCTAATGCCTTTCGAAGACTTGGTTTTAAGACACTGAAGAATCGATCAACTTTACTTTCAAGTTGGATGATAAATCCATATGCATACTTTTCAAGCCTTGTAAAATTAGCCTCATATATACCTACAGATTCATCATACTTTTTCTTAAGCTCAAGGAACTCCTTTTTCATATTCATTCGAAGAATACAAGGAAATTACTTATTGAAAAATAAGTTCTTGAACTCATCCCATTCCATAGATTCAATTTCATCTTGGGACCTTGTATTCTTAATTAGAGTCCACCACTGGTATGGTTCACCTTCTAAATGGTAAAAAGCCAAAATGACTTTTTCATGTTCTGAACAGCGAAGTATGGAAAATATCTTTTCAATGGTACTGATCGATTGTTCAGCAACAAGTGGATCAGATGACCTACTGAAAGAAGGTGGATGTTTCCTCATGAAAGACTCAATAGAATATTGTTCCCTTATCTAATCATTTGGAAGTCTAGAATTATTCATAGCTTGTGTAAGTATAGCAATAATATTTGGAACTCTATTTCCCATAACATTTGATTTTTCAGAAGTACAATCATTACATTTCCCAGTGCATTGATCATTAACACGGTTCCTTCGGGTTCCATCCATTATCTAAAACCCAAAAAGAATAGTGTGAGAGGAAAAAATGATACTAGGAAAACAACATAATCAAGGGGAGTACTTTCAATCTCTAATATCTTAGGTTTAATCCAAGGTTATTCATGATCGTTATCATAATTCTAGGATTTTATCCTATACTTTTACTTAACCTTAGGGACATCCCTAGACATACCTTAGAAATATATCTATGGATCTCACTAAAGTTTTCACATCCTAGTTTCCAAAGGTTAACTAAACTTTTCCCCTGATACCAACTGTAGAGACCCAAGCCTGACATACATAAACATTAAATTACTTTTGCAAAATACATAATATATAAAAAAACAGACACCTGAGGATCGTAATAGTTTAGTGTCTTAGGAAACTTGGAACATAATCTTCAAATCATGGTGAAAGATCTTCAACATCTCCCATAAAGATCTTCCCCTTTTGTTTTCTTACTTAAAACCTTTCTTTATATCCTGGGGAAATGAAAACATAAAATTAGTGAGCTCAAATTCTCAGTAAGGGTAAACATGGAGAACATAAAACAATCCATAAACATTTGAACGTAGAAACATGAACATAAAACATCAAAATTATGAGTAATGACATAAATCTTGGCAGTACATAAGGCACAAATCACAAAGAAACATTAATCATGATAAAATAGAATGAGAATAAAACATGTAATTGTGCCAAACCATTAATCACATGATATGATTTCCATTGTAGCCAATGCATTGCTTCCAAGACCATCATAGTGGACAAAGTCCATTACTGAACCGGGTTTACTTGTCGTTCCAGCCCTGTATTACTGAAACAGATTTACTTGTCATTCCAGTCATGTTTATCTCATGAGATATAGATCTTTACCCAAAGAATTTGAGGGAGATATAGGTCCCACCCATCTCATATTGAAATCATTCTTACGTGTTCACAAAACAACTATAAATCATTCATCATAATGCAAGGAATAAAATGGGTTTCATAAATATCATCCCATCATAACATAATCCATATAAAACAATGGATATCATTTCATCATAAACACAATCAAACCATTTAAAGAATATTAACATTATACTTGAAACATAACCATATGAAATAATGTAATCTTAGATGGAAAATAGTTTTGAATAAACACTTGAAATGAATTCTTGAAGAAAATATCCTTTCTTCTTCTAAAACATTTTCTTTTCTCAAAATGTCGTGAAATTTTAAAAGAAAAGAATTTTGTTGAAAATAATAATGAAATATTGTAGAATATGATTCATGGAAATAAGGTGTTATGGAATTGTAAAAATCCATTCATGGTGGATAAGTTAAAAAATCATTGTCCTCGTACTTTTGTCGGAAAAGTCAAAAAGTACCATGTATGGTAAACAAAAGAAAGATTCTTTCCATACAATGTGGTAAAAGTAAAAAAGGGTAAAAATTGACTTTAAAAATACATGGAAGAATTGTAAACACTTTATGAAAACATTTTTATAAAACATGGACATGGATGATAAATATAACACCAGTGAATACTTACGAATAATCAATCTCCGATAAGAACGAGATTGGAATAATTATCCCTTACCTTAGGTCCAATTTCTTCCATACGTGTCTGAAACTCCTGTATAGTGGGTTTAAACATATTATTAACTTTAAAAATAACCAAAATAATATTTATGATATCATATATGATTCACTTATGACTTTATATTACCCGTTCTTTTGTCAATTCCTTGTTAAAGCAACGTTTTGGGTAAAATCGTTTAATTTATCGTATGTGTTTAGACTTTTTGTTCTTGATATTATTACTTGAATATTTATTTACTTAATTAAAGAATTTAAAATATTATTTATATATAATATATATTAATCATATAAATATATATGATATATCGATAAATGGAATGATATACACCGTTCATGGAGACGGTAGGCCGTATGTACGCATGAACACTGTTTTCGTTTCCTTATTGAATTGAATGGAATTAAGTAAATGAAACATATATGTACATAAATTCAGTATCATTATTATTTTATATATTTCACGATTATTTATTATATATACTTTATAATCATTCTTTAATGGTTAACATGGATAATGAATCTCATCGCGTCATGGAGACGGTAATCTGTACGTACGCACGAGCGATGATATCGTTCTCATAATTATTGAATGGAAATGGAGTGGATGATATAATATCTCAGAATCAGTATGATGTTATAATTATTATATATAGTTATTATTTACACCATTATACCCATCCAAGTAAGGTGGTGGTGGAAAACAGATTACACCATGGCGTGGAGACGGTATTCCGTACGTACGCACACGCAGGGATTTCATTTTCTGTAAGATGGATAGAAGGTGAAATGGGGTTTTTTTAATATTTATAATAACATATCAGTATATTAGTGATAATGATGTTATTACTTTATAATTAATCAAATAAAGAATAGGAAGTATAAGAAGAAATAAATTTGAAAGAGTCGGTAAAGGATATTACCTCTTCTTTGACACGCCTCTTCTAAACCTCCTCTAGGGCACTAAAGTTGGTTTTTGAAGAATACCAGGACCTCTAGTATGTTTCTAGGGAAGTGGATAAGAGAAATGGATAGGGTTTTTTCTAGCTTTAAGGCTCAAAATTTGTGAATAGGAGAGGGAGGACGTGCCCTTTTATAAGAGAAAAGAGGGGCACTTTTGGAAACCTCCAAAATATTAATTTATAATAAACTCAAACCCAACCTAAAAACTTCCAAAAGTAACTCAAATTAGGATATGAGATAATATAGGGTTGTAATATCATCAACCAATCAAATTTAGACATGTTTTGATTTTATTTTAAACCTTATCATTTTGATTTAACCTTATTTAACCTATTTAATTTTATTTGCGGTAATAATATTCTAATTTTTAAATTGTTATAAATACTTACTTATGTGTTGTTAATTTTCCATAATTAGATAAATTATTACATTTTAGACCGTATAATTTTAAATTTGTAATTTTTAAATATTTTTGTGATTTTAAACAATTTAATAATATATTATTTTTGTAAAATCTCAATAGTGTCAATTTTGACACTATTAAATTATTTGATTTTAAATAAAATACACATAGAAGATATATTCAAAACAAAATTTAATAGATTAATAACTTGTCATATTCATCTAAAATTTTTTTGGAGCACATTAATTTGTTCATATAATATTTATTTTACTTATTTTAAAACCATTTATTTGATATTTCCCTTAATAAAATAATTACTACAACATATTTGTATAATTATTTAATATACTTATTTTTTGAATAAAAATTAAAAATAAAATAATATGATGCAGAAAAATATAATATATTACATAATAATACTTTTACTTGAATTTATCATCATAAAATCACAACATTTAAATTGTTATATTTCTTAAATTATGAAGGTGACAACTTTGACATCATTTAAAATAAAATAATATAAGTGTCATAATCACTTTTATAAGGCTCCAAATGGTCAAATATTCGACCATTGGATGATTAATGTTTACATGTGAACGTACAATAAGTTTTGGTCAGGTGGTTATTACTTTTATGGTCACTATTAGTTTAATAAAAATTGTATTATTGATTTTTCACTTAATAAACAATTTCTGCATCACTATTGTGTCACCACTATTGATAATTATTTAGTCCCTAAAAATTTTAAATAAATTAAAATGTTGTATATAATTTTATTATATTTATGGTGACTATTTATGTTCTAAGTTTTATAAAATTTATCACTAAATTAAAATTAATACACTTATAAGATATAAGAGAGTGACATGTTGTCACTTTCTTTGGTTTTAATAATAATTGCATCATTTTCATGGTCAAAAGTCCATAAAATGAATCTATTATTAACCTTATGTGATATGGGTAGACTTTTATTCATCCAATAAAATTTTGGAAGGTGTTATGGTAATTTTATAATCTTATTTTTACCCTATATTACCCAATTTACCTTTAATTGTAGTAAATAAAAATTACCGTAGTTACTATTCATAATATCAAAAAAATAAAAAATAAAAGTAACCTATTAACATAATTTTTACCCAATTAATTCAAATATGAAATCCATTTTTCAAAATTCAAAATACAGAAGTTGCAGTAATTAATTTAAAATTAATCCTGTTGTTAAGAAAATGAGTTTTAAAAGTTAAAACATTACCAAAGATTGAAATGTTTTTAGCTATGAATTCAATGTAAAATCAATGATAATGAGTTAAATTATATTAAAGGGTAAAAAAATATTCTATTTATACTTTAAAACCATTAAATTTTATAATTTAACCATATAAATTATCTTGATGAAAAAAGTTGTTATTAAGAAAAATTTAGCGTATTTTTACTATTCATCAAAATATGAAAGTTAACAGAAAAATATAAAAAATTTATCCAAAGTAAATTTTTATATACTTATTACAATTAATAAGTTTATTTTGTCTAATTTAACTTATAAAAGTGTTAAAAACTAGATTTAATGTGGGTACGCCATCAAAAGGCGACAAAACTGCATTTTTTGAAAGATACTTATTTTACCCGAAAAATTTATTTTGTTCTCATAAAATGTTATAGAATATTTGTAAGATGAATTATATGTTATAAAATTAAAAATTTGGTTAATAATATTCATAATGTCTAGTTCATAATAATATTATAACAATATATCCTTGTTTAGTGAAACTCGTTATTGCGTACAACACACGCTATAGAGGAAGGTCGCTCTTGCGTGCAACACAAGCCAAGAATAGTGTTTGCGTATACTAAAAGATAATACGGTGTTTCCTATAGCGCAATATAATCTTGGTGTAACACACAACACAAGATATCAAATAAATTAAAAATAATATTTATCATAAAATCTCGAGGTGTTACATTCTACCCCCCTTAAAATGAATTTCACCCTCGAAATTCGTCTGGGTTATAAATCATTTACTACTTGAAAGTTTCTTTCATAGAAACCCACATCGTAAAAAGGAATACTAAAACTTAATTTTAAAAAATAATGTATGAAACGTAATGGTTACCCAAATTAACTTATCACTAGGTTTCCACATAGGATAACATAGGTGAAAATAGGGTTATGCATGAGAAATCTAACCATCAAGTTCTGATGGAGAGTGGTAGAGAACATGGCTATGAAAAATCCAAAAATCACAAAGCCATAAATTTTTGACGATCTAAGGTACCATCTGATTCATCAGATATGAGGGAACTAGGATAACATTTTTGGTTTTCAGGATCATTTTCCTAATGTTGAAGAATTTTTGAATTAAAAGAAATACTTTATTGATTTTGGTACAATCTCACTGTTGTTCATGCCTTTAACAATTTCCACTTCATCTTTTAAAGAAATGAAGTTGAATTTGTCATTCATGAAGTGTTAGTAGATCATCCGATAGAATGATAGGTTATTCCATCCATCTCAAACAAAAAGTTAACAAAAGTTATTAAATATACATAAGTCCATCTATGGTGAGATTAACCGTATATGATTCAAAAAATGGACTTATACTTCATCTATCATACCTCTTAATAAAATAAAACTAATTTCTACTAACCTGGGACTTCCTGTAGGCTAGTGGTAGGCGATAAAGGCCTATCGCACTTCGTTTGTGGGTTCAATTCCTGTATCCTTGTCCGACGCGATGGGTTGTCGCCCGTCCTGCAGGTTGTTCTTTTTCTAAAACTACACTATTATATCATTCCAAAAAAAATATTGAAAAAAGGTTCTAGCCTTAAAAAATACTATCTGATGTCCAACTTAATCCATTCTAATCTTTAGGCTTATCCAAAATATTTCTGTCCAAACTCACAGTATAAAGAAAACGATTACTAGAAAGGTCATATAACAAGTATGTGAATACCATCATTTATGCCCTATATATCATAACATATACCTTTTTGGTCACATTAAAAACAAGTGAATACCTTAATCATGTATTCTTGAAACACGAATTACCATAGAACCTTAGTGAAAACACGAATTTTATCAAAAGTTAACTCTTTCCACATACAAAAATCCCAAAAATTCTGTATACTCATATTGATATCACTTTGTAATTATATCAGTCATGAGCTCATTAATAATATCCAACATATTATTTTGTCCTTATCCCTTCATTATGCACATATCATCTTCTTTACAAAAATATTTAAACCACTTTTCATGGTTACTGGTACCATATAATTATTGAAAACCACAATAAACCAATACATAGATATTCCAAAATTCCATGATACTATAAATGAGATTCCACAACACTATTTTGGAATCCCATTACATAAACAATTAATAATTCCACCACTTCGTTGTCATATTCAAAATAGCCAATAGTGATCGCATGTGACTTCCCATTGTCCTTTGTCTTAAGAGGTAGTTTATGTCGATCACCATTAACCCTTGGATTAGGGCATTGGTTAGCATAATGCCCCATTTCCTTTCACTTGTAGCATTGAAGTGTTGGTGGTGAGTTCTCTGTAGTCTTTTCTCTATTCACATCATTAACTACCCTTTTCCCATTACTTTGGCACTCAGCATATCAATGACCTTCTTTTCCACACTTAAAAAACATTTTATAGTCCCTTTAAGACAATCTCCACCATGCTTCTTTCCACACTTTGATCATAGAGAAACATTTTCCTTCTTTTCACCATAGTTTTGAGATTTTTCCTTGAACTCCATCTTTCATTTCTTGTCAAAACCATGAGATGGATATGTAACACGAAATTCTAGTTCTACCTTGATAGCACAACACACAATCTCTTCATATCTACCGAAGTCTCTTATAGCTAATGCCTTTTGAAGATTTGGTTTTAAGCCACTGAAGAATCGATCAACTTTACTTTCAGGTTAGATGATAAATCCAGATACATACATTGAAAGCCTTGTAAAAGTTTCCTTGTATATACCTACAGATTCATCATACTTTTTCTTAAGCTCAAGGAACTCCTTTTCCATCTTCGTTCGAAGAATATGAGGAAATTACTTATTGAAAAATAAGTTCTTGAACTCATCCCATTCCATGGATTCAATTTCATCTTGGGGCCTTGTATTCTTAATTAGAGTCCACCACTGGTCTGCTTCACCTTCTAAAAGGTAAACAACAAAAATTAATTTTTCATGTTCTGAATAGTGAAGTATGGAAAATATCTTTTCAATGGTACTGATCCATTATTCAACAACAAGTGGATTAGATGACCCACTGAAAGAAGGTACACGTTGCCTCATGAAGGACTCAATAGAATATTGTTTCCTTCTCTACTCATTTGGAAGTCCAGAATTATTCATAGCTTGTGTAATTATAGCAATAAGATTTGGCACTCCATTTACCATAACATTTGATTGTTCAGAAGGACAATCATTGCATTGACCAGTGCATTGATCATTAACAGGGTTCCTTCGGGTTCCATCCATTATCTAAAACCCAAAAAGAATAGTGCAAGGCAAAAATAATACTAGGAAAACAACATAATCAAGGGGAGTACTTTCAATCTCTAACATCTTAGGTTTCATCCAAGGTTATTCATGATCGTTATCATAATTCTATGATTTTAACCTATTCTTTTACTTAACCTTAGGGACATCCCTAGACATACCTTAGAAATATCTCTAGGGATCTCACTAAAGTTTTCGCATCCTAGTTTCCAGAGTTTAACTAAAACTTTCCTCTGATACCAACTGTAGTGACCCAAGCTTGACGTACATGGAAATTACATTATTTTTGTGGAATACTTAATACATAAAAAAATAGACACCCGAGGACTGTAATAGTTTAGTGTCTTTGGAAACTTGGAACATAATCTTTAAATCATGGTGAAAGATCTTCAACATCTCCCATACAGATCTTCCCCTTTTGTTTTATTACCTAAAACCTTTATTTATATCTTGGGGAAATGAAAACATAAAAATGGTGAGCTCAAATGCTCAGTAGGGGTAAATATGGAGAATATAAAACAATCCATAAACATTTGAACGTAAAAACATGAACATAAAACATCAAAATCCTGATTAATGAGATAAATCTTGGCAGGACATAAGGCATTGATCACAAAGGAACATTAATCATGATAAAATAGCATGGGAATAAAACATGTAATTGTTCCAAACCATTAAGAACATGATATGGTTTCCATTGTATCCAATGCATTGCCGTCAAGACCATCATAGTGGAAAAAGTCCATTAGTGAACCAGGTTTACTTGCCGTTCCAACCTTGTATTACTGAACCAGATTTACTTGTCATTCCAGTCATGGTTATCTCATGAGATATAAATCTTTACCCAATAAATTGGAGGGAGAGATAGGTCCCACCCATCTCATATTTAAATCATTCTTACGTGTGCCACAAAACAACCATAAATCATTCATCATAACGCAAGTAATAAAATGGGTTTCATAAACATCATCCCATCATAACATAATACATATAAAACAATGGATATCATTTCATCATAAAAAAAATCACAAAATTTAAAGAATATAAAAATTATACTTGAAACATAACTATATGAAAGAATGTAATTTTAGATGGAAAATAGTTTTGAATAAACACTTGAAATGAATTCTTGAGGAAAATATCCCTTCTTCTTCCAAAACATTTTCTTTTCTCAAAATGTTGTGAAATTTTAAAAGAAAAGAATTTTGTTGAAAATAATAATGAAATCTCGTAGAATATGCTTCATAGAAATAAGGTGTTATGAAACCGTAAAAATCTGTTCATGTCAGATAAGTTAAAAAATCATCCTCCTCATACTTTTGTCGAAAAAGTCAAAAAGTACCATGTATGGTAAACAAATAAATGATTCCTTCCATACAATGTGGTAAAAGTGAAAAAAGGGTAAAAATGACTTTAAACATACATGGAAGAATTTTAAACACTTTATGAAATCATTTTTATAAAACATGGACATGGATGATAAATATAACCCTAGTAAATACTTAAGAATAATCAATCTCGGATAAGAACGAGATTGGAATAATTATCCCTTACCTTAGGTCCAATTTCTTCCGTATGTGTCTGAAACTCCTATATAGTGGGTTTAAACATATTATTAAAATTTAACATAACCATAATAATATTTATGATATCATATATGATTCACTTATGACTTTATATTACCCGTTCTTTTGTCAATTCCGTGTTAAAGTAGCGTTTTGGGTAAAATCGTTTAATTTATCATACGTGTTTGGACTTGTTGTTCTTGATATTATTACTTTAATATTTATTTACTTAATTACATAATGTAAAACATTATTTATATATAATATATATTCAGCATATAAATATATATGATAGATCGATAAATGGAATGAAATACACCGTTCATGGAGACGGTAGGCCGCAGGTACGCATGAACGCTGTTTTCATTTCCTTATTGAATTGAATGGAATTAAGTAAATGAAATATATATGTAAATAAATCCAGTATCATTATTATGTAATATATTTCATTAATATTTATTATATATACTTTATAAGAATTCTTGAATTGTTAACATGGAGAATGAATCTCATCGCATCAGGGAGACAGTAATCCGCACGTATGCACGAGCGGTGATATCGTTCTCATAATTATTGAATGGAATTGGAGTGGATGATATAATATATAAGAATCAGTATGATGTTATAATAATTATATATAGTTATTATTTACACCCTTATACCCATACAAGTAAGGTGGTGGTGGAAAATAGATTACACCACGGTGTGAGGACGATATTCCGTACCTATGCACACGCGATGATTTCGTTTTTCGTAGGATGGATAGAAGGTGAAATGAGGTTGTTTCATATTTATAATAATATATCAGTATATGAGTGAAACTTATGTTATTACTTTATAATTAAACAAATAAATAAGAGGAAGTAGGAGAAGAAATAAATTTGAAATAATCGGTAAAGGATATTACCTCTTCTTTGACGCGCCTCTTCTAAACCTCCTCTTAGGGCACTAAATTTGGTCTTTAAAGAAGACCAGAACCTATAGTATGTTTCTAGGGAATTGGAGAATAGAAATTAACAGGTTTTGACCAAGATTTAAGGCTCAAAATGTTGTGAAGAGGAGAGGGAGGAGGTGCCCTTTTATAAGAGAAGAGAGGGTCACTTTTGGAAACCTCCAAAATATTAATTTATAATAAACTCAAACCCAACCTAAAAACTTTCAAAAGTGATTCAAATTCGGATATGAGGTATTATAGGGTTGTAATATCATCAAAAAATAAAATTTATACATGTTTGGATTTTATTTTTAACCTTATCATTTTGATTTATCCTTATTTAATCTATTTAACTTTATTTGCGGTAATAATATTATCATTTTTAAATTGTTATAAATACTTAATTATGTGTTGTGAATTTTCCATAATTAGATAAATTATTACATTTTAGACCATATAATTTTAAATTTGTAATTTTTAAATATTTTTGTGATTTTTAAACAATTTAATAATATGTTATTTTTGTCAAATCTCAATAGTGTCAATTTTGAAACTATTCCATTATTTGATTTTAAATAAAATCCACACGGAAGATATATTCGAAAAAAAATATTTAATATATTCCTAACTTTTAATATTCATCTAAAAAATTCATGGAGAACATTAATTTGTTCATATAACATTTAATTTAATATTTTTAAAACCATTTATTTGATATTTCCCTTAATAAAACAATTACTACAATATATTTGTATAATTATTTAATATAATTATTTGTTGCATAAAAATAAAAAATAAAATAATATGATGTAGATAAATATAATATATTACATAATAATACTTTTTTTCTCGAATTTATCATCTTAAAATCACAACATTTAAATTGTTATATTTATTAATTTATGAAGGTGACAACTTTGACATCATTTAAAATAAAATAATATAAGTGTCATAATCACTTTTATAAGGCTCAAAATGGTCAAATATTCGACCATTGGATGATTACTGTTTACATGTGCACGACCAATAAGTTTTGGTCAGGTGGTTGTGCCTTTTATGGTCACTGTTAGTTTAATAAAAACTGTATTATTGATTTTTCACTAAATAAACAATTTCTGCATCACTATTGTGTCACCATTAATGATAATTATTTAATCCATAAAAATTCTAAATAAATTCAATGATATATATAATTTTATTATATTTCTGGTGACTATTTATGTTCTAAGTTTTATAAAGTTTATCACTAAATTAAAATTATTACACTTATAAGATATAAGAGAGTGACATGTTGTCACTTTCTTTGGTTTTAATAATAACTACATCATTTAAATGGTCAAAAGTCCATGAAATGAATATAGTCTACCCTTATGTGATATTTGTTGACTTTTATTCATCCAATAGAATTTTTGAAGGTGTTATGGTAATTTTATAATCTTATTTTTACCCTATATTACCCGATTTACCTTTAACTATAGTAAATAAAAATTGACGTAGTTATTATTCAAAATATCAAAAAAAAGTAACCTATTAACATAATTTTTACCCACTAAATTGAAATATGAAATACATTTTTCAAAATTAAAAACACAGAATTTGCAGTAACTAATTTAAAATTAATCCCATTGTTAAGAAAACGAGTTTTAAAAGTTAAAACATTACCAAAGATTAAAATGTTTTTAGCTATGAATTCAATGTAAAATTAATGATAATTACTTACATTATATTAAAGGGTAAAAATATATTCTATTTATACTCTAAAACCATTAAATTTTATAATTTAACCATATAAATTACCTTGATAAAAAAAGTTTTTTTTAAGAAAAATTTAGCGTATTTTTACTATTCATCAAAATATGAAAGTTAACAGAAAAATATAAAAAATTTATCCAAAGTAAATTTTTATATCTTTATTGCAATGAATAATTTTATTTTGTCAAATTTAAATTATAAACGTGTAAAAAACTATATTTAAAGTGGGTGCGCCATCAAAAGGCGGCAAAACTGCATTTTTTGAAAGATACTTATTTTACCCAAAAAATTTATTTTGTTCTCATACCATGTTCTAGAATATGTGTAAGATGAATTATATGTTATAAAATTCAAAATGTGGTTAATAATATTCATAAATGCTAGTTCATAATAATATTATAACAATATATCGTTGTTTAGTGAAACTCGGTATTACGTACAACACACACTATTGAGGAAGGTCACTCTTGCATGCAACACAAGCCAAGAATAGTGTTTGTGTATACTATAAGATAATATGGTGTTGCCTATAGCGCAAGCTAATATTGGTGTAACTCACAACACAAGACATCAGATATAAATGGCGATGGTATACGTGCATGAGATCATCCAAATCAACTACAGAGGAACATGTTGGTAGTAGATCATTTCCTGAGGCAACATCCTCCATCATTCATAGGATCATCTGACCCTGTTCTAAGTGTAGGGTGGATTAAATCCATAGAAAAGATTTTTTATGCCATGATGTGTTTAGACAATCGAAAGGTTAATCTTACTATTTACCATTTTGAAGGTGAAGTCGATCAGTGGTGGTCTATGGTTAATAATATCAGGGGAAATGAGGATACTGATGCTCTTGAGTGGGATGAATTCAAAAATATTTTTCTTGAGAAATATTTTCCAAAGGCGGTTCGACATAGGATAGAAAAAAAATTCTTGGAATTAAGAAAATATGAGGATTCAGTGTCTGCATATGAAGAAAAATTCACTCTACTAGCAAGGTACACTCCAAATTTCATCTAGGATCTTGATAGTAAAATCAATCATTTTTACTAAGGATTAAAGATAAAGTATCAAAGGGAATTGGATTCTTGTGAGTTAAAAAGTTATGAAAAATTTGTTCAATGAGAAAATAAGGTGGAAAATTAAGTTTACCTATAATCACGTGTTCTTTTAATACCAATAGAAAAATAAGTTGAGTTGGTAGGAGAAATGGAATAATTCATCAAAAATTATAATGGTAAGAAAATTAAGTTTTTAGTTTGTGAAAATTATGGTAAAAACACACTGGAGAATTCCTTCTAAATTCCGGTAAGAGATTCTGATGCGGTAAATGGGATATAAGTCTCATAACTACAATTAAAAATATAATGTTAGTGGTAGAAAAAATATGATTTAAAGTCAGTAAAATGTTTTAAATACAATGAGATGGGTCATTATAAAAATGAGTGTTTAAAGAAGAATTTGATTGATGGGATGCATCCAGACTATAAACAAAAAGGTGTGGTGAAATCCTTTGCAACTACTTAATCATATATTGGGATATCAAATGAAGTGGCATCAGGTACATTGTTTGTTTATTCAGATTATGTTAATGTGTTGTTTGATTTGGGGTATACACATTCTTTCATTTCTGAGAAATTTTATGGTAAATTGGAAAATCCACCTTTAGAAATGAATCCAGAAATTATGGTAAAAACACTAAGGGAAAACATTAAGGAAAAAGAAATTATAAGAATCTTTCTATATTTGTATATGTAAATAATTTACTTGAAAACATTTCTATTTTTCCTATAATCGAGTTTTATGTTATTCTAGGTATGGATTGGCTTTCTATTTACCATTCTAAGATAGAATGTAGAGATAAAGAATTTTATTTTCAGAAAGAGTTTTAGTTTGTATACAAGAATGAACCCATGTCATTGATAACATATAAAGAATCTGAGAAGCTATTAAAATATGGAAATGAATTTTATCTTACACATATTGTTGAAAATAGAGGAACTATTCAGATTAATGATGTGCCGCTGGTAAATAAGTATTATGATGTTTTTCCTAATGAGTTTCCTAGTATTATACCTGATTGGGAAGTTAAATTCACCATTGAATTAGTTACTGATGCTAAGCCAATTTATAAACCCCCTTATCAAATGGATCAAATGGAAATGTAGAACTGAAAAATAAATTGCAGGAGTAATTAGATAAAGGTTTCATTCAAGATAACACTTCACCACGGGGAGATCTTTTATTGTTTTTAAAAAAGAAATATGGTTCAATGAGACTTTTAATTGATTATCAAGCCTTAAATAAAATCAATTTTAAGAACAATTATCCTTTACCTCATATTGATGATTCGTTTGATTAGATCCAGGGAGTATAGTATTTTTTGAATGTTGATCTGAGGTTGGGGTACCATCAATTAAAAGTAAAGGAAACAAATATTCTGAAGATTACATTTTGAACTAGATACAGGAATTATAAATTTCTAGTTATGCCATTTGGGTTAACTAATTCACCTACTATATTCATAGACCTTATGAATAGAATATTTCATGAGTTTTTTGATAATTTTATGTCTGTGTTTATTGAATTTTTTTGGTACATTCTAAAATTAAAGAGAAACATCAAAGACATATAAGGTTTTTTTTCAAACCTTAAATAAAAGAAACTGTATGGGAAATTTAGAAAGTGTGAATTGTGGTTGCAAAAAATTTCTTTCCTTATTCACTTTGTTTCTAAAGATGGTATAACTGTTGATCATGCTAAAACAAAAGCTATTAAATAATGGCCAAGAACCAAAAATACAATCGAGATTTGTAGTTTTATTGGTTTAACATGATGTTAAAAGAGGTTTGTTGAAAAAATTTCATTGTTATCTAGGCCACTGAATACCAATGAGCCTGTACCCAAGTGGTACAGGCTCTTGCTTGGCATCCAAAAGACCCAAGATCAAATCCGGGCAGGGCCAAAATTATGGGGACTGTAGTAGTACTGTAGGAGAGAACTATAGCAGTACTATAGAAGTAGCGACACTATAGTTATGAAGGCATTATATCAAGGGCTATAGCAGAGTCAGTACTATAGCAGGTACCATAACAGCACATGTACTGTAGCAGTACTATTCACCGAGGGGTCCTTTGGGACAAAAAATAGGCTTTCAAGCCTTGTATTCAGGCCACTTGGCCTTGGACCTTCAGGCTATATAATGGGTCTACCTCTACCCACACTAAAGAGGTCTTTGCTTTATATAATAAATTGAGGCTTCATACCCAACCTTTAAAAAAAAATCTAGGCCAATGACTAATTTAACTCAAAAGGTGTTAAGTTTATCTAGACAAAAGAATGTGATGATTGTTTTCAGGATTTGAAAATAATATTGGTGGATGCTCTAGTTCTGGACCTGCCTTCCATAAATGGTGAATTTTTTATCTATAGTGATGCTTCTTCGAAAGGACTTGGTCCTTTCTTAATATAGAATGATCAAGTAATTACTTATGATTCACGTCAGTTGAAACCTCATCAGTTAAATTACCCTACACATTATTTTTAATTAGCTTCTGTTTTTTTCATTAAAAAATTAGAGGAATCATTTTTATGGAGTAAAGTGTGAAATATATATTGATAAAAAATGTATGAAGTATATATTCACTCAAATAGAATTTAACATGAGACAAATAAGATGGATGGAACTAATGAAGGATTATGATTACACAATTCATTACCATCATAGAAAAGAAAATAAAGTGGATGATGATTTGATTTGAAAAAATAATTCTATATTAACCATGTTACATTTGGAATGTGACCCTTTGGTTAATGATTTGATGAATTTTGTCTTGGAAGTTACCAGTGTAGGAAATTACTCTATTTTATTTCAGGTTATAGTGAAATATTCACTATCAGACAGAATTAACCAAGTGCAAAAGGAAGACTGTGAGTTACAAAAAAGTGTAGAATTAGTTAAAAAGGGTAAGATTCCTGAGTTTAAAATTTATAAAGATTGTGTTTTGATATTTGGGAAGATATTATGTGTGCCTTGTGATTCACAGTTAAATAAAGAGTTATTACCTAAGTCTCATAGTTCTTCGTTTTCAATTCATCATGGAAACACTAAGATATACAAAGTCTTTTGAGGGTATTACTGGTGGGATGGAATGAAAATACATATTTCTGACTTTACTGTGAAGTGTTTGACTTGTCAAAATGTTAAAATAGTGAAGTAGTTACTGAAAGGGATGATTCAACATTTTCCAGTGCTAGAGTGGAAATGAGGAAATATATCCATGGAATTTGTAGGGGGATTGCCGAATACTTACTGAGGTAATAATTCTATTTGGTTTATTATTGATCGATTGACAAAATCTACTCATTTTATTTCTATTCAAGACACTCTATTTATAGATCAAATTTATAGGTTATTTCTTAAAGAGATATTTAGGTTACATAGAGTTATTATCTCTATTGTATTAGATCATGATCCCAGGTTCACTTATAACTTTTGTAAAGTCCTTCAAAAGTCTTTGGGTACTGAATTAAATTTCAATACAGATTTTTATCCTAAAATAGATGGTTATTTAGAATAGAAAATTCAAACCTTGGAGGATATTCTATGTACTTTCTTAATGGATTACCAGGGAATTTGAGATCAATATATTTCATTGGTTGAGTTTTATTATAATAAATTTTTTTATTCAAGTATATTGATGGCACCATTTAAGGAATTATATGGAAAGCGGTGTCAAACTACAACATTTTGGGATTAAGTAGGTGAAAATAAGTTGATGGGACCAGAATTAGTGGAGGAAATATAACAAAAAGTTCAGTTTATTCAGTAACATATGATAACAACATAGATCTTTCAAAAAATTTATGTAGATAACTGAAGGAAGGATATTTCTTTTGAGGTAGGTGATCATGTCTTTCTCAAAGTTTATCTACGAAAAAGTGTGATAAGTTTTGGTAAGAAGGGGAAGTTGGGTCCATGGTTCATTAGAACCTATGAAATCTTAGAGAAAGATGGTTTAGTTGCCTACCAAGTGTATTTTCCTTCAATTTTGTCCTGGGTACACAATTTTTTTTCATGTTTCAATGTTAAGAAAGTATATGCTGGATCTATCTCATGATTTGAGTTGAGAAGTAGTTGAGTTGGAAGAAAAAATTTATTATAAGGAACAGGTAGTTCAGGTTCTTGACCATTAAAAGAAAGTGTTACAGAATAACATGATTCATAAGGTTAAGGTCTTGTGTGAAAACCATACAGTTGAATAGGAAACATGAGAATCTAAAAATGCTATGCAAGAAAGATATCCCTACTTTTTTAATAAGTGAATAAAATTAAAAGGATGAAATTTCCAAAAGGGGGTAAGAATGTAACTACCTAGGTAATGATAAAATAAGTCTTTTTAATATTTATTAATATTTATTAATTATATATTAATTAAAATATACAGTATTTTCAATAATTTATATGATAAAACTAGTTGTATGGTTAAAAATATTATTTTTATAAAAAACAGTTTTACCGCCTTTTGGTGATGCACTTAATTTAAATCTAGTTTTTGTCACTATTATAAATTATATTTAACAAAATAAAATTCTTCTTGGAAACCATAATATCAAAATTTACTTTCGTTTATTTTTTGGTATTTTTCTGGTAAATTTCATATTTTAATGAATAATGAAAAATACTGCATTTTAATTCAAAACTACTTTTTCATCTAGTTTATTTATATAGTTATATTATACTTTTAATTTTTTTTAAGTTATAATTAGATTAATTTTATAAAATTTAATCCAATATAGGTCATTGGAGTCAATTTCACATTGAAATTGGATATAAAAACTATGCGAACTTTTGAGCGTTTTACTTTAAAAACCTGTTTTCTCATTCTTTTAACAGGATTAATTTTAAATTAATTTTAGAAACTTCTGTGTTTTTAATTTTTAAAAATTTTCATACATGGTTGTAATTAGTAAGAAATTTATGATCTAATAGTATCAAAATAATTTTTTGAAATTACGAATAGTAACTTTAGTAATTATTTTTATTACCACAGTTAAGGGTAAATTGGGTAATTAAAGGTAAGAATAATATTATAAACAATATAAAATCACTCTAACACTTGTCCTAATTTTATTGGATGAGTTTTTTTTAGAAAAAAATCATCCTTAGGTATAATTTATACTCATTCAAATCCACTAGGGTGTGAGAAATACATTTATAATATTATATTCAAAGATGAGACAAATTTTGTCACACCCTTGTTTTTAAAAAGTATTTTTAATATGGGGTTATACATAGGATATATTAGATTATGAATATTATTTATAAATATAAAAATTTTACCTAAATCATGGTAATTTATTTATAATTTTTATAAGATAAATAATTAAATTAAATAGTGAAACAATGATGATGCAGTAATTGACTCATTAATGAAAGGATAAAATAAATGACATTATAAATATTAAAATAAATATAATTGGATATAATTGATGATATCAAATAATTTTATGGATTACTTTGACATTTTAAGGATGTGTTAATAGATTTATTTTGAATATATCAAGTTTTTATGATATTTTTAAAAAGTCATGAAATGAATAGTGTCAAAATTGACACTAATGATATTTTTAAATATAAAATATTTTATTAAATGATATAGAATTTATAAAAATATAATATTCATAAAATTTACGGGATAAGTCTTATCATGTCATAAATTACTCATTAATTGGTCTTTTTACATGTTGTAGTCATTAAATTTACCCTCAAAGTGAGAATTACATGGTATCATGGTTAGAATTAATAATGGTTAAAACAAAATGATAAGGTTTAAAAAATATTTATAACTTGTATAGTTTTTATTGTATGATTTTATTTCTACCCATACTCATCATATATTATAAATAAACTTATTTGGACCCATTTTTAATAGAAAATTAATTTATATTAATTTAATATTTTAAAGATTTCCATGAGTGGACCTCCCCTCTCCTATATAAGGGCACCCATTCTTCTATATTATTCACATTTTAAAACCTATTTGGGTCAGCCAATATCTATCCAAGTACTTTATTATAATCCATACACACATTCTACATTACTTATATTAGTTATAACACTCACCTTATAGGTTTTAAGGTGTTAATCAAAGGAGATTGTATGAAGGAAAGGTATCATTTTTAGTGTTTTTGTTTTGTTTATTCTTCCACTTCCTTTAAATATTATTCATACATTATGAAATAATAACTAAAAATCATTAATATAATTAGATTTTATTATTTTAATATCACCACCTAAATCCATCTCTAATTTCATCAAATGAGAAATGAATTATTCATTCTTGTGTATGATGGACTATCACCTCGTGAACCAGAATAATTTGTTTTCCATCACCATAACTCAAGACTGGTTATAATGATGAAAATAATGTCTATATATGATATTCATAAAATATTTATCATTATTAAATAATAATATATCAATTATTTTCTTACCTTTTCATTCACATAAAAATTATAACATCGTTCATGCGTACATGTGAATTATCACCTCCACGAAGTGATGTGATTCATTTTTCTTCACCACATCACATATATGATATATATAAATATATTTAAATGATTAATATTATATTAATGATATTATTATCATTATTTAAAGAAAATAATAACAATTATATTCTTTCTATAAATTATCAATGAAAAATGGAAACATTACTCATGCGTACGTATGACCAACCATCTCCATGATTATAACATTGTTCATTTTTCATAACCATAAATAAATGGTTTGATTTGAAAGTATAAATGATGTCATAAATTTAATATTATTTCATGAATATTATTATATATATGATGGAATTATGACCATTTTTACTATAGATATCATTTTAAATTCATTTTTGACTCGAGTACCGAATATAGACAAAACGCTCGATGTGAACATAAATAATTAAGTAATTGTTATAACATTATAATAATTCATAGAAAAGGAATAATAAAATTTTAAAAGGTTATTAATCAAGTAAATAATTAACCAAAGGTTATTATTTAGTAATATAAAGATTGTACGTGATGATTTAGACTTAAGGTAAGGGACTTTCTATTAAAAACCTTTTTAAAAGTTACTATTTTCAACTATTTTTACAGAAGACAAAAGGAATGTTTTTTTAAATTATATAGAATGAATGAATTTTACCAAATTTATGTCTCTTTAATGTTTTGATTCTTCTTTTATAAGTTCACTATTTTATTTTCAAATCATGTGTTTTCATTTAGGAGTGTGCGACTTTGTAAAAATGAAATGTGATTTCAAAGTGGAAATGTTATTTTTCCTTTATTCATGTTTTTGTGTTATAATTATGTTATTTTTCTTGTGAATAGTTTATGAATATGGGTGGTTCCATGATAAATTGAGTTAAGGTTATCCCATGATATCTCTCCAATTTATGGTAATGAAATACAGTTAAACATTTGGGATTCTCCTAAGAGATTGAGGGAATATACTGTGACGGGTATTCCAAATGTAACCATGATGGTTACTCCCTGTGTAGCCATGAAAGCTATAATTTAATAATGATATGGAATCCATATTTTAACTTTATGATTTATGATTTCCTGAGTTAAGCTAAAGAGTTTATGTTTAATGGGTGAAAGTATTATTTTTAGAAAAAAAATTCATGAGTTGAAAATAATCACGGACTAATGGTTTCTTTCCTTTTTTTATACCCCTTACTGAGATTTTTTGTGCTCATCCAATGTTTTAAAATGTTTTTCATAGGGTATAAGGATGGGTAGGATAAATAATTAATTCAATTTGGATGCTATGAGTATCTATTATGAAAAAAATCCATGTTTTATTTTAAAAGTTTTATATTATGAAATAAATAGATACTGTTTTAGAAGTATCATATTTGTAATAAAGCGGGATATTATGTATGAATTATGACCAAATTATATAAAAATATAAACCTAAAAAGATCCTCAATATGAGATAATGTAATTTCTTGACTAAAACTCAAGATTATGTAATGCTTAAGGTCGGGGGCTTAAACTCACCAAGCTAACATTGAAGGGAGTCAAGTTCCTTTGGACTGATGAATGTGAATAAAACTTCAAGTAGTTGAAGAGAAGGTTGGTCTATCAACCTGTAATGATATTATAACAGCCCATAATTTTCATACAAAGATATTACATATTTTTAGATGAATATTCATTACATAACAAAACGAATCCACACCCTAACTATATGGGTTTAGTGTATTTGGAAACTTGGAAACATAAACCATTGGTTCATAAAACATATATATCATCTCCAACTTATTCCTTCATAAATAGAGAAACTTTTTATCATATCATAGTTAATAACTTTATTCATATATTGGGGAAAATAAATATAAGAAATGGTGAGCTCAGATTCTCAGTAAGGGTAAACAAGGGAGATAACAATGATTTCATAAGTATAATATGTGCATAAGGGTATAAGAACATGAACATACCATTTGGAAAATTATACCTTGTATATTAAATATCATAATATAAGATGATGGAATAAATCTTAGTATTTAATAAGACATGAATCATAAGGAAATCAAAGAACATGATACACGAGAGAATAATATGGGCATAATACTTGGAATTTAGGGCATACATATAAGTATAGAAAATAATTTCCTTATTAGTAATGGATAAATTACAAGAACATCATAGTGGAAAATGTCCTGTAGTGAACTTGGTTCACTCCATATTCCAAACCTGTCTTACTGAACCTGGATCACTCCCCATTCTATCCCCATCTTACTGAACTAGGTTAAATCCTTGTTATAGTCCTATCTTACTGAATCAAGTTTATTCCCCATTCCAATCCTGTATATATCATAAATTATAAATATTTACCCAAAAATTAGAGGGATATATATGTCCCACCCATCACCTAATGAAAACCATATATATTTTTGTGCCACAAGAAGATAAATCATTCATCATATCAGAACCCATAAAAAGAAATGGGTTTCAAAAACATTTAATCATTTCTTAACCCATGGGAAAGTAATGTAATTCATAAAAATCATTCCATCATAAGCATAAACCATATAGAGAAAGAATAAGTATGGTATACTTTGATCTTATCCCCATTAGAACATAAGTAACATCAAATAATGTTTTCTTATATGGAAAAATAATTTTGAAAAATAACTTGAAATAATCCTTGAGGAGAATATCCTTTCCATTTCGAAAACATTTTTTTTGAAAATCCATACAATTAAAAAGGAAATAATTTTCTTTGAAAATAACCTTGTAATATTGTATAATAACCTTAAAATAATTAAGGAATCATGAAATCATTAATTACTACTCATGTCGTATAAGTTAAAAAAAATCATACCTTCTGTATTTTTTTGGAAAAGTCAAAAAGTACCTCCTTCGGAAAATGACACAAAGATTCCATTTAACCATTTTTTAAAAATTAAAAGATGAGTAAAAAAGATTTTAAACCATTTCAGAATAATATAAAAAAAATCTGAATTTTTTTAGAACACATGGACATGGAAGAGGAATATTCCCCAATGGACACTTAAACATAAACAATCCTGAATAATGATGAGATTGGAAAATAAACCCTTACCTCAGGCCTTTACTTTATTCATTAACATTCAAAGCTACTGTAAAATAAATATTTATTTATTATAAATTTATTACATAACCTTAAATAAATAATACCATGCATTATTTATTTATAACATATTATCACTTTTTTATTAATAATTTGTTATTAAAATCGTTGTTCTAGGTGATAACTACTTTGTTTTCCAAGCATGTTTTAATTTAGAAGTCTCAGTCCTTATCTTTTTATATTTGGTCTCATAATTTCAATAGTTTTAATACTTATATAAAAATAATATATAAAAATCATACACATATTTATAATTATTCATAAAAAGTAGATATATAAAAATGAATTACACCATTCATGGAGATGGTAGGCCATACATACGCATGAACACTGTTTTTATTTTTCAATTGATGGAATAAAAGAAAAATAAAAAATAAATAATATTTAAAAATAATTATTATATAATATATGTCATATATATTCATTAAACCCATCATAATACCCATCCATAAAAGACGATGATGAAAAATGAATTGTATCGCTACGTGGAGACGATATGTCATACGTATGCATGAGCGACACTTTCACTTCTTGTTTGATGGGAAATAGGGTGTATAATTGGGTTTTTATAATCATTATAACATTTAATAATATTAAGGACAATTAATTTATTATTTTAAGATAAAAATCGTAGATTTAGGGGATTCAATAATGAGTAGAAAAAGAAAGTGACCGGTTAGAGAGATTACCTCTTCTTTGAAACATCTCCTCTAGATATCCTATAAAGGGCTCTAGGGTTGGTATTTTTGAGAATAATATAACATATATAATGTGACTAATAAAGTTTATAATAGAAATTAGTAGGATATGTTTAAGATATAAGTCTCCTAATTGGTGTAAATAAGTGAGGAAAGAGGTGCCCTTTTATAATTGAGGCGAGGGGCACCTTTGGAGTTTCTCAGAAGATTAAATTATAATAAATTTATTTTCGATCCAAATACCACTAAATTGAAATTAATTCAAATATAAGATAATATAAGCTTTTAATATCATCAAAAAATATATTTTAGATAAGTTTTGGTGTTATTTTAAACCTTATTATTTTGGTTAACCCTTAGTTAACCTATTTTAATTTTAACAATAACTTTTTCAATATTAAAAAGTATTAATTTTTTACTTATATAGTGTCAATTGAAACATAAATGGAAAATTTATAAAATTTTAGACCATATAATAATAATAATAATAATATTATTATTTTTAAACAATTTAATAAAATGTTAATCCCATAAAATATCATTATTGTCAATTTTAATACTATTCAAAACTTTGATTTTTAAAAAATATCAAGAAAACATGTAAAATTAAAAAATATATTTTATTATATGACTATTATGTCAAGGTAATATAAATAATTCATGGTTCACCTTAAATATATCAAATTATATTACTTTTATTAATTTTAATATCATTTATTTGATTTTTTAGTTAATTGATTAATTACTATATCAGTGTTGTGTAGGAATTTAGGGTATTTATTTAATTCCTAAAAATTATAAATAAATTACCGTGATAAATATAAATCTTTTATATTTCAAGATACTATTTATAGTCAAAAATATATTCTAGATAAAACTATATTAAAAATATTATAGTTATTAAAAACATGAATGTGATATCTTTGACTTTTTTTAAATAAAATATTATAAAGTCCATAATCACATAAAAGTGGCCATAAATGGTAATATAACCGAATAATAAAATATTATAGATTAATATTACTCATAAAATAAAATTAGGGCAAGTTTTAGGGTCATTTTTTACTCCTTATCATTTTATATTTACTTTAATTACCTGATTTACCCTTTACCGTGGTAACAAAATTTACTAAGGTTACTATTCATATTGAGAAAAAAATAAAAGTGAACTATTTACTAAATTTGGACCCAATGATTCAAAATATGGAGTCCATTTTTCACAATTAAAAAAATATAAGTTTTAGAATTTAATTTAAAATAAAACCGAAAAAATGCAACGAAAAATTATTTTTTTTGGAAAAATGCCCTTTTTAAATATAAAATATTTTTATAATAAATTAAATTATAAAATAGACTTCAAAAACCATAATTTAAATTAAAATTTAAAACTATTAAAAAAATAATTTAACTAGTAATAATTGTAAAAGTAAAATATAGTTTTAAATAAGAATTTAGTATTTTTCACTATTCCTTGAAAAATAAATGTTTTCAAAAAATTATCAAAAATTCATTTTAAGATAATTTTGAAACGATGAATAAAAAATGAAATTAATTTTTTCAAATAAATTTTCTATAACTTCTATAAAATAATATTCACTTATAAAAATAAGAAGAACTCATTTTTGAAGAAAACATATTTTTGAAGAATAAAACGACTTTAATAAAAATTTTATGATCATTTTCAAAGCACTTACAAATAAATTCATATTGAGTTGGAAATTTATATTTATTTCATAAATTATTTATTCTTATTAATTCCCATTAATTTTACTGCTAGGTTCTAACAGACATATAATATTTTAATAATGTTACGTAGTTCGTTTAAACTCACTATTGTATACAACAAAAGATATCGAAGAATTAACATTATTTAAAGAGAAATATTTCATAAAATATAAAGGTGTTAAATTATACCCCCCTTAAAATGATTTTTCCCTTGAAATTAATCACTAGTATAAAAATATATGAGTATTCATCTACATCATCACAACCTCAGGTTCCTACATAGCTTCCTTAAATTGATGGTTGCACCACAAAAATTTGATCAGTCAGGCAGTCTTGTTTATAAGATTTTTTTTCTCTACGATATATAATCTATATTTCTTGTTCTTAATACAAAATATATTTATCCAGATATACAACCTCTAATATTAGTGCATTTGAAGGATTAGGTACATACTTTCTCAGGAGAGATACATGTAACACATCATGAACCTGAGAGAGATTCGGTTAAAACACCAATTGATAAGTTACCATCCTAATATGATCAAAAATTTAAAAAGGATCAATATACCTAGGGATTATCTTACCCTTATTTTAAAATATCATCACTATCTTCTAGGGATATATTCATTGAAATACCTTATCATTCACTTTAAACTCCACGTCTTTCCATCAATTTTCAGCAAAACCTTTTTATCAACTTTGAGATGATCTTATGTCATGTTGAATGGATATAAAATTATCTTACATTTACTCAAATATATTAGGTCCCAATATATTTATTTATCTAAATTCATACTAACATGTTTGAATTTTTCACTTCTTACCATAGATGGTTTTATAAATATCCATCTGAATACTGAGGTGAAAACTATTTTTGTAATAAAATTATACCTATGAAAGGTGTTGATCCGAACATACTTTGAAATCCATAGATAAAAATATCAATATGTATTCTATAGTTTTAATAGTTATCTTAGAATAAACATATATATTATGATGATAAGAAGTAATAAAACTTAACTCTATATCCATGGCCTGCTGAATAATTTTCCAAAAGTTCAAGGTAAACCTCTAATGTCAACCAGATACACTGAAAATTGGAACTCCATGAAATCTTACCAATTTCTTAATATAAATTATAAAAATATGATTAATATGAAAATATTATTTAATATCAATTAAGTGTGATGACTTCACAAGAATATCAACTACAACCCATATAAAATTATGCCCTTTAGACTTTCTGGGAAGTCCGATGACAAAATCCATTGTGATGTTTTACCATTTCCATTCCAGTTTGGGAAATGGTCATAACATCCACTTAGAATTATGCTTCATGAATAAATTTATAATGATGAACTATGAGCCTCATCCAACAACTCATTCATTAATTATGGTATGGGAGGGAAAAAAAGGTTCTTAAACCTTGTTATTCCATCATAATCAAATTTTTACTCAAGAACATTTATCAAATTGTTTTTAATCTCTATATCTTTTTTTTGCGCCTCTTTAATATTCACTTATATAGATAGTTGTGCATTAATTTGAGAAATATAAGATCTATCCAATTCCTTCATGACTTATAGATCTATCCTTTTCAAATCCAAAAATATTGAGACTTTTATGATCCTCATAATAGATAGGATAATATTTTCCTTTTGACTCAAATTATCTTCCTCCTTGCTATCTTTTTTAGGGTGGTAATGAATTGAGCCATCGTAATATTTAATCAACTTGAAAAATATTATTTGGCACATATTAAACTCTTTCTATGTGAAAATATACTTTAAACTATTGTTACCAGTATATATATCATAATTTTCTCTATAAAGATAATTCCTCTATATTTTTAATGAAAATATTACCATATCTAACACCAAATAATGAGTTGAATAATTTTTATCATGAACCTTTAGTTTTCATGAGGCATAATCTATAACCATGTCATTTTTTATGAGAACACATCACAATCCCTTCTTAGATGTATCAATATATATAAAAACCCTTCTCTACTATAGGGTAATGTAAACACATGGGCGCTGGCTGATATTATCTTTAGTTTCTTAAAATTTTCTTCACATTCATTCATCCAAAGGAACTTGGCATCCTTCTGAGTTAACTCGGCGAGTGTATTAGATAGTCGAGAGAAATTTTCCAAAAAGCATCGATAATATCTACACAAACCAAGAAAACTTTAGATCTTAGTCATCATTGTTATTCTAGGAAAAAATTAAACTTATATCTTTGATGGATCCACATATATACCCTATTTTGAGATTATGTGACCCAAAAATGAAACTTTCTGAAGAAAAAATTCACACTTGGTAAATTTTTCATAAAGATTCTCCTTTCTCAGGGTCTTCAGTACAATCCTCAAGTGATCTTCATGTTCTTATTTTCTCTTTGAATATACAAGAATATCATCTATGAAAAATACCAAAAAATGATCAAGATAGTCTCTAAAGTCTCTATTCATTAAATATATGAAGATGTCAGGGGAATTAATAAGACTAAAGGGCATCACTCTAAATTCATAGTGTCTATAACTTTTATGGAATGATGTCTTGGGTATATATTCCTTATTGAACCTCAATTGATGATATATATAATGAAGATAAATCTTGGAAAAGTATTAGATTCATGTAATTGATCAAATAAGTCATCATTATGGGGAAGAAGATACTTGTTCTTGATAATAATATTGTTAAGTTATCAATAATCAAGGTAAATTCGCAATAATCCATCTTTATTCTTAACAAACAAAACAAGTTCACCCCAAGGTGATTCACTAGAGAGTATTAATATATTATCAATATTATCCTTGAGTTTATTCTTCAATTCATGTAGCTTAATTGGTTCCATTCTATAAGTATTCCTTAAAATAGTCATAACACCAGGTATGAGTTATATTGAAATCTCAACATCATGATTTGGTGAAATACCTATAAATTCTTCTGGAAAGACATAAAAAAATCGTTTACTATAGGTTCATCCTTAATGTTGAGTTTCTACCCAAATATATAATATGTTTAACCTTCATTTATAGAAATTAAGACCCACAAGATGGAAGTAATTTCCATTGTAAGTTAATATTCATTATTACATCGATAAATGATCATAGGTTCATTAGGAATATGAAATGTGGATTCCCTTCTGAAAAAATTAATACAATATTCATATAGAGAGAGATAATCCATTCCAAGAATCGCATCAAATTCAACTAAAGAAAGGACCACAAGATTATTAAGAAGCACTTTCCTTCAAATCAACCAAAAAAGAATTATAAACTTGAGATTAAACAATTATTAAATTATATTTTTTCATAGTTAACTCAACATCTAATTGTTGAGGTGATATGGTGACACCCTTATCAAACTCTTTTGAAATAAAAGAGTGGGTGGATCTATAATCAAATAATACATTAGCTGTTTTATAGTGGATGTTAAGTGTACCTTTCACCACTTCATTGTCATACTCCACATCGGAAATAGTGATCACATGATATTTCCATTTGTATTTGTCCTTAAGAGGTTTCTGATGTCAATCATCATCGATAAACCTTAGATTTGTGAATGATTAGAATAATTTCCATTTTCCTTACACTTGAAGCACTAAAGTGTGAGAGGTAAATTCTGTACAACCTTCTCTCTATTCACATCATTAGATAAATTTTTCCCATCACTTTGGAAATAAATTTCTCAATAACCTTCCCTTAAACACTTAAAGCATTTACTAATCCCTTTAAGACAATTTCCTCTATGATTCTTCCCACACTTTGAGCATAAAGAAAATATCATCTTCTTCTCTCTATGGTTTTTAGATTTTCCTTTTAACTCCATCTTGATTTTCCTATCAAAACCATGAGATTGACACATAACTACAACCTATATTTCCACCTTGATGGCACATCAGATGATTTCTTAATAGATATTGAAGTCTCTTATGGCTAAGTACTTTCAGAGACTTGGTTTTAATCCACTAATGAATAGATCAAACTTACTATAAGATCCCATATTTTTAGAGGTATGTCTATCTTTGAGTTTTTCATTAAAATTATTTCTGTTGAGTTATTCCTCATCTTTAAACCTTTTTGGTCCTGTTTCTCCATGGGTATCTCTTTTCTTAAATGACATAGACTTGGGTTGTGAGGAAACTTGAGAAAACCGAAGTGGATCCATGAAGGGAGCATTTTAGGGAATCTGTTTGAATTAATAGAGTCCTAATATAAATATGTCAAATGGGTTTATGAGTGTTTCCATGATTTGGATGGCTACGAAGGTTTTTTGGGTTCCTTCTATGGGAAATAGGATAAAGTCTATATCGGAGAAATTCTGTACTATGTAATTAAGTTACACAATGTATAATTATTTCATAGAACAATCCATTATCCTAGTTCATGACATGAAATGAATACACACTGTGGTGAAATTACACATCATGTAACGTTTAGGCAATGTTAGAAACCACTCAAGTCGACATGTTTTTGGAGTATCCTTATAAAAGGAAATAAATGACGTATAACTAAATTAAATGCTATATATTTTCCAGATAATTAGTTTTAAAGTTTCCATGCAGATGGTTTTTTTCATTCCTTCATGCAACCTCTTACTCTTGACCTTAGGGAATCTTCCAGACAATTTTGAAGTGCCTATCATTTTTCGGGATGTCTTGATCACACATCCAATCCATGTTAAGTGATTTTGGTTAGGTTTTTCATTCACTTATTTTGAACACAAACCATTGAGGTGTAATATATTGACCGTGATAATTTTCGACTTTGATCTTGATCAGTTTTAATATATGTTCTCTTTGTGATGTTTTTAACCTTCATCTTTTTTGGATTTTTCCATTGGAAGTGTTACGTTCTTCAATGGTTAAAGTTAGGGGTATAAATCTTAACCCTATGTTCTGATTTTCAATTATAAAGTATATAAAATATTTTTATTGTGATAATGATTGTCCAAAATAAATAAATAATTGAATAAAATGAGGATAATCCTATGTTGGATTTATCATTGGATACATTTTGATTCAATTGATGATGTGACATATCTTATGGATACCCTTTGGGTGAGAGAACCTTTTAAAATAATGAACTAGAAATTAATTACCTATGATTTTTTCATGACATGTAATTCAGTTTATTTCTTGATATAGATTCACTGTGTAAAATGGATTATTTCATTAATTGAAATAATGGGTAAATTGAAAGATGAATGGAAATTATTATAACTAACCATTTAGTTTTATGTAGTCATATTGTGATATTCTTGCTGTTGTGATATGCACTTATGACACTTGATGAGATGCTTATATACCAAGGTATGCCTTGATGCGTGTTGAGATGCTTACATATTGAGTTATAACTTGAAACATACTAAGATACTTATATACTGGGATATTCCTTGATACATTTTGAGATACTTATATACCGATATATTCCTTGAAACATTCTAATATGATTATATACCAGGATATTCCTTGGAACATGCTGAGATGATTATATACTAGGATAGGTGCTGAAACATGTTGTGATGATTATATAACGGGCTTGGACTAGTGATTATTATACCATGGGTATATTATTTTGGTTTTCATGGTTGTGATACATGATTATAGATATTCTGGCATGGTGTAAATTATGTTTTACTAGGGTTATATAGTTATGGTTTTCATGGTTGTGATACAAGCTTAGATATATTCTATAATGTTATCGAAGTAGGTTGTGGATGTATTTTATTAATTGTTAAATTAATTAATACACAAGTTTATTATATTATTCAATGAAATTTTTATCAAACTATTTTGTTTAGACATAGTGGTATCAACCTACTGAGTTTTACTCACATCCTATTTAGGCTGTCGATCGGTACCCGAGTAGATTTCATGGATGCCGCTTTGTACAAGGGAAAGAGACCTTGTTTCTAACTTGTTTCTTTTTGGATGGGCTAAAGTTAAGAGATGGGTCCGACATGGGGTTTAGGACCAGAGTTTTTTGGGTTTATCCTACATTAGATGACTCTTTTATTTTTAATGTTTCTAGTTTGACATATAGATACATATCAATCTATTATTACATGATACCTCATTTTTGTAATATTGGTTTCTCCATTATTTTACCATTTATGTTATTTGGTTTCTGCTATGTCTATTACTCTGATTGATTTTGTTTATATGTATTATTTCCACTACTATGACACTTCATACTAGAGGGGTATAGAATCCACACTATACATATCAAACCCCTATTACTAGTCAAAATCCTTTGGCATACAAGGAGGTGGGTATGAGCTCTCGTAACCAACCCTTTTTTCCACGTGAGAGAGTTTCAGATTAGGGGATGTTACAAAGTGGTATCAAAGGAATATGTTCTCTTTTTTATTTCATCACTATTTTGAAAACTTTGAATGAAGACTAGGATTTTTTGGGACTAGGTAATGTGATTTTTCATGGGAGTAGATAACCCATGTATGGGGGGAAACCTGAGTTCCTAGGGATGAGATTATTGTTCATGTTTTTCGATTGTTACAATTTGATGTTATTTTAATTGGGTGATTCACCTACCTGAATGGACCGAAGGCCTTCATTTTTTATTGATTTTTGATAATCCACCTTTCAAGGGATGAGGCAGAACCCTTACAAGGCCCGATGGGATATATATGCATGCATCATGATATGTACATATGTATATATACTAACATGCTTGGTTAATTATAGGGAAATATTTATATGCATGTGATTTATTTACTTTATAGGATATAATTTGAGATATCTATTATATATGATAAATGAAATAAAAGAACTGTTATTTTATACTAAATTACTTATTAAACTATTTTTAAAGAGACAAGGTGTCATGCATTCTCTGTTGTAGTCACCTGTTGAGGTTTAACTTGTTGTCATCCGGTGCTCTAAGGTGTGTATTTATCTTATAGAGAAAATGAATCCTCATCATCTTTAAATTTATCACGAGGATAGTGGTAATAAGAATACTCTTAATGAATAAGATATGGATCTTCATAAAGCTCATAAGGATCATATAGATTTTCAGCATTGTGACATATTTTTGAGGGTCATGCGATCAATAGAGAGAGATACTATTCATATTGTATCTTTGATTTTTAAGATGAAAAGATAGTTTCAGCTGCAACGTCTGCCTACATTCACTAGGAAGGTAGGCCCCCAAGCAGTTGATTTTTGGATCAAGCTAGTCTAGAAACTCTTCAAAGGCTTCAAGACTTCTGCAGATAGGAGGTGAATCTTGGTTCGTATATGTTTCATGGAATATCCAAGATATGGTGGGACATTCTATAGAAATATAAGAAGTAAGACGAGTTCTCTTGGAAGTACTTTGAGATGAAGTTCCTGAGCCACTTCTATCCAAATACGTTGAGAAATGAGAAGTCTTGTGAGTTCATGCACCTAACACAAGAGGGAATGCGAGTGCTAGACTACGCTGGATGTTTCACCAACTAACAATGCTTTGCACTATCCTTGATAGATGATGAGGTATCCATGGTGAGACATTTTGAGGATGGGATTCTCTATGAGATCAGGTCATACATGAACATTTTTCATTTGAGTAGTTTTGAGGATGTGATGAATCAGGTAGTCATTATGGAGGTAAATATGAGAGAGGCCCCAAGTAGTGGCTAGACTATTTCAGAAGGAAAAAAATATGAACTCTTCTTTTAGTAAAAAGAAGCATCACTATGATAGTTTTCTCCAAGGTAGTACTGGGAATAAAATCTAAGGATGTGGAAAATCATCTTAGGACCATGTTCCATTGCATTTCCATGTGTAGAATGTTTGTCCACAAGAACCCATAGTGTCCTTACCTCATATTTGAGTGTCATGTCTATGGAAGACTAGAGAATATTTATTAGTTTTTGGGAAATTTATGTAGCAGACCGGTGATAGGGGATTAGGAAAGGAACCTGAGTATGGAAGGGTCTTAGCTACCTATTAACAGATAGGAATACGAATTTCAGCTGGCCATTCAGGATGAGGTAGGGGATATGGTACCCCAGTACAGGAGTGACAATACCACTTAGAGGGAATAACACATGGGAGTCATACTAGATCCTAGGGAAGAGGGGTGATCCATCTGCATGCTATACAGTCTTCTCTGACCGATTTGGATGCAAGAACTTCTACCATTAGAGGTATTCTTATTGTATCATCTACCTTAGATTACATTTTTTTGATAAAAGGGAATCACATTCCTTTTTATCTACTTGTTTTTAAAATGGTTTGAGATTGGATGTGGAAATATTGGATGGTTTTTGGACCATCAATACTCTATTGGGGGTGTGGTTAGAGAATAAAAAATGTTGCAATACATGTTATTTAGAGATTGGTGGTTAAAATTTCTTTTGGGAACCATTTGTGTTAGAAATGATAGGTTTCTATTAGATACTTTTTATGAATTGGATAGTTCTATTCCATGATCATATTGACTGTTATAGGAGGAAAGTTACCTTTCTATATCCATAAGGAGGCATCTATTCCCACCAAGGTGAGTGGAATCTTTAGGATGGTTATGTAGGATAAATTTAGTGCATATTGAATTTCATCAAAGATCAAATAACTGGTATTACTCTATATGATGGTGAAATGTCGTAGGATTCTTTTCCTCTAGTAGTAAATCATTTTTAGGATGTATTTCCTAAATTTTTTATGGATTACCACATGATAAAGAGGTCGAGTTATCGATCACGTTGGTTCTAGGAGAATAACTAGTTTCCATTATACCTTAAAAAATAAAACCAACAGAGCTTTGAGAGTTAAAAGTACAGTTGGAATATCTATAAGCGAAAGGTTTCATACAACCTAATAGATCACCTTGGGGTTCTCTAGTTCTCTTTGCTAAAAAGGATGATGGTACCTTGCACTTATGTATGGATTATTAGAGATTGAACCTAATGATGGTCAAGAATTAGTATCCGCTTTTGTGCATCAATGATCTCTTCTATTAGTTGAGAGGTTATAAGATATTCTCTAAGATAGATTTGAGATTAGGATACCACTATTTAAGGGTGATACCATCTGACACACCTTGGACTACTTTTTTGAGCAGGTATGGATTGTATGAGTTCATAGTGATGCCATTTGGGTTGACTAATGCACTGATAGTATTCATGGAATTGATGAATACAATATTTCATCCATTTCTAAACTAGTTTGTTGTGTTTTTTTGATGATATCCTATTATAATCACAGTCATCAGATAAGAATTCCGAACATCTTGACATCATCGTAAGTACATTGAGAGAGAATCAAATTTACAACAAACTAACCAAATATAGTTTCTGGATAGATAAAGTGAACTTCTGGGGATAACTCATCTCAAAGGAAAGAGTGTATGTGGACCTAGAGAAGGTTTAATCCATGGTATCTTCATAGAATCCCAATAATCTATTCAATAATCAGACATTTATTGATTCAACATGTTATTATCAATGCTTTATCCAAAACCTCTCCTTCATGGAAGCACTAATGTTAGGAAGGAACAATAAAGGAGTGAATTTTGTTTGGTCGGATGCTTGCGAGAGAGATTTTAATGAGATAAATGGAAGTCTAACCTTAACACCTATCCCCACTTTACCTATGTTGGGTAATTCATATACCATGTGTTGTGACATATCCATAGTTTAACTCGGAGAAATTTTGATGCAGGAGGACCGAGTGGTTTCTTATAGATCCAGGCATATGGGACCACATGAAATGAATTACCCTACTCATGATTCAGATTCATAAATGGTGGTACATTCCCAAAGATTCTATAGATATAATCTTTTCAGAAAGGGGTTTGTGGTATATATAGACTACAAGATCCCCAGGTACATCTTTTCTCAGTGGGACCTAAACCTTCAACATAGGAGGTGGGTTGAGTATCTATAGTCTTTAGACTTTGAGTTGGATTATACAATGAGCTAGGGAAATGTTTTTGCTGATGAATTGAGCCGAAAGACATAGATAGAGGTAGTGCAGGAGTCTTGCGATGAGTGGAAGATGATGGACCTATTTTCAGACATGCTTCTAGATGTCCAGGAGTCTCAGGGATGAGTAGCTCTGACTTAAAAATCTATTATACCTATTTTTTTAAACCAGATCAAGATAGAGAAGTAATCTGATCTATAGGGTTTAGTTATGAGAGACAACTTATATGGTGGGGAGACTCCATCAGGATGGTCTCTTGAAAGTATGAATTCTATTCTTTTCCATGGATGAGTATATGTTTCTGTAGACTTAAGATAGGAGATGATAAAGGAGTTTCATGCTTCTAGATGGCCCGTACATCCTAGTTTGAAAAAATATGCATCGTGATCTCTATAGATAATACTGGTGGTTAGGAATTAAGAAGAAGGTAGTAGGTTTTGTGGTGAGATGTTTCGCTTTTCATTAGGTTAAAGATGAGAATCAGATGGTAGCTAGGATATTGAAACCTTTCTCCATTCTTGTTAGAAATGAGATGATTTCACTATGAATATTGTGATAGGATCACCTAGGAAAACTCATAAGAATGATGTAGTATTGGTGATTGTGGATTGAATGAAAAATGTATCCCACTTATTTACTATCAGGGAAGACATAAAAATTGATGACTTGGATAGTATTTATATGCGTGAGGTAGTTCGGTTGCATGATGTTCTAAGGAGTATCATTTTTGATAGAGATCCTCATTTCCCATTGTGGTTTTGGAAGGGTCTTTAGAAGGATTTAAGATCATAGTTCCTTTTGAGAATAACCTATTATCCTCATACTGATGGTCAATTTAAGTGGACTATTTAGGTTTTGGAGGATATGTTATAAGCCTGTGTTTTGGATTTTGGTGGTTTATGGGAGAAACATATATAACTTATAGATTTTTTATATAATAATAGCTTCTAAGCATCAATCCATATGGAACCTTTCAATGATTTTTATGGAAGTACATGCCGATATCTTATTTTTTGGTTAGTGGTAGGTGAATTAGCACTTATTGGACTAAGTATCATACACGAGACATCTAAGAAGGTTCAGTTGATCATGAGGTGGTTGGTGACTACACATAGAAGACACAAATCTTATTCTTACCATCAGAGAAGACCTCTAGAGTTTGAGGTTGGTCATCACATTTTCCTTTAGCTGTCTACTAGATTAGGGAAATGTTGTATTAAGAAATAGGGAAATCTAGTGCTTAGGTTTATCAGGTCATTTGAGATAGTGGAAAGGGTTGATCTAGTGTCATACTCGTTATCCCTTCTATAGTGATACAGTGCCATGCATGATGTGTTTTACATGTTGCAACTTCAAAGATATCATTCATACCCTTCTCATGTTATAGACATAGCAGACGTCAAGCTTCATATAGATGCGTCCTTTGAGGATAATTTTATACGGATCATGGATCAAAATGAGAGATATCTCCATGGTAGGATAAAGCTGTTGGTTTGATTGTAGTGGTTTCATGGGTGAGTTCAGGAGGATACCTAGGAGAGGGAGTGTAATATGCAAGCATAGTGGCTATAATTTTTGACTGATCCCCCACTGTGATTCTTGGAGTAGCTCAAGGATGATATGTTATATGGTGGGGAGGTTGTGAGATCCCATATTTTTATAGGTAAGCCTCTCTCTGAATTTTTTTAAACTTATTTAAGTTGAGTTTTGCCTCATATTTAAACCTTGGTGGTCATGTTTTGTCATTGATGTATATTATTTTGAATTAACATGGACTAGGGTTGTGAGGATACTTGAGAAAACTGGATAGGATCCACACAAATAGTGGTTTGGTGATTTTTTTTGAATTATTAGAGTCCAGTTATAAATGTTTTAAATGGGTCTATAAGGGTTTTCCATGATTTGGATGTTTAAATAACCTTTGTGATGTTTTGTTTTAACAAATTTTTTGTATTTGTTGACAACTAATATTTTTTAAAAGAGTGTTTTTGAAAAATAGGTGAATATTTTTGAATGTTTGAACCAAAACATATAGGGGGAGAGAAGTTTTGTTTTTGAGAATATTGATTTCTGAATGCTGAGGATCAGACTGAGCAACACTGGACTTAGAGTATCAGGATGAACAAAACTAGTTACATAAGTCATCAAAAAGTTAAAGTTTATGATCAAGCACATCATTGATCTCAGATCCATCGACATGAAGTTCAAGGTCTATCAGACATAATGTTTTTTTTGAAATAAGTTCCTGAGTTAGAATGTTAGAATATTGCTGAAGAGGTTTAATGAAGACATTGATTTTATGAGTTAGAAATTTATTAAATTTTCTAACCTTAATTCAGACGATGATTTTCAAATCTTAAAGTTCCTCTAAATCATTAAAAATCTCATGATAAAAGATTTTTAAGAAATTGAGGAATCATAAAGATTTTATCGGTTTTAGGAATCAAGAAAGTGTTTGAATCAGATCCAAAAGTATCAAACATAGGATTTTTTAGAAGTCTAACTGACTAATAACTGATGAGGTTGGAATAATTTAAAATTTTCAAAGTGTAGCTTTCATTGTAATGATAATTTCATCATAATGAGAATTCCATCGTAATGGCATTTCATTCGTAATGAGAATTACATCATTATGAGGTTTTAATTAGATTGACTTTGGGAGGGAAAAGTAATTGGACTGAATCTAAGGAGGAAAGTCAATTAGATAGACTTTGAGAAGGAAAGTCAATTAGACTGACCATGAGAAGGAAAGTTAGTCAAACTAACTATAATGAGGAAAAAAAATTCCTAATGAGCTGAGGAAATTCCATCATAATAATTTGAGGAAGTTCCATTGTAGTGAGCTAAGGAAGTTCCATCATAATTAGATGAGGAAGATCCATCACACTGAAGAAAATTTTGGAAGTTCAATAAGGCCGATTACTAAGAATACTCAATATGATTCAATAAGGTTATAGAATAGTTTAATTTTTCAAACATGAAGTTAAAATATGAGTGAATTTTAAATTTTTTTGAATTTTAGTAAGCAGGAAAAAATTTCAGTTTCCTTCCATTACCATTCTTGGATACCTACAAATAGTTGCACAATAAATTCATACTTTGTATCCTTTTTCATGTGCAGAAAAGGAGGACAACTGAATAGGTTGATTCAGATTTGGAATCAAAGTTTTTTCTAGATAGAGATATCATTAGAAGATTAGATGACTAAAAGTTTTCTTACCAGAATAAGGAATATCAGACCGAGGAAGATCAGACTGAGGAATATCGGACTGAGGAAGATTGGACTGAGTAGTTGAGAGGAGTTTGAGAAAGGAAATTTGAGAAATGAGTTCATCATAATGAATCCATCATAATAAGTCAATCATATTGATGCAATTATAACTAGGGTCATCAGACTGAGGTTTCAGACATATTTTTGTGGAGAAAAAGTTTTTGTGATATTTTCTTTTATGGATCAATTGTTTGTAAGAAAAAATTTTAAACTAATGAGTGTCAGTATAATCATTATTATCTGGATATATAAGGTTTTTAATAGGAGTTAAAACAAGTTTTATTCACTTATTCATAATTGTGAATTTCAATTGGACCATAGAAGTGGCTATGGAAAAGATGTAGGTTCTCACACTGAGGCTGAACCTTGTAAATATCATGTGATTTACTTAATTTTATAATTTTTTAGGCATAAGTACTTACTAAAATATGATAAGGTTATAAAATGTAATAGGTTACATGGTTTAAGTTTTAAAATTATTAAAACTTATAAAAAGTTAATAACTAATTCAACCCCCCTTTTTAGTTGTTATTTGATCCTTTAGAACTTCATGTGGTATCAGAGGTATTTTTACCTTATTGAATACTTATCATGGATAATATAAATTCTATTAATAATATAGAAATTCTTAAATTTGATGGAAAAAATTATATTGGATGGAAAAATAGGATGATTCCTTATCTCCCATCTCTTAGCCTGAAAGTTGTCGATGCTGGAACAATTGAATTTCCACCCATTAAGAAGGATACCCCAATAACTTTTTCTAATAAGATAAATATTTATGTTTATGGAAAGGATAGAAATTATATCCTTATTTCCTTATCATAAAATGTTTATATGAAGGTGATGGGTCTCAAAAGTTCAAAGAGTATTTGAGATAAGCTAGAAAGTATTTTTAAAGTGAATACTAAAATGAAGGAAGAAGAGATACAAATCTTGCATAGTAAGTATGAAGACATAATAATAAGATATGAATATAATAATTATGAATACTTCACCAGAGTAAATGAAATTTTTTGCAACATCATATGATTTAGAGATTTCTTGTAAGATTCTATAATTGTGAATAAAATTAGGAGAATCTTTCCAGATAGGTTTGATTCTAAAATTTACTCTTTTGAAGATAAGGATTATTCATCTCTTGATGAATTACATAAATTTATTGTTTCTTATGAAATGAGGAAATCTAAAATTTACAAAAATAAAACTAAAGATGAAATGGATTTTGAATACATGAGAAAAATGAAAATTAAAGACGTTGAAGATGTTGACCCTTGTAACTCTGAAGATAAAGATGATGGTGATTTGAATTGAAAAAATAATGTATCTTATATCTAATAACTATCAAAGAGGAAGAGGAAATTATGGAGGTAAAATTCCTCTCAAATATTTTTGAGTGTGGTGGAATTGGATACTTTTCTATGAATTTACGCAATAATAAAACTAGAGAATATCAATATGGTCTTGATGAAAAATCTTGATGGAAGATATGAAAAAAATTCTAAATAACAAAATTCATCCAAAAAATATAATAAAAATTTCACTTAAGGAAAAAGAATTATGTTGAGAAAGAAGGCCAAATCAAATTCAAGTGAAAACAATTCTTTAGAGAATAAAAGTTCAGAAAAGTTAATAACATTCATTTCAAAAGTTTAGAAAATAAAATATTTCTAAAAAAATGATTAATAAGAATGAGGAAAAGAATATTACAGATAATATCAACTTAGAAGAGAATTTTTTTCATGCATTGAGAAAAATAGATCTCTCAATAAATAAAGTTAGTGGAAAATGTATTGCAGGCGAGGAGGATGTTTTCAAGAAATAATAAGAATTCATCTAGGATATCTTAAGTTACAAACTTAGAATTGTTAAACATAGAAATATGGTTGAATATCTCAATAAGAAGTTGAATACCAAGGAAGAGGAAGTTAACCAGTCTCAATCAAAACATTTTTAGAATGAAAATACCTTATTAAATATTAATTAAAACTTCAACAAAGATTTAGAAGTAAAATATGAGAATTCTAATGTTGCTGAGAGATCTCAAATCAAGAATTAGCTGATATACTCTCCCACTAAAAATAATGTTTCATATGATTTTTCTAACATTTCATGTTTCTGAAAAAAGTGTTAGAAGAAACATATTTTATCTACAAAATATGAAAACTCAATTCGTAGGAATTATGGTACACATCCCTAGATTGTTAGAGAAGGAAGAAGTTTTCAAACTCAATAGAATTTCTATAGAGAAAGATCTTACTTCAATAGAAAATCAATATTTTGTGGTTTTTATTGGTACTATGGAATCTATGGGCATAGGGATTATAATTTTTGGCACAACATATCTCTATATGGAAGAAGGATTGAGACGAGTGGAAGAAATAGTTAAAGTAGAATTAATAACTTTCCTAGCTTATAAAAAGTTGAAAAAGTGAATTCTCAAGATGTTAGAAATTTTACAATGAAGAATAAGTTTGAATTTATGGAAGAACTTTTTGGAAGATGTGATCAACTAAGTCACGTTGCTGAAGAATGTATAACTTCCCTTCTAGGACAAGATTTGTATGCATGAAAAGAAAAGGAAGCATGAAAGAACAAAGTTAAAGAAAGAGCCTTTGTTTTTGAGACTGCCTTGAAAGAAATTAAAATGAAAAAACCATGGATACTTGATAGAGATTTTTATTCACACATGAAAGGTGATTTAAAAATATTAAAACATATTAAAAATCATTATGGAGGTTATGTTACCTTTGGTAATGATAGTTCTATAAAAATAAGAGGAATCAGAATGGTTGATATTGAAGTTGAAAAGTTGAAATCTAAGGAAGTCTTGTTTGTTGATGGACTAAAATATATCTTACTTTGTGTAATTAAACTTTTTAATGAATTAAAAGAAGTTATATATAGAAAATATTATTGTGTTATCAAAATTGTGAAATATTGAAAAGTTATTACAAAAGTATAAATAACCAGTGTGAATCTCTTCCAAATAGAAGAATTTAAAAACTCATGTTACTTAAGTGATAGAAATGAAAACAAGTTGTGGCACCAAATACTTGGCCAAATTGGGTAGAAAAAAATGAAAAAAATTTCTACGGTTGATTCTATTAAAATATTTCTAGAATTGGAAATAAGAGAATAAGATGTTTATGTAACTTTCCAAAAAGGTAATATGATTAATAAACGTCCTAAGAGAGTTTAGATTCAATCTACCAGACCTCTTGATCTTATTCATTTTTATTTATATGGTCCAATGAGACATAAAGCAACAATAAGGGGATTTTTAATTGATAACTTTTACTGATGATTTCACTTGGATGAAAAACATAATGTTTCTGAAACACAAGTTATAGGATATATAAATGTTCAGAGTCTTTAGAAAAGAAGTTGATAAATTAATGAGGGTTTATATAAAGAATTTGAGTATAGATAATAGAATGGAGTTTACTTGCAATATTTTTTAAACTTATGTGAAAAATAATGGAATCAAACATCAGTATAATGCTCTATACACCCCAAAAAAAATAGAGTAGCAAAAATAAAAAATTGAAGTTTGGTAGAAATGGGTAGAAGCATGTTAGTAGATTACAAACTTTTAAAGTTCTATTGGAGAGAAGTTTTTAGTACTTCTGTTCATGTTCAGAGTTAATGTTTTTTAAGTTCATAATCCCAAAAAAATTATTATGAAATGTATTATGAAAAAAAACCTTCATTTTAAGTACTTTAATGTTTTTGGAAGTCCATGTTTACATAAAATAAAAAATCCAGATCTAGGAAATTTTGATGAGAAACACAAGGAAGAAGCTTTTTTGGGTATTCACCCAATGGAAGAAGCTAAAACTGTTGGAACAAACGTTTAAAAAAGTTGGTGGAATCATATGATGTGAAAGTTATTGAGAATCCAATTTATTTAACAATTTTTTTGGGAATGTTGAGGAAGAAAAATTGAAAGTTTCCAATGAAAATAAAAGTGATCTAGGTAATGTGCATGAATATTCAGATGAATCATGTGATGAGGAAAGTGAAGCAGGAAGATAAACTCTAAAATTTCCTACTTTACAAAAACATTTTGAGATCAAAAATATTCTTGGGAATTAGAAGGCTCTAGTTCAGACCAGAATAAAGTTGATATTTGAAAACCAAACTTCACTCATCTCAAAAGTTAAACCAGAATTAGTTTTAAAAGAAATTAAACACAAATAATGGGTGAATGACATGAATGAAGAGTTGGATTAAATTGAGAAAAATGAAACATTACAACTTGTTCCATGTCTAAAATGTTATTTGAAAAAATGGGTTTATAGAAACAAGTTTAATGAACATGGATAAGTTTCAAGAAACAAATAAAGGATTGTTTTTAATGGCTATAAACATGTGAAAGGTGTAGATTTTGAAGAAATTTTTTCACCATTTTTAATATTAGAAACTATTAGAATGTTTATATTAGTGGTTTCACATGAAAATTACAAATTTTATCTTATGGGTGTACATTCATCTTTTTTAAATAAGTAGATTGAGGAATAAATTTACACTGAACAACCTTGTGGTATTCAACTTGATAATTATGAAAAAAAGGTTTGTAAATTTATTAAAGCCTTGTGTGGGTTAAAACAAGCCCCACATTCCTATTATTAAAAACTTGATAGTTGTTTTAGAATGATGAATTTTTATAAAGGAAAGGTTGATAGTAACTTTTATGCGAAAGAAGTTAACTCAAACACTTTAATTGTATTTGTGTATGTGGATGATATGATTTTTTAGGGGTTGAATAAGGAGTTTTTAAAGAATTTTCTGAGGAAATGAAGAAGAATTTTGAAATATAAATATTGTGTGAATAAATATTATTCATTGGATTATAAGTTCAACAAAAAGAAATGTACATTTTCTTATCTCATGAAAATCATACCAAATAATTTTTAATTAATTTTGTGGTTATATAATCCAAATAAGTTTCTACTCCTATTTCAGTGATAATAAAGTTTTGTAAATATGAATTCAAAAAAAGGGTGAATTAGAAAGAGTTTTGGAAGCTGATAAGAAGTTTTCTTTAGAAAAAAGCCTCCAAAATTGATATTTTTTATATTGTGAATTTGTATTCCAAGTATCAATTTAATCTTAACAAATCACATATTTTGGAAGTAAAGATAATTTTGAGATATTTCAAAGGAAAAACTTCACATGTGTTGTTATGAAAAAGAAATTGTGATATAAAGTTTCATGGTTATACTGATTTTGATTGGGTTAGTGATTGTAATGATATAAAATAAACTTATGTAGGAAAATTTTTCTTGGGAAAATGTTGTGTTAGTTGGAATAGTAAGAATTTTTTTTAGTAACATTGAACACAATATAATAAAAATATGTTTTAGCTACTCAGGATTTTACTTAGATGTTATGGATTAAAGTTTGGACAGAAGATTTAAAAGTAAAAGTTTTTAAAACATTAAAGATGCTTTGTGATAATCAGAGTTCAATTGATATTTCTAAAAAACATTTCCAATATTCAAGATCAAAACACATTGATATAAATTTTCACTTTATAAAATAGAAATTTGCAGCTGTAGATGTTTTGTTGGAATATATCTCAATGAAGTATCAAATTTTTGATACATTTAAAAAATCAATCCCAAAAAGAAAGGTTTGTTGATTTGAGGCTGAAACTTAATGTTTAGCCTCCTCTAATAAGGTCATAATCCTCACAAGGAAGGTCCCCCATCATGATGTGGATTATGTTGACAAAGGGGGAGATAAATTAACAACATTTTACTTTGTAATAAGTTTTTTACTTATCTTTATTTTATGAATCTAAAGCTGTGGTTATCAAATAATGGGGAAGATAATAATCAAGGGGGAGAAAAAAAGGTGATAAAAGATAAAAGTTAGGGGGATTTTATCTTTACATGGCCATAATATTTTCTTTCCACTACGAGATGAAATTACTTTAAAAAAATTACATTATACAGTAGAGTGGTTTCAGGAAAATCTCTTTTGAGAAAGGATATGTTTTGATAAAATTGAAAAAATTTGAGTTGTTTCATTTTTTTTCAAAAAGTATAAGTGTTTCAAAAATGGTGATTTTTTAAAAGTTGTTAATGAAAGTTTTCAAACACATCCAAAGGGTTATATTGAAGAACCTTTGTTATGTTTTTTTAACAAAGTTTTTGTATTTGTTGAAAACTAATCTTTTGTAAAAGAATGTTTTTGAAAATAGGTGAAACTTTCTGAATGTTTGAAACCAAACATAAAGGGGGAGAAAAGTTTTACTTTGATTTTTTTTTTCCGAATATAGAGGATAAGACTGATTAGCACTAGACAGAGAGTATTGGACTAATCAAAACCATTCATAGAATTTCTCATAAAGGTAATGTTGTTGATTAGACAGATCATCAGTATCATGTCCATCATCATAAAGTTCAAGATCTACGAGAAATGATGTTTGTTAGAAAGAATTTTTTGAGTTGTAAAGTCATAATGTTGCTATAGAGGTTAAATAAAGACAGATAATTTTAGGAGTTAGAAAGTTATTAAACTTTCAAACCTTAATTCAGATGATTATTTTTCAATCTTAAAGATCTCATAAATCATGAAAAATCTCATGATAAAATCTTTTTAAAAAATATAGGAACCATAAATATTGTATTAGTTCTAGGAATCAAGATTTTTTTTTCATAAAATCCATAAGTTCTAGACATATATGTTTTTAGAAGTATGAATGAGTAATAACCGATGAGGTTTCAAGAATTTCAAAGTTGAAGAGTGGAGTTTCTATCATAATGATAATTATATCATAATGAGAATTCCATCGTAATTATAATTCCACCATTATGAGGATTCCATCAAAATAACTTTTAAATGGAAAGTTAATCAGAATGAATTTGAGAAAAAAGTAAATCAGAATGACTCTAAGAAGGAAAGTTAATTATACTGACTCTGAGAAGGAAATTCAATCGGACTAACTCTGATGAGTAAAGTCAATTTGTAATGTTTTTAATAAATTCTATCATAATAAGCTGAGGAAGTTGCATTATAATGAGATGAGGAATTTCCATTATAATGATTTGAGTAAGTTTCATTATACTGTAGAAAATTTGGGAATTTCAAGAATGATGATTACTAAGAAGACTCAAGATGATTCAAGAAGGTTCCATAAGATTTTAAGTGGTCAAACATGAAGTTTAAATATGAGTTAATTTTGGTGGTTTTTGAATTTGATTAAGAAATATATTTTTTAGTTTCCCACCTTTTCTATTCTGGGATTCCTATAAGTATTTTCAAAATACATTCATACTTTATATCATTTTTCATGTATGGAAAAGAAGGAGCACTACAGATGTTGAGTAAGAGTTTTAATCAGATTTCTTTCTGGATAGATATCACATTAGAAGATTAGTCAACTAAAATCTTTCTTACCATACTGAGGAATATTATATTGACGAATATTATCAAGAGGAAGATCATACTAGAGAATATCAGACTGAGTAGTTGAGCAGAGTTTGAGAAATGCGGTTTGAGAAAAGGGTTTATTGTAATGAGTCCATCTTAATAATTCAATCAGACTGAGTCAATTTGAACTAGGGTCAGAAAATTATGGTTTTGGAAAGAGTTTTTTGAATCAAAATTGTTTGTGATCTTTTATTTTGTGGATCAATTACTTGTATGAAAACTTTGTAAACTGATGGGAGTCACTTTAATCATTCTTATCAATAGATTTATGTTGTATAATGGGAGTTGGCATACATTGTATTCAATTATTCATAATAGTGAATTTCCATTGATCCATGGGAGTGGATATGGAAAGGATGTAGTTTCTCACAATGATGACAAACCTTGTAAATCTTGTGTGGTTTACTTTATTTTATACTTTTTGATGCATGGGTATTTACTAAAAGATGATAAGGTTATTAAATTTAATAGGTTATAGGGGTTAAGTTTTAAATGTATTGAAACTTATAAAAAGTGAACATTTGATTCAACCCCCCTTATCATTTGTTATTTGATCCTTTGGAACTTAAATTAATTTAGAAGTGGTTCAAGTTCCTTCTATTGGAAAAAGGATGGATTCTATCTGCATATCAATTACATGATGTGTAACTGTTGTTGGTGTTTTCCATTGGAAGCATTTCATTATTCACTAGTTAAAGGTAGGGGTTAAAAACTTAACCCTACAGTTTGATTTTTAATTTCAAATTATAGAAAATATTGTGATTTCACTAACGATTATGCACAATAATTAACTAATTCAATATAATGATAATAATAATATGTTGGATTCATCATTGGATCCATTGGTATTCGATTAATGATGTGACCTAGCTTATGGATACTTTTTGGGTGAGTGAACCTTTGAAAATAATGAATTGGAAATGGATTACATTGGATTTTAGCATGACATGTTATTCATGTGATTTATTTTTACAGATTCACTATAGAAAATGGATTATTTTATTAATTGAAATAATGGGTAAATTGAAAGAAAAATAGTAATTAGTAGAATTTAACATTTGGTTTTATGTGGTCATATTGTGATATACTTTCAATAGTGATATTGACTTCTAACACATGTTGAGATGATTATATAATGGGATATGCCCTGACGCATGCTATGATTCTTATATACCGGGCTATGCCCAGACACATGTTGAGATGCTTATATTTCGGGCTATGCCCTGACACATGCACAAATTCTTATATACTGGACTATTCCCCAACACATGATGAGGTACTTATATACCAGGTTATTCCATGGCACATGATGAGATACTTATATACCAGGGTAGGCCCTAACACATTCTTAGATGCTTGTATAGCGGTATTGGACTAGTGATTATTATAACATGGTTATATGGCTATGGTTGGCATGGTTTTAAGATGTTCTTTGAGATATTTTGACATGGTGTTGAGGTAGATTATATTTTACCATGGTTATATGGTTATGGTTGGCATGGTTGTGACACATGCTTAGAGATATTCCAACATGGTGTCGAAGTAGGTTGTGGCTGTATTTTAATATTTGTTGAATTAATTAATACACCTATTTATCGCATTATTACATACAATTCTTATCTGGTTGTTTTTTTAGACATATTGGTTTTGACCTACTAAGTTTTATGAACAACCTATTCAGGCCACTAATTGGTACCCAAGAATATTTCATGGATGCTGGTTTGTAAAAAGGAATTGGACCATGTTACTGACTTATTGGTGACTAGATATGCTAGAGTTAGAAGATGTGTCTGACATGGGGTTCAGGACTAGAGTCTTTTCGGTTTATCTTGTGTTAGATTAAACCTTTATTTTTAATGCTTCTAGTTGGAATTCTAGATATATATCATCCTAACAATACATGATACCTCATTTTTTGTATATCGGGTTCTCCTTTATTTTCCCAGTTCTATTATTTGGTGTCTTGAATGTATATTACTCTAATTTATTTTATTTATATTCAATATTTCCATTATTATAACACTTCATAATCGGGGGTATAGTCTCCCCACTATATGTATAACACCCCTACTTCTAGTCTATAGCCTATAGAATATGAGGAGGCCTTCTTGAGGTATCGTAACCAACCATTTTTTTCCATGTAAGAGATTTCCAGATTAGGGGAAGTAACACTTACTTTCAGGTTGGATGATAATTCCAGAAGTGTACCTCAGAAGTCTTGTAAAAATTTCTTCATAGGCTCCAATAGATGAATAATAATTTTTCTTTAACTCAAGTAATTCCTTCTCCATTTTTGTATGAATAATAAAATGAAAGTACATATTAAAAAATAAGTTCTTTAACTCATCCCATTCCATGGAGTCAATTTCATCTCATTGCCTCGTATTATTGATAAGATCCCACCATTGATCCACTTCACCTTCCAAATTATAGATAGAAAAACTGAATTTATCATGTTTTGAAAACTAGAAAATATAAAATATATTTTTAGTGGTATTAATCCATTTCTCAACCACAAATGGATATAAAGACCCATTGAAAGAAGGTGAACACTAACTCATGAAGGAATCAATAGAATGTTGTTCCCTCCTTTTCTCATTTAGTAGTCCAGAATGATTCATAAATTGATAAAGTTACATGATCATAACTACAATATTTTTCATTCCAATTCCCATAACATTTGGTTTCTCATGAGGAAAATCATTTCATTTCCCATTGTACTCAGCATTAATGCAGTTCCTTCAGGATCTATCAATTAACTAAAACCAAAAAACATAGCGTGGGAAACATTAATCATAGTGGTAAAACCACACAATCAAGGTAAATTTCTTATAAAATTTCAATATATGAAACCTTATGTTTAATCCTAGGTTATTCATGATCATTACCAAAATTTGAGGATTGTAACCTATACTTGTACTTATCCTTATGGATCTTAGTAAGGTTTTCTCATCCTAGTTTCCAAAGGTTAACTAAACCTTACTATGATACCAACTATAATGTCCATACTTTTCATACATAGATATTACATATTTTTAGATGAATATTCATTACATAACATAAAAAATACACACCATAACTATATGGGTTTAGGGTCTTTGGAAACATGGATACATAAATATCTAGTTCATAAAACATCTATATCATCTTATGCTTATTCCTTCATAACCAAAAACCTTTTTTTTGATATATCATAGTTAATATCTTTCTTCATATCCTAAGGAAAAGAAACATAAGAAAGGGTGAGATCAGATTCTCAATAAGGGTAAAAATAGAGATAACAATGATTTTATAAGCATAATATGAGTATAAGGGTATAAGAATATGAACATAACATTTGGAAAATTATACCCCAAATATCAAAGATCATAATCTTGGATGATGGAATAAATCTTGGCAGTTTATAAGACATGAATCATAAGGAAATAAAATAACATGACCCATGAGAGCATATTATTGGCATAATACATGGAATTTGTTCCATACACGTAAGCATAGAAAATCATTTACTTATTAGTCAAGGATCACAAACAAGACTATCATTATGGAAAAAGTCTTTTACTAAATTTGGTTCACTCCCCATACCAGCCCTGTCTTACTAAAATAGGTTCACTCCTTGTTCCGAACCTGTGTTACTAAACTAGGTTCACTCCCTGTTCTAACCCTGCCTTACTGAACCAAGTACACTCCTCGTTCTAAACCTATCTTACTGAACTAAGTTCATTCCTCATTTGAGTCCTGTCTGTCACAAACCAAGATGATATTTCTTCTAACCCAACACCTGAATTGACCTGATATAATCCAAAAGGGAGTTCCTGATCCCCACATATAGGAAAATAGTTTTAGGAATAAAAATAATCCAATGGGAATTCTTTATTCCCAAATAACTAGTATCAAAATAATAAAAACTAAACATGAAACAAAAGATAAAAACTGAACATCAATAAATATACAAATAAATCCAAGTAAAAAAGCTACTAAATATAAGAAAATGAATACAAAACAAAATATAAACCATGCTAACATGATCTTCACATGACCTCTTGGCTACCGGAAACCACAAGACCAACCTACTCTAAAGGAAAACACATGAACCAGAAACCTGAATATGCAAAACAACTCAGATCTATCAATGCTGAGTGGAATAAGTAGGATGTGAGCTTAAACATCTTAATAGGTAATCAACATAGAGTCCATTCATTTTCTTTCTCTAAATAGTACACAAACAATAGCTTCAAATAAATTAAAAAAATAGGATTTTAATCATTCTAATAAACCGAACACAGCTTTCCATGAGTTCCCTTTTTAAAACAAAACACAAAACTTTATTTAAAAAAATGGATTCACACTCTAAAACCCACTTCAAAACCAAAAACCAAATATAAATCCCTACCAGATGACCAAAAAGGGGTTATATAGGAATTGGAGGAAACAAAACAAGTAGATATAAACTAATAAGGATAATATCCACATACCACATAAATTAATAGAACAAAAAGATATTAAATAACAAGAATTCCTAGACATATCTAGAGGAAATCCCTATATGTACTCAGTTCATACTAAACTACCATTATATGGTCCAGCCCCATAGTCAATAACCAACTGGCCACTATAAACTAGCTAACCTAGTGGAACATCCCACTTGGCCTCTCATAAAATCTAGGGGTACCAACCTGTCTAATTAGGACCAACAAGAAACTGCCACTTGACCCTCTTGACGACATCTAGGAATCCCACGATAATAGCACATTGTGAATGGGGAGGTCCCCACATGCATGGTTTAACTAAAACCCACTACCACCATGCTTGCCTAACCCAAAAACTGACACAACCTATGTGACGACCCACTCCTCAGAGGGTCCACCATAGTGGTTCCCACATCACATGTCAATATATACTCAAGTTCCAACCGAGCTATAAAATCAAATCAATTTTCAAAAAAAATTCCAAACCAACATGAAATGGTAACTGGGCCTTCACATCACATTACATCAAAACCAAATTTATCAAGGAAACATAAATTAACAACTGAGCATTTAACATTTCACATCCAAATACAATTACAAAACAATTTCTAAACCATTATAAAATACCAACTGGGCCTTCACACTACATCACATTGAAACCAAATTTCCCAAGGAAACACAAAGTACCAACCATGCCTTTCCCTTTTTATATCCAAATCCACTTACAAAACCATTTCTAAACCATTATAAAATTCCAACCGGGGCTTCACATCACATCACATCAAAACCAAATTTCCAAAAACAACAAAAAAAACCCACCAGGTCTTTAACATTTCAAATCCAAATCCATTTCCAAAAAAAAAATTCCAAACCAAGGTAAAAACATACAACAACAAAAAAAGTTTCAAATGAGCGTCACTATTTTATAAAGGGGTAATTTCTCTTTAGAAAGAACTATTTACCAACAATTTTAATTCCAAAAACATTGAAGTGTTCAATTGAACATCCAAGGAACCAAATATTTATAAAAAAGTTTGAAACCATTCTTAACTCAATCAACCCATTTTTAAAAGGAAAAATCACTATTTAACCTTGAAATCAATCCAAAACCCACGTGCTTCTTCAAAATTACCAAAACATGAAATTAACCCTCTTTAAAATCACATAAAAACCCATTTTTATTCATTTAAAATTGTACAACTATTTTACACAGACCAAATATCTTTGTAAATACCCATTTCACACCCAAAACCATTTTAAAGAAACACTACTTTCTTTACTACTGAAAAAATAATCCGCACATAAATGTCAAATTAGAAAAATCACCAATTCCCATATACAACACCAACTTCAAAAAACAAACACATTATAAAAACAAAAGCAAGGGTAAACACCACCCAATCACCTAATTTCACTTTAAAAGTTCAATTTCATGTTATCAAACACCTTTTGTGTATATATATAAACATAATTAAAGAATACTTTGGAAACCACTTATTCCAATTTTTCCAACACGAACACACCATACCAAACTAAGAAAACACATCCCAAGAATATAAAACAAATTTATAAACCATTTATAAAATCTCAAGCATAAAATTGATTGTGATAGAAAGTAAATGGACAGAAATACCTACCTCAATGACGTGCAAAACTCAATGAAACTTCAAGAGAAGGAAGAAGAAAGACCAAGAGACAATCTACACACCCTAACTGGCAAGAAAAAAAAAATACACACATCAACCCTAAACATTAGGGTTTTTAAAAGAGAGAACCAACCAAGAAAATACCAAGAAACCAAGAGAAAAAGAAGAGGAGAAGAGGAAATCAACCAAAAATTCAAAGAAACTGACCTAGGAACCTTCAAGGAGCTTTAATGGAGGAAGAGGAGAAAATAAGAAGGGTTTCCTAGATCAAACTGGTGCGCCTAGGTTGATAAAGGTGAGGATATACTAAATTAGTGATAAAACATTAGAGGAGAAATATTTGAATTTCACAATTTTAATGACCTGTGAAACATGCATAGTTTGGCTGCACAGTTTTCTAAACCATGCACCAACCGCACGCGCCCTACTGGTGAAGAGGGAATCCCAAATGGTTTGGTTGCATAGTTTGATAAACCATGTGAAAACCATAGAAAATTACACTATCCAAACTATAGAACCCCTCACATGTTTATTGTATGGTTTCCTCTATCCATGTGCATGTCATACGCCATGCCCCAAAAACCAACCTTCAAGTCGCACAATTTTACCATAACCCTGCATGGTTTCCCCTAAAACATGATCAATGCATGCATGTCAAACCATGTGAGAAGAAAATGAATAGGAAACACATTTTTTCTTATCATGCCACATGGTTAACCCTTAAACTATACACACAATCTATTCACAAGAAAAAAACTCACCCAAAACGTCCAAAACTCTAAAATTTAAATCGGGAACATGACCCAAAACTCAACCAAAATATCCAAATTCAAGATAAGAATAAAATAAAATAAAAATGAGGATTTTTTGTAAAAATTATACCCACCACAAACACTTTAGGCCCCCAAAAGTCACCTAGCCAGAAGATGAACAAAACTCGATCTTGAGCCCGAACAAAGCCAAATGAAACCACGAACCTAGGTATGACCTTCCACTCTACAAGACACACCTAAAAATCTATAAGAAAATCACAATGAAAATATATATGGAAAATTCTGATGTTTATCCCCACCAAAAGAACCCCCATAACATGATCAATAATTAAAACTCACAATACGGTAGTACCAAAACAAGAAACCCAACATGAACACGCCCAAACTTCCCTGTCCAAGATAAACACAACCACCACCAGAACCAGGAACTCCCAAACTAAACCAAAAACCTCACACACCATGGGGAAAATCACAGAAGAAACACAAATCAAACAGTAAAAAAAAACACAATCCATAAACTCCATAGGACTCAAGCATATCTAAAATGATCATGATCGAGGATTGGAACCAATCTACGGAAAGGATAAGAACACCCAAGAGAGAACAAATAATTCAAAGAATCAGATTCTGATAAGCATAACCACTTAGATTAAAAAAGAATAAAACCATAATTATTTTCAAAACAATAAGGAGATTATAACCATAGTGAAAAATATAATAGATAAACTTTGACCACATCCATTCCAACACTGGAGAAAAAATTGTGCCAAGGATCCCCAAACCCTTGGAAATTCCTGACTATGTGAAATGATTCACTCTAGGGACTATGGATGGAGCCCTAATGTTTTGAATCATATGTTTCCCCACAATCAGGAGATGATATATTCTGATAGAGACTTATTATTTAGGAAACTCCATCCACAGAACTTTTCCAGGTGACCCAAATGGCCACATCATCAATAAGTCATCGAAGGATTATGAAAAGATGAATTCAAATGCCCAAACCGACCACACTAGAAACATACAAGTGAACGATATGAAAAATGAGAGGTTAGAATATATTATAGAGTCTTCTTAGAAACACGATACTATAGAACACACCTCTCACTAGATGGGAACCTTCATTGGTGTCAAGAATAACTGGTTCCTCAACCATCACTGACTGCATTCCAGGAACCTACTCAATGAGAAATGTCTCATCCACCAATTTCTCAAAATGAACTTCACTGAATGAGAGGAATCACTCCTTAATCTCTGGATGACGACCTTAAATGAAAAAAGGAGCTTTTAGCTGATTCTCTGAGGCTATATTTGAAGAAAAGGAAACTAGTTCCTTAAAATGATCAATATATTCCCTCACCAATAGCTGGCCTTATGAACACCCAACAACTCCGCCACTTTCTTTTCCTTCACCTACTCAAGTATGAACCTTCATAAGAAAGTGGTCTTAAAAACCTCTAATGTCATCCTAAATTATAGTGACACTGGGATGATCACCTTCCATTGATCTAAATATAGACCCTCAAATGACACCAAACCAGCACAGGCCTAAAATATTTGGGAGTTCCCAGAGTTGTGAAGATACTATCAAATTCCTAAAGACACTACACTACCTTCTATGAACCTTGATCACCATGAAAGGCATGTAAAAACTAAGAAGAACTTGGCTCCACCACTCCACTAAGAGTCTGGGAAAAGACAACAACTAGATGAAACTCACTAAAAACCTTGGGGACCTTTCTGGTTGGCATATCCTAAATAAAATAAAAAAACCTAACCAAAACCAACTTAAACAAAAAATCTACCAAAATATAATCCTAGTCTAAAATAGCCATCTCAAAATATAAATATCATAAATAAATCCAAAATCCTCCTTTTCAAAATCCATAATTTCCATTCAAATTCAAAAATCACCTTCTTCCAAGGCCATTTTTAAAATTCCAAAACCCATTTTCAATCCAACACAAACATAAAATTTTGCTGTTATAACAACTCATTCCCAAAAAACATTTTCCCTTTTGAAAAATGATTTAAAAAAACATTTCCCTTTTGAAAGACCCTTATTACAAAAACCATTTCCCCTTCAAATTCCACCCACATCGTCCAAAAAACCAAAATCAAAACTCACACCAAACTCCTATAATGAGGAACTAGTGGTCATGAATAACCTAAAGACATGGTTAGTAGTCCATGCCCCAAGTAAGCATCAACCACTAAGATGATATTAAATTATGCACTCACACTCCCATGGGTCACTACTCCATGTGAGATTATGACATGACACTGGCTCATCTCCATTTTCATTCCCCATCCATGCAAACCAAAACAAATAAAAAGGCTCAAATCTCGGACTACCCATATAAACTTGAGGATCAGAACAAGCAAGGGTTCATGAAGTCCTTCCTACACCTACCTCTCAAATCCCGATAGTCTTAATCTCCAACATCCTAACACCCAAAATAACAAAGGGCTTCTCTTATAAATTTTTTCCTTGAACCAATCCAATATTACATCCAACCCGACACCCGAACCAGTCCAAGACAAGGCCCAAAGGGTGTTCCCAATCCCCACGAGCTGGAAACTAGTGCCGAGCATCAAAATAATTGAATGTGAATGATTTCTTCCCAAAAAACTAGGATCAAAATACTAAAAATGATCATGAAACAAAATCCAACAATTGAACATCAATAAATATATAAAGAAATACAAGTTAAATATCTACTTAAAATAACAAAAACCAAATAAAAAACTAAATATGAACCATGATAACATGATCTCCATGTGACCTCTTGGTCACCACTAACCATAAGACCAACTTGATCCAAAGGTAAACACATGAACCAAAAACTTGTACCTATAAAATAGCTCAGGTATACCGACACTGAGTGGACAAGTAAGGTGTGATCTTGAACATGTCAGTAGGTAATCACTATAGAGTCCATGCATTTACTTTCCATAAAAAGTACACAAACACTAGTTTGAAACAAATTTAGAAAATAGGATTTTAATCATTTTAACTAACCAAACACAACTTCCCATGAGTTCCCTTTTTAAAATAACACACACAACTTTCTTTAAAAAAATAGATTCTAACTCCAAAACCAAGTTCAAAACCAAAACCAAAATACAAATCCATACTAGATAACCAAAAAGGGGCTATGTTGGAAGTTAAAGAAACAAATAAAGTAGATATAAACTAGAAGGGATAATATACACATGTAGTATCAATAAACAAAACATATAGATATTAAATCATGGAAATTTCTTGAACATATCTTGAGGAAATACCTATACATACTCATTTCGGACTCACATTATAACATATGGTATGAATCCATAGTAAATTACCAATAGGACAATATAAACTATCCAACCCAATGGAATGGCCCACCTGAACCCTCATCAAATCTAGGGGTACCAACCCATCTAATTGGGGTCAAAAAGAAAAAACTACTTAACCCTCAAAATGATGTCTAGGAATCCCAAGATAATAGAACATGGTGAATGGGGAGGTCCTCACATGTGTGGTTTAACTAAAACCCACTACCATTATGCTTGCCTAACCTAAACAATGACACCACCTATGCGGTGAACCACTCCTCGGAGGGTCAACTGTAGTGGTGCCCATATCACATGTCAAGTCATACATAAGTGATAATAGAGCCATCACATCACATCAACATTCAAATAATTATCTAAACCAACATGAAATTACCACTGTGCCTTCACATCATGTTACATCAAAACCAACTTTACCAAGGAAACACAAAGTACCAACCATGCCTTTAACATTTCACATCGAAATCCTCTTACACAACCACATCTAAACAATTATAAAATACCAACCGGGCCTTCACACCACATAACATCAAAAATAAATTTCCCAAGGAAACACAAAGTACCAATTGAGACTTTGACATTTCACATCCAAATCCACTTAAAAAACAATTTCTAAAACATTATAAAATTCTAACCATGCCTTCACATCACATCACATAAAATTTAGCTTTCCCAAAAATAACATAAAATACCCACTGAGTATTTAACATTGAAAATCCAAATCCATTTCCAAAAGAACATTTAAAAACCAAGTTGAAAACATAGAACAACATGAAAAGTTCCAAATGAGACTCACTATTTTAAAAAAGGATAATTTCAATTTAGAAAACACTATTTACCAACAGTTTTAATTCCAAAACCATTGAAGTGATCAATTGAACATCTAAGGAAACACACATTTATAATTTTTTTGAAACTATTATTAACTCAAGAAACCCATTTAAAAAAGGAAAGTCACCTTTTAACCTTGAATTCACCCCAAAACCCTTTAAATTTTCCAAAATTACCAAAACATAAAATTTCATCTCTTTAAAATCACATACGAACCTACTTTCATTCAAATAAACTTTTAAATCTATTTTACACACACCAAAAATCTTTGGAAATACCCATTGCACACCCAAAACCATTTTTAAAGAAAGACCACATGCTTTACTACTGACATAACAAGCCACACATAAACATCAAATCATAAAAGTCACTAATTCCTATATAAAACACCCACTTCACAACCCAAACACATTATAAAAACACAACCAAGGGTAAAAACCACCTAATAATCCAATTTCACTTTAAAAGATAAATTTAAAATTTATCAAACACAATGTGTGTGTGTGTATATATATATATACATAATTAAATAATCCTTTAGAAACCACTTTAACCAATTTTTTACAATACAAAAACACTATACCGTACCAAACAAACACATCAAAAGCATGAAAAAACATTTATAAACCATTTAGGAAAGATGAAGAATCAAATTAAATGTTACAAAAAGGAAATGGATGGAAAAAACTACCTCAATGATACACAAACACAAAACAACTTCTAGAGAAGGAAGAATTGAGTCTGAGAGACAATTTGAACACCCTAACATCCAAGGAAAAAACCCACACATCAACCATAACCCTTTGGGTTTTTCTAAGAGATAACCCACCAATAAAATACTAAAAAACCAAGAGAGTTGGAAGAGGAGAAGTAGAAATAAACCAAAAACTCAAAAACTTACCTAGTAACCTTTAAAGACCTTCAATGGAGGAAGGGGAGAAAAGGAAGAGGGTTTCCTAGAGCCCCCGAGTGCTCTTAGGTCAAGAAAGGGGAGGAAATTTTGAATTAGGGTTAAAAAAAGAGAATAAATATTGGAATTTCACACTTTTAATGGCCTAGGAAACTCACATGGGTTGGATGCATGGTTTTCCAAACCGTGTGCTAACCATTCACACCCCATTGGGGAAGAGGACAGCCTACACGGTTTGGCCATATAGTTTGAAAAACCATGTGCCAACTATGAAAAATTCCACTATAAATACTGCAGAAAACATCACACGGTTGCCTCATGGTTTTCTCCAACCATTCAAAAGTCATGCACCGTTCCCCAAACACCAACCCTCAAGTTGCACGGTTTTCCTTGGACCAACATGATTTTCCTCAAAACATGCTCAAGCCGTGAAAGTCAAACTGTGCAAGAATAAAATGATCTGAAAACACCTTCGGCCTCATCAGGTTGCACTGTTAACCATCAAACCATGCACACAAAACATGCACAGTCCAAAAACTCACCCAAAACTTCCAAAACTCAAAAATTCAAACTGGGAACTCATGCCAAACCTCAACCAAAAGATCTAAATCCAACAAGAGATTAAAATAAAAGAAAAACCAAGGTAGGGGTGTTACACTATCTATATAATGATATATAAATCATTATCCAATGCATTGGAGGGAAATATAAGTCCCTACCATCAAATAATGAAAACCATACATATTTTTTCCACAAGAACACAAATCATTCATCATATTAATACCCATGAAAATAAATGGGCTTAATAATAATTTCATCATTTCATAACCCATGGAAAAGTAAAAAAATTCATAAACATCATGCCATAATAAACATAAACCATCTAGAGAAAGAATAAAGATGGTATACTTGGATAATATACTCATTAAAACATAAGTAACATCAAATAATTTTGTCTTATATGAAAAAATTATTTGTAAGGATCACATGAAATAATTCATGAGGAAAATATTTTTTCCATTTTGAAAACATTTTTTTTGAAAATCCAAACAATTACAATGGAAAAATTTTTATTTGAAAAGAACCATGTAAGATTTTACAAGAAGATTAACATAATTAAGGAATTATAAAAGTGGTAAAATATCCTCATTCTATATAAGTTAAAAAAATAATTTCTTTCGTGTTTTTTTTTCAGAGAATTCATGAAGTAACTATTTTAGAAAACTCAAAAAATATTCCTTTCAAAACATTTTGTAAAAAGTAAAACATGGGTAAAAATAGTTTTAAATTTTTTATAAGAGTCTAAAAAACCTTTATGAATTTTTTATATAACACATGTACATAGAATATAAATATTCTTCAGTGTAAAATTAAATATAAACAATCCTGAATAATGATGAGATTATGAAATAAACCCTTACCTCAAGTATTTCCTTTATTATTGTTCCTAAATAATGTATAATAAATATGGATTTATTATAAATTTATAACATAATATTAATTCTATCATACCATTTATTACTTATTTATAAGATATTATCACTAGTTTATTAATAATTTGCTATTAAAATCACAGTTCTGGGTGATAACTGCTTCATTTTCCAAGCATGTTTCAATTCAAAAATCGTGTTCCTTATAATTTGATCTTTGGTATCATAATTTAAAAATATAAATAATGGTAATTTATAATTATTCATTGAAATTATAGATATAAAAATGAATTACACCATTGATGGAGATGGTAGGTTGTAAGTATGCATGGACGTTGTTTTCATTTTTCAATTGATGGAATAGAAGAAAGGTAAATAATAATTAATTTTTATAGAATCATTGTTATATAATATATACGATATATGTTTATTAAACCCATAATAATACCCATAAATAAAATATGGTGATGAAAAATGAATTGTATCTCTACATGGAGATGATAAGTTGTACGTACGCATGAGCAATACTTTCACTTCTTGTTTGATGGGAAATATAATGTATAATGGTGTTTTTATAATCATAATAAAATTTAATAATATTTAGGATAATTAATTTATTATTTTATGATAAATATCAAAGATTTAGAGGATTTAATAAAGAGTATAAAAATAATGTGGTCGGTTAGAGTGATTGACTCTTCTTTGAAATGCCTCATTTAGATCTCCTCTAAAGGGCTCCAGGGTTGGTATTTTAAAAAGAAAAGAACCTCTATAATTTGTCTAGAAGATTTGGGAATATAAATTTTCAGGTTATTGTCAAGATATAAGGCTCCTAAGTGGTGTAAATAAGTGAGTGGGGATATGGACTTTTTATAATTGAGGTGAGGGAACCTTTGGAATTTCTCAAAAATATTAAATTATAATAAATTCATTTTCTATCAAAATACCACCGAATGGACATGGATTTAAAGATAATATAAGATAAGGTTGTAATATAATCAACCAATATATTTTAGGAAATTTTTTGTGTTATTTTAAACCATATTATTTTGATTAATTCTTAGTTAACCTATTTTAATTTTAACTACGGTAATAAATTTTTCAATATTAAAAAGTTTAAAATTTTACTTATATGATTTCAATAGGACCATTAATGGAAAAATTATGAAATATTAGACCACATAATAATGAATTCGTATTTTTTAAAGTTTTTTATGATTTTTAAATAATTTAATAAAATATCAATCCCATAAAATACCATTATTGTCAATTTTGATGCTATTCACTACTTTTTTTTTTAAAAAATATCAACACAACATGTAAAATAAAAATAAAAATAATTTATTATATTCCAAAAAAATTAATTTCATATATATAATTAGTTAATAACCTTAAATATCTCAAATTATATTAATTTTAATATTTTTAATATCATTTATTTTATTTTTCTGTTAATTGATTAATTACTACATCAATGTTGTGTAGGAATTTAGGGTACTTATTTAATTCCTAAAAATTATAAATAAATTACCCTGATAAAGATAACTATTTTATATTTTAAAATAAAATTTATAGTCAAACATATATTCTGGATAATCCCATAATAAAAATGTTACATTTATTAAATACATGAATGTGAAATCTTTGACTTTTCTTTAAATAAAATATTATAAAGGTCATAATCTCATCCAAGTAGCCGTAAATGGTTATATAATAGAACCTTGAATTATTATGGACTACCATTACTCATCCCGTAAAATTTGGGCAAGTTTCAGGGTCATTTTATAGGCATTATCATTTTATTTTTACCCTTAATTACCCGATATACACCTTATCGTGATAAAAAAATCTACTAAGGTTACTATTAATATCGAAAAAAGTGGAATATTTAATAAATTTGGAACCATAGATTCTAAATATAAAATTAATTTTTTAAAATTCCAAAAATTTAAGTTTTATAATTTAATTTAAAATAAAACCGACAAAATGAAACGAAAAACAGTTTTTCATAAAAAATCCCTTTTTAAATATAAAATGTTTTTTACTAAATTAAATTATGAAATAAACTTAAAAAATCATAATTTAAATTAAAATATAAAACTAATCTAGAACTTAATTTTACATTGTAATAAAATAAAAATAAAAATATAGTTTTCAATAAAAATTACAATTTTCACTATTTATTGAAAAATAAATGTTTTCAAAAAAATCTAAAAAATTCATTTTTAGATAATTTTGAATCTTTTAATTAAAAAATGAAATTAATTTTTTATAATACATTTTATAAAACTTATAAAAATTAATATTTAGCTATAAAAAGAAGAAAAACTCATTTTTGAAGAAAATTTATTTTTGAAGAATAAAAGGACATTACAAAAAAATGTGTGCCAATTTTCTAATAACTTACCAATACATTAATATTGTGTTATAACTTTTTATTTATTTCATAAATTATTTATTCCTATTCATTAATTGTAATTTAATGGCTAGGTTATAACATGCATATAATATTTTAATAATGTTATGTAGTTCGTTTAAACTCACTTTTGTATAAAACAGAAGTTATTGAATAATTAAAATTATTTAAAGATAAATATTTCATTAAAATATCATGTTTTTTTCATATATTAAGCTGTACTAGATAAGAGTTTGTTATTTTTAGTGATGCATCAAAGAAGAGACCTAGATGTGTTCTTATGTAGAATAAAATGGAGAACTCTTATGACTCTTTTTAATTAAAACTTCATGAGAATAATTAGCCAAACCACGAATTGGATTTAACGACTATAATTACTAAATTAAATATATAAAGATATTGTATTTATGGAAAAGTGTGTGACATATATACTGATCATAAAAGTTTAAACTATATATTCACCTAAAAATAGTTAAATATCCACAAAAGAATATGGTTAGAGTTGATTAAAGATTATGATTTCTCAATACATTACCACCTTGGGAAGGAGAATAAGGTGGATGATACTTTGAGTAATAAGAATCATGATATATTGTCTATGAAAAAGATAAAAAACAATCCTATATTTTTTTATTTGAAAAGGATGGACATTGAAATATTAAAATAAGGGGAGAAATATTATATTTAGCAAATGAGTCTTTAACTATAAATCCATGGGAAGTTTAAATAGGAACAAAAGGAAAATGTAGAGATAAAAAAGAAGGTGAGGATGTTCTTGAGTTCAACCTTGATTGTGATAGAATGATAAAGTTCAATAATAGAGTATGCATCCCTATTATACCATAATTAAAGAAGGATATATCATATGAATTTCATACCTTATCATTTTCAATTCATCCTAGAAGTATGAAGATATATAGAGACCTTGATGAGAATTTTTGTGGGATAAAATGAAGAGAGATATTAAAAATCATATATCATAGTTCTTAGTATGCCAAAAAGTTAAGGTTGAGTGGAATAATTCTAAGGGGATGTTACAACTATTACCCATACCTATATGAAAATAAGAAAACATCACAATGGATTTCATTGTAGGAATCCCCAAGACATCTAAATGGAATAATGCTATTTGGTTTATAGTCAATATCCTTATGAAGTAAACTCATTTCATTTATATTGGATAATATTTCTATATTTATTAGTTTCCTAGATATACATTAGAGAATGGGTAAGGTTACATAGAGTACAACATTTCATTGTGTTTGGTTGAGATCTGAGGTTTACCTCAATGTTATAGAGATGTCTTAAAAAATATCTGAATATAGAGTTGTGTTTCAGTACTACCTATCATCCTCATACATATGGTAAGTCCAAGACAAAAATTAAAGACTTGTAGAATTTTCTAAGATCTTTTTCATTATATTTCAAAGGTGGATGGGATCAAAAACTTTATCTGGTCAAATTTTATTATAAAAATAAATTTCACTTGAGCCTTCAGAAGGCTACTTATGAAGACCTCTATGGAAAGAATTGTATAACTTTAAAATTATGGGATTTAGTTAGAGAATTAATTCTACTTGGACCTAATATAGATGAGTAAATGACAAATAATGTTAGATTCATTTATCTTCATATCAAGGCATCTTATAATAGAAATAAGATTTATTTTAACAATCATCAGTGAGACATGGAATTCAAACTTAGTGATAATGTATTACTATGAATTTATCTAGGGATAAATCCTATCATATTCATAATTAATAGAAAAATAAGTTTTAGGTATATTTTACCCTTTGATATTATTGTCCAAGTAGGGATCGTAGTTTATCTCTTGGCGCTTCCACTAAAACTCTATCAAGTCCATAATGTGTTCCATGCTATTATTTTGAAGAAGTACATACCCAATAATTCCAATTAAATGAATTCATAGATTTTCCCAATATATAATTATATTTCCCATGAATAAAAACTAGTATAAATCTTTGATTATAGAGATAATGTTCTATGAAACAAGACTACTCACATGGTTATAGTTCTTTAGAGGAATCAAAAATTTGAGGAAGCTATATAGAACCCGAGGATGCGATAAAGCAGAATATAATAATTTTTTTTAATTCAAGTGATGGAATTTCAAGGGTGAAATTAATTTTAATGGGGGTATAATATAACACCCAAATATTCTATATGTATTTCTTTAAAATAAATTTTAATTATTTGATAACAGTTTTTACATGTAATCCCAAGTCTAAATGAACCACAATATATTATAACATTTAAAACTCAATAATTCGATTTGTGGGTATGAATAAGATTAAAAATCATGAAATTTAAATATTAATGTTTTCCCAAATTCAAATTTAATGATTAATTATTAAGAAATAATCAATAAATTTTTAATAAAATCATTTAATGATAAAATAAATATTTTTCTAAAGAAATGTATTTTTCTAGGAGTTATGAATTTTTAAATAAAATAATATTCTGATTACTTTTAAAAATTTATTTTAATTAAATTTATTGATAATTTATGAAAAATAATTTATAAATTAGTAATATAATGGTTTGGAATTAAGATAAAATTATTTGAAGGTGAAAAGTGTTTTTCATAAAGATTTTTTTGTGCGCAATGTGATTTTATCTAAATAAATGAAATAAATAACTATTGGTTAAAGATGTGAATTAAATATATACAATATATATTCACTAAAATATTTTAACATTTATCTAATAGTTTTTACAAGGAACATAATAGAATTAAATTCAGGTTTATACTTAAAATGTATTTTCCTAAAAATAGTTTTCATTGTGTTTCGTGCGTTTATTTTAAAATAAAAATTTTACACTTATTGATATTAATTTTGATAAAATGGAATAAATATTTTTAATCATAATTTATAAATTTTTAAATTATCCCACTTTCATTTTTTTCACAATTAATAGTAAAAACAGTAAAAATTTGTTAACACGTTTAGGGTTAAAATGAGTTTACTAAAGGTTAAACTTAGAGATAAGGGTAAACATGTCACTTAAACTTGTATAAATATTACTGGTTGAAGATATTTAGAAATTATATTATATTAAATTATAATTTATTTACATTTTTTCCCCTTTCTCAAGAAAGTTTCTTTATAATATTTAAACCTTTTAAGTAATTCCATGTGTCCCCACCCTCAATTTTAAAAGGTAACCTGTTATCCTCTATTATTCATAATTTTTGAGACCTCTATATTGTCCAATATCTGAGTATAAACCTTTATATATTTCTTCCCTTCATTATTTATCTCTTATTATTGTCTTAATTCTATCTTATGAAGGATGAAGGTGTAATCCAAATGTTGTCTTTCAAATAAGAGGTAATCGTCTTACCCAACTCATTAAAAGTTTATTTCTTATTATAATTCATATAAATGTATTATATAAATACTAAAATAATTAATATATTATCACAAATATACTGAGATGTTATTATTATTATAGTACAACCATTTTCCAACTTCTTTTTATTAAATGAGAAATGAAAGTTTCACTCATTCGTACATATGGACCATCACCTCCACGTAGTGATATGATTTATTTTCCATCACTACATAAAATTGATGGATATAATTATGTATTTAATAAATATATATTATATTTATGATATAATTATTATTTTATAATGATAAAATATTATTTACCTTTCTTTCCCTCTTTTTGTTAGAAAATGAAAACAACGTTCATGCGTACGTATGAATTGTCGTCTCCATGAATGATGTAATTAATTTTTATATCTATACATTTTATAGACGATTATAAATATGTATATATGTAATATATATAATATTTATATCTTGATAAATATTCTAGATATGATGGAACTATGATCGGGATATATGGACCATAACTGCCGAATCAAAACATACATGAAAAATGAAGTAGTTAACACTTGAAATGACAAAAATAATGAAAGATTTTTAATGAATGGGTGATAAGATATTATAAGTAGAAAAATTATGGTATTATAAGTATGAATAAAATTATAATATATAATTATAATAAATTTAAATTTAGTATACCTATGTTTAAAATCACTTGTGTAGAAATTAAGACCCGATGTAAGGGGTTTATGGTACAATTTCATTATTTATCAGGACTGTTTTTGCTTAAATTTACAAGGATAAAATTATATTATATACCTCTAATAAATATCCTATAATTTATTCCCATGTGGTTATTTTAATTTATTTCAAGTTTTATTTCATTTTCATCTCTCCAAGTACTAAAAATTCTGAATGAATGTTTTTAATAAAAATCAACTTTGTTTCTCTATTCGGTTAGGATTCTTTTTCTTCCATGTATAAATTTTATTTAAAATATTTTCATAAATGTGTTTAATATTATCCAATTATTGATTGAAGTTATTTTACACATTATTTAGTTTCTATAAAATATTTTAAAATTAATCTTCTTATCATTTTCCAAATAAGGTACTTTTTACAAAAGTTTTTAACAGAACCCTTATTTTAATATATACTGAACAGATAGATTTTTTCACCATTATAAATACTCCTTTCTTTTAAGATTCCTTTAAAAATTTCCTTGGTTCTTTTCAAATAATTTTATTCCTAATGTTCTTAATTTTTGTACACTATAAAACATTGAACTATTTATGATGGGTTATTTGTGAGGGAATCCCATCACAAATAACCCATTGCAAATAATGGTGTCTCAAATAGTATTTTTTATGGTGGAACTTATAAAATACTTTAAAATTTTTAAAAATTATAATAATAATAATAAATAATAATAAAATTTTAAAAATAATAAAAAATAAGAAAAAAAATTAAAGGTAAAAAATAAAAATAATAAAAATAATATTCTTAATGATATAAAATATGCACTATATAGAGCTATAAGTATATGAATTAATAAAAATGTTACAAAAAATATGTACATTCAAATGTTTATAAAAAATACATAAATCACTAAGGGGAAGGGGGTCATCTAGATTAGGTGGTGGAGGGAACTTCATCCCTAATCTATGAGTCATACATCACATGTACTCCAATGTCTAGTCGTGTTGCTTCTCCTATCATCAATGCATCTCCTATTGCTACTACTACTGCCTACAGAGCTCCTCCTGCTCCCTAAGCATGGTCTTTATAAGCTCAACATGATCTCACAACTTCTCCTCATACTATGTAGTAGATGATGATAAATCTACATGATCTCCCCTCAAGCTGGACACCAAAATCATTACAGTACCATAATAACTATGAGGTGTCATTCAAGAGTTGATACCAACAAATTAGTCTTTCTTGAATGAATATTGAGTCATTTAGATCCATGTTGAATCATTAAATGTTGTTGCACTGGTGTTATGATCCTTAGTCTTGGCCTAACTCTCGTCCTATATTTGATAATTCACGACCTCATATGACTCCTTCAATGAAATTTAAAATTAAAATAGTTTAAAATATTATTTTCATTTAATTTTAAAGCTCAAAAAAACTTACCACAATATAATGTTGGTGACCACCTGTAATATATTCAGTAATAGGATCATTTTACATACTCTTATAAATGTCGAAATCTATAATATCAGGATGTTCTACTGCCTATATGAGTATAAAATAAACAATTCAATTTAATGTTATAAAAATTATTAAAAAAGTACTCACCATATGTCATCGATGTGTACTGAATTTATGACTACCATCTCGATGCATCACCTCCTTCCTCCTTTGATTATTTCAACATAATGATGTTCTCCTATGAAAATTATCTCTCATATAGTATGAACATAATCCATCCCAAACCTGAGATGATATGTAATCTGGTCGGTAGATGTAGCGAGACCGATCAATCTTTGTGACTCCCACTTTCCACCTGGGTTTCCTCCTTAGATTTTGTAGAAACTGGTGGAAATTATCATGCATACAAACCCCCATGCCTCCTAGATAGAATCTCGCATTCTATCATCACCGGGATAACATAAATTCTACAAATAAATAATAATATCAAGTTACTAATTAAATAAATTTCAAAATAAATAGTATTTAATCATGTACCATCCAATGATCAAACATGTGGTGTCAAACATCAATGGGAATATGATCCCATGTCACCCATGCTCCTGAAAAATAATTCTGCAATATATAACTCTCCTATATAACAGCTATATGAGAAAAATCATGAAAAAATTGAACAAATAATAAAAAATTAATATATAAATAAATTAATGAAAATTAATGAAAATGAACTAAAATACACAACTAAACATACCTCTGCATGCATGGATCAAACTCAAGACGTGGATGCCACTCAGGGATAGGGTCATGAATCATCAATTTTACAAAACCATGGACTCTTCAATTCATCTCTATACCACCAAAAGTATGAGGGTCAGATGATGTAACATCATGCTCATCACAAAGTAGTGAAGTCTCCCCCAAATCACGAAACAGACCAGATAAATGCTCATCATCCATCTAAAACAAGAAATGGAACATATCAACACACATGCCTCTATCAGTATCTAACTAATGGAATTTAAACATTGTTACATAATTCTATACCAGATAACATGGTTTAATTATTTATTCTAGAATGACATAAAAGTCATCTTCACTTTCTCTATGATGATATACTCTCAATAAAACACCACTATTCATTAATTTTTTTTATTCTACAAATGCATGTGTATGAAATCAAAAACCATTCACCACATATGCATTATGATATTTAAGAATTTTGGATGGTGGTTTACCCAATGCACAAAATTAATTATAAATTTCATTAACATGTTGAGATACATGAAAATTTGAAAAACAATTATCAATATAAAAAGTAATAAATTTATTTTATATGTTAAACCATAAACAATTTACTGTACCCGTTTTTGAAACTAGTAGGAAAAATTATTTTTCTGATGTTATTTAAGAGAAGTTACTGTGATTTGAGGAAACTTTTTCTTAATATGATTATCATATAATATAAAAATAAAATAATATTAGTTTACTTAAAAAAATTATATAATAAGTGATTGGAGAACTCACAGTACAAATTATGTCATTTCTTCCCAGTTGAGAAAAACATATGTATGAGTCCTTTGAAGTTCATCATTTAAAATTCATCGTTCATGAACTCCACCAAATCCAATTTCAGGATGATTAAAAAATGATAAATAATTTTTCATTTTATCAACAAAATTTCCCTCATTATGTCCAATGTAGTTATGTTTTGAGGGATATTCAGATTTAAAATAATGAGAGTAGAAAAAAGAAAATTTCTCCTACAAATAAGATTCTTCAATTGATCATTAAAATGATTTTTACATATTTTCTTCTTCAATTTATATATGCGTTTCTCAAATGGGTACATCCATTAGAACTATTATGGACCTCCTCATTTTTCTTCATGTGGAAAATGTAATATCAAATGTTCCAATAAATCAAAGAAATTCAGTGGGAATATTTTTTCCAATTTTCATAAAATTAAAACAACATATTCTTATAGTTTACTTAATGCATCATAGTCTGTTGTCACTGCAAAAATATCTAAAAAATGTATGATATTTCTATTAGTTCATCCCAAATCATATAATTCAGCAAACCTATAAATCCAATCGATAAAAGTATTCACATTATAACATGACAATCATGACTCTTTAATCTGGTAATATGACCATTTTTGAAACATCTAAACAAATTTGAAGTATAACCATATAGAAGCCTCAAATATACATTCCACTAAAAAAATAATTTATGATTTTATTTAGAAACTATATAATCCTCTTTTGGTTTCATTAACTTCTTTGATCTGTCATTTTAAAATAGTTTAAGTTCTAGTCACCATTAAATTTAGGCAAGATCTAATCATGCCTTTACATTATATTTGGTCTTACTTGGTGGGTCCAAAACTCTATAAAATATATTATCAAAATAGTTATTCTCAATATGCATGAAATCCAACAAGCTACGGACCAACAAATCAAACCAATATGGAAGATCCTAAAAAATGATCTATTTTATACAATTGTGTTCTATCCCAAATCCATTTATTTTTTATTGGTTTATAATCGGTCCAAAGTTAATGAGAGGTAATAAAGAGACAATGGATTTTAAATCAATACCTAAAATCATTGTTTGAAGTATATCTATTTCAATTGTACCTTTTCTAAAATGATATATGTTCCTCCAAAAATGACGATCAGTTGGAGTAAATCTTCAATGACATTCAAAGAAACAACGTTTTCTTCCATTAACTAGTATAAACACTTTGTTGTCTCTCATACAATACAAACATTATTTTATACCATGTGTATTATAGAAAAATAACATGTCATATGCTGGGAAGTAACTAATTATCCACATCAATGTAGTTTTTATAAGGAAATTTTGTTTTGTAAGAACATCCTATGTATTGACACCATTACCTCACAATAAATTTAACTCATCAATCATTAACTTCAAATAAACATTGATATTATTTTTTGGATGTCATGTAATTAATAAGGAAAAAAATATATATGGATCATTCATCAACATCCATAGAGGTAAATTGTACAGAGTTATAAAGATGAGCCAATAAGAATATTGACTATCGTAAGAACAAAATGGATAGAAACTGTTAGTAGAAGGACCCAATCACACATTTTGATCTTCTGAAGAAAAAGACAGATATATTTAGTTAAAATATTTCCATGAGTCACTATCGGCATAATGATGTAAGCCTTTAATGATTGAAATATTGTTTTTGTGCCATGAAATCAATAACGATGTGTACTGAGACATAAATAAATTCTACAATCTGGTGTAAGTGGGAAATACCTCAACTATTTTATAGGAATCAATCCAGACTTCCCTAGTTGAGCCCCTTTATACCTCGATTGTACACATGTATGAAATCTAACTAATGAATTATTTTCACTATAATATAAGATACAATCATTTGAATATGAATGAATCTTCTGATAACCATGCCCCAAATTACGAACAAGCCTCCTGATCTCATAAATTTTTTTAGAAAACACATTTCCTTTAGGTAAAAATGCTTTAACTAAAGAGAATATTTGATTGAAATAGCTATTTTACATTCTATTATTTGATTTAATAGCCATAAATTTTGCAACCACTTTAAATTTTCTTATCTTGCAACCAGGATATAATGCATCCTCAGAAGACTTCAAAAAATCATAAAATTGGGATAGTTTCAACCTAAGATTTAAATCAATATCATCATACTTTTCATTTTCTTGAAAAATAGACCAACAATATCATGTACAAAATTTTGAAATTGTGATGGATATCGAACCAAATTATTAGTATCTTCTCTAGAAATTCATTCAACATGTTGATACCAAAAAATATAATCTTTTCAAAATCCAAAACACAATAGATAACCCCAACATTTTCAAATGTGTCAAAACTCATCAGATCACATTTCTTACATAGACACTTAATTGTTACTTCTAAAACAAATTCTAGTTTTAATGAGGCAAATGATAAAAAAGCTTTAACACCCTCAATATATACATGATTTATAATAGAACTGTTTGGATTCCTATGATGATTTATCCAATCGTGATCATGTAATAAAGACTGTTTTCAGCTTCCTTATTCCATATTTCTCTAAAAAATATAAAATAAATAAAATTTTTATGATTAATTTGATATAAGAAAAATACGATCTAAAAGAGTAAAAAATTAAAAAATTCGAATTTACTTCTAAATATTATAAATTTTATCTATTTACCACTTCTTTTTTACCAATTACTGCTAATATTAACAGATTTTTTTTATAAATTAATAATTTTTTTATAAAATAATATAAAGTAATAAAATATATTATAAATTATAAAAAATGTGTAAATCATAGAATTTACAATCTTCAAGCCATGAGAAATGACTAATTTGTATCAACCATGTATACACAAATTTTTTATTTCTCATGGCCTGAAAACCGACGACCTATTTCATTTTCACTTTTCTTACAATTTATAATAATTTATATTATTTCATAGTAATTTATAGTAATTTTTTCCAATTTTTATTAATGCACACTAATTAATACTAATTAATAATAATTACCACTAATTATTACTAATTACTACTAATTATTACAAATTACCACTAATTAATACTAATTACCACTAATTATTACAAATTATTACTAATTATTACTAATTATTACTAATTATTATGAATTATTACAAATTATTACAAATTCTTACTAATTATTGTTTATTAAAGTGTATTATTACCTATTAATAATAATTAATTTTAATTAATACTAATTATTACTAATTAATACCAATTATTAATAATTATTACTAATTAATACTAATTATTAGTAATTTTAATTAGTTTATAACAATTTATTACTAATTATTACTAATTATTTCTAATTATTTCCAATTATTACTAATTATTACAAATTCATAAGAATTATTATGAATTATTACTAATTAATACGAATTAATACTAATTAGTATGAATTATTACTAATTATTACGAATTAATACTAATTAATACTAATTACTACTAATTATTATAAAATAATACTAATTAATACGGATTATTACGAATTAATACTAATTATTACTAATTAATACTAATTAATACCAATTAATTCTATTGATTAGTAATTAATACTAATGATTACTAACTATTACTAATTAGTACTAATTATTACTAATTATTACTAATTATTACTAATTATAACTAATTATTATTATTTATTACTAATTATTACTAATCTTTATTATTTCTTTTAGTTTATAAAAATTTATTTCTAATTGTTACTAATTATCACTAATTATTACTAATTATTAATAATTAATAATAATTAATCTGAATTAATACTAATTATTATCTATTAATATGAATTATTACTTATTAATATGAATTATTACTAATTAATACTAATTTTTAACTATGAATACTAATTAATACCTATTAATACTAATTAATACCTATTAATACTAATAAATACATATTAATACTAATTAATACATAATATTACTAATTATTACCTATTAATACTAATTATTACATATTAATACTAATTATTACTAATAAGTACTAATTTTATTATTTTATAACAATTTATTACAAATTGTCACTAATTATTACTAATTATTACAATTATTACTAATTATTAATAATTATTAATAAATATTACTAATATGTGCTAATTTATATTAGTTTATAAAAATTTATTTCTAATGGTTACTAATTATTACTAATTATTATCTTTAATATGAATTATTACCTATTAATACTAATTATTACTAATTAATACTAATTAATATTAATTATTACTAATTACTACTGATTATTAATATTTATTACTAATTATTACTAACTATTACTAATTATTACCAATTATTACTAATTATTACTAATTATTACTATTTTTTTGGTTTATAACAATTTATTACTAATTATTACTATTTATCAATATTTTTTGCTAATTATTACAAATTATTACTAATCAATACTAATTATTACTAATTAACACTAATTATTACTAATTATCACTAATTATTACTAATTACACCAAATTATTACTAATTACTAATAATTGAACCAAATCATTACAAATTAAAAATATTTATTTTTAATTAAAAGCATTACTTCTAATAAAAAATATATTTCTAAAACTGATTAATGAAAAATAAAATTAACTAATTATAATTAAATCTAATTATGACTAATTAATCATAATTATTACTAATATAAAATAAACTAAATTAAATAAAAAATAAAAACATTAAATAAATACCTTAAAACTTAATCTTTCCTTGGATGCAAAGCTTGGAAGTTTCTCTACTGTAAAATTTAAGACTTTAAAAAAAGTAAAGGGAAAAATATGAGAGTAGTGAAGGAAAGAGAAGTTCAGAAAAGAATGAAATGGGAAAAAATTCGAGGGGGGTATATATAGGTTAGATCATTTGCAATGGGAGTCCCATCACAAATAGAGCCACCTTTATTAATTGCAACAGTGATTAAAAAAAGTATTTGCGACGAGTCCCGTCGCAAATACCCTTTGCCAACAGTTTATTCGTGATAAGAGAAAAGCCCATCGCAAAAAAAAAAACAAAAAAAAAGAAAATATTTGCGACGAGACCCATCTCAAATACTTTTCTATCAACACATCATTTACAATGAGAGTAAACTCCTGCCGCAAATAACAAAGTTAATGAGATAGTATTTGCGATGGGAATCATATTACCATAGAAAATAGGATTTACACAATTTGGCACGTATTGCACGCCAAAGGTTTTTGTGATGAGAATAACTTCTCATCACAAATACTTTTTTAACTGACTATTTACGATGAGATATGACTCTCGTTGCAAATTTTCTTTGTTGACAAACTATTTTCCATGGTTGGCTAACCCGTCTCAAATAACCCATCACAAAAAGTCATTTTCCCATAGTGTTATATTTTAAATAAGTGATTTCTAAATGAAAAGGGTATTTCCTTCAAGAAATGTTCTAGTGATCTTTTTAATGTACTTTCATCTATGACAACATCCATTAATGCAACTTATAGTTCACTAGGGATATGATTCAATGATAACATTTTTATTATTTCTATAGATGGTTTATGATTATGACCATGAAATATTAATGAAATCCATTTTATTTTCTACATGTCAAGCCATGAGGAAATGATACATGTTTTCTGGATCTTACGACATACATATGAATGGATTATGATTATGTGATAGGTGGGTCTGTTATATCCATCTAATACATTGGGGAATGATTAATGTTTTATGTGCTCATAGGGTACACAAGAGGTTAGGCCAAGCCCAAAAGTGGGTACATAAGTGGTTTGTCGAAGCCCAAAATAGGTACACGAGTGATTGTCCAAAGCCTAATATTTGATGAATGTCTTAGTGGGTAACATTGACATAATATTTCTATGATTATGAATATGACACAATTTATACCATTCTATTAAATCTATCTCAAAATTCATGGATCATTTCCATATTACAGCTTCTAAGCTATCTATTTTATCCTTAAAGTAAAAGGGATCTTTTCTGTCTACCAATAATGAGTCACTATCTTCAATTACTAGAAAGCCATATCTTCTAAGTTTTCTAACCTCTCTAGTGCTCCTATACAATACTTATGGCTTATGAACAATTCCTTCCACAGGGACCTATGAAATATGTTCCTACACCGACTCTTGTGTTACTTGAGAATCAACTTCATTGAAGGCAATCCTTCTCCCATAATCCTTTTTGAGGATGTTCTCCCTCTTAATAAATATATAGAATGTATTGTGACAATTAACTTCTTATCCAAGGGTTTGTGTATATAATATCCCTTGTTTCTTTATGATTACCTATAAAGATAAAATGTTTCCCCCAAAGAACTAGTTTGTTACTAGAGGTGGCCTTAACAAATGCCTTTCATCCCTATACACATAAGTTCAACAACAAATATTTCATTTCATACATTAATTCATTTGAAATTTATTTTGTTTCTTTAGTTGTTAACTAGTTTAATGTGTTTTCCAAAACATGTTATTCATATCCTAAAAAGGATAATATAAGATCTAAAATACTAATCGTAGACCTTACCATGTCAAGAAAGGTTTTGTTCCTCATTTCCCTAACACCATTCCACTGTGGTGTATAAAGTGGTTAGAGTTGAGATAAAATCCCGTAGTCCCATAGAAATTCGATAAGATCTTGGTTAATATACTCACCAACTCAATCAAATTAAATATTTTTTATCTTCTTACCAAGTTTATTGTTTACTTACTCTTGAATTATTTGAATTTATTAAAATATTATAACTTGTAACTTATTAAGAATACAAAACCATATCTACTTAAGTCATTGTTAAAATTTATGAAATAAGAATACTTATCTCTAACTTTAACTAGAAAAGGTATATACAAATTATTGTGTACTAAATCTAGAATATCTATGGAACTTTCTACTTTTCCATAAAATGATGGTTTGATCATATTGACTTGTAAACAAGTGTAAAATCTTTTAAGTGGTTCTAGATTAAAGAAATCTAAGTAACCAACCTGATAGAGCTTTATCAAATGCTTCTCATTTACATGACCAAGCTGGTGATACCACAACTGAGTGTGATATGAATCATGATAATTTGATTTGTTATCAACTGAGAATACTTGGTTTTCATAATATAAAACATAAGCATCCTTAATTAAATGTGTCATACCATAACATATGTTTTCATTATAAAGTAAAAAACATTTTTCCAAATTTGAAAATAAAACCATTTGCATCTAGGCAGGATACATACATTATGTTTTGGGTAATAGAGGGTACACAATAACAGTCATTTAGAACCAAGATCATCCATGTTGGAAATTAAAGGTATTAATATCATATATCCAATCTAGTAAATTATTCTATTTTAGCTTCTAGAAGATCCACCTCTCCTTGGGTAATCTTTCAGAATCTACTTGGTTCATAAATTTGGGTACAACTTTGATTATAATTATCTAAATATGATACCTAATATATAGATATTGAAACATTTCACTCTATAAAAAACACACATGAAACCAACCCTTTCTTCTTTAATTAGGTGTAATTTTTCTTCCAATGACCTAAATTTCCATATAAAAAACACACTACATCTTTTTTCATTTTCCCATCTCTATATTTTCCTTTTATTGTAAGGATGGTGCTCAAGATCCTTAGACTTGGAGTGATCGTTGGGTTTATTTACCTTGTTATTTCTTTTAATCACTATAAGTACCATGAGTTTTTCACGCCTCATGTCCTTATTAACTTATAGAATCAATGTAAGGAGTTCTAAGAGTCATTTCTCACTATTTATTATATTGTAATTAATAATAAAACTAGATAATCTCTTAGGTAGTTAGGATAAATTGAGATATGTGTATTTCTCATCTGGGATCTTAATTCCCAATATGTTCAAGTACTCAATGTATCCAATCAAATCAATTATATGAGTCCCAAATGGCACCCACTCTCCAAAATTTCTTATAAATAGTGCATTAGAGATCTCATATCTCACCAACCTTTCTTTCTCTTGATAAATATCGTGATGGTGATACATCATGCTATATGCCTCCATATCTTTATATTACTTCAATAGATTACTAGATATATATAGTTATATGAAACATTAGAAATTTTTCATATCATCCAAATGGTTTTTGTAGAAAAAGTATTCTTCCTTACAAGCCTATTTGTTAGATTCTTTGGGAATAGGGGTTTTTAGCACATATAATTTTCATTCATGGTATGGTATAATTCACAGGTTCCTATACCATTCCTATAAATTTGATCTGGTGAGAAGGTTATCCTTTGATAATATATATTATAGTTATATAGTCAAATTCATATAGTTTTTCATTTCTATAATATGTAATAGTAGACATTTATTACTTTATCTAGATTACAAAATTAGATAAAAAATATTGATTAATTTATTAATATCCCACTATTTTTTTAAATCCAATAGCCCTCGCTTTTAGTTTTTGAATATTAAATAACAAGGATAATCTTGTGGAAAGGATCCATATTTACCATCTTATAACCCAAATAATGGAATAGTAAATTACGTAAAGGTATTGGGGTGGTTATGTCTTTCCCAATTGTATTAACTTGCGGCTCCTTGATCTGTTGAGTGAACTCCCCAATCCTGAAATCCTGAAAATGAATTTCCTCAATAGTCCCCCCAAAATTTACACTAAATTTTGAGAAGGATAATTATCTTGATGTGAATTTTTTTAATTCAACCCAAAAACTTATTTATAAATACCTATTAAATGTTAGTTCCCCCAAAATGTCCAGATCAAACACTGGGATCTAATTGTTTCATTCTAAATCAAGTAATGGAATTATATACTGAATTAATATTTCAATTGAGATATTTTTGTGTGTGTGTGTAAATTTTCCATTTTATCTTATTACATGATTTTTAATATTAAGTGGATTTTTACTTAAGTGATTAACCATTTATAGATAAAATTTATGCATATTAAAATTTATTTTAATTCCATCTTGAATTCTTGTTAATTCATTTATTTAGTAATCTTAATAAATTATCCACAAATAATTAGCCATGAAACTGATAGAAATAAAATAATAAAGTGGTATGATCATGAGATTTTATAATGGTTGGTTTATCTTGTAGATGATAAACCAACACTTAACCCTAGTAAATAAAATCCTGGAACCATGCTTGGTTTAGTTCTTAGTATTCAACATATGCTCTTATGTATCCTTGATTGGTTTTTACTCGGTACTGAACTTGAACCACCACCACTCACCTTGGAGCTTCATTTATTAAATAAGTATTACTCACACATAGGTGAGGGGAGACAAAGGATTGGTTTAGGTGTTTACAAAAAAGAAACCATGGTCAGGCATGCCCTTACATAATGATAAGGAGGAATGATAAAAATTCCATCAATTTAATTTAATAAATCATTAAAAAAACCATGAGATAATAATAAATTAAAATAAATCAATTACATACATAAGTTGTCCTAATCTCATGACCATCCACACACATGAAATTAAGAAACACATAATAATCTAGCATTCATTTCAATCATTCTTAATTAACATAAAATGTGATCGAATTAATTAATTAATCAATTCATTTATCTTAATTTACATCAAAACTTCCATTGAGATTCCCAAACATTATAATGTTAAAAAATAGACTAATTAATTTTATTTAAAATTAACGAAGTAAAAATTATGTACTTGGAGGCAATATAAAGGGTACCCATCCAAATTACCTAGTGTGCATTATGGTTGTATACTATCTACTTATATGACATGTAGCATAGAAGTCTTGTCATGTAATTACATGGTGTGTAATATCAATACATGACACAAAAACACACATGATTCATGTAGTGTGTAAAGTTTTTAATGCACATGGAGTATTTGATGTATGATGACTATACATGATATGTAGTTATGAATATTACACATAAATTAATGAAGCATTCAATATATAAAAAACCTATCTCATGATGTATACTATAAATAAATGACACACATACACATATTATTGATGTTTAAATGAAATAATTAATTAATTTAATTTCTATGTAAATATGTAATATAAATGGTATGAACATGCCATCTAAACACCATGTATTTCTCTTATCTATCTATCTGTATTACACACCTAGGGACTGGGTGTGTATATCAAATGTGGAAATTAATGGGGTACATGATGTGCATAAGAGTCACACATAGTGTGACCTTAGAGTTACATGGTTTTCCAGTTACACATGTCATATAATAAATACATGAAAAACCTTCAACTCATCGCCTATATGTTGTATAATTGGGTCATATGTCATGTCTTATAAAAAAACATATTCCATTCTACCACATTTAACACATGGTGTGTATTAATACATTAAATTTATATTTATTACATGATGACTCACATTTTTCAAGGTTTTTCTTGGTGTAGTGTACATGGGTACATAATGTGTACCTTCAGGCTACACATCTTATACTCTTTTTCTATATATCTATAATCCTTATCACCTCTATATGTATTCTTTAGATGTTATTTATATATAATTAATCCATTTTTGATAACATGAGGGAGAAAAAATAAGTACAAGAGAAGATATTTTCATTCCAAATTAAAGAACAACAAAACTGGAAATGAAAACTTTTAGTAAATATATAAATCAATCAACAATAAATAAATAATTAAAAATTTATTCACAACCTCTTTAATACCACTTATAGGTTTTGAACATAGTAGAAGAACCTATTGGGAAATACCCAACTCGGATTTTTGTTACAATCAATGAATAATCAAATATGCACATGATGAAGAACGTCATGACCATTGAAATTAATTCAAAGATTAATTGACATAAAATTGTTGAAACCAATAATATATGATCATCACATATAATTTATAATTAATTTATGTAGATTAATAATTCCCTTGTGTAGGAATTATTTATTCATTTAAGATTTTATAGACCACTTTTTGTCATACAATCATTGTAGTGAGAGGATTCAAGGACAAAATCCCTATAATAGTGATCCACACATGTTCTATGAACCTCTGTTCATTTTCCTATAAATCCCTAGGTCTAGAAAATAATACTTTAATGATCATTTCTTTTATTGTTGATTACCACAAGAATCACTTCAATGTATAAGGATCTTTTGTTTTTCTCTAAACTCAATAGGGTGGAGGAGGAGGATTGTTCTTATTTTTTTAGATAATTCTAGAAAATTATCAGTCTAGGTCTTGGGAGAATTCTCTCTACATATACATTATGAATAATTATTATTGATTTTGAGAATGTTATAATTGGGATTAAATAGTGCTAGGATAAGAAAATAATAATTTCACTTATACCCTTATTATTTTCTTAATATCTGAAGAACCTAAGGTTATAATAATAATAATTTATTTAATGAATTGTGAAAGTATCATGGATAAATAAATATTATATATTGAATAAATAAATAAAAATTTATTAAAATAATATTTAATATATTATTTCTCGCTAGAATATTAAACCTGTACTATCAATCATTCTCAGTATTTATCAAAACTTGAACAATGACTATTCATTTCAATAAATAAATATTACTGCATTACTCACCAATGAATAAATAAATATATGCATTCCCTAAAATAGATAATAAATATTTATTAATTATTCAACTTACATTTATTCTATTTAATAACCGTTGACTCATTTTTTTATGATCAACCAAACAAGATTAATTATTAAACTATGTGCAATAATAATATTTATTCAACATGTTAAATTAATATTGAATTTAACTGAGGTTATGAATACACTAGTGTGTGAATATCTTGGCCTCTTTATTAGTTCTATTAGTAATATTTTCCTGAAATCCAAGGTTTGGGTCTAGCAACATGATAAGGCACCCATAGATAAAGATGTAAATTTCGTAATGACATAAAACCTTCTATGAACATATACTATGTAATATAATCCCTTTATCATGATATATCTAATCAACCAGGTTTTATACTTGTGTCATTGACTTATGTGATTGATATATCTTTTTATGACTTTCTAAAAATAAAATTTCTAACAGAACTCCATGGAAAATGACTTAATTAGGCAGTTTAATTCCTATAATAGTACACAAATCATAATATTCATTACTAATAGTATTAAATTCTAAGGACCATTACACACATTCATAGATAGTAAAATACAATGACACATATGAATGTGGATTTCCTACTTACGGTTCAAGTTCTTATAACCTCATTTCTTATTATTACCAAGGGAATACACCTTGAGATAGTGTCTCAAAGTCATATGAGTCTCTACCCCTGATAGCCTGTTTCATTTATACCCAATAAAATGATATAATCCAATCATAAAACTTATATTTAAGTATATTATCATAAAAATTCTAGTTTCTCATCATAGTGAGGAACTATTATGACCTTTTAGTGAGAGATATACCTTTTAATAAATTATCACATACAATGTCTCATTGATGAACAATCATGAAGTGATAATAACTTTATTAATATAAAAAAACCATGAATATTGGTAATCATAAATTAAATCAAATTTGGTTATAAGAAACCAACTACAATGGAATCATCTGAGTGGAACTGATGATCCTTCTCTCCTCACCACCATGGTGAAACACCTATCATTACAGCATAACTCACAACATCCTATCCATGGAATAATGCCTGACACTATAGTGCATTGCATCTCCTCTAGAAAAAAATAATAATATTAAGACCTAGGGTACTGTGGTGTAACATGCACACATTGTAGTGTGGTTATACCATTGTGAAATTTCATGAAGGCAAGGAGAAACCCTCATAAGAAAATAATAACCTGGAACACCATGAATCCTTGAGCCACAATGTGGTACACTATAGCTCAAAACCACATAAAAAAATAGAAAAACTCTAAAAAACATTCAAATTTACAAAAATCTAAAAAAAGTTTAAAATAACTCAAAATTACATAATATTAAATACCGTAATGACATGGGGGTGTCACAATTATCCTAAGAAATCCACTTTATATCCCTATAAAATCACGGTCAAAAGTAAAAGTAATGGAAAACAAAAACCTCAACATCTATAATGAGAGGTGGGATGTTCTAGAAAAAATATCAAGAGGTCCAATGAGAAAAGGGAACTAGACAAAAACACAAATCCCAAAAATTTATTAAACTAATACTTAAACAAAATTAATTTATCTTGCAATAACCCAAACCAAAAACATGAAATTTGAAGATAAAATATCATAAAGACCTATAATAGTTCTCCCCACCATTTAGAATTAATTTAAAATGTTGATTCAAGGATTAAACACCCCTAAAAAATGGATATTACCATAATAAACATGTTTCCCTAAATACCTCAATAGTAACAATAACCCTCTATCAATCAAAAACAACCACCAAAGAATGATATCCATCTTCAAAAGGTAAAAAAAAACCAAAATAGAAACCCGAATGACAAAATCAAGGTCAACCAATCCATAAAACTCCTATAAAATCAAAAATAGGAAATATACATGAACAAAAAAAATACCTAAAAAATAACCAATATGTGCTCTACCTTTGATTCATGAATCAAATAGGGTAAATAAACTGGAAACCTCACTTTCGAAATAACTATCCATGGTTAAAATTTATAAAAAAATAGGGAAATGTTTAAAAACTATTTCCATATATAGGGAAATATAAAATAATATAACACTCATCCTAGTTACTTAAGCACGTACCCAAGGCTTCCCAAAAACAAATCATCAAAATTATAAGGCTCAACAGATGGATATAAACATATATATACCTCAATAGGCATAAAATATCAACAAACAATTATAATAACAGAATTAATTAACTCCTCTATATACAAGTATGGAAGAAATTTATAAAGAACACCTCAATCAATAATCATTAAAAAATAATCAATCCTCTTTAAACTCATAGAGAATTAATATTAAAAGTAGATGATATTTAAGGAAAATGGGACCTTATAACACTCAGGTGTCCCATACTAGAAAAACATTAGGTATATATCCTTATTATAAGAGTCAAAAAGGCTCTAAGAAGACTGTCCATCATTAACTGACAAAGATGAATCGAGGTACCACCCATTACATGTTGCCTTATCTAATCAAATTCCACCAATAGGGCCTAAGAAATTAATTCGTTATAAGATTATAGATCATATTTTAACAACTCCATCAACTCAATAATACCTTATTAACTATGTTAATAAATGGAAAATTATTCATGAAATCTTAGATAAGCTCCAAGAACAAATAAGGTTTTGGATCTACCACTCTACTCAGAGTTTGGGTAGAGCCAAAAAATAAAAATATCTCACCTAAACGATGGGAGGAATCATTGTAATGATACTCCTTAGAGATATAATTTATATACACTATTAAATCCTTTCCAGGATACATGTCTAAATATCCTAAATAATGAATCCAACGCATCCATTCCTTAAATCTAAAAATCAACAATCCCATTAAAAAAAATAAAAAACCCAAATAATCAATTTTACAAATCCATTCACATTGTAAAATTACTTTCTTCAAAATCCCCAAATTTTAAAAGAGTATAAAAAATTAATTTATAAAATCAAGACACACTTTAAGAAAATCACTTTTATTTAGAAACTACAAAAATCCATTTCACAACTTAAAATATAGACATCCCTACAAGGAAAATTTCAAATAAAATACTCTAGATTTAAAGAGGATCAAACTATTATTAAAATAATGTTTTTTATCCCTCATCATTATTACAATTATATATGAGTTGATGAAAATTAGATTTTAATATGAAGAAACCAAAACTATATTTTTGGAAAATATACGGTTTTAATTAAAATAGTTATTTTGATATACTCAAGAATTTTGAAATAAATGTTATTTTAATCTAATATTATTATTAATTAACATTTATATATAAATTATAATATAATATAATTTAGTATAATATAATCTTTATAAGGGTTAAAAACTATTATTGTCATAAAAACTGGTATTTTTAAATAAATGAGGGTTTTTTATTTAAAAGTGAAAATTATAATATTTATATTATTATTTTAATAAATTAAATATTAATTTTAAAATAATAATGTTAAAATTATATAATGGTGAATTTTTCCTAATTTCTGAGATAGTAAAATTTTAGGGTAAAAATTAATTATGGTATATATATACAGTATGTATTATGGAATCATATTAGATAAAAAGTGATTTAATATTAGTATAAATGGAATCCAAGACCCATAATATGTTTCCACTTTAAAATAATATGTTTCTAAAGTTATTTGATTAATTTTATAATCCCTTAATGAATCCTTCAAAACCTATATTATATTTTAGTTTTTTAAAATCTATTCTTTATAAACATGACTCGCTTCTGTATCACTAAGGGTATTATATTAATGATTTAGGATATTAGACTAAAAAATTATTTAAAACAAATCCTCTTTGGAATAAACCATGGGAAAAACCATGGTAAGGTTTATGGTTTTTATTATTTTATCATATAGTGTTAAAAATCTAACTTTAGAAATTAATAAAGAATTATATCATCTTTTGATATAAATACCCACCCATCCACCAACTCCTATTCACTAAAAATTCATTGAAAATTAATTTTATTTCACTATATTACTATAAAAACCTCCCAAGTTGTCCCAAGATCTTAATAATATCCCCCTAATCTTTGAGAAGCGCTCTCTCAAGGTAAGGGACTCTCTCCTCTTCTTTTTTATTTCAAGTACTTTCTTTGTACTAAGCCCTTTGATTTAAAATTTTCCATGTTTTAATGTGTTTTTACACGTTAATTTACTATAATTATGATCCTCATGTAATGATATACCACCTTACATTCTCATTCACCTCTTCCACAAACCTTTTTTAACACACTACTAAAATTATCCCGTGATGTTTCATGCTAAACATTTTCATAATGAATACTTATCCCCATTTACACTCAAGGGTATTCAACTAGATGTAAATATACTTATTTTATTGGATAATTCCATGTATTTAAGCCAAACTCAATAATATTGGGATTAAAAGTGATGAAATTCATTATTATGTTGTATGATATATGTGGCACACTAACGCAGGTACAAGATATGAATGTGATGGGTGGCCCTGGAATTATATATTCCTCAGATGCATTGTTTAATATTTTTATCTCATGATATATCATGTATGGTTCATGGGAGGTTGTCATAAGCACACTATTTTATTATGTCTTAGTGTTTATCCTATACTTTCGCTTATTATTCCATGTTTTATGTTTTTTTACACATTCTTATGTTGTCGTGATGTTATCATTTTATATCATGATTAAATTTTAATGTTTATGATTATCACCCTTTTTATGTTATCTTGACATATCTATTGATTAAAATGTTTTAATTTCATCATATAATTGTTTTATAATTCCACTACTTGTCTTTAAAGCTCACCCATTTCTTGTGTATGTCCCCAGGTTATCATGCGTTGTATTAAGATAATGACGGAATTTTAAAAGCATGTTAATGAGTTTTAAATATTTTTTTGTATCCCAATTTCATGTTATGGTGTTATGTGTCTAGTTTACCAAGTAAACCAGGACTTATGATATTTTGGGATTGTATCATGTGTTTATTTATGTAATAAATCTTGAATTAATGGTTATAAAAGATATGCGTCTTCATAAAAAATATACGAAAAATATTTGAGACATTGCTTGATCATCCCTATGTAACTCATATTCACTCATCACATCCAAAATGTCCACAAAAAAATTATCTATAAAATATCCAAACCATGATCCAAACCTTGTAAACTGTATTAAACATGATAGTTGCCTACACACACATAGAAGTGTAGGTAGGCCGTGAGCTAAACAGGCCCTGTAGGATTTCTTGAAATTATCTTGTAATTTATATTATATAAAGGTTTTTAAATACCAGTTTTAAAATATATAAAAATAAAATATCCCCACATGTAAATCTTAATAAACAAGTATCATACATTTATACCCATTTTCCCAAACTCAAGGTAAAACCCTTTTGGAAAATAACACATATATATTTCCAATACATAATTTCAAACCCAAGTGAATCAATAAAAAACATTATTAAAGATATATTTTAAAATACCCATTCTTACCAAGGGGTGGAATCCTCCATTTAAAATAAATAACATATTTTAAACACTTAACAACATATAATTCCAAGTTTCCATATTCAAAACCAAAACATTTTCTTTATTTCAAATTCTTTTATAGTCTTATTCTTAAAATATGTTGAATAGTAAACCATAAAATGTAATAAAAAATAAAACAATCAACTAGAACCATCATATCATGGAGGTAGAAAATAAATAAATGAAAATAATTTAAATGGTACCAAAACCAGTATGGAACCAAGGTGATACAAACAAAGTACGCAACATAAATCCTAAGGTAATATCCTTAATAAATGAATAAGTTTCATGGGAAACTACTAAGGCCCTAAATTGAGATATTCCAAGACATAATCAATGAAATCCATTTATCAGTATGCTCCCATGGTATTATCAAGTACTCATGGCCATCAGATCCCAAAAACTGATCAAGTATTATCAATTATCTTTTATATTCTAATCAGTTCAACAAAGTTAGTATAGACTAAAATAAATCCATTACTTAGATAATTAGTTTCCCATAACATGTCAAAGTGGAGGTGAGTAGTCAATAAACAAAATTATCAAGACATATATCGAGGTGAAAAAACAATAAATCTCATCACACCTATGACACCCTTGCATGAAACAACCCCTTTATCAGTAATCAAGCATCACATAATAATAAAATAATTTCATATACCATGAAGGGTAAAAGGACTAAAAATACATAAATCCAAAAGGGATCAAAATAAGGGTTTATAATCCTCAAACTAACTCATTTTATAAAGTGAAAACCCGACCATTAAAACCAACTTGGAAAACCATGTTGTAAAACCATCCTTTTAAAACTAACAAGTACAATAACTTTAAAAAGGATACTTTATTACCTTATGAGTCACTTAAAAACACCTTTTTGGTTGAAAAATAACCCTTAAACCATGGGCTACATTATTTAGAAATCAAAATGGTGCCACCGTGGCTCCTATAAACCTCATATTCATTTAAAAGAACCTCTTAGGAATTTTGACAAACACTTGGCATGCACAAACATTTTAGTTCAAAAAAACATAAGAAATTCATCAAAATCCAACATTATAAGTCAAATAACATTTGAAAATTTTTATAAAACACATAATTAGTATTATACATAGGCATAACCTTATATAAAAAGGAATTATAAAACCCAATAATTTCATGACATGTGAAACAAAATAATTGCATAAAAATAATTACCTTAATCAAGTGAAAACCACCCACCTTCCATGGAAGGAGAAAAATAGATCAAAGAAACAACCTATTCATTACCCAAACAACCAAATCCCTATGATTATACCAATACATAACTCTCAATTTGACCCCCATGGTGATTAGGGTTCATGGGAGAATGGAAAAACAAAGGGAATGAAGGAAGAGAGGAGGCAAGAAAAAGAAAATAGGGACTCACCTTCGAAAATATCTTGAATCCAAGAATAAATTTACAAAATACAAGAAAAATAGGAAAATATCTCCCTTATTATCTCTTATTTAATCCATTAATGGGATAGAGGAGAAAATAAGTCATATCCCCTTAAAATTTTGGGGTGTAATTAGAAAATTATAAATATTAAAACTAGGTGGACCAACATATGGAGTGGCCCCATCCACTATGGTGTAACACCCCTCTATAGGTACCTATGTGGCATGGAATCCAAGGCCTATAGTTTAGATAACTTCCTTGGGGAAGAACTAAGGATTTCAAGCTCTTATACACTATGACAAAGCACTTATCACCATAATGTAACTTTGTATGTGACATCCTAACTACAAATAAAAGCACCTCCTCTGGGAAGAACTAAGAATCTCTAGGCTTAGTCCATTGTAGTGAAATGGGTGCTCACTAAGATGTGGTCATACCTCTATGAAATTTCATGAAGGAAAGTAAAATCCTTCACTAGAAAATAATGACCCACTATACCGTGAGGCCTTAGAGCATGGGATGGATTTATACAACTAAAAACTACAGAACAACAGGAATATGAAGGATCCAAAAAACCATTCATATTTTCAAAAACTCTTGATAATTTTAAATTAACTTGAAATTACATAATGTTAAATACCACAGTGACATGAGGGTGTTGTGTATTGCTAATGGTGATGTTGATGTTCGAACTCTCAAACAAGTTATTAAAATATTCATCACATTGCTGATCACTCTTATTAACACACCTGATAAAAAAATATATTTCATTTATAAATTATACTATACTCAATAAATTTATGATAAATAATTTTTTTAAACTACTATATACAAACATATATGTTTATTAGGTCAAAGTGACTGATTGTCGCATCATGAATACATATCATGGACTCTAATTTTACTAAACTACCCTTCATTAAATAGTTAACATCTTTAAAGGTCCTTATGACATCATATATTAAAGGGGAAAATTTTGTATAATTAAATTTTAGATTTGACATTCATAATAAAGAGTCAGTTGATTTTTATCACTCTTCCCAGTGTAAATGAAATTTATTTGTGTGACTGATTAGGATCATTTTTTGTAAAAGTATATATGAAATACATTAGAAAAATATTTTTATTTAAATTTATTTACTAATTTTAATTTTTTTATTCTAGATATTTATATTATAAGTTTTCAGTTGATTAAAAATTAAAACATCATTCTAGATTTGTGATTACCCATATTAATTAATCAAAATCAATATCAATGGGTGAAGATTAAATTGTCGATAAAATAGAACAAATTGTAAGAGTGATTGAAGAAAATTAAATATAATTTAACCTAATACTAATATCTACCCTGCAAGGGTAAAAAAATATACATTAGTTGTTTTTATGATAATTTTTCATTATTAGTATATAATATTCATTATTATTAAAAAAATAGGATACACTGAATCCCAGTTTTGAAAAATCTAGTCAGTCTAATGATATATTTTTTTGGATCCAATGTATGGATATCTAATAAATTGATCATACATGATGTAAATTTCAAAATATTAAACATTATATTTTCAATATTTTGTATTATTATAATTATATGTTATGTAATATGTATTATCATTCATGTTTTCTTTGGTAATGTGGTGAAAATGTATGAATGGGTAATGTGATTAAGGAAAATGAACAAAAAAACAACTAATGGACTATTATAAATAGAAAAACATTGTTGAATATATACCAACCATTTATTATTGAAACATATATCATAAAAAATATTATAATTTTCAATGTTCATATAGTTCCCAAAATAGAAAAATGTCAATGAATCTACTTATTATTCCTGAAAATTTTAAAAAGATATTTTATCCTATATAATATCTCAAATTATATTAAGGGTATCTATTATTTGTTTCTAGTCATGAATATATACACTTTTAATTAACATATTTTTAACCCATTAGTTTACTTACATTTTTTTGTACAATATTATTTTTTATTATTACTCATATTTATATGATCAGATAGATGAATTCATAGATGAATAGGTCGGTTATATATTTTTTTAGAATATTCAGATAATTTTTTAAAACTTATTTACCAATGACTGTTATTCCAACTAGATTTAATGCCCTTAGATGGGGGGTGAATTAGAGTATGATAGATTAAAACAAATTTCCCTTTTGGATCTAGTCTTATAATTAAACAAAATACTTGTCTCTCCCCTTTCTCTATTAATGTATGAGTATAAATGAAAACATGCGTGCGAAACATCAATTTTACTTGGTTCACCTGCACTGGGCTGCATCCAATGATCATACATAGTCAGTGTACCTATGTACTAAATCTACTAATATAAACTTTTTTTATAAAATTTTAAGTATACAAAATATCCCTCCAAGTTCATTACCAATTACAATTTTAAATAACACTACTCTCTCAACTAAAGTGTGATATTTTCCCCTTCAAAAGATTCTTCAATTGATCACTTGAATTAATATTGTTTACACCTAATTTTGTGCATCATTAAGTACAAATTTTATCCAATTGATGAGTTAAAATTTTACCATATAAGTTTTGGGAAATTATTTATGGTTTATGAAACAATCACCTTTTCACTACCTTTTCACAACTTGCACACAACTTTCACACCTTTCACACAACTTTAATATTTTGTCACAGAACTCCTAATTTTTCACAATTTGTTAGACATTAAAAAGTCTCACTTGGTTTTTATAGAAACAAGTTAATTTTTGTACACAAATGGTGATTGATTAATTTATTCAAAAAATAAATAGATTACCATAACTCTTATATGATTCAAAACCCAAATTTTTTTAAGGGTTAGAATACTCAAAAGAGATAGGGTACCAACCTATTTTTAGACATGGTCAAAATTTCTCAGAAATTTCTTGTTTGTAATAATCTTTTCACAAATTTCATTTCTCACTTAACATCAATGATTTTATGTCACCTTTAGTGCACAACTCTCTATCTTTGTGTAACTCCCATATATATTTCATGGATTCTTGAAACTCTCTCTATGTTGTGCAACAGAGTCCTTCACGGATATTCATAACTTTCATGAAACACTTTACTTGGAAATAATTTTATTATCCAACCTTGAATCTTCAATTTTTTTCAACATTTCAAAACTAATAAACCCTTTTTCATAATTTTTTTCATTTTCATGAAAATATTACCTTTTTCAAAAACAACTTTTCTCTTCCACTAAATTTTAGACCCCAAAATTTGGAAAATACAAGGAATTACCTTAATCTTATACACAAAATTTTTTATAAACCTTATAGATATTCTATCCCTCAATTATTGACCTTTTTAAACAAACTCTATCAATAACCGCGCTGAAACTTCACAACTGGCCTTATCAACCAGCTTTTTGAACAAACACAATCAACTAAAAAAACTTCAAATATTCCCTAAGGTATTTTTTAACAAAACTAATTTATTTATTTAATTTTATTATTTATAATGTTATTTTATAATTTATTACGCAATAAATATTTTAAAATGAGAATCACATACTCAAAACTGATCAAACAAATTAGGATTTATATAAAATTGTAGAAGAATTATTCATGATTAATGTGTATTGTGTCTAGAATGAATAAAACAATTTTTTTCAATATAAAATTGATATTTTGTTCTGAAACATGCATCACCTAATGTGTGTTGTGTCTAGAATGAATAAAACAATTTTTCTCAGTATAAAATTGATATATATTTTGAAACATGAATCACCTAATAATAAATATAGAAATATGTTTATATTGTCCTGAATCTATAGGAAAATGATATCTAATTCATTTTTTGAATTTATGAATGATCCTAAATTAATTATAACTCACACTATGGTTAAAATTACTAAAAGTTCACAATTCTAATTTAAAAGTAATATTTTAGTTCAAAAAATGATTATCATTCTCAAAACTATGAAAATGAGATTTTATTTTCCTAAAACTCTATGATAATAAAATTTACTTTACTTTTGAGTTATAAGGATGAACTAAATGTCATGATGATGTTTGATGTGGTCATATTGAAATAATGTGTATTTTTTTATTTTAATTCTTTTTAAAGGTACAAAAGCATTCCATATACACAAAAATGAGAAAATACACTTTGATTATCATGAAACTCTAGGATAATGATCATTGATTCATTTTCGGAATATAAGAATGAATAAAATGTCTTTTTGAATCACAAAGTGGTTAAAATGACCAAAAGGGTTAGTTTATAATTTAAAATTTATATTTTATTTCAAAACATGTACCACATTATCAAAATTTATAAAAAAATATCATATTTTTAGAAAAATATATAAAAATAGATTTTTTAAGATTTAGAGATAAATCAGACATCATTTTGATGTGGTGTGTGGTCGGAAAGAGATAAAGTGTATTTCTCCATTTTTATCATTTTAAGATGTATAAAACAGGCATTACATAATCAAAGTTGAGAAAATGTGTGGCATATAGAAATATAACCCACATTATTCTAACTAATTGTTGGTTTGAAATGACTAAAAACACATGTTTTCAATTTAAAAGTGGAATTTTATTTAAAAACATTGTTTCTATGTTGAATTATAAGAAAATAGTCTTGGATTTTCATAAAACTTTTGGAAAATTATTTTTGATTCATTTTTTCCATGTAGGAAAAAAATGACACATTATTTCAATGCATGGTGTGATTTTAATGACTAAAAGTGCTTGTTTTCAATTTAAAAGTCATATTTTAGTTTTAAACACGTGTCTTGTTCTTAAAACCATGTAAACAAGATCAAATTATCTAGAATATTTAGGAAAATGAACATTAATTTATTTATGATATATGAAAATAAACCACACATCATTCTTATGCATGGTGTGGCCAGAATAACCTAAAGGGTACTTTTAAATTTTAAGTGTTTAAGAGGTATAAAATGTGTATAACATACTCAAAATTGAAAAAAAATATATGATTATTTCAGAACTATAAAACAATGATAATTGATTCATTTGTGACATATAGGAGTTAACCACACATAATTCTAAATCTTTATGTGGTTAATATGATTGAAAACATATGTTTTCAATTTAAAATTTGCATTATAGTTCAAAACATGAATCACATGCTCAATTATAAGAAAACAGATTTTCATTATCATGAAACTTTAAAAAATTTATCATTGATTTATTTTTTAAATTTAGTAGTGAACTTTGTGTAATTATGATGCGTAGTGTGTTTAGAATGACCTATAATTTACTTTTCCATTTTAATTGGTTAAGAGGTACGCACATCACATGATCAAATATGAGAAAACACACTTGGATTATTGTGATACTCTAGGATAATGATTTTTATTCATTTTTGATATGTTTTGATGATCCATAAATCATTTTGACTCATGATGTGGTTTTAATGACTACAAAAAAATGTTTTAGTTTAAAAATTAAATTTTAGTTTAAAACATGCCTTACATGATCAATTCCAAACAAAAGATATTGAATTATCACGAAACTCTAAGAAAATGAGATATTGTTTATTTTTGAGCTATAGTAATGAACTAAACATAATTTTGACACATAGTGTGATAAGAAATGCCTAGGGTATATTTTTCTATTTTAAGCTTTTAATAGGTACAAAATGAACTTCACTTACTAAAAGATGAGAAACCATGCACGAATTGTTGTGAAATTCTATGATAATGATCATTTATTTATATTTTATATGTAGGAATTAAGTTAGCATAATTTTGGATTTTTGTGTTTTTGAAATGATTGAAAACATGAATTTTAAATTTAAAAGTAACATTTTAGTTCAAAATTTGAATAACATGCTCAATTTTAATATTTTTTTTCGGATTTTCATGAAACTCTATAATAATTATTTTTGATTTAATTTTTTCATGTAAAATTGACTACATGCCATTTAAACATGTAGTGTGGTTGGAATGACCTAGATTTTTTTTTCATTTTAAGCATTTAAGGGATATAAAATATGAATCACATACTCAAAAATGAGAAAACAAACTTATAATATCATGAAATTCTTGGAAAATGATCAATAATTCATTTTTGTCATGTTAGAATAGCCATTACTTCATTATGACTCATAATGTGGTCAAAATGTATCAAAACACATGTTTTAAATTTAAAAGTTACATTTTAGTTAAAAACATGTGTCACATGATGACTCATTGGAAAAAATTGGATTTTTGTAAAAATATAGAACAATGATGATTGATTTATTTTTTTACTTTTGGAAAAAACCAAGTTTTATTCTAACTCATGGTTTGGTCAGAATGACCTATGGTGTATTTCTTTTCATTTCAGGTGTTTATTGTAACTTCCCCAGGATTGATACCAATCAATAGTTTCCTAACTTAAGTGATACATGACCTTATCCACACCACTTCATATGAAATAATTTGTCAACTAGTAATGAGGGTCTAAGGTGTTACTATGGGGAGGCTATTACTACATATCAGAGTGAATAAACAAACAAAAATAACTAAACAAAATCCACAATAAAAATAATAGTTGAAAAATAATAACCATATTCATGATATAACAAATGGAATTCTATCAAACAAGCATGCATCCCACTGATCTCATAATGGTGGATCACGTATGTAAAATAAATAAAGGAATTACAATTTACAAGGAGGCTCCACTCCCATATGTGAGCCTCACCTCATCCTAGTATCCAAACCCCCATCGATATTCCCCAGTATGATAATGCAACATTGGGACTCTGTCCAACCAAAACCCTATGAACAATGTGGTTTGCTCGAGTACCCAAGTTCCATGGATTCATGATAATGGTGGGATGAAAAATTCGTAATAAACCACCAATATTGTCTCTAACATAACTAGTTGATACAGTGTACACACATGTGATATGTTGGAGTTAGTATCCTAGAAGAAAATACTCTATAATTTTGATTACCTACAGATTAAAATACATGAATATTAATAAATATATTATCACATGATGATTTTTATTCTATGAAACAATAATGTGATACTTTTCTTAGAGTATCTGTCACATTGAAAAGTCAAAATAGTTCTTATTATAATGAGAACCTTGAAGTGTCGTGAAAATATTATTAATCATATGTTCTATGGCTAGATGGTGTCCATTAAAAGGAAAACATATGATTTTAGGATATTAGTTGTTGGAGGATCATAATGAGACATTAACACTTCTTCTCATGAACATTTCACTTGTTAATATCCAAGAGAGGTGGTTTTAAGAAGATACCTACCAATATGAATTCCACGTGTTTTATTTTTCATTGTATATTCCTATATAAAGATGTATGTTTAAGTTCTTAGACTTTATATTATTAATAATTTATATCATTAATCATGTACTTTGATGTATTGATGAAAAATATGACGATATATACTCACATCGAGGTAGGATATGATGAGTGTGTCAAATGTGATGTGACATTAATGAATAAGTCAAGAAAGGATTTATCCCTTTTTAGTTCAAAAGATTATATCTTAGGTCCTTTAATTGAAATAGAATTGTCTGAATAAGTCTATGGCCATGATGGTTTATTAAGAAGTTCATTTCAGGAATTCAAAGAAAAATATATCAAGAATATAGGTTGATGACATAAGTATGAAACCTGTTTAATGAGATATCAATACAAAAGTATTATATTACATAGTGAGTGTCTCTATGAGGTTGTTTTAATTTTGATATTAATAACTTTATCTATGGGCTCCTTGACATGTTTCTAGGAACTGGTCTTGAACTCTAGGATAATTTTCCTAATGTCACTGAGAAAGTGACCTAGAGGGTCACACACAAGTGTATTCAAAACCTCTATTAGATTATATTTGAATTTAATATTAGAATAAATATTATTTTTTATACCAAGGAATAATAATTATTCAGGTTATGTTAATCTCATAAATTCAATCACAAAGTTATTCGAAGGAGTATATGTGGGTTGAATATTAATAAATAGTTATTCACCAATTAGTGAATATATTATTTATTGAATTAATAATATAGTGATATTAACCTTTTTAAATAAATGCTTATTATTCAAGGTTTGATAAATTCCAAGGAGGTTTAAAAGGCTATGTTAAGGGTCTATATTAAATGATATAATTTATTTAATACCATTTAAATAAATAAATATTTATTTATTTAAGAAATGATATTTAAGTATCTGTGAATTAGCACATGTTATGAATAATATTAATAATAATAATAATAATAATAATTATTATACATGGGGTTTACTAAGAATTAAGAAATTAGTGAAGGGACATTGTGTAATAACTAATTGCCCAGCCTAAGTATGTAACCTAATATTTATCATTTCTAAGGTTAAGGATTTTTTTGTGCACAACATATTCTCTTGATATAATTATCTAAAGACCAATGTGAAACCTGTCAATAATTCTCTCAAGATCAATAGAAAATGATCCTCCTCATATCTCTCAAGACTAAGAGAACTAGTGAGAATCCATCAAGACTGAATGAATTCTTATTATGATCAGTGATGAAAGATGTAAAATATTTGTATTTTTCACGCTAGCAGTTATAATCCCATTGATGTCGTTTTGAGGTTCATGGAGTATTTGTTGATACTAGTAAAGGGATTATACCTTGGATTCTTCATCGCAATGATGATATGATTAGAATGTAAACCAAATTGACAATTAAGAAATAATTAAAAGTTGAGGTAATTCTTATGTATAAATTAATTATAAATCATATGTGAAAATACCCTCTCTATAAATATTTTTTGGATGTGTTCATCGACTATTGAGGATTTAATTTCATAAAACTCATGAAAAAAATTATTAGGCATTGGCCAAACTGCTTTAGCTATACCCAAAACCTTTATTTGGTATCAGAGCAATCGCAAAAAAATTATTACATTTTTCATAAAATCAATCATTTGTTTCATAAGTTTTTATTTTCCATTTTTCATTATTAATGTAAAATTTGATATAACAATATTATTTAGTTTCATATGATCAAAAATATGATAAGAAAATATGAATAATGCTCAAATATCTCATCCAAAGGTGCAGAGGATTCTGTCTGGATGATGGAGATACACGCCATGTAACTGAAAATCACATGCCGTATACCCATACTCAACCACACCAAGATAGGATACACAAATAAAAACACATAATGTGGGAGAAAAATACAAGGTGTATTTACATTCCATGTATTGAATATCATTTGGCATATTGATTGACAGGGTTACAAAGTATGTAGCTGGTGTGCACACTGTTTAACCCCACATTGTTTGGCCTCATGAAAATTGTCAAAGTCATGTGATCAAAGTAAATGGAATGTAAATAATACAAACTATTTATTGGATTATAACTGATAAACATGATCCAGTTGTTATTACATGTTTTATATCTAGTGTAAACATTTTGTAACATATAAAATCCCATGCGTAATACATGTAGAGTCCCTAGTCGTGTAGTGTATATGGATAAAAATAGAGTGCATGCCACGTAACTGATTGTATATTCCATATAAATCACACCCATTAACTTAAATTATATTCTAATATAGGTGTTTCATGTGATTAAAATACATGAAAATAAAAATTAATTATATCAAAACCAAACTACATAGTGTTTAGTTCATTATACACACCGTGTGACATGGTTATTCCCATGAATTACAAACTGAGTGATTTTATGCAAGATTTTTGGAATTAAATCCTTAAATTAATTATTTTACATTTTATTATATATATAAATGTTGTATATGGTCATCATACACACCATTTACTTCACAAGAATCATCAATAATACATGTCATGTATATTCAGGCATGTCGTTTGGTCAATAATCCTACGTATACTACACAGTTTAACCTATGAAACAAAAAGCTCTGTAATTTGGTGACACACTTTGTAGTTTGTAAAATCCATATAAGTACACAATACATGACAATGAACATACAAAGAATACGTTACATGTTATGTGAGTGATAATACATTCCATTTAAATCATAAGTATATATGTTGTGTTCCCTCAAGTACATGTCATGTAATTAAATTATAGATTGAATTTAAAACTGACTATAAGGGTACATATCATGTTACTTGTCAATACATGTTGTGTACTATATAATTTTAAATTAAAATTAATTAATTTAATTTAATAAAAATTATAGAGGATGAGATTCTCAAGGGATATTTGGATGGAAAATTAAGATAAAAGAATTAATTAATAAATTGGATAATTAATTTATTAATTCTAGAATTCTATTTTAATAAATAATTAATTGAAATAAATTCTATATAGTTTAAATGCATATAATTTTCATGGATGGATGATCATTATCTTTACTGATCTATGTATGTGTTGTGTTTCTATTTAATTTAATTATTTATTATTTGGGTTTTGTGATAAATTTGTTATTAAATTAAACATGATACATGTGAATCATCCCTTCCTACTTATTATGTATAAGACTTTTTGTATATGGTTTATTTTATATAACCCTAATTCCCTGATTCCTCTCACATGTTCGTGATTAATCATATGTATTTTTGAAGCTCCCATATGGTGTAAATGGGTCAAGATGGAATCGAGGTGATACTAACCAAGTAGAGACACAAGTGAAAGGTAGAATTCTACAACTAAATCTAAACCCATCTCAAGGATTTATTCCCCTAATGTTAAAATTTAGGTTTATCATATACTCAAGAAATCAAACAATAGTTAAATCTCATGATCATGCCACATATTTATCCTTTTTTATCAAGTGAATGGTAATTTATTCATTTATGAAATGCATGTATATTTGATGTTTAAATGCAATCACATAAAGTAAATGAAATAATAATCATACTAAGATGAAATAAAATAAATCTATTATACATAAATTATTTCATCAACGTGTGGTCAATTAATTATATAAAATACACATAATATAAAAATAAATTTAATAGGATAAAATAAATGATATTTATGTATAAGATAAATGAAATCCCTCAAGAAAACATTGAGTTAGAAAATAATTCCATTACTTGAGTTAAAATTGCACCACAGTTCAAACAAACTGTATAAATTACATTAGAGTGCATTCCATTATCAAAGAGTTTTATCAAGAAGTTTTGATTTGACTTAACCTAGTTGGAATTAAGGGTTTACTACATCCACAAGTCTTGGTGTAACTATAAGGAAAGTTTTGGTGAAATTTGAGTCCATGATTTTAGGATTGAGGAGTCCACTCGATAGATCAAAGAACCACAAGTTCATAAAGTTGGAAAGATCACCTACTTAAATACATTAAAGTGATTTGATAAGGTTGCAGTCTAGGTCACTTGAAGGGAAATATGGATCCTTGCCGCTAGAATCTTCACATGATAGGATATTCTAAATCTGATAGTGAGGGCTATAGGGATTTGATAAAATAGTGGGAGACTAATAAATAATTTTTATTATGTCACCTTTTAGTAATAAAGAAAAATTAACAAAATTTACATTTATTATGGAAAATGGAAGATAATATAACCTCAAAATTATCCTTATGATCGATGTTGGATAAATAAAATCTTTTTATTGGTACAAAATCTATTATTGGTAGAGGAAATTTCTTATTAGACTAATTTGAGAGTGGATGTTCTACATGTTGTAGTACCTCATTTTATATTAATATACTTATAAGGATGCTAGTGAAGAGGATCATAATATATTCTTGAAATATATAGATGATGTGCGACTCTCTTTAGGTCACATTTATGTTTTTATTTTGGGCCTTTATTATCTATTTTGATTTTATATAGTCTTTTGGGAGTTAGGGATCAATAATTTGGAGTTTTGGGAGAAACATGTCAGGCGCATGGTCTATGCATGATTAGTAGAAATTGTGTGGTAACCATGAGATATAACTATGTCAACTCCAGTGGTGATTTTCATGGTTTGAGCATGGTTTGTCTAATCATGAAAGTTTATATTAAGACCATATAGATAAATGGGTTCGGGTCCCAGGGTTGTTTCATTAATTGTTCATGGTTTGACTAACCGTGCAACTTTTCTAAGGTAACTTCTATTTTATTTTCAAGGGGAAGCAAAGACTATGTAGTATATGTATAGTTTTTCTAACAATGCAGCCTAACCATGTGACCCATATGGATTTCTTAAAATTTTAAAATTACCCCAACACCCTTTCTTGGATTAACCTCTAATCTCTTTTTAATGTCCCATTATATCAAACCATCTATTCCCTGATTCTCTTGTTGATTCTTTCTTTATTTCTTGGAAATTATCCATCGATTTGGGTGGATCTCTTTAAGGTTTGTGAGAATATCCTATTGATTTATTCACTTTTATCTAGATTTTATCTCAATATCTATTCTTCTAGTTTTTCTAGAACCCTAATGGGCTATGTTTTTTAGATTTAGATGGGTTCATGTGGAATTTATGAGGTTTCTTTGGATCTAGGATTCTGAGGACCTGATCTCTTCATTTCCAATCACCATTTTCAAAGGTTACCAGGTTTCCTCCATTAGTGAGGTAGGTTTCAATAAAAATATTATTTTATCTTATGATTTACTTGAAATTCTTGTAAATTCATTTGCTTTGGTTTATGAAGATGATTTATTTGATATCAAAGAAGGTATTTTTATGAAATTGCATCTTTGGTGGCATGTAAATTTCTTTTAAAGGGGATTTTAATTAAATAGATTTTTCTGCACATTATGTGTTTGATCAAATGCCTCAAATATGTTATTGAAAAAAAATAATTTTAAAGCATTAAATTGGTGATTATTTTCTTGGGAAAATATTTTATAAAATTATGATAATTTTTTACATAACTATTTTATGAAAACATTGAATATGGGAACCTTGGGTGTGTTGAGTTATGAACATATTCTAACCTTATTGTGTTTAGAACCACTAGGGTTTATGGTTGTGATGTCTATATATTTTGGAAGGACTCTAAAATAGAAGGATGTATAGTATTCCAATATTAGTGTTCCTTCACATTCCCTAGTACATATTCCCATAAGATAGATCCAAATTTTTTCATGGTTTTATTCATGATGGAAATGTTTCAGGATTACTTTCTCATATAGTTATTATATGGTATTTTTTGTGAATGAATTTGATTATTTCCCTTTACTTATATTTCATAAACTCTGTCACATTCTTGTATATTTGAATATGGTTTTTTTAAGGTTAATCGAATGATGTTTTATGTAAATTATTTTCAATTTAAATTGCTTTATAAAACTTGCCTTATTTTAAATATAGAACCAATGGTTTAATAGAAACATAAATTGTATATATTCATAGTGGTGTTCTATGGGGATTTTTTTAGGGAAGGGTATCATGTAGCCTAATTTATTATCTTGTTTGATGTTTCCTTTATACTGGGATGGGATGGCAGTGACAAATGGTCACAGGGAGACTTGGTTTTGGTCTTGGTTGGTGTTGTTTATAGGTTTAGACTTTTGGATTGGTTTTGTATGTCACATGGTTGGGTAATTTTTCTTCTACATTTTACTATGATTGTTTACCCTTATATTATTATAAATTAGTTATGTTGTCTTATATTTTAGGGTAAAATATTTCCTATCATTGTGTATGTTGATATTCAAGTGCTTGTCTTCAACCCATGGTGATTGGAAATGTTCTTGGGACTTGGGTTGAGCTAGCTTGAGTTACATGTTTTGTTGATGTAGGTTGGTTCATTACAAAATGGTATTAGAGGTAATAGTTTTTTTTCTATAGGTTAGTTGGTATACTAGAGTAGGGCCATCACAACTTATGTGGTAAGTGAGGAAGGGTTCCTATCCATATCACTTTCTTATATGACCTTGAGTTACCATGGGTGCTAAGTTATTTTTCAACAAGATTTAAGATTTATTTTTGGCAATGATTTTGAGTTTATTTATATAATACTTTTAAAATTATTCTATTGGTTTTACATTTTTTTGCCTCTCATTTATTAAATTTATTTTTATCTTAAATTATTATTTTTTAAGGGATTTAATATAGATTTATAAAGTTTTTTTATTAGAATATGTGTTCCTAAGATAATCAGGTGTTATCTCATGTGTCTAATAGACAATGCATCATAAATATATATATTCAAACAAGAGGGAAGGTGTCACGAACCAACCTGGGGTAACCCAGAAACATTCACTCAAGTCGGCCTATGACATCCCCAAGACATGTTCCTAATCGACTCAGGGTGGAGATGGGCTGGCCCAGGTGACTGGTTTGGGATTGACGATAGATAGTTCATGAAAAAATTATACCAAAGCATAGGTTCTTTAGAGGAACTATATTTCAAAGTGAACTTTGTTATTTGGGTTGTCAAGTTATAATAATTAGAATTTTTAGGACTTGGGATGTAGGTATGAGGAAGTTTTTGGCCAACAATTCTATTTCTGAACCTTGGTTTACCATGGGAAGTTGGGTTTTGGTTTTTCCTTTCATTTTTTTCCTATTTTTTTCTTAGTATTTTTTTTTGTTTTGGTTGATGATGTTCGTTTTAATTTTCTTCTGTGGATTTTTTTGGGTCTTTTAGTATTTGGAGAATGAAATAGGATTTGGGCCAGTCGTTTTTAGTGAGATCATAAGGCTCAAAATTCCATGTGGAGCCCAAGGATGTGGTCTTGAAAGACTCTCTATGATAGTGGTGTGATTGGCATATGGCCACTAACCATTTGACCAAGTCTCCCATTGAAACTAGTTCCCCCCTCAGTAAATTTATTTGGGATCTTTCTTAATTTTAAAATTGTTTTGAAAAACTCATCTTAAATTATGAAACCCAGATTTAAAAAGGTGATGTTTTGGTCTCATAAATGAATAAAATAATGAGTTTTAAAAATTGATTTGAAGGATGTTTTGTTAAATGGATTTTAAATTAAATGATATTTTATAAAATAATGGTTGTTTTAAAATGATAAGGAGTTTTAATGGGAAAAGGGTTGTATTTATTGACATAATTCAATTTATTTCTAGTAGATTGAGATACCTTAGAGTGTGGATTTTGAAAATAGTTCTAAAAATAATGGTTAGTGAGATTTTTTAAACAGTTTTGTGGAATTTTTGGGTCAGTTTATTTTTATGTTTGGTGTTGAATTATAATTAGTTCTTTATGGTGATATGGTTTTGATTGTGTTTTTATTTTCTTATTGTTTAGAGTACAACCCCACTAAGCTATAAGGAATAAAAAAGAGGATTTAAGGGCAGATCTTCCACTGTTTACTTTTGGCCAATCAAGTCTTGTCTCGTTCGTTTAGTTCTATAGTTCTAGACATGAATATTAGTGGTTCTCATTACCAATAATTCAATGAGAAGTTTCAAGAGTTGAATCCTCTCCACTTATTCAAGTTTCTAGAACTATAAAAATCTTATAAATGGTTAAAAAACATCAAGGATATTTTCACTCAACTCAAGATTACCGAGCCTCTTAAAATCAAGTTCAAAAATTTTATGCTCGGAGGTCTAAGTTGGAAGTGGTAAAAGTTGCTCATTAGGACCCAACTTCGATAATACCTCCCCTAGGAAATCTTCATGTCCTTGTTTATCCAACAATACTCCTCTATGGTTAGGAAGGTGGTGTGGGATGTAGAAATCTGTTGCCTTTAGTAAGGAAATAAGTTAGTGTTCTACTTTGTCTGTCATATTATGGATCTAGTCCTCTATATATCAGAGTTGTATAAGTATTATTATTTGAAATACTAACATTTTGAGAATGGGATTCATCCTGATATTCAGTTAAGGGAGTCAACATTCGGTCTAAACTCCTTTTCTAATATGGTGAGGCAAGTGATTTGGGTTGAATTCGTGTTAATAGGGGTGCTCGAGGTATCCAATCCTTATTCAATCTATGGAATTAGTTAAAGGAATTCCATTAAAGAGATAGCAAATAAACCCAAAGTTGATTATTATCATAGTGGAATTAAAAATCCTTCTGATGTTTCATTATTTTCTTTTGGGCATAGGACCCTGGTTTGTCTTCAATGTAGAAATTAGGTTCATGATACTTATTCATACCAAATTACTCTGTAAACTTTTCATGGTTGTGGTTGTTTGGTCCATATTCAGAGGTTCTTTAAGGGTGTCACTTAGAAGAAGAGTGAAGTCAGATTCACTCCCTCAAATAATATTTTAGTTCAATCGGATTAATATACCTCAAGTTCAAGTTCCATTTAAGTATTTTGATGTAAATGTTGCTTTTTTTTGTAATGGTTGTATATTGCGGTGACTCCTTTTGTTTGGAGTGAAAATAGATGTTGTTTATCTTTGGGAAATTATCTTTTAATGGAATATCCTTTTAGGAAATTCTAAGTATCATCATCATGGAGTGAAAGCGTGTTCCTTTATGTTTCTTATTACAGACATATATTTCTTTATGATATTTTATGTGGTCGTTCTAGTTCATAAGGTTAGTGTTTGATAGCTGTAATTAAATGGTACCTGGTAAAATCTAATATGGTGGGGAGTCCACCATGTCCACCTAATTTTTTTAAATAAAACCCTTTGTTTTCTACCTTTTTGTTTATTCTTATTTTCTCTTGAGAAGTTTTTAGGTGGTTTCCTATTAAGTTGTTTGAATCTAAGTTTTCCTTCCCTTAGAGAACATGGGGATTTTGGGGTTGGATCGATGTATTTAGTTGTGGTGGTGGTTGGTCTTGTGGTTAGATACTTTTATTGTTTGATAAATGGTTTGAGTCCAATATTTTACTCTAGGATAGAGATGAAAGTTTTGTTTTAATAGTGGTGAGAGAGATCTTTATTTTAAGGAGTCAAATCACGTGAGAGTGTGGACCTTTTTTTCTACTCAATCAACTGGAAACATTAAGGATTTATAGGGGAAGAAAGCGTTATGGTGGGCAGAATTTTCACAGCCTAATTTTTTTTTATTTTTGGTTTATCAATTTTTCTTTCGATTTTCCCTTGAGTTTTGGGTGTTTCAAATTGAAATTTTTTTTGGGCTATTTTCCTTTTATTGCACAGTTTATGTGCATGGATAAGGGGAAGCCATGTGACCTCATAATGCAAAGTCCCTTTTCAATTTATTTTTTCTTTAATGGTTTGGGTTTTGTGGGTAGTGCATAGTTAGATTCAAACCATATATATCCTAGGGGTAACCATAAAGATCTTTGGATGTCCCTAGATGAAGGTGCATGTCTTAAGAATGGTTAGTTAGAATCATTCTAGGATAACGTGCATGGATGTGCAGTTTTTAACAGAACCAAACCACATGGTTGGTGCATGGTTTCCCAAACCATTCATCCAAACCATGTGGGTATCTTTTGATTCTAGTAAGAGATGCATGTTTAGTAAATAGTTTTCCAAACCATGTAGACTAACCATATGTAGTGCCCATGTTCATTATAAATAGATTTTTACCTTTTTACCCCTCTAATTTTTAACCGATAAACACCCCATTATTTCCCCATTTGGATCATGTAACCCTAGGGAGCTCCTAACCTATTCCTCATACCCATCCTCTTCTTCCAATGGTTATTCCAAGTGATTTGTTCAATATTATGGGGTGATTTCCCAAGGTAATCCCATCCTTTATTAGTCTTCTTTATACTTATTCCATTTTATCTTGCGTTCCTATTCTACCTTGGTTCATTTGTTCTAGGTTTCATGTTCCCTTTGTTTTATTTTGGGTATTTTGTCTTTTTAAGGTTCCTTTCGGGTTTTATTGCTTATTTGTACCTCCTTAAATACATTTTGATTTACCATTAACCAAGCACATTGAGTTTGAGGTAGGCTTTCCTATGCACTGGCCTTTAAATTTAAGAATTATTAATTTCTTTATGTTTATACTATTTTTAATGATAATTAGTATTATATAATGTTTCAAGGATTATTTATAATGAAATCAAGTTGTTTTCTATTTGAATTAAATTGTGTGTACTTTTTTATGTGGCCTTGCACAGCAAGTGTTCAATAAAATGACTGGTTGGCCTTTATAAGTGATTTTCAGTTTCTAAATGATGTTTTGGATTTCCAAAGGTGTCTTAAATATTTCATGAAATTATAAGGGGTGTGTTTGGATATATTTGAAATGGTTTGTCACTCAAAGGATATGTGAGGCATAATTAGAACTTTTTAAATGGGTTTTTCTTTGTAAAAATCTCCTTGGGATTTTTATATTACCTTAACCATTTTTAAAATGGGTGGGGGAATCCTGATTATGGTACTTATCTCATATATCAATGGTTTGAAGGTAAAGGGACTATTCCTTAGGGTGGTTAGGGGGTGGTGTCGGTATGTGTGGACCATGTGGTGGATTGTGCTTATTATATATATATGTTAGATTGTTTGACATTGCTTGGATCACCTCCATTTTAGATCTGACACGGGAAGCTTGCATAACTATAAAATTATCTAAGAATGATTGTTGTAGTAGTTTAGGATTACGATCTAGATAATAGACCCTTAGTATGGACACTCTCTATTTTGGGGATGTTCCCCTGAGTTAGGTCAGGTAGGGTATGGCTGATCATTAGGTCTATTTGATTATGTGTCTCATACAGACAAGATGAATCAGGTTATAATATGTTCTAGATTTTTTTCTAAGCTCCTAGATATTCCCATGTTCTCTAACACTTATTTATCTAAAATGGATAATCAAGGTGCCTCATATTCTATGATTACTAGGATACTAATTTCATATTTCCCTCAATATGTTTTCATTACTTATACTCTTTATCTATAGTGCATCTCTTTGGTAAAAGTGAATTTTTGGTTTTTAAATGTTTTCATGGAGAATATTTCAAAAAATGTTTCATACTCTCTTTCAACCCTTTGCACAAACAATTTTTTTTCATTTTCTATCTCTCTTTCTATATAAAATGATCAAGCCTTCTCTTTTTGGAAATGAAACCTACTTTCAATGAAGAGTTTAATGGTGGTTGAATAATCAATTGTAGGTAACATTGTTTCTCTCTATGATTAGAACATTAATGGTGCCACTAAGATACTAGATTAAATTTTGATATCTTCTGATGAGAAAAATCATCAGGAGGATTTGGAACCGTCTAAAGTTATGGCAGTGGAGGGGATGACTATGCCGACGACAATAGATTCTTATCATGATAAACGAACTGAACGAAAAGAGGATAGCTCTGATTCTGAGAGAACTAATGCTTATATTTTGTACGAAAGGCTCCAATCACTTTCTATGAGTAGCGAGAGATTTAGAGGTTGGTGGCATGGTCATATAAGGGATGAATGGTCTGCATTTCAAGAAGAAGAAAGGAGTCTAAGTGGGAGATTGCTGAAAAATATAAAAAAATGGTTTTTCTTTGGGTTTTTCCTTGTTTTCCCGCACTCTTTTCAGTTACTATATTTTTACTGTTTTAATAAAATATTCTCAGCCACTATATTTCTAAAAAAATATATTTTATTTCAAAATTGAAGTAAATGAATATTTTTCAAAGGAATTTCATAGGGAATATTTTTACTTGGGAACACCTATTGGGTTTTAATACTCACACCTATACTTATATTCTTGTTTTAGCTTCAGGTGTAGATCCCTCTTGGTTTTGATCACCATGGAGTGATGTTTGGTTTTCAGTTCGGTGAGTGACCTGCGGGGTCACATATAGATCTATTTAGTCACTAGGTTTAGCTTTGTTTTATTTTTAGTTCATGTTTTGTTTTTTATGCTATTTATTTTATTTTATTTTGGGGTAATTATTTGTCTTCCAACTACTTTTTTATATTATATTGGGAAAAATCATTCCCACTACCTCTCATTTATTCCCTTGGAGCTTATCGACACCCCAAGGTGATTGGGACCGTGCCTCATGGATGTCATGGGCCGGCTTGAGTAACTAGTTCGGGGTCGACTCAAGTTGGTTCATGAAAGAAGGACCTATGAGGCATGTCCCATAAGAAAAACCTCAAGTCAACCCTACATTGGTAGAAATGGTAATTCTAACTATTCAATTATTAGGTCAAGCGGGTGATGGAAACCATAATTGGATGGTGGATCATTCTTTTAAGTTTATAAAAAAATCCACTAACCTTCCATGGTGATAAAGGAACCCAAGAACCAGAGGAATAGATTGAGAGAATATAGAGTTTTTTTTAATTTTTAAAGACTCTATATGACTCTAATGTAGGATTAACAACTTATATGCTTAAAGTACCTATAAGGAAATATGGGATTCCATTTTTCAAGCTAAGTTGTGTGAGGACCTCACTTTGACCATTTTCAAGAAATCATTCAATAAACAGTTCAATAAAGATACACTATTTTTGGTAAAGGATTGGGATTTTGTGACCTTATACCAAGGAGGTCATTTTGTGATGGATTTTTCTACTTGTTATACTGAGTTGGTTCATATGTCCCTAGAAATTATCTCTAATGACTACCTCAAGGCTAGGTATTTTGAGATGGTTCTTAAGACTGAAATTTAAATGATGTTTATTTTCATTTTTTTATACTATTTATAAGGTATTAAATAAAGAGGAAATGGTTGAGGTATACTTATCCATGAAGACAAGTCTTAGTAGAGCCTCTATTACAGCAAGGGGTAGCTAGGTTATGTCAACTGCCTAGAAAAGTAAGCACAATAAGGGTGCTCAGTTTATGTTAAGAGTAGTTTATAGTGCTTATTCGGGTCTCCACTAGGTGGTTTTCTACCATTGTGGGTGACTTATCAATACCAATATTGATTTTATGGTAGAACTAATGATTTTCTATCATGTGTAAAATCATGTAATCTTAATCATTTTTATGAAAGAGTATCCCTGGGTAGTAGCATTGGATCCAATCTTACTAAAGGATATTAGGTTTGTATTGAGGCAATAAAGGGGAATGGATTGAATTATCATGTAAAAGTGGATACTTAGGTAAAAAAGAAAGATTAGGGTGGGTCATAGGATGTATTTCTTTATACAGTGGAGTGTGCACTAGAGGAATCTAAAGTGGGGACAACTACTATGAGAGGTACTATGGTTATTGTTTCTTCTATATTCCTAGTTTATTTGATACTAGTGAATATCTTTATTTTATATTATTTAACTTGATTGGTGTGTTGGTATTACAATCGAAGATTATTCCATTTATTACGGATCTTTCTACTCCCTTAGAAATATGGAGCGAACAAGGTTTTAAATGTTTTGAGTGTCTAGTTATGATCAATGACCATGAGGCCATGTGGAACTTATTATTTCTTGATCTTGATATATTCAAACTCATTCTTGGAATAGATTGAAAGGTTTGTTTTAAATACCATATCAATTTTTATTATTTTTGGGTTATATTTCTATATCCTATCACAGTTACTCATTTCTTATTGGTTAAGTGTAATCCTAGAAATAGGAGAGTGAGGCCTATTGTTCCCAAGGCCAAAATGATCTCATGCTAATTTTTGGAGATGTTTCTTGATGTCATCGATGAAATATTAATCATTCTACATATTTCTATAGTGGATGAGTACCATAAAGTATTTACTAATTATTTTTATAGTGTATGAGTCTTGGGTGGATATTTGTTCTATCTGCAAGTGAGTAGGATATTTGTCGGAGTCCTATAGATGTGGGTTGAGATAGCATGGGTCTGGGACCAGTGGTGAGGATGGGTCCTCAGGATAGGGACAAGGGGGTGTGAAGTTTGTAGAGGTAGTTCATGGTGAACCAAAGGATAGACAAAACCCTTTACAGAAGCTAGATGTAGCATTGGGAGGCAAGGGTAAGGGCTATGAAAGTGGATATGTGCATGGCCTAGATTCATGGAATAAGGAACCTATATAGGGAAGTGTTATCCCTAAACATGGAAAACAACTAGAGTCCATCCATTTGGATCCATAAGAGGATGGGGTGTTGTAAGGACCTAGGTTGACTACTAAAAAAGCAGTGGGCCTAGAATTTACTAAATATGTAAGTCTAAGGAAGGAATATTTTGAATCTACTAATGAGGTTTCCATGGAAGTGGTTAATGTAGAAGAATATATTGAGAATAACTAGGATGTAGAGGAAAAATATTCAAGAGGATATACACACAGTGAAGGCAGTAAGGGCTGGGCGAAAGTTACAAGTGAGGTGATATTGGAAAGAGCCAATAAAAAGGGTAAAGTTTTCAATCATTTTCAGTGTCTTGAGGTTGATGACATGAGATTTGATTTGGAGGGGTCTTGATTCAGGAGAGTGCTGTTAAGGAGTTCATAGAAACACAAATTCAGGCAGTTGTATTTAATGAGGTTCATGATGAGAATATTGATTGTGAGGCCACTCATTCCGAATCATAGGATGTTGGCCTCAACTCGAATTTTCATCCTCCCAATGATTATAAAGAGTGTAATGATGCCTTTCAAGAGTTGGAAGGTGCTTCGTTCAGGCCCTCTATGGAAGGGAGGAAGGGAATTCGTAAGGAGAGAAAGGAATACTCCTACTTTCCTCTTCCTAGGGATACATAGTCAGTGAAGAATTTGAAATCCAAATAGACGGACAACCATTGAAAATTAGGTGTTGAGCTTAAACAATCCTTGGACATGCTCATGAGCTTGGAGGAAGAAACGGTGGAAAAAGTTTTGTCTCTCAATGGAACTGAAGAAGAAGCCGCTAAAATGAAGAGGATACCTTTTAGGATAACTCTCAATGAAGACCAATATGCATGTATAGACAAGCATGACTTAATATTAGTTGGGGGCTTCAATAACGGGAAAATCAGTCTTGAGGATTATATTCAGTCCTGGGACAATCTGATCCTCCGATTCAAAGATCTTATTATTGATGCACCAGCCACTCAGGTTTCATATTTATCCTAGAAATTGTTTAGGGAAACAGAATTTGGTAATATTAAGTTAATATTTAATGACTCTGTTTAATTTGGTGGTATTTGTTGGTTGGTTTTATAGGAACTCTTGTATGTTTTGTGTCTGCATTTGGATCACCTTTTTGTTTTGTTTTGTTGTGACGTTTGGTGCATCATAACCAGCAATATCTTGGATCTGATTTGGAAGGGGATCAAAGCATGAAGCGTTCATCAGTGCAAGCCTTTTGGATTTGGATGATTGAGAGGGTATGGCTTTTCCATCAGTTCTATGCCTGTGCACTTTTTCATGGGACTTCTTTCCGAAGGGTCTTGATTTGGTGAAGTCTTGTCAACATGGAGAAGTTTCTAGGGAGGAGAAGATCCTTTAGATTGTTCTGGGTTTTGTTCTACGAGGGTTGTTATGTGGTTTCCATCGGGATATCGTGGTTTCTCACTTTCCCCTTAAAAGTGTTTTGATAATAAAAAAGCAATTTTTAGTAAGTTGTATGGAACCCTTTAAGTTGAAGGATCTTAAAGTTTATCTTGGTGATCTTAAGGAAAAAGGATTTATTCATTCAATCATTTCACCTTGGGATTTATTGGTTCTATTTACAAACAACGCATATGGAAGCCTCTAGATTTTTGTTTCTAATCGAAAACATAATTAGGCTACTTTTAATAATAAGTATCCTTTACCTAGGATTGATGACCTATTTGATCAACTTAATGTAAACCAATGGTTTTCTAGGATTGAAATATATTTAGGGTACCATATTTTAAGAGTTTCAGAGAAGGATATTCCTAATACAACATTACTAATTATCTATGGTAATTGCAAGTATTTTTATTCCATTTGGTCATAATAATTCTCCTATGGTGTTTATGGTATTGATGAAATAGATATTCCATAGATCCTTAGACTCTTTTGGGGTTGTTTTCATGGATTAAATTTTTATGTATTCCAATTTTTTGGAAGAACATAGGGATCATCAAGAGTTTTTTCTTATAACTATAAAATAACATTATATGTGTGCAATGATTTATAAATATCAATTTTGGATAAATGAAGTGAAGTTTCTAGGATTTTTTATATCTAACAAAGGCATCACAATGAATCCTTAAAAGATATAAATGGTGATGTATTGGGAGAAACCATGGAATGTGTTTGAGATTCATATCTTCTTAGATTTGGATAGTTATTACAGATGTTTTGTTCAAGATTTTTCCAAGATTTCATCTCCTATGATAGAGTTTTCCTATAAGGGTGTTAAGTTCGAATGGAATAATAAGTTTCAAAGATAATTTGAGGAACTGAAGGTGAGAGTGAATTTAGATCTAGTTTTGATTTTACCAAAACCTATTTTGGGATATTATTTCTTTTTTAATGCCTTGGTTATGGGATTAGGATGCGTTCTGATACAAGGAAAATAGGTGGTGAATTATCGCTCTTTCCAACTATACCCTCATGAGATGAATTATCCTACCCATGATCTGAATTTGGTTTTAATTATGTATGATCTAAATATTTTTTTCACTATATTTTCAGTGATTGGTTTACTATGTATTCATATCATAAGATCATTAAGTATTTTTTTACCTAGAGAGACTCAAACTTATTATAGATATGTTGAGTTGGGTATCTTCAGACTATTGATTTTGATATTTCATATACACCCAAAAAAGGGAATGTGGTTTCTACCATGTTGAGAAGGAATTTAATAACTTATACCATGAAAGAATTAGAGAAGGATTGGTATTTGATGAGTCTATTCACTAAGATTCAAATGGATGTGTAAGTGGTTTATGCATAGAAGTTCTTAGCTAGATTTTTCATTTTGTGATCAAATTCATCTTGGGAAAGAAACACACACTAATATTCATTGTTTTAGTGAAATCCTTTATGGTGGGGGAGACCTCTGGTGACTAGTCTCAGTCTCTTAATGGTGTATTGCATTTCTAAGGTAGATTGGTCATTTTGATATCTATAAGGAAGGAATTTATAGATATTATAAATCATTCTAGTTGGTTTTTAAATCATAGGACTTTCATGATGTATCATGATTTGAGATGTCAGTATTGGTTTCTAGGTATGAGGTGGTTGATTGCAGACTTCATATCATAATGTCTTGCTTTCTATAAGTTTAAGGTGAAGCACTATATATATGTTAATATATTTTAACCTTTACCCATTTTGGTGTGAAAATGGGACATTATATCCATGGAATCCATTATTGGTTTACCATTTACTTTTTGTGGGATATTTTTGATTTGGATGATAACTCAATGAATTGTGAAATTGACTCATTTAATTACTATTAAGGAAACAATATATGTATAAGATATCATGAAATAGAATGTATGAGATATCATAAAGATCTATGGAGGACCTTATTTTTTTTATTTATGATAAAAATACATGATTTACATCCCAATTTTGGAAAGGTTTCCAAGAGAATATAGGTACCTAATTAAAGTTCAGCGCAACATATCACCCTTATATGGATTGGTATAAAAATAAAGTCATTCAAATTATTTAAGATATACTTTAAGTATGAATGTTTGACATTGATGGTTTATGGTTAATTCATCTTCATTCAGTCGAGTTCAACTATAAAAATAGTTATTATGATTCTAAAAAAAATTTCACCTTTTGAAGCATTGTATGGGTGCCCATGCATATATCCTTTATGTTGAGTAGAATTGGGATAACGGTCCTTGGTTAGACCAAGTCTTGTTCATGAGACAATAGATAAAGTGAAATTGATCCGAAAGAGGTTAGAAATGGATCAGAGTGGCCAAAAATACTATGTATACCATCATCATCTCTAATTGGATTTAGTGGTAGGTGATCGGGTTTTTCTTAGGGTTTCACCTCATTTAGGACATAATCATTTGGGTAAGTAGGTTAAGTCGGAATTGTGGTTTTTTGTCCCTTTAGATATCATCGAATGACTTGGAAAGGTGGATTATTGGTTGAAATTTATGTCTCACTTGATGTTGATTCATGATGTTTTTCATGTTTCCCAATTTAGAAGGTATCACCTTGATCATTTACTTATGACAGAATGAGAAATTTTGATCTTGATCCTAACACCTTAGTGGTTGAGAAACCATTTTAGATTATGGATTTCCATAATAAGGTTTTGTGAGGTAATATTATTCCCTTGGTCTATGTACAATACTAGTGTGGATAGGATAATCATGAGATGTGGGAGTAGGAAGTACTGAGGATATAACAGTGGCCTTTTGTCTTTACAGATCTAGAATCTTGAGAACCTTATAGGATTAGAAATTATCATAGTTAAGATAATTTTGATGCCATATTGATCACATATACATTTTATTTTGGGATTAGTTTTTTTATTTTGATGTTTCAAAGGATTTTAGGAGTCGATGGTCTAGAATTTGGAGTTTTGGGAGAAACAAGATAAGAACACACTTGTTTAGTAACCATGTGATATGGATCTATCAACTAAAATTGTTTTTTTATGGTTTGAAAATAGTTTTTCTAACCATTGGAGTCATTAGGAAAATAGTGTGAATGAAGAGGTTTGGGTCCTGAGGCTGTTACAAAGCCTACACGTAGTTTTATTAACCATGTGTCCTATCCAAAGTAACTGTGTAGTTTTATTTTCTTGAGACTATAAGGACCGCATGGTTGGCACAAAATTTTTCTAACCCTGATGCCTAACCATGAAACCCATATGTGTTTCTTAAAATTAATCTTCTCATAATCTCTCATTGTCTCAAACCATCCATTTATTGATGATATTACATGTTCTATATTGGCCACTTAGATATTCTCTATTGATTTGGGTTGATATCTTCAAGGTATATGTGAATCTCCTATTGATTTCTCATCTTTTCTATAGATCTTTTCTTAATATCTCTTCCCCCTATTTTGTTGGAACCCTAAGGGGCTATGATTACTAGATCTATAGGGGTTTATAGGGAATTGTGGAAGTTTCTTTGGATATTGGATTTTGAGGACCCAATCTCATTGTTTCCCATCACTGTTTTTAAAGGTGGCTAGGTTTTCTCTATTGGAAAGGTAATCGTCTCTATAAAATGGTTTTATCTCATGATTTACTTGATGTTCTTATAAATTCTTTTGGGTTGGTTTATGAATATGATTGATTTGATATCAAAGAATGTCTATTTTATGAAATTTCATATTGGGTGACATGTAAAGTGATTTCTAAAGGGGGTTTTCTTTTAAAAATAGTTTTATTTTCATTATGTGTTTGATGAAATTCAACAAAGATAGTTTGGACTCAAAATGGATTTTCAAGCATTGGAGCGGTGAAGCTTCTCTTGTGATTTTTTTTAAAAAAATTTGAGCATGTTTTAATTGATTGTTTTGTGAAAACATAGCACATGGGAACCTTGGGTGATTTAGGTTATGAACATGTGAAAACTATAGTATGTTTGGAACCACTAGGGGTTAATGGTAGTGATATCGATAGATTATGGAAGGAATTAGTATTGGTATGATTCATAGTATTCCCATATTAGTGTTCCTTCACATGTCCTAGTACATATTACCATGGGCTAAATCTTAGTTTGTACTTTGTTTTATTCATGTGGTGATATTTAATTCTTACTCACATGGTTATAATATGGTATTTTCATGGATGATTTTGATTTTTAACATTTATTTATCTTTCATCTAATTTTTCATATTTTGGTTTTTTTGAATATGGAAGGTTTTAAAGGAAACCAAAGGATTTTTTATGTAAAAAAATTCAATTAAAATTAAATTATTAAACTTGAATTGTTTTAAATCTAGAATAAATGGTTTCATGGTGATATAAATTATATAGATTCATAGTGGTATCCTATTAGATATTTTCCTCACACACTGCATATGCCTTCGTGTGTATACATATTTGGTTTTTATAGATATAAGTAAAGGTAAGGGTGTCATGTAGACTAATGTATTTATTTATTTTATTTTTCCTTCATATTGGGTTGGGATGGATGTGAAAAATTGTCACATGGATACATGGGTTTGGTCTTGGTTGGTGTTTCTTTTGGGTTTAGACTTTTAGCTAGGTTTTATACGTCTTGTGGTTGTGTACTTTTTCTTCTTCATTATATTTTGATTATTTATCCCTAAATTTTTATTCATGAGATATATATTTTTATATTTTAGGGTTAAATTTTTCCCATGGTTGTTTATATTAATACTAAGGTCCTTATCACCACCCCATGGTGATTTAGACTTCACTTTTAGACTTTTCCATGCTAGCTTGGGTGATGTGTTGGGTCAACCCAGGTTGGTTTGTTACATGATGCATTGGATGTCCAATTATATCATCCATTTCTAGTGAGATATATAATCTTTAGGAGAACATGGATTCATATACCATGTTTTCCGATTTCTTTGATCTTTATTAAGATTATAAAAGGATAGAGGGATATGAGTTCTTCAAGGAACTTTTCAAATGTAGGGTTAGAAATGGTGTGTCAGTTGGAGCTCATGTAATCAAAATGATTGGTTATATTAAGTTTTTATAAATTTTTGGATTCAATCTACCCAAATAATTTTTCACCAACATTATACTTTCCTCAATACCTCGTATTTTTTCTAGTTTTATTTGGATTTTAAATATAAAAAATATTGATAAGTCACTCTAGGATCTCATAACTCTAATTATTTTTGAACATCAAAACATGGGGAATAAAAACTGTCCATCCCTTATAGTGAACAAGAGGGAGAAAAATATGAATAAATATAAGATTGACACAAAGTATAATGTGTATATGAAATTCCCAGCCAAGATAAAAAGGACCAAGGGGAAGGATAAGGAACAATACACAATGTGTTTTAAATGTGGTAAGAAGGGTCATTAGAAAAAGAACTACACATTAGTGAAGAATTAAGTGGAAGATTTAGGCGTGTTTATTATCAAATGAAACCTCTATATTTCTATAAATTGGGTATCATATATAGATTTTGGTGATCTCATTTTTATCTAAATATAGGAAACAAATAGATTTAGCAAGTTTTCATAGGTGAGGTAAATTTTCAATCATCCACTAGACCAAGATTGGATAAAATTTCTATTTGAGACTACCACCTTAGTTCTTTATGGGATTGATTTTAGTCTTAAATAATTATTATTATGTGTCCAATGTAATAAGAAACATTATATTTGTGTCCAATTTAGATATAAATGGATATTTTTTCTGGGTTATAAATAATAGATTCTACTTTTATAAAGATAACATATTTTATGGTATATAATATATTAATAATGGTCTTTATATAATGTAATATAAAAATAAATTATTCATGATAAATAAAGAATTACATTCACATATCTCATCTCACACATATTTTTGGAATAACCTAATTTTTCATTTAAGTAATAATTTCATGAAGCATATATATCAAAAATAGTATTTAGATTATTTTTAACTAAAACCAATTGATATATGTAATGATTTTTTCAAGGTAAAATGGCCAAATCTTCATTTAGTGTAAAGGGTGAAAGGGTCACATAGATTCTTGATTTAGTTTATATAGATGTTTTTGGACCATTTATAGTTCAATATAGGCGTGGATACTCTTACTTAATAACTGATACCAATGAATTTAGTTGATATGGATGTGTTTACATGAAGAGGTATAACTTGTATTTCTTTGAGAAAATTTACACAATAAAATAATGAAGTAGAGAATCAACTTGGTAAAAAGATAAATAAACTTCACTAGAAATATGGTAGAGAATATCTTACCAAGTAGTTCATCGATTATTTAAGGTATTTTTGGATTCTATCTCAGTTCAATTTTTCTTATACAACATTAGAGAATGGTGTCAGTGAAAGGAGGAACAATACCTTATTGAACATGGTGAAGTCAATGATGAGCCATGTGAGCCTTCAATTATCCTTTTGGGGATATGAATTATAATCTATATCGTTCATATTTAACTAAAATATAACTAACAAGAAAAATAAAATTACATATGAACTAATGTATGGGAAGAAATCCATTTTGTTCAATTTTCATGTGTGGGGATGCAAAGATTTTTTTTAAGGATGCCTCTAGAAAAAAAACATTCACTCATAATAAAAAAATGTGTATTTATAGGATATCCCAAGGAATAAAGGGGATATTATATATATTATCCCTTAGAAAATATTTAGTAGTTGAATGAAAATCCATATTCCTTGATAGGGATATCATATCCAAAAAAAATTGGGATTAAGATCAACTTCGATAAAGTTGCGGATTAGAATACACAGGTTTTATAAAAGGAACAAATTGAATAAATCCTTTTGGAATCGGTTATATAATGACATGGGTACTATGTAGGATAATAAATAATGTTATAGGACCAAAGAGATATGGTTTTCTAGTCACTGAGGATATTGAATCGTTAATAATTGATAATAATGGACCCTTATCTTTTAAGGAAGCAGTAAGAAACTCAGAAGTTGTAAGGTGGTAAGAATCCATGAATTATGAGATGGATTCCATGTATCATAACCAATTATGGTTTTTTGGATCCTCCATTGGATGTAAATCCTATTAGGTGAAAATTACTATTTAAAAGAACCCTAACATGGATGTTAAAGTCAGTGCCTATGTGGGTCAATTGGTTGCAAAAGGGTTTAAACAACATCAAAGAATATACTATGATGAATTTTTTTCACCAGATTATATAATAAATCCATTAAAATTATATGTTACATAGAATCTTACCATGATTATGATATTTTTAAACTAGATACCAGAATATGTTTCCTTAATAGGAATCTTGTGGTAGATGTCTATATGACACAACTAGAGCGATTTATGACACTAAAGGATAACAATAAGTTATGAAAGTTATATAGATCCATTTATGTATTGAATATAGAATCCAAATAATTGAACATTTATTTTTATGAATCCATAAGGGTATTCTATTTTATAGAGAATTAATGTGGGTCATGTGTATATAATAAGTTTAGTGATAGTGAAGTCATTTTCTTAGTAGTATATGATGATGATATATTACTAATGCGAAATGAGAAACTAGTATTGTAGTCAGTCAAGATGTAGTTGAAAAAATGATTCTATATTAACAACTTAGGCAAATTATTCTACATTATAGGTATTATGATCATTTTTGATAGACCAAAGAGGCAACTTGGAATAATTCATGGTACACACATTGACAAGGTACAAAAGAGTTTTAGTATGGAACAATATAAGAGGGTATTATTTCCAATGTCACATGGAATACATATCTCCAAAAAAATTTGTCATCATAAAAAATAGGAGATAGAGAGATAATGACCAGGACTACCTATGCATCTGTTATAGAATCGGTCTTGTATATCATGTTATGTATTAGGCTTGATGTTGTTTATGCCTTTAGAATGGTAGGTTGATTTCAAGAAAACATAGGAAAACAAAATTGGAATGATGTTATGAATATCCCAAAGTATCAAATGGATATTAAAAATATGTTCTTGGTATATAGAGGAGATTTGTATTTAATCATAAGGGGATACATAGATTCTTGTTTTCATACAAATTTGGATGATCTAAAATCACAGTTAGGACATGTCTTCTACATTAATGGAGGATTTGTGAGTTGAAAGAGATAAAATAAGCCAATGGTTACTGATTCTATAATAGAGTGTGAGTATATTGAGACTTATAATGAAAATAAATAATCAATTTGGAAGCACATATTAATCCAATAGATTGATGTGGTTTCTAATAACAATGATGTCATAACACTGTATTGTGATATTATTACAGTGGTGGCCCTTACCAAGGAGCTAAGAGAATATTAAAAGATGAATAATTTAATTTAGAAGTATAAAATATTGAGGTATTTTTATCAAAGGGGTCATTTTTAAGTATTATAAATTTTCACATATGAAAACATGATGGATTAATTTACTAAATCATTATGATGGTAGAATGGTAGAAGCATAAATATCATATGAGATATATTGGACCAAACTTTGTTAGTAATTAGATATAGTTCAAGTGGTATCATTTTGGAGTTGGTTTCTAAGAACAAACTAATTTTTACATTAAATTACCTTTATATTTAAATACTTTAATATTAATAAATATCTTATCACATGATGATTTTTCTTCTGGGTAACATTAATGTGACAATGTTTTTAGAGTATCTGTCACATAAAAATGCTGTAATAGTTATCCTATATCATGAGAACCTTGAAGTGATATGAAAATATTATTAAATATATGTTCTATGGTCATATTACATCAATATTATAAGAAACACATGATGTTTGGTTATTAGGTGTTGGGGGATCATAAAACATTAAGACTTCTTATTATGAAATTTTCACTTGGTAATCTCTAATTGAAGAGGTCGTTATAATAGATTAGCCAATACTAAATCCATATATTTTATTTTTCATTATATATTCATATCTGAAAATGTGTTTATTGGTCCTCAAATATGATATTATTATTAATATACACCATGAATCGCATACTTTTTTATACTGATGAAAATCTTGATGACATATTCTTGTAGAAAGGTAGGATAAATTGGGTGCATCATAATTAATATGAAATTAATAGATAATTCAAGAAATATTTTGTCCCTTACTAGTCTAGAAGATGATATATTAGGCCCCTAAATTGAAAAGGAACTATCATATTAAGTGAAATACCTAATAAATTATAGTAATAAATAACCAATTCTTTTTTATTTCCAACGTTGTGATACAAATAAATGATACAAATTTTATAATGTTTTTTTAATTAATAATGGATATTAGAAAAAAATACTAGTAAAATGTATATGACTTATTACTCTGATTCTTCGATGAACATCACAACTATAATTAGAATTATATAAAATAATAATTACAAAATCCATAGAATCAACATATTGAAAGAATGAAAAATGAGAAGTATTGTTTTGAGTATTGGTTTAAATGAATTTATAGTAAGTAAATATATCCATTACATGACCATTGATCATTATTACCATTATTAATTATGATAGTTGAGAATTATGACCATTGGTCATTATGAAGGTTGGGCATTATGACCATTGGGATTTTAACCATTAGTAAAGTATCCATTATAAATGACCATTAGAATTAGTGTATATTATGGTTAATGATGAGATTTAATTAAATTAGAAGGTCGAAAACTTGATCTTGACCAGTAATAACATCCCTTATAAAGCTCATTTATTAGATATTTTGAGGTGGGTAGAATCACTAGGGTTCACCCTTGATCAAGCATAATAAAAACACTAATAATTGAAGTTTGATCAGAATCCTCTATGTAAGAAGTTAAAGATAATTGAAATCACTACCATATCAATGTCATAAAAACCACCCCATTAAAGTAACACCATTTTACACCTTACCTTTAGGTACTATTCTAGGGTAATAAGGGATCATGTTTACAGGTGTTAAGTATTATTAAAGTGTACATTCTTTTATAAATGATATGGTTTTTACTACGATAATTCCTTATTTCAAATTTATAACCCTTGTATAAAAGTTAAAACATAAATAATTAGAGTATGAATTTGATAAAATGGTTTGAATATTTGTAATTAGTATGTTTAAATTATCCAAGGGTTAATATTTATATTTTTTTGGTAAAAATATCAAAAAAGGCGAAAATCATGAAATACAACGAAATATAGAAAATATGACATCATATATATATAATGATGACTCAAATAATCCAAGGTAATTTCCTTTTCCTAATTTTTGTACTAACCATTATATTAGAGAGCTAAGGTAGTTAATGGAGCACTATGGGGGGTAGTGGATCATTTATGCTAATGGAATAATAAAATATTCATTACTTTATTCCATGAAATTCCACTCACCCCACCTATGAATACCCACCACAAATTCTCATTTATTCCACAAAAAATTTAAATTTATCTATCCATATCTTTATTAATAGGTTACTTTTATAACTCTTTATTCAACCTTAAAGATTTTGGTTGGTTCTAACAGTCGTCTCTAGGCTAAGAAGCTCAAGAGAGGTAAGGGTTCCTATTTAACCCTCTTTGTTTCCTATTTGAATTTATTTTGTTGTAGTCTCATTTAAAATTATATTTAATATGTTTATATGCTTATATATCCATGTTATAATAGCCTATTCGATATTTTACCAATGTTATAGTACCCTAATCTCTCTCTTATTACCTTTACATAAGTCATTACTATACCTAATTAAGGGTTACCCATACTCCTCTTTCCCTTTCAATTGTAATCATTTTGTTATAATATCATTTTAAATTCTTTTTTATTTAATTCCATGATTTTAATTCCATGTTATTATCATCTATATAATATATTTTTAATGTGATATTACTTATTCTCTCTCATTATAATCTTTTCCAAAGACATTATTATATAGATGTATGGGTACCCAATCCCTTTTTATCCTTTATTTGTGTATTAATCTCTAATTCATTTTCATTTATATGTTAAATTTTCTTACTATTCATTATTAATTTTTTTTATCATATTATCAATTATATATCTCCATTCTCTCTGATTATACTATATTCATATTCCATTATAATACTCAAGCATTAGTAGAAATCAAGGGATAAATATAAATATAAAAAAACATCCTAAAATTTTGGTAAAGTGAATATTGTGTGGTTTCCTAGAAATAAAATCCCTACCTAAACACTAAAATTTGATTTAACCCAAGGGTAATAACCATGAAATTTTTTGGTTGGATATTAACTCAAACTTCACTCGGTGCATATCAAATGGCCTTAACTGCACACCTAGTTTGACAATCCCAATAGATATGATTTGGATGATTCATAAGATATATACAAACTATAATAAATGATTTGAATATATTGATATAGTGTTAAAATAAAATTTTGATTTATGTATCTAAAGTATGAAATTGTTTCACTGTATTTCAAAGTGTGGTTTTGTGCAGCATCTATGCTTTGTTTAAATGTATGAGATTTTAAGTTAACCAAAGTATCTTTCTCGTATAAGGTTTTTCTTTATTATGGAATATTTAGAGGATGAATTTTTTGGAATAAGATTCTAGGAACCAAAGTAGGAAGAGTTTGAGAGGGTATGACCTTGATGATGGATAGAAAACACCCACTGGTTAGATAGTGAAACCCACTAGCTAGACAGTGGTGTTATTGTAGGTATTTTGGTTATAGAAGAATTAAATATCTAACCGGTGGATAAGGTAGAATACATGGAATTATATCAGGCACACCGTACCACTAATGAGACCCACTAACTTTTTGATTCCCCTAGTCCGAGGGTGGAATTAAATAACCCCATGATATTTTTTAATGCACATTTTTTCACCCCATTAATACCCAATTCAAACCCAATTCATTTACCTCAAATTAAAGACCAACCCATGGTCATTGGACTCTTAAATGCCTCTCCCATTTTATCTTCATCCATTTAATGGTCTAGAAAGAGAGGGTGGTGAGTTTTCTTCTTAAATATTTCATTTTCTTCATCCTCATTGTTAAATACAAATACATCTATATTGGATTTTCATTCTCCTTGAAGATCTGATGGTGAATTTTTCATTTATTTATAGATCAATGTTAAATCAATTGTGTTTACATCGTTTCTTGTTTAAATGGAGATCTATCTTCAATAGTAGATGTTATTTGGGTAAGTGTTCTTAAACCGTCATCTTATACATATTCTTGACAATAATGTGATGGTGTGACTTGAATCTATTGACATTTCCATTGTAGATTTTTGGGGACCTCAACACTTAAACAATAAATTTTCTTAAACATAGGTTAATTATTCAATAATGGTGACATTTACCAGTAATAACTTCTATAATAATCATATTGAGACTATTTCCTTCTTGAATGTCTTTTCTGTTTATATAATAATAATGTTTTGGTGACCTTTTCCTAGAACTGAGTCCCTATTTTAGAATAAAAAAATAAAAATTAATTCTTTATTAAAATAAGGATTCAATAAATAGGTGTTCCTTCATTTACATTCCTCTAAATTTTCTCTCTTGGTGAGAACCTAAAGGCATGCAGTTCTATAAAAAAGTTTTTGACATGTAATTATCTTGATAATCCATTATAAACTTCTTCTTGATGAAATATAACTCAAGTTAGGCACCATTGAAATGTTATATTCTCCTATGTGGTGTAAAATGTGGTTCTGTCACCAATTATTTTAAAAACATAGATTTATTTATCAATGACTTGACTTTGTTAGTTTCTTAACTTTTGGGGATCTTGTTTACACATGTTTCATTGGTATAATTCTTTTTTTGGCATAACTTGTTTACCATGATTGATTGTGATCACATGTGGGTGTGTGGTGACCTATGATATCCATTATAATATTTGATTCTATAAGTATTTATAGAGTATATTTTTTCAGTATTTGATTATGATCACATTTTGTTATGTGTTGCTACTATATTATCCTGACTATATGATTTATTACCTTGTATGATATACCCTATTATGTTCATTACCATACCTTGGAGTTTGTTCTTAGTATCAGTGATAGGTATATGGTCATGTAATGTTTATCCCGTAGATGGAAAGTGTGCAAATTTTGAAACGATGACGATGATAGATCTGATTATAGGGTATTGGAATGAAAGCATAGAGGCATGACCTAAGGTAGCGCGTTAGGTTCATAATGACATAGAGGCCTAACCTAAGGTATATATGGGGTAAGGTGGTCTAGAGGCTTGGCCCATGAATGAGATGGGATACAACAGTCTAGGGGATGGATTTGAATCTATTCCTTGAGAGCATTGAGAGATGTGATTATAATCCCTAAATATTTTTCTTGCTCACTTCTGAAATCCTATGATTATCCTTCCAGCATGGAGCCAAAGAAGGTATGGATGGGTTTTTTTAGGAATGGTTAGCAGACGACTTCTTGGTAAATTATTGTATGAATATTATTCTTGCTTACAAATTTATTATAATTATGGGATCACATGTTATACTTATACATAATTGATAAGGAAACATTGGTTGTGTCGTACTGGGTTTATTACTCACCCTATATGGACATTTCAATACATGTTTAGGGATCTGAGTAAGGGAAATGGGACTATGGTAAATGGATGAGAAAATTATATTATAGATTTAGTAGACTATGAAGGACTCTGGAGGACTCTAAAACTTTTATTTATTAATTTACCTTCTTGAATTTATACTTGCGTTTTTCTTGTCACTTTTGAAGCCTTGTTTATCAATTTTTATGACTAGTATTCCATATTTTTAGTTTTTTCATGTTTACTCTAGTTAATTATTTTATTATTTTATATTATATTATTATTTGTTCTATGAAATGATACTGAGGTTATAATCTCCCCACTGATAGAATTATACCCTCACCACTAGTCAGAATCCTCCTGCTTATGGGGAGGAATTCATGTGGTCATCTGGTTCCCTAGTTCATATCCATTACTTTGGGTCAAGACATTACAATCTAGGGAAAATATTTCTACAATTGTTTTGGTCTCTTAATATTTCTAATAAAAGTATTATATTGACTAAACATATTGATTATATTGATCTTTATAAGTACCTGATAACTAGAATTCCATATTATTCACTTGATAAAGGTACTTATTTGAACATTATGAATCCATAATTATCCTTAATAAATTTTAAGTAAATTAACCTAGACACCATTATTAATTAATTTAATGGGTAAAATCATTTAAACTTATATATAATCATTTATTACAAATAGGAAAATCTTGATAAATTATGCTAAATATTTATAAGTTTTTCATTATTGTACATAATTATTTTTATTGCCTTTTAATTTTTAGTTTATAATGGAATTCATTGGACTTTTATGTGATGGGTGGGGCCCAAAATTATATATCCCCTTAGGGAATAGGTAAGTCTCATGAGACAACTAATATATGGTAATGGTAGTATCCTTAACCTTTAAGTATTGATTCTTAGAACAATGCCTCGAAATTATGTTTATTATGTCTAACATTATGAATTCCCAACATTTCCAACATTATGTGATCATTTAATTTTATAAATATGGTTATTTATAAATTTTTTCATCTATGTATTATGTTATTATTATGCATTCATTGATATGTAATCATTTTTTTATTTATCCCCACTATATTACTTATTCCATTAATATGTTATGTTAGATTCCATTGTACACTATCCCTTACGAAGCATCCAATCTCACCCTTTACTTTTGTTTTTCCATTTCCATGGGTAATTAATTGGAATACTATATATGATTTACACTATAGATAACATTAATGAATAATTATTTTTACTAAATTGATGTAGAATTTCATGTTGTAATGTTATGTTTATGTATCTATTTTCTTAAGGACTATTGAACCATTTTCTTTAGGACTATTGAACCTTGATACTGGGAATTTATTATCAAGTAATCATATTACCATATAATAAATAAACCACCAACACTAGGTGACCAAGGTTGTGGATTTTATAGTTGGTATTAGAGACAAGTTTGGAAAAAACCTTAGGAAGTAAGTTTAAAAGAATATAGGTAGACAACATCGATTTTATCACTTGATTCTACATATTATTCTAGAATTGGTTTGATAAGTATCCTATGAATATGATCATATTTTAGGAAAAAATGATATATAAATCATTTTTTATACATTGACAGCTTATAATATTGACAATCAATTTATTTCATTTATTAAATAATGGTTTCTTCTAGAAGAACTTGAAACCAAGCCAATAATTGAGAAAAATGTAGGGATTTTTGGGATAATCAGGATAATGGGGTTAATGTTGTGGTTGATAAAATTATTATAATCCTATGAAAATTAACTCAGGTTATTAAAAATAGCATTTCCCTTATGGTGAAACTATTTTCCCCTCCACAAGGATGAGCCTCCATAGATCCTTTCATAAGGAAAAAACCTCCTTCATTTAGTAGGTTCATTAATATAATGGTGGAAAAGTAATGGATAAAGTCTCTTGAGAAAATATTTATGGAATTAGGGTGTATTTATAAGGAAATAGTTATAATGGTTAAGTATAATTTAATGGTGTATTAATACCAATGGTGGTCCTTGATTCAAAATACTAAGAAGACAAAGGATATATAAAACATAGAGTGGAGGGAATTTAATATGATTTTTTTTGTAAAAATATTTTCCTTTGGATAAACATGCAATGTTGGAAAAGAAATTCTTAAATTTATGAAAAAAATAAAGAAGAGATAATGTATGAGTATGAGGATAATTTCACAAGGTTAGTAAGGTATTTTATGGATTATCTATGTAACATGGAAGATAGGATTAATCGTTTATTTGATGGTTTAAAGATGAGTATTCATATATGATTATTCTCTAAAATATTTTCAACATGTTAATAGACATTTATGAGTACTATCAAGACAATAAAGGATAGTTCAAAATGATTCATTTACAAAAGGAAACCTATGAAGAAGAGGATGGATGTAAACTATGTGTAAAAAACATAAAAAAAGGAAATTAAGGGAAGTGTGGAGTTCCATATGTTCAATAAATGTTGAAAGAAATACCCAAGGGGATACTCAATGATATTTTATGTTTAATTTAAATGTAGAGAGAATGGTTTTCAATATCATGAGTGAAAATGTAATAAAGAATCAATCGATGTGAAATGTTTTAAATGAAAGGAGATGAGATGTAACTCAAATTAATTCCTCAAGATCTAGGGGAATCTACCCTATAAGAGGAATATGGATCAAGTATATGATGTTGAAATAACAATAGCTGAAGTTAAATATCCTAAATGATATGATAGAACGTAATTTGACTATAAAGTCAAATTTAGAAAATATATTATTTTATTCTAGATCTATACACTCTTTTATATATTTTATGTCTGAAAAGAATATTCAATCACCCAATGATTCATTAAAGAATTATTTATCAGTTAGAAAACTGAGTTGTACTTTGATTGCAATAAAGATATACTATGAATTTCAAATTAGAATATATGGGTTTTATCAATTTGTAAATATAATCATCATACCTATGGCGTATTTTGAGGTAATCTTGGGGATGGATTGGATCTTGAATTATAAATAAATAATTTATTATGTATAGAAATAAGTTCAAATTGGTGAGGAAAGTATGAAATTACTTATTTTTTATAGGATATTTCATTACCTAAATCTTTCCAAGAACCCCCCTATCCCCACCGCAGTATCCCATATTAACAAAATCATTGGGGAATAAATAGATTAAATTCAATATATTAAGGGTAATCAGGTTTTGAGAATATATTATTTACCAATTATGAAAGAATATATTGACTCATTTCTAGATAAATTACCTATATTTCCTCCGATTGAGAAATTTATTTCTCTATTAATCTTATCCATGATGAAAAAACCATATCTAAGACACTATATATAATATCTTGAGTATATTTATTTAAGTTATAAAATAAACTAGAAGACTTATGTGAAAAATTTCATATTCAACCAAGTGTTTCACCAAGGGTAGAACCTATTTTATTTGTGAAGAAGAAGGATGTTTTATTGACTTTATGCATTGATTATAGGGAAATAAATGGAATTAATCTAAAGAAAAAGTATCAATTACCATGTACTGATGAAAACTTTGATCAAATTTGATGGGTTAAATACTTATCGAATATTAATATTCATTTTGGTTATCATCAATAGAAAGTTAAGGAGGATATCCCAAAGATGAAATTTTGTATGAGGCATGGTCATTATGAGTTCACCATAATGCCTTTTTGGTTGAAAAATGCACCATATATGTTTATGGATTTGATGAAAAAGTATTTAGTGTTATCTTGATAAGTTTGGGTGGTTTTTATTGATGGTATTCTTATATATTCAGAGAGTTTTAATGATTATGAAACTTGTTTTCAAATCATTATTAAGGTTCTAAGGTAAAATAATTTATATGAAAAATAAATAAATGTGAATTTTAGATTCAAAAGGATTCCTTATTAGGTAATATTGTATCCAAGGATGGTATATATGTTGAACAATTTAAAACAAAGGTTTCCAAGGAATTTCCACAACCCACCATCATAACCAAAATACACAGTATTCTTGGCTTGGTAGTATACTATATGTGTTTTTTTTTGAAAAAAGCACTCGATTAGAAAATCCATTAAGAAAGTTGATATATGAAGGGGTAAAATTACCATGGCAAAAGGGAATATAAGGATAAATTTTAGGATTTGAAGAGGATATTGGTAAATACACCTATATTGAATCTTCCATATGGTAATTAAGGTGTTTTTATTTATAGTTATGGATAATGGAAAGGTCTTGGATGTGTCCTAATACAAAATGATAAGGTGGTGGTTTATTTATCTCAATAATTGAAAACCCATGAGTTTAATTATCTAACTCATGATTTATATTTTATTGTGGTGATCATTTCACTAAATATATATATAAATTATCTCTATAGAGAAAGATGTGATATATATACTAACCAAAAGAGTTTGAAATATATGTTTACTTAGAAATATCTTAATATCAGGAAAAGGAGATGGTTAAAGCTTTTAAATGATTATGATTATGCTATAAATTATCATCCTTATAAATATAACAATATGGAAGATGCATTGAGTAGAAAATATCGTGGTATATTATACATGAGGAGGGTGTAAAATGATCTCATTCATAAGGATTTAGTAAATATGAACTTGGGTATTATAATGAAATGGGAAACATCATCATTATTCCATGTAATTACCCAACCCTATTTATTGGAGAGGATCAAGAAATCCCAAAATGATGATAAATACTAGCAAAGGAATATGTAATATCTAAGGGATGGTAAATTACCACATTTTAACATTAGAGATGATATATTTTTAATGTTTGGTAACATGTTATGTGTTCCATAAATACTAGAGGTGAAGAGATAAAAATTAGATGAGGCTCATAGATCAAACTTCTCTATACATCTAGGAACCACCAATATGTATGAAGATATTCAAAAGTATTTTTAGTGGGAAAATATGAAGTGAGTAATTGTAGATTATGTTGTAAGATTCTTATTATTCCAATAAGTGAAGGTTAAAAGACAACTTCCCAAAGGGGTTATACATCCATTACCTATACTATAGTGGAAGTGGGATATTATTACTACGGTTTTGATCATTATGATACCTAATAAATATAAGGGGAATAATGCAATATGGGTAATTATAGATCATCTTAAAAATTCATCTCATTTTCTTTAAATTTGAGAAAATTTCCCTCTTGTTTGTCTTCAAAGGTTTTATATAAATAATGTTGTGAGTATTTATGGAACACCCTTATCAATAGTCTCTAATAGTGACCCAAGGTTCACATGAAACGTTTTGTGAAGTCTCTAAAAGGTGTTAAATAAAGAGATTAATATTATAAAATCCTATCACAATCAAATGGATGGAAAGAAAAAATGGACTATCAAAACATCAGAGGACAAGATAAGGTCATGATTTATTGATTTACAAGGAAGCTGGGATAAGTATTTACGTCTATTAGAGTTTTCATACAATAATAGTTACCACTCAAATATAAAAATGGAACCATATGAAACCTTTAATAGGAAAAGATGTTACACTCGGATGTGTTGGGATGTAGTTAAATAAAGGAAGTTATTAGGTCCCGAACTTGTGGAAGAAAAATTATATAAGGTAAGATCTATCCATAAGCATATCAATGTAGCTCAATGTATATAGAAGAATTATGTTGAAGACAAAAGGATAGATTTTGAATTAAAAGTGGGGGACTATTTCTTTCTAACTATATCTCCATTGAAAGGTTTTATGAGATTTTTAAATAAAGGGAAGTTAATTCTAAGGTTCATTTGGTCATTTGAAATATTGCAGCGGATAAGTGCTATATAATATCATTTACCCATGTCACTAAAACTATATCAAGTACATGATGTCTTTCATATATCATTTATAAAGAATTATATCCCAAAACCTTCCCATGTTATATAGGTGTATCAAGTTTAGTTGGAGAATGACTTATCATATAATGAAGATTTGATTCATATTCTTGAAATGAGAGAGAAAGTGTTATGAAATTATACAACTCAATCGATGAAGGTTATTTGGAGGAATCTCTAGCTAGAGTAAGTAACATGGGAGACTAAGAACACAATCGGAAAGTCTTATCTATATTTGATCATGGATTGAATTATATTTTTTAGGATGAAATTATTATAAATGGGGGAATGTAATACCTGAGAAATTATAGTAATAAATATGAATTTCTTTTTTATTTCAAATGACATTCTTCAAATAAATGATAAAAATTTAAAAATACTATTATAACTAATTATGGATAAAATAAAAAACTAAATAAGGAAATTAAAATTTATGTATCTCATGGATCATATTATCTGATGAACATGAAAATTATAATAAGAACATTACAAATGAAGAAGAATACAAGCCATGTAATCGATATATTAGAAGAATGAAAAATGATAAGTATTATTTAGGGTATTGGTTTTAATGAATTTATAGGAAGTAAATATGAATATTTCATGATCATTGGTTATTATAACAATTTTAAATTATTATTTTTGGTAATTATGACCATTGGTAATATAGTCATTATAAATGACCATAAGAATTAGAGAATATTTGGGATAATGATGAGTGTTAATTGATATATAAGGGAAAAAACATATCCTAGACCAAAATTAACATCCATTATGAATCTCATTTATCATATTTTGGTAATAAGGTAGCATCACAGGGGTTTACAATTGACTAAGACCAAGAATAACTTCAATAATTTATGTTCAAGTGAAAAAGTCTATGAGAGAAGTTTAAGTTAGTGGTAATCACTACCAGATCAATGTAGAAAAAAACACCCCATAAAAGTACCAAAATTTTACACATTAACCTTATGGATTATTTTTGGGTTATAATGGTTTATGTATCTAGGTTTTAAGTAGTAATAAAATATAAATTATTTTATAAATGATATGGTGTTTTATCTAATACCACATTTTTATCAAATATATTTCCCTTATATAAAAGTTAACTTGAACATAATTTGAGAATTAATTTGATAAAATGGATTAATTATTTTGAATCATAACTTTAAAATTATACAAGGGGGAATTTTGTTTTATTTTTGGTAAAAATAGTAAAAAAATGTTGAAATATGGTGAAATATGGTAAATATGACACTATATATATGTAACCATGACTAAAATAAGCCTTGGTAGTGGTAATTTCAAAATATTTTTACTAATAATTATAGTACAACACTAAGGTAGGTAATGGGGAACTATGGGGAGTATTGGAGCACTTGGAATAATAGAATAATAAAATATTTATCACTTTATTCTAGGAAATTCCACTCACAACACCTATAAATACCCACCCACTATTCTAATTTATCCCTTAAAAAAATAAAATTTATATATTTATAGATCTATCAAGGAGTATCTTAAATATATATTTCTTCACCCTTGAAGAGTTTTGTTGGTTTTAAGGTTCAACTCTAGGATAACAATCTCAAGAGAGGTAAGGATTTCTATTTCACTATCATCATTTAAATTTGAATTTATTTTATTGTAATATCATTTAAACATAAATTGCATATACTTTCATGATTATATATACTTGTTATAATCACCCATTTTATTATTTATCAATTTTATAATACCTAAATACCTCTCTTATTACCCTTACATAAGTTGTTATTATATTGGTATACGGGTTCCCAATCCTCCGCTTTCCTTTTTAGTTGCAATAATTTTGTTATAATTCCATTTTAAATTATTTTTAATATACTATCATGCTTTTAATTCCATGGTATTACCATAAATTGGGTATATTATTAATTATATATTACTTATTCCCTCTCATTATAGTCTTTTCTTAAGCCTTTATTATATCAATTTAAGGAACCATAATCCCTTCTTATCCTTTATTTGTATTATCCTCTCTAATTAAATTTAATTTATTGTGATATGTTATTATGATTCATTTTTATAAATTACTTATCATATTATAATTGATATATCATAATTACCTCTCATTATACTACCTTCATAAGTTTTTATAATACTCAAACAGTAGTGTAAATTTAAGGGATGAATATGAATATAGGAAAACATCCTAAAATTTTGTGAAAGAGTTTGTGATTTCCTTGAAATGAAATATCTATATAGATACTACAAGTGGATTAACGTTATGGATCAAATTAAATATGGGTAATAACCCTAAAAAACGTTGGTTGTGTATTAATTTGATCTTTACACACTGCATAAAAATGAGACTAACTGTACTCCTGGTTTGACAATCCTAGGGGATATGTTTTGAATGATTCATAAGATCTATATAAAACATAATTAAGGATTATATATTTTATTATAGTGTTAAAATAAATTTTTAATTTATGTATGTAAAGTGTGTAAGTGTTTCACAAGATCCGAAAGTGTGTATGTGGGGGAAAATTTTATTCAATTACGTTGGTCTCCTACCATTGAGAATATGTGTATTATATTGACTAAAAACATTGAACATATTAATAGTTTTAAGTATCTCATAACTATAATTCCATATTCTTCACCTGACTAGTGGGGTTATTTTAGGTTTTTAAGTAGGTTTTCATTTGGGGCTGTTTTTAAAACAAAATAGGGTTCCCCTTTGGTAGTGGTGTATGAAAAAACACCCTCCACTTATTCTTATTCCTATTCTCCTCTATGTATATACTCTATTTATTGGGTGTTTAGATTGATATGGGATTTTTTGGAGAGATTTTGGCAAGGATACTCAGCCTCTCTATTATATTTTTCACTACTCTCACTGTCTAGTGGGGTTTCAACATTTATGTGGGTTATGCCCTATTTTCTATGTGTTTGTCTAGTTTTCTAATTTATATCATTTTAGCATGAAGTGAAGCCCAATACCAAGAAAATGGGAATTTTTGATTATAATTTAAGTGGTCTCATAATTTTCCCTTAATTTGTTTCATTGTATTTAATATTGGGTTGTGTAGTCATGCTAGTCAATCTGAATCTTGAACCAAAAAATAAATTATTTTTTAATTTTTCCTATTAGTGTCTTTAAATCCCCCTAGACTTAGAAGATCATGTTGGCTTGGGTATAATTTCATTGTAACCTTTAAAGTATTAGGTTTATCATTTTCCTTAGGTTTAAGTAATTAAATTGGGTGGTTTAGGGAAACCCTTTAAAATTAATGGATTTATTTTGGAGGATTGGTTTCCAAGGATGACCCTTAGTAATTGGTAATGCTTGTGGCCTAAGTAATCAAATAAAAAATTGTAAATTTTGTTTAAATGGTGATTTTGGATTAATGTGTTAAAATTTTTAATTTATTAAATAAACCAAAGTGGTGTCTATGGATTAAAATGTTAAATTTATTATGATAATATATGAACAATGAATTTTTTATTATTATTGTAATTTTAAGGGAAAATTGGAATGACTTGGAGAGATTCCTTAGATAGATTATGATTTTTATTGGTGTAGAATTCCATGGATGAGTCTTTTATTCCACTAGGGGACTCATGTGAATAATGAGAGTGAATAAATACTTGGATTAAATGATGTAAAATTCAATGGAATTCCACAATAAAACTAATGGATTATACTTACATTCATCGCCACAAATGCCATGGGGTGGCTCCCCCGTTAGATTTTGGAAATTTATGTATTTATTAAATTCCACATATTAATTTCATGTATTATTAATGGTTTTACTTATTAAAATTCATGTGATGATCTACCCAAATTCATCTCAATTAGTATTGGTATTTAATGCCTTGAGTGTGATATAGGATTCCAATCGATATGCTCTTCTAAATGTTAAGGTAAATCCATTGATTTCATACCTTCTTGATGATTCTATTGGGTATTTCAAGGAGGTAATTTCTATAAGATCCATGTAGATTCCTCTTAGGCTACATGATTATGGTTTCCTTAATGATGCACCTTGAAACCAGATTTAGATAGGTCACTTCCACCTTATTTAGAAATTTTTATCATGGTCAAATAAGGCGGTGTCAGATAAGGTTGTTATATTGAGATACAAGGCTTGTATAGGTTTTATTTATTCATGCATATTATTAATATTATCAATTTCTCATTTATCTATTGCAGACCTATATACTTTACACTCACATACTAAATTTTCATTAGACACTATTGGTGGTGGCCTATTGATTTTTACTCACATCCTACTTGGGCCTCTATAGTACTTGGGTACCCAAGAATATTCTACTTGTTCATAATTTATAGGTTATATGAAATTACAAATATGATACTTGATTGTATGGATTAGATTGAGTTAGGATATGGAAGTTGGTCTATAGCTTGGGACTTCTAGAGGTTGTTCTATATTATGTTATTTGACTTTTTTTACTTTTGGGATGGTGTTATTGACTTGATTATGTAAGACTTCCTATATGTTTGTAGCATCATTGATATATTACATTAGATATGAATTAGTAATTTGGTTTTTTTAGGTTTTATGATTTATTTAACTAGATTTGATTTTGTATGGGATGTTTCATATGATTTATTTATTTACTCATGTTTTACGTGCTCTAGTAAAGAGGGTATAGTCTCCCCAATGTACCACCAATATACCCTCTCTATTATCCAGTATCCTTTGGTATATGAGGAGGTTCACTAGAGGCCATTTATCACATTGGATTAGGGTTCTGATTTAGTGTAATGCGGGTTGGGGTGTTAAAATGTGTTATTAGGGCATCCTTTATTTTATCTTATTATTTGTTAATGGTAGATGGGATAATAAAATGTTGTCAGATCTTGGTAATGATTTTGTTCATGGGAGTTTAAAATCCACTTAAAAGAGTAAATCCATGTTTTTAGGGATGAGAATTTTTGTTCTACTTTGTGCTTTTATAGTTAACTGATTTCCACCGGGAGTGATTCACTAGGGTGTGATGTTATTGATTTATGGGATTTTTTCTTTTTTACTGTATTAAAAAAATGAAATGTTTGTGTTCATGCATCATTATAGGAACATCGTATTTCAATTTCATCTATTTTTCTTCAAGGATTTATATTTTCTTGTATTCATATATGCTAGCATTTTATTTAATATTTGTGGATTATATCTTATAGTGATTTATACCTACCTATAGATTTAAATAATCAAGAGGGGTTATTTGTTTAAATTATCTACAACCATTTATATGGTGCTTCTCACATATAAGTGTATAGTATAATTCCACTTGGCCAACATTGTGGGTGACCCCTTGTAAATTCTAGGTAGATATAAATGGGTTCTTAAAATGATGGATTTGGTTGAATAGGGTTCCATTAAAAAATTATAAAATGTTTTCCACTATAACTTGTTAATAGAATCCTATCTAACAAAAATAGGTTTATGATATCTTAATAAATGATGAATTGGTATAGCATGGAATCTTAATGGAAATGAAAAGTCCTTGGGAATGATTATATATGGATTTGGACAGTGAACAAGTCTTATTATAGTACCCAAGTTATAAAAAATCGACATTGATGTTGAATACAGTTACACTTAGAATATGGATACTTAATTTTTAGTTTATATTGGTGTTAGTTAAATGGAGTTCCAATCACAATATAAAGAGTGATTTCCTCTATAACTTGTGATTAAAACTTTATATAATGGCACCATGTGGTGTAATTTAAAAGTTTAGGGGGGAATGGATGGTGATAAATACCTAAATGTATATGGTATGTGTGACCTGGATTTAAGTAAATTATGTTTTGGATTAAATAAAATGCAACTAAAAACTTATAAAATTTTTTCCTCTATAACTTGTGAATGGTATATTATTTAACTAAGATAGGGAAATTAAAATTTTAAATTATATTAAATTATGAGATCCCTATTTGAGTGAGAAAATTAATGTTCCAAGGGAATAATTTTTTTTGGCCTTGAGTAGTAGATGGGGATCAAAAAACACCCATGTTATTACCTTATGTGGTGGTTGTTGACCCTTTATGGGTAGGTTAGTCTATATAATGAGATCAGGTTGTGATACCTTTATGTTATGTGAGTTAATTTTTGTATATGTGATATATTTGAGATTGGTGGTTAGTTTTAGTTTGTTAGGTGCCACGTAGTCTTGAGGTGTGTTTGATGAAATTTTTTGAGAGATATGTATTGGTTTTTTATAGTGTTTGGGATAGCTATTAAGATCAAGTGACCCTTATATATGACCTTGGTTTTTAGTGAGTTGACTCTTAGAGATCATTGAGGGTGATGATGATAGGGATTAACTTGTTCTTATGTTTGGTTGGATTCATGAAGCATGGGTAGATGTTTGGATTATGGTAGCAGTGCATAGGAGGTGCTATCAAGCATGAGTTTTTGGTACTTTAAATTCATTGGGTTTTATGAGGAAAAGAGCTTAGTGTTCTAGAGACATTATCTTAAAGGTTGTTTTTGGGAAGGCAGGATTGTTTGGAATCCTTATTGGTTATCTTATAGTAGAGTTTTGATTGTGTGGTTGATTATGGTTTTATATGGGAGGTTCTATGATTAGTGAAGTGTTTTGAAATTCCATGGTTTTTAACTAAATAAATGGAAGTGCCTTCAGAATGTCTGAGAAGGTACTGATGATGACTTCCTAGTTACCTTGGCTTTGGAGTCTAGGGAACTTGAGTGCTAGTGCTCATGGTGTCTTGGATAGGTTTCGAGGGTGGGATCAGTGTGATTCTTGGCCCTGTGGATTTCTTATTCATTGTGGTATATTGTGTGGGAATTTAGATGTTTTGTGTTAGAATGAAAACTAGGTGATATTTGGTAATGGGGTGCGATATTTCTTGGTCAAGTGCTTAACTCGGTGTGTTAACGGGCCTTCGAATTGTATGAATCAATGATCTGTTAGTCATGGGTTGGAAATGGTTTCTAATAAAGCATGCGACCCTTGGGTTTTAGTGTAATAGAGGTAGAAAGTGCATGTTCAAGGGGAATGGTGTAATTTAGGTGATGTGACTTGATGGATTGAGAGTGAGCATCCATTATTTTTTATTATGGTTAAGCAGTGCATGATGACCATGTGTGAAGTTTATTTGGTTTGGTATTGGTGAAAAATTCTACATATGGGTTCATAGTAAATTGTTTAAGTATGGGAGGAGCTTGAGAGATGCGACGGTGGTAGTGTCATGCAGAATGTATGCTCCTGGATATTGAATGAAATTCATATAACCCTTTTGGTTTTGATCAGAAAGTTCCTATCAAAGTGATGCGAACAAGGAATTTCATATGTTTTTGAGAATGTATGCTCGGGGATTTGATGTGGGCATAGCTCAAAAGAACATACACATGCCTATTATTTTTATGATTGTTGGTTTTATTCTAAGGTTAGTATATGTAAAGTCATGTGATGTGGATTTCACCATAATTTGTTTGGGGGTGGGGACCTTATACAGATGGGATTTTTATGGACGCCATCAATTTTATTTTTCTAATCCAGAGGCGAGTGCTTATGAAGGTGTTTTGTGTTATCTCAAGAGGCGGTTACCTATGATATCATTGTGTTAGTATAACTTGGACCAAGGATTAGGTTGAGAATATATGAAAGTGGTATGATCAGGGATTGGGGATTACAATGTTGGTTGATGATGATATTAAGAAGTATCATGATCTTAGTTTGATCATCATGAAGTATTATAGTGGGGACCCAACCTTGACTAGTTGAGATAATGATGCTCAGTTTGTATAGTTTTCAACATACATCAAAAGTGGCATGTTGTTAAACCCAACCTAGAGGTGGTTGTGGGTTTGTACTATCTATTGTGTGAAATAGGCTGGGTTGGGTACAAGATAATGGAATGCACACATGTGCAGGTGTGGTTGATAAGGTTTTATGGAGTTTGTATGACCGGTTTTTGGAAAACCAATGGGTATAAAATAATCGTCAAGTGGTGTGAATTGGTGTAATTTTCATGTAATCGGTTTGTAGGGAGACCAGATCTATGGGTAATCAATGATAAGTGGTAACCTTCCAACATGAATGATGATTTGGGGCCGTGTGTTATAAATAGTATAAAGAGTGATATTGTGGGTCATGATTAGAAGGTCGGGTGAGAAGTGAGCTTCTCTATACTAGTGGAATAAACATTCAAGGTATGTATTCATGTTTTGTTTATTCATAATTCCTTATAATGGGGCATCATGGTGGAGTTAGTTGGAATAATAAGTACCGTAGTGCATGGGATGATGATATTTTAGGAAGTGAAGATGGTTTGGGTGCAGTGTTAGCTTGACCATAAATAGTAAGAGGCATACAATTTGGTTTGTGCATCAATATTGGTGACTGCATAGTTAGAGTTAGAATTTCTAATCTTAAAGGACATACTGAGAGAATGAATCCAAATAAATGGTTGGATTTATTAGAGTTTTACTCTATGTTGGTTGGAGTCTAGTGATTTATCATTCAATAGGTCAAGTCACAAATATGAAACTTCAAAGTTTGTTTGGTTTTTCTAGATATTGTTAGTGACTATTGGATAAATTTGTGACATGATTCATGGGGTGAACCTCTATTCATGGAATGATTTAGAGGGTAAACCCCTCTTTTGATACTTGGTTCCAAGGGTGAACCTCTTTTGTCACTTGGTTTAGGGGGTAAAGCCCCATTTATTCACATGATTAAGGGATAAATCAAGTGATGAAACATAGTGAAGTACTGTTTGAGGCCTTAGTTCTTGGAAGGATAAGGAATTTCGTATTTTGGTTCAGGGGCATGAGAAGGACCTCAGTGTGGGGTCGTTGTTGAGGTGTTGATATTGAGGGTGACATGTCCTTTAAAGATCCTCTAGTTTGTTTGGTTATTTAGAGTGAAAATATTCATATGATAGGACAGTTCACATATTTCATGTGATGTGAACCACGTGACATGACTAAGTGATTACATGACAGTGGGAGTTGGGAATACTATATTAGTGTATCATTTTGTTGGGATATGAGGTCTGATGTTGTTCAAGAAGAGCAGCTTGAGGATGAACTGATTTACGGTGGGGAGGTTGTAAAACCCTGACCCTTATCCAAAGTTGTAAGCCTATTAATTATTACTAGTAAATGTGTAATCCTCTTATTTTTTTGATGATTTAGGTATCAAGGTCACTCAGGAGAAATCTCAAGAGAAATAAGAGGAACATTCAGCTACTGGGCAGCTGGAGTAATGACTCACGACATGAAAATATATGTCATTCCATGAATAATCAAGGTAGTACCCTTGGGTGTTTTGGCTTGAAAACTCACCATGTGAGTCTTATATTCATGTTATGAAACCCTTCATTAGGGTTTATTTTTAGGTTTTTAAGTGTGTTTTTGGGTCGAGGATGTTTTTGAAACAAAAGGGGGTTCCCCTTTGGTAGTGGTTCATGAAAAAACCCCCTCCCCTTGTTTTTCATCACCTTATCCTCGATGAATATTTTCTATTTTTGAAGAATTTTTATTTCTATCAGATTCATTAAATAACTTGAGGTAAGGATACTAATCATATCCCTTACATTATTCACTTTTATCACTATCTAGTGGTGTTTCATCATTTATGTGGGTTATTCCCTATTTTCATGGTTTTTATCTGGTTTTTTATTTCTATCGGTTTATCTACAAGAAAATACCAATACCAGATGAGTGGGAACCCAAAAGTATATAGTATTTGGTATCTTTATTTTTCTTTAAATTTTTGTTGTCTTATTTAATATTGGGTTGTGTAGTTGTACTGGATGATCTGATTCTTGAACCAAAAGTTAAATTAATTTTTCATTTTCCCTATCGATCTCTTGAAAAATACCTTATACGAAGAAGACCATGTTATCTTGGGTAGAATTTCTTTAGAACCTTTAATTTAGCTGTTTTAATTTGATCCTTAGGATTGGGTTTTTAAATTCATTGGTTTTGGGATACCCTTGAAAATGAAAGGATTTATTTTGGAAGGTCGGTTTCCTAGAATGTCCATTAGGAATCAGTAGTTCTTATGGCCTTGGGAATCATATTTAAAATTATGAATTTGGTTGAAATTGTGATTTTGGATTAAAGTGTTGAAATTTTTAATTTTTAAAATGAACCAAAGTGGTGGTTATTTCTTAAAATGTTAAATTTTTTATGTGTATAATTATTTTTTAGTATTATTCTAATTGTAAGGGAGAATTAGAATGCCATAGAGAGATTCCTTGGATTCCTTATGATTTTTATTAGTGTGGAATTCCATGGATGAGACTTGGATTCCACTAGGGGACAAATGTGAATTCCAATAGTATAGAATTACTTTGATTCAATGATGTATAATATTATGGAATTCCATAAGAGAACTAGTCGATTCTACTTAGATTCATTAATGTGAATTCCATGGGGAGGCTCCCCATTAGATTTGGGTAATGTTTGTATTTATCAAATAAAACTAATTAATGTCATTGATTATTGAGGGAATTACATGTTGTATTACACAGGATGATCTCCTAAAATTCTTCCCAATTAATATTGGTATGGAATGCCTTAGGTGTGATCTAGGAATCCAATTGAGTCATGCTTCTGAATATCAAATGTGGTCCCTTAATTTTAGAACTAACTGATGATTCTTTTATTTATTTCTAGGATGGAATTTCTATATAATACATGTGGATTTATCTTGGGCTAATTTATTATGGTTTTCTTGATGATATAACTTAGAACTTAATTGAGACTTTTTGCTTCCACCTTTTTCATAGATACTAGTGATGGATAAATTAAGTAGTATCATACAGGGTTGTACTCTTGAAACCTAAGGCTTCATTGGATTATATTTATTCTTATAGATTATTATTGTCACTATCTCATTTATTTATTTCACACCTATATTCTGTAGACCCACATACTAGATTTTTATTAGACACTATTGGTGGTGGCATATAGAGTTTTACTCACACCCTACTCAGGCTACCATACCACTTGGGTACCCAAGAAGATACTACTTGGTTTAAATTTATAAGTTCATGGAAAGTCCTGATGTGATGTTTGATTATATGTCTAGGATAGAATTGGGATTAATTATATGGTCTTGATATCAGGTCTTCCAAAGGTTATGTTGACTTGTGGTCTTTTCCTTTTGTTTACTTTTAGGCTATTGTTCTTGAATTGATTTTTATGTATGCCTGACTGTATAGTTGTAGAATCATTAAGATATTTCATGGGATGTGACTTAGTTATTTTGTATTTTCACTCCCCCAATTTATTTATCCAGATTTAATTTTTTCTAGGATGTTTTATCTTATTTATTTATTTATTTACTTGTATGTTTTTCACTCTGGTAAGGAGGGTATAGTATCCCAATTGTACCACCTATAGACCTGAATTATTAGTTAGAAGCCTCTAATGTATGGGAAGGAATGGATAGAGCCATTTGGAACACTGGATTAGGGAACCCATTCAGTGGAATTTGGGTTGGGGTGTTACATAATCCTTTATCCCATATAGGAAAACATTGAGAAATTTTTCTAAGTATTTCTAAGTTGTTCATTCTTATACATAATTCCACGTATTGCCTATAAAATTTTAGTTTAGGATGGAATGCAATGATATTTTATGCGATGGGTGGGGCCTGGAATTATATATCCCCTTAGTGCATTGGTAAGTCATATGTGAAAACTAAGATAGGGTAATGGGAGTTCCCTTACCCTTTATGTAATATGTCTTAGAACATGGACTCAATAGTATGTTTATGATGCCTGAAATTATGCATTCTCTCCATTTCAATCATTACATGACTATTTAATATTATACATGTGGTTATTTATTTCTTCTATCATATATGGATTATGTTATGATTATGTATTCATTGATATGGAATAATATTTTTATTTAATCCCACTACACTACTTATTCCATTATTATGATAATAACCCACCAGTATTGGGTGACTAGGTTTGGGAAAATTACATTTAGTCCATGGACGTTGTGGTTTATCAATGAGTTCATTTAAGGAAGTCAAAGAAATATACATCATGCATATAGGTTGATGACATAAGTATGTAACTTTATTGATGGGATATTGAGACAAATGGATCATATTTCACAATGATCATTTGTATAAGGTTATTGTTTTGGTGAAATTAACATATTATTATATGGGTTCCTTAATGTGTTACTAGATGTTGATCTCTAAATATTGTCTAGTTCACTTAATGACACTATGAAAGAGGCTTAGATTATTTCACACTAAGTGTATCCATAAACTCTATTAAATTATATTAGAATTTAACATTAGAATAAATATTATTCTCTATACTACAGAATTCTAATTATTCAGGTTATGTTGATCATATAAATCCAATCACCAGTTATTTGAAAGAATGTATGTGAGCTAAATGTTAAATAAATACTTATTCAAAATTTAGTAAATATATTATTTACTTATTTATTAAACAAATATTATAGTGATTTTTATTTATTTATTTAAATATTTATTATTCAAGGTTTGATAAATTGTGAGGAGGATTAACATGTCAAGTTATGGGTCTAGATAAAATTATTTAATTTATTTAATATCATTTATATAAATACTAATTTATTTAATTAAAAATTGTATTTAAATATTTGTGAGTTAGTGTTCATTATGAAATATTATTATTATCATTATTATTAGTATTCTTGTTTTTGTTGTTGTCATACACGGGGTTTACTTAGAATCATGAAATTAGTTAAGGCCATTTTTTCAGTAACTAATTTTTTAACTTAATTATATATCCCAAATTATATAATTTCTAGTGTTTAAGATTTTTTTGTTCATAATATATTCTCTCACAAGAATTAAATCAAGAGAAAAGAGAAATATCTCATGAATACTCTCAAGATCGTGAGACAATGATCCTCTTCCCCTCTCTAAAGACCAAGAGAACTAAAGAGAATCCTTCAAGACTGAAGGGATTCTTATTATGATCAATGAAAAATGATACTTGAATTTTGAATCATCCATGATAATACATAAAGTTCCAATGGTGTTACCTTAAGGTTCTTGGATCATGTGTGGATACCTCTTAAGAGATTATACCTTGGATACTTTATCACAATTGTGGTAATAATATAAAGTTAAAAAAACTAAAAATGAATAAATAATTACAAGCTAAGGTAATTATTTTCTATAATTTAATTATAAATTATACATGAAAGTATCCACTCTATAAATATTATGGGGTTTCATTCATATAGGTTTTAGGATTTAATTCAAAGAAACCAATAAAAAACATGGTTTGGAATGGTCCAAACTACTTATATTTCACCGAAAAACCTTTATGATGTGCTCGGAATAATAAAATAAAAATTGGGAACATAAAAAAATAATTTTTAAGGTTTTATGAAAAGAAGTAGAGTATTGAGGTCAGGACCAACTCAACCGTTTCCAGATTCAATGAATAATTTAAAATTAATATGGTGATAAATGCCATATATGACTAAAAAAATTTTCGATGAAAATTGATAGAGATCATTAAAACCAAAATAAAAAATCTTTAATGTCGGATTTATAATTAATTTAATTGTAATAATTACCTTAATCTTGATTACTTTATTCAAATAAGATGTTTATTATCTGAACTCTGTTTTGGTTATATTGTCATTGTTCTATGAGGCTCCAAGGATAGAATCTCTCTAGTGATGATCCATACATTCTCCTATGATGTTGAAGTGTCACCAATGGTATTCCAAGTGAAAGAATGACGATACTGATCATCTTGTGTCACTCATATTTTATCGCAACATACTCTTCTGGGTTTGAAGGATTGATTCTTGATGTGTAATTCTTGAGAAGGAGGATGATGGCATAAGAGATTCTCTCATGCTCGAGAGAAACCCATAGAGAATTTTTTCGCAAAGAAAATTCTTTTGAGAGGAAATCATTGTGAAAAACTTTCATCTAAACCTTATAAATGATATAACTGGGTATTTTTAAATCTAGGTTAGATAATAAATAATTGAACAAAATCCCTTAATTATTATCAAAATCCTTATAAAACCCCATATCTAATAATAATAATATTTTTTATTGATGCGTGCATGTATCAAATATAAATAAATATTATTCCACTAAATAAATAAATTAATATTTATTTAAATGATAATTAATATATTATCCCCATAGGACCTCCTCCAAATACTTTTTTCTATTTTTAAAATCCACTTTTAGGTTGAGTGGTAACCACACAGTCATCCATGGATTCAAGCTAAAGGAAACAACCACAAATCCAAATAATTCATAGTGCTAAATTCAAAATTTAAACATCAAACAAAAAAAAGATACAGGGATGAGCTAGAAAGAAAGGAGGACTCGAGATGAGAGTCTATCATCCTAACATAGATTCCAATCATCAAATCTATCCCGACATGCCATCGTCACTAGAAACTAACACTCTAGAGGAACTACAAATCACTTTAAACCCCAAGAAGATGAAATCCAACCACCATTCACCTCGAGTGACATGAAGAACAGAGACTCCCAAAGATGGAATTGTCATCACCATTGTGGGAGAATAATGTAGCACCATCACCAAACCATTCTTCCAAACACAAAATAATAAAATCACCATATTCACAATCATCAATAACCACACCAGAATGAAAACAATACCATCCATCGTGAACATAACCAACATCAAGCTAAATCATTATCACTAAACAATGAGGCCATACACCATTTGAGATTGAACACATCAATATTTTTGAAAGATGACCAGAAAAATGAAAGACCCAAATAACAACCTGTGAAGAAAACAAAAAAACCTAAGAAACAATCCAACCAATGTGGGTCACAACTTTTGGAACATCGATGAAAGATCAACCAACATATCCTAATAATTCCATGAAAGCCACCAAATTAGGCCGATATGGATCCTAGAGAAATAGATCTAGCAGTAAGATAAGAGGTTAATCCAAACAAGTTCATTGAAAGTGAGTCTTGACTATGTAGGGAACCAAAGAATCTGAAAATTCATATCCCAATCCACTATGAAGAATGCCGAGTAGGACCAAAAGTGGAGTCTATCGTGGTGGATATAGTCAAAAAGGAAGATATAGTTTTCTATTGAAATCATAATGGTAGGAGAAACAAACCCAAAGAAGGAAAGATAAGAAAGTGTTGAAACCCATGAGAGGAGACAAAGTGCCAAGGAGTGGGAGTCCTAGAGAAGAAGGGGTGCCTCACCAGTGAGGTATTCTAGAAACCCTAAAAGAGGGAGATATAGAGAGGAGGAGAAAGCCTAGTGTGTGGGGAGCCATCCTTCTGGATTGGTAATCTTTCCCACCAGACCCGATCACTTGGTCCTTCCTCATTGGTATTTACTAAACCTTTAATAATAATAATAATAATAATATATTATATAAATAAATAAATTTTTATAATATTCATGGTCTTTCAAATAAATGGTTATTTTAATATTTAACTCACATATAAATATTGTGAATTAATATTTATAATTAATAAATTCTTAATAAATATTATTCATTGATCTATAAAATATAAGAAAAGGGGGTTCATGGCAGTTTTCTAGCGGTGGTTTTGAAAAACACTGTTAAATTTTATAGGAAAAAAAATTGAGGTGGGTTTTTAGTGGTGGTTCTTAAAAAATCTTCTAAATGAGTTTTTTACATTATTTTATTTGTTTTTTTGTGGTTTTAAAAAACCACTTATAATTCATATTTTTTATTTTTTAAAAATAAATTAAATTTACTTTTAATGTGAGTTTATTAAAACCGCAACTAAATTAATGGAAAAAATATTAAATATTAAATATTTAATTATGATTTATTATTCACAATTATGATTTATAATTTATATTCATTTATTTTTTTATTATTTTGAATTATAATTAATTATAATGTGTTAATTATTAATTATATATAAGTATTAGTTAATAGTTATCTGAAACTAAAATTAATTCTTGTGTAAGTTGAAAATCAGAATTCAGCATCAAATGATTAGAACTTTTGATTCAAGTAACTATTTTAGCTTCACAACTAGTCCAATAAATTCTTATGAAATAAAATACAATCAAATTAGATAATAATTAGGTAATAACTAATAAAATAAAATTTATTATAGTTTTATAAAAAACTGAAGATCAAACATCAACTTCAAATGGTCGTACCTTTTGATCTGAGTGTTCGTTTGGGATCTACTACATATCAAATTGAAGCCTGTGATGATCTCTATATTGTAATGATAGGGTGACCTTAGTCACTATTTTTTGAGTTCAAAATATGCCCTAATGACCACCAAAACGTTTTTTTTGATATCATGATTTTTGAATATTCGATAAGATTTCATCTTCGTTTCAGGGTGTCTCCCTTTGATTTTTAAGTTATTTATGATTTTATTCCTTTGTTTTACATCCCAATTGACTTGATGGCATTAGAGTTGTATTTTTCCCTATTTTGGTGATTTATTGTCTATTATATATATATATATATATTTTGTATGCACTTTTATAGATTTATGTATATTTTTTATAATATATATATATATATATATTTAACATTATACCTTTAATGAATATTTATTATTAAGTTATTATTTTATTTATTATTAATATAATTATTATTAATTTATTTATTATTAATCATTAATTAATTATTATTTATTTACTATTTTTTTATTTATTGTTTATTGTTTATTATTCATTTATCATTTATCATTTATTATTTATTATTTATTATTTATTCATTATTTATTATTATTTATTACCTATTTAAGAGTTGTTACTTATTAATTATGTATTTATTATTAATTAATTAATTATTAGTTATTATTTATTTATTTATTTATTTATTTATTTATTATTTATGTATTATTTATCTATTATTTAGTATAATTTATTATAATTTATTATTATCTATTATTATTTATAGATTATTTTCTATTTATTTAATGTTTAATTATTATTTATTTATTATGTATCTATTATTTATTTATTTATTTATTATTTATTTATTATTTATTATTTATTTTTTAGTTATTTATTAGTTATTATTATTTATTACAATTTATTGTATATTTATTATTATTATTTATTATTATTATTATTTATTTATTTATTATTTAATATTGTTTTATTTTTTATTTTTTATTTTTTTCTTATTTATTTAATATTTATTTATTATATGTTTATTATTTATTTATTTATATTTTTTTATTTATCTATTATATATTATTTATTTATTACTAATTTATTATATATTCAATATATATTCATCATTTATTATTCTTTAATACCATTATTTATTTTTTATCTATCTATATAGAAGTTTATTACATACTGTTTTCTCACCACATGAAGAGCATGCTCGAGTGGTAGAGTCTTTGTAGAATAGCCAAGAGGTAAGAGGTTCAAATCTCACTCAACACATATATATGCTAGATTTATACATGGAATATATGGCATGCATGGAATATGCATGCATGGTCAGATAAATGAGTAATAAATAAATAAATAATAAATAAATAATAAAAGTAAATAATAAATAATACAATTAAATAAAATAAATAAAAATAAAAATAAAAATAAAAAATAAAAAATAATACATAAATATTAAATACTACTAACAAATAATCATGATAAATAAGATTAATTTAATTTATTATGTAAATAAATAATAATAAATAAATAAAAAATAATAAAGAAATTAATAATAAAAAAATAAAATCAAGATAAAAAAATAAAAAAAAAAACAAAAAAAAACGCAGTGAGATGATTCTCGACACCCAAATACATGGTGATTTAAGAAAGTGTTATACGTCATTTAGCGTCAGTTTAAACTGCCACTAAATGCCAAAAAAAACCATTGGGAAACACCTTTTTTGTAATGAGGGAAAAAATCTAATAATTAAATTCAAATTTATTTTTACTCAGGATAATGAAAATACTGAGTGTGGGACCCACTAGGCTTCTTCCTCAATGGAATTATATAGGTTTTCTTAAAGTCCAGTATCTATATCTAACAATATGTAAAGGCACCTAGGAGGAATACGTTAATGCTACAACATTGACAACCATATACAAACACTCATTGTTTAATATAAAAATTTTGTCTTTATATCTCATCAAGAAGGTTTCATACTCATTTCATCAACCTATATACTTGATACATATTTCTTTAACTTCCTGAAATCAACTCATCCAATCACCATATCTAAGAAATTTAATATGATGGTTCTATTTCTATCAAAGGGTCAAAATATCATCTTCCAAGTAGAAAGAAAGGGAAAATCCTTCATCCAGGTATTCATTAATAACATATCATTCAGGATGCACCCAATATACCCAACTTCACTATGAAAATATACCATCACGATTTATGGAAATTAATCTAAGTACACAAATCATGATATTTATTAATAATAATATAAAAGTATAAGGATCATTACACATGTTCACAATAGGAATATCCAATGAAAGGTATAACATATGGAATTCCTATAGGGAAGTGTGTACTCTAATCTACCACTTTGAAGATTACCATGTATGAGCTTCATTATATGAAGTCCCATCTACTTATGAGTACCAATACCCAATATTATGCATCATTAGTGTGCCATAAGATAATGTCATATGACTATAGAATATATTGTTTAATAATATCATCATAACATATCAAGGTCATCATCATAGTGTGGAATTATTATAACCTTTTCAATGTGACTGATAGTCTAGGACACTATCACATTAAATTCACGTGAATAAACAATCAATATATGATAAGGTATTTATTAATATCAAGTCTATTAATTTATAGGTAATATAAAGTATAAAGTAGTTGTTTTCAGGAACCAAATCCAAAAAAATAATTTTTGATCATTGGGGTTCTAAAGTGGAACCCAGGATTGACCATACATATTTCATAAAGTGACATATATATTTGAGAAGGATGCATCAAATGCATAACTACCCATGGGAAAATGACCCACCCAAAAATATCTTGCATATAAACGCTCAATGTAAAAGAGACCCACACATAAAATATTATATCAAATTGTGGGGAAGAGTGGATTTCCCTAGAAAAAAATCATATCACATTGGGTAGAATGGAGGTCAACCCTAGAAACATATCATCTCACATATTTTTGAAGAGTACCTTGCCTTTAAAATATCTTGTACTACCTCAGGGGGAAGATTGTCCCACCCTAAAATCATCTCATACCACATTAGGGGGATGATCAGTCCCCCTATAAACATGTCATACCATGTAAGGAGAATGTCCCACCCCAAAAACATCTCACATATAATATTAATGGGAAGTGGACCACCCTAAGAACATTTCATGCCATCCACCCATAGGGTCTCACCCCCTACTTGGAACCCTCACATATTTCATACAGTCATGTTCAAAAATCACCTAAAACCGAACAAAAATATTCTAGGATATACTCTAAAGCACAAATCTTATGCTCATCACTTTTTTCCTAGAATCATGCCTGGAGGAACATTTACTCATCCACTAAATCCCATGGGTTAGCCCCCTTAAAGAAATCCTAGTTTCAAAAGTATATCATTTAGAACCCTTCAACAACTTCATCTCACCCATAAAATCATTCACTATGGTCCTCAAGACCTTTCTCAATATCTCGTCATCTGAACAAAGTCTTAACCCACACCCATGTAATTCTTTCACCCTGTAGGCCCCTTTTCTAACTCAAACATCATAAAGATGACCAAAAACATTATCAACATTTGATGTCATAACTTAGTCCTGCGACCCAAATACTATCATGGATATCTCACACTAATCCTATTGGAATTATTATATTAATATTTCTAGACCATACCCCCAAACTACTCTTATGTATGATCTCACATGTCTCTAGGAGAGCTCTCAATTCATTACTGAGAGAACACCCACTTGTCAGGCCTAATCAGGCCCCAATGGACCTATCTCATTTGAGGAACTCACCGACAATCCAATCCACTATCATGAGTGTGTTCAATATCATGAATGAGACACATAATCATCCCACTCATAAATGTTAGGCCCAATTCTCTTATCCTAAGACCAATGACTCATCATAGGTCTCCCTACACTAGTCCTTTCCAGGGACAACATAAGACTAGGGAACCCACTGAGGTCCCCTACATCACATTATAGTTCACACACCCTACTCAGGTTCCTCTATCTCATTTACCACTCTTGGGTCAAGGCTCATCACATGGAAGTAATAAAATCCCTCTACATAACCATGATAAAATGATGTCACAATTCACATCACAGGAAATTACATACTAGAATAATACTATAAATATGGAATAAAGACTATCTCTCTCACAAGTAGATCTAAATTTTCCTGCTCATTCTCAATCCACACATTACTCTCTCTATGGTCTTCCCTCCGAGGTAAAAATATACTAGTTAGGGGAGAAACACACTCCCCTACTCACACACCCACAAGACCAAAGTCTACAAGGTGCCTCAAGGGCCTATATAACCTATCCCTATGTTTACCATCCCAATCCATTACTACCCTCTCATGGAGAGGACTAAGGTAACCTCTCACAAGGTTCTTTATTTTTTTATTATTTTCATTTATTTTTACAAAATCATTTAGGTCCTTATATGCCTTAGTATATATTTATAATAAATTCCTTTTTCATCAATGACTAAGGAATTAAATTTGTGTTCAAATGTATACAGTGGTCCTTGAAGATTTATCCATTTCATGGAAGTTCAATAATATAATTAATTTTATATTTAAGGCCAATCCCACATCAGTGTAACAACCACATATCACTTACTACATAACAAAATCACAAGACTTAAGGAGATGTTCAAGTACCACCTATCTCACACATTGAGTTACCATTCTCACTAAGATCCACAAATCCTTAATAAAGTCCATATATGACTTATCCAAGCTTTCTCAACACATATTCTCAAATATCAGTAAAAAACTGCCAAAAAATTAATTATAACCATTTATAATTAATTATTCAATTTAATTCAATAAGACATAATTTCCTAAAAACTCATTGACCATCGCCACATCACTAAAACCTCGAACAATGGTGTGCCAATGTACTGTGTCATTCACATGATATGTATTTAAATAAAATCCCCATCACACGACATCCACCCACTAAAAAATCCCATGATAAAGTGGTGGGAACCCCTAAAAAATTATTAGGAGACTTTCCTCCAATGAAATGGTGATAAAAACTTTACGATCATCATTCTGGGACAACCTCCTTCCATCACAAGTGAAATCACCATCATATCAGCCTGATTTCCCCATGATCTAGTAAAATTGGGATTAAAAATCTATCCCAAATCATACCAAATTATAAGGTGGTGATGGGAAACAATATTGGAATAATACATAGGGAGAAACTCACCTTAGATTGTTGTGAAACTCCCAAAATTCACTAACCTATAAGGGGGTTTGAATAGAGAAGGATAAGGGGGAGAGATGACCAAATGTTCCCTCCTTGAGCATCATTTCCCTAAAAAAAATGTGGTTGTCCCTAAAATGATAGTTTCTTTCTTGTTAAAAAATTGGTAGAAGGCCCTTAGTGGCATGGCCAATAGGGTCCATGATGAAAAATCCCCCTACCTAGGATTACCATACAACACAACCCATTAGGTTTTAGTGCAATGTCTCACTGATGTATGCCTATCGTATGGTGTGGAAAAATTAAATTCATTTTCCTAATTTAGCATAGAGGCAGACCAGGGACATCTCACCTGAGGAGCTTTCTCAGTTGTTCACCTACTTATTCTATTTCACCAAAACTACTTCTTTTTCCCATTTTTATTTATTCTATAAATTCAATGAAATTTAAAAGAAAAATTAAATAATGAAACTTATACTAGATTGAAATGACATAATGATATTAGTAAACAAAGAACATGGATTTTGTGGTTTGGTTTATGAGTTCTTGTTGGTGTTTAGATTAAGTTTGATAATTAAATTCTGAGATCTCATGAATTAATTAATATTCTTTTATTTAGTAGTGTGAAATATTGAATGCATTTAGTACTACGAATTCCAACTCCTTCTATAATAAAGGTTTATGGAACACATCAATTGATAATGTAACATATTCTAGGAGTTGACACTGTTATATGTCGTTTCATCCACTAAAAAGATCAACTTCATCGTATGAAGAACTTATATTTAGTGGAAAGGAGGTAAAAGATTTAAACAAAGAATAGAAATGATTTGAAGTTCAGTGTCATGGTGGAAAATCACCACACCCATTAACTTCACTCTTTCTCATCACAAACTTAATAAAACATAATAATTTATGCACATAATGAATAAAAACACCACCTACCTCCCTCAGGTCATGCCTCGGGTTAGCCCCTCAATTTTTTTGGGTAGGAGGTCACTATGGAAATAAATAACAATAAAATATAAGAATAATAAAATAAAATAATATAGGAGATAGAGATAGATAATAATAAAATAAAATAACATAAATAACACTATAAGAATAAGAAAAAGAAAAATAAAAGAGGAAGAAAAGAAGAAAATAAACTGAATAAGATTGAGAAGAATAAAGAAAGGGTGTGTGGAAGGAAAAAAATAAAACCCATGAATTAATTATATTGTATTTAAAATAAAATAAATTTAAAATAAATTTAAAATAAAAATAGATTAAAATAATAAAAGAAGAAGAATAATAAAAATGGGTGTAGCTGCTTCTCCTCTAGAGTATGTTCTCCAAAATATGTCTCCTTTTCTGCCCACCATATGGATGAAAATATCTAAGGGTCCTCCTTATAAGTTGTGAGAAAATGAGGATTCTATATACCCCTTAAATTTTAAAAGTCATTTTACATATATACAAGAAGTTGTGACATAATTAATTGGTCTCACATTCTCTGGACAAAGATTAAATAAATCTTCCTCCACTTTGGAGAATTCAATGGCTACATTAATGAGGCACTATCTCCATCAAATTCAACATTCAGACATTGAATATACTAATATTTGAAATAAATTTGTAAGATCATAAATTGGATTTCCTTATCCTGAGTTATGTCTCATTCATTTAAGTGAGGTCTATTCTATCAGATAGATAGATTTTTCAAGGTGATTGATTTTTTGGGCCAATTTAAGTTTTAATTTTCTCTATCTCTAGAAGAAGAATTTGAATCCCATGAATGAGATAATCATAAAACAAAAATCAATCTAGTTGGTTCAATATTGTAAAATTTATTCTTGAAATGCCAAATGTAATAATTTTTTTTAAAACTCCATAATTAATAAATTTTCACATTTTATCCCAAAACACATCAAAAATCTAAAAAATGATGCAAATTAAATCAAATTGATAAATTGGTAGGGATTAAATCACTGAAATACTTGTGAAAATGATTAAAATATTATCCTAATCAATTACCCCACATTTAAATCATGTTTTACTCAAGCATAAAATCTCAACAAATAATTCTGAGGGCACCAATGTTACAAATATTCAAATTCCCAAATAATAAAACCAAATAATTTTCAATGTAAAATAAATTTTTTAAAAATACTCCTAAAATATCAATTTAATTTTTCAATTTTTAAATAAACAATGAATTCAAGAATTTTACTTTTTCTCACTGAAAAATTATAGAACTTATCCTTTTATTCATTTATAATCCTCAATTCATTGTTAAAAAAACATGCCAAATCATGATCTACCTCACAATGTATTCTTTTCTCTCATATTTCATGATGTAATTTAAGTGGAGTTGTTCTTGGATCACAAGCACATGATATTTATCCATAGTCTTATAAATTAACTCTTTCTCCACTTTTTAAATAAAAAATAAACATGAAATCATGAGGGTTTTTCAATAAAGGTTTAAATAACTATGAGTCTTAATGTATGTAGGAATTTATGTTAAAAAATAAAGGCTCAAGGACGTGGTTTATCTATTACAGTATAAAGAATGATATCAAAAGTAAAATTGTAATGGAATTCTCCCATTAAAATTGTAATAACTCCCACTTTCTGCAAACTAAAAGAGAGATAATGATCAAAGTAAATCATAATGAATTATTTTTTCACCCTCTTGAATTTTTCTATACTTTTATAATTTTTTTATTTTTTAAAGTAATTTTAATTTTTTTCTTTTTTGAAAGTTATGCTTAGAATAAACCTCATATCTAACACCTAACCATATATGATAAAAAAAATCAATGGTCTAGTAATGGTTTTTTTATTCTTCTAAGTTATAGCCCATTCTTTTCATTTTTTGGGTTCTTTTTTATCATTTTATCTTTTTTTAAGAGGGAAAAAACAATAAAGTGTGCAATGAATGAATAAAATAACAATTCTTAATTACAAAAATTTGTACCTCCACACTTCATATATACAATTTATTCCATCCCTTACACCATGAATTGCTTCACCCCCACACTTAAATTTTAAAAAATCATGTAAATACTTGGTGGAGTGTGGGAATGGATAAAAATAGCTTGAAACATATATCATTACTAACAAGTTTATCTATGGTCTCTATGGGATAAATAAGGATTAATATAAAGGTGGTCATTAAGGATAATGGCTTTTCAAAATATGACTTAATCATTTTAAATGTGTTTTTTACATTCATATATTTGATAAGTTCAAATGTAAGTTCTAGAAGTTGGCATCTACCAAGATCACTCAAAAAATATGATCAAGAATAAAATAGGAAGAAAATAGTCTATAGAGTCTCTTGGGAATGAGAAATATATCATTTTAAAATAAATAAATGTGTAATTAATAACAATAAATCAATTCACATGAATTTTAAAAAATTAAAGTAAGAAAAATGTTAGGGAAATTTCATTTACATGAATCAACTAATTCCCTAAAATCATGAGTCCTAATTTAATATCCATGATTCACTTTAATAATTTAATTCTACATTTTAATTATTCAATCTAATTAAGATTTAAATATAAAACATGGAATCACAAAATTATTAAAGAACTCATGTCTATTATATAACTAATGTAAAGAATAAATTCAATTATGGTTGTGCAATTTCCAGTTGAAAGCTCAAAAAAAGGTTTGGACAAAAAATGTGGTGAATATAAAATATAAACATTGAAAGTGAACTCCATTTCCCATGTGTATTAGTCCTCTTTCCTTACACTATTTCAGGCTTCCTTCTACAATCAAGAACTTAAAAAAATAATTACTCAAATTAGATCAAGGATCAGGTCTTTTAATCTCAAAAATATAAGAGGGGGTTGAATTCATGCTGGACCAATTATAAGAATAAAATTTAAATATAATTTACTAGAAAGAAAACAAATGGATAAGTATTGGTATAATACCTTAAGTGGGTCCTAAATTTTTGATACCTCCAAATGGAAGTACCATATGTTATCCAAAATCAGTTTGTGGATGATGCTTTTTGGATTTGAACCACCACATGTGGATTTTCCTATATTGTGCTTCTTTTTTATTGGTGTGGAATTATCCATGGATATAATATACCAAATAAACCCCCTTAAAATTTTTTTATAGCCTACATGGTGGGGGTATGATAAAGTTTGGATCATCCTCTTCCTCATTTTCTACTTGTGCAACCTCATCTTCCTTTTCTAGTGAGGGATTAATGTGGGTTTTATAAATTTTAATTTAAAAATTATGGTTATAATGTATTTTTAATTCTAGGGAATTTAAACATAATGAATGTAAATCAAAATTCCCTATTTTAGTATGAGTAGCCTCTATATTTATTTCCTCAATCTTAGCTACTTATATTTCGTCATTGTCTTCCTCAAACGTATGTTCAATAAATTTAGGGAGCTCCATGTGTTCTTCAGTAGGTGAATGTTTAATTTCTTAATCTTCTTATAAGGAAAAATAAGGATTGATCAAATTGGAAAATTCAATGTAGTTAGTAATAATACTCAAATAATATTGAATAAAGTTATAAAATAAAGATTTCAATAAAGGAACATCTCCCTATGTTGGTTTTAGTTCAATCACTTCTTCAGTGATAAATACCTCTTGAAATTTAATCTCAGTGGATAGAGGTAGGTAGTAGGGATCCTCCACCTTTTATTAAAATTCCATCACTTTCATTTATTCCTCTTACATGTATATAAATAGGTATTCAGGTGTTTATTCTTCAATCTTGTTGACGGTAAGATCTCATTGCATTTTATCTTCTACCCAGTCACTCCAAAATTGGTATGAATCTCTTTCCATATTCCTATAAACACATAAGTATTCATATTCACTAATTTTATCTTCATGGTAATACTAAATCTAGTTCTAAAAATGGTTGGATTGTTTATATTCATTTAATTGTCCATAACCTCTTTGATTTCTTCAGTGAAATTAGGAAACTACAATGGAACTTCCACCTTGGCCTTCAGTGTTTTATAATCAACTTTGAATTCATTATCCATATATTACATCTCTTGAAATGAAAGTATTGTGTCATTCCCATTCAGTATATGGTTATCTAGGTCAATGAGTTCATCAAGATTTTATAGGAGGGCTTCTCAACATTGTGTATCACCTACTTTTGATATTTCTCCCCTGAGTAACTATTCCATGAATTGAAAAAATGGTCATTTGAAAAAATCATGTAAAAATAATGTTTTTATTTTTATTTTTAAAATAAAAATAATGAAAATATTTTTACAATTTGAAAATGGAAAAAGATAAGTAAAAACTAATTGGATCCATGGAAATGATGCCAGTTTTTATTAACATCTATCATAGGGTATGAAAAAATAAAATTTATTTTCCCAATGCAGCACAGAGGCTAACTAGGGTTATCTCACTTGAGGAGCTTTCTCAGTTATTAACCTACGTATTCAATCTCACCTAAACTACTTATTTTTGTTTTTTTATTTATTATATTAATGAAATGAAATTTATAATACAAATGAAATGCTAAAAATTATACTATCATGCAATGAAATAATGAGATTAGTAAATAATGAACCTGCCCATTGTGGTTATGTTTATGGGTTCCATCATCCTCCTTATTTGTGTTTATATTAAGTTTGATAATTCAATTATGAGTTATCCTACATGAATTAATATTATTTTACTTAATGGTTTGAAATATTTAATTCCTTTAGTAATCTCAATTCCACCTTCTCCTATAATCAAGGTTTATGTCACACCTCAATCAGTAATGTGACATATTCTAGTACTCGACTCCATCGTGTGTTATTTCATCCACTAAACAACTCATCTTGATCGCATGAAGAGCTTATGTTTAGTATAAGGGATAGAAAATATTTAAACTAATAATTGAAATGACTTTGAGTTCAGTTTCATGGTGGAAAATATCCATACCATTCACTTCATTCTTACTTATTACAAACTTAATAAAACATAATAATTTAAGCGTAGAATGAAAGGAAACACCACTTACTTCCCTCAGGACAATCATCATATTAGCCCCTCATTTTTTAGGTTAATAGGTAACTATGGAAATAAATAAGAATAAAATATAATAATAATAAAATAAAAATAATATAATAGATATAGAGAGAATTAAATAAAATAACATAAATAATTATAGAATAAGAATAAGAATAAGAATATGAATAAGAATAAAAGAGGAAGAAATAAATAAAATAAGGAGATGAAGATGGAGAATAATAGAGGAAGTTTTTTTTGGATCAAGACAAAAAAGTAAAAAACAAGAGTGAATTATATTTTTTATTTAAAAGAAACTAAATTAAAATTATATTTAAAATAAATATAAAATAAGAATAATAAAAATAAATATAAAAGAAGAAAATAAATGGGTGCAATAGCTTCTCCTTCAGAATATATCCTCAAAAAAGTTTTCTCCTGTTCTTCCCACCATATGGTATAAATTCTCCAAGGTTCCTAATAAGTTTTGTGAAATTTATTTTTCTATCAACCCTAAAAATTTCAAAGTCATTTTACATGTATACAAGATGTTATGATATAATTAACGAGTCACACTTTTTCCTGAAAAATATTCCCTAAATATTCCTCCACTTTAGAGCATTCAATGGATACATTAATGAGGGAATATCTCCATCAAATTAAATGGAAAAAATAAGGAATCGAGTCCTATTTAAAATACATTTTAAATCTTCTAAATTTTTGGTCTTTATCCAAAGTTATGCCTCATTTACTGAGGTGGGGTCCATTCTATTGGATAGAAATAATTTTCAACATGATTGATTTTTTGGGCCAATGGAAGTTAAAATTTTCTTTGTATCTAGAAGAAGAAATTTAAACCCACAAATGAGGTAATTCTAGAAAAATTAATCACTCCAATTAGATAAATATGGTAAAATTTATTCTTGAAATAACAAATTGATAAAAATTGGTTAAAATTCCAAAATTAAGAAATTTACACATTTTAGCAGAAAACACACCAAAAATCCAAAAATGATGAAAATTAGATAAAATTGATAAATTGTGAGGGTTTAAGTAATTAAAATACATATAATTTTTTTTGAAAATATTAGCTCAATCACTCAGCCTCATGAACTTTATGGGGATTCACATAGGATCCCACAACACAACCAACCTCTATGTGGTAGTTCAATGGACTTGCCTCTTAAGGACCCTCTATAGTGTATCCCTAGCGTTGTAACACAATGCTCTCCTTCCAAGAAACCCTCAAGGTGAACCCTTCCCATTGTATCATGACCTCTCCCTTTAAGTCATATCCTTCATTATCCTCACTATGAAGCCTTCTCATGGTCATCCTTTCAATGTAGTCTCTCAGGACATAGTATGGTCCCCCTTCTTTACAAAAAATTCACAAAGGTAAACTGAAAATAATTTCCATTGAAAAATGTTCTCATGTATCCACCCACCATGAAAAAACCACCCAACATGGAGTATCCACCATCACTATAGTGTGGTTCCCTCATGTAGGGTTGTTTACTTTATGAAAATTTTATATGATACATATTCTATGTCGTATAACCCATGGGTTGTGGGGTGGTATATTTCCTGTAGAAGAATTATTTATCATAAGAATCTCATCTATGCCTCAACATTAACCTGATCACATGAAATACCTATTATACCTTTAACAATATCCAAAAAAATCTCCTTAATATGTTTGAAATTTTGGAATCCCAATATGAATCATGATTATCGAGATATTCCCAACTTTGGGAATAGAAAAATAAACATTCCTTAGAATTACATAACCCATAAAAACTTGGGTTATTACATCCTCCCCACCATACCACTCATCATCCATAACATGTCATGTTTTTCCTTATACCATTAATATTTTCTTACCTTAGTAATCAATTCACCACTAACTCATCGTGTTAAACCCCCAATCATTAAATGATCTTCTTTGTGAAACTCCAAACATCAGGAAAACTATGCACTAAAAACTAAGATACCCACTCCCCACCATCATTGAAAATTGAGGTAGCACCCAACCAAACATTTTTATCTTGATAAACTAAGGTGTTTTCCACTGATTCATCCCCATTCCCATGGTGCTTCCCACCACAAGGCTCCACTCATAAAGGTAGATTCTAAACCATGAAACTCCCCACTATAGGTATCACCTACCAAAAATGAATTCCCGATGACCCATCAACATGATCAATGTGGTTTCCACCCAAACACACCCAATTCTATAAAATAATAATAATCATTCCTCCTATGGCTGACCTCTCCCAAAAATGATCAGCCTCACCCACAATGAGTTATCACATCTTCATATCACGATGCCATAATTCCCAAAAGGCATTATGAGATCATAAAAACATAAAAAATAAATCCCAAAACTGGGACTTGGTGTTATTTCACAATTGGGTCCTCATCCAAGAAATCCACCATCATACTCTCTCCATGATTACCAATGCACCTCTGATACAACTCACTATCAGATCACATCAAATTCATCATGATCCTAATTCCAACACTCAAACTCCATCCAACCCCATATCCAACTCCCAAATTCAGTATTTTATATGAAAAAAATAATATCATATTCACCTACACATCAAAATCTCAGTTGAATATCAGCTATCCAATGACTGGTCTCACAACATTCATGACCCTACCAATATGAGGCTCGTACATTTGAGACAATTAAGATACCCCCTACTACAGGAGTATTATTATCATTCCTTGATAAACCAAATCCCCAATCTCTATAGCCCATGATCTATCCATTACCATATGTAATGAAAAGGCATGACCCTGACTCTCATACTTGAGCGCTAATACAAAATACCAATAGTTTCTCATTCCTAACTCATTGGGAACATTATCTTTGAAATTTATCAAAATCCATTTGGAATGGGGATCATACCCTCTAATGACCAATGGTTCACTCCCCTCTATATGGATTCCCTTACATATCATCATAATCACCGACCCAAAGGAGTCACATCAACACATGTGTATCGATCCTCTCAATCCATAATCACCCATCCTGATAGCCCCAGTCAAAGAACAAACATGGATTGATTGTATCATGGTACTCTAATCCATCCATGATGTCACCATCTATCCCAAAGGTGACACATATAATTCTCATAAAAACCTTAGGTCTACATACCCATAGGCATCACATCAGCTCCATTGGTCATTATCCCACACATGACCATTCACTTATCCAAAAACCTGATGATATCATGCATAACCAATTTTCACTTTCCGTCTCACATCAAGGTTTCTCCATGAAAATACATGCCAAAATCACTCTCCTCCTCATTAGGTAGATTAATTTTCCAAAGAATCCTCCCATAGGTTCTTACCCATGATCTATCTTGATCTCCTCTATCCAATGAGTGTACACTCCAGTACTATCCAATCACACAACTTGAATATTACTCCCATGAGATGTAGGAGATTGAAAACTAGGCTCATTCTCCTAACCAACTGACCACACACCACTCCATGTAAATCTCATCTAACCAAAATAACCTTTGATCCCTCTTCCTAGAAAGCCTAAAACCTCACTTATTCCAAGTCTAATCACATGATTACCTACCACCTGGGTTTTATTCCAAAACCAAAAGTGTCTATCCATGATCTACCCATCATAGATCCAACTATCTAGGATCTCAATATATAGGGAAAGGCATTTGAGCGATATTTCCCTCCGAAAATCAACCTTAATACTAAAGGCACTGGAATTAAAATATTTTCACATTTTAAAGCCCAGAGGAATTCTTCATGGCTATCCTTTACCCTTACAGGGGTATCCACAATCTCAAGTAAACTCATGTTCCAATATGCCCAGTTGGGGTTCTCACATATACATATCACACATCACATACTAATTCCACCACCCACTCCAAGGCACTAATCCTTACTGGGCATCTATATACTAACCTACTCCCTTTAAGATCATGATCACATCCATGTATACAAAATAAAATTATCCTATAATGATTCATATCAATTAAACCATAGCTATATGGTTCAATAAAGTATAAATTCATCAATAAGATATATAGGAAAACACCATAGGAGTTATTGTTTTCACTTTATATAACTGAACCCATTTAATTTTCTTGATCCAATATCAAGGAAAACTATACCTACAAAAAAACACCACTAAGGTATGATTATACCAATCAACCAAGGGTAACTATACACCCATTACACAGTGAGACTATATATCCATCACCACGAGAGAGCATCACACCATAATATCAATGTGATCATAAATTAGGGAGAAAATACTATGGTTTAGCTAAGTACAATTTCACTAACAACTTGTATAAGATAACAACATATATGTTGTTATTGATAGTTTAAAAACAATTTAACCTTCTATCATTAGTGAAATTAACTTCATACAAGAATGAAAATATCATGTGAATCTTGCGTGCAAAATATGATGCATATAAAGGTGAATCTTTACACTAAAATCCAAGAGTCAAAACCATAATAATAATCTCAAACAAACACATCATATTTAAATAAATATCTCAATTATAATATTAAAAACTATTAAAAAGAATCCAATAACCCTGGTAAAATAGAATTTCCACCAAAAAAGTTTTCATGACCCATTGGTCCAAGTTCTGTCACAAGATATGACACATTCCTAGTCTTTTCCTACCATATCACAAATAGTAAGGTAAATAAAGGAATCTATGATGCCACTTTGAAACATACCCAAAATGAGACTACTAAAATGTGTCCTGAATAGAGTGTTACACAACCTCAGGTGTGCCTCCTCTTCTGCTAATATTTGTGGACTAGTAATGAAGGTCTAAGGTGTTACCATGGGGTGACTATACCCTCATAACAAAGTGATGAAACCAGTGGAAATAAATAAATAATTCCCAAAATAAAAAAACAATGTATATGAAACAATAACCATATATAGCTATATCAAATGGAATACTATCATACAAGCATACATATCATCGATCTCTCACTATCTAATCACATATAATAAATAAATAAATAAATAAATAAAAATATACAAGTGGGGTCTACTAAAATACTCGAGCCTAACCTCAAATTTTTCTTAAAAACATCATTGAGTTTTTCCACCCTAATCATGCAACATTGGGCCTTATCCCCACCAAAACTGATAAATAATTAGGTCCACTCAGATACCCAAGTATCATGGTCGACCGATAAGGGTGTGAGTATAATTTAGTAATCCACCACCTATGGTGTCCCTAACATAACCGATAAATACAATGTATGTACATTTTATATGTGCATAATAATAAAAAAATATTAAGAATGTGACAAAATAAATCATCTATGGTCCTTGGGTTCTAAGGTCACACTCAGGATTGACCATACTTACTTCAATCAGTTCTATATGTCTTTGTGAAAGATACATCACATGCATAACCACCTGGGGTAAAAAAACCCTCCCAAGAATATCTCACATATAAATTCTAGGGGGGGGGGGGGAAGTGTCCCACTTAAAAAATATCATGTCACATTATGGAATGATCAACCCACCTTAGAAACATCTCATATATCATCGGGGGAACACGATCCTATAGCGACCCATACTTTTTATACATAAATACTACATCTTGTTAGTAGAATATTCATTACATAAAAATAAAATTCACATCGTAACCATGAATGTTCAGTGTATTTGGAAACTTGGATACATAAACAACTAGTATATAAAATATCTACATCATTTCCCATTAATTTCTTCATAACTATCACCCTTCTTTGACATATCATACTTAAAACCTTTATTCATAACCTAGGGAAATGAAGCATAAGAAAGGGTGAGATCAGATTCTCGATAAGGGTAAACATAATATATATAAATCAATAGTCATAATATAGTGCAATACAATAAATAGGGTATGATAGTATGATTGTGACTTTCAATAATCATACCCAATCATTCAAAGATCATTAATCATGAAACATGGTGTAAGGGTTTTTCATAAAATAATACATAAGACACGAGGGTGAAAAATCATCAAAAATAAATCATAATCCATGAAAACATAAAAAAATAATAAAACATAAGTTTTTAGCATTCACATAAGAATATAAAATAACTTCTTTAGTTAAGGTTCACTCCCAATACTATCATTACAGACAAAGTTCTATAATAGATATGTTTACCCAACCATTTCTAACGTTCTCTCAGGAGTAACTTCCATCCAATTAACTCTATCATATTTTTTTATTTTATTATATCTGTCATATATTAGGATTCTTTCAACTTCATTATCATTATGTAATGCATTATAGGGAAATAATAGACTCACTTATCCTTGGTTTATAATATAATGACCTGTCTGTTGTTTATAATGGAACCACATGTCCTCAATTTATAACAAAACCTCCCATCATTGGTTTAAAACAGAGGAACACATACTTGTTTTATAATATAACCACCCATCATTGTTTTATAACAGAACCACCAATCACATAATCATAATTCATTCAAATTTATTCCACAAGATCATGAAATCATTTATCTTTACATCAAATATTAACCCATCGAAATAAAATGAGTTTCATAAACATTTGATCATCATAAACATAAATCATCTTGATAAATAATAAATATGGTAACATTGGATAATAACCCCATTAAAGAATAAGAAACATCAAAGGATGTTGTTTTATATGAAAATTCCTTTAAAAAAGATCACTGAAACATCTCTTGTGGAAAATACCCCTTCCATTTTGAAATAAATTATTTAAAATCTAAAAAATTATAAAATAATATAGAAAAGAGTTTATTTTTAAATAACCATGTAAAATTATAAATAAATATTTAGAGGAAATAGTATTCATGATACTATGTAAAGTTAGTCATGCAGTGTATGCTAAACTATAAATTCCTTTCACATTTTTGGTAAAAATTATAAAATACCATGTTTGGAAAATGATAAGAAGATTCCTTTTAAACCTTGGTTAAAAAATAAAATATAGGTAAAAGTGAATTTAAATAATCATTTAATAATAGTAATTTTTCTTAAAAATTAATTAAAGAATATATGGATTTGGAAGAAAAGATTTCTGACCGAAGAGATAAATGAATTTTGTTTTATTTAGAAACATCATTTCAGTATCATGAGTACTTAAAGAGAGAGAAATGAAATAAAAACATGTAATATCTAGAAATAAACATATTATAATAAAATAAATAATATTTGGGATAAATATATCATATGATTTCATCATTTTAATTTAGGCGTAAATAATCTCAGTAAAAATGAGATTGTATCATAAAACCCTTACAACTTTGGAAACTTTTGATTCATGAACCCCATGAAATAAATAACATAAAATGAAAATTTAAAAGATATAAAAATAATTATAGACATGATAAGAAATATCAAAGGGTATGTATATACAACTCAAAAATTAATATAGGATTATAACATAATATATGTCCCAAAGAATAAAATTTAAGACAATAAATCCTTACCACTTTGGTAACTTTCGAATAAAAAAAATATTGAATGGAATAATTTAAATTTTAAATTTATATACCAAGAATTTATAATGATACATGGTATAAAATTTTATAATATCAATATATACTCCTTATAAACATAAATAGGTGCATAACATAAAACATGTATCAATAAAACAAAATTGAGATAGAGAACACTTATAAATTTAGTAATTTTTTAATCAAAAGTCACTGGAAGATTTAAAACAATAAGGTTATATAAATATCTTTAATTAAATAATGGGGTATTAAAAAATATATTATTTAGAAGTATAAATTCCATATAAATAATAAATTGATCAATAACATTAAAACTTGTCTCAATGAAGAGAAATTGATATGAAAACCCTTATGACTTTAGTAATTTTTGAATTGAAAGTCATTAGAAGAATGAAAATCACATGATTATATAAATCCATTGAATTGAATAATATATTATTCCAAAATAAATTATTTGGAAATATATACATCATATAAATAAGAAATTGATGAATAATATTAAAACATGTCTTAGTGAAGAGAAATTGAGATGAAACCCTTACCTTATACTTGACTTGATTCGTAAATAGTCTAACCTTGAGTATATTAAATTAATATTTACCATAATTATATAAAAAAATAACATTCATACATATAATATCATATATGATCCACTTATATCATTTCAACACCCTCTAATTAACAATTCTCTATTAAAGTCGTCATTTTGGGTGTTAATTGCTTCATTTTTCATTTATGTTTTAGTTTAGATGTTATAGTACTTGTAATTTGATCACATTTCCTATATATTCATAATTTTAATCATGATATAAATATAATATATAATTATTATATAAATATTTATAATTATTCATATAAAGTATTTATGAAAACTAAATTACATCACTAGATAGAGACAGTAGTCTGTATATACGCATGAGTGATGTTTCCAATTTTATATGGATGAAATGAAATAAATTTAATTGATAATTAAAATTTATAGAATCATTATTATATCATAAAAATCATATATTTTCATTAAATCTATCCTTGTTACCACCTAAGTAAATTATAAATGATAAACAAATCACATCACTTTGTGAAGGTGGTAGTCCATACGCATGCACGAGCGGCGATATCATTTACCAATGGATAAAAATGTTAGAAGGTTGATAATATATTATAATTAAATAAGAATAAATATTTTATAAATATCATATATACAAACTAAATTCATCATTATAACCATCCATGGGAGATGATAATAGAAAATGAACCATATCATAATGTGGAAGTAGATAACAAGAGAATCCGGAATGCTACAAGATGCCCTTCCCTTTACCTAATTCTGGAAAAAAAGGTCGCAACTACCCATAGGAAAAATTAGGGTGTGAGTACAGAGCCTAGTAGAATACCACTAAATAATTTACACAAGTTATAATATCAATAATTCATAAGCTCTAGGTTTAAAAAAATCTAGTTTATAAATAATTTTCATAAATAAAAGCATTTTCAAACAACCCCTTTATTTTCCATAAATTCATACCACATTCACCAAACCAAGGAACATATCAGTTATAAAAGAAAAATAGGTAAATTAAACACGTGATAAAATATCCATGGAATAAACTATCTTGATTTTAACAAGTAATAAAAGAAAAATCACACCATTTGGGATCTATCCTATGGGAATACATGCGAGACATAAAAGAATCCAAAACTAGGAATAAGTTGGTTCCAACCAATATCAAGTCCTTCCATAGTATGTTGATATCAAAAAAGTAACCCCAAGAAATGGCTCACATGCTTGGGTCACTTATGTCTATTTTCCGATGCACCCAAGGTTCCCAATGCGTTAAGTTTGTTCAAAAATAATTTCTAAAACCATTCTCACATTAAAAAAACTATGCTTACATTAAAAAATATCCATTTCAACAAGAACATATAGAAATTTATTAAATATCAGCACTTTCATAGATCCAAATACCTCAAAAATGATATAATCCTATCTGGTTTCGATAATAGAGATAAAAAACAATGGATCAAAATATAAAATACGAGGAATGAAAAGAAACTACAAAGTATCGATAGAAAACATAAAGCAATCCTGAATTTGAAACAAAAACATAGCCAACTCTATTGATGCGACCAAAGGCAATGCAGAAGTAGAAAAATAACTTATGAAGGACGTGTAGTGTAACCACCAAGGATATAAATCATTGAAAAAAGTGATTCGGAAGGAGGTAGATTCCACAAAATTTACCAAAATCACTATAGGGTTTATGAGGGAAGCTTGTTCAATAAATGAATAAGGATCCGAGTGTGCAGCTCATTTAAAATTGTTTTATGTGGGATTTTTACATCATGAATTCCTTTCACAGTGTGAAATCCCATAAATTAAAAATACACTAAAAATGGAATCACCTCAGATTAAATTTAATCCTAATCTATGTTTTCACTTCATGTAATATTTTCATGTACTATAAATTTTCATGCCCTGCACGGGACACACAACATCTTACCTATAAAAAATTCATGTTGTGTAACCCATTAATTACATGAATTTATCCAACAAGAAATGATCTATCCTATTTTTGGTAGGAAACCTCAAAACCAAAGTTAAGGATCTATAATACCAAGGATAACCTCTTAAATCCATTTTCACATTTATACCTAGACTCCATTAATTAAAAAAAATATACATGCCCAAACATTAGTTCATTTTCCCCTAAAAATACTTTATATTCCTGAGAAACCTATAATGCACCCAAAAAATAAGGGAAATTATAAACAAAGGGAAAGGCATACCTTAAGGAATATAATGGGGTGCTATAAATTCCCCACCATAAATTATTTTTTTTCCCTGTAAAGTTCTCAATTTTATAGACACATAAAAATTGAATTCTACTATTTCCTCATTAAAAAATTTCTCTCCCATGTCTCATAGTTATGTTATCCACACTTCCATAGTAAACAGACCAAAGTAATCATTCTACCACAAAACAAATTCTCTCGGTGATCCATAATTTGAATTGGTTACTAAACCATAGTGATTTCGGGCTCAAGATTGACATCCTCCCATTCAATCACATGTTAAGGATTCATTTGATACCTCCTCAACTAGAAAACATGTAAAACAACATGTATGGAAGTCAAATGAGATGGTAAGTACAATCGATAATATACCATTCCCAATCATCCAATGATATCAATGGGGCCTACAAACCTCAGTACCAACTTTCTCTACTTACCCAACTAACAATGTCCAAAGTGAGTTGAAACTCTAAGAAAGACCCAATCACCAAACTCAAACTCTAGTGGTCAGTGAAGTTGGTCTTCATATGATTTATGAATACTTTGTTCCACGACCAATCTCTTTCATATAAACTACACCCTCTCTATCATCTCATGAACAAGGCTTGTCCAACCAAGGACTACTCTCTCAACATTACCCAACCTAAGATTGATCTATATAGACGCCCATACAAATCCTCAATGGGTGCTATTTTGTTCAAGTCCGGATAACTATTATTATAGGAAAACTCAAAAAAAAAATATTTTCCTATGAACCACCAAAATCAAACACACAAGCCTAAATTATTTCCTCAAGAACTTAGATATCTCTCTCAGTTGGCCCATACATATGTGGATGATATGTTGTGCTCAATTTCAATTATAAATAAATCACCTACTATAAAACTTTCCAAAAACTGGATTTGAAAATTGGATCCCTGTTAGAAACAACCATATAGGGAACCCTATGAAGTCTCATGATATCTTATAAATACAAGTACTCATGCTATTCCACCTTCATCATCTCTTTAACAGGGAGGAAATGTGACAAGTTCATGACTCAATCAATGAACACCCAAATTGTAACCTTAAAAATAGGATTATATAGTAAAACAATGATAAAGTCCATGGAAATATCATATCATTTTCATATCTAAATGGCTAAGGACTACAAAAAAGAAGCAGGTCTCTGGTGTTTCACCTTAATTCTCTGATAAGTAATACACCACACTGAAAAATATGCAATCTACCATCTCATACCAAACCAACAATACTGATATCTTAGATAATGATAAATCTTAGTATCACCTCGGTTTACATACCATAAATAATGGTGTCCACTATCCATCAACCCTTTAGAGAAAATGGAACAACCAACCTGTTTTGAAAACATGAAGCTTCACTGGAAGACTAAGACCACTCACCCAAGGTTTAACCACCATAAAGGAATTTACAAAAGCTCTAAAACTCAGGTTTAAAAATATTCTTGATCCAAACTCACTCATAAAATGATGATCCATCCTTTATCGAATCCATATATACCCTTCTACTAGCTTCTTCCATTACCGAACTCATTTGAGAAAATAGACTCATCAATGACCATTCTTAAATTGATTCATTTACCTCTTATCTTAGAAATTTCATACTCAGTGCATTGGTGATAAAATTACATTTTCCAATAGTATAAGTAATATCAAAATCATAATTATAGAGATACTCGACCTAGAGTCTCTATCACAAGTTCAGATCCCTCTAAGTGAAAATATACACATGATTTTATGATTAGAAATTACCATAAAATGTTCCCCAAAGAGGTAGTGAAACCACATTTTGAGTGCATTCATAACTGCATCTAACTCAAGTTCTTGTTTAGGGTAGTTATTCTCATTATGAAGTTATTTTTTAGAGCCATAGGCTACCACCCATCTCCCCTGCATCAAGACACACCCCAAACCTGTGCTTGAAGTATCACAAAAGATATTATAGCTTGAACCTAGTTTTGTAAGAATAAAAACTATATCTAAACTAAATCTCACCTTTAGTTCCAAAAAATATATCTGACATTTATCATTCCACTCAAAATTTATACCCTTATGGGTTAAATCTATCATTAGAGATGAAATATTAGAGAAATACTAAACAAACTACCTGTAACAACCAGCCAACCACAAAAATATTTAGATCTCAAACACATTTTTGGGATGATCCCATGTAATAACTATATATTCCTATTCAGGATCCACTAAGACACCATTTTAATATATAACATTCCCCAGAAACTTTACATCTTGAATTCAAAACTTGCACTTAGAAAGCTTACTATATAGACGATGTTCCCTCAAAGTTCTAAGAATGTTATCCAAATGATCCATATAATCCTCCTATGACTTAGAGTAGACAAAAATATCATCCAAAAAAACCATAAAAAGTGTCTAATAATCAATTAAATATTTGGTTCATCAAATCCATAAAAACCACAGGGGAATTAGTTAGTATGAATAGAATAACCAGAAAGTCAAAATTCCTAAATCGACTCCTAAATATTGTCTTAGGTGTATACTATTATCTAAATCTCAATTGGTGATACCCTAATACTAGGTCAATATTTGAAAGCCAATGATCCAATCTAAGTTTATTAAATAGATCATCAATCCTAGGAAAGGGATATTTTCTCATTACAATCACCTGATTTAACTTCTGATAGTCAATAGAAAGTTGGAGGCACCCATATACCATTTTACCAATGAGTAAAGGTGAATCCCATGGTGACACATTGGGATGAATAAATCCATTAGCCTTAAGATCCAAAAGTTGGACCTTACGTTATACCAAATCAGTAGGTTTTATTTGATAAGATCGTATATAAATGGGAATCTTACCAAGGAGAAGGTCAATTGTAAAATTGATCTCTATCTAGGGTGGTAAACCAGAAAAAATCATCCAAAAATACCTCAGGGTCAGTTCACACCACTGAAGGTAGATTACTTACCAAAAAGGTTAAAAAACAATAAGAAACATTTTTAAAAGTTGGCACGAGATTACCACAGCATAAGGAACAATATGCCCTACCCTTCCTGATCTAGAGTCTCACTCACCCTAAAAACCATGAGTATTCACATCGGAATATAAAAACTGAAATAAACAATGATAATAGACTATATAGTCCTTAACACTGATCATCCAATCTATGGATAAAATCAAGTCAAATATTTCAAGATCATGCACTAAGAAGTCCCACTCCACCTCATGGTCCACTATTTTCACTCGATATACTAGGCACTTGAAACCTTGTTTAGACCTCTTTCTAACTGGTTTTGAAATATCTAAAAAGAATGGAATAAGATCTGAATGTATACACAACATGAAAAAACTTTAATGATATAAAATAATTATTAGAACCTGAATCAAAAAAATCTATCATCATGGAAGATGAAATAAACAATGTACCTATAATTATACTTTTCCATGATTCAAATTCCTATGGTGCATATTGCACCACATAAAGAAATATGGTATCAACTCCTTCCTATGATTTCTTATCCACATGAACATCTCTCTTAGCCTAAGGATAAGACCCACCACCCTTGGAAGCATCATTATGAACCTTTGATCCCTTGATGAATGAGGATCCAACCATAATACCTTGGGACCTCATATTACAAAAATGTTTCAGACGAAAAGATTATCTACAATGATGAAAAGTATTGGGATCCTCTAAATAATTAGTATTGGTATGACTAGGCTGCCCACACTAATAGAAAACAACCTATTACATTCCATTTAAATCCCCTTAAACTAGTACTAAGGAAAACTGGCAACCTTTGCTCTTCCTTTATGGCTAGAAGATACACCCTGGCTAACAATAATACCAACTTAAGCTCCTCCCAAACCTGTCTTTCCATCTATGTAAACCAACTCCAAATATTCCTTATCAACTACCTACACAAAGGTTGGAAGTCACATGAGAATCATCAATGACTGAATATTATCCCTCAACCCCAACTCAAACCTATGAGCTTTTAGGTAATCATTGGTGATTGGAACTGGTGCCAAGTGCACAAAATTAGAAAAACATGAGTAATACTATAGAATGGTACTCTATCCCTACTCTAAGTTCAAAAACTACTAGCTCACTACCCCATATAATGTCTCATTATAAAACTCCTAGTTGAAGATTTTCTTAAATGAAACTTAGGTAATATCCTTGTATAACTTATCTTTCACAATATAGTTACACCATCTCATTCCCAGTCCTTCAAGTATATACATGGAAAAACCCACATTAGATTCCTCAAGAGTATTCAAAAAATTGAAGATCCTCTCGATCCACTCAATTCATTATTCATATTACTATGGTATTTTGTCCCCATGGAAGGCTAGGGGAAGATGCTTCATAAATTTAGAGTTGTGTTCTATTGCCCATCCTAGGTTCCCAACACCATGTTGAACCAGAGTCTGACTAGTGACGATTAAAGATTCTAACAAATAAATTTCCACTAGAGGATTTTCTTGTGGAATCCATCTCTTAAATTCATCACTTTAATTTGGAATAACACTTCTAGGAGGTGTTGTCTAAGAATCACAAGGAAAAAACCAATCAATCATAAGAAAATTCCAAAATCATAGGACCAACTTTATATATCAATATCAATGGTATAAAATGTTAATAATTAAAAAATTTATAATTTCTATAAATGAAAAATGATAATAAAAAAATAACATATTCATTTAAATAAACTTTCCATACAATTTATTTAAATTACCTAAAACACCAAGTCTTAACCTGGTAAAAATTATCTAAACACCCATGGTAACTCGAGTTTAGACATGGAAGTGAGCTAGATAGGTACCCTCATGTACATACTACCCAAATTCTGAAAATCCAAAATCTTTTCTACCCAATACATAGAACCAAACTTAGTTATTTTTAACACTATTCAGGATGGGTATCCCCTATGATAAAAATTTGTGACAAACCAACGTAGATCAATTAGACAAGTCACCTAAGGTGGTCCTCCACATAGTGATGTAAAACAAATAAAAAAAAGATTGAATATAACCAAAATAAGACATAGAAACAAAGTAAAAAATAGAATAAAGAGATACAATAAGATCCATGTAAATTAATCCAAATAGGATAAACTAGAAAAGTATGAATCAAATAAGACCAAAAAGTCTCTATGTGAAAAAACTATCACCTCCAAACCATCCTACTATAAAGGAAAAAGATAATAAGAGAACTTTTTATACTGCATGATTCTGTTAAATTTACTTAATTCTATAATAACAAGTTCTACAACCACCAAAAGGAAAAGTAAGGTGTGAGCATAGTTCCCAGTAGGATAAATCCAAATAATCTATAAAAGTTCTAATATCAAGAATTCACAAGTTCTAACTTAAAAAAAATCTAGTTTATAAATAATCTTCATAAATAGAACCATTTTCAAACACCCCCTTTGTTTTCCATAAATTCATACCATCTCCACTAAACCCATTAATATATCAAGTATAAAATAAAAATAGGCAAATTAAACATGTGAAAAAATATCCATGAAATAAACCATCATGTAATAAACTAGGAATAAAAGACAAAGCTTGTAATTTGGGATCTAGACTATGGGAATACACGCTAGATATAAAATAATCCTAAACTAGGAATTAGTTGGTTCCAACTAATATCGTTTCCTAAAATAGTCTATTGATATCACAAAAGTAACCCCTAGTGGTTCCTCACACACTAGGCTCACCTTTTACTATTTCCCGACGCACCCAAGGTTCCCATTATTCTATGTTTTTTTAAAGATAATTTCCAAAACCATGGTCAAATTTAATAAAAACCCTTTTACCATAATATCAAATCTATTTAAACAATAACATATAGAAATTAATGAAATATAAACACTTGAATATATACACCTACCTCAAAATTTGATAGAAACTTTTCTTCCATTGACAATGGAGATTTAAAAACCACATATCGGCCTTTGAAAGACAAGGTACACTAAGAAACTAAAAGGATTTATATATAACATCAATAAAACATGAATATGAATTGAAAATGAATCTAACACTACTATCATGACTAAATGAAATAAATAAGTAAAAATACCACTTACTAGAGATATAGAGTGAAACCACCATGAAAATTGATCACCGAACAGAGTGATCTTGAAGGAGGGCGATCACCCAAAATTTCCCAAAATCATAGTAGGGTTAGAGAGGTAATCATAGTCAATTAATGAATAATGATTCAAGTGTGAAATTCATTTGAAACCTACATGAGAATTTCACATCGTGAATCCCTTCCACAATGTGAAATCCCATGAATTAAAAATACACTAAAAAAGGAGTCAACTTGGATTAAATTTAATCTCGATCAATGTTTTCATGTTGTGTAAAGGTTTCATAGATTTTAACTTTTCATTCCATATACAGTACTCATGGAATCTTTCCTATAATATATTTACATCATGTAACCCTTTCAAGATGTGAATTTTTCCATCAGGTATTTCTCCACCCAATTTCCTATAGGAAACCTCCAAACTAAAGTTAAGGATCTCCGGTCCCAATTAACACCACCTAAATCCATTTACAAATTTATACCCAGACTCCATTAATTCAAAAAAAAACACAACTCTAAACTTTAATTTATTTTTTCTGGGAAAGGATCTATATTCCCAAGAATCCTATAACGCACCCAAACAATAAGGGAATCCATAAACATAGGACAAGGCATACCTGAAGGAAGATAAAGGGGTGTTACCATCTCCCCTCCATAAATGCTTTATATCCTCAGAAATTCCCCAAGATTCTAAACTCTCAAAAAAGTGAATACCACTACTTCATCCCAAAAAATTACCCCTACCACATCATATGGTTATTCTATATGCACTTCCATAGTAAATGAACAAAATGAATAGTTTTATCATGAAAAAATTATCCCAACGATCCATAATATAAACTAGTTGCTCAACCATAGTGATTTTGATGTTGATATTGACATCCTCCCATTCAATACCATTAGAAGGATCTAGTCATTACCCCCTTAGCTTAGAAACATGAAAAATAAAAAGAGATGATAAGTCCAAATGATAGGCCACCTTTCCTAGTTGTCCAATGATCTCAAAGTGGATAACAATACTTGGTTCCATCTTACCCTACTTACCCAATCAATGATGTCACAAGTGAGGTGAAACTCGAAAAAATACCTGATCACCAACCTCAAACTCCAACAGCCGGCGATGATAGTCCGCATAATAAATATGATGACTATGTTCTGTGAAAAATCTATTTTGGATTAACTAAAACCTCTCTATTATTTCATGAATAAGACTCATCCCAACCAATGAATTATCTCTTAAATCTACCCAATACAATAGAGACCTAAATGGACACCCATACAAATCCTATAAGGGGGCCATTTTTATTAAAGTCTGACAACTATTTCTATAGGAAAACTTGGCTAAAGAAAAAACCTTTTTCTAAGAACCACCAAAATCAAGAACACAATCCCGAATCATATCATCAAGAACATTGATATCTATCTGTATCAATCTATCCATCCATGGATGAAATTTTGGGATCCATTTCAACTAGAAATACATATAATCCTACAAACCTTTCTAAAACTTGGATGTGAACCTTGGGCCCCTATCAAAAACAAACTCAAAGGGAACCCCATGAAGTCTCATGATCTCTTGGGAATAAATGTCCTCAAGATATTCCACCATCATCGTCCCCTTGATAGGGAAAAACGGTATCGATTTTGTGAGTTAATCAATGATAACCCAAATTACATCCTTCCCACTAGGATTATGTGGTAATAAAATGAAAAATTCCATAGAAATGTTTTCCCATTTCCATATCGGAATGGGTAAGGGATGAAAAAAAACAACAGGTCTCTGGTGTTTGACCTGAATTCTCTTACAAGTAAGACACCATGATACAAAATATGTAGTTTACTATTTCATATCATCCACCAATATCAATGTTTCATATCATAATACATCTTGGTATCACCTAGGTATACCGACCACCAAGAACAGTGTCCTATGTCCATCAATTTCTACCTTAGGTAAAAGGTAACAACCAACCTATTTCAAAAACACAAAGTGCCTCTAGGATACCAAGACCACTCACTTGAGGTATCCCCTCCATAAAGGATTTTACTAAAGCTATAAAAATTGGGGTCAGACATATACTCAAGCCAAACCCACTCATCAAATGAAAATTCATCATTTATCAAATCCAAACATACCCTCTTACTAGGTTCTTTTATTCCCAAGATCATCTCAGTAAAAAAACTTATCAAAGATTATTCTTTCACTGATTACTTCACCACTTATGTCAGAAATTTCTTACTCAGTGCATCAGTGACCACATTTCATTTTCTAGGAGTATAAAAAATATCAAAATAAAAATTCTAGAGATACTCCACCTAATGTTTATATTGAAAGTTTAGATCCCCTTAAGTGAAAATATACCTTAGGATTTTATGATCATAATATACAATAAAATTTTCCCCAAAGATATAGTGATGCTACATTTTGAGTGCATGCATAACTGTTTCCAACTCAAGATCATGGTTAGGGTAGTTCTTCTCATGAGTAAGTAACTATCAAGATCCATGAGCAACCACCTACCTCCTCTGTATCAATATATACTTCAAACCTATGCTCGAAGCATCATAGAAATATTATATCCCAAATCTAGTTCTCGAAGAATCAAAAATGGAGTTGAAGCAAATCTCACCTTTAGTTTCTCAAAATATCTATGACACTTTTCATTCCACTCAAAATTTACAACCTTATAGGTTAAATGTGTCATTAGGGATGAAATCTTATAGATGTATCAAACAAACCACCTGTAATAACCAACCAACCCCAAGAAGCTTCATATCTCAAACACATTTTTTGGCCACTCCCAGGACATAATTGCTTGTACCTTTTCTGGATCCATTGATACACTCCTCTCAAATATAACATCCCTTTAAAACTTTACTTCTTGAATCCAAAAATCATAATTGGAAAGATTACCATACATACTATGTTCCCTAAAAGTTGTAATAATGATATCCAAATGGCCAATCTACTCCTACTTTGACTTGATGTAAACTAAAATATAATCCGTGAACACCACAACAAAAGAGTCTAAGAACCAATGGAATATCCAGTTAATAAAATCCATAAACACTACCGGAGTGGTAGTTAGTCTGAATGGCATAACCAAAAAATCAAAATGCCCATATCGACTCCTAAATGTTGTCTTAGGTATATCCTCTTCTCGGACACTCAATTGGTGGTACCCCAACTATAGGTTAATATTTAAAAACCAACCATCCAATCTAATATGATTTAAGAGATCATCAATTATGGGAAATGGATATTTTTTTTGGAAATCGCCTGATTTAACTTTTGATAGTTAATACGAAGTCTAAGGCTCTCATATTTTTTTAGAAAAGAGGACATGTGAATCCCATGGGGACATGCTGGGATAAATAAATACCTTATCCTAAATATCCATAAGGTAGAACTTAAGTTCTACTAACTCAGTAGGTTCCATTTGATAATATGTCATAGAAATGGGTATAATATTAGAGAGGAGGTCAATAGTAAACTTTACCTCTCTCTATGGTGGTAAACTAAAAAAATAATCTGAAAAGAAATTAGGGTAAACACTCCACCATAAGTAGGTGAATACCTAAACAAGGATCAACAACATCAAGAAACATTTCTGAAAACTAGCAAGAGATTATCCAAGTATAAGGAACAACATGACCCTCCCTTCTTAATATAAAGTCTCACTCACCATGAAAAACATGAGTTCCCCCATCAGAAGATAAAAAATGAACTCGAAAATGACAATAGTCTATCTGGGTCTTAACACTAATCATCTAATCTATGTTTATAATCAATTCAAAGATGTCAAGATTGAGCACTAAGAAGTCCCACTCCACCTCATGGTCTAATATTTTCACTAGAAATTTTGGAAACTTGAAACCTTGTTCGAATCTCTTTCCCAAAGGAATGGAAAGATCCAACAAGAATGGAATAATATCCAAACATAAGCCCAAAACATCAACAAACTTTGATGATATAAAATAACGAGTAGATCCTGTATCAAATAAATCTAGAACCATAAAAGATGAAATAAAAATTGAACCCCAAAGTGTATCTTAGCCTGAGAATAAGACCCACCACCCTTAGAAGGATCTATATGAACCTATGATCCCTTGGTGAGTGTGGATACAACCTTGCTACCTTGGGACATCCAGTCACAAAAATGTTTCATTTGGAAAGATTATCCACAATGATGAACATTCTTGGGAGCCACTACAAATTTCAGATTGGTGTGACTAGGCCACACACACTCATATCAAATAACCTGATGCTATCTAGATGAATCCCTCGAAACCAGTCTTAGAGAAAACTAGATACCTTTTCACTCCTTTTCTATCAAAAATATACACCCCAGCTAATGACAGTACCAACTGAATATCCTCCCAAATCTATATTTCCAGTTCTGTCATCCTCTACCAAAGTTCATTATAAACTACCTCCACAAATTTCGGAGGTCACATTATAATTAGAATTGACTGAATATTATGTCATGACCCTCCTTCAAGATGAGGAAAGGGAGGAAAAATGTACCGACCTTCCTTCTTCAAGATGAAAGAGAGATAATGACCCATGAGTCCTACTTCCAGTAGGCCCTGAGGTGGTGACTAGCACCAAGGGTAGGTGAATATTCTTAAAAATTGTGAGGCATTACCCTTTCTTAAAGAAAGTAGGATAAAAAATAAGATGGTCCATCCAAAACAACTCCAAACACTGCATATAAAATAAAGCCAAAATCCAACCCATATGCATGTTTTAAACAAAAACTACTAGAAAGTACAAGAAAACTCTAATGTAAATACCAAAAGAACAATGTTAAGAAGAGATAAAACAACTATCCCAACGTATGAGCTAGTAAGGTCCAACAAGGTCCATGTAGTCCTCTTAGAAACCTGAAAATAGTTTTATGTACGTAGGGTGAGCATACAAGTATACTCAGTAGGAAAATCCAAAGTCTCTCGTACACAAGTGGGAGAAGCATAATAATTACCCTGTGATAAAATAGCAAAAACCAACAACACATAACTAATAATAAAAACCATCCCAACCTCAATAAGGCATGCTTACCAAATAATGCAAGTAAAGTAAAGTAAGGAAGTAATCAAATCAATGATAGGGTACCTCACACCACTTTCCAACTGATTAGCCACTCTCACACCCTAACGACAAATGTCTTGGCACTCCTTCCTCTTCCGAACATACCACATCACAACCCTCCCACACACACCTAGTCCACACGCCACATTACATCTTGCCTGAACACACCTAGACCATAAACCACATCACATATCATCCTAAAAACACTTGGGAAGCACAACACATCTCATCCTAAAGACATATAGAAAAACATAACTCACACACACACACACCTAGGACTTACAAACCACAACATACCTGAAGGATTTTGGGTTATCACCGCATAGAAGAGGGAGCATGGAACAGTGGGTGGCTAGCCATCCATCCTCCCACCAGGATGTTTAAGATAGCCTCCCATATAACAATGGGGGTGTTCGACATGTAGTGCTCAACATGGGTGGGTGCATATAAAAATTACAAGGAACAACATTTATATATATATATATATATATATATATACGAATCAAACACTCATCTCAACCTATGGGTTTTCAAAACAACCAACCATCCCACACCAAACAGCCTTGACTGCTACCTCTAATGCACATCCATACAACCATCCACAAACATAATTCATAAACCCAACCAATTCATTTAACCAATTATAATTATTTATTAAGAAGTTCACTTATTCCATTCCATCACTACCCATGAAACTACCAACCATATCACGTAACAATCCACATATCATAAACTATATAGGGTAAGTAGAAACACAACAACACTGAACTCGAGAAACCCTAGGTGAAAAACACACATGAAGCAACACCATACTTGTTCAAAATGATCCCTCCTAATCCATACTACAAATACAAAAAACCACCATCAAACAACCACACCCAACACATCTAGTATCATAACCAAAACACATCTTGATTGCAGTCCCACTACACAACACTGCCCAAAAAAAATAACACAACCTAGATTCATTCCCACAACACAACATGTTCATTCATTCTAAAATCAATAAATCTATCAACCTAAGATTCCATTACACCACCTATTCCAATCCACACACATATCCATGTTCTAGTCTTAGCACTGCACAACCCGTACAAGACGCAAGACTGAATAGAACCACACACAGCACACAACCACACCAACAAGCAAAGTTTATTGATATTTAACCAAAAATCATTGTTTAATTTAACTTTAATAATTCAGGGGTGATCACAAAACAAGTTAAATCCTAGGGAATCCATTTATTTAACTGAATATATGTGGTTAATAAATTTCATAGTTTCATTCATTCAACAAGGGATCAACAATAAGTATTTATAAGTCATCAAGGGTGTGTAAACAAAGACCAACAATGGCCATGATTTTCATAATTCATACAACTAGAACAAGTCACAATATGGATCAAAGATAAAAAAAATCATATTCATCATCTTTCTCACCCCTCATTTATTACTAAGGTAACAAATCTCATTATCGTAACATTTTTGATTAACTCTGTCATCATCATCTTCACCCTTCATTTATTACTATTGTGACATATCTTATCATCTTCATAACAACCTTAATAAAATTTGTATTAGACCATAACCACAAGAGACAACAGCATACCCACCCTATAAGATACACAAATGAAAAACAGATGAAGGGATCCCTACCTCGAAGAACATATGATCGATAACTCTTCCTTGTGCTAAAACAGAGGGTCGTGCAAGAAGCAAGATACCCCTAGGGAAGATCGATCCAAAGTCCACATCACAACACATGATTCCCCATTGAAGAAAAGTTCTAGGTACACCAAGAGAAAATGGAAGGGTCCAAGGAAGAGAGGATCTGGTCTTAGATAGGCCAGATCCGATATCAATAGATAAAAATGGTTCCAAGGGCATTAAAGTCAGATCATGGTCAAGACCATGTGTCTTGGTCATTTAAAGTCTTGGGAGAAGTAAGATATTAAATTTATAATTAATATCCTTCACAATAGCTTCAGAAACTCTCAAAAAAAGATTTTAAACTCAAATTACATCAAATAAAATGTCAAAGGGGTGAAACTGGGAAAACTAAAAGAAACCCAAAAATTTGAAAAACTGTCGAAAATGAATCGCCGTTGGGTGAGTCACTGATGTGATCTACCAATGGAGAGTCACCATTCTGTGAGCTATCATTGGAAGACTCACCGTTGGACGACCTACCATCATGAGTCTCCAATGGGGATCTAGGATCAATAAGTCACCATTAGAAACCTACCGATCCTCTCTCACCATTAGCAAGTCACTGATGAAACTCACTGATTACACCTACCACTGGAAAAATTAGAGAATTAGAAAACTCTTAAAATTAGCCACCATGACCTCTTAGAACACCTCAAACACTGGATTTGTTCAAAGGAATATACCGGAGAGGTCCAGGCCAATACATCTCATGGACTATACTGGACCTTACTAGCTTAGATGTCGGGACAATTTCTATGTTGCTACTTATCTTTGTTCTTTTGGTATTTACTTTTTAGTTTTCTTGTACTTTGTAGAAGTTTTTTGTTTAAAACATGCATGTGTGTTAGATTTTTTTCCTTTATATGTAGTTTTTGTATTTTTTTGGGATAGACCAACTTATATCCTGACCTTACTTTATTTAAAAAAGGATAATACCTCCCATTTTGTGAGAATATTCACCTCCCTTGGTTCTAGTTTCCACCCCATGGCCTACTGAAGGCAGGACATAGAGGTCATTATTTCTCTTTCATCTTAAAGAAGGATGTCCATGAATTTTTTCCTCTCTTTCCTCATCTTGAAGGAAGATCATGACAAAATGGCATCAGAGGCCTAATAGTTAAGAGATAGGATGGAGTTCAGAGTTAGTCACAATGAGGATTGTATGGGTTGGTAGGGAAATAGTGTTAGTTGATCTTGGTGTGTGACATAGGCCTGGGAATACTAGCCAAGAAATGGGATTTTAGGGCCCCCATGATCCGATGCAAGGACTCTGAGCTTACTAAATGGAAAAGTGAGTCTACACTAATTAAAGGGTAGAGACCCTAGGAATGGTACATGCATCATAATGACTTGTGATATTGTTTGAATTGGTTACTTGGGGAAATTTTTAATGAATAACAATAAAATGTGTTTAAATAAAATTTAACTAAAATTAAATACTACTCGGGATGAGGAATTCCTTGTTTAAATTTCAACTATGGAATATGGTCATCATCCACACATAGTACAGATAGTGTAGGTTTAGCAAGACAACCCGGTTGATCAATAGAGGATTGAACTAGTGTGGGAGGACGACCAATGGCATAAAATGTTACGTGATTTCTAGCGATATACTTTGGGGAAGTACGAGGGCAGCATTTCATACATGGATACAGAGTGTTGGCTCGAGGAGTGTGTGATCACCTTCAGCGCAATCTAGTATCTGAAATAGTACCAGGTTCCCTTCATGGTGAGCTAGATGCGAGGAGAAGTGAATCGGTGGTGGAATCTTTACTTGAGGGAGATGAAGGAGGCTGATATTCTGTGGGTCAATTTTGAGAAGGAGTTCTGATCATAATTCATTTATTCAACCATGAAGGATGAAAACATGAAGGATTTACTCTCCCTCCATCAGGGGAGTATGTCAATACGGGATCTTGGGATCAAATTCAAATATCTCCTTCATTTTTCTCTCGATCACTTTTGGAATGAGGAGTCTTCTGTGAGACTCCTATAGGTGGCACTTCGTACTTCTCTCCAGTACGTGTTTACTCCCTTTACCTTGCCAACATACATAGAGGTCCATAAGAAGGATGAGGTAGTTGAGAGGATTAACTCATGAGGAGGTCTACCATGAGAGAGGATATAGAAGGGTTATTCTAGGGAAAATTACATTGGTATCAGGTCTCAAGCACTAGGTCCTTCGAGGTTTCGGCCAGTGGGGAGTGGACCTCATCAGTTCCCATTCTGACCTTCTGGTCCACATGCCTATCCTATGTGACTAGGGCCAGTAGGTTTTATCTGTGGAGTCTATGGGAACATTCAGAGTTAGTGTCCTGTGTCTATTAGATCTTAGTATGGTAGAGGTGGGTAGGTTCAGTGCCTGCCTCAATAGTAGTTTCTAGCCATGCCATTTCAGCAGCAGGGACAATAGGCTCCTACTCTACCAAGGGGAGACAGAGCAAGTGGAGGATGACCTCAGGGCGTTCCTCAGGGACCTCAACCTAGGTGTGGTCAAGAAGTTGGCTGATAGTATAGGGGCAGAGAAGCTAGGATTGTTCAATTGCATGTTGTAGAAGCAACAGTTTCAACAGGGCCAGAGATCGTTCAAGGTACGATCAATTTGTTCAATACTATTGCATACACTTTGTTTGATTCAGAAGCTTCACACTCATCCGTTGCACCCAATCTAGCCCATTCTCTAGTACTAGACATAGAGAGGCTTCCAGTTCCCCTAGTGTTGAGTATGCCAGTCGGAGGTTAGACCATCTTGTTTGATGTGTTCCAAGAATATAAGCTGATGATGAGACTACATCAATCCTGTGGGAATCTTTTACTGTCATAGTTGCATCTATATGATGTCATCCAAGGAATCAAATGGTTCTATTCTATGAATTATATTATCGACTGATTCTAGAGGAGAGTTATGTTTTTAGAGTAAGATGGTCAACGTGTGGCCTTTGTCAGTGAGAAGAACTGTCAGGTGGGCAGTCGGTGTGTGGAGCCTCTTATTTCCTTATTGGTCAATATGTTAGTGGAAGTAACAGACGTTAAAGTCTCTAGAGTTGTTGGGGAGTTTCTCGATGTTTTTCTTGAGTAGGTTGTGATTCTACCCCCTTAATGTGATGTTGAATTCTGGATATACTTATAGACCAATGATTCTCCAATCTCGATGGCTCCTTATTGGATGGAACCTTTGGAGCTGTGGGAGTTGAGGGTTCATATAAATGATCTGATGGAGAAAGGATTTATCTAACCTAGTGTGTCTTCATGGGGTGCTCCAGTCTTGTTTGAAAAAAAATCATATAGTGGTATGAGGTAGTTCATAGACTAACGGAGGTTGAACTAGGTAATGTTCAAGAATTGTTACCCTCTCCCAAGGATATACAATCTTTTTGACCAGCTGAGGGGAGATATTTGGTTTTTTAAGATCGATATGTGGTCTAGATATCACCAGTTGTGGGTGAAGAAGGGTTATATCCTAAATACTACCTTCATATGTAGGTATGGGAACTTAGAGTTATTATTTATGCCTTTAAATGATACAAATTCACCGGCCATGTTAATGGGGCTCTTGAACTCTGTTTTTCATGAGTTTATGGACCGGTTCGTTGTTGTATTCAATGATTACATCTTGATAGACTCGATGTCATAAAAGGAATATACTGAGCATCTCAGGACTATCTTGGAGGTTCTTAAACGCCACCAGCTCTATGGGAAGTTTTCCAAGTGTAAGTTTTTTACATGAGAGGTGCACTTATTTGGACATGTGGTGTGTTGTCAGAGAATGGCAGTGGACCCATCGAAGGTCGAGGTAGTTGTTTCTTGGGAAGAACCTAAGAATGTGGCATAATTTTTCATCTTTCTTGGTCTGGAAGGATATTACCAGATATTTATACCTGATTTTTATCGATTTGCAGCTCTATTGATAGATTTGACCAAGAAAGACTAGGCCTTTTTGTGGAGTGAGTAGTTTCAGGAAGCTTTCAACTATCTGAATGGAAAGTTGGTTAGTTCTCCAGCGCTTAGGTTTCTAAAGGAAGGGGTGATGTTTGAGGTGTTCTGTGATGATTCCTATATGGGCTTGGGATGCGTACTGATGCAGCATCGGGGAGTGATCTCTTATGGGTCTAGGAAGTTACCTCCCCATGAACAAACTATGAAACACATGATTTGGATCTAGTGGTGACCATGTTTGCGCTGATGTTATGGAGGAATTACCTCATCGGGAAGCACTTTTTGGTCTTCACAAATCACAAAATATTTACGTATATATTTTCTCATTGATACCTTAACTTGAGATAGTGGAGGTAGATGTAGTTTCTATAGGTTTATTACTTCTATATCTGTTGAACCTCAAGGAAGGGGGGCGTCGTGGTCGATACCTTGAGTAGGAAATCATAGAGAGAGGTATTTTGGGAATATGTAGATGCTTGGAAGGAGAAGGAGGTGTTGGGTACCTTGCACCTAGATGCAGAGATGGATGGTGGTAGATTTTGTCTATTTTAGATGATAGTGCAGTCATCTATAAGTCAATAGGTGTAGGAGTCTCTGTAGGGAGTCTCAGAGGCGGAGGTGATACATGATCACATTAACCTGGGTGATGCTCTGGAGGGATGGTCATAGGATGGTCAGAATCAGATTCTATTATGATGGAGTATGTTTTTATAGTGAATATACATGAGGGAGTTCTCTGTGAGTTTCATAGATCACCCTTGGAGATACACCCTAGAGTTTTGAAGATGTATTGAGGCTTGAAGGAGCGGTTTTGGTGGACCGAGATAAAGAGGGAAGTGGAAGAGTTTGTAGTAAGGTGCCTAGTATGCCAGTAAATGAAGGTTGAACACCATATTACTGGCAGTTTGTTGCAGCCCTTAGATGTCCCCGAGTGGAATTATGATGACATATCAATGGATTTCACCATGGGGATACCCATGGATTAGAGAGGATATGATGTTATCTAGGTGGTGGTGCATTGGCTGACAAAATCGGATCACTTATTTGTGATTAAGTAGTCAAGTGCAGTGGATAACTTGGAAAAGAGGTATGTGGATGAGGTGGGGGTGGATTCATAAAGTTTTGAGATCCATCGTCTTATATTAGGATTCACGGTTTACCTCATGAGTCTGGAGGGGATTATAACATGCTTTTGGCACTCAGCTACACCTCAACGCTGCTTTTCACTCCCATACAGACTAGAAAACAGAGCAGATCATCCAAAAACTAGAGGATATATTACAGGCATGTGTTCTATAATTTGTAGGATCCTGGGTACAACACTTTACCTTGATAGAGTTTTCTTAAAACAATAGTTATCACTCTACCATTATCATGGATTATTTTAAGGATTTATATGGAATGCCATGTTATTCACCTTTGTGATGAAAATAGGTTGGGGGAACAATTGTTCTTAGTCTGGATGTGGTGAAGAGCATGATAGAGAATGTTCAAATAGTGCATGAGAGGTTGAAGGTATCCCAGAACTAGAATAAATCATATGCTGATCAGAGGAGGAGTCCCTTAGAGTTCAAGGTTGGAGACTACATATTCTTGAAGGTTTCCCCTCGACGTGGGTAGTGGAGGTTCAGTAAGGGGAGTAAGATTTCTCCCAGGTTCATCAGGCCTTTAGAGGTGTTGGGATGAATTGGTGATGTGGCATACTAGCTGGAATTTCCCCCACTATTAGATAGTATCCATGATATCATCCATATCTCCCAGTTTTTCCAGAATCTACATGATGACTCCCACGTCATTGACTGATGAGAGTTCGGCATTGAGAATGGCGCGACATACATGGGATAAGGTGTTGCACGGATAGACCATTCCCTTGGTTTGTGTGTTGTGGTGGCATGATGTCCTCAAGGATAGTACATGGGAAAGGGAAACACATATGTGTGCCCAGTACCTGGATTTGTTTTAAGTTTTTCCTTGTTCTGTTTTACCTTATGATGTAATACTTGAAACTTGGTTGTTATGAGATGAGTTGTTTCTTTATTTAATAATGTGTGATAAAGTCATAACACATGAAGAAGGGGGGGACTCTATCCCTAATTAGGACACATTAATTGAGATGCGATTAAACCCTTGTGGGCAAGTCAGTGCAGCCTAGAGAAGATAATATCTTCATAGGGAGGAAGGTATTCGTTGATTCATGTGTTTAGATAGTGGAAATTTTGGTTCTTTCATGGATATTGTTATGTTTGTTTGGGGTAGTGGATATTGGAGGAGGTGTTCTTGGATGTCGAGGTTCTTTTCAGTTTTCAAACAGCATGGTGGTTTATCATTGGACCTTGGGGGTGTCCATGCCATTGTGGTTTTTCAAGTATATCAAGATCCTTGAGAGGTATCTTACCATGTGGTTTTTCATAACCCTCTTTATTCTAGGTTTGGTTTTAAATTCTCAAGGGAGGGAATAGTTTGAGAGGTATCTGATGTAATAGCTCGGACCTCTCTGGTCCATTCCTTAGAAAAATCCAGTGTTTGAGGTTTTATGGGAGGTCATGGTGGCTAATTTCAAGAGTTTTCCAGTTTTCCAAATTTTCCAATGGTAGGTGGTATCATTAGGTGGAATACCAAGGTGGCGTCAGTAGGTGGAATCGGTAGGTGGCTTTAGTAGGTGGCATCAGTAGGTGATGTTGGTGAGTCACGTCAATGACTTACTGATGGTGAGATAGGATCGATAGGTCACCAATGGTGACTTACTGACTGTAGGTCCCCAACGATGACTCATGACGGTAGGTCATCCACAGTGAGTTAGCAAATGGTAGCTCCCTGAATAGTGAATCACTAAATGGTGACTCAGAAAACTATGACTTTCTTAATGGTGACTCGCCATTGGTAGCTCACACTTGTGACTCACTTAACAGTGAGTCATTTTTTATAGTTTTTCAAATTTCTAGGTTTCATCTAGTTTTCTCAGTTTCACCCCTTTAACATTTTATTTGACGTAACTTGAGTTTAAAACCTTTTTTGAGCATTTCTGAATCCATTTTTAAGGATATTAATTATATATTTAATATCCTAATGTTCCTGAGACTTTAAATGGCCAATATGTGTGGTCTTGACCAATATCCAACTTTAATGGCCCTGAAACTATTTTCCTCTATTGATATAGGATCTGGCCTTTCTAAGCTGAGATCCACTCTTCCTTGGACCCTTATGTTTTCTCTTAGTGAACCTAGAAATTTTATTCCAAGGGGAATTGTGTGCTATGTTGTGGACTTTAGATTTATCTTCCCTTAGAGTCTCATGTTGCTTGTGCAAACCTTTTTTTGGCGTAAGGAGGAGTTGTTGATCATCTGTTCTTCAAGGTATGGATACCTTCGTCTATCTTTCATTTGTGTATCATGTGGGGTGGGTATTTTGATGTGTCTTGTGGTTATAGTCGAATCCCAATTTTATTAAGGTTGTTATGAATATGATAAGATATTTGACAATAATAATAAATGAAGGTGGGATATGATAATGACATAGTCAATCAGACCTGTTATGATAATGGGATTTGTTACTTTAGTAATAAATGAGGGGAGGGAAAGCTGATGAAGATGATCATTTTGTTTTATATTATATCTTTGATCTATATTGTGACTTGTTCTAGTTGTATTCCTTCTGAAAATCATGGTCATTGGTGGTATTTGTTTTCACACCAGTGATGACTTTTGAATACTTGATGTTGATCCCATGTTGAGTGACTATAAAAATGAAATTTATTAACTACGTATATTTTGTTAAATAAATGGATTCCCCAGTATTAAACTTGTTGCATGATCACCACTAAATTTTTAAAGTGGAATTAAAGAATGAGTGTTGGCTAATTCTGAATACACTTTGCTTGTTGGTGTGGTTGTGTGTGGTTTTATTTGGTCCTTTGTCTTGTGTAGGTTGTGTGGTGCTATGACTGGGATCATGTTTGTGTGTGGGGGTTGAATAGGTGGTGTAATGGAATATTTGGTTGAGAGATCTATTGATTGCGGAATGGATGAACTTTTTGTGCAGTGGGACTATATCTGGGTTGGGTTATGTTTATTGGGAAGTGTTGTGCAGTGGGACTACAATCAAGTTGTGTGTTGTTTGTGCTACATGATGTGTTGGGTGTAGTTGTGTGATGGAAGTTGTTTAGTTTTATAGGATGGATTAGGAGTGATCATTTGTAAGATGTATGGTGTTACTTCGTGCAGTTTTTTTCTCCGGGTTTCTCGAGGTTGGTGTTGTTTCTGTGATTCTCCTTCCCCTATATGGTTTATGTTGTTTGGCTTGGTACATGATATGGTTAGTAGTTTCTTGAGTAGTTATGGAATGGAATAAGTGAAATTATTAATAAATAATGATAATCGATTAAATGAATTGGATGGGTTTATGAATTAAGTCTGTGTATGGTTGTATGGTTGTGCATTAGAGGTAGCAGCCAAGGCGGTTTGGTGTGGGCTGGTTGGTAGTTTTGAAAACCCATAGGTTGGGCTGAGTGTTTGTCACCTATATATGTGTGTGTGTGTAGTTACTTGTGATTTCTATATGCACCCCACTTATGTTTAGCACTACATTATGAATTCCCCTATTGTTATGGGTGAGGGTGTCTTTCTCAAACATCATGGTGGGAGGATGGATAGATGGACACCCAATCTTCCTTGCTCCCTCTTCCATGTGGTGATATCCAAAGATCCTTTAGTAAAGCTGTGGTTTGTGAGGCCCAGGTGTGTGCAGGAGAGTTTTTTTTCCTAGGTGTCTTCAGGATAAGATGTTTTGTGCTTCCCCAGTGTTTTTGGGATGAGATGTGATGTGGTATATGGCCCAGGTGTCTACGAGTGGGGTGTGATGTGGTGTCTGGCCCAGGTGTGTGTGAGTGGCTTGTTTTGTGGTATGTACAAAAGATATGGGAGCACCAGTACGTCTATAATTAGGGTGTGAGAGTAGCTAATTAGTGGGAAAGTGGTGCGAGGTACCCTATCATCAATGTTCTTAGTACCTCACTTTACTTGACTTGTGTTATTTGGTGAGTGGGCCTTGGTGAGGTTGGGGTGGTTAGTATTCCTTGTTATGTGATTTTGGTTTTTTTATTTTCTTATAGTGGAATTAGTATACTTCTACCACTTTTTCATGAGAGACTTTTTATTTTCTTACTGAGTATACTTGTATGCTCACCCTACATATATAAAACTATTTTCAGGTTTCCAGGAGGACTACTTGGACCATGCTGGACCTTACTAGATCTGACGTCAAAACAGTTGCTGTGTCGCTACTTCCCGTTGTTCTTTTGGCATTTAATTTTTAGTTTTCTTTCACTTTGTATAATTTTTGTTTGAAACATGAATGTGGGTTGGATTTTGGTTTTACTTTATATGTAGTGTTTAGAGTTGTTTGGGATAGACCATCTTATCTCCCTATCTTACTTTCTTTAAAAAAGGGTAATGCCTCCCATTTTGTGAGAATATTAACCTACTCTTAGTTCTAGTCACCACTTCAGGGCCTACTAGAGATGGGAATCAGGGGTCATTATCTCTCTTTCATCTTGATGAAGGAAGTTCATGACTTTTTTCTTTCCTGTCCTCATCTTGAAGGAGGTTCGTAACATATTGGCCCTCAACCCCAACTCAAAGCTCTGAGCCTTTAGGTAATCATTGGTGATTAGATCTGGTTCCATGTTAACTAACTCAACAAATCATGTGTATTACTCCATAATTATATGATCTATGTATTCTAAGGTCAAAAAATTTTGGGTCTATACCCCACATAATATCTCTGGTTAATACTTTTGGTTGAATATTTTCTTAAAAGAAGTCTAGGTAAGATCCTCATGAAACTTATCTTTCACAATAGAGTCCTATCATATCCTTCCCAATACTACAATAATATACATGGAAAAAACCACCTTATAGTCCTCAAGAGTCTTTAGAAAGTTTAATTTACTCTCAATCTACTCAAACCATTCTTCGTATTCTTGTAGTCCATTGTCACCACAAAAGGCATGTTGATGCTGCTTTATAAATATCGATTTGTGGTCCAATTCTCATCCTAGGTTCCTTACACCTACTTGACCCAAAGTCTAAATTGTATGGATTACAACTTATATCAAGGAATTTTACATTAGATTATCTCCCTAAGGATCGCATCTAATAGATTCCACACTTGGATTTGAAATATTTCTTATAGAAACCATTATCTAACAATCACAAGACAAAAAACAAATCAATCACAAGAAGATTTTAAAATCACAGGACCAAATTTAGGTATGAATATAAATGCTTTAAAATAATAATAATTAAAAAATTTATAAATTCTATGAATGAAAAGAAATTCTAAAAAAATAACAGGTTTATTTAATTAAACTTCCCATATAGTTTATTCAAATGACCTCAAACACCAAGTGTTAACCTAGAAACAATTATCTGACCAACCATGATAACTTAAGTTTATACACTAAAGTCAGTTGTATAGGAACCATTCAATGATTACTAACCAAATTACAATGGTCTAAAATTCTATCTACCCAATACAAAGAACTAAAATCATAAGGTTGACCATCCCCTCTAATACCAATTTGTTACAAACCAACCGATATCAACTATACTAGTCACTTAAGGAGGTCTTCCATGTGGTGAGGTAAAATAATGATAATGTAAAAAAGTCTTTAATATAACCAAAACAAGGCATAAAAATAGAGTAAAAAAAATGTAAGAAATATATAAAATAATATAATTACAACTCAAGCTAAACCTGATAAATCAAAAAATTATGAATTAGAAAAGACTGACAAGTCTTCATGTGATCAACCATCACTACTAAACCATCCCTCTATGAAGGAAATATATAATAAGAGAACCTAGAATACTACACGGTTCCATTAAATTTAAATGAGACCTATAAAAAAAGATTTACAAATGACCTAAGAAAAAAGTAGTGTGTGAGGAAAGATCCCAGTAGGATACCACCAGAGAATCTATACAGGTTCTAATATCAAGAATGAACAAGTTCTAGATTTAAAACAAAATCCAATTTATATATCATTCTTATAAATAAAACCATTTGAAAACAACCCTTTTTTCCATAAATTAATACAAAATTCATAAAACATTAGAATATATCAGGTATAAAATAAAAATAGGTAAATTAAACATGTGGGTAAATATTGATGAAAATAAATCATCATGCGATAAACCAAGAATAAAAGGCAAAGAACACCATTTGGAATCTAGCCTATGGGAATACATACTAGACATAAAAGAATCCTAAAATAGGCATAATTTGGTTTCAACAAATATGGGTACCTACCAAAGTCTATTAATATAACAAAATTAACCTCTTGTGGTGCCTCACATGCTTGGGTTACCTATGTATATTTCCCGATGCACCCAAGGTTACCAATGAGCTAAGTTTGTTCAAAAACCATTTCCAAAACCATAATAACACTTAATAAAAACCCTTTTCCATCATATAAAATCCAATTCAACAATAACCTCTAGAAATCCATGAAATATAAACACTTTCATATATCCACCTACCTTAAAATGAGGGAAACATATCTTCCTTCGACAATGGAGATTGAAAAACCATGAATCAACCTTTGAAAGAAAAGGAGTGACAAGAAAATAAAAAAGATTGATAGAAAACATCAATCAATCATGAATTTGAAATAGAAAGTTAGCCAACATTAATATCACAAATAAAGGTAACAAAGAAGTAGAAAGACTTGTTACCAGGGATATACGATGCAACCACCATGGAAATCAATCATTGTACAGAGTGATCCAGAAGAAGGGAGATCACCCAAAATTTCACAAAATTGATTAAGGTTATGATAGGGAATAATTAACAACAAATGAATAAGGTTTCAGGCATGTATTGTGTTTAAAACCACTATATTTGAGAATTTCACATCGTGAATCCCTTTTATGGCATAGAATCCAATGAATTAATAATATGCTGAAAAAGGTGTTGCCTCAGATTAAATTTAATCATGATCTAAATATTAATTTTATTTTAATGGTTTCATGAGTTATAAATTTTCTCACCTTGTATGGGACTCAAGGAATCTTCCCTATAATAGATTCACATCATGTAACCCATTAACGATGTGAATTTTTCTAGTAGGTAGTGCTCCGAACAGTTTTTGACAGGAGACCTATAAACCAAAGTTAAGGATCTCTAGTACCAAGGATAACCTTGTAAATAAATTTAAACATTTATACCTAGAATACATTAATTCAAACAAACATACATCCCCAAACTATAGGTCATTTTCCCCTGTAAAGGCTCTCAATTTTCGAGAAACCTGGAATGCACCCGAATAAGAAGGGAAACCATAAAAAAAGGATGAGACATACCCAAAATAAGATAATGGGGTTCTATATTACATCATCTTAATAACATATTATTATATTGATTATACTAAATTCATCATGTTTTTATGGATATAAAATTTTCATAGGAAATATAAGACAGATAAAATTAAAAGATCTTGGTTAATATTTATACCTCTTCTCTAAGAGACCTCCTTTATATTACATCTTAATCCTTAATGTTTTTGTATTAAAAGAATACCAAATACTATAGGATAAGGGAAATGGATCTAGGAATGTTTTTAGTAGGAATTTTTTGGTATATAAGGCTTGACGGTTGTGAATAAGGGAGGATAAAATGTGCACTTTTATAAGTGAGGGGAGGGACACATATGGAATTTCTTAGAATATTTCAATGATATAAGGTCAGTTCCATGAGAAAGTGTCTATAAATGGATATGGATTCAAATTTAAGATAAAATATTTTTGAAATTTATTCATAATATAAGAATTATATAGATTTTAGTAGTAATATTACCCTTATCTCTTGGTTTAACCCCCTTAGTAAACTCGTTTTAACCTTAACCCTCGTAAAAAATTTACTATTTTTACTATTCACTATGACCAAGAATTAAGATAAACCAATTAAAATATATTAAATATAATTATTCAAAATATGGAAACCATTTTACTAGATTAAATTTCTTTAACTGGTGGGATTTAATTTTAAATAAGCGATTAAACTACAACACAAACCTGTTTTAGAAAATACAGTTTTAAGTATAAAACACAAGTTAATTCCATTTTATTCCTTGTAAAAATAATAAAATAATTTTTAAAATATATTATTGAATATATAATTTATAATTTTCATTAAAAACATTAATCAATATTGATTAATCTGATTTTTTAATATAAAAATACATTACAAGCATAAAAAATGGGTTTTTGAAAAATGTCCGTTTAATCCCAAAAATGAATTTATTCAAAAATCAATCATGATGATTATTAATATGTAATTAATTATATTATTTCTAATTAAATGAGAATTATGTAACTTTAAATAAAATTAAAAACATAATGGGAATTTAACATTAAAATAATTGATATTTTTTACAAAAAATAGTATTTTTCACTATTCAGTAAAAAATAAATATTTTTAGAAAAAAACTAAAAATTCACCATAAGATAATATTAACATGATGATTTCAAAATTATATTAATTTTAAAAAATAAAATTTCTAAAAAATGGTAGAAATTAATTATATTGTTTATACGTGTGAAATAAAATAAAAACATTTTTGAAGAAAACATATTTTTGAATCATAAAATGACTTTATTGAAAATTGAGTACTAATTTATTATAAATTAATAAATCAATTTGAATTATTTTAAAAAATTATACATATTTTTTTATAAGGTGATTATTTATATTCATACCTTCCAATTTAATGTCTAACTTATAATAGTTTACTATATCACATTTCATATATAATTCAAGGTTTCGTGTAAGGAAATCTATCGAACTCTTACAATTTATTTAAAGAAAAAAATATTATAAAATATCAAGGTTTTCCATTCTCTCCCATTAAATAAATTGCGTCCTCATAATTTTTATCTTGTGAATCAATGTTTCAGTATTCAAAAATACATTTTTTGAAAACTCACATCATAAAATGTAATAATAAAACTTCCTTTAAATGGATATATGGGAAACATAAAGGTTACCTTAAATAACACATAATAGGGTTCCCAGATATGGAGAACATTATAGGTAATTGAAAATATAAACATGAAGGAGAAAGATAATATCTTGGGAATAATAGACAGTGATAGAGAATATTGTCATGAGAAAGTTAATAACCACAAAACCCTAAATTAGAGAGGGGTGAAAACAAACATCAATTCATTAAAAATAACTATAAAAAGGAAAAAAATCATTTTCAAGATTATTTTTACTAGATTTGATGAATTATTTTACTATGGAATATGATAAAATGTTCTTAATTTATTTGTACAAATACATAAACATAATTTCATCATTTGGTTGTGTATTTCAATTTATTCTACCTCTTTTCATCCATTTTCTAATGATGAATGAACAATATTAAATTTTCATTCCTGAATCAGTAAAATTACCTTTTAATAGATCATATGATTCATAAAATAATGATAAGTAATTACTTATATCTATAGATATTTACTAAAACCAAAACGGTTAGCACAAGTTATCCAATATGGATAAATATTCATATGATAAAATAATAAATCAATCACTAAAACCTCAATAAAAATACACAATGTTCAACTTAAAGCATTCCATAAATATTTAACCTTAAGAATGCACCTAAATATGTCTCACCAAAATTTTAGACCCAAAAATTTAGAAAAAAGGCACTAATTTTCCAACATTAATTTAATTTACTCCTCAAACAACATAAATTATATCTTAATATCACATACCAATCATGTCAATACCTTTATCATATATTCTCCTAAAACATTATAATAACCTAAATAAATATAAAATTTCAATAAAAATATGTATGATTACAAAAATTAACTTCATCATTATTCCTCAAATAAAATCATAGACTATCCAATATATTCTATAAATCCAAAAATGTAATAAACTTCATAAAAGATAACATAAATCACTTTTTAATCAAATCACTAATAAAATTCAATGTCAACAATACTATCCAATTTTATTTATCAATATTTTTCAGCTATTTATACCAAATAATATTATTATCTAAACTCCGGTAATATATTAAGGAAAATTTATCCCTTAATCATGTGTTTTAAAAAAATATCACTTTACCACTGAACTAATTTTCTAGGTTGTCAAAGTCATTAAATATATGCTTATAAATCCTTAAATAAAAAATAATATTAAATATTATTTAGATGTTTCATGATTCTTATAACCATAATATCATTAATAAAACACTTCTACAATATAATTATCAAATACCAATTCATAAACTCGTTAATTATTTCACTTAAATTATTAGCATAGAATATCCCATTACTTGGTCTATGAGTTATCCCTTAGAATAGGGCATTGGTGTAACACCCTTAGTTTTTATGAAGAATTTTTTAAAAATAAATTAAGTTCATTTGATGGATTTCACTTCACACTACACCAATTTAATCTCTCTTTAAACTCTACACCAAGTCAATCTTACGCTACAAACAAAATCTACATAGCTTGCATTACACACAACATTGAGTTTCAATCAAACAAAATTTTAATATTAAAATTATTTAAATGATATAGTTATAACCTATTTGTTAAACATAGTATTATGAATAGTAATAAATACTTAAAAAATATTAATTATAATTTATTTACATAAAGTAATCATATTGATAATAAAATATTTAATTTTTTGGTAGTCTTTATATGTTTAAAAATACTATTTTCTCAAGAGAGTTTCTTTTTATATCCTTTTGTGAATAGTTTTAAAATTATTTTTTTTAAAATTTTTGATATTTAATTTGATAAAATAAACATTATTTTTTAATTAATTTTATCAAAATTATATTAGGGTGAATTTTTGGGAAACTTTTTGATATTTAATTTGATAAAATAAACTTTATTTTTTAATTCATAATATCAAAATTACATTAGAGTGATGTTTTGGGATTTTTTTGAAAAACTTCATTGTTGGATGAATAATGAAAACTACTAAAATTTAATTAAAAACTACATTTTATTCTAATTTATTTATATAGTTAAATTATATTTTAAATTGTTTTTAATGTATAATTAGTAAAATTATAGATAAATAATTAAAATTTAGGTCATTTTAATTAATTTTACAATGAAATTGGTTATAAATTTTTTTTAAACTTTTAAACATTTTCACTTTAAAAACCCATTGTTTTGTCCCATCTATGTGATTAATTTTAAATTAATTTCTACAAATTATGTGACTATAATTTAGAAAAATGGTTTTATTATTTTTTATCATCATAATTTATAATTTATAATAAGTAAAAATTTATTTTTTTTTCAAAAAAAATTGTAAAATCAATTAAAATTAATTATAGCGATTAAGGTAAAAATAAGATTACTTATTGGTTAAATTTAGAACATACGATGTAAAAATAGACCTAAACTTGTCCAAAACCAATTTAATGGAAATATTTAGACATTAAAATTTCATTTATATAATTTATTTTTTCTTGTAATCCTTTTGTTTGGTAAAAATGTTGGTACACCTAACTTTCTTTTCAAAAATACCATTTGCGTCCTCTACCTCCCTTATAACAGGACACCACCTCTCCCCTCTCTTAACACATATCAATCCCTTTTTATCATAAAAAAACTGTAAAAATATACTTCATAATTCCCTCACATCATATTATAATCCTATATTTAGGCATAAATCCAACCAAGGAAGTCCTTTGGTGCAAACCAAAAGGAGTTACTAGAAGAAGAGGTAATTTCTTCAACAAGCACTTTTGTTTTATTTCTTCTTTAAACCCATTCAGTTATTTTTATATAATTATTTTATAATAACCTAATTATATTAAAAATTATTATATTTTTTATGTTAATTTTTCTACCAATACCGTCACACACTTCCATAAAATGAGATACACAATCATCATTCATGTGTTTGTTAGACTACCGCCTCGCGAACCGATTTCATTTTTTATTCCATTACCACCTCTCAAGGTTGGTAATAATGATGTAATTAATATTTTAATATTATATATATTATATTTCTATTGTATTTATACTTATATAATTATTATACAATACATACCTTCATTGTTTCCATTTTTTGGGAATACGATAACATCGTTTGTGGACATGTGGACTACCACCTCTTCAAAGTGATGTGATTCCTTCATGCTATACATGGAATGCATTAAATATGAGTTTTATAGAAATATGTGATATATATTAAATAATAATTATAATTTAATGATAATATATATATATATATATCATTTTTTTCTTCTTTCTTTCAATACGATTAGAAAATTGAAATAGTGTTCATGCATGCGAGGGGTCTACCGTCTCCATGAACGATGTATTTCATTTCCTATTACTATATTTTATAGACTATTATGAATAAATATATACTGAATATATATTATATTTATATCATTTTCATCATTACAATGATTATGAAATCATTATCTAATTAAGAGGATAAATAATAACAAGTCAAAACATGTATGAAAAACAAAGCAGTTATTACCCCAAACATAACTTTAATAGGGAATTGTGAATAAATGATTAATAAAAATTCAAAATTAAATAATATATGGTATTATATATATTAATATATTTATTGTTTTGATTTATAATAAACTTATATTTATTTTACCGGATGTGTGAACATGTATGAAAGAAGTCAAGACATAAGGTAAGATAATTTCATCTCACTTTTTATATCTGTGAGATACATGTCATATTCCCCACTCATTTTTTATGTGGTTTATATACTACACTATGACATGTTATATCATGAATATTCTTTACTTGATTATTTTCAAAGTTTCAATTTATGTAATTCCTTCATGGGTATCATGATTCAAAAATTACTTAATTAGTAAAGGAATTTCTAGTCTCACTTTTATTTTTGTGAGACTAATGCCATATTCACCACTCATATCTTTAGTGTGGTGTATATACTACCCATGAATGTATTATATTATTATTATACTTTAAATTATTTTTATTTATATATCAATTTTATGATCTCTATTTCATGTGGTTTATAGTTCAAAAGTTACCAAATCGGTAAGTTAATTTTGTCTCAATTTACCTCCTTTGATACACATGTAATATTATGCACTTGAATTATTTTACGAGGTGTATATAATACCTTTTTACATTTTATATCATGAATATAATAATTTTTATGATATTTTAATATTAATTTAATGTTATTATTTCTTGGTGATTATGATTCAACGATACCAAAGTGGTACGAGTTTATTGCTACAATCTCATCATCTGTCAGGATTATTTATGATTATGCTACCATTGATGAAATATTATGATCCATATATCAAGAACTTTCATGAATTTTCTGATCCTCTGGTTATTCTTGATATCATATTATAATGTTCCCATTTTTCCACTCTTTGGTACTTAAGATAATTAAGAAAACGTTTTTAAGAAAATTTGACTCTATTTGTCTCTTCGGTTTGAAATATGTTTTCTCTAAAAAACATGTTTTATAAATTTTTTTTAATTTTTTGGAATGATATTTTAATATTATTTTTAATGAAAAGTATTTTAATTATTTTCAAATATTCAATTATATTTTTTCAAAGCTATTTTAAAATAAAAGGATTTCAAAATGTTTTATGTTTTAAAAAGTGTTTTTCAAAGAAGAAATGATATTTTTCTCAAGAAATGTTTTTAAAATTACTTTGAGAATTATTTTCTATATAAGATAAAATACATTGGTGTTACTCATTACTTACTGGGAATATGATCTAAGGTTTCCATTCATATTCTTTATCTAAATGTTTTATGTTTTTATGGAATGATTTTTATGAAAATTGTTTCTCTTCCATGGGTTATATGCTTATGAAACCCACTTATTTTCATGGGTTATGATTGGATAAAATGATTAAGAAACCTATATCTTTTCCATAGGTTATGATATGATGAAATATTTATGATACCCATTATATTGGATGAGTTAGTTTATGATGAATTTTTTTATCATGTGTCACACATATGTATGATTTCATAATGAGATAGGTGGGACCTATATCTCCCTCAAATTCATTGGGTATTGATTTATATATCCTGAGATAGACATGGATGGAATGAGGAGTAAACTTAGTTATGCAAAGTACTTTTTCATCTATGATGGTCTTGAGAGTGATCCTTGACTACTAAGATGGTTTGGGGAGTGAACACATTCCACAAAGATGGCCTTGTCAATAATCCTTGACTACTATGGAAATTATTTTATATATTTATGTGTATATCAAAATTCCATGTCTTATTCCCATGTTATGATTTTAGGGATTATTCTTTTTATTTCCTTATGATTAATTTCTTATAAACTTCAAATATTTATTCCATGACTCGTGTATTTGATATTTTATATATATGGTATGATCTCAAAATGTTAAATTTATGTTCCCATACCCTTATGATCATGTTATTCTTATGCATATCCCTTTTTTACCCTTACTAAGCATCTGAGATCACCCTTTCTTATATTTACTTTCCCAATTTTATGAAGATATGTATTATGTATGATGTATATAATAAGGGTTATATTTATGAAGAATATAATGGGAGATGATGTAGCTCACTTATGGACCTTTGTTTATGTTTCTATGTTTCCAAATGAACTAAAATAATATAGTCATTGGGAATGTTTTTTTGTAATGTAGTAAATATTCCAAAAAAATGATGTAATGTTTATATATATTAATTAGGGGTCTCTATATATGGTATCATAGAAAATTTATTGTTATCCTTTGGAAACTAGGATGAGAAAGCCATAGTGATATCTCTAAGGACATGTCTCTAATGATAAGTATAAGGATGAGGAAAAGTATAGGAAAATAACTTGGACTTTTGGTAAAGGATAGGGTGAGTGGTTTTCTAGCAATACATCCTTGTCTAGATACTTCAAGTGGATGTAGATCTAGAACAAATGTACATAGGGGTAACAACCTAAAAAAAACTATATTAAGCTATACTAGATCAGGAACTGGTGCATGAAAACAGGTCTTGTTGCACACTTATTTTGACACTCCCAAGGGATATGCTTTGGAAATTTAAAAACTATTCATGAACCATAATGAAGGATTTAAATAGAATTTTGATATGAATGTAATAAGATAAACCAGAGGTGTCATATATTAAATAAATTTTTATAATTTAGATATCCTATAAGTGATTTTCCCTGATTATGTAGTTCTACGTTATGATATTGTTTCTTACTCTATGATTTTTGGTTTTAGTCAATGGATTGAACCCAAAAGAACCACATTAATGATGAATAAGATAGAAAATGCAAGAATTTTCCTCTTAGGAAACTTAATTCTATGGGATATTGAATGAAAAATCTTATTGTTATACTCACCCAACATTCTCAAGCTATAAATAATGATAGATTTAAAAATAAAAAAAGGAAGGAATAATATTATATTGATTCCTTCATGAGGAAAAGTTCACCTTATTTTTGTGGGTCTTCTGGTTCACTATTTTTTGAATAATGGATTGGTACCACTGAAAATATATTTTTCCCCCCAATTTTCAGAACATAAAAAATTCATTCTGCCTATTTATCATTTAGAAGGAAAAGTAGACCATTAGTGGACTCTAATGAAGAATATGAGGCAGCAAGATAAAATTGAATCCATATATTGGTATGTGTTAAAGACCATATTATTAAATAAGTACATTCCTCATATTCTACATATGAAAATGGATAAGGAGTTTCTTGAGTTAAAGAAAAGGGATGGTGAACCTGTTGGTGCCTATAAATCCAAATTTACAAGACTTTCAAGGTACACTTCATGGATTATCATCCAACCTGAAATTAAAATTGATTGATTTTTTAGTTGTTTAAAACCAAGTATATTAAGGGAATTATCCATAAGATACTTCAATAGCTATAAATAGATCATTTTTTTAACTATCTAGGTGGAAATGGAGGTTATAGTTTTATATAAATCTCATGGTTTTGACAAGAAAAGGAAGATGGATTTCAAAGGAAAATTTTAAAACTATGGAGAGTTGGAGATGATATTTCCTTTATTCTCAATGTGTGGGAAGAATCATGGAGGAAATTGTCTTAAGGGGTATAATAAATGTTTTAAGTGTGGAAAATAATGTCATCGGGAATTTAATTGCTGAAGTGATGGGAATAGATTAGATAATAATGTGAATAGATAGAAAGCTACACAGAATACACTACCCCCACTTTAGTGCTACAAGTGTAAGGAGAATGGGAATTATTTTACCCAATACCAAAATATGAGGTTCAATTATGATTATCGATGTCAGAAACCACTTAAACCAAGGGACAAGGGGAAATCTCATGTGATCACTATTTTTTATAAGGGGTGCGATAACAATGTGGTGAAAGGTATACTTACCATCCACTCTTGAACTGCTGATGTCTTATTTGATTTGGGATCTACTTGATCTTCTATTTCTAAAGAATTTTCTAAAGATATTAAGATTACACCTAAATGATTAGATGTGGAATTAGCAGTGAAACCTATAAGGGTATGGTGATTTCATCTCAAGTGCATTATTCCTTTCTAGTTTACATTTGTGGGAATGTTATTACTTCAAACCTTATCATTCATCCTCTAGTTGAATTTTATGTCATATTGGGCATTTATTAGCTTTATTTACATAAATCCCACATCAATTATTGAGGAAGTTAAGTTATGTTTGATATTTTAAACAAACCTATGATCATCTATCAATGTGATGATAAGTATGAAATTCTTATAGATACTTAATCCAGTGTATGGGTCTTAATTACCATTTAGATTGAGTTTTTATTTCAAATTTTTGTGGAGAAACTTGACATCAATTATATGCCTATTATTCTAGAATTTTTTGATGTCTTTTCAAAAGAGTTTCTTATACTTCTACTGAAATTTGAAGTTTAGTTCACAATATAACTCATACCTAGTTCCACACTAATTTAAAATACTCCATATAGAATGGACCCAATTGAGTTATAGGAATTGAAGAAGAAACTACATGAAAACCTTGAAAAGGGATTCATTCCACCAAGTGTGTCACCTTGGGGTGCACCTGTTATTTTTGTGAAAAATAAATATGGATCAATGTGACTCTGCATTAATTTTTGGGAGTTTTAAAAGATCACAATCAAGAATATGTATCCTCTTACCTGTATTGAATACTTGTTTGATCAACTATTTAGAGCTCAATACTTTTACAATATTTACCTTCATTCTGGATATCATCAATTGAGGGTTAATAAGGATGATATACCCAATACAACATTCCGTACAAGGTATGGATACTATAAATATATAGTGATGCCTTTAGGTCATACTAATTCTCCATCTATCTTCATGGATTTGATCATTATAGTCTTTAGAGATTACCTTGACCATTTTTTTATAGTCTTTATATACAACATTATTATCTACTCAAAGAGAAAGTAAGATCATGAAGACCAATTGAGAATTATAATAAAGACCCTAAGGAAGGAGTAAATGTATGAAAAATTTACAAAATATGAATTCTGGTAGCAAAATGTTTCATTTTTGGACATATAATCTCAATAGAGGGTATAGTAGTAGATTTATTAAAGAAAAAGGCTATTAAATGTTATCCAATACCATCCATGGTGATTGAGATTTGTAGATTTCTTGGTTTTGCGGGATATCAATGATAGTTTGTGGATAATTTATCAATACTATATAATCCTCTAACCGATTTCACTCATAAGAGTTCTAAGTTCCTCTGAAAAATGAATGTTAGAAAATTTCATGTAACTGAAGAGAATGTTATTCCTCACACCTATTCTTATATTACCCCGTAGTGGAGAAGGGTTTTTAGTCTATAGTGATGCAACCAAGAAGGTAATGGAATGTGTTATTAGGTATAATAACATGGGTATAGATTATTCCTCATGAAAGGTGAATATTCGTGATAAAAATTAACCAACTCATGATTTGGAGTAAGCTATGGTAATTTTTTCATTAAATATATAAAGGAAATATATTTACAGTGAAAAGTGTGATTTATATTCTAATAATAAAAGTTTTGATATATATTTACATAGGAGTTGAACATGTGTCAGAAAATATGGTTATAGATGATAAAGGATTATGACTGCGCAATACATTACCAACCTGGAAAAGTGAACAAGGTGTCTGATGTTTTGATTTGAAAGGATCATGCTATCTTATCCATGATGAGAATCACAAAAGATCCAATATTTATGGATTTGTAAAGGACAGATCTGGAAATCCTGAAGGAAGGGGAAAGTCTTATCTTTCTCAATTGAATGTATAACCATATATCCAATTAAATATTAAAGAGGATCATAAGGAAGATGTATAGTTGTAAAAGAAGGTTAGAAATGTTCCCAAGTTTATCCTTGATCATGATATAATAATAAGGTCTAGGAACCGTGTATACATTCCTTCCATACTAGATTTGAAGAAGGATTTATTAGAATAATATCATAATTATTTATTCTCTTTTCAACCTACAAGTATGAAGATGTATAGATATTTGAAACAATACATATAGTGGGATGGAATGAAGAGGGATATTGCAGAGCTTGTATCTCAGTGCTTGGTATACCAGCAAGTTAAGGTAGAGAGAAATAATTCTAAGGGGACGTTACATCCATTACCCATACCAAAATGGAAATGAGAGAACATCACTATATATTTTTCCATAGGACTCCCTAGAGCATATAAAGTGCAAAATTATACATTGTTGGTAGTTGATCACCTTACTAAGTCAGCACACTTCACCTCTATTAGATAAGACTTCAATCCAGATTAGTTTTCTAGGAAATACATTAAATAATAGGTAAGGTTTCATGGATTACCACATTCCATTATATCTAATTGGGATATGAGGTTTACCTTAAAGTTTTGGTGAATTATTTTGAAATCCCTTAGTCCAGAATTGAGTTTCATCACTACTGATCATCCTTATAAGGATGGTCTGTCTGAAATAAAAATTCAAACCCTATATGATATGTTTATATCTTGTTCGTTGGATTTAAAAGGTTTTTGGTATCAAAACCTTCCTCTAATTAAGTTTTATTCTAAGAATATCTTTTACTAAAGTATTCATATGGCGAATTATAAATCCCTCTATGGTAAGAAAAGTATATTTTCAATATTATGGAACGAAACTGGAGAAATAAAGCTATTTGGACCTTAGATCACTAAAAAAATGGTAGAGAAGGTTATATCCATTCAACATCATATCAGGGCAGCTCAGAGTTGGTAGAAAAGATATACAGATAATAATCAATATGATCTAGAATTTGAAGTTGGTAACAAGGTGTTTCTAATAATTTATCCATGGAAGAAGGTTATTATATTCAAGAAGAAAGGTAACTAAGCCTTAAGTATATCGATACCTTTGAGTTTCACGATCATATTAGGATAGTATCCTATCAATTGGATCTTATAAAAACCTATCTAAAGTCTATGATGTGTTACATATATCTCTCTTGAGGATGAACATACCTAACCCTTCACATGTACTAAACTTAGAGGTCATACCACTGGAGCAAGATCTTTCTTAGAAGGAACAACTAGTTGAAATCCTGAATCATACAGAGAAGTTTCTAAAAAAAAAGACCACTCACCCAGTCAAAGTTTTTTTTGAGAAACCAACTGTTTTAATAAGTTACATGGTAACTTGAGGATATAATGAGGTAGAATTATCCTCATTTTTTTGTATCAAAGTGACAAATTTTGAGGTAGAAATTCATTTTAAGGGGGTTGAATGTAACACCATGAGTTTTTATGATTTTTTTTTTCAAATAAATTAAATTTATTTGATGGATTTCATTAAAATATACAAAATGTTAATCTTGAATTATAATCTACTCCAATTTAAGATTTCACTTCAGACAACACCATCTTAGCTTTCATTATACACAACACCGAGTTTCTACAAAACAATATTTTATTAAAATAATTATCTAAACGAGAAAGTTATGACCTAGATATTAAACTTAGTAATATGAATAGTATTGAATAATTTTTAAATATTAATTAAAATGTTTTTAAATAAAGTAATAATATTGATAATATAACTTATAAATTTTTATAAAGTCTTTATATGTTTGGAAATACTATTTTCTCTAAATAACTTCTTTTTATGTCCTTCTTTGAATAGTAATAAAATCAATTTTTAATAATTTTATAAATATAATTTGATAAAATAAATATAATTTTTGAATTTATAAAGTAAAAATTATCTGAGGGTAAATGTTTGGTATTTTTATGAAAAACTTCATTTTTGAATGAATAGTGAAAAATACTAAACTTTAATTGAAAACTTCCTTTTCTCCTAATTTATTTAAATAGTTAAATTATGTTTTAAATTTGTTTTAAATGATAATTATTTAAATTATACATAAATAAATCCAATTTATTTTATTTTAATCAATTTAATATTGAAATTGGTTCTAAAAACATTTCAAACTTTTGAACATTTTTGCTTTAAAAACTTGTTGTTTCATCCCATCCATGGGATCAATTTGAAATTAATTTCTGAAACTTATTTGATTATAATTTTTAAAAATGGATTAAATATTTTTAATCATCATAATTTATAATTTATAATAAGTTCAAATTAATTTTTGACTAAAAATTTTAGTGAAATAAATTAAAATTAATTACACCGATTAAGGAAAAAATAAGGATACTTAGTGGTTAAAATTAACACTTATGGTGTAAAAATGGACATAAACTTGTTCAACACTAATTTTATGGAAATATTTTGACCCTTAAACTTCATTTATATAATTTTGTGTGTTTTGGAAGACTCTTGTTTGGTAAAAACGTTGGTACACCAAACATTCTTTTCAAAAAGACCAAGTGTGTCCTCTCTCTCCCTTATAAAAAGCCACCACCTATCACCCTCTATTAACACCTATAAAGCCTTTTTTCTCATAAAAAACCTATAAAACTATCCTCCCATATTCCCTAAACTCATCATAAAATCCTCCCTTTTTGCATAAATACAACCAATTAATTCCTTTGTTGCAAACCAAAAGGAGTTACACAAAGAAGAGGTAGTGTTCTTCAATGAGAAATTTTATTTTATTTCTTATTTAAACCCACCAAATTATTTTTATATAATTATTATATAATAACCTCAGTATCTTAAATATACTGATATGTTTTCATGTTAAGGCTATTACATACACCTTCACACACTTCCATCCAATTGGATATGTAATCATCATTCATGTTTATGGAAGACTACCGCCTCAAGAACCGATGTCGTTTGTTCTTCCATTACCACCTCTCAAGGTTGATAATAATGATGTAATTAATATTTTTATATGATATATATGATATTTATTTTTTCTTTATTATTATTAAATTATTATATAACATATACCTTCAATATTTCTATTTTATGGGAATATGATAACATCGTTTGTGGACATGTGAACTACCGCCTCCTCAAAGCGATGTGATTTGTTCACGCTTTAGATAAAATGTATTAAGGATGGGTTTAATATAAATATTTTATATATCTTAAATAATAATAATAAATTTATTATAATATATATATATATATCATTTAATCTTCTCCTTTCTTTCAATGTGATAAGAAAATGGAAACAATATTCATGCGTATGTATAACCTACCATCTCCATGAATGGTGTATTTCATTTCCTATTACTATCTTTTATAAACTATTATAAATAAATATATACTAATATATATCATATTAATATCATGTTCATAATTATAGTGCTGATGAAATGATGATCTAAGTAATAGTATCAAGAATAAAAAGTCAAAACATGTATGAAAAACAAAGCAATTATTACCTGAAACATAACTTTAACAAGGAATTGTTAATAAACGAGTAATATAAAGTCATAAGTAAATAAAATATGGTATTATATATATTAATAAGGTTATTTGGTATATTTATAATAAACTTATATTTATTATAAAGGAGGTTTCAATGTGTATGAAAGAAGTTGAGACTTAAGGTAAGGGAATTTCATGTCACCTTTTATATCTATGAGATACGTTCCATATTCACCACTCATTTATTTTATGTGGTGTATATAATGCCCTATAAAATGTTATATCATGAATTTAATTTATTTAATGATATTAAAAGGTTAAATTTATTTTATTTTTTATTGGGAATCATGATTCAAAATTTTCTTAATTAGTGAGGGGATTTCTAGTCTCTCTTTTATTTCTATGTGACTTATGCCATATTCACCACTCATTTATTTTGTTTCGTGTATATAATACACAATAATTTATTATATTATTCTTACAATTTAAATTATTTTTATTTAAATATCCATTTTATTATATCTCTTTCATGGAGTTTATCGTTCAAAATTTACCAAATCTGTAAGGTAATTTTGTCTCAATTTTCCTTCTTTGAGACACATGTAATGTGATTCACCAACATTCTTTTATGATGTTCATATAATTCCATTAAAAATATTATATCATGAATATAATTATTTTAATTATATTTTCTTCTTCATGTAATGTTATTATTTCATGGCTATTATGATTCAAAGTTACCAAAGTGGTACAAGTTTATTGCTACAATCTCATTATTTATCAGGATTGTTTACGATTATGCTTCCAGTGATGAGATATTATGATTCATATCTCAAAAAATCTCATGAATTTTATTATATTATGGTTATTAATGATATATTCATGTAATGGTACCATTTTCCAATCTTTTTTACTTAATATAATTAATAAAATGTTTTTTAAAAAATAAGACTCTCTTTCTCTCTTCAGATGGAAATCAGTTTTCTTTCAAAACCATGTTTTCTAATTTTTTTTCAAAGAAAATTAAATTTATATTTAAATATTATTTTCAAATAAAATGATTTCAATTATTTTCAAATATTACTTTATAATTTTTAAAATATATTTTTGAGGAAAAGTTTTTCAAAATGTTTTATGTCTTAAAAAGTTTTTTTCAAAGAAGAAATGATATTTTCCTCAAGAAATATTTTTATAATATATTTTAAAATTATTTTCCATCTAATATGACATCCATTATTGTTAATCATTCCATAACTTGAATATTATAAAAGGGTATAATTCATATTATTTCTCTAAATGGTTTATGTTTTGATGGTATGAGTTTTATGAAACCCATTTCTCTTCCACATGTTATATTCTTATGAAACCTGCTTCTTTTAATGGGTTATGATTTGATGAAATTATTATGAAACATATCTATTTTACATAGGTTATGATATTATGACATGTTTATGATACCCATTAAATTTCATGGGTTATGATATGATAAATTTTTATGATATTTTGGCACACATATTTTTTATTTCATTATGGGGTAGGTGGGACCTATATCTCTCTTCAATACATTGGGTAAAAATTTATATCTCATGAGATAGAAATGAATGGAACGGGGAGTGAAATCGGTTCGGTAGAGGAAATTTTCCAATATAATGGTCTTGGTATTGAACCTTGAATACTAAGATGGTTTGGGGAGTGAACTCATTCCACTAATATGGACTTGGAGATAAACCTTGACTACTATGGAAATCATTTTATATATTTATGTGTTTTCCATAATTCCTTGTATTATTCCTATGTGATAGTTTCATGGATTATGATCTTTATTCCCTTATGATTAATGTCTTAATAACTTCTAATATTTATGAAATGAATCTTGTATATGATCTTTGATTTGAAAGGTATGATCTTAAAATGTTATAATTATGTTCTGATACCCTTATCTTCATGTTATGATTACATATCTCCCTTGTTTACCCTTACCGACCATCTAAGATCACCCTTTATTATTTTTTCTCTCCCTATGTTATGAAGATATGTATTATTTATAATGTATCTAAGAATTTTGATATTTATGAAGAACATATTGGGATATAATTTAGTTCACTTATGAACCAGAGTTTATATTTCCATGTTTCCAAAGGAACTAAACTAATACGGTCATTGGGCATGTGTTTTTGTAACATAGTAAATATTATGTACAAATGATGTTATGTCTATGTATGTTAACCATGGGTCACTATAATTAGATTGGATAATTCCCAAGTTCCCCATATATAATATATTTAACTAAAAATGGTGCCTTAGGATGTAATTTATTTTCCTACATTGAAATCTTCATTTTTCCTCAGCTATTACAAGATCTATGTATTTTTTTCCATTTATAAAACATGTTCCAATCCCATTGTAAAATTTTCCAAGGTATTTATTTCAACATTCACAACATGTAGGAATATGAATTTTATTCCCCTCATGGTATTCTTGAAAGTCCATTTTTATCCTATTTGGTTGATTTAGAAACTCACCTATATTCAGGTTGTTAATCATATAACAAGATAGTTGGTTAGACATAATCATAATATTTTACATTATATCTCCCATTTCATCTATTTTATCGTGGGGAAAATCATTTCATCATATATCACATTAAGTGTTAACATAATTATTATTGTTTTCAAATATTAACTAAAACCAAAATCATAGTGTAAGAAACAGTAATTATTAATCATATAACCATGAAAAATTATCCATCGGATGTCTAAACCATGACACCTTATTTTCACCCTACAAAAAATTCGGTTTAACCTAGGTCATCCATGGTCACTATCTATTCAAATCCTTCATGATGGTTTATAAATAAAATGCGAATTAACCCAAGCATATTGTCTGAGAGTGTCTATCTAGGTATACAGTCTTAGTCCCACTCATCTTGGACTAATGATGATCCATTTAATACTCAATCTTCCCAATTCATAGTTGTTACCCCTATGTGTATCTGTTCTATATCCATATCTACTTCCTAGTATCCAGATATGGATATATCTACTAGGAAAACCACACTCATTTATTTAACCTTAATTATGATTTTCTCTTATACATAGACTTATCCTAAGGGTTCCCACTAAATTTTTCTCATCCTAGTTTCCAAAAGTTACTAAACCTTTCTCTAATACCAATGATAGAATCTCATACTTTTCATACATGAATACCATATCTTATTAGTGGAATTTTAATGACAAAAAAATATTATATATACCAAAACCATAAAGTTTTAGTGTCTTTAGAAACTTATAAACATAAAAAAATGGTACATAAAAGATCTACATAATTTACTATTAAGTTTTCCACAATAATCACCCTTCTTTGAAATATCATACTTAAAACGTTTCTTTATAACCTGGGGAAAGGAAAAATAATAAAGGGTGTTCTCGGGTTCCTAGTTAAGGAGAACATAAGATATATCAATAAATGATTATAATATAGTATAAGATTAGAAATATGTTGTTATAACATGATCATGACTTATAATAATCATACTAGATTTGTCAAAGATCATTAATCATGAAACATGGAATAAGGTTAGTCAAACAAAATACATTAGGCGTAAGAGTGTAGAATCATTAATAATAAATCATGGTCTATGAGAACATTACATAATAATAAGAAATAAGTTTTTTTCATTCACTTAAGCATATAAAATCACTTCCTTATTCAAGGTTCACTCCCAAGACTATCATTATGGAAAAAGTACCAAAATGGAAATGGTTACCTGATCATTTACAACATTCTATTTGGAGTAACGTTTATCCAGTCAACTTTTTCATCTATTTTTATTTTATTAATCTATCATCTCTTACGAGTTCTTCAACTCTATCATTATTACTCAATGAATTGGAGGGCTAAAATTAACTCACTCGTCCTTTGTTTATAACATAACCACCCTCCCTGAGTTTATAATAGAACTACCCATCCTTGGTTTATAATAGAACCACCCACACATAGTTTATAATATAACCACCTATCCTTGGTTTATAACATAATCACCCCTCCTTGGTTTATAATAAAACCACCTATCACATAATCATAATCCATTCATATGTATGCCACAAGATCAAGAAAAAATTTATCATTACATTGAATCTTAACCCCTGGAAAGAAAATAGGTTTCATAAACATTTCTTCATACTGAATATAAACCATATATAGAAAGAATAAAAAATGAAAAATTTTATTATATACCCAATAAATAATAATAAACATCAAAGGATGTTATTATAAATTAAAATACCTTTAAAAAGATCATTGAAAATTTGTTGAGGAAAATACCATTTTTATTTTGAAATCAATTATTTAAAATATAAAAAATTAAAAAATACTAAAGAAAATATTTTATTTTTAAATATACAAAAAATATTATTTTTGATGGTGGGGAAAGTCGTTCATGTAGTGTATGTTAAAACAAAAATCCCCTTCACATTTTCGGTAAAAAGTACCATATTTGGAAAATGATGAGATGATTACTTTTAAAACATGTCAAATAAAGATAAATATAGGAATATAAAAAAATTATTTAAAACATTTTAAATAAAATATATACTTGGAATAAAAGATTGCCGACTGAAGAGAGAAGTAAAGTAAATTTTTTTTAAAATCGTTCTTTCAGTATATTAAGTACTTAAAGAGTGTAAAATGAAACTAAAACATATAATATCTAGAAGTAATAAGAGGATAAGAAAATACATATGATTATTTATATATATATATATATATCATATAATTTCATCATAAAAATTTAATTACAAACAATCCTATAAAAATGAGATTGTAACATAAAACCCTTGCTGCTTCGGTAAATTTTGATTCATGACCCGCATGAAATAAATAACTTCAAATAAAAAATTAAAAACTATGAACATAATAATATTTAATATAAAACATATAAAATTGTAATTATATTCACCTCATAAATGAATATAGCTATATAACATAATGTATGTCCCAGAGTAGATAATTTGGGATGATAAACCCTTAACACTCTGGTAACTTTTGAATCAAAACCCCTTGAATGGAATAATTTGAATTGTAACTTTATATAAAATGAATTAATAAGTATAAATGGTATCACATTTAAAAGTATTATTATATACTCATAAACATAAATAGGATCATAACATAATAAAAGTCTTAACGAAACAAAACTGAGATGAAGAACCCTTACGACTTTAGTATTTTTGAATCAAAAGTCATTATAAGCTTAAAAATAAAATAGTTTTGTAAATAAATTGAATTAAATCATGTATTATTCCGAAATAAATTATTTTTTAGTATATAGATATAATAAATTGGTTTATAACATTAAAACATGTCTCAATGAAGGAAATTTGAGATGAAAACCCTTACAACTAGTAATTTTTGAATTGAAAGTCTTTAGAAGCTTGAAATAATATATTTATATAAATAACTTGAATTAAATCATTAATTATGAAAAAATAAATTCTTGGGTATTATATACATTACATAAATAAGAAATCATCTCATAATATTAAAACATGTCTCAATGAATAAAAATTGAGATGAAACCCTTACCTTATATTCAACTTGATTTGTAAGCACTATAACCTCATGTATAATTAATTTATATTTATTATAATTATATAACATAATAATATTAATATATATAATATAATATTTTCTCAAATTATATCATTTCAAAACCCATTTATTAACAATTCTTTATTAGAATCTTCATTTTGGCTGTTAATTGCTTCGTTTTTCATGTATGTTTTAGTTCAACAATTATGTTCCTTGAACATTGATCATGGTTCTTCTATATATTAAATGTTAATAATGATATAAATATAATATATATTCACTGTATACATATTTATAATAATTCATATAAATCAGTGATAAAAAATGAATCACATCACTATATAGAGACGGTAGTCTGTACACACTCATGAGTGATGTTTCCACTTTTCGATGAATAGAACGAAAGAAAGGTAAATGATAATTCACCTTTAAAAAATAATTATTATATAATAAATATAAAATATTTTTACTAAATATACCCTTCTTACCATTCGAGTAAATCATAAATAAAAAATAAATCAAATCGCTTCTTAGAGGTGGTAGTCAACACGTACGCACGAGCGACACTGTCGTTAACTAATGGACCAGAAGGTAAGAATTTAGATAAGATATTATAATTAAATAAGTATAATTATGTTATAAATATCATATATAAACATGAAATCCATCATTATAACCACCCATTTGAGATGGTGATGGAAAATGAATCACATCGCTATGTGGAGGCAACGGTCCACAAATACGCACAAGCAATGCTTTTAATTCCCATTTGATAGAGAATGGGAATAAAGTGGTTTTGAAATCATCACAATAATATTTTATTATATTTATGATATCTTATTAATAATTATTTATGAATACAACATGTTTATAGGATGTATAAGAATAAATAAAATTTAAAGAGATTGGTTAAGAATTGTACATCTTCATTGGGATACCTCCTTTGGATTACACCTTAAGCCTTGAAGGATTGGTATTAGGTGAAGAAGATAATACCTATGATAAATTAAAGTTATATATGAATATTTTTTAGTAGGTTTTGGCTGAAATTGAGGGCGCAAATGGTGTGTATAAGGGAGGAGAAGATGTGTCACTTTATAAGTGAGGGGAGGGACACACAAGGAATTTCTTAAGAGATTTTAATGATATAAGGTCAATTTTAGGAAAAAGTGGATCAAAATGAATAGGTATTAAAATTTATAATAGTATAGGGTTTAAATATATTCAAAAAATAATAAGTATATAGGTGTGTGTGGAAATAATACCCTTATCTCTTGGTTGAACCCCCCAGTAAACCTATTTTAACCTTAACCATTGTAACAAAATTTTACTATTTATGCTATTTAATATGACCAAAAAATAATTTAAAACTATTTAATTATATTAATTATGATTATTAAAAAAATCCATTTTATGAGATTTAATTTCTATAATTGGAATAATTTAATTTTAAATAAGCGCACAAACAGCAATGAAAACCCATTTTAGAAAAATACATTTTAAACACAAAACACAATTTACTTCCATTAATTTCCTTATAAAAATCATAAAATAATGTTAAAATATATTTATGAATATATAATATTTAAATTTACTTAAAAACACTAATAAATAAGGATTAATTTTATTTTTTAAGATAAAAATACATTGCATTAATAAAAACAGTTTTTAGAGAAATTTTTTTTAATCCCAAAAATGAACTTATATAAAAAGTAGGTATAATGATTATTTCTAATTGATTAATAGTATTATTTATATATAAATTAGTCTTATTTAATTTTAAGGTAAAATAACAATCAAAATGTGACTTTTACATGAAATTAAATGATGGTTTTTAAAAAATTGGTATTTTCACTATTCACTAAAAAAATCTTTTTTGAAAAGTCCTAAAAAGTCACCCTAAGATAATATGGAAATGATTATTTAAAAAAAATATTCCTTTCCTCAAATAAAATTTCTAAAAAATTTAGTAATTAATTAAAATTTTTGGTCATGTAAAATTTAATAAAAACCAATTTTGAAGAAAACATATTTTTAAAGCATAAAATAACTTTACTGAGAATTGGGTACTTATTTATTATACATTAATAAATAAATTTATATTATTAAAAAAATTATACATATTTTTTATAATTTTATTATTATTATTCATACCTAACAATTTAACAGCTATATTATAATAATTTATTATATCATAGTTCATACAGATTTGGGGTTGTGTGTAAAGAAAGATATAAAACACTTACAATTTATTTAAAAAATTATTCTAAAATATTGGGTTGTTATAAGTTCCACCCTAGAAACATCTTATCTTAGATTAGGGGAAGGGCGAATTGACTCAAAAAACTTCTTATACCATATTGAGGGGAAGAGCCAGACATACTAGAAAATATATCATACCACATTAGGGGGCTAGAAACATCTCATACCACATCGGGGGAAAGAGAGGCCCACCTAAGAAACATATCATATATAACAAACAGTGGAGAAATTGGCCAACATTGGAACATCTCATGTCATTAACATAGATGAGAATATACCCTACCTAAAACCTTCACGTATTATATACACTTAGGTTTTCTACTTTATAGATCCCAATACACATCACTAAGGCTAGCCTCTCAAGCAAACTATAGTGACTTAGATTTTTTTTTTCCAGATGATAATTAGCTCCATTTTGAGTTCTTAGAGTCACTAAGACTATAAAAGAGATAAAAAATTAAAGTTACCCTATTATATTACCTTGTAAAAAATTATTTGATGGTTTTATTAATTTTGGGGTGTGGTGTTTACCCCCAGTTTGAGCCGACATGAAAATTTTAATTTGGTGGGGCCTTAATATGAATATATGAAGTATAAAATTAATATTGTTAGACCATGTGTGTGTGATTTTGGTGAAATTATTATATCTCATTTACATATAATTTTATAGGAAAATGGATTTCATGATTTTATATATAATAGGGATCTTACCCTAAGGTCGGTGTATGTTTCATTCACACTAAGACTCTCGGGTGTTCGCTGTTATGGGTGGAAAATATTAATTAATTAAATTAATTAAATTAAATTAAGTTGTTTATTATGGAAATCCTAGAACCCATCTATAAAATATCTTTTATATTTACTCCCTATGGTTAGTCACATTCATTCATTGACATAAGCCTAGATATAGGGAGAAGTGGAGAGGTTATTATGGATGGATTAATGTCAGATCAGAGTATTAGATCATATCTATGATAATGATGATGATGATTAGATCATGTGACCATGAAAATAGGATAAAAGTGGTGATCATTGTTCCATGATGTATGGATTTTTATTTCTATATATCTATTTTCTTCATGATTTTGATCATTTATTAATTTATTCTTAAATTGATTTCCTATTTTTCTTGGGATTGCGTATCATATTCTTGTATATTTTTTCATATAATTCTATGATATTTTATTTTACTTTCCTATTAAATGTATTTCATGCTCAATGATCAATTATTAGGATTTACAATAGCCATTTTTTATTTTTCACTATGACATTCTATAGATTCCCCCTCTATTCTTCATGTATTCATCGTAGACCTTCATTTTTGATGGTATTTCAACAAATATTGGTCCTATTTGATCCGTGTTTTAAATATGGGACCATTGGTGATTTATTTGGAATAAGTAAAAAATATAATGACATATGGATGGTTTTTTGAGTGATCATGGACCCCCATTGGGGTATAAATAAACCTCATGTATTATTCTACATTGCATGATAGAAAGAGTAAAATCCTTGATTGACTACACAGTGTGTACAAGAAATTATATGTCATACACATTGTATCATTTATTATTCTTCATATATCTTTTTTAGAACTCATATTTTAGCATGTGAATAGTTCATAATGATATTTATTCAACTTATAACATGATTATGTCCTTTTCTTCAACATCAGAGGCGAACCTTTGTAAAATACAAGTAATTATTTCTCTTTGGGACTATAGATCCTATGAATATGTTTAGGCATGATGGTTAGAGTATTATTATATGATAGGTAGGTCCAGGTATCCCCCCACATACCTGTTAAAAGGATCCTCTATCTCATCCCATGGGTATGGTTTCGTGTCCCCCTATTCCCAGGGGTGTGAAAACCTCTGTCTACAACTAAATTTATAGATAGGGTTATATTTTCCCCCATATCCTTTGGGTATGGGATAATATATCTCAATCTATTAGTAGGTATAAATAAACCCTTATTCATCATGTCATGATATACTTTATAATCAGGTCTTACTCCCCCAGATGAGGTGTCTTCCAGTGAGGTGAAAATTTCCCCTTATGAAGTCTACAAGACTATAAAGGTAACTTGGAATTGGTAATTTAGATGTTTGATCAGTGGTACAATATAGATATATTGACAAGTTAAATACTCCCTTGGCTAGAAATCATGGTTCAATTATGAGAAGGCTCCCCTGTATTTTATTTAGTGGTTGTTTCATAGTTTTAATGGATAAGAAATTCAGAGTTTTTTGAGACTTGTGACTCCTTGGAACCCCATGTATTGCCTTGAGAGGGGATGTAAAACTAGATATTGACTTTGAGATTTGTGGACTCTTCAATGATTTACGATTTATTGTTTTCTCAAGTGGTATGAATATCAAGGATTAGATCTTTTATTATTAGGACCTTTTTCAAGGTCATGAGAATTTTATTTTAATAACATATTTGGATCATTCTTCCTTGATGTTATTTAAGTTACTATTTGGTAATGGGTTCTTTGATAACACTTGGTGTTTTAGATTCCATATTTGTATTCCTCCTATAAACCTCTCATATCTAGAGTTGAGATGACATATTTATCTATGTTTCCATTATAGTTTTGTTGTGTCTTTCTAATTATGTTTCTACTCACCCCTGAACAGGAATTGTGACCACATGTGTTTTGTTTATACATACAACACATTGTTTTAGAGATGGTATGGGTAGAAATGGAGATGGCATGGATTATTCATAGTTAACACTTGATGTTTCATTACTGAGCATAGTGATTCGTGATGGTGGTGGTGACCACTATGACTAGAGTGTGATCCAATACTAATTGTAGCATGGAGGAGATTCTTGATGAATTGTATTCTAGAGAATTTTCATATGTAATGTTTCCCTTATATTTACCTTATGGGATGAAATTTTATTTTTCATCTCAAACATTCATTTTATTTATTATAGTTTAATTTAGTTGATTATATATATATATATATATTGCTAGTATTTTTTATTATCTTGTGTATTAGGGATGTTTTTGTTATAGGGTTTTATAAGATATTATCTCCCATGTTGTGATATATGCCTACTTTGTGTTAGTCAATATCCCCTATCCTATTTTAGGTGGTCTTGGGGAGGAACTTTTGGCATACTTACAGTCTAGAAGGGGCCATGTTGGGTTATATCTTGTTAGAGTTGTATTAAAGTGGGTTTATCCTAGGGACGGAGTTTGGATTTAGTAGTCATGTGAGGACTGGTTTGGGAACTTAGTGAAATGATGTTAAGTGGATCTTCAGTTCATTTATTCGACTAGGGAGACCATTATAGATGTAACAACCAATTTATCCTTTTACCTAGACTCTTCTAGTATGATATTTGATCTATATTTTTGAGGCGTTGTTATGGGGTGTGATTAAGGTTGGTATATTTCTCATATAAAATTCAACTATGGTCTTTCATTCCTTTTCTACTTCAGATCATCCAAATATGATATAAACCTTATGATTTAATCCTATAAAAAAAGGCATTTCCAATGATTGGTAGCCTATGTGTAGAGGCAGGGTCACTATGAGCCTATGCCTATAGATATAGCATTCCACTACTAGATGATGTTTGATGAGGTTTTGCTGCTGAAATTTGTTTGATAAATATCATTTACATGCAATATGAGGCAGATTCTCCCCCCTATATGCTTAGTATATGATTTTTTGGAGAATATAATAGTTTTTGTTGAGTGGTATGATTATTATCATGGTCGGATATAGTTTTTAATTCTAATTATTTAGATAATTTTGATCATTTGATGATAGGAAATTAGATTGAGTCTAGGAAACATGTTTCCATCTAGATAAGGAATACACTAATCGATTTTTTATTATTGTTTTAAGCTCATCACATGACACTGTGAGTCATTAATGGATAAAATTCATTTTCTGAAATCATGATAAGACTGCTCTACAATGGATGGGGTTTGATCTATCTATCTGGGATGGAGTTTTAATGAAATATGTTGAAATTTTAATAGGGTGCGACAACCATGTTTGATTACATGTCAAGGTCCTTGGATTTTTTGAGGCATTTTTTGAAAATGTTATAAAATGAAATTATTGATCTCAATGTTTTAGGTGGGGAATCCAGAGTAATATTTTATGATCTATAGTCATGTTTTTATACAACAACACCTATGCCAGAATCATTGATCAGGCATTGACAGATTGGGAATCCATATAATATATTTACCCCAATTGTAGGAGAAGGATATATTTTCACCTAGAGGTACCAAATTGATGTCATGAGAAAACCTACTTGTTCAAGTCATTGATGAGACCAGAAGATTCCTTATTAAAGACCTTATTGACTACTAAGGATTTGTTTAGTGGTGACCAAGTAGTGCGGGAGCATTTAGAGTTAGATGACACATCAATACTCACCTCCGATATCCAACTTAAGTTAGTGTTTTTTTATAATGGATTTTAAAAAATTGGATATTTGAAAATATGTTCATAGGGTATGCCTAAGTTCATGAACCAACTTGTGTAAATTAGAGTATGATTCATGATTGTTCTTTAAGGACTCTTTATGACCCCCAGTTCCAAGTAAGTAACCATTTATTTTTTCTTTTTAATTATGTAAAGTGTTTGGGTGAAGTTTGGGAGGGTTTGGGAAACTTTATAATGTTTTGGGGACTTTATAAAGATGCACAATTGGTGAAATATTAGTGAAAACTATGAAAATTATATAGGAAACCATGCACAGTAAGATAGGGGCTAAGGGAAAGGTGCATGAGTAGGCGCACGGTTTGTCCAAACCGTGCTGCCACCAAGGAGAAATCATGCAAAGTGGGATAGTGGTATTTTTTATAGTTAGTGAATGTTTATTCTAACCATGAAAGAGAACTATACTAGGTCCTCATTAAGGAATAGGCGGGTTCATGGTTAGCACAGGGTTTACCTAACCATGTGACTAACCGTGCACGACTTAAAAACAAGATCTATAAAAGGTGTATCTAGGTAAGTATTAGCCTTTAACCCATATTTCTTGCTCCATTTAACCCCTAACTCTAAAATTATTCCTAAAAAATACTTTAAAACCCTTTCCCATAAATTTTTAAGTGATATGGAGGCGTTTCCCAGTGCATTGAAGCCAGATTACCATGGCAAGTCATCGTTTATGGTGGGTTTTAGTGGTTTTTGTTATATCTACTTCCCTTACTTCCCTAAAAATACTATATCTATTCCACTATGGATATATCTAATATTTTTTATTATAATCATGGTTATTTTTGACCTTGTTTATGATAGAGGAAGAGATCTAAGTTGGGTTTTTGGAGATTCAACCCAGTTTCATTGGCTTTTTAGTATCTCTCTTGTTTTTCATCATAAATCCTTAGGTAGATAGCTTGAATCTCAACTCTTCTATTTATAACATGAATGATTAATTTCAAATTTATTGTTTTATGTGAAATTTATTGTAAAATTTTCATGTAATGACTTATGGAAACCTTTTTTTGTGATGGTTTATGGAATTGTGCAAATTGGGTCAATGGTGGAAAGTGAAAATGGTAGCTTGATTTTAGAATGATGATTTTAATATGGTTATTTTTTTTATGCATGGAAAAATTATTTTTATTAAAATGGTTAGTCTTATTGAAATGGTTTGTTGGAAAATTGTTTTTTAATAAAAGTTTGGTTTTATTCAAATAGTATTTTATTATGGTTTTAAATACATGTGTGGTCTTATTGAAATGATTGAATTGGTTTGGAAAAGGTTTTATTGGAATGTGGTTGGATTAAATAGTTATGTATGAATGGAATGGGATGGATAATGGTCATGAAAGTACCACTATAAAAGGTACGGATAATGGTCGTGAAAGTACCACCATCAAATGAATGGGTTATGGATGTGAAATTTCTACCATCAATGGTAAAACCAAGCTTATGTGTATGGGTGTGTGAAACTGTGTAATTTGGAATGATTAATACCAATTAAATTCATGAAATGGTTGGAATTACTTTTTTGGTTTCTTTCCTTAGAACTTGGTGTTATTTGAGAAAACTATTTTCCCATGGAACTTGTTTTATATTTGGGTATAAACTTTTTTTAATTGATTTATATAAATTTTATAACATGTTATATCCTAGTGGAGTGTTTAGAGAATTAATTTTGGGAAATCCTGCTAAGTTTTTTTACTACCCTTGCTTTGGAACTTTGGTGATTTTTACAGATATCTTTTATCATGACATGGGTAAAGGTAAAGTATCACACTTCTCTAGTAGAGCATAGTGATACTTGGGATGTACTGTGGATTGGAGCATAGAGAATGGATGGAGCTTGGAGTTTTGTTTTGGAGTCTTTGGGTCTTGTTGGTTATGTATTTCTCTGTATACTTTGATATTAATTATCTTCTACTATGGTACTCTCTTGGAGTTTGTTTTTATATAAATGTCATGACTTTGAGTAGTTTTACATTATTATAATGCATCATGTAGTGGTATTGTGTTATGTTATGTTTAGTTAGATTTTTTAGTCTAAAAAGGTAAAATCATCCCCCATCTATTAATGAATCCCTTGGAATTTATTGTCAGGCTTTAACACCATGGGGATGTCACTTAAGTCCAAGTAATTTCCTTATACCTTATTAAGACAATGAGGAGGGGCATGATATTATAATATGGTATCAGTCATAGTCCTTCCAAATATATTTGTGGAACAAGTGGTATCATCTTTTCCGGTCCTTTCCTAACAAGTGGTCTTCAGTTCTCTCGGTCTTGGAGTTGATATTCATTCGGGTCTATTCCTTTTTTTGGGTTGGTAGAAAGGAGTAGAATTATTTTTACTTGAAATTTAGAGAACAAAAAAGATATAGCTAACCTTTTTATTGTAAACTTCAAGTTATCTGGAATTTGGGTATATAAGTGTTTTGGAGTCAGTTTTATGAATTGGAATATCATTATCATTGGTTTATCCAATGAGATGAACATGCCATACATTAGAAAAAATGACTTCCCACTAGAAGTGAATATTTCATTTTGAGTAATGATTAGGTAAAATTTGTTGATTTTTGAAAAAAATGATGAAATTTGTTTCAAATGTGAGATTTTGAAAAGTTATGAAATGGTTTTTTGAAAATGGTTTAATTTTAAAAATTATGGTGAAATTTTCTACAATGGTTGAATATGGAAAATATTGAATTTTGGAAAGAACTGTTGTGATAGTTGTGATGTGGTAGATTTTGAAATTTTTGACCCTTAAATTTATAGAGAGTGATACTTATAGTGTTTTTTTTGGTTATAGAAAATGGAACCCGATAGACATTGTAGGAAACAACTAGAAAAAGATGCTAAGAATGTGGTTGCACCTAATCCACAAGTGAACAAACAGTTGGTTCAAATCATCATTCATGATTTTCAAATCATTGAGTCACAAATTCAACAGTATACAATTTTTATGATATTTTTAATTGCTAAAAATACAAGTGGAGGAAGTATGGTTGTATTCCTAAGAGGAGGTGAGAACTCTAACACTAAGAGGAAGAGGGACTCCTGTTCTCAAGAACATGGAACAAATTAGAATTAGACCATATGATTAATTAACCTTCCTCTAAGAACAAATAGTAAATGGGGATTTTTTCAGTGTTCTTCACTTAATCACATCAATATAGATTTCACGTAACCCCCGAGATCATTAAAAATTGCAACAAAATGGGGAATCTTCGGTGTTATTATTGCATTGCTCTGAGGTCGGGTGTTCGGGACACTTCTTAGGTGTCGTAGACATCGTATGCTTTGAAAAGATGAGGGTAGCATAACAATACTCATTAGTAGAATAGAGCTATCCATGATGATTCTAGGAATACCATAAATCCTCAACAAGGTAAATATAAAGCGGTAAATAAGGTACAAAGTGAGGTGAGAAAGAAATTAAATGGAGCTGATTAGGTCATTGTGGATGATCAGTCTATACCATCAACCATGAGAGGTATCATTCTTTTAAATTATACCCTTATGTAAGAGTTGATTGATAAAGGTGGATCCCATTCCTTTATTGCTTCTCATTCTATTGATTTGTTTTATTTGAGTGTTGAGATTATTCCCTCTATGGTAAAACTACAAACTCCTCTTGGTCTAAGAGAATGTCGAGCCTTTGTGTGTAAAGTATGTTCTATAATTATAGATAGAGATGAGTTGATATGAAATTTCTCTATGATTGAGATTAATATATATGATATAATCCTAGGTATGGAATGGTTTACAACATTCAAGGCTCACATCGACTATTATACTAGATAGGTGCATTTTACAACTAAAGATAGAATCAAGCATCTATTTAGAGGAGACCGTAATGTAAAGGTTGGTGCAATGAGCTTTTTGGAACCAATAGTTGTAATTATCTCATACTAGTTGGTAGTGTTAACTTTTTCGTCGATGGAAGAGATCAAGAATAGTAGTTTTTAATTATTGGTTGATCAGTTTCTATAAATTTTTCCTGAAAATTTCTCAGGGTTGTCACCCAAAAGAGAAGTGGAGTTTATGATTAATCTCCTTCTGGGGACCAATCCTATTTATCTTCCATCTTAGAATATGGAACCAATAGAATTAATGGAAATAAAATCATATTTGTAAGAACTATAAATAAAATGGTTCATTTGGTCTATCATGTCTTTATGGGAAGCACCATTCTTGTTTATCAAAAAGGAAGATTGAGATCTTCAATTATGTGTAGATTATCATAAGTTTAACCAAGTTACGATAAAGAACATGTATCAACTACTACACATTGATGATCGTTTTGATCGATTTAGGGGATCTTAGTGGTTCTCAAAAATTTATTTGTGATCAGAATATCACCAATTGCGTGTTCAGAAGGAGGATATTCTAAAGACATCATTTAGGAGTAGATATGGCCATTAAGAGTATGTGGCAATGCCTTTTGGTCTTACAAATGATCTATAAGTACTTATGGCATTGATGAATCAGATATTTCAGATATATCTGGATTCTTTTTTGGTGGTGTTTATGAATGACATATTGGTGTATTCAAGTACACGGGCTGAGCATCAGAAAGACTTGGTGATAGTTTTATGAATCTTGAGGGATCATCGTATGTATGAAAAATTTTCAAAGTGTGACTTTTGGATATAATAGGTATATTTCCTTAGACATTTTATCTCTAAAAAAGGTCATTTTATAAGTCTATAAAATATAGAAGCTGTTATCTCTTGGAAATCATCAAAGAATGTATTTTGAGATACGTAGTTTCCTCGGTATAGCTGGTTATTACCAAAACTTTTTTCATGATTTTTCATGACTGGACTCACCTATGATATCTTTGATAAGGAATAATGTTTTGTTCCAATGGAATGAGTAATATAAAAAGTATTTTCAAGAGATGAAAGTCTGCCTTACATTAGTGCCAATCTTAATCTTTCCAGAATCAAGATAAGGGTACGTGGTGTATTATGATGATTCAAAATCAAGGTTGGGATGTGTTCTCATGAAATGATCCCATGTTGTTTTGTATGGATCAAGGAATTTATGATTTCATGATAAGAATTACCCAACACATGATTTGAAGTTAGATATGGTAGTCCATTCTTTGAATACTTTGCGTCATTAACTCTTTGGTGCGAAATTTACAATGTTTACAAATCATAAGACCTTGAAACATATTTCTCCCAAAGTAATTTGAATATTAGACAAATAAGATGTATAGAGTATCTACCAATGTTTGACTTTGAGTTGATTTATAAACCAGGAAAGGTCAATTTAGTGGTATATGTATTAAGTAGAAAGTCATATACTCAGTTGGAAAAAGAATATTTTGATGAGTGGTAGTTGATGTCGATACTAGATGACATGCACTTGGAATGTGAAGACCGAGGTGAAGTTTCAACCGTCTTTCTAGTTTTATTTGTTCCTGACTTTCTGAAAATAGTTAAAGATTCATAGACATATGATTTAGAATGCATTACTATGAGGTCAAAACTCAATGGTGGGGAGACTATTAAGAGCTAGAATATATATGAGAGTTTAGTGTTTTGATTCAGAAATAGGATGGTTGTACCTATGGTTTTTTAGGACCAAATTCTTTATAATTACCACCATTTGAGATGGGTTGTTCATCCTAGAATATAGAATATGTATAAGACGTTGAAATAATAGTTTTTTTGGGATAGTATTAAAAGGAAGTTGGCTGAGTTTGTTTTGAGATTCTTAACTTGTTAGAAAGTTAAGGTAGTGAAGCAGTGACCAAAAGTTATATTGCAGTCTTTACCTGTTCCAGTTTGGAAATGGGAGTAGACAGATATAGATTTCGTAATAGGTCTCCTAAGAATGGTCTAGAAACATGATTCCATATGTGTGATAGTGAATCATCTCATGAAGTTGCCCCATTACATCCTAATTCATAAATCTCATGCAGTGGATGACTTGTCAAAAATCTATATCTGAGAAGTGGTAAAGAGGAATGATGAACCATTTTCAATAGTGTCAGATAGAGATTCAAGATTTATATTATGTTTCTGTAAATACTTATAGAAACCCCTTGGGACTCAGTTAAATATGAGTATGGTGTATCATCCTCAAATGGACGACCAATCCAAAAGAATGATATAAATGTTGGAAGAAATGTTGCGGGCTTTTGTAATGGATTTTGGTGGCTCATGGGAAGAGCATGTAACATTAGAGAAGTTCTCATATAACAAAATTTATCAAGCCTCAAAACATATGGATCCTTATGAATCATTGTATGGACATCCTTGTCATTCACCACTTTGTTGGGTGGAAACAGGTGAGACTTAACTAGTTGGGCTGATCATTGTCCAAGAAACAACAGAGAATATTTAGTTGGTCACGAAATGGATGGAGACAGCTCAGAGTCATTATAAATCATATGTGGATCATCATTGATGGTTGTTTTCATTTGAGGTGATTGATTATGTGTTTTTTAGGATCTATCCAAGGCTTGTACATCGTCGTTTTGTGAAGCAATGTAATTTATATTCTCAATACATAGGCTCTTTTGAGATACTTGAACAGGTTGGTGAGGTGCATATTAGTTGGGTTTTCCACCAAGGTTCAGTTTTGTGCATAATGTGTTTTGTGTATCTTAACAGAAAAACTATCAGCCAAATACTAACCATGTGATTCAATAGGATCATGTTGGCCTTGAGTTGGATGCTTGGTTGGTTCATGTGCTAATTCAGATTGTGGGTATGAAATAGAAAACCTTATATGGGAAAATCATCAGTCTAGTGTAGGTTTTATGACAACATGGTTAGATTCAGGATGAGACTTGGGAATGGTAGAAGGAAATGAATAAGTAATGAACAAAACTCTTTTATTGTAATGATAGTTTTATACTTTTCATGGATGGAAAGGATAATGGTGGGGAGAGTATAGAACCCTTGTTTTCAAGTAAGTAACCCTTTATTTATAATTTTTTAGTATGTAAAGTGTTTGGGGTGAAGTTTGGGTGGGTTTGGGAGACTTTTGGAATATTTTTTGGACTTATCTAAAGGTTCATGGTTGGTGAACGATTAGTGAAAACGACGAAACTCCTACAAGAAACCATACATAATAAGAAATGGGATAAGGAGAATGTTCATGGGTAGGCGCATGGTTTTTTCAAACCATTCAACCACCAAGGAGAAATAGAACAAAGTGAGATAATGGTATTTTTCATAGTTGGCGCACCGCTTGTCTAACTATGTGATCCAACCGTTTGAGGTAATACTTAAGTTAAAGGTTGGTGCATGATTAGTGCATGGTTTTCCTAACCGTGTGACTAACCATGCATGGTTTAAAAACAATATCCATAAAAAGTGGATCTAGGTCGGGATTAGCCTTTAACCCCTCTTTTTTCTCCATTTCCTCTATAACTCAAAAATTATTCCTCCCAAAGTCCGTGGAACCCTTACTCATGGATTTAGAAGTGATATAGAGGCATTTCATAGTGCATCAATGCCCGATTACCATGGTAATTCAACATTTATAGTGGGTTTTGGTGGTTTTTCTTAGATCTACTTCCCTTCCCTCCCTATAAATCGTAGATCTGTTCTGCTATGGATAGATCTACCATTTTTGATGCCAATAATGGTTATTTTTTCCTTATTAATGATATGGTAAGAGATCTAAGGTGGGTTTCTAGAGATTTAACTAGGTTTCATTGGAGTTTTAGTTTCGTTCTTAGTTTTCACCATAAATCCTAAGGTAGGTGGATTCACTCTCCCTCCTCTATTTAGAACATGAAGGATTAATTACAAATTTATTGTTTTTTTTGAAATTGAATGTGAAATTTCTATTCAATGATTCATTGAAACGCTCTTTTGTTATGGTTTATGGAATTGTGAAAATTAAGTCAATAATGGAAAGTGAAAATATTAACTTGATTTTAAAATGATGATTTTAAAATGGTTATTTGGTTTTGATGCATGGAAAAATGGTTTTTAATAAAAGGGTTGGTTTTATTAAAATATTTTTTTGGGAAAGGGTTTTCAATAAAAGGTTTCTATTATTGAAATCGTTTTTTGTTATGGTTTTCAGTAAAAGTATTGTTTTATTGAAATGATTAAATTGGTTTGGAAAAGTTTTTATTGGCATGTGGTTGGAATAAATAGTTAATCATGGATGGAATGAGATGGATGATGTTCATGAAAGTACAACCATCAAAATTAATGGATAATGGTCATGAAAGTACCACCATTAAAGGAATGGGTTATGGATGTGAAAGTTCCACCATCAATGGTAACACCAAGCTTGTGTGTATGGGTGTGTGTGGATATGTGATAGGGAATGGGTTATTCCAATTAAATTCATGAAATGGTTGGAATCACTTGTTTGGTTGCTTTTTATGGAACTTGGTGTTATTTGAGAAAATTATTTTCCCATGGTACTTGTTTTTTATTTGGATATAAACTATTTTCAATTGATTTATATAAATTTGTTTATATAAATGTGAAAACATGTTCTATCCTAGTGGTGTGAGTAGGGAAGTCATTTGGGGAAAGCCTACTAAGTTTCATTACTCACCCATAATATGTAAAATTTTGTGATTTTTTAGATATCATTTATCAGGACAAGGGAAAAGGTATATTATCACACTTCTCTAGTGGAGAATAGTGATACTTGGGATGTATTGTGGAGTGGATCATGGAGCATAGTTTGAGATTGGAGTTTTTTTTAGAGTCTTTGGGTCTTGTTGGTTATGTCTTTCACTATACGATTAGATATTAGTTGTCTTATGTTCTGGTACTCTCTTGGAGTTTGGTTTGATATAAATGGTATGACTTTGAGTTGTTTTACATTGTTATCATACATCACCTGGTGGTATTGTGTTATGGTATGTTTAGTTGGGTTGTTTTATCTTCAAAGGGAAATCCATATTTAATATGTTAATGAATGCCTTGGCATTTATTATCATCCTTTGGTGCCTTGGGGATGTATCTTAAATCCAAGTAATGTTCTTCAACCTTCTGAAGCCAATGAGGAGGTGTAGGATGTTACAAACTCTCATATTGGTCTTTCTGGGCATGAGTTATTATTAATTCACTATTTTTTAGGGAAATTATATTCCAATGGGTCCCTATTCATATTGGGAACTTCCACTAATGGAATTTTTTATTTTTTTCACCCCTTCTGATGAATCAAGATTATCTTTGGTAGTGGAAGGATTCCCTTCAAAGATTTCTTATGGGGAATAAGAGGTGCAATGGAACCCACTACAGTGTAATCAGTTTCCGCTTGATGGTGTTGTGAAATTATAGATATTGAGTATATGAGTCAATATCTATCTATAGTAATGAATAGGACCCCTTAGGGGTAGAAAGTAGAGATAACCCTCTAGATGACAAAATAGCTAAACATCAACTAGTAAGTGAGGATTTTTCACTAAGTTTGTGGATGTTAATTCTCTTTCTATGAATGTTGAGGAACGTGTGGATGATTTTGAAGGGTTAACTCTCTTTGAACTCTAATTAGAGTCAAGTTAAGGAATCAAATTTCATTATAGGGATGACTTTTGAATTTTTATTAATAGGATGGTGAAATAACCTATAAATATTGTGGATCTTACACACCCCAAAAATTTCCTTGATATGGTTTGAGTTAGATCCTATAAGTAATTGGGATATTTCTCTAGTCTTACCATTAAAGTTTATGATAAATAGAAAAATCATGTATCTTGGGGTATTGTCTAATTTATAAATGTTGTTCTTCATGATATTAGAGCTATTGTAGCTTGTGAGATTAGAGTGTAACAAAAATAGCATGGTATTTGGAAATTATTAGTATAGAACCTTTTATCTAGGTGATGATGTATTTTTGTGAGAAGCTATATTTAAATCATATATCCTATTATGTGAATGGATATGTTTCTCACCATTTATTGATGATGGTGGACCCACAATTTTCCATTGCGAGAGAGAGTCCATGGTATTGATGGTGTTGATTTGGTGGTTCTATGTTACTAAATTTCCTCCATTATTAGATCGGCATGGGTTCCTTGAAGTGGGGAGTATATCACTCACTTTCCCATAAGTTTAGTTTTTTCCACTGATGCCTATATTAGATGTGGTGATGGGAAATATATACGAAGAAAACTTTAACAGAGAATGGCCATTAATATGGCCTGCCTGGTGGATCATTGTGAGTGCACCCACCACATGGAAATACTTTATATTTTATGTAGAATGAAGTATTCTTGAGATGTTGTGATTTTTAGTCCCTCTATAAGGTTTTATTTTGGGCCTAGATCTTACAAAGGTGGTTCATTTGAATATTCATAACTATCCACTTTGGATTGTGTCATATTTACACACCTGATATGTAGCGGTGATATATTGAGCAATTGGTGAGGTTGAAGTTATAGCTGATGCACTCATCGGTAGCTTTCAAAAATGAGAAGTGACAATGATATTGGGTAATATTCAACTGTGAGAGTCAGTATTTTGGAGATTGATATGTGTTATGATAATCACATAGATTTTTCTGTAAATTTTTGAGAATAAGTCTCATGTTTCTCTTATTCCATGAACTATAAACTATGATTCCTTTGCCCAATTGGAATGTGATGGTATAGGGATGATGTGGATCCTGTAAGACATGAAATATTATTTCAATACCATTGATGGTGTTAGATATGGTAAATCACTCATTTTTGGTCGATGGTGTAAAATATATTTCTCTCATGTGATAACCATATGTAATTCCCTTTAAATGTGGGGAGAAAAGTGCTCCCACTAGAGATAACCTTGAATAAAAACCCTTCTCGAATGAATTTCAGAGAATTGATTATTATATTCATTCCACGTGGAAGGAAAATATCCAGATGGTGATACATTTGGGAGAATATGTTTTTCAATGATTTCCTAGGTTGGATTATTTTTCTTGATTAATTCTTGTTTTGAGATAGAGTGGTGCTCGTATCTTTATGAATAAGAGAAAAAATTTACTTCCTTGGTATTTGTGTGTTGAGTTTTCTTAGAACTAAAACATTTGTGGGTTAAAGAAGTATGTGCAATAGTGAGGTGTTTTTACATGAGTGTATTTATTATGAACTTATTTATGGCAGATTTTATTTATTTTACTTTTCAAAAATGAAAATGTTCAAAGGTGGGAAGGATGATGCGATTCAAAATTTTCCTGAATGATATATAGCTCAATTTTGACTCCTTAGAGTCACTATAAACTACAAAGTGTTAAAATGGTAAATTAATGCTATCATTCAACCACAAAAAAAATATCAAATGGTTCTGTTGATTTTGGGGTGTGGTTTTTACCCCCGAGATGAACTAATATGAAATTTTGATTGTGAAAGGGATTCAACACAAATTTATAAAGTTTAAAAATAATAATGTTATCCCTTGAATGTGTGATTATGGTGAAATTCATGTATCCCCTTGATAGATCATCATATGGGGAAACAAATTCCATGGTTGTGTCTATAACATGGATTTTATCCAAGGAGAATTGTATATTTCATTCACACTAGGACTCTCAGGTGTTCGTTGTTGTAGGTGGAATAAATAAAAAAATTTAATTAATTGAATTGAATTAATTATTTTATTATGGTAACCCTATAACCCATTTATATAAGATCTATTATATTTACTCTCTAGGTTTATCCACATTCTGAAATTGACACAATCCTAGGTAGAGGGAGATGTGGGCAGGGGATCATATAGGGATCAACATTAGATCGAAGGATGAGATCATATCTACAATGATGGTGATGAGTGAATCATCCAACTATGATAATGGGATTTAAGGTATGTTCATTATTTTATGATTTATGGATTTTTATTCCAATATATCTATGTTATTCATGATTCTATTTATAGATTGATTTTTTTTCAATTTATTACCTCATTTTATTAGCCCGACGTATCATCTTCTTGCATATTTAAGCATGAAATTCTATGATTTTGAATTTTCTTTTCCCGTTCTACTTATTTAGAGCCCTATGATTAGTATTCAATCTTCAAAATAACAATAATTTATTTTCTATTTTGATTTTTCATGGTTTCCTTATTTTATTCTTCATGCATTCATCACCGACTGTTGTTTTTTCTAGAAGTTTAATAAATATTGGTATAATCCGATGTGTGCTCAAAATTTGAGACCACTGAAGATTGTTTTGGGTTTGGTGAAAAATATTACAGAATACATATGCTTTATTGGGTGAATATAGACCATTAGAGGCATATAGGTATGGTACTCCCAAAGGTTCATGAAAATTTGGGTTATGGGAAACTTGAGAGGAAGACTGTGAACATCATTTCAAGAAAAATATGGCCAATTGACCATTGGAACACAACATGTCACAAACTAGCCTAGGTACCCAAGTAAACTAATAAATAAGTTGGAATTGACATGTCTTGAAGGTTTTCATCGATCCCCAATAGTTTTAAACTAGCACCTAGTATCATAAAAAATTAAAGTGGGAATAATTTTTTTCACAAGCACTGCATATATAAAGGAAAACAAGTTAGTATGTATACAAAAGAAACTCCATAGAGGGAAGTGTACCATAAGGTAAATAAGAATAAAAAACCCAATGTACTATATAAAAGTACCATAAAATAAGAATTAAAATGAACCAAGTCCCAAAGGACTCGACTCTCCATGTCTATGGATCAACAGCTAGAACCACCACCAAGTAGTGCTTGACCCCTACTCAAACCTAGAAGTAGATAATCTAAAAACACCTGACGGAACAAGTAGGGTGTGAGATAAAATCCCGGTAGGTTCTCATAAGGGATTCTATAATAGATTCCAACATTTAATTGACCAAATAGATAATTCAATTTAATAAACAAGTTTTGGAATTTCGAATTCATAATTAAAACAATTCATGTTTTACATTTCAAATGATGGAAACACTTTAAACAAATGAATTTCAAAATAATATTTCAAAAAAGCATGCATTACTTTTCAATTGATGAAAAATTTCTAAAAAACCTATTAAATAAACATTTTATATAAAACATTTTATATAAATTCTTAACTCATGTAAAAAAGTTTACAATAATGGAATATATTCATTTATATCTCAAATATAAACTAGAGATCAACATGGTCATCTGTGAAAAAAAGGTGAGTTAGTTCTTGGTAATGTGATCCTCACACACTCATGTGATAATAACCATAATGTGTACACATGTCCCTCATCACTAGAAAGAGACGACTCACTATAATCCCACTAGAGAATTCTATGTGCTAAAATAATGTCCATGTTAGAGTTGTAAAGCATCAATCTAGTGCCAGGGAATTCCCATCCTAGCATGTTTATCCCTAATAACTCTCTAACTACCTAAGATTTCACGTGATCTAGTAAAAATAAATGATGGGAAATTTATTTTATGAAATCTTAAAATATAGTTAAATCCCATTCCCCCATTTCAAACATTCCGATTTCCCATTTAAAAAAATGGGATTTTTAATAAAAAAACATGCCTTTTTCCAAGTTAAAACCCAAAGGTTTCCATCAAAACCATTTTAATCCATTTTTTCTATATAAGAATTTGAAATCAATTTACAATTAAATTAAAAAATTCAATTGAAAATTTTAAATTTCAATCAATTGCCATCAATTTCACAAATTTAAATCAATAATTTAAATTACACTAAATTACATCAATTTCAAAATTTCACATCAATTAAATGGAATTGGGTTTTTTCCAACAAACCAATTGAAATAAATTTAATTTAAATAAAGAAATTTAATTTAAATAAAATAATAGAAATCAAATAAATCAATTTAGGGTTAATAAAAATTTGGCATCATGATGGAACCACCAACCCGAATCGCTAGATCTCAAAACTCCAAACCCTATTAAGGATTTGTCAACAAAGGATGATGATAATGGAAACTAGGAATAAAACACAGGTTTATAATCCCAAAAAAAGGATATTAGATCCACAAATAAACATGGTAATACACATAACCCTAGGTAGAAGAATATAGATAGCGAGAGAAATAGAATATAAAGAGGAAACTAACTGGAGAAGATCAAATGATATTCTTCAAGATTTGATCCACTTCTGGGAGGGTTTTGAGGGACCAAAAACTGTCCTTGGGATCCCTCAAGGAGGGATAAATTGTTTTGGGGTTGAAAAAGAACATTGGGAATCTGGAAGATAGGGTTTAAGATTTTTAAATTTAGATTTGTATTAAAAAAATCTCATACGTACGTTTTACTGGGTAGATCCACAAAGTTTAAACAAATCATACACCCTAACTGTTCACCCCCTTTTCTCCAAGTTTATGGTTTCTATATGTTGGCACACAGTTTTTCAAACCATGTGCTAACCATTAAAAACCCAATTTTAAAGGTTTGCACGCTTTCTACTGATATGGCACACGATTTGGTTAAACTATTCCCCAACCACGCACTATCCTAGATACTTACAAAATTATCAAAATTCCACCCGAAGAAACCCCAAATGAAACCCAAACAAAGAATGGTAAAAATAGGGGCTTATGAATGCATGAAAATAGTAACAGGATTTTACAACCTCCTCACCATAGAAACTTTTTGTCCCCATAAATCTTATAAAGAAGCTTCCATGCCAAAAAATATGAGGCCACTACTCTCTCATCAGTTCCACCATATCCCACGTATCATGACTATAATAATCATGATACCATAGCACCTAAACTAAAGATATTTTACTCCTATGAATTACCTTGGATTTAGAATCAACTATCCTAATTTTCCATTCAATCATGGATAAATCAGGTTCTACCTCAAGATTACTCCAACTTGGAATATGAGATAGATCATATAGACACTTTCAGAGTTAAGAAACATGAAACACATTATATATCAACGTCATATATGATGGAAGTGTTAAATGGTTAAAAAATTTCTCCACCTTCTTAAAATCCTCCAAAGGTCCCACAAAATGAGGAGCAAAATTCATTTTCCTCCCAAGCCGTCGATGGCCCAACTGGGGTGAATCTTTCAAGAAAACATAGTAACCAATTGATAATTCCAAAGGTCTAAGATGAAAATCAGTGTAAGACTTGTACCAGCTCTATTCTATCAACATTATATAATGAATCAACTAAAGTTTTCCTATCATCTCTTGAACCAAGCTAGGTCTAACCAAAGAACATCCACCAATCACCAACCAGCACAACGGAGATTAGAAAGGCCGATCATAAAAGGTCTCAAAAGGAGACATTATGATCACGGATTGGTAATTGTTGTTATTAGAGAACTCAACCAGACCCAAGTGATCATCCCAAACCCCACCAAAGTCAAGAACTCAAGAATGAATCATATCCTTAAGAATATTTATTGCTCTTTATTTCTGTACATCTGACTGTAGATGGTATGTCATACTCAAACATACATGATATCCTAGTGCCTCTTGAAGTCCTCTTAAAAAATGAGAAGTGAACGGAGGATCCCTATCAGAGACTATAACATATGTAACTCCATGAAAATGAAAAATATCTTTCATATAGAGATTTTGTAACTCTTAAACTTGTGTTTTAACATGAATGGGTATAAAGTGGTTTGATTTTTTCATCCGATCAATCACAACCCATATCACATTCTTCTTTCTCTGGGTATGTGGAAACCCTGCCACAAAGTACATAGAGATCTCATCCCACTTCCAAGTAGTCACTGAGAGTGGATGAAGTAAACCCAAAATTTTCTAGTTCTTTTTCTTGACCTATTGTCAAGTCTAATAATGAGAGAATAATTCAGAAATTTCTTATCTCATACATGGCCATCAGAATTTCCACCTCATGTCATAGAAAATTTTTGTTGTTCCTGGGTACACAACCCACTAGTATTTGTAGCAATCCCCCATCATATATTTCCTTATAAATAACAGAACAACAAAGTGATTCCAATAGCATAAAATAACATATTTAGAGAACAACCACTCATCAACAGTATCCCCACCAAAAATAGAGTCTCTAATGATAAGATACTCATCATCAAGCTGTTAATCCTAATGAATCGTCTCTATAAGAGAAAATGTTAACAAAACACTGGCCAAGATAACCTCAACCCCTAATTCCTAGACTCCAATATGCAATTGTGAAAAGAGATCCATCAATTTCCACTCTTCTGAAGATTCTTTCATAGTCTGGGTTGGAAGTTTTCTACTCAAAGCATCTATGAAGATATTCCCCTTACCTGGGTTATAGGTGATTTCAAAATTGAAATATTACAAGTATTCTACCCAACACCTATTGAGTAGATTCAAATATTTTTTTTAGAAAAGATATAACTCAAACTCTTATGGTATGAAATCACGGTAAACCTTTCACCATAAAGGTAATACCACTAACTCTTAAGTGCATGGATCAACATTGTAAGTTCAAGGTCATGGGTCAGATAATTATTCTCGTGTGGCCTTAGCTGATGAGATCCATAAGAAATTACATGATCACCTTATATAATAACATATCCCAATCCAGAAACTGATGCATCAAAGAAGACCACATTTCCCTGCCCGGCCTCAGGAAGAGTAAACACTGGTGTTGTAGTTAAAAGACATTTTATCTCAATAAAATAACTCTATAATTTTTCATCCCAATCAAAATTTACTCCCTTATATGTTAGAGCAGTTGTCGAAGAAGATAACTTTGAAAATTCCTTTACAAATCGATGATAATAACCAGATAAGCCCAATAAGATCCAAGTATTTAATACATTTCATGGTTGTTCCCATGTCATAACAGATTTTACCTTATTAGGATCAACTGACATACCTTGTGCATACACCATGTTTCCTGAGAACTTCACTTCCCAGATCTAGAAATCAAATTTCAATGTCCTGGCATAAAGTCAATGATTTCTAAACAATTCTAGAATAGCTCTCAGATGACTCACATGATCCTCCTCAAACATAGATTAAACCGGGATGTCAACCACAAAGACTACCATGAAGGTGTCAAGATATTCATGAAAATCCTATTCATTAAATCCATGAAAATTGAATGATAATTGGTTAGACTAAAGGGAATAACAAGGTACTCATAATGGTTATACCTACTTCAAAAGGAAGATTTTGGAATATCAAATTATTTTATCCTCAACTTATGGTAACTAGATCGAATATCGATCATCGAGAACCACTTTTCCCCTTTAAAATGATCAAAAAGGTCATTAATATATGGAAACAGATATTTTTTATTCACCATGATTTGATTGGGTTTTCAGTAATCTACACAAAGGTGAAGTGAACCATCAGATTTCTTAGAAAACGGAATCGGCACTACCCAATGTGAAACACTCAGGAATATAAAGGCTTTATCTAGAAGATCATCAAACTAAGTCTTCATCTCTTTTATATCAACTAGTTTCATATGGTAAGAAGGAATAAAAACCGGTTGAGTACCAAGAAATAAGTTAATAGAAAAATATACTTCCCTTACTAGTGGAAAACCAGAGATGTCAGAAGAAAACACATTAGGAAACTCAATGATAACTGAAGGAAAATCACCATGCAAAGATTCACGCTCCAGATCAACATAAAACATAGATATAACTTTCCCCAAATCTAGATAAGAAGGTCAAACCCTTATAAAACTTGGGTCACATTCTCTTTAGAAGACATAGAACACACCATCAAGTGTAGTGAAGAAGACTCATCGAAGATAACAATAAATCTGGTATTTATTTTCAATGATAAAATCTATCTCGAAAATAACATCAATTGGTTTCATGTCGATAACTAGAAAACTCCAAGAAAGATCGACATCTGATGGAGAGAAAACAAAAGTAATACTAAGAAAACCATACTCTCTCTTTGTACTAAGGGGTTTAATAATATACATTACATAAGACAAAATCTCCATAGGAATATTTATCATATTAACAATACATGTTGAATTAAATGATTGAGATGCGCTAGTATGAAATAAAGAAGTCACTAAAGATGAAGCTATAGTGATGGTACCTCTCACAGTCACTAGACACGTATCTACTTCTTCAGGAGACTCTTTCCCTATGTGAAGAAGATTTGTTTCGAATGCTTGTGGCTGAAACCCCTTTTTTCATTAAAGCATATGATTGTTATATAGTTTTAGAAGGTGTTGATGATCCTGTGCCACCACATGGAGTAGAATAGGCATGGAAGAATTTATGTAGGTGACTTGAGAATCCTTAAGAGCCACATATCTTAGGAGCCTCAGTCCAAACTCTATTTGAATGCCTTGTCTTTCCACACCAATAAAAAATAAAAGGGACTCTACAAGGCACTAAAGGAGATCTAGAGGACCCCTACTTTCAAGATCCACCATGAGAATAAGATCTCTTCCACTTCCCTTTGAAGGAACTACCACCACCAATGGGAGAAAAGGAAACTCCCACAATCCTGGACTTTCCATCCAGGTCCATTTCAACCATAAAACTCTATCTAGTACATCAGAATAAGAGGGAAGCTTCAAAAAGAAAACCTAAGAATGAATATAATATTAAAGTCCTAACAAAAACCGTTGAGCATTCATCCTATCATTAGATACTATCTTATGTGAAAACTGCACAACCTCAGAAAAACAGTTTTCATAGCCGGTCACGATCATGTCAGCCTGTTCAATTTTTAAAAACTTTGTGGCCTTTCACAACACCATTGACTCTAGATAGAATTGGTCAGTTAAAAGAACTTTGAAGTCCTTAAACTCTAATACCTCAGGCTTTTTTTCCCTCCTTATTGTGTCCCACCATTTCCTGCTCAGTCCTTCCATCACGAAGGTGGCACACTTTGCTTTTATTTCGTTGAACATCTCTAGAAACCCAAACAAATTCTCCATCCTTCTCAAAAATTACTCATCCTCTTGAGGATCATTTAATCCTTTGAATAGTTGTGGATTCTAGTAAAGTAAATCTTTGGAAAATATCTTTAGAACATCACTCTGAGGTTCCATATCTAGATACTGAATAAGAATTGGTTGTGGTGCCTATCCCAAATCTTGGACAGTACACACAATCACCTCAACTAGATTCAGGTCCATGAGACGAGTTTTTCACTATGGTTCAACAATAGTTTCCTCCTAGATCTAATTTTCACATCTTATTGAAGGAATAATGCTACAAAATATCATTAGACAACAAGGAAGTCATCAGATTAATGCTCAAATAGAGAAATAAGTGAAATTAATCCTACAATATGGACAAACAAGATTTGGATTTCTATCTATCCAAATAAAAAAGTGGGAAAAAGACTAAAACTAATTCATAAGGAATCTTTCCAAAACCACCCCTGGTTACTTAGGTTTTATTGTGGTGAGAGATGTCCAAGAACTCAATCACAACTACATCCTAAATCCTGAAAAGATTAAAAAAATTCATATTGACTTCAAGAAAAAAGCTCAACCTAAACCTCACTTTGATACCACTTTTTCATGAACCAGCCCGGGTACCCTAGAATCCTTGTAACCAAGACGACACTAACATATCCTGAAGGGAATTCTTGATCCCCATAGGTTGGAGACTAGAACATAACATCACAAAAAATAAAATTGGGAATGATTTTTCCCACAAGAATTGTGGAAGTAAAGGAAAACTAGCCAGTATGCATAAAAAGAGACTCTATAGGGAGAAGTGTACTAGAAGTCAAACAGGCATAAACAACCCAAAGTACTACAACAAAGTAATATAAAAATAGAGATGAAAATAGCCCAAGTACTAAAGGAAGAAACTCTCCTAGTCCACAGATAAATAGATAGAACCACCTCTAAGTAGTGTTTTACCCTTTCTCAAACCTAGAAGTATATAATCTTCAAACACTTAAAGGCATGGGTAGGGTGTGTGCTAAAACCCCAGTAGTGTCTCACCAAGGATTTTATAAGAGATTCTAACATTTAATTAAACAACTATAGATTTCAATTTAATAAATAGGTTATACTATTTTCAATGTATAATTAAGAAAATTTATGCTTTACATTTCAAATGATGGAAACACTTTAAAAAATTCATTTTAGAATCATATTTTAACGAATCATGAGTTACTTTTCAATTGATAAAACATTTTTAAAAAATTATTGAATAAAAACTTTATATAAAATAGTTTATATAAATTCACAAGGCATGTGAAATAGTTAAAAAAATGGAATATATCCATTTATAACTCAAATATAAACAACCAAGAAACATGGTCATCTACTAAAAGGTATGTTAGTTCTAGGTTATGGGATCCTCACACACTCATGTGATAATAACCGAAATATGTACACACGTATTTCATAACTTTCAAGAGAGGACTCATTGGCACCCCACTAGGGAATTCGACATGCTAAAATAATATTCATGTTATATTTTTAAAGCGTAAATCTAATGCTAAGTAATTCCCATCCTAGTGTGTTTGTCTCTAATAAATCAATAACTACCTAAGCTTGCATGTTCTCTATTAGAAATCAATGATGGATAATTTATTTTAAGCAGCCATAAAATATAGTTAAATCCCATTCACCCATTTCAAAAATTATAACATTCCATTTAAAAACTAAAATGGATTTTTAATCAAAAACATTTCTTGTTCCATGATAAAACCCAAAGTTTTCTATAAAAACCATTTTAATCCATTTTTCAAAATAATAATTTGAAATCAATTCACAATTCAATTTCATGATTTAATATCACAATTTAAATTCAAAAATTGAGATTTCAAACAATTTCCATCAATTTCACAAATTTAAATCAACAATTTAAATTCCACCAAATTCTATCAATTTTACAATTTCACCCCAATTCAATGGAATCAGGGGTTTTCCCAATTTCACGAAAAAATCTAATTTCCAAAATCAAATCCCTCAATTCAATGAAATTGGTTTTTTTACAACAAACCAGTTGAAATAAATTTAATTAAAATCAACCAATTGTATTTAAATCAAAGAATTGAAATCAAATAAAATAATTTATGGTTAATAAGGTAATCGTGAAGGAATCACTGATTAAAATCGCTAGATCTCAAAACTTTAAATCATAATAAGGATTTTCAACAGAGAACAATGTTAATGAAAACCATTAATCAAACCTTTGTTTAAGATCCCAAATAAAGGGTTTTAGATCCAAAAATAAACACAATAATTCATTGAACCCTAGAGAGGAGAAGATAGATAGCAAGATAAATATAATAGGAAGAGGGAACTAATCGGGACAGGATTGAGAACGACTTTCCTCAAGCTTCGATCCACTTTGGGGAGGGTTCTGAGGGGAAAAAAATTACTCTTGGGAGACTTCAAGGAGGGAGGGTTTGGGGTTGTACTGGCCCATCTGGCATCTAAAAATAATGTTTTAGGATTATAAAAATTATATTTGGATTAAAAATATATTGTATGCTCTGTTTCGTGGGCAGAGCTGCATGGTATAGACAAACCGTGCACCCTAGCCATGCGCCCCCTTTTCTCGAGGTGCACGGTTTCTCCTTGGTGGTTCATGGTTTTTCAAACCATGTGATAACTGTGAAAAAATCCACTGTATGGGTTTTCATGGTTTCTATTGAGAGGATGCATGGTTTGGTCAAACCATGTTCAAATCATGCACTAGCCCAAAAGCTTACAAAATTCATAAAATTCCACCCGAAGAAACACTAAATGAAACCCATCCAAAGCATAGTAAAAAGAGGGGTTTAGGAATACCTGAAAACAGTAATAGGATGTTACAAAACATCCTTGGAAGAGGTATTTGGAGAATATTAGAGCATGATTAGAGGTGATAATGGTGAAAAAATAGTGTTTTTTATGAAGAGGTAAAATTTTGTAATTTTCTTAACAACATGGTGTGTTATCAAGGAGTAAAAAACACGTACTTTTCTAATTTCATCGGCTAGAGTTTCCATGGGATGAAAATATTACATGGAGTGTAACTAATAAGTACATGTCATGTATGTCTATTAGAAAATTCTTTGAAAACTAAACAACATGTTGTGTATATGTATAAGGAATTTAGTTATTTCCCACTTGATATGGTGTATAATGGAGTACACACCAAACCTAGTTTGTAAGTACATCCTATATACTATTCTGCATGGTATGTACTATAGTACACACCTATCTAGTACATGGATTGTTAGTACACCCCATGTACTATTATACATGGCTTGATGTTGGTAATACATACCCAGAGTGACTACATAATATGTACAAGAAAGTATATGTTGCATATTGTGTATCCCTTGGGTTTTTCATATCTCTTTTCCTTAGACTTATATTGGGGAATGTGGATAATTTATTCTGAACATTTTTATGCATAGAATGTGATAGTGTCATTATATTCTATATTAGAGTTGAAACTTGGGCTGATATAAGTAGTTATTTCTCTTTGGATATGTAGAGCCTATGTTTGGGTTTAGTTGTGATTATCACGTCATTCTTATCCTATAGGTCGGGTTAGGTATCCCCACATATACTTGGGTGAATGATCCTCTATATGTGGGTTGGTTTACTAATAGGGTATAGTATCCCTTCATATACCTGGTCACGTGATTATATATCTCATCCCATGGATAGGGTTAGATACCCCCCTATTACCTGGGGTGTGGGGTCCTATGTCTATGGGTTGGTTTATAGAATGGGTTAGGTATCACCCAAATATCCATAGGATGCAAGATCCTCTATCTCAACCTATTGGTAGGGTCATCCCCATTATTCACTAAGGTAAGGGATCCTCTATTTGTGGGTCACACTCCCTCATCTAATGTGTCTTCCAGTGAGGTGTAAGTATCCCCACACAATTAATGTGATTATACATTGTTTGTTTACCCTTGGTAATTTAGATGTTTAACTAGTGGTGTGGTATGGATAGATTAGTGAGTGTAATACTCCCTTAACTAGTGCGTGCACTTCAAAAATGAGCAAACTACCCTATATGGTATTTGGTGAAAGTTTCATAGTTGTAACGGATAAAAATTTCAAACTTATTTAGGACTTGTGACTCATTTTCACCCAATGGTTTTCCTTTATAGGGGAAATATAGATGGATATTGACTTCAGGATTTATGGAATCTTTAGTGATTTGATCCCTCTTATTTTATCATGTGGTATAAATATCAAGTATTGGAGCTGAGATGATTGAGACCTTCCTTGCATCCTTGAGAGTTTTAGTTGTATGGTATATCTAGATTACTCTTCCATGACATTCATTAGGTTACTCTTCAGTACTGGGATCTTTGAGCTGTCCTGGTTTTCTATTTTCCTTATTTTTCTTCCTCTTAGACACCTCTCATACCATGAGTTGAGATTACCTACTCATTTGTGTTTCCTTTATGGTTTTGAGGCATCTTACTGGTTATGGATATACTCACACCTACACGATCCTTATTCCCACACATATTTTGTCTCTATAGAAGATGAATAAGTTCAAAGATAGTCTTGATTGATGTGGAGCTAACATGGCTTGTTTGACACAAACACTTGATGCTTAGTGATTCATTATAGAGCATGGTGATTTATTATGGTGGTAGTTATTGATGTTTCTAGAGTTTAATATAAGATTAATTATAGAGTGGAGGAGATCATCAATGTTTTGTGTTTTAGATATTTTTAACATGCACTGTTTCCCATATTTTTACCTTATGATATATACTTTTAATTATCATCTCATGCATGCACTTTATTCAATGAACTTTGATTCGGTTGATTTCATTTATATACTATTGGTATTTTGGATTATCTTATGTATTGGGGATGTTTTTATTATAGGGTTTTATAGGATAAGGCCTTCTATATTGTTAGATATACCTATTTGGTTCAAGTCACCATCCCTAAGACAATTGGATGTGAGGTCAAAGAGCCACTCTATCCTACTTTTATACTGGGAAGGCCACCAGTGGGTCGGGTCATGTCACAAAAAATTTATACTCATCACTTGATGCCTAACTCTATGCCTCAAGGAACGTTTTATCATCAACTCAGCCTCATAGTTCGATCCCCTCAAGATCATCCTAGTTACATAATTATATCATACAAAACCCATTGATATATTCAAATTTCTTAAAAGAGTTTCTATTAAGTTCCTCCAAACCTATCTCAACAATGTTTTTTGACCGTATTCTCCTTTTCCAACCCTATACTCACAAGGTCAACCCAAAACCTTGTAAAAATATCATGTCATAAAACTATTCCTATAACCGAGGGACCGTCATGACTACCTCACACTAAGACACTTGGAATTTTTGTTCCAATACATACATACAATACCCATGACCCACACTTGGATATCATCTCATATCACACGAGAAGATCTCTCATGACATCACCTAGAGGATACCCTCCCATCTAACCTCATCATGACCTGAAGGATATATCATATTCAATTCACTCACCAAGAGTCTAATACAACCAAAATAGGGTTTTAGTGTTATTCATGTGACACATGATCATCTCACCCATAACCTATAGGCCCAATCCTCTCCTCCCATGCCTAAGGGATCATCTCGGGTCTCCCTACAATAATCCTTCCTAGGCGAAACATAAGACTAAATAACCCAGTGAGGTCCCATAGGAAACATCATGGTTTGAAAAATCTACTCAAGTTACTCTATATCATTCCATATGCTAGGGTAGAGTCTCATCAATTAGAAGGAATACCATCCCTCTACTTGATCATGATCACACGATAACACAATCCACCTCACAAGAAATTCCAAACTAACACTACACAAGAGAGATGGAATAAATACCTTCTCTCTAAAAAGTATATCTATGTTGCTCCATTCACACAAAAACCATACATAATTCCCTCTATGAGATACCCTATTGGGAACACATATACTATTGAGAGGATAAACAATCACCCCTACTCACACACTTACTAGAATAAATTCTATAAGGTGTCTCAAGGACCCATATGACCTATTCCTATGTCATACATCGCAATCTATCACTCTCCTCACATGGAAAGAACTATGATAAACTATCACACGTTCTATTATTTTTCATACTTTTCATTTAATTTTATATACCCCTTTGGGTCCATGTATCCCTCATCACATATTTATAATCGATTCCTCTATTATTAGATATAAGATGAGGCATCAAACCAGGGTTCAAGGGTCCATCATGGCCATTGAAACTTTGTTCATTTCATGAAATTTTGATAAAATAATTCATTTTATATTTATGGTCAATCACACATAAACGGTGACACCCAATATCACATGAAACATAACAAAATAATCAACTATATAGAGATGTTTAGGGACCAACTACATCATACAAAGAGTTACCATTATTTCCAAGCTCTACACATCCTCAAACAATCCTATGTCAACACCGGATCTCATATCTCAAGCCATAACGCCCAAATTATTAATTATTATAATGAACCATACCTTATTCAACACATAAATACATGATTTATAACAACAATTTCACTTTATTACATTTCTAGGATTGTTTTGGTTTATAATTTTATATAATTAGTTAAAACATTACATAATGAAGTGGAAATTTCCACACAGTGTCCAATTTTCTCAAAAATAAAGTCCTTTATAAAGACACGCTTGCTTCATTCAAGGTAACTCCCATAATTGAAACTATTAATTTATTAAAATTCATACTATCCTTAAGCCTTGTGAAAATTAAATTTTGAATATGGGGTGATAATAATAAATCTCAATAAAAGACATAAAATAAAAGAAACAAGTTTGTTCATTTTTAAACCTAAAAATACAAAAGAATTTTTACCTTTTTCATAATAAAATTTGAGCTCAAATATTCTTTTACTTATCCATGAAAACAAATTAATTACTCAACACTTTTTATATAACATTTCATAATAATTCATAAATAAAAAATAATAATGTGGTTTTCTTGAAAAAACATGAAAAACTCATGAATGTGTTTTCCTTCAAAAAATAGTACTTTCAAATTTAAAATGTTTATAAAATTTTATTAAAAACATGATATTATTTTCTTACCTTTTTTAATCACAATATTTCGTTTAAAAAACATTGTAATCATATCATATAGGTTCCTTGGGGATTATCCTTATATTAACCATTATAATAACCCATAAAATTTAATAACCTAACTGTATATTTTCCATTTATCAGGAGTAACCTATCATCGGTAAAATTCATCCCTTTACCCAATTCATTAGAGAACTATATCAGGATTATCCATCATTAGAGTTATATCAACCTCTCCAATCATTTTTATCGAATTTTCAATTACCAAAACTTGAATAAAACACATATTTCTTTAAATTAATAAATAAAACCCATTTTAATTATCATTAAATCCCATAATCTATAAAACTTTATGTTATCTTATAAAGATGAGAAAAAAATTTGTTTCCTTAGAAAAACATTTTAAAAATAAAAAATTACTAAAATATTGAGAGAAATATTTTCTTTTAAAATAACCATGGAAGTATATAAAATAATATTTATAACTAATAATGGATTTTAATTTGAGAAAAATTGGTCAAGATGTATAAGTTAAAAAACATTCATTTTTCAGTTTGGTAACAAAAAAATCAAAATGACACATATAGTAAATGTTTAAAATATTACTTTTAAAACTATTAAAAATAAAGTAAAAAATAGTTAAATTTTACTTTTAAAAATATTTTATGTATAAATAATAATATTCTAGGAATATTTTAAAGAACATCAATATAGAGTATAAATATTTTAAATGAATAATTTAAAAAAAGTTTTCAAATAAAAATCCCTTAACTTAAGTATCATCTAGATTTTTATATTTTGTAACCCCTGAATAATAAAATTTATTAGTTTTCTACTTTATTAGTAACCTATTTAATGTTAATTTCATTATTATTATTCTTTTTATTTCATTTATTTCCATGACTTATTTAGTTACTAAAATGGTTAATTTGACATTGGATGTTTTGGGTCGTTCGGTCTATAACCTTAAAACAACATTAGTGCATTGACTATGATCAAAGGGGTTATGGTTCCATTACCTCCATAATTTTAAACAATTTATAATTATAATATTTTTAAATTAAATACATTTTTATAACCAACCATGTAAGGTGGTCATGAAAAATTAATTATACTATTTCATAGAGATGGTAGTCTATATGTATGTATGAACGGTGTTTTCATTTTTTTACTGAGTAGAAAAGAAGTAAATTTGATAATATTTTACTTTTATATAGTCATAAATATGTAATAAATGTCAAAAAATAATTATTTAGATCCTTATGACTATCCATGTGAGTAATAAATGAAAAAATAATCACATCTCTCAGTGGAAGTCGTATTCCACACATACGCACGAGCAATGTTATCAATTAATAGTGGATAAAAATAGTAATAAGGTAAGTAGCATATTATTTTTTCAAAATCATAATAATGTAATAAAAATTTTATATATTTATTAATTCAATATTCATAACCATCGATGTGAGACGATGATGGAAAACAAAATGCATCACTTTATAGAGGTGGTAGTCTACACATACGCATGAGTGATGTTTTCATTTACCAAAAGATGGAAAAGAGATAGAAAAGAGTTATTCTATAAGCATAATTAAATTTAAGTATAAATAATATAATAACTTCATTATTTCATACTGTTTAGAAAATATTTCAATGAGGTATAAGATGAAAAAAACTTGAAATAGTTTAATAAGGACTTATGCATCTTTCTCAGATATATCCCTTTGGATTTCCCATAAATATGTATATTATTAGTATTTTGAGAATACTAGGACCTATAGAACATGCAGAGAGGTGTTGATAAAGTATTTTGATAATTATTTTTCATGAAAAATGTCTCAAAGTTTGTGAATAAGTGAGGAGAAGAGGTTCTCTTTTATAAGTGAGGGGAGAGATACACCTATAATTTTTCAAAATTTTAAAATAATATGGTGTATTAATCATGGTAAAGTGTTTGTAAAAATATAAATTTTTTAATATAAGGTGAGAATTATAGAAATAAATTCATAACATAATAATTAAGATAATATATTTTTTCCCTATCACTTATTTTTACATTAATGAACCCGTTTTACCCATTTAACCTTTACTAGGGTGATAAAGTTTTACTAAGGTTACTATTAATAATGACCAAAAATGAAATTATAAATATTAAAAAATTTATATCTCATGATTCAAAATATAAAATCAATTTTTTAAGATTAAATTTTTAGAATTGGTTGAAATTAATTTTAATATAAAAATGAAAATTGTAACGATAAACAATTTTTTAAAAAAATAATCTTTTAAGCATAAAAATGATTTTATACCAAAATAAAATATAAAGTTAAATAATATGGAATTAATTGGATTATTTTTATTCATAGTGGTATAATTTAACTTTTAAACCAATCCAAAATAAAATCACTAGTACAAAAACACTTTTTTACATCGGTTTTTATAGTTTTTTAACGTGGGTTTTGAGGCGATGTCTTTACGAGCGACATTATAAATAAAATTTTTATTGTCGGTTATTTAATAACTAACTTAAAAAAAACAATATATGGTTTTCCATTTCGATTTTAAAATAAATAAGGTGAAAGACCATCTGGCTTACAAAAATGACGTTAATAAGCAATTTTTTACATCAGTTTTTAAAAACCTGACATTAAAAGTCATTTTTAACATTCGTTTTTTTAAACAAAAATGTGAAAGATGTTTATAATATTTTGGATAATTTTTAAATATTTGATTTTACTGGTCATAGATCTCAAACTGAGTTACAGATAAAAATTTAGGACTATCAGAAGTTTGATATATTTGTTTTTGCAGAAAGATCGAATTAGCCAATAGTAGCTTCATATTAGAAGGAAATTTAGAATAAAAAGTAGGATTTATAGTTTTACCATGATAAAAATAATTATTTATCATTATAATAAAATAATAATCATTAAAAGGTATATCAATTAAGAAAAATACTCATAAAAAACATAAATCATGGAAAAATAATTACAAATACCTTTTCAGGATCACAAAAAGAAGAAATAGTGGATTCATGTTGAATATAAAATGAGTCGAGTAGGTGGAAAAATTATGGTTGAAAGAAACGACTGTTAAATGGTATATTAATTAAGAAAACTAATTATAAAAAACATAAATCATGGATAAATAATTAGAAATACCTTGATGAGATCGCGGAAAGAAGAAAAAGAGGTTTCAAGTTGATGATCAAATGAGTCGAGTCAGTGAAATGATTATGGTTTAAAGAAATGATCATTAAATTATGATATGTGTATAATGAAAACATAAAATTGAAATATTAAAAGAAAATGCGGTATTAAAAATTTTAGGCGGCAATTGAAAATTTTGAGGCGGCAATGTAAAAAATTGAAATTCTGTATTGGCGAGATATTAAAATTATCTTTCACATCAATTTTCTGATAACAATCACAAAATATATTAAAATTTTAACTGATTTTTCATGTTGTTTATTTAAGAACCGATGTGAAAAATCAATTTTCATGAATTTTTCTCATTGGTAATTTAATAACCGACATTCAAAGGATTTTTTCACATCAGTTATTTAATAACTAACCTGGAAAATGTTTAGAAATATTTATTTTATTTCCCAAGAATTGATTTGACTAGTCTCAGAGCTCAAATGGAGTCATATATCAAATGTTATGGCCATCAGAAGTTGATCTTCCCTAAAACATTGTTTAGAGATGATGAACTTACGATGGCCATAACTTTTGATATGTAACTCCATTTGAGCTCTGATACCAGTCAAATCAAATATTTGGAAACTAAAAAATCATTGTAAACATTTTTCATGTTATTTATTAAATTAAAAATGTGAAAAATTTCTTATAACATTGGTTATTTAATAATTGATGTGAAAAAGTCAAGAAAATTTCTTTTTCATTTCGGTTCTTCTATAACCAACCCGAAAAACTCATGAAAATTAAATTTTCATATTGGTTATTATATTACCGACATGAAAAAATAGTGAAAATGTTTTTTCCCTTCGATTATATAATAACTAACAAGAAAAATCAATTTTCATAGATTTTCACATCGCTTTTTTAATAACCGACATGAAAAAGTCATGAAAATCGAATTTTCACATTAGTTATTTAATAAATGATTCTAAAAGGCCATGAAAATTTATTTTTTACATAGGTTCTTATATAAACGATGTGAAAAATCAATGAAAATGTATCTTTACATCAGTTATATTATATCGGACATGAAAAATCAATTTTTAGAAATTTTCACATCGGTTCTAAAAAACCAACATGAAAAAAGGCGACGTTAAAAATAGTTTTTGTACTAAATATTGGGCCATTTTAAATACTTGAAAATAAATGATATTTTTAATAAAATTGGTATTTTTTACTATTCACCAAAAAATCAATATTTTTAGGAAAAATACAAACAATTCCCTCTAAGATAAATTATATAGGATGATATAAAAAATAAACACCATTTTTTCAAATTCAATTTCTAAAAATCAAGAAATATAAATTTTAAATAAAACTATGTAATATATGGAAAACAATTTTGTAAAATAAAACTATTCCTTTTTCGATTGATAAATTATATAAAGTAATTTATCAAACTATGATGAATTAGAATACTTAAAATTAATAGTTATAAATCCTAAGATTTATTTATTTCTATTATTAATTGGGTTGTTACATCCCCCCTTAATAAATTTTTTACTCACAATTTTATTCATTACTTAAACACGTGAGGGTATTTTTTCCCTCATAGATTTTTTTGATTCCCATATTTCTTCATCAATCATGTGATTCTCCCACAATACCTTAACCCATTGAATAAACTTATTTTTTATACCTAATCTTTGTGATACAAAATATAAACTATATTTTCTTCATAATAGAGATTCCCCTCTGACGATACCACTTCTGGATTAAAAACACGAGATGCATTAGGTACGTAGATCCTTAGAAAAGAAACATGAAACACATCATGTACCTGAGATAAACTTAAAGGTAGGGCTATCTAGTAAGAAAATGATCTCACTTTCTATATAATTTTGTAGGGTACAATTAATCATGGTCTCAACTTTTCTTTTTTACCAAAACACATTACACCTTTCCGAATAGATATTTTAAGAAAGACATGATAACCTACCACAAATGAATGTTCTTTACTTCGGTTATCTATATAACTATTTTTCCTGTTCTATAAAGCCCTCATGTGGTTTTGAAACATCTTTACCTTCTTAACTATATGTTCTATCAATTCTAGTCCCAAAACATTCCTCTCATAGACTATTTCCCAATATATTGGAGTGTGACATCGTTCTCTACATAATGCCTCAAAAATGTTATATATGTATACATGAATGAAAACTATTATTATAAGAAAATTCAACTAAAGACAAATGGTCATCTCAACTTCATTGATATTATAATGATCAATATTGAATTGTATCCTCTAAATTCTAGGTTTTATATTTTTATTTTCTATCATATTGAGGATGAATAGTTGTACTAAAATTTAATTTAGTACCCATCAACTTCTAAATCCCATTCTAAATTTTTTTTGTAAACCAGGTATCATGATCAGATATAATAGAGAGTGTAACTCTATGTAACAAAAATATCTTGTTAAGATAATTTCTAAAAATATAATATAAAGACATATTATCTCAAATAATTATAAAATTCACAAATTTTTTCAAATGATCAATAATAATCAAAATCACATTATTAAATCAAAATTTCTTTGGTAATACCACCAAAAAATTCACGGATATGTTCTCGAATATCCATTATAACACTGAAAAAGGCTAAAGCATCCCCTTAGGTAGTTGTTTCTCATCTTTAACCTAATAAAAATTCAAACATTTCATAGTAAAATCAACTATATCTATCTTCATACCTTCCCAAAAAATATTCCTAAAGTTTTTTGTATATCTTAGTAATAATAGGATGAATATTAAATAAATATCTTTGAGATTCACTTAAAAATCACTTCTTATACAGGCCATCACTCGAATCGTATAACCTCTTTCCAAATCTGATAAAACATTCTTTATCCACATTATTCTTGGGAAACATAACTTTTATTTACCAATCATTCTCTTTCTTATAAAACATGATCTTTCTTATGAGATTTCCTAATAAAGATGACTGCACTGATATCTTGGTAAAAAGGAAAGGAGTTTTTCTAATAAAAATCCCCATAACCATTATTAAATAATTATCTAAAAGGGTCATGTTATAGACTTAATATAGTTAATGATACATTGTATTTTCAACTAAAGGAATATTCTACCTTTTTTTCTTTACCTGGATGATAGTGAATTATGAAATCATAATCCTTAATTAGTTCTAGTTGTCTCCTCTACCTCGTGTTCAACTATTTTTGAGTGAATATATGTAGAAATCTAGAAAAACCTGAGAGGGGAGGGTCATTATGGTGTAAAAAATTTCATTTAAAGAGGTATATCTTGTTCTTGTATTGTTATGAAGTTATAAAACCTGTTTGATGTAATTATGATGTTATGAAACATTCATCTATAGAGAGAAAAAATATTAGTTTTACTTGGTTCACCATTAATGGCTAATCTAAGGAGTATACACTGATAGTGTGATGGTCATACCTAAATCTACTAAGATTTACCAGTTATTGTGGAGTAAATAAGATCAGACATATTCACTCTAAGCTAGGCTCAATTTCTTTAAAATAATTTTAGGTATAGCACCCCACATCCATCGAAACACTTTAGTTGACTCCTCCAAGATCACTAACTTTGGTTAAGTTTTACTCTATTTAAAGACTTGACGGTCACTCTAGTAGATTGACAATTTAAGTCTTTTTCCCAAATTATCACAAGACTCTACTTTCACCATAGTCCTGAGTTGATGCACTTGAAAGCATTGTTCATTAAAACCAAATCTTTAACACTACTTTTCATGAATCTCCTAGCATTCATGAAACCAACTTTATGTTCCAAATTAATTATAGAGTTCAAAAATGCATATAAATTCATGAAGCTCCAAAACTTTGAGAATCTCATAGCCTTCACGGAACACTAAGTATTTGAAAAACTCCCAGTATTCATGAAACTCATGTTTCTAAAAATCCTTAGCATCAGTTAATACTTAACCAATGTTTTTGTGATGATCAAGCTCACAAAGAATTCCTGACTTACAAATCTCCCAACCTTCAAGAATTTAGAGTAATTCAGACTTTTCTCAAATTCTCTTCATGTCAAATTAAGTTTGTGTGTCCACCTATTTGTAGATTCAATCCTTAGAAAATATCCCAAGCTCTCATCTTCCTTTTCATGAACTTATTAAAACATGATCATGAATCTCCCTTATTCCCTAATCTCTACTAAAATTTTCCTATTCATGAAGTTTCTCTTATTCACACAGTTTTACCATCAACCCATCTTGAATCAACCATTTTCATGAATCCTTTTTACCAAAACTTAAACCATTCATGAAAATTGATTCCTCTCTGTATCTTTACAGAGCTCAAATATTTTTAAAACTCCTGTAGTCATTATATATTTGAAGAGTCTATTATGAAAATCCATGTTTAATTATTATTTATCCTTTCTCCAGATTTTGTGCTTAAAAAATTTGGAAAACACTAGGAAAAGATGCCACCTTCAATATTAAATCCTCTTACACCATAATATCCCTTTCCTTACATATTCCCCGGTTAGCCAAGTGTGGATTGACAACAAACACAAGATACACTCCATTTCTAGCTGTGAAAATACTTGGTTCTAATAATATCTCCATTTTGGTTTGTTAGAAATCTACTAATGAATTTAATAAATTATGATCCACAATAAAAAACTTGATATGTGTGAGATGGCTCATCCATCACTCTAATTCTACATGATAAAATCTCGGTGTAAAAAATAAGAGTGAAAAACGATAATTTCATGCCTCGATAGATCACCAAACAATCCTGTAAACCTATAATTCATTGAATTCCACTTATCTCCACCTTTGTTAATAAGCACAAAGAACTTGTATTTGGATATTTAGTGCCCATAAAAAATCCCCTTGGATCATATATACCCCATATAACTATATCACATCCATGAATAGATTAAAATAGTTGAAACAAATAAGGATAAGGGATCAACAAGAACCTCATCATGCAATGAAAGGTGGATGAACTCTGAGGTTAAACTAATATTTCTCAAACATTTTTATCCCAATGGATTAGTTATAATGTCATCCACTTGATCATTTGTTCCAACATGATCCACTTTAATCACAAGTTGTTTAGCCTTTTCTTGGATGAAGTGATATATGATCTCAATATGTTTGGTGTGATATTTTTGAACTGGATTCTTCATAAGATTGATTATGCCCTTATTTTCATAGTGTATCATTATTGGTAGTTTCACCTCATCATCAATATCAGTCACTTTTTTCTTCATCCACAATATCTAAGTGCACAACTTTATAGAAAAGATATACTCTACTTCAACCATACTAAGAGATATTATTTATTTTTACTTACTCAACCAACCCACACATTTGTTTCTAATGAAGAATAATCTACCACTTTTGGAGTTTAAATCCACCATATCTCTAGCCTAGTTAGTATCATAAAATTCTGACATTTCATTATCTATTTCAATTACAAAGTATAATACAATATTGAGAGTTCCTTGAATGTGACATCCTACCCCTCCTTATTGGCTTGAGATGAGGAATAATTGATGCATAGCCTTAGATGGCATCCTCAAGACATCGATGGATGAAAATAAATGCCAAGGACTTCATAAACAGATTAGGGAAGACTTTCCATTTGAAACAAGAATAACTAAACCAAGTTTACAATAATAAAACAACAACTATATGATGTGTAAACACAATGTATACAACTCAAAAGTAACCAAACCAATAACAGACCATACCGGAGTACAAAGTGGAAACCAAGACCAATATCAGAGTATAAAGTGGAAGAAAAAACAACAAAGCTCAAAGAATCCAAATACACCAATACAAAAACTCTTAATATGCTCCAATATCCAACTCCATAATCCATTCCCAATTATCACAAAGTATCACTAAAGAAATGTGATACCTTTCTTTTACCTATGTCTCAATAAACAATATCTACAAATTCACCAAAGTTCCCAAGTAGGAGGTGAGTAATGAAACTCAATAGGTTTTCCCAAAATTAATTCCCTAATCATGTCACTAGGATAGAACATGTTAGCACATTTATATAAAACAATTTATATAAAACACATAAAATAGTTTATATCAAATCCAAACCATTATAGGTAAAATAATTTTCATACCCAAATAGTTTTCCAAACCAAATATATTTCCAAGGAAAAACCAAAAACTTCATTTAACCATTTCTAAAATTCATTTGGAATAACCCATTGTATTTCACATAATCAAAAACACACACACTTAAGCTTGGTGTTACCATTAACAATGAAACTTCACATCAATACTTCGTTCCTTTGACGGTGGTACTACACGACCATTATCCATCCAATTTAACTTACACTTAACTATTTAAACCAAAAATCATTCCAATCATTTCCAAAACATTTCAATAAAACTATCCTTTTATTGAGAACATTTTTTCATACATCAAAACCAAACAACCATTTTAAAATCATGTTACCACATTAACCTTCCACCAAAACACCCAATTTTCACAATTCCATAAATTTTCACTAAAGAGGGTTTCCATAATGAATTTAAAAACAATTCATAATAAATTTGAAATAAATCCTTCAAGTTCTAATAACATTAGTTGATATTGAATCCACTTACCTCAGAAACTATGGAGAAAATGAATAATGGAACAAATTATTCAACAAAACCATGTTGAAACTCAAAAAATATGCCATAAATCTTGTTACCTGACATAAAATTGCAAAATATCATCAATATTATCATCACACACCAAAATTATATCCTCAACGAATTAGAATCATGGATCTAATATAGGAAGATGAATAAAATAATGAAAAACCACCAAGAATGGAGACTTTCCCAGGAAATCAGACTTCAACACTCCATGATTTTCCAATGGATCGCTATAGGGTAAAGAGGAATGGTCTCTACAGCCTTTGGAAAGAAATTAATTTGTGTTAGGGTTAATTTAGGGGAAAAAGATCCATTAAGGATAAAAAATGAATTAGATCCACAATTGTTTGATCTAATTCTTGTTGTGCGTGGTTAGGGTGCACAGTTAGGAAAACTGGGTGCTAACCATAAAAATGTATTTGTCCCCAAATGCATGGTTTTTACTAGGTGGTCACATGGTTTGGCCAAACCATGTGCCTACCCAGATCCCACTGCCTCATTTTTATGGCTTTATATAGTAGTTGTATGATTTGTACAAAACATTCTCAAACCTTTCACCTCTATGAAAGCCCCCTAAAACATTCCAAAATTGCCCCAAAATCTCCCAAAATTCACAAAAACACTTTACACACTTAAAATAAATAAAGCGTTAATTAATTGAAACCCTGGGTGCTACATTCTCCCCAACATTAGCTTTTCCATCCTCCAAAAGTATAAAACAATTATTTACTAGAAAGAGTTTGGTCTATTTCTCGGCTATTTCTTTCTCTTGTTCCAAAGTTTCTTCTTTATTCCATCTATGTTTCCAAAAAACTGGCACTAAAAAAATTATTTTTTCATGAAATACATTCTCTTACCTATCCACAATCCGTTCTAGCATATGAACCAAAGAATCATCCAGATCTAGGTCAACTTGATCCCATTGAATCACATGGTTAGGGTCAAAATGATACTTTTTCAACTGAGATACATGAAACATGTTATACCCTACACTAAATCATGGTGTAAAATCCAAACTATATTCCATGTCACCAACCCATTAATGTATCTCAAAAGGACTTATGTATCAAGGATATAAATTTCCCTTCTTTCCAAAATGACAATGTCAAATCCTTGGAGAGATTTTCAAGAATATATGACCACTCACCTAGAATGACAACGACCATCCATGACAATCTGTAAAAAATTTATGATGACTTTAAGTTGTATCCATCCTTTTCCTGATCAAATGATCTTCTCTATTGTCTCTTACACAAGGCTTGGACCAACTAGTAAAGTCTCACCTTCTTCCACCCAACAAAGTGTAGAATGATAAGGATGCCCATACAATGCTTCAAAAGGAGCCATATATATTATATGAGAACTACAATAGTGGTAATTTCTCCTCTTGTGAGGCACAAAAATCCATTACACAAGTTCAAATCATGTCTTCAAATGTTTTTATAATCCTTTTGGATTGTCCATCCATTTGAAAATGATACACTGTAATCATATTCAATTGAGTCCCAATATCTTGTTGTAAGGATCTATAGAGACAAGACATAAACCTAAAATGTTTTTATGATACCATTGAAACTAGTATTTCATGCCTCTTTACCACTTATTGGATATAGATTTTAGATAAGTCCTCTGTCATATGATATTATTGAATAGGTATTAAATAAGCTAACTCTGTGATACAATACACTATCACCCACATGGAATTGTATTTTTGAACCATCTATTGGAGACTTGACACAACATCAATGGCTATATACTCCCATTTACAAATAGGGATAGGTAAAGATCACAACATACCCATTGGTCATTGATGTTCTTCCTTAACCTACTGAATCTTTAAGCATCTCGAAACAAAACCATCCACTTTTATTTTCATATTTCTCCACAAAAATGTGCTTTTAATGCCTTATATATATTCTATATTTTTGGATGAATATCCTGTGTCAAATGGTGGTAATCATGAAGGATTTTCTCCTAATGGGAAAAAGGTATGACCATCCGATCTTAAAACCAAAAAACTAGACTCCCATATAGATTACATCCCTTGATGGTTTCCCTACCATTGAGTTTTGAACTCATCACAACACATTATAAATCAGATGTTTCTGCCTCTTTAATAGTTTCTTCCAAATCAGGATCAAAAGAAACTAGAAAGAAAACCACAACACTACCTCAGTCTTCACAACCCAAGTGCATGTCAGTTATCACTAACATCAAACGCCATTGATTTGAAGCCTCTTTTTCCAACAGACTATATGACTTTCTACTTAATGCATCCACTAATGAATTTCCTTTTCCTAGTGAATACATATAGTTTAAGTCAAGCATTTTGAGAAAATCCATTCATCTTATTTTTCTCAAGCTCAAATCCATTTGGGAGAAAATATGTTTAAAACTCTTATGATCCATACAAACTGTAAATTTTTCCCAAAATTGGTAATGTCTCCAATTCCTCAAATCATAGACTATGGAAGATAACTATAAATCATATGTTGGGTAGTTCTTCTCATGAAACCATAGTTTTCATGATCCTTAAGCAACAACATGATCTCCCTGCATGAGAATAAATCTCGACTCAGATATTGAAGAATCAAAATACACTACATACCATTGTCTTGATTCTGAAAATATCAAGATCAGTGATGATGTAAGGCAGAGATTTAGTTCTTGAAAAAAGTTATGGCATTCCCCATTATACTGAAATGGAACAGTTTTCCTCATCAAAGTTATCATTCATGAATCTAGTCATGAAAAATCATGAACAAAACATTGGTAATAACCAGATAAGCCAAGAAAACTGTATATCTCAAATACATTCTTTGGAGGTTTCTAAGATATAACAGTCTCTATCTTTTGTGGACCCACAAATATAACTATTTTAGAGATAAAATGGCCAATTAAACATACCTATTGTATCCAAAAACCAGACTTTGAAAGTTTGGAATACAAATGATGATCTATTAATATCCCTAAAACTTTCGTCAAGTGTTTCTCATGATAATCCCTTATCCTTTAATACAATATGTCATACAAAAACACCACTACAAAAAATATAGATACCACAAAAATATATAATTCATAAATTACATAAATACTTTGGGTGTATTCAGAAGACCAAAAGTTATAACCACATACTCGTAATGGTCATATCTACTCATAAAAGTTGTCTTTGGAATATCCTCCTTCTAAACCCACAATTGGTGATATCCTGACCGCAAGTAAATTTTAAATAACTACTAGGATCCCTTAAATTGATCAAATGTTTCATCAATGTGTGGAAGTGGATATCAATTATTTATCATAACTTGGTTAAGTTTATGGTAATCCACATGTAATTTTAGAGTTCCATCTACCTTTTTGACAAACAAGATTGGTGATGCCCACAGAGACATGCTCATCTAAATGAAACCTTTGTTCTATAACTCCTCTAACTACACTTTCAATTCCGTTAATTCTGTTGGTACTATCCAATAAGATGGAAGGGAAATATGACTGGTCCTCGGGAAAAGATCAATTGTAAACTCCACTTCCCTTATAGGTCGAAACCCTGAGAAATTATCATGAAAAACATATGTAAACTAATAAACCACTACTAGAAAATAGATCTCCCCTATCTCATCTATTTATGCTAATGTAAAAACTGAAAATTGTTATGATATAGTTCCAACTATTGGTGCTAATAAGCTTGTTTCACCTACCTTTATATTCCTATCTCCACTAAAGAGATTCCCAATGCCATCATCAATCATAAAACTAACCTTTTGGATATAAAAATCGATGGATATTTGAACATTTTCAACAAATGCATACCCAATATTACATCATATAAATCCATCTAAATCATATAGAAATCTCATATAAACTCAACTCTATCAATATTTATAGAAAATTATTTTTTAATAATGGATCGACATTCTCTTTGGCCAAGAGGATTTTGATGTTTTAAAAGAGAAGGCATCGTATCAACATTTAAACCCAGATGATCAACAACACGAGTAACAATAAATGAATAGGATTCACCCATATCAAAAACAATCTTATATAATGGTATAATTCAAAAGAATCAGACCTCTAACTATCGATGGTCTAGATTGATCCTCTAAAATCACTTTCTTAGGTCTATATAAGTGCTTACCCACTAAACTTTATTCTTTATTTCCTTATATATATTTCCCTTGTTGAGGATTAATGGTATTAATAGAATCACTATGGATATCTTGGTTCTGCTGACGAGAGGTATTTGAGTGCCCTCATCCCATCAAAGAATATGACATCTTCAAAACATGAGATGTGTCCCAAGCACCTGGCCATGGAACACTATGACAACAATGCTGAAGATGCCCCATCTAGTTGTAATTGTGACAGGCTCTAGGTGGTGTCATACAATATCACTTCATTTTATCCAGAGAACCACATTGGAAACATCCTAGAATGATCTTAGGTTTTGGAGGAAGATTCTTTGATCCATCTATTTGATTCTGATTCATCCCACTACTTCGAAAATTGGTGTCCCTCTTCCTATTATTACCATAATTAGAATTTCCACCATTTCCTATAGGTATAATAATGCTTTCTCCACCCATAGATCTTGAGATGTCCCCTTTTTCACCATCTATCTATTCACGATCTCTATATAATCCATTATAAAATGCATGTAAATCTTCAATTGAATCTCCTACCTTAGCCTAGATTCAAAAATGAATGCCTTCAAGGACACACTTGAAGAAACTTCAGGTCAAAAGTTGACTAAATTTATAAATTTAGCTATATACTCTATAACTAAGAGGTTCTCATACTTCAAGCTGAAAAAATTAACTATTCTTGCAATCCTGAATGTATACAGATATAATTGTTTGTTGAGAAATTCTTAAAATCATTCCATGAAACTCCTTGGTCCAATTTAGATTGAACTACTAAATACCACCATTGGTGTGAAATATACTCTAGAATGTACACTTCCTACTTGACTTTTCGATCCATTGGTGTGCCAATGAAATTGAAGATTCGATTCATCCTATTCATCCACATGTCTACTTTATCTATTTTTGAATCACCCCAAAAGATGGGTGTATTATACTTCTAGAATTGAACAGAATAATCCAATTCCCTTGGTCCATCCCTTCTATTCCCTCTATCCATAACCTGAAAGGCTTAGAATATACTCTAAACCATATGTCAGTTCACCTATGGCTTAGGTGCAACCACATTCTCAGTAGCCTCTTCTGGTTGGTTTCTTCTATCCCTACTGGGTATCATTTTCTATAAAAACACAAATGCAATGTAACACTATCTAGTAACTCAAGGCTTATCAATTTCAAATTACCACATTATAACTTATCATAATAGATCTTTCCACATTTTAAACACTTTTTATTTTCTACCCATTTTTGAAAATATCAACTTTCTTTTGAAAATTAAATCATTTTCAAAATCCACTATCATGCCTTTTCAAAACATAACATTTTAAAATAAGTTCATAAATTATTAAAAATTTAAACTTTTTCACTAAATCATAAATCATTACTCTAAATGAAATACGAAAACCTAGTGGGAATTAATTTCTATCAATGAATGTCATTCTCTTCTCATTGGTTAAAACTATGAAAATGAGGTAACACTCTTATAAGTGTCTCGAAAAAACTTATGTACCCAACTCCATGGTAACATGAAGTTCAACATAAATAGGTTAGTTATGCATTTTTTATTCTCAATATTTCAAGTAATCATGATCCTACTCCTTTCTACCATCCCAACTCAAGGAATTAATAAAATTGATTATCAACTCCAAAATAGAAACTACTGATAACCAAGGATTGAACAAACCAATACAACTTGAAATATCCTACCGCTCCTCATTGGATTGAGATGAGGTGGAATTTCTAATTGGACTTAGGTGACATCCCCAAGACAACCAAGGTTAGAAATAAATGTTGATGGATTCATAAACAAATAGGGTAAGATTTTCCCCTTGAAACTAAAAAAACCAAACCAAGTTTACAATAACCAAACAACCAGTAAATGATGCATGAACACAGTTTATACAACTCAAAAGTAACCAAACCAATAAGAGACCATACTAGAGTAAAAAGTAGAAATCAAGACCAATATCAGAGTATAAATTGGAATAAAAAACCAACAAATCTCAAAGACTACATAGACACAAACACAAAAACTCCCAACAAGCGCCAAGCTCCAAATACATAATTCATTCCCAAGTATCATGAAGCATCACTAATGAAATGTGATACCTTGCCTTTACCTATGTCCCGATAATTAATATATGAAAATGCACCAAAGTGACCAAGTTGGGTCTGAGTAATGAAACCCAGTAGGTTTTCCCCAAATGACTTCCCTACTCATTCCACTAGGATTGAACATGTTATCACATTTATATAAAAAAATTATATAAAACACTTAAAATAGTTTATATCAATTCTAAACCATTACTAGGTTAAACAATTGTCATACCAAATTAGTTTTCCAAACCAATTCCATTTCCAAGGAAAGAAACCAAAAAAATCATTTAACCATTTCTCATGTCAATTTTTCATAACCTATTCTATTTCACATATCCACACACACACACACACACCCAAGCTTGGTTTTACCATTAAGGGTGGAACTTCACGTCCATACTCTGACACCTTAGATGGTTGTACTTCATGACCATTATCTATCCCATTAAACTCACGATTAACCATATAATCTGACAAACATGCCAAAATAATCCTTTTCAAATCATTTAAAAAACTATCCGTTTATTGAGAACACTTCTCCATACATCAAAACCAAAAAACCATTTTAAAATCATCATTTTAAAATCATGTTATCACTTTCACATTCCACCAAAACACCCAATTTTCACAATTCCATAAATTGTTAATAAAGAGAGTTCCCATTAAGAATTTCATATAAATTTTAAAATAAATTTTCAATAAAAATAATGAATTTTAAATCAATCATTCAATTTATAATATGAGGATTCAAGATTGAAACCACTTAACTCGGAAACTATGGAAAAAATGAAGAACGAAACAAATTATTCAACAAAACCAAGTTGAAACTCCAAAAAAATGAAATGTATCTTGTTACCTAAAGTCAACATATAAAAATATAATCATGATTGGAATCACATGGATCTATCCACAATTAATTATTTCCATGGATCTAAGAGAGGGAAGATGAATAAAATAAGGAAAACCCACCAATAATGGAGACTTACCAAGAAAATTGAACTTCAATTCAGTAAGATTTGACAATGTATTGATCCTAGATCAAGAGGAACGGTCTCAATGGCCTTTTGAAAGAGAGTAATTCATTTTAGGGTATATTTATGGGGAAAACGTTCCATTAAGGATAAATAATTAATTAGATCTACAATTTTCAGATCTCATTTTTATCATGCATGGTTAGGGCACACGATTAGGCAAACTATGCACCAACCATGAAAATGACTCTATCACCAAATTAATGGTTTCTACTATGTGTTTTAATGGTTTGAAAAAACCATGCACCTAATATTAAACCTACCCAGACCCCACGACCTCACTTTTCATGATTTTTTTGTAGGAGTTGCATAGTTTGTACTAATCATGCTCAAACCGTGAACCTTCAGAAAATCCACAAAAATATTCCAAAATTCCTCCAAACTCTACCAAACTTCTCCCAAACACATTAAATACTTAAAATAAATAAATATAGTGTTACTTAATTTAAACGTGGGGTGTTTCATTGAATATAACTCATTATTATTTTAATAGCCGCAAAATGATCTTCCTTCAGATTACTTTAGAAGCTAGCAACTAAGCATGTTGAAGCCAAGGGTAATAAGCATCAAATAATCCTAATATAAGATGTTGGATCCATATATTTACCATTATATTTCTTTCCATGTTTCTTCACAACTACAATCAGTGTTGACATTGGTTTGATTCATTCTTATTGAATTTTATTAGCAGCTCTCTTGCATGTTATACCTAAGAAATGAAGGTTTAATACTTCTTCTGAACCACCTATAGCCCCAAAAATTATGTGATCTCACAAATCATATACATTTTAAATTAAAATTTCATGTGATAAAAAAATTCTTCCACTGATCCATGCCTTCTTCCAACAAATATAATATCATCCACATATACAAGAACCATAAATTGATCTTTCTAAGAATTTTCACATAAATATTGTTGTCAAAACCTTATCGTTTAAATTATATATTTTTTAGATAAGAATAAAATTTATAATACCATGATCATGGTGCCTGCTTCAGACCATAGAGATCCTTATTTAATCCAAAAACCTTTGCCTCATCATTTCTAATCAGAAATCCCATTGGTTGTTCAATGTGGACTTCTTCTTTCATAACCCCATTTAAGAATTATGTTTTAACATACATATGATAAAATTGTACTCTAATTGAATTTATTTATAAATTAAGATCCTGAATGACCATAGTCTAAATACTAGAGAAATTTTTTCTTCAACATAAATGCCTTAAATTTGTGCATAGCCTTTACACACCAAACACGCCTTGTTTCTGATCACTTTTCCATGCTCATCAAATTTGTTTTTAAAGATCCAATTTGTTACAATAAAATTATTATTTTCAAGTCTCTTAACAATATCCCATATCTTTTTCTTTTAAATTTGATCCAGTTCTTCTTTCATTTCCTTAACTCATGTTTCATACTTTATTGCTTCTTTAAATGAGGTTGGTTTCACAATTTATGGTAAGGAATAATGTTCTTAATTACTAATTCTATTTGTCTTTGTAGGTGTGTTACAATCCACATTAAGGTTGGATTTATCAATTTATGCTCTTTTATTTCTCTTATGAGGTTTTGATGAAGTTTCTTTAGAAATGGTTTCTTCTTCTGAATCTTCTTCTAAATCATCATCATTTTGTGAGCTCTAGACGTTTTTCAAAACATCCACTATTTTTTCATTTGAATCTATCCCTCGTCCACTTTCTTCTTCATCTTCAATAATATAAACATATGATATATTCAGGGTATTTATGGTTTTATCCTCAATTATCTTAACATTGTTACTTTCCACATTTTTTTAATGTGATTATTGTAACATTTGTAGTCTTTACTATTTGTTGAATATCAAAGGAATATTCCCTCATCTATAGGATCACCATAATTTCCTTTATTGATTTTTTTTTGTTTTGGATGAAAAATTTACATCCAAAAGCATGAAAATACTTCAGAGAGGTATTCCTTCCATACCATATCTCATATGGTGTCCTTGTTTCTCCTATAAAAATCCTTATTTGATTTTGAGTGTGAACCACTACTTGAACAACCTCATTCTAGTAATGATGATCCACATGAATCTCAATCAGCATAGTTATAGTCATATTGTTCACCTATCAATTTCTATGTTCAACAACCCCATTTTATTAAGAGGTTATCATTGTAGAAACCTCATGATTTATCCCATGTTTTTAAGGTAATTTTTAAATTCAATGGATGTGTATTCTCCTCTATTTTCATATCATAGAGTCTTGATTGTGCGACAAGTTTCATTCTCAACTCATTGATGATAACTTTTTATGAAATCAAGAACTTGTAATTTTCTCTAAAAAACATCACACAAGGAATTTTAATATAATAATCAATAAAAATAATGAAGTAACTATATATATATGTTTCATCCACATTCATTGGACAACATTTGTCTGTGTGGATGAGGTCAATAAGATTTTATGCCCTTTTGTTCTTCGACCAATATGAACTCTAAACTATTTTTCCTTGCATACATGCATCACATGCCTTTTCTTAATCATGATTAATATTAGGGATGTTGAAAAATTTCTTAAGATTAGATATTTATTCCATGATATGTTTATTAATGTGACAGAACCTATGATGCCACAAGTTGTTGTCTTATTAAATTTTTAAGTAACAAGTGTTCTCTTTACTATCAACCTGGTATAAATTTTCATTTGTTATACATCCTTTCATGAGATAATTACATGTCTTTCCTTTGATAGTGCACCCATTTTAATTAAATTTCACTACTAGTACTGATTCACAGAGTAGACTCACACTCAGAAGATTATTATGCAATCCATATACATAAAGAAATTAAATTTTCCTTATCCTTTCATTTGCTAGTTTTGTATTTCAACCTATTTTGAACTTTAAAGAACCGCCATACCCAAATCTCACTATTACATCAACCCTTTTATTAAAATTAGTAAAAAAATATTCATTTCCTATCATGTTTTATGAGCTTTCAATATCAAGAATCTAGGTGTTACTATTCATTGTATCTTTGAGGGTTATTTCTACAGGGTTATCTTTCTCAATTTTCTTCTTTTCCTTACATGAAATACCTAATTGAGTGGAGGGAAAATATATCCTTTATAACATATTTCCAATATGTATAGGTTGATCATAATTATATTATTCTTCTAGAGGGGGTACCTATTTTCAAGAGTAACTCTACTTGGTTTTCAGGTATCGACTTTTCCCTGAGTTTTGTAGATATTGTTCGCATCTTTCTTGTACCTTTAATCAATAGATTTATGGATATAATTAGAATAGTGAAAACAATATCATAAAAACTATTTCTTCTATATAATTAAGGATAAGGTTTCATTCTCCTTTTTTGGCTTACAAGTGATTCCCCATTCATATGGCTTCTTTCCTCTTCAAAGTAAGACATGATATACCCGTATAAAACTACAAAATTGACACTTCATAAGGTGAAGAATATTTTCACTTATATTCCAACACATGTCCTATTCTTTTCTAAAGGTATTTGAATAGAATTACTCTCTATATACTTGAGGATTATTTTTATCTCTCTTTTCTATTTGGTTCAAATATTTCTTTGTTAAGACATCAAGAACCTTTGAGATATGTCTAAATTTTTGTATATTTTTATTTTGTCTTGTCCTTTTTCTATCCCTTGATGTTTCAATATCATAGACAATTCTAATTTTTCCCATACATGTAGATCTCTAATAATTAAAGGACTTATATACTCCTTAAAAACCTTGTTTATCTCTTTCTAATAGCTCTGCATCTAAGAATATTTTAAAGTGTATTTTCTTCTTTTTTTAAATTTATTTTTATTTAGTTTCTAGTTTAATACTTATAATAACAACTTATTATTCAATTTATTCAACTATCATAGCCTTTTACTCTAGTATAGATTTATGTTAATTGATGAAATTTTCCTTCTCTTAAATCCTGAGTTAAAACTCCAAATCCTCTTCTGGTATTTGAAGGTTTGTTAAGTGTTCTTCTACCTCTGTTTCTAGTTGATCAATTTCTACTTCATGCCGATCAACATACTCTAATGACTCTTTCAGCACAGATCCCATATTTTTTTTTCTCTATTTGAATTTCAATATCATCAAGAGAACCTCCGATTTATTCCTTGATATCAATAACACTAATCAAATAATTATCTTAACCCTTTTTGGTTCTACCTTTTCAACTATAACCATCATGTACACTTCATATTAATATTTAAACTATAGTTTTATATCCTCCAGAAATTCATTATCATTTTGTTATTATTTGAATAAAAAGCTCTTTATCTATCATTTCATTCTGGATTTGAGGCCTCCCTTGTTATGGAACCTCTTCTACGGTTTCTTCGTGATTATTACTTCACTTTCTACATTATAAAATTTCTTTCGGCATCGAGCATCAATGTTACCTACTTTACCACATCAAAAACAAGAAAAGGGAAGCTTGCCTTCAAATATCCCTTTTACTCTCTTGAATTTTTTTTTGAAACAAGAGAAATAAATTCATTATCCATATCATATTTATCATCACTGCCTTTGGAAATGTTATGATTTTCCCTGGATTTGAATACCATTTCCTTGTTTTCTTGATTTTTTGTTTCTTATAGTTTGACTCTCATTTTAAAAGCCACCATACTTCTTAGTAGATCCTCAAGAGAATGTTTAGATAGATCCCTTTTCTTAAGGAATAATACTTTTGAATTGTATAGTGGTGGAATTATTATCAATATTTTCTTCACAGTGTTAATATATTTAATTTCTTCACCGAGTCCTTGAATTTCTCCAATAACTTCATTAATTTAGTTAAAAAAATATAACTTCATTTTCATCTAGATACATTTCAGGTCATTGAACTTATTGTGAAAAAACTTAGATTTTTACCTCCTTGAATTTGTATCCTTCATATATATTTCCCAGTTTATCCCACACAGACTTAGCTAAAGTGAAACTCATCACCTTAAAATGTATTTGATCAAATAGATCTATAGAAAGGGAATTTTTTTATTTGGAATTTTCATCAAGTTTTTTTCTATTTGTTCCAATCATAGAAAGACCTATTTCCCACTAACTTGAATCCCTTGAGCTGTGGAAAAGAGAACTTACATCCCAAGGGATCTCATATGAGATCTCATCCTATTCTTCCCAATCTAAAAGTTGCTTCCATCAAATAAAGGGACTCCCCTAAAATTCACTAAATTATCCCTGAAAATAACAGAGGATAGATTTAACACCAAAAACCTATACCCTCTAATACAACTTGTAAGACCCTAGTGAAGTGGTTAAGTGATTTGGTGATGTTGGAATTGTTGTAAATTAGTCAAGAAGATGAAAAAGTTGATGAATTTTAAATATGATGATTGGAGAGCTGGTCTTAAGTTCTAAGACACGTGCAAAGTTGATTGCACAATGTTTACAACATTTTAAGGAGTTGCGTGCATAATATTATTTTGTATATGGGTGTGTTATGTTAGTGGTGGTTTATTTTGAGTTGGTTGGAAATTTGGAAATCATTTTTAATGTACATTATATTAAAAAATATTGACTTGGACAACCATCCATCCAAGAGAAGTCGCACACTGCACAAGTATGGGTGGTCGATCTTAACCCTCATCCGGCCAAGCATAGAGGCAGGCATGGGGCACACATGAGCATTCCCATAGGGGTTCATGGGAGAGCCGGTGGAGAACCACCATGTGGGGTGTCATGGATGAATAGAATGGGTGTAGAGTGAACCTTTATGAGAACACCAGTACGGGACTGTACCAGGCAGGGAGGAAGGGAAATTATTGAATAATGGTAGCCTCAGTTTGTATTATAAAGGAGCAGCTTAACTCAACATGTTTCGATGTGGGATACTGCTTTTTAATATTGGATGAATCATAACCATTGATCTATTTTAAAAAACTCAGACATAACTGTGGCCATTCAATCTAATTATGTTTCATCTGGACCATCTATTTGACCGAACCGAGTTGTATTCTTCACAGAACTTATTCAAGAAGCTTCTTCTCTTTAGGATCTCAATGGAAATACCGATCATGAATTGATATAAGTTCATCAATGTTTCTTGAAGGTTCTTTCAGGTTATAAGTGGTTGTCTGACGCCTATAAATACTAGATGTCAGGCTCATTTTCTAAGTTCCTTTACCTCAAATCTGAGAGATGTGTTTTGAGAGAGAAAGTGGTCTGTGAGTGTATCACTCGCGAAGGATCCCATGCTTCTATTTTTTGTGCGAAGGAGTTATTATGTGGGAAATCGTTATGTAATTCACACACTCAGGTAGTTTTTTGTTGGATTTAGTTTCGCATAGCTCACTACTTGTTCAAAGAAAACTATATGTCTATGACATTTTGATATGTTTTTTGAACACTCAGATAGTTCATGATGAAATGAGGTATGAGTAACTATTGTTTGTGCGAATAACATCTTAGAGATTCCACGTGACAATGTATACTTACACTGCTATTTTTATGAAGACCTTGCACACACTATAACTATACCCATTTGAGTTTGCACGTAAGAAGGTTTCACACATGCTGTATGTTCATGAATAGTCTCAGTATTGTGCAAAGGAATTAAACGGTGCAGTGATAGTTATGCATGTTGTACTTAAACATGATTTGATAAAAGTTTTTATAAGTGGGAAAAGAGTATGCAAACTTGATATTGTGCATGTCCGTGCATAAAATCAAGCAGTGAAGAAGATAATTGAGGCAATGAATGTGTTCATGAATGTGTATATGACTATACACATGTGATTATATAGTCATTTTAAGAAACAACAAAATAAAATTAAAATGGTGATTTAATGAACTTGAAATAATTCATTTATAAAGAGATACATCCATGAATTTGTGTTTATGCATAGAGACAAAAAATGTGCATGTGTAATTTAAATTGAATATTCAGTGTGCTGTGTTTTGAGACTGAAGCTAGAATAGTATTATCATTAGTATTTTAGAAGAATTTCTGTGTCTGAGTTTTTAGTGGTGAGTGAGGATAGGTCATTTATGGAAGAAAGAATTTTTTCCCGAGTATCTTTGTACTAAGTCAGCTGATTTGATATAGTGATCAAAATTATCTTAGTAAGATTAGAATTGGTGCAAAGGTACTTGAAGTGTACATGAGCCAGTGTGATCCAGAAAAATCTCTTGGAGGAAGATCAAAGTGATCATCCTATATGTGGATCAGATTGAAGAAGATTGATCTTGTGAATGGGGGGTATAACTAATTGCGGAAGAGACTCTAGAAGGAGACTTGGGGTCTAACCAGTCAAATAGTTAGGGGGTCTAACCAACTGAGGCAGAAGAGTTGGATTACAGGGGGGTATAACCATAATCAACTGGAGAATCGATTTTTGGGGTGCATAACTAGTTCCTACTTGAACCATTGTAATTGATAAAAATATTATAGTGGATAATCCATGTTGTGGGTTTTGACCAACATGGAAAGGATTTAGGTCTTAGTACTGAACCATGTAAAAATATTGTGTGTTGTGTTTCATTTACTTTCTGCATTACATGCATGATCCAATCAACTTAATAGGTGTTAGAGGTTTGAATTAAATGGTGAAAAATAATTCAGTAAAATAGGTCACACCTGATTCACCCCCTCTCAGTGTGGCTACACAAACCTTGGAAACTTCACCTAGAACACCTTGAGAGGAGAGGAGTGAATTAGGGTGTCATGATTTTTATTTTAGAGAGATGGATTTTGTTCCCACATTGTTAGAAACTTTTAAAACCTATCATATGGAATTATAAAGTTATAAAATATTCATATATAGAGAGACAACATGGTAGATTTACTTGGTTCACCTCTAACTGCTAGTCCAAGAAGCATACATTGATAGTATATCGGTTGTACCCAAATGAACTAAAATTTACTAGTTGTTGTAGAGAATAAAAAATCAGAAATAGTCACTCTATGTTAGGCACACTGCCTTTACAATAATTTTAGGGATAACACACTACCTTAATCTATTTAAAAACCTGAAGGTCACTTCAGTAGATTGTGCATTTAAGTATTTGTCCCTGATTATCATGAGACTCTACTCGCACCTTAGTCCTGAGTTAATTCAGTTGAAAACACTGTTCACTAAAACTAAATGTTCAAAACTACTTTTCATGAAGCTCTTAGCCTCTACAAAACCAACTTTATGTTTCAAAGAAATTCCAGCATTTGCGAACCCACACACCTTCATGAAGATCCTAGACTTTTTGAAGCTCAAAGCCTACACAAAACACTAAGTCTTTGTGAAACTACTAGTCTTCATGAAGCTCACCTTATTAAAAATCCTAAACATCAATTAAGACTTAACCAGTCTTTTGTGATGCTAAATATTGTAATTAATTCCTGACTCATGAAGCTCCCAGTCATCATGAATTCATAGTGATTTAGCCTTTTCTAAAATTCTATTCATGTTAAATGAAGTGAGTGTGGACACCTATTTATAGACTCATCCCTTTGCGAATATCCCAAGCTCCCAGCTACCGTTTCATTAACTTCTTTAAAAATGTTGGAGAAGCTCATTTATTCAAAAATCTCTAGTGAAATTTTCTTGTTCATGAAGCTTCTCAAAGTCACATATTTTTACCATAATCCCAACATGAATCATCCATTTTCACGAATCCTTTTTTTCATGAAACTTCAATCATTTGAGGAAAAATATTCCTTCATGAAGCTCCAAATATTCATGAAGCTCCAATATTTTTGAAACTCATTACTTCACCATATATTTTAAGAGAATATTATGAAAATCTATGTTTTGAAATTCTTTCTCCGCCCTCTTGATTTTGAGCTCCAAAAATTTGGAAAACATTAGGTAAAGATGGCACCTTCAATACTGAATCCTCTTGTACTATAAGTTACTTTTCCTTGAAAATCCCCTGATCAACCCAGTGAGGATTGAAAACAAACACAATATACCATCCATTTCCTGTTTTGAAAAGCCTTGGTTCCAAAATTATATACTTTAATATTTTATGATCAGTATATATTTTACATTTTCCCCATATAAATGATTCCGCCATGTTTTTAAAGAAAAAACTAGTACAACCATCTCAAGGTCACGTGTAAGATAATTATGCTCATGAGGTTTAAATTAAAAAGATGCATATATGATAACTTAATCATTATGCATCAAGACACAACCAAGTATCTTCCAAAAAGATCATTATAAATACAAAATACACCATTTCTTATTATAAAGGCTATGATCAGGGCATTAACTAGCCTTATTTTAAATTCATGGAAACATTCATCACATCCATTTTTTCAAAATAATTTTACTCCTTTTGAGTTTAGTTAGTTAGTATCCTAGATTCCCTAAAAAGGCTTTCAATAAACCATCAATAGTATCCTAATAGTCCAAGAAAACTTTAAATATCATTGACATTTATATGATTTTTTTCACTCTTCTACCACTTTAGTTTTAACAGGATCAATATTTATGCCATATTTATAAATAATATCCCTAATAAATAAAATCCTTTGAAAAACAAAATTCACATTTACTTAATTTTCTATAAAAATTTGTTTTCTTTTTAAAGTATATAGAACAATTCTTATATATTTCTCAATTTATTCATATCTTTTAGGGTATAATGGAATGTCATCAATAAAGACAACCATAAATTTATCTAAATAGACATGGAAAACTCTATTCATTAGATTTATAAAAACATTAGGTATGTTTTTTAACCCAAAAGGAATAACTGCAAAATCATATTGGTTATACCTCATCTGAAATTTCTTCTTCATAATTTCATTTTCCTTCACTTTTAGAAGATAATACCTATACCTGAGATCAATGTTAAAAAAATACTATGCTCCTTGAATCTGGTCAAAAGATTCAATGATATGAGGAAAAAGAAAATTGTTCTTAATAGTGATGTTGTTGAGTGATCCATAATCAATGCAAAGTATCATGGAACCATTATTCTTTTTTAAAAAATAAAATAAAAAGGTCACCCCAAGGTAAAGTGTTAGGGTAGATAAAACCCTTATTAATAAATCATGTAACCACTTTTTCAATTAAAAAAACTCACCTGAATCAATTTGATGGTGAGGTTTTGAAATTGGAAATGCATTAGGAAAAAATTCTACAGTAAACCCAACATCTCTATTAGGAATAAAACCATTAAAATAATCAGTAAATACCTCCATATATTCATTAACTATTGGAACATAACTAACACTACTACAAAATAAGCCTTTAACAGTGCTAAAAATGGAATTTATCAATGCTAGAGAAGCACTAACTACTAGAGAGAGATTAAAATCCCTATTATTTTATTAATACTAAAAAATCACGAATAAATTCCATTTATCAGAACTTCTTAAAGCATTGATAAAGGGGCATGTTGCGGTGTGCTGTAATAGCACACTATAGCACCAGTGCAGTGTGCTCTTACAACAAATTGCAGCAACCAAAAACACTATGAAATTAGAAAAATCAAGTTACAATACATAATTTAAATGAAATAAAATTTATAATAAAGATAGAAGAAAAAAACACTATATTATAGACATTTCAAACATTGTTTTATACAATTACATAAGTACAAATTGTTACATAAATTAAAAAACAACATTATTTCTTTGTATTTTGATCCTAACCCCTACTCAAGAAAAACGCACCTTTATAAGAAAATAGTTTTATGTTAGTAATAATATAAAGAAATAAATTAACAAAAAGTGTTAATTTTAAACTAAACTTTGAGTCATACCAGGAACATTGTGTATCAGATTGAGTTATATTTGTTTCTTTCACATCAAACCATTTATTATTCATCTTCAAGCATTATATATATGAAATTTAACTAAATAATTATAAGATAAAAATGATAAGGAAATTAATTAAGTAATATCTATTATAATGATAGAAAAATAATATAGGGTTGTTTGCTCGGTTTTGGTGATGTGATGGGTGTTTTAAACTAAAATAACACTTGTATATTAAAAAGATGAACTTGGAGTCATACCAGTCACACTATAATTTATATTGGGCTGTGGATGATTTATAAATGTTTAAAATGACTTATGGATCATTTTCTTAAATTATCAAAAAAATATGAATGTGTTTGTTTGGTTTTGAGTACGTTGCTTGTCTTTTTTACTAAAATGTAATTTTAAACTAGAAACACGTACTTTGACTCATACTGGTCAAATTTCATGTTATTTTAAACTAATATTGATTCTTACACATCGAAAATGACTTGTGAATTGTTTCCTAAATTATAAAGACAATCTGAGCATGTTTTCCTAGTTTTCAGTGAGTGACACTTTTTGATCTAAAATATCAGTTTTAAACTGATAATAGAAACATTGAGTCATACCAGTAATATAGTGTATTGGATTGAGGTGGGGTTTATTCATACTTGTCAAAAATGACTTATGTATCATTTTCCTAAAGTATAAAAATAATATGAATGTATTTGTTTAGTTTTGAGTAGGTCGGTTTTTCTTTTTTACTAAAATTGATGTTAATTTTAAATAAAAATACACAGTTGAAGTCATACCAGTCACACTGTGCATTGGATTGAGGTGATTATAATTAATACGCATCAAAAAATGACTTATGGATCATTTTAATAAAGTATCAACACAATATGAATGTGTTTTCTTAGTTTAGATTAGGTCAGTTGTCCTTTTTACAAAATTTATGTCAATTTAAAATAAAAAGGTGGACTTTGAGTCATAACAATCACACCGTGTGTCATATTGAGGTGAGAATGATTCCTACATGTCCCAAAAGACTAATGTATTGTTTTAAGATAGTATAAATTCAATCTGAATGTGTTTACTCAGCTTTGAGTATGTCACATTACTTTTTACTAAAATGTCATTTTAAACAGGAAACACACACTTTGACTCATACCGATCACATAGTGTATAGGATTGAATTGAGACCAATTAAAACATATCACACATGATTTATGAATAAGTTTCCTAAATTATAAATAAAATATAAGTGTGTTTTCTTGGTTTTCAGTAAGTGGCACTTTTTGAACTAAACTATCGATTTTAAACTGATAACGGGCACATTGAGTCGTAATAGGCACATCATGTATCAAATTGAGGATATGATAATTCCTACACAAAAAAATTGACTTATGTATCATTTATATAAAGTATTAAAATAATATAAATTCATTTGATTAGTTTTTAGTAGGTTAGTTTCCTTTTTTACTAAAATTGATGTCGATTTTAAATAAAAAGACACACTTGGAGTCATACCAATCACACTATGAATCATATTGTGGTGTGAATGATTTTTACATGTATAAAATGAAATATGGAACATTTTTATAAAGTATAAAATCATTTAAAATGTGTTTACTTAGTTTTAAGTAGTTCATTTGTTCTTTTTACTAAAATTAGTGTCAATTTTAAATAAAAAGACTCACTTTGAGTCATACTGGTCACACCATGAATCAGATTGAGGTTAATATGATTCTTAAACATATAATATTACTTATGGATTGTTTTCCTAATGTTTTAAAACAATCCAAATGCTTTTACTCAGTTTTTGTGTAGGTCAGTTTTCCTTTTTACTAAAACTGATGTCAAATTTAAATAAAAGATGCACTTTGAGTCATATCAGTCACACCATACATCAGATTGAGGTGAGGATAATTCATAAATGTATAAAATGAATTATATATAGTTTTAATAAAGTATTAAATCAATAAAAATGTGTTTCCTGGGTTTTGAGTATGTCACTTGTTTTTTTAACTAAAATGACATTTTAAACTAGAAACACACACTATGAATCATACCAATCAAATAATTTATTGTTTTGACATGAAAATGATTCTTACACATCACAAATGACTTATGAATCAATTTACTAAAGTATAAAGAAAATTAAAGTTTATTTTCTCAGTTTTTAATGAGTGATATTTTTTTGAACTAAACTGTCAATTTTAAACTGATAACAGACTCATTGAGTCATATCGAGCACATTGCGTATCAGATTGATGTGATATGATTCCTACACATAAAAAATTAATTATTCATTATTTCACTAAAGTATTAAAAAAATTATAATGTCTTTATTGGTTTTGAGTAGGTCAGTTATCCTTATTACTAAAACTTATGTTAATTTTAAATAAAAAGACACACTTTGAGTCATATCGGTCACACCGTGCGTTGGATAGAGCTAAGACTGATTATTACGCATCCTAAATGACTTATGTATAATTTTTATAAAGTATCAAAACAATCATAATATGTTTTCTTGGTTTTGAGTATTTCATTTTTCCTTTTTACTAAAATTAATGTCAATTTTAAATAAAAAGAAGTGTTTTGAGTCATATCGATCCCACCGTGTGTTAGATTGATGTGCGACTGATTTTTACATGTCCCAAAGTCTAAAAATAATCCTAGATTCCGATGTTTCCATTATTTAAATTTCCTTTATTTATTGAAATTCCAACACTTTATATTGAATCAATGTTCTTATCAGAAAAAAAGTTTATTGTTATTGAAAGCCAGAAGAGAATAGGAAGCTCATGTGCCCATTATATCACAAGTAGTAACCATAATGGGCACATGATATTCCTATAATATTATGGATTTCAAAAAAAATAATTGTTTTTTGTCTTAGAACATTGAGCCAATATTCAGTATTGGCAGTTCGATGAAGAAAGGCAATGAAAATGGAAATCATAGCAACATTGGCAGAAAGAAACATTTTATCTCTATTGTGGCTTGTTTAATATAGTTGAAATAAAAATATTACTTCACCAAAGATATATGAAAAAACTAAATAAGTATTAGATAAAAATTATAAGCAAATTAACTAATAAATAGTATATAAAATGATGAAATAATTAATTAAATAAGTATTAGTAATTCACCTTTTCATTATGGTTTTATGCATTCTTGACACATTTCCTTATTATCATTACCTTAATTTTAGGTTCGAAGTCCCATCTCTCATGTGCATGGGCTTCTTCGAACAAATCGCCCCAACTCTAACAAAATAATCCACCTATATGAGAAAAAATTATTATATGAGTAATACTAAAATAATAAATTTAACATAAATATAAAAAAAATATATTAATTCTATGGATAATGATTTTATTGTGAAAATATGAAGATCTCCTCAATGATTGATAAGTGGACGTAACTTGAAAAAAATGATAAATTTCAACACTACATGGGTGAAATGTTTTTAAGGGAGAATAAGAATGTAGAAGTTTTGGTGCATAAAGGCATAACAGATAGACATACCACCCTAACTCAAAAAAAATAATCCACCTATATAAGAAAACTATTCTTATGTGAGTAATACTAAAAAGATATAAATTGAACATAAATATGAAAAAATGCATTAATTATATGGAAAATAATTTTATTTTTCAAACATCAAGATTACCTTTGTGATTGAGAAGAGGCAGTGTCGTTGCCCTTCCTACAAAGGAGGTAGAAGGAAATTGATGGAAAGTGATAAATGAAACACTGTAGGAATGAATAGGTTTTGAGGGAGAAGTGCATGGAAGATTTGGTACAGAAAATCATGAAATATGGATAAAAATATTCTAAAATAAATGAACTCTACAAGGAATAATTAAAATTAAAACAATGTTTCATTATATAGTTTTTTGGTAAAATATAGAAAGTATTTCATAACATTACCTTTACATCTTACCAAAGGGTTTCCTTTATTGTAGTGTGTTATTCCCAGGGATTGGTAACATCATCATATAAAGAATACATTGTCTGCATGAGTAGTTAAACATTTAATTTATATTATATTAATGAAGTAGAAAACATATAATATTATAGGGGAAAATATATTATATTAAAAAAAACAATTATATTATCATTGAACTATGTTTCTTTTTTTAAAGGTTTTAGGGATTTTGTTCCTCCATAGAGAATCCAAATCCACTCTTTGTGGTCCAATATAGCATACAAGACATTGCATACATTGGTACAAGAATAAACTGATTGTGATCTCCCAATGAAAGGGTCATCTTCGATTGAATTTTCATCTGAACCGACATTTGTTTTAATCACCAGTAGGAAAATCGAAAAATTCTTGTTTTCTAGTTCTGATGCATAAAAAAATTGCATTTCTTGTGATTCCATTATGGAAATCTCATATTTTCCCCTTTTACACTGAAATTCACCTTCACTAATCCCATTTCATCGAATTTCACTGCACTTGTGTTTTCATCCCATTTTAAATGAAAAATAATCACTTGAAATGTTGTATAATCCAACTCATATATCTATTTTATAATGCCAAAATGTGACATATTTGCATAAATTGGATTTATATCCTTGGAAATAGATATGTACATCGCTTCCACCCCAAGTGTAAAACCACTATTTTTCATCATACTATAGTAATCATGTTATTTTCTATAAAATATATAACCATTTATTACAAAACCAGAGTAAGATATAACATTTGAATTTAGTCCTCTTGATGGGCATCGAAGTCATTCAGTAATTGAATTCATATTTTCAAATAACTCGTTATAAATTTAGTCTCAGAACCGTACTATAAACTATTGATTATGTGTATTTGATATCCATCCTTCAACCCTTGATTGACTCATATATCTAAGAATTTCTTTGTGGGTTTCAATGTATGGATTAACATCTTCACTATTATATAAAACGGAAAGGTGCACTTGATCCCACTCTGTCAACGTAATTGAAACAAAATCTCTTTCAGAAATCCCTTCATCCATAAGGTGTCTGTTTTGAAAAGACTTTGAGAGACCGATGTTTTCAACATATAATAGGTAATCAGTACATAATTCAAAATCTTTTTCAATGATATATTATTCTACAATACAATCTTCTGGATGACTTCGATTATTTACATGCCCATTAAAAATCTTCAAATATCGTTCAATGGGGTATATCTATCTGTAATGGACAAGATGACAAAGTTGAACCTCTTTAACCAAGTGAATCATCAGGTGGACTACTATATCAAATAATCATGATGGAAAGAATATCTCTAATTCATATAATATGACTTCAACCTCTTTATTCATGATTAGAAACTTCATTGAGTCTATAACTTTACTGTAGATAGAAGAATATTAACATATTCATGTGTATCTAATACAATAAAAGATTAATAATATTCAATTCCTTCTTGTTTATTGTAATCCTTTATAATAATTCTTCCCTTAATTCTTAAAATTATTCAATTTTCATCACATATATTAGGGAAAACCCATATTTCTCCCATTATAAGAAAGTCTTTAGGATATTTTTCCAATGTAAAAACATTGTTCCTCTCAAATTAATTGATTTTACCTTTCATTTATCTTATTAAATATTCATCACCTAAATCCTCATGATTTGTTTTAGGTTCAGGATATGATAAAAAATTACAATGTTCGCCTTTATTTCTTAAGTAACATCTAGTTTTAATTTATTGATCTAGATCACTAATGATATAATTAGTGTGATGATTCCATATGATTATATGATTTCTTGGGTTTATAAAATTCATTTATTAAATAACATATTAAATTTATTATAGTGGTATAACTTTATAAAAATATTCTTCAATTGTTCTTGCATGTGAATAATTTACTAACATAGGTTAAAATTAGTTTTTAAGAGATAATCTCAATATGTGTTTTTTGGGTTTTTAAAAAAAATGGTCATATTTCATCAAATTAAAAAATAATTTTTACCTAAAAATAATATATTTTCTATTAAGAGAATGATATTCCTTTATAGTTATATAATACTAAAGAATAATTCTTTCATCAACTTTTTGAGAAAACCTATGAAAATTTTCATTACTATTCAAGAAGAGTACTTCGCAGCCAAAAACACTGAAGTAAGAAAGTTTTAGATTTCTTTATATCCAAAACTCATAAGGATTTTTATTATAAAAAGGACAGAGTAATAATTTATTTTTAGTATAATAAAAAATACTAACTACTTTATCCCAAAATTTATTAGCAATTGAGTATTTACTCAAAATGGTTCTAATAATTTCCTGAAAAAATCTATTTCTTCTTTCAACTACACCATTTTTATAAGGGGCTCTCCAAGATGAAATTTATAATACCTTTTTTAATTTATAAATTATCAAAAAGAATTTATAATCCTCAACCATTCTCACAATGAAAAGTTACCAATGGTATACTTTACTAATTTTAAACATGAACCACAATGCATTTAAAATAGAAAAAATCTTCTGGATTTTTTCTAGAAAATACACCCATGTATATCTAGTGTAGTCATCACTAAGACATATGCATTGTATTTTCTATCAATACATTGATATATTTTGGACCAAATAAATCCATTTTAAATAATGGTAAATCATAGTAATTTAAAACCTCAATAATAGATATTAATATTAACTTATGTTGGTTTCTAAATCGACAAGGATCACTAACTTTTTAAGAATTAATCTTAAGCTCTGGTAGATCTCTAACTATTCCATTTAGAGAATGGTTGGATAATATTCTAACATTATAGAGTCCTAACCTTCTATTCCATTATAATTATTTTTCATCCATATCACTAATACAAGGTATATTTTGTCTTCTAATATCTTCTATGTTCTTATTGTATGCATTCTCATACTTATTTGTAAAAAGAATACATTTACCTTCTGAACATGGAAGAATGAATTTATCATTCCTGAAGTTCACAATATATCCTTCATCATATAATTGACTAATGCTAAGGAGGTTTTTATTAATAACTCTAACATATAAAAAATTTTAAATTAAGGATTTTCCAAGAATTATAATATAATTGATACTGAATAGTTCCCCTGGGGCATTATCTACGAAAGTGAATTTTCCGCATTTCATCTTGATAATATTTTGGAAAAAGTTATTATTTTCAATCATTTTTATAGAACATCAAATATCCATATATAATATATTTTTACTTTTGATACTTTTCTTTTCTCCCTCAAATAGTAAAATTATGATTTTGGTACCCACGTTTTCTTGGGTCAAGAATTATTAGAAAATGAAGCCTTAATAATCCACATATATCTAAATTTATTATAATGATCATATAATAACTCATTAAAAATATTATTTTTTTTCAAAAATAAATGATTTCAACTTATTTGAACAACATTTTTTCTTCTAGGGTCCACCTTTCTGAAATTTTATACAGAGGAGTGAAAATTTTGGGATAATATAGTTGTTTTAAAAATGAGGTTTTTTTTTGGAAAAAACAAATCTGATGATATTTATTTGTGTTATTATTTGTTTGTACATATTATCATGATATTCCTTCTTAAAGTTAAAATTTGATAGATGCTTTTTCAGACAAAAAATTCAAGAGTTTACTTTTACAACCAAATTTGGATCTTCATTTTCTGATTTAGAATTAGATTTCTTATCCAACACTGATGTAAGATTTAAAATCTCAAAGGACTGCTTTTAAATTTTTGAATTATCTTTGGAAAGCTCTACATTAACACATTAATTATTTTTTGAAACATTATTATTTTGTTTTTCAATAATGGTAGAATATCTAGATACTTTTTCAAAACTTGGTAATGTATCCTCGTCATCATATATATTACCTTTTTCCTCATCACGTGAAGTAAAAAATTCAACATATGAATCTAGATATTTTGAATTAAAATTTAAGGTTTTTAAGGATTTATCTGATACCTTTTCCATGTATCATTTATAGGTTTTAGAATATTTTCATATAATCCCATAACATTCTAACTATTAGTGCTATAGTAAGAAAAATTTTAGGAAGAACCATCTCCACCACTTTTACTTCAAGTTTCAGTGACTTTGAAACATTTATTGCCTTTTTTACTTATATAAAATCCATGAAATCTTATCCTTATTAATTATTCTTGGATAATATAGACTAATATGAGCAGGGTTATTGCATTCATAACAAATACCTTTAAAAGTTTCTTTCTTTTAATTTCATTATTTCAGATTTATCTTATATTTTTTATAAAAATATTTCTTTCCCGAAGTATTATTCATCCTATTGGAAATTTGAGAATTTTCATTTTCACTTTATTTATATAAAATTATTTTAGATTTAGCTTTCACGTTCTTTTTCTATGAATATTTGGTAACATTTTGATAAGATTTATCTTTCTTTACTACAGTGGATGTAGAGGAAAAATCTACCCCATTCTTATTATTCTATTCTTTTTCATATCTTTTTATTCTTACATAATATTTCATAAGATTACCAATAAAATATTCTAAACTAAGAATTATAATATTCTTAGTATTATTAAGAGATATTCTCTTATGTATGAATTTTCCTAATTCTCTAAAACTATAAACAAAAAAGATCCTGGAAATATAAGATAGTTAAAACTTTTTTATAAAACTTGTAATTATTAATTGATTATAATTTGTGGTGTTATAGTTTGTATCAAAAAAAAAAGACAAAATTATTGGTTTTCATGTTTTTTGAGCATGCGTTATAATACTTCTATAACCATAAATTCTTGTATGTTAAAGAGAAATATTATTATTTTTGGGAATTAAAGGTTGGACTAAAAGAGTTGAATAGATGTTCACATTGATAAGTATATATTTATAATTTTCATTTTTATAATATGTTTTATTATGATTTTATTTTATATACTAACACTAGACATTTTTGGTTTTAGTAAATTTATAGAATTAGAAGGTATCGAGTTGATAATGGATGTGATGGATAATGTCTTGGTTTCAGAAAAAGAAACATTATGATATAGGAGTTGGAGTGAAAATTATTTTATTTATACCTTCCTTGATATATCTGGTTAGTCAAAAACATTAACCCATATTATTTTTTTAATGCACAAAACACAAGAACAAAAGAGTTTCATGGATATTCAGGTGATAAGTATCCATAAGGTAAGAAGATATAACTTACTACCTATCAATAATCTTGGAAGAAGTGCCCAAGAAAATGAATCAAAGGTATAAAAATATGTTTCATATGTGGAAATGGTGGGACTAGAGCTATAAACTACTGAGGAAAATTTAAGTGTTCAGGCTAAAAGATATAGGGGAATAAAATGCATAAAAAGTTATCAATTTAATGTTTTAAATTCTTATAGTTTGGTCATTATAAAAATTGATTCCCTTAGTGGAAATATCATAAATTCAATCAACAAGATCATATGAATAAATTTTTATCAATGTCTTATACTAAAGATAATGAAACTAACAATAGAATATAAATGGTATGAATTATTTTAAAAAAATATTATGATTAAATCAGGTTACATGATTAGACATAGAATACTAAATTTTATGAAATGATTTATGTTTTTATTTTAGGAATGAAATATTAATAAATAAGACAAAAAATCATGGTTGAAGGTTTATGAAGGACGTTGAATTATAAGAGTGTGTATATATAGTGTTTCAAGAGTGGTGATGTAGTGATTTATTATTTAAGGATTGATAAGTTTAAATATGATCACATTTTTAAAGGAATTTGTACCCCTTTGGATATTTTATGTGACATGATATTAATATGATTAAGGATGTTTTGGGATAAAATTATTATGTATTATTAAATGATTGTGGTATATGAAACCCTTATGATTAAGATGGGTTTCAGTGATAAATTCCTTTAAGGAAGAATGCAATTATATTGTTTGGAAAAATATTTAATGGTATTGATAACCTTTATAGTTAATATGATCATCGATGTTAATATGGTTAGTTGGGATAAAGGTTTGTCACATTTTTGGAACATGTGTTTTATAGTATATATCACCATGGGATTCAAAAGTGACTTGGTGACTACGTTATTTATGTAATTTTTGATGAAGTTTACTATATTGGAAACATTATATGATTATGGAAAATGGAATTTTAGGAAGGAATATTGAGTTAATTTATGGAATCATGTATGATTTAGTTGTGTAATTATGATAATTTGGGTTATTTGTTGAAAATATTAGCATATCATTGAGATTACACGATTTGGGCATATTAATTTTTGGTATTTGACTTTATGAGTGATTGATGTTCCTTGGAGACAAATATTACGTTAATTTTAGAAGAATACTTGACCAAATAATTATAGTCTATTGGTATAAAATTTTATGTCATTTATTTTGATGAGTTTTAAAGTTAGTTATCTATGGAATGATTTTAGTTGAACAATGGGTCTTAACTTTTCTTATGCTAATAATTTTTAGTTTTATTTAATGTATATAGACATGAGGAATAACTTATAATGTCTTTTTAGATCTTATAATCCATTTAAATCTAATTTTAATGGTATGGGAATGAAAAAATCATCATGGTTATTTATCATTATGAATATATGATTAATTAGAGAATAAAAACTACAGAAAGAAAAACCAGATAATAAAATTGTTTATAGAGAATGTAAAGAAATAAAATTATTATATTATTGAATATTATAATTCATGATGGAAAATTAATTCCTCAATATAAGGTTAGTATAAAACATAGATAATTCCCTCCACTAGTATAGATCTAGATGGGGCTCCCAACTTCACAGGGGTACCATAATTGGATGAACGAGAGGGTATGGAATCACCATCAAAACCAAGCACTGTGCATCTCTGAATGGGGAAATTATTGTTGTACACAATTTGTGAGTTTGATAAAAAATAATGTTGTGTGGGTATGCTCTGGTGGTGTCAATTCTCCATGGCCTTTAGGGCCATGTATGAGAACATATATATGTCTTTCAGGTCTATGGGCCTTATAAGGTTCCCCCTATACCATTGAAAGGGTGATTATCAAAAAATAATAAAAATATATATGGTCTTCAGGCTTTCAGGTGAATTAATCAATGCAAGAATGAGGAAGATAAATCTATTGGGTATTATGTTTGAAACAACACATAAGGGTCAAGGTATTATTTTTTAAACCTTTTCATAAATACGAGTCTCATAATGGTAATTTCATGTTTTAATAAATATTTTTCCAAGTAAAAACATACAAATTAATGTTACATTCAAAACTAATTGAAGTATATTTGTATTAAATGTCTATTTCCTTCCACCTTTTAATATTTTGTATCCACCCATTGGAATTGATTCTAAAAAAAATTTAAACCCTTTTTTAGACACAAGATAAAATTGTGAGGATATAATTTCATTAAGGGAGAAGAATCAAATACCCTTATATTTAAGAGTATAGATTCCTTTTATTGAATACTATGTTTGATATGTATAATACACACAACACCAAACATTAACAAACAACAACATTGATATTTTACTATGGCCATTATAACCTAGCAGTTGGATTTCCATCTATGAATATATGTGAAACAATTATGAAATATATGTTGAAAGGATTTTATAATACAAATTTATTTAATATTTTTTATGCAATAATTACAAAATTTTGAATTATAATAAATAAATCATATAGGGTTACTAAAATTTAATGTTTAAAAGGGTTATTATTCTTTGAAAATGGGTTTTATTTATAGTAAATATGTTTCATTTTAAAGAAAAATATCCTTATTTATAGATTTAAATATATTTACAAATTATTTTTTATAAATTCAAACAAATATATAATCATTTATCCATTTATTATCAATTTATTAGAAATAAATATAAAACCATTTGATGTAAAAAATATATATTTTACATGAAAATATTTTTAAGTGCATAATGTGTTTTTATCTTAAAACATTATGCAAATCATGGTTATGTAACTATTTTGAAGAAATTTATTGAAAATATACTCAATGGGGTAAATTTATAATTATATAATTTTTTTGTTAATTTAATGATAATAAATTCATAGAGTTCTTTAAATTACATTTTTCTAAAAAAAGGATTTATGCATTTTATGCATGGATATTGAAATTATTTTCAGAAACATTTAGAAAATTTATTTTTTAATTTATGATTTATTTTTTGATTCATCATATCAAATTTTTCTTAGGTTTAATTTTTATGATTTTTGAAGCTTATTGGTTAATTTTTTAAATAGTGAAAATGCTAATTTTTATGAAAACTATCATTTCATTTTAATTATTTAAAAGATACTAATGTGTTTAATTTTTTTAAAGTATAATTATTCTCCTTTGACTAAAAATAATCTAATTAATTCCATAAAAATCCTAATTATAATCTATTGTGATAAAAAACATTTTTAGGGTTAAAAATCATTTTTCTAATAAATGGGGATTATTGAATATTCATTCTAATATTAAAATTTATTTCATCCACTTATACTAATTGAAACTTTAAAAAATGATTTCTTATTTTGAATAAGGTATTTACAATTTATTAATGAGGTCAATTTTATTTTTGGTTATAATGAATAATTACCATGGTAATAAATAGTTTCTATATTAAGGGTCAAAATGGGTTAATTAAGGTAAATAATAAGTTATAAGTTAATAAAATCATAACTTATTTCTTATTTGACAAGAGAATCTAGAACATCAGCACCATAACTTATATATTGGATTGATTTTGTGGCATGTTTCAATGATTAATACATTTATAATATATAAAAGTATATATAAAAGTTTCTCATTCCCTTCACTTATAAAAGGGAACCTCATCCTGTATCATCTTGTATTTTCCATGTATTGTTTTTAGATATTATATGGATTGATTTTGAGACCGGGTGCTGAGAAGGTGTGCGATTTTGATACTCAGGGTGCCTAGAAAAATTGTTTGAATAATATTAAAATATTATATAGCACACATGTCTAGTTTTCCTAAAAAAGTTGAATAAATTCTAAACAGGTTCCTAGATCAGAAATACGAGGGCACCATTGCATTCAGAGTAGCAATTTACCTTAGGAAAATCCTAACATTGACCGACATGGGTCAACTGTGAAAAGTAATTTTTTTAAAGTTTTAAAGAATAAAATAAATTAAGTTTTTTTATTTAATGTTACACAATGATTCAAGAATGTTTCTTTTTTTTTAAAATCATTTGTCATAGAATTCAGTGTTATTGCGATAACCTTGGAATTCCTCTAATGTGTGGATAAAGAACCCTCTCCAATGAACGATGAAGTATTGGAGATCAGATCATGGATCATCATGCCAATGATGTTGGAGGATCATGTCAACAACGACAAAGCAATCACTCCTCATAAAATACATATCCAACTTGAGGTAGGGAATTTATTTTCCATCATGGTTTCCCCATTCTTAAATTCTACTATGAAGTCAGACCAACCCATGAAAAAGTTTATCTATGGTTCGATCATTTTCTGGATGGATATTTCTTGTGGGGTTTTAACAGGAGATAGATCTTTATGATAATTATAGCTCTTTGTTTATCCTTATAATGAGAATGAATCAAGGTAGATATGAACAAAGTCCTAGGTTCATTCTTATGGTATTCTTGGTGCTTTTATCTTCCCCCGTTCATGGTGTTCTTCACCGTTGTACCCTCATGGTCATGGCTCGACCTGCCTGGAGGATCTGAACGTAATTAGACCCCTGGATTGGTAGAAAGATGAAGTGAAGGCCAAATCGATGTAACTAAAGACCCAAGGATCATAGAAGTGGTCTTGTTTCATAAATTGGACCATCTAAGGGGGAATTATGGCCCCAAAAGGGGGTCACCGATGCACATTGTGGTGGAGCCGCGTGGACACGGCGACCCGACCATGTGGGAGCCCGTGGTAGCTGGCCGCAGGATGCGGTGGTCTATGTAGAGGGGAGTGTGTCCACAGGAGCTGCAGACGCGGAGTCGCACCGTGTGGACTGGACCTGGAAATAGGATGGGTTGGGACAGTTGGGTGGTCTGACCCAGCGGTCCAGGACAGGTCAATTTAGTGGGTCGGTTCATACTCGGGCAGCCAGACCGGGCCACGTTCAACCACCACAGTTGTTCCACGAGCAAGTGATCCCCTTCTGAATTTTCAAATGCCTGTAACTTTCAAACCATGTGTCGGTTTGACGAACCATCTACAGTGTTGGGACCCTTGATAAAAGACGGCCATTTTGAAATATCCCAAGTGGGTTTTTGTAGAATTATGCATATTACCTAATTGTTTGAGGAGTAGGTTCTCCTAGAACGAGTGTGATTTGAGAGAAATCCTGTGGATGGTTGTGATATAGGGACTGGGAGTCTCATGGAGACTATGTGACTCACAAATACTATGTGTATTATAGATACTAGGTGTATTATAAAGACTGTTTGACTCCCAAATACTGTTTTTCTTATAGAGACTGTGTGTCTCATGGAGACTGTGTGACTCCCAAAGATTGTGTGTTTTACCAAGATTGTGTGTCTCATGGAGACTATGTGTCTCATGAAGATTGTGTATCTAAAGAAGGCTATGTTTCTCATTGGAGAGAGTGTATCTAAATATTCTTGATATATGGTCCATGGAAAGATGTATTTAAGGAGCTAACTATACTATTCCTTCATGGTATTTCCTTTGTGGTATTTTCTATGTGGTATTTTCTTTTGTGGTGTTTTCTATGTGGTTTTTTCTTTGTTGTCTTCCTTCATGGTTTCAGGGTGCCTTAATGAGTATTGTTTTACTCACCCCAGCATGGTCTTTTCTTATATGTGTAATGAATTTTTTAGATGAGTGACCTATTGATAGAGTCCAGGGTGGAATAGGACCGGATAAAGCTTTCTGAGTTCAGGCAGGCCGAGGTGTTCCTACAGCTTCGAGCAGTAATCACAGTACCTTTGTCTACAGGTTGGAATTTGTGGTTTATATACTTTTCTTTTGTTGGGATTTTATTCTTGCCTAATTTTCTTTACTGCACTTCACTTTCCTATCATACTCTATTGGTTGGGACATAGCATATGCATGCATTTTTTTACTTAGTGTTTTTACATTTCAGCTTTTGTGGCTTAATGACGTGTGCTTGTGTACAAGTACTTAGGAAGATGCCTCCTATTTGTGGGATATGCATACTTAGTTATAGTCACCATCCCCTAGCCTATTGGAGGTGGGTTTGGGGTAGTCATGGTATGGGCCCCTCTGGGACAGGTCATGATAGAGTGGTATCAGAGCTAGGTAGGTTCTACCTTAGGACCAAGATTCTATGGGTTTGGTTTGGGGAAACAATGTTAAGTGTTTTGAGTTCAGATTTAAGGCCAGGGAATCTAGTTTTGGTGCAACGACCAAGGTATCAATACACTAGGACTCTGATTTCTGGTTTTTGACTAAGTACATGAAAACACTAGTTGCAGGAAAAAAATAATGGTACATGCATCATATAGGAATGGGTTGTATTTTCCATGTCCTTCTTGAGTCAGTTCTCTAGAGATACTCTATTAATCATGGTACATATTTTTTTTATAGGATGAATCTAAGCATACATACAACTAGGTTTTTATTGCATGATCATGGGGATGATCCATCTAGCGACGAGGTGTCGGTATAGGGGCACGTACTAGAGATATCACCTCTGGGTGGTTTTCTAGTGATACCACCACCCGTCGTGAAACAGTTAATACCAGAATTACTGGATAAGGATATACATATATTGAGTGTGTTACATGAGTTCTATAGGTAGTGAACTCCTATTTTTTGGGGTTAGCCCGACCCCAAGTAGCTGAGGATTGGCAGGAGGCAGTTGCATGTGTCTTCCTCCTTGTGAGGATGCCTTATGACCAGATGGAAGTCCTTGCCACAAGTCCTTTCTAGAGGTCAGCAGGGCGATGGTGTAGCTTAACAACCAAGAAATAAAATGAGATTAATCTCTCTTGGGTAAACTTTGAGTGTCCCTTCATAGAGGAGTTCTTTTCGTCTACTTTCTGATCAGTGTTCATATAGGAGCTTCTGTATCTACAGTAGGGAAGCCTGACTATGATAGAGTACTTGCTGAGGTTTATCAATATTTCATGTTATTCTATGGATATGGTATGAGACCAGTTCTTCAGGGCTTGGACCTTAAAGTAGGGCCTACTCTGGGAGATCAGGTAATCCATGATATCCCGTAGAATTATTACTTATTTTAGGGTACTTGAGTGAGCTCTTCTGGTGGAGAGTTTTCTAGAAGAGCAGTCATTGGAAGTGGGAGCTACCAAAAAACACCAGGTAGATGAGACATTAGTATAAGGTAGTCGATGGTATTTTTAGGTACCCAAGTGGGTTAGGAACTTGGGGGGATGATCCCATGGCATAGGATCAGCGGTGTGGGGCTCCTAGGGTGGATCTAATTAGACAAGGGACGTGATGTGTTGTGTGTATAGCGGTTAGGGACATCTAACTCGAGATTTCCCAACCTGTCATACGTCTGAGTATGAGATGGTTGATGGACCACTGAGGGAGAGGTAAATAGTGGAATAGGGTGGTTCATAGGGTAGAGTATGTGGCAGAAGAGTAAGAAGGGCGGTAAAAGGTGGGAAGTGGTCTGACATACTACCACCTCCACCCCGAGATGGTCCACGATAAACTCAGGGAGATGGTGTAAAGAAATAATGCTAGGTTCAGGCGATGGAGGATTACAACCCCAGGGATACAGGGATTATTAGAGGTATGATATATGTTGTTTCCACCTTAGTTGTAGTTTTTATAGACACAGATTCTAGTCATTATTTTCTTTCCATAAACCTTGTTTGAGTTTCATAGATTCTGATTGAACCATTGACTCAACCGTTACACTTAGAGACCCTTATGGAACACGATTTGATGATCACACATAGGTGCTGACAGTGTGACCTTACTCTTGGAGGCGAGAGTTTGGTTGGGATCTCTTGGTAGTGGTGATGAGGCCTTATGAAATTAGTATTGGTTTGGACTAGTTATCCACTATCCATGGTCAGATTGGCTATTTTAGGAAGGGAGTGTAGTGTTTTCGCATTGGTGAGACCATATTTTCCTTTTTCGACGAAAAGGAAACCCATGTAGTGATGTATGGACTCACACATAGGATGGTAAAGTTGATCACTCATCAGTTGGCTAGCTTGACCCTCAATGCAGTGGATGATACGAGTCATTAGTTTCCTGCAGTAGTGGGGGAGTATGAGGATATCTTTTATAAGGATGTTCTAGGATTACATCCCCAAAAGGAGACAGAATTATTCATTTATCTATACCCAGGGACGACACTGATATCTACACATGCATGTTAGATGGCTCCTACAAAGCTTCATGAGATGAGGGAGCAGTTGGAAGACTTATCGGGATGGGCATCATGAGACCCAGTATTTCATCCTGGGCAGTCATAATTTTGTTTTCCATGAAGAAATATGGGAGCTTGAGGTTATTTACATACTTTTGGTGCCTGAACCAGGTGACCATGAAGAATAAGTATCCACTACCAATGATCGATGACCTCTTCTATTAGCTTAAAGGGGTGTGGTGGTTCTCGAAGATTGATCTCAGATCTGGCTATCCCTAGCTACGAGTACAGGATGGGGATATACTAAATATGACCTTCATATGTTGTTATAGCCACTATGTGTACTTGGTGATTTCTTTTTTCATGACGAAAACCCCAACAATGTTAATGGGACTCATAAATAGGATCTTTCATCCTTAACTAGACCGGTTCGTGGTGGTTTTTGTTGATAACATCCTAGTATACTCAGAGTCCAAGGAGGAGCATGTGTGACACTTGAGGATGGTCCTAGACACACTCTGATAGTAGCGAATTTATAGGAATCTCTCAAAGTGTCAATACTTGATTCGAGAGGTCCATTTTCTATGAAACATCATTTCAAAGGCTGGAGTTGCAGTGTATCTAGTGATGATTGAGGTGGTTCATTCTTGGGAGTCACCCAAGAGTGTTACTGAGGTGCGAAGTTTCCTTTGTTTGTATGGGTACTATTATAGGTTTTTAACGAACTTCTATAGAGAAGTAACATCCTTGATAGATTTTAAATTAAATGGGTAGGCATTCATGTGGAAGTAGAAATTTCAGGAGATATTTTAGCAGTTGATATAGAGTTTGACGAGTGCTCCCATCTTGAGATTACTAGAGGAGGGTTCCAAGTACATAGTGTTCTATGATGCAGTTGAGGAATATTTTGACGAATGCTCCCATATTGATGTAGGGGAAAGATGTGATTGCCTATGGTTCACTCCAGTTGATACCACAATAGTAGAACTATGCAACCCATGATCTTGAGTTAGCAGTGACAGTCTTTACATTGAAGATGTGGTGACACAACCTAATGGGCGAGTGGTTTATCATATACTCTAACCACAAGAGTCTAAAATATATCATCTCTTGGAAGTATTTGAACTTGAGACATAGGTGATGGCTAGATTTCTTCCAGGACTATGACTTTGAGATTGCCTATACTCCTAGGAAGGGGAACATGGTGGAAGATGCTCTCAATGGGAGATCTAGTTCACAGTTACTGAATGAGGCATCAGAGAATTTAGCCTTGTTGCAGATATCTTTTGTGGATAGAAATAGGGCAACTTACCTCAAGTCGATCATTGTCACCCCTCCACTCTTACAACAAGTCTGAGAGGCATAGCTTAGGGATACCGATTGTGAGACTTTACATACTGAAATTTCCAAAGGGCTTTCCCTTGATGGATATTTGAAAGGTGGGGAGCGCATCATTCATTTTAGAGGACGCACAATAGTACCGGTGGCTTTATGGGAGGAGGTCTTAAGGGGTTTTAATATATCTCATTTGGAGGTACATCCATGTGTGGAGAAGGTATAACAAGACCTCCGATATCAGTTTTGGTGGTTGAGAATAAAGAAGGGAGTTATAGATCTTGTTTCTCGATGTATCACTTGCCAGCAAGTGAAGGCTGAGAATCAAGTTTCAATGGGTTTGACTCAACCTCTAGAGGTTCTATAATGGAAGTGGGATGGGATATCTATGGACTTCATTATAGGTTTACCATGTACGTCGAGGGGACACAATACCATCTAGATGATCATTGAACGACTCACCTAGTCGACCAACTTCCTAGCTATTTGGGTGTAGAGTTTAGTAGAGAGCCTAGAACGCCTCTACATGTAGGATATAGTTTGACTCCATAGAGTTACATCAATGATATTATTAGATCATGATGCTAGCTTTACATCCCGGTAGTGGAAGGGAAAACAAGAGGCATTTGGGACTCAGTTATGCTTGAGAATAGTGTTTCACCCACAGATAGGTGGCCACACTGAGCAGACCTTTCAGGTTATGAAGGACATGTTTTGTGGTTACATACTAGATTTTTGTTGTAGTTGAGAGAATCACCTACCTCTGGTGGATTTTTCATATAACAATAGCTGCCATTCCACCATTGGTATGGCGCCATTCGAGACCATGTATGGGCGACCATGTAGGTCACCACTTTGCTGGATGGACCTAAGAGAGTCAGTACTCATGGGCCCAGAGATGGTGCAGGAAACTACCAAGAAGGTGAAGGTTATCTAGGAGCATATGAATACTACAAAAAACTATCAAAAATCTTATGTTGATAGGAGATGGAGGCCTTTAGAGTTTGTGGAAGAAGACCACATGTTCCTTCAGGTGTCACCTCAAAATAGATTACAGAGATTTGGTCAGGGTGACATGCTATCTCCGAGGTTCATTGACCCTTTCCATATTCTTCATATAGTTGACAAGGTGGCATACCACTTGGATCTACCTTCGTAGTTAGAGTATATGAATGACATCTTCCATGTGTCATAGATGAGGAGGTACATGCATGACCCATGACACATCATTAACTAGGGAGAGCTAGACATCGATAATGGGGAAAATTTTATCGAGTAACCAGTGGAGATCGAGGATCGATAGGATAGGATCCTTCATTGGCGTTCAATTATTAAAGTGGGCATTTGGTGGTATCACATAATCTCTAGGAGGGAACATGGGAGCGGGAGGCTCAAATTCATGCTCAGTACCCTTATTAATTTGAGTAGCCCTTTTGTTTTGGATTTCGAGGACATAAATCCCCAAGGTGGGAAGAATGTAACATCTCATATTTTCCATGTATTATTTTTAGATATTATATGAATTACTTTTTAGACTAGGTGATGTGACGGCGTGAAATTCTGATGCCCGAGGTGCCCAGAATAATTATTTGAATAATATTAAAATATTATATAGCACGCACAAACATATTTATAAAAAAGGTGTAATAACTATTAAGAGGTTGCCTGAATCATAAATACAAGGGCACTATTGCATTTATAGTGGCGACTTTACCTTAGGCGAGGCCTAACATCAACTGGCATGGGTTGACTGTGAAAAGTAATTTTTGGATGCTTTAAAGAATAGAATAAATTTAGTTTTATTTTATTTTACATTACACTAGAATGAAACGATGTTTATTTTTTTAATAATCCTTTTTCATAGAATTCAGGGTTATCTCCATAACCCTATAATTCCTCTAAAATGTGGAGAAAGAACTCTCTCCAACAAATGATGATGGATCAGAGATCATATCGTGGATCGTCGCACCAATGGAGTTGGAGGATCTCTTCAATGATGACAAAGAAACATATCCTTGTCAATGACTGATCTAACTCAATGTAGTGCATTTATTTTCCTTATTGTTTTTTGTATTCTTAAATTATATAATGATTACGGACCATCCCATGAACATGTTGATTATTGGTTTGATCGTTTGTGGGATAAATATTTGTTGTGGGGTTTTAATTGGAGATAGATCTTTGTAATAATTATGGATCTTTATCTATCCTTATAAAGAGAAAGAATCAAGTCTGATATGAAAAAAGGTTGAGGTTTGTTCATTATGTATTCTTTGTGCTTTTATCATCCCCGTTCGTGGCATTCTTCGCCGATGGACCCTAGTGGTCATGGCTCGAACTGTCGGGAGGCTCTGAGTGCAATCAGACCCCCAGATTGCTGGAAAGACAAAGACAAGGCTGGATGTAACACCCTAAGATTTCATAGTACATTGTCCTTTCAAAGTAATTCAATAACTTTCATTACACACAACAACGAGTTCAAGCGCACCACAACTGACAAAACTAGCCGTTCAAAAAGCGGTTATGAATAGTATTAACTGAATTTTAATTTAATATACTCCATATAATTTTAGAATCCATATTATGTGTTTATTAGACATTATATAAGAACAAATTTATTTTTTTTTCAGATAAAAGAAGTATTTTTCAAAAAATGCAATTTTACCGCTTTTTAATGGAAAACCATTTTAAAAACCAATATTTGACAGTTTTATACATTTAATTTAATGAAATTAAATTATTTTTTAGAATTGGGACATAAAAATTTATTTTGGATAAATTTTTTGTACTTTTCTGATAACCTTCATATTTTGACGAATAGTGAAAAATACTAAATTTTAATTACAAACAAATTTTTTAATTGAAATATTTTATAGTGTGAATTTATACATTTGAATGGTTTTAAAGTTTCATTAGATTATATTTTTATCATTTAATATAATTTAGTTCATTAGATGTTATTTCACTTTTATAGCAGACATAAACAAGTGTCAATCTTTTGATAGTTATTATTTCTTAAAAACACGCATTTTTATTATGACAACAAGAATTAATATTAAATTGATTTATACCACTTATGTGTTTTGAATTTGCAAAAATTGATTCCATATTTCGAATCAGGAGGTCCAGATTGTAGAAATAGGTAGCTTTTATTTTTATACATTATGAATATTTACTTCAGTAAATATTTTATTTATCATGGTTAAAGGGGTAAATCCGATAAATAAGGGTAAGAAAAATATATTATAATAATATTAAATTATCCTAACATATATCATGTCGTAATTGGCTGATATATGTCTGACCATGGAAATCCTTGGGTTGATTTTGGTACCCCATGGATCCACTTGATAGTTATAATGAAACTTTGTATTAATTAATTTTAAAGTAATCAAAAAAATGACAAAAACATATATCTTTTAGTAAAACAATTTTTAAAAGAGGCTATATAAGTTATCTCTTCGACTATAAATATTAATTAGAAATATAAAATGATTTCCTACATATTTATATTTTATATATACCTTTTAGACATTAAATAATTAAATTTATTTATGACACAATGATAATGCATTAATTACCATAATAATGAATGATTAAAATAATTGATATTATAAACATCCAAAAAAATGTAATTTGAGACTTTGGATGAATTAAACTAATTTTTTAGGTTAATATGACATGTTAGGGTTGATTAAATAAATTATATTGGAAGTGATAAATTTTTTATGGCTTTCAAAAAAATAAAATACTAAATAGTGTCAAAATTGAAATAATTGAATTTAAAAAAATACTATATTATTAATTGATATACTATTCTTAAAAGTCTAAGGCTAAAAAAAAGACTTATATAAGGTTATATATATTAATAATTAACCACTTGGAGTTCTCTGGTCTTGTTATAGTAAGTTTATTAACCAGATAATATAAAAATACAAAGAGACATGGTACATGTCAAACAATTTAACTAAGAGTTAAATCTAAATGATAAGGTTAATATGGTGAACTAAACCTGTCTAAAACATATAGTTTGAGAGGTTTTCGACCCATTCCCACCATATCCTTGAAATAAATCAATTTTTATCCATTATAATCTGAAAAGTATTTTATTATAAAATAATATTTCAAGCTTTTCCTAAAGTGACCCTGACCTCTCTTATAAAAGGGTACTTCCCCTTCTATTAATTTCACACCTTCAAAGCCATTTGGCTCGGACGAAAACAACCCTAAATATCCTCAAAAATTTCATCACATTATCCTAGAGTCATTACTTTGGTCATAAAGCTAACCTAAGGAGCTATTTTGATCAAATAAAAAGGATGGACCTGAAGAAGAGGTAAATATTTCATCCCCTCTTTCAAGTTCTTTTCTTCTTCCACTTCCTATTTATTTGTTGTTTCTATTATAAAATAATAAATCCACGATATTATATATATTGTTATGTTATTATAAAAATGGTACATCCATATTAATTATTCTATCCATCATATGAATGACAAATTCACCATACGTGTGTACGTACGACTTACCGTCTCCACGTCGTGGTGTAGTTGTTATTCATTACATTATTTTTTTGGATGGGTATAATAATGATGTATAATTGATTTAAATAATAAATATAACTTGTTAATTATTCAGTATATATGTCATACCATCTATTCACATACAATTTTAATATCAAAAGTATGATATTGTTGCCCGTGTGTACGTACGGATTACCGTCTCCACGAACGCGATGAGATTAATTTCCCCATCATAACCATTCAAGAATAATTTTACTTTGATGATTAAAGATAATGTTTGTGAACTTAATATCATTATGTATATTTATCAAATAAATCCTATCCAAAATAAACATGACTTATGTAACAACATATATAAAGGAAAACGAATCAGTTTACACCCAAAATGACGATAATACTAAAATATTATTAACAATGTAATATTAGAAGATCATATATGATATAATATTTATGTATATGGTTCTTTTATAATTTAATAATAATGATTTAACTATTACACATGAGGTTAACATACCCTCGTCCAAGGAAAAGTACAAGGTAAGGGGTTTTCATCTCACTTTTATTCCTGTGAGATTCATGCTATATTTTCCACTATTACCTTTTGTGTGGTGTATGTACTGCCCATGATTATATTGTTTGCATAATATACTTATGGGTATTTAAATCATCATTAGATTATCCTTCTTTCATGGGGTGTATGTTTTGTAAGATACCAAATCGGTAAGGGAATTTCAAATTTCAATTTCACCTCATTTGATTTTACATAAACTTCATTGATTACTTTACTCCAAAATTATGTGTGAAATAACTATTTATTTACTTATGTAGTAATTTACGCTCCGCTTTGGGTGGATATACTTTTGATAAACATAATCACTCCATTGATAAATTCTCAAGTTATTTATATAAACTTGATAAGAGTAATTTTAACTCAATTTATATTCATTGAGTTAAACATCCAAGTCATTGGTGTTGTTTTTACAAGAATATGTATGAATTTCCTATGATGTATTTACAGTAAATATCCAATCATATTGAGTGTATTTATATTTTTAACACATAATTATTTCATTGATTGTTTCTTTAACCTAATGATACGGTCTTTATAAATGAATTCATCTCAACTTACATTCCATTGAGACTTCTATGTTGTTATGTGCCAATTCACTTTTATTTTGTGTTTATACTATATATTGAAATACTATATCATGAACCCCATTATTCTCATAGTACTATAAAGTTTTTATTACCTAAATTATTTTTTATTCAATCTTCAATAATTTGGTTAGAAACTCTAACTAAAATATCATTTCAAATGTTTTAAAAATTTATTCTTCTAAATATTTCTCTTTAATGATCGTGTTTTAAAAATGGTGTTAAGGTTTTACTAATATATATGGAAATTAATGTTTTAAAATTGATATTAATTTTAAAAGTTTCAAAGTGGTATGGTACACTTTGATTCAAAAATCTATTTTAAACAGATTCTTGATAAATTATGTGACTTTTAAATGATTTCATGAAAAAGGGATATTTCTCTCAAAGATTTTTACTCATCATTTTCAACTATGTCAACATCCTTTACAGGATATTATTCTTGATCAAGGTTGATTTATTATACTAATCTTCCATATTTTATTGACGTTTTTGTGATATGTTTTACTGTGGATGTGTTATTTTTATACCATTCATGGTTTATGGATAACGTATTGAAATTTCATATGCTAGTTTTAATACGAATGTTTATCTTATGTTTCAACCTTTTCAAATGAGGAATGTATTGGACTTAGTAAATGATGGGTGGAGCCCGCTATATCTCATCGATGTATTAGTAGGACTCATGAGACAATTAGACATGGAATTGGCTGAGGCCTTTCCCAATTTGATATATGGTTTTGGCCGAGGCCTAAATCATTTTTTGACGTCTTGGATGAGGCCTTCACAAGATGTTTCAGAACGACCGACATTATACATTCCATCATTATGAAAATATTATTGATGGTTCGTGTTGTTATTCGACTAGTAGAATACCTATGACTATGTTTTTTATGTCATTACTTACATAGATCATATTCCTGCCATAAAGTGTTCATGTATGTTATTTTTAAAGGAACATGTTTTCAATTATTCACCATGCCTAATTATTATGTTAACTTCCAATGTATTGCTTACCCTTACTGAGCATTTGAGCTCACACTTTTCTTATGTTTCATTTTCCCAGGATATGAAGAAGTTAGTTATGACTGAATTGCAGGCATAATCTAGGAGGCTTGGATGTTTCTAATAGAATAAATTAGTGTTGAATTTGTTTTCAAGTTGTAATGTTGAACTTCTATATGTATCTTGTTTCCATGAAAACTAAACTAATTGTACCTTTGGGACTTTATTCCTTGTAATCATTCCAATGTCTTATAATAATGCACTGGCTCTAGGCTTCTAGGGTCGGGGCGTTACAGTTGGCATGAGAATAACTTTAGAAATAACCTTGGAAACTAGATTTAGAAAAAACTATGATTATAAAATACTACCCTAAGATAGACGTTGAGAATTAGTATAGAATAAAATCCAAAAATTTTGGTAATGTAAATATTGTATGGGTTTTCTAAGAAATACATCCATGTATGGATACGAGAAGGTAGAGGCAGCTCTGGCACAGATGCACCTAGGAGTGAAAACTCCGACATGTAGTTTTGGTATTGACCCGAGATATCTTGGTACACAACAATAGACCTTGTTGCACTCTTCGTTACGACACTTCAAGGGGATTTGATTAGGATAATTCACATTTTCTTTACAAACCGACCTGAATTATTTGAATATAAGATGAGAATAAATAACCTTGGTTAATCCTAAGGTGTTTTAGATTGAAAATAAGGTGTTATAATATTCTCTAAATGATTTTATGACTCATACTATGCTTTCTTGTGTTAGTCAATGGCTGGATTCCAAGGAAGTCATAGTAACATTGAACATGATGTATAAGGTGGAAACAATGGTTTAAATGAGAAACGAAATGGAAAATTTATAGGTGTAAAAGATATCGTGTTCATGTCGAATCAGTTTTCCAAAAATATGATCAATAACATATATATTAACCAACTCCCGGACTCAACAATGAAGAAAAAGGCAGTGAATGATAAGAGCTTCAGCAGTAGAGACCATGGAGAAAAGAAAGCTCAATTTCCATCATACAGGAAATGTGGAAGGAGACACCTAGGAAAGTGTATCATTGGAACAAAGAAATGATTTATTTGTTGGAAAGAAGGACATAAAGTAAATAAATGTCGAGGAAAAATAAAGATTACTATTGAAGAAAATAAAAATGATCCCAAGAATCCATTTATAGTAATTTTACATAAATTTAGGGGACCTAGCCATTTCTCTAGTGAATTCCCTATTTTATAGGATAACCTCTTGGTCAAGGAAGAACCTATATGAAATAAATGGATAGAGAAATGTTTAAAAGTATTAGTGCTCCGTGTTGATGGGATTACTTTGGAAGACATTTCTCTTGTATGTGTAACCTTGTAGTTTGTTATGTGAAAATGATATTTTAGGAATATTTATCTTTTCTATTGTAGATATTGTTAAAAATAACCATTAGGGTTTATATGGTCCTTGAATTTGAGGAAATTAGAAGTTACCAAATTTTGTGATGAAAATGCGAGGAATGTGATAACATTTGTGGTGAAATTATGCTATGGTTATTTTGAGGAATTTATTTCATTTTAGAAATGTTATAAAATATTATTTTTGAAAAATGACAACATGCAGACTGTGTGACAACCCATCGCGTCGGACAAAGCTATGGGAATCTAACCCACAACCCGAGTGCAATTGGGATTTGTCACCTACCACTAGACTATGTAAAGTCCCAGGTTAGTGTGACTAATTATTTTTAGATAAATGATTTTATTGATCAATAATAAGTTTATTTCGGATCTTATGTCTTATCAAATGGATATCCTTAGTATAGGAATGTGATTTGGTTATTAAGTGATAAATGTAATTTTGGAAGACGTTTTCTCTATTGGGAACACTATTTGCCTAAGAAAAATAGAATACTATGGGATTTCATTTGAGGAGTAATGGTAGATTTTAATCAATATTTTTATTGTGTATTTATAGCTATTTGGGTTATTTATGGAAATTATTTACCTATTATAGATAATATGGGTTTAGGTTAATTACTTTTAAGTATGTGACTTTTAGAGTAATGGATTTTTTAGAGATACAATTTAACATATAAGACTATGTAATCAAATTCTTCTAGGTTTTGGGTTTCAATATTAGTTTGGATTATATTAAATGATTTTAAGGACAATTGTTTATTTAATAGTATTTATTAATCTTTGGGTATTGTTGGTTTAATTTTAGAAATTAAGATTAATATTTATTTCTCCAAAGGATTATACTTTTTGGGGATCACATGATCTTGTACTAATCATTTTGGATTTGGTTAATCTCTAAAGACAAGGTAAATATATAGTTTATCATTTTTGGATCATGTGATTCTCTAGAAGTTGATTCTAGCATTTCAGGTGTGATGAAGTCATCTTGAATACTCATAGTTCGAAAAAGATGAGTTACTGGTATAAATTTATTAAATGATGAAACTATACTTAAAAAGAAAGTATATATCTTTATGTTCTTAGTCAATATCATAAATAAATTCCTTAACTTTATGAAATAGAACTTCAAACAAAAAAACTTTGTCTTTTAACTTTACCTACTGGTAAACTAATGACCGTATATCCCATCATAAGTGTGTGGTTTTCTTATTGTTAACTTTATTCTGATCATGTTTCCTATCATTATCCATCAGAACATGACACTTAGTTTATCTTCTATATCCATGTTTTCCTATATTGAATCCTATTATTGGTTATCTTGGGTGACCTATGGACTTCTCCTTGTTTCTTTTAAATTGATAGTTTTATTGACTATTTTTCTGATGTGGGAAATTCAATGAAATTCTCAAGCCCAATTTTAAAATTGTGAGGACTCAATTTCCAAAATGGGGGAAGAATGTAACAACCCAAGATTTCATATTATGTTATCTTTTCAAAGTAATTCAATAACTTGCGTTACATGCAACACTGAGTTCCAGTGCATCACAACTTACCAAACAAACTATTCAAAAAATGATTATGAATAGTATTATAGGAATTTTGATTTTAATATTCTCCATATGATTTTAAAATCCACATTATTTGTTTATTAGAAATAATTTATAAACAAATTCATTTTTTTTCAAATAAAAGAAGTATTTTTGAAAAAAATGCAATTTTACTGATTTTTAATGACAAACCCTTTTAAAAACCAATATTTGATAGTTTTATATATTAAATTAAATTTAATTAAATTATTATTTAGAATCATGACATAAAAAAATATTTTGGATAAATTTTTCCTACTTTTCTGGTAACTTTCATATTTTTATGAATAATAAAAAATATTAAATTTTAATTAAAAACAACCTTTTTAATTGAAATAATTTACATTCTTTAATTATACATTGGAATGGTTATTAAGTATCATTAGATTATATTTTTATCATTTAATATAATTTAGGTCATTATATGTTATTTCACGTTTAAACGAAACGTAAACAAGTGTCAATCTTTTGATAGTTATTATTTTCTTAAAAACACGCTTTTTGTTTTGACAATGATAATTAATATTAAATTAATTTCTGCCACTTCTGTGTTTTGAATTTAGAAAAATGGATTCCATATTTTGAATTAGGAGGTACAAATTTTGTAAATATGTAATTTTTATTTATAGACATTATGAATATTTACTTTAGTAAATATTTTATTTATCATTGTTAAAGGGGGAAATCCGGTAAATAAGGGTAAAAAAATATGATATAATAATATTAAATTACCCTAACATGGGTCCTATTTCTATTGGTTGATACATTTCAGACAATGTGAAACCTTGGGTCTATTTTGGGACCCCAAGGAGCCACTTGAGAGTGATAATGACACTTTAAATTAATTAATTTAAAGTAAAGACAAAATTAACAAAAACACATATCTTTTAATAAAACAATTTTTACATGGGGTTATATAAGTTATCTCTTTGACTATAAATATTCATTAGAAATATAAAAATATTTCATACATAATTATATTTTATTTATAATTTTTAGTCATTAAATAATTATATTTATTTATGACACAATGAGGATATAGTAGTTACCTTATTAAGGAAATATTAAAATAATTGATATTATAAATATCCAAATGAATGAAATTTGAGACTTTTGATTAATTAAACTAATTTGTTTGGTTAATATGACATGTTAGAGTTTATTAAATAAATTTTATTCAAATTTATAACGTTTTTATGGCTTTCAAAAAAATAAAATACTAAATAGTGTCAAAATTGACATAATTTAGTTTTTAAAACAACTACTATATTATTAATTGATATAATATTACTAAAAACCTAATATTTGGACAAAGGAATTATAAAAGGTTATATATATTAATAATTAACCACTTTTGGTTCTCTTGTATTGTTATATTTTGTTTATTAACCATATAACATAAAATAGAAAGAGACATGGTGCATGTCAAACTATTCAACTAAGAGTTAAATCTAAAAGATAAGGGTAATATGGTGACCTAAACCAATAAAAAACATATTTGTTGAGAGGTTTTCGACCCATACCCACCTTAACCTCTAAATAAATCATTTTGGAGCCATTTTAAACTGAAGATGATTTTATTATAAAATAATATTTCAAGCTTTTCCTAAAGTGACCCTCACCTCTCTTATAAAAGGGTACTTTCCCTTATCTTAATTTCACACCTCCAAAGACATTTGGCTCACCAAACCCAACCAAAATATCCTCCAAAATTCCCTATAATAATAATAGAGTCCTTTCTTTGGTCTGAAAGCCAACCTAAGGAGCCGTTTTGATCAAATCAAAAGGAATAACCTGAAGAAGAGGTAAATCTTTCATCACATATTTCAAGTTATTTTCTTCTTCCACTTCCACTTTATTTGTTTTTTCTATTCTAAAATAATAACTCCTGTATCTTATATATACTGTGATTTTATTATAAAAATTTTACAACCATATACATTATTTTATCCATCATATGAAAGATAAATTCACCATATGTGTGTATGTACGACTTACCGTCTCCACATCGTGGTGTAGTTTTATTCAATACATTATTTTTTTAAATGGGTATAATAATGATGTATAATTGATGTAAATAATAAATATAACATTTTAATGATTATTTATATATTAAATACCATTTATTTACATATTATCTTAATATCAAAATTATGATATTGTCGCTCGTGCGTACGTACATATTACCATCTCCACGAACGGGATGAGATTCATTTCCCCATTGTAACCATTCAAGAATAATTTTCCTTTGATAATTAAAGATAATGTTTAAGAACTTAATATAATTCTGCATATTAATCAAATACATAATATCCATAACAAACATGACTTATGTAACAAAACATATAAAGGAAAACGAATCAGTTAACACCCGAAAAGACGATAATACTAAAATATTATTAACTATGAAAAATTAGAAGATCATATATGATATAATATTTATGTACATGGTTATTTTATTATTTAATAATGATGATTTATCTATTATACAGGAGGTTAATGTACCCTAGACCAAGGAAAAGTACAAGATAAGGGGTTTTCATCTCACTTTTATTCATGTGAGACTCATGCTATATTTTCCACTATTACCTTTTGTGTGGTTTATGTACTGCCCATGATTGTATTTTTTGCGTAATATAATTTAGTTTATGGGTATTTACATCATCATTTGATGATCCTTATTTAATGTGGTGTATGTTTCGTATGTTACCAAATCGGTAAGGTAATTTCAAATTTCAATTCCCCCTCATTCGATTTTATGCAAACTTTATTGATTACTTTACTCCAAGATTATGTTTGGAATCAATATTTATTTACTTATGTAGTAATTTAAAATCCCCTTTGTGTGGATATAATTTTTATACACATAATTACTCCACTTATGAATTCTCAATTCATCGATATAAACTTGATAAGAGTAATTTTAACTCCATTTATATTCATTGAGTTAAACATCCAAGTCATTGGTGTTGTTTTTACAAGAATATGTGTGAATGTACTCTGACTGATTTAACTTTAATATCCAATCATATTGAGTGTATTTAAATTTTTCACATATAATTATGTCATTGATTTATCCTTATCCTAAATATATGGTATTTATAAAGGAATTTATCTCAACTTACATTCCATTGAGACTTCTATGTTGTTATACACGAATTCACTTATATTTGGTGTATATACTGTACATTGACATACTATATCATAAACCCAATTATTCTCATGATATTATAATGTTTTTATTACATTAATTATTTTTATTCAATCAAAAATCATTTGGTTAGGAACTCTAACTAAAATATCATTTCAAATGTTTTAAAAATTTATTCTTCTAAATATTTCTCATTAATGTCCATGTTTTAAAAATGGTATTAAGGTTCTATTTATATATATGGACATTAATGTTTTAAAATTTAAATTCCTTTTAATGGTTTCAAAGTGGTATGGGACACTTTGATTCAAAAATCTATTTTAAATAGCTTCTTGATAAATTATGTGACTTTTAAATGATTTCATGAAAAAGGGATATTTCTCTCAAAGATTTTTACTCATCATTTTCAACTATGTAAACATCCTTTACCAGATATTACTATAAGTCCCCAGCCTTAAAACTTACTTAATATTGAATTAAAAGAATAATTCACGTTGAGGATCTTTTCAGGTTTAGAGTTTTAGAGAATTAGGACATAACTATTACATCTCAAAAGATTACAAAGTAGCCGCTTCTACTAAATTTCCATAAAATAAAAAACTCTTTAAAAGAAAACATGTATAGTTCCATGTTTTAGGTAGCATGACTTTCCCTTGATCCCATCCTTGACCCTATTCCACGCTAAGTCCTGTGAAAAATATTTCAAAAACTTGGGATGAGCATAAGAAGCTCAGTAAGGGATACACAAATAATGAAAACTGTTAGTTTTTCAAAACAACAAGTAAACCATGAATACTTTATCAATGTAACACTTTTCACCTACGTGAAGTAGTAAAAACTCTTCACTGAATAAAGTATCATTACTTACCTTTTTGTAACAAAAAGATTACCATAAAAATCCATAAAAAGAACACATAACATATATAAAGGTAACTTGGGACATAAACATACTTAAGTGGAATAACCATACGGTCGACTTCCACACATATCACTTAATGGAATAGCCATACGACCAATTTCCATACATACTTAATGGAATAGCCATACGGCCGACTTCCATACCCAATGCATTGGAGGTTATAACGTAACCACCCGTCCTGGTATTCACGGCACCACCCGTCATATGGTTTATAACGTAACCACCCGTTAAAATGTCCAAGTACCAATATAAAATCATAAAACATAAAACCAATATAAAGGAATGATAACATTTCCACATTTCAATCACAATATATCATAAATATATTGACATAATAGAATCCTTTTTCAAAACCATTTTCAATACCAAAATACATAAAAGAATATATGGTATTTATTTTATTCTAAAAACATTACGGCTTGTTGAGAAAGCCAACGACCAAATAATACTCGCGGCGGCGGAAAAGGTCGTTTTCACCGCGTACGTTAAAAAAACATTCCTTTTTGTCGTTTAGTAAAATGTTTCAATGAAAAATATTCCTTTTGTATAAAAGTAAATGTCAAAGGTGTTTATACACCGTATAAAAGAAAGTTGTGTATAAAATGAAATATGCCTCAATGAAAGGAGATTGAGACGAAGTCCCTTACCTCGGGTCTGACTTGACTCAATCGTTCTTTAACGTCCTGAATAATAAACTTGAGTTAATTTATATTTGATTAAGAACCCTTTTAAAGTTTATTATTCCTTTTATATCACTTACTTCCATTTTATAAACATTATGTAACCATTTAAGTTAATAATGTTTGTTTTGTCAATATTTGGTTCTTAAGTCGAAAGTGGACTTCTTACAATTACATGTTGTTCGTGTGGTCAAAGGTTCTTTATATCCAGAATGAAATTACCGATTTGGATATAATATGTATCATATATATCCAGCATATACATGTATTTATAATATTACATAATCATTTAGGGGTAAGAAATGAAATGCACCGTTCATGGAGACGGTAAGCCGTACGTACGCATGAACGCTACATTCATTTCTTTGTCATATTAATGGAATTAAAACTTAATATGAGGTATGTATATTTTACTTCCAGAATTATATTCATCATTTATATATATCATTAATTATATATATACATTATATACATGTAATTTTAATAGTACATTACATTTGGGGATAAGAAATGAAATGCACCGTTCATGGAGACGGTAAGCCGTACGTACGCATGAACGCTACTTTCATTTCTATCTCATACTTTAATGGAAAGAAATAATAATTATATAGAGGTATATTATAATTACAGTATAAAATCATATATAATAACTTTAAATCCATCCTTTACACGTCCCACATATGGAATTAACGAATCACATCACTTTGAGGGGGCGGTAGTCCGCACTTCCTTAAATGAAGATATCATGTTTACCCATAATGGAAACCATAAAGGTATGCCCAAAATGAAAAATACAGAAGCTCAAAGAAACAATAAACATATTATATATCATATATAAAAATAGTGACATCATAATGGCCACCTTTGAAGGTGTTAAATGAGTATTGAACAATCCTCGTTTCGGGAGGCAAAATTTCTCCATCCACGGAAACCGTATGTTCTTTAACCATTTGATGTAGTTTTGTGAGAGTGTAGCTCGAATAAATCTTATATCAACATCCTAGTATATTGAAGATACTGGTGTTTTTACAAAAGAAGTAAATAAAAAGAGTTTAGAGGGTTGGAGAAGCAAAATAAAACAAATGAACAAGAGAGAATGAATTACCTTTAATAGTGTAACTCCTTTTGATTTGAGCCTAAAAGCTTCCTTTGAAAGGATTCTTCCCAAAGGGAATCCTCTAGGATGAGGAGAGGGATGTGGAGAGAGTAAATGGGCAGGGTTTGGCCGAGCCAAAGGCTTGAGGAGTGTGTGAAATGAGGTAGAGGTGGGGGCCTTTTATAAGAGGAGAGGAGGGGCACTTTTGGAAAGTAAAGAAATATTACTTTATTTGAAAATGTTTTTCGGTTTTAAAAGGTCCCAAATTGATATAATTCGTGTATAATGTGATAAGGGTTCTAAATCCACCCATAAAATAAGTTTTGGACATGTTTAGTTCATAGATTTTACATTATCTTTCCATTTTATTTAAATCGTCAAATAATGATGTCATCGCTGCATCATTATTATGTCATATATAATTTAATTTATTTAATGTCTAAAAATTATAAAAAAAATACTATGATGTAGGAAATCTTTTTATATTTCCAATGACTATTTATAATAAAAAATCTGATCTTTATAACCCCATGTAAAAATTGTTTTTGTAAAACATATTATGTTTGTGTCATTTTTACTTTTACATTAAATAAAAAGTTATTTATGACATTTCCCAACCAAAGTGTATACATGGGGTCCCCAAGTTGACCCATGGCTTGTCTTGGTCGGCCATGACACAAAAAATGAGGGTAGGACATGTGTCAAGCTCATCTTATTTTATTAAAGTATTATTTTTACCTTAAACTACACTAATTACCACTAATCGCGATTAAGAACTTAATAAGTTACTATTCACCAAAAAATTATTAGTCTCATTGAACCACATTTTACTTCTTAATTACAACCATGTATGTCGGATTTTTGAAATTCAAAACACAATGATGGCAAAATTTCATTTAAATGGAAAATCAGTCTTTATAAGTACCACTTAGTGGTTTCACTATTCATCAAAAATTGGAGTTTTTCAGAAAATTACCAAAAAATTACCCTAAGCTATATTTGATATTACAAATTAAAAAATGAAGTCTATTTTAGAAAATTCAAAACATATAAGTCACATTAATTAATTTAATAATTAATTCCCGCTGTCAGAGCAAATAGCGTGTTTTTATGAAACAATAAGTATCAAAAGATTGAAACTAGTTTAAGTCCGATTTCAAAGTGAAATTGATTCCAACGACCACTATTGGATTTAATGGTAAAAATATTTTCTAATTTCACTTTAAAACCAATTAAAAAGATAATCTAATCATATAAATAAATTATATTAAAAAGTTCTTTTGAATTAAAATTCAACATTTTACACTATTCATTAAAAAAACGAACTTTATCAGAAAGGTACCAAAAATTTACACAAAGTAAATTTTGATGTCCCGATTCTAAAGAAGAGTTATATTTGGTCCAATAGAATTTATAAGATCAATCAAAACTATATTTAATGGCGGTTCTCCGTCAAAAGGTGATAAATGGACCTTTCGTGAAAATTAGGGTATAAATGCCTAAAATTGAACTCTTTCCGTATTTTAAGCCTTTATCTTTTATTGGGTAAATGTAAAAACATTTAAAGAAAAATATAATCATATTTTAGTTATTTTTATCCATTCCCTCCAGTACAATGGCTACTCGTTAACTAACATTTAAAATAATATTATTTTATTACTTGTATGCAACGTAAGTTTTCAAAGAAACTCATCGTTGCGTACCGAGTACGCTATCGAACGCAGAAACACCTTTTAATTAAAATTAATATTTAATTTGTAAATATTAATAAATATGAAAATTCTTTATTCTTTATTTACCTGAGATGTTACATCCTTCCCCCCTTTTGGGAATTGTGTCCTCGCAATTTTATTCACTTATCAAAATAAGTGGGGGTATTTATCCCTCATAGCATTTTCAGATTCCCACATTGCCTCTTCAATCACATGGTTTTTCCACAAAACCTTTACCTGATGAATCACCTTATTCCGTAACACCTTCTCCCTGTGGTCAAGAATCTGGACCGGTTGTTCCTCATAAGATAGGTTCTCTTCCAGCTGAACTACCTCTGGACTCAAAACATGAGATGGATCTGACATATACTTTCTCAACATTGAAACATGAAAAACATTGTGTACCTGAGATAAAATCGGAGGTAAAGCCACCCGGTATGCAACTGATCCAACTCTCTCCAGAATTTCATATGGTCCAATATACCTTGGACTCAGCTTTCCTTTCTTACCAAATCTCATCACACTTTTCAAAGGAGAAACCTTGAGAAAAAAATGATCACCTACCTCGAAAGATAGATCCTTCCTTCGGTTATCCGCATAACTCTTCTGCCAGCTCTGAGCTGTTCTCATGTGTTTCTGAATCAGCTGAACTTTTTCTGCCATCTCTTCTACCAATTCTGGTCCCATCAGCTTCCTTTCACCCACTTCATCCCAAAATGATGGAGTTCGACACCGCTTCCCATATAATGCCTCACATGGTCCCATCTGTATACTGGAATGAAAACTGTTATTATAAGAAAACTCAACCAAAGAAATTTGTTGGTCCCAACTTCCCTGATAATCCATAGAACAAGCTCGTAGCATATCCTCCAATGTCAGGATTGTTCGTTCTGACTGCCCATCTGATTGAGGATGAAAAGTTGTACTAAAATTTAATTCTGTACCCAACGACTTCTGAAGGCCATTTCAAAAGTTATAAGTAAACCTGGGATCACAATCCGATGCAATGGAGAGAGGAACTCCATGTAACCTGACTATCGCTTTAAGATACAAACGGGAAAGTTGATCAAGAGAGAAAGTATCTCGTATAGAAAGGAAATGAGCATATTTGGTCAAGCGATCAACAATAACCCAGATTGCATTATTACCTCAAGATGTCCTCGGTAATCCCACAACAAAGTCCATGGATATGTTTTCCCATTTCCACTCTGGCACTGGTAAAGGCTGAAGCATCCCTTTCGGTAACTGCCGCTCTGCTTTAACCTGTTGACATGTCAAACACTTCACAGTAAAATCAGCAATGTCTCTTTTCATTCCATCCCACCAGTAATACTCCCGCAGATCTCTGTACATCTTATACTACCAGGATGAACTGAAAACGGAGAACTATGAGCTTCACATAACAACTCATTCTTCAACTGTGAATCACAAGGCACACAAAAACTCTTCCCAAACCTCAAAACACAAACACAAACTTATCCAAGAACTCATGGAAAATTTTATTCATAAGGTCCATGAATACAGTAGGTGCATTGGTTAACCCAAAAGGCATAACTACAAATTCATAATGGCCATATCTAGTACGGAACGCAGTCTTCGGAACGTCTGCTTCTTTTACTTTCAACTGATGGTACCCCGACCTCAAGTTAATCTTCGAAAAATACTGAGCTCCCTGGAGCTGATACCACTTCATTCGATGGCCCAACATCTGCTGAAGTTGTTGCAAAGGATTTCACTACCCCTTTCTGCTTGTAGTCTGGCTGCATTCCCCCAGTTGAGTTCTTCGTTGGACACTCGTTTGCATAATGAACCATTTCATTACACTTAAAACATCTTACCATTGGCTTTTCATTTCCTGCTTGATCATCTTCCTTATAGTTACGAGAAATATGAACAGACTTACCACACCGAAAGCACTTACCAGACTTGGATAAACATTCTCCAGGATGAATTTTACCAAACTTCTCACAGGATGGATATTTGGTTTTCTTACCTCCTTACTTCTTTGATGAATTTTTCCCCTTTGCCTGCCAACTAGACCTCTTATTCTGTTGTTTGTCATAGAACACCTGATCATCGACAAACTCCATTTCCACCTTCTCCGCACATCGAACAAGTTTTTCATAACTTTTGAACTCACGAGAAGATAAAGCCCTTCGATACTTTGGCTTTAACCCTGAGTAAAAACGGTTTATTTTACTATCAAGATCTCGTATGAAGTTTGGAGCATACCTTGCCAATTGAGTGAACTTTGCTTCATAAGCAGCCACTGAATCATCCTCCTGACTCAATTCTAGGAACTGTTTTTCCATCCTAAGACGAACCACCTTAGGAAAATATTTCTCAAGAAACATACCTTCGAATTCTTCCCAGTGAAGATCCTCAATCTCATCACCATCCCTTATATTTTTCACCATCGACCACCACTGATCAGCTTCACCTTCAAAACGGTAAACAACAAGACTAACCTTTTGATGTTCTGAACACCCCATGACATCAAAAATCTTCTCCAGTGCTTTAATCCACCCTTCAGCTTGCACAGGGTCAGATGATCCTCTGAATGATGGGGGATGTTGCCTCATGAAATGTTCCACCACTGACATGTTCCTCTGCGGTTGATCTGGCTGATCTCGTGCATGGATACCACCACCATTTATAGCCTGAGTCAACTGTTCCATCACTGCAACAAACTATTCAGTTCCGATTCCGACCATCTCAGGTTGCTGATTTGGAAGGTTATATTCCTCCTGATGTCGTCCCAACATAGCTGCTTTGTTTCCTCTGTGGAAAACCATTCTGAACACAGAAATATCTTAGGCGAAGCAACATGGTAATCCGTAAATGCTATATCATTTCAATCATATTATAATTTAACACTTTTCTAACTCCTAAAGTTGTCTAAACTGACCTCTAATACCAACTATAAGGCTCCAGCCTTAAACCTTACTTAATATTGAATTAAAAGAATAATTCACGTTGAGGATCTTTTCAGGTTTAGAGTTTTAGAGAATTAGGACATAACTATTACATCTCAAAAGATTACAAAGTAGTCGCTTCTACTAAATTTCCATAAAATAAAAAACTCTTTAAAAGAAAACATGTATAGTTCCATGTTTTAGGTAGCATGACTTTCCCTTGATCCCATCCTTGACCCTATTCCACGCTAAGTCCTGTGAAAAATATTTCAAAAACTTGGGATGAGCATAAGAATCTCAGTAAGGGATACACAAATAATGAAAACTGTTAGTTTTTCAAAACAATAAGTAAACCATGAATACTTTATCAATGTAACACTTTTCACCTACATGAAGTAGTAAAAACTCTTCACTGAATAAAGTATCATTACTTACCTTTTTTTAACCAAAAGATTACCATAAAAATCCATAAAAAGAACACATAACATATATAAAGGTAACTTGGGACATAAACATACTTAAGTGGAATAACCATACGGTCGACTTCCACACATATCACTTAATGGAATAGCCTTACGGCCAATTTACATACATACTTAATGGAATAGCCATACGGCCAACTTCCATACCCAATGCATTGGAGGTTATAACGTAACCACCCGTCCTGGTATTCACGGCACCACCCGTCATATGGTTTATAACGTAACCACCCTTTAAAATGTCCAAGTACCAATATAAAATCATAAAACATAAAACCAATACAAAGGAATGATAACATTTCCACATTTCAATCACAATATATCATAAATATATTGACATAATAGAATCCTTTTTCAAAACCATTTTCAATACCAAAATACATAAAAGAGTATATGGTATTTATTTTATTCTAAAAACATTACAGCTTGTTGAGAAAGCCAAAGACCAAATAATACTCACGGCGGAGGAAAAGGTCGTTTTCACCGCGTATGTTAAAAAAAACATTCCTTTTTGTCGTTTAGTAAAATGCTTCATTGAAAAAGATTACTTTTGTATAAAAGTAAAATTCAAAGGTGTTTATACACCATATAAAAGAAAGTTGTGTATAAAATGAAATATTCCTCAATGAAAGGAGATTGATACGAAGTCCCTTACCTCGGGTCCGACTTGACTCGATCATTCTTTAACGTCCTGAATAATAAACTTGAGTTAATTTATACTTGATTAAGAACCTTTTTAAAGTTTATTATTCCTTTTATATCACTTACTGCCATTTTATAAACATTATGTAACCATTTAAGTTAATAATGATTGTTTTGTCAATATTTGGTTCTTAAGTCGAAAGTGGACTTCTTACAATTACATGTTGTTCGTGTGGTCAAAGGTTCTTTATATCCAGAATGAAATTACCGATTTGGATATAATATGTATCATATATATCCAGAATATAAATGTATTTATAATATTACATAATCATTTAGGGGTAAGAAATGAAATGCACCGTTCATGGAGACGGTAAGTCGTACGTACGCATGAACGCTACTTTCATTTCTTTGTCATATTAATGGAATTAAAACTAAATGAGAGGTATGTATATTTTAATTCCAGAATTATATTCATCATTTATATATATCATTAAATATATATATATAGATTATATACATGTACTTTTAATAGTACATTACATTTGGGGATAAGAAATCAAATGCACCGTTCATGGAGACGGTAAGCCGTACGTACGCATGAACGCTACTTTCATTTCTATCTCATACTTTATGGAAAGAATTAATAATGATATAGAGGTATATTATAATTCCAGTATAACATCATATATAATAACTTTTAATCCATCCTTTACACGTCCCACATATGGCATTAACGAATCACATCACTTTGAGGGGGTGGTAGTCCACACTTCCTTAAATGAAGATATCGTGTTTACCCATAATGGAAACCATAAAGGTATGCCCAAAATGAAAAATACAGAAGCTTAGAGAAAAAATAAAAATATTATATATCATATATAAAAATAGTGACATCATAATGGCCACCTTTGAAGGTGTTAAATGAGTATTGAACAATCATCGTTTCGGGAGGCAGAATTTCGCCATCCACGGAAACCGTATGTTCTTTAACCATTTGATGTAGTTGTGTGATAGTGTAGCTCAAATAAATCGTATAAAAACATCCTAGTATATTTAAGATACTGGTGTTGTTACAAAATAAGTAAATAAAAAGAGTTTAGAGGGTTGGAGAAGCAAAATAAAACAAATGAACAAGAGAGAATGAATTACCTTTAAAAGTGTAACTTCTTTTGATTTGAGCCTAAAGGCTTCCTTTGAAAGGATTCTTACCAAAGGGAATCCTCTAGGATGAGGAGAGGGATGTGGAGAGAGTAAATGGGCAGGGGTTGGCCGAGTCAAAGGCTTGAGGAGTGTGTGAAATGAGGTAGAGGTGGGGGCCTTTTATAAGAGGAGAGGAGGGGCACTTTTGGAAAGTAAAGAAATATTACTTTATTTGAAAATGTGTTTCGGTTTTAAAAGGTCCCAAATTGATATAATTCGTGGATAAGGTGATAAGGGTTCAAAATATACCCATACAATAAGTTTTGGACATGTGTAGTTCATAGATTTTACATTATCTTTCCATTTTATTTAAATCGTCAAATAATGATGTCATCGCTGCATCATTATTATGTCATATATAATTTAATTTATTTAATGTCTAAAAATTATAAAAAAAATACTATGATGTAGGAAATCCCTTTAGCTTTCCAATGAATATTTATAATAAAAAATGTGATCTTTATAACCCCATGTAAAAATTGTTTTCGTAAAACATATTATGTTTGTGTCATTTTTACTTTTACATTAAATAAAAAGTTATTTATGTCATTTCCCAACAAAAGTGTCTCCATGGGGTCCCCAAGTTGACCCATGGCTTGTTTTGGTCGGCCATTACACAAACAATGAGGGTAGGACATGTTTCAAGCTCATCTTATTTTATTAAAGCACCATTTTTACCTTAAACTACACTAATTTCCACTAATCGCGATTAAGAACATAATAAGTTACTATTCCCCCAAAAATTATTATAGTCTTATTGAACCACATTTTACTTCTTAATTACAACCATGTATGTCGGATTTTTGAAATTCAAAACACAATGGTGGCAAAATTTCATTTAAATGGAAAATCAGTCTTTATAAGTACCACTTAGTGGTTTCACTATTTATCAAAAATTGATGTTTTTCAGAAAATACCAAAAATTCACCCTAAGCTATATTTAATATTACGAATTCAAAAATGAAGTCTATTTTACAAAATTCAAAACATATAATTCACATTAATTAATTTAATAATTAATTCCCGCTGTCAGAGCAAATAGCGTGTTTTTATAAAACAATAAGTATCAAAAGATTGAAACTAGTTTAAGTCCGATTTCAAAGTGAAATTGATTCCAACGACCACTATTGGATTTAATGGTAAAAATATTTTATAATTTCACTTTAAAACCAATTCAAAAGATAATCTAATCATATAAATAAATTAGATTAAAAAGTGGTTTTGAATTAAAATTCAACATTTTACACTATTCATTAAAAAAAAGAACTTTATCAGAAAGGTACCAAAAATTTACACAAAGTAAATTTTGATGTCCCGATTCTAAAGAAGAGTTATATTTAGTCCAATAGAATTTATAAGATCGATCAAAACTATATTTAATGACGGTTCTCCGTCAAAAGGTGATAAGTGGACCTTTCGTGAAAATTAGGGTATAAATGCCTAAAATTGAACTCTTTCCGTATTTTAAGCCTTTATCTTTTATTGGGTAAATGTAAAAACATTTAGAAACATATATAATCATATTTTAATTATTTCTATCCATTCCCACCAGTACAACGGCTACTCGTTAACTAAAATTTAAAATAATATTATTTTATTACTTGTGTGCAACGTAAGTTTTCAAAGAAACTCATCGTTGCGTACCGAGTACGCTATCGAACGTAGAAACCCCTTTTAATTAAAATTAATATTTAATTTGTAAATATTAATAAATATGAAAATTCTTTATTCTTTATTTACCTGGGATGTTACAATTACTCTTGATCAAGGTTTATTTATTATATAGATATTCCATATTTTATTGAAGTTTTTGTGATATTTTTGACTGTGGATGTGTTATTTTTATACCATTCATGTTTTATGGATAAAGTATTGACATTTCATATGCTAGTTTTAATACGAATGTTTATGTTATGTTTTAACATTTTCATATTAGGAATGTATTGGATATAGTAAGTGATGGGTGGAGCCTGCTATAGTCCCCGGATGCATCGGAAGGTCTCATGAGACAATTAGATGTGGAATTGGACGAGGCCTTTCCCAATTTGATATATGGTTTTGGTCGAGGCCTAAATCATTTTTAGATGTATTAGCTGAGGCCTTAACAAGATGCTTCAGAATGTACAACATTATACATTCCCTCGTTATGAAAATATTATTGATGGTTCATGTGACTATTTGACTAGTGGAATACCCATGAATATTTTTTTATGGCATTATTTACACAGCTCATATTCCTGCAATAAAGTTTTCATGTTTATTATTTGTAAAGGAACAAATTTTCAATTATTCATTGTGCCTAATGTTTATGTTATCTTCCGCTATATTTCTTACCCTTACAGAGCATTTAACCTCACCCTTTTCTTATGTTTCATTTTCCTAGGATATGAAGAATTTATTTATGAGTGACTTGAAGGCATAATCTAGGAGTCTTGGATATTTTTAATGGAATAAATTAGTGTTGTATTTCTTTTCAAGTTGTAATGTTGAACATATATATGTATCTTGTTTCTAAGACTACTAAACAGATCGGTCCATCAAGGATAAATTCTTTTTAATCATGCCACTGTATTAAAATAATGCACCGGTGTCGGGCTTCTGGGGTAGGGGCATTACAGTTGGTATTAGAGTAAGTTGAGAAATAACCTTTAAATCTAGATTTAGAAAAAAACCTATGATTAGAAAACACTACCCTAAGATAGACATTGAGGATTAGTATAGAATAACATCCAAAAATTTTGGTAATGAAAATATTATATAGGTTTTCAAAGAAATACATCACTGTCTGGATACGATAAGGTAGAGGAAGCTCTGGAACAGATGTACCTAGGAGTGAAAACTACGACAAGGTGTTTTGAGCTTGACCTGAGGTATCCTGGTACATGAAAATGGGCCCTGCGAAACTCTTGGTTACGACACTCCCGAGAAATATTATTAGGATAATTCACATTTTCTTTACAAACAGATTTGAAGGATTTTAATATAATATGAGAATAAATAATCGTGGTTAATATTATGGTGGTTTAGATTGAAAATAAGGTGTTATGATATTCTCTAAACGATTTTATGACTCACACTATGCTTTCTTGTGTTATTCAATGGCTGGATTCCAAATAAGTCATAGTAATATTGAATATGATGTACAAGGTGGGCACGGTGGTGGAAATGAACAACGAAATGGAATATTGATAGGTGTAAAATATATTGTGTTCATGCCGAATCAGTTTTCCAAAAATATGATCAACAACATATATATTAACCAACTCCTGGACTCAACAAAGAATAGAAAGGCGGATAATGATAAGAGCTCCAACAGTGGAGACCATAGAGAAAAGAAAGCTCAATTTCCATCATTCAATAAATGTGGAAGGAGACACCTAGGAAAATGTCTCAATGGAACAAAGAAATGCTTTATGTGTGGGAATGAAGGACATAAAGTAAAGAATTGCTAAGGAAGAATGAAGAGTACTATGGAAGAAAATAAAAATGATCTCAAGAATCCATTTACAGTAATTTTCCGTAAATATAGGGGACCTAGTCATTACTCGAGTGAATTCCCTATTCTATAGGAAAACCTCTTGGTCATAGAAGAACCTATGTTAAAATAAATGGATATAGAAATGTTTAAAAGTATTAGTGATCTTTTTTGGTGGGATTACTTTGGAAGAATATTATCTTGAATGTGTAACCCTGTAGTTTGTTATGTGAAAATGCTATTTTTGGAAGAATTATCTTTTCTATTGTAGATATTGTTATAAAAAACCATTTGAGTTTATATGATCCTTGAATTTGAGGCAATTACAAGTTATTAAATTTTGGGATAAAAATGCGAGGTTTGAGATAAAATTTGTAGTGAAATTATGTTATGGTTATTTTGAGGAATTTATCTCATTTTGGGAGTGTTATGAAATATTGTTTTTAAAAAAGGATAACATGTAGACCGTGTGACAACCCGTCGCGTCAGACAAAGCTATGGGAATCAAACCCAGAACCCGAGTGTGATTGGGATTTATCACCTACCTCTAGACTACGTGAAGTCCCTCATTAGTGTGACTATTTTTTTAGTTAAATGATTTTTTATCAATAATATGTTTATTTGGGATCTTATGTCTTATCAAATGGATGTCCTTAGTATAGGAAAATGATTTGGTGATTAAGTGTTAAATTTTATTTCAAAAAACAATTACTCTGTTGGGAACACTATATGCCTAAGGAAAATAGAATACTATGGGATTTCATTTGAGGAGTAATGGTGTATTTTTATCTATGTTTTTATTGTGGATTTATAGCAATTTGGGTTATTTATGGAAACGATTAACCTATCATAAAGATTATGTTATTAGGTTAATTACTTTTTAAGTATGTGACTTTAAGAGTAATAGGTGTTATTTGGAGATACAATTTAATGTGGAAGAATACGTAATCAAATTATTCTATGTTTTGGGTTTAAATATTTGTTTGGATTATATTGAAGGATTTTAAGGACAATTTTTTATTTAATAGTATTTATTGAACTTTGGGTATTGTTGGTTTAACTTTAGAAATTAGGATTAGTATTTCTTTCTCTAAAGGATTATACTTTTTGGGGATCATATTATCTTATACTAACCATTTTTTTTAATCTCTAAAGACAAGGTCAATATATATTTTATCTTTTCTGGATAATGTGATTCTCTAGAAGTTGATTCTAGCACTTCAGGTGTGACCAAGTCATCTTGAATACTCATCATTTGAAAAAAGATGAGTTAGTGGTAGAAATTTATTAAAGGATAAAACTATACTTAAAAGTAAGTATATAACTTTATGTTCTTAGTGAATCTCATAAATAAATTCCTCAACTTTATGAAATAGAACTTAAAACAAAAAAAACATTGTCCATTAACTTTCCCTACTGGGAAACTAATGACTATTTATCCCATCATAGGTTTATGGTTTTCTTATAGTTAACATTCCCTAGATCATGTTTTCTATCACTCTTCATCAGAACATGACACTTATTTTATCTTTTATATCCATATTTTCTTATATGGAATCCTAGTATTGGTTATCTCGGGTGACCTATGTACTTCTCCTTCTTTATTTTAAAGTGATTGTTTTATTGACTCTTTTTCTGATGTAGGACTTTCAATGAAGTTCCCAAGACTAATTTTAAAATTGCGAGGACAAAATTTATGAAATGAGGGGAAGAATGCAACACTCAAAGTTTTCACAGAACCTTATCTTTTCAAAGAAATTCAATAACTTGCGTTACACGCAACACTGAGTTCGAACGCACCACGACTAACCAAACTAGCCATTCAAAATGCGGTTATGAATAGTATTAACTAAATTTTGAATTTAATATACTCCATAGAATTTTAAAATCCATATTATGTGTTTATTAGACATAATATATGAACAAATTCATTTTTTCAGATAAAAGAAGTATTTTTTAAAAAATGAAATTTTACATCTTTTTAATGGAAAATGCTTTTAAAAACTAATATTTGATAATTTTATATATTCAATTTAATGAAATTAAATTCTTCTTTAGAATTGGGATAAAAAAATTTATTTTTGATAAAATTTTGGTTCTTTCCTGATAACTTTCATATTTTGATGAATAGTGAAAAATACTAAATTTTGATTAAAAACAACTTTTTAAATTGAAATAATTTGTTGTTTTAAATTATATATTTGAATGGGTTTTAAGTATAATTAGATTATATTTTAATAATTTAATATAATTTAGGTCATTAGATGTTATTTCATGTTTTAAACAGACATAAACAAGTGTCAATCTTTTGATAGTTATTATTTCTTAAAAACACTTTTTTTGTTTAGAGAACATGAATTAATATTAAATTAATTTCTTACACATATGTGTTTTGAAGTTTCAAAAATGGATTCCATATTGGGAATTAGGAGGTCAAAAATGTGTAAATAGTAAACTTTTATTTTTTATACATTATGAATATTTACGTCAGTAAATATTTTATTTATCGTGGTTTAAGGGGTAAATCCGGTAAATAAGTTTAAAAAAAATATTATAATAATATAAAATTACCCTAAAATGTTTCCTATTTCTATTTATTGAAACATGTACGACCATGGAAATCCTTGGGTATATTTTGGGACCCCATTGAGCAACTTGAGAGTGATAATAACACTTTATATTAATTAATTTAATGTAAAAACAAAATGACAAAAACATATATCTTTTAGTAAAAAATTTTTCACAAGGGTTTATATAAGTTATCTCTTCTACTATAAATATTAATTAGTAATATAAAAGTATTTACAACAAAATTATATTTTATTTCTAAATTTGATACAGTAAATAATCCAATTTATTTATGACACAATGATGATATAGAAATTACCTTATTATTGAAAGATTTAAATAATTGATATTATAAATATCCAAATAAATGTAATTTGAGACTTTTGATGAAGTAAACTAATTTTTAGGTTAATATGACATGTTAGGGTTGATTAAATAAATTTTATTCGAAGTGATAAATTATTTATGGCTTTCAAAAAAAAAATAAAATACTAAATAGTGTCAAAATTGATATAATTGAGTTTTTAAAACAAATACTATATTATTAATTGATATAATATTTCTAAAAATCTAAGGTTCTGCCAAAGTACCTAGATAAGGTTATATATATTAATAATGAACCACTTGGGGTTCTCTTAGATTATTATAGTAAGTTTATTTACCATATTATATAAAAATAAAAAGAGACATGATACATGTCAAACTATTTAACTAAGAGTTAAATATAAAAGATATGTTTAATACAGTGACCTAAACCTGTATAAAACATATTGGTTGAGAGGTCTTCGACCCATACCCACCTTATCCTAGAAATAAATCATTTTAGAGCCATTATAAACTGAAATAGATTTTATTATAAAATAATATTTCAAGCATTTCCTAAAGTGACCCTCACCTCTCTTATAAAAGGCTACTTACCCTTCTATGAATTTTACACCTCCAAAGCCATTTGGATCATCCAACCCTGGCCCAAATATCCTCAAAAATTCACTCACATAATCCTAGAGTCCTTACTTTTGTCAGAAAGACAATCTAAGGATCCCTTTTGATCAAATCAAAAGGAAGAACCCGAAGAAGAGGTAAATATTTCATCACCTCTTTCAAGTTCTTTTCTTCTTCCACTTACTCATTCTTTGGTGTTTATATTCTTCTATCTACTGTGATTTTATTATAAAAATGGTACAACCATATTCATTATTTTATCCATCATACAAATGACAAAGTCACTATACGTGTGTACGTACGACTTACCGTCTCCACGTCGTGATGTAGTTGTTATTCTATACATTGTTTCTTGGGATGGGTATAATAATGATGTATAGTTGATGTAAATAATAAATATAACATGTTAATTATTCTGTATATATTATATAACATCTATTTACATACGATTTTAATATCAAAAGTATGATATTGTCGCTTGTGCGTACGTACAGATTACTGTCTCCACGAACGTGATGAGATTCATTTCCCCATCGTAACCATTCAAGAATAATTTTCCTCTGATGATTAAAGATAATGTTTAAGAAATTAATATCATTCTGGATATGAATAAAATACATCCTATCTATAACAAACATGGCTTATGTAACAAAACATATAAAGGAAAACGAATCAGTTAACACCTGAAACGACGATAATACTAAAATATTATTAACAATGAAATATTAGAAGATCATATATGATATAATATTTATATATATGGTTCTTTTATAATTTAATTACAATGTATTAACTATTATACATGAGGTTAACTTACCCTGGACCAAGGAAAAGTAAAAAGTAAGGGGTTTTCATCTCACTTTTATTCCCGTGAGATTCATGTTATATTTTCCACTATTAACTTTTGTGTGGTGAATGTACTACCCATGATTTTATTGTTTGTGTAATATACTTTAATTTATGGGTATTTAAATCATCATTGGATGATCCTTCTTTCATGAGGTGTATGTTTTGTAAGTTACCAAATCAGTAAAGGAATTTCAAATTTCAATTTCCCGTCATTTGATTTTACGCAAACTTCATTGATTACTTTACTCCAAGATTATGTGTCAAATCACTATTTATATACTTATGTAGTAATTTACACTCCACTTTGGGTGGATATACTTTTTATACACATAGTCACTCCATTGTTAAATTCTCAAGTCATCGATACAAACCTGATAAGAGTAATTTTAACTCAATTTATATTCATTGAGTTAAACAGCCAAGTCATTGGTGTTGTTCTTACAAGAATATTTGTGAATGTCCTATGATTTATTTACACTGAATATCCAATAATTTATAGTGTATTTATATTTTTCACACATAATTATGTCTTTGATTTATCCTTAACCTAAATATACTGTCTTTATAAAGGAATTCATCTCAACTTATATTCCATTGATACTTCTATGTTGTTATACACCAATTCACTTTTATTTGGTGTATATAATGTACATTGACATAGTATATCATGAACCCCATTATTCTCATGATAATATAAATCATTTATTACCTCAATTATTTTTATTCAAGCATCAATCATTTGGTTTGGAACTCTAACTAAAATATCATTTTAAATGCTATAATAATTTATTCTTCGAAATCTTTTTCATTAATGCCCTTGTTTTAAAAATGGTTTTAAGGTTTTATTTATATATATGGACATTAATGTTTGAAAATTGAAATTCCTTTTTAATGTTTCAAAGTGGTGTGGGACACTTTGATTCAAAAATTTATTTTAAATAGTTTCTTGACAAATTATATGAATTTTAAATGATTTCATGAAAATGGGATATTTCTCTCAAAGATTTTTACTAATCATTTTAAACTATGTAAAAATCATTAATGGGATATTATTCTTGATCAAGGATGATTTATTATACAAATATTCCATATTTTATTGATTTTTTTGTGATATATTTGAATGTGGATGTGTTATTTTTATACCATTCATGGTTTATGGATAAAGTATTGAAATTTTGTATGCTAGTTTTAATCCAAATGTTTATGTTATGTTTCAACCTTTTCATATGAGGAATGTATTGGACTTATTAAGTGATAGGTGGAGCCCTCTATAGCTCCTCGATGCATCAGTAGGTCTCATGAGGCAATTAGACGTGAAATTGGAAGAGGCCTTTCCCAATTTGATATATGGTTTTGGCCGAGGCCTAAATAATTTTTAGATGTCTGGGCCAAGGCCTTGGAAAGATGTTTCAGAATGTCCGGAATTATACATTCCCTCATTATGAAAATATTATTAATGGTTCATGTGATTATTCGACTAGTAGAATACCCATGACTATGTTTTTTATGGCATTATTTACACTTCCCATATTCCTGCCATAAATTGTTCATGTTTATTATTTATAAAGGAATGTGTTTTAAATTATTATTCATGCCTAATAATTATGTTATCTTCCACTATATTGCTTAACCTTACTGAGCATTTGAGTTCACCCTTTTCTAATGTTTCATTTTCCCAGGATATGAAGAAGTTAGTTATGAGTGACTTACAAGAATAATATAGGAGGCATGGATGTTTCTAATGGAATAAATTAGTGTTGTATTTATTTTCATGTTGTAATGTTGAACTTATGTATGTATCTTGTTTCCAAGACTGCTAAACTGATCGGTCCTTTGGGACTTGATTCCTTTTAATTATTCCAATGTATTAAAATAATGCACCTACTCTAAGCTTCTGGGGTTGGGGCGTAACAGTTTGTATCAGAGGAAGTTTAGAAATAACCTTAGAAGATATATTTAGAAAAAAACTATGATTAGAAAACACTTCCTTAAGGTAGACATTGAGGATTAGTATAGAAGAACATCCAAAATTTTTGGTAATGTAAATATTATGTAGGTTCTCTAAGAAATACATCCATGTCTGGATACAAGCGGGTAGAGGCGGCTCTGGAAGAGATGTACCTCAGAGTGAAAACTACGACAAGGGGTTTCGGGTTTGACTCGGGGTATCATGGCACATGACAACAAGCCTTCCTGTAGTGTTGGTTAGGACACTCCTGGGGGATATTCTTAGGATAATTCACATTTTCTTTTCAAACTTATTTGATGGATTTTAATATAATATGATAATAAATAACCTTGGTTAATCCTAAGGTGTTTTAGAATGAAAATAAGGTGTTATGATATTCTCTAAATGATTTTATGACTCACACTATGCTTTCTTGTGTTAGTTAGTGGCTGGATTCCAAAGAAGACATAGTAACATTGAACATGATGTACAAGGTGGGCACAATAGTGGAAATGAGCAAAAAAATGGAATGTTGATAGGTGTAAAAGATATCATGTTCATGCTGAATCATTTTTCCAAAAATATTATCAAGAACATATACATTAACCAACTCCCGGACTCAACAAAGAAGAGAAAGGTGGTGGATCATAAGAGCTCCAGTAGTGGAGACCATGGAGAAAAGAAAAATCAATTTCTATCATACATGAAATGTGTAAGGAGACACATAGGAAATTATCTCAATGGAACAAATAAATTATTTATGTGTGGGAAAGAAGGACATAAAGTAAACAATTTCTGATTAAAAATGAAGAGTATTATGGGAGAAAATAAAAATGATCCCAAGAATCCATTTACAATAATTTTCTGTAAATATAGGGGACCTGGGCATTACCCGAGTGAATGCCCTATTCTGTAGGATAACCTCTTGGTAAAGGAAGAACCTATGTGGAAATAAATGGAAATCAAAATTTTTAAAATTTTTAGTGCTCTTTTTTGATGGGATTACTTTGGAAGACTTTTCTCTTGTATGTGTAACCCTGCAGTTTATTATGTGAAAATGCTATTTTCGGAAGAATTATCTTTTCTATTGTAGATATTGTTATAAATAACCATTTGGGATTATATGATCCTTGAATTTGAGGAAATTACATGTTATTAAATTTTGGGATGAAAATGCGAGGTATGAGATAACATATGTAGTGAAATTATGTTATCATTATTTTGAGGAATTTATCTTATTTTGGGAATGTTATAAAATATTGTTTTTGAAAAGGGACAACACACAGACCTTGTGACAACCTGTCCCATCAGAAAAAGCTGTGGGAATCAAACCCACAACCAGAGTGTGATTGAGATTTGTCGCCTACCACTAGACTACGTGAAATCCCTGGTTAGTGTGACTGATTATTTTTTAGTTAAATGATTTTATTTATCAATAATAAGTTGATTTGGGATATTATTTCTTATCAAATTTATATCCTTAGTATAGGAAAATTATTTGGTGATTAAGTGATAAATGTTATTTTGGAAGACGTTCCCTCTGTTGGGAACACTATATAACTAAGAAAAATAGAATACTATTGGACTTCATTTGAGAAGAAATGGGGTATTTTAATCTATGTTTTTATTGTGGATTTACAGGAATTTGGGTTATTTATGGAAATGATTAACCTATCATAGAGAATATGTGATTAGGTTAATTAATTTTAAGTGTGTGGCTTTAAGAGTAATCGGTGTTATTTGGAGATACAATTTAACGTGGAAGACTACGTAATCAAATTCTTCTAAGTTTTTGGTTTCGATATTAGTTTGGATTATATTAAAGGATTTTAAGGACAATTGTTTATTTAATGGTATTTATTGAACTTTGGGTATTATTGGTTTAATTTTACAAATTAATATTAGTATTTCATTCTCTAAAGGATTATCCTTTTTAGGGATCATATGATCTTGTACTAACCATTTTGGTTTTGGTTAATCTCTAATGACAAGGTAAATATATAGTTTATCCTTTATGGACCATTTTATTCTCTAGAAGCTGATTCTAGCACTTCAGGTGTGACCAAGTCATCTTGAATACTCATCATTTGAAAAAATATGATTTAGTTTTAGAAATTTAGTAAAGGATAGAACTCTACTTAAAAAGTAAGTATATCCCTTTATGTTCTTAGTCAATCTCATAAATAAATTCCTCAACTTTATGAAATAGAACTTAAAACAAAAAAAACAACATTGTCTATTAACTTTCCCTACTGGGAAACTAATGACTGTTTATCCCATCACAGGTTTGTGGTTTTCTTATTGTTAACTTTCCCTAGATCATGTTTTCTATCACTCTCCATTATAACTTGAAACTTATTGTATCTTTTATATCCATGTTTTCCTATATGGAATCCTAGTATTGGTTATCTCGGGTGACCAATGTACTTCTCCTTCTTTATTTTAAAGTGATTGTTTTATTGACTCTTTTTCCGATGTGGGACTTTCAATGAAGTTCCCAAGACAAATTTTAAAATTATGAGGACACAATTTCCGAAAGGGGGGAATAATGTAACACCCCAATATTTCATAGTACGTTATATATTAAATGTAATTCAATAACTTGTGTTACACGCAACACCGAGTTCGAGCGCACAAGGACTTACCAAACTAGACATTAAAAAAGCATTTATGAATAGTATTAACTGAATTTTGAATTTAATATACTCCATATAATGTTATAATCCATATTATAAGTTTATTAGACATAATATAATAACAAATTAATTTTTTTGATAAAAGAAGTATTTTTCAGAAAATGGAATTTTACCATTTTTTAATGGAAAACCCTTTTAAAAACCAATATTTGACACTTTTATATATTACATTTAATGAAATTAAATTCATCTTTAAAATTGGGGCATAAAAATTTATTTTTGATAAATTTTTGGTACTTTTCTGATAACTTTCATACTTTGATGAATAGTAAAAAATACTAAATTTTAATTAAAAACAACTTTTTTATTTGAAATAATTTATAGTGTTATATTATAAATTTGAATGGTTTTTAAGTATCATTAGATTCTATTTTTATCATTTAATATAATTTAGGTTAGTAGATGATATTTCACGTTCAATCCAGACATAAACAAGTGTCAATCTTTTGATAGTTATTATTTCTTAAAAACACGCTTTCTGTTTTGACTACGGGAATTAATATAAAATTAATTTCTGCCACTTTTGTGTTTTAAATTTGTTAAAATAGATTCCATATTTCGAATTAGGAGGTCAAAATTGTGTAAATAGGTAATTTTTTAGACATTATTAATATTTACTTCAATAATTATTTTATTTATCGTGGTTAAAGGGGTAAATCCAGTAAATAAGGGTAAAAAAATATATTAGAATAATATTAAATTATACAAACATGTGTCCTATTTCTATTGGTTGATACATGTCTGACCATGTGCATCCTTCGGTCAATTTTGGGACGCCATTGAGCCACTTGAGAGTGGTGAGACTTTATATTAATTAATTTAAAGTAAAGACAAAAATGAAAAAAACATATATCTTTTAGTAAAAATTTTTTTACAAGTTGTTATATAAGTTATCTCTTTGACTATAAATATTAATTTGAAAGATAAAAAAATTTACTACATAATTATATTTTATTTATAATTTTTAGACATTAAATAATTAAATTTATTTATGACACAATGATGATGCAGTAATTACCTTATTAATGAATGATTAAAATAATTGATATTATAAATATCCAAATAAATGTAATTTAGACTTTTGATGAATTACACTAATTTTTTATCTTAATATTACATGTTATGGTTGATTAAATAAATTTTATTTGAAGTGATAAAGTTTTTATGGCTTTCAAAAAAATAAAATACTAAATGGTGCCAAAATTGACATAATTGAGTTTTAAAAAAAACTATATTATTAATTAATATAATACTCCTAAAAATATAAGGTTCAGCCAAAGAAATTAGATCATTTTATATATATTAATAATGAAACTCTTGGGGTTCTCTTGGCTTATTATAGTATGTTTATTTACCATATAATAAAAAAATAAAAAGAGACAAGGTACATGTCAAAAAATTTAACTAACAGTTTAATCTAAAAGATAAGGTTAATATGGTGACCTAAACCTGTCTAAAACATATTAGTTTAGAGGTTTTTTACCCATAACCACCTTATCCTCTAAATAAATCATTTTTGAGCCATTATAAACCGAAAATTATTTTATTATATAATAATATTTCAATCTTTTCCTAAAGTGACCCTCACCTCTCTTATAAAAATGGTACAACCATATTCATTATTCTATCCATCATACAAATGAAAAAGTCACCATATGTGTGTACGTATGGCTTACGGACTCCACATCGTGGAGTAGTTGTTATTCAATACATTATTATTTTTGGATGGGTATAATAATTATGTATAATTGATGTAAATAATAAATATAAAATGTTAATGATTCTTTATATATGATATACCATCTATTTACATATGATTTTAATACCAAAAGTATGATATTGTCACTCGTGCGTAAGTACAGATTACCGTCTCCACGAACGCGATGAGATTCATTTCCTCATCATAACCATTCAAGAATAATTTTCCTTTGATGATTAAAGATAATGTTTAAGAACTTAATATAATTATGGATATGAATCAAATACATCCTTTCCATAATAAACATGGCTTATGCAACAAAACATAAAAAAGAAAATGAATCAGTTAACACCCGAAACAACGATAATACTAAAATATTATTAACAATCCAATATTAGAACATCATATATGATATAATATTTATGTATATGGATCTTTTATAATTTAAAAACAATGATTTAACTATTATAAAGGAGTTCAACATACCCTCAACCAAGGAAAATTACAATGTACGGGGTTTTCATCTCACTTTTGTTCCCGTGAGATTCATTCTATATTTTCCATTATTACCTTTTGTGTGGTTTATGTACTACCCGTGATTATATTGTTTGCATAATATACTTTAATTTATGGGTATTTAAATCATCATTTTATGATCCTTCTTTCATGGGGTGTGTGTTTCGTATGTTACCAAATCGGTAAGGGAATTTCAATTTTCAATTTCCCCTCATTTGATTTTACACAAACTTCATTGATTAATTTACTCCAAGATTATGTGTGAAATCACTATTTATTTACTTATGTAGTAATTTACACTCCCCTTTGTGTGGATATACTTTTCTTGTCCCCCTTTTTCTTTTTTTTCCTCTAATGTTTTTCCCTTTGTATTTTTCCCTCTTTTAATAAAAAATTACATGATAATGATGAGTTAAACATCCAAGTCATTTGTGTTGTTTTTACAAGAATATGTGTGAATTTACTCTGATTGATTTACACTGAATATCCAATAATATTGAGTGTATTTATATTTTTCACACATAATTATGTCTTTGATTTATCCTTAACCTAAATATACGGTCTTTATAAAGGAATTCATCTCAACTTACATTCCATTGAGACTTATATGTTGTTATATGCCAATCCACTTTTATTTGGAATATATACTATACATTGACATAGTATATCATGAACCCCCTTATTCTCATGCTATTATAAAGTTTTTATTATCCCAATTATTCATCTTCAATCATCAATCATTTAGTTAGGAACTCTAACTAAAATATCATTTTAAAAGTTTTAAAATTTTATTCTTCTAAATATTTATCATTAATGTACATGTTTTAAAAATGATTATTAGGTTTTATTTATATATATTGGCATTAATGTTTTAAAATTTAAATTAATTTTTAAAGTTTCAAACTGGTATGGGACACTTTGATTAAAAAATTTATTTTAAATAGCTTCTTGACAAATTATGTGACTTTTAAATGATTTCATGGAAATGGGATATTTCTCTCAAATATTTTTACTCATAATTTTAAACTATATCAAAATACTTTATGGGATATTATTCTTGGTCAAGGTAAATTTATTATACAAATATTCTATATTTTATTGATTGTTTTTTGATATGTTTGAATGTGGATGTGTTATTTTTATATCATTCATGGTTTATGGATAAAGTATTGAAATTTAGTATGATAGTTTTAATACGAATGTTTATGTTATGATTCAACCTTTTCATATGAGGAATGTATTGGAATTATTAAGTGACGGGTGGATACCTCTATAGATCCTCGATTCATCGGTAGGTCTCATGAGGCAATTAGACGTGGAATTGGATGAGGCCTTTCCCAGTTTGATATATGGTTTTGTCCAAGGCCTAAATCATTTTTAGATGTCTGGGCCGAGGCCTTAGAAAGATGTTTTAGAATGTCTAGAATTATACATTCCCTCATTATGAAAATATTATTGATGGTTCATTTGATTATTCTACTAGTAGAATACACATTCCTATGTTTTTTATGGCATTATTTACAAAGCTCATATTCCTTCCATAAAGTGTTCATGTTTATTATTTTTAAAGGAATTTGTTTTCAATTATTCACCATGCTTAATGTTTATGTTATCTTCCATTGTATTTCTTACCCTTACTGAGCATTTGAGCTCACCCTTTTCTTATGTTTCATTTTCCCAGGATATGAAGAAGTTAGTTATGAGCAACTGACAGTAATAATCTTGGAGGCTTGGATGTTTCTAATGGAATAAATTAGTGTTGTATTTCTTTTTAAGTTGTAATGATGAAATTATGTATATTTCTTGTTTCCAAGACTGTTAAACTGATCGGTCCTTCGGGACTTGATTCCTTGTAATCATGCCATTGTATTAAAATAATGCACCAACTCTGGGCTTCTGGGGTCGGGGTGTTACACTGGATCAGTGTAGCTAAAGACCCAAGGATCACAGAAGTGGTATCCTTTTATAAATTGGACCACTGGAGGGTGTTTGGTAGCCCACAAAAGGGGCCACTGGAATGCCGATACCAGCGACCGACATCGAAGGTGGCATGCAACAGTCAGCCACATATAAAAGGCGTCACACACAGGGGTGGAGCCACGTGGATGCGACATCCCCGCTGTATAGGAGTCCACAGTTACCGGCCGTGGGACGCGATAGTCACCATGGAGGGAAGCACATTTGCAGGAGTTGCGGATGAGGTAACATACTTCATGGACTAGACCCGGCAATAGGCCATGCCGGGCATGTGGGTCAGGCCGACTTAGTGGGTCGGGCCCGAAAAGAAGGCTAGGTCGACCCGGCAGACTGGGTTGGACCTAGAGGGTCAGTTCAGACATGGGTGTCCAGATCGAGGCACAATTAACTGAATTGTCATGCCGCCCTGGTATATGGGTTGTGGTCAGCCATCACAGTCAGTGGACTGGCCGCTCGGTCGGTCCATGAACCGGTGGCCCCCTTTTGAATTATCAAACACCCATAACTTTCAAATTTTGTTTCCATTTGACGAACCATCTATGGTGTTGGAACCCTTGTGACAACACAATCCTTTTTAGATATTCTAAGTGGGTTTTGTGGAAGTGTGCATATAAACAAATGGCTTGGGGAATAGGTTCTCACAAAATGATTGTGATTTTAGAGGAATCCTATAGATGGATGTGACATAGATAATGTGTATCTCATAGAGACTATGTGAATATCAAATATTGTGTGTCTTATAGAGACTATGTGTCTCATGGAGATTGTGTGACTCCCAAATACTGTGTGTCTTATATAGATTGTCTGTCTTAAGGAGACTATGAAACTCCCAAAGACTGTGTGTCTTACCGAGACTATGTGTCTCATAGAGACTATGTGTCTCATGGAGACTGTGTATCTCATTGGAGAGTGTATATCTAGATATTATTGACATATGGGTCATGGTGTATATATTTAAGGAGCTGATTGTAGTATTCCTTTATGGTATTTTATTTTTGGTATTTCATGAGTGGTATTTCCTTTGTGGTATTTCTTGTGTGTTATTTCCTTTATGGTCTTCATTTATGGTTTAGGGGTGCCTCACTAAGTATTGTTTTACTCACTTCTATACGGGATTTTCCCACACAAGTCATGTCTTGTGTAGACGATTGATCTTTTGACAGAGTTCAGGGTGAACCAAGACCAGACAAATCTTTGTGAGTTTATATAGGATGAGGTGTTCCTATGGCTTCAAGATGCATTCATAGTAACTTTTTCTACATGTTGGGCATTGTGGTTTACAAAATTTTCTTTTGGTGGGCCTATATTCTATCCCAATTTACTTTACTACACTTCACATTCCAATCGTACTCTGTTGGTTGGGATATAGTGTATGCATGAATTTTCCTATTGAGTGTTTTTACATTTCATACTTTGTGGCTTGGAGAAATGTGTGTGTGTACATATACATAAGAAAATGACTATAATATTTGGGATATTCCTACTCAGTGATAGTCACCAAACTATGGCCTATTAGAGGTGGGCTTGGGGTAGTCATGGCATAGACCCCTCTAGGACGGGTCGTGACACATATCCTCACCTATTCACAAACATTAAGCACTCTAGCTCAGCCAATAACTATTAAAATCTCTCACTAGATTACTTAACTATGTCTCAGAGGTATTGGTCTCAGTAAATGCTCATCCAAAGAAGGATTAAAGTTTAATTTCATGAAGGTTTTCTAAATAAGAGTGATAACTCTTAAACAAGTTTATTTGTGTTTATTTCTTCTTCTAACTCCATCAACCCTATCATAAGCACTATTATATAATAACATCAACATATAAAATTTATATAAATGATAATATCACTAAAAAAAGACATTTAATAACAGTAATTAAGTGATAGATAATATATTCATTGGTAACATGAATAATTTCAATGGAAATTATGTTTTGTAAGAATTAATTTTATGTATCAAAAATTGTTTTTACCCACATATATATTCATTACTATTATTTTTCTTATACCAAAAATACTTTATCTAATAATAAAATTTGTTGCATTATAAAATTAACAGTAACCATTTTATTACTAATAAATGAATCTATTATTATTAATCATCACTTCCAACAAATATTTTAAAATTAGAAAAAAATGATTCTATAAATCATTCAATAATAATAAGTATTTTATCAAATTTAATATATTTGTTAATAATTTAACGTGTACATATTATTTCTTAATAAAAAAAATAAAGTTTATATATTGAATTAAAATATTTATAATTTAATATTATTTAAATATTCTTTGAAAAATAAATAATAATATAACATGAAATTAATGACAATCGATCGATATAAAACTATATATGGCCCTCCTAAGAATCCAAATTCCAACTAGAACCTCTTCCTGTTTGAAATTCATTCATGCCTCACCTGTTGCAGACCCTCCCTATTAACCTGGCTACAATCCACCCTGCCACATCCAACATTAATCGATGTCCTCACCCTCTCCCAACCACATTTCTTTCCAATAGATTCCCTAATATCTCTGTTAATAACCTGTAGTCATCGAACTTTATTCATTTTTAAAATAGTATCCCCATGAACTCCACCTAAATCCAATTGACATTGTTTCTCTAACACCCTAAATTTCATCATCCCTATTTCTTCGAGTTACATTGCATGACTCTTTTTTCATGGGACAATTACACGGTATGTATATGTCTAATAGATGTAATAAAATAGCACAATTAGAATGATTTTTTGGTTTCATCTAGTAGAATATAAATTAGTCTTCCAAAAAATGTATATGGTTCTTCATCTAGTAGGATTTATAAAAGTTCATCCAAATATCATGTCTACCTCTATTCAATAAAGTCTATCTCATAGACTTGGTAGAACTTTGACTGATAGACTATGTTATACTTTAACTACTAGGAATTATAACCTATGTCTGGTGAACTTATATCCATCCATCTTATGCACAATGTATATGTCCACCTATTAGGGATGTTCTATCTGATATCCACCATCTAGAGAACATAATAATGTTATATCTGTTGGAAATTCTATTCTCTATCTGATAAAACAACTATTTTCCTACAAAATCATATTATAAACATAGGATTTTAAAAAGTTAAAAATATAAAAAAATTATTTAAAATATGATTTAAAAAAGTAAGGTTAGAATGTGTTGAAAAAATACATTTGATTTAGCAATCTCCCCCTTTTTGAAAATCATTGAACATAATTTTATAAAATAAAAACTAATTTTTAAAACATTTAATAAACTTACCCCCTTTAACTTACTTAATCTGAAATAATTTTATTCTTCTCTCTTTCTGCAAAAAATTTAAACCCTTCCCCTCCTTTGTTAGAGTGTTTATATTTTCTCCCCTTTCTCACCCTTTGTAATTATCTAAATGATTTACATGATGTAGAATGTGTCACCTAAAATATTTGGAAAAAATTATACAAAAAACAACTAATATAAAAATAAACATTCATATAATAAATACATTAGTCCTCAAAATATTAAAAAAAATCATACAAATATATTTGAAAAACATATCCATCCAAATGTATTAGAAAAAAATCCATCCGGAACATGCATTAAAATGATTTGTATTTGGTTATTACAAAAATTCACGATTTGAAAAAAATCCATCATTCATTGAAAATTTCATTTTAATTTTCTTAATCTTTTTAGGATCTCCTTGATTCTTCTAAACATACTCCTGGTGTTTCTAAGATTCAACAACCAACATCTTCAATTTTTATACTTCTTCTTCCATAAACGGTATCTTATTTCCTTGCATGGTAATATCATATTTTTCATAGATATTTATTCATCTTGATCCATAGAAAGAGACTTCATATTATAAATAACTCTTGAACATTCAAAAATATCAAGAATGATACTACCAAATTTTTTTGAAATGGATATTTTTCTTTTCTGATACCATAAAAAGGTTCATCAAATACATGATATCACTATATATGTGCTTTATCCACATGATAAAACTTTTGATATTTATTGACTCCCCTTTATATTTTTCATTGTTCTCCTTAAACTCTATATAACTTTGGAAAACTATTTCTATATTTTGTTTCTAATAACATTAGTTTACTAAAAAAATCCCTAATTATACATACACCTGGAATGAATGTCAGAAAGATTTTAATAATTACATCAAGTCCATTTATCACTTCATTGAAATAGTTCATTTTCATTTCTATTAAATTTATACATATACTCATATGTAAATGAGTGGAATCACTTAAAACATCTAGTATTGATGTTTTTGTGGGTTTAGAAGGTACGACTTCTTATCTTTCAATGGAATGAGTTTGAGAAACCTCTATAAGATCAATTTACCTACCGAACATAGATTTTTCTAATTATTTTTGTTTGGGAATGTTTATATTTATCTTCTAAGGATTCCTCATCTTCTGATTCAAATTGAAAAACATTATTTTGAGATTTATATGTTCACAGTGATGATTTTTCATCATAATTTTATTCAATATCTATATTATTCTTCAACTCAAGAAATATCATCATTCTCCCTCACCTGACTCTTCCCTAGTTTTTTAGAAAATTTTTCTAATTGAAGATTATGTTATCGAATTACATTCATAATTTCTTGATTTGAATCAGTTTGTATTTCAACAAGAACTACCTATTTTCTATTTTTTATTCTAATAGATAGAGGTTGTTCTTTTGGTTGAAAAAATAGAGGTTCTTATGGTACAATGGATAAAAGAATATTGGAATGAGGAAATTTTTCCATAGTCACAACCTCAACTCTTGAATAAGTTTTTTCAAATTTCTTAAAGAAATTTATGAAAATGTACTATTTTCTCTATTTTTTATCTAATCACTTATTATTCCCTTCTTCTTCGATTTCTTCATAAGATTCCTCCTTATAATACAATGCCTCAGCCACATAAAAACCAAAATATAGTATATCATCTTTCATTTCACCCTTGTTTTTTATCAACATTGAAAATTCCACATTAGACATTGTTTTTTATTTCTTTATCAACATTGGAGGATATTTTTCACCTAATTTTACTTTTTCCAATACTTTTTTTGAGTAGATTAACTTTCCCAATGGATGAACCTTTATATAATTTGTCATGAAATTTTTTAAAATATGGAACAAACACAAGTATCATTTTTTAATAGTTTATTCCCTAAATAAGTTGAATTTTATCTTATTGGAACTACCCCATTCATTATTTTTTATTCCTCCATAAAGTCTATCAAAACATTGTTGATAAATATTTTCTATAAAAGGACCAAAAACTTTAGTGACCTACCTTTTACTACCTCAATATGATTGAACATAAACATCATGACGTTGAACTACCTCAAATTGCATAAGAAATATAGTACATGGATATATGGTTTTTTAAGGTATCTCTATATGTTTTCCTCATAATTAATAATATTTGGATCCATGTGTAAATTATTATTGCATTTGGAGATATATGGGAAACATTCAATACTTTCCTAGATGAGTGGAAAATGGTGGATTCATCATGAGAGTTTTCAAAACTCCTATGTTTTTTAGGAAATTAATTAGAAACAAGTTTTGTTTCTCCTTATATTGGGATATTAACAAACCCAATTAGTAGTTTTATATTCAGGTTGTATGATTTTCTGAAAATATTGAAAGTAACATTTTTTAGGCTTTAGAATTCACTAAACTATGAAGATGTATAATACTATTTAACTATCTTAGGAAAATGAAAATGAAAATTGTCTTTGGAAATAGTCAATGATTCTAAACCATTAAAAACAATTATAGACATCAGTAATGATTGATATTCTTTAAACCATTTTCCCCATATCAAACATTCATTCACTATTTTCATGTTGGATAAGTAACTTAATGATTCCATTGATCATGGTCATATGAACTTTGAAATATTGAATGAATTAAGAAAGACTATACGGAATAAAAATGATTCACAAGATCTCTCTTCTGAAAAAATTTGGCAGTGAAGGTTTTGTGACCCACATTTTTTATAGATCACAAAGAGAGAATATTCTGTTTCCAAATATATTAAATAGTTTTTAATCAAACCCACTAAATATCAACTTCTAATAAAATTTCTGAAAACATAAAAAATATTTAAACTCATAATGTTTTATAATGTTGGACATTACTTTTATCAGATCCTCATTTGTTCCAATGAAACTTTGTAAAAAAATAGAAAATATTTTCATAAAAATTACAATAAATAATAAAATAATAATATATATATATATAAAATAATTTAACATAGAAGATTGAAAATTTTTCCTCTTGGATAAATTGTTTATAAACATTCGTATGAATGTGTTTCAAGAAATATGAAATTCTTTGTTTCTAAAAAATAAGTAAAGAGTCTATAGATTTCAATTTTATATGCATCTTAGTATAATAAAACTTATGAAGTTAAATATATATATATTTTCTAGAATTTTTTTTGAAGATAACATTGTTTGGGAAATTTGTATAAAAGCACACTTTGAAATTTTTTTATGAATACTTTGTCTAGAAAATTTTTAGGAAATTGTTTTTGGAAAATATTGAATAAATTTTGTCTTGAAAAATTTTCAAGAAAATATTCAAAACAGAGAAAAAATTTTCAAATTCTTTGAAAAAAATATCCCCCTTTTTCGATAGGTTGTTTATTTTAAGAATATTGGTGAATAAGAAGTAGATAAGTCATCATTTTTTTGTTTTATATTCTAAGAATCTATTTTATATATTCAAATATATCATAATTATATGGTTTTTATAAAATATTAGCAAGTTGTTCTTGTGTTTCAATTAATCATAAACTTATATCTGATTTTTTGCGGTCTTGAAGGAAATGGTGTCTTATGTTTATGTTCTTTACTCATGAGTGATGTGCTATGTTTTTATATAGAGCTATGGCACATCTGTTATCAATCAAAATAAGAGTTTTACTAAATCTTTTGTAAATGTCAGTGAGTTTGTGTTACATCCACAACACTTGGGCATAACAACAACTAGCTGCCACATATTTAGCTTCAATAGTGGAAAGTGATAATGAATTTTGTTTCTTAAAAGACCAAGAAACAAAAGTTTCTCCTAATAAATTTCAAATTGAAAATGTAATTTATATACCGATTTGATATCCATGAATTTCATAATCTGAAAAAAATTATTAAAAATTATTTCTAAAAAAATATAATAGTCCAAGATCCGTAATTCACTTAATGTAACAAAAAATTATTTAAATATTTAAGATGATATTCTTTTGGAATATCTCACTACAAGAAATAGAATATATACCAATAGTTTCAAACTGTTGGTATTAGCATCATAACCGTTGGTATACAATATACCAATGTTTTTGAAAACCGTTGGTTAGTAAGCCATTGTAAAGTCTTATACCAACAGTTATTCTCAAATTGTTGGTATATGGAAGTGTAACCTTAAGTATTCCAACGGTTCAAGAAATACACTTTACCAATGGTTTTGAACTGTTGGTATAGTGTATTACCAACAATTTATTCAAATTGTTGGTAAAAATATTCTCAAAATAAACTTTACCAATGGTTTTAAACTGTTGGTATAGTGTATTTCCAGAAAACCACACAACATCCAGCCATCCCCTCCATTGCATACACCTTCAAACAGACCTGCAAACAACAAATAAAATAAAACAAAAAACACACCGCAAATAACATATAAAAATAGCAGACTCTTCCAACTATGACATGTACCACAACATAGTTTTCCCAATTTCAATATTTACATGACAACCACTCTTCCAACCTACCCATTTCAATTTCTTTGTTGCAGAAATCTCATAATGGTTAGAGGAACTAACATTTAAGCTAGCCCATGATAGTTAGAGTTACATTTTGAGCATCTGACTATGGGGGGGGGGGTGTCCAGGTGGTGGGGTGGTGTCCAGGGAGGTGGGGGATATCCAAGGAGGGTGGGGGTGTCCACCGGGGGTGGGGGTGTCCACCGGGGGTGGGGGTGTCAAGGTGGTGGGGTGGTGTCCATGGGGGTGGGGGGTGTCCACAGGGGTGGGGGTTTCAGGGGGTGGGGGATGTCCAGGGTTACGGGGTGTCCAAGGGGGGTGGGAGGACTGTCCACGGGGGTGGGGGATTATCTAGGGGGTACAGGTTGTCCATGGGTGGTCGGGCTGTCCATGAGGGTGGGGGTGTCTAGGGGGGAGGGGGAGTCAAGGAGGTGGGCGGGCTGTCCATGGGGATGGGGGGGGGGGGGGGGCTGTCCAGGGGGGTCGGGGTGTCCAGGGGGGCTGGGTGGGCTGTCCACGGGGGTGGAGGGGTTGTCCACAGGGGTGGCGGGGCTATCCAGGGGGTAGGGGTATCCAAGGGGGTGGGCGGGCTATCCACGGGGGTGGGGGCTGTCCACGGGGTACGAGGTGTCCAGGGGGTGGGCCGGCTATCCATAGGGGTGTCAGGGATATCTTGGGGTAGGGGTGTCTAGGGGGGTGGGCGGGCTACCCATGAGGATGGGGGGATATCCACGAGGGAGGGGGTGTCCAGGGGGGTGGGTGGGTTGTCCACAGGGGTGGAGGGGCTTTTGAGGTGGGGGGGGGGGGGGTAGGGGTGTCTAGGGGGTGGGTGGGCTATCCACGTGGTTGGACGAGCTGTCTATGAGGGTGGGGATATATAGGGGGTATAGGGTGTCCAGGGGGTGGTTGGGATATCCACAAGGGTGGTGGGGCTGTCCAGGGGGTACAGGGTGTCCAAAGGGGATGGGCGAGTTGTCCACGGTGGTTGGTGAGCTGTCCATGGGGGGGGGGGGGGGGGTGCTATTCAGGGGGGAACATGGTGTCCAAGGGGTGGGAATGGCTATTCAGGGGGTATGGGGTGTCTAGGGGGTGGGCCGACTGTCTACGGGGGTAGAAGGGCTATCCAAGGGGTAGGGGTGTCTAGGGGGTGTCCACAGGGATGGGGGTGGGGGGGGGGGGCTGCCAACTGGGGTCGGGGGTGTCCAGGGTGTGGGTGGGCTATCCGTGGTGGTGGTGGGGCTATCTATGGGGGTAAGAGGTGTTCATAGGGGTTGTCAGGCTGTTTAAGGGGGTGGGTGGGGCTGTCCCGGGGGGTACAGGGTGTCCAGGGGGGTGGCAGGCTATCCACAGGGGTGGCGAGGCTATCTAGGGGGTAGGGATGTCCAAGGGGGGTGGGAGGCCTGTCCAAGGGGGTGGGGTCTATCCAAGGGGGGAGGGGCTATCCAGGGGGGTGTGTGGGATGTCTAGGGGTGGGTGGGGCTTTCCAGAGGGGTATGAGGTGTCCAGGGGGGTGGGCGGGCTGTCCACGGGGGTGGCGGGGCTGTCCAGGGGTAGGGGTGTCCAAGGGGGGTGGGTGGGTTGTATATGAGGTTAGGGGTTTTCCACGGGGGTTGGGGATGTCCAGGGGGGTGGGCGGGCTGTCCAGGGGGTGGGGTGGGTGGGGCTGTCTAGGGGGTACGAAGGCTGTCTAGGTGGGTACGGGGTGTCCAGGGGGCGAGTGGGGATTTCTAGGGGGGACGAGGTGTCCATGTAGTGGGTGGGCTATCTACAGGGGTGGGGGTTGTCCACGGGGGAGGGAGGGATATCCACAGGGGTGGTTGGGCTTGGGGGGAGGGGCTATCCGGGGGGGGGGCCATCCACGGGGTGGCAAGGCTGTTCAAGGGGGTACAGGGTGTCCAGGGGGGTGGGTGGGCTATCCACGGGGGTGAGGGGGCTATCCAGGGGAGGGGTGAATCAGTTACAACAAATCATCAAGTCATGTTTTTTTATTTATAGATAAAAAAAGATAATGTGACCTACCTAATCACACAAATATTCAGGCACAAAAAATCAATAAACATCAAAGGTCAGTAATATCAGTAAAAAATGCAACGGATCAATATGTCCCCTCATCACCATCACTATCATCATCTTCATCATTAGTCTCAACCTTGTCCTCATATTTTTCCCCAACATTGTCCCTTCCCTACTCAATTCCCTCCTCCTCTCCCTTGTACTCAGCCTTGGCCTCCTCATTGCCCTCCTCCTCTACCTCGCCCTCCTCCTCACCCTCCTCCTCCGCCTCGGCCTCCTCCTCGGTCTCCTCCTTCACCTCAGCCTCCTCCTCACCATCATCTCGACCACCACTATAACTACCACCTGGTAAACCATATATATAATGCATCGAAGATATATATTCATCACAATCTATGTTGGCCTTACGTGGAAGTGTTGTATGTAAAACTTCCATCAGTTTCATAAATGCAGTGTTTGCCTCAGCAGACTATTCCGCCATCACTGTGGCCCTTTTTTCAGCCCGTTCTTTCTGTGACTTAACCTTTTGGAACTCGGTGGCACTACAAATCATACCTGATGAGGTCCAATACCTCATCAGAACTATACTCTTCCCAGGTCGACAATGTAATCTACCAGGGTGCTCATCTCCTAACACTTGATGCAAGTGATCGTTTGGCCAAAATTGTAAGGTTCCTAGGCATAAAGGGCCTCTAAATAAGCCTGTTATAAATATAAATAGATTATTATGTTACAAAATAGATATTAAAATTTTAAATATACAAATTAAAACTTAAAATATGCTGCTGAGTCGGTTCATTAACCGCACTTCCATATTTCTTCCTTCTATTAGAGAAAAACAGTTTTGATCGAGGCACACGTCCTTCTATATTCAATTTATGCCTCTAAAATGACATTGAATGTAGGAAACCATAATTAAAAATAGGATACCAATAATTAATTTCATATCTAAAATTATATAACAACTTTATAAATTGAATAAATTATGGAGGAAGCAATAGAAAGTGCAACTCATAAAGAAAAATTATAAACATTCATACCTACTGCCTCTCATGATCTGGAATCATAGTACATCCCAATGTGTGGATGTATTTTTTAGCATTAATGTTTTTTTAATTTCTTCCATATTATTCCTAAATAAAATTCAATAATTAATATTAACAAAAAACATGAAAATATTCATTTAAATACCTATAATGTGATTAATACCTTAAATTGGCTAGTCATCCAATGAGTAATTATCCATCGATACTATTCTAATGGACTATCATCCATGACAATGACCACCTCTAACTCTATTCCCACACTAGAACGTCGTCCAATATAAAAATCGTGCTTATAATATCTCCAATGCTCACCTAAATACTTTATATGTGCTGGTCGTGCACCCTCACCATCGGGGAAATTAAACCGAAGCTGACACAAAAATATTAATTCATATAAATACAAAAAATAATACATTTCATTAAATACAATAGATTTTTTTACCCATATATCTGCCCAAGCTTTATCCTTGACTTCATTAATCAACTGTCTCCATGAGAGCAGGATGACATGAATGATGTCGAAGTATTTGGAAAGTGTCTCCAAAAAACTCTAACATTACTACCCTGATTTTTCAATCATTTCACTATCTTAATTGTATTCCACCATCAACTACGTGCGGTAGTTCCACACCGCATACAAGCATGTATGTCCCCACCATGCCTCCTATCAATAGATGTATCTGTTATGAAAGAAAAAAATATTTTTTTAATATATGTTATAATGAAAAAATTTATTAGCGTAAAACTTTTTTAGGGTTGTATAAGTATACCTGCAGTAGTCTGATCAATGGGTGCTGCTGGATCCGTAGAAACTAAAGGAACACCTGTACAGGTGGAGTGGGTACCAATTTATGCTTCACAGGGATAGACTTTGGTGGATCAAGTGTCGAAGAAGATAGAATATAAAAATCATGGAGAGAAGGAAGCAGAAGTAAAAGAAGGTGACAAGGATGGTTGGGTGAATGCTGGATGGAGAGTGGGAATCATCATCGGATATAGTACAGATGGGTGAGGAGGCATAGATGTAAAGGGTGGTGAAAACAAGGGAGGCCTAAATATATCATGTGTCCCTAACAACACACTAAAATCAGAATGTGGGATGGATGGTATGTGAGTGTTAGGGGGAAGGGTCTAGTCGGGTACGCCGGCCATGTCATCTTTCTCTCGTACCACCCCCCTCGTACGAACACCCTGAGTACTGGGACCAATACTAGAATGGTTATCAAATAATTGTCACCTAATAGATGGATCCTGTAAAACTGTTGAAAAAATAATAATCACATGACATTATATATTATTTAAATATATATATTTGAAATAAAATACTCATTATAGGCACTAGGGGTGGAATGCCCATCTTAGTCATGCGATGATTTGTTTTCCATCATCTGTTTCTAACACCTCTCTTCAATTGGTTTCATTTCCTATATTTTAAAACCAATATGGATTTAATTAGAAAAGGATTACTAATGTGTAACCCCAAAATAATGAGCTTGAACAGATATATAATGATGTCAATAAATCATACAAGATGTAATAAAGAAATTTAATTTTTACTGGGATGGTTATTTACTAAGTGTCATCAGGGGTGGGAAGGTTGTCCATGGGGGTGGTAGGGCTACCCATAGGGGTGGCAGGGTTGTCCAGGGAGTAGGGGTGTCCAGGGGGTGGGCGGGCTGTCCACGGGGGGGTGGGGGGCTGTCCAGGGGGTACGGGGTGTCTAAGGGGTGGGGTGTCCAGGGGGTTGGGGGATGTACAGGGGGTAGGGGGGTCCAGGGGGGTGGGCAGGTTTTCCATGGGGTTGGGGGGCTGTCTAGGGGGGTAGGGGGGTGTCGTTGGGATGAGAGGGTTGTCCACAGGGGTGGTAGGGCTATCCCAGGGGTACATGGAGTTCAAGGGGGTGGGCGGGCTATCCACAGGGGTGGTGGGGCTGTCCAGGGGGTATAGGGTGTCCAGGGGTGGTGGGTGGGTTGTCCAAGAGGGTGGGGAGGCTGTCCAAGGGGGTATTTGGTGTCTAGGGGTGGTGGGCTATCCACAGGGGTGGGGGTGTGTCCACGGGGGTGGGGGTACAGGGGGTGGGGGCTGTCCAGGGAGTTTTGGGGGCTGCCCAAGGGGGTTAGGGTGTCAAGGGGCTGGGGGTGTCCAGGGGGATGGGGGTGTCTGGGGGGTGGGGGGTGTCCAGGGGGTGGTGTAGGCAGGCAATCCATGGGGGTGGGGGGCTTTCCATAGGGGTGTCATTGAGAGCTATGTGATTTAATTGGGTTGTCATTAATGTTATGAAAAACAAACGATGGGTGTTAAGAATTAGAGCAGTATTTTTTAGTGAAAATCCAATTTGGTAGGATTGGTGACTTGATAACATGATGGTATCAAGTTTGGAATTGGAAAAATGTTGGGGAATTTTATTCTAGTGGAAGGAATATGGGTTAGTGAATATCTATAGGTAGTTATTAAGAATGATATGATGTATGGTAATGAGTTTGTAAGGATTTTCATCATCACGGCATGATGATTAAGGGTGTTTTCCTATATGAGGGTTTATGTATTCCTCGATATGTTTTTCATCCTAACATGAATTAAATTTAGGATGCCATTAGAAGGTGAATTCTTGATAGAATCACTATTCATTTAATACATGGAGAGGTAGGATTATGAATATGGGATGTGCATATGGAAGCAGGTCCCTGGTCTAGGTGGATATATATGGGGATTTTCCTCCCCTGGTCTCTGTATGAAAGGATTCTAAAAGGCTCCCACCGACTTCCAAGGATATATTCTTTCTAGAAAAATGTGTTGTGGGAGAAGGAATTCATCCTATATGGTTGATGTCACTTTTAGATCATGTGATGCCTTACTCGTCAAGATGACTAGACATCAACCAAAACCAAAGAGGCCTCAGACCTATCCAAATATCTAGAAGTGATGAATTCCCAGTGCTTATTGGAGAACTATAGATGTGATGACTTCCCACCTGCATAGCCCCCTCCCCACTTCACCCCCAGTAGACTCCCCCTGTGCAGCCCCCTCCCCACCTGCACACCCCCACCTACACACCCCCTCTCATCCACCCACTGCACAGCCCCTCCCCCCACCTGCACCCCCAACCTACACACCCCCTCCTCCCCAACCTGCACAACCCCCCCCCCCCCCACATGTACACCTCCCCCCACCCACCTCACCCCCCAATAGACTCCCCCTGCACAGCCCCCTCCCCCCGACCACAACATCCCCACCTGCACAACCCACCCACCACTGCACACCCCCCTCCCCACCTACACACTACACATCCTCCACACCCACATGCACACCCCACCTATACCCCCCACCCACTGCACAACCCCCCTCCCCCCCCTCAAGCCCCCTCCCCCCTCCCCACTTGGATAACCCACCCCCACCTATCCACCCCCACACCCCCACCTGGACCCACAATAGACTCCCCTGCACATCCCCCGACTTACACACCCCCCACCTACAAAACCCACCAACCCACTACACACCCACCCTCCCCACCTACACACTACACATCCCCCCACCTATACACCCCCATACTGCACCCCTCCCCCCACCCACTGCACATCCCCCCCACCCGCACACCCCCACCTGCATAGCCCCCCCTCCTCCCACCCCCACATACACAACCCACCCCCCCTAAACCTGTACACTCCCCTCCCCACCAAGATGCACACCCCCCCCCTCACTAGCACAACTCCCCCTCCCCCCACCCCCACCTACACAACCCACCCCCACCTCATGCCCAACAGACTCCCCACCCACTACACACCCCCACCTGCACATCCGCCTTCACCCACATCACACCCCCACCCACTTCACCCCAACACCTTCACCCCCACCTCATGTCCAACAGACTCCCCCCACTACACACCCCCACCTTCACATCCCCCTTCACCCACTACACATCTACCCCCACCTACACACCCCCACTTGCACAGTCCCCTCCCCCCACCCCCATCAGCCCCCACCCCCACCTGTACAACCCCCTACCTCACCCCAGTAGACTCCTCCTGCAAAGCCCCCCTGACCTACACACCCCCTCCACATCCCACCCCTACCTACACATCCCCCTCCCCACCTCACCTCCACCTGTACAACCCCCCCCACCGGTGGGAGAAAATATAGTACCCCCTACAACGCTAATATTATGTAACACTCCTAGATAAATTATTTATGGTAATGGTTCCAGAAGGAAGATTAATTTTCTACGTATAGGATGAAGTATTTGTAACATGCCAATTTCACATTCAAGAACAACTAAAAACCCTAAATGATGAGAGATTACATCAGATGAAGAAATAAACTATACCTAGTTTATAAAAATACAAAATACATATAGGCAAAAGATGTAACTCCAACTCACCAATTTTAAGTGGAAACAACTAGGATGGATCTTTAGAAGAGGAGGGGTCACTATATGGGATGAGGGGATAGATCTGGTAGGGGAAAAAAGCAATCGATCGAATCTGGAAAGGGAAGTGGGGGCTCAGGCTTATTTGGGAAAAAACATTCCCAAATGTTTTAAAAAACCATTGGGAAACATCACTATATCCCAATGGTTTTAAAAAAGCATTGGGAAGCATCACTATACCCCAATATATCTCAACGGTTTAGATAAACCATTGGTAAAAATCCTTATAACCCAATGGTTTGCACAAACCATTGGGAAAGACCACACTAAATCAATATATTCCAACAGTTTTCAAAACCCATTGGAAAAAATTCTCTATCCCAATGGTTTCAATAAACCATTGGGAAAATGGAGTTGGTATAACTATGATTTCTAGTAGTGTCTTTAAATATCACACAATAATATAAAAAGAATTTTTTAAATTAGACTATATATAAGATATAGTAAAATACACATCATTCCTCTTTTTTTTGATCAACTAGTTTCCCAGATTCACCAAGATGTAATGATTTAGACGTTTTGATAAAAGTTCTAATAATTTTAAGATTTTCATATAAAATATTTTTAAGTAGGTATTTTATTTACTTTTTTGAGATATAAAAGTTCCTTCTGGTTTTTGATAAGTTTAAAAACCATGTAAAAGGTAATTTTACCCTTCATACTTCATGCTCATTTCTAACTCATATTTTCTAAGATCCTCTAATGAATCAAAAGGTTATTTTTTATTTGATCCAAACATAATTTCACCAACATAAATTTTAATAATTATAGTCTCTATAAAACATTTTTTATAAACTTTTTTGGATTTGAAGGTCCATTAAAGAGTTTTTTTTATGTAAAAATATGATAAGACTATCATAATATACTCTTAGGGCCTATCTAAATCTATAGAGGGGTTTAGTATGTTCAAAAACATCTTTTATATATTTTGTGTCCTCTAAAACAATTGGTTGTTTTATATAAACTTTCTCCATTACATATCCATTAAGAAAATCACACTTCATAACCATTTGATGAGGAGTAAAATTTATGAATGTTGTATATAATAGAAGAAGGTGAATAGATTCATGTGAAGCTATTGTAATAAAAAATTCATCATATTCTATTACTTCTTATCAAATATTACTATTTTCAATAATTATTTCCTTAATTCTTACAATTATTCCTTTTTCATCACATATACTAAGGGAAACCCATTTTTCTATAATTACAATAAAATCTTTAGGATGTTGTACCAATGGCCAAACATCGTTAATCTCAAATTCATTGAGTTTATCCTCTATTTACCATATTAAATATTCATAACCTAAATCCACATGAGGTGTTTTAGGTTTAAAAATTGATAAAAAATTACAATGATAAAATTTATTTATTAAGGAACATCTTGTTTTAACTTGTTTATCCACATCACCAATGATATTATCAGTGAGATAATTCTATAAGATTGTCTGATTTCTGGGTTTATAAAATCATATTATTCAACAACATATTTAATTTATTCTAGAGGTATAAATTTAGATATTATTTTACAATTGTTCATTAATATGAAGAATTTTAAAACATAATTTGAAATCAATTTTTAAAAGATCATATAAATATGTGTTTTTGGGTTTTTTATAACAAATGGATCAGTTTAATCAGATTTAACATGCACTATTTCCTCAACAATAATAGATTTTTTTATTAAGAACACAGTTTGAATTTCTAGTTATAGAATACTATAGAAAAATTCCATCATCAACTTTTGGAGAAAACTTATACAAATGATATTTACTATTCAAGACGAATACTTTGCAACTAAAAAACTGAATTAAGGATGTTTTGGATTTCTTTCTATCTATAAATCATAGAAAGTTTTATTATGAAAGGGATCGAGTAAAACTCGATTTGAAGTATAATAGAAAATCAAATTACTTCATCCCAAAAATGATTTACAATTGCGTATTTACTCAAAATGGTTCTAGTAAAATCCTGAAGAACTCTATTACTTATTTCAACTATACCATTTTGCTGAGGGGTTCTTAGAGTGGAAATGTTATTTATAATACATTTATTACTTTAAATAGTATCAATTTTCTTAATTATCAACCATGGTTATTCTCAACCATGGTCATTCTCAACCATGGTTATTTTAGAATACAAAAGAAACAGGATCTACATACACCCAAAGGTGTATGTAGGGTGCGAGCCAATGGCCAAGTCGGATTCCACCGAGGAAAAGGTTCCATGCATAATTATTTAATGAAAAATATATATTCAACTTTAGAAAAAGGGAAAAAATCCAATGCTTAAACTTTTTTAATATGGGTTTTTTTTTAATAAAAATAGTTTAGTCAAAACAACTTTAAAGGGAACAACTTAAATTAAAACACACACACACACACACACACTTTCATGGTGACCCCAATGTCACACCATGTGCCAACAGTGAGAGAAAAGAAAAAGAGGATCACAATACATGGCAGAGGCCCTAAAGATACTAGTGAGAAGTGGGACCCTTGAACATCGCGTCTCGATGAACTATGTTATAGAAACACAACAACATATGATCTCATACATGATCCACTAGCAGGGAAACACATCCATAACATAGTGGTCTCTAATCATCATCCAATGTTTAGTTAGGGTTGTAATTGTCAAACTAGCTAAGTGAAACTGGGCCAATGACACTCCCATATCACTAGCACACTAGATATAGTCTATCCACATATTACCTAAGCTTCCCATTTGTGCTCAAGTGGTTCAGAGTTCATGTCATATTTCATAATCATATACTCAAACCAATCAAGACACTACACACACACAAAAACCACCATTTTCACACACAAAACCCATTTGAAGTAATACGCAGACTGAAACATCCTCCAAACATGTTTCACACTGTTGATATAATTTAATAAACTATTGAAATTTTTTATAAAATAATGTCCAAAGGGTATTGCAAGACCTTGCACATAAAACCCACAGAAAAGTCTCTTTTATGATCAAATACACACCAAAAAATTTCTAAAATGCAATTCGCAACCCTTGTATATTTTTGTAAACCAACTATGCAATTAAATCAAACACTATTCAATGAAAAAATGTGAATTTTCATCAAAACTGCACCATATATCATATGAACATACCACTTAAAAAAATCAAATGCATAATAAACTCTCTTAAAACTATTTTTGCACCACATAAACCATTTAATAAATCAATTACACACTTAATAGAACATTTCCAAGGTGTGCAACAATGTTTTACCAAAAAACTACACTAAAATTATTCTCTTTAAAATTCAACACACACTAAAATATTATCCACACACCATTCAAATCACTTAAATAATTTGAAAAATCGCCTATGAAGTTCAATAAATCATTTAAACTATTTAATAAATTAATTAATCAATTTCTAAAACAAATAAAAATAAATTATTTAACATGATCTTTCAAAAAAATTGGACTTCATAACATATAAAAATTCCACAATGTTAAATATGCAAAGCAATTCATCAATTGCTAAAAACTATCTTAGAACTAAACAAATAATTTAAATAATTTGATAATTTAATTAAACTTGAAAATTAATTCATCAATTAATAATAAAACATGGAACCACCTACCTTTGGTGTTGAAACCCCCAATTTCAGTGTGAAATGTCAATTTCTCACCAATCACACAACAACAGATTCAAATTAAACCCTAAAATCAATACATCAAACCAAAAACATAAAAAATGAACCAGTTACAACACAAAACCCTTATACGAAAGACTATAAAATGAAAGAAACAACCAATAGAAGCAGAATGCACTTGCAGCTGGGGTGTAGAAGGCCAAATGAGCAACATGGTGGGATGCCGGAGGTGAATCACACTGGAAAAATATGGCAAGAAGGGTAAGCGGTGCGTGGTTGTGGGGAGTGGCACGAGACAGTGAAAGGCAAGACCGAAAGGAAGGAGAGGAGGTTGTTGGCTAGAAATTAGTCGACCACAATTTTTTTGGTCATAGTAAGTCTAAAGGAAGAATAACGCTAGGGGTTGTGCATGGTAGTAGGGGCGGTGAGAAGGTGGTGCGAGGTGGAGCGCCGAGGCGAGGTCTGACCAAGGGATGCGGGGCGACGTGACTCACTGGTGAAGAAGAGAGGAGGTGCCGACCAAGGAGTGAAGAAAAAGGGTAGAAGGAAATTCATGCTAGGGTTAAGGATATGTGGCTATGGCGCGACGCAAGGAGGGAGAAAACATGAGAAGGAAAGAAAAAAAAGTAAAATAAAAACAAAAATAAGTGAAAAAACAACCAACTTAAAAATGATAATTAAAAATAGTAATGAAAATAAAATAATAATAATAATAATGAAGTTTATAATTTTATAATAATAAAAATGAATTAATAACAAAAATAATAACCTAATTAAGATATTAACAAAAATAATAATCATAGTAATAATGTTATTATTATTATTATTATTATTATTGTTATTATTATTATTATTGAAGCAACTCTCAAATAATATCTTGCTTCTCATTTAATTTGACATTCATTTTATTATTCATTAGGTTAATTAATCAACTAACCACACATGATCTAGGATACACGGTGATCTGGAGAATCCACATATCTTCATTCATACCCTGCTCACGCACCGGACATTGCCAAGACAAAAGGCCTGTTTATCAGAAAAAATGAAAAAAATTCAAATCGGCCTCAGCCCGCACCTCATCATAATAAAAATTCAGGTCAGAAAAAATTATAAAATAATTAAATGGAAAATAGTGTTACAAAATCCTGGGTGTGACATTTTACCACTAATATAAGGTATATCTTGGCTTCCAATATATTCTATGTTTAGATTGTATACATTCTCATGTTTATTTATAGAAATAATACATTTACCTTTTGAACATTGAAGAATTAATTTTTCATTCTTGAAGTTCACAATATATCCTTCATAACATAATTGACTTATGCTAAATAGGTTTTTATTAATAACTATAATACATAAAACATTTAAAATTAATAATTTATCAAGAATTATAATATAACTGATCCTGAATATTTCCCCTTGGTAATTATCTATGGAATTTATTTTTTTACCTTTCATCTTGATAATATTTCTGAAGAACAACTTATTTTTAGCCATTTTTTTGGAATAACCATTATCCATATACCAAATATTGTTACTTTTGGTACTTTTATTTTCTCCCTAAAATAGTTAAATTATGATTTTGGTACTCACACTTTCTTGGGTCAAGAATTATTAGAAAATGAAACCTTAATAATCCAAGTAAATATAAATTTATTATGATGATCATATACTAACTCACTAAAAATATTTTTTTATTGAAACTGAATGATTGCACCTTGTTTAAACAACATGTTGTCTTATAGTGTCCACCTCTCTGACATTTTATATAGAAGAGTTCACATTTTGGGGGTAATGTAGTTGTTTTAAAAATAAGGATTTATTTTTGGTAAAACCATCTTTGAAGATATTTCTATGTGGTATCATTTTTCTGTACATATTATCAAAATATTCCTTCCTATAGGTAAAATTTGATAGATGTTTTTTAGATTAAAAATTTTAGAGTTTAGTTTTACAACCAAATTTTGATATTCTTTTGATGAGTTAGAATTATATTTCATATCAAACTTTGATGTAAGATTTAAAATCTCTAAGGAATGGTTTGAATTTTTTTAATTTTCTTAAAAATATCTTCCTTATCACATTTAATATTTTTTGAAACCTTGTGATTTTTTTTCAATAAAGGTAGAATATATAAATACTTCTTCAAAACATGGTATTGTATTCTCATCATCAGATATATTATCTTTTTAATTCATCAGATTAAGTAGAATATTCATTATATGAATATAAATATTTTTCATTCAAAGTTAATTTTTTAAGTATTTAGCTTATTCCTTTTCCATGTATCATTGGCTGGTCTTTAGAATATTTTTCATAGAAGCCCATAACATTTTAATTATTAATGCTATAATAAGAATAATTTTTAGAAGAAATGTCTCCACCACTTGCACTCTAAGTTTCAGTGACATTGAAACTTTCCTTAAATTTTGTCTTATATAACATTAATGAACTCTTATCCTTATTCATTAGTCTAGGACAATATGGTTTATTATGACCAGGGTTTTGCATTCATAACGAATACCTTCAAAAGTTTCTTTCTGGTCACTTATTTTTTTTCAAACGTATCTTATATTTTTTATCAAAATATTTCTTGCCAAAAATCATATTCATTTCTTTGTAAAGTTGAGAATGTTCATTTTCACTTTATTTAGATGAAATTCTATCAGTTTCAACTTTCACATTCTTATAATATGAATATTTGGTAACATTTTGACAAGATCTATCTTTCTTTATAGTAGTTGATGTAGAGGAAAAATCTACCCCATTATTCTTTTTATCTTCTTTTTCATCACTTTTTATTCTTACCTAATATTGTATGAGATTACCAATAAAATCTTCAAAACTAAGAATTAGAAGATGATTAGTATCATGAAGAGTTATTCTCTTATGTATTGTTTTTTCTAATTCTCTAAAACACTAAATGAAAAAGATTCTAGAAATATAAGACAGTTCAACCTTTGCTATAAAAACTGTAATTATTAATTGATTATGAATGAGGGTGTTATAGTTGGTATTAGAGAAAATGTTTATACAAAATTATTGGTTATGATTTTTATTGAGAATGCATTATAATACTTTTGTAACCATAAATGTTAGTATGTTAAGGAGAAATATTGTTATTTCTAGGAATTAAAGGTTGAACCAAGATTTGAATAGATGGTCACATAACTATGTATATATTTATATTCTTCATTTTTATAAGATGGTTTATTATTATTTTATTTTATATATTAACCCTAAATGTTTTTGGTTTTGGTAAATTGTTGGAGCTAAAAATAACCAAGTTAATAATGGGTGTGATGGATAATGTCTTAAAATCTGAACAAGAAACATAATGATATATGAGTTGGAGGGAAAACACTTTTATTTATGCCTTATTAGATATATCCAGTTATGATTTAAAACATGAACCTAGATTAGTTTCTTAATTCACAAAACAAGATAACAAAAGAGTTTCATGGATATTCAAGTGATAAGGATCTAGAATGTAAGAATATATAACTTATTTTCTATCAATAATCTTGCAAGAAGTGCCCAATAAAACATATCAAAGGGATAATTTTTTATCATATGCGGAAATAGTGGTCCTATAGCTAAAAAAGATCGAGGAAAATGGAAGTGTTATAGTTACAAAATAAAAGTGCATACAAAGTTATCAATTTATTTTTTTAAATTTATGTAGTTTGGTATATATGAAAATGTATTCCCCAAGTTAAAATCCCATAAAGTAGATTGACAAGATCACGTGAATAAATTTTTAGCAATTTCTTATATTAAAGATAACGAAACTAAAAATAGAATATAAATGTTATGGGTTATTTTCAAAAAAACTTTTGGTTAATGTAAGACATAATATTAGACATGGAATACTGAATTTTATGGCATGATTTAAATTTTTTACTTTAGGAAGGAAATATTAATGAATAAGACAAAAAATAATGTTTAAAAGTTTATGAAGGATCTTTAATGATTGGAGTGTCTATATATTGGGTTCCAAGAGTTATGATGTAGTGATTTTTTATTTAAGGATTGATAAGTTTAAATATGATCACATGTTTAAATGAATTTGTACCACTTTTTATATTTTATGTACCAAGAGTTTAAGATGATTAAGGATACTTTGGGATAAATTTATTGAGTATTAATAAATGATTTAGGTATATGAATCCTTTATGATTAACATGTGTTTTTGCGAGAAAGTACTTTAAAGAAGAATGATATTATATTTTTTTGGGAAAAATTTTAATAGTATTGATAACGTTTATGGTTGATATGATAATTGATGTTAATATAGTTAATTGGTATAATGGGTTGTTACATTTTTGAAACATTTGTTTTATTGTATAGATCACCATGGGATCAAAAAGTGATTTGATTACTAAGTGATTAATGTCATTTTTGATGAAGTTCACTATATTTGTATAATTATATGATTATGATAAATGGAATTTTAGGAATAATTATTGAGTTTATTTATAGAATCCTATATTATTTAATTGTGTATTTATGGTAATTTGGGTTATTTATGAAAAATATTAGCATATCATTGAAATTACATGATTTGGGTATATTAATTCTTGGTCTTTGACTTTATGAGTGATTGATGTTCCTTGGATAAAAAAATTAAGTTTATTTTTGAAGAATATTTGATCAAATAATTCTAGTATATTGGTAAAAAAAATTATGTCATATATTTTGATGATTTTTAAGGTTAGTTATCTATGGAAGGATTTTAGCTGAACTTTAGGTTTTAACTTTCCTTTCGCTATGAATTTTTTGTTTTTATCAATTTCTAGAGATGGGAGGAATAAATTTTATTCTCCTTTTGGATCTTATGATCCATTAAAATATAATTTTAGTGTGTTGGACATGAAAAATACATCATGATTATTTATCATTATGAATATATGATTAAGAATAGAAGAAAAACTAAACAAATAACAACAAGTGGGTAAAATTGTTCTTATAGAATGGAATGAAATAAAATAATCATATTATCCCATATTCTCATTCAATATGGTAAATTAATTCCTCAATGAAAGAAATAGTAAGATAAATCTATTGAGTATTATGTGTGTAACAACACACAACTTTCAATGTATTATTTTTTAAAACTTTTCACAAGTACGAGTATCACAATGGTAATTGCATTTTATTAATAAATATTTTTCCAAGTAAAAACATATACATTAATGTTATTCTCAAAATTAATTGAAATAGATTTGTATTAAATGTTTATTTATTTTCACTTTTGTATATTTTTCATCCACCCATTGGAATTAATTTTAAAAAATGTTTTAAACCCCCTTTTCAGATACAAGATAAAATTGTGAGGATACAATTTTAGTAAGGGAGTAGAATGCAACACCCTAAGTTTTAGGAATGTATATTCCTTTAAATAAATACTACGTTTTATATGTATATATAAGTTCCCAACCATAAACATTACATAATATTGAGTTAAGTCAATATTTTGACTTTATTTCACATTGAGGATATTTTCATGTTTAGAGCTTTAGATAATTAGGCCATAACTCATACATAACAACTTAAATATTAAAAAGTAGACACATCTACTCACTATCAATTTTGTTTCATAAAGTAAAATATTTTAAAAAGAAACATGGTTTCGTTTCATATTTAAACATCCTAACTTTTCATTGATCCCATCCTGGACTCTGTTTTTCAATAAAACCTATGAAAAAACATTTCAAACTTTGGATGAGCATAAAAAGCTCAGTAAGGGATACACAAGGAAGGAAAACATTTAGTCTTGTGAAAACATTTAAATCATGAATAAAGTAATACTTTTCACCTTTTAGAATTATTAAATACACTTTACTAAATATAATAACATTACTTACCCTTTTTGTGACCAAAAGATTACCATAAAACCCATAAAAAACAACATATAACATATAAAGGTAACTTGGGACATAATCATACTAAAATGGAATAACTATATGATCAACTTCCACACATATCACTAAATGGAATATCCATACGACCGACTTTCATACCCAAAGAATTTGAGGTTATAACATAACCAACCTTCCTTGGTTTATCAAAAACCACTCTCCCTTGGTTTATCATGTAACCACCCATTTTTAGTTTATCATGTAACCACCTGTCAAATGTCTAAGTTACATTATATAATCATAACACATAAAAGATTGCAATTATCAACATTTCACTCATAAAATTTCATTTGAAATCACAAGAAATCATTTCAATATATTGAAATAATCAATACACTTTGAAAACCATTTTCAATACCAAAATAACCTAAAAGTAAATAAGTTATTTATTTTTTCCTTTTAAAAACATTTAGACTTATAGAGGAAGTGAAACATCAAATAATATTGATAGTGGCAGAGAAGTCATTGTCATTGCATATATTAAAAAACATTTATTTTGTAATTTGTAAAGAAAGTAAAATGCTTCATATAAAAATATTACTTTTGAAAACTTTCAATGAAATACAAAACAGACATAAAATGTTCTTTGTAATCCTTTTATATCCATATAAATAAATATGTAAATTAATATCATGAATAAAAAGATTTGATAATTAAATATTTAAAAGTTTATGGTGTCTCATAACACTTTGAACATTTAAATCATAATCTCTATGAATTAATACATTTAATAAAGAAATAAATAAAATTATTATAGATAAAAATATGGATATGAAATGTCATAGTGGCTATATATAAACTTTATAAGAGAATACAGGTGTATATTATCAAGAAATTTCTCAATGAAAGGAGATTGAGACGAAATCCCTTACAAAGATCGTATGATTAGATTAAAGACAAATCAATGAAAAAATTATGTGTGAAAATTTGAAATACACCAAATATAAGTGGATATTCAGTGTAAAATAATCATTGGTCATTCACACATATTCTTGAAAAAACAAAACTAATGACAAGGATATTTAACTCAATGAATGGAAATTGAATTAAGATTTCCCTTACCTTGAGTCTAACTCATCCTGTACAATCGTTATATTCCTAAATAATAAACTTATGTTGTTTTAGAATTTATTTAGAACATTTTCAAGCTTATTATTCCTTTTATATCACTTATTACCATGTTATATATATTACATAATTAGTCAAGTTCATATCAGATGTTTTGTCGATATTCGGTACTTGAGTTGAAAATAAAATGGGTTGATGTCACTAGTCCTTGTGGTCATAATACCATCATCTCAAAAATGAAATTAATGAAATAATAATAACTTTTATACATAAATTATACTTTTTAAATAAAACCATTCATTTATGGTATGAAAAATGAACAATGTTATAATCATGGAGACGGTAGGTCATACCTACGCATGAGTAACATTTTTATCTTTCATTGATCATTATTGAAATAAGGTAATTATTATTTTATTTTACCATAATGATAATAGTATAATTAAAATAATAATAATAATTTAAATATACTTATATATTTCATACAAGTGATGTGGTGAATAAAAATGATTCACATAGCTTTGTGGAGGTGATAGTTCACACATACGCATGAACAACATTATCATTTTTATGTGCATGGAGGTAAGAAAATAATTGAAACATTATTATATTAGAATGATATATATGTCATTAATATAATATATAAACAAGTATTCTATAATTATAACCATTATTGATAGATGATAATGAAAAAAACTATATCGGTTCGCGATGTGATAGTCCACCGTACACACGAATGAAATGTTCATTTCCCATTTTATGAAATTGGGGATGGATTGAGGGGAAAATATTAACATAATAACATCTCAGTATATTAAGGATAAAATATTTCTTATATTATCATGGTTGGAGGATATTTCAAGGATGTGGAAGAAGGAATAAAATAGAAACACTTAAAAAAATAGTACCTCTTCTTCGGTTGATAACCTTTGAAGAACAGCTCAACACCTCTAAGAAGGGTGTTATGCCTAAACTAAGGCCTCAAGAATGTGGGTAGATATTCTAGGAATATTTTTGGTCTGAGATTTTCTAAACCAAAAGGATTTGTAAGTTTGAGTATTAGAGAGGAGGGAGTATCTTTTATATGAGAGGGAAGGCGCACCCTTGGAAACTCTTAAAATATTAAATTAATATAAATTCAATTTCTGTTCAAATTGTCCCAAAATAATTTATTTTAAATATAAGATGATTTTGGATATTATATAAATAATTAAATTAAGATTATATAAGTTTTTAATATTTTTAAATCCTTATTTTTCAGCTTAACTCTTATTTTACCCCTTTTAATTTTACTGTGATATTATGTTATTTCCACTTTTTAGGTTAATGTAATTACCATAACATGTCAAAACACCCAAAAAATTGTCATTTGTGACATATTTGGACTTATTCTAACCATTTTACTCAATAGAAGTTTTCTAAAAATTTAATGTAATTTAATAAAATATTTTATATTTTAAAATACCAATAGTGTCAATTTTAACACTATTTATTAGTTGAATTTTAAAAATATCATAACAGGAAGATTAGTTCAAAAAAACTCCTTTAAATCATGATTAAAATGTAAAAAATATCCATAAAATTCTTTTATATTATAAATTATGTTATATATTATTTATTTTAGTATTTATAATATCATTTATTTGATTAATTCATTAATTAAGAAATTACCACATCATCATTGTGTCACCATTTAATTTAATTATTTATTTTATAAAAATTATAAATAAATTTACATGATATAGGTAATATTTTTATCTTTATAATGACAATTTATAGTTGAAAATATCTCTTTTATAACCGCATATTAAAAAAATTTTAGTTATGAGAGTCATGATTATGACATCTTGGTCTTTATTTTAAATAAAATATTTATAAGTGTAATAATCGCATCCAAATGGATCCAATTGGTCCTAAAATCGACCCAAGGATGTTAATGATTGGGATACACTCATAAAATTAAATTAGAACGATTTTTAGGATATTTTTTATATTATTATAATATTATTTTTACTTTTAATTGCCCGATTTACCTTTAACTGTGGTAATAAAATTTATTACTAAAGTTACAATTCATAATTTCCAAAAAAACACCATATTTACATAATTTGGACCTAAGGATTATAAATATGGAATCAGTTTTTAAAAATTCAAAACACATAAGTTGTTGTAATTAATTTAAAAATAATCAACTTTTTCAAAATGAGGAAACAAGGTTTTTTAAAAGTAAAAATCATTAAAAGATTTACGTGCATTTATATCTAATTTCAATGTGAAATTACTTCCAATGAACAAAAGTGAATTAAAATACAAAAAAATTAATCTAATTATACTTTAAAACCAATTAAAAATATAATCTAAAAATATAAATAACTTAGATGAAAAAGAATTTTTGAATTAAAATGCAGTATTTTTCACTATTCATTAAAATATTAATTTTATTAGAAAAATACCAAGAATTCAAAAAAAGGAAAATTTTATGTCCCAATTATAAAGAATATGTTTATTTTGTCAAATAAAACATATAAAAGTTAAAAAAAATATATTTAAAAAGGGTTCTCAATCAAAAGGTGGTAAAACTACTTTTTTAGAAAAAAACTCCTTTTATCCGTAAAATTGAATTTGATCTTACATAATGTCTATAAAACATATAAGATGAATTTTAAACATTAAATTGAATATATTAAACACAATTTTAATTAATAAAATCCTACAAGACTGATTTTATTATTTTATAAACTCATTTTTTTAAATAGTTTTTCCGAAAAACATGTCCTTTATATTCAATTAGTTTTTTGTTTAATTTTATATTTAATTTGATAATCAATGAATCATTATTTAAACATGTTTAAACCATAATTTAATAATTTATTTTATCCTTTTCATTTCCACCACTCTAATGGATATATTAAAACTATCATATTAAATAATAATAATAAGTTGTTCATTTAAGCTAAATGTGGTGTATCATGTATGCTATCGAACATAGTGTTTCCTTCTAAAAACTCGAGATGTTACATTATCCCCAAATTTTGGAAATTGCATCCTCTTAATTTGAATTTGGGGTTTGTAACTAAGGTATGGATTTTCAAAATACCTTTATTTCAATCCCACATCGGAAAAAGGATTAACAAAACTTTCACTTTAAAAGAAAGAAAAGAATGTACGGAGGTCATCAGAGATAACACATACTAGGATTCCATGTATGAAAACATGGAGATAAAATAAAAACTAACTGTAATTTTCTAATGGAGATTGATATAAAACAAGATCATGAGAAAGTTAACAATCATAAAACCATAAATTTTTTATTGGTTAAAAGTGCATTCATTTCATAGTGGGAAAAGTAAATGGAATTTTTTTTAAGATAATTTTTATAAAGTTGGGGAATTATTTTACTACTTAGAATGTGATCATAAGGAAATATACTTACTTGAAAGGTAGAGTTTCATCCATTGATTGAATTCCACCATAAACTCATATTTTTCTCCAATCGATGAGTATTTAAGATGACTTGGTCACACCTAAAGCACTAGAATCAACTTCTAGAGAATCACATAAACCATAAATGATGATCTATATATTTCCCCTATCTTTAGACATTAAACAAAATAAAAATGGTTAGTACAAGGTTAGATAATTCCACCAAAATGAATAATCCTTTATGAAAAGGACTACATTTAAATATCCAAATTCAATGGTAATACCCAAGTTCTACAAAGACCATTAAACAAACAAATGTCCTTAAAATTCCTCAAAATAATAAAAACTAAGATTGAAACCCAAAATTTAGAAATATTTGATCATATAGTCTTCTAGGATACGATTTATCATTTATCTCCATAAACCAGTCTTAATGTCTCATACCAAAAAATAATTTCTAATCACATATTCTCATTGATAGGTTAATTATTTACATAAATAACCCAAATTTCTATAAGTCCATAATAAAATCATAGATTATTCCAAAATATAATTCAACCATTACTCCTTCATTAAAATATCTTAGTATTCTAATTAAATTGATCATATAGGGTTCCCAAAATGGTGAAAGTCTCCCGAAAAAACATTAATCACTTAATCATCAAATAAATTTCTAATCCCATGGTTAACTATTAAATAAAAATATGTTTACCAAATCAACTCATTATTAATAAATATAATAATTTAGCTAAAAAGAAAAATCCATACTAACCACAGACTTCACATAGGCCAGTGGTAGGTGATGCACCCTTGTCGCCCTTTGGTTCTGGGTTCAATTCCTGCGGTCTTTCCAGACACAATGATTTGTCACCAATCCTATGGGTTTTCCTTTTTCTAAAACAATAAAATTATTAAAACATTAAAAAAAAAGATATAATGTCCTAAAAATTAACCATAACATGTTTTAACCTCAAAGGTTATCTCATACCTTTCATTTTTCATCCCAAGAAAGTAATAACCCTTAATCACCTTGAAAAAATATCATATGGACCCTAAAGGTTATCCATTACTTTTATTATTATTTCCCCACAAGAAAATATAATTCTTCATTGAATAAAATTTTCACATAACAAAATTTAGGGTTACACAGACTAGAAAAAGTTTTCCAAAGTAATCCCATCATCAAAAGATAATTAATACCTTTAAACATTTCATCATCCTACAATCTACCCTAACTCTTGAATCCATTATATGGAGACTTCTTAGTCATTTTGTGTTATTCATGATACCCTAACCATGCTTTTCTATTTTATTTTTTAATACTTATTTCCTACAAAAAAACTCAAATCGTGTCATAACATTCAATAATGTCAAAACATGAGACAAGAAATAATCCATACCATTCATAGGTCATTTATAGTTTCCACATATTCAGTGGGAATAACATTAGGTATTGCTAAACATATATTTGTATGGTCCTTATGATCCCATTCCCAACCCTTCTTCTTAAAACACCTATTTTCATAATAACCATACCCCTCTCATTTGAAACATTCAATTGATAAATCATAAAGAACTTCTTTCCACTCCTGGAGTCAATTTAACACTTTTTTTCCTTAGAAGATTATTGTTTTATGGCCTTCATTGCTACATCTATAAGATATTCTCATCCCTTTAAAACATTTTCTGAGGTATTTCTTTCCACATCCTTGGCACATATGTCTTTGAATATACATACCTTTATGATCGTTACTTTAGCTTCTATAGGGATTCATTTCTCTCATATATGATGCATTAGAAAACTCACTAAGGTTCCAGTGGTAAATCATGAATCCTAATAGTTGGTTTAGAATAACCACGAGAGTTCTCATTACAACTCCTATTTAATTTAATTTCTAATTCAGAGAACCACCGCATTTTCCTTCATACACATTATTACTTTGGTGCAAGTTGGATCCATCTATTTACTAAAACAAAAAAGGTTAGTGTGAGTATATCAAAAAAATCATTATATAATATCTTATGAGGAAGATAAACACTAAGATATACTTATTCATGTTATTTCCAAATCAATAGTTATGACTATTTCTAATATTATAACCATTGTGGTTATATACCACTTGTAACATATTCTTAAATAACACCCTAACCTCTAAAGTTATCTAAACCAACCTCTGATACCAACTATAAGGCCCCAACCTTAAACATTACATAATATTGAGTTGAGTCAATAATTTGACTTTATTTCGCATTGAGGATCTTTTCAAGTTTATAGATTTAGATAATTAGGCCATAACTCATACATAAAAACTTAAATATTACGAAGTATACACTTCTACTCACTATCCATTTTTTTTATAAAACAAAAACTTTTAAAAGGAAACATGGTTTCGTTTCATGTTTAAATGTCAGAAGTTTTCACTGATCCCATCCTTGACCCTATTCTTCTTTAAAACATGTAAAAAACATTTCAAACATGGAATGAGAAAAAAAATTTCAATAAGGGACACTACTACATAAATGGGATTTATCAGCACTCAAAACTAGCTTTAACAGTTCTAAAAAAGCATTGTAAAGCTCAGCACTGATAAAGGGGGGTACCCTTTATCAGCGCTTAAAAAGAATTGATATAGAGAGCCTTTATCAGCACTAAAAAGGCACTCATAAAGGTCTACTTTATCAGCACTGAAAACGAACTGAAAAAGGGCTCCTTTATCAGCACATTTTTTAGCACTGATAAATGTCCTTCCTACTGTAACATTAAAATTCTACAGCATCACACCCAAACAAAACCTGCAAAAAAATCAGCATATCAAACTCGCAGTTCACACATATAAAATATGTAGTGGTTGTCAATTTGGGATCAAAGTATGGGAAAAAATATATACCTAATGTGATGCACTAATAATTCATTATAATTATCAAAATGTACCAATAAATATTATCTCCTCCAAATGATATCTTAAATTTCCTCATAAAAAATATACATAGAGAGTTCAATGTCAGAACCTTAAGAAAAATTTGATTAAGGCATGCATGCGAATGCGTTTGGTCAGTTTTCCGTATGTCAGTGGTTGAGGTGAGGTTGACTCGTACACATCACATATGACCCATGGATCATTGGTCTAAATAATCAAAAAAATCCGAATGTGTCTGTTCTGTTTTCCTTACGTTAGAGGTTGTTTTCACTTAAATTTTTGTCCATTTTAAACAAAAGAGAGACACTTTGAGTGATACTAGTCACACTGAGCCTCATATTGAGGCGGGGTTGATTCTTACACATAAACAATGACCTATGGATCATTATCCTAAAGTATCAACAAAATCTGAATGTGTTTGGTCACATTTTTGTATGACAGTTGTTGTTTTCACTTAAAATTTTGTCCATTTTAAACAAAAGAGAGACACTTTGAGTGATACCGGCCACATTGTGCCTCAGATTGAGGTGTGGTTGAATTATACACGTCAAAAATGACCCATGGATCATTTTTCTAAATTATCAACACAATACTAATGCATTTGGTCGGTTTTCTATATGTCAGCGGTTGTTTTCACTTAAAATTCTATCCATTTTAAACAAAAGAGAGAAAATTTGAGTGATACCACCCACACCATGCCTTGTATTGAGGAGGGGTTGACTCGTACACATCTAAAATTATCCATGTATATTTCTCCTAAAGTATCAACACAATCCGAATGCATTTGGTCAGTTTTCTGTAGGTCAGTTGTTGTTTTCACTTAAAAATTATGTCCATTTTAAACAAAAGAGAGGCACTTTGAGTGATACCGACCACACCATGCCTCAGATTGAGGTGGTGTTAACTCGTACATGTCAAAAATGACCCATGGAATATTTTCTTAAAGTATCAAAACAATCTGAATGCATTTAGTCAGTTTTCTGTACATCAGTGGTTGTTTTCACTTAAATATTACGTTCATTTTAGACTAAAGAGAGACACTTAGAGTGATACCAGACACACCATGCCTTGAATTGATACGAGGTTGACTCTAAAACGTCAAAAATTACCCAAGGATCGTTCTCCTGAAGTATCAACACAATCAGAATTTGTTTGGTTGTTTTTTGGTATGTCAGTTGTTGTTTTCACTTAAAATTCTGTCCATTTAAACAAAAGAGAGACACATTGAGTGATACCGGCCACACCGTGCCTCTAATTGAGGTGGGGTTGACTCTTACACATCACACATGACCCATCAATCTTTTTTACTAAAGTATCAACACAAAACGAAATCATTTGGTCGGTTTTCTATATGTTAGTGGTTGTTTTCACTTAATAATTATGTCCATTTTAAACAAAAGAGAGACACATTGAGTGATACCAGCCACACCGTGCCTCGGATTAAGGAGGGATTTATTCTTATATGTCTAAAATGACCCATGGATAATTATACTAATGTATCAACAAAATACGAATGTTTTTGGCCATATTTCTGTATGTTAGTTGTTGTTTTCACTTAAAATTCTGTCCATTTTAAACAAAAGAGAGACAAGTTGAGTGATACCAGCCAAAAATTTCCCTAGATAGAGGCGGGGTTGACTTTCAAACATCAAAAATGACCCGTTGATCATTTTTATAAAGTATAAATACAATCCTAATTCGTTTGGTTGGTTTTCTGTACGCCAGTGGTTGTTTTCACACTAAATTCTGTCCATTTTAAACAAAAGAGAGACACTTTGAGTGGTACCAGCCATATCATGCCTCTTATTAAGGTAGGTTTGAATCATAATCATAAAAAATGACCCATGGATCGTTTTACTAAGGTATCAACACAATATGAATGTGTTTGTTCGGTTTTCCATATGTCAGTTATGGTTTTCACTTAAAATTCGGTCCATTTTAAACAAAATAGAGACACTTTGAGTGATACCAGTCACACTATGCCTTGTATTGAGGAGGTATTGACTCTTAAATTTTAAAAATGACCTATGGATCATTGTCCTAAAGTATCTACACAATACAAATGTGTTTGGTAGTTTTTTCGTACATTAGTGGTTGTTTTCACTCAAAATTTAGGTCCATTTTAAACAAAAGAGAGACACTTTAAATGATACCTGCCACACCGTAACTCAGATTGAGGTGAGGTTGACTCTTACTCATCAAAAATTACCCATGTATCGTTATCCTAAAGTATCAACACAATCTGAATGTGTTTGGTTGTTTTTCGTACTTTAGTTGTTGTTTTCACTTAAAATTATGTTCATTTTAAACAAAAGAGAGACACTTTCAGTGATACCGGCTACACCATGCCTCATATTGAGGTATAGTTGACTCTTAAATGTTATAAATGACCTATTTAAATTTTTACTAAAGTATAAACACAATCTGAATGCATTTGGTCGGTTTTTTGTACGGCAGTGGTTGTTTTCACTTAAAATTCTGTCCATTTTAAACAGAAGAGAGACACTTTGAGTGATACCAGCCACATTGTGCCTCATATTGAGGAAATGTTGACTCGTACACATCACACATGACCCATGGATCATTGAACTAATGTATAAACACAATATGAATGCTTTTGGTTGGTTTTTTGTACATCAGTGGTTGTTTTCACTTTACATTCTGCCCATTTTAAATAAAAGAGAGAATCTTTGAGTTATACCGGCCACAACATGCCTCATATTGAGTCATAGTTGACTCCTATAAATCAAAAACTACCCTTTTATTGTTCCCTTAAATTATCAACACAATCCAAATGTGTTTGGTCAGTTTTCCGTTTATCAGTTATTGTTTTCACTTAAAATTCTGTCCATTTTAAACAAAAGAGAGACATTTTGAGTGATACTGGCCACACCATGCCTTGGATTGAGGCAGGGTTGACTCTTAAAAGTTACACATTACCCATGGATCATTTTACTAAATTATCAACACAATATAAATGCATTTGGTCATTTTTCTATACGTTAGTGGTTGTTTTCACTTAAAATTTATGTCCATTTTAAACAAAAGACAGACACTTTGAGTGATACCGGCCACACCGTGCCTCTTATTGAGGAGAGGTTGGATCATACACCTAAAAAATGACCCATGGATCATTCTCGTAAAGTATCAACACAATATGAATGAATTTGGTCGGTTTTACGTATGTTAGTTGTTGTTTTCACTTAAAAATTATGTCCATTTTAAACAAAATAGAGACACTTTGAGTGATACTGGCCACACTGTGCCTCAGATTGAGGTGGGGTTGACTCGTAAACATCAAACAAGATCCATGGATTGTTTTTAAAAAGTATCAACACAATACAAATGTGTTTGGTCAGTTTTCCGTACGTAAGTGGTTGTTCTCACTTAAAATTCTATCCAATTTAAACAATAGGGAGACAATTTGAGTGATACCAGCCACACTGTGCCTCAGATTGAGGAGGTGTTGACTCATACAGGTCACAATTGACCCATGAATCATTTTCTTAGTGTATCAATATAATATGAATGTGTTTGGTCAGTTTTCCGTACATCAGTGGTTGTTTTCACTTAAAATTCTGTCCATTTTAAACAAAAGAGAGAAACTTTGAGTGATACTGGCCACACCGTACCTCATATTTTGAAGGGGTTGAATTTTACACATTATAAATGACCCATGGATCATTATTCTAAAGTATCAACACAATATGAACGCGTTTGGTCGGTTTTCGGTACATCATTTATTGTTTTCACTTAAAAATTATTTCCATTTTAAACAAAAGAGATATACTTTGAGTGATATTGGTCACACCCTGCCTCATATTGAGGCAAGGTTGGCTCTTACATGTCACACATGACTCATGGATTGTTGGCCTAAAGTATCAACATAATTCAAATGCGTTTGGTCGGTTTTCTGTACGTCAGTGGTTGTTTTTACTTAAAAATTATGTCCATTTTAAACAAAAGAGAGACACTTTGATTGATACCGGCCACCCCGTGCCTCGTATTGAGGAAGGGTTGACCTGTACACGTAAAAAATTACCCATGTATCATTCTCCTAAATTGAAAACATGTATGTGGGGGGGGGGGGGGGGGCTATGGAAGAATAAGGTTCCAACAATGTTCATTTTCTTATTATGGATAATTAGAAAACATACAATTATTACCAATGAAATTGTTCAACGCATGTGAATCCATTTCTAATATTGATGCTCATACTGTAATCAATTTAGGTCAGATAATTTTATTTATCTTTTCTTTTAATGTGAGTAGGCATGCATGATATGAAGGTATTTTGGATATTTTACTAGTTTTTCTTTCCAGAGACCAAATAAAAGTGGTTCATCATTCTTGCATGTTGCTGGTGCATTTGATCTATTAAAATGGAAAAATAAATCATTTGAGAAAGGATATTTTATTTAATAACAATTAAAATTTTCCTATGAACATTTACATACAACAATGTTTCATCTTTTGATCTCTATGAACCCTTCTAAAAAATGTCTGCCAATTATACACGTCCCCAAGTCAAATCTTCTTGCTATTTGTGTACAATATTCCATCAGGTATACAAACCACTCATTTATGAACAAATATATATTATCTTTTGAATATAAGGCTTTTCGAAAGTCAGAGTAGTACTGAAAAAAATATAAATAAATAATAAATAAATAATTTAAATGAAATAGTAGTTGTTTTTGATAATACCTCTTTATGGATGCTAGTTTGTTGATGGAAAACGATCTATCTCATAAATTTACAAACATAATAACTGCAATATTTATCATTTGTTTATTTTAGACACTACAAAAACTTTGATCATTAGAATAATAAGTAACTTTTTTTGATATGTGTTTGTATAGTGAAATTTTATAATATATACCCTGATACTTGTCCAGACATAGTACTTGTTCACCTCCATATGCTTAGCCCCTGTCCTCATTCCTTTTTTAGATGACATTGATACACTGCCCTATCATAAAAAAATCCTATGTAAATTATAATATAAATTATATAACATGATTTTTAGACCTAAAATGTAGGATTTAGTGTCTTACATATTCAAAAACTCTATCATGTGTGGTCAGTTTGTTGGATATCCTTATATTGAATCCAGAAAATAAATATTTGGAGTATCCAAGTTCACTACAATTAGAATCCAATGTTTCCTAAAAACACAAAAACGAATAAGTAATGAAAGAAGTGAGCATATAATTGATATGATTTAATCATAGAGTTTTACCCCTACATGGTTGGTATTAAGAAGAGTCTTTCATATGTAATCTTGATTTCAAATGTTTTCAGTAAGCCTTTCACTATTTCATCCCTTATTGATGGATCTAATTTTTTTTAGTTGTGTAGATGTGGTATGAGGACTAACGAGTTAGAATTTTGGCTCATGGGGAAATCCCTTCAACAATTTTTCATATATACGTTTTCCAATAATATAAAATGCATTTTTTCATAATTACCACCTTATATCTACTTTTCAAAAATCAATTCATGAAAACATACCTCATATATACATTTACAACTGTGATGCCTAGCCAACCATATTTAAGGATATCATTTACATTTTCAGCAGTAATATAATCTATAATTTCCTCTCCGTATATATTCTCTTAAAAAACAACAATATGACTACTACCACTTGTTAGATTCATATCCAAATGAGTCTTCAAAGCCAGTAAATGTGGATAGAGAACAGGTGGTGTAATTATGAATTCAGAAGATCTTTTGGATCATTTGGTCGACCCTTTAGATTATTTTGAGCCCACGTTTCATGTCACCCCTTCCCTTTCTCTATCTATAATAACATTCATTAGTTTAGACCTTTTTTCATTAATTGTTAAAGGTTTAGCTTGATAAAAATGGAAATAAGTACCTCTTCATCCATATATAATCTTACAAGTTGTGATGGCCATGAAATTAATGTCCCAATAGTCTTTTCAACCATATGAATATCATCATCGTTAAGTGGAATAGGTAGATCTGCATTTGGCTCATGAGCTATAGTAATTGTCACTTTCAGATGATCTGTTGGAAATGGTCTGTTATGCATCTTGTCTGTTGGGATGTTGAACACCGTATCCCTTGCTACAAGGTGATAGGTGGGTGTTGACAGATATAAATCACAGTCATTATAACCTTGTAGAATATTAGTACAGGAAAAGTATCAGTGTTTTTTTGATTCACATTTCATGGGAACAATTATTAGAATATTGATTATAATGGCTAATATGGCTCTTTGAGGGGAATGGCTCGCCTCAAAGCTGGTAGGGGTGGGGTGGGATCTTCACGCGCTAGTTGTTCCTAAGTTGTGTCTTCTCCTAGATTATTACACATAAAAGTTTCTAGCAACTCTCCCTGCCATTGAAATCGTTCTTCAAGAGATGAAATTCCTTCACTCAATTGTTTCATTTATTCATTTATATCATTCTTTTGTTTTTTTCTCAAAATATACTCGAGGTGTCACCCCAAACCCCGCACATCTAACACAACCATATTGTTCTGGACACTTCAAAGCCATCTATTATAGGTCTGCATCTGCTATAGGAGAAACTAATTCTTAAGACTATCAGATATGGGAAAATAAGTAATTATTATTATGTAATAGAAATTTAAAACAAAAATTTTTATCATGTCATACTTACACATAATTCCCATACTTTTTGTGTGTTTTCATCTACTATCTTTCCTTACTTATTGACACATGCCTCCTTCCATAGCACATGACATGGGATGGATGTGTCATTGGATTTAGACTCATTAATATACATATAAATATTGAAAGATAATTATGGTGTTGTTTATTGGCACATAACAATATTACTCTAAATTTAAAATAGGTTCCATTTTCTTTTCTAGTGAAGCATACCCCATCCTTGCTTTATGATAAGGGTATGTTGGTTTGGATGCACGTTCCTTATTTTCAGTACTGAGTTTCTATTTCATAAATGAAATATTTACAATCAAAGTGATGAATACATGTATCCTCAAACAACGTATTATCAGCCACAATATACCTAAAACTTCTCATCCCCATGATGGACAATAAATGCATCCCATTCTTCTTGGGATATCAAGTGAGCATAGACAATGGGTGGGTGCAGGTTTATTTTACCATTGGAATCTTTCAGGTGACATTTTGTTAAAATAGTTTGAAAACCTCGATTAATCCTTCCTTCAAGCCTTAGTACATAATTCTTCTACAAATCATCTTCTATAAATGTACTCTTCAAGGGATTGAGAAGAGTAATACATTGTTTTATTATTTTATTTTCTATTAAATTAAAGAAATAATATCATAATGTTACCATAATTTCTTCCCAGATCATAGCCTTCAGCCCGGACACAACATGGTGCCATGAATATATGTCAATCAACACGCGTTTCTGAGTGAAAATTCCAATGTAACTACTAAACATATCCTTGTTGGGATTCGCATGTTGGCCTCGTGAATTCCATCCGACATCAAATTTGATGCCTTTTCTTTTTTCCTTAAGAACATTGGCTAACACCGCCAGACTATGATGCACCTATGTTTTCTATGATGTCAGTCCTTCATCCCCGACCATTTCATTGATAACAACATCATCAATAAGTTCATCTGGAATGGTATAAATGACATGTGTTGATGGTTGTTGAACCTCAACACTAAGAGTAACAACAGGTTCAGAAACTTGTTGTTGTTCTGCACTGTGAGCAGCAATAGCAGCTTGAGAGACTTGTTTAGCCTCAAGGTTAGGAGAACCAGAACGTGCAAAATTCATTATCAAAAAAAGTGGTGGAAGAGTTAATTTAGATTACATAATTTTTTTAATGATAAGATAATAAAATGAGATAAAAAATCTATATTACAAACAAAATATAACCTGTTTATTAAATCTATTTCTTTTTTTCAAAGGCTGAAGGGATTTTACACCTCTATCGATTATCCAAATCCCTTTATTGTGGTCTCCTCTAACATAAAAATTGTCATCTACATTGGGACCGCTATGAAATGATTGCGATGTACCACTAAAAGGATCATCCTCAATTGGATTTTCATCAAACCCATCAGTAGTTTTGGATGATAACAAAACAATAGACAACTTTGGGTTTGAGGGATCTAGAATATAAAACACTTGTTACACTTATGATGCCATTATAAATTGTTCGTCTTTATACCCTTATTTACTAAAATCAACTTTCAAAAATCCCAATTCATCTATTTTAACACCACTATTGTTATCAATCCATTTTCATTGAAAAATCGACAATTGGAATGTTTTATAATACAAATCCCATATTTGTTTTGATAATACCAAAGTATGACATATTTGCATAAATTGGATTTTTATCTTTACTACCAGAAACATGCATCGCTTCAGCCACATGTGTAACACCACTATTTTTCATGGTACTGTCTTCATCATGTTCATCTGTATAGAATATATAACCATTAATTACATAAACATTGTAAGATAATACATACACACTTGGTCTGGCAGCTAGCCATTGAATTTTTTCTAAAATTGAATTCAGATTTTCATCAAACTCCTTAAAAATATAGTCTCTAAACCATCCTATAAACTGGGGATTATGTGTATTTTATATCCATTTTTCATCGCTTGATGGATTCAACTGCCCAAGAAATTCTTTCTGGGTTTCAATATATGGAGCAACCTCCCAACTGTTATAAAAAACCTAAAGGTGGGCCTGCTCCCAATCTGTAATATTGATTGTCACAAAATATCTTCAATAAATTCCCTCACCCTCAATGCATCCAGTGTGACGAGATTTAGGGAGACCAATGCATTCCACATAAAATAGGTATTTGGTACAGAATTCAATGGTTTCCTCAACAATATATCTCCCCACAATACAACCCTCTGTCTGACTTCAATTTTTGACATAGCCTTTCAAAATCATCATATACCGTTCAACAGGGTACATCCATCTATAGTGCACAGGACCACAAAGTCAAATCTCTCTCACCAAGTGAACCATCATATCAAAGAGTTATGGTGGGAAGAAAATTTCTAAGTCACATAATATGATGACAATTTCTCTTTCCATAGCTGGAAATTTCTCCAAGTCTAAAAAATTGCGACATATAGCATTGAAAAAGAAACAACATTTGGTTATTGTATGATAAACATTCTTGGAAAAATGAAACGTAAAGATATAGGAATTTAATCATGCATCAAAACAAGGTAGTCATGTGATTTCAAACCTTTTAACTTCAAATCATTCATTGAAGCAATGTTCTTGATATTTTCTGAATACCCCTCTGGATTCTTTACATCATTGAAGAAGTTGAAAAATAGATATCTCTCATCCCTATAAATAGTGTAAGAAACTAGAGGAAGAAACATTCGATTTTCACCCTTCACGGGAGCCAACTCTTCTAGTATTCTCATGTCAAAAATGTCTAACCTTTCCTTAATTCCATCCTTTGTTTAGCTAGGGGAATTTTGCAATGTTCTGATAACACCGTCACATACATTTTTTCCACATGCATCACATAATGAAAATGACTAACGTACAAAAAATTCCAGTATGGTAATTAAAAAAAACGATCTCTTTTTCCAACCAATTTTCACGAGGTTTTTCGAAAATTGTTTACCAAAAACATTTTTCACATATTTTACTTTCTCAAATAGCTGATCACCTGTTAGTGGAGTTGATGTTTTTCATTGTTCTAAACATCCATTGAATGATGTCATCCAAGATCAGTATTTAAGCCAATGGGGTAGAAATCTAGTATATCCTAGAAACAAAGATTTTGATGAATGTTTCAAGCTAATTTATTCTATATCTTCTTCTCACACAGGACGCCCTTGAGTTCCTTTAATGATATATCCTGAAAAATTTCCATAATCAAGGAAATCATTTATCGTCCCATACAAAATCTCTCTCAACGTGATGTATTCACTTTTATAAGCATAATACAACATAACACCTAAATCCCACAATAACTTCAAATCCTCGATCAAAGGAGCCAAATAAACATCAATATTGTTACCTGGTTGTCTTGGTCCTAAAATAAGCATAGATAACATGATGAATTTTCATGTCATGCATAAATAGGGTGGAAAGTTATAATTTACCAACATAATAGGACATGTATTGTGAGTACTAGTTTGAAAACCAAAATGATTCACTCCATATGTAGATAATGCAAGACGAAGGTTTCTCAGCTCATTTCAAAATTTAGGATACTCATGATAAATTATCTTCCATTAAGAAGATTCGTCTGGGTGACATAATTTCCCATCTTTATTTCTTTTATTTGCATGCCACAACAATTTTCTTACAGTTTCTTCACTTCCATATAGACGCCTAAACCTTGGAATGATTGAAAAGTTCCATACAACTTTATTAGGACTGGATTCATCTTTTTTGTATCGAGAAGAACCACACTTCTGGAATTTTGTAAGTGATTTTTTCTCCTTGAAAAACAATATATATTCTTTTGGGCAGACATGTTTTATTTCGGAAATCACACCCATCGAGCATAGTATTCGTTTAGCTTCATATGTTCAGCTTGGGAGCTCATTATCTTCTGGGAGCATGTCATTCAAGAGAGAAAATAGTTCCGTAAAACTGACATCAATCCATCTGTTGTATTATTTTAATTTATACAACTTCAGTACAGCTGACAATGTGGTATATTTAGTGCAACCAACATACAATGGTGTCTTTACACAACTCTTTAACTTCTCAATCAATTTTGGGTAATCACAGAGTTCATTTTCAACTGTACTTGTCATTTCCTCAATATGATATTCATCATCATTGACATCTTTAATCATAACCTCCATACGATCTTCTTCATTATTCATATTTTTAATCATATTTGATGATCCATAAAACACAGTTTTATACTAGTTAGTAGCTAAATTCACTTTTTCTCCGTGTTTATTCCAACATTTATAACTATGATCTATTCCATGACATATAAAATGTTATTCCAACTCCTCTGGAGTAATTAGTCTAGAATAACAACAATGTAAACAAAGACAAAGGATTTGGGAAGGATCCTTTGCGTGATCCTTTGCAAACTTGATGAACTCTTCCACTCCATTCTCATACTCTATTGTCAAAAAAGTAGCATCCATCCAATATTTATTCATCTCCGTCCTATTTAAATCTCAAATATTATTATTTATGATTCAAATAAACAAAAAAAGACTTCCAAATATAGTATAAGAGAACCACTTCCTCATAAAAATAAAGATTAATAGAGCCTAACTATTTCCAATAACGATTTGGAAATCAACAGAACCAGGGTAGACCCCCCATCAAAATCAACACACTATGCATCCCCCTTACCAATAGTTCTAGCACCGACCACCCTTATAGAAAAACATTAAACATTATTTTAACCACCCATACTATCCACCTCATTCATAATAAAATAATCACATTAAACACCCCAACACTAGTTACCAAACTAAAATAAAATGAAAACAAGGATGAAATTTTTATGAGACAACTAATATAGTAGATACATTTCCAAACACAAAGGGGTTCACATGGGAGATAAATAACCTAGGTTTATCCATAATTACTATGGAATATCATAGGTTTTGTTACCCAAATTAACATAAGAAATAGAAAATTGAGGTTGGTGAACATAAATTCTATCAAACACCCTCTCACTAAATGTTAATACCTTCCATAATATTGAAAAAATTTGTGAAATTAATTTTATAAATAAATTATTTCCCTAAATCATGACCTTTAGAATAGAAAAATTCCCATACATTTAGGTAAAATAGAAATATGCCTCCTTTTTTTCTTATGAATCTTTAAATTTGGAAAAACACACTAACCAACTAAATTAAATTCATTTTTTTACAGGAATTTGAAGGTAAAGAGAGATTAATAATTCCATTGAAAATAATTCAACTGAATCTTATAGTATCAATTAAAATAGGGTATTGGTTAATAAAGGGATGAGGTTAATAACTTAGGAAATAATCATTCATAGACTCTCAAACTAAACTCACCACATCCCAAAATTTTATCAACTAAAACATGACCATCCGACTAAATAAAACTACACCTTACTAAAACCAAGAAACACCATGAATCATGGGGAAATCATACTACTGATTCCCCACTGCATCACCGTTTAAATAGATCAACTATACATTTATGTTACACCTTGAGATACTCAACCCTAGGGAAAAATACCCACCCTACATCTAGAAAATCTCATCACTCCCTTATTCCCCATTCCATTAGGACCACAACTCAAGGCACCATCTTTAGAATTCTAAGAAACTCAAAGAAAACCACACTTGATAACTTCATCAAAATCCGTCATCTACAATAAAAACCTAAAACATAAACTCTCAACCTAATTTATAATCTCTAACCTCAAAGATGACTCAAAATTATAGGATTTCATTTATTCATCAACCAAGTGTTCTAAAAACTAGACCATCAATTCGCAGATGTGAATCCCAAGGGAAAGAACATTGTATCCAACTTGATTGAATTCCATGATATTCTGTATACACTCATACTTTTATATCTATGGAATAAAACTCCTCCAAAAACCACTTTTGACTGAACATGATTTTCCTTGCATCATTCTCAAGCAACCCTTTAAAGTAATCCCACTACTAAGGAAACCCATAAATGAGCTATAATATTTTTCAATTCAGAACCCTCCTCAACTGCTTCTAGCCAATTCATAACCTTAGGACCCAAAACCTAGACAATAAACATCAACACCTCCTACTATTGAAATTTAACAACACTCTATCTAATGTCCCTTTCTACTTCTTATGCACTTTACCATGATAATGTTTCAACATGTATAAGCATCAGAATTAATAAATTTAATCTAAAAAATTAAATAACTTACCAACACCAAGGGATACTCTTCCACAATACAAGAATCATATATACCCCAACACTTTTAAACTACAAAACCAATTCATAATCCATTACAAAATATTATATTCCTATGAAATCATCACCATCAGACCCTCCAATAAACAACCACCTCATCACCCCATGCCCCCATTCTTAAATCCATTGAAAAATATAACAACCTATTTTCTCTTTCTTAGTACTCACATTTACAATAGAGTGTTTAGAATAATTTTAATCTTGGGAATAACTTAACAAAACTCTATAAGTAATAAACCATTCACTTGGTAAAAATTTAGCCACTTCATGCATTTTTGAAAGAATGTGACCTAAAAATGTAGCCCAAACACACAACACAACCCAAACCAAACCAAACTAAACCACCACAGTGAATATTAGAATAAGAATAAAATAAAACAGATGAGGATGAGTGGTGAAATCACCGAAGATCAAAGATGAGAAACCGAGAATCTAACCTTATCAAAAGGAATCCCAAACACTTGAAGTAGGGTTTGTGTGGAGTAGGGCCCATCGGGGAGGAGGAGAAGTAGGGTTCGTGGGGAGGAGGATCCATAGAAGGGGTTCAAGGGGGAGGATAAGGAGTAGGGTTAATGACAGATTTGGGCTAGCGATGGCGGAGTAGGGCTAACAGTGGAGGAGTAGGGCAGTGGCAGCAGAGTAGGACAGCGGCGGCGGATGTCCGACAAAGAGAAGATCGGAGGGGGAGGGGAGTTATCACAGGGTTACAGTCCCGCGAGAGCTTGAGGGTGTGCTAAACAGAGGGCACTGTGCACCCCATTTTATAAAATGGGACTATGGTTTTATCAGTTCTAAATTTTTAGTGCTGATAAAGGGTCACATTATCAGTGCTAGGAAAGCACCGATAAAGGGTGCCTTTATGAGCGCTAGAAAAGCGCTGATAAAGGTAATTCTTTATCAACTCTTGGAAAACACTGATAAAGGGTACCTTTATTAGTGATTATAATTAGCACTGATAAAGAATTTCCTTTATCAGTACTTTTTACCTAGCGCTGATAAAAGGTGGCACTTCCCTTGCCCGTTTTTATAGTATTGGGATACACAAAGAAGGAAAATTGTAAGTCTTGTCGAAACATGTAAACCATGAATAAAGTAACACTTTTCACCTTTAATAAGTTGTAAATACACTTCACTGAATATAAGCTCATTGCTTACCCTTTTTTGTAACCAAAATATTACTATAAAACCCATAGAAATATACATATAAAAAATAATGGTCACTTGGGATATAATCATACTTCAATGTAATAACCATATGGTCTACTTCCACACATATCACTAAATGGAATAGTCATACATCCGACTTTCATACCCAATGAATTAGAGGTTACAACATAACCACCCATCCTTAGTTCATCATAGAACCACCCGTCTTTGCTTTAACACATAACCACCAATCATGTAACCACCCATCAAATGTCCCAGTACCATTATATAATCATAACACATAAAAGATTGCAATTATCAATATTTCACTCATAAAATTCCATTTTTTCATTTAAAGATTTTGAAATAGTCAATCCAATTTGAAAACCATTTTCAATACCAAAATACCAAAAAAGGTAATAAGGGATTTATTTTTCCTTTTAAAAAAATTAAGCCTTATAAATGTATCCAAATATTAAATAATGGTTTCTGCGGTGGAGAAGTCGTTGTCACCGCATATGTTAAAAACATTCCTTTTATCATTTGTAAAGAAATTAAAACTCTTCGTATATAAGTATTTATTTTGAAAATTTTGAATGAAATTAAAAATAGACATAAAATTTCCTATATAATCCTTTTATACCTATTTAATAAATTATGTAAATTAATATCATGAAGGAAAATAATTGATAATTAAATCTTTAAACGTTCAAGGTGTCTCATACCACATTGAACATATAAATCATAATCTCCATGAATTAATACATTTACTAAAATAATAAATTAAATTATTATAGATAAAAAATTAGATATGAAATTTATTATTGGATGTATATACACTTTATAAAAGAATAAAGGTTCATGTTAACAAGAAATGCCTCAATGAAAGGATATTAAGACGAAATCTCTTACAAAGATCATATCATTAGATTAAGGATAAATCACTGAAATAATTATGTGTGAAAAGTTTAAATACACCCAATATAAGTGGATATTTTGTGTAAAAAAAATAGAGGTCATTCACACATATTCTTGTAAAAACAAAACCAATGACACGGATATTTAACTCAATGAATGGAAATTGAGTTAATATTTTTCTTTCCTTGATCCTGACTCATCATGTACAATCAGTATATTCCTGAATAATAATCTTAGGTTAATTTCTACTGACTTGGGAACCATTTTAAAGTTTATTATTTATTTTATTCTACTTATTACCATGTTATAAAAATTACATAATTATTTAAGTTCATATTGGACGTTTTGTCGATATTCGGTACTTGATTTGAAAATGGAAATGGTGTGATGTCATTAGTCCATGTAGTCATAAGTCTATCATATTTAGAATAAAATTCATGACATAATAATAACTTTTTACATAAATTATACTTTTTAAATCAAACCATTCATTTATGGTATGAAAAACGAACAATGTTATAATCATGGAGACGGTAGGTCGTACGTACACATGAGTAAAATTTCCATTTTTCACTGATCATTATGAAAATAAGGTAATTATTATTTTATCTTTCCAAAATGATAATAATATAATTAAAATAATTATATTAAATTAAATAAAATTATATATATCATATAATTGATGTGGTGAAAAAAAATGATTCACATAGCTTTGTGGAGGTGATAGATCACACGTACGCATGAACGACGTTATCATTTTTATGTGCATGTAAGTCAAGAACATAATAGAAATATTATTCTTTTACAATGATAAATTTTTCATGAATTTCATATATAAATTTTAATTCCATCATTATAACTATTCTTGGAAGACGATAATTAAAAATGAACTATATCAGTTCGTGAGGCGGTAGTCCGCTGTACACACGAACAAAATGTTCATTTCACATTTGATGAAATTAGAGAAAGATTTAGGTGATGATATTAACATAATAACATCAAAATATATTAAGTATATGGTATTTATTATATCATCATGGTTGGAAGATATTTTAAGGATTTGGATGAAGGAATAAAATAGAAACACTTGAAAAAAAACGGTACCTCTTCTTTGGTTGATCACCTTTGAAAAAAAACTAAACACCTCTAAGAAGGGTGTTATGCCTAAAATAAGGCCCCAATAATGTGGGGAGGTATTATAGGAAGAGTTTTGGGTAGATATTGTCCAATCAAAAAGTCTTTGGAAGTGTTATTATTAGAGAAGAGTGAGTACCTTTTTATAGGAGAGGGGTGGGGCACCATGGGAAACTCTTAAAATATTAAATTAATATAAATTTAATTTCACTTACAAATAGTACCAAAATCATTTATTTCAAATATAAGATGATTTTGGGTCGAATATACATCATCCAATTAAAATCATAAATGTTTTGAATTTTTTTATCCTTATGTTTTTTGTTGAACCTTTATTTTACCCTTTTTAATCTTACAGTGATATTATGTTATTTACACTTTGCGAGTTAATGTAATTAGCATAACATGTCAAAAGAACCAAAAAAGTATCAATTATGAAATATTTGGAATTATCATAACCATTTGGACAATAATTATATTTTTATGAATTTAATATCATTTAATAAAATATTTTATATTTTAATATATCAATTGTGTCAATTTGGACACTATTCATTAGATTAAATTTGAAAAAAAATCATAAGAGGAAGATAAGTTCAAACCAACTCCTTTAAATCATAAAAAATGTTAAAATTATCCATAAAATTCTTGGATGAAATAAATTATGTTAGATTATATTTATTTGAATATTTATAATTTCATTCATTTGATTCTTTCATTAATTTTGAAATGACTACATCATCATTATGTCACCATTTAATAGAAATATTTATTTTCTAAAAATTATAAATAAATTACCATGATGTAGGTAATATTTTTATATATCTAATGACTATTTATAGTATAATAGATCACATTTATAACTCCGTATTAAAATTATTTTAGTTATGAGAGACATGATTATGACATCTTGGTCCTTATTTTAAATAAAATATTTATAAATGTCCTAGTCACATCCATGTGTCTCCAAGTAGTCCTAAAATCTACCCAAAGATGATAATAGTTGGGATACACTCATACAATGAAATTATGACAAATTTTAGGGTAGTTTTTATATTCTTATAATATTACTTTTACCTTTAGTTACCTAATTTACCTTTAACTGTGGTAATAAAATTTATCACTAAAGTTACTATTAATAATGTTCAAAAATAAAAGGGATATATTTACATAATTTGGAACAACTGATTAGAAATATGGAATCTATTTTTCTAAATTCAAAACACAGAATTTGTAATAATTAATTTAAAAATAATCCATGTTGTCAAAACGAGAAGACAGTGTTTTTTTTAAAGTAAAAAACATTAAAAGATTGACATGCATTTATATCTAATTTCAATGTGAAATTACTTCTAATTACCAAAATTGGATTAAATTATAAAAACATAATATAATAATACATCAAAACCAATTAAAAATATAATCTAATAATATAAATAACTTAGACGAAAAAACAGTTTTGAATTAAAATGCAGTATTTTTCATTATTCATTAAAATATGAATTTTATCAGAAAAATGAAAAAAATTCAACCAATATAAAATTTTATGTCATTCTTCCAAAGAATAAGTTTATTTTTTTAAATATAACATATAACATTGACAAAAACAAGATTTAAAAAGGGTTCATCATCAAAAGGTGGTAAAAGTACATTTTAAAGAAAAATATTATTTTTATCCGTAAAATTGAATTTGTTCTTATATAATCTCTATAAAACATATAAGATGAATTTTAAACATTACATTAAATATATTACACTTATATTTTCTTAATAAAATCCAATAATAATGATTTTATTATTTTATAAACTCACTTATTTTTCATTTAAAAAATTTTTCAGAAAAAAACACGTTCTTTATATTCAACTGGTTTTTTATTTAATTTATTATTTATTTTGGTAACCAATTAATAATTATATAAACATGTTTAAACCATATTTTCTTAATTTAGTTAATCATTTTCATTCTCACCATTCTAATGACTATGTGATAACTATCATTTTAAATAATAATATTAAGTTGTTCATTTAAGCTAAATGAGGTGTATTATGTATGCTATTGAACATAGTATTTTCTTTTAAAAACCTAGAATGTTACAGTGTATGAATCTCAACACTGAACATAAAAAAACAATGACATTAATATTTTACTGTGACCATTATAACCTAGTAGTTGTATTGCCATGTATGAATATATGCAAACAAATTATGAAATATGTGTAGAAAGGATTTTATAATACAAATTTATTTAATATTTTTTTTATGAAATAAGTACTAAATTTAGAATTATAATAAATAAATTATACAAGGATACTAAAAGTTAACGTTTAAAAGGTTTATTATTCACTGAAAGTGGGTTTTATTTATAGTTAATATGTTTCATTTTAAATATCAATTTATTTATTTAGAGATTTAAAAACATTTAAAATTTATTTTCTATAAATTCAAAGTAATAAATAATCATTTATCCATTAATTATAAATTTATTAGAAATTAATATAAAATCATTTGATGGAAACATGAAATATATTTCATGAAACTATTTTTATGTGTGTGATGTGTTTTTATCTTGAAAAATTACGCCGATCACTATTAAGTAACTATTTTGATGAAATTTATTGAAAATATATTTAATGGTATAAATTTATAATCATATACATGTTCTAACTATTAATTGAATGTGAATAAATTCATTTAGTGTCTTAAATTGATTTTTTTTATAAAAACGTTTTTGCGCGTTTTATGCGTGGATATTACAATTATTTTCAACAACATTTAGAAATTTTATTATATAAATTAAAATTTATTTTTTTGATTCATCATATAAAATTTTTTTTAGGTTGAATTTTTACAAATTTTAAAGATGATTAATTTAATTTTTGAATTGTGAAAAAAAACCGATTTTATGAAAACTATCATTTCATTTAAAGTATTTAAAAGATCATGGTCTATTTAAAATTGTTTTTAAAAAATATTAATCCTTTTTTGACTAACAATAATCTAATTGATTCCATATACATCATAATTATAATTTATTTTGTTATAAAATCATTTTTAAGCATAAAAAACCATTTTTCTAATAACGGGGTTTCATTGCATTTTCATTCTAATATTAAAAAATATTTCATCCACTTCTGTTAACTGAAACATTAAAATTAGATTTTATATTTTGAATGAGGTATTTAAAAATTATCAATGAGGTCAATTTGATTTTTGGTTATAACGAATAGTTACCATGGTAAGAAATAGTTACTATGTTTAGAATGAAAATGAGTTCATTAAGGTAAGTTCTAAGTTATAAGTTTAAAAGAATCATAAATTATTTCTTATTGGACAAGAGACACACAACCCTTAACACTATAGCTTCTATATTGGATTTATTTAGTGTCATTTGACCTTGATAAATACATTTGTAATATATAAAATCAAATCTACAAGTTTATCACTTTCTTTGCTTATAAAAGGAAACATCATCTCCTCACCCATTCACATACACTGAGCACTCTAGCTCAACCAATATTTACTAAAATCGCTCACTAACTTCATTCCATGTGTCCTATAAGTCTTGTACTCAGTAGATATTCATCCTAATAAGGGTTTAGGTTTAAGTCAATGAAAATTTTTCAAATAATAATTATAACTCTTAAACAAGTCCATTGATATTTATTTATTCTTCTACCTTCATCAACTCTATCGCAAGCACTATTATATAATATAATCAACCTCTGGATGTTACATAAATTAATCTATCAATAACAAAAGACTTATACCAATGGTAATTAAGTGACAGATAATATATGTTTTTGGTATAAATGAATAATTCCAACGAATATTAGGTTTTTCTAGTATAAATTTTACACACCAACAATTGTTTTCACCCACACACACACCCACCCACACACACACACACACACACACACATATATATATATATTAATTACTATTATTTGTCTTACACCAAAAAACATTATCCAACACTAAATTTTTTTTCATTATCAAATGACCAGTAATAATTTTTCTACTGATAAATGAACATATTATTATTAATCATCATTGCCAACAAATATTTTAACAATAGAAAAAATTGTTATTATAAATTATTAAATAATAATAAATATTTTATCAAATTGAATATATTTATTAATAATTTAACATCTACATATTACTTCTCAATAAAAAATCACATGTTTAAATTGAATTAAAATGTTGATAATTTAATATTATTTATAAATTAGTTAATAAATGAAAAAATATATAATATAAAATTCATGACAATCGATGGATCTAACACCAGATAAATCTCTCATCAGAATCCAAATTCCCACTGAAACCTCTTCTCATTCGAGATTAATTTCTGCATCTTCCATTACAAACCCTCTCTATTAACCTGACTACAATCCATCCATCCGTTTCCAGCATCAATATATGTCCTCACCCTCTCCCAATCACATTCCTTTCTAATCCATGCCCAAGTCTCTCTGCCAATAACCAGTAGTCATTGACCTTTCTTACCTTTCCCAATTGTAATCCACACGACCTCCACCCACATCCAATTGAATTAGTGTCTCTCACAACCTAAATTTCATTATCCAGTGTTCCTTGAGTTACATCGCATAACTCATTTTTAACTGTAGAATTCCATGATATGGCCTGACCCCCAGAATAATGTTAGATTTCTATTTTCAATGAAAGAACAGTACTTTTTCTACATTTTGGTGTTTTTATGCATACATTTTTTTCTAGAAAAAGTAGTTTTCCAAGTAAATGACTCAAATCCAGACTCTTGTTTGGGTTCTGGTAATGAGGTTTCTATATTGAGGTTTAAAAGATGGAATAGGACACATGAAATCAAATTAAAATTAAGATAGTTATTTTTGGGATGATTTATGGTGGATTTTGTTTGATATCTCAAACTGCAGTTACTTAAATCATCACATCATCTTAAAAAACTGGTTCCCAATTATTTGTACCAGTTAAAATCTTAAATGATTTTGTCATCCAGGTATCCTAACAAAGCAGTCAATTTCTGAAGATGTGGAATCCTTATATATTTTCTTGGAATTGTGCTTCTAGAGGTGTTTGACAGATTGGATGCTCAAAGGGTGGTATTATGAGGACTATACTGATAAAAAATTGAAGGATCTGATGCCTATTATAAATTATTTTCATGACATGATGATATGAATGGATATACAACCTGAAATTCTTCTCCTCACATCCTCGGAAAGGATGATTCTTTATGATTTCTTCATGGTAATGAGGATTGTAAATGTTATTTCTTTTTATGAGCATTCCAATGCCCTAATTTTTTTCTCAGGGGATCTTTGTTCTTGCTGGTTTCTTTTCATCTACCTCCTATAATTTCCTTTTCTTCCATTAATACAATTCATGTAGTTCTCTATTCCTAACAATTGGTCTGACCTACTGGTCTCCATCTTCCCCTATGATTGAAACCCAAACACAAACCCACATCAATGGCCTCAACCAGTGCATGGATTTTGTTGAAACCAAACTCTCCACACTCTCTTATACAATTGAGAATCGTCATCATGTAATTCAAGAAATTCGTCTTAGACAACAATGATGGGATTTAGAACGCGCTGAGAAAACAAAGTTCTGCAAACTCATGCTGCGCCATACTGACAAACAACCTCATGATGATGCAACTCCTCTGCCAGCAATATCCTCTACATAAAGCACTATGAGGGACATCTCTCCACATCCGCTGCTTCCTGCTCCTATTTCTGGATCTCCTACTGCCATCCTACCACACAACCCTTCTTCCATCTCCCACCGGGTGGAGTTCCCCATATTCGATGGCTCATATCCTCATGGGTGGCTTACCCACGCTAAATTATATTTCGGTGTTCATCACATACCCACTCTAATATGGATTCAACTGGTGAAAATTAGTATGGAGGGCGTCGCAATCCATTGGTTCATTATTTTTCTTGAGGTATATCCAGACATCTCTTGGAAATTATTTGAAACTAAACTCATGGAATGTTTTAGTGGCCTTGAGATCTAGAACCCTTATAAAGAACTGGTAGTGCTGCAGCAACCTGGCTCGGTGCAGGAATTCATTGAACACTTTGAATATCTAGCCTCTTTTTTACCCAAAATTCTAGAACCTCAATACTTTGGTTATTTCTTTCATGGTTTATATCTGAATATTATCTCTTGGGTATAGATTCATGACCCCAATACACGCTTTCAGGCAATGAATCTCTCTCGCCACATTGAAATATCTCTTCTCCGTGGTGACACTGCCTACAGTAAGGGAGGGGTTCTTGAGGTTCCAACAGCCACCCCTGATCATCCATCTTGGCTACCTCCTTCACATTCCATCCCTTCAGCACCTTTGTCTTATTGGTGTCCAATTTCTCGGCCTTCCAAGGGTATCTACAGCCCTCTTGTGGACATGTTGTGCAATTTGTCTTCCTCCACCTGTGGTACCCGCCACTTAAAAACACAAGAATGGGAAGAACGTCGTAAGAAGGGCCTCTATTTTCGGTGTGGTCTTCCATACTCTCACACACATAAATGTGCATATCCCAAGCTTCACATTTTCATTTTTGGTGAAGGCGACACTTATGTGGAGGATCTAGCACAGCCGTACGTTATTATTCCACCACTTGTTGTCCTGGAAGACATTGAATGTAAGGTTCTTAGGTTACACCACACCCAGCTGCAATGCCTTCTTACTACCACCTCCAAAGAATGATTCACATCCTTGAAAATTGAAGGCTCATTAGGATGTTCTCCGGTTCTACTTTTAATTGATAGTGGTGCCACCAACAACTTCATTTCCCCTAACTTAACCCTTTTACTTTCTTTGGAAGTCTAGCATTCTCACCAACTCCGTATGAAGTTAGGGGATGGCCACCAACGATGGTCCTTAGGAGTTTACCCACACTTATCGTTATGTATTGATCCGTATAATTGTACCGTAGCTTCCCATGTGATCGACATTGGAAACCTTGAATCATTCTGAGTGTTGCTTGGCTGCGAACCCTGGCCAACATTCAGACCAATTGACGGTCCATGCGCATGCAATTTTCAGTGGTCGGACAGTCCTACTTCTTCCAGGGGATACCCCCTTTTAGGAAAGCCACCATATCCTTACAGAACTCTACCAAATGTACTAGAGATATAAAAAGTTGTCACCTGACCCTGGGTGGATATGCCCCCACCACTGCCTTGTTGATCAAACCCTTTCCTTCTGACATTCAACAGTTGCTATCTCCATTCGAGCACTTGTTCCAACCCCCTACTGCTCCCCCTCTAATATGGTCATGGGATGATGCTATCAACCTATATCCCGGTCATGGGCCCATTGTGTTACATCCTTACCAGTATCCCCAATTGAAAAAAAATGAAATAGAACGTTATGTGGTATATCTACTGCACACTGGTTTTATTCTCCCCAGCTGCAACGCTTATTCTAACCCAGTTTTATAAGTCAAGAAAAGACAATTTATGGCATATGTGAATTGACTACCATGCTCTCAACAAGGCCATTGTCCCCAATAAATTTCTCATTCCTTTGGTGGAAGAACTTTTGGATGAACTACATGGTGCCTCTTACTTCTTCAAGTTGGACCTCAAATCGGGATATCATCAAATCCAGATGCAAGAGGTTGAAATAACAAAACAAGTTTTTGTACCCATCAAGGACACTATGAATAATTTTTATGCCTTTTGGCCTTACTAATGATCCTTCCACTTTTCAGGCTACCATGAATGCCATTTTTCAACCCCTACTGCGGAAATTTGTGCCAATTTTTTTGATGATATTTTAGTCTACAATGCAGATTGGCATTCCTATCAAGACCACCTCATTTCTATCCTTCAAATATTGCGTGAAAATCATTTTCTGCTGAACCACCAAAAGTTTCACTTTGTACAACAACATATTGAATACTCGGGCCATGTAATCTCTAACCAAGGTGTAGCTATGGATCCAGCCAAAGTTCAGGCCATTCTGGATTGGACACTCCCTACAACAGTTCGTGGAGTGCATATATTCATTGTCCTTACATGATATTATTGTTTTTTTGTCAATGGTTATGGTGCCATCACTCAGACAAATACAACTCTCACTAAGGACATGTTGCTTTGGTCTTCAGCAGCCCAAGATTCTTTCACACATCTCCAGTACATCTTGACCCAGGCCCTTGTGCTTTCTCTCCCTGAATTTTCTACTCCCTTTGAGCTAGAATCTGACCCCTCCGATAGTGGTATTGGAGTTGTTCTCATGAAGAATCACTGCCCCATAGCTTTCTTCAATAGAGTCTTATCCCCTACAAACTTGAACAAATACACCTATGAAAAAGAACTCATTTCTTTAGTATCAGTGATTCAAAATTGGTGCACTTACCTTTTGGGTCACCCGTTGTTGTTTATTCAGATCAGAGGAGTTTAGTTTTTTTGCTCCAACAACATATTACCACAACCGATAAAAGATTATGGTTGGCCAAATTATTGGTCTACGATTTTGAAATTAAATACAAACCTAGGAACTAGAACTCGGCAACTGATGCCTTGTCCCACGGACATGATTTACCCTCTTTGGCTGGATATCTCGGCTATTGTTCAAGAAGTTTCCATGGACCCCGTCCTATAAAAGCTTATCACTGCTTTTCATGCTGACATCACCTCTTTTCCAGGATATACCATTATTTGGTGAATTCATTATTATAATGGTCGCCTTTTCCTCTTCGCCGCTTCTCCTTCGATACTGAAATTGTTGGAAGAATTTCACACTTCACCCCAGGCTGGCCAGTCGGGATTTTAATGTACCTATAGACATCTTGCTACTGCTCTTTACTGGAAATGCATGAAACCTGTTATTCAAAAATGTGTCCGCGAGTGCACTGTCTTCCAACAAAACAAATATTTCACTTTTTCTCCTACTGGATTACCTCAACCACTATAAAATTCAGACCTCATTTGGGCAGATATATCTATGGATTTTATCATCGGCCTCCCCAAATCCAGTGGTTTTGATATCATCTATGTGGTGGTTGACCAGCTCTCCAAATATGCTCATTTCCTCTTGGTAAAGCATCCCTTTACAACCACCAAAGTTGCTGATCTGTTTTTCCGAGAGGTCATTCATCTCCATGGATTACCTTCATCGATCGTAAACGACCAGGACCCAGTTTTCCTCAACCATTTCTAGACCGAGCTGTTCTGATTATAGGGAAGAAACCTTCTTTTCAGCTCTACCTACCATCCACAAACAGATGCCCATCCTGGGGTAGTTAATCGTTGCCTCGAGACTTACCTTCATTGTTTTGTGGATGATCAGCCCAAGCATTGGTATTTCTAGCTACCTTGGGAAGAATTATCTTTTAACACCACTTGGTATTCAGCAATATAGAAAAATCCACTGGAAGTTGTCTACGACCGTAAACATTCTACACTCAACTATATTCCCTATGAAATTCGGGTGGCAGTAGTGGCTACAGCCTTGGTAGATCGTGACGAAGCCTTGAAGTAGCTCAAGCATCACCTCCGGTGCACCCATGACATAATTCACCACTACGTGAAAAAAAGGCATTCAATTACATTTCTAGTTGGTACCCACGTCTCTGTCAAGCTCCTCCCTCACAAACAACACTCCCTCACTCGACAGATCACTCCAAAGATGTCACCATGAAATTAGGGTCCTTTTCCAATCCTTTGCCAGATTGGTCCAGTTGCTTACCAGCTGGATTTAACACCAACAGCCTGCATCCATCCGGTCTTCCATGTATCTCAACTCAAAGAGACCCTCAGCCACCACCCCACCCCTGACTCCCTTCCTACAAAGCTGGACGACGATGCCCTTCCTTGCCTGGAGCCTCAGTAAGTCCTCTCTCAACGTTTCTAGCTGCAGGATGGCATCTTTAAACCTCAATATATGATTCAGTGGCAGGGAAAACCAAAAGATGATGATACTTTGGAGGATGACTATGTCCTCCAAAATCAGTTCCCCACTTTTAGTCTTGTGTTCAAGACTAATTCTCAAGGGGTGGGCAGTGTTAAGATTCGTGGCCTACCTGGAAATTGAAAGGTTTATTCCAGGAGGGGAAGGGCTGTCAATTCAGGGGAGGAAGGCAGTTAGGGCCACCTGGGAAAGTGGTGGGAGGAATAATATAACTGCCTCCACGTGGTTCTGATAGAAGAGGAAGAATATCCATTTTGTTATTCCATGTGAGAAGAGGGGATAGAATGAAACATGGGGGCTGAGAAGTAGTTATAAGGGAACATGGGGGGAAGGAGGGGGAGATTTTTGTAGTGAGTAAAAGAAGGCAGTTGGGCTGTTAGCTTGGGTGGGAGCTCTCTTAGGGGAGATTTTTTACTTGCTAGTTTCTTTTCCTCCATTTTCAGCAATTCCCCCTTTTTCCATTAATACAATTCCTAGGGGTGGGGGATGTCCATGGGGTTGTGTAAGAACTCAAATATTCTTTCCTGGTATGCTTTTCTTTTCTGAATGTTTTTGAGAAAAAAAGGAGTTCTTGAAAATTTCAGGAGTACACGTTGTGTACCCGGTTTCCACTATCCAGGGGGGGGGGGCTATCCAAGGGGGTAGGAGTGGTCTATGGGGTGGGGCCTATCCATGGGGTGGGGGGTTGTCCATGGTGGTAGGGGTGTCTAGTTGGTGGGGGGGGGGCTGTCTGGGAGGTGGGGGTGCAGTCCAGGGGGGTGGGGGATGTCCAGGGTGGTGGGGGTCCAAGGGGGTAGGGGGTGTTCAGGGGGGTTGGTGGTGTCCAGGGGGGGATGTCCATGGGGGTAGGGGTTTTCCAGGGGGTGCAGGCTATCAGGGGTGTGGGGAGGGGGGTTGGGTGGTGGGGGGGGGGGTGTCCACAGGGGTAGGGGTGTCTAGGGGGTGGGGGTGTCCAGAGGGGTTGAAGGGGGTAAGGGGTGTCCAAGGGGGTTGGGGGTGTCCATGGGGGGGGGGGTGGTGGGGGGGGGGGGTGTTGTCCATGGGGGTGGTGGGGTGGGGGCTTTCCAGGAGGGGGTGTCCAGGGTGGTGGGGGGGGGGGGTCCAGGGGGTGGGGTGGGGGCCATCCATGGGGGTAGGGGTTGTCGAGGGGGTGGTGGCTGTGCAGGGGGTGAGGGGTTATCCAGGGGGGTTAGGGGTGTCTAGGGTGGTGGGGGGGGGGGGTGTCTAGGGGGTGGGGGGCTATCCAGGGGGTGGGGGATGTCCATTGGAGGTAGGGGTGACTAGGGGGTGAGGGCTGTCCAGGGAGGGGGGGCTATCCAGGGGGTGGGGGTTGTCCCGGGGGGTTGTGTAAGAACATAATGTTCTTTTTAGGTATGATTTTCTTTTCTGGTAGTTTTTTAGAACAAAAGGAGTTTCTGAAAATTTTAGTACACACCGTGTACCCAGTTGCCGCTAGTGACCGTGTGTTGGGCGTGTAATGGCCATGCACATGGTCGTGTGTGGTGACCTGAAGACCACCTAAAGCGAAGGTCGGAAAAGGAAAGTACATGCTATGTACTTTTAAAGAACATGTTGTTTACTTTTTTCCATTAAATGGATCGGGGTTGTGTCTGATGGACAGAACAAACTTCTTCTCAACCTATTTTGTCCAGGAGCGTCCATACAACTACATATTTTCTCCGAGCCCCCGACTCACCATCGGTGCTTCAAATAGACCGCCATCGATTGCGTTGGAATCACATCGGTGAGTTCTCCTTTCTTCTTGAACATTATCTCTTGATTTCTCCTCTCTTGCGAGTTATCCTCGGTTAAATGGTTTTAATGTTTTTGTAGTTCTACGGAGTTCTAGTGCGATTCAGGGTCTAAAGTTCATGTATATTGATCTCACGAATCCAAGGTTGGTGGTTTTTGCCTTTCCGTAGATATTATATGAATTATATGTGAATAAATGCTCAATACCCTAGAACGGGGCATTGCATGTTTATGGTTTTAGCTCTATTATTACATGCTATGCCTTGTTAGTTTGGATAGAGGTTAATTGTTGTGAATAGGATTAACATTGCTATGCTATTGATGTTTTTACCATGTTTTCTTGTTTTTGACCGTTTGGTCTATCTTTTCCTGTTAGGTTGCAGCTTTGATTCCCATGCCTATTATTGTTAGGATTGAGTGATTATTATCTGACATGCTATGATATGCGGTAGAATTTTTATCCAAGTAGTTCTTGAGATTTACTTTGGATTCCACATATAGATGTGCACGAATGAATGAAACAGGACTACGAGAACCTAATGTAGTAGATCATAGAGAGAATGGACGTTGAGGGCTTCTCCACAGTGTTTGTTTACTATTACATTCCGAGACCATAGGGGGATGGAATTTGTGCTCCCTATCCATAGTATCCTCGATCAAGGCCTTAGGAGGAATTGGATGTTGAGTGCTTCTTTAGAGTGACTATTAGTTACTGATTTGAGACCACAAGAGGAATTGACGGTGAGTTCTTCCTCAAAGTGTCTTTTCTAAAGCTGAACTAGAGGGGTTAGACTGTATGTACTTCTCAGAGGGTTTCTTGTGTAGTTCGGTTGAACCAAAGGAGTTAGGCTATGAGTACTTCCTAGATGGTTACCTGTTTGTGATTGGTTTCATAACTAATATATGAAATTGAATGCAACTGAACTATAGGATTGTTCACTTTTGAGTACTTTCTTGTTTACTGCATTTTTTTCTTATTCCTTTCCATATATATTCACTGAATTTTTGGCACAGATCTTTGAGTGGTTGCCTACTGGGATTAGTCTCTGATAAAACACTATTTTGTTGAATATTTTATTGATAATAAAGGAAATAATTTCCTCACATTGTGTTAAATATGTTTATTTATAAAATATTTGGGATTTGATCATTCATTTGAAAATTTGGTGAAAATTCCAGTTTTACCCTTAATAGTGCACTGTAGTAGTTCAATGATAACTATTTTTAAATTTATTATTTGAATTTGAATTTTTTAAAAGTGTTTCTAAATTAATTTTCTACAACTTCCATTCAGGACACTAGAGCTAAAGAGTGCATTTGGATGGAGTAAATGGGATATTAATCCAATGGTGGGCTGGACTCAGCAGAATGGACATGGGTTCTGTATTTGGGCCATATATTCATCATCAGGGATTTTATTGAGCCCAAATTTTGAGGAAAGCTCGGGTATATGATTTGGCACAAATAATCCTTCTGGAAGGCCGGTAAAGTTATGCGTTTTGGAGGTCAAATGGGCGGTGAAAGTTGGAATAAAATATTTGGCAGAATTTCCACATTCACACTTGAAACCACTTGTAACCTCTCCTCCACTCGCCTATATAAATTAGAGTTTTTCTCATTTGGAGGGGTTGGGACGTGATTTTGGAAGTTGAGATCAGAGGATAAGTGGATCCATTCCAATTTTCCAACCATTTCAATAAGGGTAGCTCTTGAAACAAGGATCCTTTGGACGAAGCCTTCTTCTTCTCCTTCATGTTGTAATGATTTTGTTTGTGGAATAAACTTCTTTGTTCTTCTTTTATTTCTTATCTTTTCTTCTATTTTGTTTAAATTTATTCTTCTATTAATCTACCTAGTTGGGCTGGAATTCTTGAGTAGAATCATTATTGGGTTATACCCATTATAAACCTTTGCACATGCAAAACGCTTCTATGATGATTACACCACCCATGGAAGAGTAGTCTTTTAGTAATCGATCTATATTCTACCCAATTAATTTAATTATTTTGAATCAATGAGCTATTGTAATTCACATAATATGATCCATGAATTGTGTTTTTAAATTACAAGAAACTAATCAAGCAATTGAACAATTAACACAAAAACACGTGAGGTCGGGATTTTATGTAAATTGTGAGAGCGTAATCTTAATCGGTAATACAAGACCACATGGGATAAATTTGTAGAGTTCAAATATAATCCCTAAACACAATTCATCCTCATTTCCAGAATGGATATGTTCTCTAATTATCCACTTACCATAAACTATCCTTAGAACAACAATCAAAGAATGGTGTTGCGATTGCGTGTTCCGAAGCTAGCCTAGGGTTTAAGTAATTTCATCTTTGTGGTTAAGTAAACTCTCATAGGGTTTGAGGGATAACAAATTAGGGGATCATAATTAAGTGGATATTGATTTAAATGATAATGATTAATAAGTGAATTAAGAGGTATAGTTAGATCGATTACGCCTTTTAAAATAGATTTCTAAAAAAACATCTTCTTGTTGTGTCATTTTAATCGAAATTAATTTCAAAACTAAAAACAAAAAAATATACAATCTTGTTCCAACAAACTTATTCTAGATTCATAAACTATAAAAAAACCCCAATCCTTGAAAGTAGTGTTTTTATTTTATTCTCTTTTATTTTATTTTCAGAATACCTTTAATAAGTTGTTAAATTCACTTCCTCCTTTGACAGACGACCTTGGTCAGCCACCCTGCTGCACCTAAGTACCCCAAAATCACATTAATCATTTGAGGGTGCCTAGGACAGCGCTCTATCAAATTGGTGCCGTTTCCGGGGAGGCAAGTAATTTATTCAACCATTTAGAGGTATTTATTTTATTTTTCATTTTATTATTTTCTTCACCTATCACTTTCATCTTTCCCCTTTCTCAAGTTTTTTTAATCCTCTTCTTTTCTTTTTGGACCATCAACTCAACTTCACATTTTTATTTTACTATGGTCCACTCACTTTATTTTAATTTTTATTTGATTTATGACATGAACTAATCCCGAAGATCTATTAGATCTTGACCCTGAGATTGAACGCAACCTTAGGGCATGAATCAGACATTCTCAATCCACGAGAAGTTTCAACATTCAACCAGTTGGTGAATTCCTCTCTTCTAGAAACATTAGAATTGGAAGTTATTCAAATTCAAACATAAAATAAGAACCAATGGCTGGAAATAATTGAAATGAACTTAATAGAACCATTTGAGAATTGGCTGCATCTGATATTAACTATCAAACAAATTGTATTGCATACCAAAATCTCGAATCGCAATTTAAACTATAATCTGGGTTAATTCACTTACTTCCAAAGTTTCATGGCCTCTCTGGTGATGATCCCAATAAACACTTTAAAGAATTTAATGTGGTGTGCTCAACCTTGAAACCAAGAAATGTTTCTGAAGATCAAATTAAATTAAGAGCATTCCCATTCTCACTTGATGGAGCTGCGAAAGATTGGATGTGTTATTTACAACCTGAAGATGTAACTTGTTGGAACCATTTGAAACATCTTTTCTTGCAGATATTTTTTCCAGCATCAAGGACCACTTCCATTCATAAGGAGATCTCGGGGATCAAGAAAGCATAAGGGGAGTCAATGTATGAGTATTGGGAGAGATTCAAGAAGTTGTGCGCAAGCTGTCCGCATCACCAAATCAGTGAGCAACTCCTCAGCCAATACTTCTACGAAGGACTCACACCTATGGAGAGAAGCATGGTTGATGCTGCAGCTAGAGGAGCAGTGGTGGACAAGACACCAATAGCTTCATGTGCTTTGATCAACAGGATGGCCCAAAACTCCCAACAATTTGGTGATAGAGGTACCCCACATATCAGGGGAGTACATCAGGTAAGCCCTTCTTCTCTTGAGAGTCATTTGATTGATACCAAGTTAGAAGAATTGACAACTATGGTGAGGAAAATTGATTTTGCACAAACGACATCTCTACCCCCTCCTTCAAGGCCTTGTGGCATTTGCACTGAGACAAGCCACCCAACTGGCTGTTGACCACAACTACAAGAGACAGAGGATTGTGCAGCAGTATTCCCAGGGAGACCATTTCAGCAGCAACAACAACCATATCCCCAAAATAAGTTTGATTCATTTTCTCCAACATACAACCAAGGGTGAAAAGATCAATAGAACATGAGGTATGGCTCTGGAAAACAACAAAGGCCCCCTTTTCAACAAAACTTCCAGCAGCCTTTTCCTTACAAGCTGGGTTTCCAACAACCCAAAAGGAGATTTGAAGCTCAAACATCAACAAGCAAACAACAAGGGAATCCTCCACCAAAGGTAGATTCTAATACTGTTGATCTTTTGAAGAAAATTTTTCTTAATCAACAGAATGAGGTAAATAGTCAAGGTTTGAAGATGAGGGAGTTAAAGACTCAAATGAGCCAGATTGCCACCGCCCTCCATGAACTTGTAAGTAAGAATTCCAGAAATCTACCTTCCCCACCCACTCCAAATCCAAAGGTGAATGTTAGTGCCCTCACATTGAGAAGTGGGAAGAAAATGAACGATACATCTGTACCTACCATTCCACCAGGATTCACCTTAACTACAGAGAAGCCTCATTCCATACCAACTGATGAGCAATCCAAGGAGAAATATAAAGGTAAGAAAAAGATTGATGATGTTCCTCCTAAACCCCTTCCTTTTCCAAACAGGGTTGTTTAAGCCAAGAAGATGGCTGAAGAAGCAATGAAAAAGGAGGCTTTGGACATATTCAAGCGTGTGGAGATCAACATTCCTCTACTTGAAGCCATTAAGAAAATTCCAAGGTATGCCAAATTCTTAAAATAACTTTGAACCAATCGAAGAGGGCTCAAGGGAACTGAGAGGATCAATCTTGGAAGGAATGTGTCAGCACTCATTACACCAACTCTAGCAATGCCAACAAAGTGCAAGGATCCCGAGACATTCACCATCCCATGTACCATAGGGTATTTGCACTTCTCTGATGCTCTTTGTGATTTAGGAGCTTCAATAAATGTGATGTCTCACTCTATATTCTCTTCCTTTCAGGTTGGTGAGTTGAAGCCAACAAGAGTAGTGGTGCAATTGGCGAATAGAGCTACGACATATCCAGTGGGAGTCCTTGAGGATGTACTTGTCCAGGTAAGAGACATGATCTTTCTAGCATACTTCTATGTGCTTAACATGGAGGATGTTCAGGTAAGTTCTCATGCCCCCATAATCTTAGGTAGACCCTTCCTCAAAACTGCAAAAACTATCACAAATGTCAATGAGGGTACACTTTCCATGGAATTTGGAGATGAAGTTGTGATATTTAATGTTATGGATTCCATGAAGTACCCATCAGAGGACCATTCTGCTTTTGTTATCTCCCATTTTGAACCGCCAAGTAAAAACACCATGGAATTGGATTGTCCTATGCTTAGGGAGATTATGAGTATTGGTTCTAGTTTGATGTCTACGAGTACTTCTACACCCATTTTTAAGGAACAAGACTTTCTAAGATTTTATTTTTAAATGGAATCATATTCTGATTTTGATCATGTGAAATCTAATTATGACATGGCTATTGTGTATGCTGATGGATTTGGTGCTTTATTCTCTAATTTTGATGATGTATATTCTGATACTGATGCTCTTTGTGAACATATTTCAGTTCCTTCAATGTCTCCATCCATACTACACCCTTCTTCATTAGAACTCAAGCCATTGCCACCAAATCTCAAATACTCATACTTGTTGAGTGGTGAGAGATTACCTGTTATCATTGCTAACAATCTCCCTTTTGAACATGAAGAAAAGCTTTTGAATATTTTGAGGGAGAACATCAGGGAAATTGGTTGGACCTTGGATGACATATCAGGTATTAGCCCCTCCATTTTAATGCATATGATTATCTTGGAGGATGGGGCTAAACTGGTGAGACAACCACAAAGGAGACTCAATACCACCCTCTAGGAAGTTGTTAAAAAAGAAGTTTAGAAATTTCTCGAGGCAGGTATAATCTTTCCCATTTCAGATTCTCAGTGGGTAAGTCCAATTCAGGTTGTGCCTAAGAAGAGTGGTGTTACTGTTGTTAAAAATGAGAAAGATGATTTAGTTCCAATGAGGGTGCAAAACAGTTGGCATGTGTGTATTGATTATAGGAAACTAAATCATTCCACTCGCAAGGACCATTTCCCCCTCTCGTTTATTGATCAGATGCTTGAAAAACTAGCTGGGAAGACACACTATTGTTTTTTGGATGAATTTTCTGGATATTTTCAGGTTCCTATAGCTCCGGAGGACCATGAGAAGATGATATTCACCTGCCCATTCGATACCTTTGCTTACCGGAGGATTCCATTTGGACTTTGCAACGCCCCAGGTACCTTCCAGAGATGCATGGTGTGTATTTTTTTCTGATTTTAGTGAGACCTGCATGGAGGTATTTATGAATGATTTTACAGTGTATGGGTCTTCATTTGATGAATGTATAATTAGTTTGGGAAGGGTATTTAATCATTGTATTGAGAAGAATCTGGTCCTAAACTTTGAAAAGTGTCTTTTCATGGTAGAGCATGGCATTGTCTTAGAGCATGTAGTGTCAAAACATGGGATGGAGTTTGATAGATCTAAGGTAGACATTATTTCATCCTTACCCTATCCTTCATGTGTGCGTGATGTTAGATCTTTCCTAGGGCATGCAAGATTTTATCGGCGCTTCATCAAAGATTTTAGTAAGATTTCTCTTCCTATGTCACGATTACTCCAAAAGGATGATGATTTTGTGTTTGATGATTCTTGCAGGACTTCCTTTGACGAGATATAGAAGTGTCTGACCAATCCACCGATCATACAACCCCCACGATGGGAGATTCCTTTTGAGCTTATGTGTGACGCCTCTAACTTTGCGGTTGGAGCTGTCTTATCTCAGAGGGTGGAAGGATGTTCACATATGATTGCCTATGCATAAAGGACACTAGATTCCTCCCAATCAAATTATACAACCACAGAAAAGGAGTTTCTTGCTGTCATATTTTCTTTAGATAAATTCCGTTCATATTTATTGGGCTCTAAAGTAGTCATTTTTTCAGACCATATAGCTTTGAGGTACCTCCTAAAGAAGCCAGATGCAAAGCTACGACTTATCTATTGGATGCTCCTTTTTCAAGAATTTGATATTGAGATAAAGGACAAGAAGGGATCATAGAATTTGGTGGCAGACCACATGAGTAGTCTTACTCACACACTAGAGGATGACACCTTGGACCAGATACCACTTCAGGACACTTTCCCCGATGAGCATCTCTATACCATCTCAGGTACGCATCCTTGGTATGATGATTTAGTTAATTACATTGTTTCCTCTGAAATCCCAGAAAATTTGAAGAAGCATCAAGTCCAAAAATTAAAAAGTGAGTCTAGGTATTATGTGTGGGATGATCCTTACCTCTGGCACATGTTTAGTGACCAAGTCATTAGGAGGTGTGTTCCCGATCATGAGTTTGAGTCTGTTTTTCATTTCTTTCATACACTTTCTTGTGGTAGACACTTTGGACCCCAACAGTCAGCTAGGAAGGTTTTGGACTCTGGATTATATTGGCCTAGATTATTCCATGATGCCAATGTGTTTTGTAATTCATGCTCTCATTGCCAACACACTGAGAACATTTCTAAGAGACATGAGATGCCCCAACAACCCATATTAGTCTGTGAGTTTTTTGATGTATGGGGAATTGATTTTATGGGTCCTTTTCCTAGTTCATGTGGATTTTTGTATATTTTGGTTGCTGTTGACTATGTGAGTAAATGGGTGGAGGCCAAGGCCACCAGGACTGACGATTCTCATGTTGTAGTGGATTTTTTCAAGGCTCAATTTTTTTGCAGGTTTGGAGTACCAAAGGCCATCATCAGTGACCAAGGGACACACTTTTTCAATAGGAATTTTGCTTCCCCCCTTCGAAAGTATGGGGTGACACACAAAACATCAACACCATACCACCCCCAAACAAATGGCCAGGCTGAGGTTTCAAATCGTGAGTTGAAACAAATCTTGAAGAAAATTGTGCAGCCAAATAGGAAGGATTGGAGAAAGCACTTGGATGATGCATTGTGGGCTTATAGGACAACATACAAGACCCCCATTGATATGTCCCCATTTCAGATTGTTTTTGGGAAAGCGTTTCATATCCCTGTGGAAGTTGAGCATTGGGCATATTGGGCTATAAAGAAATGTAACATGGATTTGGCCCAAGCTGGAATCCAAAGGAAGCTGCAAATTCAAGAGCTTGAAGAGATTAGATTGTCTTTATATGAGAACTCAAGGCTATACAAGGAAATATAAAAAGAATATCATGACAAAATGATCCAACAAAGTGAGTTTCATGTTGGAGAGAAAGTCCTTCTCCATAGTTCACGACTAAAGATGATGCCTGGTAAGTTGCGTTCCACATGGTTAGGTCCTTATGTTGTGACTAATGTTTTTCCTTATGGTGCAGTGGAGATAACAGAAGAGGACACTGGAAGGAGCTTTATAGTCAATGGGAAACGTTTGAAGAGATACATTGAGGGACTTCCTACTGATGCAGTGGATTTTATCACACTGCATGACCCCATCATCACTTGAGCACATCAGGCTGTTCCTAACCCTTTCACTTTTATATTATTTTTCCTATTTAAAAATTATGCATTTGATGTGCATATATCATCTAATGGGTTCACATTGAGGACAATGTAATATTTTAAGTTTGGGGTATGAAACCTTTTAGTTTAGTAATTTCAATTTTTTTTCTTTCCTGTTTAAAAAAACAAACAAAAAAATTGTGTGTTTTTTTTCAAATTTTGTGTGTTTATTTTTTTCAATTTTCTTTGTGTTTTTGAAATTTTTGAGCTAAAATGATTCTCATAAAAATTGTGAAATTCATATCAATGAGTGAAACAATTTATCCCATGAAACTAAGCTTAAATGAATGCTGAAAATGACTTGGTTTCAAGTTCAAATATTTAGTAATTTCATGAAAAGTACACTGAATTTTGAATCACATGCCACATCTCACTATCTTTATATTTGAAATCACTTTCCTATGAGGCTTCTGAACTATTATTTTCATATTCTTTACATTCACCTCAATTATTGAGAGAACCAAACCATGCTTGATTTAACCAGAATTTGATCTATTCCTGTCAAAACTTGAGGGTATGAGGTACTTATGTTTAAATGATTGAGGAATTTGTTTGGTATTAAAGCCCCTATTTCAAAGAATACTTTTTTTATAATGGAATACCTTGAATATTTAATCCTTTTATCTCTTAGAATCCATGAACAACCTGTTAGGTTAGCCACATTACAAGCCAATTTTCCCTATCCAACCAACTCTTGAAGTGAAATTGCATAATCTAGTTGACCTTAAGTGTGGGGGAATCTATCTTGTGTTGTGCCACAACATTATATAATACTTTGGAAGGAAAATTAAATTCTTAAGAGATGTGTTTGATGCTGAAGAAATTCATTATATTGAAAGCTGTGCATTTTCTGGAGCTTTCATGACAAGTGAAGCTGTGCCTTTTCTGAAGCTTCTAATTGAGGTGGAAAGTTGTGCCCATCTGGAGCTTTCAAGAAAATCATGTTTGAGAAGATTGAAATTTTTGATGCTGAAATGATGAATGATGTAAACCTTTCATGACTTTTCATGATGATGGAGCTGAATTGATACTATGGGGATTGAGGAGAAGACCATATTTAAGTGAAAATTAGATTAATGCAATTTTGCTTCAAAAAGAGTCAAGCCATCCTCATTCAGCCTCAGAATTTTTCACATCTAAATCCTACCAATCGGAAGCCACAGAACAACCCTGAAAAGTCCTCATGATAAACATATTTCCTTGACTCACATCGGGTGGTGATTTAGGAATCTATCAAGCCTATGGTGACCCTTGTATGAGTGTGGATGAGAAAGACATTGCAAAAAAAATTGATATTTGAGTGATGAGAGAAAATTCAAGCGAGGTAAGTGTTATGTGCATGGGAGGATAAATAAAGTGGAAATATAGTGAATTATATAAATGAAGAACTTGAAATAATGGTTTTTTATGAGGCATGATATCTTTTGTTTCTTGGTGTGTAATTGTTTGACCTCAAAGATATGTGTTTTAGAATTGGTTTTGATTTGATATTGATGTTTACTTGATATGAGATTTTTCTCAGGAGTGAAAAAGGGTAAGTGTCAGGGAGTTGATAAAACACTATTTTGTTGAATATTTTATTGATAAAAAATGAAATAATTTCCTCACATTGTGTTAAATATGTTTATTTATAAAATATTTGGGATTTGATCATTCATTTGAAAATTTGGTGAAAATTCCAGTTTTACCCTTAATAGTGCACTGTAGTATTTCAATGATAACTATTTTTATATTTATTATTTGAATTTGAATTTTTTAACAGTGTTCCTAACTTAATGATCTGCAACTTTCATTCATGACACTAGAGATAAAGAGTGCATTTGGATGGAGTAAATGAGCCGTTAATCCAATGGTGGGCTCGACTCGGCAGAATTGACATGGGTTCTGTATGTGGGCCATAAATTCTTCATCAGGGATTGGATTGAGCCCAAATATTGAGGAAAGCTCTAGGACATGATTGTTAACAAATCATCCTTCTGGAAGGCTGGTAAATGCACGCGTTTTGGAGGTCAAATGGGCGGTGCAGGTTAGAATAAAATATTTGGCCGAATTTCCACATTCACACTTGAAACCACTTGTAAACTCTCCCCCCCTCCCCTCTATAAATTGGAGTTTTTCTCATTTGGAGGGGTTGAGACGTGCTTTGGGAAGTTTAAGGCAGAGGATAAGTGGATACACTCTAATTCTCCTACCATTTAAATAAGGGTAGCTCTTGAAGCAAGGATCCATTCGACAAAGCCTTCTTCTTCTCCTTCATGTTGTAATGATTTTGTTTGTGTAATAAACTTCTTTGTTCTTATTTTATTTCTTCTATTTTATTCTGTTTTGTTTAAATTTCTTCTTCTCTTAATCTTCCTCTTTGGGCTGGAATTATTGAGTAGAAGCGTTGTTGGGTTATACCCATTATAAACCTTTGCACATGGAAACGCTTCTACAATGATTACGCCACCCATGGAAGAGTAGTCTTTTAGTAATCGATCTGTCTTCTACCCAATTAATTTAATTATTTTGAATCAATGAGCTACTGTAATTCACATAATATTATCCATGAATTGTGTTTTTAAATTACAAGAAACTAAGCAAGCAATTGAACAATTAACACAAAAACACGCGAGGTCAGGATTTTATGTAAATTGTGAGAGCGTAATCTTAATCGGTAATACAAGACCACACGGGATAAATTTGTAGAGTTAAAATATAATCCCTAAACACAATTCATCCTCATTTACAGAATGGATATGTGCTCTAATTAACCACTGACCATAATCTATCCTTAGAACCACAATGAAAGCAGGGTGCTGCGATTGCGTGTTCCGAAGCTAGCCTACGGTTTAAGTAATTTCATCTTTGTGGTTAAGTTAACTCTCGTAGGGTTCGAGGGATAAAAAATTAGGGGATCATACTTAATTTGATATTGATTTAAATGATAATTATTAATAAGTGAATGAAGAGGTAGAGTTAGATCGATTACGCCTTTTAAAATAGATTTCTATAAAAAACATCTTCTTGTTGTGTCATTTTAATCAAAATTCATTTCAAAACTAAAAACAAAAAAATATACAATCTTATTCCAGAAAACTTCTTCTAGATTCATAAAATATAAAAAAAACCCCAATCCTTTAAATTAGTGTTTTTATTTTATTCTCTTTTATTTTATTTTTAGAATACCTTTAATAAGTTGTTAGATTCACTTCCTCCTTTGAGAGACGACCTTGGTCAGCCACTCTACTGCACCTAAGTACCCCAAAATCACATTAATCATTTGAGGGAACCCACGACAGTGCTCTATCAGTCTCACACCCTGTTGGGATTAGGAATTTTGGCCCAAAGAGATTATATTACGGCATTTATAGATAAACACCCTTTTAATTCAGGTACATGATTGCTTTGGAGTTGGGGAGCATGAGACCAAGTTGAGGTTTGTGATGTTGTGGAGCTGTTTAGTACTTTTATTTTGTACTTTGGTATAGTAATATATTCCAGCATTGTAATTTTTTTGGCTACTTTCATAGAAATATATACCATGCATTATTTAGATATGTGAGAACTAAATGTTTATTACTTCTGCTGTTTACTTTTGGTATGGTATTATTACTACGTCCTCTATTGCTATCTGTTTAAATTCCTCTCTGTTAATTGGCCAATGAGGACATAGTTTCTTCATTCTCACACCTAAGGCTCTTGCTTCTAACCGGAATCCTCTAATGTTCAGGGAAATGCGCTTGAGGCCATGTGACCAACCGGGTACAGGGCACCTCTAGGTGGCTTCCAGAACTGTGACGTTACAAAGTGGTATCAGAGAGTTATTTTCTTCTTGATATACTGTTTGGAGCCTATAGTCAGGGATATGAAGGAAATAAGTACTTGGTAATAAGTTGTTCCTGAGTAGCTAACCCGTGTATAGAGAAAATCCAATTTACCTCATTATTGCAATTTTTATGATTTTTCAATTTTTACAGTTGACTTGATTTCACCATTGGGTGATTAACATGTCTTCTGTTGTTATTGATGATAATATTGAGGTTCTATTTTTTTTCAACCCGATGAGATGATGGTACTCCATCTCATGCATCATATAGGCACTTGCTAGAGATCACATGTCATGCATGTTTTCCACGCCATTTAGGGTGAATTAGCAATTGCATGTTGTTGTGATAGAGGTTATGTTAGATATGCATGATGTTGTGATAGATGCCTTGATAGAATACCTTATTTTTGATAAGGTATTGGTTGTGTAAAGTTTTGTTTGAATGGATGCCAAAATTTGGTTTTTGAGGTGTTATGGGCCCTCATGGATCAGAATTTGGTGGATCATTGTATTGTTTTTCCTTGAATATGACATGTATAAGATGACAATATTTGATTCTCAGGGAGTATGAGCCCTCACGAATTGGAATATGGAATTTTAATGTTCGTTTCAGTGTTTTTATGGGCTTCTAGAGTAGTTTCTAAGGCTTATTGTCCATAAAAATCCAAAATACATGACGTGTAATGATGATTACACATCCTGTCTCCTTATATTCCGGAAGGAACTTTTTTTCATAAGTACACTCCATGTTCTGTATGTACACACCGTGTATTCTCTAACCATGTCACTTGCTTTATGGGTAGAGACACAGGGTTGGGATATCTCAGTGGGACACACCGTGTATTGGATGTACACGCCATGTTGGGTAGACCATGTGTCCCCCCATGTGGCCAAGGACACGAATGGATAAAACTCAGATTATACAAGCCGTGTCAAGATTGAACAAGCTATTTAGAGTGACCCTTGAATTCAGCCGTGTAGTGAAAACACGGGTTGGTGAAATATTTATAGTACATGCTGTGTTTGGAACAAACACACTGTGTAGCGTCAGCCGTGTGACTAGCTGTGTAACTAACAACATAGGTCGATGAAGTTCTTCTGGTACACACCATGTCTGGAACTGACACGTAATGTAGTATTGTTCTGGGGAAACCGTGTGGCCTAGCTATATAGAAGAACTTGAGCAGGGGAATAAGATTCAATTACACACCATGTGTTTGGACAAAACATCGTGTGTATGGGGTGTTACACGACCTGTGTTGGTAGAATTACATTCCTATGTGAAGGCTTAAGGGAATATTCCGTGTAGGCATTATACAGGCTGTGTATCTATGTTTTGAAAAAAAATGAATGATTTCTTTTTCATGTATTTTTCTTACACTTCTATGTTTCAGTCCCTGTTAATCTTGAACTAAGGTGTGCGCTTGACCTTGCAGAGTCATGCCACCAAGATGTCCTCAAGTTGTCCTCCAGTTATAGGGCAGTGATCAGACACCGGATATGGTTGATCAGGGACTACCAGCAAATCCTCAAGTTGTGCCAGTCTTGGCACCAGTCATCATTCCAGACAAAGGTGTTGATGCACAGTTCCGAGAGGACTTTATGAGGTTCCTGTAGACCTTCTGAGGAATACCACATCCTGCCCCTTCTATGGCAGAGTTGACGTGGGTTTTTCTAGAAGCAGCATCCTCTCACCTTCATAGGGGAAAGAGGATGTCAGGTTGTAGAGTCATGGTTAGAAGGCATGATTTCTATCATTGAGCATTTGGAGATGCCTCCATAGAGGAGGGTAAATCTTACTATGTATATGCTTCGGGATTTCGCTAAGAGATGGTGGGACATGATCTCATAGGTGGGATGATAGCAGGTTATGGCTTGGAATGAGTTTCTATGTGCCTTTTATGACTACATATACCCAGAGAATTTGAGGGCCGATCAAGCCCGAGAGTTCATGAGTGTGGAGCACGATACTCTTTCTATTATGGAGTATTATTCTTTCTTCACAGAGCTGTAGTGCTTCATGTTATTCCAAGAGGTTATGAGTTATTTCTGGGAAGGATGTTTGACAATGGTCTTAGGAAAAACACCCGATCTCAGGTGAACATCTTCAGGCTGACTTCCATCACTTCTATAGTCAACCAGGAGCTGATCAAGGAGTGCAATCTGAGGGATTATAGAGTGGTGATCCAGGGCGGTTCAACATGTGGAGTTGGTATCCCTCCTACTGATAGTAGGAAGAACCACATGGAGTCTTTTCTTGGAGATCGTAGTAGGTGAGAGACATCTTCTGGTAGCCAGGTGGTATGCTACCAGTTCGAGAAGAGCGGGCATAAGAGACCACATTGCTCGAGTGACCTAGTGGTGTTCCGATCATGCAGCAAGATGGGCCGTCTTCAGTGTTTCTATTAGTTTTTCTCACCGACAGTTGGTGACACAGGTTCTTATATGAATCCTCATTCAGGAACAACACCACCAGGATCTTATATGAATCCTACGTGTAATAAATTTGTATTTAGTGGGAATGATTTTCACCGAGATAATATCATCCCAACCCCCTGGATGCAACAGTTCTTGAACCATACCACAAATGTCCTTTAATGTGTAGAGGCCCGAGGGGTAGGTGGTGAATAAACCCCTATCATCTTCTGCATTTAGCTCAATGAGATGGAAACACTCGCTCTGTTACTTATCCAAAATCACAGAGTAGAAGGTTGGGAAGTTTCTTACTTCCTTGAATGATATAATCGTGGCCAGACACCTAGGAATATCCAGCACACTGCCACCTCACTCCTGGTGCCATAAGGATAGATCACCTCTCCTAACCAGCCAATGGGAAAAAGGACGAAAGAAATCAACAATATGACCAACCATTGACCAAATGGTAGAGAGACCCCCTCCACCAATCCTTGGAACCACGAAGTGTGCCTATGCATGGTATCACCCCATATATTATGTTGTTCTAGCATGCCCCATGAAATCATTACATGCATATAGAAGATGGTATCACTAAGGTTGTGCACATTGACACCCCCTTCACCCACTGGTCTCACCATTTTGTTCCAGGACACCCAGTGTTTCTTCCCTTCTCTGTACGGGTCCTATATTAAGGTGGAGAGTTTATTATCGATGGAGTTGATAACTCCTTATGAAACATGATGGAAGAGAGGCTGTGAATGAGAGAAGCCACCAAGACACTATTCACCATGGCGATTCTCCCACCAAAAGATAAAAACGTATTTTTCCAGTTCAGCACTCTCTCTGTAATCCTAGAGAGGAGGGTGTCAAAGTCCCAAATACAAAGCCTCCCAAACAATATAGGTGCGCCAAGGTAAGTCATAGGGATATACCCCCTATGAAATCCCAAAAACCTACTAACAAAATTCACCCTCCCAACAGAGCACCTCTTGAAGATGAATAATTCACTCTTGCCTTTATTGATGATCTGGCCACTCCATCGGCAGTAACCATCTAGTACCTCACTTAAGCTACACAGGGATATACTTTTTCAATTTAAGAACAAGATGGTATCATCAATGAACATCAGGTGTGAAATTACTAGAGCCTTCAAACGAAAATTATAAGGGAGGATTCCCCCATTGTTTATACTTCTCTGTATGAGATGTTTCAACACGTCCTGAATGAGAATTAAAAGAGTCGGTGAGATCGGGTCCCCTTGCATGAGGCCCCAGGTAGAATTGAAGAAACCATAAGATTTACACAGAAAAAAAACTGAAAACCACACAGTGATAAAGAAACATAAGATAATTTTAATGTTACAGGAGTTGAGGCCCATACCTGCGAAGACTCTGTTAATGAATCTCCATTCAAACCGATCATAGGCCTTGTTCATATCAAGTTTGATGACCATGTTTGATCCATGCGTTTTGTAGTTTACGTCGTTGATCATCTCCTGTGCTAGGGAAACTGCCTCCTTGATTGATTGACCCTTGAGGAACCCGTGATGCTCGGGAGATATCAATCGAGGAATATGGATGACCAATCTCGAGTTGATAAGACTCCCCAAGAACTTATAGGGGACATTTCACATACTCACCGGGCAGTAATGTGAGATTGAAGATGAGTCCTTAGTCTTGGTAAGGAGGACGAGGGTGGTGGTGTAGAACACCCGACGAAAAATGCCCCCATGAAAGAAGTCTTTTATGGTCGTGATCAGCATCACCTTCACCATATCCCAGGATCCCCTGTAGAAGGAAGAAGGTAAACCTTCCGGGCCTGGGGGCGCTATCTGGAGATAAGTGCATGAGCACCTCCTTAACCTCCCCTTTGTGTGCCACATCCCACAGGCTATCATTGATCTTCCCAGACACCCGGTTAGGAATAACGTCAAATATGTTGGTGGCCTTTGACAGATAGCCATTGGGAAAGATCCTCTGAGGTCCAGCTAGAATATCATGGAAGAAATATTTGGCCATGCCTCCCACAACACCTCTGTCATTCTCAAAGGATCTTTATTCCAACCGTATGTTTCGCCTGACCTATCATTTCCTCTCCTTAATAAATTCATGGAAGAAGGTCGAGTTCCTATATCCTTAATTAATTTTACCCAATCCCTCTACCTAACTATTTGATCCTTCTTGATGATTAAGTCAGCCATAGTACCCTTCTTCCCCGATAGCTCATCATAGACCCCATCAATACACACCTACTCCAGACTACTTTCCAGATGCTCGATATACTTCATAATATATATTAATTCTTCATTAAGGGAAAAAAGTTTGTTAGAATACGAATGGAGTAAGGGAAGAAGCCTCCACAAATTCCCATGAAGGGAGAGCCACTAGTTTCCTTGAGTAAGAAACCCCACACAAAACTCACTAGGTTGTCATAGCCCAAAAGTTCCACACGGTACTGGGAGTATCGGAATGGTGCTTGTGGCCACTGTGAGGAAATCATAGAAACTAAAAAGGGGGAATGGTCCATTATACCCCGAATGAGGTGAGTTACCTTTATACTAGAGAATAAAAAAATAGCACGGATATTGTCTAGGCAACGGTCCAACTGACCCCATAAATGACATAGTTCCTGCCAGTTGTTACACCACGTAAATTGGTCTCCCACAAAGCTGAGGTTTGAGAGACCCTTAGCTGACATGAAACACACAAAAGAAATACTAGATTTCCCGGGGAAAGGGCTTCAACCCTTCCTTTCCTATGGATCAGCCACCACATTAAAGTCACCTCCCACAATCCACAGTTTTGATCCAGGGTTGAACCTGCCTAACTGCCTCCACAAGGAATACCAGGTGTTCACATAACATTTCCCATACATGAAAAAATCATGAAAGGAAACAACAAATTGGGTTACCTTAATAGTTAGAAACTGGTCCTTAGTTTTCACCAAGTCTACTGAGCATCTTTTTTTAACCAAAAAACCCAAATATACCTATTAACTGACTCAGCCTGCATGCACCCATGCATCCTTAGATTTATGGTGAAATATTCAATTCTGGAAGGTTTCTGTTCATGTTCATGAATGGACACCCTGACCACTTTATGACTGGAAGCTTCATAGGTGAGAAAATAAGATTTCACATGTACGCCAATCCCCCATGCGTTCCATATTAACAAGGGAATCATTTAAAAATGAGTACCCTGGTGCTGGATCTAGAGACCTTAGCCTTCAAAATGAGGGGAGGAGATTTCCCTTAATGGAACTTTCCCTTTGATCTTGGGAGAGCCCTAGTCTCCTTAGCCCGTAGCCCTGTGGGAGAAGAAGGACTTCCTAATAGGTTGCGTTTCCTCCTAGCCCAGACTGCTGACTAAGACCCACATTTGATGGACTCCACTAGGCAGGGGGAATTACCCTCGAAAAGATCCTGGGAAATCTAGGGAAACACAGTCATGGAAGGAGGGGGAGACCCATCAGGATCTTCTCTTGAGACTTGGGATAACAACACCATGGCCCACTGGTTCACCCCTAGTCTTCTAACCAATGTAAAATCTACAAGAAATGGTAGGGGCTAGAGCCCCAGGACCTTTAAACAAACATGACCACTTGCTATTAGGAGATGAAGAAGCCTCTCAGGAATAATCTTGGAGGGAGGAGCCCAGATATCCAAGATACTACTCAGAATAAAAGGGATTAGACCCAAGGCATCCTCACGATAGACCCTAACAGCAAAATCCAAAGAAACCACTGAGGTGACCCCCTATGAAGATGATATGGGAACTATCGATAGGTCATGCACCTCCATTGGGGCCTCCTCAGTAGGAGTCATAGGAGAAGGCTGATCTCTACTACCTCTCCTTGCCACCATCCCTAGATTGCTACCATTCCCCTTATGCCCACGGTGGTGACAGATTTGGACAGAGTTCCCTTGGAGAAGGTCATGCGATCAGAACCTAGGGAACACCGGGTAAACTATTTCATGGACCCAGGTGAAAGAATCCTCCACCCGAAGGTCAAACTTCACTAGAAGTGTACGAGTGATGTTGAGATATACATAGATGCGAGCCTCCGAGGATGATATGCCTCTCCTCGTGTTGTCATCAGTGCATAAAAATACCCCAATGGAGTCACCAATCAGCTTCAAAAGTTCGTCATTCTAGATTGTCAGTGGCTACCCTAGTAGGTACATCCAGACAGCTGAAAACAGGCTGTCCTTGCCTATGTGAGATTCCAAGGACCACCTGGCTAGGCTAGAAAACTAGCGACCCATGGACCAAAAAACCCTACACCAAACATGGATAAATTCCACCTCTGAGGTGAGGAAAATATAGAATGAGGACCTTTGGAGGACTGAGACCTGCACCGTTAGATGGATCCCCCAAGACACAACCAATCATTGGAAGATAGCTAGTGGTTGATTGGTCTCCCCAAAGCAAGCCACCAGAGTCCACTTGAGATAGGACTTGGTATCCTCAAAAGATGACACCAGAACCTTCATCCTAACCCTGTTTCCTTCACGCAATGGATGCATCAGTGGCACTGAGACCTTCTAAAAACAAGGAGAATCCCAGGCCGGGCTGTGGAGAACATCTCGGAAGGAGACCCTGCCACCGACGGAGCAAGAAGGGATAGGGGAGGGTGTAGTCAGGGTGTCGAACGATGGGGAAATTGAACCACCGGAGGGCCACCAGAGGGAAGAGAATATGAACTTGGATCGAAGACCGGAGGAGGGGGAGACATAGGCCAAGAAGGACTAGCTATAACAGTCGGAATATTTGAAAACAAAGGAGGCACTGGGGTGAATCTTGGGGCTCTACCATCTCGTTCAGTTCTTACAAAACCTATGATTAGGGGACACACTTTTTTAATAAGAATTTGGATTCCCTCTTTATAAATTATGGGGTTATATACAAAACGTCAACACCATACCACCCCCCAAAAAATGGATAGTATAATGTTTCAATTCGATAGTTGAAGAAAATTTTGGAGTAAAATATGCAGCCAAATAGGAAGGATTGGAGAAAGTCCATGGATAATGCATCGTGGACTTAAAGGTTAGCATACAATACCCCCTTTGGTATATCCCCATTTTATATTTTTTGTGGGAAATATTTTCATCTCCCCATGGAACTCGAGTATCAGTCATATTAGGCTATAAAAAAATAACACATGGATTTGGCCCAAGATGGAATTAAAAGGAAGCAGTAAATTCAAGAGCTTGAGGAGATTAGATTATAATCATATGAGAACTCAAGGCTCTCAAAAGAAAGATCAAAAGAATCTCATGATAGAATGATCCAACAAAGGGAGTTTCATGTTGGAGAGAAAGTCCTTCTCTAAAGTTCACAACTAAATTTGATGCCTGCTAAGTTGCATTCTAGATGGTTAGTCCCTTATGTTTTGTCTAATGTTTTTTCTTGGATATCACACAAGAAGAAACTGGAAAGAGATTTATAGTCAATGGAAATTTTTTGAAGCAATATATTGAGGGACTGCCCATCTATGTAGTTGAATTTATCACACTGCATGGCCCTATCATCAATTGAGAATATGAGACTGTTCCTAACCCTTTCACATTTATTTTAGTTTTCCTATTTAAAATTATAAATTTCATATTCACATATCATATCATAGGTTCACATTAAGGGAAATGTAATATTTTAAGTATAGGGGATGGGAGAACATTTTGGTGTAGATATTTAGGATTCTCAATTGTGCGTTTTTGAGTGTTTCCTGTTAAGTTTTATGTTAAATTTCCTAAGAAAACATATCATGTAACATGATAATTTATATATGGAATATATATAAAATGAATGTTTTCAAAATTCATTGGTTCCATTATAATAATGAGAAATATCTCATCATCAAGGGTTGATTTTTATAAAAATTGATGTCATCGATGATATGATTGGTTGTGTCATTATAAAACCTTTGAGATTTTGACATCATTATCTGTGATATTTTTTCATGGTAAATTGTTCCATCAATTTCTCCACAAAACTTTTCACTCAACCATGACTTGTGAAATTTTTCCTACTCAATTAAAGGTATATTCAGGTTAGGTAAAAAAATTATTAGTTGATCCATACAGTCATTTCTCTTCCAATCGGTTTCATTACTGTACCTAATTGGCCTATGTGTGTGTAGCTATTATTTGACTATTGTATGCCCTAAAAAATACAAACAACAAAAAAAACAAAAAATCATGGGTTGTTTCATGGGTGGGTCAAAAACTACGCTTCCTAGACATATGATATTGTTATAACTATTACAATTAGTGTTGTGAGGAGATCAAACAAGGGTTGGGAGATTAGTGTGAGATATTTTCCAAGTGAAACTTTTGAAAAACAAATAATAAATGAGGGGAGTGATGAAATGTACAACAAGTGGGGATATCTAGGTCAGGAGTTTAGGATTTGAATTTTGGGATTTATTAAGTGAGTGGGTCTTGAAATTTTATTAAAAAGGAATGTAGAATAGTTTTGGTGAATTAAAATTGGTAATAAGAATTATTTTACTTTATTTGAATATACTGAATAAAGGGTGGATATATGAGCTTGAAATGGCTAGCACACACACACACACGTGGAGAATTAATGGCATGGTGGACCCATTACTTTTTTTCTATGATTAGTTACATTAATCTCACTATATTTTATTTTGATACAATTTTTGAGAAAATTTATTTCAAATTTATTTATATTGACTCTTGATGTAATTCTTACTTTGCCTATATTGCCACTGTGGATTGAGGAATATGAACATGCACATGTTGTCACAATTTTTTGGAATACATGATATGAAGTTTTTCCCATAAGTGAAAAAGGTTAAGTGTGGGGGATTTTATAAAAAACCATTATTGGTAATAAATGGTATAATTTCCTTACATTGTGTTAAATATTTTTATTTATAAAATGTTTGGGATTATATGATTCATTTGAAAATTTGATGAAAATTCAAGTTTTACCCTTTAAATTTCACTATAGTATTTCAGAAATAAATATATTAATTTTTATTATTTGGACTTATAATTTTGTAAAAAATTTCCTCACTCAATGGTATAAATCTTTTATTCGGTATTATAGAGCTAAATTGTGCATTTGGTTTGACTAAAAGGGACATGAAGTCAAAGATGGTCTGGACCTGCCAAATTAGACACCACTTTAGTATTTGGGTCATAACTTCATCATCCGTGAATTTAATGGGCTAACATTTGGAGAGGATATCAAGGACCCAATTTCAAACAACTAAAACTACTATAATGACATCTACTTCATGCATTTTGGTGGTCAAGAATGTGGTGTAAGTTGTCTTAAAACATTTGACCGAATTTCCTCATTCACACTTGAAAGCACTTGTAACCTATCCTCAACTCCACTCTATAAATATATATTTTTTATCATTTGGAGAGGTTGGTACATGAATTTTGAGATTGAAGGAAGAGGATAATTGGTTTCACTCCATTTCTCCATGACTTTTAAGTGGGATAGATCTTGAATCTGTGATCCCTTCATCAAAGCCTTCTTCTTCTTCTTCGTCATTTTGTGGTATTGTTGTGCTTTCAATAAAATATTAGTTTCTCTTCCATTTATTTTGTTATTTTAAATTTTATTATTATATTAATATTTTTTTTTCTATAAATCAAGAGTAGAAAGTTTATTGGGTTATACCCTTTTCATGACCTTTGCAAATGAAACAAATTTCTAAGATGACAACACCACCCATGAAAGTGTAGTTATTTTTATTAATCGATATACCTCTTACCTTCTTCATTAATTGATTTTGAATAAATGGGATACTATAATTAACATATTATGATTTATGAATTGTTTTTTTAAATTAAAAGAAACTAAGAAATATATTTAACAATTAATATAAAACTCGCGAAGTTGAGTGATGTGTGAATTGTGAGAACATGATCTTAATCAGTGGAACCACAACACACGGAATTTTGGATCAGATTACACCAAATATACACAAGAGGGGGGGGGGGGTGAATTGTGTCTTTTCAAAAAAAAAACTTTACGAGATTGTGTTCTGCCTTTTAACTTTAATAAGATAAAATGATGAAGTGGAAATTTAAATGGACGTAACACAATATGTATAGTGGTTTGGGGAATAGAAGGCCCCTAGTCCACTCCACCAACTCTCTACTCCACGAGCTTGGTGATTTTCACTATCTGGTCCTCGTTTCAACAGACCAGTTAAAAACGGAGTACAAGAAGTTGACACCTTTATAATCCAAGGCTAAAAAAGCCTTCTGGTTTGCTTACAGAACCTACACAACTTAGTACGAGAAGCCAATGACTCAAGAATAGAAAGAAAATATTTTCGTATTTTGAAAATACTTTCCAGATGTTCTTCACAATTTCAACAACATGGAATTGACAATAGGTAGATTGTTGCCTTCAGAAATAATAATCTTTACATAAGAAACATTCTGAGTCGATCCCATTTTAGTAGATATAGAAATATAATTCACAACTTCAGCAGTATCAAATTCACATTAGATCATTGTTGTAGAACAAGTGAATATTCTATCACGTTCCTTCCTCTTTTAACAAGTAGTGATTTGACGCTCCTTTTGAACAAGAAGAACGGTGTGTTTCAGTAGTCTCTGTTTTTCCCTTTTTTCTTCAGAATAATCAAAAGATCACACACGATCAATATTTTTTCGATGCAGTTCAAAAAGCCCATATAAATAAAAGATCTGTAACAACCCGATATTTTATGATAAGTATTCTTTTTAATTTATTTGATGTCATGTGTTTTATGCTACAACAAGATTATCTTGTGCTATAAGCCACACTGTATTAGCTTGAAGTATACACAACACTATTCTTAGATTGTGTTATACACAATTTCAAGTTTGTTTTATAATAGTCATTCTACGCAACATTAAGTGTATATATATATATATATATTCAATGTATAAATGAAATATGGTTGGATTCTGTTATATGAAATAATAAAGGTTTCTTTCACAACACGCAACCCTGACTTGGCTTGCATTACACGCAATCACGACCTTCCTCGATAGCGTGTGTCGTACGCAATACCCGGTTTTACAAAAAAACGATATATTATTATAATATTATTATGAACTAGCCGTTATGAATAGTATTAACTAAATTTAGAATTTTATAACATTATTATTCATCTTACAAATTTTCTAGAACGTGGTATAGGAACAAAATAAAATTTTCGGGTATAATAAGTATTTTTCAAAAAATGCAGTTTTGCCGCCTTTTGATGGCGCACCCACTTTAAATATAGTTTTTTACATGTTTATAAATTTAATTTTACAAAATAAACTTCTTCTTTTGAATCAGGATATAAAAATTTACATTGGATAATGTTTTGATATTTTTCTGATAACTTTCATATTTTAATGAATAGTAAAACACGCTATATTTTAATTAAAAACAACTTTTTTCATCGTAATAATTTATATGGTTAAATTATAATATTGAATGGTTTTAAAGTATAAATAGAATATAGTTTTACCATTTAATATAATTTATGTCATTACCATTGATTTTACCTTGAATTCGTAGGTTAAATCAATTCAATCTTTTGCAATGTTTTAAACAAAAATCCATTTTCTTTCGACAACAGGATTAATTTTAATTTAATTTCTGAAACTTTTGTGTATTGAATTTCAAAAAATGGATTCCATATTTGGAATCAGTGGGTCCAAATTATGTTAATAGACTACTTTTTATTTTTGGGAATTATGAATAGTAACTACGGTAAATTTTATTTACCATAGTTAAAGGTAAACCGGGTAATTAAGGATAAATATAATATTATAAAATTACCCTAACACATGCCAAAATTCTATTGGACGGCTAAAAGTCGACCCATATCACCTAAGGGTTGGATTAGATTCATTTTATGGACTTTGGACCATGAAAATAAGTTAATTATTATTAAAACCAAAGAAAGTGACAACATGTCACTCTCTTAAATCTTATAAGTATAATAATTTCAATTTAGTGATAAAGTCATGAAACTTAGAAAATGAATAGTATCCGGAAAGATAATAAAATTATATACATCATATGAATTTATTTATAATTTTTAGGGATTAAATAATTATCATTAAGTGTGACACAATAGTGATGAAGAAATTGTTTATCTAGTGAAAAATCAAGAATATAGTTTTTATTAAACTAATAGTGACCATAAAATTCACAAAACCCTGACCAAAACTTATTGGTCATGTAAAGGTAAACCGTAATCATCCAATGGTCCAATATTTGACAATTTGGAGCCTTATAAAAGCAATTATGACACTTATATTATTTTATTTTAAATGATGCCAAAGTTGTCACCTTCATAATTTAATAAATATAACAATTTAAATATTGTGATTTCTAGATGATAAATTCGAGTAAAAGTATTATTGTGAAAGGTAATAGATTTATCTTCATCATAAGATTTTATTTTTAATTTTTATGCAACAAATAAGTATATTAAATAATTATAAAAAAATGTTTTAGTAATTATTTTATTAAGTGATAAACCAAATAAATGGTCTTAAAAATAGTAAAATAAATTTTATATGAACTATTTAATGTTCTCCACTACTTTTATAGATACATATGACCTTTTATGAATCTATTAAAGCTTTTAGTTCGAAAATATCTTCTGTATATATTTTATTTAAATTCATGTAAATAAATAGTGTCAAAATTGACACTATTGTAATTTTATAAAAATAAGATATTATAAAATTGTTTAAAAATCCCAAAAATATTTAAAAATTATAAATTTAAATTTATATGGTCTAAAATGTTATAAAGTATCCAATTATGGACAATTCACAACAAATAAGTAATTATTTGTTATATTTTAATATTTAGAATGTTATTACCACAAATAAAATTAAATTGATTAAATAAGGATAAATCAAGTTGATAATGTTTAAAATAAATTCCTAACATGTCTAAAATTTATTGGTTGATGATATTACAACCCTATATCTTCTAAGATTTGTATATGAGTCATTTTTTAAGTTTTTAAGTGGGGTTGGGATTTAATATAAACTAATATTTCTTATATTTCCAAAGGTGCCCCTCTTCTCCCTTATAAAAGGGAACCTCCTCCCTCTCTTCGTCACACAACATTGAGCATTAAATCTGAGAAAAACCATGAAAAATTCTCTTCTACAATTCCCTAGAAACATCCTAGAGGTCCTAGTATTCTTCAAAGACCAATTTTAGTGTCCCAAGAGTAGGTTTCAAAGAGGCACTTCAAGGAAGAGGTAATGTCCGTTACCGATTCTTTCAACTTTATTTCTTCTTCCACTTATTCTTATTTAGTTTTTTCATTATGAAGTAATAACATCAGTATCACTCATATACGGATATGTTATTATAATTATGAAACAACCCTATTTCACTATCTATCCATCCTACTGAAAACAAAATCACCGCGCGTGCGTAAGTACGGAATACCGTCTCCACGCCGTGGTGTAATCTATTTTCCACCACCACCTTACATGGATGGGTATAATGGTGAAAGTAATGAATATATATGATTATTGTAAATTGATATTTATTATGTAATATTATACATAAACTTTAATAAAATTCCACAATCATGGGAATGATATCATCGCTCGTGCGTACGTACGGAATACCGTCTCCACGACGCGATGAGATTCACTCTCCATGATAACCATTCAAGAATGATTATAAAGTATATATAATAAGTAATCATGAAATATATGACATAATAATGCTACTGGATTTATGTATATATATTTATTTATTTCATCTACTTAATTCCATTCAATTCAATAAGGAAACGAAAACAACGTTCATGCGTACGTACGACCTACCATCTCCATGAACGGTGTATTTCTTTCCATTTATCGATCCATTATATATATGTATATTCTAAATATATATTATATATAAATCATGTATTACATTCTGGATGTATTTAATCATGATCTAAGTAATCATATGAATAATTACAAGTTAAAACACGAACGACAAATGAAACGATTTTACCCAAAACGCTACTTTAACATGAATTTACAAAATAACGGGTAATGTAAAGTCATAAGTGAACCATATATGATATAATAACAATTAATATGATTCTTTAATAAGTCAATGACAAAATTTAAATCATTATACATGAGGTTTGGATACGTAAGAAGTATATCAGACCTATGGTAAGGGATAATTTTCCAAATCTCATTTTTATCCGAGATTGCTTATACGTAAGTATTTACTGGGGTTATTGTTATCATCCATGCCCATGTTTTCTAAAATGGTTTTTATGTATGTTTAATGTAATTTTTACCCATTTTGACTTTTACTACATGGTATGTAAGGAATCTTTCTTTTTTTACGTACGAGGCACTTTTTTACTTTTCCAACAAAAGTACGTGACGAATGTTTTTTTAACTTATACGGCATGAAAAGATTTTTACCATTTTATAAAGCCTTATTTTCATGAAGCTTCATCCAAAAGATTTCATTACTATTTTCAAAAAAATACTTTTCTTTTAAAATTTCACGACATTTTGTGAAAAGAAAATGATTTTGAAGAAAAAATGATATTTTCCTCAAGAATTCATTTCAAGTGTTTTTATCAAAACCAGTTTTCATCTAAGATGACATTATTTCATATGTTTTTGTTTCAAGTATAATGTTTCTATGATTTACATGGTTTGAATTTTCTTATTATGAAATGATATCCATTTCTTTTATATGGATTATGTGATGATGGGATGATGTTTATGAAACCCATTTTATTTATTGTAATTTTATGAATGATGTATGTTTATTTTGTGGCACAAGTAAGAATTATTTAATTATGAGATGGGTGGGACCTATATCTCCCTCCAATGCATTGGGTAAAGATTTATATCTCATTAGATAGACATGGCTGGAACGGTAAGTTAATCTGGTTCAGTATTACAGGACTGGAATGAGGAGTGAACTCGATTCAGAAAGGGACTTTGTCCACTAAGATGGTCTTGGCAGCAATGCCTTGGCTACTATGGAAATCATTAAATGTGCTTAATGGATTCCACAATTACATGTTTTATTCCCATGCTATTTTATCATGATTTATGTTCCATTATGATCTATGCCTTATGTACTTCCACGATTTATGTCTTTGCTCAAGATTTCGATGTTTAAACATTATGTTCATGTTTTTAAGTTCAAATGTATATGCTATGTTTTATTTTATCCATGATTACCCTTACTGAGAATTTGAGCTGACCATTTTTATGTTTTATTATCCCCCTGGATTAAAAGAAAGGATTTAGGTAAGTAAACAAAAAGTGGAAGATCTTTATGGGAGATGTTGAAGATCTTTCACCACGATTAGAGGATTACGTTCCAAGTTTCCAAAGACACTAAACTATTACGGTCCTTGTGTGTCTGTTTTTGTTATGTATTAAGTATTCCGAAAAATTAATGTAATATCTATGTACGTCAGGCTTCGGGTCTCTACAGTTGGTATCAGAGGAAAGGTTTAGTTATCCTTTGGAAACTAGGATGCGAAAACTTTAGTGAGATCCCTAGAGATATTTATAAGGTATGTCTAGGGATGTCCCTAAGTTTAAGTATAAGTATAGGTTATAGTCCTAGAATTATGGTAACGATATTAGAATTAAACCTAAGATGTTAGATGTCGAAGGTACTCTCCCTTGATTATGTTATTTTCCTTGTATGAATTTTGCCTCTCACATAATTCTTTTTCTGTTTTAGTCAATGGAGGGAACCAGAATGAATTCGGTTAACATTGAATCCAATGAAAAAATTGGTGACTATGAGCAACAAAATTGCGTAATTCCTAGAGAGAAAGATATTGTGATTATGCCAAATCAGTCATCGTGATATATGATTAACAAGGTAAAATTTAGTGGTATGCCTAATTCATCAAATAATAGGATGGTATACTTTTATGCATGTTCGCAAGTTGAGGAGAATAAAGAAAGGAAGATTTGGATTTCTAAAGAAGGGAAGATGATCCTTGAGGAATACCTCAAATGGAGGGGAAGATGTTATCTGTGTGGAGAAAAGGGTCATAGAGTGACAGACTGTTATGGAGTTCAATGTCTTATTTGTGGAGAACATGGGCATTACCCAACACAATTCCCTGACCTAAAAAGTTACTTCTAAATCAAGGAAGGACTTATTCCAAGACAATCATTGAAGAGGATGGATTTAAGTGTTTATGTATTGGTATTCAAGAATAATGTTGTTGAGGTACTTTTATGGTGTATTAGAATATTTTTGTATTAGTCTAGTGTGGTTTTCAAAAATTTTATGGTACCGGTAACCATGAATAGTGATTCAAATATTTTGGAAAGCAGATGATACGTGCATAATGAATGGATAAGGAGAAAATGAAATTTTTGACAGCATTCATGAGCTCATGATTGTTATAAGGACTAAGTGACATCATGGTTTGAGTATACAGAATTTTGGGATTTTGGTATGTGGAAAGAGTTAACTTTTTACAGCACTCATGTTTTCACTAAGATTCAATGGGTATTCATTTTTTTTACATGATTAAGGTATTCAAATGATTGGAATGTGACCGACAAGATATATGGGGGATAAATGATGGTATTCACATGCTTGGTTGATGACATTTCAAGTAATCGTTTTCTTTATACTATGAGCTTGGACCGAATTATTTTATATAAGCCTAAAGATGGGAATGGATTATGTTGGACATAAGTTAGTATTGTTTAAGGATAGAACTTTTTTCAATATTATTGATGGGATGTTATAGTAATGTAGTTTTAGAAAAAGGACAACCTGCAGGACGGGCGATAACCCATCACGTCGGACAAGGCTGTGGGAATCGAACCCAAAAACGAAGTGCGACTGGCCTTTATCGCCTACCACTGGCCTACATGAAGTCCCTGTTTAGTAGAAACTAGTTTAATTATATTAAGAAGTATGATATATGAAGTATAAGTCCATTCTAGAAACCATATATAATTAATCTCACTATAGATGGACTTATGTATTTTTTTGATAACTTTTCTAACATTTTGTTTGAGACAGATGGAATGACCCATCATTCTATCACATGATCTGCTAACACATCACGAATGACAAATTCAACTTAATTTCATTAAGAGATGAAGTGGAAATTGTCCAAAGGATAACCGACGGTGAGACTGTACCAAAATCACGAATGTATTTCTTCTAATTCCAATTTCATCAACTTTAGGGAAATGATCTTGAAAATAAGAAATGTTGTCCTAGTGCTCTTATATCCGATGAATCAGATGGTACCATAGATCATCACAAATATATGGATTTGTGATTGATGGATTTTTCATATCCATGTTCTCTACCACTCTCTATCATAACTTGATGGTTATATTTTTCTTCCATATCCATATTTTCACCTATGTTATCCTATGTGGAAACCCAGTGATGAGTTAATTCAGGTAACCATTACATTTCATACTTTAGTTTTTAAAGCCAAGTTTTGGTATTCCTTTTTACGATGTGGGTTTCTATTAAAGAAACTTTCGAGTAGTAAACCATTTATAACCCCGACGAATTTCGAGGGAGAAATTCATTTTAAGGGCGGTAGAATGTAACAACCCGATATTTTATGATAAGTATTCTTTTTAATTTATTTGATGTCATGTCTTTTATGCTAGAACAAGATTATCTTGTGCGATATTCCACACTGTATTAGCTTGAAGTATACACAACACTATTCTTAGATTGTGTTACACAAAATTTCAAGTTCGTTTTATAATAGTCATTCTACACAACATTAAGTGTATATATATATATATATTCAATGTATAAATGAAATATGGTTGGATTCTGTTATAAGAAATAATAAAGGATTCTTTCACAACACACAACCCTGACTTGCCTTGCATTACACACAATCACGACCTACCTCGATAGCATGTGTTGTACGCAATATCGGGTTTTACTACACAACGATATATTATTATAATATTATTATGAAGTAGCCGTTATGAATAGTATTAACTAAATTTTTAATTTTATAACATTATTATTCATCTTACACATTTTCTAGAACATGGTATAAGAACAAAATATTTTTTTTGGGTAAAATAAGTATTTTAAAAAAAATGCAATTTTGCCGCCTTTTGATGGAGCACCCACTTTAAATCTAGTTTTTGACATGTTTATAAATTTAATTTTACAAAATTAACTTCTTTTTTTGAATCAGGATATAAAAATTTACATTGGATAAAGTTTGGATATTTTTCAGATAACTTTCATATTTTAATGAATAGTAAAAACACGCTATATTTTAATTACAAACTTTTTTCATCGTAATAATTTTTATGGTTAAATTATAATATTGAATGGTTTTAAAGTACAAATAGAATATATTTTTACCATTTAATATAATGTATGTCATTTACATTGATTTTACCTTGAATTCGTAGGTTAAATCAATTCAATCTTTTGCAATGTTTTAAACAAAAACCGGTTTTCTTTCGACAATGTTATTAATTTTAATTTAACTTCTACAACTTTTGTGTATTGAATTTCGAAAAATGGATTCCATATTTGGAATCAGTGGGTCCAAATTATGTTAATAGACTACTTTTTATTTTTGGGAATTATGAATAGTAACTACGGTAAATTTTATTTACCATAGTTAAAGGTAAATCAGGTAATTAAGGGTAAATATAATATTATAAAATTACCCTAACACATTCCAAAATTCTATTGGATGGATAAAAGTCTACCCATATCACCTAAGGGTTGGATTAGATTCATTTTATGGACTTTTGACCATGAAAATAAGTTAATTATTATTAAAACCAAAGAAAGTGACAACATGTCACTTTCTTAAATCTTATAAGTATAATAATTTTAATTTAGTGATAAACATCATGAAACTGCAAAAAATGAATAGTCTCCAGAAATATAATAATATTATATACATAATATGAATTTATTTATAATGTTTATGGATTAAATTATTATCATTAATTGTGACACAATAGTGAGGCAGAAATTGTTTATCTAGTGAAAAATCAAGAATATAGTTTTTATTAAACTAATTGTGACCATAAAATTCACAAATACCTGAAAAAAACTTATTGGTAATGTAAATGTAAACCATAATCATCCAATGGTAGAATATTTGACCATTTGGAGCCTTATAAAAGCGATTATAACACTTATATTATTTTATTTTAAATGATGCCAAAGTTGTCACCTTCATAATTTAATAAATATAACAATTTAAATATTGTTATATTTAAATTTTAAATTAGAGTAAAAGTATTATTGTGAAGGGTAATAGATTTATATTCATCATAGGATTTTATATTTAATTTTTATGCAACAAATAAGTATATTAAATAATTATACAAAAATGTTGTAGTAATTATTTTATTAAGAGATAAACCAAATAAATGGTTTTATAAATAATAAACTAAATATTATATGAACTATTTAATGTACTCAACTAATTTTATAGATAAATATTACCTTTTATGAATCTATTAAAGCTTTTATTTCGAACATATCTTCTGTATATATTTTATTTAAATTCATGTAAATGAATAGTGTCAAAATTGACACTATTGTTATTTTACAAAAATAACATATTATAAAATTGGTTAAAAATCACAAAAATATTTAAAAATTATAAATTTAAATTTATATGGTCTAAAATGTTTTAAATTATCCAATTATGGAAAATTCACAACAAATAAGTAATTATTTTTTATAATTTAAAATTTAGAATTTTATTACCACAAATAAAATTAAATTGAGTAAATAAGGATAAATCAAGTTGGTAATGTTTAAAATAAATTCCTAACATGTCTAAATTTTATTTTTTGATGAGATTACAACCCTATATCATATAATCTTCGGATATGAGTCATTTTGTAAGTTTTTAAGTGGGGTTGGGATTTAATATAAACTAATATTTCTTATATTTCAAAAGGTGTCTCTCTCCTCCCTTATAAAAGGGAACCTCCCCCCTCTCTTCCTCACACCACATTGAGCCTTCAATCTAGGCCAAACCCTGAAAAATTATCTACTAAACTTACCTAGAAACATCCTAGAGGTCTTGGTATTCTTCAAAGACCAATTTTAGTTCCCTAAGAGTAGGTTTCAAATAGGCGCTTCAAGGAAGAGGTAATGTCTGTTACCGATTCTTTCAACTTTATTTCTTCTTCCACTACTTATTCTTTAGTTGTTTCATTATGAAGTAATAACATCAGTATCACTAATATACCGATATGTTATTATAAGTATGAAACAACCCTATTTCACCATCTATCCATCCTACAAAAAATGAAATCACCGCGCGTGCGTACGTACGGAATACCGTCTCCACGCCGTGGTGTATTCTATTTTCCACCACCACCTTACATGGATGGGTATAATGGTTAAAGTAATGAAAATATATGATTATTTTAAAGTTATATTGATTATGTAATATTATACATACACTTTAATACAATTCCATGATCATGGGAATGATATCATCGCTCGTGCGTATGTACGGAATACCGTCTCCACGATGCGATGAGATTCACTCTCCATGGTAACCATTCAAGAATGATTATAAAGTATATATAATAAGTAATCATGAAATATATGAAATAATAATGCTACTGGATTTATGTATATATATATATATATATTTATGTCATCTACTTAATTCCATTCAATTCAATAACGAAATGAAAACAGCGTTCATGCGTACGTACGACCTACCGTCTCCATGAACAGTGTATTTCTTTCCATTTATCAATCCATTATATATATGTATATTCTAAATATATATTATATATAAATCATGTTTTACATTCTGGATGTATGTAATTATGATCTAAGTAATCATATGAATAATTACAAGTTAAAAAACGAAGGACAATTGAAACAATTTTACCCAAAACGCTACTTTAACATGAATTTACAAAAGAACGGGTAATGTAAAGTCATAAGTGAACCATAAATGATATAATAACAATGATTATGATTCTTTTATAATTAAATGACATTATTTAAATCATTATTCAGGAGTTTTGGATACATACGAAGCATATCAGACCTAAGGTAAGGGATAATTTTTCAAATCTCATTTTTATCCGAGATTGCTTATACGTAAGTATTTACTGGGGTTATTGTTATCATCCATGTCCATGTTTTCTAAAAGTGTTTTTATGTATTTTTAATGTCCTTTTTACGTATTTTGACTTTTACTAAATGGTATGTAAGGAATCTTTCTTTTGTTTACGTACGAGGCACTTTTTGACTTTTTCGACCAAAGTACGTGAAGAATGTTTTTTAACTTATACGGAATGAAAAGATTTTTACGGTTTTATAAAGCCCTATTTTCATGAAGCCTCATACAAAATATTTCATGACTATTTTTAACAAAATCCTTTTCTTTTAAAATTTCACGACATTTTTTGAAAAGAAAATGATTTTTAAGAAAAAATGATATTTTCCTCAGGAATTCATTTCAAGTGTTTTATCAAAACCATTTTTCATCTAAGATGAAATTATTTCATATGTGTATGTTTCAAGTATAATGTCTCTATGATTTACATGGTTTCAATTTTCTTATTATGAAATGATATCCATTTCTTTTATATGGATTATGTGATGATGGGATGATGTTTATGAAACCCATTTTATTTATTGGGTTTTTATGAATGATGTATGTTTATTTTGTGGCACAAGTAAGAATGATTTCATTATGAGATGGGTGGGACCTATATCTCCCTCCAATTCATTGGGTAAAGATTTATATCTCATGAGATAGACATGGTTGGAAAAGTAATTTAATCCGGTTCAGTATTACAAGACTGGAATGAGGAGTGAAATCGGTTCAGAAAGGGACTTTGTCCACTAAGATGGTCTTGGAAGTAATGCCTTGGCTACTATGGAAATCATTACATGTGCTTAATGGATTCCACAATTACATGTTTTATTCCCATTATATTTTATCATGATTTATGTTCCATTATGATCTATGCCTTATGTACTTCCACGATTTATTTCTTTGCTCAAGATTTCGATGTTTAAACATTATGTTAGTGTTTTTTAGTTCAAATGTATATGGTATGTTTAATATTATCCATTCTTACCCTTACTGAGAATTTGAGCTCACCCTTTTTATGTTTTATTTTCCCCCAGGATTAAAATAAAGGATTTAGGTAAGGAAACAAAAAGTGGAAGATCTTTATAGGAGATATTGAAGATCTTTCACCATGATTAGAGGATTTTGTTCCAAGTTTCCAAAGACAATAAACTATTACGTTCCTTGTGTGTCTGTTTTTGTTATGTATTAAGTATTCCTCAAAAGTAATGTAATATCTATGTACGTCAAGCTTCGGGTCTCTACAGTTGGTATCAGAGGAATGGTTTAGTTAACCTTTGGCAGATAGGATGCGAAAACTTTAGTGAGATCCCTAGAGATATTTCTAAGGTATGTCTAGGGATGTTCCTAAGGTTAAGTATAAGTATAGGTTATAGTCCTAGAATTATGGTAACGATATTAGAATTAAACCTAAGATGTTAGATGTCGAAGGTACTCTCCCTTGATTATGTTATTTTCCTTGTATGATTTTTTCCTCTCACAGAATACTTTTTGTGTTTTAGTAAATTGAAGGAACCAGAAGGAATTCGGTTAACATTGAATCCAATGGAGAAACTAGTGACTATGAGAAACAAAATTGCGTAATGCCTAGAGAGAAAGATATTGTGATTATACCGAATCAGTCATCGAGATATATGATTAACAAGGTGAAATTTAGTGGTATGCCTAATTCATCAAATAAGAGGAAGGTAGACTTTTATGCATGTTTGCAAGTTGAGGAGCATAAAGAAAGGAAGATTGAGATTTCTAAAGAAGGGAATAAGATCCTTGAGGAATACCTCAAATGGAGGGGAAGATGCTATCTGTGTGGAGAAAAGGGTCATAGAGTGACATACTGTTATGGAGTTCAATGTCTTATTTGTGTAGAACATGGGCATTACCAAACTCAATGCCCTGACCTAAAAAGTTACTTCAAATTCAAGGAAGGAATTATTCTAGGAGAATCATTAAAGAGGATGGATTGAAGTGTTTACGTATTGGTATTCAAGAATAATTTTTTTGAGGTAATTTTATGGTGTATTAGAATATTTTTGTATTAGTCTAGTGTGGTTTTCAATAATTTTATGGTACAGGTAACCATGAAAAGTGATTCAAATATTTTGGAAAGCAGATGATATGCGCATAATAAAGGGATAAAGATAAAATGAAATGTTTGACAGTATTCATGAGCTCATGATTGTTATAAGGACTAAGTGATATCATGGTTTGAGTATACAGAATTTTGGGATTTTGGTATGTGGAAAGAGTTAACTTTTGATAGCACTCATGTTTTCACTAAGATTCAGTGGGTATTCATTTTTTTACATGATTAATGTATTCACATGATTGGAATGTGACTGACAAGATATATGGGGGATAAATGATGGTATTCACATTCTTGGTTGATGACATTTCAAGTAATCGTTTTCTATATACTATGAGCTTGGATCGAATTATTTTTGATAAGCCTAAAGATGGGAATGGATTATGTTGGACATAAGTTAGTATTGTTTAAGGATAGAACTTTTTTCGATATTATTGATGGGATGTTATAGAAATGTAGTTTTAGAAAAAGGACAACCTGTAGGATGGGAGACAACCCATCGCGTCAGACAAGGCTGTGGGAATCGAACCCACAACCGAAGTGTGACTGGCCTTTATCGCCTACCACTGGCCTACAAGAAGTCCCTGTTTAGTAGAAACTAGTTTTATTATATTATGCAGTATGATATATGAATTATAAGTCCATTTTAGGAACCATATATGATTAATCTCACTATAGATGGACTTATGTATTTTTTTGATAACTTTTCTAACCTTTTGTTTGAGACAGATGGAATGACCCATCATTCTATCAAATGATCTGCTAACACATCACGAATGAAAAATTCAACTTCATTTATTTAAGACATGAAGTGGAAATTGTCCAAAGAACGACCAACGGTGAGACTGTACCAAAATCATGAATGTATTTTTCTAATTCCAATTTCATCAACTTTGAGGAAATGATCTTGAAAACCAAAAAAGTTGTCCTAGTGATCTTATATTCGATGAATCAGATGGTACCTTATATCATCACAAATCTATGGATTTGTGATTGATGGATTTTTCATAGCCATGTTCTCTACCACTCTCCATCATAACTTGATGGTTAGATTTTTCTTCCATATCCATATTTTCAACTATGTTCTCCTACGTGGAAACCCAGTGATGAGTTAATTCGGGTAACCATTACGTTTCATACTTTAGTTTTTAAATCCATGTTTTGGAATTCCTTTTTACGATGTGGGTTTCTATTAAAGAATCTTTCGAGTAGTAACCATTTATAACCCCGACGAATTTTGAGGGCGAAATTCATTTTAAGGGGGTAGAATGTAACAAACCAATATTTTATTATAAGTATTATTTTTAATTTTTTTGATGTCATGTGTTTTATGCTACAACAATATTAACTTGTGCTATACACCACACTGTATTAGCTTGATGTATACACAACACTATTCTTAGATTGTGTTACACACAATTTCAAGTTCGTTTTATAATAGTCATTCTACACAATAGTAAGTGTGTATATATATATATATTAAATGTATAAATGAAATATGGTTAGATTCTGTTATAAAAAATAATAAAGGTTTTTTGCACAACGCACAACCCTGACTTGGCTTGCATTACACGCAATTGAGACCTTCCTCGATAGCGTGTGTTGTACGCAATACCGGGTTTTACTAAACAAAGATATATTATTATAATATTATTATGAACTAGCCATTATGAATATTATTAACTAAATTTTTAATTTTATAACATTATTATTCATCTTACACATTTTATAGAACATGGTATATGAACAAAATAAACGTTTTGGGTAAAATAAGTATTTTTCAAAAAATGCAGTTTTGCCGCCTTTTGATGGCGCACCCACTTTAAATATAGTTTTTGACATGTTTATAAATTTAATTTTACAAAATAAACTTCTTATTTTGAATCAAGATATAAAAATTCATATTGGATAATGTTTGATATTTTTCTGATTACTTTCATATTTTAATGAATAGTAAAAACATGCTATATTTTAATTAAAAACAACTTTTTTCATCGTAATAATTTATATGGATAAATTATAATATTGAATGGTTCTAAATTATAAATAGAATATATTTTTACCATTTAATATAATGTATGTCATTATCCTTGATTTTACCTTGAATTCATAGGTTAAATCAATTCAATCTTTTGCAATGTTTTAAACAATAACTCGTTTTCTTTCAACAACGGGATTAATTATCATTTAATTTCTGAAACTTTTGTGTATTGAATTTAGAAAAATGGATTCCATATTTGGAATCAGTGGGTCCAAATTATGTTAATAGACTATTTTTTATTTTTGGGAATTATGAATAGTAACTACGGTATTTTTTATTTACCATAGTTAAAGATAAATCGGGTAATTAAGGGTAAATATAATATTATAAAATTACCCTAATACATGCCAAAATTCTATTGGATGGCTAAAAGTCGAACCATATCACCTAAGTGTGGTATTAGATTCATTTAATGGTCTTTTGACCATGAAAATAAGTTAATTATTATTAAAACCAAAGAAAGTGACAACATGTCACTCTCTTAAATCTTATAAGTATAATAATTTTAATTTAGTGACAAACTTCATGAATCTTCGAAAATGAATAGTCTCCAGAAAGATAATAAAATTATCTACATCATATGAATTTATTTATAATTTTTAGGGATTAAATAATTATCATTAATTGTGACACAATAGTGATGCAGAAATTGTTTATCTAGTGAAAAATCAAGAATATAGTTTTTATTAAACTAATAGTGACCATAAAACTCACAAAACCCTGACCAAAACTTATTGGTCATGTAAATGTATACCATAATCATCCAAGGGTCTAATATTTGACCATTTGGAGACTTATAAAAGTGATTATGACAGTTATATTATTTTATTTTAAATGATTCCAAAGTTGTCACCTTCATAATTTAATAAATATAACAATTTAAATATTGTGATTTTAGATGATAAATTCGTGTAAAAGTATTATTATAAAATATAATAGATTTCTATTTATCATTTGATTTTATTTTTTATTTTTATGCAACAAATAAGTATATTAAATAATTATAAAAAAATGTTGTAGTAATTATTTTATTAAGAGATAAACCAAATAAATAGTATTAAAAATAATAAAATAAATATTATATGAACTATTTAATGTGATCCACTAATTTTATATATACATATGATATTTTATGAATCTATTAAATCTTTTATTTCGAACATATCTTCTGTATATATTTTATTTAAATTCATGTAAATAAATAGTGTCAAAATTGACACTATTGTTATTTTATAAAAATAAGATATTATAAAATTGTTTAAAAATCACAAAAATATTTCAAAATTATATATTTAAATTTATATGGTCTAAAATGTTATAAATTATCCAATTATGGAAAATTCACAACAAATAAGTAATTATTTGTTATAAGTTAATATTTAGTATGTTATTACCACAAATAAAATTAAATTGATTAAATAAGGATAAATCTAGTTGATAATGTTTAAAATAAATTCCGAAAATGTCTAAATTTTATTGGTTGATGAGATTACAACCCTATATAATCTAATCTTCTGATATGAGTCATTTTGGAAGTTTTTATGTGGGGTTGAGATTTAATATAAACTAATATTTCTTATATTTCCAAAGGTGCCCCTCTCCTCCCTTATAAAATGGCACCTCCTCCCTCTCTTCCTCACACCACATTGAGCCTTCATGCTCAGACATCCCATGACAAATTCTCTTCTACAATTCCCTAGAAACATTCTAGAGGTCCTGGTCTTCTTGAAAGACCAATTTTAGTTCCCCAAGAGTAGGTTTCAAAGAGGTGCTTCAAGGAAGAGGTAATGTTGGTTACCGATTCTTTCAACTTTATTTCTTCTTCCACTTATTCAACATTAGTTGTTTCATTATGAAGTAATAACATCAGTATCACTCATATACTGATATGTTATTATAAGTATGAAACAACCCTATTTCAACATCTATCCATCCTACGGAAAATGAAATCACCGCGCGTGTGTACGTACGAAATACCATCTCCACGCCGTGGTGTAATCTATTTTCCACCACCACCTTACATGGATGGATATAATGGTGAAAGTAATGAATATATATAATTATTGTAAAGTGATATTGATTCTGTAATATTATATATACACTTTAATACAATTCCACGATCATGGGAATGATATCATCATTCGTGCGTACGTACGGAATACCGTCTCCACGACGCGATGAGATTCACTCTCCATGATAACCATTCAAGAATGATTATAAAGTATATATAATAAGTAATAATGAAATATATGAAATAATAATTATACTGGATTTATGTATATATATATATATATTTATTTCATCAACTTAATTCCATTCAATTCAATAAGGAAACGAAAACAGCGCTCATGCGTACATACGGCCTACCATCTCCATGAACGGTGTATTTCTTTCCATTTATCGATCCATTATATATATGTATATTCTAAATATATATTTTATATAAATCATGTATTAAATTCTGGATGTATTTAATCATGATCTAAGTAATCATATGAATAATTACAAGTTTAAACACGAATGACAAATGAAACGATTTTACCCAAAACGCTACTTTAACATGAATTTAAAAAAGAACGGATAATGTAATGTCATAAGTGAACCATATATGATATAATAACAATTAATATGATTCTTTAATAAGTCAATGACATTATTTAAATCATTATACTGGAGGTTTGGATACGTACGAAGCATATCAGACCTAAGGTAAGGGATAATTTTGCAAATCTCATTTTTATCCGAGATTGGTTATACGTAAGTATTTACTGGGGTTATTGTTATCATTCATGTTCATGTTTTCTAAAAGTGTTTTTATGTATGTTTAATGTCCTTTTTACCCATTTTGACTTTTACTAAATGGTATGTAAGGAATCTTTCTTTTGTTTACGTATGAGGAACTATTTGACTTTTTCGACAAAAGTACGTGAAGAATGTTATTTTAACTTATACGGCATAAAAATATTTTTACCGTTTTATAAAGCCTTATTTTCATGAAGCTTCATCCAAAAGATTTCATGAGCATTTTCAACAAAATCCTTTTCTTTTAAAATTTCACAACATTTTGTGAAAAGAAAATTATTTTGAAGAAAAAAGGATATTTTCCTCAAGAATTCATTTCAAGTGTTTTATCAAAACCATTTTTCATCTAAGATGAAATTATTTTATATGTGTATGTTTAAAGTATAATGTTTCTATGATTTACATGGTTTCACTTTTCTTATTATGAAATGATATCCATTTAATTTATATGGATTATGTGATGATGGGATGATGTTTATGAAACCCATTTTATTTATTGGGTTTTTATGAATGATGTATGATTATTTTGTGGCACAAGTAAGAATTATTTCATTATGAGATGGGTGGGAACTATATCTCCCTCCAATGCATTGGGTAATGATTTATATCTCATGAGATATACATGGATGGAACTGTAAGTTAATCTGGTTCAGTATTACAAGACTGGAATGAGGAGTGAACTCGATTCAGAAAGGGACTTTGTCCACTAAGATGGTCTTGGCAGCAATACCTTGGCTACTATGGAAATCATTACATGTGCTTAATGGATGCCACAATTACATGTTTTATTCCCATGCTATTTTATCATGATTTATGTTCCATTATGATCTATGCCTTATGTACTTCCAGGATTTATATCCTTACTTAATATTTCAATGTTTAAACATTATGTTCATGTTTTTAAGTTCAAATGTATGTGGTATGTTTTATTTTATCCATTCTTACCCTTACTGAGCATTTGAGATCACCATTTTTATGTTTTATTTGCCCCCAGGATTAAAAGAAAGGTTTTAGGTAAGGAAAAAAAAGTGGAAGATCTTTATGGGAGATGTTGAAGATCTTTCACCACAATTAGAGGATTATGTTCCAAGTTTCCAAAGACACTAAACTATTTCGGTCCTTGTGTGTCTGTTTTTGTTATGTATTAAGTATTCCGCAAAAGTAATGTAATATCTATGTATGTCAAGCTTCAGGTCTCTACAATAACGTTAAAAACTTCTCCTGTAAAATTAAATCCACATAAGTCGCCTTTTTTACTCGCGATATTCAAACATTTGAATTTACAGAGTAGTCGTAACTTCCCCGAAGACTCGGCATAAAAATCTCCTTTTAATTTGATAATCAAATCATTGATGAAAATATTTTGAATTAGTCAAAATCTTACTTTAAAATCAGCTTTAAATCTGGATTGAAATCCTCTTAATAATCAGCTTATTGATCGTTGCATAAAAATATCGACTTTATATTCTCCGACGCCAAACATAAGGTTAAGTTGAACTGTATGAGTCCTCTGAATATAAGGTTGATGGCGTAGTCTTCAAACATAAGGTTCACAACGTAAGGTTGACAACAAACCTAAGGTTCATTCCAAACGTAGGGTTGGTCATCCATACTTCTACTTGATCCATACTTTTCCAAGAATGTATGGTTATTTACAAAAGAAAGGTTGATGAATCATACTTTTGAGAAACTGACGTAATGTTTAATATTTACGTACGGTTCTTCTTCCATACTTTTCTGATATCCCAAACGTAGTGTTCCTTCCTAACGTAGGGTTTTTCTTCCATACTTTTCCGATAACGTATGGTTGTGTAACCATACTTTTTCCTTATCTTAAAACATTATACACAGTTTTTATCCTTATGCTACGTTTATCCATGTAGGGTATGAACTGCGTTTCTAGAACATGCTCAAGAAGATTCCGAATAAGTAGCGCATGAAAAGTGTTTCCAGAACACGTGAAATATGAATACATTAATAATAAATTTCCGTAATTTCAAGAGTAAAATAAAATGATAAAATCATACAAAATGCTTAACAAATAAAATCAATAGAAAATAGTTAAGGTTATTTTTTAGCATCAAAATTATCCTAAAGAGATAGAGTATTAATATAAACTCCCCCTTAAAGTAACAATATTATGTATTGTTTAAAACAACACTTGCTCAACAATCTCCCCCTTTTTGATGATCACAAAACCCATAAAATAATAAGACTAATTAAATGAAATTAAATTTCAAAATTAGTTACATAATGTTTTAGAATTTTGAGAGGATAAAAAAATATTTAATTTTAACAAAATCATTTCAATAAATAAAAATTTCTCCCCCTTCATGAAAATAAATAAAATGTTATGTTTATCCAAATTTCTCCCTCTATATAAGTATAAATACGTATAAATCCAAAAAAATTTAAATATACAGGAAATAATTTAAATAAGGTTTTAAAAACATAAAATAAATTTTTTTGTTTATCCAAATTTCTCCCGCTTTTTGTGATATAAAAAAGAATGATAAACCATAGATTTTAACACATTTAATGATACACTAAACTGTAGGTAAATGATATTATTAACTGTTTATCAATAATTAAATCTGGAGTACTGGAATAGACAATTAAAGATAGTAAAACAAATAGAATGAAATAAATATATTTTCATTAATAGTCAAAAATAGATACAATGATGATAAACACATGAATCAAAGTTTTTTCAGTGAACATGTAGAGTTTATCTTCTCTGGACTGTAGACTTGATTTTTTCTAATTGTTCTCTCAAACTTTTCATTAATCCATCCCCAAGATTAATAATAAGATCTCTGGCCTCTTGAGTCATATGAATATCTTTAATGAGATTGACTCTGAATAACTTGTGAAGCCTTTCTTTTTTCTCCATAAACAAAGACAGCTTCTCTATGAATTTTTCTATGATAGAGCGGATCCCTGGCTCACTGGATGCTAACTGATCAACTAATAATTTCTGATTATCTAAGAGGAATGATAATGGAGCACTATTGCACTGAAGATCTTGAAACCTGTCATTCATATTGCTCATTGGAGCTGTGATAGCTTGAAATCTTTTGATTAAATCAGGTGAAGTGCCTGATCCACTAACAACACTATTTCCAACTAATGCAAATTGTGTCTCTTGAAACAACTTAAGATATGAGAAATCTGACTTCATAACCATTTCAGATTTCAAATTGGCAACAAAATTTAGCACATCCTCTTTAAAAATTTCAACTTCTTGTCTTGAAATAGTAATCTCCTTAATCTTTTGAAATTTCAACTATTAGGATGCTAAGATGCTTCTTAGAGAATCATTCTCACATTGCAGTTGAGATAGATTTTTGTACAACTCTTCAGCTTCCATATTCATTGAATCAAAATCACCCAGTGCTTGATTCTCATTCTCAGGTTCTGTGAGAGGTAGCAGTACTAGAGGTAATGTTTTAGCATCATATTTTTCTTTCTCATTGTCTTGAGTAGGTTGGTCCACATATTTTTCCTCAGAGTCCTTTTTAGACTCTTCCATAGAAAAATCCTCTTGAAGAACTTCTGTGTGAGATTCAGAAGCATGATCATCATGAATATCTGCAATTTATTCATCTAATAAAATAGCTAAAATGATATTATCTGGAGTTTCCTGAGGTCTGGGCAGTTCCTCACCAGGCTCTGCCTCCTTTTCTTGTTGAAGTACAATAGCAACATCAGCTACAACCTATTGTTCACATCTTTCAACTACAATCCTATCATGATCAGGATCTGTAATAGTGACATTATGTTCTTGAGGTTGTTCAACAACCTTTTCTCTGACAAACCTGTAAGAGAGTAAACTCTTGTTGTTATGTCCGGAGAAGTATGTTCCTCAATCGCAGGTCTTTTCATCTATGTTTGAAGCATCTCCGGAATTTTTTCTTCCTCAGTTTCTACCACTTCAAATCTGATCCTCCTTGCCCCAGTGCTGACTCTCGATTCAGCTTGTCCCTCCTTGGACTTTGCATATAGAGCATGAGCACTCTCTGATTCATCATCTGTTCTTACTGGAAAAAGTTTTCCATTGATGGTACTCCAGAAATACCCAATCTTCCTTAAAGTTCCAGCATTAAACACATTATTGTGATGATAGTGTACTATGGCGTCCACCAGTCTCACCATGTCCTTGTTAAGAAACAGCTTGGAAATGAATCGATCAAAAGGATAAAAGTTCATTTATGAATCACTCTTACAACAATATCTTAGGTATCTAACCATACACCTAGGAAAATTGAGTTTGACATCACTAAGCAAAAGATACATTATATACATATCGGGATACAATATCTTTTCCATATAAGACATCATCGGTGCAATCCCTATTTGCAAATATTTGACCAAAATTTTCTGATCAGGCTCCAAATCCTTGATAATTTTTTTTACATTCTTAATACCAAAGAGATACTATACTATGTCTTCTGATTTATGCACAAAATCTCTAATATTTTTAAAATCGAAATGAAAAACTCCCTCATAAGGGCAGTTGACAATCTACCCAATTTCTACTGTCGAGATTGAGAAATCCCTATCCTCTATCTTAGCCATCATACTGTCCTCAGTATCTCCCAGACTAATCTATACATATTTTAAGAAGTATCCAAGTTCAAACTCATACAGAAATTCCGTATTTTCACTATTGAACATCTGTTCAAGGTTCTGAAACGACAGTTCTTATTTCAACAATAGATTTGTCTAAAATAACCAGTCGAGATCGATTACGTTTCCCTGTAAGATTTTTCATCCTTTGGAGCGTTGTCTCTTGGCATTACATGTCTCGGCTTCACTGGCTCTTTTATTCCTTACTATATCTGCGAGAATCGTTGAAGGTTTGAAGGTTAGGGTTTCAAAAGTTCGAAGATTAGGTTTGATGAGCAGAGGTGCAGTTTTCGGGTTCGAAAGGTTTCGATAGAAATGAAACGGTTTAGATGTAGAAAGGGTTTCTAACAACCTTGATTCCCGTGTTTTTAATAATCATTACACATATTTAAAAATAAATAAAATAGATTATGTTGGGAAAAAAAACATATCCTGTTTGAAAAACAAAATATCTAAATTATATTAAGCAGAATTAAAATAAAGAACTGCCATTTTAAAATAAAATTTTATTTAAAAACAAATATACCTAGCTCCCCCTTAATAAAATCAAACCTTTTAGTGGGAAGTGGTTTAGTAAAAATATCAGCTAATTGAATTTCAGTACTTACAAATTCCAAAGATATATCCTTTTAGGAACATGATCTCTTAGAAAATGATGTCTGATATCAATATGCTTAGTTCTAGAATGATTAATAGGATTTTTTAAAATATTTATAGCACTAGTATTATCACATAAAATAGGAGTATTATTAAAATTTAGTCTAATGTCCATAAGAGTGTTTTTCATCCACAACACATGTGCATAGAAACTTCCAACAGAAACATATTCTCCCTCAACTGTTGACAGGGAAACTGAATGTTTTTTCTTACTTGACCATGACACTAAAGATTTTCCTAAAAAGTGTCAAGTTCTTGAAGTGCTTTTCAAATCTATTCTACAACTCCCAAAGTATACATCTGAATATGAAATCAAATTGAAATAAAAAGTTTTGGGATAAAGAAGAGATTTAAAAACAGTTCCTTTTAAATATCTAAAAATTCTTTTAACATCAGTTAGATGAGATTCTTTAGGATTTGATTGAAATATTGCACAAAGACATACTGAATACATTATATCTAGCCTACTAGAAGTAAGATATAATAAAATACCATTCATACCTCTATATAACTTTTTGTCAAATGAATTTTTAGTTTCATCCAAATCATGTTTTATATTAGTACACATAGGAGTTGTATATGTTTTTCTGTTTTCAAGTACAAATTTTTCAACAAATTAGTAATGTATTTTCTTCGATTCAAAACATTTCCAAAATCTTTTTGATAAAATTGAAGTCCGAAAAATAAATTTAGTTCTCCCATCATACTCATTTCAAATTCTTTTTGCATTATCTTTGAAAACTCATGACAAAGGGTTTTATTAGTAGATCCAAAAATTACATCATCAACATCGATTTGAACCAATAAAATATTAGAATTCACTGTTTTCTTAAACAGTGTTGGATCTTCCATTCCAACTGCAAAATCCTTTTTCAAAAGAATATAGCTTAATATATAATACCAAGCTCTAGGTGCTTGTTTTAGGCCATAGAGAGCTTTACTATGTTTAAAAACAGAATCCGGTTTTTGAGAATTTTCAAAACCAGGAGGTTGCTCTACATAAACTTCCCCCATTAAATAACAATTTAAAAAGGAAGACTTAACATCCATCTGAAATAATTTAATGTTCATATGAGATGTATAGGCTAAGAGTATTCTAATGGATTCTAGTCTAGTTACAGGTGAAAAGGTCTCATCATAATCCATACCTTCTTCTGGATTATATCCTTTAGCTACAAGTCTAGCTTTATTTCTAGTTATTATTCCTTGGTCATCTTGCTTATTTCTAAAGACCCATTTGGTTCCTATTACTAGATAATTATATGGTCTTTCAACTAATTCACAGACTTCTTTTCTTTTGAACTGGTTTAATTCTTCTTGCATTGTTATCATCAAGCTTTCATCATATAAAGCTTCTTCTATAGTCTTGGGTTCTAATTGGGATAGAAAGGCATAGAATTCTACAAGATTTCCTATATTTACTCTTGTTTTTATTCCTGTATCTAAGTCACATATTATAGTTTCTAAAGGTTATTCTTTAGGGTTCTAGTCTATTTAGGAAACACACTTATAGGTTCTTCAGTATCATGTTCTTCTAAACTAGACTGAATTTTATTTATATCTTTTTCAAAATAATTTTCAAGTTATCAAGCCTCATGTTATCATTAGAGTCAGATTCATCCATTTGATCTTTCATTTTCTCAAAGGGATCAGATTCATCAAATTTCACATGAACTGATTCTTCAAAAATCCTTTAATTCTTATTATAGATTCTATAAGCTTTGGAAGTAACTGAATATCCTAAGAAAATTCCTTCATCAGATTTTGGATCGAACTTGCCAAGATTATCCTTGGTGTTTAAGATGTAAAACTTGCATAAAAAACTTTAAAGTATTTAACTTTAGGTTTTCTGTTATTCCAAAGTTCATAGGGCGTCTTTTTCAAAATAGGTCTAATTGAAACTCTATTCATTATATAGCAGGCTGTGCTTACAAATTCTACCCAAAATTAGGTAGGAAATCTGTATTCATTTAGCATAGTCCTTGCCATTTCCTGAATAGTCCTATTTCTTCTTTCAACAATTCCATTTTGTTGAGGTGTACTTGGTGCAGAGAAGGTGTGTTTAATACCCATATTTGAGCAAAAGGAAATATATTACTGGTTCTCAAATTCTCCACCATGATAAATTCTTAATAAAATTATTTTAAAACCTTTTTAATTTTGAACAGCTTTACAAAAACTTTCCAATAATGTAAAATCTGTATTTTTAAATTTCAAAAAGAAAATCCATGTAAATCTAGAATAGTCATCAAATAAAACATATACATATAATTTACCAGCCAAGATTTCTACTCTTGAAGGTCCAAACAAATCCATATGAATAAGTTCTAGAGGATTAGATGTAGCAAATTTGTTAACAGATTTGAAGGATGATTTGTGTTTCTTGCCAAGTTGACATGCATCACATAATCTATCACTTTCAAATTTGAGACTAGGAAAATCAAAAACTAAATGTTTCTTAGATAACTTATTTAAAACCTATATATTACAATGTATAAGTCTCCTATGACAGATCTCAGATTCATTTATTTTAGTAGTCAAGAAATTTACTTGTTGTTTACACAAGGAATATAAATCCAGGGTATACACATTATCAGTTCTCGATGCTCTAAAATTAAATAATTTATTTTTGAAAATAGAACAGCAATTGTTAGAAAAATCAACAGCATAACCATCATCACATAGTTGAGAGATACTTATCATATTGTGTTTCAATCCTTGTACAGAAAGTACTTTATTAATTGAGAGAGCTTCTGGGTCTCCAACTATTCCAATACCAATGATTTTTCCTTTGGCATTGTCACCAAAAGTGACAAGTCCACCATCTTTTTGATTGAGTGTAGAGAAATTCAATGAGTTTCCACTCATCTGTCTTGAGCAGCCATTGTCCATATACCATATGTCTTTTTTCTCTTGTGACCTGCACCCTGTAAAGACAAGTACATAGATTGCTTTGGTACCCATATTTTGTTGGGTCCAGTAGTGTTAGCTAGCAAGTATCTGGGAATCCAAACTTGCTTTTTTTTTTCTAATTTCACATGAGTTGAATACATCATTTGACACAAAATCTTTCTTAATGGCACTTATTTGGGGTTGTCTAAAGAAACAGTTTTTAGAAATATGTCCCCTTCTTCCACAGTAATTACAATTTAGTCTTTTTGCACTTGGAATAAAATAGTTTTTGTACAACTTGAGTTCTTCACCTTTACTGCCAATTACCAATATTTCATGTTTAATGACATTTTCCCAAGGATTTCATTTAAAGTATTTTCTCTTTTGGTAAAAACAAGGGCTGTAGTTTTATAAGTTTCTACTTCAGTTTGTAGTGATTTTATATTTGATTCATAATCTGTATTGTGAGAATTAATTGAATTAAAAATTTCAGTTAAATCCTTATATTGTTTCAGCATTGTATCTCATTCATCAGAAACATCCTTATTAACATTCTTTAAATAAATATGCTTCTTAAATAGAGAGTCATATTTTTATTCATGAATATTACAGTAGGCTGCATGTTTTTCATGAAAGTAATTAGATTCCGAACTAGAATCAGAAGAGTAGTAAGATTGTACGTCATCTGTTTCTGCCATAAAACACATGTTGGATTTCATATTTGATTCCTCATTCTCTGAGTCTAATTGAAAAGTACTAATGGAGTCTTCAGATACACTCCATGTAGTTCTCATGGATTTCTTTTCCTTATGCTCATAGTCATTTCTTTTGAAAAATTTCTTTCTCTTGTCTTTTTTTAACTGAGGACAGTCAGGTCTGATATGCCTCATTTTCTTGCATTCATAGCATGTTACTTCTTTATCATCTTTTTTAAAGGATTTTTTGAAGCCTATTTTCTTTCTATAGAATTTTGTGAATCTTCTGGCTAGTTGAGCAAATTTCACATCAGAATTAGATAACTCAGAACTCTCTGGATTCTCCTTTTCATTTTTCTTCATCATTCTATTTTTGCTCTGTGATGATGCTTTCAAGGTAGTATATTTTCTTTTGATAAGAACTTTATGTTCATTAGCTTCGTCTTCCATCTCAGCTTCATACATCATTAATGTTCCAATCAGTTCTCTCATGGTTAAATCTTTGATTGGTTTCGACTGTCTGATTGCTGTAGAGATTCCATGCCGTTTTGTAGGCAGTACTCTCAACACTTTTAAAGATTGATCAGCTTTCTTAATGTGATATCCCAAGGCAGTTATGTTATTGACAATCTCTGTGAATATTCCATTAATTTGAGTAATACTCTCACCTTAAACCATTCTGAATGTATCAAATTTATGCTTAGCAGTTGCATATCTCATTTCCCTGATATTGTTAGTTCCTTCGTAAGCAACAAAAATAGTTCACCACATTTCATATGCTGTTGGGAATTGAGATACTCTATCAAACCCATCAGGTCCTAGACCAAATATAATTGCATTCATTGCCTTTGAATTCAAATAATATTCTACTTCAGTAGCTTCAGTCCATGTTTTAGGTTTTTATGGTATTTCATATGGATTTAGAATCTTAAAATAGACTATGTATCCAAGATTTTTCAGATAGATAATAATTCGAGACTTCCAGCATCCATAGTTTTCTCCATTGAAGTATGGTGCTCTAACCATAGACATTCCGTCTCTTGTATCAATCATCTTTCTCTGTGTATAATCACTTTCAGCTTGTTAAATCTTTGTCAGAAATCTTAACCTCTGATACCAATTGTTGGATTGGATTACACCAAATATACAAAAGAGGGGGTGAATTGTGTCTTTTCAAAAAAACCTTTACGAGATTGTGTCCTTCCTTTTAACTTTAATCAGATAAAATGATGCAGTGGAAATTTAAATAGATGTAACACAAGATATATAGTGGTTAGGGGAACAGAAGGCCCCTAGTCCACTCCACCAATGCTCTACTCCACGAGCTTGGTGATTTTCACTATCTGGTCCTCGTTTCAGCAGACCAGTTCACAACTGAGTACAGGCAGTTGACACCTTTACAATCCAAGGAAAAACAAAGCCTTCTGGTTCACTTACAGAACCTACACAGCGTAGTACGAGAATCCGATCACTCAAGAATAGAAAGAAAATATTTTCATATTTTGAAAATATATTCCAGATGTTCTTCACAATTGCAACAACATGCAATTGACAGTATGTAGATCGTTGCCTTCAGAAATAATAATCTTCACATAAGAAATGTTCTGAGTCGATCCCATTGCAATAGATGTAGAAATATAATTCACAACATCAGCAATAGAAAATTCACAGTAGATCTTCGTTGTAGAACAAGTGAACCTTCTATTTCTTTCCTTCCTCTTTTAACAAACAGAGCTTTGATGCTCCTTTTGAATCAGTAGATCGGTGTGTTTCAGTAGTCTCTATTTTTACCTTTTTTCTTCAGAATAATCAAAATATCACACACGATCAATAATTTTTCGATGCAGTTCAAAAATCCCATATAAATAAAAGAACGATAAGATCTTCTCCTATAAAATTACATCCACACAAGTTGCCTTTTTTACTCACGATATTCAAACATTTGAATTTACATAGTAGTCGTAACTTCCCTGAAGACTCGACATAAAAAAGCTCCTTTTAATTTGATTATGAAATCATTGATGGAATGGTTTTCAATTAGTCAAAATCATACTTTAAAATCAGCTTTAAAACTGGCTTGAAAGATGACTAATAATCAGCGTATTGACCGTTGCATAAAAATATTGACTTTAAATTCTCTGAAGCCAAACGTAAGGTCAAGTTGTACTATATGCATCCTCTGAATGTAAGGTTGATGACATAGACTTCAAATGTAAGGTTCACAATGTAAGGTTGACAACGAACGTAAGGTTCATTCCAAACGTAGGGTTTCTAATCCATACTTTTACTTGATCCATACTTTTCCAAGAACGTATAGTTGCTTACAAAAGTAAGGATGATGAACCATACTTTTGAGAAACAAACGCAACGTTTAATATTTACGTACGGTTCTTCTTCCATACTTTTCTGATCTCCCAAACGTAGGGTTCCTTCCTAACGTAGGTTTCTTCTTCCATACATTGCCGATAACGTATGGTTGTTTAACCATACTTTTTCCTTGTCTCAAAAAATTATACACGAATTTTATCCTTACGCTAAGTTTATCCACGTAGGGTATGACCAGTGTTTCTAGAACACACTCATGCAGATTCTGAATAAGTAGCACATGAACAGTGTTTCCAGAACACGTAAATATGAATACTTTAATAATAAATTTCTGTAATTTCAAGAGTAAAATAAAATGATAAATTCCTGTAAAATTCTTAACAAATAAAATCATTAGAAAATAATTAAGGGTATTTGTGAGCATCAGAATTATCATAAAGAGATCGAGTATTAATATAAACTACCCCTTTAAATAACAATATTATGTATGGTTGAAAACAAAACTTGATCATCACGGGATACGTTTGTAGTGTTAAAATATAATCTCTAAACACAATTCATCCTCATTTTACATAATGTATATGTGGCCTAATTTAATACTAACCATAAGCTAGATTTATAATATCAATCAAAGGAGGGTGTTGTGATTGCATGTTCTGAAGCTAGCCTAGGGTTTAATTCACATCATCTTCCTGGTAAGGTTATTTCTCATAGGGTTTGAGGATTAACAAATTAGGGTATCATAATCAAGTGGATGTTAATTTAAATGATAATGATTAATAACTAATGAAGAGGTAGAGTTAGATAAATTATGCCTTTTAAAATATTTTCTAAAAAAATATCTTCTCATTGTGCCTTATTAATCAAATTTCATTTAACAATAAAAAAAAGACAATCTTCTTCCATTATAAGTTTTATTCTTTTATAAATGTTAAAAAACCCCATCCTTTTTTGTAGTTTTTTTCATCCAATTTATTTTATTTTTAAATATCTTTAATATGTTATTAAATTTACTTCATCCTTTGAGAGACAACCTTGGTCAGCTACTCTACTGCACTTAAATAACCCAAAAAGGAACATCATTTAAGAGTTCCCACAAAAGTATCTTTCAGAGAGCATATGTAATAGTAAACAAAAAATGATTCCAAAAAAAGGTTTTCATAAATCATCAAATATATTGTATAAATTACTTGAACCCTTTCAAATACCATCATTGAAACCCGATTACAAAAATAAACTAATGATTCATGTCACATGAAATTATAAAAATTGAGGAAAATCAATGAACTAAGATGATAGAATAATGGAAGATAGTAAAAATATGATTGTGAGAACAAATGGATGTGAAGAATAAAAAAGAAGCAGAAAAAAATGCATATTTCCTGTTGTATATATTTGAACCATGGAATAGTGAATGTGAATTTTTATCACATCAAACTAAAATGTGTATGAAAGAAATCAAACATTTTAAAACATGGAAGATACATTATTTGGAGATGAATCCCCTTTATCATAAGGAATTTAAACAACCACAAGAAGAAAATATAATAGAAGAAACAATCGTTGGAAGAGAGAGTGAATCGGAGGGTGATGTGATGGGGTGTGAAATTGAAGGATACTGACTAACCAATAAATTATTTATGGGTGCTGATCAACCATATAAATTGTATAGATTTTTGACATATGAGTAATCCCATGAAATTACATGTAGGATATTAGAAATATGGATAAAAAAATTGAAATAAATAATGCATGGATTATAGAATATAATACCCATAAAAATTATACATGATAATCCACTCATTATAATAAAAATATTATAATGGGAAAAAATTAAATAATTAATTCAAATAGAAAAAATGATACATTTTTTTTACAAAATTATGAAAAACAAAATCCAGTGAAGGGAAGAGAATAATATAACTTATATAATAAATTAAGGGGATGAAATGACATGGGATCTATTGAATATAAAAAAACCTGATGGATAATGATAGAAATAAATATTAGAGAGTAATATATATGTGGGAATATAGAATAATATAATATAATGTATTTTTAATTTCAAATTGTCATATAAAATTCCAATAATTTGTTTATAATTTACAAAATAATGAACCAACACTAAAAACAGAGGATGAAGAAATAAATATAATAGAAGAAGGAAGAATTAGTGAAGAAAAGGTTTGAATATATGTGGATAGAGGAAGGATTAAAATAATGAGATGATGTGAAGATGATACGAAGTCTGCAACTTATCAAGAAGCAGAGAGAAGGAATCCCTTATCCCCAATTCATGAGTGTAACAACCTGAATTCGGAGCCACATAAATGGTGCCCCGTACCCAGTTCGCCACATGACCTCAAGCGCGTTTTCCCAAATGCCAGAGGCTGCCGACTAGCAGCGAGGGCCTTGGTGAGTCTGTGGGGAAACTATGCCCCCCCCATTTGGTAAAGTATAGAGTGGAAAAATAAACATAAACAATAGAAGAAGCAGTAAACAACATACAATAATTATACTAAAAGTCGAAGAAATGACTGATATAATAATGATGTAGAATGGTACATGTATCTATGGAAAGCAGTAAAAAAAACAACGTGTTGAAATACAACTGAAACCAAGTACTAAACATAAACAAGAACTCCAGCAGCATCGCGGGCCAAATCCCAGTCCCATGCTCTCCAGCTCCAACCAGTAATCACGTACCTGAGGTAGAAGGACCACAATCCCTATCTACACCTACAACCATATAATCTATTTGGGCCAAAAAGCAGGACCTAAACAGGGTGTGAGAATAATCCCAGTAGGCAACCACCAAAATATTTGTGCCCTACTATCAGTGAGTAATATAGAAAAAGTAAAGGGAAATAAGTACAGTAATGGACTAAGAGTATACCAGTAAATTATCCTACCAATTACCATACACATTCAATTAATTTAAACAACCAGGTAAAACTAGCAAAGCTTCGTATTCCAAGGTAAGCAAGCAACACAGTAGTACAAAACACAAGCTTGTTCTTTGTCTTGGTGGACTCTTCACAACCAACCATCAAAATTCACACTGACTCTCTAGGTGGATCAAACTAGCATACCCCTACATTCCAGTAATCAAACAAGGCACATACACTCTGGGAATCTCTCACATCAATTCCCCTATGGTCTTGAAACGATAGCTACAAACTCTATGAGGAAGAACTTACGTCTAATTCGTCCTATGGTCTCGATGCGTTTGTAACTAAGAAAACTCTTGGGAAGCACAAATTCATATTCCCATAGGTCCTATGTCTGAAACTAAAACCAAAAAACCTTCTAGGGAAGCACTTAATCGTCTATTCCCTCTTTGATCTCCCGCACCAGGTTCTCACAACATTGAGCAGTCCAATCGTACATAATCGACTGTCAGCAGCCCTAAGTAAGTTTAACAACTACTTGGATAGTAGATACTATGCATCAAAAGCATATAAACAGAAGGAAACACATGAAAAAGTTATAACAAGTAAAATAGAAATTGCAATAGGGTTTTCCTCACAGGCAAACGGTGCCAAACGACGATAAACAGCCAAACAGGGAGAAACACCCATGGGGTGATCTTCAAAAATGCAACCAAGCATAAATTAGAAACAATTAATCATAATCTAATAATAAATAAAAGGAAAATAACAATAGGATCAAAATCTGAAAACCCGGGATACCTGATACATGGGTATCTGGCACTTTTACAACCAAAACTCAAAGAACTTCAACATAGGGAAACAAAACACCTACCTCGATCCTCGAAGATCGATATACTTGAACCTAAGCCCTTGAATCGACTGAGAATGGAGTAGATCTGCAAAAATGTCTAAAACATTCAACCTCAAATATCTCACACGAGAGGGAGAATCAGGCAACGAGGCCAAAGAAGAACCAAGAACTCACTGATGCGATTCTTCTGCAATTGACAGAGTTTGATTCTAAAAACCGATGACGGATCGGTTCCTCAGAGAATAATTGGCCTCCTCGGATGCTTTGAACTGAATTAGGTGGAGAAGAAGACATTTATGATCATTAGGCGTGACCCCAGTCCGATTAATGAAATAAAAAAAAGTACACGATGTGTACTTTTAAAGTACATGGCGTGTAGTGGGTTTATCTGTACTCCACCAAAATCGGCCTCCATGTCACCCCTACACACCGTGTGTGTGTCCCAGACATGGACAGCACACGGATTCAAGAAACAGAAGAGTACACGGCGTGTACTCAGAAAGTACACTACGTGTACTTCAAAAATTTCCAGAAACTCCATTTTTCTCTAAAATTCCAGAAAAAGGAAAAACATACCTGAAACGAAGATACAAGTTCTTAAAAACATCCCCCCTTAAAGAAATTCATCCCAAGAATTTCCCTAACGAGGCATAGAAGAAGAAACCTCGAACAACATTGGCCACTGTGATCACATATCAACCTCCCTCTCCCAGGTCTCGTCCTATATACGGCCGTGCTGCCATAGCACCTGTACCAGAGGAACAGACCGGCCATGAAGTACCTTTGAACTACGATCAACAATCCTGATAGGATGCTCCTCGTAATATTCATCATGCTCCAGCTCAACCTCCTCGGGTTGAAAAACATGAGACGGGTCTGAGAAATACCGTCGAAGCTGAGAAACATGAAAGATGTCATGCATAGCCTGGTACCTCTGAGGTAACCGCAACCTTTAAGCAACCACCCCGACTCTCTCCAGAATCTCAAACGGCCCGACGTATCTCGGTGAAAGTTTCCCCTGCCTCCTAATCCTCTTATGTCACAACCTCGGGGTAACACATAGGAAAACTTGGTCTCCAACATTGATCTCCAAAGGTCGTCTCCGCTGATCAACATAAGACTTCTGCCGAGACTGTGTAGTCACCATTCTCTTCCGAATCAACTCTATCTGCTCTGTGGTCTCCTGAACAAGACGGGGTCCTAGAAAAGCTGCTTCTCCTGCCTCTATCCATTATAAAGGTGATCGGCATGGCCTACCATACAATTCCTCGTAAGGTTCCATCTGAATAGTCGCCTAAAAACTTTTGTCCTAGGAGAACTCCACCAGAGGGATATGCTTCTCCCAAGTACTACCAATGTCTAGAATGAAAGCTCGGAGTCGAAAGACTGTAGGTACTCGAACCACCTCTCCTGTCTCAGATTTACGTCACACTGTGTGAATATATACCTGATGATCTTGTGGTCAGTATATACCACAAAATTCTCTCCCATGAGATAGTGCCTCCAACAACTCAAAGCATGAACAACCGCATCCAACTCCAGGTTGTGCGTAGGATAGTTATTCTCATGGGGCCTCAACTGCCGAGATTCGTACACAACAACACAATCCTCCTGCATAAGCACTGCTCCAATCCTGACACCGGATGCATCATAGAAAATTTTATAACTCTTTCCGGACTCTGGAAGAACTAGGATCGGTGCTGAAGTCAATCTCCCCTTCAGCTCATGGAAGGCTAAATCACAAGCTTCTAACCAAATTTACTTCACACCTTTCTTAGTCGAGCCCGTCAAAGATGCTTCTAAGTGTGAGAAGTCCTGTATAAACCACCTGTAATAACCAGCCAGTCCCAAGAAACTCCGTACCTTGAAGACATTCTTCGGCTTCTCCCAGGTAACTACTGCTCACACCTTCTCTGGGTCTACTGATACTCTTGTCTCTGAGATGACATGGCCCAGGAAGTGAATCTCGTCCATCCAGAAGTGGCACTTTGAGAGCTTAGCATATAACTAATTCTCTCTCAGTGTACTCAATACGATATCAAGATGGGTAGCATGGTCGTGTCGAGTGTGAGAGTACACCAAGATGTCGTTCACAAAGACAACGAAAAAAGAATCCAAGTAAGGATGGAAAACTCTATTCATCATCACCATGAAAACTACGGGCACATTCGTGAGACTGAACGGCATAAACAGATAATCGTACATACCATACCTACTTCAGAAAGCTGTGAGAGGTATATCAGATGGTATGACCCACAACTGATGATAGACAGATCTCAAGTCGATCTTTGAGAATACCCTCACTCCTCAAAGCTGATAAAAAAGATCATCAATCCTCGGCAATGGATATCGGTTCCTGACCGTCAACTTGTTCATCTTCCAATAGTCCACACAAAGCCATAAAGTACCATCCACCTTCTTCGCAATCAACACAGGCAAACCCCAAGGGGAAGTACTGGGTCGGATAAAACCCTTCGCCTGAAACTCCTCCAACTACTTCTTGAGCTCTAGAAACTCAGGCGTAGCCATCCTATAAGGATGTGTGGATACCAGTGCTGCTCCTGGAACAAGCTCAATAGAGAAGTCTACCTCATGCTCTAGAGGAAACCCTGAAAAGTCTTCTAGGAAGACCTCCGGAAAACGGTCAACTAGTAGAGGGAAGTCCATCTAAGAAGTCCCCTGATCATCCAGATATAAACTAGAAATTTAGGCTATAGCACTGCCGAAACCATGATTCTATGGTCCAGCTCTACTCGCCTGGACATCCCATTCTCCCTTGTGAAGAAATGACATGCCCTCTAGTGACGTGAAACTCACCCTGTGGCGATAACAATCGAAAAAGGCCTGGAAAGTAACTAGCTAGTCCATTCTGAGAATGACATCATAACCCGTCATCTCAAGGACATAAAGATCTCACAAGAAGTGACATCCACCAACCACAAGGGGTAACTCCTTGCACTAACACACACTAGTAGTTATATGTCCCAAAGGAGTGTCTAGTGCGAACGTATCCTCAGAAGAAAAGACAGTAAGTCTAAGGCTCTCCATAGTGTGAACATAAATAAGGATATAAGAAGCTCGAGTATCGAAAAGTGCAGATGATAAAACTGAGGCTACTAAAATCATACCTCTAACTATGGAAGGTCCATGATCCTGCTCCCGATGAATCTGCTCTACCACAAATGTCTATCCAGTACCGCGACCCTGTGTACCAGCCTGATATCCCTAAGCTGATCCTCCCTAAGCCTGACCACCACGTCTGTGACATCTACCCTAGCCTGAACGACCTGAAGAACTCCAGCCCCTAGTCTGCTGTGGAACTGGTAATCATGCTCCTGCATGAGGAGTAGAAACTGATCCTCCTTCACTAGCTTCTAGAAGAAGAACCCTGCAAAAAACGCTGCAGATGACCCATCTTGCCACATGATCGGCACTCCACTGGATCTCTTGGGCACTAAGGATTCTTATTACCAATCTTTCCACACTGATATCACACAACCTAGTTTCCAGAAGGAAGATCCCATCTTCAAGAAGAATTACCTCACTTCCTTGAGTCACCTCGAGTAGACTCTCGATGGCGTTTCCTGTTGTCAGTATGCAATGAATCAGTCTTGGATGCTGAACCGCCCGGGTCAACAACTCTTGTCTCCCTCAGATTCCGTTCGGTGATCAGCGCCTGGTTTACTATTAGGGTAATAGAAGTCAACTGGAAGACGTTCACCTATGATCTGATCTCTGGCTTGAGGCCTTCCTCAAACTTCTTTGCCAAAAACAACTCGTCATTTCCCAGAACGAGATTGAAATTCCGTAACTAAGTGAAACAGGAGGAATACTCCATAACTGAGAGAGTACCTTACTGCAGGTTCATGAACTCTCTGGCCCTGTCAGCCATCAGCGTCCCTAGATAGAAGTGGTCGTAGAACGTATGCTGAAATTCGTCCCAAGCCATAGTTCATTGGTGCCATGCCTGTGAGACTACATCCCACCATCTCTTTGCAGAATCTCGCAGCATGTAATTCGAGAGCTTCACCCTTCTGTCTGGGGGTGTCTCCAAATTCTCGAAGATGGAAAGCATGGTTTCTATCCATGACTCTATAGCCTGAGTTTCTCTATCCCCTGTGAAATTGGGAGGATGCTGCTGCTGGAAGACTCGTGTCAGCTCTGCCATAGACGGGACAGGATGTTGAGCTCCATGGAAGGTCTGCATGAACCTCATGAAACCCTCTCTGAACTGAGCATCAGCACCAGTGTCTGGAATCACTGTAGGTTCCATGTCCGGAATGATCGGTGGAACTACAGGTAGTCCATGGTCTACCGTATCAGGCGTACAGTCACTGTCTAGTTCCTAGCGTGCAATGGGAGGATGTCTTGGTGCCATAGCTCTAATAGAACAAAAGCACACTTCAGATTTTGGATTAATGAGGACATAAAAAACAAGAGTACAAAACGGAATCATGAGAGAGAAACACTTAAGTTTTCAAAAAACAACTACACGGAGTGTTTGTGCAAGCCATTCACATGGGCGTGTACTTATGCCATCACTGGTCGTGTAACATCCCAGACAACACGACGTGTTGTCCCAACACATGACGTGTACTTAAACTCCACTCCCCTTCCCGAGTCTCTTTACATGGATAACCTACACGGTCACCTAATCCTAACCAACATGGTGTGTTTTCTAAAGACACAGTGTGTACTGGACAGGTTTCGGCGACCCGTGTAGCAGTTACACGGTCGGCTACACGACTGACCCATACACGGCGTGTTCCGAAAAAACACAGTGTGTATAAAAATAGATAACACAGACCCATGTTGTTCCTGACACATCCGGGTACGTAGAAGAAAACTACACAACGTGTTCGTATGAAACACAGCGTGTACTACTCGAGTTTCCCCGACCTGTGTTGTTAGTGACACGACCGGGTATACAGTTGACTATTACACGGTGTGTACTTATCGTACACGGCGCGTCCGCGAAGAATCTCCACCACCCCGTGTCTCTTTTCACACATTTAGTAACACGGTTTAAAAACTACACAGCTTGTACTAATAAAGTGCATGCCATGTATTCTGGGTTTTTCTGGGCAGTAACTCCGAAACTGCCCCGAACACCAGAAACATTGAAAAAAACAAGCATCTATGTGACAAATTCTGATCTGTGGGGGCCAATACTCCCCCCAAATTAAAGCTGGGTATCATAAAAATGCATATAACAATAAAATAGCATAACAATCCAATGATCCGCCAAATTCCTATCCTCGAGGGCCCATAACACCTCTAAAACCATATCTTGGCATCCATGCTAAATAGGCTGTAAAATAAACAATACTCTATCAGCACAAAAAGTATGTCTATAACAGAATCTATCACAATAGTGTGCATAATTTATCACAGCATCTATCACAACAACATGAAATTCTAATGCACCCTAGATGGCCTGGTAAAATGCATGACATGTGACTTCTTACCTAGTGCATATATGATGCATGAGATGGAACACCCTCATCACATCAGGTTGCAACAAAATATAACCACAATCATATAAACTGTAATAGCACAAAACATGTGAATCAGCCAACGGTGAAATATAATAAACTGTAACACTTGCAAAAACTGAAAATTTAAATTACGAGGTAATATAGATTTTCCCTATACATGGGTTAATTACTCCCAGGCACAGTTAAGTACTAACTACCCATTTATTCTTATCCCTGTCTATTGTCGAAAAAGAGTAAGGAAATATAAAATAAGAACCTCCCTCTGATACCACTTTGTAACGACCCAAATCCGGAGCCACATAACTGGTGCCCCGTACCCAGTTCGCCACATGACCTAAAGCGCGTTTCCCCAAATGCCAGAGGCTGCCGACTAGTAGTGAGGGCCTTGGTGAGTCTGTGGGGAAACTATTCCCTCATTTGGTAAAGTTTACAGCAGAAGAATAAACAAAAACAATAGTGAAAGCAGTAAACATCATAAAAAAACTGAACTAATAGTCGAAGTAATGACTGATATAATAATGATGCAGAATGGTACATGTATTTATGGAAAGCAGTAAACAAAACAATGTGCTGAAATACAACTGAAACCAAGTACTAAACCTAAACAGAAACTCTAGCAGCATCGCGAGCCAAAGCCTGATCCCATGCTCTCCAGCTCCAACTAGAAATCATGTATCTCAGGTAGAAGGACCACAATCACTATATACACCTGCAACCATATAATCTGTTTCGGCTGAAAAGAAACCAAATAGGGTGTGAGAATAATCCCAATAGGCAACCACCACAAAATTTGTGCCCTACTGTCAATGAGTAATATAAAAAAAGTAAAGTGAAATAAGTACATTAATGGACTAAGAGTATACCAGTAAATTATCCTACCAATTACCATACACATTAAATTAATTTAAACAACCAGGGAAACCTAGCAAAGCTTCCGATTCCAAGGTAAGTAAGTAACATAGCAGTACAAAACCCAAGCTTGTTCTTTGGCTTGGTGGACTCATCACAACCAACCATAAAACTTCACACTGACTCTCTGGGTGGATCAAACTAGCAGACTCTTATAGCCCAATAATCAAACAAGCCACATACACTCTAGGAAGCTCTCATGTCAATTCCCCTATGGTCTTGAAACGATAGCTACAGACTCTCTGAGGAAGCACTTATATCTAATTCTTCCTGTGGTCTCGATCTATGTGTAACTAATAACACTCTTGGGAAGCACAAAGTCTTATTCCTGTAGGTTTGACGTACTAAACTAAAACCAACAGACCCTCTATGGAAGCACTTAATCGTCTATTCCCTCTTTGATCTCTCGTACCAGGTTCTCATAGCCCTGAGCAGTCCAGTCGTGTGTAATCAACTGTCAACAGACCTAAGTAAGTTTTACATCTACTTGGATAATAGCTACCATGCATCAAAAGAATATAAATATTAGGCAACACATGCAACATTTATAACAAGTAAACTAGCAATTGAAATAGGGTTTTCCTCACAGGAAAACGGTGCCAAACAGCGATAAAGAACCAAACAAGGAGAAAAACCTAGGGGGTGATCCTAAAACATGAAACCAAGAATATATTATCAACAATTAATCATAATCTAACAATAAATCTAGGGAAAATAACAATAGGATCAAAATCCTAAAACTCGGGATACCCGATTCATGGGTATTTGTCACTTTTGTAACCAAAACTCAAAGAACTTCAATGTTGGGAAACAAAAAACCTACCTTGATCCTAGAAGATCGATATACATGAACATTGGACAGTGAATCAGACTAGAACAAAGTAGATCTGAAAAAATGTATAAAAATTTCAACCTCAGATAACTCACACGAGAGGAAGAATCAGGAAACGTGGCCAAAAAAGAACCAAGAACTCACCGCTGCGATTCTTCTGCAATCGATGGAGTTTGATTCCAACAACCGGTGATAGATAAATGTCTTGGAGAAGAATCAGACTCCTCAGACACTTTGGATGGAATTAGGCAGAGAGGAAGACTTTTATGAGCATTAGGCACAACCCTGATCCGATTAATGAAATAAAAATATTGTAAACAATGTCTACTTTTAATGTACACAGCGTGTAGTGGTTTTTTCCGTACTCCGCCAAAATTGGCCTCCAGGTCACCCCTTCACACTGTGTGTGTGGCCTGGACACGGCCAGCACATGGATTCGAACGAGAGAAGAGTACACGGTGTGTACTCAGAATGTAAATGGCATGTACTTCAAAAATTTCCAGAAACTTCATTTTCCTCTAAAAATCCAGAAAAAGGAAAAACATACCTGAAACGAAGATCCAGGTTCTTACAATGAGCGAGCGAGGAAGAAAACCCTACGACAAACATAAGAGTATAATGAATAAAGTAGTAGTGTATAATTTCTAAGATTGGAACAATTCAACATAGTTTAGGTAGGAAAAAAAATTGAAAAATGGGATGAATGAATGATCAATTGAGGATGGATTAATAATAGGAAAACTTACGGTAGGAAACTGATTATAGGTGTTGAGAGATTATGAGGTTGAAGATGAATAGTATATTACTAAAACATGAATATAACATAGTTGACAGAGCTATTGATCACAATGTATGACCTAACAACGAATCAGATATTACTGAAAGATGAAGGGAGCCTGAGTGGGGAGAGGAAACCTACAATGAATAGGAAGGGGAAGCGGGTGATTCAGAGGGTGATGCGATGGGGAGATGCAATAGGTATCCAAAGGTGGATCATGATGAAGCAGAGTTTGTGCAAGGGTTTTGAGCATCAACACTAGATGTGAAGGGTAGAGATAGGAACAAGGGGGTGGGGAGATTCAGGGAGATGGATCATGGAATGTGGTGATGTTGGGATGCAGGGATGCGATGGAGAGGAAGACAGGGAGTCAGAGCAGAGGTGGAGAGGGGAGCCAGAGAGGGAGATGGGGGGATCAATAGGGGAGGGAGATGAACAGATAATGTGAAGTAGTCAAAATATATAGGGATGAATACATTTTAGGGAAATTAAGGTGGGGTTTACACATGGAAGGATAATTACAAGATTTAGTATAGATAATGGATTTCTCACAAGGATTAAAGATGTGTAGGGATTATATAATGGTTAGTGGTGAAACATCATGAACTATGAAAATTTTTCTTCAATGAAATATAAGTGTAAACATAGGTTCCGTTTCTTTGAACAAAAAATTTACACTATAGAAATGTTGACTTTGTTATGCATTTTTTATTTAATTCTCTAAAATACTAAACCTAAAAGATATTGAAAATGTAAAAAAATGAAAAGCATTTTTATAAAAAATATATTTATGGGATTATTATGAAATTAGTAATTATTTTTGACCCCTTTTAAATTATTTTCTCTTTTTGAGGCACATTCCTTGAATATTTCATGTCTTATTACAAAAAATTCACACCTCTCACTTATAAAAAGATCCCTTCACCAACCCAATTATTCTAACAACTGAGGCCTCTTGGATTGACCAAACAATACCTAAATACCTCCCAAACACTTATATAAACATCCTAAATTCCCTTATATCATAAAATTAAAACTATGTGACACCTAATTTTTTAAAAATGAAATCTATTCTTGATAGCTTATGCAACACGCAACACTGAGCCAAAACGAACCATGATTATTTATAACTATAATAACCTAAACATTAAATCAGTAGGTATAAATATTATTAAATACATGATAAAATAAATATAACTTTACAAATAGATTTACATTTATTGATAAATTCACATGAAATAAGAATTCAATTTTTAATGAAGACATTTTATTATTCAAAAAATATGTTTTTATTTTCAAAAATGATTTTTATTTGTTTTTAAGAGAAAATATTAAAATTAATTTCATGAAAATTTAAAAATATTATTTTATAAAATGAAAATAATTTTTTGATAATATAATATTAAAATTAAATTATGGTGGAAATTTGAAAATTTTCTGAATTGTTTGCTTTCTCAGTGATAGTGAGAATTAATGAATTTTCAAGCACTTGAATTTCTTTTCATTAAATAAAGTAATATAAAAAGTACATTATAATTTTTATTTAATATAAAAGTTATATATTAAAAATTTTATTTATAATTAAGTAATTAATTTAATTTTATTCATTAATTTTCATGATATTAGTATAAGTTTATTTTTATGCTTAAAAACGTAGTTATCGACAAACTGTTTTTAAGTGCATTAATATTATCCATTTTAATTATTTAAAATAACACATAGTAAGGGAATGAATACATTAAATTAATTTATTATAAATATATTTATATTAATTGAAATTCATATAATGAATATTTCTAATCATAGAGTTAATATAGGATCATATATTGCTTGAAAAATGCATTTCTTGAAAAAAATTTGACATGTTTTATAGGTCTAATTTTAAATTGAATTCATTAACTTTTTTGATTTGAATTTGATAAAGTATATTCCATATTTTGAATTAGAATAATTAATATTAGGTAATAATGTCAACTTAATTTTCATCATAATTAATAGTAAAAAATAATAAAAAACTAGTTATTATTGTGAAAAACTAAAATGGTAAAAGTGAGTAACCTTGTAGTTAATGGAATAAAATGTTTAGTACATGTTTATTTTGGAATGTTGGAGGTTTTAATCGAACATATCACCAATAAAATCCAATTTTTATCAATTTTTATGGCACATGGTATGAGAGTGACTTCCCATCAATGAATAGTTTAGGTTATTTAATAAAATGCCACTCCCTCTCATTTATAAAAGGGTACCTCATGTCCACCCATTGACACACATTAAAAGCCTTTTGGTTTATATAATACAGAACAAAATTACTTCCTTACTTCCCTCCCCATGTCTTATAGGACTTGGGTTGATCAAAAATCCAATCTATGGAGGATTTAGGTATAATCCTAAAGAGGTGGTTGAAGAAGAGGTATCACTCTTAATCAAGTATCTTTATTTTATTTCTTCTTGAAACTCATTAAAATATTACTCAATAATGATGATTTAATATTATCATTATATCACATATAATAATATGTTATTATGATAATTTAATAACCTAAGTCTATCTCCTCATCCATCAAACGGGGAATGAAGCCATCGTTCTTATAAACAATGGACTACCACCTTTCGAACTAATGTAATTCATTTTCCATCATAACATCTCACAAATTTTTATGAGGATAGATTTAATATTTATATATGATATTAATAACATATTAATCATTCTGTAAAATTAATAAATCCCATACCCTCTTACCTTACAATCCATTTAAAAATCATAGCGTCATTCATGTTCACGAAAGACTACCTCCTCCCAAAGCGATGTGATTTGTTTTTTATTATTGAATAACATGGATGATATATGAAAGTATATTTAAAGAAATAATATGATATTTATGATGTAATTATAATTTTATAATGATAAAATAACACTTATGAATATGTATGACCTACTATCTCCATGATTGTAACCTTTTTAATTTTTCGTAACCACATTTCATAGTTGATTTTAAAAGAATAATTGATGTATAAAAATGATATTTATTTCATGATTATTATTATATATACGATTAATTAATAATATATTTGACCGTAGTCAACATACCAATGTGATTTTGGACATATGAGGCAAACATCATTAAAACATCCGACTTGAACATACATGATTATGTAATTGAATATATCATAATAATGAAAAAAATAAAAGGAATAAGAAACCTGAAACTGTTCTTAATTAATTAAATAATAAACAAAAATTTATTATTTAGGATGATAAAAGATTCATATGAAGAATTGAGCATGAAGTAAGGGATCTCTCTAAACCACTCTTTCTTTTGGGTTATGACCACTGTCTATCTAAGTCACTTTATCCCACTATCTATTTATTATTATAGAATGATTATAAATTGGATAAATATGTAGAACAAAAATATACTGAGATTATTATCCCTTCATTTTATGAGGTAATACATTCCTTATTAGCATTTCTAAAATTCTTTAATTATGAAATTTCCTTTATTTTCTCTACGAATAAAGATCATACAAACCCTTTTCTTTATATGAGTAATTATTATGTTATTCAATTTAATTGATTTCAATTACGTGGAACACATAAATCAAGAACACTTTATGATGGGTACACCTAGGCAATTCCCTAATTCATTGGGTAAATCTTTAGTATAATGAGTCTCATATATGTGATTCAAGAGTAAACCTAATCCATTATGGGACTTTGTCCACTGTGTGATATTTTCTAGGCAGTTGTCCTTGACTCATGTTTATGTCATTCTATATTTTTCTTCTATATTTCATATTTTACCATGATATTATGACACCATGTTATTTATTCTATCATTCATTGTGATTTATCATGAACCTTATCTTCTATGAAATTATGTTGTACCTTTGACTCACACGTTATATTTTCTTATCATGTTTATTCCCTAATCAGGCATTTTATATCACCCCTTTATTTTATGTATTCGCCTATTTATCCTATGTAGTTTTGGAGATCAAATTTATTTAGGAGATCATTGAAGAGAATAAATAAGGATTTCATGTTTAAGGGTTTTTGGATCTATTATAAACCTAGTATTCAAAAGAAACTAGGACTAAAAATATTTAGTGTTGTACTTAATGGATATTTATGTTTAAAAATCAGATAATAATATGTGTAAAAGGAATGGGTCACTATAGATAGTATCATGGAATATTATAGATATTTTTTGCGATTATGATAGAAAACACTAGTGAAAGTATTAGGGGTAAGACTAAACAAATGAAAACATCCATAAATTATTGTAAAGTATAGAGTAAGTGGTTTCTATGAAAATACATATATGTTTAGATAATACAAGTTGATGTGGATTTGGAACAGTTTTTTCTAGGGGAAATAACCACAAAGGGCACATTGGGATGGACCTGATCATCACCATGTGCATGAAAAAGGTCCTTGATGCAAACATGGTTTGAAACTATTTAGGGATATTCTTTATAAATTCCTAAAACCATTTAGGACTTATTACGAAGGACTGGAACAAAATGTTAGGGTAGAAAACCTAACAGGGAAATTACCATGGATATCCAATATTGAAAACTAGAGACTCATAAGATCATTTATACATATCATCTATAGGTTATTACTCCCATGATTATATGTTTCTCTTTTTTATGTTTATTATTTAATGTATTCTCATATTGTTTTTCTTCTTTTAGTTAATGAAAGGAAATAAGATAAAAAATTCCAATAACCAACAAGATAAGAAATCTGATGATTTCTTCAATGTTATTCCGAGACTTATGGGTGTAGAATGGTAGTATCGGATCAACGAGATCTGGTAATTAATAATAAAAAGAATCATGGAAAACACAACCTCCTCCAAAGAAGAAGAAAGTTGAATTTGAGTGTTTTATGTGAAATATTCCTTCTACAGTTATTGGATCTTCTGATACCCTCATTATGATAAAATGGAATCACTTTATTGAGAAGATATTACCTATCCTCTAATGAAAAAATCAAGGGAAAGTTTTGATTTCCATTTATTGCATTGAGGGAGAATCTGATAAGTGGTGGACATCGATCAAGAACACAAAGTGAAAAGAAGATATTGATTCCCTAAAATGGGAAATACTTCATGAAAATAATTTTTAATAAATATTTTCCCTCTAATATCTATCATAAAATGGATAAGAAGTTCCTTAGTCTGAAAAAATTATTGATGAGTCTATTGGGGAATAGGAATAAAATTTTACAAGGATTGCAATGTAAACCTCATAATTTGTCATCAACATTGAATTTAAGGTGGACAGTTTGATTAGTGGGTTATTTACTAATCTACAAAATTATATGGTGATTTTGGACTTTGAAAAATTTGAATTGACTATCTTTTGTTCCCTCAATTTTGAGATAGAGATCAGTGACTCATAGTGTTCTAGTGGGGATAGAGAAAAAAATGAAAATTTGAGTTTTATTATGGAGTAAAAATAGATAAATCCCATGGAAGTAATAAAATCCAACATCCCACTTGTCAAAAGTGTGGGAAGAAGAATCATTGAAACATTCTAAGGATAATTGAGATATGTTTCAAATTTAGAAAAGATGGGCATCGAGTTAATCAGTGCCAAAGGGAATTGAATAGACCCACTAACATGGAAGAATAAAATAAGGTTTAGATCAACACTCAGCCAATGGTGTAGTGTTTCAACTACAAGGACCATGGGAAATATGCAATCCAATTCCCATTTCCAAGGGATATAAGAGTTAATAAATTATAACAACCTCCAAATCCTAAATAATTAGGAAGGGTATATGCTATCACTACTACTAAAGAAAATCCAAAAAATGATGTAGTGATAGGTGCACTAGTTATTCATTCAAGAATAGAAAATGTACTTTTTTGATTCAGGTTATATGAATTCCTCCATATATTTCAAGGTTAAAAGAATTATTATAAAACCACCTCAAAAACTAGGTGTTGACGAATCTATGAGAATAGTAAGAAGATCAATGGTTGCATCCCAGGTATACTACTCCTACCCAGTCATTGTATATGAAATAAAACCTCTATAAAATATCATATTAATTCTTCTAGTGAATTTTGATTCTATATTGGGAATGGAATGACTATCATTATATAAATCCAAAATTATCTATTGGGATAGAGAGATCACTCTTCATATCCCAAGTCATCCTTTGATTCTATTCAAGTGTAGTGAGGATGACGAATCTCCCATGGAATCATTAGTTCAAGAATTGATATTATTGACTTATGATCAAGAATATGTATCCCAAATTATTGAGATGAATAAGGGGATCATTAATAAAGACATTTCCTTTGTGATGGATAATATTGATGTATTTCCCAAAGAGTTTCTCAGACTTCCTCAAGTATAATATATTTATTTCTCAATAAAACTTATAGTTGGATCTTGGGATATAAAAACATCTAATATAATAGCCACTGTTGAGTTTTAAGAGTAGAAAAATAAGTTACAATAGAATATAGAAAAGGGTTTTATATGTACAAGTGCTTCATAGTGGGGTGTACTGACCCTTTTCATATAGAAGAAGGATGGGTCAATTTGAATCTTCATTAATTATGTTTAACTCAACAAAATCATGATAAATAACAATTATCCTATACCATATATAGATGTCATGTTTTATTAAATATGTGGAGCCCAAAATTTCTATAAGGTGGACCTTCGATTGAGATGTCACTAATTAAAGGAAATGATAGAATAAATTCCCAAAAATACATTTTAAATAAGGTATAGACACTATGAGTTCATAGCAATGCATTTTAAACTCAGTAATGCTTCAAATATATTTATGGACTTAATGAATAGAGTCTTTAGATATTACCTAAACAAATATATGGTTGGATTTATAGATGATATTATAAATTACATTAAAATCAATGAGGATTAGGAGGATCATTTTAATACTATGCTAAAGGATTTGGGCATGGATAATTTATATTTAAAGTACAATAAATGTGAGTTCTTCATGAAGTATAATTATTAGGGAATATTATCTCCCAAAAATGGATATCTGTGGTCCCTTCTAAGATAAAGGAAAATGAGGACTGACCTAGAACAATATCAATAATGATAATTTATAGTTTCCTTGGACTTTTAGTGTATTGAAAATGATTTTTGGGAAAATTTATATTATTTTTGAACCCACTAACAATGATAAAATGGAAGGGAGTAATGTTTTTCTTAACTAGTGAATGTAGAGATATCTTTAAGGAGTTAAAATAGATTCTAACTTCAAAAGTCTTCACACTACCATCATTTGGGGATATATTTATGGTATAGTGTGAGGATTAAAAGAATGTCTTGGGTTATATACCAATTCATAATGCTAATATTATATCCAAAACCTCACACTAGTTGAATGTTCATGAGTAGAACTATCCCACACATGATATAGAATTTTCTGTAGTAATAGTTTCATTGAAAATATAGCATCATTATCTCTGTAGAGATAAGTGTGAAATATATATGGACAAAAGAACATCAAATATATATTCACATTGAAGGAACTTAAAATGTTCCATATAATATGGTTAGATATGTTCAAGGACTATAACCTCTGAATCCATTACTGTCATTGGAAAGAAAACAAGGTGACATATTCTCTATGAATAAATGATTCGACAACCTTATCACTACTGAGAATTGAGAAGGATAAAATATTATTAAACTTTAAAAGGTTGGAAATGGGAATCATGAAGTAAGGATTATCATCATTCATTTATCAAATTATTTTTCAAAGATCCCTTCTAAAGTATATAATTGATGCTCAAAGAGATGATGTGGAAATTTTGAAGATGGTGGAAGCTCTATGAAAAGGGAAATCCCTAGAGTTCAAAATTGATAAAGGATTTGTATGATTTTGGTCATGAAAATGCATATAATCAAATACCATGATAAAGAAATAACTATTTAATGATTCACTTAGCTTGACATTCACAATACACCAAGGGAGTGTAAAGATGTATTGAGATCTTCGAGAGCACTATTTTTGGGATAATATGAAGAAGGAGATAACTGAATATACATTAAATTGTATCATATATCAAAAAATAAAGGCTAAAAGGAAAATTATAAGGGGATGATGCAACCATTTACCATACAAACATGAAAATGGGAAAACAACACCATGAAATTTATCACTAATATTACAAATAAATAAATTGGAAACAATTTCATATGGGTTGCACTATATTTCATCACAAAGGCTATTCAATTAGTCATAATTATATAGGAATTATCACCCAATAAAATTTCAAGGATATACACCATAAAGGTTGTGAGGATGCACAGAACACCACTATCAATTGTATTTGACCAATATCCAAGATGTACATCCATGTTCTGGAAGAGCCTCTAACATGATCTAAATATCGAGTTGAACTTTAGTATATATTATCACCCCAAACTAATATCTAGTATGAAAAAAATATTTAGACACTATATGACCTATTGAGATCATTCTCGGTTATCTTCTAATGAGGGTGAGATAAATATCTTATTTTAGTTGAGTACTCATATAAAAACATTTTTTACTTAATCAATCAAATGGAACTATATGAATCCCTTTATGGGAAGAGATGTGGAACAACTACGTGTTGGGAAAAAAATCAAAAAACACAAGCTATTAGGACTAGGAATGGTTGGGGTGGTCTTATAAAATTACATGACCATTTAATAATACATTAGGACTACTTAGAGTTGATAGAAGATCTATAATAAAAATCATTGATGAGACATGGAGTTTTAGGTCAGGGGTAAATTCATTCTCCACACATCTCCTTGGAATAGAGTAATGATATTTGAGAAGAAGGAAATGATAATCCATAGGTACATTATAACCTTTTAGATTCATGATTGCATCAGAGCCATGGATTATTAACTAGAACCCCCGCAATCAATTTCTCAAGTGCACAATGTAATACACGTATCCTTATTCAACAATTATATACTAGATCCCTCACAATATACAGAATTTAGTTGTGGTACAATAGGAAAATATTCCTTATTTTGAGGAGAAACCATTAAAGATCATGGTCCATAGAAATAACGTTCTATGAAATAATACAACCCTCCTGGTTAAAGGGCTATGGTGGAACCATAAGTACAAAGAGACAACATGAGAACATGAGGAAGCCATGAATCAGAAGTAATATCTACTCATTTAACCTCAGTATTTAATCTGAAATTTTGAGGGTGAAATTCATTAAGGTGTAAGAATTTAATACATTATTTTTTAAGAAGGAAAAATATCCTTGATAGCACATGAAACAAGAAACACAGAGCCTAAATGAACCATGATTATTTATGACCATTATAAACATTTTGTTAAATGAGTAGGTTTGACTAGTAATAAATAATTTATTAAATATATGTAAAGGTCCCAATAAATATAAATGTATTTATAAATTTTGAGTAAATAAGAACTCAATATTTAATGAAGATATTTTATTCTTCAAAAAATATGTTTTCTTCATAAATTAATTTTATGGATTTATGAGATAAAATATAAAAAAATTTCTTAAACTTTTAGAAATTTTATTTTATAAAATAACACAATTTTTTAAATTATAATATAAAAATTAACTTAGGAGAAATTTTGGGATTTTTCCAAAATGTTTGATTTCATTGTGAATAGTTAAACTTACTATTTTTTAATGAATTATTATTTATTTTAATTAAATAATATAATTTAAAAAATCCATTACATTTGGGATTTGGTATCGAAGTTACATAATAACCCTTTTTATTTATAATAATCCTTTTAAATTCATTTGAATCATCAATTTTCATGATTTTGGTATAAATTAATTTTTAAGCTTAAAAACATGGTTTTCTACAAACCGTTTCAAAGTACATAACAATTATCCATTTTATTTAATTAAAATGACCAATAGTAAGGAAATAATTAATTTATATTCATATCTTATATATATATATATATATATTTATATATTTATATGAATTGAAATTATTATAATGATGATTTTACTCACGAAGTTAATATATTATATTTATTGTTTGACAAATGCATTTCTTGATAACCATTTTTTGAAAAATTTGTTGGGTTTAATTTTAAATTAAAATTTTAAAATTATTTTATTTTAATTTGATAAAATCATTTCATTATATGTAATCATCATAATTTTATATAATAAGTTCAACTTAATTTTCATCATAATGAATATTAAAAATAGTAAAAAATCCTAGTTATCATGGTGAAAAACTAAAATGGTAAAATAAAATAACCTTAAAGATTAATGGAATAACATGATTAAAATTTAGCACCCCAACCACAATATCCTAGATCTAGTTTATTTGTTTTACATTAACAGAAGATAAAAGTAATCACATCTTGAAAGATCGAATAGTTTAATAGTATTGGTAAACTAGATACATACTTGAAATACTTATTACAATTGAAAACATAAAATAAAAAAGTATTTTCATGGATAATACCATTATTCCCCTTAGTTTATCCTTGAATATCAATAAAAAAACACTTCCTGGTATCCTAGGTAAAATAAAACATAAGAAAGGGGTGATCTTAGATTCATTGTAATGGTAAACATACATCAGAATCTATGAATAAATAAGACAAAAATGATATGAAAAGGTAAATAATTGATGCACATTACATTTAATAAATAACAAGACAATAATATGTTAAGAATAAATTATGTACACATAATTATATATAAATAATCAGATGAGCTTAATAATATAACCATTGATTTTCTAATTAATCAAATAATCACATGGAATATCAATTCATTATGATGGAATGCATAATGAAGGACATCTAAAATATTATGTCAAGGTCTTATTCTATGAAATATAATACCATAAAGTTCTTTTTCCAATATATCTATATAAATATATAATCCCATAGTAAGAACCCAATCTAGTTTGTTTTGTGGGAATTACCGATGCATCAAGAGGCTATAGCGGGCCCTACCCGTCACATACTAAGTCTAATGCATTCCTCATATGAAAGGGGTGAAACATAATTCACATAGACATTCATATTTAAACTATAATATGAAATTTAAATAACTTCCATAATCATTAAACATAATCATACATCATCCAGAGTAAAATGAATGGTATCAACATAGTACATCCCCCGTCAAAATGACCATAAACCATCTAGAGAAATAATAAGGTTGGTATCATTGGAGTATATCCCAATTAAAGTATAATTAACATAAAATAACATATTCATATATGGAAAATTATTTTGAAAGATAACATGGAATATTTCTTGAGGAAAATAAGCTTCCTTTGAAAATCACCCTTTTTTATTTTAGTACTAGAAAACTCATAAAATATTATTTAAATCCTTTTCTTTGAAAATTAATTTTTTTTAAAAAGATATTTTAGAATATTAGGAAATAAATTTACTTTAAAAATATCTTTTTTAAATTTAAATGAAATCTTCAATGAAATGACATTGATAATGGTGAGTAATTATGTATATTCAATATAAGTTAAAAGAACATTCCTTTTTCATTATAAAAAGGTTAGAAAAGTACATTGTTCAGAAAAAACAAGAATGTTCCATTCAAACCATTTTTAAAAAAAGTAAAAAATAGGTAAAAATATTTTTTAATAAATCATTTATATAATGTTAAGACATTTTTAAATCAATTTTACATAACATGGTTTTTTAAGAAAAAATATTTTTCTACCAAAGTAAGAAATAAATTCAGATTTTCTTAAAAACATTTTCTTAATAATTTTAAGTACCAATGGTAGAAAAATGGTACTGTTACTTGAAAACGTTCATTAATAACCATAAGAGAAGAAAATATATTGATTTTAAGATATAAATATAAAAAAAATTCTCCCCTGGGATACTTAAACTAAAATAATATTTGAATAATGATGAGATTGTGAAATAAACCCATACCACTTTGCTAAATTTTGAATCATAATCCCCCTGAAAGAAATAATATTAAATTAATATTTAAATACCTTTAAGATAAATTAATTAATTATATAACATAAATAAATGGAAGTATATACACCACACAAAATAAATAAGTTGTGAATATGGCGTACATCCCATAGAATTAAAAGTGAGATGAGAAACCCTTACCTTGAGTCTGATTCATCACATTCATTCATTATATTAATGAATAATTAACATATGTTAATTATTTAATTTATTAAGAACCATTGTCAAGTTTATTATTACTTTTATTTCAATTATTGCAATTTTATATATTATTACTTAATTAATTAAGTTTATTTCATATGTTTCGATGAAATTTTTCTTTTATTTAAAAAATAACATTGTTAGGTTGAATATGGTAAAAGTGGTAATTATTTAAAAATATACTAAATAATAATCATGAAATAATTATCATATTTATATATCAATTATATTTATTTAGGTTTTGGGTGAAATAAAAGCATGTGATGGGTGGTGCCCAACTTGGATTTTTTCCATGATTGACAATTAACACAAGATTTAACACAATGTCAAACGACATGATCAATGGAATTAAATAAGAGAATAATGAAATAAAAATTATGCCTGAACCAGAGGGAGGATCATAAAATATTATTTATAATTAATTTAATTTATTAAATAATTACCTTTATTGGAATTCTTTCTTCGTTGATGAATCCGATCATAGATCTGCAGTCCACTGCCATTGTGTTGTAGAAAAAAAGTGTATATTTTCTCTAGTGGTAATCCACATGCATTCCAAAAATCTATATATTTCACTGAAGGAACATACAAGTGCTATCATTCCAGATCCTTGAGCTAGTGTCGTCCACCTTTGATCACTTTGAGTACCACTTCCAAAGCATTCTCCTTGATCTGGTGGAGGAGGATTGATCTCTATTCTTGGGAGCATTCTTGGAAAAGGGAGCTATCTAGTCTTGAGTGGTTTCTCCAAATACATTGAGTACAACCAAGAAAGATGAATCAAATTAATGATAAAATATTATAACTGGGTTTATATATCTCTAGGGTTAAAATAAAATAATTTCATAATTCTTATTAATTATTTATTTAATCCTAGTGAAACCCCATGTCAAGTAATAATGATAACATCATTATTTATCAACATGTGCTTAACATGAGAACTATAATTAAATAATATTTAATCAATAAATATTCAATATTTATTATTTCTTACTAGACCTAAAAACATGGTTTATTATTCCTCCATAATATTTATCAAACCTTGAATAATGAATATTTATTTATTAAATAAATATCACTAAATTATTCACCAATAAATAAATAAATATTTATATGAGATCAAGAATACATGAATAATTATTAAACCACATATGAGAATAATATTTATTCAGACTAACAAATATGAAATAATAATATATATTATTTAACTGAGATTCTGGATACACTTAGTGTGTGACCCTTTAGGTCTCTTTCTCAGTGGAATTAGGAAAAGTATCCTAAAGTCCAAGGTTAGAATCTAAAAATATGCTAAGGCACCCATATAGAAAAAAGTTAATTCCACAAAAACATGTCACATCATAAAGATGCTTACTGTGTAATATAATCCTTTTATATTGATATCTCTAATCAAGTAGGTTGCATACTGGTGCCATCAACCTATGTGCTTGATGTCTCTTACTTCGACTTCCTAGAAAATTAACTTGCTTTTAGAACACTGTGGACATGGATGTATTTATGCTATATGATTTCCATAAAATTTCCCGAGATATAAAATTTCCTTAATAAACAGAAGAGACAAATCCTTTCGCACATTATTCATTAATTCAATATTACTAATGATGAACCCCACATATCCTACTTCACCATGAACATCTTTTTTCATGGTTACATCAATATATCTAAGTGTGCGACTCCTAATAATCATTAATAATAATTTTAATGTCTAAGGGCCAATAAAAAAGTCCATAGATAATAACATCCAATGAAACATAAAAATGTGGATTTCTTATTGGCGGGTTTTGTTCTAATAATATTCTACTAGATATTACCAAGGGAATACACTATGAGAAGGTTACTCAAAGTCCTATGAGTCTCCACCTCTGATAGCCTACATCATTTGTGTCCATCAAATGACATTATTTGTATATACAAAATATATTCAAGAATAACATCCTATCACTTTCAGGTTATCATCATTACTGGGAAATGCTATGACCTTTTAGCATGACAACTACTCTAAGGACATTATCACATACCATGTCACATTGAAGAAAAATCATGATGTGATAAGTAGTTTATTAATATTCAAAACTATAAGTAAAATTTATCAAAAAGTACACATAATTTTGTTCTAGGGAACCAAATCCAATAAACTCCCACTTGCACTAGAGACAACTACTAACAACCTTAAGTATGCTAGCTCTCACATGATACTCATGCTTCTACTCAGATAGGCCTTTAGTCAAGGGGTCCACCATGTTCTCTTCGATGGATACTCTGCTTACTGGAAATTCACCCATATGATGGAAATTCCTTAAGAGGTGATACTTATAGAGTATGTGCTTTGTCTGTTGGTGTGATCTTGGCTCTTTTGTAAGATCCACCACTGTAGTATTATCACAATACAATGTGATAGGGTCTTTACTACAAGTTACTACATAAAGCTCCTAGAAAAAGTTCCAAATCTAAATGGGTTACTTGGATGCATCAAAATACACAATATACTTGGACTACATTATAGAATTAGTGCCAATTGGATGCTTTGAACTCTTCCAGATCACAACTCCCCTAATGAGATAGAAAATATATCCTGATTGTGACTTCAAATCATTCCCATTTGTCTAAAAATGAACATCAGTATAACCCCTGACAACCATCTTCTCATCTCCCCCATACACCAGGAACATATCCTTAGTTATTCTCAAAGACTTAAGGATATCCTTAAAAATATTCTAATGTTGTTCTCCGAGATATGATTTATATTTACCTACCATGCTCAATGCATAGGAAACATCAAGTCTAGTACATAACACGACATACATGATTGATCCTATCACTGAAGTATATGAGATCTTACTCATTATCTATTTATCTTATTATGTCTAAAGAAACATTTTCGTAGAAAGATTTAAACCATGTGACACTAGAACCAATCCCCTCTTGGATGGTCCCATACTAAATCTCATTAGTATCTAGTCAACATATGTACTTTATCTTAGTCCAAGAAGCCTCTTGGATCTATCATGAATTATCAGGATCCCTTGAATATAGGCTGCTTCTCTTATGTCCTGCATAGAGAAACACTTGTTTAACCATTCCTTAACTAATTGTACGAATGGTATTTCATTTAAAATATGTAATATGTCAACAACATATACTACTACATAACAACCACATTCCCACTAAACCTCTTATAAACCCATGGCTCACATTAATTATTTATAAAACCAGATTCATTGATGGATTCATCGAATTGAATGTTACATGACCTAGATTATTTCTTCAATCGATAAATGCATATCTACAACTGGAATATTATTTTGGAATCTTCTTTAAGGTTCCCATTAAGGAATTCAATTTATATATCCATATGTCAAATCTCATAGTCATTTTATGCTTCTATGACAAGTAAAATATTGATGGATTTAAATATAAAAATTGGTGAGAATGTTTCATCATAGTTAATTACATGACACTATTTAAACCCTTTAGCCACTATACTTAGGTACTCAATTTACCTTCCATATCCAGTTTCCTCTTGAATACCCATTTTCACCACACAAGATTTACATCAATCAGTGCATTAAATAGATCACAAACTTGGTTCTAATACATGGAATCCATTTTAGAATTCATGTCTTCATTCCATATTGTATCTTATGAGCTCTCTACTACCACCGTATAGTAGATAGGTTCATCATTTTCAACCAATAATGATTTACCATCCTCAACAACCAGAAAACCAAATCTCTCTAGTTCTCTTACCTATATTATTCTCCAACATAGTACTTGTGTTTTTTGAACTACTTATTCCATGGGGACCTATGGAATCTATTCCTATACCAACTCTTGTATAACTTGAACTTCAAAATCATTGAATTCAGTATTTCTCCAACTATACTTTTTGAGCATGTTCTCTCATTCAATAAAAATATTTTTTTAGATATAATCACTTTATTGTTTGAGGGGTTATATATGTAGTATCCCTTTTTTTCATTGGGATGCCCTATAAAGATACACCTCATCCCTAGGGTGCTAGTTTATTGCCTGATAAGTCCTTAACAAACACCTCACAACCCCATACATGGGTATATGATAAAACATGTCTCTTTTTTACTCCATAGATCAAACATAATTCCATTTTCCACTTTGGTACTCGGTTTAATGTGTATTCCATAGTTTTTAATGGATATCCCCAAAAGGATAATGGAAGATCATAATGACTCATCATCAACATTTCCATGTCCAAAAATGTACAATTACACCTTTCACTAACACCATTACACTATAGTGGATAAGGTGGAGTGAGTTGATATAGAATCCCAAACTCTCGTAGAAGGTAAAAGAACTCTTAGTTTAGATATTCACCACCTCGATTTGATTAAATCTACTTTACCTTCATATTAAGCTGATTCTCTACTTCATTTTTGAATTCCTTAAATTTTTAAAAGGATTTGGACTTATACTAAATCAAGTAAATATATCCATATATACTCAAGTCATCAATTAAAGTTATAAAGTAAGAATATAAACTTCTATATTCTACTGGAAATGGTTGACACACATCAGTGTGTACCAATCCTAGATGTTTTGTGGCCCTTTCACCCTATCCACTGAATGGTGGTTTTTTAATTTTTCCTCATAAACAATCATGACAACTATCAAGTGGTTTTATCTTAGAAGAGTCTAAATAACCATCATGATAGGTCTTTGTTAAATACTTTTCATTTAAATGACCAAGATGGTGATGCCACTACTGGGTGTTACATGAGTCATGTGAACATGATTCGTTTTTGATTTCCAACACTTGATTTTCATAATTTAATACATAAAGACCATTATTAAAATGTTCCATACCATAACATATGTTTTCCTTAGAAAACAAATAACATTTATTTCCAAATTTTAAAATAAACCCATATGTATCTAAACTTGACACATAAATAATGTTATTGGTAACTATAGGTATATAATAAAAATCTCTTAAAACCAAAATCAAACCTATTGTAAATGAAAGGTAGTAATCACCACTGGATAGAGAAGCTATCCTTACACTATTGGCAGCTCGCAGATCCACCTCTCCTCTGGAAATCTTCTATAATCTACTTAGTTCCTAAATTTGGATATAGATGTGAGTACCAAAAGATGAATCTAATACACAATTTATAGAAATGGAAAGAATACAATCGATAAAAAAATAAACCTTTATCTTTCCCTTACTTCTAGGTGTGGTTCCCCTAATAGTATCCTAGCTTTCCACATGAAAAACATATTGCCTCTTTTTCAGTACCCAGCCTCTGGATCTTCTTCTTCTTGGAAGTACGATGCTCATGAGCTTTAGATTGTTTATAAGTCTTGGGACCCTTTTTCTTGTTCTTAATTTTCTTATTCTTTATAAGGACTATGGGTTTGTCATTCCCCATGTCCTAATCCACTTGGAAAATCAAAGTAAGAAGTTTATAAATAATCTTCTCATTGTTTCTCATATTATAATTAACAATAAAGCTGGAGAAGGTCTTGGGTAGTAATGAAAGTATGATATCTGTATGCAACTCATCTATTAATTTATTCCCTAAGATGTCTAGGCATTAAATGTAGCCGATAATATTGACTACATGAGGCCTAACTAGCACAAAATCTCCAAGCTTAGTTGTAAAAAAAAGCATTAGAGATCTTATACCTCTCTTGTATCCCCTTCTCTTGATAGAGATCCTAAAGGTGAGATATCCTACTATTGGCATCCATGTCGTCATGTTGCTTCAAAATCTCATTGGACATGGATGATATCATGAAACACTAAGAATGCGTAGAATCATTTAGATTTTTCTCATAGATAGATAATTTTTCATCACTTTCCTCATTACCAAGCACAACTAGAAAAGGGTCTTCCAGAACATACAATCTCCATTAATGGTGAAGGATGACACGTAGGTGCGTTTTCCATTCTTGAAAATTTGTGTTGATGAGAAGGTTTTATTTCTCAATTATGAATCAGAATGATATGTTTAAGGTCATTTTAATTTTTTTTCTACAAAATAAGAGAAGAAAAATTTTAGTACATTATCAGATAAAATTTTGACAAATAAATAAATATTATATTTATTAGTCTCCCAATATTTTATCAAAACCCAATAGCCCTCACCATTGGATTCAGAATATTATCTTGTTTTGAAATTCAGAGTGGTAAGGATCCATATTCCCCTTCTCATTATCCCAACATTGGATAGTCACGAAACTTGAATGGTTTTAGGTAGGCATTCAAAATGCCAACTGTATTAACTCACAGTTCCTTGATTTACTGAGTGGACTCCACAATCCTTAAATCCTTAAATTGGATTTCCTCAGCCTTTTCCTCCCAGTCACACAAATTTATTATTTGGAAGTTAAACCTTTATTTTAACAAAGTTAATTCCACCCAAAATCTCAAATTAAAATTCCCTAATAATTGGAAAAATCCCAAATTTGGCCGGTCATGCACTTTGAACTATGGTTCACATTTAACAGAAGTAATGGCAGGATATACCGACTTAATATTTTATTGAGGGATTTTATCCTTTTATGTGTAAATTTACAGTTATTATCTTTATCACATGCTTGTTAATATTAAGTGGATTTAATTAAGTGATTAACCATTTCTTAGATAATATTTACACATAAGCTGGTTTATTTCAGTGCTATGTTGCAATCTCATTAATTCATTAATTATATGATCACGATAGGAAACCCATAATGAAATAATCATGAAACCAACATAAATAAAATAATAATGTGGTATGATCATGATCTCTTACTAGTGGTTAGTTTATCTAGTGGTTTATTAACTAATCATTGACCTAGGGGAAAAACACATTGAACCAATTAAGGTTCTTATTGAAGCATTCCACCAGTCCACCTATGTATCTCCTTGGATTGGGTTTTCCTCAGCTCTGAACGTGAACTGCCTACATTGTCTTGGGAGCTCCATACATTACATATAACTTTTACTCACATTCATGTGAGGGGAAAATGGGTTTAGATAAAAGAAACTTTGCGAACAAAAGCCCTACATAATGAAAAGAGGGAAGGCACACATGCTAAAAAGTTAATTTAATAATAAATTAATGGAAACCAATCACATACAAAAGGTTTTCTCTAGCTCATGATCATAAACATTCATGAATAAAATTACAAATTTAATAAAACTAACATTAAATTCAAAATAATTCTTATTTATGATATATCATACTCAAATTGATTAATTATTATCTTTAATTAATCAATCCATTTATCTTAAATCTCATCCGAATTTCCTTGAGATTCTCATCCATTATAATATTAATGAAATTAAATAAATTCATCTAAAATTATCTTTTTACACAAATGTACCTTGGAGGCAACATGGTGAATACCCATACGATTCTACCCAACATGTATTATAATCGTATACTGTTTTACTCTTGTGACATATGGAATACACTATTTATCACATAATTTCAAAACATGTAATTCACAGATGATTATATGAATTACAAGATTTTTTGATCACGTGGTATGTTTAAATTCACGTAGAGTAAAAACTTGTAATACAACTCAAAAATGATATGTTGATCAATACATTATGCAGATATTAATTAAAAATTTAAATATTTATTTATATTAAAACATATCACATGGTGTGTCTTATCATTATGACCAAATGAAAGTACATATCTCAAGGTTTACGTAGTAAAATAAATAAATTTTAAATATGTGTAACTTGGTATAAGTACATGTCATGTAGATTCGATCTACATGACATGTACACCTCTCACCATCTATCTGAGACACTTTAGAAGGGACTCAATGTGTAATCTGTACCTTGGAAAATTTGGAGTACACAACATGTCCAATGGTCCACAAGCTATGTGAACTTATAGTTACACGGTCACCAATTAGATAGTCCTTGTATGGAATACATGGCCCAACTACGACACAAAGGGACTGCATGCCATGTATATAGGCCACACATAGTGTAGTCTGGATGACTATGTGCCATTAAATTTTATTCAACACATGGTTAATTAAGTGTGTAATTAATGCAATAATAAATTCATAATATTGAATTGATTTTTTAATCAATTCTAATAAATTGAATGAGAATACATTGTGTGTAACTCCGGTTACATGGCATGTAGTCTGGTGTTGTCCGACCAAAAATCTTGGAACCACTAAATGAATTATTTTATTTTAAATAAAAAAAAATTTATTTTTCTTGATTAGATCTATGAGAAATGAAGGAGTAAGAAATAGATCTCAAAATTCAGATTAAAATAACGATCAAACTTGAATTGAAAAACTAAAATAAAATAAATAAATCACCAATGATATATAAATAATTATAAATAATTATGTGACATCTTTGATACCACTTTTAGGTTCTAAGAACAACATAAGCATGTGATTGGAGGTTCCCTACTGGAATTTTTTCCATGATCAATGATTTATCTGAGATTTAACACAATGTTGAATGTCATGATCAATAGAATTAAATAAAAGAATAAGAAAATAGAAATTATGCTACAACCAGAGGGAGGATCATCACATATTATTTATAATTAATTTAAATAATTAACGAATAAACTTTTTTGGAATTATTTATTCATTGATGAAACTAGTGATAGATCTGCAGTCCACCATCATTGCATTATAGAAACCAAGTGTAGATTTCCTCTAGTGGTTATCCACATGTGTTCCAAAAATCTATAAACATTAATGAATAAATCTTTGAGTGGTAGTACAATAGATCCTTTCACTTTCATTGTACACATTTGGTCTCTTAGAGAACCACTTCCAAAGCATTCTCCTTGATCTGGTAGAGGAGGATTGCTCTCCATTCTTGCGAGCGCTCTTGGAGAAGGGAGCTCTATAGGCTCAAGGGGTTTCTCCAAATCCTTTGTGCAAAACCAATACAAATGAATTGGATTAATGATAAAATAACATAACCAGGTTTATATATCTCTCGGGTTAAAATCAAATAATTTCACAATGTAAAATAATAATAATAATATAATTATTTCTCAACATGTGCTTAACTTTCAAATTATAATTAAATATTATTTAATCAAATAATATTAAATATTTATTATTTATCACCAAACCTAAAAACTCTATCCTACATTACTCCATAATATTTATCAGACCTTGAATAATGAATATTTATTTTTTAAATAAATATCACTGCATTATTCTCCAATAAATAAAAAAATATTATATTTATTAAACAGAAAATAAATATTTATATGCGATCAAGCATACATGAATAATTATTAAACCACATATAGGAATAATATTTATTCATACTGTTAAATAATAGATAATAGTATATTTTATTTAACTGAGATTCGAGATACATTTATTGTGTGGCCCTCTAGGCCTCTTTCTTAGTGGCATTAGGCGAATCAGCCTAAAGTCCAAGGTTAGCTTCTAGAAACAAACAATGGAACCCATAGAGAAAGAATTTAATTCCAAAATTATATCTCACCCCATATGTATACTTAATGTGTAATATAATCCCTTTATCGTGATTTCTATAGTCAAACAGGTTGCATAATGGTGCCATCAACCTATGTGCTAAATGCCTTTTTCTTTCAATTCTTTGAAAATGGACTTGTCTTTAGAACACCATGGAAATGGATTTATTTAGGCTATATAATTCATATCAAAGGGCCTGAGGTATCAAATTATGTTAATAAATAGAAGGGATAAATCCTTTATTTCATTATTCATTAATGAAATATTACCCGTGACACCCAACATATCCTACTTCACCACGAACATCTGTTGTCATAATTTTCATCAATACATATAAGTGTGCAACTCATAATACTCATTAATAATAATATTAAATTCTAAGGACCAATACACACATCCATATATAGGAACATCCAATGACACATATAAATGTGTATTTTCTACTGGTGGGTATCATTCTCATAATATCCTACAGGATATTACTATAGCAACCCAACCTTTTCTTACTTTACTATTACATAATTTTAAAGATAAACAACATAATAGTATTACACATAGAGGATCCAAAGGTTTAGTGTCTTTGGAGAACTAGGACCATACATAACTAATACAAAATCAAGCATAAACATTTAATTAATTTCATCTTTTTTGGCTTCTTATTGGAACTTGTCCTCTCCTTAGTACATGTAGCCACTTTAGGATATACTTCAAACGGGGTGAGATAGAATCCCAGTAAGAGGATAGATAATAACAGTATAGCATGGGGTGATCATAATCATAACATGGAAAAATATCATGAACATGAGAGGAAGAATAAATATAAGACTTGAAATTTGGCAATGCATAAAGATGAAACATCATGTCTTAGTGGTTAACTACCACACATAACTGTGAACCAATCTAGAATCTTGCTCACACATCATTTCATATTTACTCCTGAGATTCATCACTTTACCCAATGCATTGGATCACTGTATAATTCTGGGCGCACCCATCACATTTAATCATTCATATTGCGCTATATAATTCCGGGAACACCCTTCACATCATAACATTATCATTTATCATTCATGCCACAATGAAAATATAACATAAATGAACATAATAAAACCATGAAAAGGAATGGGTTTCATCTCATAATAACACATTCATAAACATTGGGTTCCCAAAATAATGAGGGAATAACATACTTGTTACAAGAACCGTCAATGTTGAATGAGAGGTAAAAGGTGTGTTCTTGAAAGAAAAGTTCTTTTGGAAAACATTTGGTTTTTCATAAATGCCAGTGAAAAACATGTATATCCAATAAAATTAAAGATAATGATGAAAAAATGATTTTTAAGAAGTAAACATATCAAAATTGAGTGAAAGAGGGAGAACCCAAAGGATGAATGTTGGGTTCGAGAGTTTCCCCTTACCATGTAACTGAATCCTTTCTTCTCTTTAATGTCCAGTATAATTACTTTATATTCATTAATTATAAATCCATAACATTTTGTACATTAATATGGTTCATTATGGTTTCATTAAGTGATTTTATGTGCCTTTGGATGAGTTATAGAGTTTAAAAACACTATTCGTGAATGTTTGTTTTTATGGTTTTCTTGAGTGGTTCACTTGTATTCTTAAATTGAAGTTTGGGTAGAACATGGGTAAACATAAAGAACTTATATTACATGTTATTAATGATATTACAGGAGTTTGAATGATTTTTAATTAATTATATTATATCCTTGTGGATGAATCATTAGATAAGAATTAAATGATGATTATTTGGGTTAATTTGGGCGGTTTTTCGATCACAACGAACTTGTTTTAACTTATCACTTAGTAATATGGACATAGGTTATTTATAGAACTTTAAATAGGATATAGTACATATAAAATATTCTGTTTTAACAATAAAAATGGTTTCACGTCCATATCTGAAGGTAGAAATGGAAGAAGAAAGCATGTCCTTCTTGAAGGTGATAAATTAACACCTCACGAACAACGTTCTCTTTAATAAAATAAAAGGAAGAGGGAAAGGGGGTTGGATGGTATAATATCAAACTAGCATCATAAAATTAAATTAGATGTATAATACTGGAGTTAAAATTCCATTTTGATGAAGATAGGTGGGGATAGATCAAGAAGTGAACTTGAACTTGAAAGGAAATTAAAGGAGAAGAGGGAGAGAAATTACCTCTTAAATCTTCCTCTTGAGATCCTCCTTAAGGGCGTATGGTTGGTCTTTTGATGATACCAGAAGCTCTTGAATGTGGGGGAGGGATAGGGAAGGTGTTTGGGTAGACTTTATAGAAGTCTTGAATCTTGAGAGGTGTGAGAAATGAGGGTGTGAAGGGTGGTTTTTTATAGTGGAGGGGAGAGGGGTTTTCCTAATATAAAATTCATTAGTTTATTATTTCTCTACAAGAAAAGTAATAGTGAGTATTACTTGACCAAAAATAGTAATTTTATCATGTGATCCCGAACCAATTGGTCTTACATCAGCAGAACATCACACATGACACTATAATTAGCTTATTTAGCTTATTTTTTTTGTAAATTATGGTATTTCACTATTCATTAAAAATTTAAGTATTTAAGAAAAATCCAAAAAATTTATCCCAACCATTTTTCAACGTGTATAATCCAAAAATAAATTCCATTTTTCAAAAATAATTTTCTAAATATGATTAATTTAATATTTAAATAAAATCATGGTTTACTACATAAAAAACAGGTTTTAAAACATTCATTTACTTATTCTAAAATATAGGTACATCAAAATTTCACATGAATATTATTTTTATACTATCATATGTAAGGTTACTATTAATTAGGGTATATCACTATCCATAAGGGTATGTTACTATTCATAAGGGTAGGTTACTATTCACCAAAAAATATTTTTGTTTCATTAGACTCAAAAAATCATCATAAACACAACCGTGTATGTCAGATTTTCAAAATTCCAAACACAAAGGTGACAAAATTATGTTTAAAGGTCACTTATCAGTTAGTTGTTAATTATGTTGTGTTTTGATGTTATTTTATGTAATAATTATAAGAAGGGAATTTCCATTGAAAAACTTTGGGTCGTTACATTCTCCCCCCTGAAGAAATTTCACCCTCGAAATTTTACTTTACATAAATAGGTGAGGGTACTTCTCCTTCATTGCCTCTTCTGGTTCCCAAGTTGCATCCTCAAACTTATGGTTCCTCCACAACACTTTGACAAGATTGGTTGTCTTGTTGCGTAGAACCTTATCTCTTCGATCCAGAATCTTTACTGGATGCTCCTCATAGGAGATATCATCTTCCAGCTGCACCACCTCTGAGTTTAGTACATGTGAGGGGTATGATATGTACTTCCATAGTAATGATACCTTGATCCATATTCGGTGGAAGTGTAAGACGATAGGCCACAGATCCTATGCGGTCAAGGATCTTAAAGGGGCCAATATACCTTGGGATAATATTTCCTTTCTACCCGAATCACATGACTCTCTTGCATGGAGATATTCAAAGGAAGACTTTATCTCCAATGTCGAACTCCAAGTCCCTTCGAAGATTGTCAGCACAGCTCTTTTGCCGAATATGAGCAGCTTTGATGTGTTTCTGGATGACTTGAACCTTCTCTGTCAACTCTTGAACAAGATCGGGTCCAAATATCTTTCATTCTCTAACCTCATCCCAATAGGTTGGAGTTCTACACCGCATCCCATAAAGAGCTTCATATGGATCCATCTGAATACTCAAGCGGATGCTATTGTTTCCTGATAACTCAACCAATGGTAGATACTGATCCCAAACACCTTTGAATTCAAGAGAGTATGCTCTTAGCATATCTTCGATTGTCTGGATAGTATTTTCAGATTGGCCATTAGTTTGGGGGTGATAGGCCGTGCTAAAATTTAATTCAGTACTCAAATCATATTGAAGCCTCCTCCAGAATTTAGATGTGAACCTTGGATCACGGTCAGAGACAATTGAGAGTAGAACACCATTCACTCTCACCACTTCCTTCACATATATCTTTGCAAGTTGTTCAAGAGAGAGATCTTCCTGAATATCGATAAAATGGGCAGTCTTGGTGACTCGGTCAACCACAAAACATATCACATTATTTTCCTTTGACTTCTTCAGGAGACCCGTGACAAAGTGCATAGTAACGTTTTCCCATTTCCACATGGGTATAGGAAATGAATGCATCATACCTTTTGACGTTTGTCGCTCAGCTTTAACTTGCTGGCATACGAAGCACCTTGATATATATTCCGCAATCTCCTTCATCATGTTATCCCACCAGAAGTGTTCTCAGAGATCACGGTACATCTTGGTACTCCCAGGATGGATAGAGAAAGTTGAGCTATGTTCATTATCCAATAGCTCCTTCTTTATCCCGGGCGATGAAGGCACACAAATCCACGTTCCAACCTGAATCACACCATCATCGTCGATATGGAACTCTTGCATATTCCCTTCCTTTACTGCATTCACCCTCTTTTGTATCTCCACATCATCCCTTTGTGCTTCCTTAATCATCTATTAGATGGATGGTTGAACAATCATTTGGGCATGGTAGGATTTATCCCCTACCATTATGATTTCCAAATCCATTCTTTGCATATCCAAGAAGATAGGGTCTTTGTCAATCCGAAGCATGGAGAGAGTAGTAGGTTCTATTTTTCTTAGAGCATCAGCTACCATGTTCGCCTTTCTAGGATGATAGTGAATAGACATATCGTAATCCTTGATTAGATATAACCACCTCCTTTGACTCATGTTGAGATCCTTTTGTGTAAATATATACTTTAGGATCTTATGGTCGGTGTGTATGTCACACTTCTCACCATAAAGGTAGTGCTCCATATTTTCAAGGAAAAGATCATGGCTGCCAGCTCTAAATCATGCATCGGGTAGTTCTACTGATGGATCTTTAACTGTCATGAGGCATAGGCTATCACATTATCATTTTCAGGAGTACACAACCCAAGAATTTCTTTGAAGCATCACTCTATATCATAAAAATTTCTCCACTTTTTGGTAGTGTGAGTAAAGGTGCTATGATCAGCCTTCTCTTTAGCCCCTTGAATCTTCCCTCACATTCTTCCATCAAGACATACTTTACCCCTTTCCTTGTTAACTTAGTTAGCGGGCTTGACAATCGTGAGAGGTTTCTCAAAAAATTTCAGTAGTACCCAGTTAATCCAAGAAAACTACGGATTTCTGTGACACTAGAGGGCCTGGTCCATTCCTCAATCACCTTTTTCTTTAAAGGATCCACAGAAATTCCCTCATTTGAGATCACATGTCCCAAGAACGTGACTTGATTCATCCAAAAGTCACACTTGATGAACTTGGAATACAACTTTTCCTTTCTCAATGTCGCCAACACAAGTCATAGACGTTCTTCATGTTCCTCCTTGCTCTTGGATTAGATTGGAATATCATAAATAAAAACTACCACAAATTTTTCTAGGTAATGTATAAAGACTCTAGTCATCAAATCCATGAAGATTTCATGGGTATTAGTAAGTCCGAAGGGAATCACGAAAAACTCATAGTGCCCATACCTTGTACGGAAGGTAGTCTTCTGAATATCTTCCTTCTTCACCTTTACCTAATGATATCCAGAACAAATATTCACTTTTGAGAAATATTGAGCACCTGTTAACTGATCGAACAAGTTGTCAATCCTTGGAAGAGTATACTTGTTCTTTATGGTGATCTTGTTGAGTTCCTGATAATCGATACATATCTGCATTATTCCATCCTTCTTCTTCACAAAGAGCACTGGTGCACCCCAAGGTGAGGCACTAGGGTGTATGAACCCTTTTTCTAGATGCTCTTCCAGCTGCTTCTTTAACTCCTCCAGTTCTATCGGATCCATACTATAAGGACACTTAGAGATAGGATCATCTCTAGGTATGAGTTCAATTGAGAACTCTACCTCACAGTCTGGGGGAATTCCAGGTAACTCTTCAGGAAATAAATCACCATATTCCCTCCCGATGGGCATTTCCTCAAAGTTGGAACTTTCCTTCAACTCAACCGTTTGGGTGAGGTATTCTTCTTCATAGGGAATCAACACCCATGCCATTGAAGGATTTTTCCAAGGAGATTCATGATCTTCCTTGCATTTGTAGAGGAGTATGGGATTGTTTGGAATATGAAATGATATTTCCTTTTTCCGAAAGTTGATACGTGCTCTATATAATGAGAGCCAATCCATTCCCAATACAGTATCAAATTCCACCAAGGGAAGCATTATGTGATTTTCCGGAAGAATCTTCCCACATACTCCAACAGGATAAGAGTCAAACACTTGTGTTGTAATTATTGCACCACTTGGTGTTTTTTCAGATATCTATACTTCAAGGTTTCAGGGATTCGATTCTATAGTTCCAGAAAACTTGCAAGATAATAAGGAATGCATAGAACCAGAATTAAATAAGACTTTTTCCATTCTTGAGTGTATAGGAAGTGTACCTTATACGAATTCATTATCATGCTCCACCTCCGTATTATTGATGGCATAAGACTTACCTTGTTCCATTGGCTTTGGTGGCTACTAACACTGATTACCCTTGAGAACTCGATGTTTAGTGCATTAGTTTGCATAGTGCACTAGCTCCCTACAGCTATAGCATTGAACCATGAGTGGTTCTCTCCTTTCATTGGATACATTATCCTTCCTTTTTGTGTCTTTTATACACTCTTTATCACGTTGTCCTTCTTTCCCACACTTAAAGATCTTCCCTTTCCCTTTCAGTCAGTTCCCATGGTGCAACTTCCCACATTTTTGGCATGTGGGTCGTTGAGTTTTCTTCCCACTTTTTTAATTAGATTCACCAGCTTGAAACTCCATCTTTCTTTTCTTATCACCATAGCCATGGGACCATTATCCAAACTACATCTCCATTTTGAGAGCACACCGAAAAACTTCTCCATAACTGCAAAAGTCTAGAATTGCGAGAGCCTTTCGAAGGTGTGGTTTTTAATCCACTAAAGAATCTATCAATTTTTCTATCATTGTTGATAACAAAACCTGAAGCGTACCTTGCATGCATTTTGAAATTCGCTTCATAGGTTGTGACAGATTCTCATTCTTTTTTCTTGAGATCCATTAATTCTATCGCTGTCTTCGTACGGAGAGTTTTTGGGAAATACATATTAAGAAACATTATATTAAAGTCTTCCCATTCCATCTCTTCAATTTACTCCCTTGGCTTGGTGTTCTTAATAAAATCCCACCATTGATCAGATTCTCCATATAGACGATAAAAGGCTAGGGTCACCTTCTCCGTCTCAAAACAGTGAAGCACAAAAAAGAACTTCTCTATAAAGTTTAACCACTGTTCCACAACTAGTGGATCAAAATATCCACAAAACGTTGGTGGTCATTGCCATATAAAACATTTGATATACAGTTTCTCCCTCTTTGGAGAAGGATGGAATTCTACATTATTATGGTTATTGTTCATAACCTGAGATAATTGGGTAATCATTGCCATGAAGTTTTGAACTCCACCTCCCAAATCATTGGGGATTTTTTTTTTCGGGAAATCGTTGCATTGGCCCTCGCATGAATTGTTGTCCTGGTGTCTCCTGGTTCCCACCATTTTATAAAATAGAAAAGGTTAGAACAAAACATAAGTAAAGAAGCCATGAATAACTTATTCATTTAAACAATTTATACCAAAAACGTATCATATGGGATCCCTATGTAAATATTCTTGTGTGAATATTTGTACTTAGTCTCATCCTGTAGGTTTTCCCTAGGGTTCAGTAATCCTTATTTCCAAATCAACTAAGCTTTTCCTCTGATACCAACAATAGCGACCCAACCTTTTCTTACATTACTATTACATAATTTTAATGATAAAAAACATAATAGTATTACACATAGAGGATATAAAGGTTTAGTGTCTTGGGAAAACTAGGACCATACATAACCAATACAACATCAAGCATAAACATTTATTTAATTTCTTCTTCTCTAGCTTGTTATTGGCACTTGTCCTCTCCCTAGTACATGTAACCACCTGGGGATATACATCAAAAGGGGTGAGATAGAAGCCCAATAAGAGGATAGATACAAACAATATATCATGCGTTGATCATAATCATAACATGGAAAAAGATCATGAACATGAGACGAAGCATACATATAAGACTTGAAATGTGGGAATGCATAAAAATGAAACATCATGTCTTAGTTGATAACTACCAAACATACTTTTGAACCAAGAAACCATCTTGTTCACAAATCATTTCACATTTACTCATGAGATTCATCACTTTACCCAATTCATTGGAGATCTTTATAATTCTGGGCGCACCCGTCACATTTAAACATTCATATTGCGCTATATAATTCCAGGCGCACCCGTCACATCATAACATTATCATTTATCATGAATGCCACAATAAATGTATAACATAAATGAGCATAATTAAACCATGAAAAGGAATGGGTTTTATCTAATAATAACACATTCATAAACATTGGTTTCCCAAAATAATGAGGGAATTGCATACATGTTACAAGAACCGTCAATCTTGAATGAGAGGTAAAAGGTTTGTTTTTAAAGAAGAGTTCTTTTGGAAAACATTTGGTTTTTCCTAAATACCAGTGAATAACATATATATCCCAGAAAAGTAAAGATAATGATGAACAAATGATTTTTAAGAAGTAAACATATCAAAATGGAGTTAAAGAGGGGGAACCCGAAGGATGAATGTTGGGTTCGAGAATTTCCCCTTACCTTGTATCTGAATGCTTCCTTCTCTTTAATGTCCTGTATAATGAAATTATATTCATTAATAAGAAATCCAGAACCTTGTGTAAATTAATATGGTTTATTATGGTTTCATTAAGTGATTTTATGTGCCTTTGGATGAGTTATATAGTTTAAAAATATTATTCGGGAATGTTTGTTTTTATGGTTTTCTTGAGTGGTTCACTTGTATTCTTAAATTGATGTTTGGGTAGAACATGGGTAAACATAAAGAACTGATATTACATGTTATTAATGATTTTACATGAGTTTGAATGATTTTTTAAGGAATTATATTAGATCCATGTGGATTAATCAATAGATAAAAATTAAATGATGATTATTTGGGATAATTTGGGCGGTTTTTCGATCACAATGAACTTGTTTTAACTTATCACCTAGTAATATGTACATAGGTTATTTCAAAAACATTAAATAGAACATAATACATATAAAATATTCTAGTTCAACCATTAAAGTGGTTTCATGACCAGATCTGAAGGTATAAATGGAAGAAGAAAGCATGTTGTTCTTGAAAGTGATAAATTAACACCTCACGAACAACGTTCTCTTTAATAAAATAAAAGGAAGAGGGAAAGGGTTTGGAAGTTATAATATCCCATTAGCATCATAAAATTCCATTATATGTATAATAATGGAGTTACAATACCATTTTGATGAAGATAAGTGGGGAGAGATCATGAAGTGAACTTGAACTTGAAAGGAAATTAAAGGAGAAGAGGGAGAGACATTACTTCTTAAATCTTCCTCTTGAGATCCTCCTTAAGGGCCTAAGCTTGGTATTTTGATGAGACGAGAAGCTCTTTAACGTGGAGGAGTGCTAGGTAAGGTGTTTGGGCAGAGCTTAGAGAATTATTGGAGCTTGAGAGGTGTGAGAAATGAGGGTGTGAAGGGTGGTTTTTTATAGTGGAGGGGAGAGGGGTTTTCTTAATATAAAATTCATTAGTTTATTATTTCTCCACTAGACAAGGAATAGTTAGTATTCCCTGACCAAAAATAGTAATTTTATAAGGTGATACCGAACCAAGTGGGCTTACATAATCATAACATCACACATGACACTATAATTAGCTTATTTAGCTTATTTTTTTTCTAAATTATGGTATTTTACTATTCATCAAAAAATCAAGTATTCCAGAAAAATCCCAAAAATTTACACCAACCATTTTTCGATGTGTAGAATCTAAAAATTATGTCCATTTTTAAAGAATAATTTTCAAAATATTATTAATTTAATATTTAATTAAAATCATGGTTTACTACTAAAAAACAGTTTTTAAAACATTCATTTACTTATTCTAAAATATAGGTACATCATAGGTTCACTCGAATATTATTTTTATAATATCATAGGTAAGGTTACTATTAATTAGGGTATATCATTATCCATAAGGGTATGTTACTATTCATAAGGGTAGGTTACTATTCACCAAAAATTATTTTTGTTTCATTAGACTCAAAAAATCATCTTGAACACAATAATGTATTTTAGATATTCAAAATTCCAAAAACAGAAGTGAAAAATTATGTTTAAAGGTCACTTATCACTTATTAGTTCATTATGTTGTGTTTTCATTTTAATTTATGACATAATTATAAGAAGGGAATTTCCATTGAAAAACTTTGGGTCGTTACAATTACAAAGGGCGTACACCATGAGAAGGTGTCTCAAAGTCATCTGAGTCTCCACCCATGATAGGCTATATCATTTGTGTACCTCAAATGATATCATCCAGCTATAGAAAATATATTAAATAATAGTGTTGTATCACTTTTGGGTTCTCATCATAGCGGAGAACTACTATGACCTTTTAGTACGACATCTACTCTTAAGACATTAGCACATACTATGTCACAAAGTAGAACAATCATGATGTGATAAGTAGTTTAATAGTATTAAAAACATTGAATAAAAATTATCATAAAGTACACAATATTTGGTTCTATGGAATCATCACCAACAATTTTAAAATTAATCATGAAATATGGTTATGAAAAATGAACCATGTTATAATCATGGAGACAATATGTCGTACCTATGCATGAGTAACATTTCTAGTTTTTAGTGATCATTATAGAAAGAAGGTAAGTAATATTTTACCTTTAAATAATGATTATACTATAATTTATAAAATATTATTTCTTTATATATACTTCTTTATGTCATCCACATGGAGTGGTAATGATAAGAGAGCCACACCACTTCTTAAAGGTAGTAGTCCACACGTACGTGAACGATGTTATCATGTTCTAGTGTAATAAAGAAAACAATACATATGATTTTTTAAAGAAGTTTAATATTTCAGGAATATCTTAATTATTTAATTTAAATCACATATATTTATTAACATTATCCTTATTACCTTCCATGCACTGATTTAGTTAAAGAGTATTCACATCGATTCATGAGGCGGTAGTCCACCGTACAAATGAGTGACACTATCATATCACCTAAATAATGGAAATTAAAAATGTAATATATGATATAATTATTATAGAGGTATAATTTTATTAGAAATATCATATATATACATTTTATCAATCATCATACCCAACTGTGAAAGGTGTTGATGGAAAACACATGACATCAGTTGTTGAGGTGGTAGTCCATCATACACACGAGCGACATTATCATTTGCAATTTGGGGGAAGAGGAGATATATTTAGGTGATGAAAATAAAATTATAAAATATTATTATATGGGAGATACTGGTGTTATTATATAATCATAAATGGATAAGATATTAAGGTGTTGGAATAAAAAATAAAATAAAAACTCATAATTTGGAATTTGGCCTCTTCTCGGACCACCTCTTTAGGATTATACCTAAATTATTCATAGAATTGATTAATGACAGAAAATGTCACAAACTAGGCCAGGTCGCCATCTGACCCGGCGCCCGACCTGGTCCGTGACATGGCCCGAAGGGTGTTCTCGATCCCCACGGGCTGACATAAGTGCCCGGGTATAAAGAGTAACCTGTGGGAACGGTTTACCCGAAATAGTATACACAAACACTAACAAGATAATAAAATGAAACTAGGAAATTTACAACCAACCAGACCATTGCACTGAAATCAAATTTAAAGGTTTATAACTAGAACCAACGTCCAAAAATAAACGACAAAAAAAGTGACTAAAACTCTAACTCAAACCTCCAAGTGACAAGAGTGGTGTAGCATCCGCACTCCACAACTCCAACCTGCATGAGAAGACCATCAATGTCCAAAACCACCATCGCTGAGCACGACGCACAACCTGGAATACACAAGAAACAATGTCTACATACACCTGAAGGTGTATGCAGGGTGTGAGCGAAAGGCCTAGTAGGACGTCACCCAATAAAAAGGTTCCATGCCACAACATCAAAAAGATAATTTAATGTGATTATTAAAATTATACTTCTAAAATGTTTTTAAAGAAAACAATTACAAGATAAAAACTAAAAAAACTAATAGAACTCATTTCACAAACCCGATTTGAATGGGAAAGAGAAAAATTCATCAAGGACATACATACACATACTCCCGCACACACACGCACGCACGCACATATACTCACACACACACACAAGTGGTCCTCCATATGCCGACGAAAGGCACCAAGACATTTATGGTAGAGCACTATGGGTAAATCCCCTAAGGACCATCTAGCTCAAGTGGGACGCTAGAACCTCGTGTCTCGATGAAATGTGTCTTAGAAACCACGACCCTCAGAAATGTGGCTTAGAAGGCCACGAACCTCAGAAAACGTGGCTTAGAAGGCCATGAACCTCAGTCATCATATGTTTAGTTAGTGTTATAATCGTCAATACAGCTAAGTGAAATAGGGACGATACCCATCCGGCTCACTAGCGCACTAGTTCTAGTCTGCCCAACTAGATACCCAGGGTTTTCCCTTGTGCTCAAAAATGTTCCACATTCACATAACACATCACTTTCACATTACACAAACCAAACATGACACTAAACAAAAATGTCACCACTTGCATACGAATGCACTATTTCAAATACACACGCACACCAAGGACATGTCTCATTTTTTAAAAATAAACCACTTTAAAAACAATGAACGCGTATTAAACTCCTTCAAAATACCATTTTCGCATCATATAAATGTATCAAAGAATCATTTGAGATATTAATGAAATCGTTTCAAGAAAAACCAAGAAGACTTTACACTAAAAACCACTTGATTCTATGTAGAGGTGTCACTTTAAAACATGATACACGAGGTAACCATATCAAAACTTGTTTTCTATTATTCAAACAATTTTTCATTTCAATTTCAAAAGTACAAAATAAGGAAAATACACCAAAATTGATTCATTTTACTTTTAAAATGTCTATTTAAATACACAAACTCCTAAAGTGACTTGAAAACACCTTTTTCACCTACCAAAAAACCCTCAAAAACCTTTCAACCATGTTTCGCACTCAAAACACCACTTAGAAAAAAACATTCCTCAATATATAAAACACATCCCTTGCAAATGAAACCATTAGAAAATTAATTTCACAAATTAACCATTCTAAAACCTCAGTGGAACTCTATAAAAAATTATTAAACACTTCTAAAATTTACCACAACAGAATCGAAAGAAAAAAAACATGACAATTTCAAAAAAACCAAGTGCAATTTTCATCACGCACGCATGTCACAACGTTTTCAAAACACATTTCTCAAAACCTCTACATCACTAACAAGAATTTTTACCACAAAACACATATAAATGAAAAGATTATATTACTCCTAAAAACCCATTTTATTCAAAAGAGCATACCAAATCATTTTAAACACAACTCGCATCATGAAACTAAACCATAGAACATATTAAGTTTAACTGAACAAACAAATTAAATTATCTAAACGATGAAAAGGCATGGAACCACCTACCTCAGTGTAGGAAAATTCTGAATATTTGGTGCTCAACTCCAAATGCACACGAAATGCACCACAACGAATTCATGAAGAACATAATTCAAGAATTTGGACCACAAATTTCAATATAGAACCTAAAGAATCAAAATATAGGTGATTAAATCCTTACAAAGAGGAGGGTTTTACCAAAAGATCCCGTTGCCAGAACTTCAATGGAAAGGAGTAAGGAGGTTGCTGGTATGGGCCACGGCGCAAGGGAACAGCCCATCAAAAGGGTGGCGCAGCGCGAGTCCATTCAAGGGGGAGGTAGCGAGATCGAAAAAGGGAGAGAGGGAGACCGGTGCATGGTTGCCGCTGGATAGGAGTTTCGGGCGAGCGGCTAGCTAGGATGGGGGTCGATGAGCAGGCTAGCCGGGAGGGGCGACGATGCAAATCCGAGCACGAGCAGGGGGTCCGTGCGGCGATGCGAGCTGGGAACAGAGGTGCGGCTGGTCTAGTGAGCGGCGCGAGCGAGGAGGCCAGTGGGGGTGTGGCTCGTTCTAGGTGGCTGGACAGGAGTGCAGGGGGGATGGTTCACAACGCCGGAAGAGGGAGCTCACCGGGGTGCGTTCGGGGCGGCACGTAGGTGCTTCAACAGAGCTGCTCGTTGGGGGGAGGAAACACCAGTGGGGGGGGGGGTCACGATGGGAGCGGGGAGTTCGATGGTCACAGGCTATTTCCAGAGACCTCTGCACAAGGTAGAGGGCGCCACCGGACAGGAGCTGGGTGACGACCTATTAAGGAAGAAAAAAAAGGGCGCTGGGCTTCGCCGGTGAAGGCAAGGGGTGGGCGACGTACCAGGAGGATGGCGCGACACAACATCACGCAGGAGGTATTTGGGTGCGGTGCAAGGGGGTTCCCTTGGGGTAGTGGGAGGCGCGACCTAGGAAAAAAAACAGGGGGGTCCAAACCCTACCCTAAAAGAGGGAAAAAAAGAAGTAAAACAAAACAAAAAATAAAATAAGACTGATATAAATTACCAATATTCATAATATTATTATTATTAAACTAAAACCTAAAAAAAATAAGTATTACAATATTAATAACTTAATAAATTTTATAATCTTAATTAATAATACTAATATTATCAAACATTATTATTCTTATTATCCTTAAAAAAGCTTCTTATACATTTTTTTACTTCTTATTTTCATTTTTATTTCCATTTTTTTCAATACATTTATTTAACCACCTTGATCATCAGGCAAGTCGTGTTGTTAACCGAGCGAGGTCATGCGGCGACCCATCAAAGTTGTGTGGCTTCAACCGTGCGCCACCCATGCACCGGACACCACCACGCCTAAAATTTTAATTTATTAGCAGAAAGTAAAAATTTTAATTGGACTCAACCCGCACTCCGAAAAATATTTGCACAAGTGAAAACAAATAATAAAAATAATAAATAAATATAGTTTTAGAAATATAGTTGTGACAATTCTACCCATCATAAAGCTTTTTGTCCCCGGAAATCCACAACTAAGGGTGAGACCCAAAGTAGGAAACGACACCCCCTTGGGGTTCAAAAGGTCTCCCCATGAAAAGCAAGTGAAAAGAGGCAAACACATCGTGCTCAGAGATAGAGACTCGAGGAAAACCTCAAGGAACCCATAAAACACTTATCGCTAAGTGTCACCAGCCCTAGAATGCTAGAACACCTCCAGCTGATTTCTTAAGGAAATGAACTATCGCACCGACAGAAACCAACTTGACAAGCTGAAACATCTCAAGCACTATTAAATGAAAAATACACCAATTGGCTAGAATGAACAAACAAGATCAAACCACGTCCATGGAACACTCTTATCACTTATCACCAAGTCATATTTAAAAACAGAAGCAAAAGAAAAACATGGGGAGGGCTGAGGGGCTCCCCACCATTTGGAACTCACTGGCGCTCGAAACGAGACTGGAAAACCAACACGGGGAGGTTCGAGTAGACTCCCCGCCATTAAAGAAAATTCTAGCACTGATTCATTCTAGAGACACTCGCGTGAAACCCAATGTGGGTCTCCCCACCATTAAGAACCTACCAACACCCAATGAGAGACTACAAAACCAACATGGGGAGGTCCGGGCGGACTCCCCACCATTCAGGAAAGGCCAATAGCAATTTATTCCAGAGACCTTTGTGCGAGACCCATCGTGGATCTCCCCGCTATTAGAACTAATGGAAGGTACAAACTTGGTCAATTTTCTGATGGTGACCAAACACCCCACCACAAGGGGCGGCGAGGGTGGGGCCTGACCACCCGGGCGTCAAAACCACGACCCAAGACCTGACCAACACATCCACATCTCGGGATGAGCATTATAGAATTTTGGGATTGATTTCCCAAACAGACTCTCAAGGAACAATAAAAGTGATTATATCTGATGGGGCACTACCCCCAAGACATCAAGGCATAGAGGCGGACATGCCTCCACATAGTCACCGAAACCTTACGCAACCATATGGTTCATTCGAAACAGAAAAACCATAGAAAAAAATTTAAGATGCTTCCACTTTCAACACCGATGACAGAAATAAAGTCGGGGTCCCATACACTCCTGGGGTTCCTAACCACGCGCCAGCTTCACTCTGAGGCATATGGCTGGAGCCCTGGTGTTTGAAGCATCTCATGCTTCGTAGTCAGGTATTGAAGACTCCTGAATGGAGCTTCTCTTTTAGGTGTCACACGCAACCGCACTGCAACTGAGACAACACCAGTAAACACAACACATTACGACATCCAACTGATCATACACGGAACATTCACCAACACAAGGGCTGAAATGGTGCATGCGCATCACCATTTGTTACACTGTATGAGAACAAAACACCACAAATAGTCACCTGAATATGACCATTACTATTTAGAGGAACATTATTCGGAGAGGGACTTCAAACTGAGTCTTAAACAACACATGATTCCTGCAATCGCCCGTACCATCCCCATGTGACTGGGCCTGCCATGCTAGTGGCCTAACATAGACCATTTCATAAATGAAACCAATGAAGGACTAAAGGTTATTTAGAATAGTGGCCCGTACAGGCCACCCCATGATGCTTCCACATTTCCCCACTGGGATCTCCTTCACCGTTTCCAAACAGAACTTTCAAATTAATGAGGTCAAACTTCACCCTTGACTATCAAAGGGAACTCACACTGCAAGACGTCACCAAACATGACCCTTGCGGCTAATGGAAGTACTACAAAGACCTTCAAGACACTGGTCAACAGTGATAATTCTGAATCGCATTCACCCTTCCCCGCTAGATTTCCTTTCGCTGTTTCCAAGGTAAACCTTCAAACACAACGACGTCAAATTTCATACCCGACAACTAAGACAAATAAAATAAACCAAATCTCCAATCAATTCCCCTCGCGCCTGTCATCCCGTTGTGAGGTGATCTGCTTATTTGTGAAAAGGAGAGGTGTGTTCAATTCTAGAATCCAAGAGGAGATTCCTCTGATCAACTAGAAGGTCGGACAACGGCGAGTTGCCTATGGCCACACTTCAATCAAATGTCAACACTTTACGGGGGGCGTACACTAGTCAATAAAGAAGAACATGGACCCAAATCAAACTGGTCCAATGATCAAGACATACTACAGGCAAACACTAAACGTACAGGGGAAACCACTGCAAGGGCTCCCCATTGTACTTTTCAAAAGAAATAACTAGTTACACGCTTGCATACCAACTTACAAATAAGAATTCAAACTCGGGACACAAATCATTCAGAAAGGATCCTCGGCTCAAAACACCTCACATAAAACACTTCCAAAAATAAAAGGACACATCACACGACCACCGATTATTAAGACACCAAATTTTCATTTAACAAAACATTTTGAAAATAAGCAAAGCTTGTAGGTTGCACAAACACCAATGGTGTCCCATGGGCCTCACACATGCATGTTCTCGTGCCACACTGACACCCACCTCATACCATCCAGGCACTCATCCGCTCGTGCCATTAACCCTTTTTTCTCCCCATATATACCCATGCATGTGGTTGCCCACGAGAGCACCAATGATCAAAACCGAACATTCCATTTTTCAAAACCAAAACATCCAACCCACACTTTTCAAACCTCATACCTCATTTTCTTTTTAAAGTGATTTATTTGAAAACATTTTCCAAAACATTTTCCAAGACCAAATAATTTTTTACTTAAAAACCAAAATTCCACAGTTCCAAAAAAATGAGGAATGGTGCAAGAGAAAACTAGTGTCAGAGGGTGAATGGAACATATAGTTGGCATCCATACGCCAATCACGCCACTGCCACGGAGGGTATTCTAGGACAACGTCCCCGGCTCCACATGGCTTGCCAGACCCTGCGAGCTCACTAGAACCACTGACCCTACTCCATTTTCATTTACCCAAGACAAGATTAACCACAAGAACCAAGGACTCATAAAAACCTCAACTTATGTTGGTAACTCGATTCCCACCATGTGGTGTGCTGGCCAGGCACATTTATCATAGCTAGAACGTCGAGTTCTGACAACCTTAATTTTGGTCTACTCTGACTCTATCTCAAAATAAAACGACCCAAGAGAGCAAACCCTTCCCTCTGATACCATTTTTTCACAAACCAGGCCGGGTCGCCATCTGACCCGGTGCCCGACCCGGTCCGTGACATGGCCGGAAGGGCATTCCCGATCCCCACGGGCTGGCATAAGTGCCCGAGTATCAAGTGTAACCAGTGGGAATGGTTTACCCAAAATAGTATACACAAACACTAACAAGATAATAAAATGAAACTAGGAAATTGACAACCAACCAGACCATTGCACTGAAATCAAATTTAAAGGTTTACAACTAGAACCAACGTCCAAAAATAAACGACAACAAAAGAGTCTAAAACTCTAACTCAAACCTCCAAGCGACAAGAGTGGTGTAGCATCCGCACGCCACAACACCAACCTGCACGAGAAGACCATCAATGAACAAAACCACCATCGCTGAGCACAACGCACAACCTAGAATACACAAGAAACAAAGTCTACATACACCCAAAGGTGTATGCAGGGTGTGAGAGAAAGGCCTAGTAGGACGTCACCCAATAAAAAGGTTCCATGCCACAACATCAAAAAGATAATTTAATGTGCTTATTAAAATTATAATTCTAAAATGTTTTTAAAGAAAAAATTTACAAGCTAAAAACTAAAAAAACACTAATAGAACCCATTTCACGAACCCGATTTGAAAGGGAAAGAGAAAAATTCATCAAGGACATACATACACATACTCCCGCACACACACGCACGCACTCACATATACTCACACACACACACACACAAGTGGTCCTCCATATGCCGATGAAAGGCACCACTAAATTGATGGTAGAGCACTATGGGTAAATCCCCTAAGGATCATCTAGCTCGAGTGGGACCCTAGAACCTCGTGTCTCGGTGAAACGTGGATTAGAAACCACGACCCTCAGAAAAGTGGCTTAGAAGGCCACGACCCTCAGAAAACGTGGCTTAGAAGGCCACAACCCTCAGTCATCATATGTTTAGTTAGTGTTGTAATAATCAATCTAGCTATGTGAAACAGGGACGATACCCATCTGGTTCACTAGCGCACTAGTTCTATACTGCCCACCTAGATACCTAGGGTTTTCCCTTGTGGTCAAACATGTTCCACATTCACATAACACATCACTTTCAGATTACACAAACCAAACATGATAGTAAACAAAAAGGTCACCACTTGCATACGAAAGCACTATTTCAAAGACACATGCACACCAAGGACATGTCTCGTTTTATAAAAATAAACCACTTTAAAAACAATGAACGCTTATTCAACTCCTTCAAAATACCATTTTCACGTCATATAAATGTATCAAAGAATCATTTGAGATATTAATGAAATCATTTCAAGAAAAACCACGATGACTTTACACCAAAAACCACTTGATTCTATGTAGAGGCGTCACTTTAAAACATGATACACGAGGTAACCATATCAAAACTTCTTTTCCATTATTCAAACAATTTTTCATTTCAATTTCAAAAGTACACAACAAGGAAAACACACCAAAAGTGATTTATTTTACTTTTAAAATGTCTATTTAAATACACAAACTCCTAAAGTGACTTGAAAACACCTTTCGCACCTACCAAACAACCCTAAAAAATATTTCAACCATGTTTCTCACTCAAAACACCAATTAGAAAAACAATTCCTCAATATATAAAACACATCGCTTTCAAAAGAAACCATTACAAAATCAATTTCACAAATTAAACCTTCTAAAACCTCAGTGGCACTCTATAAACAATTATTAAACACTTCTAAAATTTACCACAACATAATCGAAAGGAAAAAAACATGACAATTTTAAAAAAACAAAGTGCAATTTTCATCACGCATGCATGTCACAACGTTTTCAAAACGCATTTCTCAAAAACCCTACATCACTACCAAGCATTTTTAACACAACACACATATAAATGAAAAGATTATATTACTCCTAAAAACCCATTTTCATCAAAAGAGCATAGAAAAACATTTTAAACACAACTCGCATCATGAAACTAAACCATAGAACATATTAAGTTTAACTGAACAAACAAATTAAATTATCTAAGCGATGCAAAGGCATGGAACCACCTACCTCGGTGTAGGAAAAATCTTAATATTTGGTGCTAAACTCCAAATGCACATGAAATGCACCACAACAAATTCAAGAAGAACATAATTCAAGAATTTGGACCACAAATTTCAAAACCGAACCTAAAGAATCAAAATATAGGTGATTAAATCCTTACAAAGAGGAGTGTTTTACCAAAGTATCCCGCCACCAGAAATTCACCGGAAAGGAGGAAGGAGGTCGCTGGTATGGGCCGCGACGTAAGGGAACAACCCGCCAAAAGGGTGGCGTAGCGCGAGTCCGTTCAAGGGGGAGGCAGTGAGATCGAAAAAGGGAGAGAGGGAGATCGGCGCATGGTTTCCGCTGGATAGGAGTTTCGGGCGAGCGGCTGGCTAGGCTAGGGGTCGATGAGAAGGCTAGCTAGGAGGGGCGACGACGCAAATCCGAGCATGAGCAGGGGGGTATGTGCGGCGACGCGAGCCGGGAACAGAGGTGTGGCTGGTCTGGTGAGCGGCGTGAGTGAGGAGGCCAGTGGGGGTGTGGCTCGTTCCAGGTGGCCAGACATGAGTGCAAGGGGGGGGGGGATGGTTCGCAATGCCTGAAGAGGGATCTCACCGGCGTGCGTTCGGGGCGGCGCGCAGGTGCTTCGTCAGAGCTGCTCGTTGGGAGGAGGAAATGCTGGTGGGGGGGGGGGGGGGTCGCGACGGGAGTGGGGAGTTTGGAGGTCACATGCTATTGGCAGAGGCCGCTGTGCAAGGTGGAGGTCGCCGCCGGACAGGAGCTGGGCGGCGACTTGTTATGGAAGAAAAAAAAGGGCGCTGGGCTTTGCCGGTGAAGGCAAGGGGGTGGGCGACGTACCAGGAGGATGACGCGGCGCAGCATCACACAGGAGGTATTTGGGTGCGGCACAAGGGGGTTCCCTTGGGGTAGTGGTAGGCGCGACCTAGGGAAAAAAACGGGGGGTCCAAACCCTACCCTAAAAGAGGAAAAAAAAGAAGTAAAACAAAACAACAACAAAAAACAAATAAATAAAATAAGACTGATATAAATTATCAATATTCATAATATTATTATTCTTAAACTAAAACCTAAAAAAAAGTATTACAATATTAATAACTTAATAAATTATATAATCTTAATTAATAATACTAATATTCTCAAACATTATTATTCTTATTATCCTTAAAAGAACTTCTTATACATTTTTTTTACTTCTTATTTTCATTTTATTTCCATTTTTTTCAATACATTTATTTAACCACCTTGATCATCAGGCAAGTTGTGTTGTGAACTGAGCGAGGTTATGCGGCGACTCATCAAAGTCGCGCGGCTTCAACCATGCCCCGCCCGTGCGCCGGACACCACCACTCCTAAAATATTCATTTATTAGCAGAAAGCAAAAATTTTAATTGGACTCAACCCACACTCCGAAAAATATTTTCACAAGTGAAAACAAATAATAAAAATAATAAATAAATATTGTTTTAGAAATCTATTTGTGATACAAAATGCTTCTAATATTAGGTTATTGAATTTGGGAAGTTATTTTTAAAGGTATTTTCTAGACCAAAAGTTATTTGAAGCATGAATAAGAGAGGAGTGGGGTTGGCATTTTATAAGTGAGTTGAGTGGCACACTTATAATATTTTAAATGAAAAGGTGGGCCCTTGTTTTTTAGAAGCCAAAAGGGTCAAAATTATATTATTCTTAAAAATTAGACATTATAATGTCTAAATATATCCATAAAATATATTTTATACAAGTTTTAGGTCATTATAACCCTTATCTTTTTGGTTTACCCCTGGTAAATTAGTTTTTACCTCAACCAAAGTAAATTTTTTTTTATGTTTTTACGATTAATTATGGTCAAAAATTAAGTTAAAATTATTAAATAATATAAATTATTATTATTAAAAATATTTAATCCTTTTTTATAAATTAAATTCATAGAAGTGGAAAATTTTATTTTAAAATTAATCCCGTAAATGCAATGATAAAGTGAGTTTTCAATGAAAAAATGTTCAAAAGTTTACAAAGTTTTTATTTCAAAATTAAATATAAATAAGATTAATATGACTTAATTGTATTAATAGATATAAAATTTAACTAATTATACTTTAAAACCAATTTAAAATATAATTAATATTTATAAATAATTTAAATGAAAATACAATTTTCAATTTAAAATTAGTATTTTTCACTATTTATAAAAAAATGAAACTTTTCAGAAAAATCTCAAAAATTAAACCTAAGATATTTTTGATATGATTATTTAAAAAAATAATTTTATTTTATCATATAAATATTCTAAATTTTGTAAAAAATAATTTTAAATTATGTTCACAATGCACGACTAATCCGCCTTTCAGAAAAACACAGTTTTTTAGAAAACATTTCTTTCTTTTTGAAATCATTATTACTATTTTTATAATAAATATATAACCACAAAATTTATTTTATGAGTGTGTAATACATAAAACTTTCATAATCTAGTTATTTCTATTCTTACCCACTAATTTAATGACAATGATATAATGTTAATGCTTGAATAATAATATTTTAATAGAGTATCACAATTCATTCAAACCTAGTATTGTGTGCATTGAAATATATCCAACAGATTTAATTTATTTTAAAATAAAATTATAATAAAGTCTTGGTATGTTATATTCCCTTATATAATTGTTGTTTCATGTCATACACACTATCAAATGTGATGTTCATATTTTAAAATCACAGGGTGTTACAGAAAACATGTTTTTTTGAATGGTGGAGGTTTTTATTATCCATATCACCCATACACTATTATTTATCATTTTTAGAGGCACTATCCATGAGAGTGGATTATCATTATTAAATAGTTTTGGGTATTTACAAAAATTCTACTCCCAATCACTTATAAAAGGAAACCTCATCAACTCTTCTTTACACACATTAAAATCGTTTTGTATTATAAATATTCCTACCCAAATATATTACCTACTTAAATACCCACATTATAGAGGAATTTGATTTATTATAAAGAAATTATTTTTAGTAATTATGTATAATCCTAATGAGGCGGTCTGGGGAAGAGGTATTGCTCTTAACTGAGTATCTTTTTTTATCTCTTCTTTCACCTCATTAAAATAGTAATAAATCATGTTGATATAATAAAATAAGTATCTACCATATTATAAGATGTTGTTATGCAAATATCATAACCTAAATATATCTCCTCTTCCATCAAATTACAAACCAAACCATTGTTCATGTGTACTGTGGACTACCACCTCATGAACTGATGTACAATGTTTTCGATAACCTCCTATAAATTTTGTTCATTATGATGGATTTAATGATTATATATGATATTCATGATATTTTAATAATTCTATAAAACTCAAATATTATATACCATCTTACCATACAATTTGTTGAAAATGATAATGTTGTTCATGTGTACGGTGGACTACTGCCTCCCAAAGTAATGTGATTCATTTTCTATAAGCACATAACATAGATGGTATAATATATTTTATTTAAGAAATAATATTATATTAATTATATAATTATAATTATATAAATTTAAACTAAAATTTACCTTCTTTCCATAATAACCAGAGAAAAATGGAAACACCACTCATGTGTATGTACGACGTACCATCTCCATGATTATAATGTAGTTCATTTTTAATAAACTGATTTCATGGTTGATTTTAAAAGTATAAATGTTAAATAAAAATGAAAATTATTTCATGACTATAATTATAGATATTATTAATTAATAATATCTTTTACATTAGTCAACTTACCAATGCGATTTTGTACATATGCACCCAACATCATCAAAAAATCTAACTTGGACCTAAATGATTATGTAATTGAATAGATATTGATAATGTATAAAATTAAAGTATTAATAAACATGAAAAATGTTATTAATAAAGTAAATAATTAACATAATTTTATTATTCGGGATGATAAAGAATGGGCATGATGAATCAGACTCAAGGTAAAGAGTATCTCTAAACCACCCTTTCCTTTAGGATATGACCATTCTCTATCTAACTCACTTTATCTATATAATTAATGTTATGAAATTATTCTAAATTATTTATATATTTCTATCACATATATACATATCTTATTGTCCTATCCTTTGATGGGGTAATACACACCTTACGCTCATTTCTAAAATGCCTTCATTATGAAAATTTCTTTAATTATGGTTTTAGGAATGATTATGAAACCAATTTTATTTCGATGTTTAATTAATATTTTATATAGTATTATTTATCCCCTTTATGTGGAAAACATAAATCATGAACATGTTATGATTGGTTTGACCAAATATTGTTCTAATGTAATGGGTAAGTATTTAGTCTCATGAGGCGTCGTGTATGAGAATAGGAAGTAAACCTAATCCATTATGGGACGTTGTACACCATGTTATATTGTCAATGAAGTTATACTAGACTAAAATTTATATCATGTTATATGTTGCCTCCACATTTCATTTGTTAATATGATCTTATAATAAAATGTTCTTTATGCTATGCTTCCATGTGATTACTCACAAGTATTCACTTTTACAATATCATGTTATACCTTTGACTCACACATTATGTTTCCTTATCATATTTATTACCCTACTTTAATTTTTAGCTCACCCCTTTCATTAATTTATTCCCAATGTTTTCTTGTGATTTTTTTTCTGATTAAATGGATTTAGGCTCTTAATATGGATAATAAATAAGGATTTCATGTTTTATGTTTCCATTTGATGTATTATGAACCTAGTATTCCAAGGACACTAGGCCTCATGATCTTTGGGATTATAATTAATGGATATTTATATATAAAATCATGTAATAATATGTATAAATGGAATGGTTCACAATAAACCATTATAGGATTGTTCTAATTTTCAATGGAGTTATAAGGTCCTGAATCCTAGTAGCCCCTTCAATTGTATGTTTTGGTGTTGGATACTCCAAGATGAGGATCAATGTGTATTAGAGGATTTAACCTATGAAATTTTAAATAAAGGGGATTTTATGGCATGGAGGGATATATTATTCCAAATGGTTGGATTCTATGACATGGAGATCCCATATATGGTGTATGGTCATGAGAGGAAGGATTTTTGAGCCACAAATATTTTTGGAATGTTTGTGATATGGATTTAGGATTCAAAATAAGATGATTGAATTATGTGGTGTGGATAATAAATCTATTATTTAGAGGTTTAAGGGGTGAGTTTGCAAAGTTATGCAAAATTCGGTTCCCCCCTGGCATGGAGTAAGGTATTGGAGTATTCCACTTCATGTATTATTGTCTTATACAACATGGTGGTTTTAGATATTCCATTTCCCCTCTCTACCTTTTATAGGATTTAATCCATGGTTCTTAGATTTTGGGTTACCAGATAGGTTGTGGAATGGTTCCTTATATTTTCCCAATGTCCTCCTAGTTTCATAAAGATATACAACAAGGTCAAGGGGAATACACCTTGGTGTTGTATTTTTTATAATGCATATAAATACATGGATCCCTATTGAACACACGTTTCTCCCATATTTCACTCTAAAACACTAGGTTTACAATTGATATTTTTGAAGGCCTTATAAGTCCCTTTCAATCAAGTTAAACACTCTCCTTATAAAAGTTAATCTATGGTGATACAAGACAATTTCTTCCTCTATCCTTATTGTTTATTATTTATTCATTATTGTTACCTCTCATTCTTTCTCACCATTTTTAGGAGTTTGATATCCATCAATATAATGGGACATCTTTGTTGTTTATTTGGGTTGTTGTGGAATGTTATTCTTGGATGGATATAGAATCATCATGGGAAAGGTGGTCATAGATCTACATTATTGTTTCATTCTCGTCACATAATTTTTAAATCCTTAAGTTAAGGGGTTCTTTTCTTCTCCTTTTTATTTCATATTCAATAATCATGTTATCATGGTTTATCCCATTGTGTGGTAGTGGGATTAAATTAAATAACGATTAAAAATGTACTAATTAATGAAATGGTTTATGGTTGTAGTGATCACATGTGTTCTTCCACCATGATTATTTTTTGCCTCTTGATTTACTATATAGCGTGAAATAAATGTTTATGACTTTTCTATCATGTTATTTATTCTTTGATTAACATGTTAATTTGATGGAAAATGGTAAAATAATGGAAATGTGGTTATAATTTCTTTGGATAATGAATTAAAGAGGAATGTATAATAAATATGTACTTTATTATAATTTAATAGAAAACTTATGATGCTTGATACATGTTCAATTGATTTTTTTATTCTTATGTTAATGGAATTGGTTAATAAACACGAATTTGGTAATTATTATTGAAGATAATAATAAAAATAAATGTTAATGAGATGTTTTTCCTTAAAGAATAATGAAACTAGATGTTATGACTGAAATAATTATTTAAATAATTTATAGATCGTTAGAGTGGATTCCAAAGGTTACCCTTAGTTTTATCCAGTTATAACTAAATCATTTAAATAAATATGGAATAAAATCCGTTGTATGATAAAGATAAATGTTTCGGGTCAAGTGAGCTTGTTTTTTATGAATGTTGAATTCATTGTGTTCAAGAAAAAATGTTCCCATTTTCATGTTAAATATAATTTACTTTCTTTAGATCATAAACTATATATTGAATCTATTTTTGTTTTTCTACCCATTTATGTTTCTCTAGACGTGATCCTTGAAAAATACATTTCTTGAAAAACTATTTTTTTTGAAATGTCTATGGGATTAATTTTAAAATAAATTATGAAACATATGTGAATTGAATTTAATAAATTATATTACATATTTTTAATATTAATAATTTATATTATATAAGAAGGTAAAATTATTTTTTATTCATAATGAATATTGAAAAAAATTAAAAAATAGTTACCGTGGTAAAATAAATTAAAAGGGTAAATGTGTGTAAATCTAGAGGTAAAGAGGATAACATATTTAAAATATGATTCCTTTTAGTGGTAGAGGTTTTGCTCATACTTATCTCTCATACAATATTTTTTATCAATTTTTTAGGAAATTGGAATGAGAGTGACTTCCTGTTATTAGATATTTTTGGGTATTTACAAAACTGCCACTCCACCTAAATTATAAAAGGGTGTACCTCCCCTCAATATTTACAACTATCATGAAATTTGGTTTGAAAAAACCTATATAAAATCCCTCCCCAACATCCATATAAACATTATAATTTTTTCTTCTAATAAGAATAACCTTAAGGTCTTTAATAAGAGATCCAAAGGAGGGTTTTCTAAGAGAAGGTAATCGTCTACACCATGATCCTTCTTTTTTTTCATCTTATTTTTATACCTAAAATTATTTATCAATTACTTCAATATAATAACATAATTATGTCATATATACAGAGATTTTGTTATGTTTATGGAATAATATTTATCCATATCCTTTTCCATCAAATGTGAAATGAATCCATCATTCATGTGTATGGAGGACTACGACCACACAAAATGATCTAATTAATTTTCCATCATCACCTATCACAAATTTTTATGATGATGGATTTAATTTTTATATAGGATATTCATGAAATATTAATCATCCTATAAAACTAATATATCATATTCTTTCAAACATTATCATTCATGGAAAATTTCTAATGTCGTTCGTGTGTACGACAGACTACCACCTCATGAAGCAATGTGATTTGTTATTTTTATTAACACATCACATGGATAGTATATGTAACTGTATTTAAAGAAATAATATTACATTTATTATTTGACAATCATTTTTTAAAGGTAAAATAACACTTACCTACTTTTCATTACGTTCATTGAAAAAATAGAAATGTTACATATGCGTACACACGACCTACTGTCTCCATGATTGTAACATAGTTCATTTTTCATTATTTAAATTCATGGTTATTTTTAAAAGTATAATTTTTATATAAAAATTATTATTATATAATAATTATTATTCTGGATATGATGGAATAATGACCCCTTTGACCATTGTCAACACATCGATGTATTTTTGATAGTATGAATTGAGCATCTTCAAAACACATGACATGGACATAAATAATTATGTAATTAAATACGTTATTTAGATAAATGAAATAAATAGTTTTAGTATAATATATAAAACCAAGAAAATATTCTTCAAAAAAAAAAATAAATTATATACATTTATTATACCGGATAAAAAATGCATACATGAAAAAATCTTGCTCGAGGTAAGGGTATCATCTCAAAACATCATTATTTGAGACACATGTTATTTTATTAACATTATTTATTTTATTTAGTAAACATACTGAAAATTTACATATAATATCATTAATACCTCATTATTAAGGATATATTAATTTATAATTCATTTAATTCATTCACATTGGTTTTGATTCGAATGTTACCAAGGAGGTAAGGGTTTATGCTTCAATATCATTTTATTAATAATTTTTTATGCTTGAATTTCCATTAAAAGATAATATTTGATAACTATATAACAAAAAACTTTCAATTTATTATATTTTTTTTATTCATTAAATTTTCATTTAATTGTACTATTTTACTCACTTTGGTACTTAAATCTATTAAAAAATGTTTTTCAGAAAAGATGACTTAATTTCGCTCCTCGGTAAAAAAATCATTTTTCTTCCATATAAATGTTTTCTAAAAAGAATTTCAAGAATATTATTAATTTTTTTTTGAAATATTTACCAAATATATTTTTACCCATGATTTAATTTTTTACAATATGGGTTCAATGTAATCTTCTTAGAGTTCTTCAAAGGAGTCACTTTTTAACCTTTTTACATCAATGTGAAAGGAATGTTTCTTTTATCTTATTTGACATGTAAACAATTTAACACCATCATGAACACTCAAATATTTGAATATTCATTTATAATTTACCATGTATCTTTTTTAAGGAAATGTTTTCTATAATATTTTATAATTTTTTAGTTTTTATGAAGTTATTTTCCTCAAGAATATTTTTAATATTTTTAAAATTATTTATATTTATCAATGATAATAAGAATTAATGTTATGTAATGATTATAAATTCTATGTATATGAATCTTACATATATACCTAGCTCCCTCTCCCTTCCTTTGATGTGGTAATTCATTCCTTATGTCCATTTCTTAAATACCTTCATTATGAAAGTTCATTTGATTATAAAATGAGACAAGATTATGCAACCCATTTCTTTGGATAGGTAATTATTATATTTATACCTTATTATTGATTTCCTTACATGACACGCATATTCATGTAAATTAAATAAGTGTGATGGGTGGAACCAAAATTATATAACCCTCCAATCCATTGTGTAATGTTTTAGTCTCATGAGACTTATATATGGGATTAAGGAGTGAGCCCAATAAATTCTGGGATTCTATCCACCATGTTTTTATTGTCTCATAATTTTTTTATATTTTTTTAAAATTGTATGGAATTATTTCGAGACCACACACTTTGACGGAACATGATTCTAAGACCCTGGTGAGCCCAAAACTGAATTCTGAACTTTTTTTTAAGTTTACTTAAGTAAAAATGTGAGAAAGTTTTTCTAAATTTTGAACCAGTGCTCTGATAAAAAATCTGAGGGCACTGTTGAACTCGAAGCACCGTGATTCTCCTATGAAGGGCTTAACTTCAGCCATCACGGGCTGTATGTAAAAGTTAATTTTCGTAATTTTCAAAAAATAATAAAATGACTTAAAAAATTATTTTATTTTCTTTCACACCATTGAGTGGGGGAATATAGCACTGAGGTGTGACAATAAGGATTATTAATCGAGTCTTCTTAATGGATCATTTGTGTAAACATAACCTCTACACTGTTTCAAAAATGAAACAACATAAGGACGCAACGTCACAACGTAACAGAAATGTTGCGATGTGTTTCCTTTTTATTAAAATAATGTGTTGAAGTGTTGATAATTAAACCCTAGGGATTATCTGATAATCCGATGGTATAATTACTCTTCAACAAAGAATGAAAAACACTGGAGGAACATTAACAACTTCGATGCACCTCAATGAAATGGACTAATAATCGATGAATGCCTTTTACTTCTTAAACCTTCGTGGAAGGACCACATCAACGGCGAAAGTTGATCGAGGTAGAGGTTGTTTTGGTTTATGTTTTCCACATCCTTCATTTTAAATGATGAATGTAGATCAAACAATGAAAAGTTTGATCCATGGACCATCCGTTCTTGCAGGAGGGTGATGTTTCTTGGGATTTATTTTCGAGATTGATTTATTATTGTTGGAACATCATACCTAAGCCTCTCATGTTATAAGCTTCTAATGTAGAGGGCGTGGGCCGACAAAAAATAGGACCGACCCTCCTCTACCTTGTGCGTTCTGGGTGGACGATTTTTTAAAATGGCAGGAGGCAATGACCACATGTCGACCATAGGGCGAGCTAGGGAGCTGGATGCAGCCGCCTGCCGTGTCTCGACCGGGTGACTAACTGGTCTGCCTGTAGATGACCAGGTAGTCTAGAAGGCCATAACCATGTACTAATAGGACCATGACTTAAAAGACCAGAACCAAGTTGGTCTAGGTCCGAGTTGGGTCGGTGGACCTCGGGCCGGGTCGGACCAGACCCGGACCCAACCAACCCTTTTTTAAAAAATGCCTATAACTTGCAAACCAGGCATCTGATTGATGCACCATTTTATGGATTTGGAACCCTAGAAATGAGGAGTATATTTTTTAATACTCTATGGAGGATTTCATGGAATTTGAAATTTAACATATGTCTTGGAGAGTTGTCCTCCCGAGATCAAGCGTGCAACTTGCGAAAACCCTGTGGTTGGATGATACCTAGAGACTATTGGTGAGAAACTCTGTGCGGATTAGATACTATAGACCAGTGGGAAACAAATTCTGTGTGAACCAGAAGGCCCATGGTTGGTAGAGGCTTCTGTGTGACTTGGAAGACCCATGATACTCGATAGGAGGAGTACCTTAGTATGACCATAGTAGAGAAGGAGCTTTTGTGTGACCTGGCATGTCCATTGTGGGGAGTGGCTTCTATGTGACCCATCATACCCCCGGTACACATTAGGGATGAGTTCCACAATAGTCTTAGGTTATTAGGAAGTGGATCATGTGTGACCCAGTTGGATCAATTTACTCATTGAGGAGGAGTTATCTAGTAGCTGAGGTGTTCGAAAATGTGACTAATGGTTCTACTTTCTTACTCTAGAACATACCAGGTGTGATATTTCTTACTTCGTGATCATGATTGGTGATCATGACTTGTTGTTTGGTTGTGGATTACTTTTTGTCTTTCCTTTATTTTTTTGGAGTCCCTAGAAAGTATTTTTTTACTCACCCCTACAAGGGATTCACCCTCACGTGTTGTGTCTGGTGCAGACGACCAACGCCCTGACAGAGGACATGGTGGGCTAGGACCCGATGGTTCCCAGTGAGACCAAACAGATGGGATGTACTTCTATAGATACCAGAAGATACTCTGTACTTACCAATCATAAGGTGTTTTCAGCGGATGGCTATTCATGGTTTCTCTGTACTTTCCTATTTTCCAGTTAGTCTTTTGTTGGGTTTCTATTCTAGCCCATTTGACTTTCAATTGTACTTATACTCAGTTGTTTTTTATCATGGCATGTTTTTTTAATTTTCGGTCTTTGGGATGTGGTTGTGTGTGCGTGCGTACAGTTACTCAAAAAAATTCCTCCCAATTTCAAGTTTACACCTTCGGCGCTAGCCACAAACCCCTAGCCTTCGGGAGGCGAGCTTGGGGATTGTCAGGGAATGGCCCCCAGGGGATGGGTAATGGAAAAGTGGTATCATAGGTGTTTTGTTCTACCTCAGAGACCGAGATTCTATTGGTTTCTTTTGGAGTAATAATGTAAAATGTTTCCAGTTCGACTTTCAGATTATGGGAGTCCAGTGTTGGTGCTATGGCCGACATATCCATACACCAAGAACTTGAATTCAGGTTTTTAGGCTCTATACAAGAAAACAATCGTTGCATAAGTGTCTCATTTTGATTTTATTGAATAAGAGTCAGCTCACAAGGTATAAAATTTCAACCATGGTAAATCTTGTTCTGTATCAGGATGCCTCGATGAAGTTATCCAACTTGGATTATGACATGTGACCGTGAGGACAGGCAACCAAGCCATGAGGTGTTGGTTCAGGGACCAGTGCTAGAGATGCCCCCACTGGGTAGTGCACCCATGTTTCCACCACCAGTTGATCAGAAATTACTACTGGTGGTACTGGTAGAGTACGTATGCAGATTCAGTGCCTTGCATGAGTTTCAGAGACAGAGACCTCCTAGGTTTATAGGAGAGATGAATCCTTAGGTCGCTGAGGACTGGTATGAGGCAGTGACATGGGTCTTCCACTTGGTGAGGACATCGCTTGACCAGATGACGATATTGGCTAAGATCCTTCTATAGGACTCATCCGAAAGATGGTGGATCTTAACCATCCAGACATATGATGAGGTGACCTTCTATTGGGTAGACTTCAAGCATCTTTTCTAGGAAGTGTTTTTCCGTACGATCTTGCGCTCTATACACATATAAGAGCTTCTTCACCTGCAACAGAGAAGCATTTTCGTGGATGATAAATCAATGAGGTTTATAGAAATATCTCGCTACTCCTCATACATGGTGTGTGACCCTTTTATGGGCCCAAACCTTTGATTAGGGACTCATAAGGGAGATCAGGGCATCCATGGTGTCTATTAGCATCCCCACATAGGCTGGAGTGCTGGAGCGATCCATTATTGGGGAGAGATTCCTAGTAGAGCATGCACCTATAGAAAGAGACACCAGTAAAAACTATGTAGAACAACCTTTAGTGGTGGTAAGTAGGCAGTAGGTGACAAACATGGGGGCCCAAATGGGCTTAGTCTTTTAGGGGATGATCCCTGGACTAAGGGTCTGTAGTGCGGGGCTCCCAGAGAAATGGGAGTTAGTAGGGGACTAGTCTATTCTTCACATGCATTAGGCAAGGACACATGGATCGTGACTGCCTGTACAACCACACAAATTACCATAAGATAGTTGAGAGACTGCCAAGGAAGAGGTAGATTTTCGAGAAAGGAGGTCTGCAGGGCATCAGATGTGGTAGGGGAGCATGCCGAGTTTTTGATGGTGGATGAAGATTTGAGGTGTTACCCCCACCACCCCAGGCGGTCCACTTCATGATCTGGGAGCTGATAGATAGGGGTGAGGCTAGATTTAGAAAATGGAGGCCAATGTCCATGATTCTCTAAATATGATTAGAGGTACGATCTGTGTCTTCTCAACCTTAGCTGTAGTTTTTATAGACATAGGTTCTAGTCACTATTTCTATTCCACAGACCTCGTTCAAGGATTGAATATTCTAGTGGTATCGTTGGCTTGATACATATGATTGGAGACTTCTTCGAGAAGGGATTCAATGATTACAAACTAGTGCTGGTAGCGTTATCTTACTCTAGAAGTTGAGATATTTGGCTAGGATCTCCTAGAAGAATCATCGAGGCCTTACGACGTTATCTTGGGTATGGACTAGTTATCCACAGTCCATGATCAGATCGACTATTTTAGGTGCAAAGTGGGGCGTGTCCATAATGATGGGACCAAGTTTTCATTCACAAGAATGAAAGGAACCTTTGCAGCATAGGATGAACTTTCTCTAAGGAGGGTAAAACCAATCAATCACTAGTTGGCTAGCCTCACCCTCGGTTCGGTGGATGATAGGAGTCCGAGATTCCTTGTAGTGGTGGATGAGTATGAGGATTTATTTCTTGAGGATATTCCGATACTACCTCCTTGAAGGGAGGTAGACATCTGCATTGAACTGTACCATGGGACGACACCAATATCCACACTGACATATTGGATGGCTCCTACGGAGATTCGTGAATTTAGGGTACAACTGGAGAACTTGAAGGAGAAGGGGTTCATAAGACACAACGTTTTACCATGGGTACGTAAAGTGTTATTTTCCAAGAAGGAAAATGGGATCTTGAGGCTATGTTTGGACTTTCGGATCCCAAACCAGGTGACCGGGGAGAACAAGTATCCACTGCTGAGGATTGATAACCTCTTCGATCAGATGAATGGAGCGAGGTGGTTCTCAAAGATTGACCTCAGATTAGGCATTCATCAGCTTTAGGTAGAAGATGAAGATGTATTGAATACAAACATCAGATGATGGTACGACCACTATGAGTTCTTGTTTATTCCCTTTGCCATGAACAATACCCCCGCAATGTTCATGGTAGTCATGAATAAGATCATCCAACCATACCTCAATTGTTTTGTGGTAGTCTTCATTTATGAAATATTAGTGTACTTGGCCTTAGAGGAGAAGCATGCTACAAACTTGAGTATAGTCCTAGATACACTTTGAGAGAACCAGCTTAATGATAATCTCTCAAAGTTCTAGTTTTGGATTCATTAGGTACACTTTCTAGGGAACATCTTCTCAAAGGCTGCAATTGTATTAGATCTATTGAAGATATAGGCAATGCTTACTTAGAAGCCACCAAAAAGCCTGACTGAGGTGCAAAGTTTCTTGGGCTTGGTTAGATACTATCAGAGGTTCATTCACAACTTATCCATAGTAGAAGCACCTTCATCATCCTTGAAATGAAAGGTAAAACCCATTATGTGGATGGAGAAGTGCCAGAATATTTTCCAGAAGATGAGGCAGAGACTAAAGAGTACCCCCATCACGAGACTACCAGAAAAGGGCATTGGGTATGTAGTCTTTTGTGACACATCAGTGACCGAAATGGTCTATGTCATGATATATGAGTCAGCAGTGATCGCCTACGACTCAAGAAAGTTGAGGCATAATGAGTATAACTATGCAACCCATGACCTAGAGTGAGAAGCAGTAGTCTTTTCCTTGAAAATGTGGTGGAACTACTTGATAGGTGAACATTTTACCATCTACTCCAATCACAAGAGTCTCAGGTATATATTCTCACAGATGGACCTGAACTTGAGACAACAATGATGGGTAGAGTTCCTCTAAGACTATGACTTTGAGATAGTCTATACTCTAGGGAAGGAGAATGTGGTGGAAAAAGTGCTCCTCAAGAGGTCTGGTATATAGCTGTTGAGTGATGTGATGGAGCATGTAGCCACGATGCAAATATCCTTCATCAATGGTGATGGAGAAGCTTACCCTAAGTCGATAATTGTTACTCATGCACTGTTACAACAAGTTAGGGAGGAAAAACTTTTGGATGTTGACTACAATGCCCGACGTTCTCAGTTATCCTTAGGACAAGCTCTTGATGGATTTTCGATAGGTGGGGAGCACATCATCATTTTCAGAGGATGAAACATTGTACTAGTTACATTACAAGAGGAGGTGTTGAGGGAGTTTCTTACATCCACTTTTGTGGTACATACTGATGTGGTGAAGATGTTCCAAGACCTCCAACGTTAGTACTAGTGGTTAGGGATGAAGAAAGCGGTGGAAGAGATCAATTCATAAAGCCTCACTTGTCAGCAAGTGAAGGCTGAGACTTAGGTCCCAACAGGCTTGGCACAACCAATTGAGGTACCGAATTGGAAATGGGATGGTATCTCGATGGTCTTCATGATTGGGCTACCACACATGTCTAGGGTAAAAGATTTTATCTGAGTTATCATTGACTGACTCACCAGTTCATCTCACTTCCTACCTATCCAGAATTAGGGATCAGTAGAGGGATTGGGGTGCCTCTATATCCAAGAGATAGTACAGATTCACGAGGTGCCTTCTGAGATCGTCTCAGACTGTGATGCATGACTTACATCCTAGTTGTGGAGGAAATTGTAGGAGGCATTCATGACTTATCTGTACTTGAGCACAACTTTTCACCGCTATACAGTTGTTATTTGGAGCAGACCATACATACCATAGAGGGAATTCTTCATTATTGTGCCCTTGATTTTGGTCGCAGTTAGGAGGAGCACCTTCCATTGGTGCAGTTCGTATACAACAACAGCTACCAATCCACCATCAGTATGGCACCTTTTGAGGCCTTGTATGGGAAGCCATGCAGCTCACCTCTATGCGGGATATACCCAGTGGAGTCATCACTCATGGGTCTGGTGTTGGTATAGGCTACCACTAAGAAGTTGCAGATCATCCAAGAGGAAACGAGGACTGAAAATAGTAGACAAAAATTGTATAATGACTGGAGAAATAGACCCTTGGTGTTTGAGGAGGGAGACCATGTTTTTCTTCAGGTCTCACCCCGATGAGGATTGTAGAGATTTTATTAGGGAGAAAAGTTATCTCTGGGGTTCATTAGACCCTTCCAGATCCTCCTCAGAGTTGGTGAGGTGGTGTACCACATAGCTCTTCCCCCACATGTTCACCGAGTGCAAGATGTTTTCCCCGTGTTGTAGATGAGGAGGTATGTGCATGATCCATCACACATCATCGACTTGGATGAGCTGGACATTGATGATGGGGAGATGTTTGCAGATTTTCACTTAGATATTGAAGATTGACATGAGTAGGTCATTTTTGGACGGTTGATTCCTCTTGTGCGTTTTTGGTGGAAGTACAAAAATTTGCAAGAGAGCATGTGGGAGTGAGAGGATTAGATTCATGATCAGTACCCCTATTTGTTTGATGAGACTTTGTTTTACCTTTATAGGTTGTAAAGACCTATGGTGGGGAGAATATAATGTCTTATAATTTCTGTATATATATATATTTTAAATTTTATGGAATTATTTTGAGACCACATGCTTTGACGGCACATGATTCTAAGGCTCCGTGAGTCCGGGATAGAATTCTGAACTTTTTTAAGTTCACTTAAGTAAACGTGCAAGAGGGTTTTTATAAATTTTGAACCAGTGCTTGGATAAAAAATACAAGGGAACTATTGAACTTATAATGTGGGGATTTTCCTAGAAAGGACTTAACTTCAACCAGCAAGGGCCGTACAAAAAAATTAATTTTTATACTTTTCAGAAAATAATAAAATAACTTAAAAAGTAATTTTATTTTATTTAACACCATTGAGAGGCGGACGATGGCACTACGTTGTGACTATGAGGCTCATTAATGGAAGATACTCAATTTCTCGTTTGTGCAAGCATAACCACTATGCTGTTTCATAAATGAAATAATGTAACGACGCAATATCGCAGTGTAACAAAAACCCTGTGATATGTTTCCTTTTTATTAAACTAATGTGTTGGAGAGTTGATAATTAAACCCTGGGGATTATCTGAATAATATATGATGGAATTACTATCTAATGAAGAACTACGAATTCCAATATAATGTTATCAACTTCGATGCACCTCAAAGAACGAGACTGAGAATCGACAAATGCGTTAGACTTCATGAACCTTCGCGAGCGGACCACTTCAATATCGAACGTAGATCGAGGTAGGGGTTGTTTTGATTTATGTTTTCACCATTATTCATTTTAAAAAACAATTTTAGATCAATCCACTAAAAGTTTGATCTACAGACCATCCGTTCTTGTGAGAGTGTTAATTTTCTGGGGTTTTCTTTTAGGGATTGATTTATTGATGTTGGAACATCATACCCAAGCCTCCCATGTTATAAAATTCTAACATAGAGGGTGCGAACCAACAAGAACAAGGCCCAATACCCCTATTCCTTGTGATTTATTGGTGGATGAATTTTAGAAATAGTGGGAGGCAATATCCCCATGTCGACTATGGGGCAAGCTAGTGACCCAGATGCAACCGCCTGCCATGTCCCGACTAGGCAACAAACTGGTCTTCCTCTGGCGGACCTGACATGCCATTGGGCCAGAACCACAACCCAACGGACCAGACCCAGGACAAGCCAAGTCTGAATCAGGTCAGCGGACCAAGGTTGGGTCGGTGGACCTTGGGTTGGGTCAGTTGACCAGGTCAGACCGACCCCAGACCCAACCATCCTCTTTTTGGAAAAACGCCCATATCGTGCAAACCGAGCGTCCGATTGACGATCTGTTTGCGGTGTTAGAACACTCGTGACGGGGTAGATATTTTGGAATACTCTATGGATAATTTCATTGGATTTTAAATCCAATTAATGGATTGGGGATCAGCACTCCCAAGATCCAGTGTGTTACGTGCAGAAACTCTACGGTTGGGTGAGACTTGGAGACTGCTGGTGAGAAACCCTATGTGAATCAGATACTATGGCCTATTGGGAAGAGAATTATATGTGACTCGGTAATCCCTTAATGGGGAGAATATTTTGTGTAACTCGGAAGACCCACAATACTCGATTGGTGTAGTATCTCAGTATGATCATAGTAGAGAAGCAGCTTCTGTGTGACCTAACATGCCCACTATGGGGAGCGGCTTCAGTGTGACCCAGTATACCCACAGTACACATTAGAGATGAGTACCATATAAATATTAGGTTATTTGGAAGTAGATTTTGTTTGACCTGGTAGGCCCACTATACGCATTGAGGAGGAGTTCTCCAGCAACCGAGATGTTTGATGATGTGACTAATTGTTCTACTTTCCTACTCTAGAACATACCCAGTGTAATATATCTTTCTACATGATCATGACTTTTGGTTTGGTTTTGGATTTCTTTGTGGTATTTCCTTTGTGGTTTTGAGGTCCCTACTGAGTATTTTGTTACTCACCCCTACACGGGATTCGCCCGTACGTGTTGTGTCTGGTGCAAATGACCACCACCTTGATGGAGGACATGGTGGCCTAGGACCCGGTGGTTCCCAGTGAGACTAGGTAGACAAGACGTACTTATATGGATTCAAACAACTACTCTTTACTTACCCATTATGTTGGGTTTTCAGTGGATGGATGTTCAGGGTTTATTTGTACTTCATTGTCTTCCAATTAGTCTTTTGTTGGGTTTTGTATTCTGGCCCATTTGACTTTCAGTTGTACTGGTACTCAGTTGTTATTTATAGTGGCATGCTTGTTTAATTTTCCATCATTGGGATGTGGTTGTGCGTGCATGCGTACATTTACTCAGGAAAATGAATCCCACTTGCAGGTTTATGCCTTCGGTACTAGTAACCTACACCTGACGTTCGGTAGGTGGTTTTGTGGTATGTCATGACCTAGGCCCCAAAGGACAGGTCGTGACAATGTGATATTATCTAAGTAGTTATTCTTGACTTGTGTTTATGTCATGTTTTATGTTCCCACCACATTTCCTTTGAAGACACAATCTTAATATACCATGTTCTTTATGTTATGATCCCATGTGATTATTCATGTGTATTATATTTTAAAATATCATGTTATAACTCTTGAATAACTTGTTTTTATTAATTATCATATATATTCGGTTACTCATATTTATATCTCACCCCATTCTTTTCTATATTCCTTGGGATATCCTATGAAATTCTAGGAGTTCAAAAGGATTTAGGAGATCATTAATGTTATTTTTTAGTCTCAATATTATGTATAATGATCCTGGGATTCCAGAGATACTATACATCATGATCATTGGGTTGTAATTAATATATGTTCATGTTTAAAATCATGTAATGATATGTGTAAAATGATTGGGTTTCTATTTTTGGTATCAAAGAAAAGGTTTTGGTAATATTTGGAAACATGGAGGAGAAAACATTAGTGAGAAATATATGGGAAAGTATAAAGATTAGTTAAATTATAGGAAAATGTCCTATAATTATAGAAATGTTTATAGGGAGTGGATTCAAATAAATTACATCCCTGTATGGATAATAAAAGTGGATTTGGTACTAGCACAGTTATGCCCGGGGGTAATAAATCTAAAAGGGCACATTGAATAGGGCTCGATCATCACCTAGTGCATGACAACAGTCCTTACTGCACACCTGGTTTGACAATCCTAGGGGATATGTTTTGGATATTTACAAACTCTTTATGAACCATCATGAAGGACTTTAATAGAAGATAATCATTGATGACCGAGGTTGAACTTAAAGTGTATTGGGTTAGTAAGTCTAAGTTTGATCATAAGTTTAAATTCATAAATATATCTTTTTTAGTTTTTATGTTATATAAGTCTATATTTATTAAGAGTATTTTGAGATACATTAATGGTAGTATAACCCTTGGGTTTAGTATAGGATTTAATAAAAAACATTATTTGAGGAAAAATGCCATTATATTTTGTGGACATAAGTTTTACGGTATTGGTAACTTTTAGGCTTTATCCTACCACTTTTAAGGTAATAAAATGAAATTTATATTATTTTATTTTGTGGAAAAAATAAGGAGTATAGATAACCATAGTTGTTAATAACTGATTTGATGATTATTGTTATTTTGAGTATTTTCATAATATTGTTTTGTAATTTTATACGGATTATATAATTGTGGTTTTGGAAAAAGGAAAAACTACATATTGGGAGACAACATATCATATCAGGAATGGCAATGGGGATTGAAACCCAAACCAAAGGATGTTAAGTGTGCATCACCTACCACTAGACTACATGATATAATTTTTAGTATGAATTTGTTTTTACATAATTTTTTTAGGGATAACTATTATATTTGTTTTGAGAAATGTATTAGAGGATGATGACTTTTTGAATATTTTTTATCTTTGAGGTGATTAAAAATATTTTGAGAAATTTTTTATTAAGTCATGATATATATATATATATAACCATTATGTTTAACATAAAGGATTATTTTAGAAGAAAGCTATTATGTTTTTGGAGATGTAAGTTTAAGTGTGTGAGATAAAAATTGAGGTTAAAAACGTCTTTCATATTGAGGTTATTAAGGTTATTGGGGACATAAAATTACTCATTAAAGGAATATTTGGTTATATATTGAAATTTTGGAGATTAATATTTTTATATTGATTTTGGGTATTATCATACCTTATGATAAGAATTTTGGTTTTAATAAATATTGATGAATATCATTTTACACTTTTATAGATACCATGATATATTAAAAGTTAATTTTAGTGATTTATGTAGAAAAATTCATATTGGATATTCATTCCATAGACTAAGAGGTGAAGTGGGAAGCGATCTAATAACAATAAATAGTTCAAATTGTGTTTATGAATTAAAAAGATATCAAGATTTCTCTATCTTGATAGAAAAATAATACACCAAATATAGGATAAGCATATTGAAACAATAATTTTATCTTATTATATTTATATTTGATTAATCAATGGTCTTTTAATTCATCAAATATTTATTGTTTTTTGGTTGATAACTTTCTCCAGATCAATCAATTTCATGTGATTAATGACCTATACCACTCTCTATAATTATTACACTTTTTTGTAATGTCCATTTTGTAAATTACTACCAATTTTCTCATACTTGTAAACCTAATTATGTGTTATTATAGATGATCTTTGTGTTTCCATTTCCCTCTTTTAAGAGGAAGTTTTATTAACCCTTATTATAATGTGGGGTTTCTATAATGGTATTTTTAAATGTAAATCCCTTGATTACTAAGAATAAGTTAAAAATTGTGTGGATGAAATTTATTTATTTGGGTTGAATGTAACACCCAAATATTTTAAAATACCACTTTATTTTATAGCGTATACAACATGAAACACTGAGATTAAATAGACCATGATATATTATTAAAATATAATTATTAAAGTATGATCATTATAACCCACCCATTGAATTATAGGGTATGAATAAGATTAAATACATTATAATATATAAATAAATTTCCTAAAAATATAAATATATTGATAAATTATTAGTAAATAATCACTCAAATTTTAATAAATGTATTTTATTCTTTCAAAAATTCATTTTATTAAAAAATTATTTTTTTCTTTTTATGAGAAAATATTATAAATAATGTTTTGAATTTTAATAATTTTTTCTATAAAATATATATATTTTTCAAATTATCACATTTATATTAAATTTGGGTGAAATTTTCAGACATTTCAGAAAATATTGATTTTTCAATGAATAATGAAAAATATCATTTTTTATAAAATGGTCATTTATTTTTAATTATGTAATTTAAAAGTAGGAATATTATTTTAATTTGATTTAAAAGTAACATAATTATTAATTATTTATATTTTATATAATTAATTATATTTAAAACATCCTTATTCTGGATTTTATTATCAGTTTATTTTTAAGATTTGAAACACATTTTTCTGAAAATTATTTTAAGGTTCATAATGTTTCTCCATTTTATATATTTAAAATAAACCCTATTGAGGGATGATTTAAATGAAATTTATAGATTAAATATCTATAAATATTAATTTAAAATCATTTATTTATGATTACCTATCATATAGTTATTGTAATGTTTTCTTTTTCTTGAAAAAAGTATTTCTTGAAAAATCATTTTTTCGACACATCTATGGGTTTAATTTTATATTCAATTATAAAAATTATCTGAACTTAATTTGATAAAATGGATTAACTATTTATAATATGAATAATTTTTATTATATAATATGCTGAAATAAATTTTTGTTGGAAATAAATAGTAATAAAAGTAAAAAATAATTACCGTGGTAAAAAATTAAAAGGGAAAAAGTGAGTAAACTTATAAGTAAAGAGAATAATTTGTTTAAAACATGATTATTTTTAGTGGTATAGGTTTTTATTGAACATATTTCTTCACCAATACCTCTTTATAATTTCTAGTGGTAATTTTAATGAGGGTGACTTCCCATTATTGAATTATTTTGGGAATTTACAAAAATAAACTCTTCTTAAATTATGAAATAGAACCCCTCCCCTCACTTTTAAACACCTATAAAGCCACTTTTATTCACCACAAGAAGAAGAAATAACACCTAAAAATCTTTAGAAACATTATGAGATTTTGTTCTTCCCAAAAAAAAACATTATGGTCTTTAAAAAAATATTCAAAGGAGCTTCTTCTATGTTAAGGTAATCATCTTTATCAAGATACTTCTTCTTTTTTATTCATTTTAAACCTTAAATTATGTCATAAATATTCCAATATAATTATGTAATTATATCATATATATATCATTATTTTTATTGCATAATATTTATCCATCTCTTCTTCCATCAAATGGGAAACGAAACCAATATTTGTGCGTACATCAAACTACTACCACATGAACCGATATAATTTGTTTTCCATAATCACCTCTCATGATTGTTCATGATGATGGATTTAATATTTATATATGATATTAATGAAATATTAATCATAATGAAAAATAATATATCATATTCCTTCTTACCTTACCATCCATGAAAAAATGATAATATCTTTCGTGCATACAATGGCCTACCACCTTGTGAAGCGATGCGATTCATTCTCCTTATTACCATATCACATGGATGATATATGTAAGTTTATTTAAATAAATAATATGATATTTATGATATAATTATTATTATTTAAATATTAAATAATAATTATCTTCTTTCTATCATGATCGTTGAAAAAATGGAAATATTACACATGTATATGTATGCCTACAGTGTCCATGATTATAATATAGTTAGTATTTCATAACCATAATTCATGGTTATTTTAAAAATTATAATTTTTATATAAAAATGATAATTATTTTATCATTATTATTTTGGATATGATGGACTAATGACCCCTTGGACCATTTTAACACACCGATACCATTTTTATATTATGAACCGAGCGACCTCAAAACACATGACATGGAAAAAACTGATTATGTAATTAAGAACATAATTAAAATAAATGAATTAAATTGTTTAAGTATAAGAGATTAAACTTTTAAAATATTTTATACATGAAAAATAATTGATATAAGTATATTATATAGGAGATAAAAGGCATACGTGACAAATTATTGACTTAAGGTAAGGGTTTCACCTCAAAACATCCTTCATTGTGAAACATGTTCTTTTATGAACATAATATATTTTAAATATTATATATACCTCCTATTTACATATTATATCATTAATCCTTAATAATTAAATATATTTTAAGTTAAAGTTCATTCACTTAATTCATAGGGGTTTTGATTCAAATGTTACCAAGGCGTTAAGGGTTTATGATTCAATATAATTTTATTATGAATTTTTTATGGATGGATTTAAATTATAGGAAATTATTTTATCATTATCTAATAAAACTATTTAATTTTATTATCATCCTATCATTCATAAAATATTCATGTAATATTACAATTTCCTTCGCTTTGGAAGTTAAAATTAATAAGGAAACATTATTAAAAAAAATTGACTTCATTTCTCTCTTCAGTCAATTTTTTTCATTAATATCAATGTTTTCTAGAAAAATAAATATTTTTAATAAAATTAAAAAAAGGATTTACTAAATAAATTTCTATCCATGTTCTATTTTTTTACAATTTATTTTGAATAGGATCTTCTTTTCATTTTCCAAATGAAGAACCCTTTATCCTTTTTTACATCAGTGGGAATGGTTTGTTTCTTTTAAATTATATGGAATTTATAAAGTTACCCACTATCATAAACAATATAATAATTAAATAAACCTTTATAATTTTCCATGGTTGTTTTTGAATAATATTTTTTCTATAATATTTTATAAATTTTTAGTTTTTCAAAAGTGATTTTAAAAGAGTAATGAATATTTTCCTCAAGAATATTTTTAATCTTTTTAAAAGTATTTATATTAATTATAAAAACCGTTAATGCTATGGAATTATTATAAATTATATATTTTTATTTTACATATATACCTAGATCACTCTACCTAAATTTTAGGGGGTAATACATGCCCTATGTTAAACTCTAAAATGCCTTCATTATGAAATTTATTTTGATTATGATATGAACAAGATTATGAAACCATTTTCTTTATAGGGGTAATTGTTATGTTTTTTCCTTATGATTGATTTACTTATTTGGTAGACATATTAATTTACATGAAATGAATGTGATGTTTTGGACCATAATTATATATCCATAAAATTAATTGGGTAATGTTTAGTCTCACAAGACTAATTGTGTGGGATTTGGGAGTGAATCTAATCCCTTTTGGGACTCTATCCACCATGTTATGTAGTGATCCCATCTAATTACTCTTGAGACTTATCATTTATGATATAATGTTATACCTTTGATTCACATGTTATGATTCGCTATAATGTTTATACCCTTACTAGAATTTTTAACACCCCTATTTTTTATGCATTAAATAAGTTATATTATAACATTTTAAGAGATAAACAATATTTTGGATCTCACAATGGACAATAAAATAAATAAGTCCTATTTTAGAATTACTTTGATTATTATGAACCTAGTCTTCCAAATACACATGGCCTCATGATCTTTGGTTTGTAATTAACGGATGTGTTTTTTTAAAATCACGTAAAGATAGTTGTAAAAGGGTTAGGCTTCTATATAATTATATAATATTTATATACATGAATATTAATGAAATCACAACAATCATATTTTTCCTTGAATCTCATACATAGATCCTTGTAAAAATGTTAAGTAAAATAAAACTCATTATACCGTGGATGCGGTAGTCTTCACAACACACATAAAACCATTTTTTTCATATTAATGGAATGGAATATGAATAAATAATGATAATAACTATAATATAGTTACATTATTATATATAAATTATAATAATATCATTATATTATTATGGATAAAATAAATTTGAAAAAAGATAATTAAGAATAAAACTATGTAGTTGATAATACTCACATTGGGGATTTGATTTTTCCTTGGATTTATCCTTGAATTTGAATGGATTAGTGTAAAATTTTTTGAACAAAGAACTATGAAGAGGGTTATAGGGAGAGTGAAATATCATAGTTTCAAGGGATAATTTGAAGGGAATGCATGTCTTGAAGTTTTGATGATATTTCCCTTTTAGAAGATATGGGAAGGGTATTTATTAGAGTAACCATTAAATTTTATATAATTAAATCTTACTATTTAATTGTAAAAGACCAAAAATGGATAAAAGTTCAGGGGAATTTTTTTTGTTCGATAATGTTCAACCATTCAATTCAAGGATTTTTTTTAAAAAATTAGGACGTTATAGTAGGTTAAACTTAATTTAACAACTTTTTCTTTTACTGCAATAATTAATTTTTAAAATTAGTAAAAAAAATTACCATATTACCTAATATGAATAGTCAAATAGAAATTTTTCGAATCACTTTCACAAAAAAATTCTAATAATATGAAAATTTTATTTTCAAATAAACAAACTTAATCACATAAAATAATATTTCGAAATATAACATTTTTAGTATTAAAATTTATATATAAGTTAAAATATTATTGGATACTAATTTTAAGAACATAAATTAAATTATTATTAAAAATTAAAGGATATGAGGATTCTAAGGAAATCCAAATCCGAATCTCCCTTGAAAAATACATGGATCAATGAAAGGACCCCCAAAAGTTTTTTAGATACTGATGTGTGATTTTAAATTGTTAAAATATTTTTTTTCATATGTTTTATAATTTTAAATGATGGTTTATAATGAATAATTTTATTCCAAAATTCTATATTTTATTACATAAAAGGCTCTTAAAATTTATACATCATTATTATACAATTATAAATTCATAAAAATTACAAGTTTCATGAAAATCGTATTTTTTGAATAAAAATTGACATTTTCTATAAATTATCAAAAATTAATTCTATGTTAATATTGATATGATAAATTCAAAAATTAAGCTAATTTTTATTAATTTAAAATTTAAAAATTCAAAAATATATTTTTTGAATAAAATCATAATACATAATTGTAAACTCAATTTAATGAAAAATGAAATTTGGATTAGTCATTATTGTCAACAAATTATTAATATATAATATAATTTATCATTAATACTATGTTTATGAAAATAGAAATTCATATCAGATAAAAGAATTTTTTTTAGAAAAACACTTCTATAAACAATAAATTATTTGATTATCCATTTTAGGGAAAAAAGTTTGAATTTCATTCATATTAAAATTATGATTTATTTTCAATTTATATAATATTCATAAATATGGAACCCAAATTAATTCTTGAAAATGGATTTCCATGGTTATTAATAGTTACACTTAGATATTTATTTTTTAATTAAATATAATATTGTTTCATTTAGGTTTTTTTTGTAGTAAGAAATCAAAGACATTGAATTATTTAATGATAAAAATATATTAAAATTTTGGGGTGTTATATATGATATTCCTAGGATTTCTCAATCTTTGTTTCCTTCACCTCATAATTATTTTGGTTTGTTTTAACTTTTGGTTGTTATGTACTAACTTTTCTGTTTTGTATGAAGCATCATTATGTTATCAAATGGAATGTGAGATTGTATTTTTAGTACATGTTTATTTATTCAAGATGTGATTTATATGTTAATTCCTGTATGATATTTTTTCTAAACTCTAACCACAAGGTATAATCTACCCACTCTACGACTTTTAGAACCTCGCTACTAGTCGACAACCTTTTCCGTATGGGGTATCATACTTGAGGCCTTATGGTCCACCGGCTTGGGGAACCGGTTTAGTTTTTCTAATGTTTGGGAATGATATGGAACTCTTAGATTCATTGGGTTATAGACATATGACCATTTCTAGTTTTTGTGGTATCAATATTATGGTTGTGATACCAATAGACTATACCAAGAATCCATATCCTTAGGATTAACATTATGTTTGTTTGTGTTCCGAGAATGTATTAGTTACATATTACCATAAGATGGATCCCATTTTTGAATGGTTTCATTCCTTATGGAGATGTTTCATGCTTTGATACTCACAAATTAATATTATGAGTTTCCCTGGATGGGTTTTATTATTACCCTCTACATACTTACTTGCACTTGATCATATCCTTGGATTATTTGAATATGAAATGTATAAAATGGAAACCAAAGTATGTTTTGTGATTTTTTTTCAAATGAAATTTATTTATAGTAATTATTTTGATTTAATTATAGAACTAATATATTCATGGTGATAGACATTATATTGAATCATGGTGTTATCCTACTAGGATTTTTCCTTACACATTGCATATTCCTATGGGAATATAAATATTAGGTATTACATGATACACAAAAAGGGAAGGATGTCATGTTTCTTGATGAGTAATGTTGGTTTATTTCACTTTCATGGTATGTTGGGATGGATATAATGGATGTTCACATAGATACTTGGTTTTGATTTTGCTTTTCTCTTATTATATATTTAGGATACTAACATGTCTGTTATTTCTCATAGTTATGTACATATTAATTGGTGATTTACTATAATTGTTTATCTGTACCTTATTACATATGAGATTTTTATATAGTGTATTGTGTGTGAAATAATTCCCATGATTATGCATGTTGATACCCCAATTCAAGTTTCTATCCCATGGAGTTCGATAACATGACTCGGTCCTTATAGTGATCATGATTGGGTGATGTTTTTGGTCAACCCCCTTTTTCTTCCTTAAATATATAATTCATGTAAATTCATCATATCACAAGGATTTTTAATTGTTATTTTAATATATAACAATTGTGGTTGAAATTTTACACCCATAAAAACATTCAACATATAAAGGAATGCGAATAAGTAGAATCAAATAATACTTTTATAGTTTTGAGTGTGTGATGAGTTAACCTATTTCCACATTTTTTCACAACCCACTTCAGCAATTTTGATAATACACTATTACTCTTTTCCCCTTGTATTAAGATTTTACTGACACCAATTTTTATTAATAGCCCTTTGATTGGTTCAAGGGTAGTTATAATGGTCATATTTGTTAAATTTAATGTTTTGTAGTGTGGGTGTGTATTAGGTGGAGCTGTCATTCCTTCCAATTAACTAATGGATTCATTATATCTCTTTATCATTCAATTTCTTGACAGATTTATCTTATATACATAAATCATTTTCCATTATGGTTAAGAAAAATTTATCCATGATTCATCCCATATTAATTGTCATATAGAAGATGAATTTTCATTCCTCTATGCATTTTATCATTTGATATTCCTTAAAACTTCATTTTATCTTATTTTACATAAAACAATGTGAATAATGGGAGTCATTATTTTATTTAAAATCCGGATATCACAATGATCAGTTTCTTTATAGATACAAACGACCCTAATAGACAATGTCCATCATATACTTTGACATATCCCACTCAATAAACGATCAATTCATATTTCATGGTTAATTATAAAACTATAAACATACCATATAAAAAATATAAATATTTATTTATTTTTTATTTATCTCAAGGAAATATCTCACCATTTAGTGTTAAATAATATGGGAAAATAATTATTAAATAATATCTTCTTAATCTCCTCCTATTACATAGTGTTAGTTTCTATCTACAGGTTGTTATTCTTAACTGGATTCCACAATTGATTATACTAAAATTTGAAATGATTAATGGTTAAAACATAATTTTCATCCTCTGATCACTTGGGAACAAAAAATAAGTTTTCTATTGTATTGATCCATTTCACCACAATTACTTTATTGGAATAACTAGTAAATGTTGGTTCATGTTACAACACATATGACTCAATAGGAAGTTGTTTCTTCCTATTGAAATTGGGATTTTATCATGATTAATGTTATTTTTTATTTCTTGAGAATGTTGGGAGAGCATTGAAATATGATCATTCACAATATCCATCATCATATTATGTTTCTCATTGGGGAATTATTTCTTTTTCCATCACACTAATTGTTAAATCTATTAATCTTTGTTCAATCCATTTAGTAAAATTAAATAGGTTTGTGAGAGTATCAAGAAAATATATTTAGGGTAATCAGTCACATGGTATAGAAAATAAATCATATTATATCCTAAATTATGAAGACTGTATTTTGTCCTATGAAATTTTAGATTAATTCTAAATCACATTTATTTCCTCATATGTTGAGTTTTTTCAATTAACTTATTTATCATGATCTAATCCCAAAAAAACTAAACACCGATCTAGTATAAATTTTGAATCCCACCCTTAACATATATACACAATACTTCATTTTACATGAATATTCATTACACATCACATTTAAAGGGTGAGATTAATTTTTATTTTTTAACTTCCATATATGTCTAATCACCCTAATTTGGGTTCCCATTTCTTGTTTAGGATTTTTTGAAGAAAGGGTGGTTATTTCGAGAATTGGGCCAACCATGATCCAATTTGTAGTTTTAAAAACCAAATTTGTTTCTTTAATAACTCCTATATTTTTCAACATTTTTCCTTCATTACACTTCCCACATGGAATAAACTGATATATTAAAACTACCATATCCTTTCGTACCCCTTAAGAATTTATAATCATGGTGAATTGGGGTTACTTATTTAGGCTTTGGGCCAGCCCATGGGCCAATTTTCAGTTTAAAAAACAATTTTTTTATTATATATGTAATTAAATATTTAATATATTTTTTATTCCACTTCCCAACCTAATCCAATATCCCTATACTCACCCCCATTATCTATTTTCCCTATTTGGATCATAGACTAGTCGCGGAGTGTGGAAAAATTCACAATATCTCCCAAATCGTCCATAATTGACAAGGTAAATTGTATCATTCATAAATTAATCCATTCATACTATTTTCGACACCAATATTTTTTAACTAGTTTTCCCAGACCTTAGGAGTCTCTCCATGAAGTTTCAAGCCATTCCCTTTTATCTAAGAATGTATATCTAGTGGAATACTAAGAGTTTTCTAATTGAAAATGTGAGATTCCTTGTCCTTTATCCTCTATCTTCTTCCTCCTTTCATTATATCTTGGTTTTATAATCTCCCCTAGTCCTGTTCAACTTAGGGTTATGTTATTACATGATTTTTTATGGGTTTTTTATTCATTTGGGTCTGGTTGTCATAGGTTTAGGGTTTGTAAACCCTTAGATGGTGATTTTGGGTGTGTGTTTCCATTACCCAAGGATTTGAGGTAGGATGTCCTTTACACAAGCCTTTATCATTTAAGTTTCACCATTATCATACAATTATAACATTATTTATATGATATGTTCTTTTTTTCAACCTTGGTTTTAATGGTTTTGTGTGTAAATTATGTTTTATGACTTCTTCTGTTAAAAATATAGTTGTTTTGGTATAAATGCACACTCCTCTTATTGATAAATTATTCCATGAGATTATGCACTTTGTTTATGGTATTTTGAATATTTTTCAGTAGATTTAATAACATTATGGCATGAATATGGTATTTTATCCCTTTTTAAGTGTATAACCTATGTTTTTTTATAGAGTGCATGCCACATGTTCGGTAAATTTCCCGGTTGGATTTTCTTGTCTCATGCAATTTAAAATGTTTTGTTTGGATTTATAAATACTTTGTAAGCATGTAAAAAATTATTTTTGGATTGTTTTATGGCTTTCAAATTTTTATTTGGTTTTACAAAAAATGCATTTTGGTTTAAAACATGTTTTGGCCCAAGTTGCTAGAAAATGGACTATTTCACATTCTTATGAAAATGGTTGTGTTTTCAATATGTAACCTGAGTTTATTTTGGGATTTATGAATTTTGTTTAATATTTTATATGGTTTGTATACAGCTCTTTAAAAAAATTGAATTTCATATCTTTTTCAAATGTTATTTTGGGAAAATGTTTAAAGGCATGTTTGGCCTTTCCTAAAAATGAAGAATGATTATTTTAATTGTATATAACATGTTGTGTCTATTGGGATTGTTTTATCGTCCATGAAATGATTTTAATAAATGTTTTTAGGGCTTTCAAATATGGTTGGGTATGGTATTGTTGTGTGTTTATAATTCTAATAGTGTTTTTGAATGAGTTTTATGTGAAAATCCTCAATACACTCTTTGAAATTGTTTTACGAAAATTTGTAGTGGTTTATTGATTCGTTAAAGAAATTTGATGAAATTTTATTGTAATTTTGTGTTTTTATGGTTTGGGAATGTAATTTGGATGTGAAATGTGTATTTTATAATATGTGTAACTTGATTGAGCACTAAAGGGAATCCTGAGTATCTAGGTGGGTGGACATGTACTAGTATGCTAGTGATTCTCTGGGGTTTGGCCCCTGTTTCACGTAGAAAGTTTGAGGATGATAACACTAACTAAACTATGATGATGATGATGTTGGGTGACCACTAGTTTATGGGAATTCTCCCTACTAGTGGCTCATGTGCAAGAGAAAAGATATTTATTACGGTTACTTTCACTGAGATACGAGGTACCTGGGGCTCACAACTAACTAGTGCCTAGGGCTGTTCCCATGAGTTGTTCTCAGTTGATATTTTGTAGTCACCATCAGAATACGGTGTGTTTGGTTGGTAAATTTAGTAGAGTATGTTATTTATTTAAAATTGTAAAATCTTTAAAGCATCCCTCATTGAAACAATTTTTATTTTGAAGTTGCACCTCTTTGAAAAATTGTAACTTGCCCTTTTATTTATTAAACATGCATATTTTTGTCAAATAATTATTATAGAATGGAACCTTATTTGAAAAAAAATACTTTTATATATTTTATTTAAAACTATAAATTGATGTTTCTTTTATTTTAAAATAATTTCATTGGGAATAGAATATCGTGCTAACCTACTGAGTTTTAATACTGACGTTTATAGTCTTCTTCTGTTTTTAGCCCTAGTGTAGGTTTCAGCTTGAGTTCAATCGCCTTGGGTGACATGTGATCATTATATCAGAGAGTGTCCATAAGGTTCACATGGAGTTATTTGGTTATTGTGTTTGGTCCGATGTGTTGTTGGTTTAGTTGTACTTTCAGTTTCTTGTACAAATAATGTTTAGTTCAGTTTTTATATAAATGTATTTTGGGCTGTCCATTTCTTTCCGCTATTTTTTTTGTTTATATATGGAAAAAATTGTTCCATTTTGTACTCTATTTATGCCCTTGGTTCTTGTCTTCATCTTAAGAGGATTGTGAACGCCTCTCGGGACTTGTCGCGGGTTGGTCCTTGTGACTGGTTCAGGGTCGACTCGGGCTGGTTCGTGACAAAATGGTATCAGAGAAGGTCAGCTCTTAGCAGACCTTTCTTTTTAGAGCTCCCTTGTTATTTGGGGGATTTTAAGGTAGATGGAGTAAAATTTTTGGGACTTTATGGGTAAGTTCGAGAAGAGCATCGCGAACACTTTCTTGTTCTTATCCTCAGGTTTCCTTGGTAAGTGTGGTTTTATTAGTGTCTTTTTTTTCTTATTGATTGGATGGTTATGGGATATGACAAGGGGAGTCTGACCAATGGACTCTGTGAGCTCGCAGGGCCTAGAAAGCCATGTGGAGACTGGTAATGGTCCTGATAATTCTCTCCGTGTTGGTGTTGTGATTGAAATATGGCCGCCAACCATATGGTTAAGTCCCCCACCGAAACTCATTCCATTTTGCGGGTTTCTTGGACCCTTCTTAAATTCCGAATTTTTGTTTTGAAAATCCTTGTGTGAGAATTATGGAAATGGGTTTCAAAGAAGGATTGGATTTTTAAAAGTGGGAAATGGGTTTTCAAAAATTAAATATAATAATGGTTTTGGAAGGATGTGTTTTTTAACAACTTTTTTGAGGAAGTGCTAATTATTTAACAGGATTAGATTTTCCCTTATCTAAACTTGTGATTTGTTGTAATAAACAGTTTTGAATGTGTGCATAATTTTAAATTAATTCTGAAACATTGATTTAAATTGGATGTTTTCGGCTATTGAAACGTTTTTGAAACTGATGAATTGGTTTTGGAAGTTTGGTTTTGAGCGGCTGGTGTTTTCTAGAGAGGGGTTTTGACCTTTGTGGTTGTCGGATTATGAAAAGATACCCTGTTGATTTTTTAAAAAAAATGGGAAAGGAATATTTGGAATATAATGGTTGTTTTTGTATGTTCTATTAATTTAAATGTATTGTTTTTTTATTAAAATGGTATTAGATCTAGTACCTAGCCGGAAGTGCTTAGACACTGCCTGAGTTTGAGGCTTGGGGTCCACAATGAGGGTGTTGTTCTTTAAAGGGGTGGATAATGTAACACCCCTGAAAAAGTGAGACTTAAAAGGATAAATGTTACTACCCATGTAAAAAAGGTGAACCTTTTTTTTGGAGCCTACCCGATTAGAACTCCACAGTTAAGCATGCTTGGCCTGGAGTAGTAATTAGGATGTGTGACCTTCTGGGAAGTTTCCCAGGGTGTGTGTGAGTCAGGACAAAACACACTAAAAGAACAAGTGTTGGCATATGGTGATAATCATTATTCTGATAAGAGACCCTAGTGAGTAATAGCCTATGGTGTGTTGGGAAGGCAACCAAGGTATTACAAGAGACCCATGGTCATAAATTGTGGAATCAAAAAATATAAAATAGAGGGATTCAGTGACCAGTATGGTTAATCATATGAGATAACCATTGATGAACATAAGTGAGCATAAGATAATATTATGGATATGATAATATAATCATGTTTCCTGTAAATATTATAATATATTAATAAACATACAACATAGATCATAAATCATGTGAAAGGGATAAGAATTTATTCATGTAACAACCCATGCTTTTGAACCAGGCAGAAATGCAAAATAATTTAAATTTTTCGTTTACTAGATGATCTTTTTTACAAACTGAGCATTGGAACATAATTAAGATAGATGGAACATTTCAACATGTTGGTTTTAGACATGGGTGAAGGCCTGAGAGGTCACTTGGTGGTCATGGTGTTTTTATTTTAAATAATTAAATTAATTAAATTAAAATTAAAAGGAAATAAATTAAATGAAAATAATTTGGTAATAAAACTAACGGAAAGTTTTAATAATAATAGTAATAATATTATTATTATTTTTTTCATAATTATGATTATGATAATGATCATTATTATTATTAGTTTTGGTTTAATAAAAACCTTAATGGGTCTCCCTTACCCCCCTTAGCACGACACACCCCCTAGGGATCCCCTTGGCCACATGATGCAACCCCCCACTCCAACTCCTCTCTAGTTCGTCGATTTCAGCTGTTTCTCTTCTGATTTCTCTTCGAATATTCGATATAAGACCCTTAGATCCCCCCTTTTCCATTGGATGACCATTTTTTGGTCTCCCTATCTCCCATATTACTCTAAAAATATCCTAGGGTTAGGTTTAATCCTGGTTTTTGTTTTTCTTCCACTTCTAGGAAGTGCGAAAGGCTTCTTAGGTCGGCCTTAATTGTATTCTGACATCCACCACCAAAGGTGAAGTGGAATGGTTCAATTCTGTTCTCCATCATCACTTTGAGGTGATAGTTTTCTCCAACTTCCTTGTCCTTCCCTATTTTTTAGGGTCTTTAAGTGTTTTTGAGTCCCTATAATTTTTTTAGAGAGTTTTATGGCTCCTTAAAAGATTTCACTCATGTACATAGGTATGTGTATATATGCATATGTCTTCCTTGTACATATTTCCTCATAGTGAGTGTAATATGTACATTGGATTAAGGGGTATATATATTTATAATAATGTATGTGTGTGTAATTTTGGAGAAACATTGAGTTAGAATGTCAACTAACAATGTATTTGGCTTGTATTGGTCTTCCTTTTGAGGTAGGATCCCTTTCTATCACCTTTAAATTCAAGAATTCCTTAAATTCTCACTTTATGCACCATCATAGGATATTACTTATTTCTGTTTTATTTTTTAGAATAAATGTTTAAATATGATAAATGAATTTTATAAATAAAAATGTCATGTTTTCCTAATAAAACCCCTCGATGGTGGTGTACTCTTTTTAATTGGAAAATAATATGTGCACTACCTTTTAGTTTTGTGCTTATGATTTATGCTTCATCTTATATGTCACATTATTTATATTTAAATTTTTATACATGTTGTTTCGATATTTTGAATTGAATTCTATCCTGTTCAAGATGGTTAGCTTGAATTATTTAAATTTCATTGATGACATGTGATTAAAGGCATGTTAATTCTATGTGCCTAGGCTTCTTTCTCATCATTTCATTTCTTTTAGACATCATGCTATTATGCCACTAATCATAACATTTCAGTGAAACAAGTTATTTCATATTAATTTTTTTGGTTGTCTTGCAATGTCAGTAGTGACCGTAGCATATGGAAAAATAATGTTTAGGGTGCTCACCTTGGATTTGGTCCACCCCTTTAGGTGCACCAACCATTGTATCCTTTATTGCCTTATGAATTATTGGGGTTTTACTTTGGATTAAAGTCTTAATTAGATAACTTGATTTAAGATAGGAGTTTAACCTTGAATAGTATCCCTTTCCTTTTCCCTATAAATTTAAGAACTCTTAATGTGATTCATTAAATAAGTTTAATTATTATTTCATTTGATTAATTAAATTGTGACCATTGAATGAAATGATTAAATATAAAAAATTATTTGTTTTATAAACAAAGTTATATTTTTATAATAAATCCCATTCAATATAGATGCAATATCTTCTAATATAAAAAGTAATAATTTATGATTTAATTATTTCTTGGACATTTAGCATTGGTTCTTCCTTATGATTTATACCATGTTCAATTTCTCACTTTATATTATACTGAGTGCCTAGTTTTTTAGTGCTATTTTCTCGAGCCATTAAAATGGATTGAACTTTATTAAATGTTTTGGTAAGCTTGTTAGCTTACGCTATTGAATTTCATGTGATGATATGTAGTTTTTTAAATTCTATGGATTGTTTTTTATTTCCTTGCTATATAATTTGTTCCATTATTTATTGGATAATGTTTTAAAATTGGATTAAATGGTAAAAAAGTGATATTGTGATTCTTATTTATTGGTATGCAATTATATATTTATGCATTTCCTCGATATATTCCTTGCTTTTTTTGGTTCACTTGTAATGGGATAGGGAGAGAACATGGGCTCTGTATTAAGGAATCATGGATGGACACTTCATGCTAGGTGGGTTATGACTTGATACACCAGGGCGCTACATTGGCTTGATAGGAAAGGGCTTTCTGGGAAATTATTATAATCTCGAGTGATATCGATTCCCTAGGGGGGAAAACTTGGACGAACCCATTGGAAAGATGGCTACACCGTGCCTCAGGTGATACTTTGTCCCTTATGTTAGATACCTAGGATGGAATCAAAGTCACAATGCCTTGAGTGATACCTGGGATTCTGTATGGATCATCTTGAACAAACTCAGTGGTATTGGTTTATATCGGATGTACTGTAGTGATACCTGGGATTCTTTTTAGATCTCTGGGGATGATCTCAAAATCCACCACTAGATTTTATGGACTTGTTTGAATTTCTCTAATTACATGAGATGTGACCTTTATTATTATTATTAGCTGTATTATGCACATGTGATGCTTCTCCATTGTTTTACTAGACAACTTGAGTGATGACATGTGGATTAGACCCCAAGCCAAAGAACAAGTTTTAGGGTATGCCTTCTAGGTTTTCCTTTTTTACCTTAGGACTTGTTTAAATATTATTCCTTCCACATGTAATATTTCAAACACCCATCTGAGGAAAAAGTAAGTGGTATGGGAAGGGTGTCCATTTAGGAACCTGAACTGAGTTTCTGCTATTTAATTTGTTATCATTAAATATCTCTTATATATGGAACAACACCTAATTTATATTTCACAAGATGGATTAGACTAGACATATTTTCTCCAGCCTACTGAGATTTATATCTTACAACCTGCTTGGGTTCCATTTGGTACCCACATATATCTTCTTTCTCATAGGTATTTGGATTCACTGATTGTGTTGTGTTATGTATATGGGAGCTTGGGAGTATAGGACTGGGGTCATTCTCAGGATGCTTGAGGAGCTGACTTTTGGGGTTTTCTTTTCCTTTTCTATATTGTAATGATTTTACCTTGTAGTAACATCTTACATTACATGAATCATTGTATAGAATTTGAATTGCCCACTTTTATTCAATTGTTATATTATTCTTCCACTTCTATCTGTCTTTCATTTATTATTACTACTTACAATATTTTTTATTTTTTTTAAATTGGTTGTAATGATATTTATAATTTTATCTATGAAATAATAGTCTCCCCACGGACACACCCAAGACCCTAGATACTATTTTGAAGCCCGTGGCATTTGGGGAGGCATACTTGAGGTCATGTGGTGGCCGGTATGGATACTCGTTTAGTGCTCATTCTAGCTGAGAAGTTACAAAGTGGTATCCGAGCTAACTTTTTTCCTTTGTCTTACTGTTTTGGTATGGTAGACAAGAGACTAAGAATGTGTCAGCACTTGATAAATAGCCATTCCTTGGACTAATCACCCCATTTTGGGACAAATAACCAAGTGTCTAGGGTTGGGATTATTTTTCATTTTATTTTTTATTACAATTTATTTGATTTCGCCTTGAGTGAATGGTTTATTTTCTACTACTGATGATTTATGGAATTTTATATAAATTTTTCCCTTTTCCTATTTTGATAAGGATGAAGTATTACATGATTTATATTAGGCACATAGAAATTCACATGTCATGGATATTCCATGCCATATAGTTGCATTAGTTGGTTGCTTGCTAAGTATGATTGTGTGCCTTACGTGTTATTCCATGATCTTGTTTTCTTTAGCTTGTCTAATTGTATAACATGATTGGTATTTTATTTAACATGATTATATTTTCCTATTTAGGAAATTATATGTCGTACTTCCCATTTTTATAGCATTTCATGCCTCTGTATTATTATTTTGTGTGATAACATTTTTATGTGTTTACCGTCTGTTATAACATGCCTAGTTATGATGTTATAAAATTGATGCATTGTCTGAGTTAAATGGTTGAGATTTCAACATGAGACAGTTTTTAATTATAAGGTGTATGGGCACCTTATAACTAGGAAAAGGTAACCTAGGAAATCGAACCATCATTGAGATTTATATATATATTTAGAGACTTTTGATAAAATGTGAAGGCTACTAAATTAAAATGCTAAAGTGAATTGATTTTGATAAATAGGAGATAAATTCCACCTTTAAAGTGTATGGGTGCTTTATAGATTTTTATGTGGCCACCCATATGACTGGAACATTATATATATGACCATTTTATATGCTTGAAAATTATTATAAAGGCAAGATCTGTTTGTTTTTTTCAAATATGAAAAAATTGGTTAACTCTTAAATGTTCAACTAGACCCAAGTAGGTTAGTTGGGGGTATTTATCTTCTCAGATGACCCGGTTGGGTGTTTGTAACTTGAATTAATAGGAAACTACTATTGGGTTTCATTTTTATGAACCTATATTGGCTTAGTGAGGCCCTTGTAGGTCGCCTTAACTATTAAAAAATAATTTATATGATAAATTTCCTAACTTATGATGGGATGTTAGTATATGTTAAAAGTTAAATGTTTTTTTCTATGAGCTAATTGATAAATCAAGTTACCAACTGCTTTTTTTTAAAATTGGTACTTGATGTTTTTTAAAATAATAAAATGGTTAAAGGTTTATGTGAATCAATAATGTGTTGACTTTAAAATGGAACCATAGTTGGTGACCATGGTGTTAAAACCTTGTGTATGGGTAATTTATTATTTCCTTGACATTCCTTGGAATGTAAACATTATAATTTTCCGTAGTCCTTTCTATTTTTTTAGAAATGGATTAGTTGATAGGATCTTGAGCCGGTGACTTATGTTGGCATGTCCTAGTGATAAGGTCGACACCTGTACCTTTGTAAGGGGATATCTCATGGTAGGTACCACACTTAGAGTTTAATACCATGCTAAATCTTGTGAGATTTCTAAATTTTCGTGTTGTTCGGGTGTTGTTGTCCCTAATAAGACCCATTTTATTTTAAATTACACCCTTGTTTGGATGGGAGGTCATGTATTTCTTTCCCTTTTATATTGGAATGAGCATTGAGTAATGCTCAGTTTCAACTAGTTAGACATGCCTCAGTCATGGTCGACTGCTTCGTAGGTCTCATGGCCCTGTTTCTTTTCTTTGGATGGCACAAGAGGTTGCCGATATATTTTAAAGTCCTATGGGGAAATATGGATATGCGTAATATCTATTATACTGGTCGTCGAATACATGAATGCAAAGAGATAATATCCTCTTGATAGTATTATATTCATGCCATTTTGTTTTTGAAACCTTGAGGTAGTATGTGTTTATGTACGTGGTTCCCATCGAGTGTTTAATAGTATAACGAACTAGATGAGTTTTTTTAAATTATTGAGACTTGTTCTTTGAGTGCATACATAGGTCATATATGTATTTTAGTGACTTGTGAGTTGACAATCATGTTCTACCCAATGCTTGAGCTGAATTTTAAGAGACTCAGGTGTTTTGACATGATGATCGGTCTGTTTTTGTTTTTCTTTGAATGATTTGACATAGTGATCGTGGCTTGGAGGAGCCTCACATGTTCATTTAAGGTGTTTTGATCTAGAACGCTTATAAGTGGCTAGTTTATCTTCTCTATAATCGACTAGGACACTCTTAAGGTGGGGAGAGTCATGTCGGTCATAGTGTTTACATGTACTTCCAAGTAGAAGGAGAACAACCAAAGAGGACCATTTCAAAATGGCCGGTCTAACTTAAATGTATTTGGGATGGTGATTTTTTAAATGTCGATGTTTTCTAGATAGCATTATGTTGAAATGGTTGGATATATATGAATCATATGAGAATGTAACATTTCTCTTGGATGAACATCAGTGTTTAAATCCTGAACGATCATAGGATTCCTTAGATAGTAAAGGTTTGTGATTGGTTTTTGGTGATGCATCGACATGTGAAGATGAGTTTCTTCTTGAAGTTGAGCAGTTGTGGTTTGACTGTTCTTCTTTCTAGTAGTCTTTTATGATTGTATGGAAAATGTGTAATCCCTCTTAGTGTATTCTTCTAAGTGACGGGCATGCCCCATATCTTGACTTCATCCAAGACGCACTAAGAAGGCATCGGTCTTACGTCGTGATAAATATTTAAAATCCATTAGGCTGGTCTGGGTGATTTTATATGTGTTGTATGCTAGGCATGTGGTTCTTATCAAGACTTGGTTATTCTTGAGTGAATATTGGGTTCCCAAGTAGTCACACCTTGGATACCACACATTCTTCTATAGCTTTAATGTTAGGTAGATGCTACTATGGGCTCAGTCGATGATCAGATGTGTATGTTTTGGACTTGTACCAATGTCTATTTTTATAAACTAGGATCATATACCACCATGGGATAGTTCCATTGAATCTAGTTCAATAAATTTGAGGTTAACCAGTTTTGTTTTGAGGCTCATAGGTGATGCTAAAAGTGATAGTGATTCCAGTGGGATGAATCAAGATTTATTTTTTGTTCGTGCGTGGGGATGAGAATTTAAATTACCACGTGCTTGTTATAAACACAAGGTGCCTTGGAATAACTAATTTTAGTTCATTTTGAATTATGATATCCCTCTAGGATAAGAATCTTGATAATGGTCAGTCGAAGGTGGATTGACTCATATTTTACCTTATTCAATGAATATGATTGTTGGAAAGCCATTTTAAATCATTTCGTTAGGTGGAGATGAGTTTGGTTTGTGTCAGCCAAACCGTTTCCTAAAAATCTATCTCATCCTAGTTAAATGAGGTCTATAAGGAATCAAACATTCGGTAAATTAAAAATCATTCCAGGAGCATCATTGAAATTCTTAGGATCATGCTTTAAAATCAATTATGTTGGTGGAGGTGTCATGGATCGAAATTGGACCCTCTATAATGTGAAAGGATAAGGTGGGGATTAATTTCAACTAAATATCTAAAGATACAATGACGTGATTATGTCTATAGTTAAAAGGTATTGATTAATAACTATTTTGGTGTTTCAATCGAGAAACTAGCATTGACTCTAGTGTCGATGGTTTAAGTGTTATATGCTTAGAAAATTCTTGAAGGTGCATTAGGCATTGTGAAATATAGCATAATGATTTGAATGGGAAGTCATAAATCCTGTAGGTTATATGATGTTCCCGTCGTTACTGAAGGCTTCTTAGGGATGATAAGATATAATGTGGGGAGGTTGTAATGATCCATGCTTTTCAACTGGACAAAAATGAAAAGGAATTTGAATTTTCGGTTTACTGAACATGCCATTTTATAAACCGAGCTTCAAAATTTAATTCCGAGAGTTGGAACACTTCAATCTATTGGTTTTGGACTTGGGTGAAGGCCCAAGAGGTCTCCCAGTTGTCTCCATTTGTTTATTTTAAATAAATAAATTAATTAAATCAAAATTAAAAGTAAATAAATACAATGAAAATATATTGGGAATAAAAATGAAGGAATGTTTTAATAATAATAATCATAATAATATTGTTTTATTATTATTATTATTTTAGATTTATGAAAAACCTTAAGGTGTCTCCCTTACCTACCTTATCACAACACCCCCTTGGGGATCCCCTTGGCCGCGCGATGCAGCCCCCCTCTCCATCTCCACACCCATTCATTTATTTCAATAGTTTAACTTCCTATTTATCTTATAATTGCCGAGGTAAAACCCATAACTCCCTCTTATTCCATCAGTTAGATATTTTTTGGTCTCACTGTCACCCATATTGCACGACCGTAACCCTAGGGTTAGAGTTAATGCAATTTTTTTTCTTTCAGTGCTGGGGCTTGAGAAAGTATTCTTGGGTCTGTATTGACCATATTCTGACATCTTCCACCAATGGTGAAGTGGATTGGTTTTATTTGGCTTTCCATCATCACTTTGAGGTGAGTTTTTCTACCACTTACTTGTCATTGCCTATTTTATGTAGGGTCTTTAAGTGTTTATGAGTCCCTGGTAATTTTTCTAGAGAATTTGGTCACTCCATGAAGGCTTGAACTCTTGTACATTGGTACACACACACACACATATATATCTTCCATGCACATATTCCATCACACCAGAGGAATATGTATATTGAATTAAGGGGTATATATATAGTAATGTATGTGCATGAAATTGTGGAGAAACTTCAAGTTCCAAAGTGTTCGACTTGGCTTGGTACTCCCTTTGAGGTAACAATATAACATAATTATACTTTAGCTGTGGTTTATTAAAAACCACTACTAGACCTATTTTTTTCGACATACTTGAAACTAATCACCTAACCCCCACACCCCGAACCTACGAACCCCAGATTCCCTATGAGTCATGAACCCCACCTCCCTTATCACCGGTCCTGAACCTCACTGCCCCTCAAAATGTCTCACCACCCCTCACCGTGCCTCACCACCCATCGCTACAGGTCACTACCTTCATCACCCCTCAGAACCAGTCTCTATACCATTATGGTGCATTTGTGGTATGATATTGGATTGGATTATCTAAATTGGGTTGAATCTTGTTTCTTTATTTCAATCTTGATGGTTGTGGTATGATCATGCATTTAAAGGTTCCCATTGTGATAAGGTTGTGATTTTCCACAAGATTCTGGAAGTTTCCAAGCTTGTTGTAGGTGATTATATAATTTATCATTATTAAATGAATTTAGTATGATTAATATGATTCTTAGTGTTTTTATGAGTTTTCTGAATAGAGAAAAGTATGTTTTCAAAGGGTTTTGAGGTGCGTATGGGGAAAAAGATGATTTTCAAAATGAAATTGGATATGTTTCTTGTGTGCCTTATTTTTTATGCTTTCTAAATGTGTTCCATGAATTTTGTAAATATTTGTTATTATAGTTGGATTATTGAGTATTTAATTAATTATATTGGGTTATATAATTATATTAGGCAATTATTTCTTCCCCAAAATTCTATGGGAATCAAGTGTTAATGCATACTCCAGTATATTAGGTGAAACATGTAGTGATATCAGATCCATTATGTTATGATTTCTATGATTATTTCTATGTAACAATTGTATGACTCATTCTTAAATGCCTATGTTATGATCAATGTATCATCTTTATTATATTATGTTTCCATAATCTTACACTATGACATATGTTTGGTCATTTGAGGTTACATGTCCTTCTATCAAGACATGTAATCAATTCTCATGAATCCATGAAATTTTTAATAAGTTATGTATTCCATGTTCATGTTTACTATATACATATGATCTAACCATTAATGGTATATTGATATGTCTTTATCATACTAATAATTTTATCTTATCCAATTCTTATGTTTTCCATTATAATATCGTGGGTTTCTAAAACCTTTCCTTTTTGATTTCCCAAGGATTGGAAGTATCAAGCGGGAGTTTAAGAAAATTACCACTTGAAATTTTTATATTTTCACACATGGTCCCTTTACCAACAATGTTATCACTTTACCCTATGTGTGGTTAGTTTGTTCCATGGTATGGTGGGTTGGTTCCTTAGTACAGTTTCTTGGTTCCTTCTTGTGGTTTGTTGGATCTTTCACACGACTAGTTGGTTTTTATAGTTGTTTGTTGGTTCTTTTATTCAGTAAGTTTGTTACTTACTATGTTTGGTTGATTCATTTTTTTATTCACTTGATCATTTATGCAGTTGTTTGGTTTCTTCCTATAGTCACATATTCTATATTCATTCAGTTTGTTTCATCTTGTGGTTGATTGGTTCCTTCATGCAGTTGGTTTAGTTCTTCATGCAACCACATTCTCCTTAATAAAGTTGTATGGTTATTTAATGAGGTTGGATAGTAACTTAATTTCGATAATTTATTGGGTCCAAGTCTTTGATCTATTCTCATGCACGGTTCAACAGTTTGTAAATATCTCGTGTTCTTCAAAATAACAAGTTTTTTTTAAAAAAATATGTGAAAAATGATAATAATGTAAAATGTACAATTAAAGTCATGAATAAATATTTTAATATCTATTTTTTAGGAATTTGATATTTTATTTTAATTCAATAAATCTATATATTTAATAGGTTATCCACTTTCTATAATTGAAACAAAATTAAATGGAAATTGAAAAGGTATATTGAAAATAATAATATTCAGTGTTATTCCAAGATCTATTTTGGGAAATTTAATATACATGATTTCATTTATCTTAGGAATTTATTTCTTACTTTGAATTTTTTAAAAAATAACTTACTCATAATTCTTGGATTTATCTACCCTAGGTGTGAATCCTTTCACATGGTCATTCCTAGAATGTTATACATCTTGGTTCCCCATGTATTTTCTAAAGTAGTGAGTCATGTTTAAGGTAGGAGTTTGTTTCCATTTCATATTCCAAACTTATATTCAATTATTATATGATTTATCAAGTCCTTACCTTAGTGATATCAATTTTATGTCATCATCAGTTTGTCCATCTATTTTGGTGTATCACAACATACAAGAAACTATAGGTATGTGACCCTTTTTCTCTTCTTCTATTTTGGATCTTTTTATTTTGAATTATTTAGTTTTCTAGTGGGCGGTTTCTATGTAATAAATAATGATTGTAATTAACCATATTAAATTTAATTAGAAGGAAATGGGCATAATCGTATGGGTTTACAAATTTCATCATTATTTATGACTATTTTCTCTCAAATAATTTAACATGTTGTGATATTCATGTTGTGAATTCTTCAAATTTTAAACTATTATTGTGGTTTGATAACAATTCCAATGAATTTTTGTTTAAACCCAAATTTCATAAAAGGATTAACATGAATATTTTTCAATTAATATTATTCCCATGGTAATATAGAAACTGTGTGAAAATAACCATTCATAAGAAAATGATTTAATTTGAATTTCCCATTTAAAATAATTATGTTAAAATCTGTGGGTTGGAAATATATTACTATGTGATTATAGTTTTTTTTATTGGTGGCCTTGTGGTTCAGTTGAATTTTAGAAATGAGGTCTATTTTTAGGGGGCACATCATTATAGTTCCTTGTGCCTTAGCGTCTCCTAAGATCGCAGTGAGGTTCCCTCGCCTCACCTGCGACAAGGCGCTCTAGCTGCGCCTCACCACGCCTCTCACTAAGGCACCCTAAGGCACACACCTTTAGCAACACTGAATTTGACCATGAGTTTAGTTATGATGTGGGTTATGCCTTATGATATACTATAGAATGAATATATATGTTATGACTTCATGAATTTAGTATAAAACATTGGAATGTTCTCATAAGTCTCTTCCTAAAATAATCTCTACTAGTTGTTCTAAATCAAAAATGTACTAAATTAGATCCAAGAACATATCTAATTAAATTAATTCCCTTGAAACAAAAATCCTATTTAGAATCCATGTAGCTAAAACAATTTTGATAGGCTTTCTTACAAACAATGAAATTCCACCTATAACTTCAATATTGAACAAATGAATTGTTATACCCAAAAACTCAATCCAAATAGGAGCCAATAATGAATCCATCCCCTCTATCCAATTTGGATAACACATCCTTTATCATCATCAATCCACCAATTCAATCAATGAAATAAATGTTACAAAATGTATACATTACATAAAAAATAGTGTCATGACAGTAGCTTAATAGTTTTGAGAACCATACTGGTCCTCTAATCAATTATTGACATTGGATTGTTAAACTTTTTTCAATGATTTATTAAAATAATATTTTTATTAAAAATGGAATTCAGCATGTATTTTTCCTCTTGGATTTATTAATTGTTTTTAAATAAAAAATAAAACACTTTTATATATCATTTTCTTCACAACTAGACTTTATCGATTTCATTTATCCCTTTTAAAATGATTCAGTATTTACCTTATGTATTTATATAGGAAAATGATATTTAACATATTCATATTTTATTTAACTAGTATATATGAATCTTTTTACCTATTTAGTAATAGTTATGTGTTTTATTTTTTTTAATATTGTGTCGGCACATTGTTATATATAAGGATAAAAGCTGGATCACATTACCAAGAAACACACCTTAGTATGATATGGGTTTGGAGAAGTTTTTTATGTTTTTCAATTTCCAATAGATACATTGAAGGGAGAATAATATTACCATGTTCTAAATATAAATTTAGAAGATGGATGAAGAGAGATGAATTTTATTAACACTTTATATTGAAGAAATTCCCTACTCAATATTTGTGTTGGATTTGGAACGGAGAATTGAATATTAATGAAAGGTTTAGTACTGATGTAAATCCATAGAATGAGCTCCCAACTTCTTTGACAATGGAAAATGAAATATAAAACCTTATAAATTATGCGTTCGACATTGTAATACACCAACATCAACATCAAAACATATCAAAATAAACAATTGAGAGTGCTACAAATAACCACATGACAAGTGTTGTTTTTTATACTATAGGAAAACTAGATCAATATTTTAACATATCATTGGATCCTCCTCTTGATTATTTGGAGAATAATGTAATAGAAAACTTCACTAATAAAAATATGTTTCATGGTTTAGTTGATGATGTAAATCAAGAGTTGTATAGTGGATGTTTGAAATATTCAAAACATTCTTTTCTGCTGAAGTTGTACCACATCAAATGCCTATGTGGAATTAAAAATAAATGAATGTATATGATATTGGAATTGTTGCATGATTTATTTCTTGAAGAAAACATCCCCAAGTATTTTTATGATATTATTTTTTTCAACTGGATTGGTCTTAATTATAAAAAACTACATGCATGTCCCAATGATTGTATGATTTATTGGAGAAAGGATTCAAGTAGACAGGATTGAAAAAAATGTTCTTCATCTTGATAGCATTCAATGGGTGATGTTGGAAGTCTGAATCAATATATTACCTCGAAGAATAAGAAATAGAACACATCTATAAAGGTTTTCCATTACTTTTTTTAAATCCTCGTCTTAAAATATTATTCATGTCATTGAAAACCGCCGAACACATGAAGTGACTTTCAATAGATAATAACAATGATGGGTTAATGAAACATCTATAAGATTAAAAATCGTGGAAGAAATTTGATTCATTACATCTATATTTATCATCCAATCATAGGAGTGTTTGATTGGGATTGACTACCGATGGATTTAAACCATTTGGGACTTTGAGTACCAATTATAGCATTTGTCCAGTTGTTTTGATCCCTTACAATCTGCCTCTGTGGATGTGTATGAAACAAATGTGTTTTAGCATTTCAATGATTAATCATGGAAAAAAATTCCTAGAAATGTTATTGATGTATAATTTTATCCTTTAATTGAATAATTATAGGAATTTTGGAGCAATGATGCTGAGACATATGATGATCCTTCTAAAACAATGTTCAAAATGCATGATGCTCTAATGTGGAATATTAGTGAATTCCTTGGACTTGGGAATTTAGCTGGTTAGAACACATACACAAGTTTGGATTATCCTATTTGTAACTTTGATTTTGATCCCAAATGGCTACCTCATAGTTGAAAATGGTGCTTCTTGTTCCATCAAATATTTCTTGATGCATGTCATAGATTTCAGATGAATAGGTAAAGATTCAACCATTTCATTGATTATAGACCACCTCCAAAGCTGTTAACTAGTTTTGAAATATTATAACAATTTGGAAATTTTGAATTATAATTTGAGAAGGTGCATCATTTGAATGATAGAGGGAAATGAGTTTGAAGTGCATCATCAAGTGAAATCAGAATTGAAAAATGGAAGAAAAATGTATATTCTTCAAATTTCCGTATTGGAAATTTAACTTTTTGCGGAATAATATTGATGTGATGAATATTGAAAATAATTTTTGCGAAAATTTTATCTTCACAATGCTTAATGAGAATGAAAAGTCGAAGAATCATCTCAATGATCAGAAATACTTACAAGCAATTAACATAAAACATGATCTCTGACCAGATGAGAATGAACAGTATACTCAGGAAATTTTTGCAATGAAAAATAGGAATAAAGATACATTTATTAAAATTTTAAAGCATGTGAAGGTATCTGATGGGTATTCAAGAAACATCTCAAGGTGTGTTGAATTGAATCATCATAGGTTAAATGGATTGAAAAGTCATGATTCAAATATTTTGTTACAACAGTTACTACCATTAGCATTACGCGCATTATTACCTCAATTGATTAATGCTGTTGTACTCCATTTTTTCACATTTTTTAGATAACTATGTGAGAAATCTATACATCCATTTGAGCTTGAAAACCTTTAGGAGTTATTTTTATTGAAACACTGTGTAATATAGATTATCATTCCTCCATTGTCTTTTTTACTGTCATGATACATTTAATTGTACATTTGGTTAAGGAAGATAAATTAGGAGGCCCCATACATAATCGATGGATGTATCCAATTAAGAGGTACTTTATTTATATGTTTTTCAGTTAATTAAAAAATTATTGGCACTTAATTAAATACATAATTATGTTTTTTATTTTATTTCACAAATATCTTGTGCATTTGAAATCATATATGAGAAATAAAGATCAACCTAAAGGATCTATTTCCGAAGTCTTTTTGGAAGAGGAGTGTATTACCTTTTGTTCTAGATATTTGGATTATATTGATACAATATATAATAGAGTTGGAGAAGTTGATGACACATCGAAACAATCTCAAATACATAGGAAATCAAAAATATTTCCTGCTATAGGCCGATCAATTGGGAGGACCTCAAATAGTACACTGAAAAAAATGAAATTATTACAGGCACATAGATATGTGGTACTGAAATGTGAAATTATGGATCCATTTATTAAAGAGTTGATGATACAAACAAAGAGATGAATGAGAGGCCAAACATGAAATTAGAAAGATATAATGAAAGATGTTAATAGATATATTGTATAATGGTTTGCATAATGTGTAAGTTCATAAATATTGTAATAAATACAAATATTAGGTTGACACATATATTTGGTAAATATAATAATGTATAATTATTTTTTTGACCATGAATACTGATTCTTGAGTAGAGTTGTTAGAATTTTTAAAGTTTCTTGCTTGAGGTACTCTAAAAAAAGTTAGAAAGTTCTACTTCTACAACGTAAATGGATTTATATTTCATATAATCAATTAAGAAGATGGTTTAAAAACACCGAAGAGTTTTATATTTACATTTTATATAGTGAGATACTATTGAAAGTTGATTTATATTATTTAATTAAACTAACACATGCAATTTTCAGTTGTTTCATTCAAATGAAATTGATTCGATATTATCATAGGTGTTAAAAGAGATTCCTTTCAATTTACATATATGAAATTCTCTCTCTTGATGGATGTTGGTGATCGTGAACTGCATGATCCGTATATCTTATTACCACAAGTGAAAATGGTATATTATGTGAATGATGTTGTGGATTAAGGGTGGAGTGTATTTTCTCATGTAAAACAAAGAGATTTGTATGATAAGGGTGATGAAGTATAAGATTTGACATCTGTCATTGAATCTCATAAACATTAAGAAGACGAGTTATTTATCCATCATGATATTGAAAATATTAGTCTAGAAAGTGTGGAATAAGTGGATGAAGTAATGGAGTAGGAAACTGACATGATTAGAGGAGAAAATGATTGTATGTATAGTTATGCATTCATTTAGCAACCAATTATTTCATTTTTGAAGTCATTAATAATCATTGTTATGTATATTTTTTTTGTTAATACTGTGAATATGTTATCTATTTTATTTTTATTTTCTACATGAATTTTTAGAAATATATGTTCTGAACATAATTTTATTTGATTAAATGATATGAATGCTTAGGAGGAAGCAAGGAACCACTTCTAGTTCTTCATAGGAATACTAGAGGGTAATTTTTATAGGTATAAATTCTAATATGAATATATTTAGTGCACTTTTTATACTAACTATTTGTTCACAAAATATGGAAACAATTCCAATATGGAGAAAAATATGAAAATTTTAGATGTATGGAATCTAACTGGCGAGAAGTTAGTTTTCCCATTTGATTATTATGGGGTCCTTACGGATAACGTTGTAGTGTTACTTGGCTAGATTATAGGTTAGTTGGCCAAAAAGACAGTTTCTCTTCTGATTATGTATAATAATTGGAGATTATGGAGAAATGACAACTTGAAAAGAAAGTTGTATGTAAATTGTGGCTCTTAGATTTATTTTATGGTGTTATGAATTTAGTGGTGGTTAAAAAGTGGTAGAGGTTGTGAGGTTTGGTGTTGATGTTCTGAGTTGGTTGGCACTCTTATTGTGAACTCATAGTATAGGAATTTGTGTGGATATATATGTGTGCATTGTATGTTTCTTTTGATTACTATACATACCCATCCCATCCCAGGTGTTATATGAACTTTAGTGGTAATGTTCATATTTGGTTGGAACTCTTGTTGTGAACCCATATGATGGGAATGTATATGGATATATATATATGTGCATTGTATACGTATTTTAGTTTCTATATGTACCCTCCCATTCTAGGTGTTATATAAATTTTGAACATGGTTTTTTTTTCAGGGTACTGGTACTAGGGTGATAGAATCATCAACATTTTTTTATTTGTAAATATACCTTTAGTGGTGATTTAAACCTCTACTAGGTAAATGGACCATATTTATAAATAGCCTAAACTATCACTATAATTTGGTATTTTATTATCTGTGGTAGTTATAACCACCGCTAAATACATGCATGGTATAATTTAGCGGTGATATTTCTCTTTAATGGCGATTTTTGTGCAAAAAAATGTATTTTTTTAGTGGTGGTTCAAATTTCTGCTAAACACATCTTGGTTTCCATGATCAATTAAGGGCGGTTGGTTTGGATTTTGTGGTGTTTCCCCTAGAAAAATGAAACTTTTTTTAGCGGTGGTTTTAACCAGTGCTAAAAAAGTTTATATTCTTACCGCAAAAACGACACCAACCATAGATAAATTTGTTTACTACGATAATTTCTATAAATGACCACTAAATTGAGAAAACCATAATGTATTGAATGCCAATAACCAATTTAGTGGCTATTTTATGAAACCACCTCTCTAAAAAAACACTATTTTGCGGTAGATTTCTTGTTGTGTAGGATCCATTTCCATCAACTTTCAATTTAAGAATACCTTTAATTCTCACTTTATACACCATCATTGGATATTAATTATTTCTATTTGATTTTTTAAAATAATTGTTTAAATATGATAAATTATTTTTTAATAATACTGTCATGTTTTCATAATAAAAACCCTCGATTGAGGTGCACTGTCTTCAATTGGAAAATAATATGTGCATTTCCTTATAGTTTTGTGCTTATGATTTGTGCTTTATCTTAGATGTCAGTTGCTTTATATTTAAATTGTTATGCACATCAGTTGGATGGTTTGAATTGAATGCTACGATTTTTTAAGATCATTAGATTGAATTATTTAAATATCATTTATGACATGTGATTAAAGGCATGTTAATGCCATGTTCTTATGCTTATTTCCCATTATTTCATTGCTTCTAGACATCACACCATTGTGCCACTCATAAAAACCTCTAGAAAATATTTTTATCACATATTAAATTTTTTGGGTTTTATTAATGTGTCCATAGTGACCGTAGCATATGAAGAAATCATGTTTAGGGTGTTTACCATTGCTTTGGGCCACCCATTTAGGCATGCCATCCATTTTTGGCCTAAGTTTCCTTATGTATTTAATGGGGTTTCACTTTAGATTAATGTCTTAATTTGATAAGTTAATTTAAATAGGAGTTGAACCATGAATAAGATCTCTTTCCATTGGCCTATAAATTTAAAAATGCTTAAAGTGCTTCTTTATATAAGTTAAGTTATTATTTCCTTTGATGAATTGAATTGTTATCATTGAATGAAATACTTAAATATGATAAATAATTTTTTTTGATAAAAAATGTATGATTTTATAATATAACCCCTCCAATATAGGTGCATTTCCTTCTAACATAAAAATTAATGCTTAGTAATTTAATGATTGTTTTTCCATTTGGCATTGGTGTTTCCTTATGATTTATACCATGTGAAATTGATAACTTTATATTATTCTTAGTGCCTGTTTTGGTTTAGCAATCTTTGATCAATCCATTTAAATGGGTTAAACTATATTAAATGTTTTGGTAAGCCTGTTAGCTTGCACTATTGAATTTCATGTGATGACATGTAATTGTTCAAATTCTATGCCTTTTTTCTTTTAGCCTTGCTATATAAATTATTCCATTGTTTATTGGATTAAGTTTCACAACTAGACTAGATGGTAAACATTTGATATTGTGATTATTATTTGTTTTCATGCAATTATATTTTTATGAGTTGCCTCAATATGTGCCTTTCTTGTTTGGTTCACTTGTTATGAACTAGGGAGAGAACATGGGTTTTATATTAAGGACTCATGGATGGACTCTCTATTCTCGGTGGGTTTTGACCTGAAACACTGGGGGAGGTGCTTTGGATTAACAGTTGGGGGCTTTCTGGGTGGTTATTATACTCCTGAGTGAAACCAGTTCCCTAGGGGAGAAGTCATGGATGAAACAGCTGTCAATATGGCTATTCCATACCTCAGGGGATACTCAATATCTTATGTGAGATACTTGGGATGGACTTAGAGTCACTATGATTCATGTGATACTTGGGATTCCATATGGATCACCTTGGATAGACTTTGTGGTATTGGTTTATATCCGAAGTATTGTAGAAATACCTAGGATTATTTTCGATCACCAGGGATGGGCTTGGAATCCACCACTGGATTTGACAGATTTATATGAATTGCTTGAAGTACCTGAGATACGACCTTTATTATTATTATGAGTTAGATTACAAACATGTGATGCTTTTTCCTTATTTTACGAGACTACTTGAGTGATGACATGCATATTAGACACCAAGTTGAAACAAAAGTTTGGGGGTTTGACTTTTGGGGTTTCCTTGTCTACCTTGGGCCTTGTTTACATATTATGCCTTACATAGGTACTCTTTAAAACACTTGTCTTAGGCCGAAGTAGGTGGTATGGGAAAAGTGTCTATTTAGGAACCCATACCAAGTTGATATTATTTAATTTTTTATAATTATATATCTATTATATATGGAACATCACCTAATTTATATTTCATGATATGGATTGTCCGAGACACTGTGGTTTCTGGTCTACTGAGATTTATATCTCAAACCCTACTCGAACGTCATTTGGATCCCGAGTAGATCTTCTTGTTCATAGGTCTTTGGAATTATTTCTTGTTCTATGTTGTGTACATGATAGCTAAGGAGAATAGGACTTGTCTCGTGCTCTGGATGCTTGAAGATCTGACCATTGGGTTTTTCTTTTCTTTTACTATATTTTACTGCTTGTACCATGTAGTAACACCTTACATTACCTGTATCATTATATGGAATTTTCATTGGACACTTTTATCCAGTTGTTATATTATTCTTCTGATTCTATTTGTCTTTCATTTATTATTACTGATTCTGCTATTGTTTATTGATTTAAATCAATTGTACCACTATGGATATACTGATATATGAGGGAATAATCTCTCTATTTACCACTCAAGTCCCTTGAAACTAGTAGGAAAACTCTAGAAATTGGTGATGCTCAATTTAGGTCATGTGGTGACCGGTCCAGCTACCATTTTAGTGGTCAGTCGGTTAGGGATGTTAGAATTCATATCATAAGATACAATTTTTCAGAGTGTGGAAATAGGATCCAATAATGAGGATCATTGAAAACATATCATAAGAATATTGTATAATTAAATATTGTAACATAAGAATGTTGAATATACTAAAACATTAAAAATCATTTTTTATTTCAAGGACCACTATTAAGACCCTTGTATAATAGTGAATAGAGTCTCATATATTATTTGGTTCACCAACCATTCCCATAGTTAACAAAGTCCCATTATTGATTGAGTTCACTCCCTAGTCCCATAAATGTTATATCACAAAATATTAATATTTACCAATTAAATTACAAGGATACATATTCCTTGTCTTTCCCATTACAAAATAAAAAACTAATCGTATGTGTTCTATATAGCCTTGAAATCACTAAAAATTCAATTACAGATACATTTATCATTGTGAATGAAATGGATTTAATTAAAACATCCACAAATCATTATAATATTACATCTGGATAAATAAGTTCAATGATATAATTAGAATACATCCATAATGGTGGATATGATATAGTAAAGGATATTGAGATAGTTGAGAAACTATATAAAAGATCATTAGAATGTTACATATATAAATAAAATTAAATATTGTTTAAATTTTAAATAATATATATTTTAAAATAGAAAAATTAATAAAATATAGGAAATAAAAATTGTAATGAAAAATTAAATAAAATTGGAGAGGCTACTTCACAAATTAACACAGTGAAAACTGGGGGATATAGTGATCATGTAAAATGCATGAAAAATGAATCATTTTACAATTTATTAAAGAAATTTAAGAATAATTAAAAATTATCTATGTGGAAAATATTAAAAAGAGATTCATTTACTTATATTGTTATGAAAAAAATGAAAATATAAAATTACCCTTTAATTTCATTGTAGTATTGAAAATGGTATTTATAAAAAAAATAATATGAGCATAGGGGAGAATGATTCTTGATTAATTAGATGAGATTACCTCAAATTCACTTAAGTGCCACCATTTAGTTAAGTTGTGATTCAAAGGGAGTCGAAATTTTAAGAAGTATGTTAAACCCATAAATATCCTAATGAAAATAAAATATATATTGTTTTATAGATATTTATTACATAATCTCATAGGACTTCATATTAGAAATATATAATATCAATTTTAAATTGAAATGGTAAGAGAAACCATTACATCAATAATTTTCTTATTTAGATGTTATTTAACTCCATATATAAAAATATTAGAATATTGGTCACATGTATAAAAATGTTGATCTTATTTTTTAGTTAATAGAATTTATTTATAATTTATTATTACCAATATATTAATTTTATATTTTTAGAATTAATTGTCGGGTTAAAACTCTTCTTTTTTCCATGCATGGTTAGGTTTAGCAATTCATGTATTTTATCATTTTCTATGGTTTTATTATCTACAAAATGTTTATTAATATTTATTACACTTTTATATATTATTTGAAGTTATATGACAAATTCAAACAACTTATAGTCTTGATTATCTTTGAATGCTTAAAAATATCCCTTTTGATGATTATCAACTTTTTTGAAGAGTTGAATGAGTTGGTTAACATAATTTTTTCATATTACTATTTAAATTTTTTTTAAAAAATAAATTAATAATTATTATATAATATTACTATAGTATATGTCATCTTTGTAATTTATTATTTAAATGTTATAAAATCATTCTGGTTGATGGTAATACTAATCGAAATAAGAATTTTTTTAATGACTGAATGAATGAGAACATGTTATTTTGTAATAAAAATAAAACATTTATAAAGGATTTTTTATTTAAATATTTCTAATTAATGTGATATTTAAAATTGAAAAAGTGTTTACTAAGAAAGATAATTAAATGATTAAGTAGAGGATAACACATACATTAAGTACTTGAATCATCCCATATAGATCCACTTAAAAATTAGAGATTATAGGCTTCTAGTTGTGACCAGAGGTTCCCCAAAGTGGATGAGGCATATTAAGAAGATATTTTTGGTCATTAATCAAGATAAAAAAGTTGGAAATATGTGAGATGAGGTGGGTAGATGAAAAATATATTTATAGGGGATATTGATTAGCATTTTTACAAATACCCATTACATAACGTATAAGGTTGTTATCTTATGAAATGTAAGAAGACAAAAGTGAACAAATAATGGATAATAGATGAGGGAATGATGTGAATTAACTCGTTCAACAATTTTATGTTATGGTTTTAGGATATTTTAGGTCTCTACCCCCTTGAATTAATACATGGACCCATTTTAGTGCACACCATGGTTATTTAGCCTTACCTTGATAAATAATTTATATGCCTAAAAATGAAATTGGCCATATAACCTAAATTTGATAATATGATTCCAAATATAAAATCTATATTATTGGATTCAATTTCATAAGGTGATAAAAATCAATTTTAAAATAATAATTATTTTACACATGAAATAGTTTTTAGGAAAATATACCTTTAATCCAAATAATAGATTAGATATTATTACATACAAAATAACAATCATTAAAATAATTGTAATTTTTTTGATTTTACATATAAATAAAAAATTTCATGAATATTTCTTTAAAATTGAAAATTTTAATTTTATGTTATTTCAATCCCAAAAATACAAATATTTTTTAATAAAATCACCATTTTTATATGGATTGAATCACATACCATTATTTATCTTTTAACCAATCAATTCTAACATTCCATAATACTTACAATTATTTTTTGAAATTTTTAAATACATTAAAGAAATATTGAAAAAATAATAATAAAAATATATACTAAATATAAATATAATTTTTTATGATAAAATATTCTAATCAATTATTATCTTTTTATTTCATTACAAAATTATTTTTAATGTATGATTAATATTATTTTTAATTTATTACCAATAATTAAAGAATGCCAATGAAATTATTAGATACAATTAAATCCAATAAACCTATATCTAATGCAGATATATCCAACATCTATATATCTGATGACCATATATTGAATTATCATATGTCTGATAACCATTTTTCCAATAAAAAAATATTTAATCTTTATATTACATTCATATATATTAAAATATATAAATATAAATCATCATTCATTATATTCTATAATTTTTCTAAAAATATGTCTATAATATTTTTAATGTGTTATATTCTTTCTATTTTTAGCATTAGTGTCATAATCCATAGATTATTAAGATAATATTAATTTTGACCATGTAGTATTTGTATTTATTTATGGTTTAAATTTTTTATTAATTTTACTATTTATATTCTATTTTTTAGTAAAGTATTTCAATTTGTATTATAATATTCAATCTTAATGTAATATCGTATTGTTTATATTAGTTTCGTGTTGTGTGTATCACATCCTATCGTACATATATTTATTTAAAGGAAAATACATAGAAAAATTATGTGGTGTTTTATTTTTTTTCTACAATTGAAAATGTGTTCTCTCTTTCAATACCATTTTTTGATTATTTTATTTATATTAATTTTTTTGATATTTTCAAAATTGAAGATATTGAAAAAATATTTATTTTTTATAATAATAATATGTTTTATAGAAAATCATCTTTTTTATTGATGATTTTGATAATAGTGATCATTATGGTTGTTGATGATTTTGATAAGGGTGATGTGTGTACTTTAAAATATAAAACAAGAATAATTTATAAATTTAATTAAATGATTTATTTGTTTGAGAAAATATTATTATAAATTTTTATTGATAATAAACACCATAAAATATTAATTTTATTATCATGGTTTTTCTTTTCAATGTTTGTGTTTAATTTTGAATTTTTATTTTCTTAAGAATACCATGTTTTTGGTGAGTAACAACTCGTCATGGTTCTAAATGTAAAATATATAAAGGATATATTAAAAATTTTCTACACTAGAAAAATTAATTAGGGTTCCCTTGAAAAATTTGGAGACACGTGGAAAACCGCATCACTGGTTTAAAAAAATTGTTTGTGGTTTTTGGGTTTTAAAGAATTTTTTTAAGAATTAGATTAGACTTTTGTCGTCATGGTATTTGAGAGGGATTTATATTTTCCCAAAAATATTTTAGTCGATATGGATTAATTTTAATGTTAATTTATGTAGTTTATAAATTTATAATGTGTTTATAAATTTAGAAATAATGTAATTTTAAAGAAAGTTATATTATAATGTGAAATGTTTATATTCTAATGCCTTGCTTGAAATTTTATTCAAACCATTCAAATAATAGTTTTAGTTGATCTGATGAAATGATTAAAAAATCATTTATATGTTATTTAAATTATGTAAAATATTTATAAAATACATATCATATTTTTATAAATATCATATATTTAAATATGAAGGAATTTAAATTAAAAAACATATAAATTAATAATATAAAAGAGTATATATTAAAATAAATGCAAAAGTTTCATAATTTTTTATCTATAAAATGTTTATAAATCTTATTTAATAATAAAATGATTATAATTTAATATTTATTAAATGATCACAAATGTGTATCTCATGTCTAAATTTATGAATTGTTTCTTTATTTTTTACATTTCCAAATTTATTATTACAAAAAGTATGGGGTAATGGGAAGAAGCACATACCTAAGAAATTTATTCAATAAAAAACTAAAGGATCGAAATAAGAGTTAGAGAGAGCAGTGAGAATATAAATTTCCTTGAATAATGCTAAATTCATTAATAGTATATAATCGATCAAAAATATTCCAAGACCAGAGTTAAACCTACTCGACCACTGCTTCCCTAAAGACAACATCGACTACCATATTACCGTAAATATAAATATGGGAGACATTGTATTTTATATTTCTGAGGTATTCAATAATCTATATTCATTAATTTTAAATGGACCACAAAACCGATGTTGATTTTCTATTAAATAGATTACCAACCAAAAGAGGGTCACATTCAAACCAGATACTACTCCATCCAAACTGCTTTTCACATTTAATGGCATAGATAACCCACAAATGATCAGCCTCAAAAGTTATGAAACTTCCAATATGTATAATAAAATATCATATAAAAGTCCTATAAAGGTTATGAAAATACCTCCACACCTAGATGGACCATTCACCCACAGTGCCACACCACCTATCCTAACATTTATCCACATGGGAAAGGGAGGTGTCCAACTAATATGATTGGGATGACTCGACTATCATGTTATTTTTTGGACCCCAAATAATCTAGGGGAGATTAATTTTTTTAATGTGTTGTTTTTTATTCCTTCCTAATGTTTTCATCCATCTTGATCTCCTTATTGATAAGAGAGGTAATGTTCAGACGGTCATTGAAAATGACTTCAATCTTCCACCCATTTCACATATTCCATAAATGAAAAAGCTTGAAGCCATAGAAAAATGGAGAAGATTCCAAATAAATTCTATCACCTTGAGAAGGAATTCCATAATTCCAGTAAAACTGAAATCTCAGTTAAGATCATAGTGAAGTATAGATAAGGGACACATCCATATAAAATAGAAAAGATCATGGTAAATAAAAAGATGGTGGATGCCTATGAACTTGAGTATGTAATTTCTAGGAAAACCATTATTTTGAATTTTGGAAATTATAAGCGATATTGAAGGGTGGTATATGAAATATTTGAGAGTATCATCCACTTTGGAGATAGGGTTATATACATTATAATAACCTATAGTAGGGATTATAATTTAGAATACCCAAACAAGGACATCATAAGACCTTATTTTCATGAAAGAACTTCAAATTATGTCCCTTCTACATTAAATATGTTGGAAGGGAATCGATTTCATAATTGAGGTCAAAATAAAATCTATTGAAAGACCTTCCAGGGGTAGTGGGAATATAAAGGAGTCTATAATCCTATTAGATAACCATATAGAGTGTATGAAACATAAAGATGATATCTAAGATGGGATCCAAAGATAATCCTACACAATCTACTCAAATTATGCCCAGATAGCTGGCCATATTAAAGATCATATTAAGGATATCTTTCCAGTATGAAGTATTCCAATGAACCATTTCCTAAATAAACAAAGTAATCATTATTGTAACATAGAAGATTCCATGTATATTGTCATGACCCGACCTGCCGAGGTCCGACCTGTGACTACCCCAAGTCCACCTCCAATTGGCTAGGGGATGACGACCAACAGAGAGTAGTCATACCCCCCAAATGGAAGGCATTAGCATAAAGTAACTATACATAAACACACATCTCCAATCCCACACAATTTTAAAATGAAAAAAAACTGAAACAATGCATGCTTACTTCTAAGATCACACAATAGAGTATGATAGTAAAGTACTGAAAATAGAAACAGGGAAAAAATAATCACAGCCAAAAACTATAAAGAGTCAAACCAGATCCAAGGGCAACGAATAAGTCAACAGTATTCTCTGAGTAAATATCACGATCTTCAAGCTCCAGCTATGGTCCACCCTCTCATTGTCCTCCCCAGACACTATCAAAAGAGTCCTTATCTGCACAAGACACGACACGTGTAGGCAACACCTGTACAGAGGTGAGTATAACAATACTCAATAGGAAACCCCAAAAAAGTAACTAAGAAGAACTAAGTATAGTTAGATAAATAAAATATATATCAATAAATTAATAACAAAAACACCCAGATATACCTAGGAAAGATACCACACCATCAAATAGTCATAATCAATTTTCAGCCACAAGATTTTTCTCGAAACAATGCTCATTCGGGGGGAACTCACTCCATTATACATGCTATCATCATATACACTTTACAAAGAAATATAGATCATTGGGACCCACCCAAAGAGAATTTACAATTATAAGAAGACTTTAATACATATAAAGCGGGTCAGACCCATAACTGCTGGGGGAAACCACAAACATAATCTGGAACACACTGCTACACAAGGGATCATAAATCAAAAATTCCCCCAACCCTATCGATGTAGCCTACTAGATAGAGTATCAATTCATTGATCATGGTGTTTACACTAATTCCCCAAACTCCAATTAGATAACTGAGGATGATAGATGATTACACTCAAGTATTATCGAGGGACATCACAACTCTATTTAAGACTTGACCTCTAGAGGGGATCAAAATCCAGTAACGTGGATGTAATGTTGGACCATACCCTCGAGGGAAAAGAACAAGGGAAAAAAATCAACATATATTTGTAAAAACTAAGAAAAAAAGAGCCTAAAGCACTATTGAATGGAGTACAAGACATGTAGAAGGGTTATACGCCATGTCCCTTGACCCCGAGTCCTGCCTGTGTGAATGGACCATGTCATCAAACTGTGTCTGTGTAGTAGTACACACAATATAGGCAACCCTTTCACTATAACCATGTGTCAATACATGGATTTAGACCATGTACCCATTCTATGTACTAGTTCATATCTTAGCCTATGTACATGGTTCAACCCATGTCTGTGTGGGGGAGTACACATTGTGTAGTCAACCCATGTACTCCACCCCATATATGCATAAATCCCAAGTACACACCGAGGTCACCTGGGTTGGACCAAATGATGTGTAAGACTAGATATATTTCGTGTTATACCTTCTTTTTACCTAAAACCCTATCTATTTCCTAGGGGACACCAAACGACATGTAGATCCGATTTAAATGCCTTTTTCTACAAGATTATCCAGAAATCTCATTATTCCTCCACACACCCTTAATGATGATATAGAATTCGATCCATTGGTTTCCTTACTGTGAAACTATAGATCAAGACTCATTGAGTCATTCCATCACCATATAAATGTGTTTCATCATCATATCTACTGAAAAAATAGATCAAATCATCATTCTTTTTTGCGCACCAAAGAACACCGAAAAATGTGAATTCAGGAATCCTATGTCATCACAATTTCTCTATCTCCATTATCACACCTTCATTATTCTGTGAAGATGCCTGATCTATGATATTAGATCATTTTGTGAAGAAACTAGTTCGCAATGATTGATTGATCAAGATTTTTCGAGTCATGGGCCAAATGAAGAATGTCTGTGATGAATGATGAATCAGGGGACAAAAGCACAAGAACCAAAGAGGGGAGTGAACCTCAATCAATGGTCATGTTTATTTCGATTTGTACCCATTAGAATGAAAAATTGAATAATTAAATCATAAAGATAATATTCCATCATAACCTGCAACTATACCCATTCTGTAAGAGGATCAAACCAAGAATTGATCTGTTCATTGGTTGGTCCACATTTTTCACACGAATCAATAAAAAGGGAGAGATAAAAATAAAAAACATGCCCTATCTTGATTTGGATTGATCACTAATGAAGAATTATGCATCGTCATTGTCATAGGAAAGATCTATCGAATCTGAGGTGCATTGATCGTCGATCCACTATTCGTCGTTGTTCTCCTAAGAGAGAATCCTCAAAGATATCTACAAAATTTCTCTGTAGGTTCCATAGTTATGTGTATAACCATAGAATTATGATATAATAGCATTTTAAAAGTTAACCTGTCACTGCATCAAAAATTTGAATTAAAATAATTTATTCTAATTATTTTATTCATTTTTGCGTCTACAATTAATTTTCTACAAATGAACTGTACTAACTAATGTTATGTCATACCTAGGGTAAAACCACCAATTTTAACTCAACAATACCCTTATATTTCTGATCTAGGCACCAATTTATATGTGATTCTAATTTTCATAAAAACTATGTGCACGTGCTATTTAATATATTTCAATCATTTAATCCGGGCACATTAGGACTTGGAATTGAACTCCATCTCAATGCATGTTCTTGAAAATAATACATATAGTATCCAAAAATAATACACAAAAAATCCAAGATGTTACATTCTCCCCATCTTAAGGATTTATTTCCCTGAAAATTCAAAACAAGAGCTACTCAAAAAGATATGGGACTAAGCATGAATCTAAACCTCCCACTCCCATGTGCTCTCCTAGAGATTCCCATACTACCACTGGACACACAAAAAAATAATCAATTTCCCATGAAGGATCATCTTTCATAGATCCTTGATCTCTATCAGGTACTCAGTAATGGTTTCTCCATCCTTGATGTCCAGCTCACCCCAGTCAATAACGTGTGACGGGTCATGCGTGTTCTTCTTTAACTAGGACATGTCGAAGACATCGTGTACCAGATATAATTATGGTGGTAGAGTTAAGTGGTATGAATCCTATCCAAATCTACATAATATATAGAAAGGGTTGATGAACTTCATATATAGATTTCCACCTTGTCCAAACATCCATAATCTGCGTCGAGGTGAAACCCATAGGAAAAAATGGTCTCCTCCCTCGAACTACAAAGGCATTCGTCACCTATCAGGAAAATAATTTTGAAAATTTTGTGCAGTCTTCATTTAATCTTGGATGATCTGCACCTTCTCTGTTGTAGCTCTGACTAACTTTGAGACTATGAGTGCTAACTCTCATAGTCCATTCTTGTAAAATAGCGACCTGCATGGTTGCTTTTAAAGAGCCTCTAATGGTGCCATACCAATGGTGGAATGGTAGCTATTTTTTGTATGAATGTTCTGATAATATTATGTAATTATCCCAACTACATCCATAGTCTAACATGAAATCTCACAACATATTATCCAGAACCTGAATGGTCCGCTTAGTTTGGCTGTCATTTTTTTGGTAAAAATATGCAATAAAGAATAAATGGATCCCAAAGTCCACCTCTAATCCCTTACAACATCTGTATATAAGGTGAGCATCATGATCAGAAAAAATCTTTGATGGAACTCGATGAAGTCAAACTATCTCTTGTACCTTGAGGAATCCCATGCTCTTTATTGAACTATATTCCTGGATAGCTATGAAGTGGCATGACATAGTGGGTCAGTCTATGATCACCCAGATGTAATCATGTACCCTAGATGTACATGGAAATACCATCATGAAGTCTATATATATCCCATCCCAATTTCATTATAGAACCTCAAGGGGCTGATCTAAAACAACTGGAACATGGTTCTTAGTCTTCACTTGTTGATAAGTAAGGCATCTAGAAACAAACTCCAAAACTCCTTTCTTCATCCCTAGACACCAAAACTAGCTTCAGAGTTCTTGGCACATATTATCCACACCTTGATGTACCACCAAATAGAATGTATGAAAGTATTGTAACACCTCTTTCTACAATACCAAAGGTACCACTATCCATCCTCTGAAAAAGATATTATGCTCCCCACCTTTAAAATATACATTGGGTGCATGTCCAGTGAATATATGAGTATATAAGGTCTCAATGTTTGAATCTCCACATTGATAATTCCTGATATACTGTAGTGGTGGTGGGGGTAACAACCATTGACTGATGAGATAAATCAGTATCTATTTCTACAAAGGACAACTACAATGAGGCTAACTGCTCTGACGCCTCGGCCAACAACTGAGAACAAGATCTCCTGATAAGTGTGTCTGCTACCATGTTCCCTTAATTTGGATTTATTTTCTCAAAATAATGTATAAATATTATTGATTTTGATGCTAAAAAATACCCTTTTTTTATAAATGATATTAATTTAAGTATATTTAAAAAAATTAATATTCATTAAAATATTTATTCTATAATCATATTCAATATTTTAATTTGAAATGGATATTTGTTAAAGTGTTCTAAATGCATTCTAATATATAATGGAAACACTATTCATACCCTAAGTTGAAAAATTTAATGTAATGAATAAACCCCATGCTTGTAAACAACACGTAATGTAGGAAGCCTACGTTCAGAACAGTATGTATGGATCATCAAACATACATTATCAAAAAGTATGGTTAAATAACCTTCTGTTTGGATAGAACCTTACATTTTTCAAGACAAAAATATATAGATAACTAACCCTACATAAGTAATGAAACCTATGTTTGAGTGAAAAAATATGGATCATCAACCTTACGTTTTCAACCCTACATTTGGAAAATGAAAACTACGTATTTGACCCCTACATTTTGTATTTTGTTATTTTGTGAAGAAACCCTACATTTAACTTTTCAACATCAGAGATTTAACTCGTGATTTTTCTGATATTTTTCCAAGAGACTTGAAAAAATGATAGGATAATTCAAAAATCATTTACGAATGATTCAATTCTCAATATGAATGATTCAAAGGATTGTATTTAATGGAAAAATTCACTCCTATTCTCAAGTGAAGTTATGACTCCCCTAGACGTTTCTGAATTCAAATATCTATGATATATTAGGTGATTTTATTGGATGTGTTCATCTAAATGAAAGCTATTTACATGAATGAATTATTTTAAAATCATATATATGTGTTATTTGGGTTATATGATATTAATATTCATATAAATTCTTTCTCATGAATATATTTTATAGATATTCTTTAATAATCGATATAATGTTTTTATTTCTGAAGAAGCTACAGTCTGGAGATATATATGTTCAATCTCTTACTATTGTAACATTCATACTGTTGTTCGTATCTGCTTTTACTTGAAGATATTTTGCAACTAGGATTGATTCAGAATTACTCTTTTTGGAATAATTTCATTTATGAAGACGAATAACCATCTGTTTGTCAGTTGATGATGTTGCAACTGTAAAGATCAACCCGAAAAATCAAATCAAATTATTTTGATTTATAAGAGTATCAACTGATCATACATAGTTGTGGTTAAGTTACAACTTATTATATTAAGATGTGGATAATCAGTTCCCTATTAAAGAAGTAGAAGGATCTATTTTAGACATTTTTAAAAGGTTTCAATTGCCTACACTGAGTTGTGGATTTTTGGTCTTGTGATAAGAGAACTATTCTTGTGATATTCAACAAGATCGTAGAGAGAGAAATGGTGGATTGGACAATAGGATATTTTTGACCTAAACCAATATAAATTTTTTGTGTTATTTATTTCTGTTTATCCGCTTCTCTTATCTCATATAGAATAAAACAATACAATTTGCATAAATCAAAAAGGGAGTCAAAATCCAGAATTCATGTAGAAATTCAGAAAGACACAGTTCACCCCCTCTTGTGATACTTTGTATTATTCAGACCTAACAATTGGTATCATAATAAGGATTTTGGAATAATTATATAGAAATATTAGGAGAATAAGGTCTATACAAAGGAGATGGTAATGGATGATCCTAAAGAAAGAATGTCTATGGATCATGCTCCATGCTTTAATGGTGAAAATTATGGATGCTGTAAATATTGAATGATTATCTATATAAAGAATATTAGATTCAATGTTTATTCAAAGGTCATCACTCCTTATGTGATTCCTTAGAAACCAAAGACTTGGACTGCTGAAGTAGAAGATGAATATGACATCAATTAAAAAGAAATAAATTATATTATTTGTGGACTTGGTCCTGATGATTTTCATTACTTATCACAATTTCTTAATACCAATGAGATGTGGCAAACAATATTTGTCTCTTATGAAGGAACAAAAAAAATTGATAGATGAGATATTATATAACAAATTTAAAATTTGACACTTTTAGAATATTTGATGGTGAAATAATCACACAAATGAGTAGCATATTAACAGATATTGTTAAAAATATTAATACCATGGGATACCCCATAAGTAAATATGATCAAGCAGTAAAAGTACCTAGATTACTCCCCTTTATGTGGAATAACATATTTGCTACTATTCAAAAATTATCACCTACCAAGAATTTGACTATAAATGAATTGATTAGAACATTGATGATGTATGAAGAAGAAATTCATGATGAAGTTAAATATCATATTATTGTAGTGAACAAGGAAAATTTTACCCTAAAATTAACATCTTAGAAGCATCAAAATAGAAGACAAAATAAGGAACTAATCAGATTCTTTAGATTTTGGAATAGAACTGGCTCAACATGCTATACTGATTAGAAAATTTTATAAAAAGAAAATAGACTTAAGAAAATCCTTTGAGAAGGATGAAAAATAACCTAGATAAGTTCGATTCTATGAATAAAAAAATTGGGTCACATTAGACGTGATTGCCCACAATGAAAAGATAAAATATGGACAAAAAATTAAATATTAGAAAAATTCTTACTATGAGAGTAAAAGAAAAAGAGAAATGAAAGCTACTTAGATTGTATCTGAAGACTCCTTCAACTCCTTAAAATCCGATTCAAAGAAAGATCCACAAAATCTCAAATCCAATATGTGATCTAAGTATAAGGAAGAAGAAGAGGTATAAACTTATTATTTTTCTACCTCTAACTATGAAGGTTTCTCAAATGATAAATTATCTACCTAGTGTTCTTTGTTAGAAGAAAAATATGACTATTTATTAAAGAATCATAAATCATTAAAAAATATTCCTAATGCTATTTCAGGACAAAGAGATACTATTTTAAAAAAGCATCGTGAACTTGTTGAAAAATTCAATTCTTCCATATCAAATTGTAGTAATCCTGAAAAAAATAAAAAAAGAATTGTAAGATGAAGTACATTCTTATAAAAGTACTGCTATTATTTTTACTATAGTAGAATTTTTTTTAAATGAGATTCTTGGAAATAATGTAATTAAAAGAGAAAATTTTGGAATACAAAATAAGGGTGAAAAATAAAAACTGTTTAAGAACTACCTAGTAACGAACTCAAAAAATGATACCTGTAATTATTGTGGAACAAAAGGTAATTTCAATAACAAATGTTATTTAAAAAATCGTCAAATTAGTTGTATTAAAGAAGATTTTATTTCAAAATGTATTTCTGAAGTATGTAACGAAAATTATGGTAAAATTAGGTAAATATGGATTAACAGATCACTACTTACTAACATTTTAGGACCCAAACAAACATGGGTTCCAAAACAAACACTTGTTTATTTTTTTTGTAGGAAACATTCCACAAGAATATAAAAAACATATGGTATATATATAGTGAATTTTCTAGACACATGAGTGGAGAATCATCAAATTACCATGCATTAACTTAAGTAGATGGAGGTCTAGTCACTTTTGGTGAAAATGAAAAAGGAAAGATTGATGGTGTTGGAACAGTTGGAGATCTAAATTCTATCTCAATCAAAATGTACTATATGTTCAAGGATTAAAACAAAATATAATAAGTATATCTAAAATTTTTTATGATCGTTTTTATGTTGATTTTTCTAAAACTTCCTACTCAGTTTTCAAAGATAAACCACTTAAATTTAGTGCACATAGAACTAATATTGTTTATATCTTGGATTTAAATTTATTTTGTAAATAGAAAGTGAATTTCTTAACATTAAAGACAAATAATTCATGGATTTGGAATAAGAGAATCAGTTATAATATATATATATATATATATATGTTTTACATAAAATATCTATGAAACAATTAGTTTCTAATTTATCTTGTCTTAAATTTGACAATGATAGATTCTGTAATACATGCCAAATTATAAAACAACAAAAATCCTCTTTCAAATATATTAACAAAATTACTACATCTAAACCAATAGAACTTATCTATATGGATTGTTTTGGACCATATAACATAGAATGTTTGGATGGGAAATGATATTTCTATGTTTTAGTTGATGATTATTCTTTATTTACTTAGGTATATTTTCTAAAATTCAAATTTGAAGAATTCACTATTTTTGAATGATTTTGTAAAACTTTTCAAAACGAAAAAGGTTTTAAAATAATTTCATTAATAAGTGATCATGGTGGAGAAATTGAAAATCAAAAATTCAATTGTTTTTGCTCAAATAAATGCATTAAACACACCTTATCATCACTAAGAACACCTAAGCAAAATGGAATTGTTGAAAGAATACATATAACTATTCAAGAAAATTCAAGGACTATGCTAAATGAATATAGTCTTCCTACTTATTTTTGGGTAGAAAATATAATCAGAACCATATATATCATGAATAAAGTTTTAATAAGCCCTATTTTAACAAGTAAACCCTATGAACATTGGAATAACAACAAACCTAAAGTAAATTATTTTAATTTTTTTGGATTAAAGGTTTATATTTTGACCACTAAGGAAAACCTTGGTAAGTTTGATCCAAAATATGATAAAAGAATATTTTTAGGACATTCTGCTAGGTCTAAATCTTCTAGAGTATTTAATTAAAAGTCAAGGATTGTTGAAGAATTAGTTCATTTTAAGTTTGATGAAACTGATCTTTTCATTAAAAATAAAGAACAAACTGATAAAATTACAGATTTGTTTGACAACATGATACTTGAAACGCCCAAAGATGATTTTTAAAATGATATAAATGAAATTTAGACTAATTTAGAAGAACATGGAATTGAAGAATCTTAATGTGTCTTGTCTAGACATTCTAAAACCATAAAGAACCATCCTTTGAAAAATATTATAATATATTTAGATAAAAGTATTAGAACTATAATAAATATAGAAAACCTAGATGAATTTTCTACATTTCTATCTTAGTTAAAACCTAATACTATGGAAGAATCATTAGAAGATGTAAGTTGGTTTTTTATCAATGCAGGAAGAACTAAACCAATTCAAAAGAAATGGTGTTTTCAAATTAGTAAAAATACCATCCAATTATCCAGTTATTGGTTCTAAATGGGTATTTATAAATAAATAGTATGATCAAGGGATCATAACTAGAAACAAATCTAGATTAGTAGAAAAATGATATAATTAAGAAGAAGGTATATATTATGATGAAAACTTTAACACTATAGTTATTTTAGAAGATATTATAATCCTTTTATCTTATTTATCACATATGAAATTTAAATTATATCAGATTGATGATAAATCTAACTTTTTAAATAGATATTTTATGGAGTAAGTTTATATATAAAACCTCATGTTTTTGAAGATCCTCAAAAACCGAATTCTGTTTTAATCTTACTAAATCTCTCTATGGCCTTAAACAAGCACCTAAAGCTTGGTATAAAAGATTAAGTACATTTATTTTGAAAAATGGATTTATTGTTGGACTAGAAGATCTAACTCTTTTGAATAAAACTATTTGTATAATATTTTATTAGTTAAAATTTAGGTTTATGATGTTATTTTCGGTTTTACAAATAAAAATATTTGTAATTATTTTTCAAAACTAATGAAAAATGAACTTGAAATGAGTATTATGGGATAACTTAATTTCTTTTTTAGGATTTCAAATTTATCAAAAAGATTATGGAAATGTTTTAAATCAAAGTAAATTTATTATTGATTTATTAAAAAAGTTTAGAGTTGAGAACAACAAGACATACAAAACTCCTATGTGTACTAATATAAAACTTGATTTGGATTAAGCTAGAAAATCAGTTGAAAATAATTTATATAGAGGTATGATTGGAATTTTGTTGTATCTTACTACTAACAGACCATAAATTATGTTTTATTTTTGTTTATTTGTAATATTTCAGTCAAATATAAAAGAATATCATCTTACAACTACTAAAATAAGTTTTAGATATTTAAAAAGAACTTTTTTTTCAATATCTTCTTTACACCAAAACTTATTATTTAAATTTAATTTCATATTTAGATCCTGATTATGGAGGTTTTAGATAAGATAGAAAAAGTACATCAGGAATCTGTAAATTTTTAGAAAAATATTTAGTATAATGGTCATGTAAGAAACAATACTTAGTTTCTCTTTCAATAGTCGAGGTAGAATATGTTTCTGCCGATAGTTTTTATCCACTAGTATTGTGAATAAATAACACTCTGCTAGAATTTTTACTAAATTTTAATAATATTCCTATTTTATGTGATAATACAAGTTCGATAAATATTTTAAAAAATACTATATTTCATTCAAGAATTAAGAATATTGATATAAGGCATCATTTTATAAGGGATCATGTTCTTAAAAAGGTTATATATTTAAATTTTTTTATTAATGAATATCAATTAGGTGATATTTTCAGTAAACTACTTCCCACTGAAAGTTTTGATTTTATTAAGAGGGAGTTAGGTTTATTTGATTTTAAAAAATTATTTATCAGCATATTTCATTTAAGTATATTTATAATTTTATTTTAATTTTTTTTCAATTTATTTTGGTCAAATTTTATTATCGACTTTATTCATTAACTTTAATTTTGATGATAAATTAGTATTTCATTCATTTGATTTAATAAATTTTTCTCATTTTTAGTTTGAAATCACATATTTTTAAAAACTAAAAATTAATGATTACACAACATAATCATCATGAGAAATCAGACTGTGAAATCCTCAATAATAAAACCCTTTGAATTTCCATTCATTTTTGTTTTCGAACCATTTCTCCACCCAGATTCCTTTTTTTTCTCCTTAAACCTAGAATCTAAAAACCTTCAACCTTCAGTTTCTTAGAAATGATGAAGACTATGAAAAATGATGATGGTGAACCAAGTGATCTGAAGTGTCAGTTTGTTCCTTCCATAAAGATTATTTATGGAAAGGTTATCGATTTTGAGTGGATGTATGAGACAAACCTTCTACTCAAACAAGCTATAGAGTTTCAAGGTTTAGAGTTTCTATGCAATGAAGAAAATACATATTTTATTTATGAGGTTGAATTAGAGAAACTTTTCATCTCTATTAATTTTATTTTAAATGAATCAGAAGATACAATATCCTCTCGAATAGAAGATAAGGAATTATCAATCTCTTCCATTGAAATTTATCAAATTTTAAATTGACCATATGAATTTGTATTCCACTTTGATCTTCGATCAATTGTAAATCAAGATAAATTTTTTTGAAGTAATAATATATTTTTTTTGGTACAACAAATATATGAAAAATGTTTTTAAAGGATCTTGAGGAAGATCAAAAAGTGTTAGTCAATTTTATTCAAACTACTGTTTCTTCTAGGGTCGCTAAAATGGGGAAAATTTTATACCCATATATGTAAATTATGTTTTTTTATCAATGAAATCAAGATAAATTTTCCCAGATATATGATGAGATATTTGAGATATTTCTTCTAATTAGAGGCAATAATGTCATTCTACTCTTATGAAAGGATGATATCTCTTATTTTGTTTAAGAAGAATATGATTTGTTTTTTGATTCTAGAGTCAAATCCCATCAAGAAAATGTGTTTAATTCTGGTACTCTTAGGAAATTTGGTTTCTTTGGGAGTATGGTGAAACAAAATCTAATTCTCTTTAGTGTGTATGATCAACAAAAATCAGGATGTTTTTTTAGGTAGAGAAATGAAAATTTAGAAATGAAGAAGTTGGAGAGTCCATTTTTGCTAAACCTGTTAAAAGAAAGCTTAGAAATAATGATACCAATTTAGCTGTAGAAGTTTTAGAAGAAGAAGAAGAAGTTCAGGAGGAACTTGTTTAAACCCGAGGATCAAAGAAGATACACATCCAGAAGAACTAGTGTTAGGATATGGAGTTTCAAATCGTTTAGTTCATTTAGAGGAACTAGATCGTGCAAATGATCAATAAACAGAAAATCATGCTCAAGAGCATCAAGATGTTCCACAACCAGAACACCAGGAAGAAGTTGATCATGGAGAGAAACAAGTTAAAAAATTAGTCACTAAAGCCACTAAGATCATTAAAAATCAAAAAATCTTTGTCATTGGATCTTGCATAGAAAGAACTGTTTCTATTTATGGATAAAGGACATAGGTCCTTGATGGTTTATCTTGTTCAAGTGAGATGTCTATGCAGAGGTTTAATGATAATACCTTAGCTATTGTGGAGGCTGCTACTCAGTCCAAGAATTCAGATGATGGATCATCTAAATCTATATCAAATAATATTTTTGACTTAGTTATAAATTATAACAAAGATCCATATGAGATTTCAAGTCTTCAAAAGGATATAGAATCTTCAATGAAATATTTTGATTATTTGATTAATTCATATGCTCTGAGAATAGAATTAGAGTCTGTTATGAATTAGCTACAAGAAATCAGAAAAAATTCTACGTCAAAAAGTTATATTGATGTATTTAAAATAGATGAGTTGGACCAATTTGAGAAGTTAAAATCAGAATATGTTTCTAAGACATATTTTTCTGATTTGAAATAGTACATGGGAATCCAATTTGAATTAGTCAAAGGGAGTTTCAATCAGGCTAGTGCTTCTACCACTACACCTACAACTTCACCAGATAAGATCAGAATGTTTCAAGCTATTACATAAGTTATGGATAATATAAATGAAAGGATTTATAATATTCAATGAAATACTTCACCCTTATCAGTCTTATTGGAAAATAATGGATATATTTTAGAGAAACATACTTCAAGAGAACCCAACATCAGGCTGCTAATCAACTAGTTTAGTGACAAGTTATCTATGATTTTGTAGACAGAGAATAATTTTCATTTCTTTTTAAAAGTCATTTTTATTGAAAATATGACTTTCAGTCAAGATTCATGAATTTTTTTGAGAAATTTGGCATAAAATTTGACAGAAATGTTACAAGCTTAGATGGAAGAATGAAAAGAAATTTTCTAGGTAGCTCAGGATTAACCATAACTAGTAACAAAACCTTCTCTTAACCATAACCTTTCACCTTATACAAGACCTACGGTTTAAACCTTTTTCTCAAGACAAAAAATCTAACATATTTGTATAGTTTTTATAATAAAATTCCTCTATAATTTTTATATTTTTATATTTTTCATTTATTTATTATTTTTACATCTCTACTACCAGAATAAATGTCTTATTTATCCAAAAAGTACTTAATAAACATTCATTCACTGTCCTATGAAAAAATGAAGGTGTTATAATCCTTTTTCTTATAATTTCTTTTTGATATCACAAAAAGGGGGAGAAAATTGGGTAAAGACAACATTTCATTTAAATAAATTTTTATTTGAAATAGTTCTGTGAAATCGAAATATTGTTTTGATAAAGTTAATCATTAAATTGTTTTCTTTAAGTGTGTTTTCAAAATCCTATATTTTCTGTTAAATATTTTATGGGTTTTATGATCATAAAAAATGGGGAGATTGTTGGGCATGTATTATCTCAGCAATACTCTAGAAATTTTATTGTATTTGATGCTCACAAATACCCTTGTTTGTTTTAATAATGATATTACATCAAGTTTACTTTAGAAAATTAGTATTCATTACAATATTTATTTTGGAATTATATTCTAGCTTCTAATTTTCAAGGGATATTTGTTAAATTCTTCAGAATAAATTTTAATATATTTCGAAAACACTGTTCATAACCTAAATTGATAAACATAATGTTAGGAATAAACCCTATTATTGGAAAAAACATGTAAGGTAGGAACACTATGTTCATAATAGTACGTATGGATCATTAACCCTAAATTATCAAAAATAATTTCTAAAGAACCTTACGTTTGCATGGAACCATACATTTTTTAAGATAGGAGAGTATGGTTAAAGAACCCAACATAAGTAAGGAACCCTATATTTGATAGAAAAATGTATGGATCATCAACTTTTTTTTATGATCAACCTTATGTTTTCAACCCTAAAGTATGAAAATGTACTCTATATAGTTGAACCCTATGTTTATATTTTTTCATTTTATGAAGAAACCCAACGTTTTACTTTTCAACATCAGAGATTTAATTCAAAATTTTATCTGAGATTTCCGAAATGGTCTTAAAAGAATTACAGGTTGATTCAAAGCTCATTTATGGATGATTCAAATATTGACATGATGGATTCAAAGGATTGTATTCAATAAAGAAATTTACTATTGTTCTCAAGGGTCGTTACGACACCCTTGGACATTTCTAAATTTGAATATCTAAAATCTATAAAGTGATTTTCTAGGATATATTCGACCAAATGAAACCTATTTATATGAACAAAGTATATTCAAATCATATATATGTTTAATATGGGTGATATGATATTAATATACATATGACTGATTTATCATTAATATCATTTATAGATGTACTACAAAAATCAATCAAATCTGTTTATTACATAAGAGGATACACTTTGGAGAGATACATGTTCATTTTCTTACTACGGTAAGATCACTACTTCTATTCATTTCTACATTAATTTGAAGACCTTTTGCAACCAATATTACCTCAGAATTACTCTTTCTTGAAGACTTTAATTTATGAATAAATATATACATCTATTGCTAGCTGTTATTGTGGGAAATTTTAAGATAAACTCAAACCATAAAATAAAATTCTTTTGATTTATTGGAGTGTCAAACACTTGTACTTAGTTATGGTGAAGTGACACATTCTTATATTAAGTCATGGATAAAATTTTACCTATTAAAGAACCATAAAGATCTATTTTATCCTTATTGTAATGGTGTCAACTACCAGCACTCAGTTATATATTTTTGGTCTTATGATATGAATACAATTCTTGTGAAATTAACTAAGTTCATACAGAGAGAATTAGTGGAGTGTATTTGGGGATCTTTTTGCCTCAAACCACTATAAATTGGATGTGTTCAATATTTTTGTTTATCATTTCTCATATTTAACATAGAAGAAAACACTGTAATAATCATAAATCACAAAGGGAGTCAAAATCTAGAATTTTTGAAGAAATTCAAAAAGAAACAATTCACCCCCCTTTTACGTTACTTTGTATTATTCTGACCAAAAACCACTTCCTAGGAGTATAGACAATATCAAAGTCATAGTCCTGTAGAAACTATATCCATTACCTATATCTCAATTTAGTATCCTTCTAAGAGAATATATACTTGGTAATCTTATGGTCATAGTATACGATAAACCACTCACCCACTAGGTAGTATCACCACATCTTCAATGAAAAAACTACTACTTCAAACTTAAGGTCATGGGTTTTGTAGTTTTACTCAGGTAGTCTCAACTAGCATGAACCATAGTAAATAACTACTAGACTATGCATAAAAAACCATGTATGATCACTGATGCATCATAGAACACTACACACTCGACACCCTCCTCTAGTAAGCTCAATATGGGAGCTCTCTTCGACCTCTACCTCAGCTCCTGAAAGAACTGCTGGCACTTTTCTATCCACATAAAAGGATACCCTTTCCCAGTCAAGGCTGTAAAGGGTGATTACAGTTTAGATTAGTTAGGTACAAACCTCCAATAGTACCAAACCAATCCACAAAAACTCCTCACCTAGGTAACACTCTTGGGTGGCTCCCAATCATGCACTACCTCAACCTTCACAGGATCCATAGAAACTACAGCCTCTGAGATGAAGTGTACCAAAAGGTGGACCTCTTGAATCCAAAATTAAAACTTTTAGAGATTCAAATAAATATAATTCTCTCAGAGTTTGTCCAAGACCATCCTCAAGTGTCTCATGTGCTCATCCTTAGATGCCAAATACACTAGGATGTCATCGATTAAGACTACCACGAACCGATCCAAGAAAGGTTGAAAGATCCGGTTAATGAGTAACATGAAAACTTATGGGGTGTTTTTCATGAAAAATGGTATCACCAAGTACTCAAAGTAACCATAATGACATATGAAGTCCATATTTAGTATATCCTCATCCTGTACCCATAGTTGGTGATATCCTAATCTGAGGTAAATCATTGAGAACCACCATGCCCCTATCAATTGAAAAAAGAGTTCATTGATTATTGGTAGTGGATACTTGTTTTTCACAGTCACTTGGTTCAAAAAGTGATAATCCAAACATAACCTCAAAATCCCATCAACCTTCTTGGAAAACAATAATGGGTATTCCTAGGGAGAAACACTGGGTCTCATGAAGCCCTTCTCCTACAAGTCCTTCTACTACATCCTCATCTCTCAAAGCTCTATTGGATCCATCCAATATGCTACTGTAGAAATCAGCTTCATCTTGGGATTAAAGTTGATGCAAAAATCTACCTCTTGTTGGGGAGGTATACCTAGTACGTCCTTTGAAAAAGCGTCATCATACTATGCCACCATTGTAAGAAACTAATAGCCCAAAAATCCACTACCCCTAGAGTCATGCTAGGAAACCAGTGAATAATCATATCTACTCTCCTATTCCTTATATTATCCTTCTCTACCAAGGTTTCCTTTTCACCCACAAAGTAAAACCTCATTTTGTTGATATGGACACATTACATCCTCCATATAAAATAGTCAAACTCGGAATGAATTATAGATATCCAGTCCATAATTAAGATGAAATTGTAAGGACTCATTTCTAAAACAAGGTGATTCCATAAAAAAAACATCACCTCCAAGTGTGAGGTCACACTGTCGGTACAAGTGATAAATACCTGAGTCACCACCCATCATAGTCCCCGACCACAAGGGTTATGTCAGAATCTCAGCCAAAATTTCCAAGTCCTTAACCATATGAGTGAAAAATAAGAAATGGATATAACCTGTGTTTATCAATACTAAATCTAAATTAGAAAATACCCAGATCGTACCTCATATCATCCCTAGAGCCTCCGGGTCATAGGGATCTATATCTTGAAGATGCCCTTGTCCCATTCCCACTAGATCCGTGAGCCTGGTGTGGACTACACAGGGGTGGTGGTGGTAATAGATCAAACCTATGACCACCTATTACTAACCAACTACCCCCTCTTCCACACCCCCCTTGTGGAATACCATGTTCCTAGTTTTTTCACCATCTCAGAGGTCCCTTGACCATCTTCCAATCAACTATAGACGGGTCCGTTAATCTTGTGAAAGATGTACCTGAACATCGTAAGAGAAACACCACCTATACCCTGACTAATTTGATCCACTCTGGGAGCCTGACACCAGTAAACCTAAGTCTTTGGATTTAACCACTAAGCATCCAACCTTCTTTGATCCCTATGACTGCCGTTAACTACCATCTACCGAGGTCTCAGCAATAGGTTGCCCACTGAAATTTCCCACTACTAGTTTCTTCCCTGCTAGAAAACATTCTACCAATAAGGATCACTCAATAATTTCATCATAGGTTGTAATGATAAGAGATACCACCAACTCCCTGATGTCCCAGTGCAAGCCCTATTCAATGGTCTGAGACCTAATGAATTGGTCTTATACCATATCTAAGGAGTAACACAATATATCATTAAACCTCACTAAATATTATGCTAAGGTTATACTCCATTGATTCAGATGAAAAAGATACTATATGCATACTAATCACAATGTGACCGGATATAAATCCTCTCTAAAGAGATGATCAAATTCTATCAAGGAGAGAGATGTATCATTGTGTGACTGAGTCACCAAGAACTACCATCATCCCACCGAGCCCTGAAGAAGACTCACTATAAGGACTTCCATATGACTAGTAGGTAACCTCACAAGGTGGAAAATGTGAGTGACTACCTCTATCCAGTCCTCAACAACCTGGGGGTCTGGATCACCCCAAAAATGGGAGGTCACTACCTATTATACTCGTGCAATGCACTCATCCTATGTGCATCCTCAGATAGTAGTGCTGACACTAGATTCGACCCAACAGGTGGAGGTATAACTGGTAAACAACCCAGAGGATCTATCTCTAGTACAAATCCTTGTACTGATGCCTCGTCACTAAGAATATCATCCACATGAGCATGTGGTGGGATTATGGATGATTGTGTAAGTAGAGGTATCCTATATTAAAACAAGATGTTCCATGGTCTTTGAATATATATGGGGATTTTAATCAAGAAGGATATAGAAACCACAACCCATTCCAATATGATGCATGTACCATTTTTTTCCTGAAAGTAGTGTTCTTATTTACTGAGTTGAAAAGTAGGTGATAAGAGTCTTGGTGCATGGATATGTCGGACACCACATCAACACTGGAATCCCTAGTCTGAAAGTTGAACTGAAAACACTAAACACTATTGCCACAAACCTTTATCGCCAAATCAGATCCTATGGTATAACTAACCTCCTCTGATACCACTTTTTCACAACCTGACCCACTAAGGTCTGACCTATGACTACCCCAAGATCACCTCAAATAGGCCAAGTGTTGGCGACCAGTACTGAGTAGGCATATCCCACAAATGGGAGGCATTGAACTTAAGTACCTACACATACACACACATCCAAGACCACAAAATGAAAAAATTTAAAACAACTAAAACAATGCATACATACATCTAATATACCACAATAGAGTATGATCATAAAGTATTGAAAACATAAAAGGGGAAAACAAGCCCAACCAAAAACTATAATGAGCCCAACTTGCTCTAAGGGAAAGGAATATGTCAAAAGTATGCTCCCGATAAACCCCTTGGTGTGTCAAGATCCAGAAATGACCCACCCACTCCCTATCCTCCTAGGACACCATCAGAAGAGTCTTCATCTACACAAGACATGAAATGTGTGGGTAAATCCCGTTTAGGGGTGAGTATAATAATACTCACTAGGAAACCCCAAAAACAATAAACATAAAGCACCAAGTATAGTTAGCTAAATAAAAAATATAAAAATCAAATTGCAATATAAACACCCATATATACTTCAAAAAGACACAACACCATCAGGCAATCATAACCAACTGTTAGCTACAAGATTCTTCTTGAAGGAATTCTTGTTCCAGAAGAACTCACTACATGAGACATGATATCATCTGAGGAAATCAACTAAGAGGTCTAGCTCATTCGGATCCACCCAAAGAGAACACATTTTTCTATGAATTATTTGATACATAGATAGGGGTTCACATCTAGAACCACTGGGCGACACCAAAAACCCAATCCGAATCAACCCGCTATGAAGGGGGTCGTACGTCAATAATTCCACCAACCCTACCAATGTGACCTATTAGATGTATGATCATCACTCGTCTCAAGGTGGTTATGCTGATTCCAAAAAATCCAACTAGGGAACTAAGGATGATAAGGATCACACTCCAGTCTCATAGAGGGACACCAAAACATTATATGAGACTCGTCCTCTAGAGGGGATCACAATCTAGTAACATGTATTTAATGCTGCACTATACCCTCGAGGTAAAGGACTAAGGGAATGAACATAACCCATACTAGTCTAAACTAAGAAAAAAAGTTCCTCAATCACACTTAAATAGAGTAAAATGTGTGTAAAAGGGTCACATGTCATGTCCCTTGACCCTGGGTCCTGCTTGTATAAATGACCCATGTCATCAAACTGTGTCCGTGTAGTAGTACACACCGTATAGTCAGACCATGTACTCTACCAATGTTCCATAACATGAATTCAGCCTGTGTACCCATTTTTGTGTACTAGTAGATGACTTAGCCTATGTACTTGGTCCAAACCCTATCTATGTGGGAGAGTACACACCATGTAGTCAACCCGTGTACTCCACCCCGTCTCTGCGTACTTTCCACGTACACAAAGAGGTCACCCGAGTGGGACCACACACCATGTTGTCCTAGCCACATCTTTTATGGTACCTTATTCTTACCCAAAACCCTATCTATCACCAAAGTGACCCCACATAGTGTGTATATCCGATTTATGTTCCGTGTTCTGTATGATTTTCTAGAAATCCCGTTCTTCCTCTGGACACCCCAGTTGATGCTGCAGCCTTCAATCCATCATTCAAATTGATACAAAACTATATATCAAGACTTGTTGAATAATTCCATCATCAAATCAATGGGTTTCATTATTATATATGCTCACAAAATGGATCAAATTTTCCTCTTTTGTTGTGTACCGAAGAACATTGAAAAATGTAAATTTGGGCATCCTACATCAGCTGAATCACTATGCCTCTATCATCACACCTCTTTCTTGCTGTTATGATCCCATATCTTTGATATCATACCATTTAAACAAGAAAAAAGTGAACAAAATTCAATTGATTGGGATTTTTCGAGTCATGGGCCAAACGAAGAATGCCTGCGACGAACGATGAATCAGGGGATAAAAGCACAAGAATCAAATAGAGGAATGAACCTAGATCAATTTTCATCAAGATTTTGATCCATATTTATAATAATAAAAAATATAATAGTTAAATCACAAAGATAATATCCCGATATACCCTGTAATTATACACATCCCGAAAGATAATCAAACTACAAATCAATCTATTTGTTGATTGATCTGCATTCATCTTAGGAATCAAGAACGAGGAAGAAATACAAATAAAACGCATGAACCAACTTCATTATATTTGATCACTAATGAATAAAAATGAATCATCGTTGTCATTGGAAAGATCTTTCAAATCTGAGGTGTGTTGATCGACGATCCATGACCAGTCGTTGTTCTCATGAGAGAGAATCCTCAAAGCTCTATCCAACAGTTCTCTAGAGGTTATAGAGTTATGAAGATAACACTAGAATTTTGACACAATATCCTTTTTAAAGGATAAACTGTATCTACATCAAAAATTTGAATTAATATAATTTATTCTAATTATTTTAATCATTTCTATTCCCATAACAACTTTTCCACAAACGATCTACACTAACTAATACTAAGTTATACTTAGGTTAAAACCACTATTCTGAACTCAACGGTGACCTTAGATTTCTAATATAAGCACCCATTTAGAAGTTATTATACTTTTTTAGAAAAATCTCACACATGTTCTATTTAATATATTTAATATATTTAATAAATTTCAAACATTTATTCTGGGCACACCGAGCCTCAGAATCACACGCTGTCTCAATGCTTGTTCTTGAAAATAATCCATATAACATCCAAAAATAATACATGGAAAATATTAAATGTTATATATTACTCCTAATAAAGGCATGGTTAAAGATAATATGTATTTTAAAACCTAGTCCACCCATTTAAATGGGTTTCACGCACTTCTTCTAGGTGAAAGTAACATGTTTCATGTCATTAACAAATCCAGTCTAATTAAAATTTATAATTTGAGACTCAAAACTATTGATCAACTGATATGAACATTAATAAATATTAAAAAGTGATTATACATTTTTGAAATCAAATAGATAACTAGAAAAATTATACCCTCATGAGAAAGATTTCATTCTATCCAAATAACATGTTTTGAAGAAAATTTTCATATAGTTTCTTCTAGATAAAAATATTTTTTCCTCCACTAAAATAGAGGAACAACAAATTATTTAAAAGGGAGGGAACCCTGTTTAACATTCAAGATATTGATGTTATGTGTTTTACTTTCCCCTTGAATTAAATTTCTTTAAAAAACCATAGATTTGTTCCGGATAATATTTTTCCCATAGATAACATCATAATTATTTAAAATATCTTGAATATTGTACAAGTTAAATCATTTTACTCATAAAATAAAAGGATGTAGTATGAATATATTTTATTAGTAGGATCCTTGATATTTATATTTTCCTGAATAATACTGATAAGGTTAGTTCTCACATCCCTAAGGATAAATATACTCATGTAATATTCCATGATTCCCAAGAGATGTTCATAAAAGTTATCTCCCTATATAAGTCTCTAGAGTAGCTGAAGAAGCTATTTGGTGATCAATTATAAAATATGGATAGTCCTGATCTTGTGATAAGGAAAAAATGCGGCATATAAATATATGAAAAAGTCGTATCTGGTAAGGATATAGAGGAAATGGTCCCAAATTTATGGCTAAAGGCCTTAGTAATGTCAAAAATTATGGGAACATTTCCAACACTTGATTTCTTTTGCAGTAATTTCATACAATCAAAGGTTATATAAACATATTTCTGCATATTCCTTTTTTGGAATGAAAGAAAATTGATTTTTAGAAACAACACTATTGGATAGGTCTTCAAGCCTTATAGATAATTGTTTTCCTATAAAAAATAATAGGGTATTACCAACCACAATAATCCTATAATACATGAAATTGGATGCGTAATCTAGATTAGGTATACTATTGATAAACATAGAGTTATCCTTAGTGTGGATAATTTCTTTGGAGATAAATTCATTATCAGCAATGGATATGGACGAGTGAATAATATACCAACAATGGATGAAGCACCTATTGAATAGATCATTGAGTAAAATAACATTATATATACCCAGGGAGTGAAGAATTTATTAAGTATCCTAAATAGAAGAGATTACTGTTAGAAAATTATTTTTCATCTCTATGGTAGAGAAAAAAAGTCACCTTTACCAAATTCAGTTCACCTGATATCTAATTATCACAAAATCAGTGATAGAAGTATCTAACCATGGATTTTAGAATATCAACCAGCCTCTGGTAGTGATCCTTATCAACATAGATATCTAAAATTCTTTTCCCAACTCTCCTTTACCTATGAATTATACATAATAATTCCTATTTTCTATTATAATCATTAAGCCATCTCACATTGAAGTAATCATTCAAAATACCCTCCATATAAATCATAATATATTCAATATTACACTAGAGATTATTTTACTTTTTTGGTGTGATGTATTTATCAATATCTATGTTCTGGAAAACAATGAGAATAACCTCTAACTACTTGATCCCATTATCCAAATTCGAGTGATTTTTTTAGATCATTCTCTAATAAGAATATTAACACTTTTTATATTCCTGAAACTCTTTAAAAGGATTTATTTCATCTTTAAACATCCAATAATTATCGATATAATCCATAAAATCATCTTGATCTAGCCATTCATTAATAAATTTAAAGAAGAGAGAGAGTTCCTGACAACAACTATTACTAAAAAAAGTGTCTCTAAGAAATATGAACAATCTATAAAAGTGGTTTTGGAGCCTCATAATTTATTATACTTTCTTTTATGGATACTTTATATCAAATGATTATAAGGATTTTCAAGAAATAATTTCATCAACCTTATCAATGGAAGGGATTGGATATGTGTGAATATAATATGATCTTATTTCTATTTATGAAATAAAGAAAACGCTTTATTTATATTTTTTAAAATTATTATTTTTGAATATGTTAATTTTGTAAAAGGTATAGGATAAAAAGTAAATAATTTGAATCATGGTTATATAATGCGGATACCTCACCATTTGGGTATGTCTCCCATTTATTAATGATAATTTGGCATGTTTTTAATTCTATTTAAAGGTTTTTTTTATTGTTTGTGGTTAAGAAAGGTGGTGAGAGTAGGATATGGTGGTGGATTATACTAGAAAATCCCATAAATGACCATTGGGTTTTTAGTGCTTATATATTGGTTACCAATTAAAGGAGGAATTGGTGTTGGTTAACATTCCTATCCACCTAGTGACTAGTAAATGAGGAGTGGGTGTCTAGTATGGTCTGTTCACAAATCCATTGTGCTCTATGCCTATATTTTTTAAATAGTGGTAAATATAACATTTCATGGTTTTGGGTGTTGAAATTTCATTAAATATTTTATCTTATTATGGTTAAATAATGAAAAATATAATGGAGATTTTTATCTATAGAATCTTCCTATAATTCAATGGATTATTATATAGATTTTTCCTCTATTTTGGATATGAATAATGATAAATTTATTATATTGGATATTTCATAATATTTTAATCATAAATGAAACCATTTTGTGAAAATAAAATGATTTCCTGGTCATTGGGTGGTTAAATTTTGAATATCAATTATTATTTTTCATTAAATTATTAAATCTTGTAGTTTATAGGGTTGTTATGAATTTAGATCATTAGTGAATTACATGTATCCATTGAGGTAGGTTACCCCATGTAGCCTCTTGGTGTAAAATATGTCACTATATATGAAATTTTTACCAATTTAAAGATTTATTCATCATTGTATTTTTTATGTCATTAAAATATTTTTTTTATTTGAAATTGATTATATTATTAATTTTTTGAAAGTAAATTCAATGAAAATACTAGCCAATAGCTGTAATTAAGGTTAGATATGAATTAATATATCATTACATAGGGTTAATATCTACATTAATGTGTGACACTAAATTTAATGATAATGTAACCATTAGAAATGGGTGAATAAAGGCTAGAATTATAATTAGTTTGGTATAATAAGTATGTTTATTGTCATATAATATTTTATAAAGTCATCAGAATGATATTTAGATTTTCTATGTTCATGTAGAATGATTGAAATATCTTTGTGTGTTGTGTGGATGATATTTATGATGTAATAATCATTTTATAGTGTGAAAATTAAGAATAAAATGGGGTGAACAAGTGTATACTACATTAGGAAGTAATTTGCTGCATGTCAAGTTGATGCATGAGTTTGGGTAGTTTTTAGAAACATGTGTGAAGTTAGAAATAGTGTTAATTAGGGTAAAAATGACTGTTTATTAGGAAAAAGGTTATTTTTATGAATATTATATTTAAGTGTTTGTTTTAGAATCCATGATGTAGGTTTTTTTCTGGGTTCGTTCTTTGAAATTTCATGCACTGATATTGGGATTATTTTAGTGAATTTAAGTTGATAAATAATAAATTAAATAGTATTAAAATGATAAATAAGAATGTTATATCTTAAAATTGATAATATTTGATCAAATAGAAATGTTTCATGTGATGATTATATGTATCCATTTATATAATTTTATAAATCCACGATTATGAGTACTTCTAGGTAGATTACAGTGGGATAATATGATATTATCCATGAAATGGCATGGTGGTCATCGATACATCAGATAGTTTATATTCTAATTCATGGAATGGTTTAAAAAGGGGTTATATTTATATGTTATTATAGGTTATAATATCCTTAGGAGTTTTGAATTTTTTTTCCTTGTGAATGGTTGTCTTAGGGTATTATCTTTGATACATAATGACTAATAAAGCTTATATCATTTAAAAGTGGACAACAATATTAACTGAATGAGGATTATTGGGCTGCCATGAAATTTACTTACTAAATTTTACATTTACAAAAAATGTAACTATAAATGTTTTTTATATTTGTATTATATGTATATTATGATATATACTCTTACAGATGGAAGGAGTTATATTGGTTTCTATCGAGGATTAGATTCTCAATTTAAACACATACACATACTTCATGAGTAAAGATTATATGCCTAGAAAATCAAGGAATCAAAAGAGGCCTCAATAGCTTAGAGATGGTGTTTGAAGATAGTAAGGTACTTAGATTGTGGGATTATGGGATCTTTTTATGGGTTATATACTTATTATTTATGGTATATATTAGTTATAAAATTTATAATTTGATATATATATATATACACACACATGAGTTAGACTTCTTAAAAATGTTTAACTTCTTGAAAATTATGTTCATGTTGGAATGTTATTTTAATCTTATTAATATAATGTTGTTTCTATCATGTATTCATTAATATTGATATATTTATTTTTTTATTTATGATAAGGATTGATTGATGTTGAATCACTCCCTAAGTGATATTTTTAGACCATTTCACCATTAAGTAGCATTTGGGGATTAAGGAGAACACATGAATCCATGTAATGTATCACCTTGGTGGAATAGATGTATCATGAAAATAAATTTCAATGTAGTATATGAGTATATCTATTATATATTAATTATATTTGAGATATGGTAGTGTTGATATTATGATTTGGGAAATGGTATGGAATCTATTTGTAGGTTCCTAACTAGCATAACCATAGTAAAAATCCATGTTACTAAAGAACTATTTGATTTTATTTTCCATGATTATTAAATGATTTTTTTCATAGAATACTCACCCAGTTAATGGTGGATAGTGAGGGAATTTAAAAATAAATCACATCCTATAAGAGCACGTAGTATGTGATTGTTCATGAGTTTGTGAAATAACATGGGAGATTTTATATGACCAGTTTGGTATGGATAACTATATAGTGAGCATGTGTAGAAAATTAGGAATGGTTTATTTATTTTTCTTGTTGTTATATTAATTTCTTATGAGTTTGTTTTCACATTTTTGGATTATTTGAAAAAAGAGTTTAGTTGAAGAATACTAGGGAGAAGAGGTTGATTAAATTTCTCTGATGAGTTACACATGGATGGAGAAAAGTAGAACATTGTTCTAATTTATAATAAGGAGGCATAGGTAGAAAATATAAATAATGAGAGTTCTTTGATAATGATATAAAATATAAGCGTTAGACTATTTCGTAATGTGATTGTAGTATCTAATGCTATTGTTTCTTTCAATCATGAAATACTAAAATTCAAAGAGAACACATTAATCCTTGAGGGGAAGAGTATTGGACAGTGTAAAAAAAATTTCTCAATGAGTTGATCAATGATTTTAATGTAAATAAGGTGAATTTTTTTATTTAAACACTTAAGTAAATATCCTAGTGTTAGTGAGATATCATGTCCCGATCAAGAAGGATATAGGGGTTGAGGTGGTTTTATTTTTAGTCTCTCATTATTGAGAGGTTTTATCCCTAGACATTGAAGAAAGGAATGGGACAAATTTTTATAGAATATAAGAAAGATATAATATCTATAATAGATTATGATTTTAGGTTCATGAAGTTTATTTGGTTTTCCCCTATAGTGGGAGATATGATATTTATAGAACCCATCGATTCAAGTATTGGATGAAGTTAGATATACATTCTTCAGTATGCCTCTTTTGTATACATATATTTACAAAGGTGGAAAAAATATCCTATTAATGAAAAAGAATGATATTATGGTAATTGGATATTAATTGTAATAGTTAAATCTTGTAATATTAATAAGAGGATGTGGGAAGACTCTTTCATAGATTGAGAGTTTTTAGGTTTTCTAGAAACGACCTTTTGAAAACCTCCTATAATAGGCTTGGTGTTATTTCAATGTATTTAATGTGGAAAACATTTAATACTCAATATATTTTTCCTAATTATCCCAAAGAATAAAAATAATATGTAAAAGGGACATCACTATAGATTTTTTCATTGGGGTTTTTAGGGAAGTGGCTAAAATGTTCTGGATTCTATACAAGCATCACGTTCATATTACAATGTACTAGAGTAGAGTGTGTGTAGTTTTTCAAACATAAGTTCAAACCTTGGATGTTGTAGAGGGACTTACGGGAAATATTAATGGTAAGATATTGTGAGGGGGTACCATATTTCTTAGTGGAAGGGTTATGGTACTTTATTTGGTATGCTATTCTCTTTTGAGTAGGAAGCATTGGGTTTTGAAGTGTGTTGTTTTATGGATATAAGTATGATTTTAACTAACTATAAAATGTACGGTGTTTAAATCAATTACATTAAATACCATTCCATAATTTATATTTCAATGGTAATTAATTTCTTATTGGGTTTTGAATTTCATTCATGTGTTTTATCTATGGATACCCTCTTGATCATTAGAAAAGTGCCTAAAAGGGGTATTTTTATTATTCAATTTATATTTATTGTTATGGTAATCTATTTTATTTTCACACCATATAGATTATTTTTTTATTTAATTATTATGATAGATTTTTTATCTTATATTTAAGCATATATTTAGTACTAAAAGCGATGCATTAAATTTTATCCTCCAAGAGATTAGTTTTTTGAGGGAGAGTTAAATTATCATACAGGTATATTTTGATATTATTTTGGGTATATGGGGTAGATTATATCACTAGTAGTGGGGCTATATCTTGGGTATTTTGAGAGTTTTTATGTTGGCTCTTTTTTTCCAACAATGTCTAATCAATATTTGGATGTGTTTTTAGATGACTACTTAATGTTACCACCTATTTAGGAGGTGCATATTGTGATTGAGTTAGTATATGGTGTTGGGAACATATATATTCCTCAGTATCACATTGAACTATAAAATATTCAATAGATAAAGTCTTATTATGAGGATATTTAATCAAATATATTAATCCAAAATAGTATATTTCCATGGGGTACACTAGTTCTATTCAATGAGAAAGATGATTGGAGTTTGCCAGTTAAAGTAGATTATAATAGGTAAAAAGGAATATATCATGAAATGATATCACTCCTCATATATATTATATATTTAATTTGTTTAATGGGTTTCATTACTTTATAATGGTCCATCTTTATTTGGGTGTTAATCAGTCGAGGGTTCGAGTTGAGGGTGAACCTAAGATGTCATTTAGGACACAATATGGTTTATATATATTTTTGGTGATATTATTTAGGGAAAATAACACAACATTATCTTTATGGATTTTATGAATCATGTCTTCCATCCTTATTTGGATTCCACTATTACTATTTTTATTAATGATATTTTGATATATTGATGATCCAATAAGGAGTAGTGTGGGCATTTAGCACTTTATTTAGAGTCCTTATGTCCATATCACATGTATGGTATAATGTTGATGTACCAATTTTAGGATTTATAAGTGAAGGATCGTGGGGATATTTCATCAAAATTCATAATATATATTGACCCATAAAGTGAAGTTATTGTGAAGTCTTGGGAGATCCCTAAGAATGTCTTGAATATTTATAGTATCATGGGTATTGTGGGATATTATTTAAACATTATTCCAAACATATCTCACCAAAATACACTAATTATATCACCAAATAGGATGGGATTGAAATTTATTTGTATTTTTACATGTGAGACTTCATTCAAGTGCTAAATAAGAGATTTATTAAATCATATATTCTAAATTTTCCAAACCCTATAGAGATATATGAGTTCTATTGATATGATTTCAGTATGGAATTGGGTTTTATGATGATGAAATAATCATTAGTATGGATTTGTGTTTCTCATTAGCTTATGAAATATGAGAATAATTACCACATTCATTTTATAGTGGTGGATGTGTATGTTCATTCAATTAATATCTGGTTGCATTTTTTAAAGGAATTTATTTTGGTTTTCACCAACCATAAGAGATTGAGGTATATATTTTATCATATATATTTAAATCATTGTTAGTGTAGTGGAAACATATGAATATATAATAAAATATATATTTTTATTTGTATTAGGAGGTTATATGTGTTTTTTCTATATAATTGACTATAATAATATTCTCGATAGAGTGGGTAAGATGGTGTCAGGTTCATCCTTCTAATTACATGTGTGAGTTTTTTTTTGGAAAAACCGACCCAGATACCATCTCAAACTAGTACCTGACCAAAATTTACACATACCTAAAGGGAATTAATGATCCCCATAGGCTGGATAATAGCACCCATGCATCAAATAACAACTAAATGGAATGATTTTTCATAACCTAAAGCAACGAAAGGGAATATACACATTCCAGAGTAAAAAATATGACATAACTAAAAGAAGAAACAAAAATGATACTACTCAAAAGTACTCCAAACATTAAAAATTGAAAGTCTAACATCAAAGAAAAAATAAAACCAAAATTGACTACTACATATAATAGTTTGGGAAATCTCCCACCGTATCACCACCAGTTACCCAAAAACAACTTATAGAAAACGTCCACACCTCACTGTGGCACCTTCCTTTCCATACATAGAATGACATACAATGATTTATGCACTACCAAAGGGGTGAGCATGGTGTGAGACAATAAGATTAGTAGGATCCCACCCAGGTTTTCCATATCAAGTATTTATACAACACTCTAAACAATGCCCAATGTTAATGAAAACAAGGCATGACATACTATTTAACTATTTTAATATCAAAATCATGGGAAAAAATATAATTTAACATTTTTTGAATTTTAAAAAATAATCCTAGTAAAAATATTTTAAAATCATTACATATACATACAAGAAGTAAAATTAAACAAAGCATATATTACATAGCATTTGAAAATCCATGGAAGTATAAGATAAAAAATTACAAGACAAATAATAGGTAACATCATGCCAAATATCACTATATTTAAATATATAAGACTACTCATACCCGAATAAACGACTAGTGTACAATCAAATCCTTTAAACACATGCATAAAGAATAGAGGAACACCACATGAGTAATCCAACTAATGATATCAATATCAAATCCCTAGAACATTGGGCCATGTAAATATAGGAACACCCCATGAGTGATGTAAAAAACCATATTTTCATGAAGGTATGTATTGTTATTTTTTTCAATTTTAATTATTTCATTTTATCTTGTTAAACATTCAATATATCCTAATAAAGGTTCCAAGAGTATATGAGGCTTTTTCAAAGCCTGGAGTTTTGGAAAAAAAGGAAAACATGGTACGTTGCATGGTTACCACATGGTTAGTATTAAACATGTTGGTTAACCATAAAAGGTGCCTTTGAGAAGAAGATAACCACATAGTTTTTCTACAATCGTCAGACCCTAGGCAGATGCCTGTGAAAAAAAATTCAGAGGTCGGATAGAGGATTTTTACATGGTTTGTCATGGTTAGGGAAACCATGCGTTGTAACCATGCATAGTCTCTACTTAGATAGTGGTTTGAGATCATTTTTTTGCATGTTTTGGATAAACCGTGCAGCGAAAACATGAACCCCTATTTTTGAGGGTGAAATAAATTTTTTTCCTTAATGACTTAAACACTCAAACCCCCCTCTTCTAATCTCATTTTTATAGTGGTTGAGTATCCCTATTCGCCTACCATTTCTTCTTCATCCTCTCTATCATGGAATTGAGATAAATCCTCAACCCAGAGTCCAAATCAAGATCCGTTGGAAGTGTTGGATAACTAGAGGTATTCTATAGACTATTCTTTTTTGTGTTCTATGTTTATATTCCTATCTATTGTGCTATTTAGGGGCAATATCTTTTTCCCTATTTCTAGGTAGTTGGAATGTTTATTTGATTTATTACAATATAATTATAATATAAGGCCTCCATTGGTCTAGGAGTCTACAAAAAACCATAGGTAGGTGGTCTGACATTTTTCCTTAAAAATAAATTCATTTTCATAGCTATACCATTATTCTGCATGCCGGCGTTTTCCACATGTTGCCTTAAAATGGATGTATTCATTTTAAATTAATATATGAACATTTTTATACCCCTAAGGATCATTTTTTGAAATTAGAGGATGCCGTCCTTGATTAGGGACACCCCATAGGTGTGCTTGTTTGAAATACCCCTTTATAATTAATTGATTAAATGCTAGAAACAAATTCTAAGAGTTTATATTGAATTGTAAATGTAATTTCCACCATTTATATAAATTCTTACAGCACTAGAGCACCTATTAAGTGCTTGGATTTATTTATAAATGGAATTCTGCCTTGTAGGTAATTGAATAAATGATAATAGCACAACTTAAGTTCTTGGTTGAACCTAGAAATTTAATTTCCATAGTTTAATTAATTAAATGGACAAAATTAATTGAATTACATACTTCATGATGGTTTTATTGATTAAATTAATTAAATGGATTTAATTGGAATGGATTATAAAGGGTGGAAAGGCCACACTGATAGTTTTATGCTTTATTAAATGCTTTATATGAAATTCGATGCCTTCGTAATATTGGGATTAATGGTTATGATGATTACAAGGTGATGACTCATGTTATATATATATATATATAAATGATTATTCCATTAATAATGGATATGGAATAATTATTAAAGGAATTTTTGAGCACAATGATTCACTCTCCCTTACGTCAGCTGTTGAGCCTGACATCTCACACCATTGACACTATTTGGACGGTGGCATGACACACCGCATCCCTTTCTTCAGGTGTTGACATGACTACTCACCCATCATCTCAAGTAATGAGAAATAATTCTCACATTCATTATGAGATGTAGGTCTTGTAACCTTTTTGGAGTATATATGATCATTTAGACTGGTTATGAATGACGAAGCTTCACCCTGGTCTAGGCAACACATAGTATTCTAGGTATATGCCTACTTACATTTAAACGTAGTTAGATTATATAGATGGAAGCATTATATAACTATAATATATATACATACATATATATATATATATATTATTTGTATACATATAGTTATTGATTAAACACTCATTCTGACCATGATACGAAGCTGGTATGGATGTCAGATGTCCTTTAGGAACTTGAGAAAGCTTGCATTTATTTGTACAATGTTGTCTATTATTTTTTTATACCTTATCACTACCATTTCAATGTACACTTCTTGGAAAACTTCTAGACACCGTTTGTGGTGTCCTACTGAGATTTTATCTCACACCCAACTATGGACACCTTTGGTAGCTGGGTATATTACTTTTCCATAGGTATAGATAAGGTAAAGAACCCTACTATAGATGTTTGATGTTATTTACTTATAGATTTAGCATATGAGTAGAATACCAATCATATTCTAAAAATGATATTGGACCAACCTTTTAATTTTTTTAGTTTTTATATAGAATGTTTGTAAATTACAATCCCCTGTTCCCCTTTTGTAAATCAACATTGCCTGAATTAAGGTATATGACATTTCCTTGTGGATTTTGATGTTATTATTTAGTGGTTTAGTTATTTATTCTTCTACAATTTATTATTTTAATATTTGTTATATGTTCTTCCACTATGGTGGGTTACTGCTCCAATCATTAGTGTATATTTATATCATGATTTTGTTATTGTATACTTCTCATTATTATTCTCTATGACATTATGATATGATGGTATATTTTACCTACTATACCACCTTTAAGACCTTTATTATTGTGGAGATCCTCTAGCGTATGATGAGGCATTCTTGAGGCTATGTAACCCACCAACTCGGTGCCCCATTTGAGTGGACTCTAGGTTAGGACATTAAAAAGTGGCATCAAAGCATAATTTTTCCTTTGTATTACTATTTGGGTATTAGACTAGATACCATGAGTTAATCAGATTTGTTAATAATCCTATGCATGGGCATATCAAAACTATGTACAAGGGAAAACCAAATTACCTAGGATGGGTTATTGCATTTATTGATTACACTTGTTATTGTTGATAACACTTCACCGTTGGGGGAAACAACTTTTTTATAGAGTTATTATTATTTATATTATTAAAATGAGATTTATATTACCATGTCATGATGAAATAAGGACATTGAATTATATACATCCTTATAGCCACAACATGACTCATATTCCATACATTTTTCCATGCCACATCTAATTTCTGTGGGCATCTGTCTAAATCATATTATTAGTGACTTGATTATGTATTGAAAATGGGATAAAATTTCTTTTAGGTGTTTTAAAAACATAATTGAAAATTATGAGGAGTATGGTACATTAGGAATTGGATGTGGTTATCCATCTAATTAAACCATTTAATTAGATTTAAATATTTTATCAATAACAAATTTAAAAGGAATATGACTTTTAAAGTGAAAATGGACATCTTATACTTGTGATACAGGACCTAGACCTAGACCTGGCCATATTAGTGGGTAGTTTCAATGTCTCTACATTCTTATAGTTGTTATGGTCTTTTATTTACCACATAAACCTAGATTTTTATGAAGATAAAGAGGTTTGATCTGTCTATAGGAAGGATATATACCTATCCTAGTTTTTTATCTGTGATCTTTATAATTTTAAATTATCTTCTGAGGCATGGATTTATAATTGTAGCATCATGCCTCCATGATTTCCTCTATTCATAAGCCCTAAAGGTGGTGACGACCATGCATCACAGGTGGTGGGCCCTGAGCTACCAATGATTCCTCCTATAGTGCCACCTATGAAAAATCTTCATATTCCAAATATGGGAAATGAAACCTAGTTCTATGAGGTATTTATCCGCATGATGAAATATATGAAAGGTGTCACTTGACCTGCCCTAACTATGGAAAAGTTTACTCAGGATTTCCAAAAGAAACATCCTCCCACCTTTTCAGAGGATGGAGGATCACACACTATTATTCTTGGATGAATGTTATTCATTCTATATTTTATAATATAGAGATATATCCAAAGAAACGGTTTAATATTTTTATGTATATGAAACATGATTCTTTCAAACAACGGTGGGATTTTATTTCCTAGATATATCAACATCATAGTATGGTTTGGGTAGATTTTCAAACTATATTCTATGACTATATCTTTCCACAAAATATGAGGTATAATTGGGAAAAAGAGTTTATAAACCTGCAATAAGAAGATATGTCTATCATAGAGTATTTTGATTGATTTATTGAGCTACAATGGTCCACACCAACTCGAGTGGGTTATGATATTATGAATATAAGGAGATTTGAGGATGGTATAATATACACCATCCTATCATAGGTCAATTTATTTAGGTTGACTACTATTTATGAAATCATCAACCAGATGCTCATTACAAAAAAAGTCTAAGGGAAGATGATGGTGGTAACCAGGACGGTTCAATACCAAGATCTATCAGTCTTCTATCACAAATAAGCTTCACTTTGAGGCTACTCATGGAGGTAGTAGTAGTAATAAAACTTAAACTAATAGTTTCTTTATATGTCTCCAGTGCAGAAATCTAGGAAATACAAAACAACAATGTTTACAAGATCTAGTGGAATGTAGAGGCTGAGGAAGGATGGGTAATATATTGAACTTATACAAGAATTTACCATCAATTCCTTGCAAGTGGGGATATACACCCACTCCACATTTAGGATCAGAGCCTATAGTATCTCATCAGGTAGGCATCTGGAATACCACCATCCATTAAGGAAAAGGAGGCGGTCGAGGAATAGGTAGTCAGAATCATGATTCTTAGTGCTAGTAGAGTGGAATTTCTCATGGAAGTCAGGAAGTGACTCAGTGCTTTGGTACAATCGAGTTACATGTAGTGAATCATATTACAAAGGAGAAAAGTTCCATAACCTCTATAGTTATAGGTACTATTCTAGTAGCCTCTACTTTAGTGTCTACTTTATTTGACACAGGCATATCTCACTCATGCATAAATGAAGTAGTCATAGAGATTTCTGGTTTTGATATTGAACAATTTGTTGGAATGATGATTCTCAATACCCTGTTATGTATTCGATCAGAGAGTGAATGTCATTGAAAAGATTTTACCCTTGATATTGGAAGATATATCTTCATATGGAATTTATTCACCCTCGACATGACGGGCTTTGATGTAATCATCAGAATGGATTGGTTAGTTTCATATAAATCCTATATTGGCTACTATGATCATAGGCTGATGTTTTCATCACCATATGGAATTAGGCACATGCATGAGGGAGAATGGGATTTTTATGACACTAGATCTAGACCTGATCAACAATGGATTGAAAATTTGACAACTCAGATTGAAATTTTTTTCTTTGATGATCCGGAGTTACAACCCAATATCTTCTCTCGTATATTTGATAATTTTAGAGATGTCTTCACTAATGAATTATATGAGATACCTCTTGAGTGATAGCTATAATTTACCATTGATCTTATTCTAGGAGTAGAACTAGTGACCATTCCTCCTGATAGCATAGAACCTATCGAGATTCTGGAGCATAATAAATAGTTATAGGATCTAGAGGATAATGGATTTATGCACCCCAAAACTTAACCTTAGGGTTCCCCAATTATTTTTTCCAAGAAGGAAGATGTTAACCTCAAGATTTGTGTAGATTTCAATCAGTTGAACTATCTTATATTTAAGAACCAGTATCTTCTACATCAAATAGATGGACTATTGGATTAGATTCAAGAAGAGAGTGTGTTTTCAAATATATATTTGAGGTAGAGATATCATGAAGTGAATTTCTGGTCTTTATACATACCTCCCACGTATTTCAAGAGAAGGTATTGTATTTATAATTATCTGGTCATGTCGTTTGGTCTCACAAAACACCTGCAATCCTCATGCCTCTAATGAATCGGGGTTTCCACCTGTTTATAGATTCATTTGGTGTAGTCTTTATTGCTGATATCTTAGTGTATTCCCACTATATAAACAACCATTTTGACCATCTTGAGATCATTCTGAATACACTGAGAGAGAATCAACTTTATGCCAATATTAGTAAATTCCATTTTTGGATAAATAAATTTCACTTCCTAGGTCATATCATCTTAGATTCTGAAGTTTCAGCAGACCCAAATAAGGTGAGAGTTATAGTTTCCTAGGATAAACCCAAGAACATATTTGACATACATAGATTCTTTGGAATAACTGGTTATTAAACACTCTTCATCCAGTATTTATCATGTCTGTAGTGCCACCTATGGGATTGACAAGAAGAGTTATGAAATTCATATGATCATAATATTGTGAAGTAACCTATCAGAAGTTAAAGGGAAGATTGAATTCAACACTGATATTGATTCTTCTAGATCTAGGCCAGATATATACTATTTACTATGATGCAACAGGTATTAGTCTTGGAGATATTTTGATGTAGGATAAGTGAGTATTTAAATTGGGGTCTCATCAGTTGAGGCCTCATGAATAGAATTACCTGACACACAACCTCAATATAGATTATGTAGTTAATTACTTATGATTGTGGAGACATTATCTACTTGGAGAGTGTTTTTTGGTTTTCAATAATAAAAAAAGTATCAAGTACATCATTACATAGTAAGATATGAACATAAGGAAGTTCATATGGATTGAGTACTTGCAATCCTTTGATTTTGAGATTGCCTATATACATGTTAAAGGAAATGTAGTATCAAATGTTCTAATCCAAAATAATTAGATACAGTTAGTTCAGAAGGATACTGGTGAGTGGATTCTCGTGGATTTGTTTTCAGATATGTATCTTTCGATTTGGGAGAACCATGGGAAGACTATCCTCTTAGCTTTGGTAGTGACCTCTACTCTTCTGGAACTGGTGAGAATGAAAAAACATTCAGATACCGAGGGACTTCCCATAAAAGAAATAATATCAAATGATGATACATATTCTGGTTAGACTGTAGATAGGAATGATACTTTAAGTTTTCATGGGTGTGTATGGGTCATGATAGTCATCAAGGAGGAGTTGATGTGAGAATTTCATGCTTTAATATGGGGAGTTCATCCCAGTGTCACCAAGATGAATCGAGTCTTACGTCGCTGGTATTGGTGTCCTGATATGAAATGTGAAAGTTTTGGTTTTATCACTTAGTATACCACTTATCAATATGTGAAGGAAGAACATCAGATAGTAGCAAGACTTTTATAGTTGTTGTCTATTCCCAAGTGAAAATGGGATGATATTTCTACGGATTTTGTGACTTTTTTACCTAGATCTCCCTATGAAAATGATATATTGTGGGGTTTTATTAATCATTTGATGAAGGTCACACATTTCTTACCTATGCGAGATACCTTCTCTGTATATGATATAGGGAGGATATATGTCAGGGAGGTCATACGTCTTCACAGAGCTCCTCGCTTTATCATTTATGATAGACACTCTCTTTAAGCCATTGTTTTGGAAGGGTTTGTAGAAGGCCTTAGGTACATAGGTTCTTATTAGCATGACCTATCACCCTTAGTTTTATGTACATACAAATCACACGGTTCAGGTTCTAGGGAACATGCTTCGTGCATGTGTCCTTGACATTGGGGTTCTTGGGAGAAATAGATACCCCTCTTTGAGTTCTCATATAATAATATATTTTAGGATTCCATTAATAAAGATCATTATAAATCCTTATATGATAAGACTTACTCTTCACCTCTGTGTGGGCTAGAGGTAGGGGAGGTAGCTATGCTTGGACCCTATCTTGTTCTGGAGACAATAGAGTATGTCCAATTGATCAGAAATCTCATGATGACAACTCAGTCTAGATAATAGTCATATTCTAAAAGATACCATTGAATTCTTGAGTTTAATTCCAAAGATCCGGTTTTCTTTCTAGACTCACCTTGTTTGGTCCATATATGTATTCATAGGCAGGGTAAGTTTTCACCTAGGTTTGTTGAACCTTTTGAGGTTTTGAAACAATTCAGACCAGTGGATTTCCAGATATCACTTACATAGAGATACCTGTCTATGCATGATATCATTCACATATATCATCTTTTATAGTATTATATAGACCCATCACATGTATTTCACCTTGATGAGGTTTATTTGAACGAAAATTCTTCTTTTTAGGAGTTTCTAGTTCATATTTTGGATCGAGTGTAAAGGCACTTTGAGGAAGGATAGTTTCTTTTGTACGAGTGATATGACATCACAAACCAATACAATATGATACTTGAGAATAGGAAGCTGATATATGAGATCATTGGATGAAATTATTTACTAACGATACCTCTTTACACTCAGAAGGACAATTAATGGATGAGCTACTTTAAGAAGGGGAGGTTGTAATGAACAATATTTTCAAGATGGTATGGATCATTTTTTTCTATTTAAATTCATTCATTTTATCTTTGTAAATGGAAACTATTGCCTAAGGAAGGTTCCAATGGAATCTGGGGCTTGTTCAGAGCTCTGAGTTCTAGAAAATAGGAAAATAGGGTAGGCCTCATGGTTACTGCACGATTATTAAAAACCATTTAGGGTCACTTTGAGCAATATGGACCACACAATTTGTCTTTAACCATGCAACCCCAAGCACACTACTGTGAAAAAAACTGAAGAGGTTAGAAAAAGGCTTTTGAGGGTTTTCACAAGGTTAGGGAAACCGTGTTCCTTAACCATGCGAGTTATGTCCTTAGACAGAGGGCTGAGCAAGGTTTTTGCACGGTTTGGACAAACCATGTGGCTAAACCATCCACCCTATTTTTGAGGGTGAACTAAATTTTTCCCTTAATGACTTAAAAATGTTAAACCCTCATCTTCTCCTCTCATTTATCCATTAGTTGAGGATCCCTATTATCCTCTCATGGCTTCTTCCTCCTCTCAATCTAGGAAATGAGATAAACTCTTGATCTGGAGTCCAAATCATGATCCATCAGAAGCATTGGATATCTAGAGGCATTCTTTCGAGTCCCCTTCCATATGGTCTATGTTTATATAAGAATATGTTATTATATTTAGGTGAAATATCTTTTTCCTTATTTTCAAGGAATTGGATCATTTCTTAGATTTCTTCCAATAAAATTCGAATATGAGGTCGCAATCAGACGAGGAGTTGTCATTGACCCTAAGTTAGGTGGTCTTGTTTTTTTCTTTTAAAAGAGAGTCATTTTCATAGCTACACTATTGTTCGACACACAATCCCTTTTCTTGCATTTTTTAAAATGTATTTCATTATTATAAATTGATTTACACAACTTGTTATACTCCCAAGTGTTGTTATTTAGTAATTATAGGATGTCAATCTCGATCATGGGTGACCCTTGGCTGTGATGGTTCGAAATTTTTCTTTTTAATTAATTGATTAAATTACCACAACTATGTGTAATAGTTCATATTGAATTATAAATTGAATTTCCCCTATTATATAAATATTTATAGAACTAGAGAACCTCCTATGTTATTGGATTGAAATATAAATTAAATTTACCCATTTTAGGTTATATCCTAAATGATACTAGTACCTCTTAGGTGTTGTTGGACCTTGAAATTGAATTACCATGTTTTAGTTAATTAAATGGATTGTAGTAATCCAATTTATTACTTCAAGATGGTTTCCTTTCTTGAATTAATTAAAAGGATTTAATAGAAATGGTTTATAAAGGGTGGCATGTCCACACCAATAATTGCATCATTTATTAAATACTTTATATCAAATGTTATTCCTTTTTTATATTGGGCTTATTGGTTATGATGCTTATAAAGTGATGAATCATGTTATATATATATATATGATTATTCCATAAATAATGGATATGGAAATATGGTTAAGGGAATCATTGATCACGATGATTCACTCTCCCTTATATCAGGTGTTGATCATGACTTCTCACACCATTTACACTATTTAGATGAATGACATGACACACCACATCCCTTGATCCGGGTGTTGACATGAAGACTCACACACCATATTGAGTTATGAGTAGGAAGTATCACATCAATTATGAGATGTAGGGATTATACCCTTTTTGGAGATTATAGGCTTGTATAGACCGGTTATGGATGACTAAGTTACGCCTCGATATTGCAAGAACCTAGTATTCCAGGTATATGCCTACTTATGTCCACACATTCTTAGAGAATGTATATAAATGAAGTATATAAATATAATATATTTATTATTACTATATATATATTGTTACAAATTAGAAAATAATTTTGTATATGAGCCTAAATAGGTAGATCTTCCCAATGTCCTTAAGGAACCTGAGAAGGATAGTACTTATTTGTTCAGTATTGTCTATTATTTTATTTATACATTCACAATGTTGTTTCTATGTAAAATACTTGGAAAACTTATATTAACCATTGGTGGTGGCCTACTGTGATTTTATCTCACACCCTACTGAGGCCACCTTTGGTAATAGAGTAGATTACTTATGCTCATGTATGGAGAATGGAAAGTGTCCTGATACAAATGTTTGATATGATTTAATTATAGATATAGAATATGATATGAGTTTGAAGCATATAGTCGAGATGCTAGTGGGGTATCCTTTTTGATTTTTGTAGTTTTTGTATACAATTTTGTATATGTCTTTCCCCTATTAACCTTTTTTATATCAACATTCCCTGAATTCATGTATATGACACTTCCATGTGGGTTTTGATATTATTATTCAGTTGTTTAGTTATTTATGGTTTTTTAATTTATTATTTTTATATTTTATTTTGTGATTATACTATGGTGGGATACTGGTCTAGTCACTAGTGTCTATTTATATCATGCTTCTGTTATTACATTCTTATTTTTGTTAACATATTTTCCATTATAATTTGATGGTATAGTCTCCCCACTGTACCACGTTTACACTCTCACTACTAGTTGACAGCCTCTGGCATACATGGAGGCATGTTGGAGGTTATGTGACCCACTTGATCAAGACCCCATTGAGTGGATTCTAGGTTAGGATGTTACAACTGAACCCCTTGATAGTTCATGGACTATTTATCTAAGACAGACCTTCCACCTTAGTACCCAAGGCTTCCCATGTGCTATATTTTCCGATCCATTTCATTAAAACCATTCTTTGAAAACCATTTCATAAAACCATTAAAAATTCATTGAAAATAACTTTTGCATTTACCAAAACAAGGGAAAACCATATTTTATCAAAAACCCAGTACACACACACAAATCTATCAATCAATCATGCTAATTAATTTATAAAACAATTTATAAAAACCATAAAAATACAACTCATCCATCATAGAATAGATACAGAACCACAAACCTCAAATTCGGGCTACACACACCCATAATAGGATCCACCAATAAGGAATAAATCAAAGATAATAACAGAGGTCCTAGAATCAATCCTCACATATTATAATCGATTCAACAAAAAATGTTTAGGAGAGAGGTTCTTTCAAAACATTTTCTCAAAGAAACTCACATGATACTCCACAACCAACACCATTGTCATCCTATAGAGGAATATAACATAATGGATATTTAAAGTATCAAGAATACTATCTTCATGTATCAACATATCCAATAAAACATCCTATCGATGCTACCTCAATCAATGGAAATAAATAAGAAGAAAGATTACTTGTTGGAGTTGGTTCCATATAATGAAATTATGTGTACATTATGATAACCTATATTTATTATTTTAGATACTAATAAACTCCTTATTACATCATTATTTTTCTTTTTCATGAGATAGTATATGATAATATTCTATGAGTAGCTATCACACTAAACGGTCATAGCAGTTCCCCGCTATAATGAGATCCCAGAAGTTCTACAATGGTATTCTTAAATATACGTACTATAGTCATATGAAATAATTTTAGGGACCCAAATTATTTAGAATCTTTGGGGTGTATATTCCTAAAACATTTAGTCACATTCTCATGATGTACTCCCTTAGAAACTTCCAATGTAGAATATTATGAGAATGTGACCTGCCAGTAGGAAATCCAAATTTATATTTATATATGTCATTGGATGATCCTATATATGGAAATGTGTATTTTTCCTTATAATTTAAGATTATTATTAATGAGTGTTATAAGTCACACAGTTTTAGGTATTGATGAAAAACACGATGACATATGTTCATCGTGTAGTAAGATATATTGGGTGAATCATGAGTAATATTTCATTAATGAATAATGTGAGAAAGGATTTTCCCTTTATGTTATTTAATAGAAGTAGATATCTCCAGAACTTTCATGGAAATTATATGGACTAAATAAATCCATGTCTATGGTGTTCTATAAGCATGTTATATTTCTTGAAAATCAAAGAAAAAGATATTAAGTACATAGGTTGATGGCACTAGCATGCACCCTTCTTGATTAGAGATACCATGATAAAGAAAATATATTATACAATATGAATCAGTACAAGTTATTATTTCATTATGAAATTAACTTCTTTCTATATGGGTGCTTTATAATTTTTCAAGATGCTAACCATATACTTTAGGCTTCTTCACCTAATGCCACTGAGAAAGAGGCATAGAGGGACACACACTAAGTGCATCTAAAATATTAGTTAAATAATATACTTTAATTTATTATTTAACAAGTTGAATAAATATTATTCCCACATGTGGTTTAATAATTATTCATGTTTTCCTAATCGCATATATCTAGTCACCTATTATTTGAGATAATATTATGTGAGTGGAATATTTAATAAATATTTATTTTCTATATAGTGGATATAATATTTACTTATTTATTGTTGAATAATGAATTGATATTTATTTATTAAATAAATAGTCTATTCAGGGACCTAAAAATATTATGGAGGAATGTAATACGCAATTTAATGGTCTAGTGAGAAATAATACATATTAAATACTATTTGAATAAATAATATTTAATTTAATTTTTGAGTTTAGGGCTTGTTAGGAAATGATAATAACAATATTATTATAGATATTGGGTTTTGTAGAGATTAAATAAATAATAAAGGTCACTTGTAAAATTATATTTTTCTATCCCAAGCAGTATATAAAACCAGTTATATTACTTTTCAATAGAGCCAATTCATTTCTTTTGTTGTGAAAAATGAAATATAGTGAATCCTTTCAAATACATAGAGAGATCCCTTCTCTAATAATTCTCCCATGAACGAAGATATGTATTCCTATAACTTCCACTATCAATTCTACAAATATGAAGGATAATACTTTGGAAGCAATTATAAGGGTGATCAAAGGAGAATGGTACAAGTGATAGAATCTACTATGCTAGCACTCAGAGATTCCTACAAAGATGTTCAAAAACTTGTGGAACACATGCAGATCACCTCTAGAGGTGATTTAATATATATTACTACAAAGAAACAATTGTATGAAGCATATACAATGTTATATCCATAATCAACAAAATAATTTCACATCAGGTAATTCTTTAGTTTCTTAAATTAATTATAAATAATATTTGACAATGCAATACTTTAGTTTCGACATTTAACTTTTGTCAATACTATTTTACTAAATTCCATTGATCATGGAATTCAACATCATGTAAATCTCAGAATAATCATCAATAATGAAAAAAATGAAAATTCAAGCCTGACCCATCTGATTCTTCCAATGATCTGGGAGCCTTAAAGTGGTGTCAAATGGGTTGCATAATTATTTGTAATTATTTAAATATCAGTGATTTATTTACATATTTATTATTGGTTTTAAATTCTTATATAATTATTATTTAATATAAATTTCATGACCCAATTTCTTCGTATTTTTTTCTCATAAATATAATCAAATTGATTAATTTTACAAATGAAATAAATTTGAAGATCTCATCTGGAGGTACCATGGAGTCTGTCCTGATAAAAATAAAGTACACACCATGTTACCTGTTGGTATACTCCATGTAATAGTGTTTAATGAACCAAGAATTAATTAAATTTATGTACATATATTACACATGTTGAATTTAATTATACACAACATTTGGATCTGGCCATATTGGCACACATTCAGCTAGAGTACACACTGTGTAACATCCGTAAACTATGTGTAATATTTTAGTCACAAATGGGTCATGATTTTTATTACATGGCATACATGACACATGACTATGTAACTTTTAGACCACACACTGTGTATCCCACATACACACCATGTACTCCAAAATTTTGCGTGGCACCACTACATGATGAGTCCCATGCATGTTCCATAATTAGATGGTGAGAATGATAGACATCGTGTATCTTAAATATACATGCCATGTACTTTTACAAAATATATAGAATTAAATCTAATTTATTATAATATTAAAACCTTTCCAACATGTACTTTTGTGTGGTCATTAAGTTGATAGGATGTGCCATGTTATGTGGTTTATATATACAAATTTTTAAATAATTTATGTGTAATGTTTATATCTACACATCATGTATAAGTTGTATTACATTTATTATTCTATGCCCATTGAAGCATTACATGTTATGTAAAAATAAAAAAAAATCATGCAAACCATGTGATCATTATATTTATAGTACACACCATGATATTATGTGATAAGTCATGTATTACACATATCTCACAAGTAAACAGTATATGATTATAATGCACGTTGGGTTGTTTAGATGGGTACTCGTCTTGTTTCCTCCAAGGTAAACATTTGTGAAAAAAGAATTTTCAATACATTTATTTAATTTGTTTAAATTATATGAATGATAATCTTAAGGAAATTTAGATGATAATTAAAATAATATAATTGATTAATTAAATAATATATTTAATTCATTCGAGAATGATTTATCTTAAATTAGTATGATTAGAGTTGAATGCTAATTTTATTAAATTTGTAATTCATTGCACGCATGTTGATGATCATGAGCCTAGATTATACCACTATATTTGATTGGTTTCATTTAATTTATTATTAAATTATAATTATTGGTCTGTGTGTCATCTCTCATCTCATTATGTAAGGGCCATCACGACCATCGTTTCATTTATATAATCCACTTATCTTTTGGTTCCCCTCACCCACGTGTGAGTAAAATCATATGTAATAGATGTATCTCCCAAGTTAGTGGAGGTGGTTAATTTTTGGAGCCAAGGTAAAAAAAATCCAATATAGATACATATGTGGAAAGGTGGAAACATAAAACATGAACCTTAATTGGTTTATGGTGTTTTCCCTACACCAACAGTTTGTTTATTATTCACTATATAAACTAACCATTAATAAAACCTCATGATCATACCAAGTTTCTATTTAATTTATATGAAGTTTCATGATTATTTCATTATGGATGTATTTTCATGAGAACATGAATTAATGAATTAACAATAATGAAAGATAGAACTAAAATAAATTTTCTTATGCATAAATATTATCTAATACATGGTTAATCAATTATGTAAATCCACTTATTATTAAAAATATTATAATAAATATAATACTTGGTAATTTATGCATAAAATATAAAATCACTAAATTATATATATTAAGTCAGTATATATTTCCACTACTTTAGTTATAATCAAATCATAGTTCAATGTTCTTCAACAACCAAAGTTAGAGCGATTTCAATTATTGGGGAATTATAACTTGATGTTTTGGGTTGACTTAAATTAGTTCACATCAAGGGCTTACTGCCAAATAAGGAATTGGTGTAACAAAGAGGAAATGGTTAAGGAAATAAAATTTATGGATTTCAAGATTGGGTATCCTACTAAATAAGTCAATGAACTGTGAGTTAATATAGCTGGCATTTAGAATGCCAACCTAAAAACATTCGAATTGTTTGACCATCCAAATTTGGAGTGATGAGAAGGGGAATATGGATCCATTACACTAGAATGTCTAAGAAACAGGATATTCCAATGACAATGGTGAGGGATATTGGGTTTTGATAAAATAGTGGGAGATTAATAAATATAATATTTATTTATTTGTCTATATTTTATCAGATAAAGTACTAAATCTCGGATCATCTTATTTGTAGAAAAAAAATTACTTCAAAAATATCACTTGAATACATACATGAGATATATAAACCTCTCATCAACCTAAATTTCCAATATTAAAAAAGTCATTTATTTATTATTATATTCCATGAAAGAAATTGTATGTGTTGGAAGAACTTATTACCGATGCGCCTTTTAATGAGGCTAGTCAGGAAGAGTTATATCTCTATGAAAAAAATTTGAACGATTCTACAAATGTTCAGTGTTTCATTCTATCATCCTGAAAAATTATATTTTGAATAAACATGAAGACATAGATGCGTAAAAAAGGATGTATCACATTTGGGATCACTATCAAGAGAAGGAGAGACAAGAGAGATACAAGATCTCCAATGTTCAGTTTACAACTAAGCTTAGACAGACTACTCCAACTAGGACTCCTATAGTCTAGATTATTGTCCACATTTATATGATAGACATCTCATGGATTAAATTCATAGATGAGTTACACATGGATTTCATACTTTCATCACTACCCAATGCCTTATCTAGTTTTATTTTTAATTATAACATGTGAAATAATGAGAAGAGTCTTTAAAACATCTTACACAGATCTTCCAAGAGGATAGGGACATGGGGTGTGAAACAATCACAGTACTTATGGTGAATAAGAAAAGGAATAACAAGGATATGGGGCCCAAGGATCATAAAAACTATAAATATTCCAAGCACCATCCTTCAAGAAGAAGAAGATCCATATGCAGGGTAAGGAAAATGATGCAATATGTTTTTCATGTGGTAAGAAAGGACACTGGAAAAAGAACTGCACCTAGAAGAAAAGGGAAGTTAAAGATGAATTCATTATCGAGTGTAATCTTTCAATATATACACACAGAGTATTATATATAACTTTTGGTACTCACATCTGTATCCAAATGCAAGAACCATGTAAATTCTAAAATATTTCTAGAGGAGAGTTAGATTAGCAAGCTGCCAATGGTGTGAGGATGGATACTCTAGTTATTGGTGAAGAAACCTTTCATTGTCTATAATAATGAAATTGGTTTTGAGGGATTATTATTATGTACCAATTGTTACTAAGAACAAAATTTCCATATCATTCCAAGATGAAAATATTTTTATCTTCATGTTTGGAAATAAAATTTGTTTCTTTTATAAAGACAACATATGTTATGGTATGACACATTTAAATAATGGTCTTTATGTATTAAATTATAAAAAACCATGTATTGTAAATTGATAAAAATAATGCTCACATGACTCATATAACACATATATATAGGATAACTATCTTGGTCATGTAAATGAGAATCATTTGAAAAATATATATCAAGATAGAGATTTAGACTATTCTATTCTAAAACCACTTGAAAGAAGTCATTCTTGTTTACAAGGAAAAATATCCAAACTTCTAATTAGTGGATATGGTGAAAGGGCCCCGAAGATTCTAGGATTGGTTCACACAGATGTGCGTGAGAAATTTCTGTTAGAATCTAAAGGATGATATCTTACTTTATAACCTTTACTGATGACTTGAATAGATATGAATATGTCTAATTAATAAGGTATAAGTCCGATTCCTTTGAAAAATTCAAAGAATTCGATAATGATGTATAGAATAAAATTGGAAATATAAAAAAGTATCTTCGATCATATCTAAGTTGTGAATATCTTAACCAAGAGTTTATTGAATTTTTACAGGAGTTTGGGATTCGATCTGAACTCACTCAACCTTACACCCCAGAGTGGAATGGTTCTAGTAAAAGGAAGAACTATACCTTATTAGACATGGTAAGGTCAATGGTGAGTCAGGTAAATCTTCCCTTATCCTTTTGGGTATATACATTAAAAACTATGGAATATACAATAAAACGAGTAACAACTAAAGTATAAAATGGAATTCCCTAAAATGTATGGAGTGGAAAGAAACCCATTTTTTGCCTAAACGTATATAGGGTTGTGGGGAATTTTTAGGGAATTATCGTGAAAAAAACTAGCACCTCATGGAACAAAATGTACCTTTATATGATATGCTATGGAAATAAAGGGATACTACATATACAACCCCTAATAAAAGAATGTGATTTTCACCTGACAAGCCATATTTATTGAGAGGGATCACATCCTTAAAATGGATAGTGGGAGAAAGATTGACTTTGATGAAGTTGATGATCAAAATACACAAGATTTGGTACATGAATAGATTACATAGGCCCCTGTGGAGGAATTAGTTCATAAAATAGAAGTAATATATGGGAGAACTAAAGAGGTAAGAGAGAGTAGAGATATGTTTTTCTATTAAATGAATATGGTGACTCTTTATTAGTCGAAAATGATTTACCTATATCCTAAAAATAAGCAATAGAGATCTCATAAGCTGCAAGATAAAAAGAAGAAATGAATTCTGAAATGGATTCCAAGTATTTGAACCAAACCTGGGTTCTATTAAATGCACTGGTTGATGTAAATTAAATAGAAAACTAGACATAAAAGGTAAATTAAATACCTATAAACCAAGGATAGTGGCTGAAGGGTTTAAAAAATTAAAAGGAATTGATTATGACGAGACATTATTACAAGATTCTATGTTTAAATCCATAATAATTATACATGATATTACAAATTACCATGACCATAAAATTTGGAAGAAGGATTTAAATACTTCTTTCCTTGATGGTAACCTTAGGGAAGATGTATATATGACACAACCAGAAGTGTTTGTGACTCATGGTGATGCCAAATTTAATTTTAAGCTAAAGAGATCCGTTTATGATTTAATCAATAACATAAGTCATGGCACATTAGATTAGATGAATCTATAAAAGAATTTGGTTTCATTAAGAATGAATAAGATATGTGTAATGACAAGAGGTTTAATGGGAATTCGGTCATTATCCTAGTAGAATATGTTGATGAAATATAACATATTGTAAACAACATCAAAGTATTAAAATCTGTTAAAAATTGGTTAAACAAGTGTTTTTACATTAGGGACTTAGGTGAAGTTTCCCATATTCTAGGGATAAATATCATTAGTGACATATCAAATAGGCTTATTGGAACAATTAAAAATAAATACATTGACTATATACTAAAAATATTTAGTATAAAACAATTCAAGAGGGAATTGGTTCCAGTGTCACATGTTATACATATTTATAAGTAAATGTATCCCCAGACACAAGAGGAGGAAGAGAGAATGAGTAATATCCCATATGCTTCATTGATAGGATCAATTATGTATGCCATGATATGTACTATACTTTATTTTTCCTATTCATTGAGAATGGTAGGTAAATATCGAGATGATCCAAGAGAACAAAATTGGTCTATTTTTAAGGTTATACCTAAGTATATGAGAAGAAATAAGAAATGTTCCTAGTGTATGGAGAAGATTAAGAGATATTCATTAGGGGTTATAATGATGCTAGTTTTAAAATAGATCAGAATGATCTGGAGTCATAGTCAGGATATGTTTCCTATCTCATCAGAGGGGATGTGATCTTGAAGATTTCAAAGAAGATAGTTTTCTCTAATTATACAGTGGAGTCCGAGTATATAGTAGCTTCTAATGCAACAACGTAATCCTTTTGAATACAAAAAATTTTCCATTTTAATGATATTATAACTATAAGTAAAGACCCTGTCAAAATTTATTGTTACTATACTACAATAGTGGCTCTTGAAAAAGAGCCAAGGTCACATTAATGGAAAAAGTACATAATCCAAAAGTATCACCAATTGAGGTATTTTTATCAGAGGGATGAAGTCTTAATAAGAATAGTTCTTAAAAAATAAAACGTGATAGACCCCTTGAATAAATTCCAATATCAGTAGAACCATGAGTATCATATGAGAACTTAAAGAATAAAGTTCTTTAGTAGTTAGATCTAGTGAAAGTGTTAGTCTGTTAGAGTTAGTTCCCTAAAACCAACTTATGTTTAATTTTTGATAACCTATATTCATTTTATTTAATATTAATAAAGTCCTTATCACATAATGATTATTATTAGATGTGAAATAGTATGTGATAATTTCTTACAAGTAGTTTTCACATTTAAAGTTTATAGCAGTTCCCCATATGATGAGAATCAAGAACTTCCATTATAATATCCTTAAATATATGATCTATATTAAGATGAAATCATTTTAAGGAAAAAATGATTTAAGTTATTGGGGGTGGAGACTCATAAATCTTTGATTCTCCTTCTCATGGTGTACGCCCTTGGTTATATCAAGTGTAGGATATTATGAGAATGAGACCCGCAAATAAGAAATTCATATTTACATGTTCAAATGGATGTTCCTATAAAAAGATGTGTGTATTGGTACATAGAATTTAGTTTTATTATTAATGAGTGTTATAAGTCATGTAATTTTATGTATTTATGAAAAATGTGGTGACATATGTTCACATTGAGGTAGGATACGTTGGTTGCATCATGAGTAATATTTCATTAATTAATAATACGAGGAATGATTTTTCCCTTATATTATTTAACATATGTTGATATCTCAAAATATTTTATAAAAATGATATATCTAAAAATAAATCCATGACCATGGTGTTCTATATGAGAGTTTAATATTTTAAAAGTCAAAGAAATAGACATCAAGAACATAGGTTTATGACACCAACCTGAAACCTACTTGATTAGAGATATTACAATAAAGGGATTATATTAAATAGTAAATTTCCATATGAGGTATTATGTCATTGAGAAATTAACTTCTTTCTCCATGAGTTCCTTGGAATGTTACTAGATTCTAACATTGGAATTTAAAGTACATCACCCAACTCCACTAAGAAAGTGGCCTAGAGGGCCACACAATAAGTGTATCCAGAATCTCCGTTAAAAAATATATTCTTATTTATTATTTAACAAGTTAAATAAATATTATTCTCACACATGGTTTAATAATAATTCATGTTTTCCTGATTCATATATTTTGTCAAATGTTATTCAAGAGAACAATATGTGAGTGGAATATTAAATAAATATTTATTTTCTATACAGTGGATACAATATTTATTTATTCATTAGAGAATAATGAAGTGATATTTATTTATTAAATAAATATTCATTATTCAAGGCCTAAAAAATTTTGTGGAGTAATGAAAGACAAAGGTTAATGGTCCTTTGAGAAATAATATATATTGAATATTATTTGAATAAATAATATTTAATTTAATTCATGAGTTTAGTGCATGTCATGAAATAATAATAATAATATTATTATAGATAAGGGATTCCATAGGGATTAAATAAATAATAAAGGTAACTTGTGAAATTATTTATTCCCAACACTAGTAGTATATAAACCCAATTAATTTTTTTTTTCAAGAGAGATAATTCATTTATTTTTCTGTGCAAAACGAAATCCTGAGAATCCTCTTAAATACCTAGAGATATAACTTCTCCATGAATGATCCCAATAATAGAGAGAAATATTCCTCCATATTCCACTATTGAGTTCAATGAGATGATGGATAATACTTTGGAAGTGATTATTAGGGATATACAACGTGAACGACACAAGCGATGGGATCTTCCGTGCTAAAACCTAGAGATTCCTATAGAGATATTCAGAGATTTTTAGAACATGTGTGGTTAACTACTAGAGGGAATATAATATCGATTCTTTCTATGTGATGATGGTAGGATGTAGATCTATTATTATATACATTAATGAATAAATTTTTTTACACAAGGTAATTTTTTTATTGCTTAAATTAATTATAAATAATATGTGATGATCTCGTGCTTCAGTTTCGGTGTTTATCCTTTTTATATTTTCTTTGATTAAATTATTCTGATCATTTTCATCATCATCATGTAAATCTATGATTAATCATCAATCATGAAAAAAGAAACGTTGGGAATAACCTATCTTATGCTTCCATTTTTTTGGAAACCATGAAGTGATATCTGAGGGGTCACATAATTATTTATAATTATTTAAAGATTATTGATTGATTTACGCATTTATTATTGGTTTTTAATACCATTGTAATAATTATTTAATCTAAATCATGAGATCTACTTTCTAACACTTTATTTATTTTAAATAAAATAAAATAGATTAATTTTATGAATGAAATAAATTTGAAAAACTCATCTAGAGGTGCCAAAGAGTCTGGATGGATAACACAATAGTACACACTATGTAACTCGGAGGTGCACACCATGTACCAGTGTTTAATACACCCAAAATTAATTTGTAATTAATTCAACTCATTTTAATTTATTACATGTAATGAATTTAATTATACACTATGTGTTGACTGGCCCATCCAGGCACTCGGTTAGCAAAAATACATAACATTTAACATTCTCACATAACATGTAGTCTTTTAGTCATAGATGGGTCATATATCTTATTACAATACCTACATGAATGGTGGCTCTGTACCTCAGAGACCACATGCTGTATAGCCCATGTACACACTGTGTACTCCAAAATTTCCCATGTCATGGTTACACACCAAGTCCCTAGGTGTGTGCCGTAGATAAATATTGATAATAATACACACCATGTATCTTGAATGTACATTACATGTAATTTTTCCAAATTATGTAGAATTAAAATTAGTTTATTATACTGTGAAAAACTTATCAACATGTAATTGCATGTGTTCAATAAGTTGATAAGACACAACATGTGATGCGTTTATATATATATATAAAATTTTTTAATTAATTTCTGTGTGATATCTGAATCTACATATCATGTATAAGTTGTATTACTTTTATTACTCTATAAACAGTGAATAATTTCACATTACATAAAAATAAGTGATCATTGAGTTGATAGTACATGGCATGATATTAAATAATATGTCATTTATGCTACATGTCTCAAGAGTAAACGGTATACGAGCATAATACACGTTGTTTAGTTTGGATAGGTCCTCACCGTGTTTCCTCCAAGGTAGATTTTTATACATAGTTAATTTTAGATAAATTTATTTAATTTGTTTAAAATTATAATGGATGAGAATTTTAAATAAATTTAGATGAGAATTAAGATAATATAATTGATTAAATAAATAATATAATTAATTTATTAGAGCAATATTTATCTTAAATAAGAATGTTTATAATTGAATGATATATTAAATGTATAATTCATTGCATGCTTGTGGATTCTCATGAGCCTAGACCATACCATTTTATGTGATTTATTTTATTTTAATTATTAATAAATTAAATTATTGGATTTTGTTTCATCTCTCATCTCATTATGTAAGGGCCTATATACCCATGGTTTCTTTTATGTAAAACCTTTAATCAATATTTTGGTTACCCTAACCTCTGTGTGAGTGAAAAAAGATGTAATGGATGAAACTCACATGCTAGTGGAGGCAGTTTAAGTTTGGAATTGAGTTGAAACCAATCCAAGATAGATATATAGGTGGATATATGGAAAACTGCAACATGAACCTTAATTGGTTCTATTTATTTTTTACCTAGGTAGATGACTAGTTTATCAACTCCTAGATAAACCAATCATTAGTAAAATATTATGGTCACACCAATTTATTATTTTATTTCTATCAGGTTTCACTGTTATTTCATTATGGATGTTTTCTCACTATCAAATTAATTAATACTCATGCAAGATACAACAAAAATAAATTTTATTATTCATAATTATTATCTAAGACTTGTTTAATCACTTAACTAAGTCCACGTAATATTAAAAATCATATAATAAGGATATTATTTTTTTTAATAAAAGTTAAAACAGCTCATGTATAAATGTTAATTCAGAATAACCTTCCACTACTTCAGTCAAAATTAAATCATAGTTCAAAGTGTTTGACCATCCAAAGTTAGGGTTCTCTTAATTCATAGGGAATTATAACATCAAGTTTTTAGTTTACATAACTTAGTTAAAATCAAGGGTGGAATGATAAAGTGGGATTTGGTGTAATTAATAGGCAAGGGTTGAGGAAATAAAATTTAAGGACGTTTGGATTGGGGAGTGCATGAACAGATCAAAGAACTTTGTGCTAATGTAGTTAGAATTTGGAATGCCGACAGAAAATTGTTCAAATTTCTTTACCAACCAAATTTGGGGTGATGAGAATGGGAATATATATCCATTCCATAGCATTTCCATGAAACTGGATATTTTAATGCCAATGGAGAGGGATATTGGTTTTGATAAAATAGTGGGAGATTAATAAATATAATATCTATTTATTTGTCTAAATTTTATCACATAATGTAATAAAACTCTTCTCCTACTATTTGTATATACAAAAATAAAATGTCTTCAAACATATCACTTTGATACCTACTTAGGAAGGATAACATTATCATTGGAAAAAATTTATAAGAGTGAAAAAGGTGCTTATGTGTTATCCTATTCCATGAAATGAAATTGTATGTGTTTGATGAACTAACTCTTGATGTTCTTGGTAATGAGGCTAGTGTGGAGTAGATATATCTCTATGAGAAACATTTTAATGATTATATATGTGTCCATTATTTCATTAAATCATTCATGACCATTATATTTTGAAGCAACTTTTGTTAATGGATGTGTATAACATGTTGTATCACCTTCAAGATATCTATCATGAAAAGGGGAGACAAGTGAGATATGAGATATCTAATGATTTGGTTAAATTATTCTTAGAGAGCCTACACCAGTTGGGACTCATGTTTTCAAGATTATTGGTTACATTAAATTCTTATAAATTTTAAGGATTAAATTACCAGATGGGTTGTTCATAGATCCCATACTTTAATTACTAACCATGAACTTCTATTGTTTTATTGTTAATTATAACATGAAAAAAATGAGAAGATTCTTTCAAAACATCATAATCTAATTTACCAAGTGGATAAGTAATAGGGGTATGAAAAACTTGTATTCCTTATGGTGAATAATAAAATAAAGAAAAAGGTGAAGGGGCCCAAGACTCATAACAAGTCTAAAGCTTCTGGGCACCATCCTTATAAGAAGATGAAGATCGAGAGGAAGTTAAAATAAAATAAAGCATTATGTTTTTCATGGGGCAAGAAAGGACACTAAAAGAAGAAATGAACCTAGAATAAAGGGGAACCTATAGGTGTATTTTTTATCAAGTGAAATATTTCAATATCTACACATTTGGTATTAGATATTACTTGTGGTGCTCACATATATATCCAAATATAAGAAACCAAGTAGATTGTGAAATATTTCTAGAGGAGGGGTGGATTTTCAATATTTCAGTGGTGTTAGGTTGGATGCTCTATCTAATGGTGATTATGACTTTTCTTTTTCCATAGTAATGATATTGGTTTTATGGGATTGTAATTATGTATCAATTGTTAGAAGGAACATAATTTTTGTATCATGCTTAGATGTAGATGGTTTTATTTTCATGTTTGGAAATAAAATTTGTTTCTTTTATAAATTCAATATATGTTATGGTAGGACACATTTAAATAATGGTATTTATTTATTAAATTATTGAAAAAATTATTGTAAATATATAACAAATCATGTTCATATGACTCATATAAAGCCCAGTTATGGTGGAATGAGCCGACCCTAGAAATCTCAGTGCCAGTGTTTTTCTTCCATTAAATTGTCATAGATATAAGAAAATCACATCCCAAAGGACTGAATAGTTTAATATTCTTGGTAAACTAGATACATACACAAGTATTTTATTTCAAATGAATCCAAAAATTACAACATAATTTTTTTCTTTCGAGGGTAACTTTATTACATCTAGCACATCCTTTCATATCTTTCCTAGCACACTTATGGGAAGATTGGTGAAGGGATACATTGTAAGGGTGATCTAAAATTCTTAGTAGGGGTATGTATAGTGGAAGAAATAATGAATTAATGAGAATAATCAATATGAAAAGGTAAATAATTGATATCACATGACATGTAGTCAATAAATGAGAAGGAAGCGACGAAATAATATGGAAAGGTAATTAATTAATAACACATGAAATTTAATCAACGAAATGGGAATTAAACGAAACAATAGATAATTTCAAAGAAAAAATATCTTGGACAATAATAAATGAATCTAAATTATGAAAATTATTAATTATTGGACGCCATGTTTCCCAGGTACATAGTACATTTACCTCCAAGACCTTTCACAAGATTTTTTAGCATACTATTATTAAGACCTTTCACAAGATATTTTAAAACTATCCTGATTTGGAAACAAACTCCAAGAGTTTGTTTCCAAATAATTTAATCTTATGATACAACTAATGCATTGATGGGATTACTTTAAACAACCCCTAAACCATGTCATACCCATCCAAAGCATTCCTTAAATATCAAATAATATTTTTAAATCATATAAAATGTTCCATATCAAATATCTATATTGAATAAAGGATATAGATTTATCAATATTTCCCCAAACAATCAGATTACTCTCAATTTATACATCATATGTAAAAATGGTATATAGTTTAGGCAATAATCATATCCATGAAAAATTATATGGATAATTATAGGAAATTCAATGTTCAATGATCATAAGAAACTAAATATTTAAATGGGATTAAAAGAAATCAAGGTAGTGAATTTTAATACTATCTTTGGTCAAATAAATCATAATCTATCCAAATGAATAATAAGTATGGTATCAATATAAAATATCCCAAGTGGTGTAAAAATAAAATTTTGTTTTCCTTGATGAATATAAATACTATAAAATTATTTTTTAAAAACATTTTGAGGAAAATATACATTTTATGGTGAATATTTTTTTGAAAATACTTTTCTTTGAAAGTCACTTTTGAAGAAATTTTCCTTAAAAATAAACCTTTAAAAATTATAAAAGAATCTTCAATGAAAATATGGTGGGTAAATTTATACATGTCGTACAAGGTAAAAAATATTCCTTTGCACCATAGAAGGATAAAAAATGCATTATTAGGAAAGGTAAAAAAAGATTACGTTGAAAATATTTGTAAAAGAAAAAATAGTAAAAATTTATTAAATAAATAATTTTTGAAATGTTAAAAACAATTCTAAAAACCTTTTTAGAAAATAGGGTTTTTAGAAGTAATTAGATTCTCTAACTAAAAGAGAAATGAATTTGGATTTTCATGAAATCTTTTTCTAAAACATTTTGGGTACCAAAGAGTGTAAAATGGTAATATTACCTGAAAAATGTAATTAATAACCAGAGGTGAAGAAAATTGGTGGTTTTATTGAACAATTTTCATAAAAATTCCTTTATTGTAATTTCAAGAATGAGCAATCTCCATTAGAATGAGATTTTGAAACAGACCATTAAAAGACTATACCGTTGAAGTGAAAATCAATCAATGCATATAATATTTGTTTCAATTTTAAATACATATATAAAACTTTAAATACAATAATAGATAGTAATAAGTTATTACACACATAATCTGTGAATATTAATGACAACGATGAAGTAACATAACCTAATGAAAAGAAATCGAGTTATAATTTTTTTTTACCACATGGTAAATTTAAGTTCAAATATCATAGATGAAATAATTAAAATTAAAACTAAAAATACCTTGAATAATGGGTTATTCATGATATTACATGTCTAAATGTAAGTATATACACTATATTAAAGAAACTAGGTTCATAGTAATACAACATGCCTTAATGAAATGAAATTGAGATGAAATCTTGTGTCTTGAATTTCATTTTGTGTGAACATCCTTTATCCTCCTGTATTATGATTTTAAAAATGTTACTAACTTATAAAATAAAAATAATCATATTTTGTATATCATATATTAACTATTTATAATATCTTATTACCTTTTTATTAATAATCTTTAACTATTTTCACTATTTTGGGTGTTAATTGCATAGTTATCATGTGTGTTATAACTTGTTATTTTTTTTAATATTACATAAATGATTATTTAATCATATAAATAATGTAAAAATTGATATAAATATTATATAAATTCATTATATTTTTATTTATAATAATCCATATTATTTTAAGAAAATAAATGAAATGCACGGTTTGTAGAGATGGTAGGTCGTATGTACGCATGAACACTACTTCCATTTCTTTGTCATATTTAAGAGAATGAAAAGTAAATGATATATATGTATAATATAATAATATTATCATATTTTTGTCATATATTTCATATATATTTTTTAAAACCATCTTTTATATGTTCCATTTATAGTGTGAACGAGTCACATCTCTTTGAGGAGGTGATAGTCCACACTTCAACAAACTATGTTATCATATTTAAAAAAAAGGAAAGCATGAAGGTATGTGTTATATAAAAATTAAAAAAGTATTAAGAAAACATAAATATAACATATATTATATAAAAATATTGTTTCCATCACAATGCCCAACCATGATAGATGGTAAAGTAAAAATGATCGACATCATTTCACAAGGCGGTAGTTCGCCGTACGTGAATGGTAAGTTTGTTACCCATTTTATGGAAGTGTTCATATGTTTATATTGAAACATTAACATAAAAAAATATCTGTATATTTAGGATATTTATTTTATTATATAAGTATGATATATTAATAATTAATCTGGTGAATAAGTAAATGAAAGAAAAGTGATTGTTGGAAATCATTGTCTCTTATTTGGGTAACTCCATTTGGTTTATACCAAAAGACTTACTACGTTGGATTTATTTACAATTTTAGGATACTAGGATGATTATAAGTATTTTTGAGATCATTTGGGAAGATTTGGGTGATAAAAATGGTTTGTGAGGTGTAAATTAGTGGGAGGGCCAAGTGCCTTTTTATAGTGGAGGAGGAGTGACATTCTTGTAAATTTTTGAAAAAGTAATTCCAACCACATTTTGCCCTGTCAAGTGGCTCAAATACAGAAAAAATTATATAAAATGGATTATAGGGTATAAATATTAATATAAAATTTATTTTTGAAATGTTTCTAGTCATTTTGGGCCCCATGTTTAATATTTAGTCCTTTTTTAAACTAATTTTTCTGTAAATCACTTTAATTAATTTTAATCACTTTTTAAAAACAAAGTTTAAATTATTTTAAATTAAAAATTATGATTATTATAAATATGGAATCAATTTTTATAAATTATAATCTCATATGTGATAGAAATTAATTAAAATTTAATCCCGTATACGAGACAACAAATCATATTTTTAAAGAAAAAGTATTCAAAAGTTTGTTAAGTCTTTATATCCAATTTAAATGTAAAATTGATTCCAATGAACTAAATTGGATTAATTAATATAAAATTTATATAAATAAACTTTAAAACTAGTCAAAAATATAATTTAACCTTATAAATAAATTATATGAAATGAAATTTTGAATTGAAATTCAGTATTTTCTCATTATTCATAAAAAAATAAAACCTCAGAGAAAAATACCAAACATTCACATTTAGATAATTTTTATGTCATGATTTTAAAAATTAATTTTTTTGACCAATAAATTTTATAAAAGTACCAAAAATTTTATTTAAAATCATTTCCCTATTAAACAACAATAACATTTCATTTTTAGAATAATATAATTTTAAAGCATAAAATTGGATTTATTCTTATCTTATGCATATAAAACCTATTGGATGAATATAAAATATATTTTATTGAATATATAATATATTTATTTCATTAAAATATTTAATTAATTGTAATTTATTTAATTTATTAGGATAAAACAAATTTATAATCAAAAAATCATTTCCTTTATATTCAATTATTTCATTAATTCATTTATAATAAATTGATTTCCAATGAATTCATTTTATATTTGTGTAAAACATATATTTTCCTAAGTTAGTTAAAAATATTCATAACATCTAATTTAAGGGATAGTTTATATTTTATTATATTAAATAATATTAGTAGTCTTCGATAGAACTCAATCTTTTGTATAACAAAAGTTATCGAAGAAAGTATTTGTTGCATGTGATGCAAGATAACCTAGTATCATGTGCATTAAAAGATATAAAATATATTGAATTAAAAATTTTAAATATTCCATAAATTCTTGATAGGTTATATTACTTTATACTTTTGGTGTCGCATATCATACACTCTATCAAATAAAAGTTACTCTTTTAGAAATTTAAGGGGGTTACATTCTCCCCACCTTAAATAAGTTGCATTTTCCCAATTTAAACTCAATCTTTCTAATTTAGGATTTTATATTTTAAAATTCCTTTGTTGAAATCCCACATTATGAGAAGTGTTAATATAATATACTATTAATAATATAGAATGATAAGTACAAAGGTCACATGGAATAATATATAACTAGGTTTCTATGTAGAATAACATTAATAGAAAGTGAAAATATGGACTTAGAGTAAAAGTTTAAATATTTATAGGGAGTGACTGAGTTTATCAATCACAAAAAAGTGAATTATCAGTGTAAATTTGAGGTACTCAAATCCATAAATATTTTATGATTTAAAATACCATCAGTTCAACAAAAAATAATGTATTAGGATAAATTTTTTGTTTTAAGATACTTTTCTTAATGTTAAGGAATTATTTTATTGACCTAGAATATAAATAAATATACTTACATGATAGGTTTTAGATTCATATAAAGAATTATATATTTTGGTTTTGATTTAATAAATTTCTAATTCATCCCATACTCCATTAAATGGATATCCTAGAATGAGGCTATTTTTTTTGAAGCACCAAGAATTTTGTTTAATGGATCATAAAACCCATAAAACAAGCCTTTAAATTTGTCCCTTATTACTTTCCAAAAATAATATGGTCAATATATTAATATATAAAACTAAAAATTAATAGTATCAGTTCATTATTAATATTTATTCGTCAAATTGTTTAACTAAAAATAATGAAATATTAACCAGGATATTATGTAGGTCAGTGGTTGGCGTTAAACCCTTATTGTCATTTATTAACGACTTCAAGTCCTATAGACTTGCAGGATTTGATGGGTTTTCATCCAGAATGAAAGTTGTCAGTTTATAAAAATATATTAATATAATTCCTACAATGCTCCCAAAAATAATGATGGACATCCTAGAAATAAGGTTGATCACTAAATAGCCTTTTAACTAATGTTTTAAACACAACATCGATACATAAAAAAATCACCCATTTTATTTCAACATAGTTCCTTCCTTGGTATAAGGTTTAAATTTGGTCATTCATTGTCATTATCTATTAAAATCCTTTGTAATGTTTTGTAGAGAAAATGTAATTTTTCCTTAGCATATCCCCTTGGAGTGTCAAACCAAGTGCACTGTAAGGAACATTATAATGTACTAGGTTATGCTCAAGTTAGGCATGATGCACATTTTCAGAGTTTTTACCCCTAGGTACATATTTTCTATAACTATGTCCAAATGTAGAATCCATATAAAGATGTATCTCTAGGAAGACCTATATAATCTATACCTTAATAAAATTCTAAGATGTTTTTCTATACTTATACTCCATGTATACCTTAGGGATATGTTCTATAATCTATGTTTTCCTAAATATAGTCCCCATGGTTTCTACTAAAATTTCATTGATTCTGACTATAGTGACCCGAACCTAGAAATCACGGATCCAGTGTCGTGATACAATTACATTGTCATAGATACAAGTAAATCACATTCCAAAGGATAGAACTATTTTGTAGTCTTGGAAAAATAGATACATACATGATTATTTTATTTAAAATGAATACACTAATTATAGTTTTTTTATTTCTAGTATAACGTTATTCCATTTGGAATATCCTTGTATATATTTCTTATCACACTTCAGGAAATCTTAATGAAAGGAAACAAAATAAAGGGGAGCTCAAATACTCAATAAGTGTAAGTACTTTAAAAGAAATAATGAATCAATGAGAATAATCAATATAGAAAGTTAAATAACTAGTATCACATGACATGTAGTCAATAAGTAAGAAGTAATTTTGTAAATAATATGGTGGAGTAAATAACCAAAACATATTTTATTTAATCAATGGAGTAAGAATAGAATGCATCAATAAAAAATGTAAAATAAATAATATCATGGTTAATAATAAATAAATCTAAATTAATGAAATTATTAATTATTGGATTCCATGATTCATAGGTACATGGTACCATTATCTTTAAGACATTTCACAGGATTATTTCACATACTATTATCAAGAACTTTCTCAAGAGAGTTTAAAAATAATATGACTTGGAAATAAACTCAAAAGGGTTTTTTCAGTTGATTTCATCCCATGAGACTACCAATGCATTGAGGGGATTACTTTAAATAGTTCCCAAACCACATCATAAATGTCCAAATAATTCCCTAAATATCAAATAATCGACTTAATTTATAAACAATGTGCATTATCAAATATCCATATTGAATAAAGGATAGTTATTTATCAATATTTACCCCAATAATCAAATAACTATCAATGTATACACTATATGTATAAATGGTATAGGGTTTAGGAAATAATTAAATCCCTGAAAAATGATTTGGATAATTATAGGAAATTAAATGTTCAATGATCAAAGGAAATATAATATTTAGAGAGGACTACATTGAATTAAGGTAGTGAATGTCAATAATATCCTTTGTAAAATAAATAATAAACCATCCAAAGCAAGAATGAGAATAGTATAAATAAAAAATACCCCAAGTGGGGTAACAATAATGGGTGTTTGTCATTGATGAATAGAAATACTATAAAAATATATTATAAAAATATTATTGATGAGAATACCCTTTTTATTTTAATTTTTTTGAAAATAATTTTATTTGAAAATCACTTTTGAAAATAATTTCTTTAAAAATTAACCATTTAAAATTGTGAAGGAAGATTTGAAGAAATAACATTGAATAAATCCATACATCCCATAAAAGGTAAAATGAACATTCCTTTTTCCTGGTAAAATGTTAAAAAAATCCTTGTTTGGAATGGGATAATAAGATTCCTTTTAAAATATTAATAAAAGAAAAAAGGGTGTAATGTATTTAATAAAAATTTTTAGAAAGGTTAAATTTTTATAACCATTTTAGTAAATAGGGTTTTTATAAGAAATTAGGATCTTCATCTAAAAGAGAAATAAAGTCAAGTTTTCTTGAAAACATTTTTTAAAACATTTTTGCGACACCCCAAATATATAAAGAAAGAACCTTATATTCATTAGTGTATGAAACAAGATACATGTGCATAGGGGAATATAATATCTGGACACTTTATAAAATTTTTAGTATTTAAAATAGATTCTTTATATTTCAATTCATGCAACACCGATTTATCATGTGTTACATGCAAGAGTAACCATCTTTGATGGCTTGGGTCACAAGCCCGGCCGAGTTTTATCGAACAATAATATATTATTAAAATATAATAAGATATAAAATAGCTATTATGTTAGTGGTTATGAATAGTATTAACTAAATTATGAAGAAAAATGTTTTATATGAATATAAAATCAATTCATGGGTTACCAATTAATGAGAAATTAAAATAATAACCAATTTGATATAAAAAATAAATATTATTGTTTTTGCGATTCCAAATAAGTTTTGTCTTAATAAAAAAAATTAATTAAAATTATTCAATTTTTTTAATGAAATATATATGTTATATATTCATTAAAATACTTTATATATTTATCCACTATTATTGATATGAAAAAGATAATAACAAACTCTATTTTACGCATAAAAACCTACATTTTTATAAAGGCAATTATAATGCCTTTTACTGGAGAATCCATTTTAAATATTAATTTTTCCACATTAATTTATTTAATATGTAAATAAACATTATATTTTAATGTGAAACATAAGAATCAGTTTAGGGTTAATTTTTGATATTTTTCTAAAACATTACACTTTTTATTGAATAGTTAAAAATACTGAATTTTAGTTCGAAACTGCATTTTCATATAATTTATTTATATGATTAAATTATACTTTAAATTGGTTATAAATTTTAATTAGATAATATTGTTCTCAATTAATACAATTTATTTCATTAAAATCCTTTTCACATTGAAATTGATTATAATAATATAGCAAACTTTTGGATATTTTTACTTAAAAAACCCGCATTGTCGTCCCGCATACAGGATCAAATTTAAATTAATTTCTGCCACTTATATGATTTTAATTTGAAAATATAGATTACATAATTTTAATAAGAATAATTTATAATTTATAATAATTAATAATTTGTTTTTTACCAAAAATATTAGTAAAAATAATTAAAATTAAAAACAATTATTAAGGTAAAATTAAGCTTAATAAAGGACTAAACCTTTAATTTAAAAGAAGCAATGACCTAGCCACTTTTCCAAAACCCATTGGATGGAAATAATTCTACCATTAAACTTCCATTATTGAGTTTTTTTTGTTTTTTATGACTTTTTTTAGGTAAGAACATGTGTACACCTAACTTGTTTCCAAAAATTCCAAGTGAGTCATTTTCCATCCCTATAAAAGTCCACCACATCTCCTTATTCCTCAAAACTCTCAAAAAATTTATGTTAGAAACGTATATGACCATATATATTCCCAAAATACCTCCCCTTGACCTTTAGGAACCCCTTTATGAATAAATATTTCAATGGAATCCCATTGATATACACCAGAAGGAGTTACCTGATTTTAAGGAAATGCTTTCCAACGATCACATTTTTTTTTCATTTACTTACCCACCACCTCAAATATTTTTCTTAAATGTTCATATAATAACACTATTATCCTAAATATATTGTTATTTTTATTTTTTTAAGGGTTCTATATACACTAACACACACTTCCTCTAATGGTTAATGAACATACTATTTTTGTGTATGACGAACTACTATCTCACAAAATGATGATTGTTTATGTTTCCTTTACCACTTATCATGGTGGAAATTACGATGGAAAAACAATTTAAATATGTTATATATGATATTTATTATTTATTTATACTTATTTAACCCATTTATAACCCATACATTTAATAATGTCCATTTTATGTTAATATGATAACCAGGTTTGAGAAATTGTGGACTTTCGCCCTCTCAAAGCAATATGATTCATTCACACGATACTTGTAATGTATAAATTATGGTTATAATTAAAAATATGAGGCAAAAATAACATATATATAATATTAATGATATAATTATCTTTTTGGATATATATATACATATATATCATTTTCTTTATTTCTCTTTCACACACTTAAATTATGACAACGTTATTCGTGGATGTGTAGACTACCTCCTCAACATGATGTGATTCATCTTTCATAATAAGAATTATATTTACAAGTATATATGATTAAATAATGTGGTATTTATTATTTAATTATAATTATGGAAACATATGGTGTTACTTACCATCTTTCCATAAGGATAATTGAAAAATGGGAACATTAATCATGCGTATGTACGACCTACCGTCTCCATGATCGTAACATTGATTCATTTTTCAAAACCATATTTAATTATTGATTTTCAAACTATAATTTATGTATTAATATGATACTTTTTTCATTATTATTATTCTGGAGATGTTATATAATGATCCATTTGACCATATTTGACATACCAAAGTCATTTTTGGCACATAAAGTGAATTTGGATAATACACCCGATATAAAATTAATTGTTTATATAGTTGTATAAACCATAGTAAAAAAGAGAAATAATAGTATTTATAAACATGAAATTTTTTCTCAATAAAGTATAAAATTAACATAAGTTTATTATATAGGAATTTAATGTATGTTCAACAAAAAGGAAACACAAAGTGAGGGATTTTCATCTCACTTTTTACATCTGTGAGATAAATGTCATGTTCAACACTTACATGTTTTTTGTGGTGTATCTACTATCAATTTTTATATATTATATCATGAATTCATTTACTTTAATATTATTTAATTATTTCATTTAATATTATTCCTTCATGAGGTTTATGATTTAAAATGTTTCAAAGTGGTATCTGACACTTCAGAATGTTTGAAGATTATTTTCCTCAACAATAACTTTAATACACTTTTAATGGTATTTTAATTTGAGTTAATTATATTAAAATTGTTCAATAAACCCTTGAATTTTCCTCTAATATTTAAATTCATTACATTTTTCTAGTATTAGTACCATTTTCCACTATTTGGTATTCAAAATGTTTTAAAAATATTTTCATAAAAACACTACTTCATTTTTTTCTTTTGTCAGAGAACCTGTTTTCTTTTAAAAACCATGTTTTATGAAAATGTTTTCAAAAATGTTTTTAAAATGATTTGTGAAAGAATTTTTTATACATTTTGTGTCTTTTCCCAATGTTTTCAAATAAATCTTATAATTTATTTCTAAACAAGGAAAATTTCAGACCCTTTTTACATTGAAAAAGGAGTGTTTCTTTTTACCTTATACAACATGTACAAATTCATCCATTGTCATTTATCTAAAGATTCCCTAAAAATTATAAAATTTTATTTTTAATGATTTTTTTTAAATTTATTTTAAAAACATAAGTATTTTCAAATTCTTTTAAAGATAAAAGTTTATTTTCATCAGGAATATTTTTGAAGTTCTTGTTTTATTTCATCATTGACAACAACCCTATATTTTTGCTCCACATGAGATATTATATATTGATACCATCCTTATCAATACTCTAGATGGGTTTTGATTTATTTGGTCAAGGATAGTATTTATATTCAAATCCTTGATTCATTTTTGAAATCCCCTTGAAATATTCAATCTCATATGATCATTTGATTTCCCCTAATTATCCATATCATCTATCATAGATATTACTATTACCTAAACAATAAAAAAGTTTAAATACAATGTATACTTTTCTTATTATTTGATTATTAGGGTAAATATTTATAATTTTGTATTCTTTATTCAATATGGTTATTTAATACGACATATTATTTATTTTAGTTATTCAATATAAGGAATTTTTGGACTGGTAAAACATGGTTGGGTATCTGTTATAGATATCCCCTTGATGCATTGATAGTCTCATGTGACATTCCATTTGGATAGTCACCTTATATGGGTTTTTACCGGATATTTTGTAAATCATCTTGTGAAAGGTCGTGATGGTAAAGGTACCACATACCTAGGAAACATGGTGACCAACAATCAAGCATTTATCTCATATTAGTTTCAATTATTATTCATCCCCGAGATTTTGCATCGATATATCTCTAGATACATTTCATTTTCAGTTATTTATATTGAATGTGTTTCATTTTCTTACCTTACCATATTTATTTTACCTTATCACTTATTTGGGTGGCATGTGTTTCCAGTTATTACCTTTCTATATTTTTATGTAATTCTATTTAGTTTATTAATTTCATAGTAGGTGTGTTCAGTTATTTAACTTTCTATATTGACTGTTCTCATTGATTATTTATTGCATCCACTATATTTTTCCTTTATTGAGCATTTGATCTCACCCTTATTATGTTTCCTTCCCCTTAAATCCCAGAAGCATACTATGAAAGATATGAAATTATTCACTAGATGGAATAAAGTTACCCTCAATGTTATTTATTTATAAAGAAGAAAAAATGTTGTAATTAAGTATTAATTTTTAATATAAGCCTCATTTATGTATATGGTTCACACATACCAGAAAACTATCGATCCTTCATGATTTTATTCCTTACAATCATGTCAATGTAATTGATAGGAAACACTGGCTCTTCGAAATTTGGGGTCAGGTCGCTGTAGTTGGTATCAAAGGGAGGTTTAATAGCAACCTTGGGAACTAGATTTAGGGAAAAAATAGATTAGTGAACATAACCCTGAGGTAGTAACTGATGATTATTATAAAATAACATCCAAGAATTTTATTATAGTAGAGATTATTTAGCTCTTCCTATAAATACATCCATGTCTAGATACTACATGTTAACCTGGTTCTAGAACAAATATACCTAGGATTCATAACTCCAAAAGGTATGTGTTCCAAGACCAAATAAGGTTAACCTTGTATGAGACAATGGTACTTACCATGCACTAGGTCTGACACTTCTGGGGGATATGATTAATAAAATTCACATTTTCATTACAAACCCCGATAAAGGAATTTGACATTGAATAACATAGGTTAAACCTAAGGTATTTCATATTGATGATAAGGTGTCACAATTTAGAAATCCTATAAATGATATTACAGATAAATCTTATTCCAATGAAGGATCTATGTTAAAATAAGTGTATGAAGTATTTATGTATTGGGATTTTATTAAAAACCTTTGTTGAAAGCTTATTTAGTGATTAAACTAATTTCAAGGATGTCTATCATAGTTATTTTTGGAAATTACAGTAATTTATTTTTGAAAAGGACAACCTATAACCCAGGTGACAACCAATAAAATCAAGAAAGTTTGTGGGACTTGAACCCATGACCGACGGATGATAAGGTTTTCACACCAACCACTAACCTATGCAATGTCATGGTTAATTTTTTATTGTCTTTAGTTGAAAATTTTGATGAATAAATGTTAATGATGAGAAAGTCATATAAATTTTTTGGATTAGAGATTAATATATCAACCATATTGATTTTGGAAGATTTTTTAATACGAATATTTATATTTTTCACTCTTTTATAGGTCGTATGATTCATTAACAGTTTTTTTAGTGCTTCATGCATAAAAACAATTCATTATTGGTAATTAATTTCTTATAGTAAAGGAATAAATTATAATTTGATCTAATAAAAACCAGAATTTAGGATTTTTTCATATGAAACTGAATTCTATCATGTAATAATATTTTCTTATATTCTTAGGTTGTAAAATAATTACCAAACATTAGGAAAATGACTTAAAAATAAAATGTTATCCTAATACCGTGATTTATATTGAACCGATGGTCTTCTAAATCATCTAATATTTTCAGATTTGAGGCCCTAAACTTTATATTGATCATTCAACTGTTTGTGATTGATGACCTCAATAACTCCCTAAAAATATTTATACCTTTTCTCCAAGTACTTATCTCTAGTTTCCACTGATGATCTCCTATTTAGAAACCTAGTTACATGGTAGTCTATGTAACCTTTATAATTTCTCTTCACTATTTTATAGAGGATGAATTATGAGACATTCTCATGATGTGGGATTTCAAAAATTGTAAGAATCAAACAATATATCACCATGATCTAGTTTAAATAGTGTGGACAAAATTTAAATAAGGTGTGGAGAATGTGATCACCCAAAAATCTAAAGTAAGAACCTTATATTCAACAATGTATATGTCACATGACACCAAGCGTGTAAGGGAATATAATATTTGGATAATTTATATTATTTTTAAAATTTAAAATAAATAATATATATTTCAATGCATGAAACACCAAGTTATCATGTGTTACATGCAAGAGAGAACTTTTTCGATGGCTTGCATTACATGCATGTTTGATTTTTATCAAACAATAACATTTTATTAAAATACAATGAGATATAAAATAGCAATTATTTTAGCGGTTATGAATATTATTAAATAAATTATAAATATTTATTGTTTATATGTATATAAAATTATTCATGGGTTACTAATTAATGAGAAATGAAAATAAGAACTAATTGGATAAAAAAACAAATATTATTTATTTTTATGATTCCAAATGAGTTTTGTCTTAATAAACATAATTAATTAAAATTATTTAATGATTTTAATGAAATATATATTTTATATATTCAATAAAATATTTTTTATATTCATCCATTATGTTTGATAAGAAAAAGATAAGAACAAACTCTATTTTACAATAAAACCTATATTTTTATAAAGACAATTTTTCTGCCTTTTAATTAAAAATCCATTTTAAATATAAATTTTGTCACTTTATTTTATTTTATATGTCAATATAAACATTATATTTTAAATATAAACATAATAATTAGGTCAGTGTAATTTTTTTTATATTTTTATGAAACATTTCATTTTTTAATGAATTGTTAAAAATACTGAATTTTAGTTCAAAACTGATTTTTCATATAATTTATTTATAAAGATAAATTATAAATTTAATTTGTTTTAAAGATTAATTAGATTATATTTTTATCAATTATTTGAATTTATTTCATTGTAATAAATTTTATATTGAAATTTATTATAAACACCTTGCAAACTTTCAGACATTTTTACTTTAAAAACCTGCATTATCGTCCCACCTTTGGAATTAAATTTAAATTAATTTTTTCCACTAAAATAATTTTAATTTGAAAAAATTTATTACATAATTGGAATTAGAATAACTTATAATCTATAATAAGGCCAAATTTGTTTTTGACAAAAAAATATTATTGAATGTAATTAAAATTATTTACCATTATTAAAGAAACAATAAAGCATAATAATGGACTAAACATTTAATTTATGGGACAAAATGACCTAATAATTTTTCCAAAACACATTATATAGACATAATTCAGAAATTAATGTATCATTATTGAGTTTCTTGTTTTTTATGACTTTATTTAGGTAAGAACATGTGTAAACCTAACTTGATTCAAAAAATTGCAAGTGAGTCATTTTCCTTCCTTATAAAAGGCCCCCACTTATCCCCATTCCTCACACCTCTCAAACCACTTAGGTTCGGCAAAAATATTATGATATAGATTTCTAAAATACACCCTTACCTTTAATCTTCACTTTTTTTAGAAATCTTTCCAGGGAATCCCTTTGGTATACTCCAAAAGGAGTTACCCGACTTTAAGGTAATGCTTTCCAACAATCACATTTCTTTAATTTAATTCCCCACCAAATAAAATATTTTTCTTCATTGTTAATATAATAACAAAAGTATACTCAATATACTTTTATGTTTTTTTATTAATTGTTATACCTACAATTATACACACTTCCTTCTAATGGGTAATGAAAATACTGCTTCTATGTACGACGAACTACCGCCTCATGAAATGATGATTGTTCATTTTTTCTTTTTCCAACTATCATGGAGGAAATTATAATGAAAAATATATTTATATATTTTATATATGATATTTATTATGTATTTATACTTCTATAATAATTTTATAACACATACATTGAATACATTCCATTTGTGTTAATACGATAATGTCGTTTGAGGAAGTGTTGACTACCACCCTCTCAAAGCGATGTGATTCATTTACATGATACATGGAATGTATAAATGATGGTTATAATTATATATATGATACATAAAAAACATATATATTTTATTCCAGAAATAATTAACTTTATGAAAATATATAAATGTCATTTTCTTTATTACCCTTTCACACACTTAAAATTTACAACATTATTCGTGGATGTGTGGACTACCATCTCCTCGACATGATGTGATTATTTTTTCATCAAAATAATTATATATATATGTATATATGATTAAATAATATTTTATTTATAATATAATTATAATTTCTTAAAGATATGGTGTTACTTACCTTCTTTCTATAATGATCATTTAAAAATGGGAACGTTACTCATGCATATGTATGGTCTGCCGTCTCCATGATCATAACGCCGATTCATTTTTCATTGCCCAATTTAATTATTGATTTTAAAAGTATAATTAATGTATTAATATGATAATTATTTCACTCTTATTATTCTATATATGTTATATAATGACCAATTTTACCAAAGTTGACCTACTAAAGTCTTTTTTGACACATAAACTGAATTTAGTCAAAACACCCAACATAAACATAATTGTTTAACTAGTTGTATATAATATAGTAATAAGTGAAATAAAATTAATGCTAAACATGGAAAATGTTCTCAATAAAGTATAATATTAAAATAAGTTTATTATATATGAATTTAAAGGATGTTCACTTGAAAGAAAACACAATGTAATGGATTCTCATCTCACTTTTTATATCGATAAGATTAATGTCATGTTCACCATTTACATCTTTTGTGTGGTGTATCTAATAATTTTTTTTATATATTATATAATTAATTACTTTATCTACATTTTATTTAAGTCTTTCACTTAATTTTATTCCATCATGAGGTTTATGATTTAAATTTTTTCAATGTGGTATGAGATACTTAGGAATGTTTAAAGATTATTTTCCTCAACAATAAATATATTGATTTTTAAATGATATTTAAATTTATGGAAATTATATTAACATTGTTAAATAAAGACATTAATTTTCTTATCCTCTATTAATTCATTACCTTTTTCAAGTATTAGTACCATTTTTATACTCTTTGAAACTCAAAGTGTTTTAAAAATGTTTTTAAGAAAACCCGACTTCATTTATCTCTTTAGTTGGAGAACATATATTCATATCAAAGCCAAGTTTTATTAAAATGTGTTTAAAATGATTTGTTAAATACATATTAACCCTTTTTTTCTTTTATAGATGTTTTCAAAGGAATTTTCTTTTCTCTTTCTAAACAAGTCATTTTTCTAACCCTTTTTACCATGAAAAAGAAATATTTATTTTTTTACCTCGAACAACATGTAAAAATTTATCCACCATCATTTATCTGAAAGAATCCCTAAGAAATTTAAAAGGTTCATTTTTAAAGAAAATGTTTTTAGAAGGGATTATAATTTTTTTCAAATGTTTTAAAGAAAAAATTTTATTTTCCTCAAGAATATTTTTGATGTTATTCTATTATTTCATCAATGAAAACAAACCTATATTTTTACTCCACTTGGGATATGTTGTATTAATACCATCCTTATCTTTACACTAGACAGGTTTTGATTGATTTAGAAAAGGATAGTATTTGTATTAACATCCTTGATTTATTTTTGATATCCCATTTAAATATTCAATCTCATGTGATCATTTAATTTCCAATAATTATCCATATCATCTATCATAGATATTACTATTTTGTAAACTGTATGCCATTTTACGTATGTTGTATACTTTGACTATTATTTGATTATTTGGGGAATTATTGAAAATTCTATATTCTTTATTAAATATAATTATTTGATAATGCATATTATATATTTATATTATTTAATATGATTAATGTTTTGGACTAGTACGACATAGGTGGGGACCAGTTATAGATATCCCCCAGATTCATCGATAGTCCCATGGAACGAGTCATTTGGATAGCATCCTTAGATGGGTTTTTACACGATATTTTATAAACCTTCTTCTGAAAGGTCTGGATGGTACGGGTACTACGTACTTAGGAAATATGGTGTCCAATAATCAATAATTTCTCTCATATTAGTTTCAGTTATTATTCCTCCCCGAGATTTGGCATCAACATATATATGGATACATTTCATTTTTAGTTATTTGGATGGAATATGTTTCAGTTTATTACCTTTCCATATTTATCTAACCTTATGTAGTTATTTAGATGGAATATGTTTCTAGTTATTACCATTATATATTTCTATGCAATTATATTCATTTTATTGATTACATGGAAGGTGTGTTCATGTCACACTAGTCATTTCTAGTTTGTTTATTTTATTAATTTTCTGGGAATTAGGTTGTTCGGGTTGAATCCCGACTTAAAATTTTCAACTTCTTTTTTTAAACGCGTGTTTTGGCCTTGACAGCATCCAGCGCACCGCGGTCGAAGCTGCAAGGCCTTGTCTGAGTCACCACGCGACCTCACCCAGTTAACCACATGGCCTACTTGGTGTTCAAGGCAAGCATATAAAATGAAATGAATAATGAAATGGAAATGAAAAAAATAAGTGTAATGAAAATTTAAGGAATTATTTTAATGATAATAATGATAACATTTTTGTGAATATATTATTATTATTTTCATCGTTATCTTTTTGTTAAAATATTATTGGCTGTGCGGGGTAACTGCGCGGTTTCCTTATTCTTTTAAAAAAAATATTTTTTAATGATAATAAGAATATTATTTTTTATTTTTATTATTGTTTTCATTAATATTTTAATTTGGTTATAATTGTTAATTAAGTTATGATTAGAATAAAATTATTAACATGTTATCAATAATAATAATATTAATTTTCATTTTCATTTTCTTATTATTATTTTTAGGTTCTATTTCATTATTATTTTTAATCTGTTTTTTTGTTATTTTATTTTATTTTTTTCTCTTTTTTTCTCTTTTCTTTCTTTTCCCTCCTCTCTTTTTCCTCCCCCTCTCTCCCGTCGAACCTCTTGTGTGTCGCACTGAACCCCTACCCCGAAACCCTACCTCTTTCCACACCGTCTGCTGATCCAACACCCTCCGGAACCCTGCACTCCCTCTCGGCCGGCGCTGTGAGCCGCCGCCCCCTCCTCCGGTTTCTCCTATGGTGCCTCCCAGCCGGCCTGCTGTCGTCACCCGCAACCCCCCTTGCCGGCACACTCCTATTCCAAAGCTGCTCCCTCCGGCGCCCCGCACTCCTCCTGCATCGCCCACGCCCCTCCCCTCTGACTCCCATGTCCGACACCGCAACTCCAGCTCCCAGGCGCACTGTTCCCCTGACCGCCGCCCCAACATGCTCCCCGGACCATCCACCGCCGCACCCCCTTCCCCCCTATTGTCCTGCTCAAGCAGCGCTCCCCCCTTCCCTTCTTCTTTTTTTTCTTATTCTTTAATGCCACAACACCCCCGTTTCTCTTCCCCGTCACGCCGTTTCCCCCTCCATGGTTAGCCGCCGGACTCCCATTCCCCTCTCCTGCTCTTTCGGGCAACCCCGTCAACAGGCTATCCCCACAAAAGGCCTTCATGCCTCCTCTTGCGACGGGCCGAACCGCCACCCCTTGCTCCATCCAGCATCGCACCACCTACTACCAAACCTCATCCGGTCACGCCGCTGTTTTCCTCCCTCTTCCGGCAATAGTGACACCAGCCGACCAACATCCCTCCGACGACCGCACCTTTGGTTGAGCCCTCCTCCCATGTGTTTTGTTTTGTTTTTTATCTTTCGTTATAGTTTTTTGGGGTTTTCCAGTAGGGTTTAGATCCGATTTTAAGGATTAACAAATTATTTTGGGTTTAATCTCCTTGGTTAGGGCTTCACATTCATTCTTTGTGGTGTGAATGATGTGCTGATTTGTTTTGCGCCATTTCCACAAGGATCTCCATGTGAGGTAGGTGGTTCCGCTCTTAATTATTATCTAATTAATCAATTTGCAAGTTTAATTAATTTAGCATGTTATTTGACTAATATGTGTTGTGTGAAGTTGATCTTTGATGTTTGATTTTCATTTTAACTCTTGGTAGCATGTTTATACCAGGTGTGTGTTTTCTGCTAAAAACTCATATCTAGTTGTTAGTGATTTTTTTTTAAAATTGTGTGGTTGGATTTTTATGTAGCGCAAATAGTGTTAGCTTGTCATGATGTGCAATTAGTGTGAAATATGTTTTTGATATAGTTTCGTGTGAATATTATCATAAAAGAATGTCTTGAGTGGGTTAATGGGTGATGCCTAGTCACTTCTTTAAAGTTATTTCATAAGATTTTATTTTTGGATTGTTATGTTGTGTAGTTTGTGAAAAAGCATATTACATGCGGTGTCGGGTTTTTCATCAAACTGTTTGGGTGGTGTAGGTCACACATTAAATTGCATTTGAATGCGTGCAATGTTGGAATGTGTTTTGGATTTATAAATAGTTATGTTTTTTTGTATGTGTGTAAAACCATGTGACACTCTTCTTCTATTGTTTTATAAACTTTTTAAATGGTTTATTAAATTATGTCAATAGTGTAAAGCGTGTTTTCACTACAAGAAAACCGCCGTTTAGCAGAGGTTTTTTCGCGGCGGTTTCTAAAACCGCCGCGAAACGCGTTTCGGGCCACCGTTTCGCGGAGGTTTTAAAATCCGCCGCAAACGGCAAAAAAAATTTATTTTTTTAATTTTTTTTATTTTATTTGAGGATTAGCGGTTGTTTTTTAAAAAACCGCCACGAAATAGCGGCAGTTTCAGTAAAACCACAACGAAATGAAATGAAAAAAAAACACGAGAGACCCCGAAATCACTAAAACGACCATAACTTTTGATTCGGGCGTCCGTTGAAGCACCACGACCAGTCAAATCGAAGCTCATGAAGAGATCTAGAGGCACATATAATCAAAACAGTGAGACAGTCTAAGGTGTGGAAGATATTAGAGTTATAAGAAAGTTGAAAAAAGATCTCCAACTTCCAACGACCATAACTTTCGCTCCGGGTGTCCGTTTGGGCTCTACCACATTTCAAATTGAAGCCAGCGAAGAGAGTTATGCACTTGTTTGACAGAAGCTAGCTTCTTTTGTGTTTTTCGACCCCAAAAACCCCTCCGAAGGCCTCCAAAACCTCGATTCCATCATCGGTGCCCCATCGAACTTATCTTCAAACAGACCTAACTTTCGATCCGCGTGTCAGTTCGGCCTCCTCCACCTGCCAGATCATAGCTCGTTCCATGAGATTCAGTTTGACTGGTCGCGACGCCCACATGCACTCCTAGATCATATGTTATGGCCTTTTTAGTGGGTATCAGGTTTGTTATGTTTTTCAATGCCTCGTTTCTAGCACCCGTTCCCCGTCAGCTTTTTTTTTAAATGGTCATAACTTCTGATCCGCATGTCCATTAGGACACTTTCACCTTTCAGGTCGAAGATCGTTTAAGGATCTTTAATTTGACTGGTCGCTGATCTAAAACAGACTCTCAGATCATAAGTTATCTCTATTAATGTGAGTCCAATGTTTTTGTCTCTTTATGACCGTTTTGATGGGTTTTAATGGTAGCTCCATTTATTACTGTTTATTTGGGTTTCCATGAATTGTTATCTTTATCAATGGTTTTTTATGGGTTATTATGATGATTATGTTGAATTATTAAGGAGTTTTCCAGAGTTGTCATGAGTTTTCATGCGTTCTTATTCTTTCTAATGCCTCATTCTTCATATTCTTGTCCATCCTTTTTCATGCGTTTTCATGATTTTTCATCCCTTATCACGTCTTTTCATACATTTTCATGTGTTTCCTTTATTATTTAATATTTATTGTTAATTATTTATAATATACTTTAATTTATTTATTATCTATTATTTTTAACTAGTTATTTATTATTTATTAATTATTATTTATTATTTATATTTATTAATTATTTATGTTTATTTATTATTTATTATTTATTATTTATATTTATTTATTAGTTATTATTTATTATTTATTATTAATTATTCATTATGTATTATTTATATTTATTTATTATTTATATTTATTTATTATTTATTATTTATTATTTATTATTTATATTTATTTATTATTTATTATTTATTATTTATTATTTATATTTATTTATTATTTATTATTTATATTTATTTATTATTTATTATTTATTATTTATTATTTATTATTTATATTTATTTATTATTTTATACTTTTTATTTATTATTTATATTTATATTTATTTATTAGTTATTATTTATTAGTTATTATTTATTATTTATTATTTATTTAATATTTAATATTTGTTATTTATTATTTATATTTATTTATTAGTTATTATTTATATTTATTTATTATTTATATTTATTTATTATTTATATTTAATTATTATTTATTATTTATAATTTATATTTATTTATTATTTATTATTTATATTTATATTTATTTATTATTTATATTTATTTATTATTTATTATTTATATTTATTTATTATTTATTATTTATATTAATTTATTATTTATTATTTATTATTTATTATTTATTATTTATTATTTATATTTATTTATTAGTTATTATTTATTAGTTATTATTCATTATTTATTATTTATTATTTATATTTATTATTTATTATTTATTTTTTAATTTTTATTTATTATTTATATTTATTTATTAGTTATTATTTATTAGTTATTATTTATTAGTTATTATTATTTATTTATATTTATTTATTATTTAATTTTTATTATTTATTATTTATATTTATTTAGTAGTTATTATTTATATTTATTTATTATCTAATTTATTTATTATTTATATTTATTTATTATTTATTATTTATTATTTATATTTATTTATTATTTATTATTTATTATTTATTATTTATTATTTATATTTATTTATTATTTATATTTATTTATTATTTATATTTATATATTATTTATATTTATTTATTATTTATTATTTATATTTATTTATTATTTATTATTTATATTTATTTATTATTTATTATTTATTATTTATTATTTATTATTTATTATTTATTATTTATTTATTATTTCTATTGAATTATTATTTATTATTTATATTTATTTATTATTTATATTTAGTTATTATTTATTATTTATTATTTATTATTCCTTATTTATTTTTTATTATGTATTATGTATTATTTATTATTTATTATTTATTATTTATTATAATTGAGTTTATATCTATTATTTATGTATTATTTGTTTTTCAATTAATATATATAAGTATATTAAATTTTGGTTATTAACCACATGGCGAGCTTGCTGGAGTGGTAAAGTCTTTGGAAAATATGCAAGAGGTTAGGGGTTCAAATATCACCAAACACAAAATTTCGTTATATTGCTTGGGTATGCATGTGCATGTGCATGTGAATGGATAAATAAAGTAAATAAAATAATACCAAATAAATAAATAAATAAAATAAATGCGAAATAAAAAATAAATACGAAATAAGAAAAATAATAAAAAAAATAAAAAAAATAAAAAAAATAAAAAAACCGCCGTGAAACGTTCTGCGACGGTTTTGAAAACCGCCGCGAATAGTTTCCCGATGCACGATTTCGCGGCGGTTTTTCAAAACCGCCGCAAATCGATTTAGCGGCGGTTTAAACCACCGCGAAACGAAAAAAAACCACCGCTAAATGCCATTTTTGCCGTAGTGTTTGAAAACGTTTTTAGCGACTGTATTATTTCAAATGGTTTTTGTGTGTGCAAATGGTTGTTTTGGCGCGTGTAGTATCTTATTGGGTTTAAGTGTGTGATTATGACATGTGGCATGGACTTTGAATTACTTGAGCACAAACAGGAAGCCTGGGTACTAGGTGGGTGGACTAGACTAGCATGCTAGTGATACAGGAGTGGCCTCGACCCAGTTTCAGTTAGCGGGATTGACACTTACAACACTAACTAAACATTGGATGATGACTGTAGACCACAATGGTAGGAGGTTTTTCCCTACCAGTGGCTCGTGCACGGGAACGTATGATATGGTTCTCCGAGACGTGAGGTTCTAGGGTCCCACTTCTCGCTAGTATCTTTAGGGTCTCTCCCATGTATTGTGCTCTTCCTTTTCTTTCTGCTCACCATCGGCACACAGTGTGACATTGGGGTTACCAAGAAAAGTGTGTGTTCGTGTGTACGTGTGTGCGTGCGTCTATGTGTGTGCCTGTGTGTGTGGGTGTGCGTGCGTCTGTGTAAGTTAATTTAAGTTGTTTTCCTTTTAGAGAAGTTTCCCCTTAAAAACCGTTTTCATTAAAATTCTTTAAGCATTATTTATTTTTATTCTGTTAAATTACAAATGTTTTTGTCTTTTAATAATTATGCACGGAACATTTTCTCGGTGGAATCCTAGTGGGATTTTAACTCACACCCTACACACACCTTTGGGTGTATGTAGATTCTGTTTCTTCTTCATTCCAGGTTGTGACTTCATGCTCAGTGATGGTGGTTCAGGTTACAGTTGGTCTTTTCATGTAGAGTGGTGCTGATGTGGCCTCTCCTTTTCTAGGGAGGTTTGAGTATGATTTTTAGTTTCCACTTTCGTATTTTCTTTTTAGTTATTGATTTGTATTATAGACTTTAAACCTGTTTATAGTTTAATGGCACGCTTGGTTTTCTATTTCTAGTTTCATTTTATTTATCTGGTTAGTTTTTTTTCTCTCTTTTATTTCGAGAAAACCATTCCCATGTAATGTTTGATACCCGGGCACTTGTGCTAGCCCATGGAAATCAGGAATTCCCTTCGGGCCATGTCGCGGACTGGGTCCAGCGTCGGGTCGGATGGCGACCCGGCCTGGTTCGTGAAAAAATGGTATCAGAGGAGGTTTACTCTCTTGGGTCGTTTTCTTTTGGGATAGAGTCACGATAGAATTGAGTTAAAGTTGTCAGGACTCGATGTCCTGGCTATGATTAAGGTGTCTGGCAAGCACACCTCGTGGCGGGACTCAAGTTACCAAAGTGTGTTGGGGTTTGTCTGAGTTTTTGGTCCTTGTGGATAATCTTGTCTAAGGGAAATAAAAATGGAGTAGGGTCAGCGGTCCTAGTGAGCTCACAGGGTCTGGATAGCCATGTAGAGATGGGGACACAGTCCTAGAATACCCTTCGTGGCGGTGGCGTGACTGGCGTATGGCCTCCAACCATACGTTCCAGTCACCCGCTGACACAAGTTTTCTCTTGTGTCCTTTCTCGTCTCTTTTTTTTTTGGATTCATGGAAATTTGGTTTTTAAGTAAAAATGTTTTGGTCTTGGAAAATGTTTTCAGATGAAGCGCTTTAAAAATGAAATGGTGTGTGAGGTTTGAAAGTGTGGGTTTGATGTTTCGGTTTTGAAAAATGGAAAGGTTTGGTTTGATCCTTGGTGTTCTCATGGGAAACCACATGCATGAGTGTATATGGGAAGGAGAAAGGGTTAACGGCATGAGCGGATGAGTGCCTGGATGGACATGAGGTGGGTGTCGGTGCGGCACGAGAACATGCATGTGTTTGGCCCCTGGGACACCATTGGTGTTTGTGCAACCCACCAAATTTGCGTATTTTCAAAAAGTTTTGTTATATAAAAAATTTGGTGTTTTAGTAACCGGTGATTGCGTGGTGTGTCCTTGTGTTTTGGAAATGTCGGATGTGAGGCGTTTTGAGCTGAGAATATTTTCTGAATGATTTGTGTCCAAAGTTTGAATTCTTGTTTTTAAGTTGGTATGCAAGCGTGTAATTAGTGAATTCTTTTGAAAAGTGCTTTGGGAATCCCTTGTAGTGGTTCCCCCTGCACATTTGGTGTTCACTTGTGGTATGCCTTGACCATTGGACCAGTTCGGTTGGGTCCATGGTTTTTTTTCTTGACTAGTGTATGCCCCCATAAAGCGTTTATATGTGATTGAAGTGCGGCCACATGAAAATCGTCGTTGGCTGACCCTCCAGTTGATCAGATAAATCTCTTCTTGAATTCTAGAATTGAACCCACCTCTCCTTTTACAAATAAGTGGATCCTCTCGCAGTGGGGGGACAGATGTGATGGGATTTGAAGGGAGTTTTGGTATTTTGAGTGTCTTGACTCATCGGGTATGGAGTTTGACACTATCGCGTTTGAAGGTTCCCCCTGGAAACGGTGAAAGGAAATCCAGCGGGGAAGGGTGGAGGTGGTTCAGAGTTATTGGTGCTGACCAATGTCTTGAAAGGGTCATAGTTCTTTTATCGGCCTCAATGGTCATGGTTGGGTGACATCTTGCAGCGTGAGGTCCCTTTTATAGTCAATGGTTGTTTGGAAGCATTAAAGGAGACTCCAGTGGGGAAAAGGAGGAAGCAACCCGAAGTTGTTGGTACGGTCTATTGTTCTAAATGACCTCTGGTCTTTGGTTTGTTTCGTTTAAGAAGAGGTTCATGTTAGGCTACTGGTTTGGCAGACCCAGTTGTACGAGGCTGCTATGGTCGTTTGCAAGAATCATGTGTTGTTTAAGACTCAGTTTGAAGTCCCTTTCCTAATAATGTTCCTCTCAACAACAATGGCCATGTTCAGGTAACAATTTGTGGTGTTGTGTTCTCATCCAGTGTGACAAAAGGGTTATGCGCATGCACCATTTCAGCTCTTGTGTGGGTGAATGTTCCATGTATGAAAAGTTGGATGTCGTAATGTGTTGTGTTTTCTAGTGTTGTCTCAGTTGCAGTGTGGTTGTGTGTGACACAAAAAGGAGAAGCTCTGTTCGTGTAACAGTCCAAGCATCCATGGTACGCTCCTCTTTGAATAATAGAGCATCATGTGTTGTACGCAATCTCGAGTTCTAACACACCGCGACCAATAAAAGTTGCAGTTATGAATATTAATACCCACTTTTTGAAATTATATAATTTTTATATTTCAAAATGGACTTCATTTTTGGATTCGGAATATCGAAATTAGACTATGTTGAATTTTTGGTATTTTTCTGAGAACTTCCAATTTTTGATGAATAGTGAAAAGTACGTAAAAACAACTTTTTTAATCAAAATAATTTATAGCGATAAATTATATAATTGATTGGTTCTAAAGTTTAATTATAATATATTTTTACCATTTTCTCCAGTGGTGTTCATTAGAATTAATTTCACTTTGCAATTGGATATAAACAATTGTCAATCTTTTAATATATATTGTTTCTTAAAAACACGCTATTTGTTTTTTCAGCGGGAATCAATTATAAAATTAATTAATGCAACTTATATGTTTGGAATTTTTTAAAATAGAAATCATTTTTGAATTCGTAATATTAATTATATCTTAGGGTGAAATTTTGGCATTGTTCTGAAAACTTCAATTTTTGAAGAATAGTGAAACCACTAAGTGGTAGTTAAAAAACTGATTTTTCATTTAAATGAAACATTACCACTTCTGTGATTTAATTTTCAAAAATCTGACATACATGGTTGTCATTAGTATGTAAAATGTGGTTCAATGGGATTAAAATAATTTTTGGTGAATAATAACTTTTAAGTTCTATTAATCGCGATTAAAGGTAATTAGTGAAATTTAAGGTAAAAATGATATTATAAAAATATGAAAATATCATTACACTTGTCCTATACTTGTTGTATGAGTCATGGCCGAACAATTCAATCTATGGGTCAACTTGATGACCCCATGGAGCCACTGGGGTAAGAAAAAGACATTAAGAACTTTTTATTCAATGTAAAAATAAAATTGTCACAAACATGTGTTGTTTTACTAAAACAATTATTACATGGGGATATATAAGTTAACATTTTGACTATAAATATTAATTAGAAATATGAAATGATTTCCTACATCATGGTAATTTTTTATAATTTTTAGACAATAAATGAATTAAATTTTTTTGACACCATGATGATGCATCAATTACCTCATTAATTAACGATTTAAATAAAAGGAAAAGATAATGTAAAATCTAAGACTTACAATTATTAAAAACCTATTGGATGAGTAGATTTCGAACCCTTATCACCTTATCCTCGAAATATATAATTGTGGGACCTCTAAAATCCGAAAATCATTTCATAATAATGTAATATTTCATGACTTTCCAAGAGTGCCCCTCCTGTCCTCTTATAAAAAGCCCCCACCTCTACCACCTTATTCACACCTTAAAGCCTTTTTTCTCGGCCAAAATCTTCCCAAATACTATCTATACTTCCCTCTCTTACTCCTAGAAGCCTCACTTTTGGCATAATTCTTCCCAAGGAAGCCTTTGGCTCAAATCAAAAAAGAGTTACCCGATTTTAAGGTAATGTATTCTCTTATGTTATTTTGTTTTATTTGGATTCTCCAACCCCTTAAACTCTTTTTATTACTTTACTTTGTAACAAAACGAGTATACTAAATATACTAGGATGTTTTTATGAGAATAATTTGATTTACACTTAGACACACCTTCGTCTAATGGTTAAAGAACATACTGTTTTTGTGGTTGGCGAATTTCTGTCTCACGAAACGATGATTGTTCAATCTTCTTTTAACACCTCTCATAGTGGCCATTAAGACATCACTATATTTATATATGATATATATTATGTCTATTTTTTCATTATTCTTCTGTATTTTTCATTTATTGCATACCTTTACGATTTCCATTATGGGTAAATGCTATAATTTCATTTTAGGAAGTGCGGACTACCTCCCCCTCAAATTTATTTGAATCGTTAATGCCATATGTGGGATGTATAAAGTATGGAGTAAATGGTATTATACATTATATTATACTGTAATTATAATATACCTTTATATCATTATGATTTCATTCCATTAAATACGAAATAGAAATGAAAGTAGCGTTTATGTGTACGTACGGCTTACCGTCTCCATGAACGGTGCATTTCATTTCTTACCTCTAAATGTTACGTAATATTATGAATGAATGTATATAAGGGATATATATTATATATATGATATCTACATCATGAATATAATTTTGTAGATAATGGATATTCTACCACATAAACAACTTGTAATTATAAGAAGTTAATTGTTGACTCAAGTACCAAAGATCGACAAAACGACCGTTATTAACTTAAATGAATACATAATTTTAGTAACATTGTAGTAAGTGATATAAAAGGGATAATGAACTTGAAAAAGGATCTTATGCAAGTAGATATTAACTCTAGTTTATTATTCAGGAGATTAAAGAATGGTCGAGTGAAGTCAGACACGAGGTAAGGGAACTTCTTAACCCAATTTCCCTTCTTCGGGTTAATCTCCTACTTTAAAATTATGTCATGATATTATTATGTAATATCTTGTATTTGTACTTTATTTATGTGTACTTATAGTGAATACATCTAATATATCTATTTTATTTAAAAAATGTTCTTTTTAAGGGACTCCGTCTCAATCTCCTATCATTGAGGCATATTTTTTTTATACACAACATTCTTTTTTAAGGTGTATAAACCCCTTTAACTTTTACGTTTATTCAAAAAGAATATTTTTATATGAAGAGTTTTAATAAATGAAAAAAAGGAATATTTTTTTATCTTACGTACGCGGCGATATGACTTCTCCGCCGCCATGACCATTATTTTGGTTTCGGCTTCCTCTACAAGCCATAATTTTTTTTAAATGAAAAATAATTTCAATGTTTTAATTTTCTTTTATTTTGGTATTGAAAGTGGTTTTGAAAGTGTTTTTATATCAATGTGTTGTATTGATGTCTTGTGATTTAAATGTGGAAATGTTATGTTTCTTTTATGCATGTTTTATGTGATATGATTATGTTATGTTTTATGATTTGGTTAAACCTTTTCATATAAGGAGTGAATTGGACTTAATAAGTGACGGGTGGAGCCCGCTATAGCTCCTCGATGCATCGGCAGGTCTCATGAGACAAACCAGTGTCTTCGAACGAGGCCTTGAAAAAATATTATTTGTAGTCTTGGCATGAGGCCTTGGCTACGTGGTTATGAAAGACTATCATTATGCATTCCATTAGTATGAAAGTGGTTATTGATATTCCATGTGATTATTCGACTAGTAGAATATCCATTTGAATAAGTAAATGGCATTATTTCATTTTATTTTCCCATATTATGCTTAAGTTCATGTTTAAGGGATTTTGTTTAGTTATACATTGCCTTAAATGTTTATGTTTATTTATGAAAGCTTCCGCTATATTGTTATCCTTACTGAGCATCTGAGATCACCCCTTTCAATGTTTTAATTTTTCCAGGATGTGAAGAAGTATATTATGAATGACATACCGGGATAGTATGAGGGGATATGAAGACAAGATGTTATTGTAGTTTTGTTTCACTTTATAATGTAATGTAAGAATTATGAATGTATCTAGTGTTTCCAAGGCTACTAAACTAATCGGCCTTTCGAGACTTGATCTTTTGTGATCATGACAATGTTACGCAAAAACACACCGAATCTGGGTAACTAGGGTCGGGGTGTTAGAGTTGGTATCAGAGGCACTTTAGTACTAACTTTGGAAGCTAGATTTAGATAAAATCTGATTTGATCACATATCCCTAAGATAAACTTTGAAGATTAGTATAGAAGAACATCCTAGAATTTTGGTATTATAGAGATTTTTGTGAGTTTCTGAGAAATACATCCCTGTCTGGATACGAGCAGGTAGAGGCGGCTTTGGAACAGATGTGCCTAGGGGTAAAACCCGAAAAAACCGCTTTGAGCTAGACTCGAACGGGAACTAGTGCACGAAAACGGGCCTTGATGCACTCTTGGTTACGACACTCTCGGGGGATATGCTTAGGATAATTCTCATTTTCATTATAAACCATTATGAAGGGTTTATGAGTATATAATTTCTCAAAGAAAACATTTCTTTTGATGATTATGGATTATATCCCCAAATAGTTCAATTTATGTTAAGTGTTTTACAAGTATGGAATTATGAATTTTGATTCATAAACTAATCTAGTTTTTTCCATTATTTAGAAATAGCGCCTAGTGGGAGGAATGAAAATAATATCAATGAAATCACTCCGTGTAGGTATTTCCCTCCTGCTCAAGATAATTAATGTGGAGCTGGAGATACAACTGGTGCTGATCAACTTATTACCATACTGGGACAACTCACTCAGGTTATGAATAATAACCTTACTCGTATGGAGAACCCTGATCCACAACGTGAAGGATCAATGTTAGACCTCTTCATGAGGAAACAACCACCAACATTTAATGGGGGTAAAAATACATTAATAGCTGAGAAATGGATAAACTCCTTAGAGAAAACATTCCATGCCTCGGGGAGTAGTGAAAGGGAAAAGGTTATCATGGCAGTTTATCGCCTCACTGGAGATACAGATCAATGGTGGTCATTGATTCAAAACACAATAGAAGATGATAAAGTATCGAATATGGAATATATGGAGTTTAAGGAAATTTTCTTAGAAAAATACTTTCCACATGACCATCAAGCAGATATGAAAAGGCAATTTCTGAGTCTGAGACAAAAGGAGGATGAGAATGTCGCAAAGTATGAGGCTAACTTTACAAGGTTAGAAAGGCATGCAACAGATTATATACGTAACCCAAGAAGTAAGATTGATCGTTTCTTTGATGGGTTAAAACCGTTTCTCCATCAAGCCTTATTCTCACAATCTTTCTCGTCGTACGAAGATATTGTTTCAGGTGCTATCAAGACAGAAAAGGAATTCTCTAAATCTTATGACAATAATGTAAAGCAATAGAAGAATAGAATGGTGGAGCAAGAGATAGATAAAGGGAAAAAGGGAAAGAAGTATTTTCTATTATGCGACAATTGTGCGAAGAATCACCCCGGTACTTGACTAAATGGAATGGGAGTTTGTTATAAATGTGGAGAAAAGGGTCACCGAGCTCGTGATTGTAAGGGAAAGAAAGAGGATATCAATGTTGAATGCTACAATTGTAGGGAAATGGGGCATTATGCAAATGAATAACCTAATTGTCAGGGAAACTTAACTCAGAAAAGGCCAAGGGATAAAGGACAATCTTATGCTGTTACTATAGTTGAAGTGGAATAATTAATGTATTGGTGCTTTTGGACTCAAGGATTATATTCTAGTTATAAGAATAATGTGATATACATATGGATTGTGCTGCAGTGCTTGTTGTTTTCATTAAGGTTTTAATATTATGAAGGTAATCATATTTTTAGTATGTGAAAATAAGAGAAACTCTACTTTGTTTGAGAATCTGATGATACAATTGATTTTGGAATTTAGAGAATATTTAGAGAAAGTCTGGACAATGGTATTTTGGATAACTATAAATGTTGGAATGGATTAATTTGAACCTTGGATAGTATTGTTTAAGGTTAAAACATTTCTAAAGATTATTTTTGGAATAATATAATACTATAGTTTTAGGAAAAGGACAACCTGCAGGTTGGGGGATAACCCATCGTGTTGGACAAAGCTGTAGGAATCGAACCCACAACCATAATGCGACATGCCTTTATTAAATACCACTAGCCTACATGAAGTCCCTGGTTATTACAAAATAGTTTTCCAAATCGAAATGGTATGTGTTAATATTTGGAACCTTATACAATTATGATAAATAGAATATTTTGAGTTCTATTACCTTTTGGAGTGAATGATGGGTTTGTGGTAAATATTTATTAAAAAATGAAAGTCTACCTGACAAGTAAGTATATTTCCTTACGTTCTTAGTAAATATCCAAAATAAAATTCCTCAACTTTATGAAATGTAACTTAAAACAAAAACGTTGTCGGTTAACTCTTCCAACTGGGGATTCAATGACAGTTTAACCAATAACAAGTTTTTGATTTTCTTATGGTTAACTTTCTACTAATCCTATTTTATACAAATCTCCATCAGACCTTGATGGTTTGTTTTACCTCCATATCCATATTTTCATAGAATCCTAGTATGGGCTATCTCGGGTGACCTTTGTACTTTTCTTTCTTTCTTTTGAAGTTATATTTTTATTAACCCTGTTTCCGATGTGGGTTTTCCACAAAGGTATTTTCTATTTTAAACCTTTTATTTTCAATGAAAAATTTTAAATTGCGGGGACGCAATTTATTGAAGGAGGGGAGAATGTAACAACCCAATCTTCCATGGTACGCTCCTCTTTGAATAATAGAGCAGCGTGTGTTGTATGCAACCTCGAGTTCAAACACACCACGACCAATAAAAGTAGTAGTCATGAACAGTAATAACCACTTTTTGAAATTATATAAATTTTATATTTCAAAATGGACATCATTTTTGGATTCGGAATATCGAAATTTTCCTATGTTGAATTTTTGGTATTTTTTTGAGAACTTCCATTTTTTGATGAATAGTAAAAAATACTTAAAAAAAACTTTTTTAATCAAAATAATTTATAGTGATAAATTATAAAATTGAGGGGTTCTAAAGTGTAATTAAAATATATTTTTACCATTTTATCCAATGGTAGTCATTAGAATTAATTTCACTTTGAAATTGGACATAAACAATTGTCAATCTTTTGATATATATTGTTTCTTAAAAACACGCAATTTGTTGTTTCAGCGGGAATCAAATATAAAATTAATTAATTCAACTTATATGTTTGTAATTTTGTAAAATAGACATCATTTTTTAATTCGGAATATCAATTACATCTTAGGGTGAAATTTTGGCATTGTTCTGAAAACTTCAAATTTTGATGAATAGTGAAACGACTAAGTGGTATTTAAAAAACTGATTTTTCGTGTAAATGAATCATTACCACTTCTGTGATTTGATTTTCAAAAATCCGACATACATGGGTGTCATTAAGAAGTAAAATGTGGTTCAATGGGATTAAATATTTTTTGGTGAATAGTAACTTTTAAGTTCTATTAATCGTGATTAAATGTAATTAGTGAAATTTAGAGTAAAAATGATATTATAAAAATATGAAAATATATTTACACTTGTCATAAACTTATTTTTATGAGTCATGGACGTCCAAGACAATCCATGCGTTAACTTGAGGACCCCATGGAGCCACTTGGGTAAGAAAATGACATTAAGAACTTTTTATTTAAAGTAAAAATAAAATTGTCACAAACATGTGTTGTTTTACTAAAACAATTATTACATGGGGATATATAAGTTAACATTTTGACTATAAATATTCATTGGAAAGATAAAATGATTTCCTACATCATGTTAATTTTGTTATAATTTTTAGACATTAAATAAATTATTTTTTTTATGACACCATGATGATGTAGTGATTACCGCATTAATAAACGATTTAAATAAAATGAAAAGATAATGTAAAATATAAGACTTAAACTTGTCAAAAACCTATTAGATGAGTATATTTAGAACCCTTATCACCATATCCTCTAAATATATAATTTTGGGACCTCTAAAATCCGAAAATCATTTCATAATAATGTAATATTTCATGACTTTCCAAGAGTGCCCCTCCTATCCTCTTATAAAAGGCCCCCACCTCTACCACCTTATTCACACCTTCAAGCCATTTGGCTCGGCCAAACTATGCCCAAATACTCTCTATACTTCCCTATATTACTCCTACAAGCCTCACTTTGGGAATAATTCTTCCCAAGGAAGCCTTTGGCTCAAATCAAAATAGAGTTACCTGATTTTAAGGTAATATCTTCTCTTATGTTATTTTGTTTTATTTTGATTCTCCAACCCCTTAAACTCTTTTTATTCCATTATTTTGTAAGAACACCAGTATCTTCAATTACTAGGATTTTGTTATGAGAATAATTTGATTTACACTTAGACATGCCTTCGTCTAATGGTTAAAGAACATACTGTTTCTGTGGTTGGTGAATTTCTGCCTCACGAAACGATGATTGTTCAATCTTCTTTTAACACCTCTCATGGTGGCCATTAATATGTCACTATATTTATATATGATATATATTATTTTTATGTTTTCTTTATGCTTCTGTATTTTTCATTTATGGCATACCTTTACGATTTCCATTATGGGTAAACACGATAATTTCATTTTAGGATGTGCGGACTACCTCCCCCTCAAAGTGATTTGAATCGTTAATGCCATATGTGGGATGTATAAAGGATGGAGTAAATGTTATTATACATTATATTATACTGGAATTATAATATACCTTTATATCATTATTATTTCATTCCATTAAATACGAAATAGAAATGAAAGTAGCGTTCATGCGTACGTACGGCTTACCGTCTCAATGAAGGGTGCATTTCATTTCTTACCTCTAAATGTTACGTAATATTATGAATGAATGTATATACTGGATATATATGATATATATGATATCTACATCATGAATATAATTCTGGAGATAATGGTTATTCTACCTCATAAACAACTTGTAATTATAAGAAGTTTATTGTTGACTCAAGTACAAAAGATCGACAAAATGACCGTTATTAACTTAAATGACTACATAATTTTCATAACATTGTAGTAAGTGATATAAAAGGTACAATTAACTTGAAAAAGGATCTTAAGAATTTAGATATTAACTCTAGTTTATTATTCAGAAGATTAAACAACGGTCGAGTGAAGTCAGACACGAGGTAAGGGAACTTCTAAACCCAATTTCCATTCTTCGGGTTAATCCCCTACTTTCAAATTATGTCATTATATTATTATGTCCTATATTGTATTTTTACTTTCTTTATGTGTACATATAGTTAATACACATAATAGATATATTTTATTTAAAAAAATTTCTTTGTAAAGGACTCCGTCTCAATCTCCTATCATTGAGGCATATTTTGTTTTATACACAACTTTCTTTTATACGATGTATAAACCCCTTTGACATTTACGTTTATTCAAAAGGAATATTTTTATACGAAGCCTTTTACTAAATGACAAAAAAGAATGTTTTTTTTGTCTTACGTACGTGGTGACAATGAATTCTCCGTCGCCGTGACCATTATTTGGGTTTCAGCTTCCTCTACAAGCCATAACTTTTTTTAAATGAATAATAATTACAAAGTTTTCATTTTCTTTTATTTTGGTATTGAAAGTGGTTTTGAAAGTGTTTTTTATATCAATGTGTTGTATTGATGTCTTGTGATTTAAATGTGGAAATGTTATGTTTCATTTATGCATGTTTTATGTGATATGATTATGTTATGGTTTATGATAGGATTAAACCTTTTCATATAAGGAATGAATTGGACATAATAAGTGACGGGTGGAGCCCGCTATAGCTTCTCGATGCATTGGCAGGTCTCATGAGACAAACCAGTTTCTTAGAACGAGGCCTTGACAAAATATTATTTGTAGTCTGGGCACGAGGCCTTGGCTACGTGGTTATGATAGTCTGGCATTATGCATTCCATCATTATGAAAGTGGTTATTGATATTTCATGTGACTATTCGACTAGTAGAATATCAATGTGAATAAGTAAATGGCATTATTTCATTTTATTTTTCCATATTATGCTGAAGTTCATGTTTAAGGTCTTTTGTTTAGTTATACATTTCCTTAAATGTTTATGTTTATTTATGAAAGCATCCGCTATATTGTTATCCTTACTGAGCATCGGAGCTCACCCCTTTCAATGTTTTAATTTTTTCCAGGATGTGATGAAGTGTATTATGAATGACATGTAAGGATAGTATGAGGGGATATGAAGACAAGATGTTGTTGTAGTTGTGCATCACTTTATAATGTAATGTAAGACTTATGAATGTATCTAGTGTTTCCAAGGCTACTAAACTAATCGGTTTTTCAAGACTTGATCTTTTGTGATCATGCCAATGTTACGTAATAATGCACCGACTCTGGGTAACTTGGGTCGGGGCATTGAATTTGGTATCAGAGTAAGTTTAGTACTATCCTTGGAAGCTAGATTTAGATAAAATCTGATTAGAGCACGTAGTCCTAAGATAGACTTTGAGGATTAGTATAGAAGAAATCTGTTTGAGGATTTTTGTGAGTTTCTGAGAAATAAATCCCTGTCTAGATACGAGTAGGTAGAGGCGGCTTTGGAACAGATGTACTTAGGGGTAAAACCCGAAAACACCACTTTGAGCTAGATTCGAACGGGAACTGGTGCACGAAAATGGGCCTTGCTGCACTCTTGGTTACGACACTCCCAGGGGATATGCTTAGGATAATTCTCATTTTCTTTACAAAACATTATGAAGGGTTTATGAGTATATACTTCCTCAAAGAAAACATTTCTGTTTACGATTATGGATTATATCCACAAATAGTTCAATTTATGTTATGTTTTTTACAAGTATAGAATTATGTATTTCGATTCATAAACTAATCTAGTTTTTTCCATTGTTTAGAAATGGCGCCTAGTGGGAGGAATGGAAATCATATCAATGCACGCACTCCGTGTAGGGATTTCTCTCTTGCTCAAGATAATTATTATGGAGCTGGAGATATAACTGGTGCTGATCAAATTATTACCATACTAGTACAACTCACTCAGGTTATGAATAATAACCTTACTTGTATGAAGCACCCTGATCCGCAACGTGGAAGATCAATGTTAGACCGCTTCATGAGGCAACAACCGCCAAAATCTTATGGGGGTACAAATCCATTAGTAGCTGAGCAATGGATAAACTCCTTAGAGAAAATATTCCATGCCTTGGGAGTTGTGAAAGGGAAAAGGTTATCAAGGCAGTTTACCGCCTCACTAGAGATGCTGATCAATGGTGGTCATTGATTCAAAACACAAAAGAAGATTATGAAGTATAAAATATGGAATGGAGGGAGTTTAAAGAAATTTTCTTAGAAAAATACTTTCCACATGACCATCAAGAAGATATGGAAAGTCAATTTCTGAGTCTGAGACAAAAGGAGGATGGGAATGTCGCAAAGTATGAGGCTAACTTTACAAGGTTAGCAAGGCATGCAACAGATTATATACGTAACCCAAGAAGTATGAATGATCATTTCTTTTATGGGTTAAAACCGTTTCTCCGTCAAGCCTTAGTCTCACAATATTTCTCGTCTTACGAAGATATTGTCTCATGTGCTATCAAGATAGAAAAGGAATTCTCTAAATATTATGACAATAAAGTAAAGCAAGAGAAGAATAGAATAGTGGAGCAAGAGACAGATAAAGGGAAAAAGGGAAAGAAAGATTTTACATTATGTGATAATTGTGGGAAGAATCACCCTGGTACTTGCCTAAAAGGAATGGGAGTTTGTTATAAATGTGGAGAAAAGGGTCACCAGGCTCGTGATTGCAAGGAAAAGAAAGAGGCTACTAATGTTGAATGCTACAATTGTAGGGAAATGGGGAATTATGCAAATGAATTTCCTAATCGTCAGGGAAACTTACCTCAGAAAAGGCCAAGGGATCAAGGACAATATTATGCTGTTACTACAGTTGAAGTGGAATAATTAATGTATTGGTGCTTTTGGACTCATGGATTATATTCTGGTTATAAGAATAATGTGATATATATAAGGATTGTGCTGTAGTGCTTGTTGTTTTCATTGAGGTTTTAATATGATGAAGGTAATCATATTTTTAGTATGTGATAATAAGAGAAACTTTACTTTGTTTGAGGAATCTGATGATACAATTGATTTTGGAATTTAGAGACCTTTTAGAGAAAGTCTAGACAGAGGTATTTTGGATAACTATAAAGGTTGGAATGGATTAAGTTGAACCTTGGATAGTATTTTTTATGGTTAAAACATTTCTGAAGATTATTTTTGGAATATTATAATACTATAGTTTTAGGAAAAGGACAACCTACAGGTTGGGGGATAACCCATCGTGTCAGACAAAGCTATAGGAATCGAACCCACAACCATAATGCGACGTGCCTTTATTAAATACCACTAGCCTACAGGAAGTCCCTGGTTATTACAATATATTTTTCCTATTCTAAATGGTATGTGTTAATATTTGGAACCTTATACAATTATGATAAATAGAATATTTTTAGTTCTATTACCTTTTGGAGTGAATGATGGGTTTGTGGTAAAAATTTATTAAAGAATGAAAGTCTACATGACAAGTAAGTATATTTCCTTACGTTCTTAGTAAATATCCTAAATAAATTCCTCAACATTATGAAAGGTAACCTAAAACAAAAACGTTGTCGGTTAACTTTTCCAACTAGGGATTCAATGACCGTTTAACCAATCACAAGTTTGTAATTTTATTGTGGTTAACTTTCTCCTAATCCTGTTTTCTACAACTCTCCATCAGAACTTGATGGTTTGTTTTTCCTCCATATCCATATTTTCATAGAATCCTAGTATGGGCTATCTCGGGAGACCTTTCCACTTTTCTTTCTTTCTTTTAAAGTTATATTTTTATTAACCCTGTTTCTAATGTGGGTTTTCCACAAAGGTATTTTCTATTTTCAACCTTTTGTTTTCAAAGAAAAATTTTAAATTGAGAGGATGCAATTTATTAAAGGAGGGGAGAATGTAACACCCCAATCTTCCATGGTACTCTCCTCTTTGAATAATAGAGCAGCGTGTGTTGTACGCAACCTCGAGTTCTAACACACCGCGACCAATAAAAGTAGAAGTTATGAATAGTAATACCCACTTATTGAAATTATATAAATTTTATATTTCAAAATGGACTTCATTTTTGGATTCGGAATATCTAAATTAGCCTAGGTTGAATTTTTGGTATTTTTCTGACAACTTCCAATTTTTGATGAATAGTGAAAAATATTTAAAAACAACATTTTTAATCAAAATAATTTATAGTGATAAATTATAAAATTGAGTGGTTCTAACGTGTAATTATAATAAGTTTTTACCATTTTATCCAATGGTGGTCATTATAATTAATTTCACTTTGAAATTGGACATAAACAATTGCTAATCTTTTGATATATATTGTTTCTTAAAATCACACTATTTGTTGTTTCAGCGGGAATCAATTATAAAATTAATTAATGAAACTTATATGTTTGGAATTTTATAAAGTAGACATCATTTTTGAATTCAGAATATCAATTATACCTTAGGTTGAAATTTTGGCATTGTTCTGAAAACTTCAAATTTTGATGAATAGTGAAACCACTAAGTGGTAGTTAAAAAACTGATTTTTCATTTAAATGAAACATTACCACTTCTGTGATTTTATTTTCAAAAATCCGACATACATGTTTGTCATTAGGAATTAAAATGTGGTTCAATGGGATTAAAATAATTTTTGGTGAATAGTAACTTTTAAATTCTATTAATCGCGATTGAAGGTAATTAGTGAAATTTAAGGTAAAAATGATATTATAAAAATATGAAAATATCTTTACACTTATCCTACACATATTGTATGAGTCATGGCCGACAAATACAATACATGGGTCAACTTGAAGACCCCATGGGGCCACTTGGGTAAGAAAATGACATTATGAACTTTTTATTTAAAGTAAAAATAAAATTGTCACAAACTTGCATTGTTTTACTAAAACAATTATTACATGGGGATATATAAGTTAAATTTTTGACAATAAGTATTCATTGTAAAGATAAAATGATTTCCTACATCATGGTAATTTTTTTTATAATTTTTATACATTAAATAAATTAAATTTTTTATGACACCATGATGATGCAGCGATTACCTCATTAATTAATGATTTAAATAAAATGAAAAGATAATGTAAAATATAAGACATACACTTGTCAAAAACATATTGTATGAGTATATTTATAACACTTATCACCTTATCCTTGAAATATATAACTGTGGGACCTCTAAAATCCGAAAATCATTTCATAATAATGTAATATTTCATGACTTTCCAAGAGTGCCCCTCCTCTCCTCTTATAAAAGGCCCCCACCTCTACCACCTTATTCACACCATCAAGCCATTTGGGTCGGCCAAATTCTACCCAACTACTCTCCATAATTCCCTATATTACTCCTAGAAGCCTCAATTTGGGCATAATTCTTCCCAATGAAGCCTTTTCCTCAAATCAAAAACGAGTTACCCGAATTTAAGGTAATGTCTTCTCTTATGTTATTTTGTTTTATTTTGCTTCTCCAACCCCTTAAACTCTTTTTATTCATTTATTTTGTAACAAAACAGTATATTCAATATACTAGGATTTTTTTTATGAGAATAATTTTATTTACACTTAGACACACCTTTGTCTAATGGTTAAAGAACATATTGTTTCTGTGGTTGGGGAATTTCTGCCTCACGAAACGATGATTGTTCAATCTTTTTTTTAACACCTCTCATGGTGTCCATTAAGATGTCACTATTTTTATACGTGATATATATTATGTTTATGTTTTTTTATGCTTCTGTATTTTTCATTTATGGCATACCTTTATGATTTCCATTATGGGAAAACACGATAATTACATTTTAGGAAGTGCGGACTACCGCCCCCTCAAAGTGATTTGAATCGTTAATAACATATGTGGGATGTATAAAGGAGGGAGTAAATGGTATTATACATTATATTATACTGTAATTATAATATACCTTTATATCATTATGATTTCATTACATTAAATACGAAATAGAAATGAAAGTAGCGTTCATGCGTACGTACGGCTTACCGTCTCCATGAACGGTGCATTTCTTTTCTTACCTCTAAATGTTATGTAATATTATGATTGAATGTATATATTGGATATATGTGATATATATGATATATAAATCATGAATATAATTCTCTAGATAATGGATATTCTACCACATAAACAACATGTAATTATAAGAGGTTTATTGTTGACTAAAGTACCAAAGATCGAGAAAACGACCGTTATTAACATAAATGACTACACAATTTTCATAACGTTTTAGTAAGTGATATAAAAGGGATAATGAACTTGAAAAAGGATATTAAGAAAGTATTTATTAACTCTAGTTTATTATTCAGGAGATTAAAGAACGATCGTGTGAATTCGGACACGAGGTAAGGGAACTTCTTAACCCAATTTCCATTCTTTGGGTTAATATCCTACTTTCAAATTATGTCATGATATTATTATGTCTTATCTTGTATTTGTACTTTCATTATGTGTACATCTAGTAAAGATGCATTATAGATCTATTTTATTTAAAAAATGTTCTTTGTAAGGGTCTCCGTCTCAATCTCCTATCATTGAGGTATATTTTGTTTTATACACACCTTTCTTTTATACGGTGTATAAACCCCTTTTACTTTTACATTTATTCAAAAGGAATATTTTTATTCGAATCATTTTACTAAACGAAATAAAGGAATGCTTTTTTGTCTTATGTACGCAGCGGCAATGACTTCTCTTCCGTTGTGACCATTATTTGGGTTTCGGCTTCCTCTACAAGCCATAACTTTTTTTTAAATAAAAAATAATTACAAAGTTTTAATTTTATTTTATTTTGGTATTGAAAGTTGTTTTGAAAGTGTTTTTTTATATCAATGTGTTGTATTGATGTCTTGTGATTGAAATGTGGAAATTTTATGTTTCTGTTATGAATGTTTTATGTGATATGATTATGTTATGATTTATAATATGTTTAAACCTTTTCATATAAGGAATGAATTGGAATTAATAAGTGACGGGTGGAGCCCGCTATAGCTCCTCGATGCACCGGCAGGTCTCATGAGACAAACCAGTGTCTTGGGACGAGGCCTTGACAAAATATTATTTGTAGTCTTAGCACGAGGCCTTGGCTATGTGGTTATGATAGTATGGAATTATTCATTCCATCATTATGAAAGTGGTTATTGATATTTCATGTGAGTATTTGACTAGTAGAATATCCATGTGAATAAGTAAAAGGAATTATTTCATTTTATTTTGCCATATTATGATGATGTTCATGTTTAAAGGATTTTGTTTAGTTATACATTGTCTTAAATGTTTATGTTTATTTATGAAAGCTTCTACTATATTTTTATCCTTACTGAGCATCTGAGCTCACCCCTTTCAATGTTTTAATTTTTCCTGGATGTGAAGAAGTATATTATGAATGACATGCATGGATAGTATTAGGGAATATGAAGACACAATGTTGTTTTAGTTTTGATTCACTTTATAATGTAATTTAAGACTTATGAATGTATCTAGTGTTTCCAAGGCTACTAAAATAATAGGTCTTTCGAGACTTGATCTTTTGTGATCATGCCAATGTTATGTAATAACGCACCGACTCCGGGTAACTGGGGTCGGGGCGTTACAGTTCAGGAGTCTTCCATGCATGACTACGAGGCAGAAGATGCTTCAAACATCAGGGATCCAGCCATAGGCCTTAGAGTGAACCTGGCACGTGGTCAGGAACCACGAGAGTGATGAGACCCTGACCTTATTTCTGTCATCAGTGTTAAAAGTAGAGTCAATTTAAATTGTTTCTATGGTTGTTCTGCTCCGAATGACCCGTCTGGTGGAATAAGGTTTTCGTGACCATGTGAAGGTGTGTTCATCTCGTGACTTAAAGTCTTGGGGGTTGCGTCCCACTGAATTCAATCGATTTAGTGGTCCTTATAGGATATGTTGGGTAAGTCGGTCTCAAAGTTGGAATAGTGCTGGTACGAGGATGTGAAGATGTTGGTTTGTCTTAGGTCGTGGTTTTGACACCCGGGTGGTAGGGACCCTCCCTCCCTGCCCCTTGTGGTGGGGTGTTTGGTCACCATCGTGAATTTTTCAAAGTTCTGCATCGTCTGCTCATTATAATGGTGGCGAAAACCACGATGGGTCTCGCACAAAGGTCTCTGGAATAAATCAGTGTTGGACTTTCCTTAATGGTGGGGAGTCTGCCCGAACCTCCCCATGTAGGTTTTATAGTCTCATCTTGGGCGGCGGTAGGTTCTTAATGGTGGGGAGACCCACATTGGGTCTTGCACGAATGTCTCTGGAATGAATTAGTGCTTGAATTTTCTTTAATGGAGGGGAGTCCGCTTGAACCTCCCCGTGTCGGTTTTACAGTCTCGTCTCGAGCGTCAGTGAGTTCCTAATGGTGGAGAGCCCCTCAGGCCTCCCCATGTTGATATTTTTCTTCTGTTTTAAACATGGCTTGGTGATAAGTGATAAGAGTGTTCCTTGGATGTGGTTTTACCTTGTTTGTTTATTCTAACCAAGTGGTGTGGTTTTCGTTTAATAATATTTGAGTTGTTTCATCTTGTGAGGTAGGTTTCCACGTGTGCGAGAGCCGTTTTCCTTGACCAGTCAACTGGAGGCGTTCTAGCTCTTTTGGGCGGGCAACACATATCAAAAAGCATTTTTATGAGTTTCTAGAAGATGTCTTTGAGTCACTTTCTCTGAGCACAATGATTTTGCCTCTTTTCGTGTGTTGATTATGGGGATCCTCTTTGGAACTTAAGGGGGTATTGTTTTCTGATGTGAGTCTCTCCCTTAGTTGTGGCTTTTTGGGGATGTAAAGCTTTATGGTGGGGAGAATTGTCACACTCGTCTTTTCTAGTTTGTTTATTTTATTAATTTTCTTGGTATCTGGTAGTTCGTGTTGAAGCCCGACTTAAAATTTTCAAGTTCTTTTTTTTAAACACGTGTTTTGGCCTTGACAGCATTCAGCGCACCGCGGTCGAAGCTAGACAGCCTCGTCCGAGTCACCACGCGACCTCACCCGGTTAACTGCATGGCCTTCTTGGTGTTCCAGGCAAGCATATAAAATGAAATGAATAATGAAATGGAAAAGAAAAAAAAGTGTAATGAAAATTTAAGGAGTTATTTTAATGATAATAACGATAACATTTTTTTTTGAATATATTATTATTATTTTCATCATTATCTTTTTATTAAAATATTATTGGCTACGCGGGGTAACTGCGCGGTTGCCTGATTCTTTAAAATATATATATATATATATATTAATGATAATAAAAATGGTAATTTTTATTTTTATTATTGTTTTCATTAATATTTTAATTTTGTTATAATTTTTAATTAAGTTATGATTAGAATAAAATTATTAACATGTTATCAATAATAATATTATTATTTTTCATTTTCTTATTATTATTTTTAGGTTCTATTTCATTATTATTTTTAATCTTTTTTATTATTATTAATATTTTATTTTTTCCTCTCTTTTTTTCTCTTTTCTTTCTTTTCCCTCCTCTATTTTTCCTCCCCCTCTCTCCTGTCGCACCTCCTGTGCGTCGCACTGAACCCCTGCCCAGAAACCCTAACTCCTTCTGCACCATCTGCCAGACCAGCACCCTCTGGCGCCCCGCACTCCCTCTCAGCCAGCGCTGCGACCCGCCGCCCCCTCCTCCGGTTTCTCCTCCAGTGCCTCCCGGCAGGCCTGCTGTCGTCTCCTGAAACCCCCCTTGCCGGCGCACTCCTGTTCCGAAGCGGCTCCCTTCGGCGCCCCGTACTCCTCCTGCATTTCCCACTCCCCACCCCTCCAACTACCATGTTCGGCACCGCACCTCCAGCTCCCCGGTGCACCGCTCCCCTGACCACCGCCCCACCTTGTTCCCTGGACCATCCGCCACCACACCCCCTTCCCCCTGTTGTCCCGCTGAGGCAGCACTCTTCCCTTCTCTTCTTCTTTTTCTTCTTCTTATTTCACGCTGTAGAACCCTCGATTCTCTTCCCCATCGCGCCGTTGCCCCCTCCACAGTTGGCCGTCGGACTCCCACTCCCCTCTCCTACTCTTTCCAGCGACCCCGTCAATAGGCCATCCCCGCATCATCCTTGATGACTCATCCGACGATGGGCCAAACCACCGCCCCTTTCTCTATCCAGTGTCGCACCACCTTCTACCAGACCCCATCCCATCGCGCCACTGTTTTCCTCCCTCGTCCGGAAATAGTGACACCAGCCGACCAACATCCCTCCGATGACCACCCCTTTGGTTTAGCCCTCCTCCCTAGTGGTTTGTTTTGTTTTTTATCTTTCTTGGTTGTTTTTTGGGGTTTTACAGAGGGGTTTAGATCCAATTTTGAGGATTAACAATTTATTTTGGGTTTAATCTCCTTGGTTAGGGCTTCTCTTTCATTCTTCGTGGTGCGAATGATGTGAATATTTATTTTGCGCCATTTCCGCAAGGAGATCCATGTGAGGTATGTGGTTTCAATCTTAATTATAATCTGATTAATCAATTTGAAAGTTTAATTAATTTAGCATGTTATTTAATTAATATGTGTTGTGCAAAGTTGATCTTTGATTTTTGATTTTCATTTCCACTATTGGTGTCATGGTTATATCAAGTGTGTGTTTTCTGATAAAAACTCATATCTAGTTGTTAGTGATTTTTTTAATATTTTATGGATGGCTTATTTTGTTGCGCAAATAGTGATAGCTTGTCATGATGTTCAATTAGAGTGAACTATGTTTTTAATATAGTTTCAGGCACATATTATAATAAAATAAGGGCTTCTGTGGGTTAATGGGTGATGCCTAGTCACTTCTTTAGAGTTGTTTCATAAGCATTTATTTTTGGATTTTTAAGTTGTGTAGTTTGTGAAAAAGAATCTTACTTGCAGTGTCGGGTTTTTCGTCAAACTATTTGGGTGGTGCAGGTTACACATTAAATTGTATTTGAGTGCGTGCAATGTTGGAATGTGTTTTGTATTTATAAATATTTATGTTTTTTGTATGTGTGTAAAACCATGTGACACTCTTCCTCTATTGTTTTATACACTTTTTAAATGGTTTATTAAATTATGTCAATAGTGTGAAGCATGTTTTGAAAATGTTTTTAGCGAGTGTATTATTTCAATTGGTTTTTGTGTGTGAAAATGGTTGTTTTGGTGTGTGTAGTATCTTATTGGGTTTAAGTGTAAGATTATGACATGTGGCATGAAATTTGAATTACTTGAGCACAAACAGGAATCCTGGGTACTAGGTGGGCGGACTAGACTAGCGTTCTAGTGATACGAGAGTGGCCTCGACCCAGTTTCACTTAGCAGGATTGACACATACAACACTAACTAAACATTGGATGATGACTGGAGACCACTATGGTAGGAGGTGTTTCCCTACTAGTGGATTGTGCACGGGAACGTATGATATGGTTCACCGAGACGTGAGGTTCTAGGGTCCCACTTCTCGCTAGTATCTTTAGGGTCTCTCCCATGTATTGTGATCTTCCTTTGGTTTCTGCTCACCGTCAGCCCACGGTGTGACGTTGGGGTTACCAAGAAAAGTGTGTGTGCATGTGTACATGTGTGCGTGCGTTTTTGTGTGTGTGTGCGTGTATGGTTGTGCATGCATCTATGTTAGTTAATTTAAGTTGTTTTCCTTTTTGAGAAGTTTCCCCTTAAAACCCATTTTCATTAAAATTATTTAAGCACTTATTTATTTTTATTCTGTTAAATTGAAAATGTATTTGTCTTTTTATAATTATGTGTGGAACCTTTTGTTGGGGACATTGTTTCGGTTCGGATGTGCGTCGGGTTACGCTGTTCCGCCAGGACGCGTTCGCGCGTGCACCCCTCAACCCGAGGGGATGGGCGCGCGGCTTGTGGTCCTGCAGTCCCGCTTTCCAAGGGCGGGCGGCATCCGTCCCTTATTCAGGGGCGTCTGCTCCTTGATCGAAACCGGGATGATGGGATGTAGGCTCCTCCTTCCTTGGACGTCTCCTCGGAACTCGTCGCCTAATCCGGGTCTCCCTCATAGACTTAAGAATGTTCGTGAATCTCGTTCCCGGCGCCATATCTTCATGGACACCGGTTAATTACGCTGCTTCCGCCCGGACGCTCCAAGGAGTCTGGGCGGGGCAGCAACCTGCAGTGAGAAGGCCGGGTGGCTCTGGGTGCTGGGCGCGTGTCGTAACACTGCGGCTCTGCACGTATGTCTTCCGTCCCTAATAGGGCTTCTCGAAGGCATGATGGCCTGAGGCATCCCGTACTGGGTGCGGGGAACTGTGTCACCTGAGGTTTTCCTCAGCTTCCCATGTTTAACACGGGGTATGCCGCGAGTTTAACGTCCAGCGGGGACGACATCGGACCGATCAACACGAAAAGTGGATCAGATGACAGAACCCCTTGCGGGGATCCTCCGACGCTGGGGACAGCACATGGGCGGCTTCACAAGTAACGTGGAGTGGAGTGAAGTGGCATGACCCCACCGGGATGTGGCGGCCCGGGTAAGGATCAGGATGGATGATGGAGTGGAGAGCTTGGACCCCGTAGGGGCTTCCTACGTACCGCGTGTTAGCACGGATCAAAGTCAACGTAGTTCGGGTATACAGTTTAACGTCATGCTGGACGTCGGCAAGCCGACTCACGAAGAGGTCGAGGCCGCCGGGCGGAGGATTGAACCGAACCACCTCGCACAGAGGGGGATGGAACGGTCGGGTGGATCATAGTTTCACGTCATGCTGGACGATAAAAGGAGAAATGGAAAAGGGGGGCTGTGGGGAGGCACCGTGGAGATACACACGGGCAGTCTCCCACAGGGGCGGATTCATAGGTGAATCGACGCAAGCGTGAACCCTGGAGGGGTCCACTGATGGACGAACCGACGTAAACACGACCGGGACGACCAGGTGGCGGGCTTGGACCTCAAGAAGGCTTCCTACGTACCCTGTTTAGAAGACAGGGATCAAAGTCCACGTAGTTCATTCTGTCAGGACTTACGCACTCGAGGCAGCCCGGATGCGGCAAAACTCAGTTGGAAGGGACTTGGACCGAAAGCAGAAGACACCTCGATCCCAGTCACACCCTCTACTGGCTTCGGCAGTGGGGAGGCGCAATGGAGATACACATGTGCAGCCTCCCACGAGAAACTAGGGGTTTGTAATACCCTGCCCCCGTAGGGAAAAGCCACTCCCATTAAATCGTCCCAAAAGCGGGACAATCCCGACATCCCTGCAGAGACGAGCGGGTGGGGGCCACGTCCAAACCGGGGGAGACCCTGCGTGCAGAGCACGGGATCGGATGATGCGGACGGTTTAGCGTCTTGCCAGACGAAGTACAGTTTAACGTCGTGTGTTGAGGACGAAGTGGACGGTTTAACGTCTTGCCGGACGAAGCACAATTTAACGTCGTGTGTTGAGGACGAAGCGGACGGTTTAACGTCTTGCCGGACGAAGCACAGTTTAACGTCGTGTGTTGAGGACGAAGTGGACGGTTTAATGTCTTGCCGGACGAAGCACAGTTTAACGTCGTGTGTTGAGGACGAAACACTTGGCAGTTTAACGTCTTGCAGCGCGGACGATGGGGGCTAGGCAGTTTAGCGTCGTGCAGCTTGGACGGATGTGCAGTTTAACGTCATGCTGGACATATGGGCAGTTTAACGTCATGCTGGACGAATATGCAGTTTAACGTCATGCTGGACGAATATGCAGTTTAACGTCATGCTGGACGAATATGCAGTTTAACGTCATGCTGGACGTATATGCAGTTTAACGTCATGCTGGACGTATGATTGCCGCCGATGGGTCCGTGTCACTTCGCACGAGCCTGGAAGGCTGCATGGGAAGACAGCGCACGGTTCGGGCACCCAAGATGAGGATCATCGGGCGCCACGCAGGCGGGTACCCTCAGGGGGTCAAGGGAGGCGACCCTGGCGGATTGCGCGCAAAAGAGGAGCTTTGCGCGCAAAACCGCGGGTCGGCGCGCAAAATGGCGGGCTGGCGCGCAATTGGGCCAGCGCTTCGCGCGCGGATGATTGGGATTGCGCGCACCGGGCTTCGGGTAGCACGCGGGGGCAACGGCTCATTCTCTAACGAACGGCCACTTTGAAAATGGGGGGTGCGCGCAATCGGGCTGGATTGCGCGCACCCGGGGGCAATTGCGCGCAAGAGGCTTCTTTTGCGCGCAAAGGCCTTTGGGTTGAAATTTATTCAAAGGAAATGAGCCAAGGGGATTGCGCGCGAAGGCGGACCCCAAGGCTCTATTGCGCGAAAGAAAGGAGGTTACCTGAAAATCGGCATTGCGCGCGGAAGGGGTTGGATTGCGCGAACGAGCGATGCTTCGGATTCCGGCAACCTTCAAAACGTCGGGGGTCGCCTTATATTTATAGGCAACCCCGGGCGCGGAATCCGGTCTCGGGCGCGCAATTCGCCTCGCGGGCGCGGAATCAGGACCCAGCGCGCAAAGGAGCCGCGCAGGCCGCGGGCGCGCAAAATAGCGCGCCGGCCCAGCGCATTGCGCGCATCACGGGAGGATTGCGCGCCGCGACTCAACTTTGCGCGCGAGCCTCTGAAATTTCGCGCAAGTCCTCCGGGCCCTCCGGAACGTGCCTCTGACTCCAAATATCACTTCTCTTTCCGCATCCGGAGCTTCTTTTGGGAACAACGGACTTTTCCGGCGTCTACAAAAGCCCCCCCTCGGAATCTGGTCGGCGAGAGGTCGCAACGATCGGGTTCCGAGGGAGACGCCGGAATGCCGAAGTCCTGGGCGGCGCGGGACTTAGGCGCGCAAAAAGGGGCGCCGGGCGCGAAATTCGCCGCTGCGGTCGCGCAAAGCGCTTTCCGCGCAGCGCGGCCCCCGGCCTCGCCTATAAATAGGGGCCCTGGGTCCCGCGTTCCGTTCTCAGGCCTTCCGCGCGATAGGCTCCAACGCTCTCGTGCGCGAAATTGCCTTTTCCGGCGCGAAATTCGCTCGATCGGCGCGCAAAATCGTCCGGAATTCGCCTGTCTTTGCGCGAAAACCCGGAACTTTGCGCGACATTCTTCCCAATTGCGCGCCGTCCACTTGGATTGCGCGCCACCCTTCAAACTTCTCTACCAGCCTCGTCCGATCCCGCACGCTTCATCCCTTAACCCGCACGACTCCCGAAACTTCTGAGATGGCCGCGCACAGAGGAAATGAGGGGGATGCCGCCACTCGCAGGGCTGAGATGGCGACGAACGAGGAGGTTTACGGAGCCAAGGAGATTGTTTCCAACAATCAATCCTTGTTCGACTTACTAACGCCGGCCCAGAAGACATATCCACTGTCGGACAACCTGCCGCTCTGGAACTTCGGCATCCTCGATGAGGTTCCGGTGCCAGGGTTCGAGGTTGATGCGCCACGGACCTGGGTGACTCGGGAGGACGAGCTTCCCCGCTATAACATCACCAACAATGGGCATCCTGCCAGGGAGACCAGGCACTTGGATGTCTACGTCCTGAACCCGAGGACGCGGACCATTGACGGGGGTGAACCTACTGCGGAGAATTCTCCAGCCCTCTACTCGAGCATATATCGCCAGAGCGTCACGGACGACACCAAGGGCTGGCTGAAGGACTGGGACTTGCGGTCTGGGGGCAACTTCACCAGTGAGTGGGCCTGGGCGTTCTGGGTACGCCACACTTGCGATCACTTCGCAGAGGAGCTGCGGTACATCGGCCTGTTCGAGGCGGTGTGGACGTCGCAGTTCCACTTCTACCAGCAGTCCGAGCTCGGGCCGGAGCTGTTCACCCGATGGTCTCCGGATACCAACACCTTCCATCTTCACCATGGGGAGGTCGGCATCGGTCTCTGGGACATCCACTGCATCGGAGGTATCCCGCTGGAGGGCTACCAATACGATGAGTTCCTGCCCCCGAAGAACATCTGGGAAGACAGGTCACGAACTCCCATCCTGACATGGCATCTCCTTGACCTGGCTACGCAGCGGCTTGGGATCAAGGACTTCCAGAAGGACATAGCCTACAAAGAGTGGTTCGGCCAGTTCTTGGAGCATGACCCAGCGGTCAAGATGCCAGGTAGGGGGAAGCGGTGCCCGACCGCAGCTCAGAGGAGCCGGAACGGGTCGTACTGGCGGGTCCTGGAGACGGGCGACTACCGCTCATGGGGGTACCGCGTCATCGAGGCTCGGGACCCAAATGTCTGGTACGCGGCGTTCCTGGCCGCCTTTCTGAGTGGGTGGCTCCTGCCAGTGCGGGACGCGAGAATGGGCGTTCGCCCGACGACACTGGCGATGGCGGGCGCTATGGCCGCCAACAAGAGATACAACCTCGGGGTCCCAGTGTTGGCGAGGCTGTATGCCATCCTGGGACGCATCTCACGAGGGGGGTGGCCACGAAGGATCTGTGGGCCCTTTCAGTTCTTCCACGGCTGGGTGGCTGCTCACCTCGGTGGGTACACGTTTCCGAACGCCATCATTCCTCCGGGCAACGGCCTGCGACCCTCCCTGCTGAACATCGCGGGGGTCGCTCCGATGACCCTAAGTGAGGAGGGCGTGCGGATCCGGATTGGCAATCATGCCAACTTCAACTTCAGTCTGTTCCCCACTCCCGTCGGCCAGATGATCGACAATGGGCAGGGTCCGCTGGAGCAGCATGAATACTTCCTGAACATGCGGGGCGGGGTGCTCGTGGCTCGGATCGACGGGAAAGTGATCTGCGAGCCTTACGTGCCGACCCGGTTCGCCAGGCAGTTCGGGTGCCTTCAGCGGATGCCGAAGTGGGTATTCACTGCTGTCTGGGAGGAGACGAACCCTGGCGTCCTTCGCCAGATGTGGCTGATGTTTGCCGCTTTCGGCTCTGGCGACGTCATCACTCTCCCTCCTACCGGAGTTGACGCAGGCTTGGCAACCGAGTACGCCGAACACTGGGCCATCGCGTACCCTGAGGGGCTTTTGCGGAAGCTAGTTCGGCGGCTCGAGGTTACCCGTGCGGAGACCGGGCGTCAAGGAAGGAGGCGAGGCGCCGCCACATGGGGGAGAACGGAGGCGCGCCAAACAGCGGAGCCGGCGCGGGCAGGGACTTCGGCGGCGGGCACATCGCGAGCTGCCGCCACGACCTCAGCGCCCAGAGAGGGGGCACGTGCGGTGGTCGACGAGCGGCCCGGGAAGCAGGTGAGACGTCTGCTCGAACCTTCCCATGATGCGGTCTTCCCGGCGCTGTGGTCGGCCTGGATGACTCTGCGGCAGTCACTGGGGACCGACACCATCTGGCGAAAGATACTCAGAGAAGGAATCTATCTGCCAGAGGTCGGGCGCCTCCAGATTGCCGACAGAGTGGACTTCAACTGGCAGTATGCGTATCTGACGGCCATGGACGAGTACGCGCGCCAACGTGGTCAGCGCGCGGAGCCATCCCTTCTGGTGAAGGTGATGCTCGGTCTCGAGCCCGCTCCGGAACAGATGCCGCCGGAAGAAGATGACAGTAGCAGCAACTCCGAAGAAGAGGAGGAAATGGGGGAGGATGAAGGCTCCGAGGGAAGATCCCATCAGGGGAGCCCACGGGAGAGCGGCGAGGTGGCCGACTCTGACAACGTTGATGTCGCTGAGCTCCTCGAGGTCCGCTTCTATCCCTACTCAATCTGCTTCATCCACTCTCTTATGCAGCTTCTAACCCATTTCTCCATCTTTCTCAGGAGCACACGGATGTCGGTCAGGCGTCCTCAGCGGGAGTAGGAGAGGCGCCAGCAGGACAAGGCGGGGGCCAGGCACCCATTATCGAACTGACAAGCGCTAAGGGGTCCCCTGCTGCAACTGTTCCTGCGGCGACCGGGATAGCGGAAGATGACGCTCCGAACTCCCGTAAGTCTCCCTACTTTACTGCTGGTGCTTGCCGTTGACGATCCGTGACTAACCATGGCATGTCCTGCGCAGTGATCTCAACACTGGAGGCTCATCGGGTTGCCGAACCCGGGCCATCCACGAGTGGACCGGTGGCAGACATGCCGCCTGCTCCGGAACAGACTTCCCAGACCGAGCCGGCCCCACCAACTGCTGATCAAGGGGCTGCGGACGTCGGCGGTGCTGCCATCGGAGAGAGGTTGGGGGCTGACGAGGGTGTCCGCGCCGCTGGGGAGAGAGAAGAAGGTCGCCCGGATGTTGGGGAACCTATCCCTCGTGAGGACCTCCCAGGGGCGGACCCTGCAGGAGACCTGCTGGCTGCCTTCCCTGCCTACCGGCCTGCCGATCCCGAGGAGATGGACGACTCAGACACGGAGGCGGTCGAGGAGAGCCGGATAACGCGCCGTAGGGGGTGGAAGTGCATCCAGCGCTTCCTCAAGCGAGACCCGTCGGAGTGGCTGGGGCGCATGGGATCACTTCAAACCTGGCTGCGCTTTCTGTGTGCCGGGGGAGCTGATGCTCAACGCCTCCATCTGACGGTCCGTGATTTCATGGCCGAAAAGATGCGCGAGAGCTGCCGGCGTGCCGACGTCATACAAAGCCGGGACATGTCGGAGAGCACGCGGGCGCTCCTCGCGGCGGAGCAGGAAGTCCGGCGCCTCGAAGGGCAGGCGGCAGAGAAGGAGGCCTTCGTCGCAACGTGTACCGAGCTTGTGGAGCAACTAGCAGCCCAGCTGGTTGACGCCCAGGTACAGCTGATGGAGGCGGGCCAACAGATGGTCACAATTCAGGTCGAGCGGGAGCGTGCACAGGCCAGAATCGACGAACTGCGCGCTGCGACCGCCGACGAAGAGAGGGCATGCAGAGAGCGAGAAGCAGCTCTGGAGGCCACCAGCCAAAGGGTAGCGGCATTAGAAAGACTCATTCAGCACGCTAATCCCTAAGGGCCTTGTTTTGCCATTCCCAAACCATTTGCTTCCGCTACTTTGATCCATCTGTATGAATCAATATATTTATCTGCATCTTTTGGTTTAACATGCTCAACCACAATTCGTTGTCTTGCGGGAGTGTTAACCAAGCATCAGGCATCCATAATTGGGCCTGGATTTCTGGAGAAAAGAGGGAGGTCATTCCTAGGAAAGGAGACCTCAGACCTAATCAACGTACCATCCCCCCAACCTGTTCCAACACACGAGCGGGACAATGCTAGGGGCGTTGAGATTTTATCCGAACATAGGGAAATGAGAAAGGGTGAATCGCGCGTCCCGAATCCAGACATCCACAACGGTCGGCCTTCCAGGAAATGCCCAAGACGGTAGGCGGACAGTGGATCGACCATAACAACTGCAATAGACGGACCGAAAAAGGCCATCATTCATATTGCAGGAGGCGGACCACATGTCATCATGAATACCGCTTTGGGGTTCCTTCAGACACAAGGGTGGAAATCCAGATCAACAGGGCATGCGAAGCGTGGGGCGAAGTGACGATTTGTTCGGACAGAATCCAATGCTCTCAAAATTGCGCCACCGTGGGGAGAGCGTATTAGGCGGATGCACTAATCTGGCCATGAGTCACCTCAATTCTCAGACAGCACCTCTCTGACGAGGAAACCGTCGCTTCCCATTCTTGCGATGGGGCATCCCGAGCTGAATCGGGGAGAATATCACAACTGCACCACTCTACCCGAAGTCAGGCCAGACGGCCGGCGACGAGGAGGGGCGGGACTTAATGATCCCTGAGGCTGGACCCGAGTCGGAATGCCCGGGCGTTCCTACGTACTCCATCAGGCTGGAGATCAAGCCAAACGTAGTTCTGAGAGTGCAGTTTAACGTCATGCAGGACGTAGGAACCCATTTGGGGAGATCTTAGTTTAGGGTTGTAGAGCTCGGACCATAGGGGTAGATCTTAGTTTAAGGTCTTAGAGCTCGGACCATAAGGGCTAGATCTTAGTTTAAGGTCTTAGAGCTCGGACCATAAGGAGAGATCTTAGTTTAAGGTCTTAGAGCTCGGACCATAAGGAGAGATCTTAGTTTAAGGTCTTAGATCTCGGACCATAAGGAGAGATCTTAGTTTAAGGTCTTAGAGCTCGGACCATAAGGAGAGATCTTAGTTTAAGGTCTTAGAGCTCGGACCATAAGGAGAGATCTTAGTTTAAGGTCTTAGAGCTCGGACCATAAGGAGAGATCTTAGTTTAAGGTCTTAGAGCTCGGACCATAAGGAGAGATCTTAGTTTAAGGTCTTAGAGCTCGGACCATAAGGAGAGATCTTAGTTTAAGGTCTTAGAGCTCGGACCATAAGGAGAGATCTTAGTTTAAGGTCTTAGAGCTCGGACCATAAGGAGAGATCTTAGTTTAAGGTCTTAGAGCTCGGACCATAAGGACCTCAAAGCACGCCACATCGTGGTCATATCCCATGGATATGCGAAGATGCACTGAGGGATAGTGTCAAGAGTGTCGAGGTTTCGCCTGGCCGGAATGGGAGGTGGAAAATGTGAATCATGCGGCCATTCATTCAAGGACTGGGGGCACCGGCGTAACGATATGAGAGTACTGCCGACCGTGGCGGAAAAGCAGCATCAATATCGCACTAACCGTTGGTGGAATGAGGCAGAAAACGAGCATCAACCGCTCAATCGCAGGATTCATATCGATTTGCTGCCCGAGGCCATTGGGGGTACCGGCCCGAGTCGGTGGGAGAGCACTGAGGCATTGTGTCCGAACCGTTCACGGGGGCTCCACCCAGGGCGTAGACGATGGGTCCGAATGAAAGGGAGCACGAAGCCTGAAAAGCGGAGGAAACCTGACCAAGCGGATCCTGACCCTCCTGGCAATAAACCAGAGTATTCTTGACACCGGTGGACCACTGCAAGGGGTCGGGGAACACGCCTTGAGGGTGACCTGAAGGCGGCGGATTCCCCAGAGAAGGGGGAATCTCTAAGAGGTGGGGGGCTGGACCCGAAGTTTCAAACATCCGGGCGTTCCTACGTATCCCATAAGGATGGGAATCAAGCCGCACGTAGTTCTTGAAGCGCGGCGCAACACAATCGGGCACCAGCGCGGGGAAGAGTGTGGGTCTGACCCTCGCACACAGAAGGAGCGGCATTTGATATTTCTTGTTTGTCCTTAAAGATGAATGGATTTTCTTTGTGCGGCGACGCGCCTGGGATTGAGAAATCTCTGGCGTCGCCACAATAATCAAGCCATGGAAGGCATTGATGAATGGCGTGGTTATTAACCAGCGCCCAACATGAGTGTCCCCCGAGGAGAACATCACGATGCAGTGCCGTTTCTCGTCGGGCGGCCAAGACGATCACAGTTTACGGTCGTGTGGTAGGACCAGACAACACAGTTTAAGGTCGTGTGGTTCGGACCATGGAGGAATCCGCTTATTGCGGTACGGCGGACACGGCGGAGGTGGGAGCATACCCAGCCCTGCGGTCACGCACGATTCCAGGAGAAGAGTCTTGGGATAGGGGTCTGCGTATGTCCATCACCCGAGGGGCAGAGATGCTAGCCTCCAGATATACTGGGCCCAGAACGCGATTGTTCGGGCGACCCCCTCCTCCTTATGGGGACGAGGGTCCAGCTACGCATGGCCCTTAGGGAGGATATCCGCATATATCCTTGGTGATCAGATCATGGGAGCCTCGAACGACATCATTACCCCGGTTGGTCTGCCTAACGTGTAGAGGTGTACTGGAGGTCAGTATGAAGAGAGTGTCGAGATTCCACTACAACGCATAAAGGCGGAGTGTGATGAGGACTGCGCAATCCAATGTTCAGAGCCTGAAAGAGCAGACATGGCGATCAAGGATGTTGCTGACCATATTCGCAACACAACATCCGATCGCGTCAGCCTAAGACGGGGCAAGCAAACGAGCATCAACCGCTCAATCGCAGGATTCATATTGATTTGCGGCCCAAGACCCGCCGGTAAATCGACCCGGAGCGGTAGGAGAGCACTGAGGCATCGTACCCAAACCGCCAACGAGGATCCCTTTGAGTGACGGCTCGAACAAGAGGAAGCGCGAGGCCTGACAAGCAACACAGGACTTGTCGGGATTGAATCTGACACTACGAGTCGTAGACCGAAGTACCCAAAACATGTTAACAGATCTCCGGAAAGGGTCGGAGGACTCACCCTGAGAGCAACCAAAAGAGGGCAGATCCCCGTGATCAACCAGGAGACGGGGCTGGACCTGGAACATCAGCGTCCAGGCGGTCCTACATACCCCATAAGGATGGGAATCAAGCCATACGTAGTTCTTAAGAGGCAGTTTAACGTCATTCAGGACGATGAGGGGTGTGAGGTAGTCCCACACACGGGGGAGGCGTATGGCGCGGCCAGTAGACCGACGTGAATGAGGACATAATCCCCCGCTCACGCGATACGCCTCGCACAAAAAAGGAGGGGAACTGGGGCCAGAGGCCCAACACGGGATAGAGATTCCCGGGAAATGGGGCTGGGCCTGAAACATGAATGTCCAGGCGGTCCTACGTATCCCATAAGGATGGGAATCAAGCCATACGTAGTTCTGGAGAGGCAGTTTAACGTCATGTAGGACGAAAAGAGATAAAAAAGGAAGGGGGGAGCAAAAGGCATCCCCAAACGTGGGGGGGGGGGGCGCACAGCGTGACGAGCAAACCGACGTGAATGAGGGCATAGCCCCGCGTTCACACCATACGCCGCACACCCGAAGGCAACTGGGCCAAGGGCCCGAGATGGGATGGAAATTCCCGAAGGATGGGGCTGGGCCTGAAACATGAATGTTCAGGCGGTCCTACGTATCCCATAAGGATGGGAATCAAGCCGCACGTAGTTCTTGAGGGGCAGTTTTACGTCATGCAGGACGAATGCTGAACAGTTTAACGTCTTGTAGCTCGGACGAAGTGCAGTTTAGCGTCATGCAGGACGAAGCACTTGGCAGTTTAACGTCTTGCAGCGCGGACGAATGCTGAACAGTTTAACGTCTTGTAGCCTGGACGAATGCAGTTTAACGTCGTGCAGGACGTGGGCACACTCAGACAAAGTACTGCTTGAGGAACCTAGCGTTGGTGGCAGGAGTGACACGCTCACCATCCATAGTCGCTAGGGAGTACGCGCCATTGGGATAGACCTTGTGGACAACAAAAGGTCCCTCCCACTTGGGCTCCAACTTGGGCGGCTTCCTTCCGGGGATCATCGGCGCTCTTAGGGCTAGCACTAGATCACCCTACAGGAAGGAGCGGAGGCGAACCTTCTTATTGAAAGCTCGAGCCATTCTGCTTTGATGCCTCTCCAAGTTGTGCAAAGCGCGAAGTCTATTCTCATCCAGTGCTTCCAACTCGACTAGACGGGCTTCAGCAACTCTGTCCGGCGCTTTCTGGTCATAGACCGCAGTGCGCAAGGACGGCAACTGGATCTCGATGGGCAGGACGGCCTCAGCTCCATACACTAGGGAATAAGGGGTCATCTGGGTGGAATTGCGAGTCGTCGTCCGATAAGCCCAGAGGGCGTTGGGGAGCTTGTCCGGCCAACTCTTCTTGTTCTGACCAACCATCTTTTGCAGAATGTTAGAGAGGGTTTTGTTGAACTCCTCGATCTGTCCATTCGCCTGCGCATGATAGCGAGATGTATGGTTCGAGCGAATGTTATACTTGGCGTACAACTTCTTCAACTCGGCTGCTCGGAAATTGGTTCCGTTATCCGTGAGGATAGCGTGAGGCACTCCAAATCGATAGATGATGTTGGAGGTCACGAAGTCAGCGATCGAACAGGATTTGACCTCTCTGAGCGGAATCGCTTCTGCCCATTTGGAGAAGAAGTCCGTAGCGGTCAGAATGAACCGGCACTGGCGAGCTGTCGCCGGCGGGTAAGGTCCCACGACGTCCAGTCCCCAGATTGCAAAGGGCCAGGAATACCTTGTGGTATGGAGAGGCTCCGGCGGCCGATGCACAAAGTTCGCATGAACCTGGCACGCATGGCACCTCCTGGCATACTCGATGCAGTCATGGATCATAGAGGGCCAGAAGTATCCCAACCTCCGAATCTGGTGGGACAGCTTTGGCCCAGTCTGGTGGGCGCCACATGAACCAGCATGAACCTCTTGCATGACTCGTGGGATCTCAACTCCCTGAAGGCAACGGAGGAGAACACCATCAAATCCGCGTTTGTAGAGGATCTGCTCCAGGCCGGGACTGCTCTGGAGGACGAACTGCGATGCGCGGCGTCGAACTCGCTCGCGCTCGGCCCGATCCGATGGAAGAATGCCATGTTGGAGGTACTCAACCAAAGGCGTCCTCCAATCAGGGGCTGATCCGACTGTCATATCTGGGGTACTCGGGGCTCCGAGCATAGGGGCAACCGTGGTGAGGTTACTTACCAACGGGCCGCGATCTTCTTCCGGGATGACGGGAGCGATGAGCCTGCGGCGCTTCACGCGGACGATCAGGTTGTCCTGTTCAGGCTCCGCAAGTGACGCAGCGAGGCTGGCCAAAGCATCTGCTCGACCGTTCTGCGACCGGGGAACATGGACAATTTCCGGCCGAGAAGGGAACCGGGCCATCAGAAGGAGGGTGCACTCCAACAATGGCACAAGTTCCGGCTTCCTGACAACGTAGTCGCCATTGATCTGCTTAACGAACAGCTCGGAGTCCCCTTTCACGCACAGAAGGGGCACGTCGATCTCGAGAGCCAACTCGAGGCCGGTGATGAGGGCATGGTATTCCGCCTCATTGTTGGTACAGCCCTCTGACAACAGGAAAGAGTATGGCAGCACGGCTCGCTCCGGGGTAATGAAGACGATGCCCAAGCCCACTCTGTTGAGCTTAGGATTATCGAGTCTTCTACCGGTGGGGCTCCGGGATGCACCGTCAAAGTGCATCTGCCAGCATGGATCGGCTCGATCAACCGAGAGAATGGCCTCATCAGGAAAGCCTAGATCCAGCGGCTGATCCGCGGAGGTCGGGTGAGCTGCCAGAAAGTCTGCCAATGCTTGCCCTTTGATGGCCTTCTGAGACACATACCTGATGTCGAACTGCTGGAGAATCACAGCCCACCGCACTAGGCGGCCAGTCAACATAGGCCGGCTCAGGATATATTTCAACGGGTCTACCCGAGAAACCAACTGTACCTCATGGTGCTGCAAGTAGTGCCGTAATTTCTGTACGGAAAATACGAGCGCCAGGCAGCTCTTCTCGATGGGGGAATACCTAACTTCCGCATCGAGGAGCATGCGACTGAGGTAATAGAGGCTATCCTCTGTTCCCTCGTTGTTCTTCTGGGCGAGAAGGGCACCCAGGGACCGTTCCAGGGCGGTCACATAAAGGACCAGCGGCTTTCCGGATACGGGCGGCATCAGGACCGGAGGTTGAAGCAGGTACTGCTTGATTTCCTCGAAAGCGTTCTGACACTCTTTATCCCATGCATAGGTGGCACCTTTCTTCATGAGCCGAGAAAAGGGCTTACACTTGCCGGCCAGATTCGCGATGAATCGGCGTATATAGGCTAAGTGGCCTTGGAACCCTTGCAGTTCCCGGACGGTACCTAGGGGAGGCATCTGGCTAATCGCCCTGATTTTCTCTGGGTCGATCTCAATACCCCGGTATCTTACCACAAATCCAAGGAACTTTCCGGAGGTGACCCCAAAGGCACACTTCAACGGGTTCATCTTCAGGCAGCGAGACCGGAGGAAGCTGAACACTTTCTCAAGATCTTTGAGATGGTCCCGACGCTGGCGCGATTTGACAACCAAGTCGTCGACGTAGCATTCCACCAGTGTGCCGAGGATTGGCTTGAATATGCGGTGCATCGCCCGTTGATAGGTGGCACCTGCGTTCTTCAGGCCGAAGGGCATGACCCGGTAGAAAAAGGTACCTTGGGGGGCCCTGAAGGCAGTGAACTCCTCATCCTCAGGGGCCATCCGAATTTGGTTGTATCCGGAGTATCCATCCATGAAGGAGAGGGCTTGGAACCCTGCCGTGGCATCAATCAACAGCTCTGTCACTGGAAGGGGAAAATCATCCTTCGGACAGTGGCGGTTGAGATCGCGGAAGTCGATGAAGACTCTAATCTGCCCGTTCTTCTTCCTGACCGACACAATGTTGGCCAGCCATTTGGGGTACTGAACTTCCCTCACGAAGTTGGCTTTGATAAGCTTGTCAACTTCGGCCTCAACCATGGCACCGTGGGATGGGTGCATCTTCCTGGGAGGCTGCTTGAACCCGCGATGGTTCGCCGGGAGACCAAGGCGGTGGACGGCTACCTGAGGATCTAGCCCCGGCATCTCGTCATAGCCCCAAGCGAACACATCACGGTGCTGCCTGAGAAAGTCCACGTACTGCTGCCGCTCCACAGAGGGCATGGCGGCACTAACCAATGTGGGTCTTGGATCGACCTCGGTTCCAAGGTTCACCTGTATTAACTCATCGACCGTGGCGGGGACGCCCTCCTCAAAGGCTGGGGGTGCGTCTTCCATATCCTCTCCGCTCGGGGAGGGATCGTCCACGGGAGAGACAGCGTTGGAAACTGCATTGGGGCTACCAGATCCTGCTGGGCCACTGGTGCTGGCGCGGGCGGTCGCGGCCATCTCATCAGGAGACTCGCGGACCGTCAAGACCATGGCGACGTCCAACCGGTGAATCAGGAGGACGTAAGCGTCATCCAGACTTGCCCAGGGATCGCTTGCAACAGCGACAGGCTCAACCTCACCTGCCAGGATCTGCTTATCCTTGCTCTTGTAATAGTCCGCGTCCAGATAGCGGGCTTCACATGAGGCAAAAGGAGAGGCATCTCCTTGAAGCACGCCTACTCGACCATTAAGGGAGTATTTGAGGCATTGGTGGTATGACGAGGGAACCGCCGCGTGAAGGTGAAGCCATGGCCTGCCCAACAATGCGTTATACGCAGTGTCCTGAGAGACTACCATGAATTCGGTGTTGGCAACCAAGTCACCGAACTGGGTCTTCAAACGTATCTTGCCGACCGGGGTTTGCTCGGTGCGGTCGTACCCCTGGATCCTGAGGTCGGAGGGAATCAAGTCATCCTCAGACAACCCCAATCTCCGGATCGTCCGAGTTGGAATCAGGTTAATCCCGGACCCCGTGTCGACAAGACAGCGCCGGACTTCAAGGCCATTGAACTGGCCAGTGACATACAGCGGACGGATATGTCCCTGTATAGGAGGGTCTTCATCCTTACCAGAGAACGAGATAACTGCCTGGCATTCGGCGTCCTCGATCGTTTCGGCGTGAAAGGCCTCTGCAGCCGCAACCTCTGTCTCAAACTGGAGGGGGCTTTTCAGGGCTTCAGCGAGTGCCTCGCGCATCTCAGATGACATGCGCAGAGCCTCAAGGATGGAGAGCCTTGCTGGGATGTCGGCCAAGTGCTTCAGGACATCATACTTTTTGGCCAAGCGCGAGCCCCTGGTTGCAGGGGGTTGCTCTGCGGTTGGTGGCATGACGGGCCTTGCCGGTTGGATCGGCGGCCGACTGGTACTTGGCGCATCTCGCTGTTCACTGGTCGCAGTCCGGGAAATGGTCACCGTACTGGAGTCAGGAGGCCGGGATGGACTCGTGGCAGGGCGGAGCTGGTCGCGACGCGGCTGAGGCGGTTCTGCCTGGTCCCACACCACAAACAGTGGCGGAGGCGAATCCGTCATCCCCGGATGGGGGGGCTGCGCGCGCTGAGCTCGGTTTTGAGCCTGCTGCCTAGTCTCAGTGGCGTGCACGGCCTGGCTGGAGGTACCAACGGCTGTGCCCCGGCGACTCCTGTTGCTGCGGTTCTTCCGACGGTAGCGACGACCGGGGACACTAGGGAGGTCCACCTGGTGTTCTTCAACGTCGGGAACCGAAAAGGGATTTACCAGCTCGACGGTATTAACCGAAGCGTACCCAATACCGTCATCGGACGAATCATCCATCACCGGGCGGATCCGAGGAGGGACCCCCATCTCCGGGGGCATGAAATCGCCGAGAGTGCGGGATAGTGGCGGAACCGGCGGGGCGCGCTCTTCCTTCTTGCGCTGCCGCCGTTTGCTCCTCTTGGAAGAGGCAGGCTGGGACGACGATGCCGAAGCAGCACCCGCAGGTTCTGGGGGATCAGGCTGATTCAAGCGCGCACGGATGATTCCATGGGCGCGAATGGTCGTCTTGCGGGCCATCCAGTTATTGTACTTCTGGGATCCGCGGTCGGAGACCAGCTGCCATTCGTCCTCGTTTCCACTATCGTCATCTGATCCCACGAATACGCCCGCCACTTGTGCTGGAGCTGGGCCCAACCTGATTACATTGTTGTTAATCTGGTCTTGGAGCCAATCCTTAAACACATAGCACCGCTGGATGGTGTGCCCCAGGGCCCGATGGTAGGGGCAGTAGCGGGGGTTATTCGTAAGATGTGCCTCCTCTGGCCTCCAACACTCAGGCAATCGCACAATTCTCTGCTCCAGGGCGCTCCGGAAATAACCGGGGACCAGATCCTCGTGGAATGAGTAGTTCAGGTGTCGCGGGCCCCTGGGAGCGTGGTCTTGACGAGGGGCTGGAGGGGCCGGCCGAGGAGGTGGACCCTGATTATCTCGCCTGGGTTGCGGCGGTACATTACGCGGAGGGGCCGGCCGGTTCTGAGGCTGCCGCTGCTGGGCCGGGAACTGAGCCCGTGGAGGCGGATTCCTGTGAGGCTGTGGAGCTGGCCTCACCGGCAGCAGCTCCAACGGCCTGGGGGCCTCTATCTGGGCGACAGCAGCGGGCTCAGCCCTGCTGACTCTCCTTGCAGGAATCATTGGAGGCAGCGGGTGTGCCTGGCTGGCCTGTTGCAGGGCTTCATCAAGACGTTGAGCTTTGTCCGAGAAGTCCCTGAACCCTCCGGGGTAATTCTGAGTGATCAGGGAAGGGACCAGCTCGGTCTTGACGTTCCCGACGCACATTGTCAGCAACTGCTCCTGAGTCAATGGCATGTCAAGGGAATACGTGAGACCCTTCCATCGGGCGACGAAGTCCGCGACTCGCTCATCAGGCCTCTGCTTGCACTTGAAGAGGTCTGCGATACTTGTCTTCCGGGTCGTGGAACTGAACTGGTAGAGGAACTGTCTACGGAGGTCCTCCCAGCTGGTTACCGACCCGACGGGGAGCTGGCTGTACCAGACAAATGCTGGCCCTTCCAGTGTCTGAACAAAGCAGCGAAGCTTAGCGGCCTCCTGCTGCGCCGGAGTCCCCAACATAGGCCCGCACCTCGAGTTGAAGTGGGCTAAATGCTGTGGCGGATCTCCAGTTCCGTTGAAGGGGGCGAAAGTGGGATTCCCGAATCCCGGAGGCGCCGACATGTCATCCACCCATGCTGGGTAGGGCTTGCCGTCCGGTGGGATCGCCACCTGCCGAGTCTCCAAGGCTTCCAAGCGGGCAATGAGTGCCGCCATCGGATCGTCCGGACATGGGTTCCAGTCCTGGCGAGGATCTCTAACCACGAGCGCATTGCATGGCCCTTCAATCGGGTCGTCGACCGGGTCGTCGAACTCGGCAGCTCGTGGGATGGCGGGCGGAGCGGCCCTAGGGGCAGCGGGAGGAATCCGAGCGGGATCTCTCAGGTAGTCACGCCGCTCGGGAGGGTGTGGCGAAACATACCGCGCCCTCTTGCCATAGGCAATGGCCTCTCTCCTGTCGGAGAACACGGCGTAATCACGGTTGCCCGGGAGGGTCTCATCGAGGAGCGGTTGTTCCGGTCCCTGCGGTCCTGGCCTGGGATCACCGTAGTCAGGCCGCCGTTCTGCAGCGCGCTCGGCGAGGAGCTGGTCAACCAGCTTCTTCTGTTCGGCGAGCTGCTGACGTAGCGTAGCCTTCTCGGGATCCTCCTCTGCCCTCTGCATGGAGGCAGATGGGTCGGCGGGCCTTATAGCCTCACTGTGCTCTTTTCCTTTGCTGACGTTTCGGCTCAACGTCAGTGCTTCAGTGGGTGCGGGGAGCCCCAGGAGGTTCCTCTGATGACGAGTAACTCTCACCGATGGATCTGACGACGGCTTGTCTTCGGGGGGGAAGCCCCCGTCGAGAAGTTCCAAGTCGTTCCCCTCTCCCGACAGGTCAGCCATATTGACTGTTTCTGTCCCTGGGGATATACCCTCAGGGCCACCCAGCGAATCGGGCTGTCGGCGAATCACACTGAAGCGTAGGGCAGGGTACTGCCCCCATCCACGGATATACACGTGGGGAGTGGCTTCCTCGATAACTTTGCGGAGTACTTGAAAACACTCAACGTATCGTTGTTGGAGGGCCTCGTGGTGCTCAAATGACCCGGGGTGCCGAACCGCGGGGAGCATGGCCAGGTCAATTTGACGGCACTGCTCACCAATATCCTCCAGGTGCGATTGACACCCGGGGTATGGCATTTGTAGGTGGCGAAGACAGGAGCGAGTCTCCCGGAGAGTTCGGCGGAAGCATTCGAACTCATCCGTGGTGAGCGATTCGGGTGCATCAAAGCCCGGTCCTGCGACTGGCCAAAACTTCTCAGGGAAGTGGCCCTCTGCAAGGACGGTCCAGAAGCTCCACGACTCAAACTCGGGACCCAGATCTCCTTGGTCCTCTTCCATGGCTGGGAACGGACGGGGAACTGGTAGTGGTGCCGAGGCGGGCTGCCGGGCTGACGGGCTGGCCAGCGGTGAATACGGCGAGCAGGCCGATTGGCCTCCATATCCCGGGCCGCCCTCTGAGGGTGGCGGTGCCCTGGCTACCACATCATGATAGGACGGGCCGGCGAGCGAACATCCTGCCGTAGCATCGGTGCTCGCCGAGGGCGCACCAAATCGTGGTTCGACCGTCGATCCCCAGAAAAAGTCTCCGGCTTCTCCGATCGAGACGGAAGGCACTTCCGGAGGGGCCGGTACCAACCGCAAGCTTGATCCTTGGGGGTCTACCAGGCCCTCGTTACTCCGGATATACCTTCGGAGAGAAGCGGGGATCACATCGATCTCGCTCTCGGGGAGCACGAGGCTGACGTGCCGCATTCCTACCCCTGCCCTTGACTGGCGGGATTGGGGAAGGGGCTCTGTCGCCGAATCGTACTCCGCCTCTGAGTCAGAGAAGCAAACCGGTCGGATCTCTGTCCGGAATTCCGTAACATTCTTCCCTCGGCGTCGACGCCTTGCCTTCCTGCCCCTGGGTGGTTCTTCGGGGCAGGGCTGATCTCTGTCCTGGCGTCCTCCGGCCGCACTGGTGCTGGGGCCAAGAGGACTGGGAACCAAGGTGCGAGGGGCACCGGGACAGATATCAAAGGGGACGCGGGGAGAGATGATTCCGGGCAGGCCTCCGGGCCGGGATCGGAAGGTGGGATGACCCATGCCCCCTGGATCGGCCACATAGAGTAGATCCTGCCGGTGAATAGCGCTACCGCGAGGTGGTCCGCGGTGGCTACTGCCAGTGCCAGCAACCGGGAGAGTCGACCCAACCTGCCTTTGGGGTGGTCGGGGCCTCGATCCAGGTCGGGCATAGGAGTTCCCCTGCTCAGGATGCGCAGAGGCCTGGCGACTGGAGCCAGCAGTGGCTTGGGCCAATGCGGCCGCTGTTGCTAGAGCCCCAAGGTGGGCATCCTCTTCCGCTCGTGCCCGACGTTGGCGTCGAGACAGACGAGTCGGGATGAGCTGCGCGGGCAGGTGGAGAGCCCGCTCTTCGACTGGAGAGGCCTGGCGGCGGTGTTGCCGTGGCCTGGCGGGAGTCCTTACCGTAGATCCCTGGAGCGAATCCCGGATAGGGTGATCCCGGGCATCTTCCACCTCATCCTCATAGGGAAGGGAACTATCAGAGCGCTCCGGGGATAAACTCCCGAAGCGATTGGACGTTGAGGTAGGCAGCGGTGCCTCCCTGCGCGGCCCTCGGGGGCGGCGGTGGTGGCGAGGCGCAGCCTCCTCAAGGTCTAGGCGAGCCATTTCCCTAGTGGGGATGACTCCCTCTTCCTCGTATCTCCGCACCAGGGTGTTGATCAACCTTCTCTGGATGACCTTCGAGGGGGAGAGAGGGCGTGGTCGTCCCGCAATTGCGGCTGCTGGGACGACTGTGGAACGGGCAGGACCGCGCGGAGTAGCCGCGTCGGTGTTTCCCCTATCCCTGCGCCAGTGGGCGGGTGGCGATCGGGCACTGGATCGGGCGACCTGATTTCTGAAAGCAGGGAGAAGAACCCATTAACACTGACAGGAAAAAGGAATCGACAACCAACCATTAGCGCCACGACGCCTTCCGTGGGGGGAACCCAGGCCCTCGACGTTGCGAGACGGAGTGCCCGATTTCACTTCCCCAGCCCCTGGCGGGTAAGACTGAATGCTTGGCCGGGCAACATGCCGGTCTTCCAACACCTCTGAAAGCCATCGGTCTTCGTATCGAGGAGAAGAGATTCACGTCGGGTTCACCATTTTTCTGTTTCGGTGCGGATGTGCGTCGGGTTACGCTGTTCCGCCAGGACGCGTTCGCGCGTGTACCCGTCAACCCGAGGGGATGGGCGCGCGGCTTGTGGTCCCGCAGTCCCGCTTTCCAAGGGCGGGCGGCATCCGTCCCTTATTCAGGGGCGTCTGCTCCTTGATCGAAACCGGGATGATGGGATGTCGGCTCCTCCTTCCTTGGACGTCTCCTCGGAACTCGTCGCCTAATCCGGGTCTCCCTCATAGACTTAAGAATGTTCGTGAATCTCGTTCCCGGCGCCATATCTTCATGGACACCGGTTAATTACGCTGCTTCCGCCCGGACGCTCCAAGGAGTCTGGGCGGGGCAGCAACCTGCAGTGAGAAGGCCGGGTGGCTCTGGGTGCTGGGAGCGTGTCGTAACACTGCGGCTCTGCACGTATGTCTTCCATCCCTAATAGGGCTTCTCGAAGGCATGATGGCCTGAGGCATCCCGTACTGGGTGCGGGGAACTGTGTCACCTGAGGTTTTCCTCAGCTTCCCATGTTTAACACAGGGTATGCCGCGAGTTTAACGTCCAGCGGGGACGGCATCGGACCGATCAACACGAAAAGTGGATCAGATGACAGAACCCCTTGCGGGGAACCTCCGACGCTGGGGCCAGCACATGGGCGGCTTCCCAAGTAACGTGGAGTGGAGTGAAGTGGCATGACCCCACCGGGATGTGGCGGCCCGGGTAAGGATCAGGATGGATGATGGAGTGGAGAGCTTGGACCCCGTAGGGGCTTCCTACGTACCGCGTGTTAGCACGGATCAAAGTCAACGTAGTTCGGGTATACAGTTTAACGTCATGCTGGACGTCGGCAAGCCGACTCACGAAGAGGTCGAGGCCGCCGGGCGGAGGATTGAACCGAACCACCTCGCACATAGGGGGATGGAACGGCCGGGTGGATCACAGTTTCACGTCATGCTGGACGATAAAAGGAGAAATGGAAAAGGGGGGCTGTGGGGAGGCACCGTGGAGATACACACGGGCAGTCTCCCACAGGGGCGGATTCATAGGTGAATCGACGCAAGCGTGAACCCTGGAGGGGTCCACTGATGGACGAACCGACGTAAACACGACCGGGACGACCAGGTGGCGGGCTTGGACCTCAAGAAGGCTTCCTACGTACCCTGTTTAGAAGACAGGGATCAAAGTCCACGTAGTTCATTCTGTCAGGACTTACGCACTCGAGGCAGCCCGGATGCGGCAAAACTCAGTTGGAAGGGACTTGGACCGAAAGCAGAAGACACCTCGATCCCAGTCACACCCTCTACTGGCTTCGGCAGTGGGGAGGCGCAATGGAGATACACATGTGCAGCCTCCCACGAGAAACTAGGGGTTTGTAATACCCTGCCCCCGTAGGGAAAAGCCACTCCCATTAAATCGTTCCAAAAGCGGGACAATCCCGACATCCCTGCAGAGACGAGCGGGTGGGGGCCACGTCCAAACCGGGGGAGACCCTGCGTGCAGAGCACGGGATCGGATTATGCGGACGGTTTAGCGTCTTGCCAGACGAAGTACAGTTTAACGTCGTGTGTTGAGGACGAAGCGGACGGTTTAACGTCTTGCCGGACGAAGCACAGTTTAACGTCGTGTGTTGAGGATGAAGCAGACGGTTTAACGTCTTGCCGGACGAAGAACAGTTTAACGTCGTGTGTTGAGGACGAAGCGGACGGTTTAACGTCTTGCCGGACGAAGCACAGTTTAACGTCGTGTGTTGAGGACGAAACACTTGGCAGTTTAACGTCTTGCAGCGCGGACGATGGGGGCTAGGCAGTTTAGCGTCGTGCAGCTTGGACGGATGTGCAGTTTAACGTCATGCTGGACATATGGGCAGTTTAACGTCATGCTGGACGAATATGCAGTTTAACGTCATGCTGGACGAATATGCAGTTTAACGTCATGCTGGACGAATATGCAGTTTAACGTCATGCTGGACGAATATGCAGTTTAACGTCATGCTGGACGTATATGCAGTTTAACGTCATGCTGGACGTATGACTGCCGCCGATGGGTCCGTGTCACTTCGCACGAGCCTGGAAGGCTGCACGGGAAGACAACGCACGGTTCGGGCACCCAAGATGAGGATCATCGGGCGCCACGCAGGCGGGTACCCTCAGGGGGTCAAGGGAGGCGACCCTGGCGGATTGCGTGCAAAAGAGGAGCTTTGCGCGCAAAACCGCGGGTCGGCGCGCAAAATGGTGGGCTGGCGCGCAATTGGGCCAGCGCTTCGCGCGCGGATGATTGGGATTGCGCGCACCGGGCTTCGGGTAGCGCGCGGGGGCAACGGCTCATTCTCTAACGAACGGCCACTTTGAAAATGGGGGGTGCGCGCAATCGGGCTGGATTGCGCGCACCCGGGGGCAATTGCGCGCAAGAGGATTCTTTTGCGCGCAAAGGCCTTTGGGTTGAAATTTATTCAAAGGAAATGAGCCAAGGGGATTGCGCGCGATGGCGGACCCCAAGGCTCTATTGCGCGAAAGAAAGGAGGTTACCTGAAGATCGGCATTGCGCGCGGAAGGGGTTGGATTGCGCGAACGAGCGATGCTTCGGATTCCGGCAACCTTCAAAACGTTGGGGGTCGCCTTATATTTATAGGCAACCCCGGGCGCGGAATCCGGTCTCGGGCGCGCAATTCGCCTCGCGGGCGCGGAATCAGGACCCAGCGCGCAAAGGAGCCGCGCAGGCCGCGGGCGCGCAAAATAGCGCGCCGGCCCAGCGCATTGCGCGCATCCCGGGAGGATTGCGCGCCGCGACTCAACTTTGCGCGCGAGCCTCTGAAATTTCGCGCAAGTCCTCCGGGCCCTCCGGAACGTGCCTCTGACTCCAAATATCACTTCGCTTTCCGCATCCGGAGCTTCGTTTGGGAACAACGGACTTTGCCGGCGTCTACAGACATCCTACTGGGCTTTTATCTTACACTCTACATACACCCTTGGGTGTATGTAGATTCTGTTTCTTCTGCATTCTAGGTTTTGACTTAGTGCTCATCGATGGTGGTTCAGGTTTTAGTTGGTCTTTTCATGCAGAGTGGTGCTGATGTGGCCTCTCTTTTGTCAAGAGGTTTGAGTATGATTTTTAGGTTCTGTTGTCGTCTTTTATTTTTAGTTATAGGGTTGAATTGTAGACTTTAAACCAATTCATAGTTTAAAGGCATGTTTGGTTTTCTATTTCTAGTTTCAGTTTATATATCTGGTTAGTTGTTTTTCTGTCTTTTATTTCGGGTAAATCATTCCCATGTAATGTGTGATACCCGGGCACTTGTGCCAGCCCGTGGGGATTGGGAACGCCCTTAGGGCCATGTCAGAGACCGGGTCGGGCATCGGGTCAGATGGCGACCCGGCCTGGTTCGTGACAGTTCAGTTATTTACCTTTCTATATTGACTATTCTCATTGATTATTTATTTTATTCTCTATATTTTTCCATTACTGAGCATTTGAGCTCAACCTTATTATGTTTCTTTCCCCATGAATCAAAGAAGTGTACTATAATATATATGTAGGGATTCACTAGATGTAATAAAGTTACCCTTGAAGTTATTTATTTATAAAGATGATAACAATTAGGTTGTAATTAGGTACTAATTTGTAATACAAGTCTCATTTATGTATCTAGTTTACCAATAATAATAAACTAAATATCATTTGCTATTTGATTCCTTGTAATCATACCAATTTAATTTGTAGTAGACACTGGATCTAGGAAATCTGGGGTTGGGTCGCTATAATTTTGAGCACCGAAGAGTAAAAAATGGTACTATTACTTGAAAAAGGTCATGAATAACCATAGGAGAAGAAAATTGAAGGGTTGACAAAAAAATAGTCATATAAATTCCATTAATGGAATTTCAAGAATGAGGAATCGTGGTTATCATGAGATTTTGAGATAAATACATAAAATACCATAACATTCAAGTGAAAATAAATAAATGAATAAATTATGTGTATCATATTTAAATCCACATAAAACAAGTGGAAATACAAAAATATATAGTAAAAAATGATTAACACATAAGTATTAAGAAAATCATGAAGGAATGTGTTATATAAAAATTACATAAGTATTAAGACAACGTGAATATCATATATATCATATAAAAATAGTGTGTCCATCATAATTCCCAACCATGAGAGGTGATAAAAGAAAAAATTAATGACATCATTTCACAAAGTGGTAGTTCTCCACACAAGAACTGTATGTTAGTTACCCATTTGAGGGAAGTGTGTGTAGGTGTAGGCTAAACTATTAACATAAAAATATATCAGTATATTGAGGATAATTATTTTATTATATAAGTATGATATATAAATAATTGAAGTGGTGAATAAGTAAATGAAAGAAATGTGATCATTGAAAAAGGTTACCTCTTATTTGGGTGACTCCTTTTGATTTATTCCAAAAGAGTTCCTGGATTTGATTTCTGCATATGGTGAGGATTCTAGGATAAGGGTAAGGATTTTGGAATCTTATTTAGGAAGGTTTTTAGTGATACAAATGGAATAGAAGGTGTTAATAAGGGGTATGAGTTAGTTCTTTTTATAGTGGAAGAGGAGTGAAATTCTTGTAAATTTTTGAAAAGGGAATTACACCCATGTTTTTCCCATGTAAAGTGTATCTAATAATGATCAAAATTATATTAAAGGGAGTATAGGTTTGAAATATGAACAACCAATGGATTTTTGACAAGTGCCTATGTAATGACCCTGATTTCCTTATGTTATTCCTTTGTAAAAATCAAGAGCTTGTTCCATTACTTTGGGAAAATCTAGTGCTTATGGTGTTCTTTGGGATCGTAGTAGTCTGTTTTAGGAGTTTGCAAAAAATATTGGTTCACAAAATGGTTTCACAGAAATGGTGGCACCATGATAGTGGCACACTGAAATGGTGGCACAAAAACAGTGGCACCGAAATGGCCCTACAAAAAAATGGTGGCACTATAATGGTGAAACTGTAACGGTTTCACCATAATGATGCAACCATAACAGTGGAACTATAACATTCACACACAGAAACAGTGTCACCATAACAATAGCACACTGAAATTGTGTCTCACCCTTTTCCAAATTTCTAGCTTTCTATGTTTTTCCAATTTCACCCCTATTATGTTTTGTTTGTTGTAAATCGTGTTTAGAGCTTTTTTTGGGAATTTTTAAGGACATTTCAATGGGTAATAATTATATAATTAATATCCTAACACTTTGGGGAATTTGAGATACTCAAATTTCCTGATCTTGACCTTGATCCCATGTTAATGGATTTTGAAACCATTCTTCCTTTGATATATGATCTGGCTCTTCAAAGACAAGATCATCCTTTCCCAATGTGTTTTCCATTATCTCTTAGTGAATCTAGATACTTATTCTCTAGAGGAGTCATGTGCATGTGGCAGAACCCACCCTTTCTCAGTTTTCTTTGAGTTTCATACTGCTCGTGTGATCCCATATTCTTAGTGTAAAGAGGATCTTTGGTTTTTTTTTGTTTCAAGTAGGGATTATTCCGCATATCTTTATTTTTGTATCATGCAGGATGGGTGTACTAAAGATTACTTATGAAGAATGGGTGAATAATTTCGTAAAATGATTAATAAATAAATGGGGATATAATGATCATAAGATAACGATGATCAATGAAATAACATGCTGGGAGTGGATTGATGTTGATCGCCTATTTTATTTTTTTATCCTTGTTGATGATGTGATCTATTGTGACTATAAGGCCTTTTGAAAATCATTTAAATTGGTGTTATTTGTCTATGCATGGGTGACACTTTATAACTATTGTTGTTTCCTTATAAACAATTGGTGTAAATACTAATATGACTAATCTTGTATACCCAGTTAAATGAAATGGATGACCCATGATAAAAACCCTTGTGTGATCACCCCTATCTATCAAAGTGGATTAAATAACATTATTTACCAAATATGAATACATCACGATTGATAGGTGTGGTTGTGTACTGTGTTCATCTGGGTTTTGTGACATAATGTGGGTTGTGTGGTGCTGCTGTTGGGAGCACAATTTTGGGTATAGGGGTGGGAAGGGGAGTTGGTTATGTGATAAGGGAGTGTTATGTGTGTATAGTGGGGATGTGGTCAAATAATATTTGTTGTGGGATTTATTTGTGGGGACAGTACGAGTGGTGTGTTAGAATCTCAGGTTGAGAGACTGATTGATTGTGGAATGGATGGAATTATAGGCAGTGGAACTGCCTTTGTTTGTGTTTTGGCCATCAATCAACATTGGGTAGTGGGACTACAATGTAGTTAAGGACTTGTTATGAAGTGGGACTGTAGCTGGGAAATGTTGGGGAAGCAGAGCTGCCGGTTTGGTTAGTTTCATAACATCATGTTAATAGGTGTTCCTGGTGTGGTGTTGTTGTGCTGCGGGGCAACTGGGTTTGGTTGTAGGGTCATGACTATGTGGTATAACATTGAAGAATGATAGTTGATAGTGGTTGAATGGGTGTATAGGGAGGGGGGTGGGTTCACAGTGGGAATGAAGGTTGGTTGTTCTCTATTTTTTATGAAAGGGTGTTAAAATGGAAATGTTCAAACTTGGTCTCCCTTCCCTTGTTCAATGATTGATGTACCAAAAAATAAAGTGGGTGTGTGGGGGTGTGTTTATTTAATCAAGCTATTCCCCTCTTGAGGATGATGTAGATGTTGTGCTTGGTTTTTTTCCCATGTAGTGTTGGAATAAATTAAAGTGAACCCATAATAAACAAATGGAAAATAGTTGAATAAAAAAGGGGTTGGTTTTATGGTTTTGTGGTGGCTGTTTGTGTGGTTGTGCATATAGGGGTAACAGAAAATATAGATTTGTGTGGGTTGATTATTTTTTTGGATCCATTGGTTTGGATGAGGGTTTGTTTACTTATATGTATAAATATTAGCTCTTTGTGTTTTCTATATGCACCCCACACTTGTTGAGCTTCATGTGACGAACACCCCCATTTCACAGGGGACAGTGTCTTTCCCAACATCCTAGTGGGAGGACAGATGGATGGTTGCTGACTTTCTTCCTCGGACCCTCTTCCAGGCTCTTACCGATGGATTTTATCTTGGAAGGATATAATATATTGAGGCTTACCATATTCCAAGATCCATTGGGTTGGTTTTTTTGTGGATGAGGGGTCCCGGTGTTTGTGGGCCAGGATTGTTTTCCAAAGTGTCTTTATGATGAGGCCCAGGTGTTGTTGGGTGGGAGGCATGGTTATTGTAGCCCATGTGTCTACCAGTGAGATGTGTGGTGTGGTTGTGGCCTAGGTGTCTACTGGTGGGGTTTATGTGTGGTTTGAGTCCCAAGTGTGTGTGGGAAGGTTGTGGTAGTGGGTATACATTTTGGAATAGTGGTAGAGTCAAGATGTTCGCCATTATGAATGAGTAGATAACTAGTGGGAAAGTGGTGTGATGTACCCAAATGTTGATGTTCTTATACAAATTAACTTTAATTGAATTATTTGGTGAGGCTGGGATGGTTAATACTCATTGGTAGGTGCTTTTAGGTTGTATTGTTTTCTCATAGTGGAATTAATATGTTCCCCCACATTTGCACAAGTGAATTTAGTGTTTCTACGAGTTATAGTTGTATACTCAACCTACATTTCTAAAACTCTTTTCAAGATTCCAAGAGGAATTTGTGGACTGTGATGGACTTTACTAGCTCGGAAGTCAGGATAGTTGTTGTGCTGTCTCTTATTATCTTTCTTTTGGTGCTTGTTTTGGTGCTTTGGTTGTACTCGGGTTTCTGTTTACATTTAAATCATCCATGGGTGGGATTTTGGTTCCCTTTTTATAAATGTTTGGTGTTGTTTGGGATTTTTACCATATTATCCCTTGATATTTTTACATTAAAAAGGGGAATTCCTTCTATTTTATGTAAAATTATATACCCTTGGTGCTAGTCACCACTTCAGGGCCAATAAAGGTGGGACCTAACAGTCATTATCTCTCCTACATATTGAAGAATAAAGGGAATGGAACTTTTCTACCACTTCCCTAATCTGGAGGAAAGCGGGTCATAATAGAATGGTATCAAAGGCTTAAGGTTGAGATATAGGATGGAGTTCAGAGTTAGGATAAATGATTATTGCATTGGATGGTAGGGAAACTGTGTTAGAAAATCATGGTGTATGAAATTGGTTAGGGAAGACTAGATAGGACACATAATTTTAACACCCTACCATGATCTGATGCAATGAATCTGGACCTACTAAACGACTAAGTTAGGGTATACTGATTGAAGGGTAGAGGATGTAGGAAAGGTACATGCATCTTAATGAAATGTTTATTTGTGTGTTTTTGGAGTTTTGGGAATTTATTTTAAATAAAGAGTTAAAATAAATCTTTAAAGAAATGTTCCCTTCTACCTGGGCTTAGGAGTTCATTATTTAACCTTTTTCAACTATGGAATCTAGACGTCATCCACATGTGGTACGAGAAGTTGAGGCCTAGTAGGATGGCTTGGTTGATCAGTGGAGGGCTGATCGATAGGAGGAAGATGACTTGTGGCAGAAAAACCTTTCTGCTTTCCAGCGGTATAACATAGGGATGTACGAAGGAAAAATTTCAGAGTTAGAGATGGAGGGATGTATTTAGGACCTGAAAATCCCTTTTACCTTGATCTGTGCTTTGAGGGAGTACTGGGTTCCTCTGGCAGGGAGCCAGATGCGAGGAGTGGCATGTTAGTGGTTGATGCTTTACCTCAAGGAGAGGAAGGAAACTGATGTCTTATGGGATGACTTTGAGGAGTTTTGGTAGAGATTCTTTCCTCGAATATGAAGGGCAAGAAGAGGCAGGAGATTCTCTCCCTCTATCAAGGGTTTATGTTGGTGACAGAACTAGGGATCAAGTTAATGTATTTTCAACACTTTTCTTTAGATCTCTTTCTAGATGAGGAGTTGCGGGCAATACGCTTGGAGGCGGCACTCCGACCTTCTCTTCAGTATGTCGTTATGCCCTTTTCCATACCGACATACTTGGATGTTTAGAAGAAGGGTGAAGTAGTGAAGAGGATGCACTCGCAGTGGAGGCATGACGGCCACAAGGAGAGTACGTAGGATTAAGAGGCACAGATGTGTGCCTAGTACCCAGATTTGTTCTAAGTTTTGTTTTTGTGTTTTATATTTTTGATTTGTTTTATGATGTAATGCTTGTCCTCGGTTTCTATGAGATGAATTGTTTCCTTGTTCTCAGTTTTGTGTGGAAAGTCCTGACTATGGGAAGGGGAGGACCTAATCCCTAATCATGATGTATTAATGTAGATGAGATAAAACCCATGTGGGTGAGTCAGTGTAACCCATAGAGGATAGTATCTTAACATGGAGGAAGGTTCTCCCTAATCCATTTGTATGGATGGTGTGATTTTGGTGTTTACATAGTTTTTAGGGGAAGTGGGTCTTTATTGTTTCTAACATTGTTAATGAGATAGTTTTCAAATAGGATTCCATGAATGTAAGGGTTTTCTCCCCAGTTTTCAAACAATGCAGGCTGGTTTGTTCCTGAGAGGCATCATATGGGGTGGTTGTTTAGAACCCATTTTTTTATGAGTTTGGTTTTAAATTATTGAGGAAGAGAATAGATTTATAGGTATCTGATGTAATGACTTATATTTACCTGGTACATTTATTTGTGATAATACAGTGCTTATTCCATTCCTTTGTGATAATCCAATGCTTGTGGTGTTATTGGGGGTCACAGTGGTTTGTTTCGGGAGTTTTCAAAAATCAAAGTTCACCAAATGGTTTCATCTAAACAGTGTCACCATAGTGGTCATACACTGAAACGATGGCACCATAATTGTCACACACTGAAATAGTGGCACCATAACGGTCTCACATTGAAATAGTGTCTCACCCTTTTCCAAATTTCTATTTTCCTGAGTTATTCCTGCTTTTCCCCTTACATTTTGTTTGATGTAAACCGAGTTTAAATCCTTGTTTCGGCCTTGTTAAGGGATTTTCATAGGATATTAAGTATATATTTAATATATTAACACTCCAAGGACTTTTAGATACTCAAACCACCTAATATTTACCATGATCCCGCGTTAATGGATTTTGAATCAATTCTTCCTTAAATATAGGACCTGGCTCTTAAAAGCTGTGATTTTCCGTTCCCAGTATGTTCTCCATTAATTATTGGTACTCTTAGATCCTTAATCTCTAGAAGAGTCATGTGACTAAGAGTTATTCCCCTCTTTCTTAGTTTTATTGAAGTTTTTTTGTTTCTTACACGACCCCCTATTCTTGGTGCAAAGAGAAGTTTTGGTCATATGTTGTTTCAAGTAGGGATTATCCCGCCTCTCTTTATTTTTGTGTCAAGTAGGGTGGGTTTACTAATGATTACTTCTGAATAAAAAGTGAATAATTTATTAAAAGTGTAATAAATAGTAGGGGATATAATGATCATAAAATAATAAGGGTCAATGAAATAATGGGCTGGGAGTGGATTGATATTGATCAACTATTATATTTTGTTATCCATGATGATGAAGTGATCTCTTGTGGATTTAAGGCCTTCTTAAAATAATGTCTCATCATGGTCTGTGTTTGTGCATGGGTGATGCTTTATAAATTTTATTATTTTCTTATAAATAATTTGTGTAAATTCTAATCTAACTAATCACGTATATCTGATTAAATGAAATTTATTCCCCAGGATGAAAATCCTTGTTTGATCACCCCTATTTATCAAATTTGATTAAAGAATATTTTTTAATAAATCCAAATATATATATTTTTTATAGGTGTGTCCATGTGATGTGTTCTATTGGGTTTTGTGAATTTGTATGGCATGTGTGGTGCTGTTGTTGGGAGCACAATTATAGGTACATGGGTGGATAGAGGAGTTGGTTTTGTGAGAATGGTGTGGTATGTGTGTGTAGAAGCGATGTTGTTTAATTGTAGTTGTTGTTGGATTTTTGTGTGGGGAGTTTGAGTGGTGTGTTGGAATCTTAGGTCGAGAGACTGATTGATTGTGGAATGGATGGACTTGTAGGCATTGTGACTACCTTTGTTTGTGTTGTGTCCATCAAGCGACATTGGGAAGTGGAACTGCTATGTGGTTATGGACTTATTATGTAGTGGGACTGAATTTGGGAAATGTTTTGGAAGTAGGTCTACATGTTTGTTTTTTTGTAACTTCATATTAATAGGTGTGTCAGGTGTGGTGTTGTTGTGCAATGGGGCTGCCGGGTTTGGTTGCGAGGGCATGACTATGCAATATAACTTTGAAGAATGACAGTTGGCAGTGGTTGAATGAGTGTCTTAGGAAAAATGGGGTGTGTATTGTGATTGTCGTTTGGTTTTTCATTATTGTTTTTATGAATGGGTTTTAAAATATAAATGTTCTAGCTAGGCCCCATTCCCTTGTAAAATGATGGCAGTACCAAAGAACGAAGTGGGTTGGTTGCTGTGTGTTTAGTTAAACCGTATCTTCGCCTCTTAAGGTAGTTGTAGATATTCTGATTTTTAGTTTACCTAGGTAGTTCTAGAATAAATTAATGTGAACCCTAAATGAATAAATGTAAAATGGTTGAATGAAAAATGGGTTGGGTTTATGCTTTGGTGGTGCCTATTTGTGTGGTTGTGCATATAGGGGTGGCGGCAAATGTGGATCTATGTGGGTTGATTGTTTGTTTTGGGACCTGTAGGTTAAGATGAGTGTTTGTTTACCTATATGTATAAATTATAGTTCCTTGTGATTTCCATATTCATCCAACCAATGTTGAGCACCATGTATCGAACACATCCATTTCATGGGGGGGGGGGGTCTTTCCCAACATCTAGGTGGGAGGATGGATGGCTGGTAACTAAATTTATTGCTCGCACAATCTTTTGTGTTATTACCAATTGAGTGTATCCAGGAAGGCTGTAATGGCTTGAGTCTTACCATATTCCAAGATTCTTAGATAAGGTTTTTTATGGATGAGGGGCCCAGGTTTTTGCGGTCTAGGATTGTTTTCTCAAGTGTCTTCTGGATGAGGCCCAAGTGTCTTCAGGTGAGAGGTGCAATTATTATGGCCTAGGAGTCTGTGTGTAAGATGTGTGGTGTGGTTGTGGCGCAAGTGTCTGTGGGAAGGGTTTGTGTGTGTTTTGAGGCCCATGTGTGTATGGGCAGGTTGTCGTAGTGTAACAGCATTTGGGAAGAGTGGAAGTGTCAAGACATTAGCCATTAGGAATGAGCAGTTAACTAGTGGGAAAGTGGTGCGAGGTACCCAAATGTCGATGTTCATAAACAACTTTACTTGACTTTCATTATTTGTGGGGTGTTCTTTATAGAGGTTGGGCTGGTTAGTACTACTTGGTAGGTTCTTTTAGGTTCTATTGTTTTCCCATATGGGCATTAGTATGTTCCCCCACTTGTGCACAAGTGGATTTAATTTTCCAGCTGGGTATACTTGTATACTCACCCTATGTTTGTAAAACTATTTTAGGTTTCCAAGAGGACTTTAATGATCATATTGTACTGTACTAGCTTGAGCGTTGGGATAGTTGTTTTGATTTCATTTAGTCTCTTTCTTTTGGTGCTTGTTTTTGTTCTTTGGTCGTACTTTCATCATAGTTTACATTTAAATCATGCATGGGTTCGATTTTAGTTTCATTTATATAAATGTTTGTTATTGTCTTATATTTTTACTATCTTACCTCCCAATCCCAATTACATTAAAAAGGGTAATGCCTTATCTTTTGTGTGAGATTCTATACCCTTGGTGCTAGTCGCCACTCCGAGGCCAATGAAGGCGGGACTCGGGGGGCATTATATCTCATTCATCTTGAAGAAGGAATAGAACAACAATTTTTTCCCCTTATATAATCTTGAGGAAGGCAGATCATGACATTCTAGTTCATTTTGGGCCTTAATTTTAAGGATTAGTCCTTTGCAAAGCTAATTTTTCGCTTAATTACTATAATTAATTTTAATCACTTCTCGAATATTTTTTGTTAAAAAATAAGGAGAACTTATTAGAAATTATAAATTATTCTTATTTAAAATATTTATTTTTCCAAATTTCAATCACAGAAGTGGTAGAAATTAATTTAAATTTAATCCCGCATATGGGATGACAAAACGGGTTTTTAAAGTAAAAACAGTCAAAAGTTTTGTAAGTCTTTATATCCAATTTCAATGTGAAATTGATTAAAATGAAATAAATTGGATTAATTTACATAAAATTGATATAAATAAACTTTAAAACCAATAAAAAAAATATAATTCAACCTTATAAAGAAATTAAAAGAAAAAACTATTTTTAATCAAACATCAATATTTTTTCACTATTCATAAAAAAATGAAATCTCACAGAAAAATACGTAAAATTAACCCAAAAATAACTTGTACGTTACTATTTAAAAAATTATGTTTATTTTAATATGTAAAATTTAAAAAAGTTCCAAAAATTAGATTTAAAATAGGTTCTCCATTAAAAGGTGATAAAATTTCCTTTTTAGAAAAATATAAATTTTAAGCATAAAAATGGATATATTCTTATCTTATGCTTATAAAACCAATTGGATGAATATAAAAAATATTTAATTTAATATATAATACATATATTTATTTAATATGATTCAATAATCGTAATTAATTTAATTTATTAGGATAAAACACCTTTGTAATCATAAAAATATTATCTTTATATTACATTTGTTGTTAGATTCATTTCTTATAATTTTATTACCAACGAATTCATATTATATTTGTGTAAACCATATATTTTCATAGTATAGTTTATAGTATTTGTAACATGTAATTTAATGACTAGGTTATATCTTATCATATTAAATAATATTAGTAGTATTGGGTAATACTCGGTCTTATGTGTAGTTCAAGCTATCAAACAAAGTCTTTATTGTGTGTAATAAAAGCTAATCTAGTATCACATGCATTGAAAGATATAAAGTATATTGAATTTAATATATTAAATATACCATAATATCTCTTTAGGTTATATTCCTTTCTACATTTGGGTTTTCATTTCATACATGCTATCAAATAAAATATACTCTTCGATTTTTTAGGGCGTTACATTCTCCTCACCTTAAATAAATTGTATCCTTGCAATTTAAACTCGATATTCACAATCTAGGTTTTTATATTTTAAAATTACTTTCCTAAAATCACACATTAGTTGAAGAGATAATAAAATTTCCTCTGTATAAGATATAATGATAAGTACAAAGGTAACGTGGAATAACATATAACTAGGTTTCTATGTATATTATTAGTGGAAAGTGAAAATACAGACTCAAAGTAAAAGCATAAATATTTTTAGTGAGTGATTGTGGTCATAAATCAAAAACAATTAAATGATCAATGGAAATTTTATGTCCTAAAATACATAAATCATTAATTATTTAAAATACCATCAGTTCAATAAAGAATAAGGTATTAGGATAACATTTTTGTTTTAAGATACTTTTTATAATGTTGGGGAATTATTTTGTTGACCAAGAATATAAGGAAATATACTTAATTGATAGGTTTCAATTTCATATGAAAAATTACATATTTTGGATATGCTTCGATCAAATTTGAATTCATCCCATGCTCCATGAAATGGATATCCTATAATGAACCCCTTTTTCCTTAATAACTAAAAATTTCTTTTAAAGGATCATAATACACATAAAATAAGTCTTTACACTTGTCTCAAACTATTTTCCCAAACTAATATGGTTAATACATTAATCTATAAAGATAAAAAGTAATAGTATTGGTTCATCATTAATATTTATTCAAAAAATTCTTTAAATAAAAAAATTCCATATTAACTACGACATTGCATAGGTCAGTGGTTGAAATTAAACCATTATCATCCTTCTTTCATGGGTTCATGTCGAATGGAATTTCAAGATTTGATAGGTTATCACCCAACATACAAGATTTCCTTTTCTAAAACCATATTAATATAATTCCTATGATATTTTTAGAAAATATTATGGAAATCCAAAAAAAAGGTTTATCACTAAATATCCTTTTTACGATGGTTTTCAACACAACATCAATATTTAAATACTTCATCAATTCTATTTCGACACATGTCCTTATTTGGTATATGTTTTAACCTCGTTCATTAATTATCACTATCTATTCAATTCCTTCATAATGGTTTGTAAATAAAATTTAAATTATCCTAATCATATCCCCTATGAGTTTCAAACTAGGTGAAAATTAAGGCTTGTTATCATGTACCAGGTTACACACAAGTCAAGCCTGATGCACCTTTTTATAGTTGTTACACCTAGGTACATATGTGATGGTATCATGTCCACTTGTAGTATCTAGATATGGATGTATTTCTTGGAAGACCCACACAATATCTACCGTACCAAAATTATAGGATTTTCGTCTATAATCACCCTCAAAGTCTACCTTTGGGCTATGCTCTATAATTTATTTTTTCCAAAATATAGTTCCCAATGTTGTTACTAAACATTCTTTAATACGAGCTATAACGACCCAACCACATAATGCCCAGAGCTGGTGTTGTGCTACCATTATATGGGCATAACTACAAGTTCATTGCTTCTTAAAGGACCTAATAGTTTATTAGTCTTGATAAACTAGATACATACATGAGTGTTGTATTTCAAATGAAAAAAAATTACAACATAATTTTTTTTCTATGGAGGATATCTTTATTGCACATAGAATATCCTTGAATATATTTTTTTAGCACACTTTAGCAAATCTTGGGGAAAATAAACACAATAAGAGTGAGCTCAAATTCTGAGTTAGGGTAAGTACATTGGAAGCAATAATGAATCAATTAGAATAATCAATATGGAAAAGTAAATAATAGAAATAACATGCCTTGTAGTCTATAACTAAGAAGGAAGAGAGAAAATAATATGGAATGGTAAATAACTAAAAACACATGCCATTTAATCAATGAAATGAGAATGAAATTCATCCAAAGATAATGTTATGGATAAAATACCATGGATAATAATAACTAAATCTAAATTAAGGAAATGATAAATTACTGGATGCCATGTTTCCATGGTACTTGGTACCTTTACCATCAATACCTTTTATAAGAAAGTTTGGAATACTACTAGCAATAACTTTTACTAGACATTTTAAAACTATTCTGATTTGGAAACAAACTCAAAGGGTTTATCACCAACAGATTTTATCCCATGAGACTACCAATGCATCAAGGGGCTTACTTTAAATGGTCCCTAACCCATGTCATACTTGTCCAAATAATTCTTTAAATATCAAATAATCTATTTAATTCATAAAAAATGTGCATTATAAAATATCCATATTGAATAAAAGATACATATTTATCAATATTTCCCTAAATAATCAAATAATTGTAAAAGTATACACTTTATTTAAAAATGGTACATGGTTTAGGAAATAATCATTTCCATGAAAAATGATATGGATAAATAGGTGAAATTCAATGTTCAATGATCATAATAATTTAAATATTTCAAGGGGAATAAAAAGATCCAAGGTAGTGAATTTTAATACTATCCTTACTCAATGAAATAATAAAACATATAAATTAATAATAAGGATGGTATCATTATAATATACTCCACGTGGGGTCAAATAAAGGGTTGTTTTCATTGATGAATGGAAATACTATAAAAATATATTTTAAAAACACTATTGGGGAAAATATCATTTTTATTTTGAAAATAATTTTCATTAAAAACAACTTTTAAAACAATTCTTTAAAAATTAACCTTTTTAACTTTCAAAGGAAGCATTCAATAAACGATGGTGGGTAACTTTGTACATGCCATATAAGGTAAAAAGAAAATTTCTTTTGTACAATAAAAGGTTAGAAAAATGCCTTGTTCGGAAATGGAAAAGAATATTCCTTTGAAAATATTTGTAAAAGAAAAAAGGGTAAAAATTTATTTGATAAATAATTTTGGAAGGATTAAAAACCTTTTTAAAAACCTTTTTATAAAATAGGGTTTTTAGAAGAAATCATGTTCTATGATTAAATAATAAATGAAGTCAAGTTTTCCTGAAAATATTTTCTAAAAACTTTTTTGTACTAAATAGTGTATAAATTGTAATATTACTTAAAAAGGTCTTGAATAAGAATAGGATAATAAAAATTAAGGTTTTATTTGATAATGATCATATAAATTCATTTAATATAATTTCAAGAATGAGCAATCTCGATTTGAATAATATTATAAAATAAACCCTTAAAAGATCATAATTTTGATTTGAAAATCAATAAATGAATAGATTTTGTGTATCAACTATAAAACCACATAAAAAATTAAACACAAAACTAGATTGTAAAAATTTATTACACACATAATATTATAATATTAATGACAACGATGAAGAAATACAACCAAACAAAAATAATAAGGTTATAAAATTTAACTAAAAGTTGGACACTTTAAGATAAATTACCATCAGATGAAATAATTTAAACTGAAACTGAAAATACCATGAATAGTTAATTATTCATTATATTACATGTATATATGGATGTATATTCACCATATGAAAGAATCTATGTGCATAACAACCCAATATATCCCAATGAAATGAAATTGGGATGAAATCCCTTACCTTGTGTTTCCTTTTTGGTGAACATCCTTTATCCTCATGTATAATGGGTTTAAAAATATTAATAACTTATAAAAACCCATAATAGTATTTATAATATCATATATTAACTTATTATAATATATTATTACCTGTTTGTTAATAATCTTTCATTATTTTTAATATTATGGTTGTTAATTGCATAGTTTTCAAGTATGGTTTAACTTTTTATTTTTGTTCCTATTAATTATATCATGATTTAATCATATAAAAAATATAAACCATTATTTAAATTATATATATATATTAATTATTTATTTAGAATAAACTATAATATTTGGAGGTAAGAAATGAAATGCATCGTTCATGGAGATTTTACGAACGCTACTTCCATTTATTTATTGTATTTAAAAGAATAAAAAGTAAATGATATCTATGTATATTTTAATTACAGTTTCATATTTATGTCATATATGTAACATAGTTTTATTAAAACTCTCCTTTATACAGTCAATGTATAGTGTGAATGAGTTACATCGCTTTGAGGAGGTGGTAGTCCACACTTCCTGAAATGATGTTATTGTATTTACACAAAATATAAAGCATAATGGTTTATGTTATATAAAAATTAAAGAATTATTAAGAAATCACTAATATAATATTTATAATATAAAAATATAATGTACATCATAAATCCCAAAAATTATTAGCTGTAAAAGAAAAACAAATGACATTGTTCTGTGAGGCAGTAGTTTTTTATACATTAGTGGAATTTTCATTAACCATTTGATTTAAGTGTGTGTAGGTTCTGGTCGAAAACATAACATAAAAATTATATGTTAAGAATAAAATGGGCCTAGATAACCTTAGAGGGGGGGGGGGGGGGGTTTGATCAGGGTATGCATATTCTATTTCAAAATTATTCTTTCTTCACTGGATCTGGACCTCTATATTATAAGGGTCACTTTTTTAACCTTATGTTATTAATGTTTACCTTATTCTTTCCTTGTTTCTCTGATAATGATGTTTTGGATGAAATACAAGAAAGTAAGCAGACATACGCAAAGATTTTTACTTGGTTCACCCTAATTGGGCTACGTCCAAGGAGAATACAACGATGATATTCCATTGTACCAAACCCACTAAAGCTCACTGTCAATTTACAGTGTTCGGGCTAGATCACTTCTATGCCCAGGCTCACTACCTTTACAATGTTTAGGGTCAACTCACTACTTTCCCAAGGGCCACTCCCTGTGTTTCTCTCTCTGGTCACTGCCAGTAGGGAGGATCACCTTCTTCCTCTTCCTTTGCTCACTACTCTGGAATGGATCTACTCACAGTTTATAGACCGATAGATCTCTTCATTATCTCTAATGAAATGTGCATCCTTATCCATTGATAGATGCTCTGTTGACGTATAACTTCCACCCATAGATGAATCTCACTTTGCACTGGTTGTACCAAGAAATCTTCTAACCTTCACATAGCCCGAGATTGACTGGAACACTTCTCCAAGCCCTGTTCTCAGGTCTCACCAAACCATGTGTGAGACACACCCTTCTTCAAACCAAAACATGGGAGACTCACAACCTTTTACCCACAAACAAATATTGGCATGCAACTACCAACTGGCGCACTTCTTCAATATTAGCTCGAAAGTGTCACTAAACCACTTCAGTTACACTCCCTTTTCCAGCTCAGAACTTGGGCGACATAGACCCGTTTACTCCCAAATCAATATTGGTACACAACTATTAATTGGTGCAAAACTTCTGATTAACTTTATACATGTGTGACCAAACCACCACTTGCGCTACTAAACCACCTACGTGACTGATGCTCTAATTTTCTCTAACTATGGAAATATCTCTGAAATGAGGATGGGTGGACCACTATTTATAGGAATTGTGGACACCCTGAGCACCGACACGCAAGTCTCCTCTCGGTGCGCAAGTCCAGGTGCCCGAGTCTCTGTCACCCTAGACACTTACTGGACTAAACCAAAACATGGGCGCCCCTCTTTCCATTTCCATATTTTGATGTTATGATCTTGAAAAAATATTTCGTTCCAGTTTCCATGCTTCCAAGACACAGGAGCACAAGTCCCTTTTCTAAAAACACTTTTCTCCATTTATCGATTTTGAGGCCCAAAAATTTGGCAAACACAGGAAAATGGAACCACATTAGATCTGTTCCTTTTGTACCACCCCTAGATCATCCATTCATTTTTTGAGGTTCTTATATCAAAAATGGATAGCAAATAACATCTCTTTAACCCAAATAATCACCATGTAAACCCCCTTTGTCAACATTTTTTACATTGTGGTCTGCTTTGTGAACAAACACAACACGGAGGCCCACTTTATCAATAAACTCAATCACCTCAAAAAATGATTCAATGATACCATGAGGGATTTTTTACCAAAAATATAATTATATTTATTATACCTATTTAATTATATAATAATTATATTGAAATATTTTAAATGGTTAAGAAATAAATGAAAGAAAAGTAATCGTTGGAAAACATTACCTCTTATTTGGGTAACTCCTTTTGGTTTTAACGAGAAGACTTCCTTGGTTGGATTTATTCCCAATGTGACACTTCTAGGATGAGGTTATGGATGTTGGGATATTATTTCGGCATATTATGGATAAGAAAAAGAGGTGGAGAGGTGTGAATAAGTTGTAGTGGTGAGTGACTTTTTATAGTTAAGGATGAGTATCATTTTTGTAAATTTTTGAAAAGGGAATTCCACCCACGTTTTTACCATATCAAGTGGATCCAATAATAAACAAAATTAGATAAAATGGAGTATATAGAATAAATATGTACATAAAATGAATTTTTGACATGTTTCTAGGTCATTTTGGGCCTTAATTTTAAGGTTTAGTCCTTTATTAACCAAATATTTATCTTATTCGTTGTAATTAATTTTAATCACTTTCACAAATATTTTTGGTCAAAAACTAAGTTCAAATTATAATAATTTATAAATTATTCTAATTCCAACTATGTAATAATTTTTTTCAAAATTCCAATTACATAAGTGGAAGAAATTAATTTAAATTTAATCCCATAAATGGGAAAACAAAGAGGATTTTTAAATTTAAAATTCTCAAAATTTTACTAAGTATTTATATTAATTTTTTAATGTTAAATTGATTCCAACAAACTAAATTGAATTAATTTATATAAAATTAATCTAAATATAATTTAAAACCAATAAAAAATATAATTTAACCTTATAAATAAATTATATGAAAAACCAGTTTTTAATTAAAATTTAGTATTTTTTTCATTATTCACAAAAAAATTAAACCTCACAGAATAATACTGAAAATTCACCCTAAGCTAATTTTTATGCTCAAATTTAAAAAATTTAGTTTATTTTGACATATAAATTTTTTAAAAGTTCTAAATATTATATTTAAAACAGGTTCTCTATTAAAAGGTGATAAAATTGATTTTTAAAAAAAATAAAAAAAAATTTAAGCATAAAAATAGATTTATTCTTATATTATACTTGTAAAAACCATTGTATAAAAAAAAATATTTTATCGAATATATAATAGATATATTTAAATAATATAATTTAATAATAGTAATTAATTTAATTTATTAGGATAAAACTTTTTTATTGGCATAATAACATTTCTTTTGTATTTAATTGGTTCTTATATTCATTTCTAATAAATTGATAAGCAATGAATTAAATTTATATTTTTTGTAAAACATATTTTTCATTAGTTAGTTTATATTATTAATAATCTATAATTTAATGTCTAGGTTATATCTTATTATATTAAATAATATTAATAGTATTCAGTAAAACTTGATGATTCGTGAAACACAAGCAATTGAAAAAAGTATTTATTACATGTAATGAAAGATGACCCAGTATCATGTGTATTTATTGATATAAAATATATTTAATTTAAAATATTAAATATACCATAAAGTATTGAGATGTTATATTCCTTTCTATGTTTGTTGTTTCCTGCCATACATGCTATCGAATAAAAGTTACTCTTTTATAATTTTTAGGATGTTGCATATGGAATCACCATATTAGTCATGTAAATGAGAATAATCTGACAATGATATATCAAAATGGTTATTTATACTACTTTTAGATAAAATCACATGAAATATTTTGTGTTTTTTTACCAGAAAAAACGACCAAACCGCCATTCGATGGATAGGGTGAAAGGGCCACATAGCTTCTTGGATTGGTACACACTTATGTGTGTGGATCATTTATAATAGAATATAGAAGTGGATATTCTTACTTTATTACATTTACTTATGTCTTTTTTAGATATGGATATTTCTAATTAATTAGGTGTAAGTATGATTCCTTTGAGAAATTCAAAAAATTCAATAATGAAGTATAGAATCAACTTGGAATGAAGATAATGAAGATTCGATCGAATCAAGGTGTTGAATATCTTAACCCAGATATTATCAAGATTTTATGGGAGTTTGGGATTATATCTCAACTCACTCTACCTTACACACCATAGTGGAACGGTGTTAGTGAAAGTAAGAACCATATGTTGTTATACATGGTAAAGTTGATGACGATTCATCTAGATATACCATTATCCTTTTGGGAATGTGCATTAAAAACTATATACTATACATCAATCCGAGTACCAAATAAAGCAGAAAAATAATTCTCTTTGAGTTATAGAGTGGAAACAAACCCATTTTTTGGATACACATGTATGGTGTTGCGAGGAAAATTTTAAGGCCTTTTTAGGCAACAAACTAGCACCCTGAGGTGCAAAGTTTATCATTATAGGATATCCTATGTAAACAAAAAGATAATAACTATACAAAACCTAAAAAAAGTGATTATCGCTAAACAAGACATCTTTATTGTGAGTGAACACATAATCAAAAAGGATAGTGGGAGAAATACTAAATTTGATGAAGTTTATGTTCAATATACACAAGAGTTGGTATAGGAAAATATTCCATAGGTCCCCATTAAAGAAGTAGTTCATGGAACACAAGCCCTACATAGGAGCAATAGAGAGTTTAGAGAACCCAAGAGATATGGTTTTATAGTCACCAAAGATAGTGAATATTTATTGGTTGACAATGATGAACCTATCTAGTACAAAGAGGCAACAAAGATCTCAAAAGACACAAGATGGAAATGAGACATGAATTCTAAAATGGATTCTATATACAAGAATCAAGTTTGGTTTCTGGTCGATGCAGTAGTTGATATAAATCCTTATAGTGAAAATAAGAATTCAAGAAAAAATTGAACAGGTAAGGTAAAGTAAATACCTATAATACAAAGATAGTGGATAAAGGGATTAAATAGTGTTAAAGAATTGAGTAAGATGAGACCTTTCCCCCGGTTTACATGTTTAAATCCATTAAAATCATACACTAAATAACATCTTACCATGACTATGAAATTTGGAATATGGATGTCAAAACTTCTTTCTTTAATGGAAACCTTCATGAAGATGTCTATATGACACAAACAAATGTTCTTTTGACTCCATGTGATTTCAAAAATATTTTCAAGTTGCATAGATACATTTATGGATTGACTAATACATCCTGGTCATGGAACATTCGATTATATGAAGCTATAAAAGAATTTTTGTTTCATTAAGAATGAATGTGATCAATGTGTTTATAAGAGGTTTAGTGCGAATATAGTCATTATTATAGTAGTATATGTTGATTACATATTACATATTGAAAATGACATGCTAGTCTTATAATATATTAAGGACTGGTTAAACAAGTGTTTCTCTATGAAGGACATAGGTGAAGCAACCTATATTCAAGGGATCAATATCATTCATGATAGATCCAAGAGGCTTCTTTGAATATGTTAATGTACATTAACTAACTAGATAATAGAAATATTTAGCATGGAACAATCCAAGAGGGGATTGGTTTCAGTGTCACATGGTATACATATTTCTATGAACATTTTACTTTATACACAAAAGGATAAAGAGAGAATGAGTAAGATCCCATAAACTCCCATTATAGAATCAATCATATAGTCCTTATTGCGTACTAGTATTGATTTTGACTATGTATTGAGAATGGTTGGTAGATATCAAGCCGATCTAGGAGAACACCATTGGTCTGCAGTTAAGTTTATCATTAAATAGATGTGAAGAACTAATGATATGATCCTAGTTTATGGAGGAGATTAGGATCTATTCATCAGGGGATATACTGATTTTCATTTTAAAATAGATCATAATAATATGAAGTTATAGTTAGGATATGTTTTCTGTCTCAATGGAGGAGCTATGAGATGGAATAGTTCAATGTATCTTTTTTTCACTAATTCTATTAGGGAGTTTGAGTACATAATGGGTTATAATGCATCCAAGGAATCTATTTGGATATACATTTTTGTTCATGAGATTTATGTGGTACCTATAAGTAAATATCATATCACATTGAATTGTGATAATACTACATCAGTGGCTCTTGTAAAAGAGACAAGGTCACATCAATAGAAAATCACATACTCCAAAAGTATCACCACTTGATGTATTTTTCATAAAGAGGTAATGTTATTATAAGAAAAGTTACTACAAAGGAAAATGCGATGGGGCCCTTTATCAAAGGCCTATATAATCAGAAGCTTGAGTATCATGCAGGAACTAGCGTAATAAAGGTTGTTAGTAGTTGGATATAGAGAAAGTGGGAGTTTGTTTGAGTTGGTTCCCTAGAACCAACTTATGTATACTTTATGATAAAATATATTCATTGTTTTTAATTTTAGTAAAATCTTTACCACATTATGTTTGTTATTCTATGTGACATAGTATGTGATAATGTCCTAAGAGTAGCTGCCTCACTGAAAGGTCATAGCAGTTTCCTACTATGATGATAACCCATAAGTTCCATGATAGAATTTTTTAATATATGTTCTATAACTGGGTAAAATAATTTTTGGGGCACAAATGATTAAGTTTATTAGGGGTGGAGACTCATAAAACATTGAGGTACCTTCTCATGGTGTACTCCCATAGTAATATCCAGTGTAGGATATTATGATAATGGGACCCGCCACTAGGAAATACAGATTTATATGTTTCAATGGATATTACTATCCAAGGATATGTATATTAGTCCTTATACTTTATTATTATTATTATTTATGAGTGTTATAAGTAATGTACTTTGATGTATTGATGATAACCATTATGAAATATGTTAATAGTGAGGTAGGATATGTTGGGTGCATCACGGGTAATATTTCATTAATGAATACTACAAGAAAGGATTTGATTCTTCTGTTCATGAATATAAGCTGATATCTTAGGCCCTTTGATGGAAATTATATATAGTAATTAAATCCAAGACCATGGGATTCTGTTGGAAAGATTGATTTCTAAAAATTCAATGAAAGAGACATCGTGAATATAGGTTGATGGCACCAACATGAAGCCTACTTGATATGAGATATCATGAAAAAGTGATTATATAAGACAGTAAGCACCTGTATAAGGTATTATCTCATTGAAATATTAATTTTATTCTTTAGAGGTACCTTGGCATGTTGATTGATGCTATCCTTGGAATTTAGGTTGTTTTTCCAAATTCCCCTTAGAAAGAGCCCTAGAGGGCCACACACTAAGTGTATCCAAAATATTTATTAAAAAATATATTAATATATATATTTTTAAAAAGCTGAATAAATATTATTCACATGGTTTAATTACTATTCATGTTTTCTTGATCACATATATTCCATCACCAGTTATTTGAGAGAATATTATTTGAGTGGAATATTTAATAAATATTTATTTTCTATGTAGTGGATATAATATTTATTTATTAATTGGAGAATAATGTAGTGATATTTATTTATTAAATAAATAATTATTATTCAGGCCTAACAAATATTGTAGAGGAATGGCAGACCAGGTTTAATGGTCTGATGAGAAATAATATATATTGAACATTATTTGAATAAATAATATTTAATTTAATTCATGAAGTTAACACATTTCAAGAAAAAAAATTATTATTATTATTATAGACATGTGGTTCTACAAGGGTTAAATAAATAATAAAGGAAACCTGTGAAATTATTTATTTTAACCCTACTTTTATATAAACCCAATTTTTTTCAGGAGGGCCAATTCATTTATTTTTTGTGTAATATAAAATCTAAATAATCCCCTTGAATCCCTAGATAGATCCATTATCCAAGAAATCTCTGAAGAATGGAGAGCGATATTCCTCTAACTTCCACTCTTGAGTCAAGAGAGATGAAGGATAATCCTTTTTAATTGATTCTCAAGGAGATCAAAGGTGAGTGACCTAAGTGATAGGATATACCATGATAACACCCATAGATTACTATATCAATATTCATATATTTGTGGAACATGTTTGTATAAAATCTATATTGAATATAATATTTATTCCTACAATGCAAGGATGATACAACATAGATCCATTTTTAAATCCTTCAAAAAAGAAATAATTTCATGCAATGTATGTCTTTAATTACTTAAATTAATTATAAATAACATGTGATTATCCTATGCTTTGGTTTTGACATTTATCCTTAATCAATATTCTTTTATTCAATTACATTGATCACACCATTCATCATCTTGTAAATCCTGTATTAATCATTGATCTTGATAAAAAAAATATGGGCACGACCCATCCTATGCATCAATTGTTCCCAGAACCTTCATTACTCGCCCAAAGAAAAGTAACAAAGCCATAATAGAGATAAATCACTAAACTAAGTGATCTTGAAAGAGAGGAGGTCTCCAAAATCACATTGGAGTGCTCCCAGGTTTAAAAAGATGAAGTCTGCCGTCAAATGAAATATAGATCAGCTGTGTAGTTCCCTAAAAGATGAACTAAATACAATTACATGATGTTTAATCACTTTTCACATCGTGTAATTCATGAAACCCAAATATTAAAAAAAACCATAACATCATGTTAAAATCATGATTTTTACCATTAAAAAGAGTGTAATATATTCCTAGTATGTAAAATTATCACACACTGGTCTGGTTCACAACATCTATACATGACCAAATACACAATGTGAATATTTTACATGGCCCATAAAACTATTTCAAGAATTCTAATAATTTATACAGTGTGTATGTTTTTTTATGATCTGAACCAAACTCAGTACATCATCCTGGTGACCAATTAGCAATGTGTAAACATTTTACATGGAATTTATTTCTCCTTTAGATAGTGAAAATCATAGTTTTTCCTAAAAAACCCAAAAAAAATATAGTATTCTCTGACCTCAGGGAGAAACCTAGAAATCATTGTAAATAATTATACCCAAACACCATTAATTAAAACAAAAATACATCCCCTAAATTTTGGTCATTTTATCAGGAAACATATCTCTTTCCTTAGGAGTCCAAAAACACACCAAAATATAAATGGAAATTAAAATGTGAGACCAGAAATACCTAAAAATGTGTCATGAGATATTAAAAACTCACCAATAATCGATGTAAAAACATTTTACACAACATTTATTTCTCTTTTAGACATTGAAATTCCTAGTTTCTCCTAAAAAACCAAAAACAACTCTGGTATTCTACATACTTGGGGAGAACCCCAGATATCTTTTCAAACATTTATACCCAGAAACCATTAATTCTAAAAGAAATACATCCCCTAAATTTATGCTTTTTTCTCAAGAAACTTATCTCCATCCTTAAGAATCCAAAAAAACACCCAAATATAGATGGAAAATAAAAGGTGATAAGAGAAATACCTAAAAGTGGGTAATGGTATATTAAAGACTCCCCACTATATGTCTTTCCTTCATTAGTATGTAATGTGGAAGAATGATGTTTGGAAAAGAGGTGAGACAATTACTACCTCATCAATAAATAGTGCTCCCATGGGTCGTGATAATATGAACCATGTCTCCATAACAATCTGACAAAAAAAATGACTTACGACATTAGAATTTCATCTTAGAGTCAACTATCTCCACTATCTAATCTAAAACAAAAACATCTAGCTCTAACTCAATCTCTTCCCAAATCAAAATGTGAGAGGAATCAATATGGTATTTCATGAACTTTGATATATCGAAAAAATTATTAATCCCAATCAACTGATCTAGAAATTCCAACTAATAAGAAACCATTCCAAACCTATCAGTGACAAAAAATAGTCCAACATATCTTGAAACCAAAATCCCTATTTTCTAAGCCGATTATGACCCAAATGAGGAGAAAATATTTAAAAAACCTGATCACCAATAAAAAAATACAGTGGAATATTTTTATGATCATCATAGTACTTTTGTCAACTTTAGGCTATAATAAGACACAAATGTATATCCTAAATCCTTGCTAATGTCTCCTGAACAATAATTAGTCCTACTAAAGATTCTTCACCCACAATTACCCAAAAAATTTGTGATCTGCACAGGAAACCATACCAAACATGAATGACACCATTTTGATAAATGAATGATAAGTATTGTTATAACAAAACTCTACCATTATTATATGAATATCCAATGATCCTTCAAAATTCAAGACACAAAAATAGAGCATATCGTCCAGGATATGAATAAAATTCTCTATCGAACAATCTATCTATGGATGGTAAGTTGTACTCAACCTAAACTAGGTCCCCATCACCTCCTAGTGATTACTTCAGAACTGTAATGTAAAACTAGGATCCCTATATAAAATAACAACATAATAAACCACATGTGACCTCACAATCTTCTTCACATAAAAATTATTAAGATCTTCAACATTAGTGGTTTCCTCGATCAACATGAAATGAGAAAAATTTTCCAACCAATCAATCACTACCCAGATAGAATTCCATCGCCTGGGAGTTTATGGTATTCCAGAAACAATGTCCACAGATACCTCATCCCATTTCCAAACTAGCACCAAAATAGGATGGAGAAAACCATAAGGTTTGAGATGCTTTGACTTTATCTGTTGGCGGGTGTAATAGTGAGACACATAGTGTACAATGTTACACTTTATACCCAAACACCAGAATCATTGTATCATGACATAATACATATAATTAGTTCCAAAATTAATTGAACATGAATAACCATGATGGTCAAACAAAGATGATCACCAAATATATGCTGAGAAGACAAATTGATCCCCAAAATAGAGTATGCTATCTAAAGAGAGAGACAAACTAGAAATGGTCTCCCCACCATAAAGGGTTACTTGAATTCCTCTGAACTCATCATATTGAGAAAAAATATTTATAATAAACTCAAGGAGAGATGATGAAAATTTAAAATTGGTATGAATAATACCTAAAAAATCCTCATAATCATATAGGTACAACTGATTAAAGAGTCTTATAAGTCTACACTTCTCCTTCAATTCAAAAATATCCTGTGATGGTACATTATGGCTAAGATCATCTGCAACAACATTAACATTCCCCATGGTTTAGGTGATCTTGAAGTAAAATGTTTAAAGGTATTACAACCAATTACCTTGTCTGATATTCAATTATTTATAATAAAATATATATCTTATACTCTTATGGCTAGAAAATACCATTAATCTCTCTCCAAAATGATAGTTCCACTAGAACATAAGTGCATTCATAATCACTTCATGCTCTAAAATGTGAGTGGGGTAATTCTTCTCATGTAGTCAGGGCTAGTGAGGTCCATAATCCACCACATGACCATCTTTCATAATCACACAACCCCAAAAATATCTATAAGCATCACAAAAATTCACACACCCCATACAAGGATCAACTTGGATCAAAATAAGATCAAATATTATAAGTAATTTCAAATCATTGAATGAATTCTGACACTTTTTATCCTATATACATTTCACTCATTTCTTGGTAAAATCATTCATTTGTGATTCCAACATTGAAAAATCCTTGATGTACCATTGATAGTATCTAGAAAAACCAAGGAATCTTCAAATCTCAAATATGTTTCATGGTTCATACCAAGACAAAAAAAACATTTACCTTCTTAAGATCAATTGATAATCCATTCTTATAAATAAGATTCCGCAATAAATTTACTTCTAGGATCAACAAATTACATTTTGAAAACATTCCATATAAATGGTGACTCTATTGGATTTCTAGAACCAAACACAAATGTTTCTCATGATAATGTTCCAATTTCAAATAAATTAAAATATCATCCATGAATACTACAACAAAATTATTGAGTTACTGATGGAATATCTGATTCATAAAATCCATGAAAACCATAGAAGCATTATTCATACCAAACAACATCACAAGATATTTATAATGGACATAAATGCTCTTGAAACCCATCTTCAGTATATCAGACTCCTGAAATTTGAGTTGATGATAACCCTACCAAAGATCAATATTAAAAAATCACTTTTCCTCTTCAGATGATTAAAAAATCATCTAGATGGGGAAAAGATACTTATTATTAACCATTACTTGATTCAAATTTTGATAGTCTACACATAATAAGAGTGAAACATCTACCTTCTTAGAAAGAATCATATAACATTCCCATGGAGAAAAACTAGGTAGAATAAAAACTTTTTCCATCAGGTCATCTAATGAATCCTTAATCTCTTTCATCACTTTTGGTGATATACTATACTAGGTTATCAAAATAGGTTGCATAACTGGAACTAGGCCAATCATATAATATACCTCTGTATTTAGAAGAATACTAATAAAATATTACTAGAAAACATTATAAAATTCCTAAAAAATGGTTATAAGGTCAAAAATAGAAGAAAAATATTCAAGATAAACTACTACAATATAAGAAAAACTTCTAAGATCTAAGTGGTAATCTTATACATGACCATACCTTGGATCCCACCCTCCCCAAAACACCTGAGAGCTCCAATCAAATTCATGAAATAATAAATTCCACTGATAATAATCAACCTTATCAGAAAAAGAAATAATCCAATCCATCCCGATGTTGATGTCAAATAGATCTAGATCAAGAATGAGAAAATCCCAGTGTAAATACACATCAACTATCGATAACTAACAATGACACAAGAACCCCTTCTCTTTCCTCTTCCCAAAAGGTTTTACTAACTCCATAAAAAAGGAAATGATCTATATTGGAATTTTAAAAGTATTAACAAAATAGAAAGATATAAATGAGTGGGAAGAACCTATATCAAATAGAGAAATATCTAACGATGTTTCAATAAAGATGTTAACTCTAACTGTCAACAGGCCCATATCTTACTCCATCAAAAAATAATCTAATGCATGAAGGTTCTTAACTCTCATGGACATTATCTAGATCCTTGTAGTCTTTAAAGTATCTTTCTGCACCATAGTACCCTTTGAAGATAAAAATCCCTAGACATTATGTGGAGTAAGAATATCCTGAATGAACTGCTATAGATGACCATAACTTCCACAACTATTACACATATTCATAGGTGCAAGATAAGAATGACAATTGTGTTTATAATTTCCACACTAATAACAATTCAGAGTCACACTACTAGCTATAATTGAAGGATTAGAGGTGGCCTCCCATTGAGAACCACCTCCACCACTCCTATGGTGATCTTGACACTTCCAATTTTTTCTTTGAACACCAATGAAGCTTCCATTGGGCAGAAGATAAGGGGAATAATAAACAAAAATCTTTACACATCCATATCTTCCATCATTTCCACATCTAATATCTCCTCATAGTTCTAAAGCTTCCATATAAATACATATGATCTGATATTTGGTAGTAAACTCTGAAGGTACTTCTGATTATTCAAATCTTCATTATTTATTACCTCTGGATAAAAACAATCCATCTTTGGAAAATGATTTTTTCCCCTGACACTGAATGATCTCCTTGATATAAAGTTAGGAACATCTTAAAATTCACCACTGTTAGCGACTCTAGAAAAAAAATACTAAAAGAAGAGAGTCTTGAAACCATTACAGTCTAATCCCACATTCTTATTCTCATGTACCATAGAATCCCACCATCGCTTATTGGGGCCCTCATGCCTGAACACCGCACACTTCACCATGATACTCTTAGGTATATATATGAAATCAAAGATCTGGTCAATTTATATAATACTTTCTTCCACCTCTTAAAGAATTTTTATACCCTTAAAGGATGATGTATTCTCACATAATAACTCCCATGATCGATCAATTCTCATAAAACCCCAAATATACCTTAATAACAACTTTCTAGACTTGTGGAACATTTTGATCAACAACATGAACTACCCACATGAAATCCTTCATAAGATTCTGATCTGTAGGCAGATTCCATTGAGGAGAATCCATTGTACACACATGAAGAACCAAATGAAGACATCTTAGAGAAATACCTATTCACATAGGAACCAAATAAATAATCATACAATAGAATAATATTATTTAAAACTAGAAAAAAATAAGGAAAAAATGAGAATCAGATCATAAACTATAAACCTGAGATGCACGTCCCAAAATCCAATGGTATCTTGAGTCTCATCATGGTAAGAGATAGCTAGGAACTCACCAAAACCTACCTCTCAAGTTCTAAAAATTCTATCTGAAGTCTAAAAAATGTCCCAAAATAAGGAATCTTAGGAAAAAACTCCCATGATACTAAACTATGGAGAATCCAACCTGAATACCTTCTCAAATTGGTACCCAACCTAAATTTTCACACACCAAAAGAGCATTTTTGAGCCCCATGTGCTAGTGACAACCACCCAGGCATAAAAAAAACTACCAGAGGGAAAGATTTTATCCATCCTAAAGAAAAATATGGAATATACACATAACAAAGTGAAATGATGGAAAACAAAACACAATACCTAACTAAAAGAAAACAATGGAAATGAAACAACTAAAATGTTTTGAGAATATCCCAATGTAGAATCCCAATATCATATGAAAACTAAAATAGAAACTAACTACTCTATGTGACAACATAGGAAAACTCCCACCATCTCACAACCACCTACCTAGAAATAGTTGATAGAAAACCTCACCACATCACTATGCCACAATTCCATTCACTATATCAAAATACATACAAAGGTCTACACACCACTGAAGGGGTGAACATGGTGTGAGCTAACAAGCTCGGTAGAATCCCACCTAGAAGTTTTATATTAAGTCTCTATACAACAATATAAACAATGATACACTTTAAAGTAAAAAATGAATGATATATAGTTTAATAATTTTCAAATCAAAATAATGGAAAAACATTAAATTTCTCCCATTTATATATTTCCAATATAATCTAGCTAAAAATAGTTTCAAAAAGTTTTATATACATCAAATTAATTAAATAAAAATAACACGTATCACATATCATATCAAAATCCATGGAAGTACAAGCTGAAATAGATCAAGCCAAAGCCTAGGTAACATCACTCCATGGATCACTAAAGGTCTATCTATCAGAGTACTCATACTATAATCAATGACTAGTGAAAAATCAAGTCCTTAAAACATATCCCTAAAGTGAAAAGGAACACCCCATGAGTGAACCCCCCAATTATGTCAATATAAATACCCTAAATCAATGGGACTGGGATATAGTAAAACACCCCATGAGTGAACCCCCCAATAATACATAGATGATGCTCTAATATACACCTTCCACCTTGGTAACCAAGGCTTCCCATGATCTAAAGTTTCCAAAAAATTTCATTAAAACCATGTTTTGATAACTATTTCATAAATCCATTTGACAATTCATTAAAATTAACTTTTCCATTTACCAAAACAAGGGGAAAAACTCTTTTATCAAAAATCAATTCAACACACAAAAATCCATCCATCAATCATTCATTTTCATTTAAAAACCAATTTATCAAAACCAGAAAAATACAATTCATCCAACATAGGATAGATACAGAACCACCTACCTCAAATTCAGGTTGCACACACCCACAATAGGATCCAATAATAAGGAAGAATACAATGATAACAACAGAGGTCCTAGAATCAGTCATAAAATATTTTAATCAATTCATCAAAAACATTCTTGATAAAGAGGTCAAATCACAACATATCTCAAAGAAACTCACATTCTACACCACAACCAACAAAAGGTCATCCTCTAGAGGAATATCACATAAGGTATATGAAAAGGATCATGAAAATTATAATAATAGATCAATGGATCCAATAACATAACCCAATGATTCTATTACAATCAATGAAAATGAATAAGAAGAAGGATTACTCACATAGGGAAATTCATTTCAACTATAATGAACATCAATCATTGAACAAAGCAATTTGGAAGGAGAAAAGTTCTCCAAAGACATATGGGAGATCTCCTAGGTCGATAAGGAAGAGGCATATGGATGAATGAAGTAAGGATAATCCATACATCTCCCTAAAAGTGGAACATGCAAGGATTACATGAAATGTAATCCCTTTTAACACCGCGTAATCTAAAAAAAACAAAAAATGCCAAAACAATACATTGTCTCTGGTTAAAATCCTGATTTTTACAATACACGACTTGTAATAAATTCCCAGTGTGTAAACATATCACACCCACTATCGGTTCATGACATCTTCCCAGCACCCAATACATGAAGAGAATATTTTACATGTTGTGTAAAAACATTTCATGATGTATAATAATTTACATGATGTGTATGTTTTTTATGCTCTGAACCATACTCACAATATATTTCCAGTGATCAATACATAGTGTGTAAACAATTTACATGATGCTTATTTCTCCCATTGAGATAAAAAAGGCAATTTTCTCCAAAATAACCAAAACCAACTCTATTATTCACCAAAATTAGAGAGAACCCTAAAAATCAATTAACAAATTTATACCCTGACTCCATTAATTTAATCAAACACACATCCCCAAACCCTAGGTCATTTTCCCAATCAAATGATCTCTATCCTCGGGAGCCCAAAAACACACACAAATAAATAGTGATACGAAAATGTGACAAGTTAAATACGAAAAAGTGGGTGATGGGATATTACAAGGTTTATATGGGATTGTTATATAGTGGGTAGAAAATTCTAAGATGGGTTCTTAGAGGTGATTCTCTCCTTCATTACTATGGGTGTATCTGTGTTCAAATAGCTATATGAGAAAAAGTGATGATGTGTTTTCATACATCAATATAGAGAGTTTATCATGGTTTTATTATGATGTATAATTGTTCTCAATGACACATTTAGTGGCCATGTATGAAGTGATATAAGACTGGGTTTGTTTAAAGGTGGGATACTTGTCAGTACATTAAATACATCATCACATGATATCAATTGGGATTCCATCCAATCAAATTTTAGAATAGAATAGGAATGATATAAATATGGATTTCTTGATGGTATTTTTGAGGTCATTTAAGGGAAAATTAATATTAAGGGTTTTTGTAGACTGGTTAAAAAGGTTTTCCCACTTCCTAGAAACTAGGGGCCCTATATTATTGAGGTGATTAGATTAATAATACTGATGAGAATTTTAATATTCATGGAATACCATATAACATAATTTATAGTCATGATTTAAAATTCATATAATGATTTTTTTCACGAACCAACCTGGGTAGACCCTGAATCGGTCACCCAAGACGATCCACGGCAAGGCCTGGGAGGTGTCCTCAACCCTCCCGGGATGGGGATAAGTGTCAGGAAACCAACAGAGAATTAATGTGAATTATTTCTCCCAATAAAAAATGAAGCAAAAAAATTAGTATGAATCAAAATAAATAGACAATAGGAAAAACACAAGAATGATCAATAAAATGACTAACCTGACCATGAACCAAACTCCACATGGCCCCATGGGTTACTTTTTGTTACTGTAAGCAAATGTCCCCCAAGGTGAACCGAGCCAAGATAAAACATGCACTAAGGCTATACATAAGGAATGATATATATGCGTGATTATTGAAACATAGTAGGCATGTCTAACAAACTATCCCCAAATAACTACCTTTAAATAAATAATTTACTAATTTTAGGTTTGAAGTAGACTATATAATATATGGTTTTCACTTAGACATTCTATTTCCAAAACAAGTAACAGTCCATTGAAAATTTTAATTTAAAAACAAGTATAATGTTCTAAGAAAGAGGGTTCATTACATTTTCAGAACAATTACACAATCAATTTAAAAAACAAAATTTAATTGTTAGTTAAAGGAAAAACACACACAACACACAACACAGAACAAGGGAAATGGAAAAACAGCACATGAGAACCAATAACCAAACTAAGAACCTCAGTCATATACCACAGAAAAATGAGAACTAGAGAAAACATGGGTTAAACCTAAGAGCTCATGAAAAATATAGAACAAACTGTACATGTGACTCACCCTGAAGGAATGCCCTACTTGATGGAATCATAATGAAGAAACACCCGATCCTCTCCCTACCTAGCCCAATGAAGTGGTCCAATCCCATAACCATGATAACAAGACAACCCCCTGCTACAGGACACTAGCCAATGTGTAATCTAATCTAGTGCAATAATCATTCAAAGAAAATTCACTTACTATGCCAGGTTACCATGTCAACTTGTATGAAAAAAGAGTGATCCAACCAATGCCAACCGAGCATCAAACCACATTCAAACACATATAATAATAATTCGCACAACATGTGTCACCCTAGTCAGCACATGGAACAACATATTTCCATTTTAACCATTCAAACACAAGGGAGACACTTAACATCAGCCTCCTACCACATTCAATGTAACAAAGGCAAGAGAATTATCAATGGAGAGTTTTCCACAAAACCATTTTTTAAAAGTACCAAACGATCCTTAAACAACCTTTGAGAAAGCACACATTTTTCAAAAATAAACCAACACATTTACATCATAAGTAGAACCATTTTCAAATATTAAAACTCACCCCACTTTCATCATGAACCAAATGGGCCTTAAATAACTATTAATAGAAACATTATTTCTCAATAAGAGACCAACACATTTCTTCATACATTTAAAATCCAAATGGTAATTTTATCATCACTATAAAACATCTCACCATAAAAAGGTTTCCATACAATGGATAAAAAATAAAGAATTTTTTTTACAAACAAATATTCTAATAATAATTATTTAACACTATTTACCATTTAATGAAAATTAAGGAAATAAAATGAAATTAATAAATTTATGAATTTAAAATTAGGTGTAGTGGGAAACCTACCTTGACTCGTACCTCGATCACGACCATGTGACACACCTCGCACTTGCTCATAAATATGCGCAACTTGCTGACCGCAGTATCACTGGTTTTCCTTGGCAACATACTGCAACAACCACAAAACCAACTAAAAACATAGAAACATAGATATAAAATAAAAAACGAATAAATCACACAAAAACTGTCATGATACTGGTGGAGGAAAATCAAAATGAACCCAAACCGCTCACCTTCAGCAACAGGCATTCGTCACACCCCAAATGAGAATAAGGCGTGTAGTTGGTCGTGCGAACAAAGGAGGTCGAGGTCAGCACAGTGGTGCGCTTGATTATTGGGGTCACACTAAAGGGAAAAAGGTTGACGATGATGTCGATGAAGAGTGGGGAACAGCTTGGAGGCCGTGAAGTGATAGAAATGGAGGTGCATCGGGCTAGAAGCGCGCAGGTCGTACCGACAGGGTGGTTAGCCATAGTAGCAGGGGTTTTGGTTCCAACAACTTCAGGGGTCTCCAGCCAAAAGAGGGCTAACCATAGGGATTGACAACTGGAGGAGGGCCGGCCAAAGAGGCGACTGCTTTACAAGAGTGTCGGTTAGGCGATTCCTGCTGGATGGGGGGTACCGATGAGGTGAAGCATTCCATAAGGGTGTGCGGGCGAAGAGAGGCCGTCAGTCAGAGTGGGGAATGCCATCCGGATGGGCGGCTAGAGGAGGAGGTGTTGGCTGGAAAGAAGGAGGCCGCGATTGGGAGGGGTAGTTCTAGTTGTTCGATTGGGTAGGGGAGGTGGTTCTGAAGATAATGGCCACTGCTTGAAGTGTGACTGATATAGCGCCGACTGAAGGGGGTCGCAGTGGCTGGCCGGTTGTGCGCAGGATGGAGGCCACTCGGGAGGCTCACACATACAAGGGTGAATAAGGTGGTTATTCCTCATGGACCAAAAGGGAGGGGAGAGGAATTATAAGAAAAACCCCAGCTAAAGAAGAATAAAAAAAATAAAAAAAATAAAAAAATAAAAAAATATTAAAAAATAAAAAAAATAAAAATAAAAAAAAAGAACCATGAATCACCCGAAATTCAGAAAAGGCACCCAATACCAAGAAAAACAATAAAATAAAAAGCCTAAAAATGTTGTGTGTGAAAATTCACCCCACCATAACAATTTCTACCCACAGAAAGCCACAATAAGATCTAAACCAAAAACAAAACTAGTGTGCCTTCATAATCCAATGAGATCCCTAACATAAGACGAGTGAGATGAGACAACAATACTACTAAGAAAATAAATGACTTACAAAATAGACTCAGTGGCATAAAAATGAAATTCTCACTAAGGGTCCCCCACCCCCAAAAGTTTGAGCACCTTCAGTTTATTGATCCAAATAGACACCAAACTCCCATGACCTAAAATCCATATTCAGAAAATGAACACCTCAACCGCCACCAAGTGGAATCCAGATCATCCATTTCAACAACCAAGGAATGAATGAACCTAAACCACATACAACTTACATATATATAATCATAGTATAATAAAACTATTTTTTGTACTCCAATCCAAATGTTTAGTCAATAGGAAGACTTGGGGTGAAGTAGTTTCGAGTGAGACCACCTACTACCAAGCCAAAAGAATAAAGAAATCAAGGTACGAACATGGGGGGACCAAACGGACTTCCCACTATAAGAAATGGGGTTACACCATTTTCATCTCCGATAAGACTCCAAAAAGTCCCACAGTGGGTCTCCTAAACATAAGAATGAACCATGTTATGAGAAATTGAGGCTTTCCCGCACTGACCAAAAATCACTATCACAAGGGGAGGGGAGGTAAGGGCATAAAAACAGGGCATCAAAACCACAAACAGAAGCATACCAACAACTTCAAAGCTCTAGAAGGTCACATACCAAGGTACACTTATTTCATGAAAATATGCTAAACAAGGACCATTAAATAAGGGCCTACAATTGGTGAGACACCACCACCAGGATTTAAGGAAGATGGAGAAACTACACCTCCTTATGGCCAAATAATAACACTCCACATGAATGGGTCATAATGTGGAGACTAGGTTCTCATTATTATTTCCACCAAATGAAATTAGTTAAAAGGAAACTTCTACACCGTAGGATTATACTGATTCCATCTCTCGTATTGAGAACAAATCTCATACCAACACTCTTCACACTACTTGGGTTATCCTAACTACATGAAAAATTCACTCTAGGACCTTTGGATAGAGTTATGGCGACTGAATCATCTGTTGTATCACAGTCAAGTGTTAGAAGCTTCCAAACATAACATTTGAATCAAAATTGTATGAAACACAACTTTATTAAAATAGGAGTCAAAAAGGGTTCTGCAACATCCACCCTTACATTTAAAAAAGATAAAAACACCACAAAATTCTATCAGACATGATGATTACACCCCAAGAACAATATAGAAAGATAACCCTGAACTGATCCCATATATTTTCATACTCCATTTGATGGAATGAGGTTACCTTCGATGAGATGGGTCTGGTTTCACAACTTTTCTTGGAAACACCTTGGAAGAACTGTTGCAAGTGACAAAGGAACCCACAAGATTGTCAGGGTCTCAAAGCACTTAGGCTCATCAAATTCTTATGACCATGTTTTCCACAATGGTTAAAAATCATGACATTACACTCTGAAGAAGTTTACTGGAGGTCTAATGGCCTTTTAATTCCCCTACCAGTTCCACAAGCGTCAGGACACTTGCCACTTTTCTTTATAACATAATATTTACCACTTCTAAAGACTATAATAGGATTCATCATCCCAATTACTCCTACTAACTCATCTATATCATGAAAGGCTTTCCTCACCATGTTAGAGAAGGTGGTTAGGTTGAGTTCTTCCACCTTTGGCTCAAATTCAGGATAGAGTCCAAACTCAAAATGTCAAGCCTTCACAGGATCATTTTCTACATACCATGGTTCATATAGGAATATTCCCAAGAAGCTTTGATAAAATTCTAGTACTGATCCCACACCTTACTAAAGACCACACAACTTCATCCTGATTCATAGCTTTGTAATCTCAAAGAAATATTTTTGGGTGAATGATGACTTGAAGAACTCCCAAGTAAAATATTCCTAGGACATGGTTCGAGACATGGTATTCCACCATATACATATTTTGATTTTGAGAATGAAGGTATAAAAATTTACCTTTAATGACTTAGGTAGCAGAAAGAAACCAAAGTCTCTCTCAATATTCCTTATCCACTCCTCCACTTCAAGAGGATCTTCTTGACCATAAAAGAGTGGTAGGTTCAACCTCTTAAACTACCAAACGTAATCTATAGGTTAATAATCTAGATGGTTTGCTAAATATGAACTACCTAAAGATGCACTTTGGGTATCCATCAATCCTTCTTGGGGGCAGACACTAAGGAACAAGGAAACAAGGAAAAAATGAACTTGATGAAATTCAAGCCAATCAACAAGGATCCTTTAACTCAAACATCACAAAAGAAACATGAAATTTCTATTAAAACAATTTCAGAAAGGAAACAAGATTAAAAGAGTTTCATACCCTTAAATGGTTCCCCATGGGCCTCACCCATGAATATACTCATGCCATATCAGGAACTTGACCACTTTCTCAAAAGAATCTATGCATGAGGTCTCTCACGGAAACATTGAGGTAAATTTTGTTACTTACTCTTACTTTTAAAATCCCACAATTATATTTTCCAATAACAAATATCCACAGAGGTTTTGAAATCCAATCTATTTCTTAGAAAACCTTTTTTCCTATTTACCAAAACAAGGTCATTTCCATTTTAAATTTTGTTTTTTCACAATTCTAAGACATAACTTTTTTAAACCAATTTTCATAATTACGAAAGGTCAAATAATTTACAAAGGGGGAACTAGTTTCAATGGTTGTATCGGCCTTATGGTTGGTGGCCATATTCTAGTCACACTATTATCACAGAGTGAATTCTAGGGTTTTCATATCAACTCCACATTTCATTCCAGGACCTCTGAGCTCACGAGGGCCAGATCCAAACACCCTTTTCATTTCTCAACACCAAAAAAATCCACAAAAACCAATAAAATGAAAAACCTGGACATCCCATGGAATCTTAGGGTTTGGAATGAGCAATAGTTCCCGATTATATTCTTACACCTACAAATCGATCTAAAAAATCCTACTCTTTATAACATAATAAAACCAAATAACATGATCACTCTAAAATCAAGGTCCTTAAGAGAGATTACCATCTCTGATATAATTTTTTCAAGAATCAACCCAGGTCAACCCTGAATCGGTTACCCGAGATGATCAGTGGCATGGCCTGAGAGGCATTCCCGACCCTCCCAGGATTGCAACAAATGCTAGATCATCCATAGAGAATGAATGTGAATGATTTCTCTCAAATAAAAAAAGAGACATCAGAAATATGTAGTAAAACCCAAAATAAATAGATGACTGGAAAAATGAATGACTTTTCAACACCATGACTAACCTGACCATGACCCAAACTCCACATGGCCCAATGGGTCACTCTCTAATAACGTAAGAAAATGTCTCCCAAGGGTAACCGAGTGAAGCTGAAACATGTAGCGAGGATATAAATAAGAAACAAGATATAGGCATGAGTATTAAAACACAGTAGGCATGTCCAAAAAACTATTCCAAAATCACAACCTTTAAATAATTAATTTACTAAATCTAGGTTAATTTCAACTACACTATATAAAATATGGGTTTCACGTACACATTTCATTTCTAAAAAAGTAACAATCCATTGAACTTTGTAATTTAAAAACAAGTTTAATGTTTAAAGAAAGAGGGTGAGTTACATTAAAAAAATTCACAATCAATTTAAAAACCAAATTTAATTGTTATCCAAGAGGAAAACCACACACAACGCGCAAAACACAACTAGGGAAATAGAATAAATAGCACATGAGAGCCACTAACCGAACTAGGCACTTCAATCATCCACCACTGATAAATGAGCCCTGAAGGAAACATGGGTCGAACCTAGGAGATTGTGAACAATCTAGAACATACTATACATGTGACTCATCTTGAAGGCACACCCTATCCGATGAAGTCATAATGCCCAACTGCAAAAATCATTTCCCTGCCTAACCTAACCGAGGTGCCTAATCTCTTAACACTGATAACAAGATAACCCCCTAATATGGACCACTAGCCTGTGCATAATATAAACTAGTGAAACTATTTTTCACAGAAATTTTTCTTCCTATGCTAGGTTCCCATTTCAACATGTATAACAAAAAGGTGATCCAATCGATTCCAACTGAGCATCAAATCACATGTACACATATATAAGAATAATTCAAACAACAAGCACCACCTGAGTCACCACATGGATCAAATTGTTTCCTTTTTAACCGTTTAAACACAAGAGAGCCACTTAAAATGGGCCTCCCACCAAATTCAATTTAACCAAGGTAAGAGAATTATAAATGGAGAGTTTTCCACACAATAATTTTTTTATAATTACCAAACGGGCATTAAACACCCTTCGAGAAATCACTCATTTTCAAAAAGAAATGAACAAATTATCATAACAAGTAAAACCATTTTCAAATATCCAAACGTACCCCAATTTCATCAAGAGACAAATTTTCCTTAAGTAACATTTAAAAGAAACATTATTTTAAAAAAAAGAAACCAAAAATTTTCTTTATATGTTTAAAAGAAAAATGGGAATTTTATTATCAATGTGAAAAATCTCACACCAAATAGGTTTCAATAAAATGGATTAAAAATAAAAAACATTTTTTTACAACCAAATATTCTACAAATAATTATTTAAAACAATTTACCATTTATTAAAAATTATGGAAATAAAAAGAAATGATATTTTAATTGAATTTAATGTAAAGTGCAGTGGGAAACCTATCTCAACTAACAGCTTGATCACAACCACATGAAACTCCTTGCACTTGTGCACAAGTACACACAACCTTCTGATCATGGTATTGTGGGTTTTCTTTTCCAACACACTTCAACAATTGAAAAACAACTCTAAACATAGAAAAACTGACATAAAATAAACCAAATGAATAAATATCACAAAACCCATTTTGACACTCGTGTAGGAGAATTAGAATGAACCCAAACCACTTGCCTTTAGCGGTGGGTATTTTTTGCGTGCCCAATTGAGAATAAGGAATGTGGTTGGTTGTGTGTATGAAGGAGGAAGAGGTTAGTGTGGGGATGCGTTCGATCAGAAGGTTCATGTGAAAGGGAAAATAGCCAGCGAGGATGCCAGAGAAGGGCGCAACTCGACTGGGAGAGTACATGATGGCCATATAGGAGGTGCGTTGGGATGGAAGAGAGCATGTCACACTAACGATGTGGTTGGACAGAGTAGCGGGGGTCATAGTTCTAGAGGCTGGAGGGGTTTTTGAACAAAAGAGGGAAGACCGAAGGGATCACCGGTCAGAGGAGTGCATACTGAAAAGGTTGCTTCCAGATAGGCATGCCAGCGGGGTGATGCCGGATGGGCATACTGGTGAGGTGATGCTAGCTAGATGGGGGGTAACAGTGATGAGAAGCCTTCCAGATAGGAGTGTTGGTGAAGAGAGGTCGCAGGTCGGTGCGACACACACTGTCTGAACGAGTGACTAGAGGTGAGGGCGCTAGATAGACAGGAGGAGGATGCGACCTAGAGGGACGACGCTGGACATTCGACTGGGAAGGGGAGTATGCGATAGAGATGTGGGTTTCTACTCTAAGGGTGGCCTGTGTAGCATCCACTGAAGGGGGTTGTAGTGGCTGGCTACTTGTGCTCAAAATGGAGGCCACTCTGGAGGCTCGTGTGGACAAGGGTTAAGAAGGGGGTCACGCCGCACTGACCAAATGGGAGGGGAGGGTAAATCTTGGAAAACCCTTGATAAATAAGAAAAAAAAGAACCGAGGCTTACCCATAATTTGGTAAGGACACCCAACATCAAGAAAATTAATAAAATATAAAGGTTAAAAAAGTAGGGTGTGACATTTTTTCTATGTCTTGAATAATTATTTGGATTCTAAGGTGAATTTATATAGAGTTTATATTGAAAATATAATTTTTTATGTTATAAATACTATAAAAAATCGTAAAATTATTCTCTATGAATGGAATTTTGGTTTTATTGGTGCGTGGAAGAATGATGTTCTCTTGGTATAATTTTTTAATAGGAGATACTATTGTGAATTAATTTAGATTATACTATTTGAAGCCTTGAGTGGAATGTAGTCTTGGTATCCTTCATATAGGATAAAATCTATGGAAACAACCTTTGTATTTCCTAAAATGGTGTATGAAAATTATAATAATGTAATAATGAACTATATGATATTGGAGATAACCCAGAGTGGGTTAAAGGCTTCTACCATATTTAGGAAATAATATCTTGAATTTATAATTGGTGATCATATCTTCTTTCATGTTTCACCACAGCTAATACATTTGATTATTGGTATATATTGAAAATATTATCAATATCATTTGGTGTCAATTGAGATTTTGAGGAGGATTAAAAAGTCTCATAATAGTTGGAACCAATTTAAATGTAGAGCTATGCATAATTTCTCACACGTGTCTCAATTGAAGATGTTTGAATTAGATCTATCACAAGCTCTTCATTAAAATAATATTGCGTAAGAATTGGATGCTTCAACTGAAGATAATGTATTGGATTTTTTTATAATTTCTAGAGGCATATTTAAATTTTTTTGGCCCACTAATACATTTTATATTTTAGAATGCAAATGTTTAATAGGAAAGCTAAGAGTGAGAAGACAACTTGTGGTTATTATGGTAGAATTTTGTCATTAGTGATGCTTTATGATTCTTCTTAGGGAATAGAATCATAATAATTGTTTGTTTTTAATGTCCCCCTATTAATAATAAAAGTATCATGGTTAATTTTGAGTCTCTATTATGTTTTTAAATAGTATTTCAAGTTTTAAGTGGATAAAATGGATTTAAGGAGGATATGGTGGGGGTTTATAATCCAATAACATAGTTTAGGTGATTGCATATTCAGCGATGGTATATGTGGAGGATGGTAGTGGTGCAGGTAATTTAGAAAATCTACCTGCTAGTAGGTGGACTTACACCAGGTGGCTAGTGTGCCACAAAGTGGCCTATAGAGTTTTTCTAGGCACCCTATGTGATCTAGGATTATTTTTAACACGGGTAAATATATAAGTTTTAAATAATTATATGAAAAATTTAATATATTATTTTGTCTACCGATATTAATTTTTGGTGTTTTTTTATTTTTGAATACTTAATCTCTCACTATCAAATCTTAGCTTCTTAGATTAATTTCCACTTTTTCCAAGCTCACATTTGGGATATGGGCTACGTCTGTTCAATAATTTTTTGTGATTTTTGAATCAAATAATTTCATTCAATAATGATATATTATTAGTAGACATGCTTTTATAAAACTCATTCATTTTCATAATGTTCATAAGATTACTAGACCATTTAGTTCATAATGTTTTTAAGGAATGAATTTTTAGAAATTGTTTTTAATTATTATGGAAAGTGACTACATTCTATATCTCTTATTTTCATGTGTCTATATATGAAATGTGTATTGATATATTTATTTATTCATCTATTTGTGTTTCTTCACTTGATATTCAGGATTCATGTTGATAAAAATATTTATTATGAATTATTTGAAGGAAAATATGACCTAAAACAACTGTTAAGTGATAGAATTTTGTTTTTCTATTATTCATGAAGTGAATTAGTGATGGTAATAGACAATTTAAATTGATATGATAATGAAAAATGCACTTTGGTGAATAATTATTTGTTAATATGGGATTAAAATAATGTTTGGAGTGAGACAATTAGTGTGTTAAGTGTTAAAAAACTACTGTAAAAATTCAGATGAAGAATTCACAAAGCATGATTTTTTTATTTTATTTTTAAAATTTCTATGTGTATTCTGTTGATGAAATTTATACCATGATAATAATTTTCTTGTGTTAAAATAGTGAATAAAATGTATTGAGTATTCATATACTAACGAATGAAATAACCTAATATGTGGGAGGTAGATGTTTAAGTGTGTATTGTTTATGTTAACTTGTTTAAATCATTAAAATGTGATAATAAGTGGAAATTATGATTTAATGTGAAAATGATGTATAATTAATCATATACTGAATAATGAATTTAAGATAAATATATGATCGTTTTATAAGAGGATAGTTGTCGAAATTTTATTCATCAATTCTCTAAATGTTATTAAAAATTTGTTTTTTTCTTTTGAATTTTAACATGGATAAATTATTAATGAATAACGTAATGGGTGAATATTGATATGTTGTGGAGGGATAAAAAATATGCATATGATGACTTCCCCTAACGATTATTGGATTATAAAATATTAATGATTATGAAATCATATATGTTACCTATAATTGAATGAGATGATGCGTTCCATAAAATTTCATGGTTTTCCTTAAGTGTCCATATATATTATTTCCTAGGATATACCAAGGTTGAACCTAAATTGTTAGATAAATATTTCGTAATGGGTTGAAGTGTCCTTGAAAATTCATAAATTTTTTATTCCCCATAACTGTCGGGTCTTAGTTGTGTTTAAGGTTATATGATGAGCTAAAATGATGACTTCCATGATAAAAGTATATTGACATCGAATAATGTTGGTTTGGTTTACATGGGTGTAATAATTTTCACATATTACTTTCTAATTATTCTTAAAATGATAACTATGACATACTTTTAGCTTTATACTATTTCTATTTTGATACACTGACTCCTTGAAATGGATGGGTAGTAGAAGGCTATACTAAGAATTATATTCTCATTTACTATACATACACATCCTATGTGACTAAAAATATTATGCATTAATCTTTTGGTATAGGAAAAAAGGCATTATATATATGATATAGTGTAAAAAGACACTATGGATCTATAAATGAGGGCTTACATTTCCAGGTATATTGGGGTTCATGATTTTAATTTTATCATTTATTTTAGTTTTATTTTTCACAATTTTTCAATTGAGTTATAAAACTATGACATGTTTGTTTATATGATCTTTTTTTGGAAATTTTAGAATTTTATTTTGAACATATTGAGTTTATGTTGTTATCCTTTTATACTTCTTTTATTTTGGCAAGATTATTCATAGATGAATTTATTTAATGGACTATTACAGGGAAAGTCACTACCCAAGTGTTGTTATTATACCTTCAATGTTTATCACCATAATTTGGTGATTAGTGAATAATATTGAGTCCATGTGAGAAATCACATTACTAACAATGTCATATATGGTGGGGACATTTCATTTTATACCAACATAAAAAATTTAATTGTAATATTTCATCCATAGTGAATACTTCTGAATTCCTCTATCATCCAAAATTTGTAGATTATATAAATGTAGTTTTATAATAATTATCTTATGTATGTAAACCAAGTTATATGTTATCTTAATATTATTAGGTTATTTTATTTAGTGTGTCATTTAGAATACACATATCTAGAAAAAATTAAGGTTTGAAATACTTTAATAATAAAGAACAGATAACATTTTTCATAGATTTGGTCACAGAGTTCATTAACCAACATTCCTAGAGAAATATATGATATGATTGATATATAGGTTGACCTAAATATCAATGTGATGAAAGAAAATCCATATTTGAATCCAAAAATATAATGAAATTTAGATTATATTCCACTAAGGATGATTGTCTTCTTTAAAAGGTTCCATCATTTTATATGGAATTAACTTAATAAATGTACATATTTTTTATTATAATAGAAAGATGTTCATTTGAACAAAAATGTATTATATATAAAAAATACAATAATTATAATCAAACATGACATGGCGATAACTTTTAAAATTAAAAAATCTAATGTGAATGGATTATATTTATTGTGATATAAATATATAATTTTTTTATAAAAAAGAAGAAAATTTTAAATTTTAGAGAAAAACTTTCATATGAAATGTCACACTTTTGAGTGTATTAATTAGGAGAGAATTTTTATAATATCCATGCTATAGATTCACTAAATTAACATATATTGATCCTTTGTTTTTAAATATCTTCTATTTTTTTATATTTAGTTAATAATATTCTCCCATAGTGTGGCTATATATCACTTTAGGTATTCCAATATTGTTTTTATTGTTTTTTAGTCACTCACATTTGATGAAGCATCATTTATATTCCATAGGTTGTTTTTTTAATCTCTAGTATTTATTTTTGTTTGTTTATTTTAATCTATAATTTTCATGTTTGTTTTTTCATGTTATCTTATTCAATTATTTGACTTCAAATTGACTGTCAGGTAGATATAATATATAATTTACTTGTTTATGTTCAGGTTATTTTGGATTATATATTTATTTATTCCCTTTTTCACTGTACTACAATGCAATAAATTCAATTATGGTGAAAATTTTGAGTAGTTTTATAGACATTTCCTATGGTCACTTTTGGTTTTTATGATTTTCCTTCTATTCAAAAGTTTCATGGGAATATAAAAAGTTATCTATATTATTTTATATGCTTCATCAAGCTCATTCACTATGGTATATTAGTGTTATTGATTACCTTTGAGATTTTATAATACTATTAGAGATTATTAGTGTCCTATTTTTAAGGTTTCTAATCTTAGTTCTTATCTAGTATTCTTTTGGAGGATTCATGATCGATTCCCTAGTTTTAAATCTTACTTTATGGTGAGGTTTTCCTACTCTTGGATCAGTTTATTATTGTGTGTAAATTATTTAGCTTGATCTCATAAATATATTTTCTGGGTGGCTTCTTGATTCGAGTTCTAATTAAGTTTAAATCACTAGTGGAATCATATTGAGAGAGTGGTGGTTCCATTATTTGGTGATAACACTGTAAAATGATTCCTATTAATAGAATGATGGTTCCCATAAGTGGTGATGACAACGAAAAATTGTGTAGTCATTGATTTTGGTATGTAATGAAGAGGTCATAACAGTTGCACTAAAATTTTGGATTTTCAACAACTATTTTGGGAGTTGGATATGTTTATTGTAATCAATATATGTTTTTATTGGTTTATATGTTCTTATAGGTGGTTGTAAAATAAGGTAATTGGTTTTTATTAATATTTTCCCATTAATTAGAATAAAAAACTTGTGATTATGAACACTGTGATTAGAGTAATGTGGGGAATGATTACCCATGGTCCACATAAATCCCATCAATTTGGAGGGTCCAATGGTAGCACTAAGAACATGGGAAACTCTGATAAAATAGTCTTCCCACATATCCAAATCATCCTTTGGAATTTTTTATATTCCATTATTTTGATTTTTTTCTTATTCAGTTCATTTTATATAATTTAATTTTGTTTGTTTCTCAGCTATGGATATAACTTTTCTTCCTAAAATACCAATAAATGTAGAAAATAATGAAAAAATTGAAAATATCCATGATTAATATGTATTATAATAATATATAATCTTATGGAATGATATATATTGTAAAAAACCTATATCATGAGAATTTTATACATAAGAAATATGACATTTCTAATTCATTATTTTGGAGTGTGATGACTATCTGTATTACTATGTCATCTCATGTACATAATTTTTTTTGAAAATTACATGGATATATTGGTGTCAATAATAAAACATGATCATAATATATATCTCATTCTAAAATCATTTTTAGAACATTCTAGATGATTTACAATGAATGAAAATAAGATTAAATGAAATAAACTGTTAATCAATAATATTAATATATTGGGTGGTTATGTATAGTACATGGGAGGTCAAAGATCATATTCCCAAATATTGTCATTAAAAGGAAAATGTAATTTTTTTAAAATAATAATAATAAATTTCATGATAAGTCTATAATAATTAATTTTAAACATAATAAATGAAATTATATAGAGTGAATGTTTTTCTATTATAAAATTTGTGGAAATTAAAGGTTAAATTTATCATGATGTATTAAGGGGTGTAATATTACATATAAATAATATTAAATAGGTATTAATATTATATAAATCAATTCCTTTTTTAAGAATTTTATATGATTAAAAATTTCATTTTAAAATATAATTTTTATAAAAGTTTTATAGTAATGATATAATGAGGTTTAATGTATTATGTGCCCAATCATTTGATAAAACAAAGTGTTTTCACATTGATGATTTTTATGAAAATGATTAATCCAATTATATATTTAATTTAATATAAAATTTGTGTATTATTAACTCCATTTATATTAACTAATAATTTTTTTGTAAATATTTATTTTTATGAAATTAATGAAATAGTTCCTCTGATAGCCATGTTTTATTGTCAATCAATTCTAACATGTTTTCAAATTAAGGTGATAATAATATTATTTATATCAATGGTAATTTTTTATCTATTATATGTTATAAAATATGTGGTAATGAGTTCCATCCATCCCATAATGAATAATTTTAAATTAAAAAATATTGTTTATGAAATTTCCCACAACACAATGAATGAATAATGACACATGATTTTTAATTATTTTGCTAACAATTTCACCAAATAATTAAATATTATTTCTCAACCCAAGGGTACATATGTATTAAAAACATAAATTATAGAAAATATAGTTTCTAAGATTCCATTTGGTGTTTTTATATAAAGAATATCAAAATTAAAAAAATAAATGACTATATGAGTCCAATTCTAAGTGAATGTAAATTTATATCATAAAGGGTTTTAGGTCATACTAATAAAAAATGATCATAATTTAAAAAAGTTAAAATTAAAATTTTATTAGATAGATTGAAATTATTTTAGTATTCTATTGCTTCCAAGATGACAATGATTATTTTTGAAATAGTTACTAGTAGATTATTTGTGCTATTAACATCATACAATTTCATTTTGGGATGTAATGATGTTTTATCATTAATATTTTTATTCAAAAATGAGGATTACAAATCCAATTTTATCATTATTTAAATAATATTTCATTATAGATGTATTCCATTAATTGAGTTAGTGGAGTGGATTTATCGAACAATTACAAAAAGACATGATAGAAATTATATAGAGATGTAATGAAAATAACGAACCACAAAATTAAAGTAAATATAATATTCTATATTATTATATGATATATGATATGAGTATATGTGCACTTATGTATGATTTTTTAATATTTTGAATTTAGTACAATAATAGAATATGTGTCATGTATAGAAAATATAACCTCCACTTATCATTCATTAAATTTTATTGTATTTACTAATGAGGAGAATTGATAATTGACATATAAAAATTTTACAGTAACCTAAACATATTCGATAGTCATTAACAACTACTATAGGTTTTGATAACATGTGAAGATTATCATGGTATGAGTTTTATATAATGTTATATAATTTTATGATGAGGTATAGAAGGAGTTTTTTTGATGTATTACCAAATAAATATACAATATTGGGTGAAATACACTATGTATTTTGAATAACTAGGGTGATTGGTTTATATTAAATCCCCATAGAAGATGTTTAATAGATACATAGCATAATGTCATTCAAACATCGATACATTTCATACTCTGTCCAATAGGATGAGATAATCATGCGATTAAAGGGTATATTTATAGTTATTTTATTGATTATAGAATAAATTATATGGAATTATTCCACTTCAATTATGAGTGTAATATATGGGGAATACATTAATTAATTTAATAGATTATTTTAAAAAAATAAATAGATAAGTGTCATGTTTTTTTGTTGTCTATTTCAGTGAGATACATGTGATTTCATCGTCTATATTATTGAATTACATGTGTCGTATTTTTTGTATGGATAGATTAGTCTCAGTTATTTTAAAATGTGTTAGTAGGTTATATGATTTTCTTGTACTCTATGTCTCATGGTCACCTAATTTCTTAATGAAAAGGATTATATGAATATGCATGTTTTTATAAGATATATCTTGTGGACATAGGTATAATGATATATATATATATATTAAAGAGATCTTGTCAGAGGACATTATATCATGAGTATTTGAGATGCTTTTATAAAGTGTACTATTTTAAAAATATTTATTGATTATAGAATTCAGAACAAATTTCAATTCTACAAAGAACCATAGGGTAAATATTTTTTATTTTTTAAATAAGGATTAGGTTTTTAAACACATTGTATATATAAATAATTTATAGGATCCCCAAAATTATTTCCAAGTATATTCAAATTGTTTTTGATATATTATCACTTGTTCATACATATAATATAGAATGTGGTGTTAAATATTGATATGTTTTCTATTTTTTTATAAATGAATGGAGTTTGTATAAGATTTAATTTTTTTTTCACATATGATGTTACATTAGGTGAATGTTTTCTATGTTTTTGAATAATTAGTGAATGTTGACGATTTTAAAAAATATGCACTAATTCTTGAACAATAACATAGTGTCTGTATCTATTTATTTTATTATTCTGGTGTAAACTGCTATGTAGTTAGTGTAATTACACCATTTTTTATTTTAAATATTTACAAGAATTTTTAGATAATTATCAAATGTAACGCATGCTTCCACCTATGATATCATGTTTTTGATCATCATGTATTATTAATTTGAGGTATATAAACACTCATACAATTTTGTTAAATTTTAAATAGTTTATTATAATTTTTAGAACTAATATTAAATATTTGAAACCAATGAAATATAAATGAATTTTTTTTATTTAATAATATATATGTTTTAGAAATATGTAAAATACTTGTAGGAAAATATAAAAGAATCAATTACTATGAATTTCATATATAGAGTCATTAGTCTTTGATTTGATCACATTCAAACACCTTAATGTTGAATATCCCACTATTTTTCTCTATTTATCATTAAATAAATCTATTATAAAACCATGAGGAAGGGAGGATCAATCTCAATAATTAATATATTCATTCATATGATATATATCATAGGATGAATAATCTTTTCAGATAATACTTATTGGTCCCTATAATATCATATAGATACACATGAACATTTCAATACATTATAGAAGAGGTAATCATTTATTTTTATTTAGTTCAAATGAATTGAAAGATATTATGGAAAACATGTTTTTTCTAATTTTCTCATCTATGTTATATTATGTTTTTTCACATTTAGAAATCTTCATTAAGATATATATATATGATACATTATCAAAATTAAATGGTCATTTCAACATGGTCCATAAGCTCATGTGGGTTGAATGTGGTGAAAACCAAGGAAATAACCATATACAATATAGTTAAAATATTGTGTTAGATACTGAGTAAATAGTTAAATGATGATGATTTTACTTGGAATCCCTGTTATATCTATACTATCTTATATAAAATTCCCTTCACTCAATTTGTGGTGATCCTCTATTTATTAACAAACTAATATATTACACTTCCTAATGAAATACTGTAGTCTCCATGGGGTTTCCACCTTGTTATTGAGGATGATCACTAGAGTTTTTGAATTCAACTCCACCTCAACATTGCTAATGTTATACAGCCTACACAATGAAAGGATACTTTTCATTTCCCTTACTAGGGATCCAATAGAATTTCCTGGTCCGTAGAATGAATAAAACCCAAATATCACTAAACCTATATCACCCAACACTCTAACACATCCTCTCAAATCATTAGGCATGTATGAACCATAAAAATTCCATTTCATCCTGTATATGAGGTCCCTATAGTTGACCCATCGCCCTTGCAGGATCCAACAACCATCCTCAAAGTAGATGACATTACCTACCAATATCGCCATGATTGAATCCAAAGAACTCCCTTTAGGAATAATATCACTAATTTCCTCCTCCATTTATTCTAGTTGAACACTTATTCAACGAATGATAAATTATTTTCATCTCTTTCCTTGTTCCTAACTTCCCATTACACCTAGCACATCGCCGTGAAACCCATTCCCAAAACATTGGTTTCAACATTATAAAACAGAACCCCTGGAATCATGTTTTGACAAAACATGTAATTGAAACCCCATAAATTGAAATGAATAGAATATTTATAATTATATTCAAGATAACACAACCCCATTCAACCTTGAAGAAATTATTCCAAACTGATTTGATAGTTGAACTCTTGTAGCATCAGAACTACGATGCTAGTGAAATCCCCTTATTTTCCACACTGTCATCCATGGGGAATACTGTGTTACTCACCCAAAAAACCCTTTTTTAGAATATCCTTACACCAAATCCTACTAACCCATTCCTTAGAATCATGTTCCTTATGAAAAAACACGTATATATTCCTGGCACTAAAATTCCAAAAAGTTGAATTTGAAAAAACACACTTGTTAAGGTCATCCACCATAATAATATTCCCATGAATACTATTCTCCTCCTAGTTTTGTTATGATAAAACATGTATGTATTATAATCTCAAAAAATGAAATATTTGGAACTAAAACCTTGAGAAGAAGAGGGAAACTCCTACATTGTTCTCCTTTTAATACCTAATATCTCCATGTCCCACCACCCATCGATCATTTTACTTCAGAATATACATTTTATGAAAAATTAATCACAAAAGTCTACAAGGTATCCTTTCATGACCAAATCATTCTCTCTAATCATCCCCAAACATGTCCCTCATGCATCTTCCCAGAAGAATCCAACTTCTATGACTTTCCAAGTAATCCTCCCTTTCATTACTTATGGAATCTGAAACACTTTAAATATTTATGCTCTTAGGATGATAAATAAATTTTACAATTTCTCACTAAATAAATATTTTAATGAGGAAACTTCACCTTCCTTATACAATTCATTTTATATTGTTGTCAAAGGGAGAGAATCCCAACAAATCTTATCCAAATATAGATGGTTAACTTATGAAATAAATAGTGTGATGATTTTAAAAATCAATGGTTTTATACTATTTATGGGAAATAAAAGATATTTATTAAAAGGTAAATGATTTTTAGTGTTATATAATTATAAATACATATTTTAAATTTAGTTAATACACCATGGTTTTTTAAATATTAAGGTTAAAAATCCATGCATATATAATTTGATGAATATGTGTTGGTTGAATTATAAAAAAACTATCTATGAGTGTTATTAGTAAATATATATGATATTTTGTTATTGGGAATATCAGAAGAAGGTCTTATGATATTTTCTGTATTTAATAATTTTTTCAAATAAATAGATATTTGGAAATATGTAATGTTCACTAAAATCTATACGAATTAGATTATGATTTCATGAATTTTTTTAAATCATCCATGAAATTTATTCAATGATTCATTGAAATATATTTAATTCTACAATTATGAAATACTTATAGTTGAAATTATGTGACCATAATAAGGTGACCATGAAAGTTATTTTCATATAGGTTTCCATGTAAAAATATAATGTATTATGGTTGTTTTGTAAATAATAGAATGTATTCTATTTGATGAATAATGGGATTTATGTTTTAAAATTTCATTTTCATTATAAAATTATTTAATATATTAAAATTTCATTTGAATAAAATAAAATAAAATTTATTCTATTTATTGTTTACATGATTTTTTTGGAAATTTAGATGGATATATCATATTTTCATATCAAGTTAAATACTGATTCTCTTTTCAAAATTTTTTGTTTATAATTTAACGTAGATATAATAATATTCATATATATCTTGGATTTGATATTATTTAAATATAATAATATATAATGTTAATAATATGTATCATATATTACATTTAATCATCATATTAATTCTATAATATTTTTAATTGAAGTCAAAATCAAAATCCATAAGGACACTAACGGTATAATTAAAATATAATTTTTGGGATCTAAATCATGAGTTAATTTTTAATTATGAAATTGTATAATAAATTTAAATTGAATAAATATTGAATAAAAAAGTGGAGACTTGTTGAGAGAATTTAGTTTGATAGAGACAAAAGATTCTAGAGAAGAAGAAAATCAAGGATCCAGATGAATCTATGTTAAGAGAAATATTGTCCATAAATAATCCCAGTAATCATCCATAATTAATTGAATTATCAGAAAATATATTAATAACATATAGAAATGATCATTTTATATTTAGATATAATTTAAATAACATTTTCATGATGGTTAAAAATTATATTTTAATTTGAGAGGATTCCAATAATATGGTCGAACACCAATCACCGTGGTTAAAGAATTATACCTTCCTAGATATGTTATTTAATTTCAAAATGATAAGAGTGGAATAATACTTGATAATAATGATATGAATCAGAAAAATATGTAATCAAAAAACACTTGGTTTTAACATTGAAAATACATAATTCATTTCCGCTCTCTGTTTTACCTTTTTATGAAGACTGAGGTGAGATTTTTCAAATTGTAGATTAAAACTCTACATTTACCATAGGATTATTTTTATAAAATAGATAAAAAAATTAGGCAAAATTTATTCAACCCCCTCCCTATGTTTCATCTAAAAAAATATAGACAACAAAAAACCATTCCATTGTAAATGTGACAAACTTAAAAAATTTCATTCTGAAAATGAATTAAATTGAAATATTCCAATGAACATTAACTTGTCATATAAATCTTTAAAAATATACCCCTTATTTTAAATAATAATATCTTAATAATAATTTTTTATGTATAAAAAGAATACAAAAATAGTAAAATTTTCAAATTCATTATTTATTATATGGATTCATAACCATGAAATTACACCGTTCTACCATTTGACATGCTAGCATGATTTATGAATCATACATTAGATTATAAATAAGTTTTTAGATGCAATTTATAGAAATACACAATAACATAACAATACCAACATATAATTAAATCATATTATAAACAATGCATATTTTATATATATAATTATTATTCCGAATATACATAATCCACCACAAGGAGCGGATGAAATTTATTTTAAAAAATTATTAAAACTATTTTACATTATAGTTAACCTTAAAAAAATATAAATTGTATTTTCATTATCTTAATATTTTGTTCAAAAAAGGCAATGTTTCAAATTTAAAAAACTAACCATAATTCACACATATAATCAACTATATATTCCAAAAAAGTAATATTCAAAAAAAATTTAAATTAATTTTCAAAATGGAAAACATATATCTAAAAAAAATTCCTATAAAAAAAATAATACTAAAAATTATTCCCAAGGGATAAACATAAATTATAAATTGATGAAATAAAAGTATACTAAGTGAATAGAAGGTATAATAAAAGTTAATTCATGATCCTCTTCTATAATTAAAAACACGATCCTCACAAATAGTCCATTATGAACCATGTTAAAAATTAAATCAATAAAATTATCAATCCATTATTTCCCCTAAGAACAAACTAATACATCATCGAAATAAAGTATAATATTCTCACAAAATGTATCACTTACATCATTGAAAAAAAATTATTTTTAGAACACATAATTTCATTTATATCTTTTTTAACGACAATTAATGTATAAAAACATATTTTAAACAAAATACACCTTATAAATATATTGAAAATATTAATTTTAAATAATATATATTTTTAGGACATATGTAATAATGCCCAGTCCCTACATAAGAATCTTAATCAAACTACACCATTTAATGATCTGAAAAAGGCATTGAAAATTATATTATGACATTGAATTATATAATTTGACCAATAAAATTTCATACCATCAAAAAATTAATATAATATTATGAAACCTTCTAAATTTTAGATAAATAAATTAATAATATTTCATACAAAATCAATACATATTTTCATAATATCCATAAGATGTTGTGAAAAATTTTCATTATTTAATTTTATAAAGAATTCTCTATAAACATCGACAATAAAAATATTCAATTAACCATTAAAAAATTTTATAGATCCAATACATTCTTTAAAACATCACCCAATAAATTCCATTCATTTATAAAATAAAGATAAACTCATGAAATGGTGATGTATCATGAATAAATGCCTTAATAGTGTATGTTTATCTCATACCATTCATCCTATTGTGTCTCAAAAATGATGCCATAACCCCATGGGTTTTCCTATGATACAATAAAACCCATACCACAAAATCTACATCCTCAAAATCTATCATCAAACTAAAATATATTACAAGAGTAATGTTTGGATAGGAATTAGAAATAATATTATTATATTTTTCCATTGAATAATAATTATATATCCAACTTCTTATGGACCTATGTCAGTGGAAAAGGTATAAAGGTTTTATAAACTGAACAATAGTGAAGAAAAAATGGAAAATTATGAGAGAGTGAGTTTATTAGTTAAATAAAATAATATTTAAATTAAAACATAGTTATACTAAACATGAATAAAACCATTCTTATTTATTATCTTCCTTAAAAAGTCTTACAAAACTATAGAATTATTAACTATAACACTTAGCCATTTCAACCATATATTTTTTCATATGTTTAAGTTAAAATGATTATGGTAGCTTTACACTATAAAATAATAATTTATGTTACTATTTTAGGTTATTATGAACATATAAGACAATTAAAATAAGAATTTATATGTAATTAAAAAAATATTATAAACAAATTTATCATATTTATTATAGTTATTTTCTGTTTAAATTAATAAATTATAATTTTAATAAATGTTAAATATATTCGATGGCATAATATCCCCAACATAACACTTCTCACTAATGAAAAGATAAAACAAATCAGTTCGCCAAATCAATCTAAACCTTCTATCTCAGATAAAATTCAAAGTATTTAGTCTCATTCCCATCACCAACATACCACATTATATAAAAATAATAATTATATCTATGATTTATTATCCCCTCCATAAAATATTGCAATCATTTGAGGCACCATCCATTCTAAATCTGCCCACATTATAAATCTCTTTAATAGATGGACTAGACCACCAAAAAACATAGTTACAATATTATCAAATTAATGTAAAACTATCCTAACCAAATGAATCCCTGACAACTCACTCATTAACACTCAAAATCATGTTAAAAATTTAAATCAAATCCTATTTTTATCAAGATGTCAAAACCCTATGTAAAACTTCATTAATCTATATAAAATATGATTTCACAAATCCCTGTTGAAATTTAAAATTTCAAAATCAATGGTTTATCAACATATAGTCATCTGAATGAAAAAAATGAGATGAAATATTTCCAAAAAAATATCAAGTCTAAATCATAAAATTTATTTCTAACATGATTCTTAACATGTGAGATCCATAATCAATATAACTATACAAAATATTATCACACCCAACATTAATAACGATTAAAATCCTTATCAAATATTCAAATCATATCAAATTTAAATCAAATATTTTATAGAATACCATTTTATTTGAATATATTTTATAAAAAATCTTTGTAAATTTTGGTTTCAAATAGACATTTTCTATTTTAAAAAATCAAGTTAATAATATAAAAAAAAATTAAAATAAAACTGTTTGGTTTTATAAAAAAACAAAAAAATTTAATTTATAATTTTTTTAAAAATTATATACTTTCAAATCACTTTAATAAAAATAGAAATACTATTTTTAATTTCATATTCAAATTTATAAATTTTTATATATATCCTATTTCCCTATAAATTTATGAAGAAAAAATATTTTATCACTCAATAATTATTATATACCCATATAATTTAATAATTGTTTTCTTAAAAAATATAAAAAAAATTGAAAATTGAAAATTAAATATACATTTTACCCTATATAAAAAAATAAGAATATGTTCAAACATCATAAAAAAATTAGTCTTCATAATTGATAGTGATGCAACCACATGTTTTTTCCATCCCATCCAAATGATATCCTTACCACCATCCCACTCATTCTTAGAGTTTGTACACTAGATAATTAAGAAAAAATTTTAGTATTTATTTCAATTATGCTCATCATATTGAGACATATATTACATATTTTTTTTAAAAAAACATATCTCCACCACTAGTGTATCTTAATTACCAAAAATATATATTCTCTTACACTATTGTGCAATGAACTAGACCATTATATATTTGAATCATAAACAAGATCACCACTGAAATACAGTATACTTATTCATATATGAAACCCCAATTAAATGTTCATAGGATTACCTATAAACATTTGTGGGACTATATAGTTTATAACTAAATGAATGATTCATATAAAATTATCTAAAAACTGGTTTAGATACATTTGTCTCTCAAACATTACAAAATATAAACAATCATATATAGAAATGTGATTAAATGTTTTATTGTACCATTATTTCAATTGAAAATAAAATAAGAAAAATATATAAAATTTATTTTGTTATATATAATATCCATGATATAATAAATAAACGACGAGGAATCCTAGACAATAAATGAATTTTTTTTACAAGAAATAGAATATAACACATTAGAATAAAAAGTTATTAATACTAGAAAAAATGTAAACCACTTAGAATGAACAATGATCTATATCAAGGATTCGTTACTAGATTATTTAAATCAAACATACACAATATATGAACATGAAAGAACGATACCATGTGTATAGGTAGGGGATATGTATAGAAGAATTGAATGAAATTTATTAAGTTTTTCAACTCACATTAATGAGTATGAAAAATGTATACACATTCACATGTTTCTATAATTTTTTTTCAAATTACAACCCATTTAAAAAAAATATATATTAATGAATGAGACTACAATTATATAATCTAAAACTAGAATTATAATCTAACATTAAAAAAATAAAAAAATAATTTTACACTAAAATATATAGAAGTAAATAATAAAATACAACTAAATATCTAAATAATGATTATTAATATTATTTTACTTTAATTATATATGAATTTAATCAATTATAGTGAATACTAACTAAAAAACCAAAAAAAAATTCTTTATGTATCTTTTTTATACAAGTAAAGTCAATTTAAATTATACCTATTTTTAAATTGAAAAACCCACATTGATGGTTTTATTGACCCTATAATACCTTAAATTGGATTAAATTGTGGTTAGATAATTTGATATGTGGTATTTATAACATGAAACAAAAATTCAACCCTCATATAAAATCATATTTACTAGTAAAAATATTGACAAGAAAATATTTACAATTATAAGAATACATATTGAATATACGATCTATGAAAAGTTATATAAATATTGAAATATAATTAATAACATAATTTTAAAAATCAAGACTATAAAACTATATTTATTTGAGTAGAAATATATTTATAGAAAAAAACATTAAATTTTAATATTTTAAAAACAATTTATTATTTTCTATATTCATAGAATGAATGAATACAATGAGATATTATCAAATAAAATTCAAAATATAAATTAGTGTTGATGAATCATAAATATAACTCAATTCAAACAAAAAATAAGTTTATTATTATTGGATATTCTATTCCACTACCCTGGATCTGAACTATAACTATATACAATTTTATCATCCTAAAAAATACTTGCACACAATGGTTGTGTCAACAACTTATACCAATTTAATAATTGTATCAAATGTTGAACATAAGGTATAAGATGTTTCTTATCCATATTTATTCATGTAATGGTATATTAGATTATTAAATACACATTAACTGGTTATAGTACCAAATATTTCATATAGAGGGAGTAATAAATAATAATAATGAAAATTAATTCAATATATAATAAGAAAACAATGAAAAAATTTGAAATCCTAATAGATACTCAATATGAATTTAAAATATAAATTTTAAAATTAGAATGTTTTTATCTTTTTATAAAATATTCAATTTTTTATCAATGGTATTTTATTATAATGATTATAACATTTTATTCTATTATGATAGTTTTTGCAATACCAAGATTGTTTCAGTGTGGTATTGATGAGGTTGTAAAATATTGTTTGTATAGTAAGAATAAATAAGTATGATTATCGCATATAATAATTGGAATGTATAGGAAAATTAATTAACTAACACTAATCATATTGGATATCTATAATAAAATTATATAAATTGGTATGTTCATTAAATATGTGTTTAAGATGTTAAAAAGAAATATTTGAAAATAAAAATTTATTCTGAACTAGGAATTTTTTTAGGATATGTTATATGAATGAACATTCTCTATTGTTTGTGGAAACTCTACTTATGGTTAGTTGAAATTATCGACTGTGTGAAATTAAATACATATGTTACGGGATTGTTATAGAGAACCTCAATTGGATGTTAAAACAAGGTTAAGATTATTAAATATATATATATTATTTTTTCTTATTTTCACACACCACCACAAAATTTAGATAACCAAACACCTATAAATATTTATGTATTAGTTAACCCACACCATAAAGGAAGTAATGGGAATGAATGTAAAAATACATCCACTACTGCAATATATCTTATGTTCATGAATTTTTTTATAATTATATAGTTTTGTTATATTTTTTATAGGTTGGAATGGATTGTTTAAGTGTATTATGAGGTTAGAGTTGTGGTATGTGGTGATACATGGATATAGGATGAATTAGGGTTCCATGAAATATGTCGTTATAGAAAAGGGAAACTGATTTAGAGGAAAACTTGGGGGATCATACATAAGATTAAATATTTTAGCTTTACATTTATATATATAGGATAAATTAATTTTTATAGTGTTGTTACGGTGAGATGCATATGTAAATGAAATATTATGGGATAACATGTTTGGTTTACTCTTCATTCACTAAATATTTACTATAGTTCTTTAGTATTGAATATATAGTCCACTGGAAAGATCATACTATATATGTTTACATGATTACCAAAACATATATTTAAATTATATATATTTTTTAATTTTGGTGAGGGAGATTGTGTTTGACATTACATGCTCATGGTTAGTGGGTTTAAGAATATTGGAGGAGTCTTTTCTCCATTATAATAGGTTAATTTTATTTTTGAACTTATTTTTTAGACATTATTTTCATTTAAATGGAAGTATCTATATTTTATATAACACTGTTAGAATATTTTGTGTAATTTTGTACTTGTGATTCTTAGGATCCATGAGTGGTTTTCTATAATTTTCTAAGATTAGATTTGGTAATGTAACCCCTGATTTATTCTCATAATCTCAAAAATAATTTACATCCCATATCTTATTATATGTTGGAAATAATGGTTCTTTCTCATCCCATTGTTGAAATAGTTTGGATCCTAGTGGTGTTGAGTCATGAAAAATGCAGTGAACATAAAAAATAAATCTATGTTTTCAAATATAACCATAAATACATGTAATAATAAAATATGGAAAATTACACAATCGTACTATCTATAATATCGCATCATATAAATTTATGAGATGAATGTAACATGAAAATGTGAGGGTATATTTAAGATATAATTGAAGCCTCTAAAAACAATACTTTATATTGTAGTGTTTAAAAATGAGATCATAATAATGTAATACGAAACATAAATTGAATATAAAAATAAAATTAATACCTGAACTATATTACCATTAATAAATATAATGATAGATTCATTCCTAGATTAATATGATATAATTATATATATTATACTAGAATAATTTTCCTTTTGATCATTAGATTAATATAAAATAGAATGTAAATCAAAAATATTTTTTACTTTGGTGGAGAAAAAATATATTATTTGATATAGATGGATTCAATATCAAAGGTGAAGTATTGTATTAACAAGAAAATGATGTATTAAAATATAATAAAATAGTGATACCACATGATAATATTGACAACACATTAATTTCTTCATCCTATTAGTATATTGGGTAAAGAATATTAATATTGTTTAGAATATATCATACCCTTCTACTATAAATGATTAAAAATATAAATTTTTAAATTCATCTACACTATATCCTCCCTAGAATCATCTATCCAATTAACTTGATATTCAAAATACTACCATTAATATATATCTCTACGATAATTGAGTTAAAACACAATGAGTTTAATTAAAAAAATCTACCTAAAAACTATTAAATCCCAAATTTAACACTTGGTTTCTTTAAAAAAATTTACATAATGTCCACAAGAATGATCACTATTTAACTACCAAAGACATATCAATATTATAAAATTCAATAGTTTGAATCATTAAAATAAATATACAAACAATCAAAATTGAAATGTTTTATGAAAAATGATTCTTATATTTTTATATAACCTAATAAAAATATTATTTTATAACTTTAGAAATACATTTACTGAACTCAATTTTTATTATATTATAATCATTAACTCGAACCTCAATAATATTTCATCAAACATGGTAGTATTATCATTATTATATTTTAAAGGGTATGTAATTATTTCCACTTGGTTTGTTAATGACAAAAAATCATATTTTTTATTGTTTATTCTAGAATATCTATAAAAATATCACTTTTGACTACCAGTAAAGGAAATGGAATCCTGCATGAATTTTTGAATGATTCATACACTATGATTTAATGTAGATATTAATGGGGGCATTATTTTCCATTGAAGTTGAACTATCTGAATGAGGATATATAAAAAAATCATCTCCAAATATACATGCATTATGTGGAACACTCTGTAGGTTTTCTATATAATGTAGGAATGTTAATAAATCCATCATCTAATCAATGATTAACTTATGTAATTCTATATCTATGGGCTCAATCACTATATATTCATTATTCATATTTCATTTTCTCCAACTCTTATTAATAATAATATTATTATTTTTCCTGTGGAATGATCCCAATTATATTGGTTTCTACCACCATCCATAGATTTAGTAAAATCATTTGGCTCTAAACATAGTTTCTACAAATCAATGTGAGGTTTAGGAATTTTCATTTGTGAATAAAATATCTAAAACAATTCAATATATTGAAGATAATGACTAATCCGTGGGTTATAATTAATCATTATTGGTGTAAAATTTATATTATTTTTTGGTAAATAAATATAAAATTAAATAGTGGATGAACATGTCTGTTATGACCCAGTCCTGAAAATACTCCTCTTGAGTCAGTGATGAAACTAAAGATGACCCTAGAATCCCATATTTAATATGATATTTATTGTATACGAGAAACATGGTTTTAATGTTGATTTTATGGATTTAATTTCAAATTTTCTAAATAAAAACCTAAATGTAATCTTATTAAAATAGATTACGAACAAAACTAATATATTTTTTAATCTATCACCAACTATTTAAATATAGACATTAATGATAATTTAAATAGAATAATACAAAAAAAGTAATTAATATAATCCATCAATCCAAAAATAAAACTCAAATGTAGTACATAAGAACATTTTATGCTCTTACTACACTATCTATACCAGTATATATGCAAGATACAGATCCCCGAAATAAGATTTAATTGAATGAAATATTTTAAAAAATTATATATAATAATTTTGGTGAGTTTACAAGTATACCCAACAATCAATCCTCTAACCACCCAAATGAATGATGATCTATATCACTAATTTATCTATGAAATTATAAACAGATTAGTAATTAATATTAATAATTAAAAAATGAAATCAATAATCAATATAATACTTTAATATTCTTAACAACTTATTAAATTTATAATCTCTATAACAAATATGATATATATTAGTATAATAAAAAATACAAAAAATTCACACACACACACATCAATAAAAACCTTTATGATATACCCACATTGATTCATCACTATAATTCTAAATGCATAACATCCTAAATGTATCCCGAATATCATAAAATCACATTCTCACATCACTATATTCATAGTATCATTATCATTATTACTTTATAGCCATCATCTCATCCTTCTCCTAATCATAAGATCCTCATCATCATATCTAGGGATATGGGTGGGGGAGATTCATTAGCCAGATATAAATATCTAACTATGTGGATAATATATATATTTTTTCATAGTTATTAATATACACCTCATATAAAATAAAGTAGAATAATATACAATATTTTAATTTTCAATAATCATATATAATACATTATCATATATTTTTTTTATCTATTTTAATCATATTCACTATCAAATTTTAACTATACCATTTACATTAACAATTATCTACTTACATGTCCACAATATATTATATAAAAAATATCAACATCAATGAATATTATTAAATTCTGCCATTATTTACCAATATATGTAATTAATTTACACTATAAATTATTTAACTTTATAATCCTAATGTATTTTTATTACACACTCTGGTAGATCAATAATGTAACATCCCATAACATTATTTATTGTATTTTTTGACCCTTTTCATTACATCCTTTTAGTCAGGTATTTCTTTGGGGTTGTTCCAGGATAAATTGGGAAACTTTGGAAGCCCAAGGGGGTTATGCATGGGTGGTGCATGTTTAGGGGAAACCATGTGATTTGGCCTCAAAAACCATGAAACCAAATGTGAGCCATTGGAAGGTGGTGTGTAGTTTGTCCAAACCAAGATGACATCCCATACAAACCATGCAACCTCAAACAACAAGGGTTATCATGTTTGGTTCTAGTTTTCACAAACCGTGTGCCCTCCAAGTAGAAACTGTGCACCATACCAGTAGGGCCATATGGTTAGGGTGAATGATAGTATAACCATGTGGCTCTACCTTGTGGAGTTTCCAAGTCAAGATTTAGGTATCACTGAGAGGGGGAGGGGGTGAATTAGTGATATCTTTTTTTTATGTTTCCTTAATTTTGAATCATCATTTTCCTATGGCTAAAGATTTATTTCCTTGTTGAACACAATTAAAACAAACATCCATAAGAACAAAAAATTTCTATGGTACACTACTCAACAAAAGTAGCTACATCCATGGTATGGTTTGTAAACAGTCCAATACGACACAATCTTTCAGAAAATAATCCTTTTATATGGAATAAAATGAGTAAGATATGCCCTTACACTCCTATATCACTTTGAAAACAATAAAACAGTGAATGTTCTTATAATAACAAAAAATTATGCAGTATAATGTTACAATTCTTATTATTTAGCTTTCATGTGTTTGATATTTCACAAAAATTATTTTCTTTCCTACCCAGAACCTAGTAAAAAATTCCTTCAGTTCTCCACAAGCTATCTTGCTCCACACGCATACTACATATATCCTACGAAAACTTAGTTGTACCACATTTCATGATTTAATTCATGGACCACCATTTCTTCTTCAGACTCTCTATGCTCTATGGATATAAAATTCCCTATGTACTACTGATGCTTTGCGGACCACCCCTAGTTCACGATGACCTATCCTTCGCAAACGACTAATACCTCATGAACCCTTTTCCTTTAAGGGATATCAATCCCCACAAAAAACATCCACAAAATATATATATGGAAAATATTATATGTTTAAATGATACCCTAATAATTTCTTCCTATTTTGTGGAAACTCTTCTATATAAACTCTTTCTATCGCAAAATCCTCCTTCATGAACTCATCATACTTCACCAAATTTTTCCTTGTAATAAATATTTTTTTAAGGTAAATGGATCACACTTAATTATGGTATTAGGGTCCTTTATATATGACAATATCTTTACCAATTTCTTTAATCTTATTTCCCTAAACTTTTAATGTGGTACATCAATCACCACATACTACACTCCTCCCGCGAACTGTGTTTCCCTTTGCAGTCTACATAAAAATTTTCTTCTCTCATAGTGGCTGATTATTCCAAAAAAAAATCATTGCCTCTCATCCATGAATGAAACTACTTTCAATAAACATAAATTATAACATGAATTTCGATCCTCCCATGAACCATTTTCATTACGTGGTCCACATACCATGATTTGCATCCACATAGTGCTACTACGAAGAATCATTCCTTTGTCGATTTTCCATCGCATCTATGAACCACCTATGTGATTTGTGAACAGTACTTTGTGGTATCAAAACTATAAAATCCTTTTTAGAATATATTAATTTTCCTTAAAGAAACTCCCAATTTTGAGGCCCAAAAATTTGACAAACACTGGGAAACAACGCCGCCTTAAAAACTTGCTATGAAAAAATATCAATCATATTGAGTCATGATCATAGATGCATCATTAAAGTTTTAACCAAATTATACCAAAGTTAAATTCATTCTAAAATGAATTAATTTATTTCACCATTATATCCATCAATCATGATATTTATTCTTTGATCGATCACTTTTTGCATCGTCAGATTTTCTGAGGAAAGTATTGTAATTTCTCCATCTTCCAGCAACATCTTTCTTTCCAATCAAACCTAAAGACGATTGAAAACAAATTTTCTACACCTTTCCTTCATAAGGATTACATAACCAGTTAGGTAGCACCCCAAACATTTTATTGTATGTTTCTCTTAAATACATTATATTCATTAGATAGCTTATATTTCATGAATCACTAACCCTCTATGGAAAAAAACATGGGTACATATAGAAGATTGTCATAACCTTTCCATTAAACTTAAATTTTCAAACTTTGTGATTTGAATTTTAAAAATATGACATACACAGTGGTGTTCAAGATGATATTTAGAGTTTGAAAGAATTAACTTAATTTTTAGTGAATAGTAACCTACCCTTATGAATATTAACCTATCCTTATTAATAGTAACTTTCCCTTATGAATTTTAATATGACTCTTATGAGTGGTATCTGTACCCTTGAGTGTATAAATGAATTTAGGCACCTTAAAAATGAAGATGAATTTTTTAAGTGTTTATATTTTTCAATTAAATACTGATTTATTTAAATATTAAAATAAACATATATAGAAAATTATTTTTAAAAAATAGACTTCATTTTTGGATTCTATACATCAATAAATGGATAGGGTGAATTTTTTGGATTTTTCTGAAATACTCAAATTTTTGATGAATAGTAAAATGCTATAATTTACGATAAATGCTAAATAAGGGATTTATATAGTCATTGATGATGATATGCTGATGTATGAAAAATTGGGTTGAATTCACATGCATATATTACTATTCTTGGTCATGGAATACTCACTATTTATTGTCTTGAGAGGAAATAATAAATTGATTATTATAATATTAAGAAAACTCCTCTCCCCTCATCTATATAAACTACCCCTCACCCCTCTTCCTACCACACCACTCAAGCTTCAAGACATGCCCAAATTCTGCCAAATACTCTTCCCAATCCCTATCCCCACTTCCAAGATCTGCTGGTCTCACCAAAGGCCAAAAACAAAGGCCTTAAGAACTTTCTCAAGGAGGAGTACTCCGGAGGTGAACATCCCTTCCTTATTCTTTCAATTATTTTTACAAGTTCCATTATTTTGTTCTCTCTTCTCACCTCCCCTCATCCAAATTACATTATAATTCCATTAACTTAAATGTACTATATTTTCATTTTTCTAAAGGAACATTTCATCATATTCTATCTTTTTCCCCTCCTTTTATACAATAAATTCCAACACCGTCCGAGATGTGTTAATTTATCACACTCAAGGAATATGAGTTTTTCAATTTGCATTACTATCTTCAATACAGGCCATGAAACCTTTTAAATGGTTAATAAATGTCATAATATATGTATTTTATAATTATTAATGTTCTGTAATCCTTACACTTTCACAATATGGAATAATAATACAAAAAACGTTTATTATGCACAAAACCGCCAAGCCAAATCCAACCATTTATTTTTAACTCATCGAATAAGTCATCCTCAGGGTATATAACCAGAATCATTATAAGATACTTTATATCTCCTTAATTTCACTAATAATTTATATTAACAAGTCGGGATGTTTAACCGTATTTCAAAGAAACATCCATTCATGAATACAAGTAAACATATCATGAAAACCAAAGAAGAAAATGCTACAAAAACAATAAAACTGAATCTTTTAAACCATCAAAAAGGACATTAATGAACCTAATAAGGTCTTAAAATATCTATTAAATGTTTATGAGGTTATGTAATTATTAATTAATGAATCTGAATTTGATTATTCAGGCCATTAAGAACAATCAAGAACACCTTCAAGCATAAGGTAAGGGATCCTCTCTCTCCCTTTAATTCAAGAATCTTCCCTATGTTGCGCCCTTTTATTTTTCATACCTAATGATGAGTTATGTTTTAACAACATTACAATACTTCCCTTATGACATATAAATAATGGGATACCCCTTTACCTCTCATTAATCCTTTACAAGAGCACTTGTTACCATGCCGACATGTTTTTAAGGGGTTTTATCATCTCACTTTCAATTCTGTGGTATTTCCATTGTTCATATCTTATTTCATATATATGGTATAAGTGTACTTCCATTTGATATATGTTATCATGATTTTATTTATATTCTTGGTATAATGTGATTATTTTGGTGGTTATTAACTTTTGGTCATACGACTCAATTGAATACAACATGGTAACAAGATTTGTTTCAATTTTCACTTCGTTGTGACATGCTTAGTATTGTGCACCTACTCTTTCTTATTAGTGTACTTACATCCCATTTGAGATAAATTTGCAATTTAAGTTATATTCTATTTAAATGTCCATATTCTCATATCATGGATATTATTATTGTCTAAGTCGTATAACATATTACATATGATATTTATTTTGAATGTCGTTTTGACTATGGAATAATTTATGAATCCATATCCTCTATTCTATATGGATAATGTAAAGTCATATTTATTTTGTGTTTAATAATTTATAAAGAATTATTTGGATATAGATGTGGGTGTGGCCCGCTACAACCCCTCGATGCATCTGTAGGTCTCATGAGACAATCAGTTTGGCGACAAACCCTTCGAGCTTGTTTCCAAAAAATTAGACGGTTTTCAACCCATAGAACTAATCAATTTTTAACTGTATTATGGTATCATGTTTCAGATAAATTATGTACAATTAATAAGAATTATCTTTCTCAGTTATTACTATCCATGAGGTTTTTACTATGACAAAATCTATGGATGCAATTTCATTATCAGTTTATTAATGGCATGAGTTTTTCATTTATTCACCATGCCATTTTGATTATGACAAATTGTTTACAATTAATTTATTATTGATTCATGATTACACTATTTGTAACCCTTACTGAGCATTTGAGCTCACCCATTTCATTGTTTACTTTGAATAGGTAACAAAGAGGAGTTCATTTATTGAGTTCTTGTAGATGCAGTCTTTTATTTTTGTTATGTATTGTATTTTGAAACCTTTTCCAAGGTAATTTGAGTTACATATATGTATCTAGATTCTTCAAGACTACTAAAATTATCGTTCCTTTGGTATTTTTATTCCTTATAACCATTCCAATGTACATATTAATGCATTGGATTTGGTCTAGAGGGGTCAGGGCGTTACATTTGGTATCAAAGAAAGTTTGGTAGCAAACTTCGAAACTATATTATAAAATGTTGATTAGGGAACAAAGACCTAAGGTAGTATTTTAGGATGAAAATACAAGAATGTACTGGTATTTTGGTAAGGAATATATTATGTGAATATTTATAGAAAATACATCCCTGTTTGGATACGAGCAGGTTGAGGTGGCCCAGGCACAAATGTACCTAGGAGTGAAAGCTATGATAAGGTGTTTCAGGCTTGACCTGGGGTATCCTGCTACACGACAATGAGCTTTTCTGCACTCTTGGTTATGAAAATCCCAGGGGGATATGTTTAGGATAATTCATATTTTCATTACAAGCCATTATGGAGGATTGAAATGTAAATTATTCCATAATGAAACTATTTTTATAATTATGGGATTAGCCATGTGTAGGATCTCAATTTATGCAAAGTGTTTTGTTATGGTAAGATTATAAATTATGATTCATACCCTAATCTAGTGTGTGCCATTATTTAGAAATGGCATCTAACGGAAGAAGGGGAATCAATAATCATGGGAAAGGTAGGGGTCTCCCCACTGAGCTAGTCCACATAGTCAATGTTGGAGCGGATCAGATCCTGACCATATTGGGACAACTAACTCAGATTGTAAAAAATAACCATTCCACACCTGTGTTAGATTGTTTCATGTGGCAGAATCCCCTATCATTCAGCGGTAATACTAATCCAGTGGTTTCTAAGAAATGGATCAAGTCCCTTGAAAAGATATTCGTGGCATTAAGCTGCAATGAAAATGAAATGTTTTACTGGCATTATATTATCTCAAGGGAGATGCTAATCAATGGTGGTCCTTTATTCAGAATAACACAGAGGAAGAAGAAATATAAGATATGGATTGGAGGAATTTTAAGGAAATATTCTTTGAAAAATATTTCCCTCATGAGCAATGAACTGAAATGAAGAGGAAATTCCTTGGATTAAAGAAAAGGGAAAAAGACCGTGTTGTAGAGTTTGAGGATACCATAAAAAGGCTTTCCACGTATGTTGTAGATTACCAACATGACTCAAAAAACAAGATAGATCATTTATTTTAATGTATTAATCCATGTCTTCAAAGAGAACTAGATTCTCAAAAATTTTCATCATATGATAAAATAGTATCAAGTGCCATCAAAATAGAGAGGAAATTTGCTACGTCAAATTTCTTCAAGGGAAACCAAGATAAAAAGCAGTACTCTAATAACCAAAGGAAAGGTGAAGTGCCAAAGAAAAACATGGGAGTAACGAAATTCCCATTATGATAGATCTATAGAATGATTCATCTCAAGAAATTCTTGAAAGGAATGGGAGTCTTCTATAAGTGTGGAGAAAAGGGTCCTCTCTCTCATGAATGCAATGGGAAGAAACAATTTATGATGTTTGATGCTAAAATATTAGAGATATGGGGAAATATGAAAATGAGTTTCCTAAGCGCCAAGGAAACATGCCTCAGAAAAATCCAAGAGAGAAAGGGAGAGCTTATGCGATTACAACTGTGGAAATTTACGTTCCTAATGATGTGGTGGCCGGTACTTTAATTGTTTCCTCAAACTTAGCCAACACTTTATTTGATTCTGGATCATCGCATTCATTTATATCTTCCCAGTTTACCAAGAACATTTTACATGTCCAATTTTATTAAATAAAGGAGTTATTTGTCAAAACTCCTAGGGGATGCATCATTTCAACAAAGGAATGTCGACTAGTCCCCCTCGTGACACAGAAAAGTGATTTAGTTTCTAAACTTATCATCATACCAATGAACGAATTTGATATAATTCTCAGTATGAATTGGATGTCAAATTATGATGCAACGATATATTGCAAGAAAAATGAAGTTACAATTTTTAAAAATGGTGGAGAATCTCTTACATTTAGGGTAGCGTCCTCGCCATCTGATTCTTATCTAGACCCACCACAAGTAGCTCTGTTAAATGCAATTCTTGGAGAGGGAGATAACTCAATATCTGTGTGTGAGGAAATAAATATTCAAATTGAAGATGTGAACATTGTTCAAGAATATATTGTTGTAATTCGAGAGTATTTACCTGGACATCCTCCAGAGGGGGAAGTTGAGTTCTCTGTTGATTTAATTCCTAGTGAAAGACCTTTACCAAAGACTCCCTATAGAATGTCCAATGTGGAATTAGTGGAGCTAAAGAAACAACTAGAGGAATTGAGTGAAAAGTAATTTATTCGACCTTGTGTTTCTTCATGGGAAGCCCCTTCCCTCTTTATCAAGAATAAATATGGATCCATGTGGGTATGAATTGATTACAAGGAAATCAATGCTATTACAATAAATAATAAGTATCATCCTCCATAGATTGATGATTTATTTGATCACCTTCATGGAGCTCAATACGTTTCTAATATTCAACTATGATCCAGATATCATTAGATACATGTGAAAAAGGAACATATTCCTAAGACAACATTTCGAACTAGGTATGGGCATTACGAGTTTACAATGATGACTTTCGGACTGACAAATGAACCCTATGTTTTCATGGATTTAATGAATAGAGTTTTCAAGGAATATCTTGATAATTTTGTTTTGGTATTCATCAATGATATCTTGGTATACTTAAAAAGATATGAAGACCATGAATATCACATACAAATTATTCTGAAAACTCTTAGAAGAAAAAAATTATATGGGATGTTTAGAAAGTTAAAATTCTGGGTTTAACCCGTTTCTTTCTTAGGCCATATTTTCTCTAAGGACGAAATCCTAGTTGATTATGAAAATAAAAAGGCAATCCATGAATGGCCCACACCAATAAACATAAATGAGGTATGTAGTTTTATTGACTTAGCTAGTTACTATCAGCATTTCATTCAGAATTTGGCCCGACTGGATAACTCATTTACCAAGCTCACTCGTAAAGGAGTTAATTTTGTCTGGAAAAATGAATGTACAGAATGCTTCAAGGAATTAAAAATAATATTGGTCAATCCTCCAATTTGGACTCTTCCATCTGGAGGAGATTGATTTGTAATATAAAGTGATGCATCAAATAATGGTCTGGGTTGCATCCTTATGCAAAATGATAAATTTGTTGCTTATTCTTGAAGATAGTTGAAGAATCATGATCAAAATTATCCGACTCATGGTATTGAGTTATCAACCATAATATATTCTCTAAAAATATGGAGACATTATCTTTACTGTGAAAAAACTTGAGATATACATAGATCACAGGATTTTGAAATACATTTTCACATAGAAAGAACTCAACATTAGGAAAATTAGATGGCTCAAGTTACTCAAAGATTACAATTGTTCAATACACTGTCACCCAGGAAAAGCAAATAAGGTGGTAGATACATTAAGTTGGAAAGATCATGGACTTCTGACTCAAATGAGGATTGAGAGAGATCCTATATTTATAGATCAACTAAATATGGATATGAGAATTGTTAATGAAGGGGAAACATATTTCCTCTTTCAAATGATTGATAAACCATCCTTACTAGAGAATATAAAAAGATCTAAATCTGATGATGAGAATCTCCAAAAGAAAATTAATGCTATCAAGGATGAGAGATCGGAAGACTTCGTGTATGAAGAAGGAGTTCTGAAATTTGGGAAGAGGTTATGTGTTCCATCAGTACCTGAGCTAAAAAGGGAACTATTAGATGATGCTCATAGTTCAAATTTCATTGTACAACCTGGTAGCACAAAGATGTATAAAATCTGAAGGAACATTTTTTGTGGGATAATATGAAGCGGGAAATTGTTGACTACATGTCAAGGTGCCTAGTTTTTCCTCACGTGAAGGTAGAGAGACAACATCCTATAGGTGTGATGCAACCTCTACTTATTATTATGTGGAAGTGTGATGGAATTATTATGGATTTTGTCACTGGACTACTGAAAACTCCTAGAAGGAATGATTCAATACGGGCAATTCTTGATCATCTCAAAAAATATGCACATTTCCTTACAATAAGGGAGGATCTACCAATTGAGTGCCTGGAAGGACTTTATATTAATGATGTTATAAGACATCATGGTTGACCTCTTTCGATTGTGTCCGATCGAGATCCCCAGTTTACATCAAAATCTGGAAAAGTCTCTAGAACGCTTTGAATACAATGCTTCTGATGAGTACTGCTTATCACCCCCAAACTGATGGACAGTCTGAAAGGACTATTCAAACTCTAGAAGACATACCGAGGTCATGATCTCTTGACTTCCAGGGTATGTGTGATCAATAATTTCCTTTCGTGGAATTTCCATACAACAAAAGTTTCCATTCTAGTGTTCTAAATGGATCTATATGAAGAATTATATTGAATATATATGTCGAACTCCAACTTGTTGGGACAATGTTGGTGAGAAAAAATTATAGGCCCAAAACTTATTGAAGAGACCATGGCAAAGGTAAAGACAATTCAATCCCATATTAAAGCAGCACAAATTAGGCATAAGATTTATGATAACAACTTGAGAAAATATTTGGAATTCCAAGTGGGAGATCATGTCTTTCTAAAATTATCTCCATGGAAGGGTGTCTTAAGGTTTGGTAAGAAAAGGAAACTATGCCCCAGGTACATCAGACCATTGAAAATTTGGAAAGAATCAGAGTTGAAGATTACCGTTTAACAATGCCTCCAAGTCTCTCCAAAGTTTATGATGTGTTCCATGTGTCATTCTTGAAGAAATACATGCCAGACCCAATGCATGTACTCACCTATAAAGAAATAGAACTAGAACCTGATTTGTCATACTATGAAAAGACTATCGAGATTCTTGTCATAAGGGAGTAGGTATTGAGGAATCATAAAAATCATCTAGTAAAGGTTCTTTTGAGGAACCAGAATATGGAGGAAGAAACATGGGAACCTGAGGATGTTATGATGAAGAAACACCCACATCTTTTTGGTTGACTTTATACATAAAATTTCAAAGACGAAATTTCCGAAGGAGGGAATAATGTAGCACCCCAAACATTTTATGGTATGTTTCTCTTAAATACAATGTATTCATTATATTGCCTATATTTCATGAATCATTGAGCCACTAGGGAAAAAATCAAGTTTACTTATACGAGATAGCCATAACCGAGCAATTAAACATAAAATTTCCAGCTCTGTGATTTGAATTTTAAAAATATGTCAAACACGATTGTGTTTGAAGATGATATTTAGAGTTTGATAGAATTAACTTAATTTTTAGTGAATAGTAACATACCCTTATGAATAGTAACATACCCTTATGAATTGTAACATAACCTTATGAATAGTAATATGAATCTTATGAATGTTATCTGTACCCTTGAGCATATAAATGAATTTAAGAACCTTAAAAATGAAGATGAATATTTTAAGTGTTTATATATTTCTATTAATTAATGATTTAATTAAATATTAAAATAATCATATTTAGAAAATTATTTGTAAAAAATGGACTTCATTTTTGGATTCTGCATGTTAAAAAAAAGTCATGGTGATTTTTTGGGATTTTTCTGAAATACTTGAATTTTTTATGAATAGTAAAATGTAATAGTTTACGATAAATGCTAAATAAGAGATTTATTGATTAATTAATGATGATATATGGATGTATGACCAATTTTTTATAATTAAAATTTATATATTACTATTATTGGTCATGTAATACTCACTATTTCTTGTATTGAGAGGAAATAATAAATTAATGGTTATAATATTAAGAAAACTCCTTCCCCCTCCACTATATAAACCACCTCTCACCCCCTCTTCCTCCCAAACCACTCAATCTTCAAGACATTCACAAATTCTGCCAAAAAACCTTCCCAAGTCCTCTACCCACGTAATATACATTATCGTATCACCAAGAGGCCAAAAACAAAGGCCTTAAGAAGTTTTTCAAGGAGGAGTACTCAAGTGGTGAACCTCTCTTCCTTTTTTTCAATTCTTTTTACAAGTTCCATTATTTGGTTATCTCTTCTCACCTTCCCTCATATACATTCCATGATAATTAAAATACCTTACATGTACTGGATTTTTGTTGTTCTAATGGAATATTTCATCATAATCTCTATTTTCCCCTCCTTTTATACAATAAATGCAATCACCGTCCGAGATGTGTTAATTTATCACACTCAAGGAAGATAGTTTTTTCAATTTGCATTACAATCTTCAATACTGGTCATTAAACCTTTTCAATGGTTAATACAGGTCATTATATATGTATTTTTTATTGATTAATGTACTGGAATACTTACACATTCATAATATGGAATAATAATACAAAACAAGTTTATTGTGCACAAAACTGCCAAGCCTAATCCAAGCGTTCTTTTTTAACTCATCGAATGATTAATCCTCAAGGTATATAATCAGAATAATTATAAGATCATTTATATCTCTTTAACTTCAATAATAATTTATATGAACAATTATATATGTCTAACCATATTTTAAACAAACATCCATTCATTAATACAAGTAAACAAATCATCAAAACCAAAGATGAAAATGCTACCAAAACAATAAAATTGAATCTTTTGAACCATCAAAAAGGCCATTAATGAACCTAATAAGGTCATAACATATATATTAAATGTTAATTAGGTTAGGTAATTATTAATTATTCAAGCTAAATTGGATTATTTAGGTCGTCAAGAACAATCAAGAACACTTTCTAGCATTATATAAGGGATCCTCTATCTCCCTTTTATTCAAGCATATACCCTATATTGTGCACTTTTATCTTTAATACCTAATGATTAGGTATGTTTTCACACCTCCCCCATACTTCCATTATGACTATATAATATGAGATACCCCTTTACCTCTCATTAAGCTCTCGCAAGAACACTTATTACCATGTCGGAATGTTTCTAAGGGGTTTTCTCATCTCACTTTCAATTATGAGGGATCTCTATTGTTCATCTCTTATTTCATATATTAGGTATATGTGTACTAAAATTTGATATATTTAATAATGATTATATTTATATTCATGGTATTCTTTTCATTCCTTTGTTGGTTATTAACTTTTGGTCATACGACTCAATTGAATACAATGTAGTAACGAGCTTTGTTTCAATTTTGACTTCGTTGTGACTTGCTTAGTATTGTGCCCCTAATCTTTCTTATGTAGTGTAATTACTGCCCATTTGAGATAAATTTTCAATTTAAATTATATTCCATTTAAATATTCATATTCTCATATCATGGTTATTATTACGGTCTAATTCGTATACCATATTACATACGATATTTATTTTTAATGTTCTTTTGACTTTGGAATTATTTTTGAATATGTATACTCTATTCAATATAGATAATTTAAATAAGTATTTATTATTTTTTGAATCTATGTATAAATAATTATTTGGATACAGAGGCAGGTGGGTCCCATTATATCCCCTCGATGCATCGGTAGGTCTAATGAGACAATCAGTTTGGAGACAAACCCTTCAAACTTATTTCCAAAAAATAAGATGGGTTCATACCCATAGAAGTAAACAGTTTTTAATGGTATTGTGGTATCATGTGCCAGATACATGACTTACAATTAATAATAATTCTCTTTATCAATTATTACTATCCATGAGGTTTTCACTATGACAAAATCTATGGATGCAGTTTCATTCTCAGTTTATTAATCGCATGTGTTTTTCATTTATTCGCCATGCCATTTTTACTATGAAAAATTGTTTACAATTAAATTCTTATTGATTCATGCTTCTACTATTTGTAACCCTTACTGAGCATTTGAGCTCACTGCTTTCATTGTTTACTTTCAACAGGTAATGAAGAGGAGATCATTTTTTGAGTTCTTGTGGATGCAATCTTTAGTTTTTTTATGTATTGTATTTTTTAACCTTTTCCAATGTAATTTTAGTTACATTTATGTATCTAGTTACTTCAAGACTACTAAACTGATCATTACTTAGGGATTTCATTCCTTCTAACCATGGTAATGTACTTAGTAATGCACTGGCTCTGGTCTTGAGAGGTTGGGGCATTACAAGTTATCCAAACAAATAATGATATTTTTGAAATTAGAATCAGTAAGGCATCATAATATTTTCCATGATCTTTTACAAAGTGAATTGATTTATCCTTCTTGACAACAAATAAAAAACACTCTTGAAAAAAAACTTTTCTTACTTCCAAAATATTCTCCATTCAACTTCGTCCCGACATATAGAAAACCATGTGCACGAGTTTTAATTCAACGTTTTTTATTAAAAATAGTGAACCTCCTATTTAAGATTCCTAATCATCTCATTCAACCCTAACTCAAATTCCTTGGTTGTGAAGGCTCCCAAGAAGAATTTTTGAATCCTCAAATCCATTTTCTTTTCATATTGAAGTTTCATCGATCTTATTTTATCTCCTCCATGTTAATGGATATCTTTTCATGTGGTTTATTCTTATATCCCTTTCTATCCTCCTTATAGAGTGATATAACATTATGTTATTAATGGATATAAAATCTACTTTGTTGGATATTGATTCTAGGTTTTGTTTCCTGATCTTTTACACCTTTTTCTTTATTAGTGATACTATTTTGGGTGTTTTCATTGACTATGTGATAAAATGTAGGTGGTTTCATATTTATTTTCCCTATTATTGAAAAATAATTTTTTTATTGAATTGAAATTTGTTCTTAATTAATTTAATAACCCTGAAAATAAATGATTTGATGTGTGATATAAAATGTAATGGAATTTATGAAAAACCCCCATCGTAATATAATTGAAATGTGAGGTGGATTTTAGGAAAATGATGGGTTGAGTTTGAAATAAATTCAATCAATTTATTTGATGTTAAACCTTGAAAAAAATGTATTAAAGTGAAAAATGATTTGAAATGGCATGATTTTATGAAAACCTCTATTTTGGTTTTGAAATGGGAAAGGCATGTTGAAATCTAAAAATGGGAAAATTATTTGAATTGATTTGAAATATAAATTTGATTTATTATTTGAAGCACCTGTTATCCTAGGTATTTTGTGGTAACTAGGACAAGCATTCTAGGACCATACATCCCTAGAAATGGATTGAAGATGAAAACTGTTACTAAAAATAATATTTCATGACTTCATGTTAGGGGTTCCATAATTGGGGTGTAGAATACCCTTGAGGGGTTCCCCTATTGAGTTGTATTTGTGTGTGTACACCTGAATAGAGCTGATATCATTCTTTAGATGTGTGAGGATCCTATTACTTGAAAAATCGACTTACTGGGGGATTGTTACATAGTTCTATGCTATGATTTGTGACAGGATTATACATGCCATTGATTATTGAACCATTTAATAATCAATTTTTTTTTATAAAAAAATATTTCTTTATGCCATTTTTATATATCTTCCATGTATTATAAATTTTAAAGAATGTTTTGGTTTAAAATATATGAATGTAATACCATGTCTTGTTTATTTAAATTGAAATCATAATTGTTTTAATTTTTATGGAATCTATTGTAGAACTTTTGGTGAATCCCTATTGATATTTATAGATCATACCCTACTTATTCTTTTAGGAATTTCTATAATTTATTATTCTAGGTCCAAGGAAAGGGAATGCACCACTTGGAGGTGGTGGATGTTTTGGATCCTTAGGATTGAGGAGTAGTGATAGTGACTATTGGAGCTTTTTTCCACTTTTTACACATGAGTTTTTTTGATAATTTTTTTTTCTGGTTAATGTCATTATTTACTATATGATTTTTTTCTATCTGTCTTGGTACAATTTTACTTGGTTGTTTCTAGTACTTCTCCTTTTAGAGTGTTGAGCATGTCAGCTTTTAATTTTTATCTTTCACTGTTTTTGTGGAAAATTTATTCCACCTAGATCTTGTATGATGCCAGGTGATAGTCTCAAAACTATGGGGATCGATAATTCCCTATGGTATATGTCATAGATGGATCAGGTATCATGGTACCAGGGTATCTGAGATGGTTCATGAAAAAGTGGTATTAGAGGGAGGTTAATCATCATTCCGTGATGTTATTACGTGGTTTGGGATGTATTAAAGGGACATAGAAAGTAGTTGTGAGTGAGGTATTGACCAAATCTCACTGTAACAAGCCTTAAGTCAGTATCGTTATTTTGGGAAAGTTTCATTGAGTAATGTTTTGATCTTATTATGTTATTTTTCCTTCCATTGATATGAGTTTTTTGAAATCATAAAATTTAACTTCTACTCTATGGAATTGATATTCGGTTATCTTTGTTCGGTGTATCCTTTCCGATGTCTTCGGTGTTTTCTATTGATGTTATGTAGCATAATTGCTATGAGATGACATGTGAATAGCCAAAATAGGAAGCTTTCGGTGAACCATAGTGAGAAAGTCTTCTAGTGGACTAGAATCTTATTAAGATAGAAGTGCATGTTTTCCAATCCCTAGGAAAGGAAACACCACTTGTTCTTGTTCAAGATATGGTAGTGTATCCTAAAAGGGATGAACCTCATTATCTTGATCAATAGTTTCTTCTCTATAAGACATATTCTTTTCCAAGGATTCAACATCCCTCAAGATGTTGAGGATTGGTTGAGAAAGATAGAACTTCCTTTTGAGTTATTAAAAACTCCTAATTAGATTAATGTGATGTTTTCCACCATTAAGTTGGAAGGGCCTAGAAGGTGATGGTGGGATTTCCTGGTGATGAAAAAGAAGCATAATGGGTTTTAATGTAAAGAATATCGAGTTCATTTCACCGATCAGTTCTAGCCAAAATTTATGGTCCTGGATAAATCCATAGATTTTCTAAAACTCCAGTAGGATAACCCGACCATAACTTTGTATGAAAAACCCTTTGCTGATCATGTTAGATTTTTTCCTAGGATAGTGAATAATGAGAATCTCAAGGAATGAATATTTGAGATGGGTTTTAGACCAGAAATTTTATCAAAATTATTACTAATAAAGATGGATTCTTATACTAATGTGCTTGATAAGGCATTGGTGGTTGATCATGACCCTACATGTATATCAGGGTTGAGGAGAGTTTCATTTTATCCCAGTGGAATATTTGTGAGTTCCATTAAATTCAATAGGAATCATTATGAGTCTCAGTGTGTTTCTAGATACTAGACATCTCACAGACCTCATTTAGTTCTCAGAAGAGTACCATTGACTTGATTTCAGTGTAGAAAAGTTAGGAATTCAAGAGTTTTTTATATTGAGGCACCAAATACATGCTATTAACGGGGTCACTCATAACATTTATATAATTTCTCACATTTATTTTCATCTTCCCATAGTGGAACAATATCATTAGCTCAAAAAATTACTATGGTTCAATAAAATGCTTCATGATCTAAGTGGTTTCATCAATAGTAATGTGAAAAAAGGCTTCTTCATGCAGTGAAAGTGTCTCTAGAGGAAGCTGATGTAGGTCCAGTGAATGTGAGAGGTACCATCACTATAGATTAATCTTTAGTGACTAATTTATTTAATTTTATTGCATATCACTCATTTATATCGACTCATTTTTTGAACCTTTTAATTATTTATATATAGATTTTTTCTTATCTGGTGGACATTACCATGCCCCTCTAAATAAATAGATAGTAGGGTCTCCGATGTCCTGCTTGTGTTTTCTCTTTATCATATATGGAGCTTACCTAAAATTTTCTAGTTCTCAACATGAAACATCTTGACGTCATCCCCGGGATGGCATTTTTGATTGATAATAATGCCTGAATTGACTTGTATCTTTGATGGGTCTCCTTTAATACACCCTATGGGGTGTTCCAAATCATTTTGGGAGAATGGGACCTAAGGTTGAGTAGAGTCAGACTGCTTTTTCAATAATTTGGTACAGTAATATCTGGGTTTTCTTTTGACATAGTGTGAAAATATTTGAGTTATGATCTCCCTCTAGTCGTTATTGAGTTTCCCAATGTGTTTCTTTTTAATTTCTCAAGTCTTCCACTAGTAATAGAGGTCAATTTACCTATCTATTTAGTACCTATTAATCAGCTGGTATTCATTCCTTCTTTACATATATAACCAAAAACGTTGAAAGAGTTAAGCAATCCATTGGATCATCTATTAGGGATATAATTTATATGAATGAGTGTGTAACTTTGGGAAGAACCTATTGACTTTATGAAGAAATCATTCAAAACACCTCACATCATTATTGATTATAAGAAACTCAATCTAGTAACTTTAAATAACAAGTATAATTTACCATGGATTAATGATTATTTGACCAATTGAAATGGTAAAATTGGTTATAGAAGATTTATCATTGATATAGTTATCAAAAGTTGAGAATAAAATAATCTAACATTCAGAATACCTCTTTCAGGTGTAGTTATGGACATTATGACTATCTTGTCATGACGTTTGGTCTAAATAATTATCTTTTGGTTTTCATAAATTTGATTAACATTATTTTCCATGAGTAACTAGACATATTTGTAGTAGACAGTGTAAATGAATTAATGGTTTACTCCAAGACTACGGTGGATCATGTGTTTTATTTGAGAGTAGTTCTAGAAATATTGAGATTTCAAAAAATTTATAAAAACATTTCAAATTTCAATTTCTAGATATGGGAAGTGAAGTTCTTGGGATATGTGGTCTCAAAACATGGAATTTCAGTTGATACTGGGAAGGTGGAATCTATTATGATGTGGGAGAAATCATGTAACATTTTTGATTTTTGAAGCATCTTGGTCTAGGTGTGGTATTATAATAAGATTTTTATAGATTTATTAAATTTTTATTCTCTAATGACTACCTCACTCATAAGGGAGTAAGGTTCTTATAGAATAAAAAATTTCACAATTATTTTGTTTAGATGAAACATATTTTGAGTTCTGCACTAGTGTTTACACTTCTAGAGGCTAGGTAGAAAAATATGGTATTTTGTGATGCACAAGGTTTTGGTTTGTTATGTTTTATTATGAATAGTGATCATGTGGTAGAATATAGATCCCAATATATTTGGACGCATGAGAAGAATTATCCAATCCATGATGTCAAACTCACAACCATGATGAATTTTCATAAGATTTAGTGGCGTGACATTTTTTAGAATGGGTTACCATTTATCCCGAAAACAAAATCTTCATTTATAAATTCTATTAGAAATATTTGAACCTGTGATAGAGGTGTTGGGTAGAGTGAGTAAAATATTTAAATTTTGACATTTCCACACCCTGGGGAAAGGTAATTTCATTACTGATTCTTTGAGTAGGAAACATCCAACCCAACCCATGAATGAATCATATGAAGACTAGAACATGATTAAAATTTTTCATAGTTGAATTTAAGATTAGGGGAAGACAGGACCATGGTTTTCTTGACAAGTGTTCAATTTACCACCACTCTTATCAAGATGATTCTTTAAGAAAAGCAGCTTGATGATGAATTCTATATCATTTTGGAATCACTTTATAGTGGGGAGACCATTGGTGAATAGAAGTTCATTATAAAGGAATCCTATGTTTTCTGAATTAGTTTGTTGTTCCATTTACCATAATAACGGATGTAATGTGGATGTCTATTTTTACCAGTAGCCAGTGCACAATGGAACCAATTTTTTTGAGATATACGGTGGTGATTATGGTGGTCTGTTATGAGATGATACATCACTAACTTTTTCCCATCATTATAATTTTTAGTAGGTCAAAGACAAGTATTGGAGACCTTTAGGTTTTCTTCACCTGCTTCTAGTGCCCACATGGAATTGGAATGAGATATCTATATATTTTTTGGTTGGGTTTCCTTGCAAACATCAGAAAAAAATTCAATATGGGATGTGTTCGATCAGTTTTTGGGATCATATAACTTCTTATCCATTCTTGATAAAACCATTTTGGAGTATTTGAGACATCCTTGTGTATAGGTTATTTTCAAATTTCATGGTTTCCCTTATTCTATAGTCTTTAATAGGGACCCCCCATTTTACTTATCACTTTTCGAAAGGCCTCTAACAATCACTAAGATCTTAGATACATTTGTGTATGACATAACATCAACATAAGGATGGATAGATGGAATGATCTATACAGATTATTGATAACATGTTAGGTGCATGAATTCCAAATTTTGGTGGATCTTGTTACATACATTTGGGATTGGTTGAGTTTTATAATAATAATATTTAATAGTAGGAAATTGGCATGGATCCTTTTGAGTCATTGTATGGTTGGCCTTGTAAATATCCATTGTGTTAGTCAGAGATGGGTGAAGGTTCTTTGGTTGGGCCATGTTTGGTCTAAGATAGGATAAAAAATATTCAGATAATTCTTTAGATAATTTTGATGCCACTGAACTAGTACAAATATCATGTTGACTATCGTCGGTGTTTATTAGAGTTTTCATTTGGTGGAAATGTGTTTTTGATAGTTTCATATTGTTTGGGTTATAGACATCTTGTGAAATAGGGGAATCACGGGCCTTGGTTTATGGGACCTTTTTAGGTTGTTGATCAGGAGGGGAACGTGTCTTAATGTTTGGAACTTCCACTATAGTTTATTTTGATACATAATGTGTTGCAAATATAATAGTTTCAAAGGTATATTTTTAACCCATATCATGTTTTGAGTTAGGAGGATCTTGATGTTTAGACAAATTTATACATTACTGAGCATCCAGCCAGGATTTCTGATTCCGAGACAACGGTAACTCATTGGAGGAAAATAACATTTTTATGTGGGAAATGAAAGTATGGTTATGATTTCCATGAGATGTGGTAATGTGATGAATTGATGAGAGAGAAGTTTCCTCATCACTTTGACATGAAATCCCCTTGATAAAATTTTATGGATAGAAGGTTGTTATGGTGGGGAGGTTGTAACATCTTGTTACATTATTTCAGGTATTTATTGAAACATTTATTGATCTTATTTTAGACGGGTCTTAATTTGGGGACTTTCTAGGAGAAATTGGAAAATTTTAGAAGCCTTAGAGGATGTGCATGGTTGGAACATTATTAGAAAAAAATGTGTGGGTTGTCCCAAAAAACTATGTTCCCAAATGTGAGACATAGGAAGGGGGTGCACAGTTTTTACAAACTATGTGGCCAACCCCTACAAACATTGAAACCTCAAATAGTAAGGGTTCTCACAGTGGAAACATAGTGTGAAAAATTGTGCACCCTCCTTGGAGAAACCATGAACCCTAACAAAAGGGGAACATGTTTTGGGAGTATAGTTTTTCTAACTGCAAGAACTTACCCAACAAACCATATATGCTAGTTTTAATTCCATTGAAATGTTTATTAAAAATATTTAACCCCCAATTTGAGATTCTTAATCACCCTATTCACCCCTAACATGAATTCATCAGTTGTTAAGGCGCCCAATAGGTGTTTTTTGGATTATTAAATTCATTTTATTTGTAGGTCTAAGCATCATTGATAACATTTTAGCTCATCTGGGTAAGTGGATCCCCTCTGATGTGGCTTTTTGATCAATATATCCCTTCAAATTAGATAGTGATAGGTCATCATGTTATTGATGGTTCTATATTTCATTTTTGTTGGATCTTGAATCTAGATTGAATTTCTTGATAACTCATTACACATTCTACTTTTTTTGATCCCATTGTGGGAGTTTTCTATGAACATGTGATAAAAGGTCAGTGGTTCCATATTAATTTTCCATATGATTGAAACAAAAATTTATTTGATTGAATTGAAATGAGTTTTAATTTTTTTTAAACCCTTATTCAAAATAATTTTACATTTGATTTAAAATGGAATTTATTTTATGAAAACCACCAATTTTAATGAAAATGATATATGGGGAAGATTTTGGGAAAATTATGCATTGATTATGAAATTCATTTGATCAATTTATTTGATTTTGAACCTTGAGAAAAATACATTTAAGTGAAAAATTATTTGAAATGGAATGAATAGATGAAAACCATTATTTTGATTTCGAAATGAGAAAGTCATATAAAAAAACTAGGGAATTATTTGAATTTACTATGTTTTATTGATTGATTGTTCAATGTACCTGTTATCTAGGACAGTTAGTGGTTGTTAAGAAAATCATGCTAGGAACTTCCCTCCCGATAAATGGATTGATAGTGATAACTATCATGAAATGTCCCAATGGGGGGTTTCATGCAACTCCTCAATCTCGCCTCCAATAGGCCAGGGGATGGTGACTATCACCAAGAATCTATATCACTAACATGGGAGGCCTTAGCCTAACTACCTGTACACACGCAAACATCTCGAAGCTAAAACAATGATGAAATTTAAGAAAACTAAAATAAACCATGGATGCATATATCTAATCCCACAACCATTGTAAAAAAATGTAATGGAAAGAAAACATGGAAAAAATTCCCAGCACCAAGAGTCCAAAAACAATTCCAACCTAAAAGTAAAGATGTGGACTATTGTCGAAATATTGTAGTAAAAAACCTTGGTCAATCTTGTTTCACTAAGCACTGCCTGGTCCTAGTCCCTTCTAGGACTCTGTCAAAGGTTCGACCATCTGCACAAGACGCGACACATACAGATAGAGCCCATGTAGGGGTGTGTATAATAATACCAAAGAGGACACCAAAAAACCAAAAATAATATAACAAAAGGGTAATAGTCAGATCTACACTGGTATACGTCTATAGTACATATAATAAGAATATCTAGATATACTCAATAATGAGACATAGTCTTAATGTAAAGTAACAATCATAATTCAAGTTTAGGATTATAGCTCGAAGGTTCCATGAAGAAATAATCTCGAAGAACACACTCCTAGAATTACATATCAATGATAAAGTCTATATAAGAAATTGTGATCATTGGGTCACATCATATAAGTACACACTAGAAGTCTGATGAGAAAGGATACATAGATGAAGATCACACCCAGGTCCATCGAGGATACCAACAACTCAATATAGAATAAACCTCTAAGTAGATGATCAATGCCAACATAGTATTGGTCATGAAGATACCAATAAATCCCCCAAGGGAAAAAAGATGATATAGGATATCACTCTGGGCCTCACAAAAGGATTCAAACAACTCTATCCAAGAAGTCCTGTTGAAGGGATCACCATCATAAGGGTAGGATACGATTCCATACTAACCCTCAGGGAATGAATATGATGAACACACCATAACGAGACTTATACAAGATATAGAGGAAAATTTGTCTATGAAAACCTCAAAGGAGTACAAAAAATATACTATGAGTACAAGGAATGTCCCCTTGGACCTAGTTCTGGCCCATATAAAATGGCCCATGCCTGTGTCCATGTATAAGTACACTGCATTTTGCTTCCCATGTACTTCTGCCCGTGTACCTATACATGGCTAATCTCATGTACTTCTGGCATATCCATGTTCATTTAGAAGTAAACAACATTCATGTGGTCATGTAATTCAAGCTATTTCCATGTGACCTCTAAGGTACATTACAATCCATTGGGTAGGGGTCATACACCATGTGATATGGTCACACATCATGTGATCCTTTGCTTCCTTCTGAACCCTATCCACAGCTAAGGAGGTCACACATGGTGTGTAGATCAAAAGTAATTGATGTGTTGATTGGAATTTTCTTCAATCAATTTTTCTTTCTTCCATGTATTCTCAAATCATTTCAACCATAGATTTCAGCCATGATGTCTCCAAAAATCATGGATCTACTCTGGCTAGGCCTCACCATCGCTGGTCATCAGATTCCAGTCACCCGATTTGCACAAAAATCATTTTCTATTCATTCCCATCACCATCACACATTCCATAGAAAACCGAAGGTCTCTAATCATGTCTGATTCATTTATCTCGACCACTGTCACATGATCCTCATTCCATATCAAGTCCAGATATATGATATCAGATCATTGCACTAAAAATGGGTGCACGACGATTGAATCCTCAGTATTTGGTTTGAACAGTGGTCCATGGGATATCCAATGATGAATAAGGAACTGGGAGAGAAAATAAAAAATAACATCAATGGGAAACACAACATAGCTTATGTTTTTATTGTCCTTGATTCATTTCCATTTGAACAATAAATAAATACTTAATTGATAATCCCAAATAAATTGACCCAATTCCTGAATAAAACTAACCCATTCCACAATATACATGATACATGGATCAATATGTTGGTTTATAGATTCACATTCATTGTAGAACTAGATAACAAGGAAAGAATCTAATAAAAAAATCCTACCACAATTTGGATCGATCTATACTGAAACATGGAGCTAAACTATGATCGTTGGTGAGATCCTCTGACTCCTTCTCGCACCAGTCATCAATCTTTAATCTAGTTTTCATCCACCAAAATAATCCCCATCAATTATATCAAACACCTCTCTAACAATTTTTAGGGTTATATTGCTAACCCTACAAATTTTCCATAAGTGTGTATTTAAAGAGAATAACTAGGTATTTTCATCATAATGGGTTAAATAAACATATTTTATTAATATATTTTTTATCTACACCTATGAAAATTTTCCCACAATCTCCCCACACCGACCAAGGTTATGTCAAACCTAGTGTAAAACCCATGTTATAAACTCAATTTTTCTCTTGTATTTCTGATCAGTGTCCCCATTAAGAAGTTATTCCACTTTTATTATAAAATTACGTCTGCGTGTTATTCAATATATTTCAAAAAATTATTCCATGAACACTGGGCCTCAAAATCCCATACCTTACTTCTAAGCCTCTTGCTCCTAGGTGGTCTCCTGAAGATTCTTGTGATTCCACCAGACATGCACTAAAGGAATTTATCACCCATGAAGGATGCTCTCCAACCAATAATTGATCTCTAAAATGTTCTCAATGAAGATTACTCTATCCTCTAGGTCTAGCTTGCCCCAGTCAATAATGTGTGATGGGTCTTGCAAGAACCTCCTCATCTATGATACATGGAAGGCATATTGTACCCGATCTAACTACCTTAGTAAGTCTATGAAGTATACCACCTCTCCAAATCTACACAGTACCTGGAAAGGGCCAATGAATCTTGGTGATAACTTACTGCCCTAACCAAATATCTGTAATCCACATTGAGGCGAACCCCATAAGAAAACATGGTCTCCCTCATCGAACTCCAATGGTCTCCATAATCTTTACACATAAGACTTTTGATTGGTTTGTAAATTAATCATCTACTCCTATTTTATCTGAACCTTCATAGTAGTAGCCCACAGCCACTCTAGGTCCATATGTTTTGAATCTCCCAGGTCAGTCCAACAAAGTGGTGACTTGAAGTGTCTCCCATACAAAGCCTCAAATGGTTCTATAAATATGGTGTAATGGTAGATGTTGTTGTATCAAAATTACACCAAGGGTAGATGATCCTAATAGATATGGAAAAATTCCAACATAAATTCCCGCAACATGTCATCTATGTCATGTATGGCATACTTTGTCTATCCATCAATTTTGAGGTGAAACGCTGAGCTCATGTGAAACTAAGTCCCAAAATCCTCCTATAATCCCTTCTATAATAGAGATATGAATTGAGCTTCCTAGTTTGAATTTATAATTGATGTAACTTCATAGAGTAAGATTATCTCCTACATATAGAGGATTTCCAAGATCTCTAATGAACTATAATCATATATGGCTATGAAGTGGACCGACTAGATGAGTCAATCTATGATCACCAAGATGGAATCATTTCCCCTAGGTATATGAAGTAATCCCATCCTGAATTATGTGGACATACCATCCCACTTCCACTCTATCACCTCAAGGGGTTGAGATAAACCTTTTGGAACTTGGTTCTCAGCCTTCACTTATAAGAAAGCCATCGAGAGAAAAATTATGCAACTCCCTTATCTGTCTTTGGCCACCAAAACTGATGTCAGTGGACTGAGTATATCTTTACGACACCTGGATGTACTTTTCAAAGGATATTTATGAAACTATATCATATCATCAAATTGCAACATCACTGGTACCATCAAGAATCCTCTAAAAGGAACAAAATGCTCCCTAACTTCAGAAATTACACCAGGAGTTTTTCCTGTGGATATCTGAGTACATTGGGTCTCATAGTTAGTATCCCCAAGTTGTTCCTCCATGATTATCTACAAGAATGGATAGGTAACAAGAATTGATTGGGGGTAAGTGACCCCATATCCATCCAAAAAGGATAACTATAATGGGGCTAACTTCTCCAACGCCTCGTTCAATAATTGTGAATAATATTTCATGCTGAGATCATCTTCTACCATGTTCCACTTTCGAGGATTATAGAAAATCTCAAAGTCATATTACTATAGGAGCTCTATCCCTCAACTCTATCTCAAGTTACGATCCTTCTAAGAGAATATATATTTGAGACTATTTTGGTCAGAATAGACGATGAACCGCTCACCCATTATGTAGTGTCACCATGTCTTTAGTATGAATACTACTACCGATAACTTAAGATCTTGTGTCGTATAATTTCACTCATGTGGTTTCAACTGACATGAATCATAGGTAATCACTACCCACCTCTGCATCTGAAGAAAACCATTTTTGGTGCCTAACACATCAAAGAACACCACGTAATCGACACCCTCCTATTGAAATATCATTATGGGAGTGCTCATCAATATCTACCTCAACTCTTGAAAATTCTATTGGACCCTCTCTGTCCAAATGAAAGGAAGCCTCTTTCGGTTCAAATATTTCATGGGTGATGATACCAAGGATAAATTAGGTATGAGTATCTAGTAATATCCTTCCAACCCAAAGAATATTCACACTTCTATAATGCTCTTTGGTGGATCCCAAGATCACACCACCTCAACCTTTTTCGGGTCCACTACTACATAATCTGGTGAGATAATATACCCCATAAAGTGGACCTCCTATATCCATTATTAAATAATTGATATATTTCCATAGATATGGTTCTCTAAAATCAAATACAGAACCATCCTAGAGTGTCTCACTTAATACTCTTCAAACACTTATTATACAAGAATATAGTCAATGAATACAACCAAAGAAAGGTATAATAAAGGCTGAAAATCTGATTCATGAGTCCCATGAACACTTTTGGGGTGTTATTCACACCAAAAAGAATCACCAAGTACTCAATATGAACATAGTGACATCTAAATGTTATATTCATTATATCCATATCCCGTACTCACAAATAGAAATAGATTGATCTAAATTCAACCTTTGAGAACAATCATGTCATAATAAACTTATCAAAGAGGGCATCGATCCTCGACAGGGGATACATGTTCATCACGATAACCTGATTCAAGAAATAATAGTCCACACATAACCTCAATATGAAATCCTCCTTGGTGGAGAAAAAGAGGGATAACCAACATGAAACACTAGTTCTAAAAAAATAATTTCCTCTATAAGTCCTCCAACTTCACCCTCAAATCATGAAGCTCTATAGGATACATCTAATATTCTGGCATATATATTAGTGACTTCCTAAAATGTAGAACAATGTAGAAGACATTTTATCCAATGGGAGGTTATCCTAGAACATCCTAAGGAAATATTTCCTCAAACTCTGACACCACTACAGGAATGTAGAAACTCACAATGTTAACCACACCAAGGGTCATGCTAGAAAAATGATGAGTAATTGGGTTCACGCTTATATGCATGAGTCCATCCCAAGCTTCCTTAGTTTATTTTTCACCCAAAAAGGAAATCTTGGTACCATCATTATAGACACATCACATCCTCTTACTAGAACATTAAATCTAGTCATGAACTGTAGATAACAAGGTCATACCTAAAATGAGGTGATAATAAATCAAAAATTCTATAAAGAGATATCAATAAGAATTCTTACCTCTAATACTTAGTTAACACTATTATTACTGGTGCACGATCACTGAGTAATCTCCAGTTGGAGTCTCTAAGCATAAGGGTCAAGCCAAGGGCTCAACCAGAATCTATAAGTATCAAACCAGATAGGTATAAATAAAATAAATATTAGAACCTACATGTTTTAGTGTTGTACCTAAGGGAGAAAAATCATTGATCATACCTCAAATCATTCCTATAGACTCTGGGTCATAATATTTGACCGCCTGTAGCTACTCCCATCCATGTCCTCTAGCTCCCTAAGCATATCGTGGACCACCTGGGGGTGGTGGTTGTAACAAGTCAAAGTATCAAATACCTCACGATTTTCACCCAACATATCTTCCATGTCTGTATTCATATGGACCTTTCTACTCCTACCACTACTTATACCTCGAAGACCCTTCTACATCCTCTCTGGTATCGGTATGGTGGTTTGAAAAATCATATTCCAGATGTCTCAATATTGTCACAAAAGTAGCACCACCTCTCCTCGGAATGACTAGACCCATAATGTGTGACCTAAACCACAAAACCTCTCTCATAGGATCTCATCCTAAAATGTATCTCACATATAGGTCCTTAAGGCTCACATCAGCTCTCTGTTTTCAATGTATCTTCTCTTGTATGCCTACTACCATCAACCACTATCAGCATCTTCTCAGGCAGGAAACTCTCACCCACCAAATATCACTCAATCACACCGATATAGTTTGGAATGAATAAAGGTATAAATCTAGATAATATTTCACTATTCAACCCTATCTCAATGGTTTGAGATCGAGTGAACTAGTCTCAAACTATTACCATCAAGTACATAGAGAGGTTTTTGAACCATGAGGAATACTCAACTACTGTCGTGATGCACTGCAGAAGCTACAAAATCTCTTAGATATGTACATACCTCAGTGTATCTAGAGATAAATACTCTCTGAAATGGTGCTCAAACTCTAAAAATGACAGAGTCGTGTCATAGTAAGACCGGTTCACTAACCCCCACCATCATCCTGCCAAGCCATGGAGAAGGCTCACTACCAGGACCACCATCTGATATACTGGTGTCCTTTCCAGATGAAAAAATCATGTCACCACCTCAAGCCAGTACTCAGATTCCAATGGTTTGGGACCCTCTTGGAACTTTAGGGGTATCTATCACTGAAACTCATGATGTCTGCTCAACCTCTGGACCTCATCCTCTGGTACTGAAAATACCATCTGCTTCACTACAGGTGGTGGTATAGCTAGTGCACCACCTATAGGTAACATCATTGAAATTGGTATATATATTGATGCATCATCACTGATGAGATAATCCTCATGATATTGATGTCGAATCATAGATGGAATACACTATGGAGGCATGATGAAGGTAAACAAGATGTACTACTGTCAATGATTATATATTGAGAGATGACTCAAGAAGGATGTGGAAATAAAATCCCATTCCTGTATGATGCATATACCATTTTCTTCCTAAATTTTTTTTCTCATTTACCGAGTCTAAATAAACATGATCAGAGTTATGATGTATGGATAAGTTGTCCACCAAACCAACATTGGGGTCCCTGACATGAAATCCAAACTAGAAACAATTAACACTATTTCCCAAAAAAAATTCACAAACTCTACTCCTAAGTTAGAACCAACTACTCTGATGCCACTATGCCATAAAACATCCTAATGGGGCCCTTGATTCAACTCCGAAAGCCCACCTCAAATAGTCTAGGGTATCAATACTAGTTCTGAGATGAAATATCAATAACAAGGGAGGACTTACCCTAAGTACTTATACACACACATATACAATCCCAAAAATGATAAAATGTAAAATCAACTAAAATAAACCATACATATATAAATATAATCCCATAAATAGAGTAATATAGATTAACTGGAAAGTAATTAGAAAAAAAAACAATCCCACCACAAAGAGTCTGAAAATAATTAAAACTTGAATGTAAAGATGGAGACTGTTGTCAAGATACTACAGGAACACAACTCGGTTTGTTTGGTCTCACTAAGCCCCTCCTGGTCCTATTCCCTCCAGGACTCTATCAACGGGTCAATAGTATGCACAAGTCATGACACATGTGAGAAAATCCCATTCATGGGTGATTATAACAATACAATGTAGGACACCCTAAAAAAAGCATATAAAAAAGGATAAAAATCCTATCTACACAGGTATATGTCTATAGAAAATATAACAAGAATATCTAGATATACTCAAAATATACACATAATATCACGTTATAGTCACAACAATAATCTAGCCTAGGATTCTAGATCGATGGTTTGATGAAACCCTTTTGTAAGAGAAGACACTTCACGTGTCGAATAACAAAGATGAAGTCTTTCCAAGAGGTAGTGATCACCGTGCCTCATTATAGAAGTATAGACTGAAGGTATGAAGAAATAAGATACACAAATGAGGATAACACCCAGGGCCATGAGGGATACCAAAACATAATTAGGAATAAGCTGCTAAGTAGAGGTTCAGTGCCCATGTAGTGTTGGTCAAGACGATACCAATAACTCCACCAAGGGAAAGAAGATGATAGATCTCACTCCAAGCATCATAGAAGGATTCCAACAAGTCTATCCAATAATTCCTATAGACGGCATCACCATCCAAACTGTAAAATGTGATTCCATACTAACCCTTAGAGAATGGATATGAAGAATGCACCCTAAAAAATATTGTCCAAGATACAATGAACAAGTGATCTAAGCCAACATCAAAGGATTACATGATTTGTATCCTTAGCCCTGGGCCGTTCCCATTTAAAATAGCCTTTTTCCATTTCAGTGTCTATGTATTAGTACATAACATGCTATTTAAGATGTACTTATGCCTATTTACTAGTACATGACTTAACTTGTGTAATTATAGATTGGGCATGTTTGTGTAGGAGTAAATGGTGTGCCTATGACTATATACTTCAAGCCATGTCCATGTACCCTCCAAGGTACATGGAAATCCTTCGGAGAGGGGTCACATTCCATGTGATAGGGTCACACGCTGTGTGATCTTTAACTTCCTTTTGAATCGTAGACACCACTAAGGGGGTCCCACACGGCGTGTAGGTATGAAGTACATGTCGTGCTGCATAGATTTTTTAGAAACCCTTGTTCTTCCTTCTATGTATTCTTATACTGCCACCACCACCTTGGATTTTGACCTCTATCTTGCATTAATTAAATGATCTACTCTGGCCGAGCCTCACCATTTCCAATTGTTGGATTTCTGTCACCTGATTTACATGGAAATTGATTTCCATTAATTCCCATGACCATCTCATACAACATCTGAAACTGGAGGTTTCTAATCTAGTCTGATTCATTCACTACTACCACCATTGCATGATCCTCACACAACACCATACCTAGATCTATGATATCATATTTTTATGCCTAGAAACAATTGCAAAACGATCAATTCGTCAGTATTTGAGCTAAACCATGAGGCAAGGGATAACTCATCACTACTACAAAACAGACCTTTAATAGCATCATTCTCTATCATAACATGATAAAAGCACTGATAAATTGATCCTTTTATCAACGTTTTTTATTGGTAAGTGTACCCTTTATCAGTGATTTATTTTAATTTTACTAAAGGGAACCCTTTATCAGTGCGTTAATTTTAATGCTGATAAACGACAACCATTATCAATATTTTATAATGTAGATAAGGGTCTGAATAAAATGAAATAATTAAATAAATAAAAAATAAAAAATGAGTTTTCAAAAAAAATATTACCAATTTTTTTAATTTAATAATTATTGATAAAAATGAATAATTTGATTATAAAATATATAAATTGTAAATACAAATAAATAGTATGTATTAAATATATAGATAAATGAAAAATAAAAATTAAACAAATAGAAATTAAAAATTAGTAAATTAAGAAAAATATTAAACATTTGATTATTTAGATAATTGTTGATAATGTTAATAAATAGTATATATTAAATATATATATATATATGAACGTATATAAATGTGATTTATATAATACAAAATAGTCAAATATTTAGCGAATAATGGTTTATAAATAAAAATTAATATGAATTAAAAGTTCAAACTAATTGTATAGGAAATGGGAATAATTGAATTTAGTTTGATTTTTCAATTTAACATAGATCAAAGATGTGCAAACTAATTGTATATTGATTTCAAATATGTATAATTAATGAAATTTTATATACAACATAGACACACAAAACTTATCTATTTTTTCAATATTATTAAAGTGTATTTATTTTTAATTTATTCAATTCCACTCATTTTTAACAAGCATTCACTTAAGATTAGATATTCATTAATAAAGTTAAAAATATATTTGTAATAAAAAATTTATAAATAATTATAGTTGAAAAAATATATCTATAAAAAGATATATTTATAAATGCACATTTACAATATTTATAAATTTTTAAATTTATAATTATAAATAAATATATATATTTTCTAAAAGTATTTATATAATTATAAATAAATAACAATATATATTTAAATAATAATTAAATTTATAATAAATTTAGTTAAATAATTAAAATATTTACTATATTTATATTTATATATAATATATATATATAATTATATAAATATATATAATGATATAAATATTCTTTTGAAAAATATTCATATAATTATAATTAAATAATTGTGTATTTAAATAATTATAAAATTATAATAAATATATTTTAATAAATAATATATTTACTATATCAATATTTATATATATTTATTAAATATATATATATATATATACAATTTTTTTTTTATTTTTTATAATTATAATTATAAATCCTTTATGAGTGCTTAAATAATAAGCGCTGATAAAGCAATATCTTTTTCATCACTAAAATAGAACTAATAAATAGTCCTTTTATCAGCGCTTAATAAGCTGATAAAAGGTGTCTTTATCAGTGCTTTTTTGGAAGAGATGGTAAATGTATCCCAATCTATTTAAAAAAACCTAACCAATCATGGACCCATCATGATATCAGAAACTTTCCATGGAATCCACCACTTCCATCACTCCTACTCGGTGACTCTATGCTCGAATCAAAGCTCAAAGAAATCCATGTCTCAAATTCAAGGATAGAATGATTTTAAGGATCAAATGAATCCAAGGGGAGATCGTAAGTCTTTATCTACTTTATTTCGAATATAAGCCTTTCTATAATTTCTCTTATGAATCACATGGTGTAAGACATTAATGGTTGTGGACATGGTGGATGACTTTTTGCCACTGTGAGTGTGGTGTGTTAGCAATTTTAAAGATTTGGTCATGGAGATCATCCATTTTGATGATTGGAATTTTTAGCGGGTGAAACACCTATACTATGGTCCATCCAAGCTTTACTCTCAGACCATACGGGCATCTCCTTCCTTTTCAATTGCAGTTGTGAAATAATTTAGGGGATTTGTGTGATACTCTATTATTTATGTAAAAATATGGATGAATCATTCATTATTTTCATTGGATAAATAGTGGAATTAACCATATGGTAGAAGTCCCATCCCATTTTACATTATCTTTATAATTCTGTATGTATCAATTTTCTTGATGGTGGTTGTGTAACCATTGAGACTGCTTCCTATCATATTTAACTAACTAGTTATTTTCATTTTTGTGTAGTAGAGACTTTATATGGGTAATTGTGTTTTATATATCTATTAATTTTCTGATTCCACTTATATTTCTGAGTAAATCAAGGGTATTCCACGTAGAAAATGTGACCTCAAGGGTTTCGTTATGTCTTGGTAGAGACTAGTGTGTATGGGATAGATTTTTCAAGGGTTGGTGTGTTTTTATCCCATGTTTTTGATATGTCTTGTTGATTTGTATTATTTATGTATTCCAACTTCTTTATGGACCACCCTAGAATCTCAAATATACGAGTCAATGTGTATTAGATGAACTCACTTACTTTATATGGGTAAATATGTTGTGATGAACTCCCTACAATCCTTGGGATGGTTTAGTGTGGTGAAATGACATCCCAAGAGTCCTGAGATGTTTTAAAATTTTTGATATACCATTAATATTAAATGTAATAATTCCATAAATTATTACATCACTTGTTCCAAAAAATAGAATGGTGGGTATCAAATTCTATATATTAGAGATTATTTTTAGGTCTACATGTTTTTGTTCCACCTAAATGAATCATTGATTACCATCCATGTATATGAAATAAATTATTTATCAAAATGTTTTATCAATACATTTTTATATATTCTACTTGATTGAATGAGAATTTATAATTCTTGTTTATATTTTATGGGTTTATTATTAATCCTTAATTTCCTATTTTATATTTTAATTTGTTTAGGGTATTCAATAAAGGAATGATGTGTTTCAAATAATAGTTATTATTGAAATTTTTTTCTTGATACTCATCCCCCGTCTCTTTTATTGAAAACTGTCATCCTTATCAACTTCATCTCCAAAATTGTTATTTTTGTAATTTCTTTCTTAAGAATCATCCTCCATCTATTTTATGTTTATTGTAATACTTTGACCATTATTTATCGCATGGATGAATACTGCATAGTGTATTTAAAGCAACATAGGTGCATGTTCAGAAGATATTGATGATTAGTGTCAAAGAAAAAAATGCAATGATAAAGTTTTGGGAGATGAGTTGATGAGGATGATAGTTGTAAATAACTATAAAGTTTGAATGAATTAAGAGGATAAAACCTACCATGGTGGAGTAATTATTTTATTAAATTAAATTACTCATTTTTTTTAAAATAATACTAAAATTCTTTGAAACAATTAAATGTTGGGTTTTAGTTATTATAATTTTCTATAACTTTCACCTTTGATAAGTAATATCTTATGTGTATTTATTAATTTATTGTAAAAATTATTATTTTATGAACCCAATATAATGGATATGAATAAAAAATTTATTCCCACTCATTGTTTGAAAAAATATTATGAAGATGGAGTTGAAGATTTCATCAAGTTTGCAAGATATCATGAAAACAATCCATCTCAAACACTTTTCCTTGGTTTACATTGTTGTTATTCATGAAAAATTAGTCTGTAAGAGTTCTCCGAACATTTTATTTGTTTGGGAATAGATAAAACCTATAAATGTTTGAGTAAATATAAAGAAAAACTTAATGTGGACACAAATTTGGATGATACTATTGTTTTTGATCATTTGATATGAATACCAGTGCAAATTATGATGGATATTGCATGCAAGAAATGAAAATGACCATTTAAGATGACATTAATTATTTTCAAATGTTTTTTAAGAAGTTAAATAGTTGTTCCAAGGGACCATTTTATACCAGTTTTACTAAATTCACAACATTTTCAGCTTCATTGAAGTCATATAATTTGAAAGCTTCCAGCGGATGGAGTGACACCAGCTTTATTGGACTACCCAGTCTCCTAAATGACATGCTACTAGAATAAAATGAACTACCATGTTGAACATATAATACTAATTGAATGGTACATTCAATCGGAATGATATCTAAAAAAATACATGCTTGTAAAAATTATTTCATATTTTTTACAAAGGATTATGAATCACTCCTAAAATTCCCTTAGTGTGGTGCATATTTTTACAAGGAAAATGAATCAAGTACTTCCAAATCTTTATGATACTTTCCTATCATTCCATGGTTTAAAAGACAATATGTAATTCAAAAATCTAGGATATAATTGACATGGCATGAAGATACAATAATTAAATATGAGACCCAACATCATCCAACAAATTCTTCTCAGTGGAAGAAAATTGATTACGAGTATCCTGAATTTGGAAATGAGCCAAGAAACTCTCATCTTTCATTATCTACAAATGGAATAAATCCTTTTGGTGTACAAAGTATTACTCACAGTACATGGTCCATCATGTTGGTAAATTATAACTTTCCACCACGGTTATTCATGAAGTGAAAATACATTTTGTTTTACTTGATTATATTTGCACCAAAATAACCCAGTAGCAATATTGATGTCTATTTTTCCCCATTGATAGAATAACTAAATTTTATGTGGGATATATGTGTTATAATGTATGATGATCATTGAAGTGACGAATTAATATTGATGCCCATGTTTTATGGTACAATAAAGGACCTCCCCTCTTATGGAAATTTATTAGTCTATATAATTAAATGAATGTTGTGGTGTCCCATTTGTGAAAAACACACATACTGAGTTTGGTTGAAACATTCCACAGAGAATATATTTTTAGGACATCAGATATTTTTACCTAAATGAAATAAATACTGATCTTGGATGACATCATTCAATGGAATTATCAAACAAGGTACAACACCATCTATAGTAACGTGTGATCAACTTTCCAATAAAGTAAAAGATATTGACACTATTTTCAATGAACCATTTTTGGAAAACCATAAAAAATGAGGTTGTAAGAAGAGATAAATTTTCACTGAATTAACGTATTAGAATTGTTTTTTTGTTATAATTTTTATTAATTTCATGCATTTAGAAAGAAAATTATTTAATAATGTTATTGGAACGTTACTAAATGTTCTTTGAAAAATGAAATATGAATTCAAGGTTAGGTTGAAATTGATTGAAATGGGTATAATGGAAGAGTTGGCACCGATGAAGGGTAAACAATGAAAATTTATTCCTCTAGAATCTTAGACACTCTCCAGATAAGAAAAATTGGAATTTTTCCTTTTTTTTAATAATATAAAATTTTTATTGGGGTATTCATCAAATATCAATAATGTCGTGTCAATGAATAATTTGAAGTTACAAGGACTAAAATCACAAAAATTTCATGTTTTGATGCAGGATTTTATGCCTATTTAGTTATGTTGCATTCAGCCTCTAAATTTATGAAATAAATTAACTATACTCTTCTTCTTTTTCAAAGCCATATGTAGTAAATTTATAGAACCGATGATGTTTACCATCATGAATAATGGGGTTTCAGTCATATTATATGCATTAGATATGTTCTTCCCATAATAATTCTTTGATATAATGGTCCACCTGATTGTTCAATTGGTTAAGGAGGTTCAACTATGTGGTCCTATCCATTAGAGATGGATATACCCCAATTAACGGTATATGAAGAGTTTTAAAGGGTATGTCAAGAATCGAAGTCATCCGGAAGGTTGTATTGTAGAATGATGTATTATTGATGAAGAAATTGAGTTCTATATTTATTACCTATCATGTTTTGATGGAATAAGTCTCCCAAAGTCACATCACAATGAATTCCATAAGGGTAAAGGGATTTCTAGAATAGATTTTGTTACAATTACCTTAATAGATTAGGAGCAAGCACACCTTTACATTTTACATAACAGTGATGTTATTGGTCCAAACATTGAATCCCACAAAGAAATTATTAGATATTTTAATCAATAAAGGGATGAAGGATGGATATCAAATAAAAATAATCTATAATTTTTAAAAAGGTTCTGAGATCAAATTTATAAGGAGTTATCTGAAAATCCAAAATCAACTTCCAAATAACATCAATGGATATTCATGGGACTAAATGAAAAAGTTATATCTTTCAATGGTATTATAATAAATGGTAATAAATTCAATAAAAAATAATAAAATGACTACATTATAATGACAAGAAGCTGTTTTATGCTTGTGGCTAAAGAAATTCACATATCTGGTTCGATGGATAAAAATCCAATTTATGTAGATATGCCATATTTTGGCATTATCAAATAGATATATGAGTTGGATTATAAAACATTTAATGTGTTGATTTTCTATTGTTAAAGGGTTAAAAATATCAGTGTATTGAATGTTTATAAAGATGGATATATGAAGGTGAATTTCGGTTTGTAAAGGGAAAAAGACAAGCTGTTCATAATGAAATCACAAGTAGTGCAAGTAATTTTTTCTCTAATCTAAAAAATAACTATTTTTCAATTTTCCGCATAGTGACTAAAAAATGGTTGGTAAGATGAAAATACAATTAAGGATGACCCTTTCACCGGGAGATCACAATCAGTTCATGAAGTTCCCAACATTGATAGCATCTTTTACATTAGTGGGGGATAAAAATAGGGGATTTGGATTCTCAATAGAGGAAAAAATACCTAAAACGTTTTAAAAAAAGTAGAGTTTAATGAGAAGGTAAAAGTGTTTTTTATTATACTATTTTTTTCTCATAATATTATATGTTCTCTACTATATTAACATACTCTAAATTAAATGTTTGACTACAAATATAGACAATGTCTTCTCTATATAATGATGTTTCCAATCCCTAGGATGAACAAACTACAATGAAGGAAACCCTTTGGAAATATGTAATGGTAATATTAATATATACTTTCTATATTTTATAGAAAAATTATACAATAGAAAGATAATTTAATTTTCATTATTCTTTGTAGAGTTTGTTAATTTTAGTTGATTTATTTCCATCCATCATGCCTTTACAGGAAGAGCAATGACATTGTATCTTCTCAATCAAAGAGTTAATCATGATGTTTTCATATTAAAATAATTATCCATATATATAATATAGTATTTAATATTTATTTTTAATTAATTTATTTTTATTATTACTCATTTAATAATTATTTTCGTATACATGTAGATTATTTTGTTTGGATTGGTGTGGTCTGTACATTTTTCATGCATTTCTGCACAAAAACATTTACACACTTCTTCTTCCTAAAAATATTTTCAACCCTATAGTATTGGAATTTATCAAATTACTTCGTGATACCTCAAATACCCAATAAAAGAGTAAATATTATTGTTTTCATAGTAAAATTATTGTCATCAAAATTAATTTATTATTTTATATTCATGTTTAATTTATTTATTTTTATTATTACTCATATAATAATTATTTTATTATTCAGGTGGATTCTTTTTTTTAGTTGTGGTGTTTTGTTCAAATTTCTTCATGATCGCAAGATATTGGACTTCATGCCTAAAACTGAGATTATGAAAATAAGGAAATTTATCAAGATTCTATGCATTTATCATGAAAAGGTGAATGCCTACTAATTATTTAATTAATTTTTTCTTCATTGTTTTTACTATTTGTAAGCCAATTTCCTCATCATTTTTATCTAATAATTACTTGTTTTTTCAAAGATATTTTGGGAAGTCATATGAGCTTGATGTTATTAGAAAAAAACATTACTCATTGATATATAGAAGATTTCAAGAAGATTATGTGGTCATTATGGTGACTTCTCCTGATATAATGTGCACATAATCTTCCTATACTCTTCTAGATTTCAACAATGAGAAAAAAAATTAGCTACGAACATCGCGTCAATATACTATGTTTGTAGTTTGACAAATAAAAATAATGTAAATTAATGTAACATTGGATTTAAGATTTTCTGAGACTTTGGGATGTATATAAATCAGCTATACCTCAATCTGACACACGATGTGACCGGTATGACTCCAAGTTCTTCTTTTTATATAAATTTGACATTAATATTAGTAAAAAGATACAATTGACATGCACAAAACCATGAAAAAATATTCAGATTGTTTTGATATATTAGGAAAATGATCCATAAGTCATTTTTGATGTGTAATAATTAGACGCACCTCAATATGATACACAATGTTCCCAATAAGACTCAAAGTGTCTGTTGTCAGTTTAAAATTGACATTTTAGATCCAAAACTATTACTCACTAAAAACTAATCAAATGTGTTAATATTTTGTTGATAATTTTAGAAAATGATTGATAAATCATTTTTGATGTGTAGGATTCACCTCATGTAAAACTGATACACGATGTTATTAGTGTGAGTCAAAGTGTGTTTTTCTAGTTTAAAATGACATTTTACTAAAAAAGGAGTAGTGACATACACAAACCAAGTACATTTTTTATACTTTAGGAAAATCATCCATAAGTAATTTGAGATGTGTAAGAATTTTCCACACTGTAGAGACCCAAAGCTTGACATACATGGACATTACACTACTTTTGCGGAATATTTAATAAATGACAAAAACAGACGCCCAAAGATCGTATTAGTTTAGTGTCTTTGGAATCTCGGAACGTAATATTCTAATAATGGTGAAAGATCTTCAACATCTCCTATAAAGATCTTCCCCTTTTGGTTTCTTACCTAAAAACATTATTTATATCCTGGGGAAAATAAAATATAAAAAGGGTGAGCTCAAATGCTCAGTAAGGGTAAGCATAGAGAACATAAAACAATCCATAAACATTTGAATGCAAAAACTTGAACATAAAATCTAAACATTAAAATCTTGAGAAAAGACATAAATCTTAGAAGTACGTAAGGAATATATCATAATGGATCATAAATCATGATAAAATAGCATGGGAATAAATAATGTTATTGTGGAAACCATTAAGCACATGTTATGATTTCCATAGTAGCTAAGGCATTACTGCCATGACCATCTTAGTGGACAAAGTCCCTTTCTGAATCGAGTTCACTCCTCATTTCAGTCCTGTAACACTGTACCAAATTAACTTACTATTCAAGCCATGTCTATCTAATGAGATATAAATATTTACCCAATGCATTGGAGGGAGATATAGGTACCACCCATCTCATAATGAAATAATTCTTACTTCTGCCACAACATAAACATAAATCATTAATCATAACCCAAAGAATAAAAATGGGTTTCATAAATATCATCCCGTCATAACATAATCCATATAAAAGAAATGGAAATCATTTAATCATAAGAAAAATCAAACAATATAAATCATATAGACATTATACTTTAAATATACACATATTAAATAATTCCATCTTATATGGAAATTGGTTTTGATAAAACACTTGAAATGAATTCTTGAGGAAAATATCCTTTCTTCTTCAAAATCATTTTCTTTTCACAAAATGCCAAGAAATTTTAAAAGAAAAGGACTTTTTTGAAAATAGTAATTAAATCTTGTAGAGTAAGATTCATGAAAATAAGACGTTATGAAATAGTAAAAATCCGTTCATGACGTATAAGTTAAAAAAACATTCTCCTCGTAGTTTTGTCGAAAAAGTCAAAAAAGTACCTCATAATGTAATCAAAATAAATATTCCTTATATACCATGTAGTAAAAGTAAAAAATGCTTAAAAAGGACTTTGAACATACATGAAACCATTTTTAGAAAATAAGGACATGGATGATAATATAACCCCAGTAAATACTTAAGAATAAACAATCTTGGGTAAAAAACAAGATTGGAAAAGTTATCCCTTACCTTAGGTCCGATATGCTTCGTACGTATCGAAAACTCCTATATAATGATTTAAATAATGTCATTTACTTATTACAGAATCATATTAATTTTTATGATATCATAAATGGTTCACTTAGGACTTTATATTACCCGTTCTTTTGTAAATTCCATGTTAAAACAGGGTTTTGGGTAAAATCGTTTTATTTATCGTACGTGTTTGGACTTGTTGTTCTTGATATTATTATTAAAAATATCATGATTTAATTAATTCCAGAATTTAAATCATTATTTATATATCTTTTATATTCAGTATCTATATATATATAATAGATAGATTGATAAATTAAATACACCATTCATGGAGACGGTAGGCCGTACGTACGCATGAACGATGTTTTCTTTTCCTTATTTACTTGAATGGATGTAAGTAGATGACATATATATATATATATATATATATATATATATATATATTCATAAATCCAGTAGAATTATTCTGTAATATATTTCTTTATTATTCATTATATATACTTTATAATCATTCTTGAGTGGTTAACATGAAGAATGAATCTCATCGCGTCGTGGAGACGGGAATCCGTACGTACGCACGAGCGATGATATCATTCCCATAATTATTGAATTGAATTTGAGTGGATTATATAATATATCAGAATAAGTATGATGTTATAATAACTATATATAGTTATTCTTTACACCATTATACCCATGCAAGTAAGGTGGTTGTGGAAAAACAGATTACACCACGGCGTGGAGACGGTATTCCGTACGTACGCACGCGCGATGATTTTATTTTCCGTAGGATGGATAGAAGGTGAAATGAGGTTGTTTCATTTTTATAATAACATATCATTATATTACTGATAATTATGTTATTACTTTATAATGAAACAACTAAATAAGAAGAAGTTGAAGAAGAAAGAAAACCTGAATGAATCGGTGGAAGAGATTACATCTTCTTCGACGCACCTATTTTAAGATTCCACTTTAGGCACTAGAGTTGGTATTTTGAGGAGCCTAGAACCTCTATAATGTTTCTATAGAAGTTTATAAGGGAAATTGGTGGGGTTTGGCCGAGCTTGAAAGCTCAAAATTGTCTAATGAGAAGAGGGAGGAGGTGCCTTTTTATAAGGGAGGAGAGGGGCACCTTAGGAAAAACTTAAAATATTATTTTATGATAATGTCATATTCGGTTAACAATATCTCCGAATTAATTTATTTTGAAAATAAAGTAGGTATGGGTCGAAATAATCTCAACCAGTAGGTTTTAGACAAGTTTAGGTTACTATTTTAACGTTATCATCTAGATTTAACTCTAAGTTATATAATTTAACTTTTACTGTGTCTTCTTGTTTTCTTAAGCTATATGGTTAATAAACATACTATAACAAGACCAAAGAACCCCATGTGGTTCATTATTAATATATATAACCTTATCTAAGTCATTTGGCTGAAACCTAGATTTTTAGGAATAGAATAACAATTAATAATATAATATTTGTTATAAAAACTATTTTATGTCAATTTTGACACTATTTGGTAATTGTTTTTTGAAAAATCATAACATCATGATTAGTTCAAAAAAGGTTAATTAAATAAATAATAACATGTAATATTAACATAAAAATTTATTTTAATTTATAAAAAGTCTGAAATTACATTTATTTGGGTATTTATAACATCGATTATGTTAATATTTCATTAATAAGGTAAATACTGCATCATCATTGTGTCATAAATAAATTAAATTATTTAATGTCTAAAAATTATAAATAAAATACCATTATGTAGGAAATATTTTTAGATTTATAATGAATATTTATAGTCGAATATATCTAATGTATAACCCTATATTAAAAATGTTTTAGTTATTAAACATTGATTTTAACTATTTTAACTCTTCTTTAAATAAAATAATAATAAATGTCCTAATCTAATCCAAGTGGACCTAAATGATAATATTTTATTTATAAGGTTGTTTTTTTCTAATTACACTTATCCAATAGAATTAGGACATGTGTTAGGGTAATAATAATAATATTTTTACCCTTAATCACCCTATTTACTTTTAACCGTGGTAAATAAAAGTAAAAAAGTTACTATTCACCAAAAATTCTTTTTATCTTATTGAACCACATTTTACTCCTTAATGTTAACTTTATCTATCGGATTTTCGAAATTCCACTCAAAGAAGTGGTAAAATTATGTTTTATTTAAATTTTCAAATTTTCCTTGGAGGTGTGTAAAAGACGGTGAAAAGTTCAATAAAACATTAATATATCTAAAATTATTATAAAATGGTTCAAATGAATTAAATTGAACTTTTATAGGTATTATGTATCAATTTTGACCTAGAATAAATTTAAATAATATAAATAATTAATTAAATTAAAAGTTGGTTTTTAAATAGTATCCCAGTGTTTTCACTATTCATCAAAAATTGAAAGTTTTCAGAAAAATTCCAAAACTTCACCCTAGGCTAATTTTGAAATTCCAAATCCAAAAATGAAGTCCATTTTTAAATATAAAATTTATAAAATTTCAAAAAGTGGGTATTACTATTCATAACGGCTAGTTCATAATAATATAATAATAATATCTCATTTAGTGAAACTTGGTATTGCGTATAACACACACTATCGTGGAATGGTCGCATTTGTGTGTAATGAAAGCCAAGTCAGGGTTGCATGTAGTACATGATTCATTTGTTGTTTCATATAATAGAATCCAACAATATTTCATTTATACATTGAATATATGTATATATACACTCAATGTTGCGTAAAATAACTTCTATCAAACGAACATGAAATTGTGCGTAACACGAGCCAAGAATAGTGTTGCGTATTCTGCAAGCTAATACGATGTTGCGTATAGTACAAGAAAATATTGTTGTAGTGTATAATAGAAGATATCAAAGAAATTAAAAATAATATATCTCATAAAATCTCGGGGTGTTACATTCTACCCCCCTTAAAATGAATTTCGCTCTCGAAATTCTTCAGGGTTATAAATCGTTTAATACTTGAAATTTTCATTAATAGAAACCCACGTCGTATAAAGGAATACTAAAGCTTAATTTTTAAAATTAATGTATGAAATGTAACGATTTCCCAAATTAACTTATCCCTGGGTTTCCACATAGGAGAACATAGGTGAAAATATGGATATGGAATAGAAATCTAACCGTTAAGTTCTGATGGAGAGTGGTAGAGAACATGGGTATGAAAAAGCCAACAATCACAAAGCCATAAATTTGTGATGATCTAAGGTACCATCTGATTCATCAGATATGAGAGTACTAGAACAACATTTTTGGTTTCAAAGATCATTTCCCTAACATTGATGAACTTTTACATACGGAGAAATACTTACTTGATTTTAGTGTAATATCATTGTTGGTCATTCCAAGAACAATTTCCACTTCATCTCTATTTAAAGAAATGAGGTTGAATTTTTCATTCATGAAGTGTTAGTAGATCATGCGATAGAATGATAAGTCATCCCATCTGTTTCTATCACAAAAAGGTTAGTATAAGTTATTAAATATACAGAAGTCTATCTATGGTGAGATTGATCGTATATGATTCCAACAATGGACTTGTAATCTATCAAATCGCTTAATAAAATAAAACTATTTTCTACTAACCAGGGACTTCTTGTAGGCCAGTGGTATGGGATAAAGGTCTGTCGCACTTCAGTTGTGGGTTCGATTCCCACAGCCTTGTCCGACACGACGGGTTGTCTCCCATCCTGCAGTTTGTCCTTTTTCTAAAACTAAATTATAATAAAATTCCATAAATAATATCGAAAAAAGTTCCATCCTTAAACAATTCAATCTGATGTCCAACTTAATCAATTCCAACCTTTAAGATTATCAAAAATAATTCTGTCCAATCTTATAGTATAAAGAAAACGATTACTAGAAATGTCATCAACCAAGCATGTGAATACAATCATTTATCCCCCATATAATATATATCTTTTTGGTCACATTCAAAACATGTGAATACTTTAATCATGTATTATCATGAAAAATGAATACCCATTGAACCTTAGTGAAAACATGAATGCTGTCAAAAGTTAACTCTTTCCACATACCAAAATCCCAAAAGTTTTATATACTCGAACCATGATATCACATTGTCCTTATATCATCCATGAGCTCATCAATACTATAAAACATCTCATTATCTCCTAATCCCTTCATTATGCGCATGTCATCTACTTTCCAAAAATATATGAATTAAACTTTCATGGTTACCGGTACCATTCAACATATACTTTTAAATACTTTAGAAAAAATAATAGTGTAACAATCCTTAGATGTGTCTCTATTCCATAGTACCGTTAAATTACCTATACAACATAACTCTTGATAAACATACAATCATTCCACTAACTTATTAAACCAGTGACTCAGCTTCGTCATTTCTTTCATCTCATATATCATTTGTAGTCTCTTCATCATCATCAACATAAATACTACCAATACGACCATGCTAATTCTATTCATGAGATTTTCCATTAAGGCATTGGTTTGCATAATGCACATACATTCCACATTTAAAACATTTAACAATTGTTGATGTCTTAGCAATGCCATCATCCTTGTCCATGGTGTTAACTGAACCTTTTCCTTTACAATTACTTGCTTTTTTTCCTTCTTTTCTACACCCAAAGCATCTTCCAGTTCCTTTGAAACATTCTCCCTGATGCCTCTTCCCACATGATTTACTTGAGGGGAACTGAACTTTCTTTCCTCTATGATCATCATGAAACTCCATATTTCTCTTATTAGCTGAGTCGGGATACATACCAATGTTGAGATTATTGATCATATTATGAGATTGCTGATTAGGCATAATAACAATGTTTGGACTTCTAGATCCAATTTAATTTGGTTTCTCATGAAGAATATCATTCCATTGTCCATCATATCCTCCATTATGGTGAATCTTCATGTTTCCATCCATTTCTTAAAACCCAAAAAGAATATTGTTAGTGGGAAAAATCATGCTAGGAAAATATCATAATAATGGGGGAGTACCTTCAATATATAACACCTTAGGTTTAATTCTAATATCATTACTGTAATTCTAGGACTATAACCTATACGTATACATAACCTTAGAGACACCCCTAGACATACCTTAGAAATATCTCTAGGGATCTCACTAAAGTTCTCACATACTAGTTTCCAAAGGTTAACTAAACCATCACACTGATACCAACTGTCGATACCCAAATCTTGACGTACATGGACATTACATTACGTTTGCGGAATATTTAATACATGACAAAAACAGACGCCCAAATATCGTATTAGTTTAGTGTATTTGGAAACTCGGAATGTAATCTTCTAATCATGGTGAAAGATCTTCAACATCTCCCATAAAGATCTTCCAATTTTGGGTTTCTTACCTAAAACCTTTCTTTATATCCCAGGGAAAATAAAACATAAAAAGGGTGAGCTCAAATTCTCAGTAAGGGTAAACATAGAGAACATAAAACAATCCATAAAAATTTGAATGCAAAAACATGAACATAAAATCTAAACATCAAAATCTTCAGCAAAGACATAAATCATGGAAGTACATAACACATATATCATAATGGATCATCAATCATGATAAAATAGCATGGGAATAAAACATTTAATTGTGGAAATCATTAAGCACATGTTATAATTTCTATAGTAGCCAAAGCATTACTGTCATGACCATCTTAGTGGACAAAGTCCCTTTCTGAATCGAGTTCACTCCTCATTTCAGTCCTGTAACACTGAAACTGATTAACATACCATTCCAGCCATGTCTATCTCATGAGATATAAATCTTTCCCCAATGAATTTCAGGGAGATATAGGTCTCACCCATCTCATAATGAAATCATTCTTACTTGTGCCACAACATAAACATAAATCATTCATCATAACCCAAAGAATAAAAATGGGTTTCATAAACATCATCCCATCATAAAATAATACATATAAAAGAAATGGATATCATTTCATCATAAGAAAAATCAATCCATGTAAATCATAGATACATTATACTTGAAACATACACATATGAAATAATTCCATCTTATATGGAAATTGGTTTTGATAAAACACTTGAAATGAATTCTTGAGGAAAATATCCTTCTTCTTCAAAATCATTTTATTTTCACAAAATGCCATGCAATTTTAAATGAAAATGATTTTTTTGAAAATAGTTATTAAATCTTGTAGAGTAAGCTTCATGAAAATAAGGAGTTATGAAACCATAAAAATCTGTTCATGCCGTATAAGTCAAAAAAACATTCTCCTCGTACTTTTGTCGGAAAAGTCAAAAAAGTACCTCGTAATGTAAACAAAAGAAATATTCCTTAAATACCATGTAGTAAAAGTAAAAAAATGGGTAAAAAGGACTTTGAAAATACATGAAACCATTTTTAGAATACAGGGACATGGATGAAAAATATAACCCCAGTAAATACTTACGAATAAACAATCTCGGGTAAAAAAACGAGATTGGAAAAGTTATCCCTTACCTTAGGTCCGATATACTTTGTACGTATCCGAACCTTTTGTATAATGATTTAAATAATTTCATTTAATTATTACAGAATCATATTCATTGTTATTATATCATAAATGGTTCACTTATGACTTTATATTACCCGTTCGTTTGTAAATTCCAAGTTAAAGCAGCATTTTGGGTAAAATCATTTTATTTATCGTACGTTTTTGGACTTGTTGTTCTTGATATTATTATTAATTATATCATGATTTAATTAATTCTAGAATTTAAATCACGATTTATGTACCATATATATTATGTATATATTAATATAATAGATAGATAAATGAAATTAAATACACAGTTCATGGAGACGGTAGGTCGTACGTACACATGAACACTGTTTTCTTATCCTTATTGACTTGAATGGATGTAAGTAGATGAAATATATATATATATATATATTCATAGATCCAGTAGCTTCATTATTTCTTAGATTTCATTATTAGTCATTATATATACATTATAATCATTCTTGAGTGGTTAACATGGAGAATGAATCTCATCACGTCGTGGAAATGGTAATCCGTACGTACACACGAGCAAGGATATCGTTTCCATAATTATTGAATTGAATTGGAGTGGATGATATAATATCTCAGAATCATTATGATGTTAAAATAACTATATATAGTTATTCTTTACACCATTATACCAATCCAAGTAAGGTAGTGGTGGAAAAACAGATTACACCACGGTGTGGAGACTGTATTCCGTACGTACGCACGCGCGGTGATTTTATTTTTCGTAGGATGGATAGAAGATGAAATGGGGTTGTTTAATATTTATAATAAAATATCAGTATATTAATTATACTGATGTTATTACTTTATAATGAATCAACTAAAGAAGAAGAAGTTGAAGAAGAAAGAAAACTTGAATGAATCGTTAGAAGAGATTACCTCTTCTTCGACGCACCTCTTTTAAGCTTCCTCTTAAGGCACTAGAGTTGGTCTTTTGAAGTGACAAGAACCTCTATAAATTTTATTTGGAAGCTCATAAGGGAAATGGGTAGGGGTTTGGCGATCTAGAAACTCAAAATTGTGTAAAGAGAAGAGGGAGGTGGTGGCCTTTTATAAAGGAGGAGAGGGGCACCTTAGGAAAAACATAAAATATTATTTTATAATAAAGTCATATTCAGTTTATAATATTTCCAAATTGATTTATTTCGAAGATAAAGTGGGTATGGGTCTAAATCCTCTTAACCAATAGGTTTTAGAAAAGTTTAGGTTACTATTTTAACCTTATCATTTAGATTTAACTCTAAGTTAAATAATTTAACTTTTACCGTGTCTTCTTGTTTTCTTACACTATATGGTTAATAAACATACTATAAATAGCCAAAAGAACCCCAAGTGGTTCATTATTAATATATATAACCTTATCTAAGTCATTTGGACGAGACTTATATTTTTAATAATATAATAACAATTACTAATATAATATTTGTTTTAAAAACAATTTTTTTTGTCAATTTTGACACTATTTGGTAATTGATTTTTTAGAATATTATAACAGCATGATTAGTTCGAAGAAAGTTAATTAAATAAATAATAACATGTCATATTAACATAAAAATTTAGGTTAATTTATAAAAAGTCTCAAATTACATTTATTTGGGCATTTATAACATCAATTATTTTAATATTTCATTAATAAGGTAATTACGTCATCATCATTATTTCATAAATAAATTAAATTCTTTAATGTCTAAAAATTGTAAATAAAATACCATTATGTACGAAATCTTTTTAGATTTATAAATAATATTTATAGTAGAATTTTTCTAATGTATAACCCTATGTTAAAATTTTTTTAGTTATTAAACTTTTATTTTAACTATTTTAACTCTTCTTTAAATAAAATAATAATAAACGTCCTAATCTAATCCAAGTGGACCTAAATGATAATATTTAATTTAAAAGGTTGTTTTAGGTCGAATTACACTTATCCAATAGAAATTGGACATGTGTTAGGGTAATAATATTATCATTTTTACCCTTAATTACCCGATTTACTTTTAACCATGGTAAATAAATGTAAAAAGTTACTATTCACCAAAAATTATTTTTCTCTTATTAAACAACATTTTACTCCTTGATGTTAACCGTGTCTCTCGTATTTTCTAAATTCCACTCACAGAAGCGGTAAAATTAAGTTTTATGTAAATTTTCAAAATTTCCTAGGAGGTGAGTAAAAGACGGTGAAAAGTTCAATAAAATTTTAATAAATCTAAAATTATTATAAATTGGATCAAATGAATTACATTGAATGAATATAGGTATTATGTATCAATTTTGACATAAAATAATTTTAAATAAAATAAATAATTATTTAAATAAAAATTTGGTTTTTAAATAGTAACCCAGTGTTTTCACTATTCATAAAAAATTGAATGTTTTCAGAAAAATACCAAAATTTCACCCTAGGCTAATTTCAATATTCCGAATCCAAAAATGAAGTCTATTTTGAAAGATAAAATTTATAAAATTTCAAAAAGTGGGTGTTACTATTCATAGCAGCTAGTTCATAATAATATTATAATAATTTCTCATTTAGTGAAACTTGGTATTGTGTATAACACATGCTATCATTGAAGGTCGTGGTTCGATGTAATGAAAGCCAAGTCAGGGTTGTGTGTAGTTCATGATTCATTTGTTGTTGCATATAATAAAATCCAACCATATTTCATTTATACATTGAATATATATATATATATATACACACTCAATGTAGCATAAAATAAATTCAATCAAACGAACTTGAAATTGTGTGTAACACGAGCCAAGAATAGTGTTGCGTATACTGCAAGCTAATACAATGTTGCATATAGTACAATCTAATATTGGTGTAGTGTATAATATAAGACATCAAAGAAATTAAAAATAATATATCTCATAAAATCTCGGGGTGTTACAGACACCTCAATCCGATACACGGTGTAACCAGTATGACATCAAGTGCATCTTTTTATTTAAAATTGAAATCAATTTTATTAAAATGGAGAACTGACCAACTCATAATTGAGAAAATTAATTTGGATTGTTTTTATAATTTATAAAAAGGATCCATAACTCATTTTTAATGTGTAGTAATTAGACTCACCTCAATATAATACATTTTGTTCCTGGTATGACTCAAAGTGTCAATTATTAGATTAAAGTCAACTTTTTAGATTAAAAAAATACCATTCTATAATAATTGATCAAACCCAATCATATTTTCCTAATAATTTGAGACAATTATTCATTAGTCTTTTTTTATGTGTAGGAATTTGTATATGGTCAAACTGATACATGATGTGATCAGTATGGTTCAAAGTTCTTGTTTCCAGTTTATAATGATATTTTAGTAAAAAAGAAAAATAATTTAATCAAAATAGAGAAAACACATTAATATTGTTTTAATAATTTAGTAAAACTATCCATAAGTCATTTCAGATGTGTAGGAATCAGCCATACCTCAATCAGATGCATGCTATGACCAGTAGGACCTCAAGTGCTTCTTTTAATTTAAAATTGACATTAATTTTATTAAAATGGACAACTGAACTACTCAAAACCTATAAAATGCATTAATATTATTTTTATACTTTATGTAAATTATACTTAAGTGATTTTTGATGTGTATCAATCAGACACAACTCAAATCCGATGCACGATGTGCCCAGTATGAATCAAAGTGTGTGTTATAAGTTTAAAATTGAATCTTTTGATCAATAACAACCAATCACCAAAAACTGATCAAAGAAGATCATATTTTCTCGATAATTTTGGAAAATTATTCATAAGTAATTTTTGACATTTAGGAATCTGTCTCACATCAAACTGATACACAATGTGATTTATATGATTCAAAGTGAGTGCTTTAAGTTTAAAATGGCATTTTTTTTGTAAAAAAGACAAATGATATACTCAAATCTATGGTTACACATTCAGATTGTTTATATAATTTGGTAAAATTATCCATAATTTATTTGAGATGTGTAAGAATCAGTCTCAACCCAATCCAACACTTGGTGTGACCAGTATGACCTCAAGTGCATCTTTTTATTTAAATTTGAAATCAATTTTACTAAAATGGATAATTGACAAACACAAACCCTATAAAAACATTCTAATTCTTTTAATACATTATAGAAATGGTCCATAAGTCATTTCTGACATGTAGGAATCAACCAAACCACAATCGGATGCATGATAAGCCAGGTATGACTCAAAGTATCCATTATTGTTTTAAAATTGAAATTTTAGAAAAAAACTATCACTCAATAAAAATAGATAAAGAACCATCATTTTTATTTATAATTTTTGAAAATGAATCATAATTAATTTTGGATGTGTAATAATTAGTCTCTCACAAGACTAATACATGATGTTATTGGTATGAGTCAATGTGTATGTTCTAGTTTAAAATGTCATTTTAGTAAAAAAGAAAAGTGTCATACACAAAACTAATCTAACACATTTGGATTGTTTTGATAATTTAAGAAAACAATCCATATGTCATTTGAGACATGTAACAATCAGTCACACCTCAATCTGACGCACAATGTGGCTGATATGACATCAAGTGAATATTTCTATTTAAAATTGACATCAATTTTAGTAAAATGGAAAATTGACCTACTCCAAACCTAGAAATCACATTTGTATTATCTTGATAATTTATTTAAATTAATCATATGTCATTTTTATGTGTAATAATCATTTTCTCCTCAATTCGATACAGAATGTTCCCGTTATGACTCAAACTTTCCGTTATCATTTTAAAATCGACATTTTCATTCATTAACTATCACTCAATAAAAATCAATCAATCATTCTCAAATTTTCCTGATAGTTTATGAAAAATATTCGCATTTCATTTGAGTTGTTTTGGAAATGGTCTCATGTCAAACTGATACATGATGTGATTGTTATGAATAAAAGTGTGTGTTTCCAGTTTAAAATGACATTTTAGTAAAAATGAGAAGTGGCATACTCAAGAATAAGAAAATTTATTCTTATTGTTATTATAATTTATTAAAATTATAAATATTTCATTTTATACATGTTGGAATTAGCCTCACCTCAATCCGGTGCACAGAGTGATCGGTATGACCTTAAGTGCATCTTTTTATTTAAAATTGACATCATGTTTAGTAAAATGGACAAATATCCCACTCAAAACTAGTAAAAAACATTCATATTGTTTTGATAATTTATTAAATGATCCAAAAGACATTTTAATGTGAAGGAATTAGATTCACCTCAATCGGATACATGATGTGACCAGTACGAGTCCAAGTGTCTTTTATCAGTTTAAAATTGTCATTTTAGTTCAAAAAATGTCACTCACGAAAAAATTATCAAACAAACTCATATTTTCTTATAAATTTAGGAAAAAAATTTATAAGTCATTTTCATCATGTTGGAATCAGTCTCACATCAAACTGATACACTATGTGATCGGTATGATTTAAATGTCATGTTTCTAGTTTAAAATGACATTTTAGTAAAAAAGAAAAGTGACGTACTCAAAATTGAGAAAATGAATTTTTATTGTTTTAATAATATAGTAAAATGATCCATAAATAATTTTAGACATGTAATAATTGGATACAACTTAATCCGATGCACATTGAGACATGTATGACTCCAAGTGTGTCCTTTTATTAGAAATTGACATCAATTTTAGTAAAATGTAAACTTTGCCTACCCAAAATTAATAAAATTATTTTCAATTATTTTTATAATTTATAAAAACAATAAATAAGTAATTTTAGATGTGTTGGAATTATATTCACATAAATATGATGCATGATGTGATCAGTATGAGATCAAGTGCATCTTTTTATTTAAGATTAACATAAAATTTAGTAAGATGGAAAATAGAGCTACTCAAAACTGAGAAAAAACATTCAGATTGTTTGGATACTTCATTAAAATGATATTTAAGTAATTGTAGATGTTTAGTAATAATCCTCACCTCAATCTGACACACGGCGTGATGAGCATGAATTCAAGTGCATCTTTTTATTTAAAATTAACATCAATTTTAGTAAAATGGGCAACTGGCCTACTCAAAACTGATCAAATGCATTCATTTTGTTTTTGATAATTTAGGAAAGTGATACAATGGTCATTTGAGAAATTTATTATTCCTACTCAACTAAATCTAATGAAAAATGTGACTTTTATGACTTCGAGTGTGTCTTTTTATTTAAAATGGACAATAATTTTAGTAAAATGGACAACTGTCCTACTCAAAACTGAGAAAACACATTTGAATTGTTTTGATACTTTATAAAAATGATCCATAATTCATTTTTTATGTGTAGGAATTATCCTCATCTAAATATGATACATGATATTTCTGATATGACTCAAAGTGTCTCTTATCAGTTTGAAATTGACATTTTAGTTCAAAAAATGCCACTCACTAAAAACTTATCAAACACAGTTCTAATTGCTGGATAACTTAGTAACACAATTAATAATTCCTATTTTAGGTATATGAATTGGTCTCAAATCAAACCAATACATGATGTGATCGGTATGAGTCAAATTGCACGTTTTTAGTTTAAATAAAATTTTAGTAATAAAGACAAGCGGCATACTCAAAACTGAGCTAACACATTAGGATTGTTTTGATACTTTAGTAAAGAAATATATAATTCATTGAGACATATTGGAATCATCCATTCCTCAATACAACACATGGTGTGACTGGTATGATTCCAATGGAATCTTTTTATTTATAATTGACATCAATTTGTGTAAAATAGACAACAGGCCTACCCAAAACTGATCAAACACGTTTGGATTGTTTTGATATTTTAGGAAAAAAATACCAAAGTCATTTGAGACATTTATTAATTGATCGAATCTCAATATAAATCATAGTGTGATCAGTTTGACTCCAAGGGAATCATTTTATATAAAATTTACAACAATTTTAGTAAAATGGACCACTGAACTATTGAAAACCAAGAAAACACATTCATATTGTTTTTTTACTTTACATCAATAGTTCATAAGTCATTTTTGACAAGTAGAAATTAGAATAACCTCAATATAATACCCAATGTTCCCGGTAAGTCTCAAAGTGTGAATTATAAGTTTAATATAGACATTTTTGTCAAAAAAGTGTCACTAACTCAACCACTATGTTGTGCCCATGGAGATTTTTCTTATATATTTTTAATTAATTTTCACAAAGATAATGCTTGAATGTGAAAAAGAAATGGTGTGGCATGTAATAATCAACCAAAACTCAATCTGATACACAAAATTCCCGATATGACTAAATGTTTAGTTTAAAATTAAGTCATTATGTTAATTTATTTATTGTTATTATTTCTAACATAATAATTTTTTTCTTATAAAAGTGTGTTATTTGTTCTATAAGGGTTGGTTTGTTCATAAATAGAATGGTTCCAGGTTAGGATCAAAATAGAAATGATCATTGAGGTTTTTGATTTTATGTAATAATTTGTACTTATGTAATTGTATAAACCAATATTTGAACTATCTATAATATAGTGTTTTTATTGAATTTAGATTGTAAATTTCATTTCATTTAAATTATGTATTGGTACTTGATTTTTTTGATATCTGATTTTGTTTTTGGTGCTATAGTGTGATGTTATAGCACACTACAGGATAACCCATTATCAAAACTTTTGAAAGTGATGATAAATGTGTACTTTATCAATGCTTTTGAAAGCAGAAATATATTCATACATTATTAGTGATTTAGAAAGTCGTGATAGATATGTCTTTTATTAGTTATTTTAAAAAAACTTCTAAAGGTACACATTATCATTGCTAAAAAATGATGAGAAATGCGTCCTTGATAAGTGCTAAAAAAGAACTGATAAAGAAACCAATTATTATCATTTTTTAGCATGGATAAATGACCTATTTATCAGTTATCTTTTAGTGCTGATAAAATTCAAGGTATTTTAATATCTCTCTAGTAGTTAGCCCTTCTATATCACTGATAAATGATATTTTTAGTGCTGTTAAAAGAATATTTTGTCGTAGTGCATGATGGATGAAGAAATGGGAGAGAAATTCCCAAATAACATCTATGAAGAACAAACATTGTCTCATGTATGTTTTCACATCGATTTATTTCCATTAGAATGATAAATGAAGAGATAATAGATAATCATAAATAAACTATCCCAATACCTTAATAAACTAACCCATCCTGTAATATTCAAGATTTTCGGATCAGGTTCTTGGTTGATTGATTCTCATTTTTTGTAGAAATAGATAATAATGAAAGAATAAACTCCAAACAAACATCGTACATTGATTCAGATCGATCACTAATGAAGAGGAGAGGTGTTCTCTGATCATTGTAGAAATCTATGATTTTATATTGCATTGGTCATTGATCTTCGATCCGGTCATCTTTAGCCAATGGAATCTCCATCAACACTCTCCAATGTCTCTCTAATGATATACCGTGTTATGCGGATAACCCTAGAAATATCGCTTAAGCATGTATTTAAGGATAATCTCTATGTAATTACATCATAATATATTAAATAAATTTTTTTATTAATTTATTTATTATCCATGCCCACAATAAAATTTCCAAAAATTACTCCTTTCAATAAAATTTATATCTCACCTAGGGTAAACCCATGTTTTGAACTCAATAGTGCCCTTATATATCTTGATTTGGGTCCCCATTTAGTAGTAATTCCATTTTTTCATTAAAAATATATAGGCGTGCTATCTACTATATTTAATATATTTCAAAATTTTATTTTGAGAACATCGGACCTCAAGATTGCATGACGTCTCAGTTTCTAGCCGTCAAAATAATCCATAAAATATCCCAAAATAATTAATGAAAAATCCGAGTCATTATAACAAATGTTACTAGGAATATGTGGAATGACTACCAGTGATAGGTTCCCCTATTAGGGTGAATAATTACCATGAGGTTTTACCCTATTAGGGTGTATTTGTGTGTGCACACTATAATAGAGTAGAGATCATTATTTAGATGTGGGAGGATCCAATTTCCTAAAAAACTAACTTACCATGGGGATTTCATACATGGTTATTTTCTATGATTTATGACTTTATTATAAATTATATTTATTGTTGATTTGTTTTATTCATGAAAAATATTTTTTTATAATCATTTTAGATAAAAAATTTATTTAATATATTTTTGATATGTATACCATCTCTTTTTAATGTGAGATAATGTTATAGATTAAAACATGTGAATGATATACCATGTATTATTTATTTAAATTGAAAGCACAATTTTTTTAATTATTAGGGAATTATTTGGGGAAAACATGGTGAGACCATACTAATATTTATTATTGATACCCTAACTTTACCTTTGGACATTTATAGACTTTCTTATGACACGTTTGAGAAAAGGGAAAGTTCCAATTTGCGGTGATGGATGTTCTTGATGCTTGGGACCATAGAGTGTTGATGGGGACCAATGGATTTGTTGTCCACTTGTTATGCATGTTCTATTTTTGATACATTATGTTTGATTGATATTGTTATTTTATTTAGAATTAATATATATCTATCCAGGAACTGTTTTACCTGATTGGTGTTTGTACATAACATTTTGGAGTATTGATAATTCTGAATTGTAACTTTTATCTTTTATAGTTTTTATAGAAAATTACTTGCCTCATTGATCTTGTTTGATGCTAGGTTATAGTCATAAACCAGTTGAAATTGGGAATACCCTTCAGGCTATGTTAGAGCTAGTTCAAGTATCAGGGTACCAAGGTATCAGAGATTCATCATGAAAAAAATATATTATGAATATTCATAGTCTAATTAATAAAATCATATGATCATATACACAATTTATATCACTAAATTCTGATCATCAGTAATTATCATACATTACAAAATATATTTCAAATTTAAGAATTAATATTAGATAAAATCAATCAATATCTACCTAAATTTCCTTTTTAGTTATGAACATTCATAACATCTTCCATATTTACCTTTAAATATCTACATGTACATGGAAATATGATCTTATTTTGCTAAACATTACTCTCTAAACACTATTTTACATTTAATAATTACGTAAAATGCTCAATACCTTACAATATTTAATTGATTAAATAATTAAATAATTATTAACATTCTTTTTAATATAATATGAATAAAATAACTGTAATCTAAATTTATAATCAAATTAATTCATAATTTTTATGAAAACACTCTTTCTATAATATATAATATGAAAAATAATATCTTATCTCCAAAATATAGTCAAATGAATAAATAAATAAAAATCACTATTGAAAACATGTAACCATTTTAACTATATTATATATTCACCATATCATAACATAATAACATATATTAACAAAAATATTGATTAATGAATAATTCATTTTTAAAAAGTAATAAATTTTTTATTTTATTCCAAATATTCCATTATTCTATGAAAATAAAGAAAATTTCATCGCAAATCACTATTTATTATTATCATATCCAAAAATAAATTTCATCTATATCCATCAACCTATATATTTTCATAATCAATTTATTAAAAAAATATTCATTTTCATTAATTAATCAAAATACAAAAGTAGTTCTTAATTTCATTATTTGGGAATTTTCTATTCACTAAATTAAATAAATTATTTATATTCATAATACAAGAAAAAAAATGATTTAATCCCCTAAATAAAATTATTAAATTTTTACTAAAATTAATTTCACATAATAGTAATTGTGATTTTAGTTATTTTAAACATTTTAATGTATATATCTTCATAATAGTATAACGATTGGAGTATCATAGAAAGACTAAAAATAAAATATAAAATAAAATAGTTTTTTAAATAATTAATTTTGAAAAAAATAAGCGATATGTGATTATGAAAACAATAATGTATGGAGAAGAGAATGTGAGATAGATAGAGAGAGGGAAACAAATATATGAGAAAAAATCTAGAACCCCAACCCCTATGTCCTAGAACATCGCCGAAAATATTTTAAAATTTTAAAAATATATATATATATATAAAATCATATATAACATTTTCCCATAATTGTAAAAATATATTTATATTTAAAATTTAATAGAGGGCCTCATTTTTTATATTTTTATACAAATCACCAAATAGGATATTTTTTAAATAAAATATATTATAATCACTAGTTTCAATTAATGAATATTATGAAGAGAAATAATAATATATAATTATCTATATTTTATGTACCATCAAATGATATATATAAATATAGATATAAAACATTTGATTCATATGTCTTCCCATAAAATTGTATATCTATATTTTTTAAATAAAGTTTTCTTATCTAAACCTATGATTGTTTTTTTACTAATGAAACATTTATAACAAAATTTTAGTTAATAATTTTATAAATTTAATATTATTTTATATTAATTAAATGGTTATATTTTTGTAATAATTTTCTATTCATGTAATCGAGTAATAAATGAGGACATATATTTCATCAAACAATAATTTAATTTCACTAGGGATTTAATTTTTTTGGAGAAATTTATAATATATAAGAAATTTCTTTCATGATATTGAAATAGGTTAAAATAAACATTCATTTATAAAAAATATATTTCATAATTTTAATATCATCATTATACATACCGAGTTAAAACATTTCTTCCTCTAAATACTTAATTATTTAACTCAAAATAAAAAATAAAATCAACATAGTTTATAGTTATGTATATTGCATGCACTTTAAAATCATTCTATCACGAAAAATGTCAATTATACCACACTAAATAATATACCAAAAAATACTCTAAAAATATACAGATAAGAAGTTATATATCATTTATAAAAATAATTATATCATTGAATTAGAAAAATAAAAAAATATAATAATGAAGTTCATTCCATGAGGTTATTGAATATTTATATTATTTAAATTTCTCTACACAATAATAAAATTCATAAATTAAATATTACTCTAACAATTCATAATTCCCCAATTTTAACCTAAAAATTTAATAAATATTGAAATTTCATATAACTAATAAAATACTAATTATAAATTCACCATGGTGTGTAGAAATCAATAAAAATTCAAAAAATTTATAATGTGAAAAAAGATAATTTAATATAAAATATTTTTTAATTTCATAATAAAATATTAAAATAAATTATAACCCATGAAATAGATTATAAAAAATTATTTAGTTGTTTCATTATTTTATACTATAATAATTTTTCCAACATTAGTCACACTAGGATCAAAGTAATCATATTTTATTTATGTGTTTGTATATATGTATATTAATAGTAATTTAAAAAATTTAATTATCAACTTATGTTATTATTTATTTAAATATTAAATAAAATTTAAAATTATAAAAAATATTTTTTTATTCAATTTCATATACAATAATATATTTTGGTACTAAAATATTTATTTCAACATAAAATTTTAAATATTCCACAGTTTATATTTATATACAAATTTATTTAAATCAACCCATAAGAAGCTAAAATTTCATATTTCACATTATATGTTCAATTCCAAATGTTTTTTTTTGAAAAAATAGTAATAAAACATGTACCTCAACATTAAGTTACACCACCACAGAAACACACACTTTCCAAAAATCAATGGGCATGTTTCCATTTAATCCATGAAAAAAGTAATCAATGAACAAACCTAATTTACCATGATATTTCAAAGACTCCTATTTTAATTATTGAAAAAAAATAAAAAATACATGTACCTTATAATGATGTCCTAAATAATAATAAATAATTAGTATAATAATGTGACATAGTTTAATAATTTTCAATCTCTTATAACGGTTTCTCAAACACTCAGAATTTTTAGTGACTTATTATATATTTTATATTTTTTAATGATATTATTGGAAACTAAAAAAACATGATATAAGGATTGTGATAAATTGAAAACACAATAATCTCATAATTAATTAAAATAAACTAAAATTGAGAAGTGGTTATGCAAATTAGTGGCTTAACGTAGGTGATATATACTAGGTATATCATAATTTTTTTATTAAATATTTTTCTATCAACCCATTGATACTTAGTTACCCAAGTAAACTAAATTTGATTATTTCTTTTATAAAAAACCCTTGAAGTAAATATAAGTGTATTACATAGTGAAAATGAATCAATAAATACATTTATCTTTTCATATTTGTAGAAATAATTCCTTAAGAAGAAAGTTGATCCTTGAAAAGATCCCCTTACAAGACAATATGAGGTGTCACATCCCACTGTACATGACCCTGAAGAGATTTATTTACTCCACCACTCTCTCCAACACCATAATTATAAATAATATCACAATTAAGATTGATATTTATTAATTATAAGTAATTATACAAGACAATGTGATTCCTGAAAAAAAAATTAAAATATTTGACTCAATATAATAATCAACAATATAACCCAAATGGACATGTATATAAAACAAATTTATCAACAGAGTTTTTTTGAAACTCAAGAACATATAACTATATTCACACCATGGAATTCACTTTCAAATATATAGTTCACTATTTTCAAGGAGTAAGAGACCACAGATGGATGATAAAATGAATAAAAAATATAAATAAGACTACAATGGAAGGAAAATAGTTATTGAAATGGAAGAGTATATTAAATACAATCCAAAGGTCCTAGAAAATAGATCACATATCCCATTACACTATTTATAAGGAATTGAAACCATCAACTAATTTAATAAAATAAATTGATATAATACCTAGAATTAGAGTCTGCTTTGAGGATGATCATAATTTCATCCATTATCATTCATTATAAAATCCTAACTAAATCAAATTCTATGATTGGGTTTAGATTATATATTTCACAAAATAGAAGTTCATATGAGATAATTTCACTGTAATTTAACCTATGGATAATTACATTGAGTAGGGGTGATGGTAAAAGAAAACATGGGTTTAGTAAGATCGCAACTAGGTTGATCCTTTGGTTTGGGCTAAATTGGTTAGCCTGGAATAATGTAGACATAGAATTTTTTGGGAGTACATCAGTTATACCTATACTAAATACGGATTTAATTAGTTATTCAAGTCTACCTTAAGTTATTTTTTTCAAACAACTTACATGTAGTGTATCCTAGATGAATGAATTTAGCTGGCATGAAAAGGGGTTCTAATGTAATGCATCTATATCAGGTTACAAATTGGGGGGAAGATTAAATGGACATCTAGCCTGTCCCATCCAGTTCCATAGAGTGAATATTTAGAAACTAATGGAAGATATGAATTTGAATGATATCAATGAAAAAAAAACTACTTCAAATGTGTATCTTGGTGGAAGAATAGGTCTGTAATATGATCATGTAAATTGTGGAAAAAATGGAGAAATGAAGTGCATCATCATTTGTGAAATTGTACTAACTAGATGATTATTCCTACGATAATTTTTTTACTGAAAATTTCCATAAAACTAGTAAAATATGAGATCATATAAAGCGTAAAAACTCATATAATATTGTTTATCGATAAATTTCATTCAATGGAAATATTGATGAATTATAATTTATAGTTCCATATTCATTATATGTCTCATACGTAATTTTTCAGTAAAAGATAAAAAAAATTTTTCTATCTTTATTAAGTTACATGATTTATATTGTTCTATTCAAAAGTAAAATTTATAAATTCTATAATTTTAATTTGTAAAAGGATATATTTTTTTATATAATCTTATAAAAATTATCATAATATAATTTTTTAATATTTTTATGAAATAATTGAATTTTGGGTGAACAATACAAAATAATTTTTTTATGAAAACTACACTTTCAATAAATATATTTAGAAATTATAAATTTGTTTTGGATTATAATTAAAATTAAAGTAGTGAAAATTAATTATTCTAAATATAATTATCATCATAATGATTATAATTATATGTTAATTTTGTTTGAAAACATTTTTATACTTAAAAATTAATTTATCAAGATTTTTTTTCATCACATTATGTGTTTTGATTTTAAAAGAAATTTTTAACATAATTTATGATTTATTATTTAAAAAATAAATTCTATATTTTGAATTAAAAAGTATTTTTTAAAAATTTGTTCATCCACATGTTTCATATTTAGTAATAGTAACTATCATAAAAAAAACCAGCTACCATGTTAAGAGTTTAATTAGTTTAAAAGGGTTGATGCAAAAATTTTATGGATGAAAATGGATTTAAAACATTTATAAATCTTTTTTTATTGTTATGTTTCCATCCTATCATGTCAATTAATAAAAGCTGAGTAATTTTGGGGATTCTTGGTGCAAAAAACTAGGAACTTATATAATAAATCTTTTTCATATTTATTAGTATTCATAAGATAGATTTTTATACTCATTATAAAAACATTAAGTAATTTTTATATGAAAAAGTAATTATTTTATTAAACTCATTATTATATGATTTTATTTAAAAGTAAGACTTTAAAATTAAATAATTTGAATTTGTAAAAATGAATTTCATTTTTGTGCTCAGCATGTCAAAATTTTCAAAGAATGAATTTTTAATATTTTTTTTTGAAATTAAATTTCCAATATATAGTAAAAAATAAATATTTATATTAAATTTTTTATTTTATTTTCAAAATAAAATTATATTTTTTATTTATTTTAATATATAATAAATTAATTTTTATTTAAATTAATTTAATTACGTTTTTAAATGAAATTTATAGTCGAATTTAGTATAAAACAATTTTGTTGTTGAAATGACATTTTTCTAAAAACCTATTTTCTTCAAGTTTTTCAATTTAATATTAAATTAAAATATTATTCTAATGTTTTTAGAATAATTAAAAGTGGATTAAATATTTGGGATAAGGAGGGTAAAATTTTGTAAATAGTTTCCACTTATTTTCAACATTATGAATAACAACCTCTGTATTTTTTATGATCACAGTAATGGGTAAATTAGTTAATTATAGTTAAAAAATAAAATAATAAGGAAACTAATGTCCATAACACTGTACTTATTTTTGTTTTATGATTATATATCTTCCAAAATATTAAAAAAGTTGAATATATGGAAATTTTTTTATATTTCGACATGATTTTGAAATTTATAATATAAAAAATGAATATGAAGCCAAATATGTCACACTCTTACTTTTTATACCTATAATATTTTTATCATAGGTTGAAACATAGGATATTTTCGGTTTCAAATAGTACTTTTAAATATATATTTTTTATCATGGTAATTTATTTTTAATATTTAGTAAATAAATAATTACTTTAAAAGCATACACAATACTAATATACTAATTATTCAATTAATAGATAAATAAAATAAATGATTTTAAAATCGATAAAAACAATATTATTTGAAAGAATTATTATTCTACATGGCTATTTTAGAAAAAAAAACGACATTATATAGAGTTTTTATGCATTTTATTTGAATTAAATTTTTTCTTGTACATTAAAAGTCAAATTAATGGAATAATTTCAAAATTGGAATTATTTATATTTCGTAATAAATATAAATTTATTAAATAATTAAAAATCCATAATTTTTTTAAAATTTAATGGGATATATTTGGTTACAACCGTGGTACATTTGTGGTTTATTTATCCTTATATCATTACTATATTAACCCCTTAAGAGTAAAAAACATTTATATCACTGTCATTGCCAAAGGGTTAATGAAGGGTTAAAACAAAATGAAAAGGCTATATACATGGTCCATAAATGTAAAAATTTTGTTATATGAGATTATTTAAACTCATACTCACATTAGATTCTAATTATATCAATCTAGTTCCATTTGGACATCAAAATTAATTATTTAAATTTAATATTTTAAGAAATTTTAAGAGTGCCCCTCTCCTCTCTTATAAAAGGGCACCTCTTCTTATCATTTAGTAACAATTAAAAAGCATTTTGGATCAGATAATAATTTCCAAAACCACTTACATAAATCAATATACAAGTACTAGTTTCATTATTTGTTGTATAATACCAACCCTGGAGTCCTTAAAGTGTAATTAAATAGAGGTTGTCCGAAGAAGTAGTATAGTTCTTAACTGAGCGTTTTTGTTTTCTTTATTCTTCCACCACATTCAAATATTTCATAATCATTATTATATAATAAAATAATTATAAAACATATACTAAAATTTTATCACATTATTTTAATAACCTATATCCAGCTCTATCCCCTATCAAATTGGAATGAAATCCCTCATTCATGTGTGTGGTGGACTACTACCTCACAGACTAATTTAATATGTTTTCCATCACCACCTATCATAGATAATTGTAATGATGGATTTAATGTATATATATATATATATATATTATGTTCATGACATATTTAAAATTCTATATAGATAACATAACACATATTATGTTACCATTTTATTCACTGAAAAATGATAATTTCATCCAAGCATATGTGTGGACTACCACCTCCACGTAGTGATATATTACTTTTTTCATCACCGCATCACATGGATTTTATATATAATTTTATTTAAAGGAATAATATGTAATTTATTATATTATTATAATTCTATAAATATAATATAATACATAATTTATTTCCAAAATCATAGTTGAAAAATAGAAAAGTTACACATGCGTACATGTGACCTAACACCTTCAAGATTGAGACATTATTCGCTTTTCAAAACCAACATTCATTATTTGTATTAAAATTATAATTTATGTATAAATAATTAAATTACGTCTTGATTATTATCAATAGATTATGTAATATGGACCTCTTTGGCCATAGTCAACCCACCAAATTTATTTTTGACATGTGATCAGATTATTATAAAAACATCTCACCTTGAATTTAATGATTATGTAATTTTATAAAACATATAAATAAGTTAAATAAAAGGAAAAAATAAACTTTAAAGTTATTATAATTTAAGTGAATAAGTAACATTCATTTATTATCTAATAATATAAGTAACACATGTGATGATTCTGGATCGAGTTACAATTTACTTTCATTTAAATACATTATTTCAAAATGATTTAATGATTTATCCACCAAATAATTTTCTTCCATGATGAAAGTTTTAAAATTATTTTATTGGTATATTTATTAATAAAATAATGAATTATAAATCAGATTTTAAGTTTCCATTTAATAACTTTATTTGGTTTTCAAAATGAATATTTTTATAAAATTTGTGACATTATTTTAAAATAGAAAAGGAATATTTTATTTTAACATATATAATGATAATGAATTTTTCAACTAACATAAACATTATTATATTTTTGTATACCTTTAAAGGAATTAATATTATTTTTTAAATGATAAACCATATTTTTCATTGTATTAAGTATTTAAAAAATGTTTTTAAATCTAATGAATATTTTAATAACCATATATACTTTCTTATGGGTGGAAATAATGTTTTTATTCATGTAATGTTGAGAATTGGAAGAGTATATTTTTTTGATTATTTTATTGTTTATAGAATTTTTTTTCAGCTCCATTATTATCCATTTATGGGTGGTTCTTTTATTAATTAAATATAATATGGTCCATGATAACCCTCCAATGCATTGGTTATAGAAGTTGATTGTATATTTATTCCGTTCATAATAGTAATTATAATATTGATATTGAAATGAACCCCCCAAGTCACAAATATGATTTATATATGATTTTTAATAGATTTAATAAAAATAATTTTATCTCAAAATTTTATCTAATGATACTATGTTTAATGGAACTCATATTCAACATTTTAGGGGGGTTATAACATTGTGAAAAATAGTTTTATGAGTTTTCATGAATGAAAACAAAGGATTTTGAATTTTATTTTATGATTATGATTCTTATGAAATTTTTTATAAAAGGAAATGGGGAAGATAAATTAATTTCATGGTAATGAAAATATTATATTTTCATCCTAATTTTTTTTAAAAGAAAAATTTTATAAGTATTGATGGACTCACGTTTTATTTCATTGTTTTTATGTCCCACTCTAGGAATTTTGTGCTCATCCCATGTTTTAAAAAATATTCATAGGGGTTTAATGATGATTATGGACAAAAAATAGGGTAATAAATAAATTGTGAAGATATTTTTTGAAAATAAAAATTTTTATATCTTAAATTTTTGGTATTACGGAAAAAATAGGTACTGATTAGAAGTTTCCTCTTTATAAAGTATGTTTTTATTATTTATGAGGTTTTCCTTAACTCTATAAAAATATAAACCAAACAGATAATTGTGAATGCAAGAAATAGAATTATAGTTTATAGTCACTAGAATATGAAATGTTTAAGGACATGTACTTATAGATTATATTATAGAAAAGGATTAGATAATTATAGTGGTTAGGGTAATTAAAGTTAATAACCTTATGATATTTTTATTTATTGTTATTGAATTATATTATTTAATGATTTAAACGTTTATTATTCTAAAATATATTTTTTAGATTGGTTTTATGAATAGTAAATAAATAAGATGAAGTATGAAGGTACTGAGGGGATTATTATACCCCGAATAAGCAACTTGAAATGGTTATATATATAAATAAGAAGTTTTTTACAATTATGGGTTCGTTTACATTAGCTATAAATGATTGTGGTATCCATGTTAGATAATATCTAGTTCTACCGTAGAGGAACATGCTGATAGTAGATTATTTTATGATATAACAACCTCTAGAATAAAGTGGATATTTATACCCAGTTGTCGCTAATGTATGGAGCAATGTAAGGGAAATGACATTTGAAGTCATGGGATGTTCAGAATTTCATATGGTAATTCTTTCCATTTATCATTTTAGAGGTGAAGCCTATCAATGGTGGTATTAGTTTTATAATACAATGGAATGTGATGATCCTAATTCTATGCAATATGAAACATTTAATAATCAGTTTTACTAAAAAATATTTTCCAAATATTGTTCAATTAAGTATAGAGAAATGATTCTTGGAATTAAAAAAATATGAAGATTCTGTAGCTGTGTATGTTGAAAATGTTAAATAATTTTCCCTGCATGTACCACAATTTATCTAGGATCATAAGATTAAAATTCATCTATTTTACTATAGAATTATTCCATGGTAGAAAATAGCATTACCCTCTAGAGGATTTAAAATTTATGAGAAACTTTTTGATGTTCACGGTAGGTGGAAAAAATTTTTATTGATGATTAGGTGTTCTAAAAAAATCATAAAAATAAATCATGGTGTAAAACCAAGGAATAATTGTTTGAAGAAATCAATTGATAAAAAAATCATGTTATAAATTTTTGATAGCTGTGGTAAAAATAATTATGGGGAATTCATTATGAAATCATTGAAGTTTTATAGATGTAGTAAATTTGGGAAAATAGCTCACTACATTAATGAAATATATATTTTTAGTGGTAATGTGAACATTGGTAACAAAATAGTAAAGTGTTTTAAATGTGATGAAATTGGTCCCTATGATGATTCATGTTTGAAGAAGAACACAAATGATGGGATTCATCTAGACTATAAGCAGAAGGGTTTGGTGGGATCCTTTATAACTACTTTGGTAGATGTCCAGCCATTAAACAAATTGGTAACATGAACATTGTTGGTTTATTTAGTCTATGATAATGATTTTCTTATTCATAGTGCACACATTATTTCAATTTTGAGAATTTATTTGTGAAATTAATGATTTCACCTCAAGAAATGAATGCATAATTTTTGGTAAAAACACATTTGGAAGTATCAATGGGAAAAAGAACTATAATAGTCTTCATGTTGTTTTCTGTTGAAGGTATTTACTTAAAAGCATTTTTATATTTCCCTTAGTAGAGTTTTATGGTATTACGAGTATAGATTGTGTCTAATATTACCATTATTATATATTTTTTGAGTTAAAGAAGATGGAATTTTTTATATGATTTAGTTTGCATAAAAAATGAATTCCTACCTATGATAATATATCATGACGCTGATAAAATGTTAAAATATGAAAAAAAATTCTCTTGAACATATTTTTGAAAATTATATATCTATTTTGATTAATTATTTTCAGGTAGTAATGGAATACTTGAATGTTTTTCATGATGAGTTTCCCAGGGTTATACTTGACTGGGAAGATGAGTTTATTATTAACTTAATACCTGATGATAATACTATTATAAAACCATCTTAGAATATGGATCATGTAGAATTTTTATAATTTATTAAGAAAATAAATTAGTTTCTAGATAGTGATTTAATTCATCCCTTGACATCACCATGGGGTGTTATGATTTTATTTATTAATATAAAAAATTGTTACAAGAGGATTCGAATTTATTATAGTGCTTTTAATGACATAAATTTTTTGAAGAAGAACCATTTCCCTCATATTAATGAGTTTTTGATCATCTCTATGGAGAGAAATACTTTTCAAATACTGATATTAGGTCAGGGTACCATCAGTTGAAGGTGAAGGAGGAACATATTTTTAAAACATTATTTTGAACTAGATATGGGAATTATGAGTTTGTATTTTTTTCTTTGGTTTATCTAATGCTGAAAATGTATTTATGGATCTTTTGAATAGAGTTTGTATGACTATATAAACAATGTTGTTGTTGTGTTTTTTGATGGAATAACGGTATATTCAAAAATACATGAGGATCATGAAAGCCAAATTATTATTTTTTTAAAAACCTTAAAATAACATAAACTATATGGAAATATTAGTAATTTTTAATTATGGTTGCATCATATCTCACTCGTTGGAAACATTATAAATAAAGCTAGAATAACTATTTATCTTTTCCAAACAAATTTAGTTAATAAATTTCCAATACCTAAAAATGATAATTAAATTCATTGTTTCAATGGTTTATCTGGATAATACTAGTGGTTTGTGGGAATTTTTCCTTTCTTTTCTATCCCACCAACAATGATAACTCTGAAACTAATTAAATTCATTTGGATAAAATAATGTAATGATTCTTTTTATAAACAATAAATATTATTTGTGAATGATTTAATTTTGGACTTCCCATCTAAAAATGTTGATATTATCATCTAAAATTAATCTTCATTTAGGGTACATTATTGTGTTCTAATGAAAAATGATTAGGTAATTGATTATGTCTCACTTCAATAGAAACCTCACAAGTTAAATTATCTTACACATGATCTTAAATTATATGTTTTGGTTTTTGATTTAAAAAGTTGGAGACATCATTTATATGGAGTAATGTGTGACGTAAATAATGATTATTCTTTTATGGTGTATATATTTTCTTATAAAGAGTAGAGGATGAGGTGGAGAAGATTAATGGAACTGATTAAGGATCATGAATACATGATTCATTATCATCCTAGAATGGAAAATAAAGTAGTTGTTGCTTTGATATGGAAAAATAATACTTCCTTATCCATGTTACACTATGAACATGAACGTTGGGTTAATGATTTGATGAATTTTGAAATAGATTATATAGATATAGGAATCACCTCAAATTTTTTTATGTATCAGTAATATCATCTCTTTCATAATGAATTAATCATGCTTCGAAGGAAAATTATGAGATATAATAAATTATAGAATTGGTAAAGATGGGTATGTTTCTTTAATTATACATTGATAAAGAAAGTGTGTTGAGGATTGAAAAGATATTTTGTGTGCCTTGTGACTCCCTATTGAGGAGATAATTTTTGTGTGAAGCTCATAATTACTTATTTTATGTTTATCCATGTAGTACTAATATATATATAGTTATCTAGAAGCAATACTTATGGGATGAAATGAAAATATATATTAATGAATTTACTAAGAATTTTTTTACTTATAAAAAGTTTAATCAAGAATGAAAATTACCGAAGGGAATTATTCATCCCTTTTCAGTGTCTGAGTGGAAATAGGAAAAAACATCTATGGTTTTCATGGTGGGATTTCCTAATACATCTTAAGGTAAAAATGTGATTTGCAGTATTATTGATAAATTAAATAAATATTTATATTTCCTTCTCATTCAATATACTATGTATTTAGAAATAATGTGTTGATATTATTTCCTATAGATATTCATGTTACATGGAGTTACTCTCTTTATTGTATTTAACTGTGATCATATGATCACTTAAATATTTTGTAAAGGACTTCAAAAGATATTGGTTACTGAATGAAATTCTAGTACAACTTTTCAGCTGCAATCTATTAGACAGTCATAGGGAAAAATTTATATCATTTAAGAAATTATTAATGATTTTTTAATGGATTACTAGGTATGATGGGACCAATATCATTCATTAGTTAAGTTTTCCTTTGAAAACAACTCTCATCATAGTATACATATGACACCTTCAGAGGAATTATTTGAAAAATAGTGTCAGACTCCAAATTTTTGGGATAAAGTATGAGAAATTATTTTGATGGGACTATAGTTGGCTTATGAAATGGTTGGGAAGATGAATTTTATTCAACTACATATAGGTATGACTTAATGAAGGAAAAAGCAATGTAGATAACTGGAGGACGGATCATTATTTTGAGGTAGGTGACCATGTTTTTCGTTATGTATATAAATGAAAAATTGTTATAGATATTGGTATTAAAGGAATGTTATATCCATATTTCATTTGTAACACCCTGATATTTTATAAAATAAATCCACGCTAGATAACATATAAGATACACAACACCGAATTCAAAAGAATCATGAAATATTATTATTTATATATGATAGTTATAACATAACCATTAAATTAGTGGGTATGAAAATTGATAAAAATACTATTAAATATTTAAATGAATTAACTAATCAATATATGTTTTTGATAAGTTCATAGAAAATAGTCAATCGATATTTAGTAATATGAATTTATTTTTTTTAAAAATATTTTCGTTAAAAATGATTTTTTTTTGTTTTTATATGAAAATATATTCATTAATTTATATAGATTTTATAAAATTTAATTGATAATATAAACTTAATTTTTTAAATTAGCATATCAAAACTAACTAATTGTTATTTTTTTTGTTTAAAAATATTAATTTTTTAATGAATCGTTAATAAAATGATTTTTTGTAAAAATTCCATTTATTTTTAACACATTAAGTAATTTAAAATTCCCATTATGAATTTAATTTTTTTTAAATTACAATAATTTTTCATTTGTATTTTATAATTTAATTAAGTATATTTTAAATATCATTATACTAGATTTTTGTATATGTTTATTTTCATACTTAAAACATATTTTCCTAAAAATTATTTTAAAGTATATAGAGATTCTCTCTTTTAATTAATTAAAATAACCCATAATGTGGAGGGATTTAAATTAAATATATAGTTTATTTAAAGTTTTGTAATATTCTCGTGCCTTCTTTTTTCATTATAGGGAATTTTCTAGTGATTCTGAGGTCTGAGATTTTTTTAAAAAAATTTAAAAGTTGTTAAAAATATGTTTGATAATATACTAATATATTTTTTAACGTTTTGAAATTTATTTTGGAAGTTTTTAAAATTATATAATGTAGAGACATTTATTTATTTGTAAACAATTCAATATTATTTAATTTAATTTTTTTTTCAAAAATAGTAATTAGGTATGATACAATAAACATTTAAAAAATATTATACACATGTGTTAATATATAAATTTTCATGTTCCTCGTTATAATTAGACATTTCAAAATGTTTTTTATGAATCTTACACACACACACAGACTAAATTGTTAAATAAAATAACTTGTGTGTTGCGCAACTTCATATTATGGATATATGTATATATATATATATATATATATTTATGTATAATTTAAATTTTTAAACATATAAAAGTTTATATATATATATATGAATGCATGTATTCTAGTATATATCACACTTTTGTGTATATACACATATTGATATATACATATATATATTGTAGTGTTTATATATATAAATTATATATATATAGTTATATATATATGTATTCTAACTTTTATGTATATATATATACACATATTTTTATGATTATGTATATATATATATATATATATAGATATTTTAGATATACATGTGATGATAGAAAAAATTAATGAAATTATAGAGAGTGTAAAACATATGGAATAAGGGTGGAAAAAAATATAAAACGGGGAATTAAATAGGGAGAGGCGTGAGAATTGGAAAGAGTGGGAAAAGAAGGGAGAATAAAATAGAGAGTTGGGTGTGATAATAAAGAAAGAATAATAAATGAAAATAAAGTGGGGTTTGTGGGATTTAAATACAATTTATATAGAAATATTAAATGTCAAAAATGTAAAAGAAATAAGGGGTGGAGTGAGGCATGGAAGAGGAAGGTGATCCATGGGGGTGCCACACCCAAATAATATATTTTACAAATTAGTTTTAAAAAATTGTTATAATAATAATAGTGAGAATCGAATCATAAAAATTAAATAATAAATCATACAATAAATTTGGAATTAAATAAGATAATTAAATAAGGGTATCAAATGTGGGAATTAAATGAAAAATTCATTTTGATAACTAAAAATTGATTAAATAAAATACTCAAATTTCTCAAATTATCTCTGTCATATATCTCTGAATACTCATTTAATTGATGCGCCTTAAATTATATTGTTATCATCTTGATGAGTATAAGGTATGTGAGTAGTTTTTTTCATTGGAATAAATTTATAATTTCTAGATTTAAATAAAACTGTTTTTTATATTTAAATTGTTGAAGATGGAGAATCATACAATTATGGCTTATCACTAGGCCTTGGAAACATTATTTCTCACTTTTTTGGATCTAGAAATTAAGGTAGGGAATCTATAATTTCAGACATAGTGTATCATGCTAGAGGGGATATACTTTTGTTTATTATTTGAGAAGATAGTATCCATTGTCTTAATAAATATAAATATTTGATTAATATTAATTAATTGGGATTGAATTAATTTTTCTTATATTTTATATGATTTCTTCATGTTGTGGATAATTTTTTCCGTATAAAGTATTATTATATACATATAATATTATTACCCTTATTATCATATGTTGTGTTAATTTGGATAATTTAAAGAATATATTGGAGTGAAATAGTGATAATCACATGAAGTTAATTATTATTATTTTTCTATAAAAAAGAAGATCTCACGTGTTTTTTCTTGTGTTTTAATATTGTTTGAATGATTATACATGTTTGACGCCTCACTGAAAATCAAGAATTTTGGAAGCCTTTATTTGTGTTAATGTTGTATGTGTTGTGGATCCATGATTGTTGTTCTTATTTCAAATAACTTTAAATTGAATTTATTAATCAATTATACATGGTTGATATAATGGTTTCCCCAAGATTTATTTCTTGTTTTAGAATTCTATTAAATAAATACGTGAAATGTGATGAAAGACCCCTTTTTTTTAAAAAAAGATAACTGTTATTTTTGTGTGATGTGTCGTTTCGATATGGTGTAGATGATATTGAAATGGGTTATGTTGTTATAGATACCAAGGTAATAATAAAATTTAATAATAAGGTTAAATTACAATTTCATGGGTTGGAGTGTGTTGAGTCAATAAGGTTTTCCTTATGACTTTTCCATTCCTTCTTGTTTTGAAAATCACAAACACCTAATCTTTACAGAAAATTGCTTTTATAAGGAAAATTGCTTTTATAAGGAAAATTGATTTTATAAGAAAAATTTCTTTTATAAGGAAAATTGATTTTACAAGGAAAATCGCTTTTATTAGGAAAATCGCTTTTTTAAGAAAAATTATCCTTATCATATTTTCATTCATATTTTTCCTAAGTATAAGATTCGGATTCATTTCTATATTCTCAGAATTGTTTAAAACTTTGATATGAAGTATTCTGCTTTAGGATCCGAATTCTGGATAAGAACTGTAATAAAGTTTCACTCCGAAATCCAGATGAGAACTCTGATAAAGTATCATTCCGAACTCCGGATACGAACTCTAATTAAGTTCTACATCAGATTCAGGATGCGAAACCTTATGAAGTTTGACAACAAATTCTCATTACGAATTCTTGTGATGAGTTCTCATTACGAATTCTGATGATGAGTTCTCATTACGAATTCTGAAGATGAATTCTCATTACGAATTCTGATGAGGAATTCTCATTAAGAAACCTGATGATAAATTCTCATTACGAATTCTGATGACGAATTCTCATTCCGAATTCTCATTCCAAATTCATCTATTAAGCAGAATCTGATCATCTGTGTTTTATACAATCTGTATTTGTTTAGACTCTGAAAAAATATTTTTTACACTCCAAACATTCATTCTGAACTTTTGAGTTAGATTTTAAACGTTGTCGTACATTCTGTTACATTTGTTTTGTTTTAAAATGATGTCATCTATTCTGTTATAAAACTAACCGTTGGCTAAGTGACACGTGTACAGGTCCCTCCGATTTTTAAGGAAAATATGACCGTTGGGAAGGAGGCCGACCTTACCTATAAATAGGAGCTCATTTGAAAGAGCTCTATATGATAGACAATGAAGTTGATCAATCTAGAGACCACACGCTGCTACGGTGATTTCTAGAGAGAGAAAACTTTTTATGCCTTGTGCGTACTGAACCGCCCGTTCAGTTTTTTCTTCGTGCGACTCTGAATGTTGGTGATTACATTCGAGGACTTCCGGGGATAGGAAGACAGATGTGCCGACTACCATGAATTTCGAGGGCTTCCTTGCTGAGGAAGACAGAGGTTGCCAACTACCTTGAAGTTGAGGGCTTGCGGGGATAGCAAGACAGAGACTCCGATCTTCGTATCGAGGGCTTACCCTGGTGTGGGTAAGACATACTTGCTTGAAAGTATAAATCAAGGGACCTTTATCCAAGGTTGTTGGATACCCTTCTCTTTGGGTTAAAAGACTTATATCTTGTTACTTGTAGTTTTACTACTCGTTTATTTCCGCTGCATTTTGTATTATAAGGAAAGTATAACTTTCTTATACTTCCTTACTTGTACTATGTTTCATTTATATTCTATACGCTTTAAGGTAGAATCTCATATTGTAATCTTTTGTTATGTTTCAATTTCCGGAACCATATTTCCAGTACCTACTTTCGGAATCTCTTTCCAAGTTTTCATTTGGTATTAGAGGTGTTGTGAATTTGCTTAAGTTTATCTTTGTTAAACATAGCCCTTTCCTTTGCTTAAGGAAAACATAGTTAATCGTAACTAACTTTAAAGGTTCCAAAGGAATTTTTAAAGTATACAATTCACCCCCCTCTTGTAAATTGAGCATCTACATCATTATTTCGATCCTACAGAGTGGATATTGAGTGATCGAAATGACAATGGAAACTGTGTTCAATGTGGTTGTTGATTAATAAAAAATTAAATGAGGCTAAAATAATGAATTGAATGGGTTGGTTTGATTAAATAAATAGAAACAAATAATTAATTAAAAAGATGTAAAGTATGGTTAAGCATGGTAGATGATTAATGTGATATTAAATGGACATGAAATAATAGAATGAATTGGGTGTTTTATTGAAATTGGTTTATAAATGAGAATATAGAAAATGGGTTAATTTGAGAGGCGTTTTGGAGTGTGGAATGTGGCATGTGTCTTGTTGTGTGGTCTTGTTCATTTATAAGTGGAAGTATAAGTTTCAAAGGTTGTGAAGTGATGTGGTTACGTAGTGATATGTTTAGTGCCACAATTGAGAACATACGAGATTGATATTTTATGTTCGACAATATATATATATATACCATTGTATATTCCATTTGATTTATGTACATTCAACACCCATATCATGAACCATGTTTTGACACCCCCCCACAAACATATATATATATATATATATTTGGGGGTATTTTTCCAGACATCTCTGTGGGAGGTTGGATCGATGGCTACTCGATCTTTTATGATCCATCTTCTTATAATTGGTGATATGCTTGAGTTGTGATGGATGGAAGTCAAAAGAGACACTATTGAGATGTGATGTGATGATATGTGACAGACCAAATGTCTTCAATCAAGATGTGATGATATAATGAATGGTTGGGGTCATTCATGTTAGGAGGAGGGAATAGGGTTAATGTACTTTATGTTCAGGATACCCTAATACACTAGTTATGAGATGTGATGAAACTCATGTCTTAGGGAGGAAGTGATGTGATGTGATATCACAAGTGTCTTCAGGTGATGTGTAATGTGATGTGATGTTCTTGGTGTTTGTGCGTGTGATGTGGTGTGATGTGATATGACGTGATGTTATTCGAAAGAGGTTGGAGTTATAGAAAAAATGTCATTAGGGTGTGGGAGATTAAAATCAATGGGAATGTGGTGTGGGGTTCCTTTTATCAATATGGTCATTATTAGGTTAGTATACATGGATGCGTTATTTGGTGAGTGATCCTTGAAGAGGATGGGGTTTGGTTAGTTGACCTGTTTAGGTGTTGTTGGTTCCACTGTTTCTTCAAAGATGAATTAGTATTCTCTTTTCTCATATGAAAAAGGCTTTGGTTTTCCTTCTGAGTATACTTGTATTCTTTCCTTATGTATTATAACTATTTACAGGTTTCCAGGAAGACTTTTCGTATCATGATAGACATTACTTGCTCAAATATTCGGAGCTATTACTATGTCGATACCATAACTTTTATTTTTTTGACAATAATTTAGAGACTCTTATCTATTCCTATTTTATTTATACATGCATTATGAGATGGTTTTGGTTTCTTTTTTATAATATTTCTGAGTGATTAATATGATTTATTTATCCTATCTCACAAATTTTTTTATTATGGAGGATAATTCCTTTCATTTATGAGATTTTCATACCATCGATGCTTATCGCCAACCGAAGCCCTACTGGAGGTGGGACCCAGGGAAATTATCTATCTTCTTCTATTATGGTATTTTGGAGGGATTGGTCATGACATAGTGGTATCAAAGATATTTTTGAGGTATATGATGGAGTTTGGAGTTAGGCATAGTGTGGATTTCATGGGTTGGTAGGGAAAAGGTCTCATATGACCTTTGTGCATGATATAGTCCATGTAAGATTGGCTAGGACATTGAATTTTAGGCCCCCCGAGAACCGATATAAGGACCTTGAGCCTATTCAAGGACCAAGTGAGGTATAAATTCATATAAAATAGATGTCTAAGAGAGTTACATGCATCATTATTGATTGCACTAGCGATTGAGAGAGGTGTTTTCAATAAGTTAAGGAAATTAATTAAATAATTCATGAAATTAAATATGTGTTTATATGACATTTCTCACATTGTAGTTGCTGATGAATAATTATTGTTTGCTGAATCAATTTTATAACCTAAAAGAAAAGAGTAAAATGATGTTTGACCAACCTGAGCTATTTGATTGAGGTATTTTTGAGACTTGAATGTCTTGTTTCCTTTATAGTTATAACACAATTCTTAAGGAATTGATTTTTTTCTTCTTAAAATTTAAAACATGCAATATTGATTTCCTAATATTTGAAATTTTAAAAAAATCATGGTTAGTATATTTTGTTGTAAACAACAGTTTAATTTTGAAAACCCTTATGAATCATGTTACATTTGGTATATTTTATACTATTATAATAAAATGAATTATTTTGAAGTGGTTATTATAAGTATTCTATTTCATTTATGATTTAATAAGCCATGTGATGCTTTCCATTAAAAATTTATTATGATAATGTGTTATAAAGATGTTGTAAATCTTGGTTTTGGACACTGAAAATTTGAAATTTCTCAAAAATAATCATTTTAATTATTATAAATTCCTATGAAATTGTAACCCTTGTTAAGAAAACCTTGATCTTTATTATAGAACGATTTTAGTTCTACAATATTGATATAACGTTATGTTGTAAGCATGTGTTAGAATGGATATTATTATGTCATTTATTTCTAATATTTTTTGGAAAATTATAAGCAATATTTGTGGTAAATTTTTGACTAAGAAATGTTTAAATTATTAAACTTATTATTTTAGGACTAATAATAATTTTTAGTGATGAAATAAATTTTCCTCTCAAATTAAGTCATGAGTAGTTTGCTATGGGAAAAATTTATAAAGTTGAAACAATTTGTGTGGTATCTATGAAAATTATTGTGTTTGAGACTTGAGCATGTAACATGTTTAATATGTTGTATTTAAATATATAAATAGAATCATGTTACACTTATTTCAATATATAATCATATTTTTTGGATAAATGAAATGATTAATGAATGTTTAGTTCAAGAATGATAAAACATGAAACATAGTAATTCAAAATGCACAATTTTAATTTTTTTATTAGATAGTATGTTTTATTTTGGGTTTTATAAAATATATTGTGTATGTAATGTTGTATTTAGATTGTTTTCAATAACCTCTGATGTATAAATTTTCAAATTAAGTTAGTAGTTTTTTCCATGATAATACGACGAATCAATAACGATTGTTAGAGAATATTAAACATGATGCATGAGATGATGTGTGTTTAGATTTTTGTTAACTGACCCATATAATATAACTTTTTAAATTCATGTTATGGTGTTTCACTTGAAATAACTTGGAAACTTTTAGTTTTATTGGGGTATCATTGTTATTGTTGCATTAAAGAGTTGTTATGATTTACAAAACAAAAAAATTGTTGCAAATCTTTCTTGCACTATGATTATCATGGGTTATGAGACATTTGACATGAGTTATTAATTAAGATCAAAATTTATTAAAAGGATAATCACTTATATATGGAGAATTAATCGGTTCCCTGGGGAAAATTGAAATTTGTGTGAGAATACCCATGTTAAATAATGAGGCAAAGTAATATAATCCCTTGAATAGTTATGGAAGGTGGAAAGTGTTACTGCTATGTGTGGTTCTTATTGTTATGTTTTTTTGTGTGATGTGTGACTAAAAAAATTAAATTATAAGTAGAGGGCGAAAATGATCCATAATCGATATGTGTTATAATTTGACATAATTAAAATAATGTGGGCAATTCCGTGCCACCCAAAGAAGATAATACATTTACATGAGAGAGGTAATTTGTTTATTTGTGTGATTGGGGATTTGATGTTTGATAATAGCTGTGATAGTTTTTTGGGAAGTGAGGAGGATTATATAGAAAAGGTGGTTATGTGAAAATTGTGGATTCTTGTGGATGGTAAAGTGGTAAAGTGGTAAGGAGATATGGTTTTGTGAAATGTCTGGTGGACATTTTCATTAGTTAGTGAGTTTGGTCTACTGGATGTGTTGTGCTGTGGAGGTGATGTGTAGAGGATGAGACATTTGGTTGTTGTAGTGAGAAGTATTTTTTTGTGTATTTATATGATTTTATTGACGGAATCTCCAAACATCCCTAAAATTGTTAATCACTTAATACTAGTAATAATATAAATTGGTTGTTTTAAAAATCATGAAATTGATAAAGGTGGGATCACCACACACACATGATTTTTTTAGGAATGAAGTGATGGAAATGTTTAAAAACTATCTTGCAGGTTGTGTTTTCTATGGTTTATCTTATATTGATGGAATTTTCTATGAACTCAAACATATTAAGAGAGACGAACTATTTCCCACATCAGGAAGCTATATATCATGACATGGCTTAAAACCATATGGGTGAATCAGTGCCACACAAAGAGGATAATACCAAGGTGTAGTGGATGAGTTATTTTGATTTTTATACTTATAGAATCTCTGTCTATGTTAATAGGATTTCGTGTGTTTGTTCTGAAATGTTATGAATTTTTTTTTGGTATGATCCTAGTAAATAATTTTTTATTAGAAAACCTGTTAAATTTTACAATTGGATAAAATGGATTTTTGCAACCTTCTGTTTTGTTTTGTTTACATTTTATTTCATTTATCAAATTTGGGACTCTTAAAAAATTATTTGAAATTAGAGGAATGTGTTAAATTTGTTTTTATGTTTTTTTGAAATAAAATTCTTCAAATTGTGAAATAAAACATTATTTTCAAGGCATTGAAAAAATTGGGTGAAAAAAAGACTTAAAATAAAAAGTTATTTGATGAAATGTTTTTGTTCTTGATAAAAATGGCATTAAATGAAGGGTTATTTTTAAATGCATGATCTTGTTAAAAAAATCTCACTTGGTTTTAATCATGGAGTTGGAAATTTAAACTATGAATGGCTAATTGAGTTGAAAAAAAGTTTTTGTTATAACTTGTAAATGTGTATTTCTTAATGTGTTTGTTATGAAAATATATGTGGTTGGGTTCTATTTGATAGGTATCTCCTATGAAATATTTTTTTGAATTATTGTGTAGTTTTACACTTCTTTTCCCTTGTGGTTTTTGTTTTACAAATACACCAAGAATCATGAGAGGCATCACATGGGTTGGTTGTTTGGACCACCATCCTATTTTACTTGTGGTTATGTTTTTATTATTGAAGATGTAAATTGTTCGAGAGGTATCTAATGTAAAGATTTATAATATTCTTGATCTTTCCTTTGTAATTAAATGGTGTTTCCTAGTGATTTGGAAGTTTGGGCGTATTTTAAAAAATTTTAAATGTAGTTTAAAAAGGGTATAAAATTTATTAATATTAATTTTGATGTTTTAAATTTTAATTTGGATGTTTTTAAAATAATTTAATTTAAGGATATTTATTTAGTTATATGAAATTCAATATTATTGAATTTAAATATGTTTTTCAAAATTTTAATTAGGAATAAAATAGTAAACATTATATAATATATCATACACATGTGAAAATATATATATTTACACATGTCATGTTTTAATTAAACATTTCAAATTTTCTGTGTTATGAATGTCATACACACACACACACACACCACATTGTTATAAAAATAATCCTGGGTGTGTTGCGCTATTGCATATTATAAATATATGTATATATACTTGAGTAAGTATAATTTAAATTTTAATACATATAAACGTGTGTATATCTATATATGAATGTATGTATTCAATTATATATCTCATTGTTGTGTATATAAACATATTGTTATATATGAATAAATATTATAGTTTATATATATATATATATGTATTGTTACAATTATGTGTATATATATATACATATATTATTATGGAAATATATATATATATATGATGATAAAAATGAATGAAATTAGAGAGAGTGTAAAACATATAGAATAAATGAGGAAAAAGGGGGAATTAAATAGAGAGGCGTGAGAAGTGGAAAGATGAAGAAAAAGAAGGATGAATAAAAAAGGGAGTTGGGAGTGACAATAAAGAAAGAAGAATAAAAGAAAATAAAGTGGGGTTGGTGAGATTTTAATATATTAGAGAAAAATATATTAAATGTAAAAAACAAGGAAATGAAATAAGGGGGAGTTTTGAGGTGTGGAAGAGGAAGGTTCTCCATGGGGGTGCCATGCCAAAAAAAGAATATAAATTAGTTTAATAATAATAATAATATGGAAAATTAGGGCATCGTAATTAAATAATAAATTGTGTAATACATTTTGAATTAAATTATGGGATTAAATAAAAAACTCATTTTCATAATTTAAAATAGGGTAAATAAAATACCCAAATTTCTCAAATTCCATTTTCATATCTCCTTTAATACTATTCAGATTGATGCACCATCAGTACTATAAGAATCATCTTGAAGTGTAGAAGGTAGGAACCTAGTTTATTTTCATGGTAAATGGGTTATAATTTCTAGATTTAAGTAAATCCAATTTTTACATTTAAATTTTTGAAGATGATGAATCATAAGATTATGGCTTCATGTTGGGCCTTGCGAACATTGTTTCTCATATTTTTTTAGGTCTGAAAATCAAGGTAGCACGTCCTTCGTTTCTCATATAGAGTATCATTTGGGAGGGGATACAATTTTTTCCATTCTCTAATAACATGTTATGCATTGGATTTATAAAGTTAATTAATTGATTAATTGGAATTAATGGTGAATGCAAGAATTTCACCTTTATTTTATCTGATTTCTTCATGTTGTGGATAATTATTTCCATATAAAGTATTATCACTTCATAGAGAATTGTTATCCTTATTATCACATGTTGTGTTAATTTAGATAATTGAATGATTATTCTATAGAAATAAACTAATAATCACATGAAGTTAATTATTATTATTATTTTCCATGAAAAGAAATATCTCACTTATTTTTTATGGTGTTTTAATATTGTTTTATGGATTAGACTTGTTTGATACATTAATAAAAATCATGTAAGTTGGAATCCTTTGTTTGTGCATATTTGATATGTTCTATAGAACCTTGATTGTTGTGTTTTTTTGAAATCACGTTAAATGGAATTTATTAATCACTTATATTTGGTAAATAAAATGGTTTCCCTAAGATTTATGGCTTGTGTGAGAATTCTGTTAAATAAAGAAGTGGAATGTGTTTAAATCACCCCTTTTCACAAATCTATAAATGTAATGTTTGTGTGATGTGTGGTTTTGATATGAGGTAGATGATATGATACGTGTTTTGAAGTTATATATTCCAAAGTAATAATGAAATTAAATGATAAATTTAAATTATAATTGCATGGGTTAGAGTGGATAATGAATTCCTGAAATTATAATGGAAAGCATGGTCAATGTGGTTGTTGACAAATACAAAATTAAAAGGGCATGAAATAATTATATTAGTGGGATGGTTTGATTAATGAGATAAAAATTACTAATGAATTAAAAATAAGGAATATATTGTTATTTGTGGTTGATGCTTGATGTGAAATTAAATGGATTGTAAATAATTGAATGAATTTGGTATTCGAATAAAATTTTATTTTAATGATAAATATGGGAAATGGATTAATTTGAAAGGGGTTTTGAATTATGAAATGTTTCTTGTTGTGTGATGTTGTTCATTTTTATGTGGCATGGAAAGTTTCAAAGGTTTTTATATGATTTGGTGACGTTTTGATATGGTCGATGATTCATTTGTGAACCCATAGGTTTGGTATTGTGTGTTTAACATTATATATATACCATTGTACATTCCTTGTGATTTCTATATATACCACACCCATGCACAACACCATATACAGACACCCCCCCACAAATATATATATATATATATATATATACATTTGGGGTAGTGTTATTAAAACATCTCGGTGGGAGGATGGATGGATGGATACCCGCTCTTCCCCGCTCCCTCTTCCAGGTTTTGTCAACATACATGGGCTGTGATGGTGAGAAGTCAAAAGTGATTACGTTGAGATGTGATGGACCAGGGATCTTCTATAATGATGTAATGAGATGGATTATGGTGGGGGTTATTCATGGAGGAGGAGGGAACAAGGTTAATGTACTTTGTTTTCATGATACCCTATTACATTAGTTAGGAGATATGATGGCCCAAGTGTCTTCAGGTGAAATGCGATGGCTATGTTGTCTTTGGGTGAGATGTGATGTCATGTGATTACCTTAGTTTCTACACGTGGGATGTGATGTGATGTGATATTATAGAAAAGGGTGGGAGTGACACTCTATATGTCATTGAAGTTTGAGGGATAAAATCAGTAGGAAAGTGGTATGGGGTACCAATTATCGATAAGATTCTTCATGTTCCCAGATTAGTGCGAGATCAGTGAGAGGGGGATGGGGTTAATCAATGATCCCCTTTTTATTCTAAAAATTGATTATATTAAATTAATCCTTTTGGGATAGTTGAAACCTTGATCCACTCTTCATGTGTCTCTCATCCTTTCCTCAAATAATGTAGTAAATTCAAAGGAACGTGACACAAGGAATTACAAGGTTCAGTACAAAGACCTACTCATTGTTGTGTTGGTTAATCCACTAACCAAGAATTATTTACTATTATATTACTTTAGTTTTTACAATGTTTGATACATTTTCACAATTTACCTACTTTGAATCCACATAGAAGCTTATTTATACTGTATCTCACAATGTTATCCTAATCCACACTGGCCTACTCTAGAATTCATACTAGAGGATTCTTCTCGTAAGTCATGTGAGATAATTCTACTCCCAATTCCACATGGAAGAATCCCTCATTTCTTCCTTAATTTATCCAATTTAGGTTTATCTATAGATCTTCCTCTATTATCTTGTTGGATCACACATTATCATGTACCTATTCAAGTACCTTTGCAATGTTTGTTAGCCTTGCTCAAAAATCTATGATCACTTGTATTTGACCAATTTCATGTGTATAAAAAATGTTTGATCTATGATTATTTCTTTATGAAGTCTCATCCTCTGTTAAATGTGTATAAGATATGAACACAATATTCTAGAGTATTTTATGTAAGATAAAACTTTCATAAATTAGAACTACTTATTTTTGAATTATCAACTCACATCGATCAAGTACATGTCATGCATGGAATTCAGGGTTACTTTTTCTATCTCCCTTATTTACTATATCATGAAATTTGAATGATCTAATAATGTTTATGTGACATGGTTACTTCCTTCATGTTAACCAAGTGTGGATTTTCAAAATTACTTCGCAAAAGAAAATAGGTTCTTTAAATGATCTCAAGTATGTCCACAACCTCCTTCACAAGATCACAAGCCACAATTTAATGTATTGAAAATATCATAGTGAAACTAAAAATTTGTCATCCTTTCTTAATAAGAAGAGTGTTACTAGACACCTTAAACTCATAGATGGTGTCCGTGGGTCGTTCGAAATACTACTATCTATGAGTTACTTTTTGAGAAAATAATGTTGTCTGAATATTCTTTCATGTGACAGGAGATGTCCGTAGGTTCTCTTTGAAATGTATATGTGGTGTTTGCAAATATGTTATCAACACATTGATGATAAAATATATGTTTTCTATGGGTTCTCCTCAACCAGCCTTTTGATATAGGAAGTATTGTTCATGAATACCTACTACAGTGCCTTCAAGAGATTAGAATTTTGATGACATATCCTTCACATGAAGAGATCATGTGGTCTCCTTCTCCTTCACATGAATGAACATTTTGGATAATCTATTTGTACAATATCTCTCTGTATCTATATTATTATATAAATATTTGAGCATATTTTAATCTTATTTAATCCTCTGTTTATATATTCATCGTACCTATAAGTTTTAAGAGATTCTAAGGAATTTCCAATGATATTGGTATCTCTTGAATTCCAATATACTCAGCATCTCCATTGGCTTCTAGAATGACTACTCAATCTATGTGATGACTAATTCTTCCTCTCATGATTAATAAATTGATCATGTGATTTAAATGGTTGATATCATCTCAAAAATTAGAATGATATAAATTATAATTCATGAAAAATACGGAATCTTTCACAGTCATTTATTGTCATGTGATGAATTTAGTGGATGTACGCATGCCACCAAGAACCTGGTGTGTCCTTATTTGATTTTATTCAATAGATAATGTGATAAAAATATCATAATGTGATGGTTTCTCACATTGATTCTAATTTTTGGGATAACTTCATGTTATATCTTTGATCTTCAAGTGAATGAAAGTTAATGATTTCATTCCATGCTTCCGTTTATCTTACATGTTTCATGCCTTCAACATGTCGAGTGGGGTGGACCAGTTTTCTTGAGATCTCCTGGATATAACTTTTTGAGAGGAAGAAGAAAATATTCCACTCAAAAAATACATAACTGAGTTCAAATATCCCTATCAAATGATCAGTTAATTTTAATATGCATATTAACATGATTCAAATGGACTGGGAGTACTGATCACATTGGATGACCCAAAAAATATACACAGGGTTTTAAAATGGATTAACAGTTTCCATAACTAACAAATCCCACATTAAATTTTACATGTGGAATACCTATGATATTTTATCAAATCCTTGAATGAAATTTGGTCGAGCTAAAAATGGGGTTCTATACCCATACTACTTGCACACACCACCATACAGGATTCGGCCTAGAGGACTTCTATCCAATATTATGCGCAAACTCAGTGGGACTTACACATGGTCCTACTATAGGTATAATCATGTACCCAACCATTCCAACATTAGGATAGCCTTGGAATGACCCTTTGGTTGTGGTGACCACTTGGGGTTCCACAAGTGACTTGGTTAAGCCTGGCTGAGGTTGGCCTATATTTTAAATAATCCCCCCAAAAAATTTAAAAATATACTTAATGATGTGTAATTCCATTCCAAGACAAACTTCTTAACTGCACTTCATGAAATACCCTTACATATTATTAATCTTCTTTATATGATACAATTTATTATTTTATAGTTAAAAAATTAATTCCTCACACACTAATTAATTCGTTATTCCATTGATATATTTCACTTCTACATGTTGTAGTAATGTAGAAACTCATTCAGTTCATTGGTTAATCATTTATGATCACTTCAGATAATCATAAAATTTATATGGATAGTTGTACATGGGTGAAATAAAATTCCATTAGATATATACTTACAAATTCTCTTGTAATCTCCACTTCTCCTTTTCATCAGTTATTGGATTATTGACAACAGATGCAATCTAGGCTCAACAATACCCCTTTTATATTTTTTTGTGAATATCAGCACGTAATATAAGTCCATATGTGGTGCCAAAGTTTCTCCCCCTAATTTAAAATCAATATGGAAAGGGAAAATGAGGTCTCCAAAACTCAATTTTTTTTTAAAATAATGATGATCTCCCTTATGAAAATTTCAAGATCACTTCTAAGAAAGGATTGATCTCACGTAGTTCTCTTATAAAAGTTCTATTAAGTAAAAAACTCTATATTTATATGGGAAAACTAGTGTACAAAATAATATAGATATGACCAAGGATGTATAATAAATCCATAAACACCATGAATGTAAAATCATAATAAAAATTCTCAATTATCATTAAATTGTTTTAAAACAATCAGATTTGTCAATGTTAATAAAATAATTCACATACATCAACAAACACATTATAAATTTCAACTAAAAAAGATATATATCCCCATTTTTTATTGTTTTATCAACAAATAACTCCCCATTAATTGATAAAGTTAATATAATTGATAAAAGGGGATGAATTTGTAATTGTAATTAGAAATTGTTTCATAAGATCCACATTCACTAGGTAGTGAAGATTTAACAACTTCATCTCATCAATGATCCCACTCAAGGGATGAATCCATATAATTAAATTCACTACATTCTAGTATAAAATCATTCATATATAAGAGAATAAGGAGGTACCTATTTATTTCTCATAAAAAAACATTCTGAATGACAATTTACACTCAATATGGACTTCTTCATCCTTTTATATTCCATAGAAGGTGTGATTGATCTTTCCTCATCAATTAACACTTTTGATGTGGATGTAATTTCCTTCTCATTATCAGATGCATTATTTTTTTAATTACCATATCTTCTTCATGGTTTCCTTTTGGGATGATATTATTTTCATAATATGTTTTTCATCATTCCCAATTTGTTCACACCTTTCATACATAATTATTTTCAACTCATCACATGTAGATGAATTCTTGTAAACTTTAAATACTTCAAATTTCATTAATTTATTTCCATTTTCATTAGAATGTTTTTTATATTTATCTATTTTTTTATCCAATGATGGTTGATCAGGATAAATAATTAAAAATTATATCTTGATGTTCTCATATTGTTTAATTTTCTCACATAACACACTTGTGATTATTTCATCCTTCACAAACTGTCTTCTCTTCTTATTTTCTTATGTGAAATTTCACTTGGTGATATAAATTTCAATTTCTCAACTCTATGAACTTCTCACCCCAATCTTATAAAAACATCATTCAAGCATGGAAATTTATTTTGTGTTGATAGTTCATATGGTGTCTTGGTCACATGCCCCTCTTTTAGGTAATAAAATCCCATTTTTCAACATTAATCCTCCTTGTTCATGCATCATTCAATGTATTGAAATGTTATACCATCATGAATAATATTGATAACCAAACACTCCACAACACATGTATTAGCCTCTCTAACATGATTTTATGGAATAATACTAATTATTCTTTGAATATTGTTTCTATCTTTTTCAAATATTTTAGGAGTTTCTTCTTAGGGGTAAACCTCTTAGTTGATATATTATATTCTTCCTTTATGAGAGATGTTTTCTAATTTTGTCTTTTGGATAATATTGATTCATTCTTGTCTCTTAGGCCTGTATTACCATAAATAAAAAATGCACACTAAGATTCATTATATTTAAAAGAAACAACTTTTTTGGACCTTTATTCCCAATAGCTTCAGGAGATTCTCCCTTAATCTCAACAACATTGGTGAAATATTATTTAACCTTCTTTTACTCAATTTTATATGAAAGATACAATGACTACGTATGAAATAATTCTATCTATTTCAAAGAATGTTTTTTTATTATCATTCACGATATTATATAGTTCCACTAACTTAAACCTATTTTCTTATTCTCTTAAATGAATGAAATATCATAATTATTGAATTTTTTTCTTCCTGGTGAATTTTCTTCGGAATATTTTAGTTTCCTTTAAAGACTAGCTAAATTATTCAAATATTCTATGATCTCATTAATATGTCTCTCTTATTTCTTGAAACATTATTTATTTTAATTTATCAATTTTGTTTTCATATTTTTGAGATTCATGATATTTTTAAGATTATATTCTCGATTATATTTCAAGTACGATTCCATCTTAGTTATCTCTTCACGTTCTATAGCTTCAAAGGAGTCTTTATCTATTTTGGGTTTTCCCCTAAAATACATTGGATTTCTATAAGGTCATTTAGCTTTTATCCCACTACTTGATGATGAAGATTCATTAACATTCCTACTCACCATATTTCATTTATTTTTATTTGAGTACCTTTTCTTTTTTCCTATCATAGTCACCATTTTCATATTTCTTAGAATTTTTCTTGATGTATTATTTTTTTATTTGATTCGGTGAAATTGGATTTATTTATTTGATAATAATAAGAAAAATTTCCCAACCGATGGAAGTTGAAGCATTTTTGTGGAAGATTTAATTTTTCTCTTCAGTCTCTATTATATAAACATGAAAATAGGGCCCTCACTTGATTATAGTCCTATTTATCTTCCTCATACTCATATTTTCTTGATATTGATTTCTCTTCATTTCTAGGATTACCTTTTATCATAGATTTAAAGTCCATATAATTTTTTTATTTATTCTTAAAAGATAGTATTTTTCTCACTTCATATCATTTGAGAAAATTATGTAGTTTATTCAGTGGTATATCTTCTAAGTCTTCTAGTGCATAAACTTTTGAATCAAATATATTTGGATAATTTATCATGAGTTTTTTCAAAATGGTTGAATCATCTAGCTTATCACCAAAACCTCTGATGCTACAAAAAATATCATTTACTCTATTAATGTATTCATCAACACTATCAACATCATCATCCATTTTGATATCTTCAAATATACTTGTCCATATTTTTATCTTATATTCTTTGTCGTTAAGGTTCCCTTCATAATTGCGTCTCAGTTTACCTCACGTTTCATTTTAGTTTGAAGACCCATCACTTTAGTGTATAAATTTTTTAATAAAGCCATCAAGAATTCTTTTTGAGCCTTTACATCAATCTCAAAGTTCCTCTTATTAGTAGAGGTCATTAGATCATTTTCAACATAGGGTGGATATCTCACTGTAACTACATCTCTCACTTATAAAATATCATCTTATTTTTCCCTCCAAGATAGGGATAACCATTATAGATGCGAATAAACCCACTATTTGCTGAATTTATAATCACTATACTTATAATTCTATTGGATATTTCAGAGGTAACCTCCCTCTGATATATCTTTATGTGCCCAGATCATTGTGAGATCACCGAGAGGGGGAGAAGGTGAATCAGTGATCCATTTTACATTTTACATTTTTTTTCAATTAAAACTCTACGGATTTTAAAAGAATCTATCCACTATTCTTTTTTATCTCATCCTTACCATTAATAATATAAAGTAAATTTAATTAAATATAACAAAAAGATTTACACGTTTTGGTATAAAACCTACTCCTTGATGTGTTAGTTACCGCCCAAACATAAATCCTATACTATAATATTATTTTAGTTATAGAAATGGCTGATAAAGACGGTAACTAGACCTATTATGAATCCACATATGAGGTTATTTATAATTCACCCCACGGTGTTAGAATAATCGACAATGGCCTACTCCTAAATCTGGAGTATATTCTTCTTATATTGAGTCATAAAATAGGATTATAATCCTAAATAAACATAGGAGACTACCTCATTAATTCAAGGATTGATTCAATTTAGGTTTATCTATTGATCATTCTCTATGTTCTTGATGGATCATAATTTTTTCTTTACTAGTTTATTTTATTTTTTAAAACTTGCTGAACTTAATCACAATTCTATGATCACCTGTATTTTACCAGCTTCCTCAATGAATAAAATGTCCGGGCTTTGATTATTTCATTATAAAGTACCAGCCTCTATTAAATGTGTTAAAGAGATGAACATAATGTTCTTTAATATGTTATTCATCATATAAATTTCATGAACTTGAACTACTTCTTCATGAATTATCAACTCACTTCAATCATGTATACTTATTTCATGGAAACTTATTTTTAAATCCCTTATTTACTATATCATGTGAATCACATTATCTATTATGGTTATGTGATATGTTAACTAGCTTCATGTGACCTATATTTGTATTCATAAAATTTATTCACATTATAAAATATCCACTTCACTGGATCTCAGGTTTTTATTTAATGCATTTTCAAGATATGTATAAAACTCATGGGTTCTTCTATTTCCTTTATAGAAATAGTGTTACCCAACACCTTTTACTATATATGGTGTCCATGGGTACTTTACAAGAAATGTTTACATTAGTTCCATCATGAGACAATTATGTTGTCTACATGTTCCTTTACATGATCGAAGATGTTTGCATGTTTACTTTCATGAGACATAGGTGGTGTCTTTGGTTGTCTCCTCAACCCCTTTATGAGACAAAATATGTTTTTGTGGGTTATCCTTAACTAACATCATGATACTGAAGGTACTGTCTATGGATACCCAATTTAGTGCCTTCTCGATATCATAAGTATCATTAGATTCTCCTTCACGTGAAGAGATCATGTAGGATCCTTCTCCTTGATAAGGAAGACTCTCATGACTAAATTGTTTTTATAAGATCTATATCTCTCTCACTCTATAGTTATTTCAATATTTCACTATATTTTACTCTCAGACACGAATCGATTTATATAGGCATTATAACTTTGAGTTTTAAGGCGTGTTGAGGGCTTACAAAAGATCTTGGGATTTCTTAAACGTAGATACACTTTGAGTATACATTGAATGATGGCATGATCACTTGATCTATGTGATGACTACATATTATTCACTTGATAATTCCATTTATCATGTGATTTCCTTATTCGATATCATCTCAAAAATCAACATAATCTAAATGATAATTCCTAAAAAAGATGGCATCCCTCACGCTTAATGATCTTTATGTGCTAGATTTGGTTATTTTACTCATTCCACCAAGACATTTTTCATGTACTTAATAGATTTTATTTAATTTATTTCTTGATAAATATATCACCATGTGATAGATTCTCATACTTATACTCTTTCTTTCAACTATTTTATGTTCTGTCTTTGTTCTTTGAATGCATGCAAGACTATAATTTCATGCCTTTATTTGATTCATCTTACATGTATCATGCCTTTGATATATCGATTAGGGTGGACTAGTGGTATCAAAATCACCCATTTATACCTCATCAAGATGAAAAAGGTGATAATACATTCAAAAAATGCATGATTGAGGTCCAATATTCCAAGCATGGGATCAATTAATCTGAATATGAACACTCATTGAATTCAAATCGATGGTGATTATTGACAATGTCTAACTACCTTAAAAATATAAATAGGTTTTTAAAATTTATGAATGATGTCCACAAATAATTAATCCCACATAAAACTCTACATTAAGCATCCCTCAAGTATTTTAGATGATCTATTACTGTTGTTTGGTTGAGCCGACAGTGGGGTTAGATCTAGATACCACCTACACACACCACCACTCGGGATTCAGCCCAATGAGCTTCTGTCCCACACCTTGTTTGCATGTTATTAATATTTTACACAAATTATTTATATATTCTTTCACCTAAAACCACCCATTTCACCCTAGATCTAGCCATAGATATGCTCACATAGGCGTGGTGACCCCTTTAGGGCCCACAAGTGCCTTGGCGGATATTAGATGAGGTTGGATATTTGGTTGGACTATTTTTATGTAATCCACCGAAAAACATATAAAAATACATAAGGAAATGTAATTCCATTCCAATACACACTCCATAACTCCATTTCATGAAATACCCTTCCTTATTCTTGACATCATGCAATTTTTTATTGCAAGGTTTCAAATGAAATCCTTATGAATTAATAAATTCCTTAATTGATGGACATATTTCACTACCACTTATTGTAGAAATGTGAAAAATAATTCAAAATTGTTTTTTAATAATGTACGATCACTTAAAAAATTCATCATATTTATAAATATGATTATCTAAGCATGACATATAATATAATTATATGAATCTATAACAATAATCATGGAATTTACACTTCTCTTCTTTATATACCAACAAATATGGATTTATTGAAAAAAAATTAAACCTAGGCTCAAGAATTCTTATTATGTCAGTATAATTGGATTTTTTATTTGTATAAATTGCCTTCATGAGGTTGGGGTTTGGTTAATTTACCTGTTTAAGTGTTTTTGGTTCGGTAGATTCCTCATAAGTGAATTAGTGTGCTCTTTTCACATGTGCATGAGAGGCTTCAGGTTTTCATCCGAGTATACTTGTATGATTAACATATGTATATAAAAATATTTTTAGGTTTCTATGAGGGCATTGTGAAATTTATTGGACATTACCTACTTATACATTTGGTTCTTTTTATTTTTCAATTCCATATATTTTATTTTTTGTGACTTTCATTTGGAGACTTTTATTTGTGTCAATATTATTTATACATGTATTATGGGATGGTTTTGGTTTCTTTTTTATATCATGTATTGGAGTTTATTTTAGATTATTTATCTTATCTCATGAAAATTTTTTATTCTATAGGGAATGCCTCCCATTTATGATATTTTCATTCCATCGGTGGAAGTCGCCAATCCGGGGCCTACTGAAGGCAGGAAGTAGGGGAAATTATATCTTTTTCTCCATTATGGTAACTTTAGAGGGATAATTTCATGATAGAATATATATTAATAAATATTAATTGAAATATATATAGTAATTATTACTAGTAATAAATTTAATATAAGATCATTGTATTCATGGAAAATTCATTTCATGAAAAACTAATTTATTATCGCATTTGTGGATTGTATATTAAATTAAATTCTAAAAATTATGGGAAATGAAATTGAGAAAATTGATTCCACATTTGTAATTATAATTATTAATATTATATAATAAGTTCACCTTAATTTTCGTTCATAATGAATTTTAAAAACAATGAAACAATATTTTAACACTGTTAATGTCAAAATAGGTTTATTGAGGTTTATTTTTGAAGAGAAGAGTAAAAATGAAAAAAACAATTGTATAAAATATATTTTATCTCCATATATTTACATTATCTAATATAATTATCTATAATGTTCCATTTTGGATTCTTGTTTATTTAGGACCCCAGAACACTGTGAGAGGGGAGGGGTGAATCATGGTGTAAACTTTTTCTTTTAAAGAGATGGATCTTGTTCCCAAGATGGTAGGAACTTTTTAAACCTGTCTAATGGAAACATAATGAAAACAAAAAATCACATGAAAATAGAAAACACAACAATTTTACTTGGTTCCCCACTATTGGATAGTCTAAGGAGAATATGATGAAAATGATTCAGTCGTATCTAAATCCACTAATCTAAACTAGTTGTGGAATTCAAAAGTTTAGACATAGTCACTCTATGTGAGGAACCCCACCATTATAAGATTTTAGGTATCACACACTGCGTCTATTGAAAAACTTACATAAACCCACTAGACCAATATTTTGGGTGATTTCTTAATCTTTTTAATGACATCAAGGTCTCTTTAGTAGATTTGAATTTATGTATTTGTCCCTAAATAGCACGTGACTCTTCATGCACTGTATTCCAGAATTGATGCAAATAAAATAACTGATAACAAAACTAGATATTAAACACCAGAAAGAAATTAAACTCATTAATTTCATTAAAAACTTTTTATTATTCACAAAATTTATTATTTTAACATAATATGTATTTCATGTAACCCTTATCTTTAATGAAACGACAACATGAGTTTCGCATGGTCTTCATAGACACATAGAACACTCTACGTGCAAGATTTACTACACATAAGTCTTATATGAACAACTCTTTCACACAAAAGATACAAAAAATAGTCATTGTAAAATTTTATTTTAATATAGGGGTTTCCCCCATATATATATACCTAGATGACCCTATTCACAATTTTCATTGCACTCCTTCCCCAGTGTGTGTAAGCCAGCTTTTGATGTCATATTTGGCGTGTAAGATCCTTTCATGCAATTTCATCTTTTGAACATAGCTCATTCCTTTTAAATATTTTTATATGATGATATAAAACGTACACTTGCGTGTATCTAAAATTTGACATTGTATTTTTCATGTAAAATTCTTCCGCACCTTTTTCTTTGCGCACAAATCTTCCTATCATGCAAACCGTTTTTCCTGAAAAAAATATCATGTGCGGTTCTTTAGTTTGTATTAATTTTATTAGACTACACAGATAAATAACTTCCAAAAAACTGTTATATTCATATTAAAACTTTAAAAAATCATCCTTTTCCAAAAACTCTTTTCTCTATTGTCCAAATTATGGACCAAAATATTTGGAAAACACTAGGAAACAACACCACCTTTAAAACAATAGTCAGATTATTATATAAGATCACCTAAATTAAAAAATACCTAATCAACACCATATGTATTTAAAATAAAAACAATATTCAATAAAGATAAAAAAAAATAAAAGCCTTGGTTCCAATATTAGCATGTGTAAAATGAGGTTATACCATTTTATATTCTAAACTTCCAAGTGTGTCCTCTCCCCCACTATAAATGGACACACACTCTCCTCTCTGCTTCACAATTACAGAAAACGTTTTCTGTAAATCCATACCCATATATATTTATTACATCCATCCCCACAACATAGAGTCTTTTTTACCAGAAATATAATTTATTAAGGCATTATGTATTTTCCTCTACAGGTGGTCTAAAGAAGGGGAATTGTTCTTAACCGAGAATTTTTGTTTTGTTTCTTCTTCTACCGCAATCATATCTTATCCAAACTTGATTACATAATAAAATCAGTATATATCATTTAAGATATGATAATTTTTTAATTTAATAACCTAAATCAATCTATTCTTCCATCAAATGGAAAATTAATCCATCGTTCGTGTGTATAATTAACTACCACCTAGCGAACTGAAGTAGTTTGTTTACTATCATATCTTCTCAAGGATGGTTAAAATTTTGGAGTAAATTTTTATATATGATATTAATTTCATATTAATAATTATTTAAGGAAAATATATCATTTAAATTTTACTTTTCCATTCACTAACAACTGATAATGTCATTCGTCCATATGTATGGACGACCGCTACCACAAAGAGAGGTGATTTTCATTCCAAACAAAATCCCATGAATTATATATATAAGAATATTTAATGAAATAACATGGTATTTATGATATTATTATCATAAAATATTATTAAAATAATACTTACCTTTTTCCATAACGATTGTTGATAAATGGAAACATTACTCATGCGCATGTATATCCTAATGTCTCCATGATTGTAACAAAATTCATTTTTCATAACCATGATTAATGATTGGTTTAACTTTATATGTTATGTATAAATATCATAAATTTGTAATTATTATCATTCAGAATATAATTAAATAGTTAACACTTTTACCATAATTAATCTAATAGTGTCCTTTTTGACATATAAGACTAATATCGTCAAAATAACTGAAGTGAAATTAAATAATTGATTTATCAGGTATATTATAGTTATAAAATAAATAAACAACAACAAACAAAATGAAAATGTTTCTTAATAACATAAATAATTAACATGGTTTTATTTTTTAGGAATATAATTAACGTACAAGAAGATTTGGACTCAAGGTATGGGACACTTTAAATTAAAATCTCATTTTAAATGTTTTAATTATTTACTTTCTAAATAATATTCTTCCATGTAATTTTTATTATAAACGATTCATGAAAATTATTCAATATAATTATCAAATCATCAAGGTAGTTATGACCATATTTCACCATACATAATTTTTTTTAATTAATCTTGTATGGTTTTATATAAGGAAATTTATTTTAAAAATATTATTTTATTATTTACATTTAAAATATTTCTCTTACATATCAATGTTGTAAAAATTATTTTATTAATACATTTTTAAAATACATAAAATAATTATTGAGGGAATTTTAAAGTACCCTTTTACTTTATTTCAATGGTTTTCAAAAAGGAAACATTTTACAAAATTGTTTGACTTTATTTAAAAAAACAAAATGAATGTTCTATTTTAATGTATATAGCAAAAAATATTTTCACCACTCATATTTCCACTTTTTGATGTTAAAATTCTTCAATTACATTAAATTTTTTTCAAATAAAAAACCCACTCTCCCTTTTTCTTGTTATTTTGGTATTGAAAATGGGTTTTTAATAGAAAATTTTATTTTTATATCTGAATGTGTTTATAACACATGTTTAAAAGTGTTATTAAAGGGTTTTATAATTAAAAACTGAAATTTTAAAAAATATTATTCAAAATATTGTCCATTATTTTTTTAATGACGGTTTGAGCACCATTAGAGTTCACAGGTGAGCCCCGTATATCATATATGAAGGGTTGATCCCCATTATAGCTCATGAAAAATGGGTGAGCATGACATATCTCTTTCAATGGTTGAGTACCATTGTAGTTAACTAATGTATTGGGTAATGATTATGTTCTCCAGATAATTATAATGGAATCCAACCATATGGTTATTCCAAAAATTAATGGTTCTATGATGATGATTTCCCATGACACCTACATGTCACTTATTTGATTTCCAATGAGATATGATCGAACTAATATTTTTTTAAATGCTGTGATAAATGATATATTTTTAAAAGAATCATAATTCCCATTCAGGCTAAAAGTTATGTTTTTTCAAAAAATATTTTTGATGGGTTTTCATTTTTTCCATTGGTCTAATGGTTTTCTTCTTTTTATATCAATTACTGAAATTTTAGTTCTCATACCACATTTTAAAAAAATATTTCATAGAATTTAAGGATGAGTAATGGAAAATATGAATTCATGTTTAAATTCATGACGGTTTTTCATGAAAGAAAACATGTTTTATTATAAATGTTTTATATTGTGGGAAAATGGATACTAAGTAAAAATTACCTCATTGTAATTTATGTTTGTTATGTAAGTGTTATGAACTAGTTCTCTAAAACTATAAACATAAATGTTATTTTGGAAAATAATATGCATTCTAGTTTAAAGTCACTGTAATATGTTATGTAAAATGTTGGGTCCTTATAGTTATAATCAGAGAAAATTTATCAATAAAATTAGATATTTGGATGATTAATGAAAATATATTTTATGTTCTATAGATACCATTATGCTAAAATAATTCTTTTTTGTAGGATAATAACTTAACTTTTGTTCAAAATAATAGCTATGAAGTTATCCTATCAATTAAATCTCTATCTTGATAAATTATAATTGATGAAAACGTGGCACAAATTTACATAGGGGTAATAACTCTGAATGTGGAAGACTGGGTGTTAACTTAGTCATTACCCAATGCACAATGAGTGGGAAAAAGAATACCCATCTGACTAAAAACGCTTATGAGATATTATTATGTTGACTCACATATTTTCTATGAACCATTATGTATTATTTTAATATAATAATTAAATTATAGACATGTATAACATATGATACATTTAAAATGTTATAAATTGAATGGAATGTTGTTGTATAGTACATAATATAAATTTTTTTAGATACTCACTCAATTTTATTTAATTATGTTATTGGTTATTGAATCAAAAATTCATTTCCTCAGACAAATAGATCTTTCACAATATGGAAGGATGAAAATTAAACGCAAACCATTTTTCACTACAATACGATCCACTTGAATTTAAAATTATAAAAAAGATATCTCAAGTCACCCAAAAACCTTTTCTAATATTCAACTTAAAATAAAAATACATTATAATATATCCAAATAGTTTTATATTATACAATATAATAATTTACCATATACAAAATTTTAATATGATTTAAAAAATTGTAATTCCCATTTAACTTTTTTTTTGGAAAATATTATATGGGACTATGTCATGTTTTTACAATGGATGATCCTGAATAAGTGATTCTTGTCCTCTATTTATCATGAAAATATGAGTATAGTCAATAAAAATATATCTTTCATTAATTATATATATTTTTATTACTATAGGTGAAATAACTTATTCCAAAATTCATGCAAAACCATATCCTACGTATCATGTATAATAAGTTTGGGAGGATGGTTAAAAATATTATGTTCAAAACTGAGGATTGTTTTAAAAAATTATCCATATTAACATCATTTTATACTGATATATAAAAACCATGTATGAATAGAATAAACAGATGAACAATCAATGCTTTTGAGTTATTCTTATAAAATACTGAATACACATGACATATCATGGGACCATAGACATCAAAATTGGTACTAGAATTAATGGTGATCAATATTTAAATTATAATATAAGGGAAATATTATGGAATAAGATGAAAATAATTGTTAAATAATTAGGATGCATATTAAATTAATGATGTTATTATTTTCTAGAATATTCAAATTTCATTTGGATCATGAAAAAGCTAAGGATTATTTGTATATTAGTTTTTGCTATCAATTTATAGAAATCTTTTTGGGATGGAGTTAATACCTTGGAATAATGATTTAATGGTAGAGTAATATTTTATGAACATATAATCAAGGGATAATTAATCAATTGGGTTAAAATATTCATGGACTGGAAGAATTCAGGAAATGAAGGTTGTTACCATCCCCTGTTCGACCTCTTGTAAACCTCTTGAGAATGGTTTCCATGGCATAAAAAATCTCAAATTCATTAATGATGCCATTCAAGCCAAACTCACATGGAGATTGATTAATAATAACTATAAATCCATTTATCTTTTAAAAATCGGATCCTTATGAAGTTAATGAAGGGAAATTTTAACTATGGAAACTCTTCGATCTGGCTATCCATTAGACCTTCCTTCGCTAACAACATGAACAATGCTAGATGGATGGTTAGCGTAGATTATTCCATGAATTTTTGGCCATTTAATTGGACTAGAACCCCTCTTATATCCATGTTATCACCTAATTCCCCTCCTTATAACACCACCTGCACTATTAAGGATGTGATGAAATGTCATAATATCAATTTCCTTGATAATATCATGCATTTGGTTGATAATTTACATTATTATAACTATAATTCTTTACTTATATGGGAGCATGCCCATAATGGTGTTCTTGATTCCAAATTTTTTTAAAACCACAATTCCACAAATTCATACCCTAGCTTTTGATGGTTGAATTTATTTGACAAACCTTGGATTAAACCCTCGTGACTCAATCTTGTTTGGTGTATTACACACAAACACAATACTACTAAAGTTTGTCTTCAGTATTTTTGTATCCAATTTTTCTCTAAGTGTCACTTCTATCACCAAAATAGAGAGGATACCCATCATCTGTTTTTGTCATGTGCTATAGTTTTTTCTAATTGGAATTATATTAATGACATGTTTGACTGTAGATGGTTATTACTTGACTCTATTTGTTCCGAAATAAAACGTTGTGTCGATCTGGATTTTCTGTAGCAAATCAAGAATCTCTTCTGAACTACTATTTCTGATCTCCTCTGCATGATCTGGTATGATAAGAACGCTATTATTCATAAAAACTACTCATTTAATGTTAATTTTGGTCAGAAACAGATTCTCATCACCATTAGGTATGCAACCTTGATTATAAAAGAATATTGTGACAAAACTATTGGAGACTTTTCGACCCTTTGTCGACTTAGGATTGAAGGACTCTTTAGGAATATAAGGTTTACCTTTGAGGTGTTATGAAAATATCTGATCCTAGGTTTGATCAAAGTAAATGTTGATGGAGATCCCAAAGGTAAACCAAGACCTACGAGATGTGTTACTATCTTCAGAGACATTCTTGGCCATTTTTATGGATTCTTCTATGGCAGTTGCGGTTTGGCCTCCAATTTTGAAGCGGAAATGTTGGCTATGATTCATGTATTTTATTTTGTTAAATAAAAAGGCTATAACAACATATGTATTGGAAGGGACTCAACAACTATTTTCCATGCTATTTGGAATGTTGAAGTGAACCTTTCTTGGATTCTTACCACTTGTTGGATGAGATACCTTGCTTCGCTCATGGAGATTAAATAAATTGTCACTCATGCCTTTCATGAAGTGAACATGGTTGCTGAAGGTCTTTAAAATAATGGAATTAACCAAGGAATTACTTTGTTTTAGTACCTTAATATTGATCTACTCCCTCTATATGAAAAATATTGTATTAAGATCCCCTCCTTCAAGATCTTGTAGTTCCTTTATTTCCTTTAAATAAATAGATCTCTTACCTTAAGAAAAAACAACATTTCACATATGGTAAGGCCACAAGGCTTGAACCCACAACTGATTGGAGAGAATTGAGTATCACCGACCCCTATCCTATTTGATTTCCTAGTTAGTATAACATAATTTTTTACATAAACTATTTGAATGTTAATTATGCTAATTTTTGGAACATATGATTTAATTATAGATAACCAGGGGATTGAATGGTTATTTGGTGATAAGGTGATTATTGTTATTTCATAAGAAGTTCATGATTTGGGGAACCTTATATGATTAATGTATACTGTACATTATGGGATTTTATCTGAGGAATAATTGTTAGATAATATTTTGGAAGAATATATTATTTTACTATGGAATTGTGGTGATTAAATTTATTTATTAGATTGAATATTATATCTTCCTGATTATATGATTTGGGCATATATTTTTTTTGTCATGGGTCTTTAAAAGTGAATGGTTTTTTTGAAGATAAAGGTTAAATAAATCTAGGAATAAAAAGTGATAAAACCATTTTATGTTTTGGTTCTAAATAATAGACATGAATATTTTGAATAATTCTAATTATAGTTGCTTATCAAATTATCTATGTTAAACTTTGGGTGTTGAGCCATTGGAGATTAATGTTATTTTTCATCATATGAGTGTTTATTCATTTGGGGAAATATCTTACCATGTTCTAACTAATTTAATTTTGTTTAATGTCAATAGATAGTAGGAATAACTTTTTCCCCTTTAGTTAAATTATATAACCTGTTAGAAGTGAATCTTAGTACATTTATCATAAAAAAAGTCAACATTTATAGACTTCATTTGGAAAAAATAATGTTATTATTGTTGGAATTTATTAAAATATGAAATTTTACTTGTCAAGTAAGTATATTTTTGTTATGTTCATATTATATATGGAAAATAAATTACACAACTCAAGGAAGAGGTTATTGAAACAAAAATTTGTTTATGTTACCATTATTTTTGATGAAACCAATTTCCTTTTTCCCAGCTCATTGGTTTATGGTTTTGGGGTTATTGAAATTATTATGATCATTCCATTTCTTGTAATCAATGATCTATGTCACTATCTATCATTATTTGGAAATTATTCTATTCTCAATGTCTTTATTTTCATGTACTACTAATTTTTTATTTCTTGGAAGTTATTTTTGTTTTATTCTATGTGACCTTCATATTTTATTTTCTCTCATATTAAGAGGAAGTTTCATTAAAACTTTTTATAAAGGGGGACTTCAAGAATTGAATTTTTAAATATAAAAATTTTATTATGAAAAAAAAGACACAATTGCGATCATTAAAATAATTAAAGGGGGAGGATGTAGAATCTTGATATTTTTTTAATGAAAACATTGTTAGATAGAATACAAGATATTTAGCATCGAATATAAATGAACCAAAAAAATATTATTATAGAAATATAAAAATTATAACCTATGCTTGAAATTATAGGGTATGAATATAATTAATAAATTTTTTAAATATATATTTCTAAATTTAATACCCAAAATAATTTTATTGATAATTTAATATTCAATATTAATTTAAATTTTAATAATATAATTTTATTCCTTAAAAAAAATTCATCAAATTTTATTTTTATTGATTTTTGTGAGATAATCTTATTATTAAGTTATATATGTTTTGAAATTTTGTTTGATAAAAATAAATTAATTTTTGAAATAATTATATCAAAATTTACTTAAGGGTAAATTTTGGAATTTTTTAGAACATTTTAGTTCCATAAATAGTAAAAAATACACACTTTCATAAAATTATATTTTATTTTCAATAAGCTATGAATTTCAAAATTTAAATTATCATTTTGATTTTATTTCAAGAAATATATGTACTAATTAGTTATATTTTATCCAATTAATTAATTTTGAATAATATTTATACTGGATTTTAGTATAATAATATTTGTAAGCATAAAAAAATATTTTTTTTCTTCAGAAATCTATTTTCAAGTGCATAATTCTTTTCTATTTAGTTAACTAAAATAACCCCTAACTGGTATGATTTAAATGAAATTTAATTATTATATATAGAAATTGTAATTTTAATTAATATATTGATTATTAATAGTCATAAATTTAATATAAAATTATGTTATACTTGAAAAATACATTTCTTAAAAAAAATCACCATATCATTTGGTTTTATATTAAATTAAGTTATTCCAATTATGAAAATTTAATTTTATAAAATATATTAAATATTTTTAATAAATATAATTGATATTATATAATAATTTAAATTTAAATTATTTTTATAATAAATTTCTAAAAAAGTAAAATATATTTTACCGTGATGTAGTTCAAAACATGTTTACAGGGGTTTAAACTAAAAATATAAGAGTTAAAATAACATAAAAACATGTCCAAAAACTATTTTAATCCATATTTGACCTTATATAATCTAATTATTGATAATGGTCCATTTTTTTTCCTTTTGGAAAATTCAATATGTGGTTAGAACATTTTATTCTCCAAAATTCCAAGTGTGACCTCTCCACCACTTATAAAAGGCCCCTCCCAGTCATCTCCAATTCACACTTACAATTATTTTTTTTGGAAAATTATTTCTCAAATAACTTCCTTACTTATCTTCTCATGTCCTAGAGGCCATGGTTTTATCAGAAATCCAATATTTGAAGGAATTAGGTATAATCATAAAGATGTGTTCTGAAGAAGTGATGCCATTCATAACCGAGAAATTTTTTGTTTCTTCATACACCTCATTTAGATCATATAAAAAAAATAAGATGTAAATACATCATAATATACCAAATAATATGATTCTATTTTTTTAAATTTTATATCATACATCCATCTGTTCTTCCATCAAATGGGAAACGGACCCACTCTTCATGTGTATGAAGGACTACCGCTTTACCAACCGATGTTACTCCTTTTCCATCCTATTTTTTGAAAAACTTCTAATTGAGTTGGAATTAATTTATATATATTATATACATGAAATATTAATCAATCTAAAATCATAATATATAATTTAATCTTTACCTTTCCATTCACTAAAAAATATTAATGTAGTTTGTATGTAAGTGTGGACTACCGGATCCACATAGTTGGGTGATTATTTTTTGATAATCACATTTGATGAATGATATATGTAATTACATTTAATGAAATAATATGATATTTTTATATTTTTATCATTATAAATTGATTAATTAATTCTTACATTCTTTCTATAATGATCATTGAAAAATCGAAATGTTACTCATGCATACGTACGACCTACCATCTCTATGATTGTAACAATAAATTTTTCATTATCATAATTAATGATTAGTTTCAAAATTATAATTAATGTATTAATATGAAAAATATATATTCATTACTATTGTTTATATTAGGGAGTAATTTCCTCATTTACCAAAGTTAATAAACCGATGTCATTTTTTGATATATATTCTAAATATATCCAAACTTCTAATGTAAACATAAATGATTAATTAATTGTGTTTAACATGGTAATAGATAAATTTAAAGGAATAATAATCTTTGAAAATCTTCCTAATAAATTAAATTAATAACATAAGATTATTATTTATGAAGATAAATATTGTTTGAGATGCTTTGGACATTTGGTAAAGGACACTTTAACTTAAAACCTTAATTTAATTTTTTTGAAGAGTTACATTAAAAATCATTCTCTTATATGTACATGTTCTTCTCAATATTTCAATAAAATTATTATTTATTCAACAATAGATTCTAAAAGTCATTTTTGACTATATTCCACTTTCTATAATTTTTTTTAATAAATGGAATATTATTATTGTTTTATATAAGGGAACTTATTTTAATACTATTCATTTAAATATTACCTTTAAAATCATTCTATTATATTTCCATGTTTTTAAATTTATTTTATGAATAAGAAATAATTATAAACAACATTTTTTATCCATTTACTTTATTTCAAAGGTTTTAGAAATGCAATGTGTTTATTAGATGTTTTACTTTCAATAAAAAAGTATAAAAGGAATGTTATATTTTAACATATATGACAACAATGACCTTTCCTACCCCTATAACCATTATTTGACGTTTAACATCCATTTCAAGAATTAATGTTTTCTTAAAAGAAGAAAACCAATATCGATTTTTCTTAGTATTATGATATTTAAATTTTGATTTTCAATCAAGAAGGTATTTTTATTACTAAAGTGTTTTTTCACACTTGTTTAAAAAAGTTTTTGAAGTGTTTTACAATGAAAAGTTGTAATATTAATTATTTTTATTCAAGAGGAGTTCCCTGTAAATTGTTAATAATATTGTTTAATCCCCATTATATCTCATGGGAGAGCCTGATATATCTTATACCATGGGCTCAACAATATTATAGTTCATTAAAAAATAAGTGAGATCTATATAACTTATATGATGGGTGAAAACCATTTTAGATGTATAATTAATTGAGTAATGATTATGTTCTATTGAGAATTATATTATAAGTCAACCATATGGCTATTATAATCTATAAGGGATCTATGAAGATGATGTAACTAAAATATTATATGGATTTTATATATTTTATAATTCTTCTTATGTAAGTAGATTTTTTTAAAAGGTAAGATAAATTATATTTATAAAAGAATAATTAATTCCATCTCTAGGTAAAATTCAATGTTTAAAAAAATGATTATCATGGGTTTTCAGGTTTTTTACATGAATAATGGTTTTTATTTTTTTATGTCCCTTATTGATATTTTTGTTCTCATCCCAAATATCTAAAATGTTTTTCACAAGGATTAAGGATGGATAAAGGAAGATAAAAAGTCAAGTTGAAAGTCACTAATATTTTTCCTGAAATAAAACATGTTTTATTTTAATAGTTTTATATTATGGAAAAATGGATACTATGTAGAAATCTACACTGTAATTTTTGTTTATTATATAATAGTTTTTACCAAATTATTTAAAACTATAAACCAAAAAGCTATTGAGTAAAATAATAAGAATTCAATTAAAAAATCACTAGAATATGTTATGTTTACGTATGGGTCCTTATATCATTATACCAAAAGAAATGATAGATAAATATGTGTTTGTTACCTACCAAGTTTCTTTGATTCCATGTTTATCTCAGGTAAATTACATATTTCATGTTCCAATGTTACGAAAATATGTACCAGATTTATCTCATGATTTGAGATCTAAGGTAGTTTATTTTGAAGATAACCATTATTATGAGGAATAAATATTTCATATTTTTTACTATAGTGAGATAGTATTAAGTAATTAGATAATTCACCAGGTTATAGTTTTTTAAAGAAACCGTACGCTTGATGAAACAACATGTGAATCTAAAAATTCTATAAGGGAATGATATCTCCACATGCTGTATAAGAGAATAAAATTATGAGGAAACAATAATAAAAAGGTTGGAATAATATAAAAACCTAGGTAATGATATAATAAATGATTTTCATATTTATTAGAATTCATAAGATAGATAATTGTATTCATTTTAAATACATCTAGTAATTTTTTATTTAAAAAGGATATTAATTTATTAAAATATTTTTTTATAAGGATTTATTTCAAACTACAATATTCAAATTATATATTTTTTATTTTCAAAAATGAAAATAATTTTTTATTTCATCATTACAAGATTATCTTATTATGAATTTTTGATCATTTTAGGAAAAATTTATTTTTTAAAGAATATTGAAAAATACTGGTTTTTTATTTAAAATTTTATTTTTATCTTTGATTTTTTTAAAACATATATTATATGTTTGTAAGATCATTGGATTTAGACGAGATACATATTCATTTATTTTTGGTAAAACTCTTTTTTAAGTAATCTTTTTGCCTTAGACCCAAAATCTACACCTGAGGGCTGGTTTGGTTATTCTAGAAAGAAGAAGTAGGGGGTGAAGGAATGATGTAGTTAAAGTACATGACATTTAATGGGAATACATGATGTGTAGTAATTATAGGATTCAAATAGGCCTACCTAAGAAAATTCATGACATGTAATCATCTCTACTGGGATGGTAAATATCAATCATTAAAGGAACTAAAAATAATTTACATGTTGTGTAAATTCTAAGGGAATGTTTTTGAAATAAGAGTATGGACTGATTATTTTGACTATAGGCTTCATCCATCCATTGTCACATGCTCATGAGTCCACTTTAAAACCTAAAACTAGGATTTCGTGCCGTTTAATTTTCTAGAAATTATTTTTTCCACCGTCGGTCTCATTGGATATGTACTAGTGTTTTATCTGTTCCTATTGAACCTTTTTTTATTTCTCTTCTCCTTGAAATAGTTATTTTGATGTAGTATATTATGCCATATTTTTAGAGTATTCGTCCTTTCTTACACTTTCTTGTGATCTGGGTCAAACTAGATGATGATATTAGATGAGAGTTCTACCATGGGGAAACGGTAGGTGATCTATAACTTCCCATCATGGTTTGGTTTTTTATATATCGTGATGCAGTTATCCCTCATGTTAAACTTTCCGGTGTTTCCCAAAAAATTTATTGAATTTCTTGATATAATTGTTTGGGACCTATTTAATTTCTCACTTGAACCTTTGTGATTGTTGGAGGGTTTTAGCCCCATCCATGTCCACCAATAGGGTTTGTATTTGTATTTGACATATTTTATACCACCCCACTAGGTTATTATGAGCACACCACTTGTTTTGGGATCCTTAAACATATGAATGTGAATTCAATGAATTATTTGGATAAGGTTATTCCTTCTTTCCCTATGATTACATGATATTACATTGATTTAATTTTTGAAATGGAAAATGTGGAAATGGGATGGATGGAATGATGGATTGTAAATGGTTATGAAATTATTAATTAATTGGTTGGTGAATTGATAGTGGTAGTTTGTAGTATAATCCTTCAAAGAGCACCTTGAATCCTGATTCCATTGGATTCCATGGATATTTCAACTCCGTGGATCTGTATTTATGGTGGTAGTGGATTTATTAGAAGATATCATTAGAACCTAATTCCATAGGATTCCATAGACATTTATACTCAATGAAATTTGATTATAGTGGTGGATGACTTAAACATTTCTACTCCTTGGATCCAAATTCCATAGGATGCCTATAACACCCCAAGCTTCCAGAGTACACTTCTCTTTGAGTAATACAGTAGCGTGTGTTATACGCAACTTCGAGTAATAACACACACCACAACAAATTAAACTAGCTGTTATGAATAGTAATACCCACTTTTTGAAATATTATAAATTTTATCTTTCAAAATGGACTTAATTTTTGGATTCGGAATATCAAAATTGACTTGGGGTGAATTTTTGGTATTTTTCTAAATTTTGATTTTTGATGAATAGTGAAAACCACTGAGCTATAGTTTAAAACCGAATTTTATTTTAAAAAAATTTCTATTTTATTTAAATTTATTTTAGGTCAAAATAGATACATAATACCTATATAAGTTAAATTTAATTCACTGTATTCTGTTTATAATAATTTTTTATATATAAAAATTTTATTGAACTTTTCACCGTCTTTTACCCATCTCCTAGGAGAATTTGAAAATTCAAATAAAACTTAATTTTAGAACTTCTGTGAGTGGAATCTCAAAAATCTAAGAGAAACGGTTATTATTAATGAGTAAAATGTGGTTCAATAAGATAAAAATAATTTTTGGTGAAAAGTAACTTTTTTCTTTTATTTACCACTGTTAAAAATAAATAGGGCAATTAAGGGTAAAAATGATATTATTATTACCCTAACACATGTCATAATTATATTGGATAAGTATAATTTTACCAAAAACAACCTTTGGAATAAAATATGAACCTATTTGGTCCACTTTGAAAAGATTAGGATATTTATTACAATTTAATTCAAAGAAGATTTAAAAGAGGTAAAATCAATGTTTAATAACTAAAACATTTTTAATACAGGGTTATACATAAGATAAATTCGATAATAAATATTCATTAGAAATATAAATAGATTTACTACATAATGGTATTTTATTTAAAATTTTTATACATTAAATATTTTAATTTATTTAAGACCCAATGGGGGTGCAGTAATTACTTAATTAATGAAATATTAAAATAATTGATATTATAAGTATCCAAATAAATATAATTTTAGACTTTTTATGAAATCAACTAATTTTCTTGGTTAATATGAAATTATAGGGTTGGTTATATGATTTTTTTAGATGTAATAATGTTTTTAGGAATTTAGAAAAAATAAAATACCAAATAGTGTCAAAATTGACATAAAAAAGTTTTTAAAACAAATATTATATTATTAATTGATATTCTATTCCTAGAAATCTATCGATCATAAAAAGGACTTATATAATGATTGTTGTATCATTAACTAACCACTTGGGGTTCTATTGGATGTATATAGTATTTTTATTAACCATATAATATAAAAATACCAAGAGACATGGTAAATGTCAAACTATTTAACTAAGAGTTAAATCTAAAAGATAAAGTTTATATAGTGACCCAAACCTGTCTAAAACCTATTAGTTGAGTGGTGTTCGGCCATACCCACCTTAGCCTTTAAATAATCCATTTTGGAGCCATTAGAAACCGAAATTGATTTTATTAAAAAATAATATTTCTGGCATTGCCTAAGGTGCCCCTCACCCCTCTTATAAAAGGGCACTCTCCCCTCTCTCTAATTCACACATTCAAATCGTTATGGCTCGGCCAAAACCTGCAAAAATATCCTCTAAACATCCTTCAATTAATCCTAGAGTCCTTCCTCTAGTCATAAAGCCAACATAAGGAGCCCTTTTGATCAAATCAAAAGGAACATCACGAAGAAGATGTAATAATTTCACCACTGTATTTCAGGTTCTTTTATTTTCCACTTCTTCTTTCTTTGTTATTTCAATTCTAAAATAATGAATCCAGTATCTTCAATATACTGTGATGTTATTATTAATATGTTTCAGACATATTCATTATTCAATCCATCCTTTGAATGACATGTCACCATACATGCGTACGTATAGCTTACCGTCTCCACGTCGTGGTGTAATTGTTATTCAACACAATATTATTTGGATGGGTATAATAATGATGTGTAATGGATTTAAATAATTAATATAACATTATAATGATTCTTTATATATATTATATATCATACAATTATATATTATATTTATATCAAAAGAATGATATTTTCACTCGTGCGTACATACGGATTACCGTCTCCATGAACGCGATGAGATTGATTACCCATCGTATCCATTCAAGACTAATTTTCATATGTTGATTAAAAATAATGCTTAAATAGTTGATATCATTCTGGATATGAATAAGACACATCCCATCCATAACAAATATGACTCACATATCAAAGAATATAAAGGAAAACGAATCTGTTAACACCCGAAACAACAATAATACTAAGATATTATTAACAAAGAAATGTTAAAAGATCATATCTAATATCATATTAATGTATATGATTGTTGTGTAATTTAATAAAAATTATTTCACCATTATACAGGAGGTTAACCTACCCTCAACCAAGGAAAATTACGAGGTAAGGGTTTATTTCATAAGCTCTTCATTATCCGAGGTTGTTTATACTTAATTATCTACCAGGACCTCTTTATCATCCACATCCATGTTTCTTAAAAATGTATTTCAAAACATTCTTAATATTTTATATACTATGGGTTAAAGTCATTTATACCCTTGTTTGAATTTTTATAAGATTTTTATGAAGGAATCATTCCGTCGTTTTCCAGATAAAGTCCTTTTTAACCTTTTCGGCAGAATTAAGGTAAGAATGTATTTTCTAACATCTATAGCGGGTGTGACTATTTAACAATGTTATAAAATCGTTGAATCTTCCCATACAAAAATATAATAATATTTTCAATGTAAAAGTTTTCTTTTATAATTATTTTACTTTTAAATGATTTCAACAAAATAGATATTTCTCTCAAATAGTTTTGATTTCATATATGTCAACATCCTTTGATAGATTTTAAGCTTATTTGAAGTTGATTTATTATGATAAAAACCTTCCATATAGTATTGATGGTTTTGTGATATGTTTGACTATGGATGTGTTATTTTTATACCATTTATGGTTTATGGATAAAGTATTGACATTTCGTATGCTAGTTTTAATACGAATGTTTATGTTATTTTGAACCTGTTCATATGAGGAATGCATTGGAATTATTAAGTGATGGGTGGAGCCTGCTATAGATCCTCGATGCATTGGTAGGTCTCATGAGAAAAACTATTGTCTTGGAACAAGGACTTGAAAAAATATTATTTTTATTCTTGGCACAATGCCTTAACTATGTGGTTATGATAGTCTGGAATTATGCATTCCATCATTATGAAAGTGGTTATTTATTATGCATGTGATGATTCAACTAGTAGAATATCCATGTGAATAAGTAAATGTCATTTTTTTCCATATTATGTTTAATTTCATGTTTAAAAGGTTTTGTTTTAGTTATACATTTCCTCTAATGTTTATGCTTATTTATGAAAGTTTCCGCTATATTGTTATCCTTATCGAGCATCTGATCTCACCCCTTTCTATGCTTTATTTTTTCGAGGATGTGAAGAAGTATATTATGACTAACCTGTAGGGATAGTCTGAGGGGATATGAGTGTGGACTATAGAGACTATTGTTTTGTAGATTTTCACTTTATGATGTAATGTAAGACTTATGAATGTATCTAGTGTTCCCTAGGCTACTAACTAATAGGTATTTGGAGACCTGATCTTTTGTGATCATACCAATGTCATGTAATAATGTAGATACTCTGGGTAACTGGGTTCGAGGTGTTACAGTTGGTATCAGAGGAAGTTTAGTACAAACCTTAGAACCTAGATTTAGATAACATTTGATTAGAGCACATAGACCTAAGATGGATTTTAAAGATTAGTATAGAAGAACTTCCTAGAATTTTGGTGTTGTAGAGACTCTATGAGTTTTAAGAGCAATACATCCCTGTCTGGATACGAGTCGGTAGAGGCAGCTCTAGTATAGATTTACCTAGGGGTAAAACCTGAAAAAACTGCTTTGAGCTAGACTTCAATGGGAACTGGTGCACGATAACGGGAATTGCTGCACTCTTGGTTACGAAACACCCAAGGGATATGCTTAGGATAATTCTCATTTGCCTTAAAACCCATTATGAAGGGTTTATTAATATATACTTCCTCAATGAAAACATTTTTATGATTATGGATTATATCCATAAACTGTTCAATTTATGTTTACTATTTTACAAGTTTGGAATTATGTATTTTGATTCATGAACTAATCTAGTTTATGCCATTGTTTATAAATGGAGCTTAGTGGATGGAATGGAAACTATATCAATGCACAAACTCCATGTAGGGATTTCCCTCTTACTCAAGATATTTATAGTGGAGCTGGTGATATAACTACTGCTGATCAGCTTATCACCATACTGGGACAACTCACTCAGGTTATGAATAATAACTTTACTCGTATGGAGCACCCTGATCTGTAGCGTGGAGGATCAATGTTTGATCGCTTCATGAGGTAATAAACACCAAAATTTAATGGGGGTTCAAATCCACTTGTATCTTAGAAATGTATAAATTCCTTAGAGAAAATATTGCATTCCTTGGGGAGTAGTGAAAGGGAAAATTTTGTCATGGAAGTTTACCGCCTCACTAGAGATGCTGATCAGGGGTGGTCATTGATTCAAAACACAAAGGTTGATGAGGAAGTATCAGATATGGAATGGGGGGAGTTTAAAGAAATTTTCATTGAAAAATACATTCCTCATGACCATCAAGTGGATATGGAAAGAAAATTTCTGAGTCTGAGGCAAAAGGAGGACAAGAATGTTGCAAAGTATGAGTCTAACTTACAAGGATAGCAAGGCATGTTGCAGATTATATACATAACCCAAGAAGTATGATTTATCATTTATTTTATGGGTTAAAACCATTTCTCCGCCAAGAAATGGTCTCACAATCCTTCTTATCATACAAAGACATTATCTCATGTGCTATAAAGGAATAAAAACAATTCACCATGTCTTACGACTTTAATGAAAAGCAAGAGAAGAAGAGATCTGTTGATCACTCCAGAAATGGAAATAAGGGGAAGAAAGTAAAAGTTAAATATACATATTGCAGTAAATGTGGGAAGAAACACCTTGGTACTTTCTTGAAGTGAATGGGAGTCTATTACAAGTGTGGTGAAAAAGGCCACCATGCTCGTGATTTCAAGGGGAAGAAGGAAGCTACCATTATTCAATGTTACAATTGCAGGGAGATGAGACATTATGCAAATGAATGTCCTAAGCATCATGGAAACTTATCAGAGAAAAGGACAAGGGATCAAGGCCAAGCTTATGCAATCACTCATGCTGAGGTTGAAGCTCCAAAAGACATGGTGGCAGGTAATTTAATGGTTTCCTCAAGTTTAGAAAATTCATTATTTGATTCTGGATCATCGCATTGTTTCATATATTTCCATTTTGCTAAGAAAATTAGATATTTCCAAATTGATTTAATGAAGGAGTTGTCAGTTAAAACTTCTAAGGGAAGTATCATTGCTACAAAGTTCTATGAATCAGTTCCCATTAGAGAATATTAATGTTCTTTATATGCTGATCTCATCATCATACCCATGATTTAATTTGATATAATCCTTGGTATGAATTGGCTTTCGGACCATGATGAAAAAATTAATTGTAAGAAGAAGGAGGTTACTATTTTTGATGATGATGATAAAGAACACCTTATCTTTAGAACAGAATCGTCACCACCTAATTCTTATCTAGATCCACCCACAGTAGCTCAACTAAATTCAATTATTGGGGAGGAATAGAATGAAATTAATGTGGGTGAGTAAAGGAATGTGAAAATAGAGGATGTACCTGTTGTGATAGAATATGTTTATGTGTTTCCAGAAGATTTACCTCAACATTCTCCAGAAAGAGAAATTGAGTTTTCCATTGATTTTATTCCTGGTTCAAGGACAATATCGAAGACCCCTAATAGAACGACCATTGTATAATAAGTGGAACTAAAGAAACAACTAGAGGAATTGAGTAATAATGGATTTATTCTCCCTAGTGCTTCTCCATGGGGAGCCCCTGTCCTTTTTGTTATGAAGAAATATGGATCTATGAGGTTGTGCATTGACTATAGGGAGATCAATTATATAACAATAATGAACAAATATCCACTACCTCGCATTGATGATTTATTCAACCAACTTCATGGAGTACCCCAATAGATTGTTTCTATTCATGATCCACATTTTACATCAAGATTCTTGAAATTTCTTCAGAAATCCCTGGATACTGAGCTTCGTTTGAGCACTGCTTACCACCCCCAAACTGATGGACAATCATAATGAACTATTCATACCTTAGAAGACATGTTGAGATCATGCTCACATGACTTTCAAGGTATGTGGGATCAATATTTACCTTTGGTAGAATTTCCCTATAACAATAGATTCCATTCAACTACTCGAATGAGACCATATAAAGCGCTATATAGAAAGAGATATCACAAACCAACCTGTTGGGATGATGTTGGTGAAAGAAAACTCGTAGGCCCAAAACTGGTGGAGGAAACAATGGAAAAGGTGAAGGTAATCCAAAACCACATCAAAGCAGCTCAAAGTAGGCAGAAGTGCTATGCTGATAACCGAAGGAAGGATTTGGAATTTCAGGTAGGAGATCATGTTTTCTTGAATGTATCTCCATGGAAGGGTGTTATACGTTTCATTAAAAAGGGAAAATTGAGTCATATGTACATCGGACCTTTCAAAATTCTAGAGCAAATTGGGGTTGTAGCTTACCGTTTGGAAATGCCGCCAAATCTCTCCAAATTTCACGATGTTTTCCACGTATCACTGTTGAGAAAATACATGCTTGACCCAACGCAAGTACTCACTTATGAGGCATTAGAACTGCAACCTGATATGTCTTATTGCGAAGACCCTCTCAAAATTCTTGTTTCAAGAGAAGAAGTGCTGAGAAACTGGATGACTCGCCTGGTAAAAGTTATTTGGAGAAACCATAAGATAGAAGAGGCAATGTGGGAACCCGAGGAACTTATGATGAAGAACCACCCAAGTCTTTTTATGCAATAATTTTCTATAAATTTCGAGGATGAAATTATTTGAAGCAGGGGAGAATGTAACACCCCATGCTTCCAAGGTACACTTTTCTTTGAATAATACAATAGCGTGTGTTGTATGCATCTTCGAGTTCTAACACACACCACATCCAATCAAACTAGCCGTTATGAATAGTAATACCCACTTTTTAGAATTTTATAAATTTTATCTTCAAAAATATAAAACATTTTTGGATTCGGAATATCAAAATTAGCATAGGGTGAATTTTTTGTATTTTTCGGAAAACAATCAATTTTTGATGAATAGAAAAAAACAATGAGTTATAGTTTAAAACCGTATTATTATTTAAATAATTATTTATTTTATTTAAATTTATTTTAGGTAAAAAATGATACATAATTCATATATAAGTTCAATATAATTCATTGCATTCAGTTGATAATAATTTTAGATATATAAAAATTTTATTGAACTTTTCAATGTCTTTTACCCGTCTCCTAGGAAAATTTGAAAATGAACAGAAAACATTATTTTACAGATTATGTGATTGGAATTTTCAAATTCCGAGATACATGTTTAATATCAAGGAGTAAATGTGTTTCAATAAGATAAAAATAATTTTTGGTGAATAGAAACTTTTTTCTTTTATTTACCACGGTTAAAAGTAAATTTGGTAATTAAGTGTAAAAATGATATTATTATTACCCTAACACATGTACTAATTCTATTTGATAAGTATAATTCGACAAAAAACATCCTTAGGAATAAAATATGAACCTATTTGGTCCACTGGGATTAGATTAGGACATTTATTACTATTTAATTCAAAGAAGGGTTAGAAGAGTTAAAATCAAAGTTTAATAACTAAAACATTTTTAATATAGGGTTATACAAAAGATCAATTCGATTATAAATATTTTTCCAAAAAATAAAAAGATTTAATAATTAATTGTTTTCTATTTATAATTTTTTGACATTAAATAATTTAATTTATTTGTGACACAATGGCGATGCAGTAATTACCTAATTAAATAAATATTAAAATAATTGATATTATAAATATCCAAATAAATGTAATTTGAGACTTTTTATGAATTTAACTAATTTTCTAGGTTAATATGACATATTAGGGTTTGTTATAAGAATTTTTTTCGAAGTAATAATGATGTTATATATTTAGAAAAAACAAAATACCAAATAGTGTCAAAATTGGCATAAAAGAGTTTTTAAAACAAATAGTATATTATTATTTGATATTATATTCTTAAAAATATAAGGTTAAGACAAAGGTATTATATAATTATATGTGTATCATTAATGAACCACTTGGGGTTCTCTTGGATGTATATATTAAGATTATTAACCATATAATATAAAAAATACGAAGAGACATGGTAAATGTAAAACTATTTTACTAAAAGTTAAATCTAAAAGATAAAGTTAATATAGTAACCCAAACCAGTCAAAACCTATTAGTTGAGTGGTTTTCGATCCATTCCCAAATTATCATTTAAACAATCTATTTTTAAGCCATTAGAAACCGAAAATTATTTTATTATATAATAATATTTCTAGCTTTTCCTAAGGTGCCCCTCACCCCTCTTAAAAAAGGGAACTCCCCCTTCTCTCTAATTCACACCTTCAAATCCTTTTGGCTTGGCCAAACCCTACCCAAATATCTTATCAACTTCCATCACTTAATCCTAGAGGCATTCCTTTATTCAGAAAGCCATCTTAAGGATCCCTTTTGATCAAATGAAAAGGATGAACCCGAAGAAGAGGTAATAATTTCACCACCCTTTTTTAAGTTCTTTTATTCTTCCACTTCTTATTTCTTTGTTATTTCCATTATAAAATAATAAATCCAGTATATTATATATATTATCATGTAATTATAAATATGGTACATCCATATTCATTATTCTATCCATCCATTGAATGAAATGTCACCATACGTGCGTACATACGGCTTACAGTCTCTACGTCATGGTGTAATTGTTATCCAATACATTATTATTTGGATCAGTTTTATAATTATGTGTAATTGATGTAAATAATGACTATAACATGATAATGATTCTGTATATATATGATATATCATCCAATTATATATTATTTTAATATCAAAAGAATGATATTGTCTCTCATGCGTACATAAGGATTACCGTCTCCACGAACGCGATGAGATTTATTTCCCATCGTATCCATTCAAGACAAATTTTAATTTGATGATTAAAAATAATGTTTGAAGACAAAATATCATTCTGGATATGAATAAGATAAATCCCATCCATAACAATTATTACTCACATAACAAAGAATATAAAGGAAAATGAATCTGTTAACACCCGAAACAATAATAATACTAAGATATTATTAACAAAGCAATGTTAAAAGATCATATATGATATCATATTAATGTATATTATTATTGTATAATTTAATAAAAATTATTTCACCATTATACAGGAGGTTAACCTATCCTCATCCATGGAAAAGTACAAGGTAAGAGTATATTTCACAATCTCTTCGTTATCCAAGGTTGTTTATACGTAATTATGTACTGAGACCCCTTTGTCATCCACATCCATGTTTACTAAAAATGTATTTAAAAAAATTATTAATTTTTATAGACTATGGTTTAATGTGATTTATACCCTTGTGTGGATTTTTATAATATTTATATAAAGTAATATTTCCGTCATTTTCCAAACAAGGTACTTTTTTACCTTTTCGACAGAATGATGGTAAGAATGTATTTTTTAACTTATACGGTGGGTGCAGCTATTTTACGTCGTTATAAAATTGTCGAATCTTCCCTTACAAACTTATAAGAATATTTTCAAAGTAAATGTTTTCGTTTATAATTATGTGACTTTTAAATGAATTAAAAAAATATATATTTCTCTCAAATAGTTTTTATTTAATCTATGTCAACATCCTTTGATGGATTTTAAGATTATTTGAAGTTGATTTATTGTGACAGAAAACATCCATATAGTATTGAAGGTTTTGTGATATTTTTGACTATGGATGTGTTATTTTTATACCATTCATGTTTTATGGATAAAGTATTGACATTTCATATGCTATTTTAATACGAATGTTTATGTTCTGTTTAAACCTTTTCATATGAGGAATGCATTGGACTTGGTAAGTGACAGGTGGAGCCTGCTATAGCTCCTGAATACATCGGTAGGTCTCATGGAATAAACTACTGTGTTGGCACAAGGCCTTGAAAAATTATTATTTGTAGTCTTGGCACAAGGCCTTGACTAGGTGGTTATGATAGACTGGAATTATGCATTCCATCATTATGAAAGTTGTTATTGATATTTCATGTGATTATTTGGCTAGTAGAATATCCATGGGAATACGTAAATGTCATTATTTCATTTTGTTTTTTCCATATTATTTTTAAGTTAAAGTTTAAAAGGATTTTGTTTTATTTATAAATTTCTTTAAATGATTATGCTTATTTATGAAATTTTCCGCTATATTGTTATCCTTACTGAGCATCTGATGTCACCCCTTTCTATGTTTTATTTTTCCCAGGATATGAAGAAGTATTTTATGACTGACCTGCAGGGATAGTCTGAGGGGATATGAGTGTGGAATATGGATACTATGTTGTTTGTAGTTTTTCACTTTATTATGTAATGTAAGACATATGAATGTATCCATTGTTTCCAAGGCTACTAAAGTAATCGGTCTTTCGAGACTTGTTCTTTTGTGATCATGCCAATGTCATATAATAATTCACCGACTCTGTGTAACTGGGGTCGGGGCGTTACAATGAAAAGGGCCTTACTACCCCTTGGATCTAGATATCTAGGAATCACATTGGTAATGATGTGTTGACATGCTCCTTTTACTCCACCCAAGTATTTACTGACTTTCCATCTAGATGATCTTGAGACTTGAAGGGGATGCCTTGGACTTCTATAACTTGGATCCATCTCTTCATGGTCTGACACAGGATTACACGGCATAAGCTATTGTGGATGTTGACCCTTGATTACATGGCACAATCATTATGGATATTTTTTATATTCTTAAAAGATATCTCATGGTATGGATATTAGATTATAGTTGTTAGAATAGATAGCATCACACCAAATTTTGTATTTTTTTATAGTTTCCCTCGCTATTGGGAACTTGAATATTATTCAAAGGGATCCATGTTTGGATGGGAAAAATCACATCTACATTATTTCCTTTACTTTTATTAATAATATACCTATGATATATTGCACACCGCTTTAATTTATATTACAAAAACATTACTTGTTATACACACCTTCTGTGGTGCCCTACTCACTACTGGAAATTTGGGCTATAGCCACGGTTTCATGACCCGTGGATGGTATTGGAGTGGCTATAGGTCTGAACCTATAGCCACAGTTTTAAACCATGCATATAGGCCCAGCCCGATAGATGCAGTAAAAGCCACGGTCACCGTGTCTATAAGGATTTCAACTGCATAAAAAAAGCCAGCACGGTGAACCGTGATGGCTGTTAGGAGAACTGCCCCATCACCCCACCCCCTATTCCTGCACACCTCCATGCCCCTCCCCTGCCCTCCCACCTGCACACCCCCACCCCCTGCCCCCTCCCACCTTCACACACCCCTCCCCCTACACCTGTACACCCCCTTCCCCCCACCTGCACACCACCTACCCCCTACCCCCTACCCCCTGCCCCAGCACACCCCCCTGCCCCCTCTCCCTGCCCCCATCCCCCACCTGCACACCCCTCCCCCATGCCCCCTCTCCCTGCCCCCTGCCCCCCACCTGCACTCCCCTCCCCCTGCCCCCTGCCCCCACCTGCACACCCCTCCCCCTGCCCCAGCACACCCCCTGCCCCCTCTCCCTGCCCCCTGCCCCCCACCTGCACACCCCTCCCCCTACCCCCTCTCCTTGCCCCCTGTCCCCCCACCTGCACACCCCTACCCCTGCCCCAGCACACCCCATGCCCCCCTCTCCCTGCCCCATGCCCCAACCTGCACACCCCCTCCCCCTGCCCCCTCTCCCTACCCCCTGCCCCCACCTTCACACCCCTCCCCCCACCCCATCACACCCCCTGCCCCCTCTCCCTGCCCCCCTGCACCCCACCTGCACTCCCCTCCCCCTGCCCCCTCTCCCTGCCCCCTGCCCCCACCTACACACCCCTCCCCCTACCCCAACACACCCCCTGTCCTTTCTCCCTGCCCCCTGCCCCCCCCCCCCCACCTGCACACCCCTCCCCTGCCACAACACACCCCCTGCCCCCTACCCCCACATGCACTCCCCTCCCCCTACCCCCTCTCCTTGCCCCTGCCCCCCACCTGCACACCCCTCCCCCTGCCCCCTCTCCATGCCCCCTTCTCCCACCTGTACACCCCTGCCCCATGGACCCTCTCCCTGCCCCCTACCCCCCAAATTCACACCCCTCCCCCTGCCCCAACACACCCCCTGTCCCCTCTCCTTGCCCCTACCCCCCACCTGCACACCCCTCCCCCTACCCCCTCTCCCTCCCCCCTTCCCCCCACCTGCACAACCCTCCCCCTGCCCCCTCTCCCTGCCCCATTCCCCCACCTGCACACCCCTCCCCCTGCTCCATCACACCCCCTAGTACATCTATAAAAAACCATTTAGATGAGGTTAATAAATTCATGTTAGATTTAGACAATATTAATGTTTATGTAGATGATGAGGATCCAGAAATGATCATATTAATCACTCTTGAAAATAAGTATAGAAAACTTGTTACGACCATGATGTATGGTTGAGTCTATTTAACATTACAAGATATCAAATCAGCCCATATGTCTAAGGAATTACATTCTAGAACAAAAATAAAAGGTGAGGATAAGAGTTTTTCATCAGCGGGATACCTTAAACTAAAGGTAAGAAATAACAATTCAGTAGGGAAAAAAATAAGATTAATAAAAAACCCAAATCTAGGACAATATCTATGGATAGAAAAGTAATATGTTTTCACTATGGTAAACCTGGGGACATTAAGCTCGAGCGTAGGAAACTAATGCGTGAGTTAGAATCGAAACATCCCACTAACCTATATTTTCTGGTTGATTCAGGCAATGACATTTGTTTAAATCTTTAATGTGACCATTTATACACTCAATCAAGAGTGGGTCCTAGACTCTAGTTGTTCTTTTCATATTTTCATACAAAGAGAGTCATTTTTAGATATGGTCAAAAAGGGAGAGGTAGATGTATTCTTAGGAAAAAATAATATGTTCAAGGTTGAGGGAATATGATCCATTATAATAGAGTTAGATAATCAATCCATTATCACATTACTTAATGTATGGTGGGTCCCCATCCTTTAATGAAACAAAATCTCTTTAGCGTTCCCCCCTCCCCTTGCATCCCCCTCCCCCCTGCAACCCCCATCCCCTGTAAAGCCCCCCTGGACAGCCCCCCCCCCACTCCTCTTGTAGAAGACAACCCCCCCCTGCAATGCCTCCCCTGGACAACCCCCTCTCCCCTGTAAAGCCATTCCTAGACAGCCCCCCCCCCCTTCTTGGACATCCCCCCTCCCCCCAAAAAAATATCCCCCACCCTCTCCCCTGCATAGCCCACCCCCCCTACAGCCCCATCCCCCCTGCAAAGCCTCCCCTGGACAACACCCCTCCCCCCCTGTTGGGTTGAGAGGGAACTAGATATTTGTTTTTGGGATTTGGGTGACGGTTCTGGTTGTTGGACTTGGGGTTTTTTTTGAGGTGATGTTGGATGGGGTTGAGATACTCTTGTTAGTGAAGGGTTTGGATGTGTGTACATGGAGTGTCTTGGATCTGGTGAAGTCTGATGTTGTGCCTTCCATTTTTATGTCTTTGGTTTCTAGACTTGTGAGGTCGTTGGCTATTGTTTCATGTGGTTGGAGTTGGTTTCGGGAGGATTTGTGGTACTTTAAGGTGTTGTTTCATGTGTTGTGGGACTATCTTCTTATCAGGCCTTCATCCAGTTATAGGTAGCCTTGATTTTGTGGTGTTGGGGTCTCTGGATGGAGCTATTAGTGATGCTAGCAATGGGTATTCTGCAGGGTAGAGGGGATGTGTTGGCGGTGCAACTGTTGGTATGCTTGGGCTGGTTGTTGGCTTCCATTGTTACTGGTTGTCTTTGCTTCCACTGGTTTCTCATCTAGGCATGGAGCATGCTAGTTTTGGAGCAGTTTGAAGTGGATTTGATGGTTTTTTTGTGGGTTTTTTTGTTTTTTTTCTATTGTTGGTCTTGGATATCTTTGGTTGGGTTCTCATTATAGGTTATGTTTGGTGCATCTTAGCGTGGCCGACACATAGAGGTGTGTTCTTCTAGTTTGGCAAGGGCTATTGTGGATGAATGTTTCCTCCTTGGTTGTTGTTTTCTTCTTGCTGGTATTATGGATTCCCTTATGCTGGATGCAGGCTCGGTTATAGTGGGATTCCCTTGAATGGTATTTTGTTTAGGAAGCTTGTTGTGAGGCCTTGTCTTTTTTCATGGTTGTTCATTTGGTATTCTATAGTATTTTGCAATGTTTCTTGTCTTGATATTTTATTTATGGTTTCTGAGTTGATGGTTTGGATGGGTTTCTCGGTGCAGGTGGTTTCTTGATGGGGATTGTGGATGGTGTGTGTCTATTGGTCAGTGAGGTTGCATGTTGTCCTTTTTAGAGTAGGTTTCTAGGAGAATTTGGGTTGTGGCTTGCTTCTAGTGTGCTCGTGGAATGGTGGGGTAAAGTGAATAGCGTGCCTACTCTCATAGGTTTTCTATAGGTCATGGGGATTCCTTGGTCATTGATTGGTGGTCGTGCTAGGGATGGTGTGTGATAAGGTTTCCAGTGGTGCTTGGGTGTTGATGTATGGAGGAGTGGAGTTGGCTGGTTAGAGGTCTATATTAGGATGGTTTGGGAGTAGTTTGGTTAGAAGTCTATTGGGTGGGTGTCAGCTGGTTTGCAGGTTGCTTTGCATGGGGCTGGTCATTGCTCGCTTCGGTGGTCAGGTGTCATGGGTGTGCTAGAGTTGTTCTTTTTGTCACACAGTGAAATTTTTTGTCAGTTATTTAATTGTTTGGTGTGGTGCAGGCTCATATGGACTCGTGTGTGGGAGTGGTTTCTTATAAGTGGTTAGGGGCTGGTCGTGGATTGGGGGGATTCCGGTTTCTTTTCTTGTTGCTACTTTATTGGGATTCGAGTAGAGCTTTCTTGGGTGGTGTTTCATGAGTGAGTGTGTGTGTCTCTGTGTGTGTGAGTGAGTGGATTGGGTAATGTCAGTGGTTGGTGGTTTGTTAGAGTGTGCGTTTATCGGTTTGGTTGATATAGATTCTGAGTTTGGCTTGCAGTTTGGTTGGCCTTTTCCTTTTGGGAATCTTCTTTTCACTTGTAGGTATTTCTTGCTGGGTTCATGGGTTTTTCTGTCGCTAATTTCTATGAGTTCATAGGTGATGTATCTACAGTGCTCGAGTGCCACTGGATGGGAGGGGGATCCACCCGGTCTCCTATTAGTTTTGTGTGTGCCCATCTCATACCGGATGCGATTAATGGTGATTCTATTTTCCTCTCTTGGAGTATGGAAGGGCCTGGGGCGACTCTTAGATGTTCCCTTATTCCCCAGTTTCTATTACTGGTTCCTGCAGTCTATGACTTCTTGGTTATTTCTTCATGATTTCATGGTTTTGTTACTATTTTTTTTTCTGCATTTGTGGATGTTACTTTACCAGTTTGGAAGCGAACCTCACCATCCGGTTTCTGTTTGGTTGGACATCGTAGGGTCTCGTGTTCTCTTATTTTCTTGGTTTCGTGGGGTGGCTCTTAGATGTTCCCTTATTCCCTAGTTTATGTTGCGGAATGGAATGTTGGTTGCAGCGGGATGAAATGAAGGTGGAAGGGGGATGGTGTGGGTTGGATGTGGCTGGAGTAGGGCCAAATCACGACATTACCGCGGCGTGACCGCGGCGTGTTGGCCCGGTCCAGCGACATCCGCGGGGCAGCATCTTCAGGCCAGGAGTGAACAGAGCGGGAGGAGGCTAGAATGATGGTGGAAGGGGGCTGGTTGCTGGTTCTGTGGGGATTGTGCGGGCTGATTCGAAGGTGGCAGGGGGGATGTTGCGGGACGGAATGTTGGTGGCAGCAGGCTGAAATGAATGTGGAAGGGGGCTGGGGTGGGCTGGATGTGGCTGGAGTAGGGACAAATCACGACATGACCGCGGCGTGACCGCGGAGTGACCGCGACATGACTGCGGCATGACCGCGATGTGTTGGCCTGGTCCAGTGACATCCAGAGGGCAACATCTTCCGTCCAAGAGCGAAGTGAGTGGGAGGAGGTGGGGCAATTGAATTGAAAAAACCAAAAACATGCTAATATATGGTATTATACAAAAAAATCCAGTCAAATTAACTACACTAATCAAAAAATTACTAATATGACTAGAAATAAATCAAACATCATCAAGCCAATTTGTGTAAAGTGGAACCAAACCAAATGGTTTTGAAAAAGATAAAACTGAACCAAACTGAAAACAATGTAACCAAACTAACTCAAACCAACCAAAACTGACTTCAATAAAGCATAATTGAGCTTGAAAAAAATGAAACTAATGAAACATACCTGATTGGATGTAAAATTAATTTAATTTAACCGAATAGCCCAAAATCAAACAAAATGAACCTGTTAAAATTGACATGAACCAAAAAAAATGAACCCAATAAAAAATAACATAGCAAACCTAACATGTCCCAAACTGAACCAAGGATTCGGGCCTTGTGATGAACTTTTATAAGGCCTCATGCCCATAGGTTGAGAGGATTTCCCAGTCATGTGGTGATTCACTGTCCTCAACAAGATCAAAAACGCATTGCAAAAAGATAGGGAACCCAAAAATCACAAAAACCCAAATTAAAATTGATCCAAAGAAAAAAATGGAATAATCCATACCTGAATCTGATGTTGAACTCACTCTCTTCTATGGTGGTGGGTAGAATCGACCTCATCATAAGTAAACACTTGTAACTAAATAATAGGAAAAAGAGTGAGATATAATAACTTCAGGTTGATATGTGATCAATGTGTCAAATTTACATGATAAATGATACATAACTCCATAATCAAAAATGAACAATGAATATTCATATTGATATGTAAATCCGAATACTGAATAATGAAAATCAAGACAATACACAAGCCCCCCCTGCACACACCCCTCCCCATGCCCCCTACCCCCAACCTGCACACCTTCATGCCCCCTCCCCTTCCCTCCCACATGCACACCCCCCTGCCCCCCCCCCCACTTGCACACACCCCTCCCCTGCACCTGCACACCCCCCTACCCCCCTCCACCAGCACACCCCCTGCCCCCTCTCCCTGCACCCTGCCCCAGCACACCCCCTGCCCCCCACCTACACACCCCTCCCCCTGCCCCAGCACACTCCCTTCCCCCTCTCCCTGCCCCCTGCCCCCACCAGCACACCCCTCTCCTTGCCCCCTCTGCCTGCCCCCTGCCCCCCACCTGCACACCACTCCCCCCGCCCCAGCACACCCCCCTTCCCCCTCTCCCTGCCCCCAACTCCCCCCACCTGCACACAGTCCTAGAGAATCACACAACCTAATACTATATCCCAAAGGTTCACCCAATAACGCTCATATGATATCAAATTCCCCATAGCATCCCATTACAATGAAATTTAAACTAATACGCCACAATAATGAAAATCAAGACAATACACAAGGCACAATCATAATGAAAAGCAACCAATGGATCAAGTTATCAATTAATAAGAATTACAGTTAGTACGCAATGTATTGGATATATTATAAACTTCAATAGAACACTAGTGTCATTGTAACATGGTACTACACAACTAACTGAGAACTATATGTGAGGTCTCCCAACAAAGTAAGCTTGCAAAGATGTAAATGACAAGACCCTCTAGCTAAGCTAAGCTTGAAAGGATACAAGTTAGCATGGATAATTAGCTAAATCAATTGGATCCAGTAAAGCAACAACATTTCAAAAACACAACGATGTAGAAAAACATGCAGTTATGATGAAATGGAGATAGAAGAAGCTATTCAGGGATTTAGAAGACATAGAAGGTGCTCTGACCGTCAACTAAAATTAGAAAAATAGTCATTCTCTAACACTCCACATCGCTACTCATAACTAGTATGAAACATAATACTGAGAAACACAAAAATAAACAAAGGGTACGCCATGAATTTCCTCTCTAACAACGGCTACTCTGCATCCTCCTGCAAAATAGATATTTAAATATATTCAAGACACCATGAAACACACATAGCTCAAGATATCACAAACCTCTTCGCTTCCCTCTTCTTCATCTTCATCTTCATCATGGACCTATGATTTTGACTTGTCTGAATCTTCATCCTCGCCCGTTATTGCTCTCTGTCCCTTGCTTGCTCGGGTTAATGTGTTTACTGAATTTGGAGATTTCATTTATAGAATTGAAATATGTAATCTATTGTTTCACTTTCAACTACTGAATTTGAATACATGGCTTTAACTGAGGTAGTTAAAGAAACTTATCGATTGAGAAGTCATGACGGTACGACTATATCTAATACTGGACATAGTTATCTTATGTTAAATCTACAGGTTAGTAGCCATTCTCATTCCCAATAAGATATGGTAAATATTAATTATATTGATCAAAAAATTAGTGTAATCAGATTCAAGGAACTCGTCATACATTACCAATCCAAAAATACAATTTACGTCAAAAGTGAGTCTCAATATCAGTATCATCAGAATCATGATAACCCTCATCCACACCTCCTACAGAAACACCATCACCAAAAGTGTTTGGGGTTAATTCATAACGATTTGTGATGTTTTGTATTAAATCTACAATGATTTATTGAAATTGAGAGACATTTTGAAAATATAAACCATATCATCTACCAAGCATTAATATTAAATAATTGGATGAGAATTACAATGTTAAGAAGATGAGAATAATAACTAATGTCTGAATCTATACTTTAATGATGGTGGTCACCTTATAAAAGTGATATCTCATCAACTTGGTTGTTCCCACACTTGCTCATATCTATGAACTGTTGGGTCAAATACATGAATGAAGATCCCCACATCTCCTCAGTGGTCCATATGAAGTATTGTATGGATGGGTGGTGAAGTGCTATCAATGTTATGAGTACTGGTATACCACAATAGTCACCCACTCTAACTTTCATCCTACCCTACTCTACATTGTTTTCATTCTACTAAAATAGTTGGGAATTTCTAGTGTGGTTGAGTTGTTTAGTGATTTTTCTCAGTTTTATTTTATGCCTTCCCCTTCCTCCCCCATGGATGGATTCTCATTATTTAATAACACACATATTTGTACAGAATTTGTTTTTAAACCATGGGTAATAGATAAATATTCATGAGTAACAATGGATTTAAGATTGCTATTGTATTTTAATTGAGTGTGGTCACTACAGTGGAGTGTGCTCATCTAAGAATGTGTTATAAACAAATGGATAATGAAGACCACCGATGATGAAAAATGGATGAAAAATTCCTTTGGAAAATTTTAAAAAAATGAAGTGGGAAACACTATTCCCAAGATGTTTTTAAAGAAGGAAGATCATACATCCTTGGGTAATAAACCAAAGAAGTCTAAGACAAGTGCTAAATATAAAAGGATCAGTTCTTCTATCATGGAAGAAGGAGAAAAACATAGATTCATGCCAAAAATCCTTGCTTGTATGTGAAAATAGAGGCAAGAAATAGCATAATGGAAGATTTGTCCAAGGAGAATAAAAATGTAGGTGGAAGGGGGCTGGTGTGTACTGGATGTGGCTGGAGAAGGGCTAAATCACGACATTACCATGGCGTGACCGCAACTTGACCGCGGCGTGACTGCAACATGTTGGCCCGGTCCAACGACATCTGCAGGGCAACATCTTCTGGCCAGGAGAAAAGGGAGCAGGAGGAGGCTGGAATGCTGGTGGAAGGGGGCTGGTTTCAAGTCTTGGGGGGATGGTGCAGGCTGATTTGAAGGTGGAAGGGGGGGGGGGGGGTGTTGCGGGCTCTTGTGGGCTATAATGCTAGTGACAGCGGGCTAAAATGAAGGTGGAAGGGGGATGGTGTGGGCTAGATGTGGCCGGAGCATGGCCAAATCATGGAATTACCGCGGAGTGACAGCGGGATGACGGTGGCGTGACCGCGGCATGACTGCGGCGTGACCGCAGCGTGTTGGAGTTTTACCAATGGGGGGACGATCATGATAAGTTGATATAAAATGATTATATAGAGGGAAGAGATAAATATTAGAGGTAGGCGTTGTTGAGGACAATAAGTTATGGTAATATTGTTAGATGACTTATGTACCAAACGTAACTAAGGGATTTCAGCTTTAACACATGTATTTAGGGGCCCCAATGATCCAATGAAAACACATTCATGTATAATTGGACAACTAAGTGAAGTGATACTAGTTGCAGAGTATAAATATGAAAGAGGATACATAATCATTATTCAATTCATACGCGTTTTAAAATGGGTAGGCCATGAGATTAGGTGTAACTGTAATATTATAATAATAGTAATAATAATAAACCATGAATATTCTAAATTATAGGTTTATGAGTCTACATTCCTTTAATATTTTTCATTTATATACCCAGTATGATATCATAATTAGAATCATGGTGTAGATGATATGATTTTTGAGTCATAATACCATCATAGAGTTGATTCAAATGATGGTTAGAATTAGAAGAAAATGTTAGAAAAAATAACACCAGAGTACGAATGTATGGGTGATTGATTTTATATGCATTGAAAAATGAATTTTCAGAGGAGGTTAACATATCATTCAGTTTCACTTCTGATAATAAGGGGAACTAGGTTTCATTTGTGGTGAAAACTTTGTTTGGAAAAGATTGGAAATGTTTGTTCTTGTTCTTTAGATATTGTGCGGATTAGATTGTTTCTTTGTACAAATATTGGGATAGTTTGGTGAAAATTTTATTTCTTCAACCGTGATGGCAGGTTGTTTCAAAAAATTTCTTACCCTTCAATTTTTAAGCATCAGTAAGTGAGAGTTTTAGATATATTTTATGACCCAACATCAAAATTACTCAAATCTATATTCTTGATGAGGAGGCTCTTGAGGGTAATTTACAGGGTGTATTTTTTTAGATCGAGGAACATGTCACACTATTTATGTTTCTACTGTATGTCGATCAGATAGAAACAACATAGGTCATGGGAGGTCATAACTTATGTCCAGATTATCATGAGTTTGTGCTCATCATGATTTTCTACATTAATGATCTACTATCATTAGTTCCCAGCTGGTTTGAAAAAATTGTAGTCAATCATTCTGAAGTATGACTCATTCATTGCTATCTATTTAATCTAGTGGGGTTTTCCCATTGGATCCTACTGAAGAAATTTTTATCTTTTCTTGTATATTATATATTCATCAATAGTTAACATTTACAAATATTTTTTATTATGGAGTTTCTGGTCAATTTTATGCTCTTGGATCCACTATTTTAGATGATTCAGTTGATGTAGTAGAATCATGATGTCTTTATATTGTATTTTTTTGTCACCTACTTAATGTGACATTTTTTATAAAGATACTACTAGTTGAATTAATGAACTCTATGACTTCATATTAGATGACTTTTTTTAATTTGATGTAAATTCAGGTATAAATTGATGGTTTATTGATGTTTGGTTTTGTTCTTCCCAGTGTGTCCCCTAGGAAAGCATCAGTTCAATTTATAATATAGTGTAAATGATGTATGTGTTTGTCTATAAATTATCCTCACCTGAATCATGGGATTCTAAATAATCACTTCCCTCTATTATAGATTGATGAATTATTTATTTAACCTGTCCACAGCTGCACCCCTCCACCCTCCCCCTGCCTCCTGCCCCCTGTCCACAGCTATACCCCTCCACCCTCCCACCGGCAAGGAGGAGATCGCGAGGGAGAGAAATGGAGAGGGAAGGAGGGTCGAGGGGAATCCTGACAGAATTTGGGGTAAAAAAGGGCACGACTGATTTTAGGCATGATTTCTTAATTAAACTGTGGCTATAAATTGTCTATAGCCACAGACCTATATAACCATGGTAAAATGTATTTAACATTGATTATCTAAATAGCTGTCATTAATTTTTTAATGTCGATTATAAAATAACTATCATCTAAATGCCAATATAAAATCCTATTTTTGTATTTGTGTTAGTACTTCAAAGAATGCTCCTCTAAATATCCAATCTCTAAGAGGGTATAGCTTTCAATCAACCCAAGACTAGTCAATTCCCAAAAAATCAATTGTTAAAAAGGCACTTGAAGTATAAGGAATAAAGTTTCATGCCCAGTAAGGTGTTAATGTAGGGTATAATAATTTATATACTCCATAGGGAACCGATGACATACCTAAAATCACAAGTGAATAACCAAGTGTAAGTGTGAACTTGTATACTAATTAGCATGTTTAAATAAAAACTTTTTTAGGAAAATAACCAAAATAATATTAAAATAATTGTAAATAGGTAGTTGAAATACAAATACAAGTTATATCATGTAACTCTCTATACTAGGAAAATGCTCATTAAAACTTACCTAAGTTTATATTCTTTAATGGGGATCGTTATCGATGTCAATCTAGAGATATAGAAATATTGTAAGACATCTTTTCTAGGTTAGGGGTAGGGAAATCTTATAGGCCATCCCACCTAGGTGGAGGTGCACTTCTGGAGTCAGGTCCTAAGCCCATCCCATGAAATGGGGAAGAATCATACAATGTGGAGGCCACATCCCATCCCATGGAATAATTAAAGGGGTATACTCAATTATAACTCAAAATCATATCCCATGTAATTTACATGTACATAAATGGAAAAAAAACATCTGTAACAATATATAATAAAAAGGAAAAATATAAACATACCATTTATAGCATGATCATAATCATATACAAGGGTATTATATGAATATGGTTGATATAAAAAGGTAAAAATTGGATAAGTAAGGTTCTTTGAATAGTGAAAATCCTAACTTTTGGAATTTATGACTAAAATATCCAACTTCTGAATTCTATAAATTTCAGAAATACAACTTCTATTACACAAAACACTTAGAAACAAATTAATAATTACATAATAGTAAATGGAAACATAATAATTATACAATATTAAATAGATGAAAGAATAGTAAACAGATTAAATAATGAATACTAGAATACTAGATTAATTATGAGAATTATAATGAAATATAAACCATGAAATACCAGTGAATAACAGTCGACAGAATACCAGTCAACACACAAGAGCCACAAAACATGAAATAAACACAAATCCCTCCTTGAAATCCTCCTGCAAACTGAGGAATTCCTAAACATAATAAATACTGCAAACAATATTCAAAGAACCCACAAAACAGGTGCCACAAAATAGAAAATGCACTGAAAGGGTGTGGAGGAGGGGAGGAACCCTTCAGCCGATGCTGCACCGAATGAATGAGGAACACCCAAATGAGGATATGGAGGAGGGGAGTACTGTGTGAGGGATGAAGTAACCTCGAATAGAGAAGCCGATCCGCGATTGGAGAATCCGCGCTGTGGATGAAGGAACTGCGATGAGGGATGGAGGAACCGAAGTTGGTGAGAGAGGTTGTCGGGTGGAGGAGCGGTCGTCGGGAGGAGGAGTGGTCGTCCAGAGGAGGAGCAGTCATTGGGAGTAGGACCGTTCGTCGGGAGGAGGGGGGTCATTGGGAGGAGGAGTGGTTGTCGGGAGGAGGAGGGTGTCGTGATGAGGGTTTCACATCGGGGAAGGAGGACCGACAAGAATCTAAATAAAAAATGAAACGCAATGTGTATCCACGGATGGAAATTAAATCGTGGGTATAACCAAGCTATAGCCACAGACTTATAAAACCTTGGCTATAGGTACATAGCTATAACTTAAATTTCCAGTAGTGACATAGTGGTATCTGACACCCTTTTTGGGATGCCATTGGGTACCTAGATAGATTTCATATATGCATGTAGGGGCAAGGGAATGCGAAGACAATTAATTATTGATTTGATAATTTATTAGGAGTATAGGTGCATTGGACCGAGCTAGGATTAGGATGATAACTTTAGATAAACCCATTTTAATTTTATTTTTATTTCAATACATGTATTACACTGTTTTTATATTTCCATGTATTTCCTACAATTCTTTATAGAGACATGACCTGATCATAATATTTTATATGACTGCTTTCGGGTATTTATTAATACAATATTCTAGAAGATTTATCTTCTATCATTGGTTTATATTTTTATTCTCCTATTGAATAATATATTCACACTGTTACATTACACTTTAACATGAGGGAATAGTCTCCCTATAGACATACTCTAGGCCCTTTGTGCTATTCGATAACCTCTAGAAAATGGGGAGGCATGTTTGATGTCATGTGACCCACCAGATCAGGGCACCGTTTAATGGTTCTTGGGATGGTATGTCACAACATGATATCAAAGTGGTTTTCTTTATAGATTTCATAATTTGTAAAAATTAATAGGAGATTTGGATGTATTGGAATTTAGTATTGAGCTATTCCTGTGAGCAGCTAACACACGTACTGAAAAAAGCCAAATTTACTAGAATGAGACTTGTTTTTCTTCATTTTTTCTTCTATAATTGATTTGATTCCACTATTGGGTGACACTCTTGAGGTTTGATTATTATTGCAAGTAATAATTATTATACTTTTACCAATTATATGCGGTTATTCCATCTTAAACAACATTGCAGGCACCTTATATGATTCATTTTACCTGAATTATTCCATGCCACATGAGATTCATTGCTTTACTGAAAGACATTTATTTTATGTACCTTGAGTGTTATAAATATTGTTGTATAAATGATTTGTTAAGGGAATTGAGAAAAAATATTGGTTCTTAGATTTCCCACCATAACCTAAATAGTTTTATTCTTTATAGACTATATAAGAAATCCTATGTAGCTAATTATTTTAACACTGAGTCATGGACCATTGGTTTCCTAAAATGGAATGTGTTATGATTTGGATTACGTGGATGTCAAACTTTAGTTCATGAGGTGTATGGGACCTTAAGGATTATAAGTGGTGGCCCATTTTTTTAACCATTCAATGATAATTTTAACAAAAAATTATTTATTTAAATGAAATTAATATTATGAAAATTGATTACCTGACCGAGAACCGACTTTAGTGTGAGCAGTAAGTAGTGTATATGGTTCTTTTTAGAGTAGTTCATATTACCATGTCTAGACTTTAGGATGAGGAAGAGGGGTATTTCTTGTTTATAATAAGTATTCAACATATCCTAGGATTTTATTTGTGATATTCTGGTTATTAAAGTTTTTTGAGGTGTGGGTTTTTCATTTTAGATACATTCCACTATGATGGCCTCCAGTCATGAGCCGAGAGGGTGGTGATGACCATGATCTAGAGGAGGTGGGCCATGTGATACCAGTAGAACCTCCAAAAGTTCCACATGAGGCACTACTTGATGTTCTTGATGTGGGTGATGATTCCCATTTTTGAGAGATTTTCATACATTTTATGCAGTCCATTTAGGGATCCCCAGAGCCTTCCTCGTCTCTGGAAGAGGTGACCCATGTGTTCCTGCAACAACATCCTCAGAATTATTACAGGGATGATGGTCTATAGGCTACTGAGATGTGTCTTGAGACTATATTTTTTATCTTTTAGCATCTGAATACACTAATTAATAAGAGATAGTATCTTGCGACATATATTCTTTTTCGAAGAAGCAAAGCGTTGGTGGGATGTTTTGATCCCGGATGATATGCCTTGAAATATGGTTTAGAAGGATTTTAAATTTGGGTTTTATGATTACTTATTTCCTGAGACCATGATATCTGAACGGTCTAGTATGTTTATGCATTTATAGTAGAGAAAAATGACCATTATTCGGTATTCCTAATGATTTATAGAGCTTCAACACATTGCGCAGATGTATCTTGATAATGACCCAATAAGGGTTAGCTGCTTTGAGGAAGGTCTCAATCACGTCATTTGATCACAGGTAAATTCATTATGGTTGAAAAATGTTCATGAAATAGTGAATTAGGTTCTTATTGCTGATCAAAACCTGAGGGATGCTGGGGACACAAAGCAGGGCAATTCATCCACTCAACCTAGTGGTTTAGTATCATATGGCAGTAAGTGATATTTTGAGGAATCATGTGAGAGGAGTACAAGTGAGTTTGTTATTTTTTTGTAGTTATATATTCTATCACAAGTGTGGGAAATGGGGATATATGAAGAATTAGTGTGAAAAAGACCAATTCAATTTTCGAGCATGCAGTAGGATGGGCCATGTTCAAGGATTCTATAGGACCATTCCTCTAGCAGTCACCAGAAGGGGATCAACTCTGACTCTAGAGTTAGAAGAGAAATTCATAAATCTATGTTAGGCTTGGATCTAGGGTAGTTCTAGTCATTCAGGATGAGGTGGTGGTCATGTCTGAGGTAGCTAGGTACTATTGGTACCTATATGGTAGATTGGGCCTGATCCATGTAGTGAGGTTGTTTTATAGGGTCGTGGTTCATTCTAGATATATTATATACAACCTACACATAAGGAGCATAACACCATGACATATTTGGTGAGAGGGTTTACCTTGTTATCCTATACTATAGTATTTACTATTTACAATACAAGTTCCTCTCATATCTTTATATTTGTACCTATGTAGAGAGCTTGACATTCATTATTCTATTTTTGATGGAGTTATTATGCTTGACACTCTATTGGGGATTAGAATAGAGGTTGTTCAATAGTTTAGGTAGTTCCCCTTGATATAGGTAGATGTCACTTTATATGAGATATTTTTTTTCTTGATATGATAGGGTTTGATGTTATACTCAGGATGGAATAGCTAGTTTCTTATTGAGACCGTTTGAATTGTTATCACTAGAGGGTGAACTTCCCATCACTAGAGGTCAGAGTTTTTATTCACAAGGGTGAATAGGATGTCCAAAAAGGTTGATATGGACTTTATCATCAAGGGATGGTTGGTTTAAAGACCATATTGTTGGTTTATATAGGGATAATCAAGGAACATGAGAAAGTGACCTCCCTCTAGTGGTTGATCATTCCCGGGACATCTTACCAGATGTTTTTTTAGTTTACATTTTGTGAGAGTGGTGGAGCTCTCTATCAATCTAGTTCAAGGAGATTCACTCATATCCATTCATCCTTATAGGACGGATACTATGGAGTTGTAGGATATTAATAGATATTAAGAATAATTGTAGGAAAAGGGGTTTTGTATGACATAGTAATTATCTATTGTATTTGGTGGTCCTTTTTTAAAAAGGTTAGAAACATCAGGCGATGTTCAGATTATTGAAAATTTAACTAGTTTATGGTTATGAATCGGTATCCCTTGCCACATATATATGACCTCATAAACTAGATCTATGTATCTTGGGTTTTATTGAATATTTATTTGAGTTCAGGTTGTCACCAAGTATGCATTCGACATAAAGACATACCTCATACATATTTTTATAGTTGGTATGGTCTATATGATATCTAGTTCTTTCGTTCAATCTTACAAATGTGCCAAATATATTCATGGGGATTATAAAATAGGTTTTCCATTGATATATAGATTGATTTGTGGTGGTATTCATGGAAAGTATCTTGGTGTATTATCTAAATTGAAATGACAATAAAGAACATCTCGAGATCATTTTTAATACACACAGAGAGAATTAGTTATATGGTAAGCACACTAAGTTCCACTTATGGATGGATAAGATTCATTTCATGGGATATATTATCTCAAATATAGGAGTATCAGTTGACCTAGAGATGGTGTGAGCTGTACTTTCTTATGAACATCCCCTTAATTTCTTTAACATATGGAGTTTCTCAGGGATAGGTGGATATTACATGCATTTAATATAGGAATTACCATTATTGGAATCACCAATTTTGGGCTTGAATAAGATGGGTGTGGAGTTTTATGGTCATATACATACAAGAAATCCTTTCATGAGATGAAAGGGAGACTGACATTAGCATCAGTCCTGGTTCTGCCAGATCTGGGTAGAAGCTACATGGTGTGTTGCAATGCATCAGGTATTAGGTAGAAGCAGTTTTGATACATGTGGAGTGATTCCTGGAAAAAAAGTTTTTTAAGTTGAGACTATATCGGAGGAACTACATTATGCATGATCTTTTTCTAGCTATTGTTGTACATGCCTTGAACTATTGGAGTCATTATTTAATAGGAGAGAGTTTTGTGGTGAACACGGACCACAAAAGCCTCAAGTATATATTTATGAAATGCGACTTGAATTTGATGAAACAAATTTTGGTTGATTACTTACAATATTTTTTATATCAAGCATGCCTATATTCCTAGTAAAGGTAAATATTATTTCGATGCACTGATTAGGAGGACTCAGATACAGGTAGTTCAGGAGGCCAGTAGTGAGTGGCATCTTATGGCCTTATTTTCATAGATGCACTTGGAGGAGCAGGATAGACAAGGTTAGAAATTTATATCATCCTTAATAGTGACATAAACTCTTATGGATAGACTAAGGATGAGAAAAATGTCTCATTTCTAGGGCCTAGTCTGACCCATGAGTGTGGAATGTAAGGACTATCCTCTGGGATGGATTATGCTAGAGGATGCAATTTTCTGTATTCATGGTCGTTTTTTGGCTCCAGAAAACATATGAAAGGAGATGATGTAGAATTTAGATGCCTCATAATGGGTAATATATCCTTGTGTTACTAATATTTATTGTGATTTTCACAATCAATATTGGGTGGTGGGGATGAAATAAGAGGTAGCCCATTTTTTCATGAGGTGTTCCACCTATTATTAGGTGAATGTAGAACACTAGTGACTAGATAGACTTTTAAAATAGTTACCTCTTTTTGGGTGGAAATGAGAGGATGTTATGACTGATATTGTGACTAGGTTTGCAAGGATGGATCTATCTACTAATTTTGTATGGGTTTTGGGGAAAGGATCATAATGGTGGCTCATTTTTTATCAACCAGGGAGAAATTCTCAGTAGATGAGTTTAAGAGATTTTATTTTTTTGAGATTATGTGCATTCATTGGATTCGTTAAACGGTTGTATCAGCTATGTACAAAATATTTAAATCTCAATTCTAGTAGAGTTTATAAATGGAATTGGGAACAAATGTGCTTCTTAGGAAGACATACCACCCTCAAACTAATGGCCATTCTGAGTGCACTATGCAACATTTGGTAGACATGAAATAAACATGAGTTATTGTTTTTAGGGGATCTTGGAAGAGGCATATAACCCTGGTTTATTTCTATTTCAAAAATATCTATCATGTAATGACATATATGGAACATTAAGTGGATTTAAATGGTAGATCATTCGTATCACATATGTTCTGGTAAGAGGTACGAGAGGTAGTGTTTCTCATACCATGTCTCATAAAGGAGACTTCAGAGAATGTCCAACTAATCCAAAAGTGGTTGGATACTCTATAGTTTAGGAAGAAATATTACTCCAATCACCAGTGATGAACTCTAGAGTTCAAGGTCGTAGATCAGGTAATGGTTGGGACACAAGAATATTATGATACAAGGTAAGATTTTACAATGATATTTTAACACTTTGAGATTCTAGAGAGAGTTGAGATTGTATCCTATCAGTTGTAGTAACTTCAGAGGTACAGATCTATGTATTATGTCTTCCATGTATTTTAGTTACAGTATTATCACCCAGAACCATCTAATATTGTTCAAAAAGACGACGTTGAGTTGGAGGTTTATGTGTCCTTCAATGTGAATCCTATTCATATCATAGATAGGATCGCAAAGGTTCTCTGAAGCTAGTCAGTTCCTTTAGTACATATACTATGGTATCACATCCATTTATTGGATGAAACATGGGAGCGAGAGGCCAACATGCATGCTCAATGACTAGAGTTATTCTCAGAAATTTCTTGATCAACCTTGAAAGGGAAATTTAGGGTAGAATTTATATAGGTGGGAATTTAAAGATCCCAGGTTTTTAATAAGGCACTAATTCTTCTATTTTCTGTTTAAATCTTATTTAATTTCTCTTTTTGTCTTAGACCCTAAATCCAGGCCTAAGGGCCGATTGGGTTGTTTTGGAATGAGTAAGTAGGAGGATGAAAATAGGTTGCAGTCTAAGTACATGACATGTAACAAAAATACACAAATTTTACTAATTACAGAATTTGTATTGGCTTGGGTAGGATAATTCACAACATGTAATGAGCTTTCCCCAGAAGTAAAAGCACCGTCTTTACATAATGTGTAAATTCCTAGGGATCGTTTTTTAAATAAAAAGAATGAACTATTGTTTTTGAAATAAGACCTCATCCACTTACCTTCTATCTTGACTGTGAGTCTTTTTGAAGCCTAAAACTTGGAATTGTTTCCTTTTCATGATTTAAACTCTATTTATTCCACTTTTAGTCTCATTGGATCCATGCCAGTGAGTTCTCTATTCCACTTGCACCGTTCGATTCTTATCTTCCCCTAGATTGAGTTATTTTGGTGTACTATCTTATGCCTTATTTTCAGGGTGTTCATATGTTATTCTAATTTTATTTGATCTGAACCGAATTAGAGGGAGATACTGGATGAGTGTTGCACCACATGGACTTAGTAGGTGGTCTATACCTTTCTCTCAAGGATTGTAAATTTATATACACTATTATAGTTGTTCCTAACATCAAACCTTCTGGTGTTTCCCTTAAAATTAATTGAATTTCACTATATAATTTTTTGGGACCATTTTAGGCTTCTAGATAGTACCTTTATGATTTCAACAGGTTGTTATCCCCAACCTAGGCCACCCATGGGGTGTGTATGTTTTTATTTCATAATTTATACCACCCTATTGGGTGAGTGTGAAATCAATACTTTTTTTGGGAGCCTAAATAAATTGAATGATAATTGAATGAATGATTATAAAAAGGTTATATCTACTTTCCATGTGATTACATGATTTTAAATTGATTTAATTACTTAAATGTAAATGTGGAAATGGGCTGTATGGACTCATGAATTTTAAATGGTTATGAAATGATTAATGAATTAGTTGGTGAATTGATAATGGTTTGATATTCCTTGGATGAGTTCCTTGGATCCTGATTCCATTGGATACCATGGATATTTATACTATATGGATTCATTTTTATTATGGTAGTGGATGTATCAGACAATTGTATTGGATCCTGATTCGATGGGATTCCATAGACATTTTTACTCCATGAATCTTGACTATGGTAGTGGATGCCTCAGATATTTCTACTCCTTGGATCATTATTCCTTAGGATTCTAGGGGGCTTACTACACATTATATCTATCTTTCTTAGAATCATATTTGACATGTTTTTTGACATGATCCTTGGACTCCACCCAAGCCTTTACCAATTTTCCATTGAGATGCTCCTAGGAATCGATGAAGATGCCTTAGTCTTCTTTACCATGGATCTGACCCTTTGTGGCCTCACAGTAGATTACATAGCATAGTATGTTGTGGATGTTGACACATGATAATAGGGAATGGCCATTATGGATATTTTTTCTATGATCTATAGCTAGACATAGTTTGATTATTAGATTATAGTTATAAGACTTGAAAGTATCACACATTCTTATGTATTTTTTTATAGTTTCCATTATTATTTGGAACATTAATATTGTTCATAGGGATCCATGCTTGGATTGATAGGATAACATCATCATTTACCCTTTATTTTTATTATTGTTATAAATTTCATATAATCAACACTACATTTGTTTATAATACAATGACTCGAATTTTTATAGACACCATTTGTGGCTGCATACTAAGTGTTATCTCAAACCGTATTCGGGCCAACGTTTGGTACCCAGATTGACATCATGGATAAAGGTATAGACTTTGGAGTGTATCTATAGTTTGATGCTTGATTTTATCATTGCTTAGGAGCAGGGGAGTATAAGACCGATCTAGTCTCAAGATACTATCTGGATATTGTCCTTTTTTTTATATTTTGATACATGTATGGTACTCATTTCTTGTTCCAATGTAGTGATTTCCATTTTTTTATAGATACATGATAGGATAATTATATTTTATATGAAGGATTTTGTATATTTATTATTACAGTCTTCTAAATGATTTATCTTCTATCACTGACTTATATTATACTTACTATATTTAATTATATGTTTACCCCACTATGTTATACTCTCACATGAGGGAATATTCTCCCCTCTAAAAAAATATATCCCCTTGTTTATAGTCAATAACCTCTGACATACGGGGAGGTGTGCTTGAGGCCATGTGATGTACCAGCACAAGCACCATTTAGTGGCTCCTAGATCAATACATTATAATTTTAGGATAATTTTAAAATATAATTAGTTACTTTTAAAATAAAAAATATCCAATTATGGTTTTTAATTAAATTTTATATATTAATTTAGTATTAAAAAAAATTTATAATTGAAAAATGCATTTATCGAAAATATAGTTTTCATTACATTTTATCAGATTAATTTTAAATTATATATTAATACTTATATTTTTAGATTATTGAAAAATTTATTAAATATTTATAGTAAGGAGGTTGAAATTTAAAAAATAGGACCCTTATATTTTTGTAAATTATCAATTGTAAACATAGTAAATTTTGTATCATGATAAGGGATAAATTGGGTAATTAATGTCAAAAATAAAATGATATGGACAAAAAAATGATAATAAAACTTTCCATGTTTTTATTGGATGATTAAATCTCATCTAATATCAATAATTATCATATATATATATATATATTTCATATTGAAATGATTTGAAACATTATAATATTTATGTCTATTTAAATTAATAAAAAACTCACACTCTTTCTTTTAATATCTATAATATTTTTAAAATAAGGATAAATAGAGGCTATGTTTATTTATAAATAGTCATTTTAATTAAAAGTTATTATTTATCATGGAAATACATTTTTATTTTTTATTTAAGAAATAATTAACTTAAAATATTATGTAATGTTGTTTAAATAATTACTAATTTAATAGAAAAATAAAATATATGAGTTTAATTATTTTAAAACATAATATTACATGAATGATTCATTGTGTTCCATGATTTTTGTAGAGAATCATGACTTATTTGAGGGGATTGGTTTCATTTTATTGGAATTACATTATTTTCTTGTATTTTAATTACTCAAATTAAAGTAATAGTTCAAAAATTAACATCAATGATATTTTAAAATATATATTATTTTATTAATTTATTTAGTAATAAGTGAATACAATATTTTTTTACCATAAACATTTTCAATTTATAGGATATTTTCCCTTTTAATGTAACTATATTATCCCTTTAAGAGTAAATACATTATTATCATCAAAATCCTCAAAATGGTTAGTGAAGGGTTAAAACAAAAATATAAGGGTAAACATGTAACATCGTTGACCCAAAATCCTCTAAAATGGTGACAAATGATGGGACTCTAAAAGACCTCAAGCACGCCTCCCTATATAGTAGAGGTTGCTAATTAATAGTGAGGGTCTAATAGATCACATGGGGAGACTACACCCTCTTTACCAGAGTAAGACACAATGAATAACTTATAAAAATAAAGGAATGATAAGAAATAACTGAAAACATGCATTATAAACCAACTCCCAAAAATGGTACAACCACAACCTGATAATAAGCATTCTATATCATGCTAATAGTTCGGAAAGTGAGAAAAAACAAAAATAAATAAAACTAGTTGAATACCCAATTAGGTCCTAACTCCAAGTCCAGATCCCCAACCATACACATCCCACACCCAAATAAACTCCCTAAAATTGTGCCTTTACAGTTGTCCTAACCTAAAACCATGAAATCTTCTAGGGTACCCAATTACAAACTAATCTGGGTGTCAGTACAACTCAGTAGGCCAACACTGATGGTGTCTAGTGAATATCCAATCTATATAGGTAGTGCATGCAAGTACCAAATAAATGATAAGGTAAAAAGTGACATATCAGGTTCCATTAGTTAAAAATATTCAAATTAAACCTTTTTAATCACTAAAACCATTTTCATTACTTATTCCCTAGGCTAGGTATTTACATCACTTACACAACGGCCTAAGCTGATCAATTACCAGGGATAAGGGGATAAGGCATGTTCCCTATAACACTATGGTAAAACATTTCATAAACAAATACATCACACTTACCTTGGAGCCTCACTGTAGGTAGTTTCATCAAATGAAACCATTAGAGTTATAGAGACTCAGTCCCCTTCCCTAACCCCTGTATTATAGGGGTGGGGTTTAGATCCTCAATCTATCCCAAAACATGGTAATATAAACTCATGTCCAATATCCCAAGACAACCAATCCATGTTCACATTCTTATTTATCCATTAACCATATATACCAAATAAAAAAATTCTCAAAATATATAAATAACATTTTAAATTCACTTTTAATTCGTCACATAAATAATATCATCATGACAGAACCCTTTATCACATTTACCATTTATATCATATAACCCATTTAACCAATTTCCCATTTAATACCTTAACCCATTTTACATGTTCCAAAATTCTCATACATTAATCCATTTATCATAATTCATCAATTAACATGCATTATCCCAATTATACAATTCAATTAAAAATTTGAAATTAATTTTACACATTCATTTTCTTCAATTTAATATTTTTGTACATTTATCCATACAATCCATTATTCCTTAGAATCAACTAGACACAAATACCATTAGCACCTATTTATAATTTGAACCAACATTTCAACACATTTATCATGGGATATATTCAATATAGGAGAACATTAATATTAACATTACCATTTTCCATGTTCCAGAATATTGGTACACTTCATGGGTGGCCTTAAATGGTCTAAGAAATCTCAATGTATCCCATGGTGATCATGAGGTGTCTAAATCATCATTTAGCACACTGTTTTACCAAATATTACTAATGAATGAAAACAAAAACATGAGAGAGCCAATAACTCAACCACACATTCACAAATAGAAAATGTGACCATGGGATATATCTTATCGACCACCAACCTCGAATTTGGAGATGCACTAATGCTTAACCTCAACCATAGATATGGATTCAAGTACCCATTGATGAGCCAATATAATATCCACTAGAAAAATTGGGTTTTAGAGATTCAGAAGGAGAACAGTAGAACTAAAATCCATAATCTAGAAAACAGAAGAAAATGAGAGTTAGACCTACCCAAATCTTCAATATGCAACAAAAGACACTCCAAATGGATTAGAATTTATGGATTTTGATCCTTGGGAATATTTTGGGACATTGGTTAATCATTATGAATACTGGAGAAGAAATGAGGGGAGAAATTAGGGTGGATACATAAAATATAGTGGTGGGGGATTGTAATTCCAAACTTTTTAATGGGGTGCATAGTTTTCCAAAATATGCACCATCTCAATTCCTGAATCTGTCCAAGAGGTGTCCAAGTTGCACATTTACTTGGGAATACTGCATGTTTTGAATAATCTTATGCCAACCATGAAGAATGAATCTATCCAAGGTCACACAATTGGCCTTTCCCCCATGCATGATTTACTCTAACTATGTTCTAACCATGCAACATGAATTGGATGTCGGAATTCCCCTTTATATCATATCCCAAACCCTCAAAACACCCCAATATTATCCATAAACCCATTAAATAATAAATTTGACAACTTTAATGGATTTAATCCAAAATTTAAACAAAAATATACCTCCATGATTTCCATGATCGTACACCCTCTCCACCATAAAATGGATCATCCTCGAGCTTCACTTAAATGCATCACTGAACTTTCAATGAAAAGAGATTTGGGAACTGTGCATGAATATATAACTCTCTCTCCCAAATTTCTTCATGAACCGCACCATGATACCACAAAACATGAACCAAAGTAACAATCTTATCCCACATGACATGTAACAACCTGAATCCAGAGCCACATAACTGGTGCCCCATACCCGGTTCGCCACATGACTTCAAGCGTGTTTCCCCAAATGCCAGAGGCTGCCGACTTGTAGCAAGGGAATTGGTGAGTCTGTGGGGAAACTATGCCCTCATTTGGTAAAGTATACAGTGGAAGAATAAACATAAACAATAGCAGAAGTAGTAAACAACATACAACAACCGAACAAAAAGTCGAAGCAATATCTGATATAATAATGATGCAGAATGGTACATGTATCTATGGAAAGCATTAAACAAAACAACGTGCTGAAATACAACTAAAACCAAAGTACTAAACGTAAATATTAACTACAACAACATTGCGATCCGAAGCCCGGTCCCACTCTCTCCATCCCCAACCAGAAATCAAGTACCTGAGGTAGAAGGACCACAATCCCTATCTACACCTACAACCATATAATCAGTTTGGGCCTAAAATCAGGACCCAAACAGGGTGTGAGACTAATCCCAGTAGGCAAACACCACAAGATTTGTTCCCTACTGTCAGTGAGTAATATAGAAAAAGTAATGTAAAACGAGTACAGTAATGGAATAATAGTACACCAGTAAATAATCCTACCAATTGCCATTCACATTTATTTAATTAAACAACCAGGGAAAACTATCAAAGCTCTCTATTCCTAGGTAAAGCAAGTAACACAACAGGTATCTCAAAAGACTACCTAAACACAAGTAGTAAAAAACCCCTAGCTTGTTCTTTGGCTGGGTGTAATCGTCACAACCAACCATAAAAAATTCACACTGACTCTCTGGGTGGCTCAACTAGCAGACCCCTATAATTTAGTAATCAAACAAGGCACAAACACTCTAGGAAGCTCTCACGTCAATTCCCCTATGGTCTTTCAAAAATAGCTACAGACTCTCTGAGGAAGCACTTACGTCTAATTCGTCATGTGGTCTTGATGAATGTGTAAACTAAGAACACTCTTGGGAAGCACAGAGTTTTTTTCCTGTAGGTCCTGCATACGAAACTAAAACCAACATACCCTCTAGGGATGCACTTAATCATCTATTCTCTCTTTGATCTCTCGCACCAGGTTCTGACAGCCCTGAGCAGTTCAGTCGTTCATAATTGATTGTCAGCAGCCCCAAGTAATTTCAACAACTACTTGGAAAATAGCTACCATGCATCAAAAGAATTTGAACAGCCGGAAACACGTGCAATCAGTTAGAACAAGTAAACTAGAAATTGCAATAGGGTTTGCCTCACAGGAAACGGTGTTGAAAGGTGATAAACAACCAAACAGGGAGAAAAACACCCATGGGGTGATCCTCAAACATGAAACCAAGCATAAATTATCAACATTTAATCATAAGCTAACAAGAAATCTAGGGAAAAAAACAATAGGATCAAAAACCTAAACCCGGGATACCCGATACATGGGTATCCGACACTTTTGCAACCAAAACTCAAAGAACTTCCACGTAGGACAACAATCCACCTACCTCGATCCTCGAAGATCGATATACTTGAACCTCGGCCCGTGAATCATCCTAGAATGAAGTAGATCTACAAAAACATCTAAAACATTCATCCTCAGATAACTCAAACAAGAGGAAGAATCAGGAAATGAGGCCGATGATGAACCAAGAACTTACCGCTACAATTATTCTGCAATCGATGGAGTTTGATTCGGACAACCGGTGATAGATCGGTGGATCCAAGAAGAATTGGCCTACTTGGATGCTCTCGACATAATTATGTGGAGAAGAAGACATTTATGAGTATTAGGCGCGACCCCGGTCTGATTAGTGAAATAAAAAGAAAGTACACAACGTGTACTTTTAGAGTACACGACATGTACTTGGTTTTTTCATACTCCGCTTTAAGAGACCGCCACATCATCGCTACACACCGTGTGTGTGGCCCGAACACGGTCAACACATGGCTTCGAGCGGTAGTGGGGTACACGACGGGTACTTATAAAGTACACGGCATGTACTTTGAAAATTTCCAGATTCTCCATTTTCCTTAAAAATCCTATAAAAGAGATCCATACCTGAAACTGAAGATCTGGGTTCTTAAAAACTTCCACCCTTAAATAAATTCATCCCTGAATTTCCCTAAAAAGGCGTAGAAGATGAAACCTCGAACAACTCTGGCCACTGTGATCGCATATCAGCCTCCCTCTCCAAAGTCTCGTCCTGTATACGGGAGTGCTTCCATAACACCCGTACCAGAGGAACATACCATCCACTGAGTACTTTATAACTACGATCAACAATCCTAATAGGATGCTCCTCGAAAGATGCATCCTACTCCAACTCAACCTCATCGGGTTGAAAAACATGAGACATGCCTAAGAAATACCATCGAAGCTGAGAAACATGAAAGACGTCGTGCATAGCCAGGTACCTCTAAGGTAACTACAACCTGTAAGAAACCAGCCCGACTCTCTCTAGAATCACAAACGGCCCGATGTATCTCAGTGAAAGTTTTCCCTGTCTCCTAATCCTCTTATGTCCAAACCTCATGGTAACACGCAGGAAAACCTGGTCTCCAACCTTGAACTCCAAAGGTCGTCTCCGCTGATCAGCATACGACTTCTGCCAAGACAGTGTAGTATCCATTCTCTTCCGAATCAAATCTATCTGCTCTGAGGTCTCCTGAACAAGACGATGTCCCAACAAAGCTTCATCTCCTACCTCCAGCCAGCATAAAGGTGATCGACATGGCCTACCATACAAATCCTTGTAAGGTTCCATCTGAATAGTTACCTGAAAACTATTTTTTAGGCGAACTCCAGCAGAGGGATATGCTTCTCACAAGTACTTCCAAAGTCAAGAATGCAAGCTCGGAGCATATCCTCAAGCACCTAGATCATACGCTCAGACTGGCCATCAGTCTGGGGATGGTATGATGTACTCAAAAGTACCTGTGTACCCAAAGCCCTCTGTAGCCCCTTCCAGAATTGCGAAGTAAAACGCGCATCCCTGTTTGAAACAATGGATTGTGGAACTCCATGCAGACATACAATCTCTTGGATGTACAACTGCCCAGCTCATCAACACTGAAGGTCTCCTTGATTGGAAACAAGTGTGCAACCTTCATGAGCCTGTCCACTACAACCAAAACTGCATCATTTCCTCAAGGCAATCGTGGTAACCCTATTATGAAGTCCATCACGACGTCATTCCATTTCCACTCAAGGATGGGTAACTGTTGTAAAAGCTATGCTGGTTGATGATGCTCTGCCTTCACCTGCTGACAGGTGGAACACCACATAACAAAACCAGAACATCCTTCTTCATACCTGGCCACCAATACTGACAGTGTAAGTCTCGTTACATTTTTGTGACACCAGGATGAACTTCCCAAGATGAAGCATGAAAATCCTGCATTAGCTCCTCATGTATGTCCACTGAAACCCATACGCGGCCATGAAAACATAGCACCTCATCATCACCCACTTTCCACCCCGGAGTAGGGTCTCCATCTGACACACCCTCCCATAGGACTAGGCCTTTTGGGTCTGATAGCTGCCTTATTCGAATTCGATCTAAAAGAGTAGAGGTAACAGCTACAGAAGAAAGAACTGTTTGTCCCTTTCTATCATGCACCTCCAAATGCATCTCAGAGAACGGAGCCATAAGCTGCCACTCGCTGCTGGCCTCCTGAACTGCCAGTAACTGAGTCCTCCTACTCAGTGCGTCAGCCCCAACATTGCCTTTCCCAGGCGTATATGCAAGCTAGAAGTTGAAATAATTTATGTACTCAAACCACCTCTACTATCTCAGATTTAAGTCATGCTATGTGAATATATACCTGAGGATCTTATGATCAGTATATACCACAAAATTCTCTCTCATGAGATAGTGCCTCCAACAACGCTAAGTATGAACAACCGCATCTAACTCCAGGTCGTGCGTAGGATAGTTCTTCTCATGGGGCCTCAACTGCCGAGATCCGTACACAAAAACTCGATCCTTCTGCATATGAACTGATCCAAACCTGATGCCGGATGCATCACAGAAAACTATATAACTACTGCCCAGATTTGGCAGAACTAGAATCGATGCTGAGGTCAATCTCTCCATCAGCTTCTAGAAGGCTAAATCGCATGCTTCTGACCAATCGTACTTCACACCTTTCTTAGTCAAGCCCGTCAACAGTGTATCTAATCATGACAAGTCCGACATAAAAATCCTGTAATAATCAGCTAGTCCCAAGAAACTTCGTACCTCAAAGACATTCTTCGGCAGCTCCCATATAACTACTACCCTCACCTTCTCTAGGTATACTGATACTCCTGTCTCTGAAATGACATGACCTAATAAGTGAATCTCATCCATCCAGAAGTGGAAATTTGAGAAAATAGCATATAACTGATTCTCTCTCATTGTACTCAATATGATCTCAAGATGGGTAGCATGGTCGTGTCGAGTGTGAGAGTACACCAAGATATCATCCACAAAGACAATGATGAAAGAGTCCATGTAAGGATGGAAAACTCTGTTCATCAGCACCATGAAAACTGCCGGTGCATTCGTGAGACCAAACGTCATAACCAGATACTCGTACAGACCATACCTACTTTGGAAAGATGTGAGAGGTATATCAGATGGTCTGACTTGCAAATGATGATAGCAGGATCTCAAGTCGATCTTCGAGAATACCCTGGCTCCTCGAAACTGATCAAAAAGATCATCAATCATCGGCAACGTGTATCGGTTCTTGACCACCAACTGGTTCTGCTTCTGATAGTCCACACAAAGCTATAAGGTACCATCCGCCTTCTTTGCAAACAACACAGGGGAACCCCAAGGGGAAGTACTGGGTCAGATAAAACCCTTCGCCTATAACTCCTCCAACTACTTGTTGAGCTCTTGCAACTCGGGCATAGCCGTCCTATAAGGAGGTATGGATACCGTTGTTTCTCCGGGCACAATCTCAATAGGAATTCTACGTCACGCTCCGAAGGCAACCCTGAAAAGTATTCTGTAAAGACAACCGGAAAACGGTCAACTACCGAAGGGAAGTCCATCTGAGAAGTCCCCTGATCATCTAGATATAAACTAGAAATCTGGGCTGTAACACTGCCCAACCCATGATGCTCTGGTCCAGCTCTGCTCGCCTAGAAATCCCATTCGCCATTGGGAAGAAAATTCCCGCCCTCTGGTGATGTGAAACTCACCCTACGGTGATAAAAATCGACAAAGTCCTGGAAAGGAACTAGCCTGTCCATTTTGAGAATGACATAATAACTCATCATCTCAAGGACACAAACATCCCACAAGAAGTGACACCCACCAACATCAAGGGGGCACTCCTTGAACTGACACACACTGATAGTTCTATGTCCCAAAGGAGTGTCTAGTGCCAACGTATCCTCAGAAGTAAAGACAGTAAGTCTAAGGCTCTTCATAGTGTGCACAGAAATAAATATTTGAGAAGCTACAGTATCAAAAAGTGTAGAAGATAAAACTGAATATACTAAGATCGTACCTCGTTCTATGGAAGGTCCAGCATCCTGCTCCCGATGAATCTGCTCAACCGCAAACGTCTGGTCCGTACCGCGGCCCTGTGTAGCAGCCTGATATCCCTGAGATGATCCTCCCTGAGCCTGACCACTGCGTCTGTGACCTCTACCCTGTCCTGAATGACCTGAAGAACTCCAGCCCCCAGTCTGTTGTAGAACTGGTAATCCTACTCTTGTACGATGAGTATAAACCGATCCTCTCTCACTAGCTGCTGGAAGAAGAACCCTACAAAAACGCTACAGATGACCCATCTTACCGCAAGCTTGGCACTCCACTGTATCTCTCAGGCACTGAGGATTATTATCCCTACTCTATCCACACTGATAGCACACCACCTGGTTTCCAGAAGAAATATCCCGTCTTCCAGAAGAATTACCTCGCTTCCTCGAGTCACCTTGAGTAGACTCTCAATGGCGTTTCCAACTGTCAGTATGTAATGAATCAACCTTGGATACTGAACCACCCTGGTCAACAGCTCCATTCTCCCTCATATTTCAATCGGTGATCAGCACCTGGTTGACTATCAGAGTAATAGAAGTCAACTAGAAGTCATTCACCTGTGATCTGATCTCTGGCTTGAGGCCTTCCTCATACTTCCTTTCCAAAAACAGCTCGTCATTTCCTAGAACGGGAGTGAAACGCTGTAACTCAGTGAATCGAGAGGAATACTCTATAATCGAAAGAGTACCCAGCTATAGGTTCAGGAACTCTCTGGCTCTGTCGACCCTCATCGTCGCCAGGTAGAAGTAGTCGTAGAACGTACGCTAGAACTCATCCCAAGCCATAGTTCGTTAGAGCCCTGCCTGCGAGACTACATCCCACCACCTCTTGGCAGAATCTCGCTGCATGTAAGTCACGAGCTTCACCCTTCTGTCTGGGGGTGTCTCCAAATGCTCGAAATTAGTCTGCATGGCTTCCATCCATGACTCTATAGCTTGAGGTCCTCCATCCCCTGTGAAAGTGGGAGGATGCTTCTACTAGAAGACTCGCGTCAACTCTTCCATAGACGGGGTGGGATGATGAGCCCCCTCGAAGGTATGCATGAACCTCATGAAACTCTCTCTGAACTAAGCATCGACACCTGTGTCTGGAATCACTGCAGGTGCCATGTCCGGAATGATCGGCAGAACTACATATAGTCCCTGGTCTGTCGTATCAGGTGTACGGTCCCTACCTGGTTCCTGGAATGCAACGGGAGGATGTCTTGGTGCCATAGCTCTGAGAAAACAAAAGCAAAAATCAGATCAGCATTAAAAAATACCGAGAACACAATAGTACAAAATGAGACCGGGGAAGGAAAACACACAAGTTTACAAAACATGACTACACAGTGTGTATAAAAACCACACAACGTCCCTTCTTAAGACACTAAAATGGGCGTGTACCCCTACCCTATAGGTCATGTAACACCTCAAACTACACGGCATGTTGACCCCACAAACGGCATGTACATGAAACTATTCCCCTACCCGAGTCTCTTTACACGACTAACCCACCTGATCTGACTTACCCGAGACTAGAAGGCGTGTTCTAAACAAACATGGCATGTACTAGAAAAGGCTTCGGTGGCTCATGTTGTCAAATACACAGCCGTCTACACGGCTGAACATTACACGGCGTGTTCCGAACAAACACGACATGTATAGTTGAAGGGGAAAATGTCCCGTGTTGTTCATGACATGGCCGGGTACCTGAACGAGACTACACGACGTGTTCCGAAAACAACACGGCATGTCTAAGAGAAGGTAACGCCGACCCGTGTTGCTTGTGACATGACTGGGTACCTGTACAGGATTACACGACGTGTTCCTTTATAACACGGCGTGTTCTACTCGAGCTTCCCCGAACCGTGTTGTTAGTGACACGGCTGGGTACAAGGCTCCGAACTACACGTCGTGTACCTACAGTACACAGCGTGTTTCCGAAGAGTATCCACAACCCTGTGTTTCTGTTCACATAGTTAGTAACACTGTTTTTTTAAAAAAAAAACTACACGGCATGTATCAATAAGTACACACCTTGTATTCTGGGTTTTCCGGGCAGTAGCTTAGAAACTGCACTGAACACCCGAAATATTAAAAAAAACAAGCATCTATGTGCCAAATTATGATCCTTGGGGGCCCATACTCCCCACGAATCTAAGCTGGGCATCATCACAATGCATATAACAAGTAAACAACATAACAATCCAATGATCCACCAAATTATGATCCTTGAGGTCCCATAACACCTCTAAGACCAGAGCATAGTGTCCATGCTAAATAGGCTGTAAAATAAACAATACTCTATCAGCACAACAAGTATGTCTATCACAGAAACTATCACAACAACATGCATAATTTATCAAGGCATCTATCACAACACCATGAAATTCTAAGGCACCCTAGATGGCATGGTAAAATGCATGACATGTGATTTCCTACCCAGTCCACATATGATGCATGAGATGGCACACCCTCATCTCATCGGGTTGCAACAAAATAGAACCACAATCATATAATTATAACAACACAAAACATGTGCATCACCCAACGGTGAAATATAATAAACTGTAACACTTGAAAAAACAAAAAATTCCAATTTCGAGGTAATATAGATTTTCCCTCTACAGGGGTTAATTAGTATCGAGCACAATTAAGTACTAACTACCCATTTCTTCCTATCCCTGTATATTGTCGCAAAATAGTAAAGAAACAGAAAAGAAGAAAACTCTTTTGATACCACTTTGTAACGACCCGAATCCGGAGCCACATAACTGGTGCCCCGTACCCAATTCGCCACATGACCTCATGCACATTTCCCCAAATGCTAGAGGCTGCCAACTAGCAGCGAGGGACTTTGTGAGTATGTGTGGAAGCTATTCCCTAATTTGGTAAAGTATACAGAGGAAGAATAAACATAAACAATAGCGGAAGAAGTAAACAACATACAACAACCGAACTAAAAGTCGAACCAATTTATGATATAATAATGATGCAGAATGGTACATGTATCTATGGAAAGAAGTAAACAAAACAACATGATAAAATACCACTGAAACCAAAGTACAAAATGTAAATAGTAACTCCAACAACATCGGCAAGCAAAGCCCGGTCCCACGCTCTCCAGCTCCAACCATCAATCAAGTACCAAAGGTAGAAGGAACACAATCCCTATGTACACCTGAAACCATATAATCTATTTGGGCCGAAAAGCAGGTCCCAAATAGGGTGTGAGACTAATCCCTGTAGGCAACCACCACAATATTTGTGCCCTACTGTCAGTGAGTAATATAGAAAAAGTAAAGTAAAATGAGTACAGTAATAGACTAAGAGTACACCAGTAAATAATCCTACCAATTACAATTCACATTTATTTAATTATAAAACCAGGGAAAACTAGCAAATCTCTCTATTCCAAGGTAAAGAAAGTAACACATTAGGTATCTCAAGAGACTACCTAAACAAAAGTAGTACAAAACCCAAGCTTGTTCTTTGGCTCGGTGGACTCGTCTCAACCAACCATAAAAAATTCACACTGACTCTCTGGGTGGATCAACTAGAAGACCCCTATAGTCCAGTAATCAAACAAGGCACAAACACTCTGGGAGGCTCTCACGTTAATTCCCCTATGGTCTTGCAATGATAGATACATACTCTCTGAGAAAGTAGTTACTTCTAATTCTTCCTGTGGTCTTTATGCGCGTGTAAACTAAGAACACTCTTGGGAAGCACAAAGTCCTATTCCCGTAGGTCCTGCATATGAAACTAAAACCAATAGACCCTCTAGAGAAGAACTTAATCATCTATTCCCTCTTTGATCTCCCGCACCAGGTTCTCACATCCCTGAGCAGTCCAGTCCTTCGTAATTGACTGTGAGCAGCCCTAAGTATGTTCAACAACTACTTGGCTAAAAGCTACCATGCTTCAAAAGCACTTGAACAGCAAGCAACACATGAAAATAGTTAGAACATGTAAAATAGCAATTGCAATAGGGTTTACCTCATAAGAAACGGTGCCGAAAGGCGATAAACAGCCAAATAGGGAATAAAACACCCATGGGGTAATCCCCAAACATGAAACCAAGCATACATTAGCAACATTAAATCATAACCTAACATGAAATCTAGGGAAAACAAACAATAGGATCAAAATCCTAAACCCAGGATACCCGATACATGGGTATCCGACACTTTTTGCAACCAAAACTCAAAGAACTTCAACGTTGGGAAACAAACCACCTACCTTGATCCTCGAAGATCAATATACATGAACCTTGTCCCGTGAATTGGCCTATAACGGAGTAGATATGCAAAAAAGACTAAAACGTTCAACCTTAGATAACTCACACAAGAGGAAGAATCATGAAACAAGGCCCAACAAGAACCAAGAACTCACTGATGTGATTCTTCTAAAATCGATGGAGTTTGATTCGGACAACCGGTGAAAGATTGGTGTCTCAGAGAAGAATCGGCCTCCTCGGATGCTCTGGAAGGAATTAAGTGGAGGATAAGACGTTTATGAGTATTAGGCGTGACCCCGGTCCGATTAATGAAATAAAAAGAAAGTACACAGTGTGTACTTTTAGAGTACATGACATGTACTTGGTTTTTCCGTACTCCACTTTAAGTGGCCGCCACATCATCCCTACACACCGTGTGTGTGGCCCAAACACGACCAACACACGACTTCGAGTGGAAGAGGGGTACATGGTCTATACTCATAATGTACATGGTGTGTACTATAAAAATTTCCAGATTCTCCATTTTTCCTTAAAAAGATCTTAAAAGTGATTTGTACCTGAAACTAAAGATCTGGGTTATTACATGAAATTCTCACTATGATCCATAATAAGAACTAGATGATCCTCAAAGGATGTATCAACTTAAAGCTCAACATCATTATCATAAATAACATGATATAGGTTAGGGTGATTCTGTAGAAGAAGAGGCACATAAAAAACATCTTACATACCACTATAGCATTGTGCAAGAACCAATCATTATGCCATTGGATTGATTATCTCTCAAACATAAAACATCACCACATAACTGGGCACTAACTTACCTTGTTTCTAAATCTTATGGTGACCCATCCTTGAAGATACCCAAGGAACACATGATCACCTATCATTAAACAAGAGGTCGATGACACCTATATGTATACAACTTCTTCATACTCTGAGCCATATCCATATGTTTTCGAATCAACTAAATCTCTTCCAATGTATCCTACATGAGACAAATTACCAACAACTCTCATTCCCTAGAGTCCATCCAACACAATAGAGATCAACAATACCTACCATAGAAAACCTCAAATGGTTATATCTGAATCATATCTTGGTAACTATTTCTCTAGGAAAACTCAACCAACACTAAATGATTTTCCCATGATCCCCCAAAATATAGGACCCAAGCTCTCAACATGTCCCCTAGTACATTTACAGTATCATAAGACTCTCTGTATATCTGTGGGTGTAAGGCCATACTCTAAAACAACTGGGTACCAAGCACCTTTTGTAAACCCTTTTTGAAGCATGAAGTGAAATGAGGATCATGATCTGAAGAAATATTCTGCAGTATCCTAGACAACCACATTACTTATAGAATATAAAACTCACCCAAATGATCCATGGTGAAAGTATCTTGAATTGGAATGAAATAATCCAGCTTATTCAAATGAACCACAAATACCCAAATGACATCATTATTCCAAGGATTCTTCAGATGATCTATGACGAAATCTATCATTACATCATACAATTTCCATTCTGGAATGGGTAGTGGCTACAAAAAAAATACCTAGACTCAAATTCTTAACCTTCACCAACTGGTAGGTAAGGCACCATACCATGAAATTTTTTACCTCTTTCTTCATCCCAAGAAACCAATATGGCCTATGATGATCACTATACATTGGGGTCAAGCCAGGACACACTTCCGACTTAGATTCATGAAACTCATTCAATAACTCTTCTCACATTCACTTTTTCAAAACAACATGACCAAAACACAAACGACCCGATCATCTCCAATGGTCCAACAATAAGGTGACTCTCCACCTTTAAGGATTTTCTTTAGATCCAAATAACATTTATCCTCATATTGTCTCTCCTTATTGTGGCTCAAAACTGTGTAATCAACTACCATGGATAAAAGGTTCATCTTTCCCTAGATATTATACACCCTTAGATTCATCTCAGCAAACAATTCCATCATTCTCTACTTAGGGATGAATTCCTAAACCACCTAATTGGATTTTACTCTCTCAAAGAATCTACAACTCTATTTCCATTTACATGTGTGTAAATCCACTGGATGTAAAAAAACTATATGTAATAAACCCATATTGACTGAAGAAGATTAAAATAATATTGAGAGAAACTGTACTTATGGATTTTATGATTAGTATACATGGAAAACCATTCACCTAATAAGTAAAGATGCAAATAAAGTGAATTATGAACCCCCAAAACTATCTTGAGATCATGCATAGGGTAATTTATTCCATGAGGCCTCATCTATTGTGAACAATACACCCCAACCCGATAATATTACATCAAAACTTCCCCAAGGACAACACTAGATGCTTCAAAAAAGGGATACCCCTTACTTAGCTCTGGTAAGATCAGAATCGGTGTGGTATTCCAACACATAATTAACTATTGGATAGAATTCTCACATAACCCAAAATATTAAAAATTGATTCAATTATTGGTTAAGACTGAAATTGGTGCCGTTAAATGGTCTAATTCTTTAATAAACCTATGGTAATTTCCAACAAGAACAAAAAAATCTGAACATTAGAAAAATTATTGGGATTACACCAAGAAACAATTTTGTTTACTTTCTTCGGGTCCACGGACATGCCTTTCTATGAGATTACATGACCCATGAAATACACCCCATAAATCTAGAAATGATATTCAGATAGATTGAAATATAGACTATGCTCTCTAAATGTACCCGTGAAGATGTCAAGATGTATTGCATAATCATCACGAGTCTTAGAGTAAATCAAGTTTTCATAAAAAAAAAATAAATAAAAATTGATCTATGTAAGGGTGATAGATTCAATTCATTTTTTCCATATACACTATCAGTGCATTGGTCAACTTTAATCAAATCAAAAAAAACTCATACAACCCAAAACTAATTCTAAAAGTAGTTTGAAACATATTGGAAGGTCTCACCCTCAACTGATGATACCCTAATTTCAAATCAAACATATAAAACACCAATGTTCCTTTCACATAGTCAAAAAGATCATTGATTAAAGTAAGAAGGAATCAGTTCTTAAATTTCATTTGATTCACATTTCTATAATCAACAGTCAACCAGAACAATCCATCAAACTTCTTGAAAAAAAAACTAGAGATCCCCAAGGTGACATTCTTGGAAGAATAAACCCTTTATTCTCTAATTATTCCAACTGAGTTTTAAGATATTGGAGTACATCCAGTTCCACCCTATATGGCAGAATAGAAACTAGTTCTTCTCTTGACAAAAAATAAATTGTGAACTAAACATATCTCTCAAGAAGAAACCCTGAGAGGTCCTCAAATAACACATCTTGAAACCGATCCACCCCCAGAGGAAAGAAAATATATGTTCGGTCTACTAGGTTAGATACCCTGAGAGGGGGGGGGGGGAATCAAGGCATGACATATTAAAATAACTTCCCCTATTTATCTTATCTCGCTATTAATCAAGACTATATTCTCTCTCTTTCATGCAATAAAGTATAATAAAAAACTAAAGCATGCACAAGACACATCAATTTTTACTTGGTTCACCCTCACTAGGCTACGTCCAAGGAGCATACACCAACGATGTGCCGATGTACCAAATCCACTAAAAGGGCACTTCTATTTACAAAGTTTGGGATATATCACTTCTATTCCCAAACACACTACCTTTAAAATGTTTGGGTCAGCTCAATGCTTTCCCAATGGTCACTCCCTGTCTCTCTCTCTCTCTATGGCTCACTGCCGGTGGAGAGAATCACCTTTATCCTCTTCCTTTGCTCACTTCTCTGGAAATGATCCACTCACAGTTTATAGACATGTAGGTCTCTTCATTATCACTAATTAATGCATCCTCTATTGTATGCAGATTCTCTGTTGAAGTCCAACTTTCACCCATAGATGAATCTCACTTTGCACTGAAGGTATCAGGCAATCTTCCAGCTTCCACGCAGCTCTGAATCAATGTTGTACTTCAACCATACTTGGTGCCCTTACCCACATCGGTGCGCATGTCTCGGCACACAAGTTAAAACCGGCGCACATGTTCACCTCAACCACTTGCGCGACGTTAGCTTCATCAACTCCAAACTTGCATGACTCACACCCTTTTACGCCCAAATCAATTTTGGCGCGCAACCATCAACTGTCGTGCTTCTTCAAAACCTGGCATGCAAGTGTCACCTAACCACCTGTGCGACACCCCCTTCTTCAACTCAAAACATGGGAGACTACCTTCCTTTCTCTCCCAAACCACTCTGGACACACAACAAAAAACTGGCACGTAACTTCTACTTGTGCGACCACACCACCTCTTACGCGACCATCACACATGCGCGACGGGAGTTCTGATTTTCTCTAAGTGTTGAACTCTTACTGAATGAGGAGGGGTAGACCTCTATTTATAGGCATTTGGACACCCTGCATGATAGCACACAAGTCTCCTCTCAGCACGCAAGTCACGACGCGCAAGTCTCTGTCGCGCAAGTCACTTGAGTGGCCAACACTAAAACATGGGCGCCCCTTTTCCCTTTTCCATATTTTGATGTTCTGATCTTGAAAAACATATGGCACACATGTTTTCATCTGCATCAAGACAATGGTGTGCAATTACCTTTTCCAAAACCACTTTTCTCCATTTATCCATTTTTAGGCCCAAAAATTTGGCTAACACTGGAAAATGGTGCCACCTTGTATATTCTCTTTTTGTACCACCTCCAGATCATCCATTACTTTTTCGACATTCTTGAATCAAACATGGATCATTAACCACAACCCTTGAACTTGACATGCCACCATGAAATCCCCATTTTCAAGAAATTTGTACGTAATGGTTTTCTTTTTCAACAATCACAACACAAATGTCCACTTTCTCAACAAACATGATCACCTCAAAAATGATTCAATGATGCCTTCAGGGATTTTTTTCCAACAACCTCCCCCTTTGGGTTTGTGGACAACTCTTCCATAAAATGATACATCATTAATTCATCATCCACCACTATACTATCAAAATTCCGATAGTGATCAATGATTTACTCAACACATACTCTAAGCCCACATGAGCAATGCTCGACATGAGAAACAAGAGTAAATGAAAAGTTCATCAATGAATCACTTCAACTATGACACCCACTGTTGACACCAAACTGATACCAATTTTTGGAAATATTCTTACCGCATTCCAACACCATTCTTATTCTTTTATCACAAACCCCAGATGTCGTGATACCTATTCTTTGATCAATCACTTCTAGCATCGTCAGATTTAAAACTCCCCCTATCTGGATGCCCCACCTGTCAGCTTTGCCTTATATTTGTCATGAATTGTCAAATAGCCACACTGTCTCCCCCTTGAACAATCACTATTTTCTCCCTCTTTTTCAACGAAACCAAGGGTCACTCCTTTGTGGTCTGTAAGAGAGTAGAGAACACATATCAACACATTAGGGAAAAAGAAATCTTACCTCGAGGAGAAGGGGGTTCCACATACACACTCTTTTACGTTCGGGGAGTTGAATGAACTCACAGAGCCAGTCGATGTCTTTCAAACTCTTCCTTGGATAAGGCCTTTATTAGAATATCTACAACCTGTACCTATGTAGGCACATACTCCAACATCACAAGCCCTTGCTCTACCTTCTCCTTGATAAAATGATATTTTATCTCAATGTGCATTGTCGTTTAGTGATGAAGTATATTTTTTCTAAGATTGATAGCACTTGAGTTATCAAACTGGATTTCGATCAGTGACTTCACTTCAACTCCCATATCTTCAAGCTGCTGCTTCATCTATAATAACGGTGTGCAGGCTTGAGTGGCTTCAATATACTCAGCTTCTGCGGTTCTTAATCAAATGAAATCCTGCTTTTTTTCTTAACTAAGAAATACATAGTCCACCATGATAGAATGCACCTCTAGATGTTGATTTCCTATCATCCGCTGAATCGGCCCAATTGGTAACAGAATATCCCAATAACTCTGTCTGAGATTTGTCATTATATGTCAAGACGATATCCACCGTGCCCTTGATATACCAAAGTATTCTTTTCTCTGTAAGCATGTTTCTTTACATGGGATTACTATTATATATTGCTTCTTGGCATGTGGAAAAAACAATATCAGGCCTTGTTGTAGTCAAGTACAACAAACTTCTAATAATTTTGTTTTATTTTGTGATATTAACTGCCTCACCATCCACATCATTTGATAATATCATCCAGGTAGAAACTATAGTCTTTATCTCCTTGGAATTACCCATTACAAACCATCTTAGAATCTCCTTGGTGTATTTGGATTGAGAAATTAAAGTTCCATTCCCTCCTTGCATCACCTGTAGACCAAGGAAGAACTTTATCTCTCTAATCATTGATATTTCAAACTCAGTTTTCATGAAATCATAAAACTGTCTACACTGAGCTTCATTTGATCCGCCAAATATTATGTCATCGACATAAACCAACACCATCATCCTTTGATTACTATCGTCACTGAAATAGACATTGTAACCAACTCCCCCAGGTTGGAAACCAAGATTCTTCAAGTACTGATCAACCATTGAGTACCATGCTCTTGGTGCTTGTTTCGGCCCATAAAACACCTTCTTTAGTCTACAAACCTTGTTCTCATCCTCATGAATGAGAAAACCATCTGGCTTCTCAATATACACCTCATCTTCCAGAACTACCTTAAAGAATGCAGATTTGACATCCATCTGGAACTCTTTTAACTTCCTTTGCACTGCAATTTCTAGGAATAATCTGATTGTCTCCAACCATGCTACCAATGAAATTTTCTCATCAACATCTATTCCCTATATCTGGGAGTATGCATTTCGCACTAGTCGTGCTTTGTTTTGAATCACTACACCATCTTCATTCATCGTGTTGCGATAGAGCCATTTAGCCTCTATGACATTCTTATCTGCTGGTCTCGAAACAGTCTTTCATGTCTGGTTCTTCTCAATCTGATCAAGCTCTTCATTCATACCCTGAACCCAGTTTTCATCTTCAGCTGCATCAGCAAAGCATTTCGGCTCTACCTGAGATAAGATAGATGTCTTCTACAGTGACTTCATTCTTCTTGTCTGAACTGGAGCTGTCTGATCACCAATGATATTCTGCCTATTTATTTCAGCTCAACTCTTTGGCTTCCTTGCAGACACAAAATTGACACTTTCTTCTTCATCATCAGTGTCTTCTTCTAAGTCAGCATCTTCTACTTCTTCTCCTCCTGTGTTATTTTCCTCTTCCTCACTTTCATCAAGAAACTACTCACTGTGAAGTTGGATATTCTCTTCATTTTCCACAATAGTGATGTCATTGGTCTTTATTACATTTCCCAGCCTCTTGTTAAAGCATTTTTAGGCTTTTGTTTTTCCTGGGTAGCCTAGGAATATTCCCTCATCTCCACGTGATTAAAACATCCTATGCTTTTCTTTGTTGAGAATGAAGCACTTACTTCCAAATATTCGAAAGTATTTCACTATTGGCTTCTTTTCATACCACATTTTATAAACAGTCTTTCCTTCCATTAGACACAATAGATCCCTAATAGAAATGTAGACTGATGTCAATACTGCTTCCTTCCAAAACTTCTCTGGTGGTTCTTTTTCTATAAGCTTGGTTCTGCCCATATTGTTGATGATCCGATTTCTCCTTTCAACCACTCCATTCTATTGGAGTGTTCTTACTAAGGAAACTTGATGCCTTATCCCATAATTCTATAGATACTCTTCCACCTGAATGTTGGTGAATTCTGTACCATTGTCTGTATGAATCTTCAGAATTTTCTATCCAAGCATCCTTTCAGATTCCCTTCAGTATTGTTTTAAGCATTTGATCACATCAGACTTATGGAAAATAAAAAATACCCATGCCATTCTGCTATATTTTGCAATTAAAAGAACATAATACCTCTTCCTATCAATGTATCTTGGTGAAATAGGTCCACAGACATCAGCATATACCAATTCAAGCAATCTTGTCGACTTATTTTCCTTTGCTTTGTACATTTTTATGATGATCTTCCCTTATTGACAGGAATCACATGAATTTTTATGATCATGTGATATCTTAGGGAGGCCTCTTGCTACCTCACACTTTACCAGATCTTCCAGGGATAGTTGGAAAAGATGACCAAGTCGTTTATGCCACAACTTGTTTTATTCCTCTCTAGATAGAAAACACATATCTTCTTCTCCACTTACCAGGTATATATTTACCTTTTTTCTTTTTCCATATAGAACAACTGATCCATCTCTTCCTTTGAGAACACACATCTTCTTAGTAAACCATATAGAATGTCCCGAGTCACATAGTTGACTGACGCTGAGAAAATTGTGAATGAGGCCTTCTACTACTAAGACATTAGCACGTCTAATCTCTTTGCCCCCAAACTTGTCCTTTCCTGAGCCAATAATCTTCAGGCCTTCATCATTTTCAAACATGAAAACTTCTTCTTTGTCAGATTTTATGCTTGTAACAAGATCCTTGTTACCTGTCATGTGAGATGTGCAACCACTATCAAGGATCCACACACCAGATGTATCTGATGCTTTAAGGGAAATTTTTGTCCCTAATGTCTTCTCATCCTTCTTCTTCATGGTCTTAATTTTTGCCTTCACACTTGGAATGGATATAGACTTCTGTTCTTTCTCAGAGTATGATGGACCAGCTTCATCCTGCAAATGTGAAAATCTATTTTGTGTTTTCAAATCATTTGTTGGTTCATTGATCTACTATTTGTGAACATTTTAGTTATTCTTTGGCGCATTACTTTGTATGGTAGAAGTGAAGTACCTAGCCATGTGTCTGAATCCTCCACACCAAAAACAGTGTCCTTTGAAATATTTTCAAGAGAACCGTATTCTGTTTGACTACAACATTTGTTCTTGTGCCCTTCGATATCTCTTGGCTATGGAACACACATACTCTAAATGTACCATATTTCCACAACATTAAAACATGATATTCGGTGCATTCCTTTGTCTGTCTTGTGCACAATGATTTTCCCCTTGGGATCTATGAATATTCTGATTCTTCCTTATGCCCCAATCAACCTTCAATCTCAGAGTGGGTGCTTGTGGTCTGACCTCAATTTTCACTGATTTTTTATTTTCGGTCAAGTCCGGAATCCAAATTAGCATCTGAGCCTGATTGTTGCTTATTTCCTGTGGAACTACTAGCCTCCTATTTCATCTTTTATTTCCTCTAAAATACCTTCTTTTCGGATATCACATTGAGGATCAATATTTTTTCTTGATCCTTCACTTTTCATCGTAGACTGACCACTTCTTGATCATGTTATTCGATACACTTGACTTGATCTTTCACTTTTCTATTCAAGCCATCGTTATCACTTTTCTGTTCTTCAATCTTGATCTTGTACTCACTAACTGATTCTGAGTTCTCTGGTGTTGATAACTTGAGTTTCTCAATTTCTTCCATCAACATAGAATTCTCTTCTTCCTGCTGCTTCATATAGAGTTTGGCATCATGAACAACTTTGTTTGCTTTCTTTGTTTTGGCTCTCTAAACATCTACCTCATCAAGAGCTGCCTCTAACTCAGCTTGCATATATATTCTACCTTTAACTTCTTCTTATTCATCATCACCTTCGTTTTCGTTCTTCTCTTGAGAACTACCGATGACTTCCACTATAGAATTTTCCCCACGGTGTTTACAATTTTCAATCTCCTCCACCTCTTCATCCTCAGACTCATCTGAACTATGTATTTCTTGTGAAAGAAGATTCTTCTACTTGATGAAATTTCTCTTGAACTGCTTATTTCATTTCACATAGGCTGACGATATCTCTATGGTAATTTCAACTTCATCTTCATCATTTTCTTCTTGAAACTTTTTGGGGCACCTTCAGCAAGATGGCCAAACATTCCACATCAAAAGCAAGCAAGTGGAAGTTTCCCTTTGAACCTTCCTTTTCCTCTATGACGATTTGCAGAGAGGAATGACATTACCTCATCTGTCTCTTCTTCCTCCTGAGAATCTTCAATGGCGATCTTCTTCATGGCATTAAATTCCACTTCTTTAGATTTTCCCTTTTCCGCAACATCATTATCCTCATTTCTCATTTCATATGCAACAAGGGTGTTGTGCAGGTTACCCAATGTCTGCTCTTTCAGGTCATTATATTCTTAGACCAAACTTTTGGATTGAACCGAGGTGGAAGTTTCCTCAAGATGTTCTTCACAATATTTATGTCTTCAATAAATTCTCCAAGTCCTCGCATGTCTTCCACTACAACATTTACCCTGTCGAAGAATGCATCAACAGACTCATTTGGGTTCATTCTCAGATCTTCATACTTGTTCCACAACACTTGCAGCTTTGCCTCTCTGACCTTTGTATCCCCTTCATATATATTTAATAGCTTTTCCCACATCGAATGTGGCGTTTTTCATGACATCACCTTTGTATAGACAGGATTGTATAGGGCTCCCCCTAAGTCATTAATTCCTTTGGCATCTGCATCCAACTCTCTACCTTCAGCCTCTGATAATGCACCACTTTTGATATCAGCTGTTATTCCATGCATTGCTGTTGTGAACACATCAATTCCTAGTGATAGAAAGTAGTATTACATCTGATTTTTCCATTGTTGAAAATTATTCCCTTCAAAGATCGGAATCCCTTTATGATTTGTGACCACCATTTGAGAGAGAACCACTGATATTAACCTTTCGCTCTAATACCAATTGTTAGGTCCACTAGGTTAGATACCCAGATAGTGGGGGGGTGAATCAGGGTATGACATATTAAAACAACTGCCCCTATTGATCTTGTCTCACTGTTAGGAAAGACTCTCTTCTCTCTCTTTCCTATAGTAAAGTATAAACAAAAACTAAAGCATGCATTGAACACATCAATTTTTACATGTTTCACCCTCATTGGGCTACGTCCGAGGAGCATTCACCCGAAATGTGCCGATGTACCAAATCCACTAAAAGCACACTGATGTTTACAAAGTTCAGGATAGATCAATACTATTCTCAGGCTCACTTCCTTCACAATGTTTAAGGTCAGCTCACTTCTTTCCCAAGGGTCACTCCCTATCTCTCACTCTCTAGCTCACTGCCGGTGGAGAGGATCAACTTCTTCCTCTTCCATTTCTTACTACTCTGGAAAGGATCCACTCATAGTTTATACACATGTAGTTCTCTTCGTTATCACTGATAAACGCATCCTCTGTTGTATGTAGATGCTATGTTGAAGTCCAACTTTCACCTGTAGATGAATCTCACTTTGCACCGAAGTTATCGGGAAATCTTTCAGCATCTACGCAGCCCTGAATCACTACCATACTTCAACTATACCTGGAACCCTTCTCTACGCCATCGTGCAAGTCTTAGCACGCAAGTTAAAACTAGCGCGCATGTTCCCCTCAACCACTTGGCGACGCTAGATTCTTCAACTCCAAACTTGCACAACTCATACCCTTTTACGCCCAAACCAATTTTCCGCGCAACTATGAACTGTCGTGCTTCGTCAAAACCTGGAGTGAAAGTGTCACCAAACCACCTCTACGACACCCCCTTTTCAACTCAAAACGTGGGTGACTCCCTTCCATTCTCGTCCAAACCACTCTGGATGCACAACAAACAACTCGGGCATAACTTCTACTTGCTCAACCACACCACCACTTGCGCGACCACCACACCTGCGCAACGGGAGATCTGATTTTCTCTATGTGTTGAACTATTACCAAATGAGGAGGGTTCGACCTATATTTATAGGCATTTGGACACCTTGTGCAACGACGCACAAGTCTCCTCTCGGCGTGCAAGTCTCGGTGCAAAAGTCTCTACCGTGTAAGTCACTTGTGAGAATAACCCTAAAACTTGGGCGCCCCTTTTCCCTTTTCCATATTTTGATGTTTTGATCTTGAAAAAAATATGGTGCATAAGTTTCCTCTCATTCATGAGAACGGCGTGTAAGTCCCTTTTCCAAAACCACTTTTCTCCATTTGTCGATTGTTAGGCCCAAAAATTTGGCTAACACATGAAAACGGTGCCACCTTGTATCTTCTCTTTTTGTACCACCACCAGATCACCCATTAATTTTTTGACATTATTGAATCAAACATGTATCGTTATCCACAACCCATGAACTTGACACGCCACCATGAAATTCCCTTTTGTCAAGAAATTTGTATGTCATGGTTTTCATTGTCAACAATTACAAAAGAGATGTCCACTTTGTCAAAAAAACACGATCACCTCAAAAAATGCATCAATGATTCCATGATGGATTTTTGCCCAAAATTCTCTTATACCCCCCATTATCAATCATAAGGAAAGCTACAAGGGCTATGAGTTCACCCAATCGTTGAGAAAATATCCCTACATAGCCTTCCTGAACATCCCATTCACCTCTATGGACATAAGTGTACCCCTCAAGAGAATTGATTGTTACCTTTTGTCAATATCAAAAAATATGGGATTTGTACAACACTATCCAGTCCAAACACAAAATCAGATCAAATACAAACATCTCAAGCCCAAAAAATTCCCATAAGAAATGATACCCACTAACCTCAAGCACACACCCCTTAAATTTTATGATATTTTCTACTCGCACCCCTAATAGTGTATTAATTTACATCACCCCACATAACGGTTACACTGTTAGACACAACACAACCACAATCTGAGAAGAAATAAAAGAGTGTCAGGCACATGCATCAAAAAAATATTTGGAAAGTATAGAAGATAAACGGATCATACCTCGAATGGTTGATAGTCCTCTATCTCCTCGTTCGGGTGTAAACTAATCTGCATGAAGTTGACCTTCCCCTTTACCTGATGCCCCGATCCGAATCCCTAGAACTAAAATTCCATAATGATACGGACGGTTCCTCCTCAGAGTACCACAACCACCACATGTACTGGTATAACCAATATAGATTCAACTACCTAACTGGTTTGGGGTAATTGATCCCTTACCTGCACTAAAATTTATCCTTGATCCTCCTTTTATTCTCATCTGTAGAGGGTTCCTGCAGAACCTCCGCATTCTGTCGCATGATTTACACTAAAATGTGGGCTAGGAGCACTGCCTCACATATTTCTCCACCTTCCATCATAATATCATAACACCTGGTCACCACCTTGAGAGGAAAATACTCTCTTATGACTTACCTACACATTTCTAACTAGATGAAGATTCCTAAAATAATGTTTCCTATATTAAAAATTCGCACCACTGGTCCATCCCACTAGAACCAAAAACCCACCACATCAATCCTCCTTTAAGTTCCCTTATGAAATAAGTGCCTAAAACACCACTCCTTTAAACATATTTAAACAGAACATATTCACATGGTACTTGATATCATGCATAATTCCTTCCAAAAATCATCTCTCCATATCGGCCTTGTCCCCAACCAATGCTGAAAAAATGTGTGGAATATCAATGAAATGACCAATATAATTCATCACTAACATGGTCATCTGATTTAGCATCATAATCTATGTATACCACTCCTATATAAAAGTATCTAAATAAAAGTGATCAATAAAATTTTCTTATAATACTTTACATAACATATTGTTAGCCTACTATGTTTGAACTAGGATATCCCACTAGTGATTTTCCGATCCCCGTAATATGTATGCTGCCCACTTGAATCAATTTTTCACTAGAGTCTCTAAGTTATCAAGAATATTAAGGATGAAATCTATCCAAAAACCACACATCCTTAGGTTCACCCTATTTTGAAAAGGTCAAAGTATGATAGAACTGAAACTCTTTGTTCAGAACAAACAGACTCGGCATAACCCACCCTAGGTTCCGTTCAATAAAATAAGTAAAATGAGTGGATTTCTCATGGAAATCCTCTTATTCTCAGTTATCTTAGACCAATATATTCTATTTATCCTCTAATAGAGGATAAATATCTATGGTATATTCATATTTCCCATCTACAACAAGTCATCCTGGTGGAATTTCTCTACATATCCAAACACTAGTCTTAAAACTCATAACATAAAGATTCCACAGTTTACATAAAATAAGGTTCTATACAATCCATAAAAAATTAATTTTTATACACTATCCTGAAGGATATCATCACACATAGAACACTACCCTCAAACTTCCCTACCACAGGTCATGGATAACCTAAGGATAAACCAACATACATAGTCACATGTCTTTAATTAGACAACTTATTAAAACCATTTACACACTCACAATGTAAATATTTCCTCTTGGCAACATTTCTTAATTCAAAACATGTTACAACCAACAATTTACCTCATTTTATATCTTTTAATTAAATAAAAAACTTTAACCATTCATTCACATTCTATCCATTTACCCATTTTCAAAATCATTATAGGATACCATTTTCAATAAATTTTCCAGAAGGTGAAATTCATCCTACCCTTCATGTCCCACACCCCCATTCCATGTGTGTCTATCATGATGCATGAAACCTATACCCCTAGGTGCCTATAATGATGCATGAATGCAAAAAATCATTCCGTTATGATCATGAAAAAATATAATAAATGGTCACATCACATAATAAGTGCATCACCCAATGGTGAAGTATCATTAAAATGAAGCAACACATATCAAGAAATACAATTCCCAACCTGGGTACTTGGGCTTTCCAACATACATTGGTCAACTCCTCCTGAGAATGATCTCATTTACAAGACACAACCAATATGAATATATTTTGTACCATCCCAAAATAGTAAAACCATAGAAAAGAACCACCTTTGATACCACTTTATGACATCGTCGACCCATTTAGGTCTGTATATGACCTCAATCATGCCTCCCCATATGCGAGTGGTAGTTGACTAGGAGTGAGGGTATAATATATCATGCAGAGAGACTATACACTCTTTACTAATGAAAGTCACAACATATAAAATATAAAAATAAAGTAATGACAATAAATAACTAGAAACACACATTACCAACCAGCTCCCAAACAAGGTAAAAACACAACCAAACATTAAGTATTCCATATCATGCTAATAGTGCCAAAAGAAAAGGAAAAACCCAAAATAATTACAAACATATGAACCCCAAAGTGGGTCCGGACTCAATGTTCAGATCCTAAAAATGAACATCCCATGCCCAACTAAACTTCCTATCATAGGGCCTATACCCTTATCTTGAAATGAAGCCCTGAAACTTTCTCAGGTACCCAGTGGCAGCTCTAGAAGGGTGTGAGTCCAACATAGAAGGGCACCACCAATGGTATCTACAAAATATCTACTATAAAAATATAATGCATGTAAGTACTAAATAAATGAAAAGGTAAATAAAAGACATTTCGGGTTCCATTATTTAACAATATCTACTTTAACCCTTTGTAATCACTAAAACCATTTTCATTACTTATATCACCGGTTAGACATTCACAATATTTACACAACGGCTTAAGATGGAAAATTAGCATGAATAAGGGGAAAAGAAAAGTTTCATATCTCACTGGGGGTCAAAATTTTATAAACAGATACATCACACTTACCTTGGTTCCTTAGTCTAGGTAGTCTCATCAATTGAAACAATTTGTGGTATAGAGCCTCAGTCCCCTTCCCTAACTTGTCATTATAGGGGTGGGGTTTAGAGACTCAGTCTAACCAGAACCATAAGAGTATATCCTAAATTACAATGCCACAAAACTACCAAACCATGTGGACATTCTTATTTATGCATTAACCAGACATACCATATCAAAACTATGCTAAAAAAATAAAAATAAAATTTACAATTTACAATTAATTCAATACGTGAATCATCATCCAAACTTAACCAATTACCACATTTACAATTTATATCATATATCCAATTCAACCCACTTCCCATTTCATACCTCAACCCATTTAACATATTCCACAATTTCCATACATTAACCCATTTCCCATAATTCATCAATTCACATTCACTATCCCAATTATGCAATTAAATTACAAACTCATAATTCCTATAACACGTTCACTTTATTCCATTTAACCCTTTTACACAATTTTTCAAACAATACCATATGAATTTTCTAAAAAACCAAAAAAAACTATCATTAGTTCTTCTTTTTAATTTGAACCAACATGTCGACACATTTATCATGGGCTCTATTCAATACAAGTGAATTTTAGTGTTTACATTGCCATTTTACATGTTTAGGAATATTGGAGCACCCATGGGTGTCCCTAAATTGTCTAACAAACCTAAATACATCCCATAAGGATCATGAGTGCTCTAAATCATCATTTATCAAACCTTTTTACCTAATATTACTATACACATCAAACCCAAAACCTGAGATAACCAATAACTCCACTAGACATGCACAAATTAATAAAGTGACCATGGAATAAAACATATAGACAACCAACCTTAAATTGTAAGATATAAAAATTCTTAAACATGAACTTAGATTCAGATTCAAGTACCCTTTGAAATCCCAACATATGATCCATTTGAAAAAAGAGGGTTTTAGGGATTTATAAGGAGAGGAAAACTACAATCCCTATTCCCAAAAAGAGAAGAAAAAGAGGAGTTAAACTTACCTGGAGATTTGATCCAGAACTTACATCACTCAAAATGACCTAGAATTGAATTAGGTTTCTCATTGGGAAGACTTTGGGATTTGGTTCATCACTAGGGATGTTGAAGAAGAAATGGGGGAAGAAATTGGGTGGGATACTTAAAATCCTAGGGAAACAATGGTAAATCCCCACTTTTTAATGGAATTTACAGTTTGGCCACATAGTTTTCCAAACCACATACCCACAATGGACCTACCTTTATCCAAGAGGGGTTTAAGATGTACGATTACCTTGGAAACCCACACAGTTTGACAAATGAAGTTCCAAACATGCAAAATGACTTTTTCCCAGGTTGCATAGTTCCTTCCACCTGCTATAGTTTACACTAAGCATGAACCAACCATGGAAAATGCATTGTATGGACCAATTAAACTTTTTTTAGGTCCCAAACCTCCAGAACACCGCTGAAAATCCTTATAAACTCAGAAAATATTTAATTTTATAACTTTAAGTGATTCAAACCAAAATTTAACCAAAAACATTCCTCTATTGTGTTCGGGATCTTATAAAAAAGGTTATCCAAACATATAAAATTTTTATTGTATAATATTATTTCATCTCATAATCATAATATATTAAAAATATTTTAAATTTTTATACAATTTAAAAAAATAATTTTTCGTAATTTTATATTTTAAACAATTCCAATAGTACCCCTCCCTTATAAAGGTGACCTCCTTTTCCATTCATTCACAATTTAAAATCCTTTAGGATTATAAATCCATACCCAAATCCCGTAATTAAATCCCTATTCATCTCCTATATGGGTTATTCTATATATAGTACCAATGTTATATGTCATAAGTTTTAGGTAAAAAGAGGTTGTCCATAGAAGAGGTATAGTTCATAACTGTGTATTTTTTGTTTTATTTATTATTCCACCTCCTAAAAATATTTTTTAGTCATGATTATATAATAAAAAAATTATTTACAATAAGATTATACATAATTATTCTAATGGTATATCCTATATCCATCTTCATCCTCTATCAAAGGTGAAATTAATCCATCATTTGTGCATACTGCAGGCTACATCCTCACGGACCAATGCGATTTTTTCCATCACTACTTATCACGGATGGTTATAATTATTGATATAATGTATATATATCATTTTCAGGAAATATTTATAATTTTGGAAAGATTTTATAAGATTTATTTTCTTTTAATTTCTTTCACTTAAAAAAGAAAACTTTATTCATGCGTATATGTGGACTACCAGCTCTACGAAACGATGTGATTCATTTTTCATCCCCACATATCATGGATTATGTATATGTATATTTAATGAAATTTAATTTTATTTATGATATTTTTATTATTATTTATATATAAAATAATAATTATATTCTTTCTATAATGATCGTTGAAAAATGGAAATGTTACACAAGTGAATATATGGCCTACCGTGTCTATGATCATAACATACTTCATTTTTCATAAAAACGTTTCATTTTTACTTTTAAAAGTATAATTTTTGTTTAAATATAATAATTATTTAATAATTATTATTTTGGATATTATGGAATAATGATCGGTTTGAACATAGTCAATCTACCGAAGTCATTTTGGACATGTGAGCTGAATATCATCCACACATATGAAGTAAACTTTAATGAGTAATAAATTGTATATAACATGGTAATAAATGAAATAACTGGAATAATAAACATTAAATTATTTATAAATAGTGTAAATAATTAACATGAGTTTATTAGTAATAAATATATGGAACACACATGATGATTCAGGCTCAAGGTAAGAGATAATTTTCTTTAAAAACCATGTTTTAAAATATTTGAGAGCTTTAATTTCCAAATAATTTAATTCCCAAAACCTGTTTTTAAAATTATTTTATGGATTTATTTATAAAGAAAGCTATTAATTATAAAATAAATTTAATATTTCTTTTTAATTTCATTCATTGTTTTTAATAATGAATATTTTTATGAAACATTTTGACATTATTATAAAATAATAAAGAATGTTATATTTTAACATATACAATAATAATCACTTTTCCCGCCACTGTATCGAGTGATTAATTTATAGATCCTTTAAAAGAATTCATTTTTTTCAAAGAAAACCCCTCTTTTTCTTTTTTTATTATTTTAAAAATTAATTTTAAAATTAAAAGCAATTTCAATATATTGTAATGGTTTATTAAGGGAAAAAAATATTATTATTATTGTAATTTATGAAAAAACATGATTTTATGTGTTTTGATTATGTTATGGTTCATGGTATTTGTTATGATTATGTGTTTTTCTATAAATGAAGGATTTTTGGTTCTATTATATTCCAATGATGGGTGGTTCTGAGATATTCCTCCAATTCATTAGGCATGGAACTCGACCATATAATTATTACATTTGTAAGAGTGATAGTATGTGTGATATTGAAATAATTCCCCAAGATATATAAATGATTTATATGTGATTTATATGGGTTTTTACAGAAATATTTTGATTTCACCTATTATATAATGAGCTTATCATTAAATAAATATATATGCCACATTTAAAGGTGAAAAAATATATTGTTGTAATTTTTTTCATGATTGCAAAGAAACCTTGATGAGTATTATTATCCCTTCAACACTTATTGTGAAATGTTTTATGAAAATTTATGGGTTATGGAAGGTTATTTCTTGGCTAAGAAAAAATTTATTATGGGATAAAATCTTATTTTGTAAAAGGAACGTTTTTATAAGTATTCATGGACAAAGAATTAATTTCAATATTTTTGTGTCCTTTACTATGTTTTTTGTGTTCATCCTACATTCTAAAATGTTCATCATAGGGTTTTAAAGATTAATATGTAAAAATATGGGGTTATGATCAAAATTTATAGGATATTTCACGAATGTAAAACTCGTTATATGTTAAAATCTTTTTATTATGGGAAAAATATATTCTTATTAGATGTGTCTACATTGTAATGCATGGTTTTGTTATGTATGTGTTATGACATAAATATATAAAACCATAAAAGTAAAATATAATTGGAATGAAGCTAATTTAATTATAATTTATATTCACTTGAATATTTTTTTTTTGATTTTTTATACTTATATTTAGTAATACATTATAATATTTTATTATTTTGAAAAATTCCAACTCTCTCTTCTCATTAACTTATAACTACAAACCAAATATCAACACTTATGTACAATTTTAAATTCTATTATCTTGGAAAATAACCTAAAAATCCCTTATTAACATCTCATAACACATTTTAGAGTTTTTGGTATGATCATAATACCATCTGACAAAATATTTATGTATAAAATTAAAGAAGTTTTCCAAAGAAGATGTATAGTTGTCAACTGGGTGTTTTTTATTTTATTTCTTATTTTAACTCATTCAAAAAAATCTTAAAATTTTAAATATATTCAAATAAAGATCTAAAATATAATTAAATGTTATTATGTTTATGTTATAACATATTTTCGTCTAATTATATATTTAATTGAAAATAAAAACATCACTCATGCGAACAAGAAGACTACCGCCTCATGAGATGATGTATTTCATTCTTTATCACTGACAATTATTATTTGTAATAATGATATATATTAATTAATTTATGTGATATAAATTATATAAATTTCATTTTATAAAGTCAAATAACTATTCCACTATTTTATTTATAATATAATAAAAATATAAACAACGCTCATGCATATATGAAGAATATAGCCTCATGAATCGATGTATTTTAATTTTCATAACCACATAAAATGGATGATATATATATATATGATTATTTAAAGAATAAATATCATAATTATGATATAATTTTAATTTTGGAATGTTAAAATAATAAGTTCATTTTCCCCTCACATTCATTGAAATACTAAAATGATACTCATGAGTAAGTACAAACGACTATCTCCAGGATTTTATTTTTTTAATTTTTCATTACCACCATTAATGGGATCGTGTTAAAATAAAAATAATGTATAAAAATATTCTTTATAACATGATTAATATTATCTAAATTGTAGAATCATGTTTCATTTTACCATTACTATCCTACCAAATCCAATTCCAATATATAACCCAAATGTTCTCAAAACAGACAACATGATCATAATTGATTATAAAAATAATGTATTACATGAAAAAATTAAAATTAAACAAACAAAAAATATTATAGTGGTAATTAATTAAATAAATAATTAACATAAGTTTATTGTTCCATATGATAAAAAAATTACTTGACATTTTATACTTGCGGTAGGGGATTTCTAGTCACAATTCTATTTATATGAGTCATAAGTTATATTCAGCACATTTTAAATTTTCTATTTTTTAATAATCCAACATATCGAATTATTTTATCATTATTATCTTAAAATAATTTTTTTTAAAATCGATTTAATGCTCGTTCATTCAATTATTTATGGGTTAAAAATTATTAGGCAGTGATGGATTTTTCTATGAAACCTTATTTTTAAAGATTTAATGTTTTTCATAAATTTATCCTCCATATTCATGTTCCTTAATATGATTAAAATTATGTTATTAGTATTCCTGAGTTTATTTTTAAAGTAATTTCACACCATATTTTAATTTACATATTATTGTTTTAAATGTTTACATTTAAAAGTTTTCTAAAAGGACTATTTTTATTATTTTTACCAAATTTAAAATGTAATATTTTATTAAATTATAAGACATTGGAATAATTTTCTATTATCATGAATTTTATTATTTAATAAGAATAAAATTCATATTTTAATATTTTTTTAAAATAATATCATATTTTTCATAGTTATAGAATTTTTTGAAAAGCGTTATTATTGAAAATGTTATTTGTCCTCATTTTTTTGTGATGCCTGAAAGTTCATTTTCATATTTGTTTAATGAAATATTATAGGATATTTCATGATTTAAATGAATTATTTTATGTATTTCATGTATGTCATATTCCATAGAATCCTTTTATGATGATGGGTGAGCTCGATATTGAACTCCAATGCATTTGGTAATGATCATGCTCTTCTGGGAGTTATGTTTGAATTAACCAAGTAGGTTATTCAACTTGTAAGAGTTAACATATAGAATATTATATGGGTTTTCTAAATATTATATACCAAGGAACATAAGTGAATTTTATATTATTATAAATTTATTTTCATGTAAATATTTTTATATCGTAAGTCAAGATAATGATATTTTGTGTAATAGTATAATTATTCCCTTTAAGGGTAAAATTTATGTTTTAAGATAATTTTTTCCATGGATTATATTTTTTAAAATAAAACATAATGATTAATATTTTTAATTCATTTTTATAGTGTTTTATAAAAAAATTATTTAGTAATGTTTATTTAATGTATAAGTAAGTGAAAATTTGTGCTCAAGGATTATTATATTAAAACAAATATCTATAATATAATCTCAAGGTTTTTAAATGGTTTTGATGAGCTTATTTTATTTTTAATATATTCCTTACAAACATTTATTTTTTATCATCCGATTTTATAAAATCTTTTTCAAATGCTTTCAGGAGATATATAAAATAATGATGAATCCACCATGAAATTTGGGAAGATTTATCACGGAAAAAAATGTGTTTCATTATAAAACAACTGTATTATGGAATAGTTGTTTTCCAAGTTGATGTTTACACTATGAAATGTTTGATTTTATTATGTAAAATATATTTATAAATTCTCCAAAACTATTAATCATAAATAGAATTTGGTAATTAATGAAAATTAATTCAGTATTTTAAAATCATGATTATCTAATATTTTAAATACGAGTCTTTATAGTTGGTATTCGAGAAATGGATTAGATAACATTAGAGGTTAGTATAATATTAATTAAATACCCAATTGAGATTCTAATTTATGGTTATTTTTAAATTATAGATAATTTTTAGATTACCATGTTACTTTATCTAATATATATTTGATCAAATTGGTTTTCCATAGAGGAAACATGGAATTGATGTTGGAAAGAACCAATATGAAAATATCCATCTAAATTAGAAAGCTGGAATATTTAGAATTGAAATATATTTTTCTGTTATGGGGATGGATCAGTTTTCATATGATATAAATGATAGTGGTAAACATGAAAGATATAATCTACATTAACCATAGTGGAACATTTTCTATGTAGATAATTTAATAAAAAAGTTCACTAAAACAATTTAGTGGACTATTTGACACTATAACAAATGAAAAATGGGGTAAAGGCTCAATGAAGATATTTTTAGTCATGTGTTATTTATAACATCAAATAAAAATTATTACAGTAGATAATTTCGAAGGTGAAGTCGATAAGTATTGGTCAATGGTTAAGAATATTACAGAAATATAATATATTTATTTTTCAGAATGAGATTAATTTAAGAATATTTTCCTCAATAATTATTTTCCTAACTTATTCAATATAAAATCAAAATGGGAGAGTATATCTATAGATTTCTTGGTGGTATAACCAAATATATACTCAGGTAATAATGATGATCGGGAAATTCTGTCTCAATTGTTTAAATAAACACATTTTCTTCTTATTTGAGATAATATGTATTTGGATCATATTTCTAGACATTTTTTATAGAGGTCATCAGATTGGTTGAGGTCCATTATTCTATTACATCTGTGAGAGATACCTAATTGAATTTTAATTTCTTGAAAGTACTTCACAATTCATTAGGTATGGAATTAAATTTTCACACATCTTTTCATCCTCAAATTTGTATAAAGTTTGGGTGAAAAAATTTTGTATTGAAATCGATGATTTTATCTTGTTCATTTTACTTCTCAAGAATTTGGGATAAACATCTATCATTAAATATTTTTTCTTAAAATAAGAGTATTCATTCCAATATACATATTGAGGAATAATATGGAATACACTATCAAACTATGGATTATTGGGATAAATATAGGGAATGAACGTTTTTAGGAAATTAATTGGTAGAAAAAATGGTTGAAAACGTATAGATCAATCAACAACATATAAATATGTCCTAGTAGAGGCATATACAATATGAAGATAACTAGATGAATGTTATTTCATTCTAGGTAAGTGATCATGTTATTTAATGTTTCTCCGCGGAATGTGTTATACACTTTGGTAAAAGGGGATTTTTTTTTTAAAATTTATTAGACCATATGAAATATTAGATATTGTCATATTAGTTACCTATTGAGTGTCCTTGTAACTAATTTTATCCCAAGTAGAAGATATGTTTCATATTTCATTATTAAGTAAATTTGTCTTTGATGAATCTTATGTTTTGATCCAAGATATTATACAGTTGTATGAGAATCATTCACATAATGAAAAAATGGTTCAGATTATTGATAATATAAAAAATGCATTTAATAATATGTTTATTCATCAGGTTAATGTTTTTAACAAACCAAATGATTAAAGAAGAAACATGTGAATTATAAAATTCTATGAAGGAAAAATATCCCAAATTATTTAAGTGATGAAGAAAATTGTAATGACATATTTTCAAAAGGGTGTAGGAATGTAAAAATCTAAGAAGAATTTATATTATATCAATTTCATTCCTTATTAATATTCAGTAATTATATTTATTATATCTATATTCATTATAATAATAATATGTAATTTCTTAGTAACAAAGAAAGTATATCTTTTGTAACTAAATTGATTTTCATTCATTATGTGTTATCATTCAAAAGATTAATATTGAAATTATTTATTTCTAATTTTTCAAAAAAGATATCACTTTTGATATCATCCTTTTATTATTATCTTATAGATAATTTTTCATAATTTTCAAAAAAAAAAATGATTTTAGTGTAAATATTAGAAAATACAATTTTTTTTAAAAACTATATTTCTTTTCATACATATAAAAAGTATCATTTTGTTTTTTATTTGTTTTTAAAGCCCATTAGTCATTTGTAGTTACATATAATTTTTTTAATTTCATTGGGATCAACATTTAACTTTAATTTAATACAAAAGGAATTGTTATATGTTAAAAGGAATTTATATATGAAATTATTTTTCGCCGCATTATATGTTCTGATTTTAACATTATTCTTTACCATCAATATACATTTAATTCATAAAAAAATTATTTCATATTTTGAATTCTGATGGTCAAATTTTATTAATATTCCAACCTCAATTTTTTATTTTCAATAGTATCTTGGGTAATAAAGTTAGTTTCCACAGTAAGAGTTAATGGGGGAAAGTGGGTAAAATCTAAAATTATAAGGATAAAATTGATCTAATAAATAGTTAAAATAAAATTTTATTTCCATATATCAACAAAATATTATCTTCTATTTGAAAAATATTCATTTTGGAGCCAGATGGCTTGAATATGTCATTAATATATTTTTGTCTTTTGAAAAATTCCATCTCTGTCCTCTCCCTCACTTATAAAAAGAAACAACATACCATCTCTTCTCTAAAATTAAAGAACCTATTAAATCTTATAAGACATATGAAAATAATTTCCATTATCCATCCACATACTATAGGTCATATTTTGATTAGAATATCATCCTAGTAAGGCGATATTTATAATCTTAAGGAATTTATCGGAACAAGATATATAGTTCTTAACTATGAGAATTCATTTTATTTATTCTTTTACATCCATAAAAAACATCTTAAATATTTTCATATAGAAAATTCACAATATACCAAAAATTAAATGTTATTATGATTATTAAGTAACTCTTTTTCATCAACTTATCAACTTAATGGATAATAAATACACCACTTGTGCATGCAAGCATACTACCACCTCATGATACGATGTATTTCATTTTTCATCACTGAATCATATGTTTGGTCATAATGAAGTGAAAAAATTTGAATATATGACATATATGACATAAATAATTTTTTTAATGTTAAATATATATTGTACATCTTTATTTATCATCTAATGAAAAATGAAAATATCCCTCATGTATACATGCAGATTACCACTATGTGAACTGATTTATTCTATTCTTCACCAAAACCTCACATGAATGATATAAATAGGTATATTTAAATAAAGGGTATTATATCTATGTTATCATTATAATTATATAATGTTAACAAAATACATAGTTTTTTCCTCTTGTTCGCTAAAAAATTGAAACATTACTTATGCGTACATATGAGATATCATCTCCATGATTGTATTGTACTTCAATTTTCATAACCATTGCCATTAGTTGGTTATAAAATTATAAATAATATATAAAATGTTAATTTTAAAATTATTAATATTTTTTAAATGACAAAATCATGTTTTATTTTACTTTTATCAACCAACCAAATCAATTTACAACGTATAAGAAAAATGTTCTCAAATCATCTGATATGATATTTATCAATTAACTAATTATTTATAACATAGATATAAGTGAAATAGAATTAATACTATATATGAAAATTTTAATATAAAATTAAATAATATCTATGTTATTATTTATGATGATAAAGAATATATATGACAAGTTGGACATGTGGTAAGGTTTTTCAGGTCTTAATTCCCTTTATTTGAGACTTATGCTATTTTCACCTTATGTTTTATTTTATATTGTATATAATATTAAAAATATATGATTTTGTATCAATATTATATTAAATTTAATGTGTTTAAAAATTATTTCAATGTTCTTTCATTCAATGAATCATTGGATCAATGTTATCAAGGAATAATTGATTTATCATTAAAATCATATTTACTAGATTAAATAGTTTTTCTATTTTATTCTATATTATAACAACCCATACCCCTTGACCTCTATAATTATGGTACTTATTGTTTTCTAGGTTTTTGGGGGTGGGTCCTAGGAGTTTTAAGGGGAAGAAGATGAGTTGGGTGGAAAATCAAAATCTCTATGGTGTGTAGATGCTGCCTAAATCGTAAGGGAGTGGATGCGGTGTATGGTGGAAGGCTGTCGCATAGTGGATTAGTTGACAGTTTTTGGTTCCACATCCAATTAAGTAATGGATTAAATTTAGAGTTTTGATAAAATATGGACATGGGTATCCTACCTTTGTAGATATTCAGTAAGGGTGAAGACTATGTTGGAGAGTTATAGAGGTATACTTTTTGTAGTTCTGACATTTTTGGGGCAGCTATGCCTTGAAGATGGGTTGTAGAATAGATCATTAAGGGTGTTTGGGTCTTATGGAATAGTGGATTTGGATGTTACAAAGACATTTTTAGGTTTACATGGTTCTTTAGTGTAGTGTTCATGTCTATGTCATGGTCTCTCTATACTTTTACAGGACATGCATCATAGAGATAACCATGGATATCTGAGCAAGTTTTACCAACAATGTTGCAATGTGGTGAGAGGTATTATACTGTATTACCTACAATTTTCGGTGGTTTTTTAGTGTGGTCCTATTTGATCCATTATGGTCGTGTATTTTATATAAAAACTGCAAATTATTAAAGGCTTGTGAAATGAATCTTTTGTTAGTCTTTTTTAATGTTCTTCCAAAAAAGAATTTTATCACCACTCTTAGTGGATTTAGATGTAAACCACAAAAATTGATCTATAGTAGTTTAAGGTGAGTCCCTTTAATTTCTTTTCCCTATTTTATTTCAGTTTTTCATCTAGGGAAGGATGATGTTAAGAGAAACCATTGTTTTTTTTGAGTTGTTTTACTAATAAGGTGTTATGGGATGTTGTGCTAGGTCAATCTCGATATTTTCGTTCAATGTGGTGGTTGTATATTGTTTCTATCTCGATCCAATTTTTTTTGAATAAGATTATAAATATTCATTTGAGGTAGGGGAACCCTCATTTCCAATATTTTTTATCATGTGGGTGGGATTTACTCTAGTTTATGTTTGGGAATATAGTTTTCCCCACACTAATAATGATAATGAAATAGCTAATTTAAAATTAATTGTATGTGGAATGACTTTTATATCCTTAATTATATTAATATTATCTTGATATTAATATTGTGTGGAATAAATTACGCATGGAAATTATGGTTGTTGTGGGATTTGTTTAAGCAGATTTGACAATGGGTTGTGGAACCTTGTTTAGTGTGTTTTTAGAGATAAATTTAAATTTAATTACATAATAACTAATTTTTCGTCAGAGAAATGGTTTCCCTAAGAGATTTATTGATTGTTTGATAATTCCAAAAAAATAAATATGTTGAAATTGATTAAAATCCCGATTTTAATCTAAAAATTGATTTGTTTTATGATGTGAATGGTGTTGTTATGTGTGGTTGTTTTGTGTGAGGTTGATGTGTAGTGGTGTGGCTTTGATATGGGTAAGTTATGTGCAGTTGTGATGTAGGGTGATGATTTGATGAGAAGTGGATGTGGAATGTGGAAAACATTTTTGATGTGGAGTGGGGTTACGGTAGTGAATATTGGTTATGTGAAGGATTGTTTTCTTTACAATGATGAAGGGTTGTTGGTTTGAGTGGTGGGGGGTTTTGGTATATTCCTAGGCGGTATAATAAATTAAATGTCTTATAATGGATGGTAATGGTAGGGTTTGAATGGTTATTGAACGAGTGAATTAAAATTAGTGGTGCTATTAAGTCTAATCAATGTTTGACATGAAATAAATGGTCGGAAACAATGGAATGAAATCTATTAAATACATATTATTATAATATCAAAGGAAATTAAGAAGCAATATAACCCAATGAAATGAAATTTAGTAATGAAACACTTATTATTTAGTAAATTTGGAGTGAATTCCCCATGGATGAAATAATATGAATTTAATATTAAAAACCATTAAATATGAATGATTCGTGATACAATAATTAAAATGTGATGTGTATACAATATATAAAAGAAATTATCTTCATAACATTAATCTATTCCATAATGAAAGTAAATTGAGATGAATTCTATCACTTAATGTTTCTTAATTGTTTACCATGGATTGAAATCATTTATATTGTTTGTAAAAAAGTAATTAATTTATAGAAGAGCCATATTCATATTTATAATATCATATATGATCTTATTATAACATCTTATCTAGAATTTGTTAAAAATGATTCATCATTAGCATTTTTTTTGGAGTTAATTGCATCATCTTCTCAAGCATGATTTGTCATGGAGGTTCCAAATCATGTGAATCTGATATTGATTCATCATATATAGAATTATATTATTGTTATAAATACAAATAATATTAATTATATTCTTTTTTAGAACCATTAGGGATTTTTAGTCATGGAATATTTATCGTATCATCTCATGAAAACAGTAGGCCATATATACACATTTTCGATAATATCATTCCATTAATGGGTGACAATAAAATTAAGTGGGTGATATATTAAATTTATAAAATTAATATCATGTCATATATAACATATGTGATTTAGAGAAGGAGAAAATATTACATAGGTTTGTGAGACGATAGTCTGTTGCACAGACAAGAGATGTCTTTGTTTCACATTTTATGGAGAAACAGACGAATAAATATTATGAAATAAACATAATATCTCATGACCAATCCTGATGGGGCCTGTACATAACTCCACAATCACACATTCAATAGGCTAGGAGCTGGTGACTAGAACTGAGTAGGGATATCTCTAACATGGGAGGAATTGCCTATGTACCTGAAAACATGCACACATCTCCAAGCCCAAAATGAAGAAATGTAAAAACCACTATTAATGTAAGTGCATGAATACCACTATCCCAACCAACAAAGTATGATACAAGTAAATAAACTAAATTAAATCAGGATGAAATACCAGCCCACCAAAAGAAAGAGTCTAAAAACTACAAATTCTAACCTACAAATGAAAAGGTACTGGGAATACTGCTCGATGCTTTAGGAACACCTCAGGCTTCCTAAAATCACAAATATCCATCTATTCTTGGTATGTCTTGGACCCAGTCAAAAGGTTTCTTTTCTACACAAGACATGACACATGTGGGAAAATCCCGTGTAGGGGTGAGTATAACAATACTTAGCTGGACACCCCGAAACCACAAAGCAATACACAAAGGAAAGATATAGTCATATCTACACAAGTATATGCCAACAACATAGAACAAGGATATCCAAATATTCTCCAACAAGAAATGTAGTCTAATGAAAAGTGATAACTACCGCATACCACCAATAGGGATTCAGCTCAAAGATTCCACAAATCACTCATCTTGGAGAACTTAATCTTGAGTTTGATAGAACTAATGAAGTCCATAAGAGAAGTACTATTTTTTAGAAACTGTCATGAGAGATATATGATGACAGATATAAAGAGAGATACGATACTTCATATGCGGATCACACCTATGGGAATGGGGTGACACAGACAACTCCATCTAAAATAACCTGCTAAGTAGAGGATCGACGCCCGGTAATGTTGGTCACATATATGCCCATAACTCTACATAGGTCACGAATAATGAATAGAGGATCCATCATCAATCATCTTGGGGGATTCCAACTAATCTATATAGGAAGTCTTGATGAAGGGGTCATACTATAGTGTATGGGAAATGGTACACACAAGCCTTTCAGGAAGAGATCAAGGGAACACACCCAAAGGAAACTTGTCCAGATATGGTGGACAAGGGATATAAGCTATATTGGAAGGGATGCATGGTGTGTAGTAGAATAACACGCCATGTACCTTGACATGGAGTACTTCCTGTGTACAATGACCCATGTCAAAATCATATATTGTGTCGAAAAGGTATAAACGGTGTGCAAAAAGGCTTACATGTCATTTCCATCCATTCAGGGTCTACCTGGGTTCCCCAATCATGTGTCAGTACATAGTGTCAAACCATGTCCGCATTCGCATGTTCCGGTACATAGGTTATCCCATGTAACTTGTTTGGGTCTGGCCGTGTGGTGGATTGCATGACCTTTACTCCACCCCATTTCAGTGTATCCACCGTGATACATGCCGAGTCCCAATACTGGATCTAAAATATCGAATCGTTGTACCATGATTCGAAGGCCCAATGATCATCTATTCAAATCCCACGAAGAAAGAAAAAATATTGGAAAACGGGGGATAGAAATTTCGCATTGAACAAACATGAGGAATGAAATTCAGCCATTGTTCATTGCGGCCTCAATATGTTACCATAAGAATGGTCATTAAGATAATCAAAACAATAATCAAACCCTGATAATTTCCTAAAATCAAACCCATCCCGAAAGAATGATCAAACCATGGGTCAACATTTTCATGGTTTGATCCATGTTAATCATTATTTCTATGATTGGGGAAAAAATAACTAAAATCACAATTCCCTACCGGGGATTTGAATCATTCACTATTGATGATTTTTTTCTGATAACAATTTGTTAAGAATGATCTCGATCCACCATATCGTCATCATTTGTTGAGAGATTTGTCTAAGGTTCCTCTCATGATCTCCAAGTGATTTCTCAAGGGTTATGAATTCTAAACCTGGGTCTCTTTCCAAGATTCTTATTTAAAAATATAAAAAACTTCATTGCATCCCTATGTAATGTTAAAATAAAAATAAATATTTATTTTCTTTTATTCTTTAAAATGATCAAATAATAACTTTCACAGTCGACCCACACCAGCCATTGTTATGCCTCACCTAAGGTAATGTAGGTACTCTGAAAGCAATGATTCCATAGGATTTGTAAACCAAGAACCCTTCTAGAGGTTATTCTAATTTTTTCAGGAAACATTCTTTCACATGCTATTAAATATATTTAATATATTTCAAACATTTATTCCGAGCACATCGGGCATCAGAATTGCACACCGTCTAAGCTCCTAGTCTCGAATTAATTCTATATAATATTTAGAAATAATTCACAGAAAATCCAGTACATGACATAATAAAATATGATTATATGTGATATACCATATATATTATATCTTAATTGTTAATAGATAATTGACGGTGGGAAAAAACTAAAAAGAAGAAGCATAGTGAAGAAAATTACCTTCACATAGAGAAACCTTCTCGGGATCTCATATTAATGACCTTAGGGTTACTATTCTATAAATTCCACTATCTATATTATGTGTATAAGTTAATTTGGGAGTGATTTATTAGGTTTTGGTTGAGATAAATATTACGATAGTTGTGAGAAGGGATGTGAGGGTTTCCCTATTATAATTGTGGAGTGATATTTTTATAAATACCCAAAACTATTAAATAATGTGAAGTCACGTTCACACAAAGTTCCTAAAAAATTTATAAATAATGGATTGGAGGGAAAATAACTTCAATAAACACCTCTAATGCAAAATAAAGATATATTTTTTTAATTTTTTATTCCTTTATCCCCAATTTTTACATTCATTTACCATTTTATTTTTACCATGATAATTATTATTATTTTATTTACCTAGGAATGATATTATACAATACTAAAAATAAATGACACATATTAGATAAATTGCACCAAATTATTCTAAATATGAAATCTAAATTATCAAATAACAATCATATGTGTGTGGAAGAATAAATTTAATAGAAGCCCATATTATATAAAAAATCCCATTTAAAATAAACAACCATAGATGAATTTTACTATCATCACTAATCATTAGAAAAAATGATTAATTTAACATTATTTTATAATATTAATTATTTTTTATTATAAATATTGAATCAATTTTTTCATTTTTAATTCACAGAAGTGGCAGAATTTAATTTTAAATTAAACCCACAAGCACAATGAAAATACGGTTTTGTAAAGAAAATTTCTCCAAATACAAAATTATTTATATAATAATTCAAAATTAAATTTATTCTAATGACATAATTTTTTCTAATAATAATAAAAATGATCTAATGTTAGTTTTAGGACAATTTTAAAACAAAACCTAACTTTTTAAATGCTTTAAACAAAAATAAAATTTTCAATAAAAATGAGTATTTTTTCACTATTGAATGAAAAAAATAATATTTTAAGATAATTATAAAAAATTAACTCGAAGATATTTTTTTCATGTTAATTTATGAAATGGAATTTCCTATTTTCACAAAAATTTATAATTGATAGAAATTAATTTTACAATACAATAAAAAATGTGTTGAAAATTATTTTTAAATAAATACTATATTCACCATAAAATTTGAATAATTATTATCCTGTTACTGAAATCATTAGATAAATGATATTTTTTAAATGAATTTATAATATCTAAGAATAAAAAAAATTCACTAATAATGACTAATTTAATTTTTATGATAAAAACACCCTGCACACAAAATTTTTTTTTCTTGAAAATTTTTCTTTTACATTAAATGATTTTTTTTATTTCTCAAAAATTGATAATTTATATATTTATTATATAAATATGTACACCATATATATTTTTTAATTTATTTAATCTTATTCATACCCACCAATTTATTGGTAATTATATAACTATATACTATATTTCGGCTCATTTAGGCTTGGGGTTTCCTATACCATAAGCTATCAAGGAGAATTAATATATTTAAAATAACTATTGAATAAAATATCCAAGTGTTATATTCTCCTCATAATCAATAGATTTTATCCCCAAAGTGTTGACTTTTTCTCAAAAAATAAAGGTTTCATATTTTAAAATACCCTTATTAAAACCCCACATATTAAAAAGTTCCAAAAAAACATCCTCTTGATAATAGAGAAAGGAGAGTATATAGTTCATATAGAATACCACGTAAATAGGTTTCCATTTATAAAAACATTAGTGAGATGTGAAAACATGGGCATGGAAGAGAGAAAAATAACACATTAGTAAATAAAATAGTGTGAATGAAAATATGGTCCAGAAAATATTAACAACAACAAGGCCATAAATCTATGATGAGAGGTGACACCATCATTTCAGCCAAAATTATGTTTAGAGGATATTTTTTTAAAGGTCATTTTCCTAAAATTGAGGAATTATTTTACTATATAGACTAATAAAACTAAGAAATATACATATTTGATATCATTCCATTTTATAAGAATAATTTCATCCTTTGGTTATTCTTGAATCAATTTCCAATTCACCACCTAATACTAGTAATGAATTTTTTATTCCCAAAGAACTAATATTTAACATTAATGGATTATAATATTTATAAAATATTGATAAGTTCTTCGGTATGTATTTAATATTTTCCAAAACATTAATTATTATCACTAGTTATTCAATATAATATATTTACCTCTAAAAAAAAATATTAACACCCAAAGTTAAAATTATTATTTATCCATAAAATAATTTAAGAAAAAATAATTTAATGTTAATAAAAAATCACATAAACCTATGGTAGGAACTAAACCATTATAACACTTTAGTTGTGGGTTCATGCCTGGAGACCTCTCCAAATACAACAGGTTTTCACCCAACATGTGGTTTGCCATTTTTATTAAACCATATTAATATAATTTTCGTAACATTATTAGAAATATAATGAACATCCTAAAATTTAAAATTTTTCATCAAATATTTTTTAAACACTAGGTTATCTTATATGAATTAGTTTTTCCAAGAAAAAAATAATCATAATTTACTATTGTTATGATAAAATCAATGAGAATATTAACACTAAAAATTATCATTGACCTTAAAATTATGAAGAGATATTTTATTATGCAAATACTACTTCATGTTGAACCATATGGTTACATATAACTCATCCTAATGAATGTCTCTCAAAATTAAATTAATCACATAAAATTCCCATCAATTAAAACATAAAAATGGGCGTCTAATAATTTAAAAATATGATCATACATAAAATAATCAAAATATGATGTTATCCAAAATTAATGAGTAAATCATTTAAGAATACATATACAGCTCCAAAAAATTGAAAAATACCTTATATGATTCCTTATTATTATAACCAAAATAAAATTGATAAAAATGATTATAGAATAAAAATATTGAATCCCAATACATAAATTATATATATATATATATATATTAATTCAACATAGGTATATTCTTGTTCTAGGAGTTATCCTTAAAAATACGGAATTGAATCAAGAAATTCCTAGGATACCCACATTAAATAAAATGAAATATAAATTGATTAATATGATGAAATTTATTTCTCCATATTGGAGTCCCCACATTTTATATTAAATTCATTTCTCTATGCCCTTATTTTACACTCATAAAAAATATTCTTTTTTTCCTTTGAATTTTTTCTCTAGGCATGTATTTTCAAATTTCTGAATTGAAGCAAATAAAGCCTTCATTAATCTATGTTCTCCACCACTAGAAATCATTATTGGACTCCACACATCCCATATTTGGCGAGTCCAAGAGTTTTTCATGGAGTAGTTTTTTAATCATATATTAGGAAAGATTATTAGGTACAATCATGATATATTTCAATATAATCATCATCCCACTTGGTTTTTCATAATCTCAACATTGTCTGTTATATTCAATGTCATCATGGTTCATTTGGGTTATATCCATTTACTAAAATAATAAAGCTTAGTGTGAGAAATAATGATCATAATGGAGAAACAATATAATCATTTATAGTATCTATAAATAATGAAACCATATTTTCAATATAAGACACCTTGTGTTTAACCTAGATCATTCATTTTCATCATCTTTTTAAATATGTAATGATAGTTCGTAATGAAAATATGAATTTCCAGAAGCATATACCCAAGGAGTGTCAAACTAGGAGTACATCAAGTCCCATTGTCACGAATTATATGATTGTCAATCCAAATCTCAATATACCCTTTTTAGAGTTATTAACCATATGTAAAATTGTGCTAGATCTAAATCAACTTGTAGTACCCAAAAAAGGTTGTATTACTACAAAAACCATGTAATCTATACCTTCCAAAAAATATGATTTTATCTTAAAATGTAACTTACCCTAAAAGCAATTCATAGGGCTATATCATAAAATCTATGATTTTATAAATATAGTTCTTATTGTTTCTACTAAACATGGTTTTAAACCAACTGTAAATACCACAAAACTAGTTGTCCATTTTAGTGGTTACTTTATTAATATGGTACTAGATAAAATAAACCACTTTCCAGAGGATTGAATAGTTTAGTAGCCAGAAAAAACAAGATACGTACTTAATATTCACAATATATTTGAAACCAAAAATTACAACATAGTGAAATTAATTAAAAAAAATTCTTAAACTCATTCAATAATTATTTCCTCATATCCTTGGGAAGGAAATAAAATAAAGGCGATATAAAATTTATATTAAGGGATACATATGGTAGAATATATCATGAATTAATTAGGAATAAATAACATGTTAATATAAATAATTGAAAACACATGACTTTTAATCAATAAATTGATCATAAATGATAATATTGTTAGAATAAATGATGATCAAATTATTCCATATAAATAATAACATGAACTTGAATCTAATCCATGGATAATATCAATGAATTAATCTCATTATAATAATAAATGAATTCTAATTTAATGAAATTATTAATATTGGAATTCATGATCTTAGACACCGTGATATCGATGCCATCAATAAATTACACTGAGGTAGTTAAAATGGAGGGTAGGTATACACCAAAAAACAATTTAATATTATCTTATAGATTTCTCTGGTGAGACCTGTCACTATATCGAGGGTTGATATAATTCGATTACCCACCCTTCACAACATGTATAATGCATTCCTCATATATCGAATGACCAATTTAATTAATCTAAAATATTCTTTACCAATTAGATTAAACATTGAGTAATGTATACAAAATATCAACATTTCACAAGTAAATTAAAAAAAATTAAAAGTAAAACACTATTCATAGTAATGAAATAATGTTTAACAAATTAGAATATACACGATTATGAATATGAATATTTAAGTGAAATGTAATTTTCAATGATAATAATAAAATATGTATTTTGGGGGAAAGTTATTGACCACAAAATTATTAAGTGATAATAGATGGCCATTGGTTTATTGGAAATATAGTTTTAGTAATAAAATCATGTCCTTTGGAAAAATAAAGAAAATGAAAGTGAAATATTAAAATAATCATTCATAAATTTGTTTTCTTTGTAATTCCATTTAATAAGTGTAAGTGAATCTAAATTTCGTAAAATGGTTATAGTGACGGGGAAGTACGTTACCATCGTATACGTTAAAAGAATACATCCACTTTAAATTTTTTTTTGATAAAATTCATTTAGGGAAATATTATAAATATTCCTTTCAAACCATTTAATAATCCATGGAGATCTTAACATATCCTTAATAATATTTTTTCATAATTAAAAATGACTTTTTAAAAATAATTTTGAAAATATGGAAATTTAAGAAAAATATATCCTTTTAAAAGTGAAATAAAATCAATTTCATTTAAATATTTCATTTGATTAATATAGTAAAAAAGATTTAAGAATTAGGATGAAAATATTGAAAATACTTAAATATATAGTGGATAAAAAAATAATTGGATCTTATGAAGTATTAATGATTTTTTCCTTGAATGAAAATAAATGAAACCCCAAAATAAATTAATATTGTAAAATATATTATTATATTTTGGAAACATTTAAATTTTTACCCCTTGAAATACTAGACATGAATTTAAAAATTTATCATCATTAATAAGTTGGTATTTATGTTAAATACATCAAAGGGTCTTTATAAACACTACACAAACCTGAATAGAGGTATAATAAAAAATATTTATCCATACCATGTAAAATTAGATGAAATATCTAACTAGGATCATACCATTGAATTAAGGATTAATAAATAAGTTTATTATGAAAATTAAATGTAAATCCAAATAAAAAAAGTGAAAATATAACATGAAATAATCCACAATCATTATAAACATAATCGTGGAATACCAATGACAATTAAGATGTAATATAACCCTACGAAAAAAATTTAAGTTATGAAACACTTACCACATGGTATATTTTGATTCGAATACCCCTGGATGAAATAATATAAATTGAAACATAAAATACACTTTTTCTTTTAGTTGATCTTGATTTAACCACTTATATAATGGATTTAAATATTTTATTAATTTATAAAAGATAAAAATTCATATTTATTATATAATATTTTTTTTACAACATCTTATCTCGCGTTTGTTAATAATATTTCATTATTACCGTTGTTTTGGGAGTTAAATACTTCATTTTATCCTGCATGTTTTGCTGTAGAGGATCCAGTTCTTGTGCATCGGATATAGATACATCATATCTAGAATTTTATTAATGTTATCAATATAAAATTTATTCGTTATGTAACTTTTTAGAACCACTATTTGATTTTGGATAGGGAAAAAGAATAACATCTCTTTGTTGGGATAGAATGATGTACACACACATGGGTGATGATATCATTTACTTAATGGGTGAACGAGAAAGTAATTGAAAGATATATTAATTTCACATAATTAATATAATGTATTTTTATTTTATATACTCATTATTCACATCATTATTTCTATCCATTTTATTTGGTGATGGAAAAGAAAATTACATTGGTTTGTGAGTTGGTAGTCTACCGTACACACGAGGGATAGATTTTTTCCCATTTGATGAAGAAGGATATGGATAAATATAATTCCAAAAAAAGAATTCAATATTATCATATGGGATATAATAGGGTTATTTTATTTTTATTGTTAATTCATAATTTTTGGTTTAAAAAGGAGAAGTAAAAAAAGAAGGTTCTTAGTGAAGATGATTACCTTTGTTTAGAGAAACCTCCATTGGATATATTATTATGTTAATTAGGATTAGTATTTTGGAAACTCCATCAGAACTATAAATTGGATAAGTATATTGGAGATATATTATATTAAGGGTTGTTAAATATAAATTAATTTATATTTATAAAGAAGTTAGGGGATGAGGTTTCCTTTTAATAATTTATGAGAAGTGAAATTTTTGTAAATACCCATAGAATGTCAATAATATAATGTAACTCTAACCCCAAGTGCCTCCAATATTGATAAAAAGGGTTTAGGTAAATAATAAGGTAAATAAAAAATCACCACCAATAAAAAATAATCTTATTTGGACATGTTATTCACTTATCCTCAAATATTAATTAGTTTTACAATTTTAGTTTTCACCATGGTAATATGTATTTTTTATTGAACTATGTAATTTATCATTTAATACAAAAAATAAATTTAACTTATTATATAATTTATACCAAATATTCTAAATTTTAAATAAATTTTTAAAAAATAATAAACCTATGTTTGGGTAAATGTAATTTTATGACAGGCACATGTAACGTGCAAAACCTCATTTTAAACTTAATTGCGATAAATTAATTTTAATTTCTTCATTAATAATTATGAAAAAAATTAAGATGAAATCATTATATAATATTGAATATTATTTTTAAAAATATGGAATACATTTTATAAAATTCCATTAAATTATTTTATATAATCTAAATTAAATTTAACCCCCACCGAAGCGCGATGTAAACATGATTTTCCAAAGAAAATTGATCTCAAATAAAAAAAATGATTAATATAATGATTCATTAGTAAATTGATTCTAATGAAAAAATGGCTTAATAAAAATATATAAAAACTAATTTTACTTTTAATTTTTCTTTAAATTAACATTTTAAATTCATTCATTGGAAACATGGTTTTCAATAAAAATCATAATTTTCTTAATATTCATATAAACAATAATATTTTCAAATAATTATCAAAAATTCATTCAAAGATAATTTTGAAATATTGATTTAAAATATTAAGTGCATTTATTCAGTAAATTTTCTATATTTAGAAATAATTATTTTTAAAATAAAATCACAAAACCTAATGAAACAATATTTTTGAAAAAATATAATTTTAAGCATAAAACTAGATTTATTCTTATCCAATGATTAAATAGATGAATGATAGATTTTTTTATTTAATACATAATAGATAAATTTAATTAAAATAATTCACCAAGGGAGACTAATTTAGTTTATTAATATTATAACACATTGTGTATATAAAATAATTTTTTCTTGAAAATGATTTATTTATTCAAATGATTTTAATTATTAATTTTTATTAGATCCACAATTAATGAATTTTTTATACATGGTTAAAACATATAATTTTTTTAATTTAGTTATTCCTATTCATAACTACCAATTTAAGACTAGGTTATAATGAAATACTATATTATGGTTCATTTAGACATGGGGTAGTTTGTAACATAGGATATCAAATAGATTAGTTTTTTTTAAATAAATATACTATAAAATATCAAGGTCTTATTAGAATCACTTGGAAACAAGTTTTAAGGTCACCCATGATTTGATATTACGACTCTCAGCCTACTGAATGACGAATTTAGGTGGCATTGGTTGTAGGGTAGGAACCTAGAGAAGGTGCATGCATCATGATTGACTTGTGTAATTTTTTAAATATGGTTGTTCTGGGAATTTAAATTTCATTAAATATATATTAATACAATTAAATTATACCAGGATTAGGAATTAATTGTTTCTATTTTATCTATTTCTACTAGTTATCACCCACATGTGGTTTAGGAAGTGAAGGTTCAACCGGCTACCCTGGTTTATCATCTAAGGGTTGATCTAGTTAAGGATGATGATTAGTTATAGAGGAAATGTAGCACTTTTCAGAAGCATGATTTAGATAAGTACTAGAGAATGGTTTTTGATCAAGAGATAGTGAGCTCTTTATAGGACCTCATGATTTATTTCAGTTTAGTTCATGCCCTGTAGGGGTATCGGGTCCAGTTAGTAGTCTGTCAAATATGAGGAGTTATGAATTATTGGTGGAAATTGTATCCTAGTGAGAGGAAAAGGAAATATGTTTCATTGGTCTAAATTTAGAACGAATCTTGAGAAGAGTAATTTTTTCAACCCTCAATGTAGTAAATAAACAAGAACTTCTCTCCCTCAAATATGGCTTTATTTCTATTCACTATCTAAGAATCAATTTGAAGGATATGTTCTATTTTTATATGAAATCTTTCTAGATGAGGAATATAATGTGATATTCATGAGGGGGCACTCTGTACATCTACCAATATATAGTTACTTCCTTTACATTTCTGATATATCTATAGGTTTAAAAGAAGGGGGAGGTGATCTAGTAGATACAATCAAGAGTATTTTTACCCCGATATGGGAACTAGTAGGTTTTTTAAGGATTATAGTAGTTAATTTCATGTTTTAGGTACAGTTTCATTTGAGGTTTTGACCATTAGGGATTCAACCTCACCAACTTCAATTATTCTCTTCTAGGTATAATGGTTCACATGGTTTTTATAGGGGTGTTGGGATAATGTTATTTATTTTTGGGGGTCGTGGTCATCATCAAGATTAGTTCCTAGTGGTTCATTAAGATCATTATGGTAGAGGTGGTTAGGTTCAGTACTAAATTCAGTAGCAGCTTCTAGTAAGATGGTTTTAGCAACAAATACAAGAGGTATATTCCTTAGTGATAGGGTATGAATCACGTAGTTGTTGACCTCAAGATTTCCACCAAGTCCATGTATTATAACTTGATCTTGGTATTAGTGGTGATAATTAGAAGAGAGTGAAGGTGCTGGGTGTGGTATGTTTAATGTAGTGGAGGTGATAACACTAGAGTGGCTGAATATCATTAGAGGCATGTTTTGTTTATCAACCACATTTTTTGTGTTTTTTTTGATTCAAGAGGTTGTAACACCTTTGTTTAACCTATTGTAGTCCATATTATGGTACTTTACATTGAGAGGATTATCATTCCTCTAGTGTTGACTACTCCAATCAGAGGCTGGACTAGCTTGTTTGATGTGTTTTGTGGGGGGGGGGGGTAAATTTATGATGGGGACACATTAGTCATGTGGGAATATATTATTACATTAGATGCATCTATATAACCTTAATAACAGCACCGAATTTTTTTTAATCCATGGTCATTATTATAAAATATTTCTAGGTAAGGGTCATGTTTTCCGATTTGGATGGACTATACATGGTTTTAATTAGAAATTACAGTAGTTTGCAGTTTAGTATATGTGTGGATCCCCTTATTTCAGTAGTGGATTCATTTTCCATGGAATCGATAGACACTAGGTTAGTGGAGGTTCCTAGGGTTGTTAGTGAGTTCTAGGATTTTTTTTCTTGTGGGGATTCTAGTGATACCCCCTCGATGTGATGCTGAGTTCGATATGTACTTGAACCCCAATGATTCACTCATATCGATGGATCATTGTTGAATAGAACAATCAGAGTTATTTGTGATGATGATTAAGATAGATGATTTGATATATAAGGGTCTCATTCCTGTTAAAGTGTCCACATGGGGTGATCTAGTGTTTCCCACCAAGAAGGCATATGGTAGCATGAGGTCATGTATAGACTATCAAAGGTTTAATTTGGTAAAGATCAAGAATATGTTCCATATTTTTTGGATAGATGATATATTAGTCATAACAAGGAGAGATATTTGGTTTTCTATGATCGAACTACGGTACGGATATCACCAGTTGAGGGGGAAGGAGGATGATGTTCTAAAGATTAACTTCAGAAGTAGGTATGTGACCTTGAGTTCATAATCATGTTTTTTGGGGTCATGAATAAAATAGATGTGTTCATGGATCTCATGAAATTATGCTACATGAATTCTTGGACCAGTTCATAGTCATTTTCATCTACTACATATTGATCTACTTGAAGATATATATAGATTATTCCAAACATTTTATAGATATTTTACAAGTTAATTGATACCACTAGCTCAATAAAATGTTTTCCAAGTGATTTTTTTTGTAAAATAGAGGATAATTTACTTGGTCATGTGGTGTCAAAAAATATTGTGTCCATGGACCTATTAATTGTTGTGGAAGTTCTTTATTATATAGAACTAAATAATGGGGTGTAGATATGTAGTTTCCTTATTCAACCAAGCAATTACTAGTGGTTTGCACCCGATTTATCACGGATTATGACCCATTGATAGAATTCAAAAGGAATGAATTTATTTTTATCTAGACTACTAAGTATTTTAATGAATTTAGATTTGTGAATGAGAATTTGGTAAGTTCCCCATTTAATTTTTTTCTTGTTGAAGGGTTGATTTTTTAGATGTTTTGTGACACGTGCTATCTAGGCTTAGGATGTTCCATAATGTGACATAGGGATGTAATATCTTATGGTTCTAAGAATTTGAACCCCCATAAGAGTAATTATTCTACCCATGATCAAGAGTTAGTAGTTTCACTATTTTTTATAAAGTTGTGGCGACTTACCTTATTTTTGAGTGCATTATGGTATTCACTGATCACAAGAACTTGAGACATATCTTTTCTCAGCACGATCTAAATATATGATAGCAGATCTAGATAGATTTTTATTAGTAATATAAAATCTATATGTCCTACACATATGAAAATGTGAATTTTTTGGGTGATTCTTTGAGAAGGAATTTGCAGAAGGATATTATTTGGGAATTTAATAATGCTTTGAGGGTGTTGTAGGAGTTGAAAACCCTAAACATTCATGTGAGGGTGGTTGAGGGTGGAGGATCCTTGTTTCATATCAAACAATAATATTATTTATTTTGGATGTTAGAGGATTAATAGTGAGGATACATAGAGGCATTGATGATTCAAAACCATGTTGGTCTTGGAGATGCTCCATAGGGATGATGAGAGGATAGTCACAACAGGATGTTGTTTCAAGGGAGGTTTTTCATCTTGGTGTTTTGTTTGCCATCAAGTTAAGGGCTTAAATCATGTTACTGGATGTTTATTTCCCTTGGATGTTCTTGGGTAAAAATCAAATGGCATAACAATAGATATTTTTTAAAATGGTTACCTTTATATTAGAGTTGCAGTGATTTTATCTAGGTGATCAGAGACCAGTTGATGAAATTGGCTCCCTTCCTAGAGATCTAGGAGTCAGTTACCCAAGATTTTTTGGCAAGGAGGTATGTGGTTAATGTGGTGGAGTTTTTTTCAATACCATGGTCTATTATCTCATATTAGGACAAACATTTTTCCATGTGAGTATAGATGGAATTGACTCAATATTTTATCACTCAAATTGGCCTAAAAATATCATTCTAATATTAAATGGTTGCGAAAATAGAGCAGACAATATAGACATTAGAAGATAAGTTATGAGTATATATATTGGAATTCCTTGGATTTTGGTAAAATAACATTTCCCTAGTTTAGTTTTATTATAAAAATAGCAAACACTCATCCATCATGATAGAACCATTTAAAGATTTATATGGAGGGCTAAATCATTCCAGGTTGTTATGGGCTAAGGTTATATAGTCTTTAGTTCTTGGTCCACATGTGGTAAAAAGAATGATAGAGAAGGTTTACCTTCTTTAGTAAAGGATGAAAGTAGAAAAGGAATGACATAAGGATTATAATATTCATACAATGAGTCCCTTTGACCTAAATGTTTGTGAAAAATAGTTTCTAAAGGATTCCATATGATATTGGATGTAGAGGATTTGTTATAGGAGAGAGAACTCACCATAGCTTGTTGGAAATGTTAGGTGTTGGGACATATTGGAAAAGTGGATTATAAGTTGTAACATCCATAAATAATGGACCAAATTCAATATGGATTCCATGTGTCCTAAATTAAATAGTATCCCCACACTAGCTTTGATATAATTAAATGGGGAGAGTTGGAAAACGAGGAGGACACAACAATCATGGAGAGGCCGGTGGAAATATAGGATCATAAGATGAAGGTTTCATGTGGATTCACCATTCGTATAGTTCATGGGTAGTATGGGAATGGTGTTAAGGAGGATAGTTCTTTGTGGAATGAGATACAGATTCATTCACAATACCTATAGTTTCTTTGTGATTTACTTATTTTACCTTATTTTGTTTTTCTAGAAGATGGGATGTCTAAATCTATTAAATTTATGAAATTTTTATTTTTCCATATTATGTGATTTTTGAATAAATATTCTATCATAAAAGGATGTCATAACATATTCTCTAATCTAGATGTGTTATACTTCTAAATAATTGAAATTTTATGGGTGAGTTAGTGCCGCCCAAAGCGGATAATATTTTGACATGGGAAATAGTATTCAATAATTTTTTTCCTAGGGATTTAAAATGTGTTGATAGTGGTGACACCAGGCTTGGGAATTATGGGTACATCAAGGTAGTAAATTTAATTATGTTTAAAGGTGGTTTTTGGAAGTTGATGTAACATGGTGGTGTTGTGTGGGATGTTTGGTGAACATTTACAGGTAGGTTTTGTTTGTCAAGTTGGTTGTTGTGTTCTGGTAAAATTAGATCATTGAGTGGTATCTTGGGGGATGGTTATTTAGACCATATAACATCTCCTTTATATTTTTTGATTCTAAATGAAGGACGTATTTTTATAGTTATCTGATGTAATTTATTGGACCACCCAATCCTTTTCCATGAATGAATTATAGTGGTAGAGGTGTTCATGGGATTCCCAAGAATTTTGGAGGGGAAATGGAAGATTTGGATAGGAAATTCAGATCTATGTGATGTAGATAAATATCTTGTGACATATGGGGGTTGTTGTGACATTGGGTGGAAGACTATAGAATAGTTTCCTGGGTGAAGTTTTTTGGTTCCCATTTAAATTATGGTATAACATTGGAATTGAAGCGAGAAACGATGTTGAGATTCTAATATAATGGCTATGGTGTAGGTTTCAAAATTTAGCTGTGGTGTTCTGGAGGTATGATTATAGAGGTTCTGTCAATTTGGGCAACATATTAAATGGTGATAGTTTGTGGGGTAGTACCCGTCAGGGTTTTTGGGACTTGTGGTGTAGTTTATTTTTGGTGCACCAACGCCGTTTCTGGGATAATGATGATATATGGAATTATGGTCTTATTTGAACTTGGTATCCCCCTTTTTATAGGATCTATGGTATAGATATTTCAATGAATATTGGATCCATTTTGACCAGTAGGGATGCAGAATAGAGCGGGGTGTTACATCGTAGTCCCTTCAGTTTTTAGTTATTCTGTGACATGGTCCATGTGGTTATGTTGTGGTCTTTTATTTTACATGCCACATATATATTCATAATGCTAAATGAACCCAAACTTTTGTTTTAATTTTATCCTGTTTTTTGGGTGACCAAAGTATATCCCAAAGAGTTCTTTTATCCTCCCACTTAGTGTATTTTGACATCGGCCTTGTAAATAGATATATGGTTGTTTAAAGTTAGTCCTTATAATACATTCTTCCCGTTTTACCACGATTTTGATTCAAGATATGGATTAAATGAATACGAACATCTCTTTTTTTATAATTTTCTTAAGTAGGTGTTGTGGTATTTTGTTCTAGGTCGATCCTATTTTACCTATTCATCATTGTTCTTTGTGGTTACACCATCTCAGTCCAACATTGTGTATCAGATCAAAAATATTCATCTGTGTTTTAGGATCCCTTATTTTTCATCTTGTGTATCATTCAAGAGGGATTTGATCTTGAATATCTTCAAGAAGATTGTTTTAACCATACTAATAAACATAATAAAATGATAAAATGAAATTAAATGGAAAGGGGAATTATTCATATGTCTTTAAAACTGTTGATATTATCTTGATAATGTTATTGTAAGGACTAAATTTCCTTCTAAAAATTGTGGCCTTTAGGGGATTTTTTATGATAATATAACATCTACTATAAAACCTTGTTTTTTGAGATTCTTAGATCAAATTAAATGTAATTGTATAATCACTTATATTTGGTTAGTGTAATTGTATCCCCTGTAGATTTATAGATTGTGAATTAATTCCCCAAAAATAAAGAAGTTAAATTGATGAAAATACCATTACTAATATGAAATTTTTTATATACTGATATGTCAGTGCGGTTGTGATGTGTTTTTTGTGGGTTTGATCAATTGTGTCTTAGTCATGCTATGGAGTGGTGTTGTGCAGTTTTTATATTAGGTGGTGAAGTGATGATAAATGGAAGTTGATTATGGAAAAAAATTTTGATGCAGAATGTGGATGTGGGGGGGGGGAGGAATAGTGTTCATATGTATGTTTGTTTTCTTGATGAGAATGATGGGTTTTCAGTTATTTTGGTGTGGTATTATGATATATTATTGTGTGGTATGGTGAATTAGATGGTTAATAACATATGGTAATGGCATGGGCTTACTGTTTAAAGAACGAATGGATTAAAGTGATCCATGTTATTAAATATGTTTTGTGATTAGTATGAAATAAATGTCATGGAAATATTGGAATGAATTGGATATCTAAATTAAATTGGATGTTAATATGAAATTTGACAAATTGTTTAATTTAAAATGGTATTTTGAATGTTCCATGTGGCTTATTGTGTGGTGTGGAGCATTTAGTAGTTGTTGAAAAATTTGTGATGATGGGAGTTAGATTGTGCTTTTTGTGAACATATTGGTTGGTATTTTGTGTATATATATATATATATATAAATACATTCTATATTCCTTATGATTTCTCCCCCCCACCCATGTCGAGCACCATGTGATGAAAACTAAATGTTTTTTTGGTCATTTTTTCCAATGGCCCAATGGTGAGGATGGATGGATGGTTACCCACACTTACCATATCTCTCTTCCAAGCGATAAATATATTCATGGGATGTGATGGAAATAAGTAAAAAAGGTTAACTAGTGGTGGTAGGTTAAAGATATAAATATTTTTCTATAGTGGGGGTGAAGTTTGTTAATAGGGAATTATGTTGATGTCGTTCGTGCTAACAATACCCTAGAAATTTGGTTATGTGATGTGATGTGGTGCAGTGGAACAGGTGTCTACGGGTGATATTTTATGTGAGGTGGTGGCCCAAGTGTCTAAGATAAGGATATTGGGTGATATGATGTGATATAGAGGAGATGAGAGCACTAGGGCGTACGATATTGGGGTGTAAAAGATGAAAATGAATGAAAAATTGGTATGTGGTACCTATCATTAATGCAATTCATATAACATTATAAAGATTTGGATTTTTTGGGTGAGAAATATTTATTGAGGTTAGGGATTGGAAAACTGACCTATTTATGTGTTATTATTTCTGTTGTTTTATTACTAATGTGTGAGTGTTTTCTTTTCAAATGTGCATGAGAGAATTTAGAATTACTACAATGTATACATGTATTGTCACCCCACATTTATAAAAAAATTCATGTATCAAGGAGGACTATGTGGAACATGATTATCATTTCTATCTCAGTCTTTTGGAGATTTCACTAAGTCACTCTCTTTCCCTCCTTTGTAATTTATTTAGAGACATTATTTATATTTATTTACTTGTATACATTAATTGTGGGATGGTTTTGGTTTCATTTTTATATTTTTACCTTGAGTTTTTTTTGGTTGACCTATAATATCCACCAATTCTATATAATAGAGGGTAATGCCTCTCATTTGTGAAATTTTATACCATTAGTGGTTGTCTCCTACATGAGGCCTATTAGAAGAATGAATTTAGTGATCATTATCTCCCTAAATCCATTTCAAGCTCTATAGGATACCATTAGATGGAAGGGGTCATCAGACATATCCATCATCCTTAATGTGTTTCAGGTAATGTTATTAATATTATGAAATTTATGTTCAAATTCATTTTAAAACGATCTTTACATTCTACATGATAATTTTAAAATAATACTTTTAAATTTTTTCCAAATTTATGACATTTTTATAAAAGTGTGAAATGAATATTTTTAACATAAAAAACATAATGGAAAAATTTTATGATCAAAATATTAATTCCTAAATTATATAATCACCTTGTTTTTATGAAGTTTAAAATTAAAATTTCTCATTCTACTATTCAAGGAATATATGTTTATAGTGTTAAAAAATGAATTTTATCTTTCTTTTTATGTGATTCCCAAAATTTATTTTATATATGTAAATAAAAAAATACTTTAAAAGATTTTATGATGGATATGAAAGACTCTATCTGTTTCATCTAGGTTATTTTCCTTTGAAATTTTTTATGAGGATGGTTTTCCTTGATATAACTCTCCAGTTTGTTAGGTAATGATTATGTTCCCTAGATAATTATGTTGAAAATAACCCTTTTTTCTATTCCATTTATAAGGGATCATGTCTAGGTTCCTATAAGGGTTCATGTTGGTGATTTTTTAAGGCACATGTCGGAAATTTCTATGTTTGAATGTGCTTTCATGGAAATACTAAGATTTAATATTGTAATATAATTATCATTTTATTAAATTTATGATTATTACTTTTATGTGTAAAATTTATAAGTAAGAAAATTTATTTATTTGAATCTCTTATTATCATTTAAACAATTATGATAATGATTTTTTCCTTTATAAATTATTATAATATTTTTTATGAAAAATTTTGTGTCATATAGATAATTTTATGTGTATGGACAATGATTATCTGAGCTCAAAGTTTATTTCGTTAATTGATAGCTATCGTATATGATCTCATTTTTAAAAAAATGTCAAATGACTTTATTTCAATTTTTTAATTTTGATATTACTGATATTTTTTATTCTTAAATAAAATTTTTAAATGCTACATCATAGGGCTTAAAGATGACTATAAACATTAATAAAGTCATATTTCAAGTTAGGGGAGTCACCTTGAACGAACTAAGTGAAACTTTTTAAAGAACTAGTTTAGTGTGAAATGATATATCTTAATGAAATGGGTATTATTATATAATAGAATTTATTAATTATAAAATAATTTAAACTTATAAGGTCCCTGGGAATGAAAGTGATAAAATATTTCTTTTTGATATTTTATGTTTTAGATTGATAATATTTTTTCACATTTGTTGGTATAATTATATTAATATAAGGATTATGTTTTTAGTACTGAATATGAGAGTGATGGTTTGCTTCTACTATATAAAGAGTGGCACTATACTACTTATATAGAATTTTTATTTTTGTCATGGTGTTGAAATTTTATGTTTGTTCTTTGCTATAATTGAAGGATTCATGATTAATGTGCTTGGGGAATCAAAAAGGGTTTTCTTGTGTTGTCTTTGATATAAAGAGGTGAGGGATATGAGCTTCTATTCTTGATGTATATGGAATTATTGGTAGTTTTTTAGAGATTTATCCTTGAAGAATTTCCTTATACAGATGCTGGAAAAATAGATATGCTTGAACAAGATACTATTCAACTATATTGGATAATGATTCATAGATAAGGCTAAACATTTTTGAATTTGTAGAGATGGGGGATGGACATCATGAGGATGGTCCATTTTTTGATAAATAATATTTAAAAAATATAAATAAATATAAACTACATTTTAATGATTTCTCTAAAAATGATCATAAATAGAAAATGATATATTGGAATTTTAAATGAATAGGAATTTTTCTCATTCAGATCAATGAATTGAAAACAAAATAAAAATTATAAAAAAATTATAATTAATTAACAAACTAAAAAAAGATTTTTATTTTTAAAATCACATTAATAGATGAAGTGGGAAACCTCAAATGTTCAAATCGGAAAGAATTATACCCAAAATGAAACCAAAAAACATTTAAGGAAAGATTGATATTTTTAGAAGCATTCTCCCAAAATAATTTACAATTATGTTCACTTACATTTGTATCCATATCATACTTGATGAGGTTATCAAAATGATTAGCCAACTTGTCCTAAGTTGTGATGAACTCTTCCAAGTTTATCTTCCTTTAGTTTCAGCCTATTGTCAAGATAATAACATGATTTTTTTATCAACACACACTAATATTTACTATTATCTACTAGAATTAGTCTCTCTTTCATCCTGTCAGCATACTATTGAGAATCATAAATTAGAAAAGTATCCTCCAATAATTCTTCATCCGAATGAATAATAAGCTCCCATGGGTTTTTTTATAAATGCCTCAATTTCCACCCACAACAAAAAAAAACCATCACATAAAAAGTGAGGATGGCCATATCAGTGATGGAACCAATTTTAGAAACATATTTAACCATATAATCTCCCCATATCTGAGTTATATCATCCATCATACCACTAACCTTCTCGTGTTTCTTCTCTTCACCACATCTGTCCCTTAATTTTTTTTCTCTGAAGGTACAAAGTCTTATTCTATTCTGGTCCATTGGAATTGGGTTAACCATCAATCTCTATGGACCTAGTATTTTTAATTGACCTTATCTCACTTTTTTAGGAAGTTGATAATAATATGTATTCCTATTAGAGTTATCCCCCTTAAGAATAATGCAACTCCCCAAATCCAAGTTTCCCTTTAGTTCCTTCTTCCAATATGGGTTAAGAAATACTCTACAATTCCTTCCATGTGTATTCTCAACTTAGAATTGGAAAGAGGTATCATCACCCGATTATTCCCCTAAGGCCCTTGGCGTTCAATATTGTACTCTCACCAAGTTGAGTCTCATTGTTCTTGATTTAGGCATTCATGATTTATCCTTTCAATGAGATTAATCAGATTTATAGTCAACCTATTATTTCTAAAACATAAAATATTCACTGTATTCTCTCAATTCCCATGTACATTCTATGAGACTTTAATAACATTCTCATTGACCATACATCCCGATGAACTTCCCTTGTTTAACGCATGTATCACCTTCTCATGCGTGGGCCCATTTCCAAGATTCACTACCTCTATATAAGATGAATATTTTGGTATATTGGATATTGGTTCCAAATAATAAACTTCACCACCCCCTCAGTACCCCTAAAAAGATGGGCCCTACAAAATCAACCTTTGTTCATCCACATAATTTCCAAAATGGTGAAGGCTGTCAACAACCTTCATATTTGAATTCAACTTTCTTACATCTTCTTGGATGGGATCATAATGTGTTGTATCAATCTAGTCTACGCTGGGATGTAATATCCTTTTTCCCAAATGACTATTGAGGAATCGAGTCCAGAACTTGATAATACCTATGACTATGACAACATGTTGAAAAAATACAACCCATATATTTCCAAGATGAACAATAATATATCCAAGATTTGAAGACCACCATTTTATAGAAATTAAATTCACCCCCAACTAAAATCCAAACAAACTCCACTAGATACATTGAATCATAAAAATAAATAAATATATGGATATATTGGGTTATAAATAGAAATTGTTCAACTATCTGAATAAAAATTAAGCATACCATATTTCAAAACATACTAATAATATATGAATTTTAGAAATGGAATAGAAGTTTTGAAAATCTTACCGACACCTTTGTGGAAGTAACATATTATTTCATGTGAAAATTTGAAGACAATTGAAATAGGTAGAAATGAATCCTATTAGCGGATTGAGTTGATCTGGATTATGTGAGGGTAAAATAATCCTTCGAAGAAAAGTGGATTATCATATGATTTTTTTTGGGATGACCAACCAAAATTCATTCATGGAGATACCGGGACTCAAATATGAACCTATCGATGACATTAATCAATGAAATATTATTTCTAAAGATAGACACCATGGTCTGATTTAAGAATCCCAATGAATATCAGAACTCCTTTTGAAAAAGTGCAAACTGATACTGGCCATCAAATATGTTCAGAACCATAGGGCTAATCGAGATAGCTGGTAATAGTGGGATGAAATCATGGTAAGAGAATAGAAGAAAGGGTAACTTTTGAAATATAGTATATGGTGGTGGAATAATTTCTCCCTCCCATTGGTGGGGGGGTGGAGTTGTGCCCATTTTCACATAGTGAATTACCAATAGTAGAAGAAGAGGGCACCCCAAAAACATGTTAATGAAATAATATAATAAAATATATCCTTAGTTTAAAAAACTAAGGAAAAGTTGTTGTTTAATATTTTAAAAAAATTGAAAATAAATACTTTAAATCAATCACCATATGATAGGCTCTTGCACTAAAAGAAAACTAAAAATGATGGAATCCAAACATGAAAATGAAATGACATTGAAATATTGGAAAATTTATTTCTAACCAACATCTTAGGAAAACTCACATGTCAACATATTTTGAAATAACCTTAGTATAAGATGTAATCATCCATTCTATATATAGATTTCTAGATTATCCATAAATAATTTCTTCCTAAAATTAACATACAATACCAAGATACCCAATGTAGAATAGATTAAATCATTTTTATCAATGTATAGAGACTTTATTAAGATAATTATTATAAAAATTATATCATATCAATGAAAAATCCCAGAATTTAATAAATTTATCATATTACACAATTTCTGGTGCATTAATAATCCATAATTCTAATTTAATGGTTTAACTCTTTATCAACAAAAAAAACATCAGGTAAATCATAAGTAAAAATATTCCTGAAATGAAATCTAACTCACATATCATGAAAAATATAAAATTCATGCTCATTATTAATAAATCCATCATTAGAGTTAAAAAAATGACTCTACCAAAAATTATATTTAAAAAATTTCTATATTTTCAATAAATATTCATTTCACAATCTTGAACCATATAATAGATTAAATAATAAATACATATTCTCAAGAAATTTATACATAATAATAAATATTTAAACTAAATAAATTTTACTATTTTTTCAGTTTCTCATAGTAGTAATATACAATTCAATTTTTAAAGAAAATATATATTCTATTATAGCACACCAACCAATGTTCCAAAACATATAATAGATTATAAAATTAAATCAAAAAATTATTTAAAAGATGAAAATTAGTATAAATCAGTAGAAATGTTACTTCCCCAAGAGTCAAGTAATATAACACTCATAGTTGAAACATATTGGAAATTAAATCAAAATTTATATGGAAAGACCAACCAAATTCAAAATATGTTTAGTAATTTTCAATTTTTTACTAAAACATTACATCACATATGCACAAAATAATTCATAAAAAATAAAAAATAAAAATTAAATTTTTTATTTATAAAAACCATTAACGAGAATGAAAATATTTATCTAAGAAAATTCTAAATTTCATTGTCAAAAATGAAAAAAATATTATTTAATTAAAAACACATCCTCATTCACTTGTATGATTAATTCCAAAGGTAAATATTCTATAATACACTAGATTTTTAAATATCTAATATTAATTAAAAATCATTTCATGACCCACCTCTAATCAAATTCGACTTATCTATTCAATTAAGATAATTTATATATTTATTTATTTCCATACATGAAAACCGCATGTCTTTCCATATACTTACAAAAATTCTAATTTCTTCATAATGTGTCATATTGAAAATTAAATAATTCATGAGGTATTTGAATAGGCTGAATGGTTACTTAATAAATCCTTTTATAAAATTTAAAAATATCTTGAAATTGAGGATTTTAGTCATTTAATTAAATGAATGATAAATACAATTGATTAATATTGATTAATTACCCAAAAAATTCCATTTAGAAGATATGATAATCAACCAATTTATTTTGTTTTAATATTAGTCCATGATTCATGTAAATTATGTGTAATTAATGATGATATCCTTATTCATAATTATCATATATTTATAGAATATAGAACTATTTTAATTAAAATTAATCTATTTAACAAATAAATTCAGGGAGATATATATATATATATATATATATATATGATATTTTACAATAATAAATTAATGATAATTCATTACCTCTTATTTTTTGATTAACTTAATGTGATATATATATATATATATATATATTTTAAACGTAGTACTCTATTCCATTATCTAAATTAAACATTTTGTAAATAAAAAAATTTAAACAACTTTTTATGTGGAATTAGATATATATAATTAATATAACGATTAAATGTTTCACATCATGATTTACCTTTGGTAAATTTTTAAGTTTAATTATTTAATTTAATATTTTATTGAATTATTTTCATTAATTTTTTTTAAAACATAAAATTTTTACTATGAATAAAACATAGTGTATAGTTTACTAAACGATGTAGCCATGTTGTGTAGATATTTCTAGGAGTTTTATTGCATCTAAAATAGTTGGTGCATGGGTCTGAAACCCATTCCGATCAAGGAGTAACCATTTAAAGTAACATTGTGTAAGTGTAACTTGTATATATGTGGTTCCCCATTAAGATGAAATAATCATCAAAAACACACATTTTCTCTTAGTTTTTTCATATATGGTCTTATATTTGGAAAATTGATTTTTATATTATTCTACTAAATTGTGAAATTTTATTATATGTTTGAAATTGTAAAATTTCTTATTTTGATTCATTAAAATATTTTTTTCCATCAGTTTTATTTTAACCATTTCATGTGAGGAGTTTGGGAGAGCCCAATGAAATATCAAATCTCATCCTCTAATGATTTGAATACTTCACTATCAATTCTATGTGTCTTTTTAGAAGGATCAAGGTTGATTTGTTTTCACCTCACCCACTCATATTGTTTCTTCCTACATTAATTATAAAAGCTATGATAGCCCAAAAAAAGATTATATTTTGTATAAAAAATGAAATTATTGAATCATAAGAAGGGAATATCATTCTATGGGACCACTAAGTTATAATTGCAATAGTTTCTCAGTATCCATAATTGATTCATTACGGTGTTTTTATGTGATTTTTTCTTGAAAAACAATGCAATGTGAGGGTTTTCTAAAATCTTTTAAATCACGGAAATGATAGTTATTAACATATTTAAGGAAATGATATAATTTTTTCCGTTAAATAGTGATTTTTTTGGCTTGAATGAATTGGAATATTGTTGAAATATATACAATTTTTAGTAAAAAAATATTTATATAGCTCAATTATTTCATGATAAAATTACTCAATGATTTATTCAAGAAATTAATTTTCTGAAAGGGATGATTATGATATCTAATGAAAAAAGAATTTTTTTAGAAGTAATAAAATAATATTTTTACATTTCATTCCGATTAAATAGATTCTTTCAAATGGAGATTCATAGTAAATGAGAAATGGTTTACTTTTGTTCTTTATGGATTCTTACTTATTTGTATTATTTTTATATTATGTAATCATATTTTGAATGATTTTTGAGTTTTTTGTTATATGAGTTTAATATGACTATTATATATTTTAATTTCCTTTTATTTTGAAAATGATTATTTCTAATCATTTAACCTTATTTTTTATAAACTAATTTTTAGAATTTAAGATCATTCTACAATACATTATGAATGATATTCCATTATTTGAGTTCTCAATGAGATATTAGTGGTTCTATTTTAACTTTATGAAACGTTTTTTAGATTTCCCCCTATATGTACTGTAAATTTAGAATCACGATTATGTGAAAAATGTTCATTCCATGGAGAATATTTTATATTTCGATGAAATAGTATATTTTTAGTGAATGTTGTTAAGGTTTGAGAAGAGGGGTATTTTAATATGTCATTGATTTCATATGATATTGATTTCATGATTGAAATTACTCAACTTCATTTGACTAAATCCTAGAAACCCTAAGTACTGAAATAGGGATGACTATGACATGTACCACAAAACTTCTATATTTTCCCAACAATGAATTAGATTATACAAATGTATCAAAATGAATAATTGATTAAAATTAGAAATAGGTTTCATTTATTTTTCCATATATTACGAAAAAAGATAGTTTATATCCAAATACATATGGATATGGTTGGTTTGATCACTAAAATATTACAACAATCTTGAGGTTCCTTCATCATAATTCCCTATGAATATTTAAATGATATAAATTATGCTGATTTATTTGATTTTATTTTATTACTAGTCATTTTTTTCCTGTGATATGTTTTATTTATTTACAATATATAGGATTTTCAAATACTTGTGTACTATATTTGTTTTATATTCATATATTATCATTTTAAAAAAAATTATAAATTTTTAGGGGTTAATTGGAAATGGATGGATTTAATGTAAATTGAATGTTTAGAATTTTTTGATGACCTTATGTGTTCTTATATAAGTATGTTTTTATTTTATATTCATGTACCTAGTGTGTTTTCCTAAAAAAAGTAATTTTTTTTAATTTGTAATTGTTTGGATTTAATTTTTTGGCTGAGGTTACTCAAATAACCAAAATGTGATCATTTCCCAGAAATTTATTTCAAACTACCATCAATGGAGTGAATTTGGAATGAAATCATATATTGAAATTAATTAGTGATATCCATTGATGATTTTATCTCATAGTATATAGTAGTTCACCTAGATAATGTACCTATAGAGTTGAGGTGAATAAATGTATATAATATTAAAAACAACATATTTTAGATCATTTTTAATCATTAAAGAAACTCTCTTCACCATCATTCCTATGGGAATATATAAATTGAATTGAAAAAAATACCTAATGAAGAAAAATTTACATGGTTTTCCCTTAACTATGATAGTCTAAGGTGATTAAAAAGGTGATAATTTGATATACCAAATCCACAAAAAGAATAGAGATTACAATGTTTGGAGTGGACTCACTTACTCTCCATTTTTAAAACCAATAATATATTGAAAGATCACTGATGTCACTATAGAAGTGTGAACACTACACCACTAGAATATTATTTTATTGATCTAAATCACCAAATATTTGGTTCAAAAATTTGAGAGTGTTTCATGAAGAACTTTTATCACTATAGAGATGAAATCCATGACACCATATATCAATTTATATACATAAACACCATTCATGAACTATTATTCTTCCATCATTTACTTCTTTAGTTCATATTAAAACTTCTTGGGAAACACATAACACAAGTTCTTGGTGAACTGCCTTTACTTCATAAATCGAAGAAATTTCTTGAATAACCACTTCTTTATAAAAAATATGCAATGAGAACTAATATTATCTTTTGAACTACAATAATTTATGAATATACCTCCTTTTTGATATCCACTACTTCCTAATTCAACTAACCCCAAAAAATCTACCACTTCACAAATAATGTTTAGAACAATCAAAATTTCTCTAGTGATGGAACACTAAAATTGTATTTTATATTCTAAATGATGTGATTAGGGTCCCATTTTATAGTAAAAGATATATATAAATCCTGATAATCATAATTATTTTCACCCCTTTTTGAACCAACCCCCACCACATAGTGAAATTTCTATACAACTCAAATTTCACATAATTTTTTTATAGTGCTATTAGAATAATATTATTTAAAAAATTATGAGATTAATTTATGGTGTATTCAAAAACACCTTTGATTTATTACAACTGGAAATCCCGCTTCACAAAAATCCATATCAATTCACTTATATACTATGTGTTCATAATTGCATTGCATAATTTTTTTTATTGAAATGACGTACATGGTATGTTGTTCATATAGAACTAATTTAATACAAGATCATTTACGTTAAAGAAATCCTCTCAGACTATTTAACATGTAATGTGGTCATTTAATAATGTAATACAATCTAGAAACATGTTTTTTTAAAAACTTGTTACTTTGTAAAATGTATTTTACCACAGGTTAAGTAAAAAAATCCCAAAAAACCCTCAAAGAATTATTTTTCACCATAACATACCCCTCTAGGATTGTTTAAAACACATAAAAACACTTAGAAAATCCCATTGAAAAAAACAACATGCATCATCAGCTTCAACCATATTTTACAATCTGCAACTCAAGAAATGATAACTGTTAATTTCAATATGTACTCTAAGAAGACATGTTCCAATATTATACCAAGAAAAATAGAAATAGTAAATTTTCATTAGGGATCAAATTATTTCATAATAATATTTGATGAGCCTTTATTAATATAAAATATTCCTAAAATAAAATATCTATTGAAGAAAAATACTAATGATAAATACCAAGAAAAAATAGATTATTCCTCCTTTGAATAAAAATTCATTAAACACAAATCATAAATTTATTAAATCACAAAACTGGATACCCATTCCATTATATTTCTTTTAAAAAATAATTTATTAATCATCATTATATTTTTTAGTACTCCCCCTGATTATATTCTCCTCATATCAGCTTTATCCCCTTTTCAGAACTTGATTTATCAAATTTTACATGTAAGACCAATGGTTAACCCTTTTAGGTCCACAACATATCCATGAACACTTATTAAAAAATTAGGAAGAAAACCATTCCACAGGGAGATGGGGATTCTTCAAACACACTACATTGGTGTGGGTGGTTTACTATACTTCAAGAGACAATTGATTCATTTAAAATGATTCTTTTTGTAAGTGTTTTATCAAAATGTCTATGACTTATTGTTCTATTGAATCATACTCAATCTTCAAAAACACATGATCAATATTTTTCTTTATAAATTTATGATTAATTTCTTTGGTCTTCATCTATGAGAAATAGATTATTTTTTTGATAAGACTTATAGCACATGAATGATCATAATTGAAACCTATGAGACACAACACTTTAAATTCGATGTATTCATTTATCCTTTTCATCCACAAAAAATATATTTATGATTGAGTAATCATAATATATTTTTCTTCTATAGTGATAAAAAAATATATTCTTGATTCATGTTAATATAAGAAACTCCAAATCCACCATGATATAATGCACCTCTTTATGCAGACTTTCTGTCATATGCTAAACCAACCTAGTTCACATATATATTTCCCAATAACTAATGCTAAGATGTTTTTTTGTAATGAAAAAAACAATTAAACTCTATATAGCATTAAATTGTTTTTACTATAACAAAATGAATTTCATTAGATTATTTTTATACATTTCTACCATCAATTTGGAATATTCAATGTCAAGTCATGTCACAGTTATATACAACATGATTACAATGATTTCCTTTTATTTTATTACATTTATTAATTTTTATTTATCATCCATTAAAAATTTAGTCCAATTAGAAATATAAGTTATCATATCTTATGAATCCTCAATTAAAAATCATCTAAGAAGCTGCTTAGAATATTTAGGATGAGAAATTAAAATATTATACCTTCCCTATGTTATATATTGGCTGAGTAAAAATGTCATCTCACTAAATAGTAAAAATTAATACTCTCACATTATAAATCATGAATACTATATAAACAATACTTTTTATAATCCTCCCACAATTTTTAAATCCATATACACTAGAACTATTATTATTTGATTACTCTAATTGTTTTAATAAATATTTTAATCTACAAAAGAGTATAAGAAATTTGTCATCTTCCGGTACTGATGAGGTTATGAATACTATGTTTTTAGTTACTTCTTCAACACACACAAAACCTTCATTAGTTAAAGAAATTACTCTAATATTCCAGGATTAGAATGTAATTGGCATTTTTTATGCACAAATATTACTATGTTCCTCTATTTAAAAATATTCACTTGAAATCTATCTTGAAGGAATTTAATTGACTTTATAAACTAACATCATGGAATAATAAAATTATCTAAAAAATTACCATCTCTAAAAATGTCACATAAAAAATGATTCCATTAATATTAGAGTACTAATAGAACAAAAATATTTAATTATTTAAAATCAACAAGAAACTTTATTTAGCTTGATATAGGAAATCCATTTTGTCCTTATAAAATTCTTATCGATCAGTCTCAAAAAAATTCCCATGTTTGATTAATCTTGATTTTTTCAAGTTATTAATTTATATCATAATCCATGTTCTCATCTATATCTACATCCTAAAATGATTTTATCTCGGTATGAGAAAGAATATATTTTATTGTAGGGAATTCATTATCCTTGTTTGCAATGGAACACTTTTTTCATGGATTGTAATATCCTTAAAAATTTTAGCTATACTCTTTAGTTTCAATATTGATATTGGTCTACATTTTTACCTCCCAAAAATAAAAACTTCTTCTAAGTATATATTTTAATCTTATTATCCTCTTGATATTTTGGAATTCTCATCTCTATCATTAATAAAATAAGAATTTTTTTGGATATTAGGTTCCTTATTAACTATAGTGACATTATTACATTCAACTACTTTTCCTAGACTCTTATTGAAGCATTGATATTATTTATTTTTTAGTAGACAATGAATATTATTTTATCTCCACTGGATTCAAATTTACTATTTCTTGACTTATCTATGATGAAACACTAACTTCAACTGACTCAAATAAATTTTAATGGTATCTTATTTTAGTTTAATATATTTTATATAATATATCATTATTTTGGGAAAAAATACTTATCAAAAATGAAAAAAAATTCCAATGATACTTCATTCCAAAACTTCCCTAGTATGTCCTTTTCTCTAAGAATCACCATGGCCATATTTTTTATGATGTGATTTCTACTCCTAACCACACCATTTTACTAAGGTAATATCACTACTTAAAAATGTTGAATAATACAATATTTTTTGAGAAAATAATCTACCTATCTATTTGTAAAATATATTACATTATTGGTATTTACTATTATAATTTTATATTCTATCATATTTTAATCTTAAATTTGTTACTATTTTATGAAAGTGAACACCTCAAAATTATGGGTGATAACTATAATCCATATTTTCAGACTATAATAATCAATGAATGGAATATAGTATCTCTTCCAATCAATATCTATAAGTTATATAGGTTAACACACATGAATATTCACCAGTTAAATTTCACTCATTGTCATTTTATCCTTCCTCTGTCACATATTTCATGTGAAATTACAATGTTTTAAGGCATCATATATTTTAGCACAATCACATGTTAGCTTAGGGAGATCATGAGCATCATCAAATTTCACAAGATATTCAATGTCTTAACGTCTCAAATAAAAATTTCATTTATTAGAATATTATTTTTATTAATAAATTGATAGAAATAACATACTATTGGTCGATGATAATATATAAATAAGGTTGGTAAATTCTATTTTAAAAAATATTTTATTAAATGAAAGAAAATAAAAGAGACTATCATGAGACCAGTTGATTTATATATAATAAATTCAATGAAAATCCTACATAGATGGTATTAAAATTTTATGAAATATGTAAAATTAATATCTAAATGTAAAAAAGGGACACATTGATAAATTATCATGGTTATAGAATAAGAATTAGTCCCAAATTCCACATTCATAATAGCCTAAGAAGGTTATATTTTCTCATAGATTTTAATAGTGGAAAATAAATAGAAAAGAAATTGATATACAAATGTTTTATAAAAACATAGATTAATATTCGAAGAGAATTTTTTTAATTGGAACCAATTAATATGGACCCACAATATAATTGTGGTGACATGCTAAAGAAGATAATAAATAAGTTAGTGGCTGGTTACTACATACCGTATATAATTCACTAAACTCACTAATGAATATTTAGAAGAATATAAAGGGTAATGAGATATATATATATATATATATATTTATATATGGATTTATAAGATACAATTATAATTATAAAAGGATTAAATTAAAAATTAATAAATAAGAGAGGTAATAAAAAGCATACTATAGAAGTTGAAGGTGGGTTTCTATTGTAGAATAGATTCTTTCATGGAGATATTTTTAAAAAGTATTTCTTGGATTGATCAAGAATAGTTTGGTTGAAATTTGTTATTGTAGGTTTTATTAGTGATATTCTAGACTCCCTTAGTTCCTATATATAAAATTATTAGGTTTTAGTGGAGTCCTATTTAAACTCAAGACAATAATTATCAAAATTAGTGCTTTTAGATAATGTAATTAATCTTATTTGACTTTGTGGGATAAAATTTCCATTCAATTTGGTGAATTTCACTGTGTCATGGGGGTGGTATTCATAGTATAGTGACTTGGAAAATTATATAGATACCTATATGAAATTTAGGGATGTTATTATTGTTTTATTAATCCCATGGTAGCTATAGAGTATCCCTTAAGTTGAGTAATTGAGAAATCTTAAAAATAATTTCTATGGCATGGTCATCCACGTTGCGGCATGACCTTAATATTTTTTTAAAGAAACATACATTTTACAATGATGAAGATACAATTATTTAATCAGAATATTTTGATATAATGAAGTACCAAAATTTTCTATAAAATGGTTTATAAATTTTTGTCATAGTTCAACTTCCATATCCTTTTTTTGGTGCTATATAGAGTGTTGTGATGTGGTGATGTTTTAATGATAACTCACATGAATAAAATTTTTATAAACACGTTTATTGATTTTTATCATATATATAATTTAGAGATTCAATATTATCCAAATTATTGATGATAAGAACACTTATCTAAAAAGGAAAATAATATATGAGATAAGAAAATGTGATAAAAAGCATAATCAATAATAAGTAACAGGAATAGAAGAAAAATAAATACTATTTTCCATGAAAGAATATATCACCACGTTTAATAGAGATCCATCTATTTTATTTAAAAAAATTACATTTTAAAAGAGATATCCCCACTATAATTATGAATCCTTTCACCTTTTGTTAATTTCTGGAAAAAATTCCCCCCTCAAAATTAATAACTATTTTCTCTTATAAATATTTTATATTCCCATACAATAGAATTTTCTCTAAAATAAATTAATGTTTTACCCCATTTTTTATTATAAAAATGAAATAAAAAGCACAATGGTTATAAAATATATATATATGAGTTAAATGAGGCATAAGATAATAAATGTGACAATAGAAAACATGATTTGAAAAATTTTAAAAATCAGTTTTAAATAGGTGAAAATAAAAAAAATCCATAATATTTATATTTGAAAAGATAAACCCTATAAATTATGTTATAAGAAAAAATTTACAACAATTCCATAGATATTCATAAAATAATAAAACTAAAGCATGCAAAAGAATTGGGTTTTCTAATGATGTCATTTTATTGAATATCAGTAGAAATATATTCAAACATGATATCACATTTTTGAATGTGTTCTCTCAAAAATGAAGTGTCAAATAATAATTTTATCACTACACCCATGATGAAAATTATTTCCATAGATGATTATAGTAATATAATTATCACATTAACTTGAAAAATAAGTAAATGTTAGTATAGAATTTTACAGAGTTTTTTTCATCCATAAAACTTTGGCATAACAACTCCGAATGGAAATATATTTCCCTTTAGATATAGAATGAGAAACTAATATTTTTCTACTTCAAGAGATAATTTAATATAAATGAGTGTAAAATTTACCACTTTTGATAGTCTAACTAGTTTCCATCACCAAAAATCAATGTCATAAAAATTAAATATTAAATGATGTTCCTCTATGATAAAATAAACCTTGATTTTTATAACCATTTAAAAATTGAATAATACTTTTGACAGATTTTAAATGAGATTATATAGGATTGGTTTTAAAAAAATAATAATGTAAAACACTAAGTAAAATTATGGATGGGTTGTATTACATTAATTAAGACTTACAATAACACTTATATAGTGCTTTTTTCAACCAGTTTATTAGCTTCATCAAATGTTATGTCCAAATAAATACTCATAAGTGGAGTATTTTCATTACTATTTCCCTTAACAAAATGATTTATTAGTTACTTATATTATTTTAATTGGATAATAACCTTTTCATCCTAAATTTGAGTTATTTTATAATCATGAAATTATTTCAATACACAGGTAAATCACATTTCAAATTCTTTTCCTCAAATATATGAAAATTAATTACAAATTGATTCCTTTATCGATCACATAATCATGTCATAATTATTGATTTGAATGATTAAAATATCATTTAAAACATTTTTTAGTTATAATAATGTTTTCAATTTTCCTATCATAACATTATTTTAAAAAATAAAACTACTTTCCCCTTCATAACATTCTTGAGTTTCATCCTTTAAAACATATAAATCTAAAGTTAATATAAAAAAATATTTGGGAATTTTTTTTCAAACCCTTTTCGTTGTTTCGTAAAAAATATTTTTGAAATAATTCCACTTAAAACACAACTTATAACATACATATAAAATATGTTGAAATCACAATAGTTAGTGAATTACAAACAATACATTCTTATAGATTCTAGGTGGGAAAAGGGTTCAATGGTTTTACCGTAATCAATGACATTTTCATGATTTTAGTGATTGTAAATTTTTCTTGTTTTGTTACATGTGATGGTACCATTCTCATCTAATTAATTTATAAAAATAATTTTGTACCTATAATAGGGTGATCAGTAGTAATTCAAACACAAGGCGTAATTAATATTTTATTGTAATTGGTTTATCCATTATTTCATTAAAAACCCAATTTTCATCGATAAGAGTATCTTTTAGGTTTAAAAATTCTAGAAAATATATAAAATAATGATTATCAACTTCATTTAAGAAATAATATCTAGTATAAGTTTCAGTTTGAAAATAGTAAATAATATTTCCATGGGATGGTCATTTGATTTTTCTAAATATTTAAGTGAATGACTAGAAGAAGATTCATCATTAGTAGGTTATTTAGGAGTTTTTTGATGATTCAAATTAAATTATTCTCGTTTATATAGAAGATATTCAATTTGGATTAATGGTTATGATTATTTTCATCAAACATGATATGAATGTACTATTCAATGGTTTTTGTCATTTCACTGAAGACTCAGTATGATTTAATTGATTTCTTATACCTAGGAATGATTTCTTTATGGATTTTGGGTCAATATTTCTAGTATGACTTTATTATTAAGAATATATCATTTATATTCATAAAATATGAAAATTTTAACATTCATAATTTTATTCTTCTAATATTCATAAGATTTATTTAAAATTAAAAACATTTCATGATTTATTTTAATAATGATTTTAAAAAAAATTATCCCACAATTATAAAATGTATTGAAAATTGTGTTTTAAACCATTAAATAATAAACAACTAATTTAAAATTATATAATTTAGGAAATTTATTGAACCAGTACTAGTGATTTTACATCTTATAATATCACAAAATTCCATTTATCATCTATTAATTTTTTAAATAAAATTAAATTTTGAGTGTTTATAACACTTGTGTGGAGAGAATCCAATATACATGTTCCACTTTTATTTTTTGTATTTACTCTTTAGAAATTATTTATACTAAATTATGAAATTATTATTTTTGTACCAATATTTTTGGTCAACATATGTTATGCAACATGGATTTTGGAATTTTTTTAAAATATTGTTTTTGAGGTGGTATATGGGATAAAAGATAGATAATTTTTCATCTACCAAAGAAACTATGTTTTCTAATTATATTAATGAATTATATTCGAAATTTTATAAAAAAAATTATTTTTTGTGAAATACCTTCTATAAAAGTCAATATTTTAGAAGATCAAGGAGTATTAGAGAAACAAAAAAAAAATTACATTAATGGGATTCAAATCCAAATATTTTATTTAGATTTTGATCACCAATAGTAAATTTTATTATATATTTTTTAAATCATTTCTAATGTATTTTAACTAATAAAAATTCATATAATCTTTTAATGGTATCTACAATTCATCATTTATGATTGAATGTTGATCATTTTCATTAAATAAATTATTATACATAGTTTTGATATCATTGTTCATTGGTGAAATTTTGTAAAAACATTATTCATGATGATGAAAAGAATATTTTATATCTTTTTATCTTAATAAATTTTAATAAGATTAGGATAGATTTTAATTTGACTATAGATAATAAGATCGTTAATGATTGCATATTTAATATCTTAGACATCATCCTTCCCGAAACATGGAACTTATATCATATGATTCACTTGAGGATAGGGAATAATCTCTTTCATTTTATGTTGAAATGTTTACGGATTTATTGTTTAGATTATTCATATACTTAAATTATTTGGATCCTTATCGAATTTTCAATTCATTTGGATCTCATAAAAAATGATATATATAATGATCTCCTCATCTAGAATGTTATTTATATATGTGGCTTGAAATATTTTCATTGACTTGTGTGTTGATGTACATGGTAGTACCTAGAGGTTTCTCCGGACAAGTGTTTATGTAGTACAAGTATCCTCAAATAACTTTCCTACATTTCATATATAAGTAATGATTGTAAATATCTCATTAATAAATTCCTTATGATACATAATAATGATTTTAAAATCACGTGTATACATATTAGGTATGTTATATTTAACTTTAATTGTTCCTTGATAACCAATTCTATGTGTTTTAGATTTCATGAGCTGTATTGTGAATAGAAATACAATGAAACTCAATTTTATATAATTTATATTGTAAAGAATTCATACATTTCACATATAAATCTAAATAAACAGTATCACTATGTATCATCCATTTATTTTTTCAAAAGTATGAAAATAAACTCCCAAGAATATTTTCCATAATGGATAACCAATATATCGATAAAAGGTTTACATACGTGTCTTCCCAAAACTATTCTTGGGACCATCAAAATAATAAGAAAAACCAGTGGATTTACCATTAGGATAACCATGGGTGTTTTATAATGAATAAATTAAAGAATATCAAAATTTTAAATTATTTATGATATAAAAAACAAATATTTATTTTTAAAATTAAGGAAATTTTCAGAAAAACACAACATTCCACCCTTTGATACAAAATGTTGGTTGATGATAAATTATAACGTGGGAGGTTGAATTTCCTCTAAAACCATTTTTAAAACATTGATAAAATATATTATCTATTATTATGTTAGATGTCATCATAAGTGAGAATAATTCAATGTAAAAATGGATATTGGAAAATAAAACATTATATGTTGTTGATATTTTTTTCTTTTAAAAGTAAAAAATGTCTATTTTGATAAAAGAGTTAATAAATAGCTCAACAATGATCCCCTTTTTTCCTTCCATCTAGAAGGTTTGAGGTTTTAATATTTATCCTTTGGTTTTAATGGAAACCAAAAAACATAGAATAAGAATTTAATCATTTGGTTTTGTTTCAAACCAAGGACCATAAAATAAGACCCGTGGTTTTAATAGAAACTAGTAACCATGAACCCTCACTATAATAGTAGAAATTAACTAAATAAGAAGCTGAATAAGATATATTTTTATTTTTAAAATCCATTATAATGTTCTAAACTATATCATGTATATTTATAAGAATATAAAATATGAAGAGAGCGGGGGGGGGGGGGTATGGTAGAATAAAATAATTTAATAATTAGAAAAAGGATAAAAAGAAAAGTATTAAAGAATATATGCAATAATGATTTTATTTGTAGAACATGAATCAGTTGTTATATAGGTGAATTATTTTTTACTAGGATGTATCTTTCAAAAGTTTTTCAAGGACCAATCATGAATTTTTATATGGATTTTTTTAAATAAGTGTCATACTTTATATAAATGCCTCTATTTGTGTTAATTATTTTTCTTAATATGAATTGGATGAACCAATGGTAAAATTAAGTAATTCTTAAGATAAATCAATTATTTTAGACCAATAAATTAATTTTCCATGATTTTTGTACACTGGTTTTCAATGTGTTTGGTATAGTTCACTACACCATGAAGGGGGTCTTTTCGACGTCGGGGTTTGGGCTATGAAGTTGAGTCATATAGGATCTTTTTAGGGTTTTGTAGATGTTTTCTTTATGCCCAATAAGATATGAAGTGGAACTCATTTTATTCCATATATTAATATTTCATAGAATATATGTTCGATGACTATTCAACTAGAGGCATGTCATTACAAGACTTGATAGGATCTTAGGTTTGACCATATATGATATTTCAGGATTTCACTATGATATATAGAGAGGAAGATTAATCAAGCTATACTAGAATGTGGTTTTTCCTTTTGGTCTATATTAATAGTAAAAAATATTTTTTCTCGTTGTGTATTTATTTGTGAAGTGGTGATGTTGTGATAATAATTCCCTTAAATAAAAAAGATTCAAAAATTTCTTGTTAATAAGATCATAAAAAAATTTATAGGTTTAAAAAATATATTTTTCTCTATTGAAATGGTTGATATTACCCATTTTCATACTTCCACTGGATAAAAACCATTAAATATTTTTTATTTTTGATATATGTTTTATTTTTAATCATTTTGTAATTCTTTAAGTTACATAGTTGACTAACACATAAAAATTTGTTACTCAGACCATAAAAAACATTGAAATAAATATGTATATAACCTTTCCACTATCTTCCTCTTTCTTAATGAAAATAATAATTAGTCCTTTATCATTTCTTAATATAAATAACATTTCCTTATTATTCCTGATTCTTGTGATATCATCCTTATTTCATGTCACAAAAGAAGTCAAACCATAGTTGAGGATGTAAACATGAGTTTTTTATAATGCAATAAATCTGATTTTTTCATTTACTACATGATTCCTTATTTTAATAATGATATATGTTATTGGATTCACACTAGATATTGATTTAAATTATTGATATTATTGAGAGTTTTATATAAATACCTCATCTTACAATGATACAACTCAATTTTATATTTTTTTAATTTTTTTGATGAATTCTTGAATTTCTACATACATCCACACTGGGTATACATTATCACTTTCAACTATCTTTTTGACGACCTATATAAGTCCAAGTTCCCAAATATTTTTCAACAACCATATTGACCATAAAAATTATTTCTAGAATATTAATGTTAGTTGGAATTCTTGTGTCGGTATTGCATCCTTCAGTACCACTTGGATATGGGAATTTTTTTTGGAATGTCTTATCATTCAACAACAATAGCACCTAATCTAAGGTATACTTATGTGTTCAATTTCTATAGACCTAATATTATCACAAGTTATCTAAATATTTTGATTCATACCTAAATTTCCATTCAAAATTTTTGCATGTGATTGTGGTCTTTCATTAATCATCACTAATTTATATTTATCATCAAGACATATACAAACGTTCTAATATGAATTTTTCATTTGATTATAGTTCTTTACATACTTTATTAGACCCCCATGATCCACATGCACATTTTATATCTCCTATATGATCTATCATCTTGGTGATGTCTCATGGTTAAAATACATTTCTTGGAAAATAATTTTTTTAATCGGAAGTAAAATCATCCCTTAAATATTTGATAATTTTTACACAATCATTCTCTATCTTCACAGAAAAATTGATGACCCTTGTTTTTTAATCAATAATGAACTTTCTCTCTATAATCTTCTCTATGATTTCTTTATTTCAATTTTTTTGTTCTCAATTTATTCCTCCATCAACTTGTATTCTTCTTGTTTTTACATATTGAGTTTGCCATCATGAACCACATTAGTGGATTTCAGTGTTTTGGATATCAAATCATATATTTCTTCTAGACCAGCCACATTAATGACTTAAAAATTAAATATTCCTTTAAAATCTCTAACATCAATATGCCTCTAATCTCTTTTAGGATAATTCCCAAAAATAAGTAAAATATTATTATTTTTATGATATATTCAGTTATAGATTTCTTATTCCTAAATTTATTCTTCATAAATTTGTTGTAAACAATTTTATTATATTGAAATGTTGTTATTTTTTATAATGATAACATTCTATATTCCTCTTCTACCATTCACACCGTATGAATAATTCTTCATGGGAATTTCATAATCCAATTCATCATCTTGAAACATATTAGGAAACATTTTAGAATGGTTATAAACCATTCTTATTGAATTTACATGAGTGGATGGTTCCAAATAAACTTTTATTTTCTATTTATAGATTTTAGGAATTTAATAGTATAAAATTGTCCATATATTTTTCGTCCTAGAAATCCTCCATGATGAGAGTATTCATTTTCTGGAATACAATCTATTTAAAAAAAGTTTTTATATGCTAATTAGAATAATTTCTTATATCATATGAGATAATATTACAATGAAAATAATCCAACATGAAGTCTATTGGATCATTTCAATCCAGAACATGTACAATTAAATTGAACCAAAGAGGTTATGTTCTCATGATGTGCTTGAAAATCATCACATCACCATGGGTTTACAAGAAAATCCTTCATGTAGATTATGTAATATAATGAACCCATAAAGAGTTCATTCCTATTGGTTTATAATATAATTTTATTTGTTATGAATTTGAATAATATTCAACGCCTATACATGTAAAAATTCCATGCATCATGGATATAAAAATATTCATACCTAATGATTGTATGTAATTCTATATTCAATTCATCTAAAGTTGAAAATTAATTCTACAAATAATTAGAATATCATTTTGATAAACTACTCCAAATTCTTACACTAATAGATTAGAAAATTATTATTTAACTTTATCCCTTATAGTAATTATTAGCCTCATTAGTTTATATACCATAAGTTGGTGTTTGAGAATCATGTTATTCTGGATTAAAATAATTCACATTTTAGATATTATGTAATCATTAAACAAAATACCTTATACCCCATTAAAATATAAATTTATAAACTAAAATGAAAATATACTTGTGAAAAAAAAATTATGCATTATTAACCATTAAAATATATTTTATGAGGAGTATATAGCAGTGATGTAAACTTGTTCCAAATACACTAAGTATATTTTAGTTAGTATGTTCATAGAAAACTATTTGTCTCATTTTTTTTACAACCAATCCAATGTTGATATCCCACTACTCTTTACTAAATTTTCTTAATTTATCATCTAGATGATTCTTCCATTGAACAGAGTTACCTTAAATTTGATTCTATCAAATAATAGTATTTCAAGAATATGTTTTTTCAATCTAGATATGATATCCACTATACTATATAGTCTTTTCTTTAGGAAAACACCACTCATTAACTATTACCCTTCCTTCACAAACTACTATAATCAGTATGATAATTTAATATACTCATCGTAGCATGAGTTATTTTTATACTACATTTTCTTCACATATGGATTATTACTAATGAAAAACTACTTTTTAGGGAAAAAACATCTCCAATGAATAATCTTCCCATTCAAACACTACTGCATCATTAGTTGATGTTCTTTATGAAATCCATTTCTTCATAAATCAACATTCTTCATGAATTCCACTACTTTATAATCCAAGTTTTTAAATTACATAATTTACCCAATTTTTATTCTCTCCAATAGTCATCGCTTTTCTAAAAAAATTGATTATGGATACATTATATAAGAATTAAAACCCAAATATCAAACTAATCACAATTATTAATATTTGATTTACGAAAAACCCTACACAGTATACTATGAAATATCTATGGTTATTTTTTAAAATAAGTACCATTTATCTAGACAAAGAATCACTATCATTTAGAAATGACTAGAATCCATTGAGGGAAATTAAAAAATGAAAACTTTTTATTATAAAAACAATCCCCATTCATGAAATCTCATTGTGAATATCATAATTACTATTCTATTAGAGTTCCATTTCAATTTTTTCTGTATAGATTCATAATAATTATATGAGGTTTTAATAGTAATTATTTTATGTAATTTCTATACTTTCTCCATAAATCCTCACTAATCAACTTCACATATTATGTAGTCATCACAAACTCTAGTACGTTCTATTTTGTAATATTTTCATTTACAAAAAAATAACTCATGATAATAATTGTATAAATTTAGAAAACAATGGGAATATTATCTATCTTCTAGGAACCTATTTTTGAAATAAAACTACTAGAAAATTATCAATTGGTTTTTTCAATAAACACAGTTAATACAAAAACATTGAATCAACAATGAGAGAATTTTTTCCAAACACCCCACACTCACCACATGATCTCTATTGATCATTTTGGTTATTAGGTTCAAGTTTAGGTTATATGGGATTAAATTATAATAAAAAAAATTAATATTAGAAACTCATAAAATGAGTTTAATTGTTATGTTTGAAGGATAACTTTAGTTATAAGGAGATTATTAGTTTTTATTTTTGTAATTTTTGTAGTGTACAATGTATGTAAGAACAAAATAATCAATAGTTTTAGTTGGGGGACATTTATCAACTATTTAGAGGATTATTTTATGTTTTGGAATAATAATTGAATATTTATCTATTTGTTTGTATCTTGTTTTATATTGATTATTTGGTTCTACATGTATATAAATCTAATTGAAGAGTCATTATGGATTTCCATATTGGTTTTTTTATTTCCCTTTCTAATTAATTAAGTTAATTCATTCCCTAGAGTGGTTCCCTTAATTATCGGGAACTATTTCTTAGCTCACGGGGATTACGAAGGCACATATATCCATGTCAATGGAAAACTTGACAAATGTTTTGGGGTAGCCCGTGTTGGTTCATTAAAATGTTTATCATCTAAAACTATGTTATTTGGGACATAATTTATCATTGGAGATTTAAGTGTCGATAATCTGTTGGATGATACATGAATAGTCTAGATAGAACATTAAAATAAGAAACATAAAGTTACCATTTGTTGTTAGGATATTATTAATGGATTTCTCATTCAGTATTAATTTATTATTTATTATTTTGATCAAGATTAATTATTTTTTGTTATTTTTTGAAGTTTTCTTATTTTATTATAGATATATCATTTTTTAGATTTATAATGGTAGAAGAATTGAACATTCATGGTTAATTTATATGTTCAAGAAAAATGTATGGGGACTGTAGAAAAATATATGATCAATGATCAATGGTTGTTACATGGTTATAAAATAGTTTTCTAAATATTCTAAAAAACTGATACACATCTACTAATCCGTTTAACTTATTCTAGTAGATAGTTTTTGTCACCATGTTTCTTAGGAACATGTGTTTTAAAAAAATGTATGAATGTAAAAAAATTAAAATTATTTGATATTAGCTATCTGAATTTCATTGATATTTTAAGTTGAAAAAAATATTTAGGTCACAATGGTTTGTTTTTAAATTTTTATAAATGAGATTTTATAAATGGTTTAAATGTTTTGGAATAGAAAATATGTTTCAATAGTGGTTTTATGGGATTGAAAATTATGTTTCTTGGTGGATTTATGTTATTAATAATGGGGTATCCAAAAATGAATCAATGTTGATTGATGTTTTGGAGCCCCTAAAAAGATTTCATACAAATATTGGTTTGATTTGAGTTATTTTAGAGAGAAGTACATCATGTTTTTTTATGATTTGATCTTATGAATTGTACTTGGTGGTCTTTGTTTTTGATGGGTTTCTCCAAGAATATTTTAATGAGTTGTTGGAAGACCATTATTTTCATTGTGTACAAGATTTTATTTTCTTGAGGTCTGAGTATAGTTATTAGTTATTTTGACTATACTAATACACCAGATGGAATTTTAATATCAAACTCTATATAGTGTTTTCAACATATTCAAAAACTCATAATATAAAATTAGTTAATTCATTACTAAAATACTTCTATTTTCTTAAATCTAGGTTTAAGGGATCGATTAAGGTATGAATTGTGAATGAGTACCTTAGTTAAATAATTGTTCCCCAATGTTTTAATCTTGCATGCCAATTTTTGATGATATGGTTGTTTATCCAATGATAGTGAAGTTAAAGTGAAAGATAAATCTTCAGATGGTTGGTGACCCTGATTCTATTGGTCTCATTAATGGTCCCCAATTTTGAGTGAGGAAAAAATGTTATGAAATAAATCAGTATTTTTTGGATTTTTATAATATCCCCTTCATCGTTTTATTAAACAATCATTAGGAAAATGATATTTTTGTAGAAAATAATGACAATAAGACATTATTGAAAAAAATGTAAAAAATATATCATTATCAATAGAAATACTTTTTATGTGCTAATTTTTTTAAATTATACTAGAGTAGTGTAAATTTGTTTTGTGAACCCATATAATTCCCAACGGAATTAAATTAATTTAATTGAATAAATTGTGACTTAGTGCTTTGGGTCATCAATGCTAATCAGAACAAAGCAATTCTTTATATTGAAATCGACATCATTTTAGTCCCCAAAACTATTAAAATATTAAATAAATAGATATATTTCATTCTTTAGAAATAAAAAAATTCTTAAAATGTTATAGAATAATATATTAAAGAACATTATACTTTTAATTTCACTAAAAAACTAAAATTCCATTTTTTTCAATATAAAATTTTTATACTTTTAAATTAACTAACTCTTATCTTCAGAAATTATATATTCTTATAACCAAAAATTCACATATTAAATATTTGATAATTAAATTTAGAAAAAAACCAAATAATTTATAAATTTAAATATCACAACAAAATTTAAGGCCTTTATCCCTTTCCAAGAATAATTATAAAAAAATCAATTTCCCATTTTATCATCTATCTTTTATTCAATAAAAACATTCTTATTTCATAAAAATCAATAAAATAATTTCAATATTCATAATTTATAAAATATTGAAATATCATTTGAAATATATATAATCAATATATTAATGGTAAATAAACATCTAAATTTATTCACAAGCACAAATCATAGATTATTGAAACTTACCTTCCTATATAATCAGAACAACATAATTCAAAAATATAAAAAATAATTACCCTAAAAATAATTATTTCATTAATTATACATTAAATAATAATTAAAAACATTAGTTAAACCTTTTTCATTCTTATTTTAGGTATGTTTTTATACCCCAATTATTTGTTTCATTCTATAATAATGTGTAAATCATTAATAAAAAACCAACACATTATTTCCCACAATCATACCATTTAATAGGTAATAAAAATAATTGGGAGGTGGGTTTGATCCAATATAAATATCTAAATGAATTGACCATGGAATAGAAATAATTAACCGAGAGCCATGAATGATAAAAAAATACCTTGTAAAAAATATGAATTAAAATTATGAACAACTCCACCCTAAAAAAATATCAATTACCAAAAATTTTTGGTTCCTATTCTCTATCTCTAAATGTTTATGCTATACAACATAAAAATTGATATCTTAATGTTAAATTAGAAATCAATTACTAATTTTTAACCATGAAATTGGAAAAAATAATAAATCTATTACATATATATCATTAATGATTGACCATAAAATATTACACGTGTATTATATTCAATCATTGGAAACAAAAAATAAATTCATTTCATATTCCTTTAGGTAGACACCTAAACCACCAAAAAAACAATACAATTAGAGCTAATATAAAGGATAAAATATTATAATGCCTAAGTGAGATAGATGGTTCATGATGAAGACTGAAAAAACACCAATTAAAAAAATTCCTCGATTCAACTAGATTAAAAAACATATCAATGATCTCTTAAAATAAAACACTAATCAACTATTTACTAAAAGGGATTCTCATTTATAACATATGTAAAGAGCCACAAAAAATTAACGTCTCTTAAAAATTAGTTCTTCAGTAACTTGATGCACTACATTAAATCAAAAAAGTAATATGAGATAATAAATAAACAAATATATTATAAAATGAAATGTGTTATGAAAAGTAATTGTATAATAACATCACCTCTTATAGACAAATAAGATGAAACATCCTTGAATCAGAAATTAGGAAAATCCATGCTTCTTAGTAATGAATGTACCCCCAAAAAATGATCATGTAGGCTATAAAATAGAACTCAAAAATTATGAATTTAGGAAAAGGATTAAATTAAGAAACCTAAGATATAATAACTAAGACAATACTATAATCTACAGTCCATATCAGATGTGTATGAGATGAAAGAAACTATATTTCTGTAAAAACATCATCGAACCTGGAAAATTATTATGAAATCCAAATAATAGTTATATATTATTTAAATATCATTTTTAATTGAGGTCTATGATTTCTCAAACCAGCAATGTAAAGAAGACGAGTGGTGCATCCCCAAAAAGAGTTGAAAATAAACATATATTTTGGAAATATGAATTTTTTTGGAGTAAATTCATAATTAGTTTTAATAATATTATATGTTGATATCTAAAACCAAAGATACAATATAAATTCAATGTTGTCGATTTAAAATTTGTACTTATTTAATAATATTTTTTGAATGTGTATTAACATCAATACCTAATACACTAATAAAATAAAAAAAGAATTCATAACATAAATTAAAATAATAAAGGTGAAAATATTGTCTATAAACTTATAGTGGGAATGGGTTTTCCTCAATGTTAATGTTCACTGGGATAAATTATTCCACTATATAGATAATATATACTACATTTTTAGAACAAATTTTATAAAAACATAGAAGTATATGATCAAAATCTTTATTCCATATAAAAATAAAAGAACCCAAAAAAGAAACAAAAATATATAAAAATAAAATTACTTTATTATTTTTAAGGAATTTAACTCTATATATTGGTTTTCTATGTGGGTTTATTTGGTGTCCTATGTCTTTTGGGACTTTAATATAGTCTATGAACTGTTGTGCACTATTATTTATTTGATGTTTCCTACAAATTTTCATTATCATTGATTTTCTTAACTATGGTTGGATGTTCCATTACCATCAACATAGTATAACATTGCAATAATTAAATTGTTTGCTCACAAATAACGATGTATTTAATCGTAGTGACCATGAACATTACCTCACTATTCCACTTTTTATTTTTTATTTTTTGGTGGGTGTGCTACAAAGAGTAGATATTTCTTCAACAACTTCATATATCCCTTCTAGTTCATAGACTTCAATGTGGTTAACACATTTGTTATTCCATGTTCATATTTTTGAAATAAATATTCACAATTGATATGTTCATATCATATGATTTTAGAAACATTAAATTCTTGAAGTTCCAAAATATTATTTTATTTAATTTTTTCAATTAAAATATTTTTTACAATCATATATGGATTCTAAAATTTAAAAAAAATTATGGTTTTAAAAGTATAATATAAATTTGTGAAATTAAATTAAAAAATTTTAATTGGAATAATTTAAACATTTCTACCTACATAATTATATTACAAAAAAAAATATTTTTTATTTAGTAATATAATAATCCAAAATAGTTTCTATGTCTACTAAGATTTAAAACATAGTTTTATTATTTATCATAACATATAAAACCTTTTTACCTAGTACAAAAATAAGCTTTTAAAAAATAAATATATTTTAAAAATATATAAATAAATTATAAAAACCTAATATTTAAGAAATACACAAATAAAATCACCCAATTTATTACATAAATCATTAAATTTAATGTTTTCAAAAAATAATTGTTATTTTTTCTTCCATTTTTATTAAATCAACCACAATATACTACTATTTGGAAAAAATAATTATTTACCATTGAAAGTAAATTATATGGAATCCATTTCCATTTTCATGAATAAAATAATAATATATATAATTTTTCATCAAATTAAATTATAAAAACAAAATAATTAAGGAATTTTATTCGTGGATTCCTGATGTAATACACATACTAAAAGACATTATCCTTTGTAATAAAGATAAAAAATTGAAAAATAAATTAAATTTATAATACAGAACATCCAATATCTAATCAATTACATGATATCACCTAGAAACATTATACTCGTATTAAAATATGTATATTTTGAAAAAATTTAGATTATGGTTTTGAAGTCCCAAACCATTCAGACATCTAGACCGAACACTGATTCAATATCCTAAAACTCCCCCTCATAACATTCATACATTAACTGGTCCTATTAAGAATCATACTAAGTCATTTAAGAAACTAATGGTGACCAATAATGCCACATCTAAATAGGCCATGGGTATAGACTAGTTCCCAGGATATAGTCTAAATATTATGATAGAAAATAATGTATTTTTAGATCAAAACCAAAACAACATCCAAAACAAACAAAAATGGAAAAATCATTCATTAAATTTTTCTATATTGTAAATGCATATTTCCCACCCACATGTTACGATTATGGAAGTTTCTTTTTTAATTGAGTTATTTATGGGTTTTTGGGGGTTTCTTGATGTTGATGGGAGGTTCTGGAGGGAAAATAAAACAATAGGTCTTAATTTACAATTTTTCCCCACATGAACAGGGAGTTAACTTCTTGAAATTATCTAGGGAAGACTTTTCACATAATGAATTATGGTTCACCATATAAATTGTTCTTTCTATTGGCCTTGGTGTTCTGCCTTGGTCAGTTCACTGTGTAAAATGTGGTTTAATCTTTCAAATTTTTAAGGGGTGGGTGAAGAGCATTCACTTTGTGAACTGTGGTTCAACCAGGTGAATGGGTCTACCATGTGACCAGTCAATCTGTTTGTAAAGAGGTTTTTGATAAAAGATGTTCTTCACATATTTTTGGTAAATAAAAGGTGGTTATAAATGAATTTTGAAATTGTTTTAAAAATGAATTTTGAATGGATTTTTTTTTGTAAATTATAATATGAAATGTGATACTACTATTGAAAATTATTTCACATATTTTCCCATGGGAGCCTGTAGTTCCTTTGTAGAGGGTTTAGTATTGGGTAATTTCATTTTATATTTTAAGGGGGTTAAATTTCATGTGTGTTCCTCTATTCCATGATTTTATATTCTTTCCCTCAAGGGTATTGATATTAACATCTTAAGGGGTTCACATTCTAGGGAGTTCTTCTATCCATAGATTGTAGATACTTTGGATCTAGGGAATTGATGCACACACTAGTCAAAAGTTATTATTGAGGTGTGAGTGACTTATCTAGGATATTCCCATACATTCATATTGGTGATATCCATTATTCTTTGGAATTATACTATTTGGGAATTGATATGATGTGATACATGACCTGATGTATGTTATTTGTTTTACATGAAATATTATTTGAAATTGTATTTTTTGAATAGAATATGTTATATCCCATTTTTGATATCCCACACCATCAAAATGTGTCGTGGAATACACAAAAACAACAATATTAAAGTGGTTCACACATGGCATGAAAGAAACAAAGTGGCTGACCACCTGGCCTCTCTAGCTGAGTAAGGCTCCATTATTTACAATGTCTCAAATTTAAACCCCTTGAAACCTATGGGGGTGTATCTAATTAGGGTGGATTATCTTGGGCTTCATTACTTCTTACCTCCTTAGGATCATTCTTTATTAGGATTTGGATTTTCCCCTTGGGGTGACTGTACTTTTCTTCTCCTTCCTTTTTCGAATAAATTAATAAATAATTATGATGATGAATTAATTTTAGAAAGATGAATTATTTTCTATTATTTTAATATAAATGTGATCAATACATTATCATGCAATGTTTTTCATAAGTTTTTCATATAGGGATTTTTTTGATACAGATGTTTCATGGAACACCAACGTGGGATACAAATAAGACAATTTATCTCACATCATGCACTCTCCCTTGGGGGTTTGTATACCTTGTTATGTATTCTACAAGAAAGTTAAACTATCCATAGTGAGGTTGTGTGGTTTATGTTAGTTGGGAATGGGTAGCTGGTGGCGATAAGGTGGAATGAATCTGATGTATCATTTTATGTATAAATTGATTGTTTTAGAAGTCCCTTTTTATTGTTTTTATGAAAATTGACCTTCATTTTATCTTTATACCCTATGTTGTATCCTAACCATTTCCATTGTTTTGTAATAGAAATTTTATTTTCGTTTATATTCTCCAAATATATTCCCTGTATCTTTTATCATGGTTGTAAAATAATTCCATTTGTTCATTTTTGAATGATTAGATTCTTGTTAGAAGTCCATGGGTGTCTTCATATCCCTTTGGGTTAAATCATGTTATGATTATTAGCCTTGTGATATGGGTTTTTTTTGTGTGGGGTTGTGAAATTTTAGATTCAAAATAAGGTTCTGCTTAGTCATGGGACATTGATGGACATGAGATTATATTTTTTGGAATTGATAGGCATGTTTTTTATATTTTATAGTTTTCTCATTCCATGAAGGGCCTCAATTCACTAAGGGATATAAGATTGTACGTCTCATGTGTTGGTTTTTGAATTTGGTCTCAATTTCATTTTATGGTCTCAGTACTTTAAACTGAGGACATTACACTATCTAATAATTTAATTATATTTTGAAATTTAGAAACAAACCTATACTATGTTTTCATAATGTTATTAAGGATGATGCCATATAATATACTCCTTAAGGGAATCCTCATCTCGATCAGAATCTCTATGAGGTTATTATATTGGTATTTTGGGATATAGACCCTAATATAACTCTTATTTATAACTAAGGCATTATGGAATAACTAGATGTTATTGAAGTTAAGGATCGACTACAATTATTGGAATATGTGAATTACTTATCTTTTATGTATAAAAATAATCCCCATGAGGTATAAGAATTCAGAGATAAACTTGATAAGGTATTTTACTTCATGGATACATTTTATTAATTCATGGTAAAGTGGACAAAATTCAAGAATGAGAGATGTATCATAAGGTGGTTGGGTTATATTGATTAGTAAAATTTGAATGTGGGAATGGATTGGAAGGGAATCAACACAATTTTCATTCAGTATTTCTTTTTGATATCATTCTTGACAGTGAAGTTTGTGGAGTAAAAATAATTGAAGTGGGAAAAGAGTATTGTGATATAAAACACCAACTTTTTGGTAGATTTGACTTATTTTTCTATATAGGATGTATTTAATTTTAGAGACCCTATTTTTTCCCTATAAGACTTTGGAATATTTCTACATATATTTCCAAATCTAGGAGCTGAGATGGCGTGCTATTCTGGGGCCCGGTCTGCCCGAAATAGATTTTATAAAAATATTAAGTGTTTTTATACCATTCACATGGCAGCGTTGTGTTTTCTCTTAAATGGTAGCTTGTATTGGAAATACGAGAGAAAGGTTGCGTCCGGAGTGTGCTGTTTACCCTAGGCGGGGTGTAAATGTGGCGGGTGCGGGCCTGCTGTAAGAGATGACACCCAGGGGAAAAATCATCACTTTAAAATAATGACTTAGTGATTTTTATCTATGGCATTATTTTCAAATAACTATAGAACGTAGTCTCATAATGGAAATCTGAGACTTCCGTTCAGTTCAAAATGTGGCATTTTGCCTGGTCACGATATAAAATGAGAGGGAGTAGTGAATTCAGATTCTACGCTGATAGGGATCCCTATATATAGAATTTAAGTGTTTAGGGTTAAGGAAAAACTATAATTAATTCTATCTCTCTCTAACACCCCAACTCTCTATCTCTTTATCACTCTAGCCGTACTTCACCGATCATCATCGGATCAAGGAGCGATCTCTGCCTTAACTGTGGTAGATTAATGCGGGAGCGTCGTGGACACGTCACCAACGATGCATGACCGATTCGAGGTAGTATTCATGGTTAATTTTGGAACCTTCATCAATTTCTGGAGTTTTTTTCAATTTCATCATCATAATTCTATAATTTTAGAATTAGCATGCTGGACAACCGAACAAGACCATCGTTCGAGCCCCGTTTTTAATTCTCATCCTTGGGTGTTCTTCATCCAAATTTTTAGACGCACCAAAATCTTGTCGAATCATCGATCCGGGGTAGGTGCTATGGAGGCCTCTTCCTAAGGATCCCAAATCCACCTTTGGATTTGAAATTTGGTCACTAGAGCGGTTGTGTCGGCCGACGTAAGGTCCGACTCCAGCAAGGGGTGTGGTCGGAGCACTGGCAGACGAGCGGATGCCAGAGCTGCGGCGTCGGGTGTAGGTGGCTGGCGTGCGGTAGTGAGCTTGGCTGGTGGGTGGAGGCGGTCACCTCGGCCAATCATGGTCAAGGCAGAGCACTCAAGGTGCTGACCTTGGGGGGGTGTGGTGGGGGCAAGGACCCGCAAACCGCGAGTCCTGCTGGTGCGACGCGGCTGAAGACCAGCCCTTTGGCCGATCTGCTTTTAAGAACTGGACCCGATGGGTCCGGTGTTATTGGGGCGGGCCGCGGCCAGCGGGCCACAGCGGGTCGTGTAGGACTCGTGGCTGGGCTGCGGGCCGATGGTCTGGACCGGCCCATTTTTGGCCCCCTTTTTTTCAAGGGGGCATATCTCTTAAACAGCGCATCTGTTTGATGTGACGTTAGTGGCAGTGGGTTCGTGTCAGAGAGATGGTCTTTTTGAAGTTGTTTTCTTGGTTTTTGAGTTCTTCACCCGAAGGTGGGTGACCCGGAACACCTTAATTTAATAATATTAAATTGTTATTAAAGTTGTGACAGACATGATTCACGAGCCGGACGTCCATTAGACGCACCGTCAGAGTCTCTGTGGACCTGGAGATGAGATGTTACTTCCAAAGATGATTCGGAAACATTGCAGTTTGGTTTCGTAGCTCGATGGCACGAAATGATTAATGAGAGTAATTAATTAATTACTTACATAATTAATTAATTAATAAATTAATTATTCTTTAGTCAGACCAAACTCATGCCTGGGATGTCTGATTGATGCGCCGTTAGTGGCAGCGTTACACCAGTCCTCATGCCGACTTTTTGAGATGCTTTCAGAAGCATTTCGGTTGGGGAAAAGATGCTGGTCCCATAGGGCCTGGTTCACACGTTTTATAGTAAAACACAACTTTTTTCAAATGACATTCGTTGGGGGTGTTTGAGTACTCGTCTCTGAGTATTCTTCTGAGGGGATTGCGACGACACAATCCACCTGCCTAAATTTGAGCCCGAGGCATGGGACACACGAGGCAGCTTACAGACGTATGTTGTGTTTTTATGACTTATGCTTCAGAATTTCATTCAGGGAAAACTAATATCCTACATCATGTTGTAATCTGCATGGAACACAATGGTATGATCTGCATGACGTGTTTCAGGGTCAAGGTGTGCGCCCCATAGGGGCCCGTTTGCATAATGCGGGGAGTTGCAGCTTCTATATCAGGAGTCCATTTTATGCACCGTAAGTGGCGTTGTGACCCTGAAATCAAGGAAAAGTAGATGAGGGTGGTTTCAAGCGTTGAATCCGGAGTTGATGCATAGGCCCCATGGGCCGTCTTTTAACCTGTGTGTTGTGTACTGTGACTTTTTCATCAAACGTCCATTCGGGGCAAATGAGTATTTGTTTTGGAATGTGTTTCTAGGAGCATCATGATGCTGCAGTTCACCCAACCTTATTATGTACTGTGGTTCAGGCCCCACGAGACGTCATATGAGCTTAAAGTGATGTTGAATAACTTTTTTGTATGGAGTCGGTTTCCAGAGATTAAATAGTCTATCTCTCATGTTTTTTCGCGAGTATTGCAATGGTGTAATCTATTTGGGACATCAGAGCAACTTTAGAGATCTCATTAAATGTGGAAACATGAATGGGCATTGGTCAAAAGTTCCTTTGACGCACTTCAAACCTACGAACGGTAGCGGTGATAGTAACACCTGGTGATGGCATGGGCAGTACGTAGTTATCAGACCTATTTCGGGTTTACCCTCTAGTGGGGCTGGGTAGTGGGTTACCCGTTGACCTTAGGGATTACCCTATAGTGGGGCTAGGAAGTGGGTTAACCGTATACCTTAGGATTTACCCTCAAGCGGGGCTGGGCAGTGGGTTACCCTGTGACCTTAGAGTTTACCCTCCAGCGGGGCGGGGCAGTGGGTTACCCGTTGACCTTAGGGTTTACCCTCTAGCATGGTTGGGTAGTGGGTTACCTAATGACCTTATGGTTTACCCTTCGGTGGGGCTGGGTAGTGGGTTAACCATTGACTTTAGGGTTTACCCTTCAGTAGTGCTGGGCAGTGGGTTACCTGACGACCTCTTGGGGTTTACCCACCAGCTGGGCTGGGCAGTGGATTACCTGATGACTTCTTTCAGACTCATCCCTTTTTATGAGGCTAGTTAAGGACTTTTCTCTGTGATTACTAGAGTGGAACCCTTGGTTTTACAATTCAGTGATGAGACATCTTTTTCATACGTGACAGTTGGGCATTAGTGGTGGATATCCTTTGACCTGCTGGTGACTTTTCCTGGGCTGATCTTGGAGATAGATATTTCCATACAAACTTGTTCGGGTTTCTTGTTGATCATATATATATACCCCTAACTTTGTTCCCACTCCTTGGGTTCAGTTACTCTCTTTCTAGGAGGAGAGAAGATGCATGGGGTATACCATGTCCTTTCTTTGACTAGTTCCTCTTGGTTAGATGAGTCCACTTCATTCCATCTATTGGGTTGAGCATTACTCTCTCTATTGTACTCAAAAAATGTTCTTTGTTCTGTCTTATGATCACAGTTTTAGTTCCTCTGTTGCTCCCTTGAGATTTCGGGGCATCCTGCTGAGTATCTTCATATTGACCCCTGCTTGGGAATTGCCCACACTTAGTGTGCCCTAGTAGATGATGGACAGGTCGATCGATAATACGAAGTAGCGTAGAGGATATAGGAGTCAGGGCTGCGTTCAGTGGTCATAGTAGGGTTTTCAGGTGTGAGATCACCAGTTGTTCAATTCCGTTTACCTGTTTCTGGGTTGTGGCACCTTTAAAGTTGGGCACATGTTTTTTCTCTTTTTCGGTTCACTTATCTTGTCAGTACTTTTCAGCACTTGTTCTATTTTAGAAGTTGATACAAGACTAACGTTTGGTTATAGAAGTTTGTCCTTCGGTTTTCTTTTTTACTATGCACTTCTGCATCTAGTGGGTTGTGTGTGTTTACATGTACTTAGGCAAAGGCCTTCGAGAGATTTTTATGCCTTCGGTGCTTGTCGCCAGCCCCTGGCCTATGGAGGTGGGCCTGGGGTAGTTGCAGCTCAAGACCAGTAGGGCTGGGTTGTGACAAAGTGGTATTATAGGTGGTTCATTCCTTGGGGTGTTGTTCGAACATCCCTAAAAAGGAATTGGTTGAGTTTTGGGGAAATAGTGTCAACGTGTCTCGAGAGCAGCTCTCAGGCCGGGGAGTCCAGTGATAGTGCGGCAGCCGATGGATCCATTCACCAAGACACTGATAACTCACTTACAGACTTTCACACTGAGACACATATTGCAGGGAATTAGGTTCGTGCATCATATAGGATTGAGTGTTTGACTATCCTTCTTGAGTCAGATCCCAATCGTTGCTGGTATATATATGCTCATTTGATCACAATACTCCTTGATAGGATTCAGGATGTCTCCGCGATGATATCCAATAAGGATACTAGCTTCCGTTCATGATGAAGATTCCTTGAGCGACGATGCCTCAGTTCAAGATCCATTTTACGATTACCCTTTCTCCAAGAGGGTGGGCAGTGTAACCTCCACCAGTGGAGTAGAAGATAGTACCGGCAGCGAAGGCTGATGACGGACGTAGGCTGGGCACGCTGCGTGAGTTCCAGCTTCAGAGACCGATGAGGTTCCACGGTGAGCCATACACTCAGATAGTGAAGGGTTGTCTAGAGTCGGTGGTTCTCCTCTTCAGGCTTGTTCGGACACTGACAGGTTAGATGGTGGCTTTGACAGCCAATCTTTTTCCACCAAGCAGTTTGGCATTAGTAGATCCAGGGTTACTCAGATGAACGATGAGTTGGTACACTCATGGGATGACGTCTTGAAGCTTATTCGTGAGGAGTACTACCACTATTACTTACAATTTATACGGTTTCAGAAGCTGCTGGAGATTCAGCGGGGAGTGATGGAAGTGGCTAAGCATGCGACTAGGTTCACAGACCATACTAGGTACTCTTTGGACGTGGTTCATGATGATAACATCCAATAACAAAAATGTGAGCAAGGTCTCTGTAGAGGATGTTCGTTCCAACATAGTTCCCTTGAGCGTCCTCACCCATCTCATGGTGTTGGGGAAGGCATTGGTGACAGAGAAATTTCTGTCAGAGGGACATAAATAGGAAGGGCTTCGATGTCGAAGGTCTCCCCTTGTTGAGACTCAGGAACATGGTCATGGAAATCCTAGATCACCTAGATAGCCTAGGAAAGACTAGTGCTATGATTGTAATTTGTGAGGTCATGTGGCATGAGACTACTCGACCAAATGTGCTGATTTTTATAGATAGTTGGTAAATACACTGCCACGACACAGTCATTGTCGTAATCAGGGAACTCCCAGGTGAGGACAGGATGGTCCCTAGGGAGGCAGTGTTGGCAGAAGAGCAGAAAGAGCTATGGTTGGAAGACGGCATTTTGAGGTCCTTCCACCACCACTAGGCTTCCCATGTCAAGCTTAGGGAGCTGATGGATGGGGCTGCGGCTAGCTATGTTCTATGGATTTCTATGATCATGCATCACATGAGATGATAAGAGGTACACTCTTTGTCTTTTTGTAATTTTCTCAGTAGAACTTGTTAGACGCTACATGTGGTACTCTTTTCGTCTAACTCCTTGTTCAAGGGGTTACAGATGGTGATGCAGGGCTTTGGTGTAACCATGTGTTGGTATTTTCTAACGTAGATTTGAATGCATGGGAAAGTGGGGTTCTTCCCCCACTGAGACATGTTTCTGTAATGCGATCAAAACTATGAGGGAGAGTTAGTACCACCTAAAGTAGAATGTATTGGGTTATGGTGCATGAGTCCCTCTGACATGTGCATTCATGGTGAGGTTGTGCTGTGGAGTGTCAGAGCAGGTTATGGATTTTCCAGTGAGGATTTTCTTCTTGACCCCCCCTTTTTTCTAGAGGTTCCACTAGGGGGTTTGGTAGAGTGAATGTTTTGGGGATTAATCTCCTTCCAAGAGGGTAAAAGACACATGGGGTATGCCACGTGCTTTCCGTGTCTAGCCTCTGGCAGTTGGATGAGTTTTCTCGCCTTCTCTGTTCTTGGTACCTTGCGTGCTCAACGTCAATCTCGATACCATTATCAATTACAGGTCGAGGTGATGGACACCCCATAATCATAACTACGCATTTCACTATGTGGTGCTGGTAGTGGTGGTCCTTGTGCCGAGAATATGGAGACGCTATCCTCTAGGAGAGAACTTTTTTTTTCTCATATGACTAGTGTATCTAGTGCACCCTCACCTAGAGAGACTTGAACCTGATATGATGGTGGTGGTAGAAATTTCTGCAGGACTATTATGTCGAGGTAGTCTATGTTCTAGAATAATGGAAGTGTTGTATAATGTTACCATAGAAAACATTCCCAGACTCGTCAGGTGCGGGATGTTTCATAGTAGATAGCTTCTCTACAGCTGAACTTGGTGGAGGAGGAGGGTATGACTTTTCTGCAGTCGATGGTGTTGATTCATAAACTTTTTGATCGAGTAAGAGAGTCTTGGTTGTGACGCACCATCTGTGAAAACTTCTGTGACCGGATATCCTTGGTTGTTTCACATGATGTTTATTCTGAAGGATGGAATCACGAGCCCATGTTCCAGGAACAAACTGTGATTTCATTCATCATGTGGAAAGTATAGGTTTAGCCAGGAAAGTCCTCTGAGTTTATTTGGGCCGTTCCAGAATCGTGTAAGGGATTGAGAGGTTTCCTACCATCTTTCCATACCCTCCTTATGGTAGTAGTGGGCGCACGACGTCTTCCACATGTCGTAGCTGATGAGGTGAATGTGTGTTCCTACGCATTCCATCAAAAGTAGCAGACCTTATGAGTACGAACCATCCCTTTGGTTCGAGTGCTGTGCAATAATGGTGTTGTGTAGGTTTTCTTGGGAGTGGTAGATCTAGGTATGGGCTCTGTATGCTGAGTTGTTTTTCCTAGTTTTGCTTTTCAGGGATGAAAATATTGATGGAGGGAATGATGTATAGACCAGGTTTTTTCCGTATAATAATTGGAATATTTCAACATATATTTCCAGAGCTAGGATCTGAGACGACATGTGATTCCGAGGCCCGGTGTAACCGGAATAGATTTCAAAAAAATATTAAGTGTTTTTTACTATTCAAATGGCGGGGTTGTGTTTTATCCTAAATAGTAGCTTGGATCATAAATATGAGGGAATAGTTACATATGAAGCGTGTCGTTTACCCTAGGTGGGGTGTAAAAGTGGTGGGCGCGAGCCTGCTGTGAGAGATGTCACTGAGGGGAAAATTTGTCATTTTAAAATAATGACTTAGTGATTTTTATCACTGGAATACATTTCAAATAACTTTAGAACAATGTATCAGAATGGAAATCCGATACATCCATTGAGTTTGAAATTGGGCATTTTTCCTAGGCGCGATATAAAATGAGAGGGTGCGGTGAATTCAGATTCATTGTTGATTGGCATCCCAATAAATAGAATTTATGTGTTTAGGGTTAAGGAAAAACTCTAATTCACTCTCTCTCTCTCTCTCTCTACCACACATGCTCTCTCTCTCTCTCTTTATCTTTCTAGCCACTCTTCACCATTCATCATCTGATCGAGGAGCGATCTTCGCCAGATCTTTGGCGGATTGAAGCAGGAGTGTCATGGACGCGTCACCAATGACACACGACCGATTTGAGGGTGGATTCTTGTATAATTTTTTCCCCTTCCTCAATTTTCTGGAGTTTTTTTCATTTTCATTGTCTTAATTATATAATTATAAAATTAGGAAAATGGCCAAACAAACACGACCATCGTCCGAGCCCCGTTTTTAATTCTCGTTCTTGGGCGTTCTTCGCCCCAATTCTCCGACACGCCAAAATCTTATCAGATCGTCGATCGGGGGTAGCTCTATGAAGGCCTCTTCTTGAGGATCCCAAATACTCCTTTGAATTTGAAATTGTGTCATCGAAGTAGTTGTGGCGACCAACGAAAGGTCCGGCTCTGACAAGGGGTGTGGCCAGAGCACCGGCGGACGAGCGGAGGCCGGAGCAACGGCGTCGGGCGCGGCCGCGGTGCAGGTGGCCGGCGTGCGTTGGAGTGCTTGGCCAATGGGTGGAGGTGTTGGCCTCGGTCGGTCGCGATCAGGGTGGAGCACCCAAGGCATAGACCACGGGTGCGGTGTGGCGTGAACAAGGACCCGCAACCGCGGATCCTGCTGGTGCAACGCGGACGAATACCGGCCCTTTGGCCAGTCTGCATTGAAGAACCAGACCCAAGGGGTCCGGTGTTGTTGGGACGGGCTGTGGCTAGTGGGCCATGGCGAGTCGGGCCGGCGGTCTGGACCGGGTCAGCCGGTCCAGACCGGCCCATTTTGGGGCCCTTTTTGTTCAAGGGGGCATATCATATAAAAGGCACGTCTATTTGACGCGCCGTTAGTGGCTGTGGATCATGTCAGCGAGATGGGGTTTTTGAAGTGGTTTTCATGGTTTTTGAGTTCTGTGCCTGAAGGCATGTGACCCAGAACACCTTGATTTAATAATATTAAATTGTTATTAATGTTGCAATGGACATGATTCACAAGCCAGACATCTGTTTGACGCGCCGTAAGAGGCACTGTGGCCATGAGTTGAGACGGTCCACCCAATGTTGAATCGGAACTTTTGTGGTTTGGTTTTTTTTCTCGGTGGCACGACACGCTTAATGCGAATAATTAATTAAATAATTAATTAATTATTTATTTATTATTGTGTCGAACATAACTCCTTCTTGGGATGTCCGATTGATGTGCCATTAGCGGCAGCTTGACCCCAATCCTCGTGCAGAATTCTTGAGACACCTTCCAAAGTGTTTGGGTTGGATACAAGGTGTGATCCCCACAAGGCATGTTTCACACGTTTTACGATGAAACAAAACTTTTTCACCCGACATCTGTTTGGGGTGTTTGAGCACTCGTTTTTGAGTATTCATCTGAAGGGATTGCGACGACGCAATCTGCCCGCCTAAATTCGAGCCTGAGGCATGGGCCCCATGAGGCAACTTTCAGGCGTATGTTGCATTTTTATGACTTATGCTCTATAAGTCCATTCTTGGAAAATGAATACCCTACGCTGGGTGGGTATCTGCAAGGAATGAAATTGTATGATCTGCGTGACGTGTTTTGGGGTCGAGGTGTGGGCCCCATAGGGCCCCGTCTGCATAACACAGGGACTTCTATTTTCTACATCTAGAGTACATTTTAGGCGCCATTAGAGGAGTTGTGAACCTGGCAACGAGGAAAAGATGACCAAAGTGGTTTTAGGTTTTGAATCTTGAGTTGAGGTGTGGGCCCCACATGCCGCCTTTTAAGCTGCTTGTAGCGTACTACGACTTTTTCATCAGACGTTTGTTTGGGGAAAATGAGTAGTCGTTTAGGTGTGTTTTTCTGAGAGCATCATGATGACGCAGTTCGCCCGACCTTTTTTTAGGACCGAGGTGTTGGCCCCATGAGTCTTCATATGGGCATAAAGCGATTTTGAATAATGTTTTCGCCTGGAGTCTGTTTTCAGTGATTAAATAGTCTATCTTACGTGTTTTTTTTGTGAGGATTTCAATGGTGTCATCTGTTTGGGTGTGCATATCCTCTTTTGTGATCTCATTAAATGTTGAAACATGAATGGGCGTTGGTTAGAGGTTCCTTTGATGTACTCCGAAACTACGCACGATAGCGGTGTTAGTAACACCCAATGATGGCACGAGCAATGTGGAGTTATCGGACCTGTTCCGGGTTTACCATCTAGCAGGGTTGGGTAGTGGGTTACCCGTTGAACTTATGGTTTACCCTCCAGAAGTCCTGGGCAGTAGGTTACACATTGACCTTAGGGTTTACCATCTAGCTGCGCTGGGCAGTGGGTTACCTATTTACCTTTGGGTTTACCCTCCACCGGGGCAGGGCAGTGGGTTACCCGTTGACCTTAGGGTTCACCCTCCATCGCGGCTGGGCAGTGGGTGACCCATTGATCTTAGGGTTTACCCTCCAGCTAGGCTGGGTAGTGGGTTACCCATTGACTTTAGGGTTTACCCTCTAGCGGGGCTGGGTAGTGGGTTACCCGACGACCTCTTGGAGTTTACCCACCAGTTGGGCTGGGCAGTGGGTTACCCGACAACTTCTTTTAGACACAACCCTTTCTAGGAGGCTATTTAGTGACTTTTCTCCATGATTACAGGAGCGGGACCCTTGGTTGTACGGTTCAGTGATGATACATCATTGTCTTACAGGACAGTTGGGCATTAGTAGTGGATATCCTTTGAACTGCTGGTGACTTTTCTTGGGAAGATCTTGGAGATAGAGATTGTCACACACACTTGTTCGGGTTTCTTGGTGAGCATATATATAAACACAAGCTACTTTTTTCCAATTCCATGGGCCCAGTTACACTCCTTCTAGTAGGGGAGAAGACGCGTGGGGTATGCCATGTGCTTTCCGTGTCTAGTTCCTCTTGGTTGGACAAGTCCACTTCCTTCTTTCTGATGGGTTGAGCTGCACTATCTCAATTGTACTCTTACAATGTTCTTTGTTCTATCTACTGGTCACCGTTTTAGTACCTCCTTTTTTTCTCCCTTGATCTTTCGAGGAATCTTACTGAGTATCTTTATACTCACCCCTGCTTGGGATTTTCCCTCACTTGGTGTGCCCTTGCAGACGATAGAAAGGTCGATCGAGACTATGGAGGAGCGTAGAGGACACAGGAGCTTTGGCTGCATTCACTGGTCGTAGTATGGGTTTCTGGTGTGAGACTCACCTGCTGTTTAATTTCATTTACCTTTTTCTGTGTTGTGGAACCTTTCTAGTGGGGCACAATTTTTCCCCTTTTCCTATTCAGTTATCTTGTCAGTACTTTTCAGCACTTTACGTTTCCTATTTTAGAAGTTGAGGCATTACTAATGTTGGGTTATATTTGTTTTTCCTTTGGGTTTCTATTTACTCTACTCTTCTGCATTGAGCGGGTTGTGTGTGTGTATATGTACTTAGGCGAAGACCTCCCTGAGATCGTTATGCTTTCGGTGCTTGTCGCCAGTCTCTGACCTATGGAGGCGGGCTTGGGTTAGTTGCGGCTAGAGACCAGTAGGGTCGGGTCATGACATGAATGATCTAAATAAGGATTAGAAATACCTATAGAGCTTATAAACTATAATCCTATGGGTTATATATATGATTAAACTCACTACGTATATTGATACATTCAACATGGATATGATGAAAGAAATTGGTATTGTGGGAATGATGAACATCTATGGTTCTTCCCTTCCACCCAGTGGAATATTAATAGGCACATAAGGGAAGATGATTAAGTTGTATGATAGTCACAATATTATTGGAGGTGGTTCTCTGGGGAATACATTTCGGACACTATAACAAACATCTAGTTGAGAAATATTGACTTGATACCATTGTGGAATGGTGAGTCCCATTGGATTATCTTTACCTACACCCTTGAAGAACTATTGTTTTTATTCCATTGAGGTAATTTCTAAATATTCTTACATGATTTTTATATATTCTAATATTGTCTTGGATATTCATCTCCAAATAACACTATAGAATATTCAAAATATTCAATGTATATAGAGTTCCTCCAAAGGCCTCTAGATTGAAGCTCTTTCATTCAAAATATATGTTTCGGAGGGATATTGATGTGGGCCTAACTACTATTAGAGGTACCATTTTAATTTATACTTTTATAAAAAATAATATGATTGATATAGGTATGTCATTAAATTTTATTTATTCTCATTTTTTGGAAGTGCAAAAAATTTTAACAGAGCTCATGTCCTTTGTTTTGGAGTTGGAGATACCTCTTGGAAAGAGTAAGATGAAGAGAATTACTATGTCGTGTGTTTTTTATCAATAGATGATGTGGGGATTGTATGTGATTTAATGGTTTTTGAGATAGATATTTTTTAATTTAATTATTAATATGGATTAGATAGTTTCTTAATGAGCTATGATTTATTATCATTATGACTGAGTTTTGTGTTATCTACCTAAGGGAGCTCTATGGTTGTCTTAGGAAAGTGGGACTCATGTTTTGGCCATGTGTGAACTTTTTGTTTGGAGTGTAAGAGTCTTTTGTCTATGGTTGTAGTTAAACAAGATGATGATTACCATCTTCATGATTTTTCATTAGTTTTTAGAGATTATACTGAGGTGTTCTTAGAAAATAAATTTAGTATTCCTCTAGAGTCGTATATAGTGTTCACAATCTATATGGTTCATGTTATGCAACATATTTCTATACCATCTTACTATATGACACAAAATAATCTGAAGAATATAAATATCCAATTGGATAATATGATGGAGAAAGTATTTATTCACCCCAGTGGTTCATCATATAAGGTCCTTATGATCTTTTCTGTGATGGTTGACAATTCATTTTGTCTCTACGTGGACTAAAAGTTTCTAAATAATAATATTGTACAGAACATGTATCCATTAACGTGAATAAATTACATGATTGATTATTTAATGGGAAAATGTGGTTTTTGAAAATGTATCTTTTAATGGGATATCATCTTTTAAATGGTTCATAATTATATATCCTAAATAACGCATTCAAGATAAGTTGTGGACACTATAAATATCATGTGATTCCATTGGTCTTAAGTGACTCTCTTCTTATTTTTATGTATTTTATGAACAAAAAATTAAACCCACATCATTATACCATTATTTTGGTATACATTGAAGATATCATACTTAATTATATATATGGTAATGTGAAATAACACAATATATGTTTCTTACAAATCTTTAGGAGTCACTATCTTTATAGAAAACTACTGAAATTATATTTATGAATCCCATAGGTTATATTCATTATGAATTTGATTTCAGAACATGGTCTCTTAGTCAATCTTTAATGGGTGAATGTTTAACTTTCCTGGTAAGAATCACCGAAAATATTTGAGATATAGGGTTTCCTAGGACTAACAAGATATTACCAGTGGTTCATCAAGGATTTACCAAAGAAAGTATCACCATTGACTACTATTACTGATAAAAGGGCGAAGATCACTTCAAACTCTAAATAACAGGCCTCTATAGATGAATCGAAACATCACTTGACATTGAGAAATGATATGATCATTCTAGATCCTAATATGTGATATATGGATAATTGTGATGCGTCTAGTGTACTTTTGGGGTTTATTCTAATTTAATATGATCATGTGGTGGTGTATGTGTATCCTCGACATTAGCTTCATTTGAATAATTAAACTTCTCATGAATTGTATATTTCCATTATTATATAAGTTCATAAGTGTTGGAGACTCTATCTATTAGGTTAGAGTTTCATATACATTTCTTATCACATGATATTGAGTTTTATCTTTTATCAGATAGAATTGAACCACATAAAGATGTGATGGGGAGAGTACCACTCTATGATTGGCTTTAAAATCACATTGATCACAATTAAGGGTAATGTCATCAGTGATGAAATTAATATGAATTTTTATTTTTTCCGATTATCCTAGAATATAATTGAGAGTTCAACCTTATGGTGAATTTTTATCAGTTTCATCTTGATACATATCAAGGTGAATTATGTATGGTTTTATCAAGTGTTTAGATGTTATCATATCTCATTGAGTTTATTATATATGAACATCAGTTATATAGAGAGTTAAAAGAAATTAAGAAATACTTTAATGTAATGGATACTCTTACTTGTTTTTCACTCCACTATGGTTGAATTGATTTCCTTAGGAATTAGTTTCTCATTCCATTATCATTTATGAAATCCATGTTTCGTTATTTCTATAGTTCTTTGTGGAATATTCATCTTGAAATATGAATATTTATTTTGAAATGTGAAGGGTTTTCCGGTTCATAGAGATGAAGTGAGAGTTTATTAATTATATGTATCACTGTTACACTTGATAAAAAATTAATTCAATGCACAAGAGGCCTTATGGGATGCTTCAACCTCTCCTATTTCAGGTATGGAAATAGTAATAGTATCTCATTAACATAACATATATATTAACATAGAATCCCTGAGGAATGAATGAAATATGGGTGGTAAATGATCATTTGATGAAATAAAAGTTCTTTTCCTACTGATTTGGGACATTGCCAATGATGAAGTTCAAGAAACGCTATGCATGAAAGAGAATATGATGCTTAATGGCCCCTACATGATTTTCTCTTATAGACATCCAATAATTTCTTCTCAATTATAGAAAATGATCTAATATTATATTAAGACTTAGTTATTTTTTAGTATAGATGACCATCCATAGATTGATGTCTAAATGAATATTATGATTCAAATTATGGAGGATATTATTTTTTCTGGAATCATTGATTTTTCTAGATCTTGTGGAATCAATCTAGGATGGATCAAGATTTCATATAATTATAGTTACCAATCATATATAAGAATGGATTTTTAATGTTTCACATATATGTATCATATTTATTCATTAGAGGTGGGTGGGGCATATCTTATGAGAACATTCAGGATAATTGAACATGGATGTATGATATCCATCGATGGTTGGATATATCCTTGAGTCGACTAAATCATATGTGAATTTTTAATTCCATCTTTAAGAGTTTTTTTGGGTGAATTGGTCTTCTTGTATGTTTTTACTCAATTGGGTCACCATAAGCTTAGGAAATATGGTACATGTATTAGATATATGTGTTATTGTAAGAAATATCCATACATCATGTTTATGGTTCTTATTAGTTTAAATTAATTGATTAGTAGAAATTTATTTTTTAAATATCTCAGCTAAAAAAGTATCATCTAGATCCATCCCATGTTTTATTTTGGTAGGAGAATGATTTTGAGTCATATTTTAGTTTTGCAGTAGCCAGTGTAGATTATTAAAACTATGATAAAGGTATTCTATGTGATATCTACACATTTGGATAAATTTTATTAATATAGAAAATAGGAATATAACTTGACATGGGAGTATGAATCATCGGTGGGGGTGTAGTGGCCTCTCCTTTTCTGGATCTTCCTTCTTCCATCTAACTTTCTAGGGATAGAAAATCTTATAGTGTGTATAATTATTACATCCTAGAGTAACTATATTAAACTATTATGTTTAAGAGTTTATCAATAAGGTTCACATATTATTATAGTGTATTAATGGTCCATTCAAGATGTTTTTTCCTTGTTTAGTGTTCACAAAAGGAAATTGATTTGCACGTGAAATTCTAGAATAATGTAATTCCTACAAGGACACTACTAGTTTTACTATGGAATCTTGGAAGATTGTATCCACTAGAGGAACTCCACCAGCCAGCTAGTGGGGTTTCTTAGGGTGAATTCTTACTACATAACTCCATCGGCTCAGACAGGGTAGCCACTAAGTAGCCTGTGCCCTCAGTCATGGGTTGATAATAGGGTTGAAAATATAATTTCTATTTCAAAAAAGCCTTAATTATCATCATAATCACTCATTTTTGAACCTAATCCAACCAGGGCTCAAGAGAGCATTTCCTGTGGTTTTAGATTCTCTTTTTATATTCTCTTCTGGGTGTTTCAATCCATATTTTATTGTTTGCCAATATTTTTTTTACATTTTACTAGTATAAGCCAATTTCCTCTTTCATATATGGAATTAGAGATGGATATATTCTATGTTGTTTTATTTATTTATCATGTTATAATATTTCTAGAACCCTTGTAAATTCTTCATGTGTGTGTCTCCCAGTGGATGGATCTCTTGCTACTTTTGATGTGGTTATTGTGATCTATGAGTTATTTGATGATATATCCTCTATTTTGATATTTTCTTACAGAAAATCAATTCTAATTTGTGTGGGTCATTATTTAGGTAATCATATAGAGTAATCTTGTGTTCTATTTCCTTCTACTTTGTATATCACATTGTGGTTGGACTATGACCCACGTGTGAGGCAAGTGGTTCCGCCTCTACACTATGTTTGACGAATAGTGAATTCTACCTCTTTTCTAAATGCATTTCTTAATTATTTTTTTCATTATTCTTGAATTGTTTGACATGCATGTGTAAATGGGTTTCATTCCCAATAATTTGGTAAATAAAAGATGGGTTTCAAGGCATTATGAAATGGTTATTGAAATTGTGGTTTAATGCATGATTTTTTATAGAAATGGTTGTTTGGAAATTTTTTGTAAAAAATGAGATACCCTCTGAATTTTTTTTTCATATTTTGTACGTGGTAACATTTGGTTACTAGGTGGAGGGTTTAGTATTAGGACTTTTACTTTGACATGATAAGGGGTTTTAGTTTCTAGGGTATTTATTTGTTACTATATGGTGGGTCATTTGGCTTTGGGTAATTTAACTTGACACTTTAAAATGTTTCACATTATAGGGATTTATTGTATCCATATATTATAGTTGTTTTAGAACAATGGAATTGATTTTCTCAGTTATCATCAAATTTTATTGTGGTGAAGGTTTCCCAATAATCCTAGAACTACGTTTTCATATGGGTGGTGTCCAATGTTCAATGGATTTTTTAATATTATTCCTTTTAAATGGTGTAATTTCATATTTGTTAAATGAAAATTGTTTTACATTAAACATTCTTAGAAACGGTATCTTCTAGAATTTGGGATGGAATTTTAAAATATGTAATTATTTACTATGATTTTGGTATAAATGAGGTAAGTTTTTTATCATTCAATATTTCATTAAATTGAGAATATTGGGAATATTTGAAAAAAATGTCAAGGAACACCTTTGTGAGATCCAACTGAGTCTATTTATCTTATTCCTTACAAATTACCTTGAGGGTATATATACCATTTTATGTATTATATAGGAATACAAAAGGTTTTTCTATTTGGATGTGAGGTTTATATCAACTATGAATTAGTAGATGGTGTTAAGAATGTTATATGTTTATTGTGTATCAAATTGGGTTGTAGTTTATAGTTTGGGTTATCGTTTTTATTTATTTTTATAGATATGTATATTAGTCTTAACATTAAATTCTTTGTTTTATCTCTCCCACATTTACTCATTTGATTATTGAATATTTATTTCTAATTATATTCTCTAATTTACCCCATGTATCTTGATTATTGTAAGGAAAATATTTGATTTTGTTCATTTTTGGATACCCCGGTTCCTATCACTTGCATGTGTGGATCAGGAACACCATTCATGTCTTGATGTGGACTAGTTTAGATCCTTGTTAGATGGTTTTTTCAGGAGGGATCATGATAAATCGAGATATATTTTTACATTTGGGATGTGTCTTGGTAGAATAATTATTACGATTTTCATCAGCATCAGAGAAATAACTATGCTGAAGGCTATCATGTTATTTTTATCATACATAACCTCATGTTTTCATGGATAGTTGAGATTTTATTTGTTATTTTGGGTTTTTAATAATATTTATGTATTTTTATATATTATTATTGTATTTTGATCCATGATGTGTAAGTTAATGATTTTGGGAGTCAAATTTATTTTTTAGGTGGATGCGGTTAAGGAACTAGGGATTTACTATTATCCCACATGATCTAGTAGAAGTTACAAATCCTATTAATAATGGTACTATAACCAATATAGATCTTGTTGCATGGATATCACCTAATCTATTAGTTTTTATAGTTTAACCAATCACAATTATATTTCATCACCATTTTTTCAATATTTTCATCCTATAGGGATAACAATGTTTTTATCCAATTGTGTGATGCTAATTAGTTGAGATATATGTTTAATTGATGATTTTAAATGTGGGTTTTCTTCATATTCATGCAAAAAAAATTTATTTTACCCCTTATATATTTTTTAAATGTTTTTTTGAAAATGTTTTTAGAATGGAAAAGGATTTTAATATTATTTGTTGAAACTGGTTTTATAATGATTATTGATTGAAATTTTAATTTTGATTAATTATTGGTTTTTTAGGTTGAAAACCTGTTTAAAAATAGAGAAATTTAAGTTGATATAAAATTATGTTGTACAATTTATTTTCATTTTTCTCAAATGATGTTACATGATTTAAATTTTTGGAATTTTTATTTTTTCTAATGAGGGATTTTTAATGACTTTTTTCCAAAAATAGTATATTTTAAATTGGATCTTTATATCCTTTTAATGATTATTTGATAAAAATACGAAATTATCAATGTATTTATAGTTGAAAATCAGTATGACATCTTTTCATGAAATTTTTGGTTTTGGAATGATGGTATAATTTTTTTTGTAAAGTATTTTGGGGAAATTAAAATTATCAATTTGAATGTTTACTCATGAATGATATATCTTCATGTTATGTTATATTTTATAAAGGGTGATTTCAAAATTTATATATTGTGTTACAATTTTAAGAAAATTTTTTAATCATTTTTTGGCAGGGTGGTTCATGTATTGATTTTTATCAATTTATGTTGCAATGTGTGATTTGATTTATTGTACATGGAATTATTGACATCCATGTTTATATTTAGTTTCTATATTCCTCACATATAGTTCTTGATAATGGATATAGTTTTTTCCCTTAGTAATAATCCTTTTTTAGACTCTTTGATTCCATTAATATAAAAAATTTATTACTGTTCACTCTACCTATTACATAAGTGGTGTCCAAGATCTAGGACTACATTTTCACTCTAGGACGTCATGATTTAGCATCCTTTTTCTCCCTACAGTGATCAAGGATTAGAGGAAGTGGTGTATTGGATGACAGAAACTCATATTTTTCTCAAGGATATTTTTTTGGATTGATACATTGATAGTGAGGTTTTGAGGGTGTCTTTTTTGATACATGTATATTTTCCTTGAGTTGGGGAATGATTTGGAAATATTATCTGAATTATATTGAGGTTCTTAATTTAGATTTTATATATACTTTTCCATTATAGTATCATGTGTTTTACATATAAAATTGGATACCCTTTGATATTTTGAAGGATTTCTTCTGATATGTTTTTTTGTAGTTTTTATTGATTGGTTGAAAATGGGGGACATTAATTTTGGTACTTAGTTAACTAGTTCAAGTGTTTATTTAGATATATTGAAAAATAAGTTTTGATATTTTGGATATTGTTGTGTTTACTATAGGATGGTATTTCTTATTGAATTCATATTTTACCCATTCAGTATAGTGTCCTAGGTCTTGTTCACTTGTTTCTTCTTGATGAGGTATACTTTGTAGTTGATATTTGTGGGCATTTTTCTTTATATTCACCATAGACCATGATAGTAGTTTTTTATCATTAAAGTAAATTTGGTTTGTGATTTCTTAGTGTGTTTTATAGGATTCATTAATTATTTTACATGGTTGGTAAAATATGGCGATCGTTGGAAATTCTTAGTGATATTTTCTCATGGTTGGTGCTTCATGGAAATGGTGTTCCCATATTTGCATTCATAAATTTTGGAAAACTCTAAATGGTAGGGATACCAATATAAGTTCATTGTTTCCCATAGGTCTTGATTTGTGATCATAGTTTTTATTTATATGTTACCTGATAGTTATAGACACATCTAGTTGGTTTTGGAGTAATTTTATGTGTTTGGTAGTTCTTTGTTCACGTTCTTCTTTATACAGTTACTTCCCAACCACCTATATTAGTGTATAATGTTTCATTACAATATCATTATATATTCATCTTTTATTAAAACTATAATGGGGAATAATGTATCATAGTGGGGATAATTGTTATACATACATGTTATAGTTAATTAATTTAATATAAAATTTGTCATTGTTTAGATTTACTAGGGGATTCAGAATTTTTTTTGGTTATAAGGGAGGGAACATGATGATGTAATTCAAAAAAGGTATTAGTTCACCATGTGAATAGGGATTTCACCGTATAGAATTATTATGGGGAAACCATTGACTCCATGAATGGTGGTTTACCATGAAAATAGATTAGCGTAGTGAAATTTTAGTTCTTCTAAGGGAAATTCACCTCCCAAAACTTTTTTATCCATTCAAATAATTTGGAGGATACCATTGACCCAGTGAAATATATTTCACCTAGAGAATGGGTCTAGCCAGTAACCATTATCCACATTAAATGTGGTTCACCCCATAAATAGTTATGCCCATTGTTTATGTTTTGTGTATTTTCAATTTTACCTGCATCGACCCTTAATGACTTTACTCACATAATCCCTCTATATCCCATGCAGTCATTTTTAAATATATCTCTTAGGAAATAATTCATTTTCCCACCTAAAATCTTTGTTTCATCTTCAATTATCTTAATACTCATTATGGTAATCACCACTCTCTCTCTCTCTCTCTTCACATTCTCCCTTAATCCTCAATATCTAAATTTTTCTTTTATCCTAAAACCCTATATCTTGTGTTAGATGGTTTTAATTTGGTTAAGTTCAAATAATGGGTATTTCTAGTTATAGGAATCATAGAGGATGTTTCAATATTGGTTCATTCCTTCTCTTTGTAAGGAAATCCTTTTCAACTTATTTTTTACTTTTTGGTATGTGTTTTTATATATTTCATTCATTTATAATCTCATTTGATGATTGTAGTTTATAAAAGATTTTTTATTATGATATGCTTATATATGACATTTAATAGAATTTTATAAATGTTATAAAACAAATTCTCACTAGGTTGAAATTGGTGTTATGATTTTTATTATTTATAATATGGAATTTTATAAATTAATGTTTTTGAAACATTCCAATGATTTATTTCACTTTCAAATTTTTTATGGAAATTTATATGACCCCATTAGTTCACCTGAAAGTAAATGGTGTTTTTAGGGATATGTTTTATTGTGAATAAAATGTTATTATTTTTAAGAGGATTAAATATTTTTTAAGGATATATTTGAAATGATTTTCAAAGAGTTTATTTTAAATAGTCATTTAAAATGAAATCATAAATGAATAAAAATATCTTTGAAACTTGATTCCATTTTAGCAAAGTACCATTTGGTATTTCTAAATGGGTTTTAAATGATTTGGGTATTTGAGATCCGCTTCATGAAATAGTTGATGGTTGCTGATATGGATTGTTAATTTTGAGGAATGATTATAATTAATTAATATGAATGATATGTTAAAGGGGTTGTTTCATGGAAGGGTGTTATAGGTGAGATGGGATTGACCGATTTTGATTAATTGAATCATTTAACTTCTCAACTTTTATATATTGACTTATATTTGGAACTAATGTGTCTTAGTGATAGATATGAGACTATAATATCTTGTCACGATTTGATGGACTAGATATTCTATAGTATTGGAGGCCATAAGTATGTTCTATCGATGAGGTTATCTTAGATATATATTTTTTTTATAAAAATATGAATGAATCAATATGTTCTGAAGTGGTTCCAACTTGGGTAAATCTTGCATATCCTTACAATTGTTTTTTAGATTGACAGAAGTCTCGATGACTCTACTTAGGGAACATTATTTTTTTGTCCCCTTTTTGATTGGAAGACATGAAAATATGATATTTTCTTACATTCAGTCTTACAATGGGATATTTTTCCATGGTGTTTTATTTTATTATTCTAGAATTTTAAATAATTTAAAATATATTTAGAAATAGCTTGAAAAAATTGTATTTTTAAACCTTTATTTAAAATTTTATTTTGATAAAATGGTAATAGGCTAAATAAGTAGTTTCCATGTGGTATATTCAATTAAAGTAAAAGCATGGGATTTTTATAAAATATAATCAATGTAATTTTTTTAACCAATATATTGAAAATAATTTTTCATTTTTATTTTTAAAACTAGCATAAATAAATTATCATATTTATGGAAATTACACTAACTCTTATGTGGGATCATACTGACTTTTATTTTTCTCACACCCTACAACACCATTTTAAGGACCTACCTTTAAAATTACATAATATTGAGTTGTAAGTAAATAAATAATTATCTTACATTTTAGGATCTTTTTAGGTTTAGAGTTTTTGAGATTTAAGTCACAAAGATTACATAAAAACCCATAGAATACAAAGTGTTTGCATTCAATTAATATCAATTTTCCCACCATATAAAACTTGTAAAACAAAAATTGACTTATTTTATTGAAAAATCTTTACAACATTAATCTTGAACACTGAATTTACATTATCCATCAGTAAACACAATAAATAACATTTTAAATCTCAAGATGAGCATAAAAATATCAATAAAGGACATAAAAAGGAATAAACCATTGGTCTAGGAATACATATAAAAATTTCACCTTTTCAAAATAAACTCTATGCTCAAAATAAAAAAGTTCATACCCAATAAACAACCTTTTATGAAAAAATATTTCTGTAAAACATTTCATAAGAAATCATAATGCTAAAATAAAAAAATAAAGTTTTCATTGAAAATATGATAAACTCGTGAATGCATTTTCACAAAGTTATACATTTGAACCTTAAAATGTAACATATAATTTCCTATGGACATAAAAAAAATACCATACTTTTTGAAAACATGATATTTCTGTAAAATGACAGCAAGCTTAAATAAATCATATAAGTAAATTAATTAATATTTTTATTTTCATAATTAATTATAGGGTAACCCTCATGATAAAAATGAAATTACCATTATGGTTATATATTTTATAACTCTCATAGTTATAGTTTATGTAACCATCACAATTACATTTGGAATAACCATCATGGTCAACTTTCAACATAAATATACCCAATTCATTGGTGGGTTATCAAAGACACACCTGTATTTAGTTTATAAAAAACAGAAATCATCATAAAAAATACCAATAACTATAATATATTCATAAAATATTAATTATTTCATCATAAAATATTCCTTGAGAAAAATTATTTTTAAAAAAATAAAATCGCTCACACACAAAAGAATACATTATTTTTTAAAATAAACATATAATATTGTAAAGAAATGTTAAAATAAAATATTATTCATAAATTTTGGGAAAATAATATCATTCTATAAAAATGAAAAAATATCCCTTTTTGACTTTTGTAAAAAAATTAAAGATGAACATTAAAAGAGGATTTTTAAAAGAAAGTCCCTTAACAAGAGTCCAACACACCAGGTATATTCTTTATCATCAAAAATAATAAAATTATATTAATTTAATACCTTTTTATGAAAAAATTTACTGTTTATTATTAATTTTATATCTCTTGGTACATTGTTAAATAGAATTAGCTAATCACATAATTTCATGTCGGATGATTCGACGATATTCAATACTTATGTCCAAAATGACTTTGATCGATTGACGATGGTCAAAGAGGCCAATATTAAATCATCTAAAGAATAATAATACTGAAAGAATTATCATTTTTATACTTCAATTATACATTAAAATCCAAGCATTACTTATGTTCATGAAAAAATAATTACGTTACAATCATGGAGATGGTAGGCCGTACATACACATCAGTAACCTTTCCATTTTTCAGTGATCATTAATGAAAGAAATAAAATATTATATTATATTTATATAATGATTTTAAAATCATTTATATAATATCTTTTCATTAAATTTAATTATCAATATATCATTCAGGTGGTAGTATACACGTAGCATGAATGATGTTATCATTTTCTATACATATAATGATATGAATTTAAATGATATATTATATTTAATTAATTATAAACATATAATTATTATTATATAAACATATTAGTTCCATGATTATAAATAATCTTGAGAGATGGTGATGTAAAATAAACTACATCAGTTTTCGAGGCGGCAGTCCGCCGTACACACAAATGATGAATTGTATTCCCATTTTATGGATGATGATTTTGATATGGGAAATAACAATATGTAAAAACATTTACAAATATTTATGATTATTTATTTATTATTTTATTGTATTTAATGTAACTTAAATGATATGTAAAAGAAAAAAATATTAAATTCACGGTTGAAAACTCTAATACTTTTTGGGAAAATATCCTTTGATTAACAACATAAACTATAAAGGATATGTATTATGAAGAAAAAAGGAATATATAATGTGGTTATGTATTATATTAAGGTATTTGGTTAGGTATTGGCTGATAAAAAGGGGCCTTTAAGTGTGGATAATTTATAAGAAGAGGTGATCTTTTAAAAGAGTGGGGAGGGGCACTTAGGGAGTTTATAAAATTTTTATATTAATTAATTTCAAATTAAAAATGAATATAAAGTATGTTATTAATAATATAATTTGATAAATTGTATAAATTACCAAATATAATGAATTTTAAATAATTATTATTATATTTCCACCCTTATCTTTGGGAATTAATCCTTATTTAACCCCTTTAACTCTTATCCAAACACCATGAATTTTTTAATCTTTTAGGGTTAGTATTATTAATATAAAAAATTGGTTCATAAATGTAACATGTGTGATATTTTAAACCTTATAAAAATCACTTGGTATAATATTATATTTTTATTAATTTTATATAATTAAACAAAACAATATTTATTATAATTTATAAATAACTTTATTACTTAGATATATTCATTACATTGATGTTAATAATATCAAGATAGAACATATAATTAGAAAAAAACTATTTTTTTATATAAATAACATGTAAAAAAAATTTATAAACTTATTTTATCACATTATTTATCACAAAATATACTTATTTAAATATTTTTAATACCATTTATTTCTTTTTTCCAATAATTGAATAATTACCAAATCGTCATTGTGTGAACATTTAAGATAACTATTTCTTAACTAAAAAAATCTATTATTACCAAAAATATTTAATATTTAAAATTATTATTTATTGTTGAAAAAATCATCTTGTTAACACTGTATTAATAATTTTACACTTATTAGAAACCAGAGTGTGACATGATCAAAAATTTTATAAATAAAATAATATAAAGGTCATAATATTATACATGTAACCACAAAAGGTAATAAATTCGGCCATTTAATGATTATTATTGATAGGTACTCATAATAAAAATTTAGGTAAGTGTTTTGTTAAATTTATAGTTCTTATTATTTTATTTTTATCCTTTAATTACCTGATTTACAGTTTATCATGGTAACACAAATTAATAAGATTACTATTTGTATTGAATAAAAATAAAAGCTAAATATTTAATAAATTTTATAACTTTGATTGAAAATATTTAATCCATTTTGAAAAATTCCAAACACATAAGTTACATAATTTTATTTAAAATAAACAAATGCAATGAAAAATTGGTTTTTAGAAAAATACCCTTTTAATAATAAAATTTGTTTATTCAAAATTCACAAATCAATTCCATTTAAAAAAAAAATTGGATTAATTAAAATAAAATTTAATTAATTAATATATAAAACTAATAAAATACATAAATTTTACTTTTAAATAAAATATATTTTTCATTAAAAATCAGTAATTTTTACTATTCCTTTAAAATTTTATATTTTCAGAAAATTCTCAGAAATTCATTCGGAGATTTTTTATATGATGAATTAAAAAATGAAATTAATTTTTAAAATAAATTTTTATTAATATTTTAAATATTAACTTATAAGCAATTATTTTTCAAAAAAATACATCATTTTAAAATTTTAAGAATTAATTGAAATATTTATTATGAATACAAATATTTCATTCAAGAATACTAATAAATATGAAAACAATTTATTTTATTAGTACCTTGGTTGTTACATTCACCCTTTTGTAAATTGTGTCCTCAAAATCTTATTCACTTATTAAATAAGTGGGGATACATTTCCTCTATAAAATATTCATATTCCCACATTGCTTCTTCAACCATATAGTTTACACACAAAAACATAACATAATGAATTACTTTGTTCCCTAATAATTTATCCCTATAGTCAAGAATATGAACCGAATTTTCCTCATAATAAAATTTATCTTGTAATTAAATAGCCTCAGGGATCAAAAAATGAGATGAATTTGAGAAATATTTCCTTATAATCGAAACATGAAAATAATTACGTATTTGATATAAACTCGGGGGTAAGACCACTCGGTAGAAAACTATACCAAAATTTTCAATTATTTTATGTGGTCTAATAAATCATTTAATTAAATCCCCCTTATTAAAAAATCCATAACACTTTTCTATGGATATTTTATTTTCAGAAAAACATGATCATCTACCTCAAATGGAAGGTCTTTCCCCTGGTTATCTACCAAACTTTTTTACCTGCTCCTAGCTATCCAAAAATGTTGCTGATTATTTTATTCTTTTCAGAAACATACTATACCATTTATGGTCCTGTTAATTTCTATTGACCAACTTCATCCCAAAATTCTATAAATTGAAACCAATTTCTATTTAATGCCTCAAGACGTTCAACCTGTTTACTAGAATAAAATCTCTTATTATAAAAAACCTAACTAAAGAAGTATATTGATTGCAACTTCCAGAGAAATCCATTGAACCAACACAAATCATATATTCCATGGTTTTAATATTTTGTTCCAACTATCCATCAAACTATGGATGAAAGGCTATACTAAAATTTAGATCCATGCCCAACAACTTCATATGGCCTTTCAAAAAATTATATGTGAACCTGGCATCACTACAAGACACAATGGAGAGAGGAACTATTTGTAACTTGACTATATCTATAAGATATAGAAATGAATTTTTGTCTAAAACATATTATATCTAATGGTTAGGATAGGTACATATTTATTTTGTTGATCAATAATAAACAAAATTATAATATTACCTCAAGAAGTCTTTTTTAGTCCCAAAATGAAATCCATGGATTTATTTTCCCATTTCAAATTTGGAACTGGAAAAGGATGAAGCATCCCATTTGGTAATGTTAATTCTATTGTAACCTATTCACAAGTCAAATATTTTGTGGTAAAGAAAGATATATCTCTTTTCATTCCATCCCACTAGTAATACTCCCAAATCTATTTTTACATGTTACTACTTCTAGGATGAATTGAAAATGTGAAACTATGAGATTCATTTAAAAACTCTATATTCATATAGGAACAAAAAGGAAAACTTATTCTCTTAGAAAAAATTAAATAATATTATTTATAAACATTAATTTCAAGAAACATAACCTTCATAACCAACTATACCTTTTTCTTTAATTCATGGCCTTCTTTCTGATCTTTATTACTTGTATTTGACAGAGATGATTTCTCTAACACCTAAAGTAAAACAGAGTATGTTCGTACACCCACAACTTTTAGGCCAAATTTTATAAAATAATTAACCAAAGTTTCTTGTTATAAATGTAATAATGTTAATGTTGCATTATTTATCTGACTAAATCATTGAACACATTATTTTATTTCCCAATAATATAATGAATCATGCAATCATAATTCATGATCAATTTTAGTCATCTTCTCTGCCTCTTGTTTAAATCTTTCTATCTGAATATATTCTTCAAAATGTTATTATTAGTATATATTTCACAATTGGATCCACATAAATGATGCCTCTAAATTCTTAAATAAAAAACCATATCCCTTAATTAAAAATCACATTTATGATAATATATCTTTTGAGGTTTCATTTTCCATAAATTAGAAGAAATTACATGATAATTCTTCATCAATACCTAACCAAAGTCCTTCAATTAATCATCAATGTAGATTAATGAATTTCCATTCTTAAAGGGTTGGTCCAAAACTAGATCACTCGCCATTCTTTTTTTAATTACTAGAAGCAATCATAACAATATTTTTTCATCATAAATTTTACTATTGTTTTGTTAACTTAGTTAGTGGGATAGATAATCCTGTAAATTTTTCAACAAACAATCTATAATAGTGAACTTATCCAATAAAACATAGAATCTTAGTTAAATTTTTAGGTCATGGGAATTATTCAATAAAATTCATTTTTGAATGATCAACTCTTATGTAATATTTACTTATAATCTATATTTAAGAATAAATCGGTTTCTAAAAATAACCACATTTTATATTTTTTTTGTATAACATATTTTCTTTGAGGGTTTGTTGAAAAATTCTTAGATGTTTTGCAATATACTCATAAATTTTTGAACATGCCAAAATATCATTAATAAAAACAACTATAAACTTATCCAAACATTCACAAAAGTCTCTATTCCTAAGGCCCGTAAATAAAAAAGGGATTTTTTATAGTGTCCCGACCTTTTCATAAATTACTATTAAATTATTTTAAAGATAAGAAACATAATAGTGTTACACATAGAGGATCCAAAGGTTTAGTGTCTTGGGAAAACTAGGACCGTACAAATCATTTACAATGACATCCATAAACATTTATTTAATTTCTTATTCTCTAGATTCTTATTGGAAGTTGTCCTATCCTTAGTACATGTATCCACCTGAGGTTATACAAAAAAATTGGTGAGATAAAAGCATATTAATAGGATAGATAAGAAGAATATAGAATGGGGTGAGCATAATAATGACATAGTCAAAAGATCATGAACATGAGATGATCATAAATTAAAGACTTGAAATGTGGCAATGCATAAAAATTAAACATCATGTTTTAGTGGTTAAATACCGTACATACTTGTGAACCAAGATAGAATATTTTTCACACATCATTTCAAATTTATTAATGAGATTAATCACTTTACCAAATTCATTGGAGAGCTGTAAAATTCCGGGACCACCCGTCACATTCAAACATTCATATTGCGCTATATAATTCTGGGCGCACCCGTCACCTCATAATATTATCATTATCAGGCACGTCACATAGAAAATATATCAATAATGAACATAACTAACACATGGTATGGAATGGGATTCATCTCATATGAATACATTCATAAGCATTGGGTTCCCAAAAGTAAGAGGGAACCCCACTTGATACAAGAACAATCATCCATGAATGAGAGGTAAAAGTTGAGTTCTTAAAAGAATAGTTCTTTTGGAAAACATTTGGATTGACATAAACATCATAAGAATACATGTATATCCAATAAAATGTAAGCTAATGATGAAAAAATGGTTTTTATGAATTGACCATACCAAATTGTAGTGAAATAGGGAGAACCCGATGAAAGAAAATTGGGTTCAAGATTTTCCCCTTACCTTCTATCAGAATGATTCCTTCTCTTTAATGTCCTGTATAATGAAAATATATTCTTTAATTAGAAATACAGAAACTTTTTTACATTAATCTGGTTTATTATGGTATTATTATGTGATTTTATGTGCCTTTGGATGAGTTATAGAATTTAAATAAACATTGTTCGGGAATGTTTGTTATTATGGTTTTCTTGAGTAGTTCACTTCTATTCTTAAATTGAAGTTTGGGTAGAACATTGGTAAACATACAAAACTAATATTACATGTTATTAATGATATTAAATGAGTTTTATTGATCTTATAATGAATAATATAATATCCTTGTGGGTGAATCATTAGATAAGAATTAGATTATGATTATTTGGGTTAATTTGGGCGGTTTTTAGATCACAATGGACTTGTTTTAATTTATCACTTGGTAATATGGACATAAGTTATTTCCAGAACATTAAATAGGAAATAATACATATAAAAATTTCTGGTTAAACTATAAAAATTGTTTCATGACCCGATCTGAAGGTAGAAATTGAAGAAGAAAGCATGTCGTTCTTAAAGGTGATAAATTAACACATCGCGAACAACGTTCCCTTTAGAAAAATAAAAGGGGTAGTAAAGGGGGTTGGTTGATATAATATCCCATTATCATCATAAAATTACATTATATGTATAATAATGGAGTTGAAATACCATTTGGATGAATATGGGTGAGTAGAGATCAATAAACAAACTTGAACTTGAAAGGAAATTAAAGGAGAAGAGGGAGAGAAATTACCTCTTAAAACCTCCTCATGAGATTCTCCATAAGGAAGCTAGGATTGGTATTTTGATGATACCAGAAGACCTTGAACGTGGGAGAGGTTCTAGGGAGAATTTTTCGGCAGATTTTAGATAAGTCTTGGAGTTTGAGAGATGTGAGGAAATGAGGGTGTAAAGGGTCATTTTTATAGTGGAGGAGAGAGGGGTTTCCTTAATATAAAATTCATTAGATTATTAATTTCCCCTAAGACAAGGAATAAATAATATTGAATGAAAAAGAATATTAATTTTATCATGTGATCCAGAACCAAGTGGGATTACATCACCATAACATCATACATGACCCTATAATTAGCTTATTTAGCTTATTTTTGTAAATTACGGTATTTCACTTTTCATAAAAAATCAAGTATTTCAGAAAAATCCCAAAACATTATCCCAACCATTTGTCAAAATTTATAATACAAAAATAATGTCCATTTTTCAAAAAAAATTTAAATTTTATTAATTTAATATTTAATTAAAATCATAATTTACTTAAAAAAATACTTCTTAAAAATTAAAACTGATTTTATAGTGCTTTCAAAAATTACGTAGGGTCTTGAAAAATTATCTAAAAACTATAATACATTGATTAGATAATTTATGAACACATTTTAGTAAAATAAACTTTCTTTTAAATTAATTAATTAATTATAACGAATTATTTTTGACTTACAAAAAACCAAAACGTTACTAAGGTCAAATTGTCACTTTTTAAGATGTCTAAATTATATTTAATTATTCATGGGTAAGGCTAATCTAATGTTGTATGATTTACTATTAATAAGGGTCATATTACTATTCATAAGGGTATGTTACTATTCATAGGGGTAGGTTACTCTTCTGAAGGGTCTGTTACTATTCACTGAAAATTATTTTTGTTTCATTAGACTCCAAAAATCATCTTGAACACAACCGTGTATGTCAGATTTTCCAAATTCAAAACACATAAGTGGAAAAATTATGTTTAAAGGTCACTTAGCACTTAGAAGTTCATTATGTTTTGTTTTCATGTGATTTTATAGCATATTTATAAGAAGGCAATTCCTTTGAAAAACATTTGGTCGTTACATTATTCCCCCTTATGAAATTTCACCCTCAAAATTTCGTTTTACATAAGAAAGTTAGGGTACTTCTCCTTCATCACCTCTTCTGGTTCCCATGTTACTTCCTCAAACATATGGTTCCTCCAAAAAACATTGACAAGATGCGTTTTCTTGTTGTCTAGAACCTTATCTCTCCGATCCAGAATCATTACTGGATGCTCTTCATAGGAGATATCATCTTCCAGCTGCACCACCTATGAGTTTAATACATGTTAGGGATCAAGTATATACTTCCTCAAGATTGATACGTGAAAAAAATCATGAACTCGAGCCATATTCAGTTGAAGTGAAAGCCGGTAGGCCATGACTCTTATACGGTCAAGGATCTCAAAGGGGATAATATACCTTGGTCTTATCTTCCCTTTCTTCCCGAATAACATGACTCTCTTCCGTGGTGATATTCAAAAGAATACATTATCTCCAATGTCGAACTCCAAGTCCCTTCAACGGTTGTCCGTATAGCTCTTTTCCTGACTTTGAGCAATTTTGATGTGTTTCTGGATGACTTGACCCTTCTCTATCATCTCTTGAACAAGATCGGGTCCAAGTAGATTTCTTTCTCCAACTTCATCCCAATAGGTAGGAGTTCTACATCGCTTTCAATACATAGCTTCATATGGAGCCATCTGAATACTCAAGTGGAAGCTACTGTTGTATGAGAACTCAACCAAAAAGGGATGTTAATCCCAACCACATTTGAATTCAAGAGAGCAGGCTCATAGCATGTCTTCAAGCATCTGAATAGTTCTTTAAGATTGGACATTAGTTTGGGAGTGATACGTCGTGCTGAAATTTAATTCAGTACTCAAAGCATGTTGAAGGCTCCTCTAGAATTTAGATGTGATCCTTGGATCACAGTCATAGAAAATTGAGAGTTGAACACCGTGCAGTCTCACCACTTCTTTCACATATATCTTTGCATGTTTTTCAAGTGAGAGATCTTCCTGAATAGCGATAAAATGGGAAGGCTTGGTGAGTTGGTCAACCAAAACCCATATCGCATTATTTCCCTTTGACGTCTTTGGGAGACCCGTGACAAAGTCCATAGTAACATTTTCCCATTTCCACATGGGCATAGGAAATGGCTGCATCATAACTTTGGACTTTTGTCACCTAGATTTAACTTGCTAACATACCAAGCACCTTGATATATTTTCCACAATTTCCTTCTTCATGTTATCCCACTATAAGTGTTCTCAGAGATCATGGTACGTCTTGGTACTCCCAGGATGGATATAGAAATTTGAGCTATGTGCATTATCAAATATGTCCTTCTTTATCCCGGGTTATGAAGGCACAAAAAGCCGCATTCCAAACCAAATCATACCACCATCATCAATATGGAACTCTTTCAGCTTCCCTTCCATTAATACATTCACCCTCTTTTGTATCTCCACATCATCTCTTTGTGCTTATTTAAACTTCTCCTGGATGGATGGTTGTGCAATCATTTGGGAAAGGTAGGATGTATCCCCTACCCTTATGATTTCCAAATCCATACTTTGCTTATCTAAGAAGATATGGTCTTTCTCAATCAATAACATGGATTGAGTAGCGAGTTCTTTTCTGCATTGAGCATTAGTTTCCTTGATCGCCTATCCAAGATGGTAGTGAATAGAGCAATCGTAATCCTTGATTAGCTCTAACTATCTCCTTTGACGCATGATGAGAACCTTTTGTGTGAATATATACTTTAGGCTCTTGTGGTCGGTGTATATGTCACACTTCTCAGCATAAAGGCAGTGCTGCAAGATTTTCAAGGCAAAAATCATGGCTGTCAGCTCTAGATCATGCGTCAGGGAGTTCTGCTCATGGATCTTCAACTACTGTGAGGCATAGTCTATCACATTGTCATTTTTCATGAGTACACAACCCAATACTTTCATTGAAGTGTCACTGTATATCACAAAACATTTTCCACTTTTCGATAGTGTGAGTAAAGGTGAAGTGATCAGCCTTCTCTTTAGCACCTTGAAGCTTCCCTCACTTTCTCCCGAACAGAAATACTTTACCCCTTTCCTTGTTATCTTTGTTAGCGAGCTTGAAAATCGTGATAAGTTTCTCAAAAAATATCGGCAGTACCCAACTAATCCAGGAAAACTATGGATTTTTGTGACACTATAGGGCCTGGGCCATTCCTCAATAGCCTTTTTTTTGAAGGATCCACAAAAATTACCTCACTTGTGATAACATGTCCCAAGAACGTGACTTGCTTCATCCAAAAGTCACACATTCTGAACATGGCATACAACTACTCCTTTTATAATGTCACCAACACAATTCGTATATGTTCTTCATGTAACTCCTTTCTCTTTGAGTAGATGAGAATATCATCAATAAATACTACCACCAAGTTGTCTAGGTAATGTCTAACAACTCTATTTATCAAATCCATGAAGATTTCAGGGGTATTAGTAAGTCTGAAGGGCATCACCAAAAAATAATAGTGCCCATACCTTGTTCCGAAGGCAGTCTTCTGAATATCTTCCTACTTCACCCTTACCTGATGATTTCTAGAACGAAGATCCACCGTTGAGAAGTACTGATAACCTCTTAATTAATCGAACAAGTCATCAATACTTGGTAGAGGATACATGTTCTTTATGGTGGTCTTGTTGAGTTCCCGATAATCAATACACAACCACATTGTTCCATCCTTCTTCACAAAGAGCACTGGTGCACCCCAAGGTGATTCACTAGGGTGTATGAACCCTTTGTCTAAATGCTCTTGTAGATACTTCTTTAACTCCTCCTGTTCGATAGGTGCCATCCTATAGGGAAACTTCGAGATAGGAGTAGCTCTAGATATGAGCTCAATTGAGAACTCTACCTCATGATCCGGGGGAATTCCGGGTAACTCTAGGGGAAATACATCGCCATATTCCCTCAGGATGGGAATTTACTCGAGGTTGGAACTTTCATTCAACTCAAACATTTTGGTGAGGTATGCTTCTTCATAAGGAATCAACACCCACACATTTGAAGGATTTTTCAAAGGAGATTCAGGATCTACCTTGGATTTTTAGAGGAGCGTGGGATGGTTCTGAATATGAAAAGATATTTCTTTTTTTTTGAAAGATGATATGTGATATATATAACGAGATCTAATCCATTCCCATTATAGTGTTGAATTCCACCAAGGGAAGTATTAAGAGAATTTTTGGAAGAATATTCCCACATATTCCAATAAGAGAAGAGTCAAACACTTGGGTTGCAATGATTTCACCACTTTGTGTTTTTACAGATATCTCTATGTCCAGGTTTCAGGGCTTCGATTCTATAGTTCTATCAAACATTCAAGATATAAAGGAATGTGTAGAACCAGAATCAAATAAGACTTTTTCCATTCTTGAGTGAATAGGATGTGTACCTTATACGACTTAATTATCATACTCCACTTCCCCAGTAGTGACGGCATAAGCCTTCCCTTGTTCCTTTGGCTTTGGTGGTTTCTGACATTGATTACCCTCGAGAACTTGAGGTTTAGTGCACTGACATGTGTAGTGCCCCATCTCCCTATAGTTGTATAATTGAACTATGAGTTGTTCTCTCCTTTCTTCTACCACATTCTCCTTTATTTTCATGTCCTTTCGACACTCTTGAGAATGGTTTCCTTCTTTCCCATACATGAAGCACTTCCCCATCCCTTTGAGGTAGTTCCCATGGTGCAACTTCCCACATTTTTAGCATGTGGTTCATTGAGTTTTCTTCCCACTTTTTTCATTAGATCCTCTAGCTTGAAACTCCATATTTAGTTTCTTCTCCCCATAGTCCTGTGACCATTCTCCAAACCCCATCTCTACTTTCAGGGCACATCGAACAACTTCATCATAACTCACAAAGTCTCGAATTGCAAGAACCTTTCGAAGGTGTGGTTTTAATCCACTATAGAATCTATCAAATTTTCTATCATTGTTGATAACAAAACCTGAAGTGTACCTTGAAAGGTTTTTGAAATTCTCTTTATAGGTTTTGACAGATTATCCTTTTTCTTCTTGAGATCTATGAATTCTCTCTCCATCTTAATGCGAAGAGTTCTTGGGAAATGCTTGTTAAGAAACATTATCTTAATGTCTTCCCATTTCGTCTCATCAATTTACTCCCTGGGCTTGGTGTTCTTAATCAAATCCCACCATTGATCTGCTACTCAATATAGACGATAAATTGCTAGGGTCATCTTCTCTGTCTCAGAATAGTGAAGAATAGAAAAGATCTTCCCCATGTAGTTGACCCACTGTTTTGCAGCTAGTGGATCAGAAGAACCATTAAACTTCAGTAGTGGTTTACGCATAAAACATTCGATAGAAAATTTCTCCCTCTTTAGTGAAGGATGATGTTCCCCATTGTTATGGTCATTTTTCATAACCTGAGATAATTGGTAAGTATCACCATGATGTTTTGAACTCCACCTCCCAAATCATTGGGGATGTCGTTCGGCCAATCGTTGCATTGGCCCTCGCACGAGTTGTTGGCCTGATTTCTCCTGGTTCCCACAATTTTCTAAAACAGAAAATGTTAGAACAAAACATAAGTAGACAAGTCATGAATAAATTATTCATTTAAACAATTTATACTCAAAACATAACATATGGGATCCATATGTGAATATTCTTGTGTGCATATATGTACTTAGTCTCATGCTCGAGGTTTTCTCTAGGGTTCACCAATCATAATTCCCAAATTAAATAAACCTTTCCTCTGATACCAATTATTTCTTCCCGAACATTTCTTACATTACTATTAAATCTTTTTAAAGATAAAAAAACATAATAGTATTGCACATAGAGGATTCAACGGTTTAGTCTCTTGGGAAAACTAGGACCGTACATAATAATTACAAAATCAAGCATAAACATTTATTTAATTACATACTCTCTAGCTTCTTATTGGAACTTCTCCTATCCTTAGTACATGTATCCACCTGAGGTCATAAATAAAAATGGGTGAGCTAAAACTCTAGTAATAGGATATAAAAAATGAATATAGCATGGGGTGAGCATAATCATGACATAGGCAAAAGATCATGACCTTGAGAGGAGCATAAATAAAAGACTTGAAATGTGGAAATGCATATAAATGAAAAATAATGTATTAGTGGTTAATGACCACACATAATTGTGAACCAAGATTGAATCTTGTTCACACATCATTTCACATTTAATCATGAGATTCGTCAATTTACCCAATGCATTGGAGCGTTGTATAATTCTGGGTGCACCTATCACATTCAAACATTCAAATTGCGCTATATAATTTCGGGCGCACCTGTCACCACATAATATTATCATTATCATGCCTGAAACATCAAACATATATCAATAATGAACATAAATAACCCATGGTAAGGAATGAGTTTCATCACATAAGAATACATTCACAAGATTTGGGTTCCCAAAAGAAAGAGGGAACGACATACTTGATACAAGAACCATCAACCATGAATGAGAGGTAAAAGTAGAGTTCTTAAAAGAAGTGTTCTTTTGGAATACATTTGTACTGACATAATTTTCATTAGAAATCATGTATATCCCAAAAAACCGAATTGGAGTGAAAGAGGGAGAACCCGATGAATTTAAATTGGGTTCGAGAATTTCCCCTTACCATGTATCTGAATGCTTCCTTCTCCTTAATTTCCTCTATAATGACTTTATATTCATTAATTAGAAATCTAGAACATTTTTTAAATTAATTTGGTTAATTATGGTTTTATTAATTGATTTTATGTGCCATTTTATGAATTATAAAGTTTAAAAAACATTGTTCAGGAATGTTTGTTTTTATGGTTTTCTTGAGTGGTTCACTTGTATTCTGAAATTGAAGTTTGGGGAAGAACATGGGTAAATATCCAGAACTGATATTACATGGTATTACTGATATTATAGGAGTTTTAATTATCTTATAATGATTCATATTATATCCTTGTGTTAGAATCCTTAGATAATAATTAAATGATGATTATTTGGGTTAATTTGGGAGGTATTTAGATCACAACAAACATGTTTTAATTTATCACATAGTAATATGACCATAAGTTATTTCCAGATATTTAAATAGGAAATAATACATATAAAAAATTCTTGTTCAACCCTAAAAATGGTTTCATGTCTAGAACTGAAGGTAGAAATGGAAGAAGAAGGAATGTCGTTCTTGAGGGGTGATAAATTGACACCTCACGAACAACGTTCTCTTTAATAAAATAAAAGGAAGAGGGAAAGGGGGTTGGAAGATATAATATCACATTATCATTATAAAATTCCACTATATGTATTATAATGGAGTTACAATACCATTTGGATGAAGATAGGTGGGTAGAGATCACGAAATGAACATGAACTTGAAAGGAAATTAAAGGAGAAGAGAGAGAAATTACCTCTTAAATCCTCCTTTTAATATTCTCCTTAAAGAAGCTAGGCTTCAAATTTTGATGAGACCAGAAGCTGTTGAACATGATATAAGGGCTAGGGAAGATTTTTGGGTAGATTATAGACACAAAATGGAAATTTAGATGTGTGAGGAAATGAGGATGTGAAGGGTGGTTTTTATAGTGGAGGGGAGATGGGTTTCCTTAATATAAAATTCATTAGTTTATTAATTTCCCCTAAGACAAGGAATAGTGAGTATTGAATGACCAAAAATATAAATTTTATCATGTGATCTTGAACCAAGTGGGCTTACATCAGAAGAACATCACAAATGACTCTATAAGTAGCTTATTTAGCTTATTTTTGTAAAATACGGTAATTCACTATTCATAAAAAATTCTAGTATTTCAAAAAAATCCCAAAACATTACCCCAACCATTTTTCGACGTGTAGAATAAAAAAATGATGTTCATTTTTGAAAAATAATTTTCTAAATATTACTAATTTAATATTAAATTAAAATAATAATTTCCTTAAATTTTTTTAAAAAATTAAAACTGATTTTATAGTTCTTTCAAAAATTACGTAGGATCTTATAAATTTATCTAAAAACTATAATACATTGATAATATAATTTATGAAATTTTTTTACGAAAATACATTTTCTTTAAAATTAATAAATTAATTATAATTAATTATTTATGACTTACAAAATACCAAAATGTTACTAAGGTCAAATTATCACTTTCTAAGATGTCTAAATTTTATTTAATTATTCATTGGTAACGTTACTCTTATGTTGGATGATTTAATATTAATATTGGTCATATTACTATTTATAAGGTTATGTTTCTATTCATAAGGGTAGGTTACTATTCACAAGGGTATGTTACTATTCACTGAATTTTTTTTGTTTCATTAGACTCAAAAAAGCATCTTGAACACAACTGTGTATGTTGGGTTTTCAAAATTCAAAACACAGAAGTAACAAACCTATGTTCAAAGGCCACTTAGCACTTAGTAGTTCATTATGTTGTGTTTTCATGTGATTTTTGGCATATTTATAAAAATTTAAATTCCATTGAAAAACATTGGGTCGTTACATTTATTTAACCCAAAGGGAATAAATTCAAATCTCATAAAGCACATATCTTGTACAGAATGCCGTTTTAAGAATGAAATCCCCCTTCAAAATCAACTAATGGTACTTGAATCTCATGTTATCCTTCAAAAAATATTGAGATCGATAGATTTGGTCAAACAAGTCATCGATATGTACAATCGATACTAATTTTTAATAACAATGTTATTCAAAGCATTATAATAAATAAAAATACTGATGGAAACCTCATTCTTTTTATCAAATAAATTAGGATAACCTAAGAGTGAAGTTCTAGGATGAATGTAACCATTATCTAAAAACTCATGTAACTTTTTTTTAAATTTAATAAGTTATACTTGTTACATTAAATAAGGTGGGTATGAAATATTATTAGAATTCAAAACTATGTAAATTTTGAATTCAACATCCATATCAGGTATAAAACTAAGAAAATCATTAGGAAAACATATAAGTATTCATTTACCATCAATACATAATTAATATAAATAATTCCCTTATTTCCAGAAATAAGTGCAAGACTACATTCACTTCCATATTATAACAATATATCATCTTCTTGATATTGTATCAATGGTATGGGTTCAATCTTGTATTAAAACTGAGTCTCTTGGTGAAAAAAATCGTTTGATTTACAATCCTTCATATCATGGTAAATATAAATCCAATCTATTAACAGAATAACATCAAACTATATTAGGGGAATGACAAAAATGTTTTTAGGTAATGTATTTACACTAATAATCATATAAATATTCTTATTATTTTTTTGACTTAATACTTCCCCGTGAAATATTTTATATAAGTTCTGGTTCCAATTTTGGAGATGGAATTTCCAATTTACCAACAAATTTCACTTAAATGAATGAATGTGTAGACCCTGAATCAATGATATCATTATAATAATATAAATCAACAAATAATTTACTTGACACCACTTCATTGGATGGACCAACATATGTGATAGTATATTCAAAGTATTTAACCACACATTTATGCTTATATTTTGGCCGATTCACATCATTTGGTTCCCCGTTTTTGGAAATTATAATCATAATTCCCCATGAAAAAACATTAAAAAACATTACAATATACTTATCAAAATTGACTTTAAAAAGGATCATTTTCATTACAATCATGGGCATTATGCCTAGATTTATCACATTAGAATAACTTTATAGATTTGATGAGGCATTCCCCAAGGAACTTTTTATGAAACATTATATATAATAGAAACATAATTTTCTTACCTTTAGATTTATTTGAATTATTCTTAACCATTTCCTTCCATCGGGACCTTTTATTTTGTTTGTTTTCATGAAATACATTATCATAAAACAACACCATATATCCTCTCATCATATCCAAAAAATTCATCATAACTTTTAAATTAATGGGAAGATTATTCACTTCAACATCATAGCTTCAATCCTAATTAAGAATGATTGGTTTTACTATCATGATCTTAGAAAAAATTTAGAGAGTACCTTTTCAATTGAGTGATGTTTTTTTCTTACATTACCATTGAATCTTCCCTATTCTGTTTCAATTACGTTTTTTTCCAACATATGTCAAACCTCCTTATGGAAAAATTTCTCAAGGAAAATATTCAAAAATTCATCCCATTCCAGGTATCAATATATTCTCTTTCCTTGATATTCTTGACCATTGTCCACCACCCGTCAATTTCACATTTAAAAAGATAAATTTCAAGTCAAAACATATAATGATCTGAACAACCCATGACATGAAAATCATTTTCTATTCATTTAATCTATCCCTTAGCTACCAATGGGATATAAGATCCACTAACTGAAGGAGGGTTTTACAACCTAAAATGTTTCACTATTACCTAGTTCCTTTGTGTTAGATATATAAGATCCCTTGCATGGATTCCACCAGTATTTATCAAATGGATCAACTAATCCATTACTTCCAAAAACTACTCAGTTCCAATTCCAACCATTTTAGGTTTTTAATTTGGAATGATATCATCCTCTTGGTTCCTTACAAATTAATCTTCCATGTTTCCTTGGTGTAAAACCACTCTTAACATATATAGTTTAGATGAAGAAACATTGTAATCATAAAATTATATTTTATATCAACATAAAAAATAGAGTAAAACCTTTCAAGAATATTATTTTAATAATTTCATATCCTATAAAGTTATCTAAACCATCCTCTGATATTAATTATAAAGACCTTATACATTACATAACTATGATATTTGAGTCAATAATTCATTCACTTACATGTGAAGATCTTTTTTGGTTTATATTTTTATATAATAAATCATACATAACAAAACCATATGATACAAAGTGGTCAATTATGAAAAGTATTCATTTTCTTCCCATATATTACTTTTTAAACAAAACATGGTTTATTTTCATAAAAATTCCTCATAACATTCATTTTACCTCTTCTTTTCCCTTACCCATCCTTAATCCATGAGTGAAAAATTTCAAAACATAGGAGTAGAATAAATATATCAATAAGGGACATAAAAAAGAAGAAATAAATTGTTATTTCATTAATAAGTATAAAATATCCCTTTTAAAAATAAATGGCGGGTTCTAAATAAACATTTTCTTACTCAATAAATCACATTTTCTCCTCAACTATATCATAAAAACGATCAAAGAAGTATTAGTGAAAAAATAAAAAACATAAAGGTTTCAATGAAAACAAGATAAACTCATGAAAACATTTCCAAAAAGTTATTCTTTTCACCCATAAAAACAAACATATACTTTCCTTTGAACATAAATATAATAACTTACTTTGTGAAAACCTGATATTTCTATTAAAACACAGAAGTAATAAATAGATAATATACCTTACTTAGAGAATAATTTTATTATCATACTTATAGAGTATCCCTCATGTCAAAACATGAAATATCCCTCTTATTTATAGGTTGAATAACCCTCATGGTTATACTTGGAGTAACCATCATAGTTGCACTTGGAATAACCATCATGGTTAAAATCCAACCTAAACATACCAAATTAATTAGAGGGATATCAAGGAACCACTCATATTTGGTTTATAACGGAACCACCCATCATCATAAACATTACCCAATAACCATAACTTAATCATAAAACTAGATCGATTTCATCATAAATACATTCCTTGTAGAAAAAATTTTTTTTACAAGAAATCAATGCACATATAAATGATTATTTGTTTTTCATAAAGTGAAATTATAATATTTTAAATTAATATTAATATAAAATATTAGTCATGAAGGTGGAAAAATTCATTCACGCATTATAACTGTAAAAGGAATTGGTTTTTTAATTTTTAAAATAAATTTGAAAGAGGAACATTAAAGGAGGAATTTTAAAAGAAATCCCCTTACAACGAGTCTAACACATCATGAATATTATTTATATTCTTATATAAAAATGATATGTTAATTTTATACATTCATATTAACCTTTTTCATGTTTATTATAAATTTTATATAACTTATTACTATATTAAACAAAACAACTTAATCAATTAAGTTCATATCAGATGTTTCAATGATATTCAATACTTCAATCCAAAATGAATTCAGTTATTTGACTATGGTAAAATAATTAATTAATAAATAATATATATATATATATAATAATAATAATTAAATAGTTATAATTTTTATACATCCATTATAAATTTAAATTAAACCATTGCAAATGGTTATGAAAAATGAACTATGTTACAATTATAGAGACTGTAGATCATACATACGCATGAGTAATGATTCCATTATTCAAAAATCATAATGTAAAAAATATAAATATTATTTTATATTTCAATAATAATAGAAATATAATATATATTATTATTTCATAAAATATACTAATATATATATATAATCCATGTGATTTGGTGATGAAAAATAAATCACATCGTTCTGTGTGGGTGGTAGTCCACACGTACACTCGAACTACATTATCATTTTTTGTGTATAAAAATATGTGAATGTAAAAGATTTATTATCTTTTAATAATTATAAATATTTCATTAATATCAAATAAATATACATTAATTAAATCATTATAACCAATCATGAGAGATGGTGATGGAAAATGAATTACATCGATTCACAAGGCAGTTGTCTATCGTACACAAAGATGATGAATTATTTTCCCATTTAATGGAAGTGGAAGTGAATATGGGTCATGACAAAAACATAATTATATCTATGTATATTTTGGATATTAGAGATATTATTTTATCGTGTATGAATAATATTTTAAAGAGGTGGAAGAAAAAATAAATCTAAAATGTGTAGTTGAAAACTATACCTCTTAATTAGAAAATCACTTTTTCTTAACACCTTATGACCAATAAGTTTGGTATTATGATTAATATAATACAAATAGAATTTTGGTATGGATTCTAGGAAGGAATTGGGGAAGGTATTTTCCGAAAAATGGGGTTTTATGTGTGAACATTATATTATTAAATAAAACAATATTTATTTTAATGTATTAATAGTGTTGAGTTTCCGAACTATTTTATTACATTGATTACAATAATATCAAGATAAATAATATTATTAAAATAAACTATTAAATTATATCCTTCGTATGTCAAGTTAATCTAAGATATTATTTTATCACATTTTTTATTTGAAATTAATTTTATTTTTATATTTTAATATCATTTATTTAATTTTTCGAATAATTATGTAATTATTATATCAAAGTTTTGTAACCATTGAAGGTAAATATTTATTCACTAAAAATTAAAAATTAATTACCATATTTAATACACATATTATATCTTCTTAAATGATATTTATATCCAAATATATCCACTTTTTAACACCATATTAAAAATATTACACATATAGAAATTCCAAAGTGTGACATGTTTGACATTTTTTAAATAATATACTATAAAGGTCATAATATTGTACATGTGGCACCAAAGGGCCATAATTTAGACCATTGGATTATTATGGTCGATATATACTCATAAAATAATATTTAGGTTAGTGTTATTGTAATTTTATATTCTTTATCATTATATTTTTAACCATTAATTACAGAATTTACCCTTTCATATATTTACAAAAATTACTATGTTTACTATTCATATTGGCCAAATATAAATGGGAAATATTTAATAAATTTGGAAAATATTATTCTAAATATGGAATAAAGTTTTTTAAATGAAAAACACATATGTTTTTGAATTTAATTTAAAATTTATCTTATAAAATGCGTTGAAAAATAGGTTTTTAGAAAAATAACCTTTTAAATATAAAATGTTTTAGAATAAATTTGAGCATAAAATCCATTTCAAAAAATAGATGAATTTAAATAAAAATTAACCAATGAAAATTTAAAAATAACCCAAAAATTATTTTTACCTTTTAAATAAAATAAAATTTTTAGTACAAATCGGTATTTCTCAATATTCCTTCAAAAATTAAAATTTTCATAAAATTATAAAAAAACTAATTATAAGATTATTTTGACATGATGATTTATAAAATGAAATTAATTTCTTCAAATTAACATTCGATTAATCATTTAAATATATAGTTATATTAATTACGTTTAATAAAGCTACTTTTTTGATTTTTAAGAATTATTAATATATTTATATTGAATATAACTATTTAATTCCAAAATAATAATAAATAGTAAAATATTATTCTATTAGTACCTGTGTTGTTAGAACCATTATTTATTTTTATATCATATGTTTCCTTTTTTAGTTTCCCTTTCTTTAGCTTTCGTTATTTTTGGGCTTCTAGTTTTAAAAGATTGTGGGCTTGGTATGTTGTTAGTAATTAAGGATAATATTGAGATTAAGAGATATTTTTCTATATATGTTTTTATTTTGTTTATTTATTTTTGGATTCTTATATATTTAACTCAAATAACTTTATCAGGTTTATTTTATTATTCCTTATTATTATGCATATTTATTTATTATAATGTTTATGTGTGACTTTTTTTTGTATTGGTATGTTGGAGGGACGCTATTATTTTATATGTTATGTACTATTTATAGATATATTAATATTATGAATAATTTTATTTGATGTTATGGGTGTCGAACATTTTTATTGATCTTTCCATATTTCATAAAGGAATCCATGTGTGTTTTTTTTGGATTTAAAGGGAAGAATTATTACAAAATATTATATTTTGATTCCTAGACATTATTTACCAACCTGGGGTGATCAAGAACACACCTTGGGTATGGCTTGGGTTGGCCTAGACACCCCATATAGTGTATGAACTTATTATTTCTGGATAGTAAACATGATTTAGAAAACAAACAATGTTTCACATTATGATTTCATAGTATAATAAAGAATTCTCACACATCCCAAACTATATATAATAAATTTTCATAATTTATTATACTAATGATCATATAATTTACTAGAAATAATATAATATGACACCCATTAGCATCTACTGACATGTTATCAATTTATCATATAAAATATATCGTCAATAAAAATATTATTTATTATAATTAACTTCTATAAGAATATTTATTTACTTTCAATAACCTACAATTATATATTACAATATTCATTTATATTTTATTTTACTTTTAAAGAGATCAATTTTATTAAAATAAATTTTTAATATCATTTTTTAAATTATAAAAACATAAAAAATATTATATCTCAAAACTAACATCAGTCATATTTATAAAACATAGAAAAAGAAAATTTAAAACCAAACAAGAGGAATAAAAAATAAAATTGTAACATCTTTCCCCTCTTTTTTGTCTTGATGGGTGATAGGGTATCACAATCCATAGGTGACATCCCCTAGACATCAACGTATAAAAATAATTACCAAGGAATTAAAGAACAGTTAGGTGGAGATTTTTAATATAAAATAATACAATCTAACAACGCATGACATGAACATTTAAACCATTATATGATTAATGATAATAACGTATAGACCAAATATAAAAAATAGTAAAACAATATCTGAGTGACAATGGAAATGAGATAAAATATACAAAAATAGAAAAATACTAAAAGAAAAAAAATCCAAATCCCAAACACCCCTCAAAATATATCCATGATCCAACTGAACCTTATATTCCCAATGTATTAGTATATTTTATGAGATTAGTATGATACCATCACTTTTTATGTGTCTCGATAAATAACATTTCGAAATTAACTAAAGTTCTCAAAAAGGGGGTGAGTATAAACTTAGTATAATTTCCCCAAATAATTCCCATCTCACACCACTAAAAAAAGAACTGATTACACAATTTAAATAAAATAGTTAAAAAACTTTTTTATTGTTTATATAAACTGTAAAACAAACACCAAAAAGGACATAAAAACATTTTATTATAAAAAATATGGTTTTATAAATTAAAATAGTTCATGTAGAAACTAATGAAATTTCCAAGTAAAACTCATAAAAAATCCTTTAAAATGTTTATTTTCATTTGGAATAACCATTCTCTTGTTCTATAAACACACACACATATGCATTCCATGTGAAACTTCCAAAATCATGTTTGTTTCTCATCGATCCACCAAGTCTTCATAAGGTGACAAATACCAAGTGCCCTAATGAAACACTCTTCTTATTTAGGGTCATTTCCAAGTAATGAACTCACACATACCATGTACTCCAATTACCATGTCAAGATAAATTTCATATGAAACAAATTAATTCAAGGAAATATTTCATGAAACAATTTTCCTTAATAGAAACAATACCATAATTTAAAGATAATAATTTTATAATTTTAAACAAATAGGTTTTCCAAATACATATAATTTAACAAATTCAAAACATATAAATAATTCCACCATGTTTCCAAAATTAAATAAAGTAAAACTATTTACTAAATCAAAGCCTATATGTTATAGAAATAATTTAAATTAGAGAAAATATAACTCCCACTCAATGGATGGAGAAAACTATGAACAATCCTAAAATATTCAATATCCGGACCTGGATTGTCATTCCTTCAATATATATAACAAGATATAATAATCATATTTAACAAATAATATAGATATATCCCTTTAATAATCTATCTAAAATTTTAGATGATTCAAAATGATAGTATCTAAGAATATAGAGAGAAAATTATTATGTACCGATGAATTCCTATCTCCAACACACATTGATTTGATAAAAATTGTCCAAGGATCGAAAGTAACCACCATGAGAGCCTATAAAGTTATAGAAATTAAATAAAAACAATAAATTGTGGTTAAATGAGTATTTAATGTTCTATGTCTATGTTAAAAACTCATTTTTCTATAAATTAATACTTATCGTAATATTGGGCAACACATTTTGGAAAATAGTGAAATAATAGTTTGATACTACTGCATCAATCCATCGCCTTTCTTGGTTGGATCACATGGTTAGAAAAATCATGTGCCTACCATTATTTTATATTTGTTTCACTTTTCATGGTTTCCCCAAGGAATCCACACAATTTGTGTATACTATTTTCTAACCATACCCCTATCAAATGTCCACCGAAACATATTTCACAGTTTAATGATGTCAGTGAATTGTATATACGAACCTTTCCCAAACCATGTACCTATAAAAAAACTCCCTAAACATTACAAACCATCCAAAAAATCATAAAGAATCAACGAATAATTATATAAACTCAAGGTATTTAATAAAAGTAAATAGAACCTTGAATTAGAAGTGCTATATACTACCCACCATTGGCACTTTAGTCCTATATATGTAGAAAACCTATGTTTTCCCAAAAGAGGTTGGGCCATTGTTCTAGAATTTCTATCTCATGCTCCCATGTCTATTCCTGAATCTAACCATGATTAATTAAAACCCATTGTAAATTGATTTTTTTTACCATGAGATATCATATCTTGTTGACCTATAATCCATATTAGAACCTGAATCAATGTAACATCTAGTTCACAATCAACATGGTCTCATTAAATCTCTGGGTTAAGAAATGTGTGCTATAACTTAAATTATGATACATGAAAATCATTATTCACTAAGTTCAACATTGGTGGTAAACCAAAAAAATAATTCACATATCTAACTTTTTAAATTATCTCAAAACGTCTTATTTACAATAGAGATAGCCTAATTTTCTTAACAAATGAAAATGTCCAGTCATTGGAGAAAATCTCCTGAAAAAATGATCACCCAAATCAAATGTTAATGGTCAATGAAGATGATATGCAAATTTTTTTGATGACCCTAATCCATTATAATTATATTTCTAATTATTTGAGACTTATCTATTACTTCATGCACATGACTATTCCATATAAGTTATGTCTCACATATTTCCACCAACAATTTGGAGAATGATACGAATTACAATACAGTGATTCTGAAGAAGCCGTATGTATTCATTTTTAAGAAATGAAATGTATAAGAGACCCACTAATGAAATGTGATCTTCCCATTATCCTCAAAAATCCATTATCTTTTCCCTAGGAATTCCCTCAATCGTTTGGAACATCACCTCATATTTTCTTCAGTTTGAGGCTGATAAACTGTACTCACAGTCAAATGGGTTCCATTGAATTGATACAAGGATTTAAACATTAGAGATGTAAACCTATTGTCCCTGTTAGTGGAAATAAAATCTATAACCCCATGTAATTTTACCCCTTCCAAGATGTATTTTTTTGATTACTCATCCACCATGTTGGATTCAAGAATAAGGATGACATGGGATAATTTCATGACTTGATCCACAAAATCCCACTGGGAATTGTGTTTTCGAATAGTTATTGGAGGGACTAAATTAAAATCAATAGTTATTTTATCCCATTTCTTCATAGGAATTGGTAATGAATGAATCATAACATCTAGACAATGGTGCTCAACCTTGACATACTAATAAGTGATTCATATCAAGAAAAAACACTAAAAAAATTTCCTCGGGTTAACAAACAAAAATTACATTCTAAACACCATTTACATTTTTTGGATACCCGTATAAACAACCCATTTCGAATAGTGGTAGGAATTTTGATGTTTTTCCATAAAATTATAATGAATCACAATCCAATATCTAAACAATAACATTGATCTCCCAAATAACATCCATCCATTAATTGTCTACCCATAATTAAGTTACAACCACATGGCCATATATTCATGATCATAATTTTGAATATCCCTTATAAGGTCTTCAATGTTAGGAACAAAACAGATTGGAATTTAAACATTAGAGTTAAATTTATCTAAAAAATATATATTCAAGTATATAATAACTAAAAATAGCTACTGTTGATCTAAAGCATCTTTTACCAAATAGTTATACAACTTCCTTTTTAATTCAACTTCCATAGAAATATCTTTAACATGTGTACATATCATTTAAAAATTAAACATCTTAATGCATTCCATCAATAATTTTTGCCTTATATTTTATTATATTTGTGTGAAAAAGTGTTTCTTACTCTTGTGATCTGTAAACACTATAAATTTTTCACCACAAAATATAATGATGCAATGTTTTCAAAGCATGGAATATAATAGATAGATAAAAATATTTATCAGGTAGTTTTTGTCTTGTACCCAAAAATGTCATGATCTACTCTAAATAGCATGATCCCATTAATGAGAATAAAACCTATCCCAGATCCTTATGCCTCATAATAGACCACATAACATTTTCATAACTCTAGAAAAGTATGGATAAGTGATGAAATGAGGTAAAACTTGAGTTCGTGGAAGGATTTATATAAATCAATACTCAATTTAAAAGGGGAAGTTTTCCTTGTCAATGATATCATTGTTGAGGTTTCTTGTAAAAAATCATTATAAATTAATATATAGTATCCTACTATACTAGGGATAATATTTTTCTCAAAAGAATTCTTTAATTTATTTCCATGAGATAACTTATTATATAATTTGAAGATATACAAAAACTCTTTTTTATATAAAAATTTTCAACATAAATATACATCTAGTATCCAAAAAATCACATTTTAATGATTTTCATAAAGGTGATTTTCGCAAAAGGTTTTCAACACCATAAAAAAGAATTCCTCATGATCCACTTTAGTCCCAGAATACCTCAGAATATCATCAATGGACACAAACACAAATGAGTCAAGATAACATTAAAATATCTAATTCATCAATGTCATAAATACTACTGGGGAATTATTTTATACCACATGGCATGAACACATACTCATATTGTCCCTAGGTACCCCAAAATTCAATTTTTTGAATATATTAATATAGAAAACGATGTTGATGATAAATTAATAGAAAATAAATTTTTGGTAACAATGTGTAACCACATTATTAATCGAATAGATCATCACTTTTTGGTAAGAGGATTTTTATTCTTTATCATATCATTATTGAGAATTTGATAATCCCTTAAATCCTAAGAGTTACATATTCATTATTTATAAGAAAGACCAATACTACCCACTGGTACATGATTAATCGAATTCACCATTTTCATTACAACTCTTCCATTTAAACATTCAAATCCATTAATTATATTTCTTATATCATATAAGATGAAAATGAAATAGTATGGATCCTCGGTAGGGGATCAATCAAAAACTTCACTCCTCATTTTCATAGATACCATGATAAATACTCATGAAAATACTAAGAAATTGTTCTACTATGGTTGGAAAGTCATTTTTTCATATTATCCATATATTCCAAATTAAACAACAATAAGTAGTATGGGTTGATTCCAACCACTTGTAATAAAGGTCATTCTATACTTTATTCCACTACCCAATCTCTTTTAGTGAGATGTTTAATTCCATTAGAATATGTGAAATAGACTTTCTAGGCATAAAATGTGATATGGGATTTAGTTTTCAACAAACAATCTATTCCCATAATCAAATTATAGTATTCTATCTTAAGGGAAGAGAAGTACCATACCAATTCTTCCCCATCGATTGTCAACATACATTCTATACACCTAATGTCTAAACACTATTGTTATCCAAGGGGAGTTTTCAATTTCAAAATAAAAGTAATCATCTTAACGTAAAAACCCAAAAGATAATAAATTAAATAAAAAATAAAATTCTGTGAAAATCTATTATAAAACAATGCATGCATATGAATTTAATTCATAAGAATAATAATTCACACCATAGAAGGACTATATTGATCATATTATATCACCTCCTCACCACCATATAATTTCTTAGTAACTTTCAATTTCTCTTTATTTCCATATTGATATTTTCTTTTTGGAGGATTCTGGGTGTTCCTATAATAAAATTTATTCAATTGGTTCCGTGGATGGGGTTTATTCAGAAAAATCACCTCATTGAATCATAATATGTCTATAAAACGAGTGATGAATTTATCACACTATAACATGGTGTACTAAAAAAGTATTACTAGAAATATCCCATCTGGTTATATTTGTGACTTGAATTAGGTTGTCTAATGAAATCCCACTTGATTTGGTCAATTGATCCAATATAAAAAATCCTATGATTACTCATGCATTGTGAAGGAAAATTAATTTTTCCCATAGTGTAGTTCCGATATGCTCCTCCATATTGGAAGTATGTCTCTCCCTTCCTCATACTCCCAACATTTGAATTCCCACCAACTCCCATGGAAATAATAAAAAATACACGTTCTTGTTTCCAAAAAATATCCCTTTATAAAACTATTTCTTGATTTACCTTCTCTATATATTTAATAAGACAAAGTAAAATAATCTTCATGTGTATTTATGGTCATATCCTCGACTAAAAAATGTGTTCCATTAAGGATTCACTTTAAACTATTTCTGGAAAAAATAGAACTATGTTCATTAAGCCTTCCTCATACTCAATAAAAAAGAGATTCACTTTCATTAAGATATATAAAACCATTTTTCTATCAATATGAAAGGAGTGAGGATAAAATTTATTTTTTAGTAATTCTTCAAAATCATCCCATGCAATTATTTTGTAAGGTTTAACCAAAATTGGTAATTTTTCCCATTGGCATGCCAGATCCTGAAGGATGTACATTTCCCTCTAGAATTTCCTAACATCTAGGGTTGTGAAGAAATATAAGATTTGATTCACCTATTCATCCAAACTTATAATTTATAAAGATGTGAATCCCCCTAAAATAAGGTTGGATTCTGCTTTTAAAACTAAATTGAGTTGTCTAATTGTTGATTTTCCTCCTTATGGTTTTATATATAAATGGATTGAAATCCTAAAATAATATTTAGAATGAAAATTAGTTCACCTATGGTTCAGGTGAAATCATTTATTCAGCTACCTATTCTGGTTAATTCTAGTAACATCTATCAAGTTCCACTTTTTAACTTGAATAAAAAACAACACCTAGAAAAAAATATCTATAAAATAATGGTTTATAGCATTTTAAATCAATATATGTTAACAGAATTAAAAATTTCAATTTAAAATGAAAAATATTTTTATCATCTTAATCATTTTCCATAATTTATCAACAACCTAGTGAACAAATAAATCAGTGATGGAAGGCTCAAAACTAATGCATGATATGATACACTCATAGAATAATCCCATGATGATGTTGTGAGAACATATTTATAAGTGGCTTAATTTTTTGTAAAAATACAACCCTAGTAACTTGATGTTAAAAATAAAAATGATAGCTACATATTTTAATTTAAAAAATTTCATGTTCATATAATCCTATATCCTTGCTACCATACAGGGAAAATAGGCGTACTAAACAAGAAAAATACCATTTCCAACTCATGGACCAAAACAATATGATAAAATTTATAACCCAAGGACTTAAAAAATTATATTCCATTTCCAATGTAAGTACTGAAAAAATATGATACCATTTATAACATCATAACCATCCTCATTTTCATGAGGAGTGATATGGTACCAGTACCCTTAGGTGCCATCTCCAAGAAAATAGAAGCCAGTAATAAATCACAAGGTCTTAAAGAATATTTGAAGGGAGATTTTCCCTATAAAAGAAAAAACATAACAACACATGTATAAAAATTAAATTCATTATATAATGAATGATACAAACAATAAAAAAATATAAAACAACATCACAATAATATTAGAGTAAAAATGGATATTAAGGATATTAAAAAAAGAATACAGGACTCAAAGACATCATTCCACAATCCGAAGTACATACCAAACAATATCTAAAGTCCATATCCACCATCCATTCCCAAGGTATTAATTTCCATCACTAGATAAATATGACACCTTACCTTTTCATGTGCCCCGATTGATGAAATATCAAAACACACTAAAGTTCCCAAGTAGAGGTTGTGTATAAAAACAATAGGAATTTCCCAATGAATTAAAAAATCACTCCACTAGGATAAGAAACAGTTAAAAGATTTATATAAAATAGTTCAAAAACATTTTAGCAATTTATATATAACATAAAGTAAATACCAAGTAGAAAAAAGGAATCCTTTTATTATAAGAAGTATAGTTTTAGAAATAAATATAGTTTATATAAAAACCAAATAAATACCAATGGAAAATAATAAAAAAATTCCTTTAGTACTTTTTTCATCAATTTTCATACCCCTTTTCATGTTACACACACTCAAAAACCTATTCATTATATATTAATGTTACATAGTAATGAGAATATTTTCAATTGTCCACCAATTCATTATTAGGTGGACAATACCTTATTTACCAAAGGCACACACCACATATATAGGGTCACATCCAAGAAATTAACTCATTCTAAAAATATATGCAAAATTAAATATGAAGTTAAATATCACATTTAAACAATTCATTCTTGGAAAAATTTCATCAAACAACATGTGTGCACCAAAAAGTACTATAATTTTAAGTATATCATTTTAAAAATATAAACGATGTGGTTTTCCAAATAAAAATAATTATTCAATGTCCCAATGAATAAATAAAAATGGTTTTATTTCAAGAATTCCACAATTTTTTTACAGTGAAATCAAGGAAGAAAATCTATAGACATTAAGAATTCATGTTACAGAAAAAGTGGACATGGGAGAGAAGCCTCCTACCTCTCAAGGGATGGTGAAAATAAAGATTGGTCCTATGATGTTATATATTTTGAATTGGATTGTTATTACATTTATAGATCTTAAAATATATCGTCATGATCATTAACAAGAAATATAGATCATTTTATATTGAACTAGATCTTATAATTCAGGTGAGAGAAAGAGAGTAGATATACAGAGATAGAGAGAGGGAGAGAATGAAAATTGAATTAATGATGGTTTAAAATATATTACACAATGTAATTTTTAAAATTGATATCACCAGATCAAAATGAAACACATCGTGAGACCTATAGTAAGAGGAATTAATGAGCTTGAAATATTGGGGGAAATGAGGGATTTGGGGGCTTAATAAGAGTTAAAATCTAATTTTCTGATTAATTAATACCATTCACATGGTTAGGACACATGACTTAGAAAACTATGTTTCTCCCATGTGGTGCTACAAACTTATTTCATCACCTTGCATAGTTGAGTCACATGGTGTGACAAACAAATAACCAACTATGATTTTGACACTCTTTCAATTTACATGGATTCTCAAAAGAAGTCAAATAGTTTTCCCAAACCATATGTCAACTATCTACCTATACAGTGACCCATAAAACATGATACATGTTTTATTAGAGAAGTTGCACAATTTATACTAATTATCAACCAATTGGGATCCTCTTTAAACAATCCCAAACCATGAAAAAAACTACCCACAAAAGGGCGAAACATTAAAAAAGAATTACACAATTTCAAAGTACATAATAAAAGATAAATTTACCAAATATTAGGGTACATATACATACCATCTCTACCAAAGATCCCTTTTAATTTTGAAAATTCTTTACATTATTTCCTATTTATTTTGATCATCCATAAACTTGGTAATGTAATATAATTTAATTGTATTAAAATCATTAGGTACTTTATAAAATTTCATTAATTCAAATAATTATCAGTCAGATAAATTATACAATGCATTAATTAGTTAAATAATTGATAACACTCATCCTAATACATTTTCTACAAAATATGAATTATATTCCTCCACATCATAATTTATTAATTGAATTTAAACATAATTATTTAAAATATTTCTTAATTCTCAATCATATAAAAATAAGACTAATTTATTTTCACATCTTAATCATTAATTAATTCAATGAAAATATTACTATTTTATTTAACATATATTAATAATATAAAAATGTTTATATTCCTCACATATACATTTTAATATTTAAATAAACTATAATTTATAGAAAATAGTAATATATTATTTTTATTAAATAAATGTCTCCACATTTTCCTTAATTTTTTAAAGATATTATTATTAATTAGTTTAGAAAAATTATTACTAATTTAAATATTCACATGAAAAAAATTAGTTTCTTCTGTTATGTTTGATTTTTTATATTAAATATACATTTCTGAAAATAAATTAAAATTTACTCGAAATATTTAATATACAAAAATTGGTCAACATCAATTAATTTTATCTTTGTAAAAACTTCTAATCATAATAACAGAAAATATTTATGTATTTATATGAAATAAATATTATGAAAAATAAAAAATCTAAAACAAAAAATTAATGGATAAATAGTCCAATATCATTCTTTTAATGATTAAAAACATTTTATTTATTTAAAATTTTTTCATATTGGTATATTTGGGTTAATGAAATAATAACATTCCCCAAGAGGATTACAATTCCAATATAATATAAAGTGGTATCAAAGAATTAAGATTGATTAATTTAAGAGATAATAATTAGAGAAAAAGAGAGAGGTGAGATAAGATATAGAGAGAGATATTGGTGAGAATAAATTTGATCCCACTACTATGCAGAGTGGATTTTCCCCGAACACTCCTTTTGAAAAAAAATTAAAATATAAAATTTGGAGTATTATATAAGTCCTTTGAAATATAATAGAAATTAAATATTAATAATAATAGTAATATTAATTATGATAGTGATATTTATAGTGATACTGATTTTGATAGTGATCAAGAATATAATGATTATGATTATCATTAATAGCATGGATATAGGGGTGGAATCCAGATTTATACTTCAAAAAACTATTTCAGGAAAAATGAGTATGTAGATATATGAGTCAATAAGGTGTAATGAACATCTACAAATATTAAATTAAATAAATAACCACAATAAATGGAGAATATCTAGAAAACCTCATTAATATATACTTGCCTTTTTTTAAATTTATAATAATTTCATTATATTCTATATCCACACATATACCTGATTTTAGGAATTAAATTCACTACGACTACTAAAAAGTTAAATTTAATTCTTATATTATTTTTCAACTCATTATATTACCACAAGATCAATTATACTTTTTTTAGTATATATATATCTATATAGAAAAAACCTATTTATAATAGACTAAATGTTCAACTGGTCTCTAATTATAATAATTTCACATAAACTATCGAAGAATAATTACAATAATCTTAAATTTATCCTTTTTTCATGGAAAAAACATAAATCCCACCTAAAAATCCCTCAATTAATTATAACATCAATGCAAAGTCCTCAAATCAATACACATTGAAAATTATCTGATGGATAAAATCATCAAAACCTTTAAAAGTCTAAATCATCATGTTAAAATTGATTAAAACGTAGATTTATAGTTTATATAAAAATAAATAATCAGATTTAATTTAATTAAAATTACAATAAATTTAAAATAAACATAAAGCATTATGAGATAACATTATTTCTATTAAATGAAAATAAAGAACCACTACTAAATAAATTTAGTGAAATAATAGACAAAGATCTAGTAATTTAAGAGAAAATTAAATACTGGATGTGAATAAATAAATACTGTATATGTTTAATGGATAAAATAAATAAATAATAATATCCTTAACTATATATTAAGATTACTAAAGAAACATGAAAAATATTAGGTATTTTTGTTACTTTGATAATTATCCCTTGATATTTTCCTTGCGATTCTTATCACACGTTATAGAAAAAGAGTTCAAAATTGAAACATTATAGGGTGGTATATGAAACTATTATCCCCTATTTTTATAGGGTCCAATTAGACATTAATGAATGATGGTAATTTGATTATTCTTAAATTCAATGAGAGGTACATTCTAGAGGAAACTTTTTGGGAAGCCTCTATTGATGATAAATTTTAGCACGTTATCCTAAATGAATCCTCTATGATGTAAACATGTCAACTATTCTCTAACCATCTCAGAAAATCCTAAATACCTCATCATAAATAATAAAATGAATATATCCAAAAAATAATAATTTTTTAGAATCATGATATATGAAATCAATAATAAATACATAAAACATGTTCTAACATACATATATAATACAATAATTCATCATCATGATTTATTTATTTTATGGTAGAGTGTTGAATACAAATAGGAAAAATAAATGTGATGTTGTAGAACACAAGGTAAAATTATCATTCTCATCGTTGTACAAAGTGATCAATACATGTTACATTATACTAAATAAATAACATCATTTGAATTGAAAAATAATACCTTCTTTTTCTTTAAAATTTTATATGAATTAATCCATCTTAATAATACAAATTTTATATTCCATTATCGATTTACCATTGGAAATAATTTTTCTGAACCTCATTTGTTGAGGGTGAAACATGTTGAGATGATTTTGGAAGAAATATAATGTTTTTTATCTCTAATTATTCATGAGGTTCTCTAGAGTCCCAAATATACATTGATATATTTAAAGGAAAAAATATAATATCTAGAACTAATCTTATTACTATATTATAAATATTATAATTTAATGGAATCACAAAGAAAATAACCACTTCAAATATATAAGTATTACTTTTATGTTCAGATGGCTTACAGTTATGTGACCTTTCTTCCATACAGTGGATGAAATTACAACATTATTCATACTACTAAACAATATTAATAGTTGATATGTAATAAAAAATTTATTTTCATAAAAAATTTATTAAATTAATATCCATTAATTATTGAAATAAATCATATTAGTGGATTAATTTAATAAATTTCAATATATATACATGTACTTAGTTGACAAAAATATTTTTTAATCCCAAAATAAAATTTTAGTGGAAAACCTATCAATATCAAAAAGGTTAACTATTATATTAATTAAATAAATGGAAGAAAATTATATTAAATCCATCATTGATTATAAAAATGTCTTACATTAAATCAACACTATAATATATAATAATTTCATTATATTTATAAAAATATTAAAAAAATCCATGTTATAACTAAAAACATTATTAAACATCATCACACATGAAATAAATTAGTACATTCACCATTGAAATATTCCTTAATTCTAATCGAGTTAGTGTAAAAATATCAAAATTATTTCTTTCTAGAAATTCTTGGTTGGAAATTATTAGATGAAAAAATGTAATTGAATGATGATAAAAATCCCATATGAATATTTTTTTTATAAATATTACTACCCTTAAATTCCAAAAACATTTATATATTTTTTAGTCTTAGTCTATCCCTAATATATTACAACACACAATTTTTAGGATTTAAGAAAATTGTTTTCCAATATAGATATTTTTTTAATAGATACACTTTCATTATTAATGTAAAAATATTATAACATAATATTTATGATTTTTATAATTCTTAATCATCCATTAAATCAAAAAAATATTTAAAAAAAACTATGATAAAATAAATAGTCATAAGACTTTAGAAAAGGGATGAAACTTGTTAATCCTTGAAATATAAAATACTTTATGACATATATAAATTTTGTTAGAGGACATATTTATTTCATTAAAAATAATTAAATAATATTCAATCATGGAAAGAACTACAATACTAACATCAATGGAATACAAAGGCATATGATAAAAAATCGTAATAAATAATAATGAAATTATAACAATCATGAAAAAATTTAGAACATAACATTCATATCACGTGTAATAACCCATAATACCTCATTATTTAAAAACATTACTAAATAATTATAATAACTTATAATGGAGTTAATTTATATATTAATTATACCAAAATTTTACTTGGTAATTAATAATTAATAGATGGATTGTTTTTCTATATCCAAAGATCAAACATTATAATATATAATTTCCATGAACCCTAACATGAAATAAAGACATAAATATTGCGTTAATCTATAATCATAATAACCATCGATAGTCAAATTACAAATCAACAATAATTGGATGAAGAATATCATTTTTAAAGGCTATAAATAATTGAATTTAGAAGAATAATAGTAATAAGAGAATATGAATATTATTTAATAAAAAAGTATTAATATTGATAAATGCTCTTTTAATGGAAGATAAGAAAATATATAACTATTATAGAGGAAATATCAAATGTATTTGATATTTTTATAATTTGGAAGAGGTAAATAAATGGAATCTATAAAAAAATGAAGGATAATATTATGTATTTTATAAACATAGTCCCTTAGTAAATTTTTAGGACACCGTATAATGAAAATAGGAAAGTGATTTGAAATTAAGAGACCATGTGTGAATCATAAAGGAATGGGAAGAAATATTACCATCCAAACACTATATCTAAGGAAAAATAAATGAATGATGATAGCTTCAAACTACAACATATCATGTAAAATATGGAAATAGAAGAAATATATCATGGAATAATGATAAAAAATATCAATTTGAAAGATATATCAGGATAAAAAACCATTTACATTAAACTCTTAAATTTTTAAAGTACTCTAAACTCTCATATTATCAAAATAGGTTTGTTGATCATCAATTATGATACAGTATTTATAATAATTTAATTTTATGTTAATAAATATTACTTCATAAAAATTATTTATTAGATCTATAGACATATAATTTCTCATAATATGTTAGTGGTTCCCATTATTCCATTACATTTTCGATATGATGCTCTCAGTTATCATTCCATGATTAGAAGTTGTTCATCAAAAAAGTAGTGAAGGTATGTAAATCATCATTTTATAATGGTGTTTAGAAATTTAAATGTATATTTAATTATAGATAATAGTACGATTCATAATAATTAAATCAATATAATTCCAATTTCAGATAACATTTACAATAATAAAGAGTTTATAGAAAATCAACAATTACTTGAATTTAAAAATTTTGTAACAATAATAACTACATAAAATTAAATTATATATCACATTTATTTTATATTAATATTTATTAATCCTTCATACTTATAATATTTAAAATAATGTAACATCGTTCTTGTTGGTGGTTCTACCAAGCAAAATAAGAACATACTACAATGAAGGATTATTTAAAAAAATCATATATATTCCCTAATTATGAAGTTATAAAACCAATTTTTAATTAATTTTGATTTTATTAAATTTTTTAATCTTATTTTTTTTGTTTAATAAGAATATGTTTATGAAAATTATCAAATTAGAAGATGGTATTTAATTTGAAGAGTCAGATCTTCCATAAAGTACCCTCATTGTAATGAATGCTTTTGAAATTATTCTTATTACCAGAGTCCAGAAAATGTGTGAGAAGATTATATGAATTTTTATATTAGAGTAATTTATATTGGTAAAAAAAATGTATGTTTTTTATTGAATCGGTGGAATTAGACCCCATTCATATACCATATTTGATATCATTTTTTAAAATAATCATTCCAAAAGGGTTAAAAACTTATGTTTAATGTGTAATGAGGATCATAAATTAAAATTAAATGATATATATAATTATTTAACAAGAAAATATAACTAATAATATATTATAATTATTATTTATCATTTTTAAACATTTTTTCATTATATACTATATAATTTATTTTCTTGATTTATTTGGTAATTTTACATAAAAATAATAAGTATAATTATAGAATTCAATTTATATTTTTATATCGACTATTTCTCATCATAATTCTCCTCAAATGTTTGGAATATATTTATACATTTTATAATCATATCACTATGTTACCATTTTTTACTTTTCTAATTCCACACATTCACTTTTTCTTTACAGTATAACCAGTTCCACATTTATCTCCAATTTAAAATTAATTAATTTTAATTGGTTATATTAATATGTTATTGTAATTTTCATATAATATAATAAATATTCTTCAGGTTTCCATAATGAAATACATCATTTCAGATAAAAATATAAAAATTGGTTTTACTATTTAATTTGATCTCAAACTTTTATTTTAAAAATAATTTTTGTTGATTTACATGATCAGTAATTAATTGATATTCCCTATTTTCAAATTTGTATTAAATTTTTTATTAAATATTTATAAAATTATATATGACATTTTAATGTGATATAAATTCTTGGTTTAATCCCTTAACCCTTAGAACATTCATGACCCAATGATGCGTACTAGAAAGTTATAGATTTGATATTATACAATATGATTGTTTGTGACCAGAAAACATTAAATAATTCTTATTCAATTGAGCTACTAGAAGAAAAAGAATATAAAGAACAAAAAATAAATAAAACCATATATAACATGATTTAAATAAGAGTGATCTTATGTGCATGGTGAGAACATCACCTAGGTAAATATTTTTATTACTTAGAAAAATGAGATACAAAAAATACAAACTTGAAGAGTAAAGAAGATAACCATAGAAAATATACGAGGATGGTGGCCCTATTGAACTAGTTTCCAGTGATGAAACCTATCATGTAGAGTCAGCAACATACAATCTTGGACTGATTCATTCACCCTCCCAAAAAGGATACAAATCTATACTTGAAATTAATAAATAGATATGTACTGAACCAAGAATCTAAAATGAAACCTGGTTAGGATGAAAATGAGTTAAGATCTAGAGCCTAAAATATTCATAGTTTCCCTGAACCTAAGACCAAGTCTATATCCACTAAATCTACACCATAATGGTACCCAGGTTCTAGGAGGGAACATAAGTTCTATAGAGGGGAGTGAGGGTTTCCTGAATGACTATGTCCCCTTCTTCTTTATTTGAGATCCTTTCACAACCAATGAAATTATCACTTGAAGATTTTTGGTCAAACAAGAAAAAAACCCCTATTAGACAGAATGAAATTTCACAAAATAAAGGAAAAATTGGTAAAGCAATGATGGTATCTCAATGACGAATCAGGTGGCATAGGTAAAAATGTGGTATGAAATCTTTATAGATGGATGAGATACTACAAACAGTTCACCTAACAAAAGGTTACAAAAAAAAGTTGGTTGGATAGTTCCCCGAGGTTGTAATAGTGAAGGTAACTCTTGTCAAGGCAGATCCAAACAAACATAGCTAAAATAATCCAACATCCTTAGATCATTTATAATCAATGCCCCAATTTAAAATTCATAAAAAGATAAGGAAACAAAATATATTTCTTAAAAATAAAATACAATATATAAATACCATAATGTGAAAAGTTCCCATGAAAGTATAACACATCTCATGAAAACAATAATTCCATATGCAAATATGAAGTCATCATATAAAAATATTAAAGGAATTAAATTTCAATAAGATTAAAGGAATGAGATTGCAAAATCGTATGGTCATAAAACCAAAAATCTCCACCTTACAATTAATTGTATTTAAGAATGGCTTTCTCATAACCAGTGTTATAGATTTGTGACTATATTAATTAACATAAGAAAGTGAAAAAATAAAGACAATGGTACAAACTTATTCAAATATCAGCCAAATTATCCTCCATGGGTATTTTAGTGATACTCAATATCCCAGATTCTATAACATCCCTAACAAAATGAATTCCAATGTCAATATAATTCGATCTACCATGGCATACATAGTAATTATATAGATGCAATGTAGATTGGCTATCATAATAGACTATTATACTATCAATAGATAAAGACAAATCAGAAAGAAAAACTTTCATCCATATAACCTCTTTTATGGATTCTGTTAAGAATGTATATTCTACCTCAATAGTGGATAGGAAAACCACTAATTTCATGTGGAATTTCTAGGAGACTAGTCCCCCATATGTAATAAAGAAAAAATGAGTGATTTTCAAGTATCAATATTAATAGTATAATTAGAGTGCAAAAAAACCAATTTCATCAATAAAACTACCATGTAATTAATATCAAATGAACAACTTATACGACATAAGGAAGAACATGATGATCCACTTCAATGAATGCTAGTGATATTTATAAGGTTTTCCCATAGACCACCTCAATGTGTGAAACAAATGCTATATCAGGTCTAGAATAGACCATATCAAACATAAGTCTTCCCACCATATTAAAATATGGAATATTATTCACAGAGTAAGAATCATTATCATTTATATGATATTTTTACAAGGAAAACATTAAATATTTCCCTAAAATATATTAACAAGTTTAATGTGATTAAATATATATTTTTAATACTTTCTTAACATAGGAAAACTAGGATTAGTGAAAGGTTTGAGCCTGTATTTCTATATTTATGTCCATGCCTATGATCTAGTTAGCATTTCCAAAATATTTCATTTCAAAGACAGGTTCAATTAGTACCTAAAAGAATTTATAATCCTTATATTTTTTTTGATTAAAATTTTTTCAGTAATATATTACAATAGATAAACAAATTCTTGTTTTATAATTTTATAGTATACACGTGTATAGAACTTTTAAAAAATTATTTTCTATCATAAAAGAATAAAACATTTTATACAATTTCCTATAAAATTGTTTAAGCCCATATAAATATTTCTTAAGAAGGAAAACGTTTTGTGGTTTAAACATATTTGAAAATCCTTTTAAAGGATTCATATCAATTGTTTCAATAAAGGTACCATAAAAAGAATTTTTTTTACATCCAATTGTTCAACATGAAATTAGAACATGGCAGAAAATGAAATAATAATTCTTATATATGATTTTTAACAACTAGGGAAAATATTTCACTATATTCAACACCTTCACATTGGAGAAATCATTTAAAAACCATTCATGAATTGAATTTGATTTTAGTTTCTACAAAATATTTTTCCTTATTCCTATATATCCAATTGGAACCTATAATATTATTGTTACTAGGGTTGGGAACCACTATCCAAGTGTTATTCTTAAGGGTTAAAATAATATATTCTTGTGTATCTCCTAACAACATAGTGGATTATTTGGACATAAGGTCTTGTGGATATGTTTGTGGATCATCATTAAATAAATCCTAAGAAACACTCAATTTAGAGACAAAAATATATTCTATATTTAAGTGGGATAGAGGGATAATTAACATTCTATATATATCTCAGGAGAGTTGATAATTTGTAAGATTACCTAATTCATCTGTTTTAGGTTTAGAATCTGAATCACAATAAGATTCACCTTGAGTAATGGGAATGGGAGGAGCATAACTTGTCATAGACTAGTATTGGGATTTGTCATTAGATACTAATGGAACATCAACACTAATGGGTGTTGGTACACAGGATGAATCTCCATTATTATCAAAAGGCTATTTTGATTATTTCTTCTACCATTAATGAAACTAGACTCATGAAACACAACATATTGAATAACTATACTCATTAGATAACCTAGTATATCTACCCATATATGACACCCCTTAACACATTCTAGATAACCAAATAATATACACTTTGTAGCCCTAGGAGCTAGATTATCCGTACGAGTATGAGCATAATCTATACATATAAAAGTCTTAAGGTGTGTAAGGCTAAGGGTGAAATTTTCCAGAGCTCTTTAGGTGTCCTGGAAGAATTAGTTGAAGATGTTAAATGATTCATTAAGCGGGCTTCTATAGAGACATCCTTGACCTAGAAGGACCTGGGGTGTTTATAGAGGGATAACACACACCTACCACTCTCATGAATATGCTAATTCATCATTTTTGATAATCCCTTCTATTGCAATGTTTCTATAGATATCCAGAATATTTTTATTCCCTGATATTCACATAATGAAATGAATTTTGTGGACATATATTCAAAATCCTTATCATCTATTATGGGTTTGAGTTTCTTAGTGTTGGGAAAAAATCCATCAAGTTAACATTCATGTATTTTTATGTTGATTTTGTTTTTTAAAAATTAGGGCTTTGCAAGGTATGTTGTGGATTCTAGAGAGATTGTTGACACAAGATGTTTTCAAAAATCCATAAAGAATGAATGGATGTCCTGGATGTGGTATAGAAAATTACGTACACAAGGTGAAAGCAATTCATAGTGTTTTCCAAATTTTTGGGACATAGAATTTGGAATGTGTATATAATTAAAATAGATGGATTTTCTTGAAGGCCATATGAGAATATAGAAAATGCATGTGTTTCATTAATATTGGGTTGACGAAGGGAAATTCGTGAAGGTGCAATGATTCCAATGATGATCTCTGTGAGTATGATGAGCATCACAAATAATGATGGTGAGGAGTATGAAGAGTGGAGCATCATAAAAAGGTAAAGAGTTTGACAGAGATATCCATGAAAATGATTATTATCATGAAAGCATAATGTTCTTGGATCTTTGTGAAAAAGTGATAGTCATGGTGGAAATGATGGAGCATCGCGAAATGGTGACGATGTGGCTGAAAGCTTCTAGAATTGGTGAAAATGCCTATAAATAGGCCTCTACCCCATAGAAAAAACTAGTGAGCCTTAATGAAAATATAAAGGCCCTATATTCTCAAAAGTGATCTATCAAGGTGGTTCATGTGAGAAAGGTCATGAAGGCTATAATAGCCAAAATGATTGTTTTGAGCATCATGAAAGTAAAAAAATTCATGATGGTTATAAAAAGCCGACAGAAAATTGCGAGATTCGTAAAGTATAGTTTATCTTTTCAATAGAAGTGAGCCTCACGAAATATGAATGTTTATGAAATATATTGGAGGTTAGTGAATGAAGGAGATTCATGAAGGTAGTGAGCATCATGAAAGACTTTTAAAAGATATATCATTGTGAACAATGTTAATGTGATATTCATTATTTGGATGAAAGTAGAACTTCAATAGAGCATCTACCTAAAATTGATGATGCATGTATTCATGAATGATAAGGAAACTATAAGTCCAAAATCTCTGAATGGATCCCTTATAGGGATGTGGAAAAATGAAGAGGAAGACGAACCTGCTATGAGATAGAGAAAGAAACATAGAGGGTGACACATGGGAAAGCTATGATCTAACCCTAAACCATGTAAAGGCAGTGATCCTAGTCATATAAGTGATCGATCCCGAACATTGTATTTTGGATGTTAGATATAGTGTAATTGGTACAATGGAACATCGTCATTTTATGCTCCATGGACATATCATAGTGATTGTGAACCAAGTGAGATCATTGTATCATGTGGATGATTTTATTTTTGATAGTAAATTACAACATGATAATGAGATAATTGTGTTTTGTTTAAAGAAAAAATGAGATCCAAAGAGGTAATGATGTTAATATGTCATAACCTGATTCATCCCCCCCCCTCATTGGGTATTTTTACTAGTGGGAATATAACTTAATTGATTCAATTTCTACCCCTGCTTCCCTTTTATGAAAATTCTAGAAAGTATCAAACACTTGTTTGAGTATATGAATAATGACTTTCATATAATTGTCATCAATAAACACACATAGTACAAGCCTCCATCAACGGAGGGGAACCAAGAAGGACCTTATAAATCAGATTGGATGGACTCAAGGGGTTCTTTAGCCTTATACATAGTCCTACTAATACCATCTCTTTTGGATTTTACAAATACCTAATCATAACAAAAAGGAAGAATTTTAGGGGTGATATTACACTAAATTTGTTATTAATAAGTTCAGTAATGACTTAGACACTAACATTCCCAATCCTTCTATTCCAAAGACTAGTTCTATCGTGTTTTGAAACACAAGAGGTGTTTAATTAAATATACAAAAATTACCATATAATGAATAAATTCTATTATAAAGGTTTCCTTTCATGAATGTGAGGGATCCTTGAGAAATCCTAAGACTCCTAGAATATGTTTTAAATATTAATCCATTATTGTCATGGACTCTTACGGAAAAGCATTTTCTGTTCATCTGGGGTACCCACCTAACCTACTCATGAATTTAAACAGTCCTATCATGAATCTATTTCTAAATCAAGCCTATTACCAAAATATGAAACCTGAAATTGTTCCCTAAAAAAATATACATATTTAATTTCCTCCAAAGTAGTGAAGAACTCCCCTAGGGCACATGTTAAATGATCATATTGAATTATGGATCCATTAATAATATATGGAAATTTCGGAAAAATATAACAAATCAACAGTGTCAATGTCCTACTAAAATAATAAGTAATTGTCATTAATATATTATATATAGTCAACATTATTATTAGAGAAATTAATCTAAATGTGATCAGGTTGTTTTCATTGAAAACACCTAATTACATTGTTTTATTTTACTGACCCCTAGATTAACCTCTACCCCTAATGATCAAACCCTCTACCTTAGCCTCAATGCTAACCTTCCTTTAAAGGTATTTGGAGATGAGAAAATATTTACCTTATTCAAGAGTAAGAGGGTATTTTACATAAAACATATAATATTTAATATAATTAATTATATCACATAATGAAGTTATGAGTATTATGGCTTTATCTTCATCATTTAATTTAATGACAATGTTGGCCAGATATAACAATATTTTATTAAATTAATCGATGTGCATAATAACTACACTTCCATTATAAATTTATAAATTTTATAATCTCATTTTTTGTATAATATACCAACAAAAGGCTTATTCATTTAAAGAGATTAAATTCCTGACAATATACCAGAAAAAATACTCACATGCAACCTCTCTAAGAAAATTATCTCCTAAAGATTAAATAATTAATCTACTTGACTTCCTATGTGTTTCTTAAAAGTCATCAACTAAAATTATAATAGTATGTCCATCTGAGGAAAGGGTGGTGACTACATTTTTTGTTAATATAAAAGAATTAATTAAATCATTTTGATACAATAGGGTATTCATTTTAATTCTAAAAATATAAAAATAATTTTACAACCAAATTTTTCAACATTAAATTTAGAAGAACCAATTATCTACATTACAATAGGCTCAGATACCACTATATGGGGTCAATCCATTAACCTATTGACCATCTATGATCTAATTATTCATACTAATAGTTTATAAGTTCTATATAAGATAATTATAATGTTTATGATATAAAATTATCACGGATTTATTAATAAATCGAGCTGTTAGAAGCATATGAATAGAAAGAAAAAAATTAATCAACACTAGATATAATGTGCTTCAGATCAGTGTGATATTATATGCATACAGAGAACTCCATATAGGCTAGTATTTATATTAATTAGAAAAAGGAAATAAAAGAAATAAAAACTCTAAGAATCAGTATGAAAACTAGAGAAACTATCAGAGGAGGCCATCTCTTTTGAACTCGATGGCAGGGATAAAACCTATCATGTAGAGTCAACACCATCTACACCTAGAATAACTCACAAACAAACCCAAAAAGGATGAAAAACTATAAGTTATAGAGAGAAATAAATCTTTACGTATTGAATAGTCTAAACTATAATCTGTTTACGATGAAAATGAGTCATGATTTGGAAACTCCTTGATGCATAGTCACTCTGAACCAATGATCGAGTCGATCTCCATTGAATCTCCACTGGAATTGTATTCTAGTTTTAAGAGACAGAATGAGTTCAATAGGGGGAGTGAGGGTGTCCAAAAGGCCCTTGTTCCCCTTATTATTTCTTCTCCATTCTTTACATATTTACTTAAAATAATACAATGGGATACTTTTCCTAACTAGAAAATATCCCTACAAGACAAAATAAAATCACATCGAATTAAGGAAAAACCAGAAAAAAATGATGGTCTATAAGTGAGGAATCAAGTGGAATATGATGAAATATAGGTTGAAATCCCCATGGATGGATGAGATAATGTAAATGGATTACCAAAAAGAAGGTGGAAGAATGTGTGGGATGGATTTCACTACAAGATTGGCACAACATAATTATCCCAAATCAAGTTTGAGCCAAGAAAAAACATATGGGAGAATAGAATACCATATGATCATCCATGATCAATGGTACAAATTAGAATGCTTAAATATATAAGGAAACAACATATATTTCCTATAAACAAAATATAAGTAGCTAAGTAGTGTAAAGTGAACAGTTACCATTCGAGGACTATAAGTCCCATGAAATCCTTAGTTCCTTAAGAAAATATGAATAAATAATATCAAATTATTAAATGAAATCAATTCCAATAAGATTAAATGAATTAAATTGCAAGAATACAGGGGATTAAAACAAAAATTAATGGTTTTAATCATATATTTAATATTGGTTTGTAAATTTGAATCTAAACGGAAGACTGATTTTTATAAATAATTCAACTTCATCTACTATGGTGGTAAAGTTGAGAATTATTCCTTGTTATTTCTACATCGTTATGTATCTATAGGTTTTTGTTCTATCATTTCCATTTTTTTCTTAATGATGTAACTGGAGGGGTTTTCTTTTGGAATTACATTATAAAGTCTACTCTGGTATTGGCGAGATGAAGATTAGATTGTCTATGATTTTGTGACTAAGATTCTATTTTCTATGACAGTGAATCACTTATGATGATAATAGACTATTGTTTTCTGTTTCGTCGATAATTATTTATTTGTTTTATACATTCTATGGTTGTATAGTCATCAATCCAGTTAAATAATGATACTAACATTGAATCCAATGTTTTTATGGTTTATCCCTCCATTGGGGTCTGGATCCTGGATGTTGGTGGTGTGCCAATATGGTGTATGTGGAATGTAATGATAGTGGTTAGAAAAAAATCATTCAATTTTTATTTAAAAAATTTGGCTGGTAAAAAAATAATCATTAAATTTATCCATTATTATAATAAATTCCTGATACTTATTGAATAATTAGTAAATGGTTTAAATTCAATAATGGGAACTTTCCTAAAAAGAATTGAAATTGGAATTATTCAATATTATTATAATCAATTTTTTTTAGAATAATGATATTAATAATCAATCCATTAATTTTTTAATGAAATCAAATTTCAATAATAATAATATCATTTTTATTCATTTCCATAATATTTTTAATCTAAACTGTGATTGTATAACAAAATTAATCTTTAATGGCATACCATGAATGGTCTAAAATTTTCAACAAAATAAATTATTATTAATTCTTATATAATTATTCAAAATGATCTATTATTTTAATTAATAAAAATATATAATGTTTAAAGAATTATTTTTTATATAATTACACAAAAAGTGTAAAATATAATCTTTTTTTAAACAATGAATATTTATTTTAAAACTAAAAATAAAAATTATATTGAATACAAAATAGTGATTATTTATTTAATTATAATCATAAAAAATAAATAATATCAATTAGAGGAATAAAAAAATATTATTTTTAAAATACACAAAAATTTTATAAACATATTAAAACAAGAAATCGTGTTTTTGAAATATACTTAACTACTAAAAATTCATTTCTAATGATAAATAAACATAATAGTATTCAAATATAGTATGAGTATTTAAATGAACATATTACTTATACCTAATTTATCAAATAATGTTTAGGGTTCCTCTTATTTCAGTGAAAATATAATGGGAACCCCAATGTTCATATGCTGATGACTATAATATTAGAATTTTATTTGTTATAAATATAGTTTCATACTTTACAAAAAAATAAATCATTCAGTTCTCTATTTTCTTCTCAAACATCAAATAATATTTCAGTTTCTATTCCTCATTTCAATAATTATATTTGATAGTATTATTCTCATGGGTGAATATGATGATGTATACATCATGATTACTATAATTGTATTTAATTGCTTTTATTATCCCAATAAACTAGTATTCATCTAATGGTGTGCATTCAACTATCATATGTAATATTGTATAATTAATAAAATAATGATCATTTAATTTTATTTAATAATAACAATATATTATGCATAATTGAATTGATTTTTATTTTCAAAAACATATAATTTATGAAAATAGAATACACACTAATATTTTTTATGTTAAATTTTACATAATTAAAAAAATTACATCCATATAAATTTGTTCCATTGAAAATAAAAAATGTTTCACTGCAACATAGTATATATATCTCATTATGTAGACACCCCAATCATAAAACATCTTCATTGACCCATAACCAAGACTTTTACTTTATCACATAATACAATCACTATATATTCATAAATATAAAATATTACCTATGATTCATCAAATAATATATTTTTGTTCATTATATTTTAAAATATATGTTTAATATTTTGAAAAAAAGTTCATATCATTCATTTATCATTCATGGTTTATTAATTTTTAGTCATAATGGAAAATGATTTTCTAAAAAATTTATTCTTATGATCATTTTATCTTATTCTCAATAATTTATCTTTGGATTTCAACAGAAATACTTCAATATTCATAAGTGACAATACCATTTTACCTCTAATAATGAACCCTCATAACACATTGATTAACCAATTTGCTCATTATTATCTTGATATTTATTTATTTATTTTCAACGGTGAGTCATATTTTCAAATATACCACATATATAACATTTACATGATCCCATATGACACCCAAAAAATGATTAAAACCACATATAATAAAAAATAAAAAATTTCCATATAGCATTATGTTTTATTGAAAAATACTCTATAAATTTTTATAATTTAATCTTCTAACCAAGATGAAATTGAGGTTATTAGAAATCAATTGGTTCTATCTCCACCTTCTTTTCACATATAAATATTTACTTGTAATGTAAAAAATAAATATTGTCATATTACCTATGTAAATTTAGTTTTAAAAAAGGGAAATCTAATGATTTTTACTTCATGGAAATGAAAAAAAAATCTATACCTTGATAATCTTAAATAATTTTCTTCATAAACCTCAACTGAGACCTCTTCATTTTTCATAAAAAATAAAAATTTACTAATTAAATGTCAATGAAACTAAAGAAATTATTTTCATTAAAAAATGTCTTTAAATATCCCCAAATTCATGATATAAATCTCATTCATCACTGTGGAATTATTAATGAGTAAACATCATTAATCATTATTATCATTAGAGATATAAACTTGAAGAGTTTCCATTAGATTCTATGTGTAACTCAAAACATCAAATATTTTCTCATATGAAATTATTATTCCTTAAAAAATTAGTTATTTTGTGGATCGACTAATTAATGGGGGATAATTTTCATTTTAATTTAACATTACTGATATATATCATTGTAGAGAATATGGTTGTACCAAAGAATGGGAGTAAACATTTATATATCTACTATATTAGTTATCACAAAAAAATACATATATCACACTATATAAATTCGATATTTCTCAATAGGAGTGGGACTATCAACCTTCAATCATTATACATGAATTACCATTTTCCCTCTATGAAAAACTATGAAAAAATATATACTAATTATATGAAATAATTTATAAATTATCATTAAATATCTATAAAGAAACTCTATCATGTCATTATAAATGTTTGATAAACATATAAACTTATTTTATAACCATTAAAACTTATGTGATTTTTTTATGGATTTCCACCTAATGTTAAAATCAATAATGTTATTTAAACCTTAATCTATAACCGAATTTGTATCATTCTAGGTTTTTGGGGTGTTATTTTCTTCTAGGTAATTTTGAAGTTTTAATGTTCTAGTGGAAGTACAAGGGGTTTTAGAGAGAACGATAGAAAGTACGAATGTCCTTGGTTGTTTAAAATTGATAAAAACCCCAAGATACATGCCATGTAAGTCCTTTACACAACGTGAAATAGCATGTGATGGATTAGATGTCTATCCTACAGAATTCACAATGTGTAACTAGGTTACTCATCATGATCCCAATACACAACATATATATTTTACACATCATGTAAGTTTTAGGTAATGTTTTTTATAAAGTTAAAGTGGGGCTCAACCCCCTCTTTTAATTTATTTTCCTCCCTGAATAGAGGAGGCACCTTGGGAGATCTCACTCACCTCTCTTCTCCCCAAGGGATCTTCATATATCCATTGTCCGAGCTCTGATATTAAATCTTTTTGTGGATACAAATTAGCCTCTATAAGGCCTTTGATACTCTAACCACATTTCTTATTTTATATATCCATATGGAATTCTAAATACGTGAGATCTCTTTTACCCTATTTTTAGGGTTCTCATCTAAAATGATGATTTATTCTAATTTAACTTGAGATAGAAGATGTTATCTAATGATAGATTTCCTACTTGTACAAGGTAGATGGTTCCTAGATTTTTATATATTATTGTGGTTTTTTAGGGTGATCTATAAATTATTTGAGTGGTTATAATGATCAAGACCCTAATAATTCAAATTCTTTTTTTAGTTAATAAAGTTATGACATGGGATTCGTTTGTGTATGCCATAGACCATTATGCATGATAAGATTAGTGAGAGGATTTGGACCACATAAAAAGGGTAGGTCGTGTGACTGTTTTAAATTAAATTGAGTTATATATATTAATTAGTTGGTTTTGTTGGAATAAGACGAGATTTTCCTAGAGATAGAGGTGATGTTGATCACCTGGATTGAGGCAATGTTGTTCATTAGAATGATATTGGACCGGGATACTCAGCGTGATTTTGATCACCATGCGGGGTGACATTATTTCCAGATTGAGGTGACAAGGTCTTCAAGATGATGGTATGAACTATGTGAGATTGTGTTGATAATCAAGACGAAGGACATGGTTACAGGTGTACAAGGTGCTAGGATGTTGTGTCTTAGGAATTTTTTGGGTGATTGTGAATCATTGATTGTTGGACAATGCTCTATTGTATTTGTGTGCACATAGATATGACTCAGTCAAGATAGATTTAAACACTAATTGTGGGTGGAGGTACTGATAGACTATGTGGCTCAAGAGATGATGTTGACCATCATATATACATCGGGTGATCACTATAAAATCCACATTGATAGTGGTGAACCATCAGTTGATTGAGAGAATATCATTGGCTTGGGCCTGATGATCATCATATATTGAGGCTGTTGGGATGATATTATTTGGGAGGATTGGGACGTCAACTATTAAGCCAATGGTGATTACTATAAGAGGGTATACATTTTTGTGCCTCAAAATGTGAGGCTTTTAGATGATGGTGGTTTTATAAGCTGGTGTCTAAGGGGATAGGGACTTATGTACATGTTCCTCCCAATATTGGAAAGATGATTGTTGGCATTAGGTGCTGGTGACTAATTATAAGGGTAACTAGAGTGTTCACAAGGGATTCTTTCATCAGAGGATGTCTTGGGATAATTCCAATGATAATCACCAATGTATTTATTCATATACATATTGATGTTATATGTCTTATATATAACTGGGGGCATGAGTTCGTACATTACCTGTGAAGGGAAAAGTAGGTGATATCTTCCTTTTGGCTATTGAGAACAAGGGAAATAGGTTATTTATTAAACATGAATATACAGTATTCCTATTTATATTTTTTAAACACTTGTATTAACATGGATGTAAGATAGTGACACATTAGAGGTGGCCTACTAAGATTTATTCTCACACCCTACACTTGCCCTAAGGATACATGTAGACTCTATGCTTTTGAAAATAGGTAAGAGACTGACCTCAGGGATGAACTATAGTGGTTGAGATAGACCTTTTTCATGGGATGGATGAAAAGGGATCTTGGAGGTTTTTTCATCAAATTGAGTTTAATTTTTTGCTTCCTTTAGTAATGTATGTTTCTATATGTATGTTCCGATGGTTATCCATGGAATACCCTTCCCATTTCCTATTTTTATGACTTTATATATCATGTTGTTGTTATTATCTACAAATGGTATGTTTTGGTATTGTTGTGACCACTTATTTTGGTATCTTTTATGCTTCAGTTATTTTTTAATTTCTTTTTCTACAATATATATACATAGTCCATTATTATTTTCAACACAATAGGGTATTTTCTCCTCACTTTAAAATCGTTATACCCTCACATATAGTCTATAATTTTGGAATATGATGAGTCATGCCTAAGGCCCATGGTTCAACCATCCCAAAGAACCATTTAACCTAGAATTCAATAAAGGTCCATAAAAAAGTATTAGAGTTGTTTTATTATATAGTATTTAAGTTTTAGTGTTGGTATTACAAAAAATTATATCAAATTCTTATTTTTGTTATTGGTATTACTATTTGGGTTATGGTGTACTGGAGACTAGGATGTAGTCGACACTTGGTATAGAGATTGTGTTTGGGTGCTTGCAGCCCCAGGCATGGGGGATATATCAAGTAATTGGGGGTGAAAAAATTAATTTTATGTATTTCTATTTTATATTTTATTTGATTTCCACCGTGAGTGGTGTACTTGGGTGTGATTATTTTTAGTGAGAAGAGTTTTGACCCTTGGAATAGTATGGAAAGGGAGGTTTTATTTTTCTTTTTTGTAGGAACATAGTGTGTTTTGATATATATATATGTTATTGTAATTGATTTTCATTGGGAAGCTAGATTTATCTTTGAGGGGTTTGGTTGTTTAAAGTGTCAACAATGGAAGATAAATTTTCTTTTTATCTAAGACTCACTTTGATGGCATTATAATCATCCATCCCAGGTTATTGGTACCAATGAAATGTAGGTGTGATTCTATATGATGTGTTAGCCATGTGATATATTGGAATGAATATGGTATGAGTAGGAAGGGATAATGATAGGGGTGATCTGATTCATTTTCAAACAAATAAGTTAAATAATATTTTCCAATATAACCTCTTTAGTGGCATTCTAATCAGCTACATCAGATCATAGGTGATGTCGGACCCTATTATGGGAAGGTGATGGTCCATGAGATTTGTTGATATCTTATGCCTGACTTCTACATGGGTAGGTAGTAGTCCATGAAGTTGAGTTTCATGTGATACCTGACCTTGTTATAGGTGGGTAAGGGGCCTTGAGGATATATGTCTTATGAAATGGTGTGGTAGGTGAGTATATGTGTGGTGAGATGTGATGCATATTAAAATAATTCTTATCTAAGATGTTGTGAATATATATTGTTATGGTTGTCTTATGATGGAATTGGTATTTAGGAGGATGCCACCTAGATAGATTATATTTCAGCATCAGGAGGGTTGTGATGTGGTGTTGCATGAGCGTGCGTGGGATGAGGCCCTTGATGGTCAGGATGAGGTCCCATAGGGCCTAGATGATCACGAGACATAGGTACATGTACAAGTACATGGTTAGGTATATGTGGTACATCCATAAGATATAGAAACTTTTGGGACATGTATTGATGATCTTCTTAGGGAGAGCCTAGTTTCTATCATATAGGGTATTGATCATGGATCACAATGATCTGAACCATTGATGGAATACCTGAATTGTGAGTTCTAGTCATAACACCCATCACTATTTCATGGTGATGGTGGACCAAAGGTAGCAGATAACTAGATAGAATTAGTAAAGACCACCCTTGACCATCTTGATATTACCCCAAGATCAAGGGTGAAGTTAGAGACACATATGCTCAGAGAACTAGTAAAACACTAGTGGGATGTGCTTGTACGTGTGGTAAGACTTGTAGTATTGTATTAGAATTAATTCGAGTCTAGGTTCTATTAGTGCTTATTTTTGGGGATACTGAGGGTGGAAAATCCCCATGAATTCATGAATATACCTAAAGGGGATAGTTTTTCATGGATTATGTTTCCCACATTATTTATTTATACTGATTTTCATCTTTTATAGCGGGTTATGTTTTTGCTAGGGTGAAGTGCTTTAAAGATGGATTCAGACATGATATCAAGGTTCATGTGAACATCTTCAGTCTGACTTTATTCTCATAGGAAGTCAAACAAGATCTAATAGGTAAGGAGAACCTGACATAAGGTATTATATGATCCAAGTGATTACATTAGGTGTGTTTAGCAGTTTTGATTTAGGTAGTAGAAAGCATGACCAAGAAAAATCTCAGCAATGTAGTCTAGCCAAAGATTTATACAGACGACTAAGGGGTGGGTTTTCAATGTTTTCGTCAAATGTGAGAAGCCATGGCATGTATAAACTTCATGAGAGTGGCCTCTAATGTAGTGTCAGGCATGTGAAAAAATGAGCCATTTAGAGAGGTTCTGCAAGAATCCTTCTTAAGCATCTAGCAGTTAGGGACTAGGGTAAACCCAAAAATCTGAGGTAGGACTATGAATTGTGAAAAAAGATAATAGCTGGGATTCAACTACACATAAAGATCATGGAATAAACAGCGGGACATAGTAGTCGGGTTAATAGATGATAGCTAATGTAGCTCCATAGGGAGTTTAGGGTTCAAGCAGTTGGGCTTCAGGCCAAGTTCAAGATATTGAGCTACCAGGGGTGAGTAGGTTATGTAGTTTAATACATTTAGTGGTATTCCATGATGATGGGCATGAACAATTTTTTTTAATTTTATATTTGGTCAGTTTTGATGCATGATTTACAAATGTATTGATTTTGGACTAACTAAGACCGGGTTAGTAGGTTGGAATAAATTATGTTAATGTATATGTATATATGTGTGTCTGTGTATATATATTAGGTGCATACAAATATCAGAATATATACGATTCATATTTTATATTTGAGGTGTGTTGGCATCGAGGCTTATTATCAGCATCTCATGAGATGTGAGTTATTATGAGTGTCATGTATTGCATTGCTATATATGGGAATAAAATGATAAGGGAGACTTGATGGATGTTAGATATGACATGGGTATGATTGGAGAACTTGATGAGTTTTTGGGGTGAAATTGTTTCATGTGAGCAATTTTGTGTCTAGGGATGGTTGGTGGACCATCGAGATGCTTGTTTTGGGTTGCTAAGCTTCCAGGTAGGTAACTCCTAAGGCGATGAGAACATTGAGGTAATTTTAAATATGACATAACAAATGAGGTAGATTTGGTTAATTTAGCTGATATGTGTATGTTCAGTACCATCTATAGGAATCTCTTGATTGCCCGAGTATGAGCTATGTTAATATGGGAGATTGTAACGTCCTAGGTTTTTGAGCAGGATGTTTTTTTGGGGGCATTTTTTGAACTCTAAAAGTTTTTGTGGATGTTTGGGGTTCATGAGAGCCCTGTAGAAACGATAGATGGTTTAGATAGTTCAAAACAACTCCAAATAGTAATACACACCATGTAATTCATCTGCATGATGTGCTGCAGGGTATGAAGGCTAAGGTTCCTAACCTATCTAATTCATGATGTGTAACTGGGTTACATGTCATGATCCCAATGAAAGACATGGATAAATTACACATAGAGTATGTTTTGGATTGTGTTTTTTAAAAATATCTAGGGACCCAAACCCTGCATTTCATTTATTTTCACCCATGCACAGTGGAGGTGCCCTGGGAGTAGACATTCTTATCCCTTATCCTCTAGGGATATTGATATCTCCATTATCCAAGCTTCGATCTTCAATCCATTAGAAGATATAGAATCTTTTGGGGATGGACATCAATATTCTAGACTATTTTATTATTTCCTCTCTTCATATGGAATGATAATTTTGTGTGATCTATTCTACAATATTTTAAGGGTGCTCATTTAGAATGTTCATTTCCTCCAATTCAACTCGAGTTGGAAGCTGATATCAGATGAGAGTGTTCCTAGTAGTATAAGGTAGAGATTGGATTTCTATCTCTATGTTTTCGGTGATTTTTTAGGGGTACAATCTACATGAGACAAGTGGGTGGATCATGTGGGACCAAAATCATTCAAATTCTTGTTTTTAAATTAATTAATCAATTCCATCAGATACTTTTTGTTATACCCTAGACCTTTAAGAATGATATGCCTGGAGAGAGGCTTCAGACCACATGGGCATGGTAGGATAGGAGATTGTTTTAAATTAAATTTATTTATATATATTGATTCCATGGTTGTGTGGGAACAATATGGTCTTGGTATGAGGATAGATGTGTTTCGAATCACCTTGATTGAGGTGATGTTATTCATCAAGATGGTATTTTCTCAAGATACTTAGGGTGAGGTTGATCAACTCCTTGGGCAACATGGTTTCTAGATTAATGTGATGAGATCATCAGGATGGGGGAATGTACTATGTGAGATGGTGTTGACCATAAAGATGAGTGACATAGTCCTAAAGCATGAGGTTCTTGGATTTTGTGGCCTATGAATTGTTTGGGTAATTTCTGCTCACTGTTTGTTGGACGACATGACGTTGGAGTCATGTGAACACTGAAAGGACTCAATTGTGGTGGTTTTAACCACTGGATGGGGGTGGAGACCCCTATAGACTATACAAAATAGGTTATAGTTTTGAAAATCAGATATTATGGGGATTATCAACATATAAAGCCACTTGGATGGTGATGGACCATCGATTGATGGAGATGACATCGTCTGTTCGGGGATGACGATCTCCATATATTGAGGTAGTTGGAATGCAATTATGTCGGGGGGTTGATATCTCCATGCCTTGAGATATCAACTATTGAGTCAACAATGATTAATATAATAGGGAAGACATAATTATGCCTCAAAATGTAATGCTTTGAGACAATGGTTATTTTCTAAGCTGAGGTCTGAGGGACCAGGGAATTATTTGGGAATGCCTTTGGATTCTAAATACATGATTGTTGGAACAAGGTACAAGTGACTGATTATAGGGGAACCTGAGGTTTCACCTAGGATTATTTAATTAGAGAATATATTGGTATTATTCAAAGGATTCCTTCCACTATAGTTATATAGAGACACACACACACACACACACACCCTTATATAGAATATATGTGCAATATATATAATATGGGTATGTGATTAGACATTATTGATGATGGGAAAAGAAGCCGATCAAATCATTGTGGAAACTGAGCACAAGGGAAGCCTTTTATTTATTAAATTTTCACATGTGGCCTATTAATTTATATTTTCAAACACCTTCACTAACAATGATGTATGTTAGACACATATTGATGGTGGATTACTGAAATTGATTCTCACACCCTACACAGGACCCTCAAGGTGCATATAGACATTATGCTTTTGTGAACAGGTAATGGAACAAGCTTAAGGCTGGACCATAGTGGTTGAGTTTGACATTTTTTCTGATATGGATGAAAAGGGACCTTAGAGGTTCTTTCATACAATGAAATTTACTTTTATGTTTCCTTTTTTCCATCATGATTATATATGTATGTACTGATGGTTAGCCATGGTTGACCTTTCTGATTGTATATTTTGAATGACATACTATGTCATGTTGATGTTTCTATATGTCAATGGAATGTTTTGGTATTGTTGTTACTACTACTGTTTTTACCTTTTCTGATTTATATATTATTTATTATTGCTTCCTCTCTTATATATATACACATAGTATATTATTATTATCACATTGAGAGGGTTTATTATCCCCACAATCACCTCTATACACCCTCACCACTTTTTGACTACCGTTGGCATATGAGGAGGTGCACCAAAGGCCCAATGGTCAACCAGTCCAGAGCACCATTTAAAGTGGCATCTGAGTCGGGGTTCTAAAAGATTTATGGACCAAAACATGACCATAAAAAACATCATATTTTTAAAAAAATATTGTGATTCATGAATTCTGATGAACTTTTGGTTCAGTGTTTTAATTGGTATGAAATTACATTATATAAAAACTCGATATTTTTCCACTCTATAAGAGAATGATTTTCAGATAAAAAACACGTTCAATAAATGATACACTTGGTTGATTCAATATAACTCACATTACATGAATTTTGACAGCATTCTTATTCCTCCACATCCATAAATCCTATAAAATTCATTAAAAAATATTGAATTAGTATATAATGCTTAGTGATGTGTCTCTATATTTAAATTATCTATTCAGATCTTAAAAAATGAGAAAACACTTAAAGAGGGATAAATTACATAATAGGATACATTAATCATATATAAAACCATAAAATTATGTTCAATTATGATATAAAATTAATTGATCTTATAAATATAATATAATTATGAAAATAAAGCTAATTAATATGAAATAAAAAAGAAAAAAATCAGTGATGATGATTTATTAGTAAATTTTATTTTTCACCAAAAAAATTGATAATAAAAAACCATTGTATAATTTAAACTTTTATGTTTATTAAACTATAATTTAATTACATAATAAAAAAATAAAAATTACTCTATGAATAATTTATTTCCTAATGCATTGGTGGGTTATATCCTGGGCCCATTAATCATAATATTTAATTTCCATGAATCATAAAAAAATAACATATGAGAACTTTTTTAACCCATAAGAATATGAATTAATGAAATCAAAAAAAATTAAATAAATAAAATGTCATAAAAAATTCTCCATTAAGAGGAAAATTAAATATAATAATTTAATAATAATGAATAAAAGTAATTTTTCAATAAATTGTTTTCTAAATAAAAATTATTGAACTATCAAAAATATTATTCAGTGAAATATATGAAATTTTATAAATCATTAAGATAAAATATATCCAGAATTTAATATTTTTATAATGTGTAATATGTGAATAAATATGATCTCACGATACACCCCCATAGGGGAGACAACATTATCTTGAGGTGAAGAAGATTTTTACCAACATTTCCACCCACCAATAGTCAATGGGTTGATCAATAATATTAATGGTATAAAACATACCAAATTGAATAATTTCACTCATAATCCAATGAAAATAAATTAATAATGACCAATTACTTCCAGAATAAAAAAGGAAAAAAATCTATTTTTCCAATTTCATATAGAATCAAGTATCTAATGATAAAATAAAAAAAGATATATCTTATGATATTGACTCTAATATCAGCTCAAAAAAATGAGCTAGTAATGACTTTCTACATCCCAAAATCCCTCCTATTAAAATTAAAATCAAATTTATATATAAGGTTGATCATACATGTCTATTCAATATTGTCTATTTAATGACCTCTCATGAAAATGTAAATGATCCTAATAATTCCTTAGTGAATAAATTTCAAAACCACCATGATCCTAATCTATATAAAATATCAACCAACCTAACTAAGATACACTCTCCCAATATCTCATAAGGTTTAATAACATAATATCAAAATAATATAGAAATAAGGTACACCACAACCACATTACATATTATTTTTCACTCTGATTCCCTAACAAAAAATGTCATGTGTGTATATATTTTCCATTGACATTCCATAAAACATCATATCCAATAACATAAACTTATAACACACAACTCATCGACACCAAAACCATATATCAATAGTTATGAAAAAAAACATATCCAAACAAAATATTAAATTAAATTTGTAGTAGAGTATCAGAATCATTAAGTACCTGATCATCATGAACTCCTCCTCACATGAACAACAACCATAATATAAAATCATCTAAATTTCACAAACGAGTCAATAATAATATAATATAATATAAATCTTAATCAATATTATATAATTTGAATATATTAATTATCATCCATCACAACTTTTTCTATCCTCGAAAGTATAATGGGGAAGAGGGAGTAGTTATCCATCTATTCCCTCACCAACTAAGATGTCTTTGGAAACACAAAAAATATGCAAAAAATTAGAATATGTATGGTTATCTATCTTAGGTAGTGAGCAAAAGAAATCATGAGGAAAATATTACAATTATTATATATAGTTACAATCGCAACCCAAGGTTTCATAAAATTTCCACACTAGTAATGTGTATAACTATTACCATATAACAATTTCCACAACTAAATACATACCTAATATTTAAAAAAATAACCTCACCTTCAACTCACAAAAAAATATCCTTATCACACAATAAAATTATTTCTTTTAATAATATTTGGGTTTACCATTTTTAAAGACACATTAAATTTCTTATGCTATTAATTTATCCATATTTAACATCAAACCATTTAGTAAGTATCACCCATTAATGTACACTAGTAATATTTAATTAACATTTATATTATTAAAATTACTATTCTTACCTTATAAATATTCATTATTACCATCCATATTCCATAACACCACACAATAATGACTCGGCCAACATCCTATTCCCTTATGGCCACACTAATTATTGCAAAAACACATGTCAATAGCCACTACTGACACACCAAGCCACTTAAATTACATGTAATCTTCCATAAAAAAATTACAAACCAAGTAATATCCCTCCACCACAAACACATCAACAAAAACATCAACAAAATCATCAACAAACTCATATAACCCATGAAATCTAGGAAAAAACTACTATTACAAAGATCATAAAATATAATAAATCACTCTAAAACTAGTAAAAATCATTAAATAAGATAACAATGACCATATAAAGTGATAAAAAACTATAAAAAAAAAGAATCATAAAAACTATAAATGAATCACATTAACCAACAAATTTTTAATAAATTTTTCATGTGAGTTAAATTTGGTAAATAAAATAATACATGATAAAAATAAAAATTTCCAAATAGATATTATATTACCATATTATTATTATTATTTTATTATTAGAGCTGATTAAATAGATTTTATTTTAGGAAAATTAAAATTTTCAATGTAGTACACATGAACCACATTATTAATGTAAAACACCATTCAATAACATTTAGTATTGGCTAATAATATAAAATACAAGTGAATCATCCATTGATATATATTCTATTTTCTAAATTTCATTATCAGCAAAATGTTGTTCTTTTATTTCAAGGAAAATATTAGAAACATTTTCATAAAAAATTTAATCAAAATAATATAAGAGATTTTTTGAATCACATACCACAATTGAATCACCTACAATCCATGAGAAATTACATGGAGATAGATATGATCATAATTAAATTATCATGTATGAAAATTTTCATAATACCTAGATCAAAACATTATAATTCAAATCCTAACCCAATACAACTAATAAAAAAGTCTAACTAATGGGAAAACATCTATGAGAAGAAGGATACATGGAGAACCCCAATAAAGGAAGATATCCTGAATTTGGATCACAATAATGTTGATATCTTAAATATTAGGGATAAATGCATCCAAATAGAATTTAGTGGACCCCAAAGAAGAACCTCCAACAATTTGGAGTTCATATAAAATCAATGGAATCTAAATGAATTTATATTGGCTTATAAATGTATATTGAAACTATAGATTATACGAATTATAATGTTATAGGTCTTGGATAGGAAATGATAGCGGGAAATGAAGAAGTTATCTTCAAATCATGTTGTGATCTCCCTTATATCCAGAATTTAAATCTCATTCAACACTCCTAATTTGATATTGTCAATAATGGTCAAAACATAATGACTATCACAAATATGTGACATATATATTCTGAAATATCATAGTTGGGACTTGAATCATGACACAATAAATGAAAATTATAACAACACATCGATAAAAAAATAAATATCTATAGAATAATCCATATTGATGATGAAGTGATGATATTTTTTTCAATTCCACATTGGACGCATATATATTATTTAACAAACTCACCATGCCCCATTCATGTAATAATAAAATATTTTTACTCAAGAAAAAAATATTGGGAAACCAAGAACTCAAAAACTGAAATATATAATATACTATACATGACATATTAATTAACAAGAATTCATAATTTCAAGACCAATACCCATCCATCATGACCAAATTCGACCACAAAAAAACATGATACCTATAATTCAATGATCACATCCCATGTCAAGACAGAATAACCATGTCATGACACTGCTATTCATATCATGGAAAACTTAAAATCATAACTGGTCTCTATTATATTTATCAACCCATATTACAACACAACAGAATGTAGAACAACCCTCTCTTCTTGAAAACCCTTCAAAGAACCACACCCATGTCCTCACCAAGTCACATAAATTCCAACTAAAATCATATATTTAACTCAAAATACCTTCCGATAAAACTCCACTAAGTCCCCTAAAATCAATAATAGATAATTTAAGATTCTTATAATGTCTATGTCATTTAATCATATTCTATTCAAATAATTCTCATACTCTTGAATAAAAACCCAATCCTAATTGGAAACATCAACCACTAAACCCAAATAATCCCCATGAGATACCTATTAATTAGAAAAAAAACCTTGAATATATAACAAGACAGTGTATGGAAAAATAATATCAATTTAAATAAATCTAATAAGACATCTTATAATTAATGAAAAACTCAACTCAATATATATATGGTTATTGATAATACATTTAGGTCTCACATTCCCATGTATATTATTCCGAAATCACCAAGCCCTCAATAGACATGAAAAAATGGTATGATATTCCCATGTAATTACTTATCCAAATGATCTTAAATCACATAAAAATTCACTATATACATCAAAGAATCCTTAAAATTAAACATACCTCAATCAATTACATTACATGAATCATTGGGATATCGATGGATTTATGACACATAGAAAGCATCAAGGATATTATCTATCTATGAGGGATGAAAAATATAATATGGTACATCACCAAAATTTTCCAACACCTTAAAAATAAATATAATTCTGGGAGAATTATTACTCCCCTTATAAACCTTCATTTCACATGATGAGGGAAAACCCTTTAAAAATAACATTGAAATTAAATTTTCAGCATCTCCTCTTGTAAGTGACATATAATTTTTAGTTCTCCGATATCACATTCATAAAAAATCAAATCATCTACATCTTCTCAATAATGATCCTCACCACATCAAGGCTCATGGATAATAGACCCTCCATCCTATGTCCATAAAAACATAGATAATTAAGTGCATCCATACAAATAGAAAACTGGATCAATTCCAATAAAGTAGTGGTATTTATTATTATAATAAAAATCAATAAAAATATAGATGATTCACCCATAATCCACCAATACCCAAAACATGGGATCACAACATACATTCCATTATATTGATGGTTTTCTTTTTTATTAAACCATGCGATGAAGAAAGGCAATTTTATAGAATATGTGAGATACAAAAGCATTCAAAAGGAATACCCATACACTAGATGGTAAATTATGATCCAAATAAGATATGATATCCATCGGTACCCTATAATTATTCACAATACCAACCACATACTTCCATATGGAATCCACCCTATAGCTATACTACAAGTTAAATATTAAATGACATGACTTCATTAACTTGTCCATAATCACCCAAATAGAATATAATCTTCCATAAAATATTGTAAAACCATTGAAAAAATGTTTTGATTTTCCTCCCACATCCATAATGGGATATATAGTGGATTTAACAAACCTACAAGAACAATATTATATACCATATGCTAAAAATAAGAAGAAAAAAAATAAAAATAAAACATGTACTTCACTATATTCCAGTTCCTCCATAGCCACAATAATGAACTCTTCAAGGCGTGATAATTATTTGATATGCTACTATTTAAATCCAAGGGTGAAAGAAACTCTCTATGTTACATACCCTATAAATACAATGAAACATATGACCCCCCTCTGTGTAACATATTATATTCTTCATCCTCCAACCATTCCATAGGAAGAACAACCTGAATGACATGATGTTGTTTCACCTCTACCTTTGTGTCTCCTTACAAAGACTCATATTATTATTGCATAAAGGATGGTTTCACTATCACATGGTATACGTGACATATATAATGAAAAAAATAATTATTCAGATTCTTCAATAAAATTTATTCAATCAGTTAAATATCATATCTCTACTATCGATCACCAAATTTTCTTAACATTAATTTTGTCACATGAGTAGTTGCATTCCCTTTTTCCCGAGTGTATGTGATATAGAAGTAATAGTAATAAAAATAAATCCACCTCCAATGAAAATTATGTAAACAATATTAATAGAAATAACTCAAACTCTTGTTATATTTGAAGTCCATGAAGAATTTTCCATCATGGTTATTTCACCATTTCCATAGAGAATACAACACTACTGCAAACTCCATATCATGTGTTGTGAAGTTACATTCATTTAGATGTTACTGGATAGACCCATATGAAATACATTCTCTATACTACTTTAATACAAAACCCATACTAATATTTGATCCATAATATAATTTCCCAAACACAACTCCTTCCTCTATCAATCGATAAATATGATCATTGATCCACTTATCCATTAGGTAGTCAAATATATCTTCACAATTACAAGTAAATACAAAATACATATACTTTCTATTAAAGGTTTTCAATAGTAATATAATCCATGAGATATAATTCATGAATTAGAAATAATATATTATACTATAAAGTATACAAATGATCATTGTAATATCATTGGGATCTCAAAAATATACAACTACCTAAATATTTGATGAAACCACTAATAGTCTTTACTATTAAAACATATTCCCAAGAAAATTCACCTCACACATATAATACAAGAACATGTAAAACAAAAAATGAATATGATAGTGTTAATTTTGATATTAAACATAACCAGTATACTTATAATGGTCCTCCTATAAAATTAAGTACCTGAGAATTTCATCAATTGAATTGAGTATGAGCTAGTTTTTAGACACATAAAATAAATAATTCATGAGTTCCATGAAAATATCTTGGGTGTTTGTGACATGAAAAGGAGAAAATATTAAATCAATGTGACTATAAAAATAATTTAAAGTAATCTACAAAATATCTTCCTCCATCACCATCATTTAATGATAATAAAACCATAGATATGTCAAATAAAACTAGTTATTTCACTTGAACTAGTTATATAAACCATCTATCATAGGAAGGGGTTAGTATGATTCCTTAGATCTAGATAACCTATAGTCTATGTGAATAAAAAATATTTCAATAATCAATATTTGAAATTAACAGAATAAACCAAATTTTATTCATCAATAATTTCAATATAAATAATAGTTTTAGTTATTTTCATGTAATAGACTTCTTAGTTTTATAGTTTTAGAGATTAAAGAATAAAATAATTTTCAAAGATCATGTAATTATTGTCAAATTTTCGTTTTTGGAAAAGTAAGAATCATTATATTTCCTATTATTTCTTTAAAATCCCCCAAAAAACATTATAGATACACTACTCGACTATATATATCAGATGTAATTATTTTCCTTATAACTTGGGTGAAACATAAAGATAAAAAGTGTGATATGAAACTCAATGTATGGGTAATTTATATATGAATATATCAATGAATATACATGAATATTTAATACATATGGAAATAAATCATAGTAAAATAATTCTAGATAACTTATCTAATGAGAATAAAATAATCCTTAATGTAATGTATAAATAAAAAATGGACAATAAAAACTAAATTCAAGGTGATCAAATGCATAATGTATAATGTCTTGATCATTACCATCAATGCCTCAACCATAAAATTATTCTTTACATCAATGTCACATCCAAGATAGAATTATTTTCAGTATAGTTTAAACCCAGACATCATGCATTCATTGGGTGAGAATACACCAAATACCCAAACCATTTTTCTCATGATACATCTTGATGAATCATGGGATATATAACATCATGCCCCATCCCTTACTTATCTATGATTAGTTCATTAACCAATTGTATGATATGATTAAAAATAAAATGCATAATCAAATTACCTTTGTAAATAGTAATCATATATTTTTAAACATAATGATAATAAAATAAAATACCCATCCAATCAATAATTAATCAAAATCTATATTCAAAAATTAGATGGATGGCTAATAAATATATTATAAATATTCCTTATATTTTAATAAAATAAATATATATTTTTTAATATTTCCCTAATGAATAAATTGAATATAATTCAATGTAAACATCCATAATGTAACATAATATTAAATAATTTCATAATGTTGTCAACAATTTTCCTAATCATTTATTGTATGTCAATATAAGTAAATTCTCTTAAAAAATGTAAGGAAAGTTTGTGTATTCATAGAAAAAATTATTTGAAAATAATAGTATGCCTATAACAGAGGGTGACATTACAATAAAAATGGAGTTAGAGACTTTTGTTAGTTCAATCCACCAAAGTAAAATATTATTAAATTATTTGGTTTTTATCAAATAATTCAATAACAAAATAAAATCATAGTTTCCCATATTGAGGGAAGATAAGTCCCATACCAATTATTTCCCATCAACATTCATCATACATTATACACACAAAAAATCTTATCACTCCCATTATCTAAGTGAAATATGCAGATTAAAATTATAAGGCATCATCTCAACCCACAAACCCAAAAGATCAATAACATAATAAACAATAAAAAATTGGGACACACCCATTTAAAACAAGGCCGAAAGAAGTGAATAATTAAGTATAATGATACCTAACACTATTGAAGGACCATATTGATCATCCATGATAACATTATCAGAACCATATATGTAAGGTCCATCAATCTGACACCCTCTCACATAGCCATAAAGTTTTAGTTTGGAGACCTCAATCGTACCTCCCCGTAAGCTAGAGGATGTTGACTAGAAGAGGGGTCGTGATAAGTAAATTGGGGATCATATACCACCTAGATTCAAATTTTACAACAAAATAGAAAATATCCAATAAAAATGAATAAATAGAATTGTTAAAATAATGGAAATAATATAATAAAATTGTAATTAAAAATTAAAACCAATTGAATAATCCAATTAATATAAATGGAATAATATAATGATGTTATGGATTGTAATTAAATATCATTCCCACAAAAATACATTTATAATTATATATGACTTAAATAAATACTTAGTATTCACCGATCCCACATCCCATGTCGATCCCATCTCAAAAATTCATCCCACTAAGAAAAGAAAATCTATAGTAAGTTCCATTTTCCATTGTCAAATCATGCATCCCTGAAATTTTATCGGGTGTAACCCAATGACCTGAATATGGTTTGAGTATAACTTTGTAGGTTGACACTTCCATGTCTAAATGTAACCAGTTTTATTACAAGATAATACACTATGAAATTAAACAAGATAAATAATTAATTAAAAAAATTAACTTAATACCACATCAACTTAGTTTGACACCATGACAGAATAATTTTGAGCATGTATCACAACCATGCCAACCACAACCATATAACCATGGTGAAAATAACCTACATCAACCCCATGATGGAATGTGTCTGAGCATGTCTTACAACCATATCAATGATATCCATATAAACATAGAATAATAGAACCTTATAACCATGGTAAATATCAAATTAATCTGAGTCAAACACACAATATATCCATTTTAGCCTTTAATATAGACCGATCCCACATATCACCATTTATGCATGTGTCATCGGGCCCAGACTACTATATAATCGTTATAGTATTTGAATTGGGTGAATTATAATATATAAACATTTTAGCATGTGTCACTGGGCCTAGACCTCTATAAATTCATTTCATCATTAAACTAGGTTAAGCCTATAATATAATCATTACAAACATTTAATCACAACACAAGTCCGAGGAAAAAGGATATCAAAATATCACATCATATAGATCAATGGTTAATTATGTACATTACCATAAACCATTCATTTAGACATTTCATATATCATTTTTTCATAATTAATAACATTCCAGTTCTCCCAATAAACCATCCAATCCAAGGTGAACCTATATAAAGTAGTCACCCACAATCCATGTCATACTACACCAACATTAATATATTTAAATAATTAATTTATATTATAGGATTCTATCACCCAAACAACAACCAAATCTAAGAAAATAAGAAAATTGTATCCATAAGTACTCTATGGAATATTTCAATTAATCAATGAATTAATTTGGTGCATGATATGTTGGTGCTATTTTAATAAAGAATGAACTTGAAAAATAGAAAACCATAGCGTTACGGATTAGAAACCTATCTTTAATTTCCAATCAAACAATGATTCAAATAGAAAACACCCATGAGAAATAAATGGAAAATTATTTTTAGAAGTATCATTGACAATGAATGATCAAGATAAAAACAAGAAAACATGGTAGAATTTATTACATTTCAACTTATAGATAAACAAGGTAGATAATGGGAACTAAATCATAAATAGTCAACTAGGGATCTATTTCATAAATGAAACATCCAGAAGAGAGGTCAACACACCAAAATCATTTGGAAGGTGCCATAAGTTCATGAGGAAAAGGCTGTAATGGATTAGAAATAAAATTCAATCATACAAAACACTTTAAAATAAATGTTTAATGAATTACATGGCCTATAATATAGTTACATATTGTGTAATTATTTTTATTTGGATACATCGAAAAAAATTTCACCTCAACTGAATATATTAAAATATCCCAAATAGTAAACATCATTTAATCCATTTACAAAATGGAAAAATGTTTTGTAGGAGGGTTTTCCACCCATTTCCCTATTAAATAATATAACCCCCCTTTAAGGAATCATAACATAACAATAACCCATGTTATCACTTGAACCATTTATGAAAAGACTTCATTAATTCAAACAAAATATCGTTGAACATTATGTTATCTTCCCTAACAACAGATCTCAATCTCTAAATAAGACTCACACACCAAGGTTCAAATTAAGAAAACAAACTGTGACATACCTAAAAAAATATGGGATCTTACAACCTACCCAACATATAATAACTTTCCATATTGACACTCCATGAATCGTTTTAGGGTATCTGTGAGCATGTATGGCCACTATTATTTCATATAATACTCAATCCTTAAGGTATCCTTCCAAAATCACCCTTCATACCACTGAACCTGAACCAAATGTATAGTCATACCCTAGGGATACTTCCCAATATGTTCCACAATACATATCAGATGCTCCTCAATGGACACATCAACACTAACATTGATATATGCTATTTCTATCATGTGAGAAGGGTCTGGAAAATATATTTGATGATGCAGCTGGTGGAACAAATCGTGCATGGAACTGTGGTATTCTGAAAGTGATATAAGGTATGCCACTGAACTAACCCTATCCACTATATCAAATGTCCTATCAAACCATGGTGATTTCATTCCCTATTTCCAAATACAAAATCTCCCCAACTGAGATAACACCTGAAGGAAATTATATTGAGCAACCTTGAAATATAGAGGTCATGTCTGATAGTCAACATATGATTTATGCATATTCTACGTGGTCAGCAACTACTATATGAATATCTAAACTTTCTCTGATGTCTCTTTCATGATACTATGACCAAAAATCACTGTTTTAGATTCTTGGAAGCTTTTATTATATGAAAACTCAAAGAGTTCCATTTTCATATCCCAAAAACCACATAAATCCAAAACATAGGATTATAACATATCATCCAAAACATGAATAGTCCTATAATATTGACCATAAATATGAGGATTATAGGCCGTGTTGGGAAGAACCTACTATTCTAGAGGCTTATGAATTCCCTACTAGAAACATGGTGTTAAATTTTGATCTCTATTATAATGATACACCTCATTACAGAATGAAGTCGAACTACTTCACACACAAAAATACTGAACAAATAATAATCTATGATGATCTCCATGATATGTGAGAAATGGGATACCTTGGTCAGTTGATCCCTAATCACCCACACTACATCATTCCTATGGGATTTCCTAGGTAATCATGTCAAAAAATCCATAGTGAAGTAATCCCATTTCCACTCAAGAATGGGAAAAGGCTGAAAAATCCCAACTATCCTCTAATTCTCAGATTTCACCTACCGAAAATTGAAACATCTTCCCAAAAACCCTACAACTTTCATATCCATTCTTGATCAGTAGTATTTTATACTGAAGTCACAATACATCTTTTAAAACCGGGATGTACCACCCATTTATATGCTTGAAAATATTTCATCATCTCCTCAAATAATCTTATAGGAACCCACACTCATCCATATAAAATAAAATATTTTTACTTCCAAGAGACCATTTGGATGGTGTCTCCCCGCCTTATAAAAAATGAAATAGAACTAATCCCTCTGAATAAGATAACCGATCAGTCATGATATGGTCCAAAAGAAAGGGTATAAAACATATTTAATTCAGAGCTACTCATCCCGGAGACATCTAAACATCTTTATGCATGTATGAAAAATGAGGAATTATCTACTTATCAACAAAAGACTCCCATATTTCCTATTTATATGTATTTTGGATAAAATAATTGGGTTCATTTCTTTTCTGGTGTATAAGACAAATCAATGTTGAAATACTGCAGATTGTCGACCCACATCCTCCGCTGAAGTTTTAGGTCCTACGGAGAAAGTATGTACCTAAGGCTCTTGTGGTCCATGTATACCACATACCTCTCACACATGAGATAATTCCACTGGTATCTTAGTGAATTTACCAATTACTCTAACTCCATGTCATGAGTAGGTTAATTTTACTATTAAAACATAAACTGTCTAGATCCATATAAAAGCACTCCTTCCTACGACATGAGAACTACTACATGTCCAACATTAGATGCATCACAATACATGGTATATTCCTTACCTGACATTGGTAACATGAGGACTGCTATTGTGGTCAGCCAGTGTTTCATCTCCCGAAAATCTCTATCGCAAGCACCATAAAAAAAGAAAGTAAACCTATTTTTGGTAAACACTTACATTAGTGATTCCATATGGGAGAAGTATTGGATAAATCAATGATAATCACTTGCATAAACCAAAGTGTTAAGAATAATGAAAACATTCATGGGACACTCACAACACACTATGGAAGCAGATTTGTCTTGGTCTACTGACACTCCTTCATCTGAGATGATTTGCCCCCAAGAAGTTCACTTTATAAGTCTAGAAACTTCTTTTAGTTATATTTGATTAAAGTTGATGCTCTCTCAGTGCACTCAAGATGATGTTATGATGTTTGGCATGATAATATGCTAACTAGATGTACTCAAATATGTCATTGAAAAAACCACGACAATATGGTCTAGAAAATGATGAAATGTCATATCTATCAAGGCCATGAATACTTTAGGAGAATTAGTCAAACTAAATGACATCAATACAAAACTGGGAAATCCATAACTACTCCTAAAAGCAGTTTGAGGTATGTAAGACGGTCTAACCCTAAAATTCATCTATCCTAACCACAAATAAATTTGGGAGAATATTTTATCACCTATCAACTAATAAAATAGATCATCAATGCATGGAAGAAGATACAAATTATTGACCATCAGCTTGTTCAATCTTCGATAGTCTACACAAAAGCATAAATATATGTCAAAATTCTTAGAAAAGTTAATTGGAGACCCCCAAGGAGATTTAATAGGCCATATAATACCCTTAGATTCCAGATCATCCAATTAAACATTCAACTCCTGAAGCACTGAAGGTTCCATTATGTATGGTGAGTTAGATACTAGCTCTAATCTAGAAAATATCCAAATCATGAACCCAATATCCCACTCAGGTGGCATGACATTGAAATTGTAAGGATATACATCCTGAAAACAATATACTATTATAGGGGATGAATCATACTACATTACACAATCATATAGTGAAATACCAGACATTTTAGCCATAAGAAAATCTAATCTACACTAAATTGGTCCCACACGACTAGCCTAGTGATTACACTCTCCCTAGTGAGAATAGTAACCTCTGTCTAGAGGTAAAAAGTTAACTCTTTTTTGGTAAGAATTGATATAATCCTGGTATATAACTAACTAATTCATACCATGAATCATGTTTAATCCAATCATTTAAAAAACTCTTTATTCCCAAAAGAAACTTTAAAAACCAATATCAATAAAAAATACCTTACAATGTTTGATATTAAATGAATGAACTCCCAATGGTGTGTCGATGATGAAAAAACCATCAACACAATACACATACAATCTCAAACCATTTAAAAAATGAGTGGAAAATAAGGAATGAAATGACCTGGTATAAAAAAACATGAAATGGTAGATTATATAAGAATCATACCTTTGATAGTAAACATTCTTGCATCCACAATAGCCAGAGTAGTCTATATAATGTGCAGCTGACTAACCCATCTATCCTAGGATCCATCCTGATTCCCCATAGTTATACCCTCTATCTAGTACTTCCATCCTTACATAAGGGTACCAAATTCCCTACCATGGATATAATGGCCTGTGGAATTCCAACTACCTATCTTCTGTGGCGATGTGGGTCCAATTCTAGACTATGGTACATGTCATGTTCCCCTAACATGAGTCTACTAATGAATTCCCTTAAAAACACATTAGGTGGACCAAAATACTATACGTGTGACACTACAAGGTGGGTTATGGACATTGAGTATTTTCTAAACCATCCTGCCAAACTAATAACATTTTAATGGAACACAGTCCTAAGATAACCATCCACTACCTTGGTTACTCTGACAAATTTTTACTTGGGAAAAAAATATCATAATCAGATTTATTTCCACTATAAGAAGAGATCATAGTTTTAATTGTTTCAATAGACTGGCCAATGCTTAGGTCCTTTCTCAAATTTCCTTCCTTGATGAGTGCCTGATTTATTATGTCTGAAAAACAAGCCAGATAGAACACATTCACCTATGAAATAATCTCATAGTGAATACCATCCAGAAAATGTATCACCCTAGAGATCTCATTAGAGACCTAATATGGTACAAATCACTATAAGTTGGTGAAATGTTCAGTGTAGTCCACTACTGACATCCCCTCTTATGTCAAGTGCTTGAACTCGCAATCCTTCTCATCCATAAACATATTAATATAGAAATGGATCAGGAAATTGGTTTCAAAGGACTTCTAGGATAACTCCTCTTAATGAGCATCCAAATCTAGATTGTCTGACAAATTCTTGGACGGTCCATAAATAATATAGGAAGTAATATATACCCTCTTATCTTTTGGTATATCAATATTCTTAATGATCTTCTAGACTAACTCAATACAGAACTCAACTTCCTGGGATCCTCCCTTTCTAGTGAACATAGGTAGATGTTACAACTAAAACCCTATTTTTTAGCTCATATATTAAAGGAATAGAGATAATATTATCTATTTACATGGATCTCATGAGACATAAGAAGATATTTCAAAGATGAACATCCATTTAATCTTCAATAGATATACGAAGATCTGGTTTAGCTATGTTTGGAGAACAAATTTTTCCACTCCCCTGACACTCAAGTCAAATATAATGAGTATTCATTTTTTATAGAAGGAGAACACACTCCTTAGAATATTGGATGAGCAATTTCAACCTAAACAGGTGACAACAACAGAAAACCACCAAAACATTGTCTCTCTAAAAATGGATTACAAGTGTTTTAGAATTGCATAATGGTTCATTTATTTCATTTCTTAAATATAACACGTATCTCATATCATAGTGGAATAAGAAATTATATATCACATTAAAATAAATATATCCCTATCGGGAACAATTCATTTAAATATATCTCTATTTTCTTATTATTATGAACTTATACTCATCTTGTGCCATATCGGTCGATGAGTACAAATATCAAGAACTAATAAAATCATAGAATAATAACCTCACACAATATGTGAATGACACAAGATGAAATAAGATCAACTGTAACAAGCACACAATCTAAACTGATATCCCATCCCTGGGCACAACATAAATTAAAATAGTTTGTTTGGTAATTAAAAAACTTGTAATATTGTTACAAGTATTGTAATTATTTTTAGTGGGATACACTGAAAAACATGTCACGTTGGATTATTATTTATAAATATCCAAAACATTAAATGATGTGTAATCCATTTACAAAACATGTATTTTTTTTATAGATTGTTTTTCATCCCATTTACCTAATAAACTATAAGATCCCCCTTTATGTATTTTTACCATATGAAGAACACATGGTAACACTTGACCCTTTAATATAGGTTCTCTATTAATTCACAAAAAATACTTGAGATTTATTTTTCTTTTCCAGAAAAGGATCTCTATATCTGAATAAGAATTGAACACTATGGCTCAAATAAAAAACTCAAAGCGTATTTACTTGAACGAAGATGTTATCTAACAATATAATTTCTTACCCACTGTCATTGTCTCTTTTTTACCCTATTGAAATTTCCTTTGTTGAGGAGTCATGGTGTTCCTAGAATCATCTTTCTACATTTGGTTCTATATATGGGTTTTATACTCTTGATATCACCCCCTTGATGTATATGATATATAAAAAACATGTGATTCATTTCTAACACCACAACATGGAGTACTATGAAATTAATACTATGGATTTCCCATTTTGTTATAGTTGTGACATGATCTATGTTGTGTTGTACAATACTTCTTGATATGGTCAAGTGAACCTCTATAAAAACTCCAATAATTACTATATGGTTGTTTAGAAAAATTAATTATTCCAAACTTTGGTTCTGAGATACTTCACCATATTATAATTCAGTTCCTCTATTCCTCTTATTCTGAACGTTTCAGTTCTCACCAACTCCCATGGAAATAAACAACATTACTGATTCTTGATTCCCAACAATAACCCTTTATACCACCATTTCTAGATTTACTATCACCTTGTTATATACAAATCAGTGTATATTAATTTCTATTGAATTTATAATCATATCCTCGACTAAGAAATGTATGGCTTAAATTATGAAATTATAGCTATTTCTAGTGACAATCGAGCTTTGTTCATAAAATTATCTTTATACTATATGAATGAGATATTCTATTACATGAAGATATATAAATTTATTTTTATAGTGATATGAAAGGTGTGAGGGTAGAATTTTTTTTGGAAATTCATTAAAATAATCACATGTAATTCATTGTTAAAATTTATTTATAACTACTAAATCTACTCATTTTACTATAGTGATGAAGAGTTTGGCCACTATTTCCCAGCACCGATAGTCAACGGTTTGATCACTAGAATCATGGTTTGAAAAAAAGAAAAATTGAATAATTTTCCTTGTAATCCCAATAACATCAATTAAAAATTACTAATCACCACCAAAATATATAATGAAAATAATCTATAATTATATATCCAATTTCATATAATGTCATGTATCCAACGATAAAATAAAAAATGAATCATATCATGATATTGACTATAATATTAGCTCCAAAAATGATTTATTAATGATATTCTCCATCACTGAATCCATCCAAGAAAAATTATAATCATATTTATATATAGGGTTGTAGTACATTTCATATCAATATGGTCTTTTTAATGACCTCTTTTCAAAATTCTGAGGAATCTTTATAATGAATTTGTGATGTAAGATAAACTCATAATGTACCAAATCCATATCAAATATCATCCGACATGGAAAAGATACACTCTCCCAATATGACTACAATTATAATAACAAATTTTCAAAGTAATATAGAAATAAGGTACCCCACAACCACTTCCCCAATAATATTCCTCTCTCATGCCCCAATGGTATATTCCATGTGAGTATATCTTTTCAATATACATTCCATCAAACACCATATCCAATAAAAAATCTATATAACACATACCTTAACATAACCATAACCATATATCCATAGATATAAACAAACATTATTGTATTAGAATATCAATTTCCACGTGTTTTAGATTGTCAATATCATTTAGTATATGAACATCATGAAATCCTCCACAAATACACAAAAACCGTAATATTTATTAAGATCCATTGCATAAATGAGCCAATATGTATATTATATAAAAACCATAATAAATATTAGATATTATGAATATATCAATCATCATCCATCACAAAATTTACTAGCCTAAAATGGAAAAGGGGGAAGAGGGTGTAGTTATCTACCTATTCCCTCACCAACTAAGATGTCTGGGAAAATAAAACAATAAAAAAATTGGCATCTCAATGGTTATATTTATTATGTGGTTAGCATAACAAATCATGGGGAAAATATTACGTATATTATATCATGTTACTGGACCAACCTCTGGTTTCATATAAATACCACACCGAGAATGCGTATAACCATTACCATACCACCATTTCTAGAACTAAAAACATCCTTACTACTCAAAAAATATCCCCACATTATAAAAAAAATACAAAAAACACATTAACATTTCACAATAAAATTATTTCATTTAAATTTTTTTAGGTTTATCATATTTCAAGAAACTTTGCATTTCTTATGCAATTAATTTTCCATATTTAACATTAAACAATTCACTAACTTTCACCCAATAATTTACATTATTAATAGTAAATTAACATCCATTTTATTCAAATTCAAATTATTACAATTTACATATACATTATTACTATCCTTATTTCTTACCACCACAAAATAATGGAAAAACGTGCATCCTCCTACACTTCTGGCCACAATGACTTCTACAAAAAAATGTTCCAATATCCACTACTAACACACAATTCCACTTAAATTCCATGTAATCATCTATACAAAAATTATAAACCATGTAATATCCCTCCACAACAACCACATCAACAAACACAAACACCCCATTCCGTATTGGGAAAAATAGTGTTACTTCAATTATGAAATATAATAAATCATAATGATACTAGGGGAAAAAATTTACTAAGTTAATAATTATCATATAAAGTGATACATGACTAAAAAATTAACATAAAAACTAGAATAAAATAACATCATCCAAAAAAATATAATAATATTTTTTCATTTTAATTACATGTGGAAAATACAAGAATCCTACCCAAAAATACCGATTTCCTGATGGATATATTATTAATATATTAAAATTATTATCGTTTTATTACTGGTGATTTAATTTATTTTTTAGAAAATGTACATTTATCCAAATTTTAATCAATACCCACATTATAAATGTAAAACATCATTAAGTAACATTTAGTATAGAAGAATCGTATAAAACACATGTGAAACATACATCCCTACCAATTTCATTTAGTTAATTACATTATCTTTATAGTTTTTATCTTTTACATCTATGTAAAATATAAATTCAATTACATAATTTTTTTTCACAAAATAATGTCGGAGATGTTTTGAATCACCTACCACAATAGAATATTTGACAATCCATGTTAAAGGACATGGAGTGTTAGATGATCATAATGTAATGATCATATAAGGAAAATTAAAAAATACCAAGATTATAATATCATACTTCAAATCTTGACCCAAGGCCACCAATAACAAAGTCGAACTGATGGAAAAACATATCTGATAAGAAGGATACACGGGGAACCCAAATAGAGTAAGAGAACCCGCCATTAGATCACAATGATTTTAATATATTAAATATTATGGACAACTCCATCCTAAAATAATTCATTTGTACCCAATGATAAACCTATACCCATCTCGGTTCATATAAAATAAATGGAATCTAAATGACTTACAGGTATTAAAATATTTATTAAAACAAATATTTTATGGAATCACAATGTGAAAGGTCATGGCTAGGGAATGATAAGGTAAAATCAAGAAATTATTTTCAAATCGTACTATGATATCAGTTATATACCCACTTTTAAAACATGATCAACACTCTTAATTTGATATTTTCATGATTGAACACAACATATTGAATATCATAATGATGCAACATCCAAATTCTAAAATATCATAGTGAGGGCCTTGAAACAAGACACAAAAAATGAAAAGTATAACTACACTTTGATAAAAAAAAGTATAGAGCCATAGAATCATCCTTAAGGTGAATTATGCCATGGGAGTTTTTGCCATGACACATTTTCCACATGCAAATTTTTTTACAAACTCCCTTTTCCCCTTTCATAGAATAGTCAAATATTTTAACTCCTTAAGAAAAATATATATTGGTAAAAGTTAAAACTCATAAAAATAATTATATAATCTCTTAAAAATTATATATGAATTAATAGGAATTCAAAATTTCATGACCAATACCCCTCACATCGTGACCAAATTCCACCTTGAAACAACGTGACACCAAAAATTCAATGCTGACACCACTATTCATGACATAAGAACCATTTCATGACAATAATGTTCATATAATGACACACTAAACATAATTACTAGCCTATATTATATTTATCCAATCGTAGTGTTGTAAACTAGAATGTAGAATATACTTTTTTCCTGCCTATCTTTCAAAGGAAAACAACCATGATCACACCATGGCACCTTATTTCAATTTAAAATCATATATTTATCTCCAAGACCCATCCTTATCAATCTATTAATACCCCGAAAAAATAATATATTTTTACTAGTATATGAATGGTCATTCCATTACATTATATTCTATTCAAATAATTCTCATCCTCTTGAATAAAAACACAATACTTATGGGAAATAAGAACTTCTAAACCTAGTAAATCCCCATGTAATACCTCTCAATAAGACACAACACCATTAAAGGGTAACAATAAAACACATTGAAAAATAATATCAATTAAAATAAAACTAATCAGTTATTATAATAAATAAAAAACTCAACTATATATATATATATGGATATCAAGAATACATTTATGTATCACTGTCCCAAGTATATTACTCAAAATCACTAAGACTCTGACAAACATGATAAAAATGAATGTAATTACCATATGGTAACTTATCCTAATGATCCTAATTCACATTGAAAATCACTATATACATCCAAACATACTTAAAATTAAACATCCATCAATAAATGACATTGTAAAAATCATTGGGATATTGATGGAATTATGAAACCTAGAAAGAATCTGGGATATTATCTATCAATGAGGGGAGAAATATATAATATGTAACCTCAAAAACATTATCCAGCACCTTAAAATGATATATAATTTGGGGATAAATATCACCTATTATAATCCTTAATTTCCATGTTGAGGGAAAAACCATAAAAATAAAATATCATTGGCATTAATATATTTTTTCACCTCCTCTATTAATCATCATAAAATATTTTGTTCTTTGATATAACATACATCAACTATAAAATCGTCTAAAAATTCTCTATCATGCTCCAAACCACATATTGTCCTAAGTAATTCGGACACACCATACTAAATCCAAAAATATATAGATAATTAACTGCATCCAAAAAAATATGAAAACTATATCTATGGTAATAGAATAGTTGTAGTTATTATTATAGAAAAGAATAATTAAAATATAGTCACATGACCCACCATCCACAAATTTCAAACACATGGGATCACAACATACCTTATAGTATATGGATTATTTTCTTTTCCATTCATCCATATAAAGAAAAAAGGTAGTGTAATAGTATATGTGAGATACAAAAGTATTCTAAAGACATCCACATTAATGACATGTTAAATGAGGATATTTATTCGATATGATAAAAATATTTAACCAATTAATATTCTCAATATCGACTATATGACACCCTACATAATCAACCATAGAGATCAACTTCTCGATCTATATTAAATGTCCATAATTTCTTACCTAGTCCATAATCACCCAAATAGCCTTGAATAATACATTATATAGATTAAAACCATTAAAAAAATCTATAAAGTTTCATTACACACCCATAATGGGATATAAAATTGTTTTACCAAACCATCAACAGCAAAATTAGATACCTTATCCTACATATCATAAAAATAATAAAGCATGTACTACACTATATACCATTTCCTCCTTGGCCAGGAGAACTAACTACTCATGAAACAAAATATATTAGATATACTAGGATTTATATCAAAGGGTGACAAATAGAACTCCCTGAGATCCATCCAAATAAAGTTCAATAAAATATATGGCCACCATAATTGTAACATCTTATAATTCTAATCCTCTATCCATACCTTAGGAGAAACACCATGAATGGCATGATATTATGTCACCTTTACCTTTGATTCTCCCTACTAAGACTCATTTTATTGTTCTAGAAAAGATGGTTTCCCAACATATGGTACATTAAACTTATACAACCAATACAAAATCCAAATTCAAAACTACAAGTTATTTTATCACTCTACATCATCTATAAACTCTTTATCAACATCTACTCTTAACTCCCTTTTCATCAAATGAGTAGATGGATTCCATTTTTCATGAGTGTAAGGGATAATGGAGTCATAGTTAGAAAACAATACATCCACCTGCATTAATAATTTTTAAAATAATATAAATAGAAACACCTCATAATATTTTCATATTTAAATTCCATGATGAATTCACCATAATGGTTATTCCACCATATCAATAAAGTAGACAACACTAAAACAAACTGAAGATAATTTTTGTGTAGTTAACCTAATTCATATGTTCCTGGTTAAATACAAATGAAATTCTCACCCTATACTATATAAAGACAAAACCTATAAAAAGATAGGATCCATCACAGAATATCTTGAACATAACTCATTCCTATATAAATCATTGAATAAGAACACCGATCAACTTCTCCGTTAAATAGATGAATGTTTATTTACCTATAAAATTACATACCAAATCCAAATACATCATCTTCATGGTTATAAATGGAGATATAATCCCTGAGATATTATTCCAGAATAAGAAATAATATATTTAATTATAATGGATACAATTTATCATTTTAATATTAATGGGATCTTTGTAATAAAAAACATTCTAAATATTAGATGGACTCCCTAGCAATTCTTATTATGAATCCATATTAATAATAAAATTAACCTCACTAATATAAACATGAATATAGAAAACCTCCCATAAATATGATAGTGTTAATGGGTATATAAAACATCACTAGGATTCTCACCATAATCCTCTTATGACATTGAGTAAATGCGAATTTCATCGTTGTACTTGACTAGGAACTAATATCAATAAACAAAAAAAGAGGTCATAAGTTACATGAAAATAGATTTTGTGTTAAGGAACCCCAAAGGAGAAACTATGAAAATGATGTTACCATAAATATACTTGAATGTAGTCTACCAGATATAATCTCCCTTCACCGTCATTTGATTTTATTCAGACCATAGATCCCCCATATAAAGCATGTCACCAAACATAAAAAAGATATATAAATATTCTATACTTGGAAAGGGATAAATATTATTTCACATACTTATACTATCAATATTCAATTTGAGTAGACACCATTTTAATATATATATTTTGAAATGGAGAGAAGAAACCACATTTTATTCATCAATAATTGTAATATAAATATAAAATTTTTAGTTAGTTACACTTAAAGAACATTTTATATTAATAGTTTTAAAGAGTAAAGAAAGAAATTAGTGAAAAGTTTCTTTTCATTATTTGTATAATATTCATTTTTGGAATAATAAGAATCATAATATTTTTTATTATTTCATTAAAACCTCCCACAAAATATTCTATATATGCTACTCTACATTAAATATCATTTGCAATTAATTTTCTAGTAATATGGGTGAAATTGAATGTTAAAAAGTGTTAGCTGAGAAACTATATATAGGATAATATATATCGTTATCTATCAATGAATAAGCATGTTTTAATTAATATGGAAGGAAATAATTGATAATCAAATAATTCCATATAACATAACACATGATCATGAAAGAATCCTTGATTGAAAATTTAAATAATCACATGGACCATAATAATTAAATTCAAGGTGATGGAATGAATAATGTTATACATATTGATCATTAAAATTAAGGACATAACCATGAAATTATCCTTTCCATCAATGTTACATCCAATACAACATTATTTTTAGTAAGGTTGAAACCAATGCATCATGCATTCAATTGGTTGGAATAAACCAAATACCCAAACCATTTTTATCATGATATATCCTCATAAATCTTGGGATATATAATATCATGACCTACCCATTATTTCATTATGATTACTGAATTCACCTGGTTAATGATATGGATAAAAATGAACTATTTAATAAAATTACATTACTAATTAGTAATCATATATATGGAGATATAAATATAAGGAATTAAAATATAATCCATTAAATAATTGAACATAACCTATATTAATAAATTAAGTTGATGGTCAATCAATATATAATCAAAATTCTTGAGATACCTATAGCCATCCTTATTGGAATAATAAGAATATCAATTTTTAATATTCCCCTTATGAATAAATGGAATAACATTCAATGTAAACATCATAAAAATGAAATAATATTGAGTAATGTTATATTGTTATAAATAATTATCATAATTATTTAATGTATATCAATAGAAGTTAGTTTTACTCAAAAAAAGAAATTAAAATTTGGGTATACATGGAGAAAATGTATTGAAAAGAAACAAATGCTTATAAAGGATAGAGATTTTATAATAAAAGTACATTTACAGATTATTTTAGTTCAATATAAAAAGGAAAATATTATAAATGTATTTTCATTATAATATATTTCAAATATAAACACAAAAAAGGAATTACATTATGATTATGAATCATCTCAATTATGTAAAATTATGATGCATACAACATTACAATAAAGGCAACATAGATTCAAAAGAATGTGTGGGGGATTCCATGACATTAATATATAATAAAATAAACTACAACCCTTATAATTGAATGAAATATGGTAGTAAATATACCATATAAGAGAAAATATATTTCACAATAACATATGTGTCCCACGTAATTAAAAATAGAGAATCTAATACTTAAAGATTAAAAAACATTCCCTCCAAAACCCTTTGAATAGTATTATATCACATTGAACAATAAATATATTTAATAATGAGATGACAATGATAAAAAAAATAAATGGGTGTAGTATACACAATATAAAGAATATAACATGATGTATAATATGAAATATATAATATGGGGTAAAAATTAGATAAAAAACCCTCATATGAATTTTTAACATCCACTGTCTTGATTGAAAATCTTTTATAAATGAAATATTAATGAAATATTTATGGGACATACTCATATATATTACCATTTATAAAAATAATTTAAAATTATTTTATCCATATGTATTTGTTATTGATTTTTTATTTTTAATATCAACTATTTTAATCTTGATCTTTCTTAGCAGGTTTAGTAATAGGAGGGTTTTACATCATTCTTCATCCAATTTTCAGCTTTACCAAATCATACATGGGACTATAATAGAAGTTGTGTGATTTTTTACCAAGATAAAATTTCATTCTACAAGAGTTATTTTTTTATTTTAGGGAAAATTGTAAACAATTATGTTTTTGGGATTATGAAAAAATAAAATGTTGATGGGGGCATGAAACCCTAGGAGATGTCAGATATTCTGACCCCCCAAATCCACTAGAGGAGAGGAGGGTGGAGATTTACCCATGGCTTCTTCGGAGGCAAGGACATGATCTGTCTCTATGTACTCATGCCTAGATTTACTTACAATTTTTTAGTGATTTCGATTAGCTAAAAATGTTTTACATCTTCGTAGAGATTAACCTCAATTCCTTCTTTCAATATCTGAGTTCTCAACAACCATGACCCTTATGGACTTAAATATAGTGGATTGATTCAAGACTTGAAATATATCAGTGGATTAATTTGATAGATTTTCCTTCGACTCATGGGGATGTAGGATCCCAAAATTGTTGGCCTTCTTGATAGATGCTATATTAAGATTCACACTACTTTATCAAAGGATTTTATACTTTCTTTGACTAGAGATCTATGTAGATTTAATTTATTCCATTTCCAACTACTTTGTTGGTCCTATGATTTTCATATAAAGAAGGATACTCTTTCCATAGTGACATGGGTATGTTTCCATGAACTCCCATTACATTTTAAAAATCCGTATATCATAATTTTTCTAGGAATATTGGTCAGCCGATATCTATGCTGGGAAAGAAGAAAAAAATGATTTTCCACCCGATTTGTTCTTGTATTTGTATTGATGTATATGTGTCGAAGCCTCCTGTGAAGTGGGTCATGGATCAAGGAAGGACAATCGTTTAGATGAAAACAGGAAGTGGTATTGGAATCTTGGATGTATTAATATCTTTATTAAGGACCTATAGGTTATCTCACCTCAGTGTGTAGACGAGTTTGTAATTACAATCAAGGGATACTTGAGTTGAGGATAAACAAGATGAGTTTTATAGAAACTTACAACAATCTACGAGTGTTCCAGACATGATATGGTGATCAGATACTCAGTGGTCTATTTTATAAGGATTTAAGATTCACGTATTTTAATCTAAATATCACTGGAATTATCAAATGATAGAGGTCTGATCTTGGTGAACCAAATTCAAATGCACCAGCCTCTGAAAGGGTAGTTGGAACTATGGGAGAGGGTGTTGCTTCTCTATTAAAACCAAGATCCAATGTATGGGTTGTGAAACCTCACAAGGATCATAATCATGAAATAATGATATAAATGGTATGGGGATGTGGGGGAACATGGTATTGAATCCTTGAGCATCAGGATATATCATCAATCTCATACCGAGGTTGTGAATCAAAGTAGCTATCCTTACCATGAGGTGGTGGTTATAGAGATAGTTTAGGGAAGAAGATGTCATATTGTTCATAACTCTTCATAGTAATATACTCCAACTCATCTCGGGCATTGAAGGATTGAAACAAACAAGAGATGTCAAAGGTATAATTGATATATAATAAAAATTTGTAACCATTTTTAAGGATTTGATACTAAGGAGTTAATTCATGGACAAGGATGGCCCCAAAGGAGGAGAATGGCATTCAAGGGAAGGGAATATATGGGGCAATGTCTGATGAGGTAATTAACAGTTACATATTAAAGGACAATGCATGATGAATTCATAAAAATGGATTGTACAACCCAAGGAAGAATAAGGAGAAGTAAACTAACAAATATTGAAAGTGTTTCATTTTAAATAATGTAATTAAAAGAAAAGGGAGTAAGTACAACTCATATCAAATGAACCCAGTGGGCATAATGTCATTTAAAAAATAAAACCAAAAGACATGGATTGCATACTTACTAGCATTGATGATATAAAGGGGAACTCTAGGGTAGAAAATCCTAACTTCGGCGAGGGAATGTTAGTAAAGGTTATGTGAGGAATGATTGGTCCATAGTGGAAGACAGGTTCAAAGGATGTCAATAACAATAAAAAAACTAGAAATTATTGTCCACTCAGAGGAAGAAATGGTGGAGGTGTTTCTTTTGATCAATGATACAACATAAGAGGATGATAGGATGGTGGGAGGGAAAATTCTTGTGTATACCAATTTTGATAAGAGTTTATGGAATGAAATAATGAACTTATTCTAAAAAGGGGATTCTATATAGGGTAGATAAATAAAGAGGAGTACATTCAATCTTGGGAGAATATGGATAATTGATTTGAAGAACTTATAAATGATGACCAAGAAAAATAGCTTAACACTCTCCCCTGGAAACACTTTAGGGAGAATGTTTCCAATAGGATAAAGATTATTTTAAATGATTTTGTTATTTCAAATAATTTTTGTCTTCCCAGGTGAACTTATGTGTTTTAACATTTTTCCTTAATATTGTTTTGATAATAACAATGACAAATGAACACTGGTGGAAATCCTATTTTGGGTATTTAAATGAAAACAAATGGATTTTACATCAATAAATTAAACAAATCCATTTTGGTTAATGATTATAATTAAATGAATTTATTATATATGCAATCAAATATTTATCTTTCATCTTATGTGGTTTCTAGAGAAGATATAAGAATAAATCCAACTTTATACTTGAAAATAGTATTTTTTCTAAAAAGATGTTTGGTCACCATTTCACTCTTATTTTAAAACTAAAATTGACACCTCATTATAAAATTTATTTGAAAAAATAATATTAATTTTTGAAATCATCAGGTTAAAATTATCATATAGTGGAATTCTGAAAATTTTGAACAAAATATTATATTTTATTAATAGTAAAAAGTGCTAGTTTTTATTAAAAATTACCATTTAGTTTGTTATTTTAAAAACATTAAATTTGTTTTAATATGGTATTAAAATCAAAATTAGTTCAATTAAATATCTATTAATCCAATTATATGACAACATTTTCCCGTATCCCCAACTATTTTCATAAAATGATAATGGTCAAAAATGAACAAAACAATATACACCACCAATTAGATGGGCATATTTTCACATTATATCTTGTTGTATTGATAATGGATAATTTCTAACCTTTACTCATGAGAAAAATGTGAGTACACCTTTTTCTTTTCAAAAAATTACAGGTGTACTACTCAACACACTTATAAATGTCCCGCTACTATCCTCTACACTTCAAACTAAAAAACCCATTGGTTGGTGAAATTATTATTAAAATTACTTATTAACATCCATCATTTCATTCTAGAATCATTATTTTGGACAGAAATACAACATATGATGACTTTGGATGATGTCTAAAACATGTTGTCCGAAGAGGAGTTAAATCCCATAATCAATAATCTTATTTTATTTCTTCATTGACATCATTAAATAATTATTAAACCATGAAAATATAATATCATTAGTTTCATCCATATAAATATATATTTTAATGTTAATGGGATAACCTAAGTCATTAACCTCTTCATTTAAATAGGTTACAGAATAATCAATTGTGTGTACAATAGAATACCGCCTTGCAAAATAATGATAAATGTTTTCCATTACCACATATCATAAGTGTAAGTTATGGTGGATTTATTTTTTATATATTATATTTATGATATTATTATTATTCTGTAATAATGATATCACAAGTCACTTTTTACTCTTAATTTTGTGTGAATATGAAAATGTTGTTCATGAGTACGGTAGACCAACACCACGTGAAACAATGTGATTCGTTCTCTCTTTACATGGAATGTAATAAAGATGATTTTATTGAAAATATGTGATATATATGACATGAAACTATATTTTTAATGGTAATATATTTTTTAAAATTATTTATTATATTCATTTGGAAAACGTTATATAACATTCATGCATATGTATGACCTACAATCTTCATGAAATTTGTATTTGATTTTCCAACTCAAAACCATATATATTACTATAAATACATGTATTCTGAATGTATAATAGATTCAAATATTGGTTAAAATTATTTATATTATGGAACCATAGTAAATTTATGTTGACCAAAAATAAAAAATTATAACATACATGAAAAACATAGAAATTATTGTCTAAAACGTGAATTTCAGATGGAATTGTTAATAAACTAGTAATAAAAGGTCGTATATAAATCATATATGGTTATATATATATAATATTCCTTTTATTATATTTTTATAATGTATTAGTATTTATTATAAATGATTTTTAAATTTGTATAAAGTAAATTGATACTTAAGGTAAGGAATTTCTAGTATCTCTTTTATTTTTGAGAGACTTACGGAAATTCACCATTCATTTATTTTGTATGGTGTATATATTACACAATTAACAACTTATATAATATATAACCATATTTTCATGATATTTAGTTTTTTCATTCTTTATTCTTTATTTGGGCTTATGATCCAAAATATTACTAGTGAGGTAATGAATTTCTGTCTCACAATTTACTTTTGCGATACACATTCCATATTCACAAACTATATATTTTATGTGGTATATATAATACCCATGAATGTATTTTCGAAATTTTCTCATGAATATTTTTAGGATTTACATATCCACTTGAGGATATCACTTTTATTGGGTTTAAAATTAAAAATATACCAATATGGTAATGGATTTTTCTCTCAATAATCCTTTCTTGAGTGATAAGTTATGGTATGCACCTATCTTATTCTATGACAGGTATATATAGCCACATTGAAATGTAATATAATTTATTTATTTATTATCATGATATTTAATTTTTCTTTAAATTTTATTATTTCATGGAGATTACAATTCAATTTTATTAAAGTTGTAATGATTTTATGATCAAATGTCATCATTTTTGAAGATAGTTTTTTATTATGTTTCTAGAGATAAAATCTTATTATCCATATATCAAGAAACTAATTTATTTTATTATATTATCGTTATGTTATGAGAATAAATTTTCTCCTTTAATTTCAACTATTTTAATACTGAAGAGGTCGAAAGTAATTTTTTATGAAAAATCATCTTTATATCTCTCTTAATCCAAAAACCAATATTATTCTAAAAACATGTTCTATAAAAATGTCTAGAAAAATGTTTTTATAATTATTAAATTTATTTATTAAGTAAAATTTTACCCATTTGTGAATTTTTAAATATTTTTTTAAAGTAATCATCGTGTCATTTTCTAAAAAATTTCAATTTTGGCATTTATCAAAAATGTGAATGGAATATATATTTTGACATGTTAGACATGAATGGAACTTATATAATCCAAGACCATTATTTTAATTTAATTTTCCATTATATTTTTTCATGTTTATTTTCAATGAAAATTATTTTTCTAATGTCTCATGGTTTAATTTTATTTCAAAGTGTCAAGGATATTTTCCTCATGAAATGTTTTAACTGTTTCTAAAGAATCCATAATATGTTTCCATGATTATTTAAAAAAAGGAATTTTAAAATTTTTTATGTTTTAAAATTTTATTTTATATTTAAAAAGGGTATTTTACTCTTGAATCATTTTTAAAAAATATTAATTGTCTTTTATAATTTTTTAATTCTATTTTCAATGAAAACGATTTCGAATATATTTTAGTGTTTTTTTGTTCTAAAAATTTATTTTCAAATGAATGTTATTTTCATTAAGAAATGTTTTAAATAATATTTAAAAATAATATTCCATATATGATGAAATGCTCTGATGATACTTATTATTTAATTAGTATATTGTCCAAGGATAACATTATTATTATTTCTCTGGGTGGTTTTCATTTGTCTTGAAAAAATGATAATTAAACCCATTTCTCTTATATGGGTTATAAAATGAAAATTTTATTAAGAAAAACCATTATTTTCATGGGTTTTTATATAAATAAATTATTAAATGATAATTAAACCAATAAATTTTACAGAGGTAATGACATGTTAAATTGTTTATGAGGCCCATTTGATTTTAAGGGTTATAATATGATAATTGTTTTATGATCTTGTGGTAGAAATATGTATGATTTTTATTATGTGATGGGTGATACCTATATATAACTCAAATAAATTGGTTAATTATTTATATATCTTGAGATAAATAGAACTGTAATGGGGAGTGAACCGTGTTCTGTTAGGGACTTTATCTTCTATGATGGAATTGGGAATGAAATTTGACTACTATGATGGTTTAGGGAGTAAACCCATTCTACTATGATAGCCTTGGATTAATAATTGAATACTATAGAATGTAATTTAAATTATTATGTGTATGAAACAATTTTATATATTATTACAATTTTATTACCTTTTGAATCATGGTATTTATTCTCTTTATGATCAATGCCTTATAAACCACCAATCCATATTCCATGACTCATGATTATTTTCCTATGCAGGGAATGATTTTAAAATGTTAGGATAATATCATTATACCCTTATTATCATGATATAATTACTTAAATCCCTTTATTACTTTCACTATGCATCTGAGATCACCCTTTGTTTAGTTTCCTTTACCCCGATTATGAAGAAAAGATTTATGTATGGTATGAATGTGAAGAGTACTAAAATGGATGATATTTGTGGGATATGTTAATGATATTTTACCAAATTATAATATTGTATACCTATTATTCAAGTGAACTATACCTTTATGAACATCATGCACGTGTTTGTATAATATAATGTAAAATCATCTTAAAATATGTAACATTTCATTATGAGAAGACTGGGTGATTACAATTGGTATCATAGGAAAATTTTATTTAACCATTGAAAACTAGGATATTAAAACATTATTGATATCTCTATTTATACTGACTAAGAAATGTATAATTATGATTCATATTATTGGAAAATGTTTTGGAATTTTGGTTTAGGAGAGTGACTGGCTTCCAAGAAATTACATCCCTATATATATAATAAAATTGTATGTTTCTCTTATAGTGGGGTAACTAGGGGTGATATGTTTAAAAGGGAGCATTGAGATTGACTTGATCATCACTAGGTTTTTTGAAACATGCACTGCAACACAACTGGGATTTCACTCCTAGGGGATATGATTTGGAAATTCACAAACACTTTACAAACTGTTATGAAGGACTTGAATAATGACCATGAATGAAATAGGTAAAGCCGAAATTTTCATAGATTAAAAGCATTGTGTCCTAATTTAGAAATCCTATAAAGTAATTTTCAGGATTTTTTGGTTCCTTACAATAATTCTTGTATCTCACACTAATATTTTTGGTCCTAGTCAACAGATGGAACGATAAAGAACTAGGATAATGTTGAATGTGATAATTAATGAGTTCATGTGAAACCAAATGGGATCATAATTATAGTGAATGATATTGTAATTATGAATAATCAATTATCATTATATATTATTAAATTTTTTTACTTTAACCAACTCTCAAAACTAAATAAATAAGGGAATGATAGGTTTCACTAAGAGTTTAGGTGGTGGAGATCATAGAGGATCAAAGATTAATTTTCTTATATGTAGAGAAAGTTTAAAAAAGCACCTAAGTTGTTGTATTAGAGGAACCAAAAGATCTATTAAGTGTAAAAAAGGAGAACACAAAGAATGTAATTATAGAGTAAAAAAGAATGTTTAATTTAATGAAATGGATGACAATAAAAGTCATCCTATGATATCATTGATAGTTGATTATTTGAAATTTGGAAATTATTATAATTATGTAAATCATTATCCTCAGAGGAAAGATCATGAATATAATCATAATGTTTATACTGCTGATTTTAAGGAGACTAAAAATAAAATATTAATGGTTTGGTATATTCTAACAGTGATTTTTATGTTAAAGGTGAGAAGCATGATTAAATTTAGGTTTATGAATCTTAATAAGTAATTAATATTTCTCTTTATAGAAAAGATATATTAAGGAATAAGATGATGATGACTAGTTTCTGGTTTGAGATGGAAGCGGGATGATTTATGTGTTTATATATTGGAATTCAAGGATTATTTTATATGAATCATAAAATATATAATGAGTTTTCATTATAAAATTCTCATTAAGGATTCTAACAAATATGTTGAATGGTGATGATGACCTGAAAAAGTGGTTTAAAAGTAATGTGATATTTTGATTAGGGGAATATATATGTAATATATTTCTGAAGTTGAGAAAATCATGTTTAGTTGGTAAAAAGAGATAAATTATATATACAAAGAAAATAGAATAATCTTGATGACCGTGAAACTGATTAATGATTTGTTGAAAAATTGGTTTATGTTATATTTGATGTAGTTTACATTATTCTTGGACTTATAGAATACATTCAATAATCATTGGTTTTATACAAGGAATTAAGAAGTATGTATGTTATCATTATGATTTTTCTAGTAATTATTGGTATTCCCAGGATTCAAGAAAATATATGAATAAGGTATTCACATATTTGGTAGATCAAAATCAAGAACTATATTATGATTATTGAGGTATTAATGTTATTTTTATTTTGAGACATTTAGTGACCAAATTTAAAACTATTTAATTCTAGAAGGGTTAGAAGTTCAAAAATTGATGGAATGGTTTGAGTGAAACATATGATCTATTTTTAGAGATTAATTTATTATTTAATTATATAGAGATTTTTCCATAACTTATGATAAACATTTTTTTATAACTAGAGATAGATGCATTGAATTTTCATTCTATTGTGGATCTTGATATTAATTTTTTTCTTTTGGCATAATAACATCATCTTTATTTCTTGGAGTAAGAGGCGAAGGAGAAATTTATTAAAACACAACCAAAGGATGAAATTCATTTTTTAATAAAAAGTAATATTAATACCTATGTATATTTATCCCTTTGAAATTATTAATATTATCATTATGAAGTCCTATCAATTTTAACATCTGCTAAACCTTTCTCAGGGTCAATATTTGATCCATGTATCTCTTCTATGAAAGTACATACTTGAATAATCAAATATGATAAACTTATAGGTTGTACATTTGGATCATGATATTTTTTTGTGGAACAATAGGTTGATTTTTTTGATCGAATATACAATTCTCTACAAAATGAGACCACTTACTAGGTTAGTGTTTTGTGGTGAAACCACCAACATGAGAAAGCTATATGGAAACCTAAACATGTAATGAGGTAAAATTATCCTCAATTTATAGTACAAAAATAATTATTTTGTAAGGAAAAGTCATTTTAATGGGTGGGGGTAAAATGTAATACCATGATATTCTGTGATTTTTTTAAAATAAATTTTTTCTTTTCAATATTTTTCATTACATGCAACACTGATTTTAAACGAAACATGACATACTATGAAGTTATTATTATTTTATATGATAAATATCATATAGTAATTATAATGGTGGTTATGAATAGGATTAAAACAATTATGAAAATATAAGGTTTACACATTTATGTAAAACTAATTCTTTAGTGACCAATTAATTATAAATGAAAATAAAAAGTATTTCAAAACATGGGAAATATTTTTTTGACATTAGATTTTATGCTAAAAAAATTTATTTATCTCAATAAACTAAGGAAACCAATTTTTTTAAATTGGTTAAATGAAATGTATATATTATATATTCAATAATTTTTTTAACAATCTTCTTATGTGTTTTCTAGAAAAGTGATAAGAATAAATCCAATTATATGCTAACTAGCTTTATTTTTCTAAAAATAATTTTTATCTACTTTTGAAAAGATATTATAAAAATAAATTTGGAAAAATTTTGAAATTTTATTTTTGGAAAAAATATTAATTTTTAAATAATCGTGTCAAAATTACATTTCGGTAATTTTTTTGGGAATATTCTGAGATAATAGAATTATTGATAAATAGTGAAGAAGACTTGTTTTTATTAAAAATTTCATTTCATTTCTATATTTTAAGATCATATAATTTAATTTAAATTGGATTTTAAAATAAAAATTATTAAAATATAAATCTATTAATCCAATTTTTGTTTTCGGAATATTATTTATATTTAATTTTGATATAAAAACGATTCCTAATTTTGAACATTTTAAATTTGAAAACCCACTTTTTCATCTCATTTATAGGATAAATTTTAAATTAAAATTTCACAATTCTATGAAAATAAATTTTCAAAATTTAATTATGATTTTTAATCAGTATAATTTATATTATCTTATATGGTAAATTTTTTACCATTATGAATAGAAATAACTAGTTTCCATAGTGAAGGTAAAAATGAAATTATTGGGGGTTAAACTAAAAATATACAGTTCAAAAATGAACCAAATCTTATCCAATATCTATTTATTGAACATATTTAATCATTTTGTATTCTAGGATTTTGAATGTTCAATTTCATATCCCTTTTTCCTGAGAAAAACGTGGGTACACATATTCTTTTTGAAAACATTACAAGTGTGCCACTCTCTTTATTTATAAAAGTTCACCCTCCGTTATCCTCATCACACATATCAAGCCAATTTTCCCAACCATTACACAACAAAATAACTTCCTTAATTCCCAATTTCCATCATAGGTGACTTATTGTTTTTTCAAAAATCCAACCTAAGAATTAATTTGGTTCCAACTAAAACAAGTTGTCCAAAGAAGAGGTAACATCCAAAATCAAGTGTTTTATTTTATTTTCTTCCACCACAGTCAATAATAATTAAACCATAATGATATAATAATATTATTATATTCCATATAAATATATATTATTTTGTTAATTTAAAAATCTAAATCTTTTTCCTCTTCAATAAAATGGGTTACAAAATCAACATTCTTGTGTACGACAAACTATCACCTCCTGAACCAATACTTTTTGTTTTCTATCACCACCTCTCATTGATAGATATAATGATGTATTTATTGTTTTTATATATTATATTTATGATAATATTATTCTTTTTGAATCAAGATATCACATATTACATGTAAATACCCACTTATTCTCACTGGCTTGAGAATGAAATGAATAATAACTAGACCTTAAGGGACATCCTGAAGACACCAAAGCATAAATAAATTCCAAAGGGATTCAAATGAATGTGGGTCAAGATTTACACTTTTATAAAAAAATGATTAACTCAAAAACCCATAACAAAACAAATCACAATATGAGTCATGAACAAATTAAAGACAACTCAACTAGTCTATTCATATCAAACCACTAAAAATCTCTTAACAATATAAGACCAACACTATCAAAGTCAATTGTGGGAAAACAACTAAAGTGTCCATGAATATCATATAAATCCATGCTCCACAATCCCCAAGATCCAAAATCACTGAACAACCGAAGTATCATGAGGTGGTTCTAAATACATGTGATACAATACCTTTTCCCATGTCCTTGAGGATAGCATCTGAAAAAGCAGCATAGTGCCAATGTAGGGGTGAATATAAAACTCATTAGGATTCCCCAATGAATTCCCTACTCACTCCACTAGGATAGAAAAGTTAGTAACATTTATATTAAATAGTTTATATAAAAAAATTTCCCAAAACAGATTATAACGAAATATAAACATGTTCTTAATCCATTTATAACCAAATGTAAACAAGTACTATCTTAACCCATTTTCGAGAAAGGCTAAATTTCAAAAAAAGAAACGAAATCAATCTTTAAAACAATTTCTCTATATTATTTCGGCATAACCATTCAATTTTCAACCACACACACATACATACATGCCTTCTTGAATGTTCCATACTCATGACAAGTCTCTCATCCAATTACCATCTGTCCTACTAACACATGCCCCTGATATGGTGTCACACACCTTGTACCCCAATGATACACATCCTTAATTCTACGGATCATCAAACATGAACTCACACAACCCCCCAATGTATGCCAAAACCATTCTAAATATCCATTTCAAACCATTTAAAATAACCATTAATTTATTGAAAACTACTTAACAAACCAATTACAATCAATCAACCCATTTGAATAAATTCATTCTATTTGTTGAGACCCATTAATAAAATCTAATTAAAAAATCCAAGAAAAATCCCCTTTAAAATCATTATTTTTAAATCATTAATCAAAGCACATTATTGAAGGATTCCAATTTTCCAGATTTCAACAATTTACCAAACTGCCACTAAAGAGGTTTTCTAAATATTTCTAAACAGGCTATTCACAATTAAATCAACACAATACCTTCAATTTTAAACTATTTAAAATATTTCTACCAAGAAGAGTTGTGAGTAATTCCACCTAACATGAATTTTTTGACAAAAACTGACAATGGATGAAGAACACTCACACAATAAGGTTGATTCTCCATGAAAACACCTTAGATAACTTATCCTAACAACAAAAAGAAAAAATATCATCATATTGGTAATACAAAAAATTTTCTCTACCCATAATGGGAATATATTTGTGAACTCGAGAGGAGAGGATAAGTAGATCTAAGTAGATCTAATAAAATGTGACAATAATAGTGAAGAACGACACGTACTGCAAGAATCGAGGTTGAAAATTCCAAGGGAGGGCTCTATATTGGTTCCCAAAAACATGAGAGAGGTTATCCAACCTTTGATGGAGAGAAATCATGAATTAGTGGTGCATAAAAGAAAAAAAGAGAAATTTCTGTCAAAACGAGTGAGATCTTATTTTTAAAGATTTAGATTTTACATTACGCAAGGTTAGAAAAACTATGCACTAACCATGAATTAGTTACTACCTCATAGATCACACCTCAGGGTCTCATTGCATGGTCTCCCTAACCACGTGCACACTGAGCTGAATCTACTATCTAGAATCTGGATCATTACATGGTTTAGAAAAAATGTGGGCTGCTAGTGCACATCTCCTTTGGACCCCCAAAACTTATTGAATATTCTTCCAAATCTACCATCCTTCACCATTAAACATTATAAACATAACATGAATAAAGTAAGGGTTATATAACAAAAACATGGGTCACTAAATTCTCCCCACCATTGGCCTTTCCATCCTCAGAATGTAGAAAACCCTCACTGCCCTAAAAGAGTTTCGTCCATTGGTATCTCATTTCGTTACTTTTTTTCCAAGTCTCTTCATGAATATGACTATGTTTCTATAGAACCCACAAGAGGATGATTCATTTTTTGAGGAATGGATTTATTTTTCTTATCCAAAATCTTCACCAGGATATGTACCAATGAATCATATAACTCTAGTCAATGTGATCCCATAAAATCATATGGTCAGAATTAGGATGATACTCTTTCTACTGAGATACATAGAACATGTTGTGCACCGAACTAAACTATGGTGGAAAAGAGAACCAATATTCCACCTCTCTATCCAATTCTAGTATCTCAAAAGTGATGTTATATCGAGTCGGTAACTTGCCCTGATTCCCAAAATGATGATGTATGAGACATGGAGAGATCCTAAAGAACACATGATCATTCACCGAGAATAAAAAAAATACTTTAACGATGATCTGCATAAGATTTATGATAACTATGCACTGTCTCCATCATCTTTATCATCAACTAAATCTTCTCCATTATTTATTGGAAAAGTTTGGGCCCAACTCGTGATTCCTTGCTTGTTTCCACCCAACATAGTTGATAATGACAATGATGCCAATACGATTCTTAAGATGGATCCATAAGTATCGAGGCTGGATAACTGCTATTATATGGGAAGTCCACTAAAGTTAAGTTCTCTTTCCAGGGGCTAGAAAAGTTTAGTATAAAATACCACAACATGTCTTACTTTTTTCCATATCATTCTTTCGGATTTCCCATCCATTTAAAGATGATACGTCGTACTCACTATCAACTGAGTCCCAAGGTCATTTATAATTATTTCCAGAAATGAAATGTGAACTTTAGATATCTATCTGAGACAATTGAATCTGGTATTCCATTTCTCTTTACCACTTTTGTAGATATAGATTTTGGATAGATTCTCCATAGTATGAGTTTTATGAATAGGGATTAAATGGGATCACTTCGTAAGAAGATCCACTATCACCCATATGACATCATGTTTCCGAACTGTTCCTGGGAGTCCTATAACAAAATCCATCGCTATCTGCTCCCATTTCCAAACTGGAGTACGTAAAGAATATAACATACCATTTGGTCATTGATGTTATTCCTTAATATTATGAAATGTTAGTCTCCTTAAAATGTACTCATCCACTTTCTGCTTCATGCTACTCCATCAAAACTGTTCCTTAAATGCCTTATACCTCTTTTTTATACCTGGATGTAAAACCCATCTAGAATAGTGGTAAACATGAAGAAGTTGTTTCTAAAAATTCATAGGTACAACCATATTTCCTATGAACAACAACACTGAACTCTCATTGAGTTTATAGCCCTCTATGGTCTCCCCACCATTGAGTTTTGAACTCATAACTAGGCATTCTTAATCTGATTTTTGTTCCGCTTTAACAATAATTACCAAATCTGGAACCAAAAAAATTGAAAATAAATCCAAAATACCACCTTCATCTTCGCATTACACATACATGTTGGATATGATAGACATAAATTTCCACTCATCTAAACCATCCTTCGCCAGCTACGCATATGAATTTCTGCTTTATGTATCAGCCAACGAATTGCCTTTTCCTAGTGTATACATTACTTCAAATTCAAACATCTGGACATACTCCATCCATATCATTTTCCTCATGTTAAAAATTGTATTGTGAGAAAATATGATTCAATATTTTATTGTATGTGAACATAATAAATTACCCTCCAAATATATAGTTTCTCCAAGTATTCAAAGAATGGAAAACCATATCTAACTCCAAGTCATGTGTTGGGTAATTATTATCAAGCACTCTCAACTACCATGAACAATAATAAACCACAAGTTATCCATGCATGAGAACACATCCCAACCCAGATCCCAGTGCATTACATTACACCACATACACATTTCTTGATCCTAGAAAAAGCAATATAGGTACTAATTTAAGATTAAAAATTACAGATTGGGAAGATATCTATAATTCCTCAGTCTCTTGTAATGGAACAATATTCTTTGTCAAAACTGTCATTGGTGGGGCTGGTTGTGGGAATTCATGCACAAAGCATCAATAATGACCATATTGACCAATAAAAAATCATATCTCAATGACATTATTTGGGGTTTTCCAAGAGATATCAACATATATCTTTTCTTGATCCACATAAACACATATTTCAGAAATTACATGGTTGAAAAAGCACATTTATTGTATACAAAAATCACATTTTTATAGTTTTAAATATAAATGATTGTCTCTCCCGATTTCCAAAATAATTACCAAGTTTTCATCATTCTCATCCTTTTTCCTTGAATAAACCAATATTTCATCCATAAAGAACTCAACAAAAGAATCGAGATATCAAAAAAAAATATTTGATTCATTAATTCCATAAATACTTCTGGTGCATTCATAAGACTGAAAGGGAATTAATACATATTCATAGTGGCTATATCTACTTTTGAAACCTGATTTTGGATTATCATAAATAAAAACTCTCAATTTATGATATCCTAATCGCAAGTCAATTTTTGAGAACTACTAGGTTCCCTTAAATTGATCAAATAGATCATTAATGTCTAGAAGTGAATGTTGATTCTTTGTCATATCTTGGAAAATCTTACAATAATCCCCACACATCCCTAGAGTTATATCTGTTTTCTATACAAACAAGACTAGTGCTTCCCACATTGACGTACATGGATGAATGAAACCATTTCTTTCCAGCTAATCCAATTCCTATTTCATCTCCCTTAATTCAATTTGTGCCATCCTATAAGATGGAAAGAAAATATGACTAGTCCCTAGAAGGAGATAAATCATAAAATCCACTTCCCTTATAGGTGGTAACCCTAATAATTTAATTCAATGCACATATGTAAATTGATCCACAACTAATAAAAAAGTGTTATCCTTGATCTCTTCCATCGATGCTAATTTCAACGTCGCTAACTGATACGATATCATTCCGACTGCGGGTGCCAACCCGCTCATTTCACCCATCTTTACAACCCTTTTCCTAGGAAGAGATGCTCTAAAACATCTCTAGTTATAAAACTAACCATTCAACTATATAAGTCTATCTGAGACTTGAAAATTTTCAACTAATCCAAACCTATGAATATATAAATGAAATCTATCTCCAACACTGAGAAGTACCATTTCATCTGAGCTACATCAATAGTTATAGAACAATATCTGCAAAAGAAGGCTTTATATTCACTTTCCTAGAGAAGAGTATGATGGTTTATCACATAGGGCATCATAACATGTTTAAACCGAGAAAATAAATTACATGAGAATAAATTAATGAATGAGATGCACCAGTATCAAACAACACTTGCATAATGGTAGAATTAAATAGAATTGTACCTTCCAGCATAGATGGTCCAGCTAGATCGTAAACAATCATCTTCTCAGTTCCATACAATTGCTTTATCAATACACTATTCTCCTTGTTTCCCTATTGTGATTTACCTTTCTGAGGATTCATGGTGTTCTTAGAATCACCTTGGCTAGCTCTGCTCTACTGATGAGACTGATTCTACAGGACACATCCTATCGAAGAATATGACGCTTGCGACATGCGAGAAGTGTCTCGAGCACCTAATATCATAGCACTACAACAATAATATTGATGATGTACCATATTAATGAAGTTATTGAATGATATACGTTGTTTTGTACAATCTCTATTTACATATTCAAGAAAACCACATTGGAAACAACTCTTTTTTCTCTTGGGTAATGGAGGAAGGTTCACTGATCCCGCCATCAAATTTTGTATCCTGCTCCCATCCTGGAAATATGTGTCCCTCTTCCTCTTTATCCCAAAATTAGTGCTTCAACATTTATTGTATTTATCATCATACATCCTCCACCAACAGATCCTGAGTTATCAAGATCAACTATTTTATCTCTATTCACTATATCTGTAAAATCCATAATACAGAGCACCAAAATAATCGATTGAATATATTGACATAGCCCTGATTTGAAGATGCATTCAATTAGGGAAGCACTAGATGAAACCTCTGGATCCAAGCTCAATAAATGAAACAATTTATCCACATATTCTTTGATAGAGATATTTTACTACTTCAGGCTGAAGAAGTCTATCATTCATTGGATCATAAACATGTGAGGATTTAATTTTTTGTTCAACAATTCTTCAATATCCTCCCAACTAAGACTGTGATCGAGTTTAGCTTGCACTGCCAAAATCCACTACTAGCATGAGAGATCCTCGAGCATATTAGTATTCATATATAATTTCATCTCTGATGTTGTGCAAATCATATTTAATATATAATTCATCTTATACATCCACACCTCCTCCTTATTAATCTTAGAACCACCTCACAAGATGGATGGATTATGCTTCACGAACTAGATAGAATGATTCATATTCCATGGCTTCTCACTCTAATTCCCCATGTCCATAGTTTAAAATCTTGAATGATACTCTAAACGAGCTCCTGGTTCACTAGTGGATCAGGTGCAACCACATTCTCTACATCTTCTTCTGGTTGGATTCTATGATTCCTACTAGGTGCTAGTTTCTAAACAAACTAAAAACTGTATATGGATCACTCTCTAGAAACTAAAGGCTTATCATTTAAAATTATATTACATCAAATATTATAACATTTATTTCTAGAAACATACTTTTCCATATTTATCCTTTTTTAACAAATGTATATTCACTTTTTAAAATCAAACCATTTTCAACATATATCAATCATTCACATTTAAAAATATTTCATTTGAAAATAAATGATTTTTTCAAATATTTCCACTTTTTAACATAATCATAAATCATTACTCAACATGAAATATGAAATCCTAGTGGGAATTCATTCCTATAAAATTCATTTCATACTCGTCTCATTTTCTAAACCCATGAAAATGAGATTCCAAGATCCTATAAGTGTTATCAAAACACTTATGTACCCCAATCCCTGGTAACTTTAATTTCATCATAAAATGGTTAACTACGTATTTTTATGCTCTACATTTCATGTCCCAACAATCCTACTTCTTTATAAGATCATAGCCTAAGGAATAGAGAAGAACAAATTTCAACACAAAGACCCAGAAACAGATGACAACTTGTTCTACAAGGGATCAAATAAGATGATACTCTTTATCATTATGAAATTTTTGGATCGAACAAATTGATCCATTTGTAATGACCCGATTATTCCCATTGGCTAGTGAATAAAATTAATATTTACTTGGCCTTCAGAAACATCCCCAAGATACCAAGGGATGGAAATAAATGTTGAAGGGATTCAAATGAAAGTGGGGGAGGATTTACCCTTTAAGAAAAAAACCATTAACTCAACAGACCATAAACAATCATCTCACTATATGATGCATGAAAAAATGAAATACAACTAAACCATTCCATTAATATCTAACCACACTAAAGTTTGAAACAACAGAATAAAAAAAATATTAATGTAAACAGTGTAAAAATCAAATTCTTCTAAAAGGCCACAAGACTCCATGATCCACAATCTCTAAGCTCCATCATCACCAATAAACCCAAGTAGAATCAGTTGGTGCTAAGTACATGTGATACATTACCTTTTCCCATGTCTTGAATGATAGAATCTATAAAAGAACCACAATTCCAAATTAGGGGTGCATATAAAACTCAGTAGGTTTTCCCCAATGACTTTCCTACGCACACCACTATGATAGAAAAGTTAGAAACATTTATATAAATTTTTTTATTAAATAATTTCCTAAACAGTTTATAAATGAATGAAAACAAGTACAAAATCCATTTATAACCAAATGTAAAGAAGTTCTACATTAACCCATAATCTATCAAGTCAAAATTTCAAAAAATAAGAAACCAAAAAAAGCCTTAAAACAATGTATCAATGTTATTTTGGAATATCCATTTCTTCACCACACACACACACATGAATTCTTTCTTGATAGTTCCATAATCATGAGTGGTCTCTCATCCAATTACCTTGTGTCCCACTAACACAAACCCCCTATCTTGGGTCACAAACCTTGTACCTCAATGTTACATGTCCCTTGTTCTAGGAAACATCAAACATGAACTCTCAAAATACCCCAATGTATTCCAAAACCATTCCAAATAACAATTTTAAACCATTTCAATAAAATGGTTCTTTTACTGAAAACTACATTACCAAAAAATTCCAATCAATCACTCCATTTCAATAAAGCCTTAATTTTATAAAAAAAGGTTTAATAAAATACAATTAACAAAATCCCTAAAAAATACCCTTTTAAAATTTTCATTTTAAAATCAATAATCAATGCACATTATTCAAGGACACCAATTTTCTAGATTTCCAAAAATTACCAAACAATCACTAATGTTGGTTTCCAATAGTTTTAAACATCCAATTAACAATAAAATCAATACAAGATGTTAAATTTAAAATAATATCAATCATTTCTACCAATATTAGTTGAGTTTGAAGCCACCTACCTCGAGGATTTTGATGAAAAACGACAACGGACATAGAATACTCACACAACCTAGTTGATTCTCCATGAAACTGCCTTAGATATCTTCTCATACAAAAAAATTTCCAAATGTCATCACAGTTGTCATCCAAAAACATAGATCTAACCATAAAGAACATATATCTAAGAAATTGAGAGGGTATGTGAAGTACATCTAAGAAGATCTAAGAAAATGTTACAAGAACGATGAAGAATGTTGCTTACCCCAAGAATCGGGATGGGAAACGCCAAGGGAGGGATCTAGATTGGTTCCAAAATTTCTTGGGAGTGGTTCTCCTACCTTAAATGGAAAGGCATATTGAATTATTGACACATAAGAGAAAAAACATACATGTTATGTAAAAATGAGTGATATCATATTTTTAAGGATCGAGATTTGATTATATACACAATTAGACCAAATGGTTAAACAAACAGTACGCTACTCATGGGTTAGAAACATCCTTCCAAATCATGCTACATGGACTCCTCACATAGTCTCCCTAACCATGTTCATACCATGCCAAAACTAATATCTAGAATTTTCAACATCGAACGGTTTCTACTAGGCATTCCACACAGTTTGGACAAACTGTGCATAGCCTAAGCGCATCTCCTTTAGACACAAAATGTTATTAAAATTTCACCCAAAACTCCCACCCTTCACGCTTACACTTTATAAACATAAAATCATAAATTAATTTTTACATACCAGAAACTATGAGTACTATAATACTTAATACATCTCATTTCGTGGGAATACAATTACGTCATTCGTTTGTAAAGCGATATACTATCCTGAGAAGTGATGTTATTCGTTCTCACTTAAATGGAAGTTAATAAGGATGGATTTAATGAAAATATTTGATATATATGAAATAAAATTTATTTTGAAATGTTATTATATAATTTATATTTATTTCCTTTGATCTGTTGGAAAAATGGAAAAAGAATTCATGTTCACGTACAACCTATCATCTCCATGATTGGTGTAATTAATTTTCTATTTATAACTATTATGGATTACAATTAATATATGTGTGATGAATATATATTATATTTATATCATGGTTCAATTTCTATATATTTTTTTACCCTGATGAATGTATTATGAACAGAAATAAAAAATCATAACATACATGAAGAGGAAAGAAATTATTGTCTGAAACATGACCTTAATAAGAAACTATTTATAAATAGGTAAAAAGGTCATAATTAAATCATATATGGTAATATATATATATATATATATCATAATGTTTCTTTAATTTATGGATAATAAATATATATTTATTATAAACGAGGTTATAATGTGTATGAAGGAAGTCAATACTTACAATAAGAGATTTCTTATCTCTATTTTTTTCAGGGGGACATGATAATTCACCAATAATTTATTTTGGGAGGCATATATACTTAACTTTTGAAATATTATATCCTTAATATCCTAATTTTTCTTATATTTAACATTAAATTTAATGTAATTTTTATTTCAGCTTCTGATTCAAAAGTACACTAAAGCGGTAAAGGATGTCAATCATAATTTTTTTACTTATTTGAGACACTTTCCAAATTCATCACCTATTTAATTTATCTTTTGAATATTCATTCCACTAATTTATTTTATAATTAATCACGTTAAAATCATTGGGATTTAAATATCAACAAGAGGATAAATCTTTTGTGGGGTTTAGGATTCCAATGATACCAAAGTGGTTGACGATTTTTTTCTCTCCTTTCCTTCCTTGAGACATACGTTATGTTATGGACATATCATATATCATGAGGTATATATATATCCAATTTAAAATATAATATCATGAATTTATTTATTCCCATGATATTTATGTTTCATGTAATTTTATTATATTATGGGGAAAATAAAAAATTGTTTCCCAAGTGGTAATGATTTTATGTTCTAGTCTCATTGTTTATCAAGATTATTTTTGATTGTTCTTGTGATGATAAAATAATATGATCAATATCTCAAATAAATCATTATTATTCATATCCTATAGTTATTTAATAATAAATAATTTTTTATTTCTAGTTTTCTCCCTTTATTTATTAATCAATTTGCAAAATCATTATTAATAAAAATGATATTTATTTATCTCTTTAGTTGAAAACACTTTTTATTCAAAAAACATGTTTTCTAAAAAAAATTAAATTTTATTATAATTATAAAATTTATTTACTAGAAACATTTTTTCCGAATTTTGATTTTTTTAATTTTTTAAGGGATTCATCATGTTATCTTTCAAAAAATTCATGTTTTGATTTTACTAAAAATGTGAAGGGAATATTTTCTATAACATATACAAAATGAATTAAATATCATGCCATCATGACCGTTATTATAATTGAAGACAACTTTATAAGTTTTAATGGTTATCTAAAAAGGAATTTATTTTAAAAATGATTTATGTTGTAAAAAGTTCTTTTCAATGTGGAAATGATATTTTCACCAAAAAAAATTTAAAATGTTTCTTAAAGATTCCCATATATTTTTTCAATGTTATTTTTAAGGTAAAATATATTCTTAATTTTTTATGTTTTAAATATATTTTTTTAAAACATGAAAGGATATTTTCCTCAAGAATTGTTTTTATGATTTTTAAAGATTCTTTTATAGGTTTTCAAGGTTATTTTCAATGAAAATAATTTTCCCAATTTTTTATGAATTTTTATATTTTAAATTTGATTTTCAAAAACATTATATTCCCAGATAAATTATTTAAATGATTTTTGAAAAAAAAATATTCCTTATAAAATGACCTACTATATTTCTAGTAATGATCTACTAGGTATTTGATCCAAGGATACCATTTATATTATTTATATATAAGGATTATGTTTATAATTAATTGATGTTTTCAAAACTCATATCTCTTGCAATGGTTATTTCAGGATTAAATGATTATAAAAAAATTATTTTCATGGCTTATGCTATGAAAAAATGATGAAATGATTATGAATACTTTATTTTTTCCATTAATTATGATATGATGAAATGTTTATAAAACCCTTTTCACTTCATGGGATATGAAATGATGAAGGTTTTATGATCATGTGAAACACATATATATAAACTTAAATATGTGACAAGTGGGACCTATATCTCTCTCCAACGGATAGAGAAAGTATTTATATCTCAAAATATTAATAATACTAGAATGGGAAGTGATCTTGGTTTGATAAGGGACCCAATAGACTATGATGGTATTAGTAGTGAACCTTGACAACTACGATAGTTTGGGGAGTGACCACACTCCACTATGATACCCTTGGTAGTGACCCTTAACTATTATAGGAATGTTTTTATATACTTATGTGTAAGACATAAGTCTATGTCTTATGATAATTTTGTGCTCTTAAGACTCGTGTTATTTAACTTCATTATGATCTATGTGTCATGAAATGACAATCCTTATTCCATGAATCAAGATTATGATTTTTATTTGTAGGGTATGGTTTCAAAATGATATTCTCTTGTTCTTATACTCTTATCCTCATGTTATGATTACATATATTCCATGTTTACCCATAATATGTATTTAATCTCACCCTTTCATATGTTTTCCTTCCCTAGGTTATAAATATTGGTTTTATGTAGCGTATACTTGTGATGATTAAAAAATCGGTGGATCTTTATATGAGATTTTGATTTTATTTCACCAAATTTTAAGGATATGTACCTATTATATAAATAAACTATATATTTTTGATACTAAGGATTGCTTTTATGTAATATAATGAATATTAATCTATAATATTTGGAAGATATGTATGAAAATACAAGGTTACTATAGGGAGGAACAAGATACTCGTGAATACTCATAGATAAAATAATCGTAAATTGTTTTAAGAGCTCGACATGCACACACATGTGATCATTATCTATCATGGTTGAAAATTTCATATAATAATAGTATTATATCAAGGAAATTAAGAGAAAAAATATAAAAAAATCATGGAATATCATCCTGATTCATAGACAGAACACATGTAACCAAGATCAAACATGATATAAAAGGAACATTACTGTCACCCCTAGAATAAAAAATAAAAAATAGTTACATTGGATAAATGTTACATATATCATAACTATACAATACAAGGTGTATAATTAAATTACAAATGATTCATTTAAGGAAATAATATTAATATATCATTAATTAATTATTAATTAATCATGTTCCATTATATTGTCCTTGTCTCTTTCCAAAGATAACAAATCGGGATAAATTATGTTTAATTATGTTATAATAGGATTACTCGTGTTTACATATCATCTAAATAAATTCTCTTAGTATTTGACATCATAAGATAGGTTTCCATTATTTGACTAGGTATGAGTCACTGTTAAGGTGGAATCACTGTTGATATCCTACCAATGATATAAAAACAGTTAAGTATGAGCTACCATTGACATGGACATACTGATAAGATGTCTCAATGTCACCTATCTCATCGTAAGCACAAACACTGATTTCTGGAAATTTATGAGACATCGTAACTCAAGCTACCAAACCACAGATTTACCATTGCATTGACATGCTGATAGAATGACTTACCTATGTCATCATAATTTTCACTATGGATGATTTATCATTATAAGCTATTTATGGCATGAGTAACTATCATGTGGACCTACTTTTAGAACAACCTACTGATCTTGAGTCACTAATACGTATCTCACAATTCCTAATTGCATAATCCCTTATGTCTGAGACACCATTCTTGAATTAATGTTTCTAAGACACCCTCAGTACAAGTCATCGATCCGATACACTGTCGATTTTTACTTTATCATTTAAATTCAAATTTATTTCTAACTTTTATATTTTTGAAACTTAGTGCAATTATTTATTTTAATACATTTTTCAATATTTTGGAAAAAACATTAATATTGACTTTTGAGACAAGTATGAGGTACAAGGTACTAGATAACTTTCATTCCTATAACAATAGTTTATAAAGAGAAAATCTGATAAAAAAGGCATAAGCACAATTAGAGAAATATAGAGAGCTGCTCATTCTCCCAAACAGAACTCAAGAACTACTTGTTGTGCACAATAGGTGATACTGATGAGAACTCAAATAAATGAATCCATTAAACCAAGAAGCTAATTAAGGAGACGAACTCATCATACACATTCATAACTCATTAAAAAAAGACAATAGCTCCCATGACACACTGTTTTGTTGTCTATTTCCAGAAGTAGACTCAAGATACATTTCAAGACATATTCCAAGAGTCGCATGCTCTATTTCCAATCACATAGAGCCTTATAAAATATATTCTATATATTTTTATATTCATGTGTATTGTATCTAAATTTCTAGTAGTGTACATGTATATGTTTTATAACCACACACTAACTCTAGTGAAAAACTAGAAGATACACTGATATCTTCACAAACTACATTTTTAAACCTTACACTCACATGAATAAAATTGTAAGTGGTCATTGCATGGATTTTTTTTAACACTCCCATGAAAACAGTGGAAGAGGTCTTGTTGACCTGGACAGTGTGTATACTGTTGTTTACCTCAGTCCAAGGTGTTGGTAAATGTTTATTTATATAAAATATGTGGTAGAATGTGATCAAAAAGTAGAGAGGATTAATCTCTTCTTGAGATTGATACTCTAGTTTTATTTCTGTTGTGTTATTTCAAGTTTCGTTTTCTCAATTGTGTTCAGTAAATCAAAAAAATAATTTCACTTTGATAGATAATATTAGATATTTTTTATATTAGAATTAGATTTAGTAGATTGATTTCCAAAGTCATAAAAATTATTGTTATTTTTTAACTATGAACTAATAAATCTTTGAGAATTTTTTTAAAATATCAAAACTTTTATAAATATGCTACTTTGGATAACTAGCTATTTTGTATTTCCAAATTGGGGTTCTTTAAAATAAGTGTTTCTAATGTAATATTTATAGGTACTCAATTAACCCACCTCTTGAGTGTCCTACACTGACCAACATTTTGTATCAAAGGGTTTCATACCTTTTGATTTTCAAAGTTTTCAAATCATTTCAATTGTTATTTTAGTTTTGTTTTAATGATCACAAAAAAATTCATTTCAAAATTGATAGTTCATTAAAAATTGTTTCTATTCTTTAACATGGATAATTGATAGGAATGTTCTTTTCCCACTATAACCCACTATTTTATTGGAACAAATTATGCATAATGGAAACTCAATATGAAAATTCATTTAGAAAGCACATGTTTTGAAATGTGGTATTCAATTGTAGATGAGTATATGTTTCCTTTTACTGCTAGAAACTTGTGGGATGACCCAACTAAGGAATCCTATATTATTAATTGTAATGCTAAAAATTCATTATAAAATTATATAGGTGATGAAAATTTTATTAATATTTCTGTATGTAAAACAACCTTTTAAATTTTGGATATATTAGCTATTTAACATGAAAGAAATACTAATGTTAAGGAAATGAGGCTTAACATATATACTATTAAATATGATAATTTCAAAAACAATCATGATGATCCTATCTCTAAAATGTATCTCAATTTCATTGAAATTTTAAATACAATGATATCATTGGGTAATAGAATCACTACAAAATAAAATATAATTAAGATAATGAGATGTCTTATAGAAAGGTGGAGAGGGACCATTGTATTAATTATAGAATCATGTGACATCGATTCACTGCCTATAAAGGAGTTGATTAGAAAACTGATGATCTATGAAGAAGAAATGAAATTCAAAATATAATAATATGATGAACCTAATTTTTTTTGGGATTTCAAAACCAATGCATCAAAAAAAAGAGAAAATTCATGTTCCTTATGAAATTTTCAATAGTGGATATATTTAAAGTGATAGTGGAGAGGAAATGAATCAATTGTCCAGGTGGTATATGAAATTTTACAGAAATAAGAAATTATTTAAAAATACTATCTAGGGAGGGTAGTATAAAAATAAAGTAAAATAGAAAAAGGATTGGGAATCAAATGATAATAAAAATTAGATAGTTTTCTATGAATACCAATGAAAGGGACATGTGAAGTATGGCTATCCAAAAAATAAAGTACAAGAAGAAGTATGAGTAAACGGATGGAATTTACAAAAAGGCTATGAATTCTACCTATAGTGATTTTGAGGATAGATCCTATGTATTTTAAACATCAAATGATAACAAGGGTTAAAATTCCAACATGGTTTTTATAAAATAATCATCTGAGGTTACCTTAGTATATCCTACAAAAAATTCTTATTATTCTGAAGAATATTCTAAATATAATTATTCTAAAAATATGACCAATGAATAAATGTTTTAATGTTTCCAAATGATTTATGATGCCTATGATGAACTGAAGTATAAAAAAATATCAGGAATAAACATGATCTTACTACTGAGGTTAAATCTGAATTCATTGTAGAAAAATAAAATAATGCTCCCCTACTCAATGAGAACACTGAACATAACATGCTTAATGAGAAACTAAAAATGCATTATGAAAGAATTAAAATTTTAAAAAATACCTTAGTTCAAATTCATTGAAAACAAGTTTATCTAAAATATGATAATGGTATTGGTTCTCAACCAGGGAAAATAAATTTTACTAAAAACAATTTTGTATCCAAATGTGGAAAATTTAGTTTTATGCCCAGTTCTAGAAAAGTTTCCACAAGTTCCAGTATTGGAACATCTTTTACTACTGCTAGTTTTTCTAGACCTAATAGGGTTTATTTTTCTGAAACATTGTAAACTATTTATAGGAATCCCATGAATAAAGTGTGGGTTCCAAAAGATTTAATTACTAATATTACTGGACCTATGAATGTTTGGGTACCAAAGTATTTTATTATTAAAATAATTTTTTATGGAAATCGATTTGAAGAACTCTTGTTAAATCTTATTGTACATTGAGGGTGTTCAGGATATATGAAAAAGGACTACTCTAGTTTCATGAAGCTCATAAATATTGATAGTGGACATGTCACCATTAGTGATAATGAAAAATGGAAAATTATTGGCCATGTCCAAATTGATAACAGTAATTTAGTTTTAATTTATAAATTTCTTTATGTTGATGGTATAAAGTATAATCTTCTTATCATTTCAATGTTATGTGATAAGGTATTTCTTGTTAAATTTTAAAATTATGCTTATAATGTTTTCAAGTAAAAAAATATTAATAATTACTTTTTTTAAAATTAAAAAGTATATACTGTTAATTTGGATTCTATAGTCTCATATAATGTTTCATTCATAAGTGAAATTCATAAATATTATTAGTTCTGGCTTATAAGACTTGGCCAATATAACATTCACTCAAATAGAATGATTATTAAAAAAGGATTAGTCAAGGATATACGAAATCAATAATTTCAAAATGATAATGTATGTAATCAATGTCAAAAAAAACAACATAAAATATATTTCAAACTAAAGAAAAAAGATTCAACTCATAATCTTCTAGAGTTGGTTTATATGGATTTGTTTGGACCTTATTGATATTCAAGTATAAATGGGAAGCATTATGTCTATGTTTTAGTAAATGAAATTTTTCGGTATACATGGGCCCTATTCTTATATCATAATTGTGAGGCCTGCTCTTATTTGACCAAGTATTTTATGTCAGTAGAAAACATCAGTGGACTCGATAATAAATCCATACGATGTGACCATGGCTATGAGTTTGAAAATATATAATTTAAATCTTATTTCTCACAAAATTTCATTAGTTGTAACTTTTCTGCTCCCAGGACACCCCAAGATAATGGAGTTATAGAAAGGAGAAATAGAACTTTACAAGAGATATCCTAATCTCTAAATAATGAATATGATCTACATATTTATTTTTTAAGAAGATGATATGAATATGACTTTCTATATAATATGATTATTTTAATTAAACCTATCCTAATGAAGACTCCCTATGATATATGGAAGAATACAACACCTTAGGTTAATTTTTCCAATTTTTTTGGATTCAAAGTATTTATCCTTAATAAAAATATAATCCTGACAAAATATCCTACAAGAGTGACAAAATATTTTTCCTAGGATATTCAATCTCTAGTTATATCTATAATGTCTTTAATACGAGAACCAAATGCGTCGAAGAATTTTTAAATGCCAAGTTTGATGAAACAGATCCACATGTGTCCCAATCATCCTTATAAAATCTTTAGGATAACCCATCTAGTATGGATAAAAATCTTAAACATTCTAATTTTGTTATTAAGCCGGAAAAAAACACAGTTCTAGAAACTCTTCAAATTATTACCAAAATGAACCAGAACTTGTATATGAGCCCAAAATGACAATACCTTATTATTCTAAGACTATTATAAATCTTAAAATTAATCCTTTTGATTCTGTAGTTGGATACTTAGACAAAGACATACAGAAAAGATCTTCTCTAAGAAACCAGTTTGAACATCACGTCTTTTTTGATAGCTTGAACCTAAAAACCACAATGCTGCAATCGATGCGAAATTTTGATGATAGATATGAAAGAATTAATAAACTATTTTTAAAGAAACAATGTATAGAAACATGGTGATATTCCAAAAAAACCACTTGAAAATAGGCACTAAGTGGGTATTTAGAAAAAATGTGGATGAAGATGGTAAAATAGTAAGAAATAAAGAGAGGCTAGTTCCACATGTTTATAGTCAAGAGGAAGGAATAGACTATAAAGAACTATTTTAATCTATGGTCTAACATAAATCCATTAAAATACAACATACTTATGGATCACATCTTAATTTAAAACCTTATCGAATGGATGTAAAAAATGAATTTCATAATTGTTATATAGTTGGTGATGATTTTTTTGAACAAACCTTTAGTTTTAAAAACCCTCATTTTCCAAAACTTGTAATCAAATTAACATAAGGCTTGTATTGTTTGAAATAGTCTCCAAGAGTTTGGTATGATATGATGAACACTTTTATTATATTAATATTTTTCTAAAGTTATAGATGATCCTATTATTTTCATAAAAATAATTTCTGAAGATGTTTTTGTTTTTCAAATATATATTTATGATATTATTTTTGGATCATCACAAAATTCTTTAAGGGGTGATTTTTAAAAAATTTGGCAGAATGATTTTGAAATGAGTTTAATGGGTGAGCTCAAATTATTTCTTGAATTTAAATATTTTTAAAAGAAGGAAGGTATTATTTTAAATCAAATTAAATTTACAAAATAACATCTAAATTTTTTTAATATAAATAGAACTAAAAGTAATGATACTCCTAAGAGTACCACCTATAAATTGGATAATCATTAATATGTAAAACCAATGGATCAAACCAAGTATAAAGGTATGATTTAAAGTATTCTCTACTTAACTGGTAGTCAACTTGATATTATGTTAAGTGTGTGTATGTGTGCTCATTTTCAAGAAAATACAAAAGAGGCACATCTTCTTTCCATTAATATTTTTTTCCAATACACCAAATACACAACTAAATTAGGACTATTATATCCTAGAGGTCAACCATTAAAATTAGTTATTTATTCGTATGCTAACTTTGGTGGTTGCAATTTTTATAGAAAAAGAACCTCTGGAACATGTCACTTATTGGGAAAGTCTATTGTTTCATGGTGTTGTAAAAAACAATTAATGTTGCCTTATCTACTGTTGAATTAGAAAACATAGATGTTGTTAGTTATTATGCTCAAATTTTGTGGGTGAAACAAACCTTACTAGACTATGGATATAAATACCTAAAAATTATGACAAGACCTATGCTATAAGAATTTCTAAAAATCTAGTTTCTTATTCAATGAAAATTCAAATTGATGTAAGAAATCACTTTTTGAGAGATCATTTTCAAAATGGTGATATAAATTATGAGTTTATTAGCACTTAACATTAGCTTGTAGATATTTTTACTAATCCTTTAAATTATGAGAGAATTTATCACATCATAAATGAGTTGGGGATGATCAGTTTTGACTGATTAACTATATGATGGATCACCATTGATGACTCAGTATTGATGAATAAACATTTATGAATAATAATTGATGACTCATAGTTGATTACTCAAAATTGATGACTCACTGTTGATGAATCACCATTGATGAATCACCATTGTTGAGTCACTATTTATGACAACTCATTGTTGTGACTTACCATTGGTATTTAATTTGTTATTTCCTGGATCGAACATAAATTTGTAGTTTTAATTATTACTATTTATTTTATAATACATTTGCGATTTATGTTTCCAAAATCCTGAAATGATAAATATTAAATCGATACAAATCATATTCTCACCCACTCTCCCAATACTGTACTTATCTATCTTGAACCTCTATTGTATTCCTCCTCAAACCAAACTGTTCAGATCCTTCATAATGGCTAGGGTGAAGCCTTTTTCTGAGATGTATATGGACGAGTCTCATCCTTAAAAGAACTATAACAGGTAATTGAGTGATCCATGTCCTGAACCTATTAACCTTTAACATTACAAGATAATTTTCATGCCTGAGAAGGATGAAAATTACGAATGGAAGTTGTCATGTATGTCTATTGTTATGAATGTGTGGACAGAAAAATGTTGGTTGGAATGATTCACAAAAAACAAGCAACCTCTCTCTATGATTCTAGTTCTTGAGTTTTATATCTATGTCATATTTATTGTTGAAGAAATTGTGATTTTATCAATCAAGTACAGAATATGAGGAAATAGGATTGCATTCGTTTCTATGTAGTGGGATGAATGATTGATGGTACCTCATGAAGGTATTCATGATGATTTCCAAGGTCCTCGAAGTGATATTTTTAGTAATGAAATAGTCCTTAATTGGATAAATAGTGATGGAACTTCAATAATACCTACAAAATTGATCTAGATAGTGAATGAAGGTTGTTATATATGTTTATTTAGCATCAACTGTGTCCTAGGAAAGGGGAATTTTCTTCCTTGAAATACCAGGATGTCAATTTTTTTATTTGATGAAGGAATGACACATGATTAATTTATGGAGATACCTCATGGTCCACATGAGTGATATTTTTACACCTCAATCAAATTCAACCTCCCTGAATTATTTTGAAATGATTTTTGTTGGGATTATCGCTAAAGGATTTGTAAATAAAGAAGAATAAATTGTGAATAATTGTTATGGTTTTATCAGTACCAAATCCAAATGGAAAAGAACTAAGAATAGTTGGAATCCCTAAGAGAGGCATTGGGGTGAAGATAATGGTAAAATTTATTAATTTTTTTGTTCTGTTTAGAATCCCAGTAGGGAAAAATATATGGATAACCTTGGTCTAGGACTAGATGAATGGTAAGTGTAATCAGATGGGTAATAACAAGAAAATAAGGCATAGAAAAAATAGGATATCTTGTTGATGATAGGAGTGATCATGATATTTCAGGAAGTCCAAGAGGAATTACTTTGGGATCTTTTAGCCCTCAAAAAGGAATCCTGCTAAAGAAACTGTCCAAAAGGATGATTCTAATGAATAGAAAGAGGAATATAAAATATTATGTATTCTTGTGAAAGTGAATGAAAAATTTTCAGTGAAGAAGATGATGACAATAGTGAAAATTATGATGTGTAAGCTAAAGTATAAGAGGAAGAAAAAGAATAGAATGAAGAGGAATAATAAAAGTATTAAGAATAAGAGTATGAAAAAGACGAGTCTAAAGAAGGTGGATGTGATTAAAATGAAGAAGAAAAGGGAAAATTAAGAGAGTGGAAGAAATAATAGTAAAGATGATTCTACTGTTAGGGATTAAAGAATTATTTATAATCTGAGTCTCCTGTTGAAAATTATTTAGTGGAAAAGAAAAATGTTTTGGAGCCTCAAAAGGATGCAGAAGCTTTAGATCATGATGTCATTGTTGTAGTGAAAAAGGAATCTGTGGTTTATTCTCAAAGGGATCCTAAGTTATTTTTTTCATAAGAAGTAGTTTCATTTTATCAAGTGCAATAACTTGTTTATTCTAGAAAGAAGGAACATGTTTAGATGGAAGCACCTGTTGAGGGGGAGAAAAAATCTCAAATAGTTAAAATTTCCACACTTATTTCGTTTGATGTAATAGTAGATGAATGGGAAAAGTAACATAGATAGGTCACATTATGTGTTGTATTATCCAGAGTTAGATGATGAGACATTTGATCCTAATGGATCGTTATCTGAAAGAGTGGTTAACTCTTATAATGTTCCTATTGAAACTACTCATGATCCTACTCGTTTGATTACAACTGTTCCTAATGATTATGTGACCCAGCATGACTTAAATAACTTTAAAGAGGATTTTTACTCATATGGTACAAATATACTTCAACCTCAACCTAAACCCATTTCCAGTCCTAGTGAAATAGATACTGCAATGATTGTAGAAAGACTTTTCTCTCATATTCAACTTCAGATTATTTCTGAAGGTCAAGAAGTAAGAATAGGGAATGTGATATTAAGTGATGATCTGGATACTCTAATCCTCGTTGTTAAGGGAATGTTCTCTTAGTATAGAGATTCATTCTCATGTGTTATAAATAGTCAAGGAGAAACAACATCTGAAGAGGATACACCTAAGCCTCAATTAATTGACCTGGATCTCTTGAGATAAATCCTTTGAGGGGAATGGAAAGGAGTATCTACCTCTATTTCTCCTACTTAGCATATTTATAGTGATATGATCAGATATGTGATTAGAGAAGAACATCAGAAAATGATGGGTAGCTCAGATCAAGAGAGAATAAGAAAAATTAGTTAAAACAGTGATCATATATATGACATGGTAAGGTTTTACATGAAAGGGTCCACTAATGATAAATAAGATATGATTAATAATTTATATTTCTACTTTAAAAGGATTTATAGAAATCACCAATTGGACAATATTTTCAAATATTTGGTTGGGAATTTGAGGCTACCTTCTAGCACACAATCTTTTAAGTAACAAGTAAAATAACAAAAGGAGAATACACCTTCAATTTATATCATTTTAGAGTACAATGATTATATTAATAAATATGTGGAGAAAAGTGGGAAGATAATAATCTATTTTATAATCATTTTGAATGCATACCTGTATATTGAGAGTAAAACTTTTGTAGCACCAGAGGAATTTCTTATTCAAACATTGACTGAGGATCTTCCTTCAGGCTATATTTACCGAACTGTGGATCCTTAACTCATAACTGTTGTGACTTGAAATCTTTTTGATCCTCTACCTACAACCCTATAACAATTTTTAGTATTCCTTTACCACTTTTTCTTAGCCATATAGGGCCTATGATATATAGGTAACTTATATACCCAATTTCTTCTACTCCAACCCCTACATTACCCTATAGAGTTCCTCTTAATCTAATTTTTACATCAACCCATTCTATACCCATTGTTCCTCCACCTACTACTATTAATAAGGACAAATAAGAATGGATCTTTATTTGGAGAAGAGTTAATTATGGGATAATGTTTTATGTGGATCTATTTTTGGATATTTCATATCCTATGTTCTCGTTTTTATCAAGCAATGAATTATATCCTTTTCACAATTATATGATATTTATCCTTTTTAAATTTAACAGTTTTCTATAATCCCAAAATGGGGAGAATGTGTATAGAATTAAAATAAAAAGTTTAAGTATGATTTCATTTAATTTTATAGGATTTTATTACTCTATAATTTAATTTAACATGAATAGTATGATATGTTAGGAAGATCTTTTGATTTGATCATTGTTAATTACATGATTTTTGATCATCAAATATAAGGATATTGTTGGACTCATCTAGTTTTAATGCTCAAAAATCATGATTACATAATATAAATTAAGTTAAATTATGTTCATGAATGTTTAATATTAATCTTAATCTATTTTGTTAGTATTTAAAATCATAAGACAGGTTTCCAATATTTGACATTTTTTGAGTCACTATTATGGTGGAAATACATTTAACATCATACTGATGATAAAAAATAGATAATTATGAGCTATCATTGACATGGAATTACTGATAAGACATCTCCCTATCACTTATCTCACTATATGCACATACGATAATTTCTCACAAAGTATTAGACATCATCACCCAAGCCACTAATGCACTAATATACTATTGAATAAACTTACCAAAAAAATTATTTATGGATGGATTCTAAATTTTCACTGTGTATGAGTTACCGGTATGAGCTACGGATAGCATGAGTCACCGTCATGTTGATATACCGTCAAAAAGACCTACCAATTTCGAGTCACTGGTACTTGTCTCACCATTCATGATTATAGAATGCAGTATGTATAATACATCATTCCTAACCTACCGTTGTTGAGACACCATCAAACCAACTCACCAATCTGAGACATCATCGACTATTATATTATTATGTAAATTCATATTTACTTTTATCTATCTTATTTGTGAGACATAGTTCTTTTATTTATTTTAATAACATTATCTATCATTTGAAGAAAAATTTAATATCGATGTCAGAGACTGGTATGAAGTAAGAGGTATCAGAGAACATTATTCTTTACAAATGTAGTATATAAAATAATACCAGATCAAAGAGGCATAAGAGTGACTAGAGAAATATATAGAGCTACTCATATGCCTGAAAAGAACTCAAGAACTACTTGCGTTGCACAATAGGTGAAACCAATGAGAACTAAAATTGAATAACCCTTGTTGAAAAAATCTATGAAAAGAGAAGAACTCATTGTTTACATTCATAAATAACTGAAAACAGAATACTTAATCTCCCTTGACACTCTATTTTGCTGTATGTTTCCAGGAGTCAACTCCAGATGCATTTCAAGGCTTATTCCATGAGATTCAATCAACATTTCCAATCAAACAGAGCCTTCTAAACTCAATTCATTATAATTTTCTCTGATTTTGTATTGTTTCAACATTTCATGTAGTGTATTTATCTCTATTTTATATACACACATTCAATATTCTGATAAATTTGAAGGTACACAGATATATTCCAAAACCATATTTTTAAACCTTACACTCCCAAAGATAACAGTGGAAGAGGTCCTTGTATGTCCAATATGATTTAGAACTCCCACGAAAATTGTGGAAGAGGCCTTGTTTACCTGGGTAGTGTGTGTATTTTTGTTTACCCAGATCAATGGTGTGGATAAATTTTTTTTTAAATTTCTTGGTGGTAGCTAATGACCATGTAGAGAGGATTAAGTCTCTACTTGAGACTTATCCTATTGTTTTATTTCCCCTTTATTATCTCATGTTTAGTTTTATCTATTGTTTTTATTAAATTATAAAACATAACATTACTATGATTGTTTATCTTAGATAGTGGGTATATTATAAATTAATTTAGTAGATTTATTTCAAAAGTTAATATAATAATATATAGTGCTTTAAGTGATTACAAATCACCCTTTGATAAATATTTAAAAATATATTTTTTTTAAAAATATTCTCCATTAGTTAACTATGCCATTTTTTATCTCAAAATGGGATCATTCAAATAAATGTTTTTGGTAGAAATATTTATTGGTACTTAATTCACCCCCACATTAGTGTCCTATGCCAACCAACACATTTAATTAGTTAAGAGTTGAGAATCGTTAACTGATTTATAATTGGCCATGTTTTCTTATTTAGTTATAGCTTGAGGATATTTAAATAATTAATAATTATTCATTTATAACTAAATTTTGAAATAAGGATCATTATCTAATGATGTAAAACCTCATAATATATGATAATAATCCATATATACACTATAGGGTAAAGTAAGAAAGGCAACCTACTTCAAATGGAAGAAACTATAATCTAGTGAAGTCTAATATTCATTTTCTGAGTCGTCCAAGTACTTTTGGCCTCCATAACCTATAAATACCTTGACCCATCAACCCATATCTCATGTATAAATTATTAAATTGGAATAATATAGAAGATATTTTATCACTAAAGACTATAAATTTTAGTTGTCTTTGTAAAATAGAAAAATAAATTATTCATATTTTTTAAAAATTAGAGATAAAATATAAAACATTGTGAATGAACATATTATGTATACATAAACTCATTAAAATATCCATTCTTCATGTATTGAATATTGGAAAACAAACAAATGGTGACCTTAGAGGCTAATAATGTGTTACATATAGCCAAAGCTATCAGGTGTAAATAAATCATTATAAATAATCCATAATCAGCATCATAAGGTAAATAACATAAAAACATTATATTTTATTAATAACAAGGGAATGTGATTGAATTCATGGATAATAAAATATCTCTTAGTTAGTAGATACTAAATTCTTAAAAAAGGAAATGAATAATGTTGGATTTAGTGATCTTAGGCATCATGATATCAATACCATCAATACCATGTGCCAAGATAGTTAAATTGTTGGTTAGGTATACTTCAATAACATATTTATGTCAATATTATGGATTTTTCTCATAATACCTATAGATGCATCGAGGTTCAAATACATCCAATCCTCACCCATCACTAAATTCCCAATGCATTATTCGTATATTGAATAATTGATTTAGTTCCTGAACAATATGATGATGGACCCAAAAAAACACCCTGAGAGGGGAGGGGTGAATCGGGGTGTCAACATTCTCTTAAAAAGTGAAAAGTCTTTTTCCCATGTTGGTAGGAACAAATTAAAACACTTTGATTGGAATGTGTAGAAAACAAAAAACCACAATCAAGGATATCACGAAAAAAATTTACTTGGTCCACCATAAATGGATATTCTAAAAAGCATTCAATTTTATTGTGTTGGTTATACCTAAATCCACTAATCTTATTAGTTTTGGAATACAATAGTTCAGACACAGTCACCATATGCCTGGAACACATTATTTTTCTTCATTTTTGAGATATAACACTACATCCCTTAGAAAACATCCAACAACCCCTACGTCACATCCTTGGGTAAATTCATACTCATTTTATCAACTTGAAGGTTGATTTATAGGATTGGAATTAATGTATTTGTCTCATACTATAATGAGACTCTTCTTACTCCATTTTTTTTTTGAGTTTATTCCCTCTAAAATCATTATTCATTGAAAATCTAATATTCAAAACTACCTTTTGTGAAGCGCGTTCATAAAGCTCAATGCTTTCACAAAGCACAATTCCTTTGTAGAGCTCACTATGTAAACTCATAATACCTAGTAATCACAAAGAACCCATAAATGAAAACCATTGGAATTAGTCAATAATCAACTCGTATTTTTGAAATGATCAAGCTCGCATATAAATCTAGATTTTCATATCTCCCGTATATTCGTTGAAACAAAATTATTCTAGTTTTTCCATGAATAATTTAATCACAAATGAAGTGGGTGTATCCTTAAATTTATAGGATTTCCCATTCACAATGCTCCCCCACCTATATAAAATTTTCTAAATCATTCAAAAATATCTTTTTGGTGCTTCAATAGTCATAAATCTGCATTGTGATTTGACATGGACGTGATGATTTCTATCCAACCATCACACACACCCAAAGCTGCAATTCTCATTATCGTAGAGAACACCATCACCATTTGAGATACTCCAAATATTCACAAAAATCAATCCATTCTCTTGTAAACCCATGCCTTTATCAAATTTATAATGTTTTGTATCTAGAAAATACCCTTTTTGATGCTATCCCTTCCTCTATATTTTGAGCCAAAACATTTGAAAAACAATGGGAAATGATGCCACCTTTGACACTATTGTGAGACTATACTATAAGAGAACTTTTCTTGAAAAGTTCTTGATTAGACATGTGAGGATTGAAAATAAACACGAACCATAATCTATTTCATGCAAAGAACATACTCAGTTCCAATATATAACTTATCCACGAATATATTCATTGATTTTAGAATATGGATTTATAAAGATTTGTGTAGCTAATCAAATAAATTTTCTATTAAAAAACAAATAATAAAATTTAATATGGTTTAAGAAATAATCATATCCATGATATATTAAATATGAATATTTATGAGAAATTTATTTCCCAACGATCACACTAAATATTTTTTTTCAAGATAATGTAAAGGAGTAAAAAATTAATAAAGAAAGTGACAATCAATACTTTATATGGTAAAACTAATCACAAACCATCATTGGAATGAATAAAGATGAAATTGTTACAATATATCCCTAGTTGAGTGTAAATAAAATAAAATTTTTTTTTCTTTGGATTAATATAAATTCCATAAAAATATCATTACAAGATTCTTGATGAAAATACCATATTATCCGTGGAAATAAATTTTTAAAAAAATTAAAAATAAAAAAAAATTGTAAAAGAATTTTCTTTTAAAATAACCATTTAATTTTGTAATGTACAAATCAAATAAATAACTTCTTATGATGGGGGGAAAATTTTATTAATAAAGAGTATGTTAAAACAATGATTCCATTCACATTTTTAGTAAAAAATAATAAAATAACTTGTTTAGAAAATTAAAATAAGATTCATTTTAAATAATATTGTAAGAAACAAATCAATAGAAAAAAGTAAATTAAAACATTCATATATTAATGATTAAAATATTATTGAAATCAATTAAAAAATATAGGATTATGAAGAAAAAATATTTTCAATCAATGAGATAAATATAGTGGTATTTTCTTAAAAATATATTCTTATTCAATGTAAATTATAGGATTGTTGTACTATTTCCTGAAAATATCAAGAATAACCATATGAGAATATAATGAAATATTTTTTTAGAAAACAATCAAATTATTTCCTTCAATAGAAATTGAATATTAAAAAATTCTAATAAAAATGATATTAAAAAATAATTTGTTACCACATTGGTAAATTTCAAATAATAACAACCATGAGAAAAATCACTCCAAATGAAACATTAAATACAATTAATAAAAGTTCATTCTTGATATATCATATCAAATTTGTAGTTGATACACCTCATAAAATAAAATCGTACATAATACATAATATATTTCAACAGAGTGGAAATTTATATTAAATCTCATACAACGATCGTAACAAGGAAGTTGGAATTAATCAATTAATTGAATATGGTTATCAAATATAAATACCAATAAAATAAGAAAAAATTTATCAAAAATAAAATAAAAATTCATTACAGCTATAATCTAATAATATCAAGGATTGTGAATATGTGATTTAACCCACTAAAAAGATATTCAGTTACAAAACAATTACCACATGGTAGCTTCCTAGTAAAATACCCTTAGATTAAATATTATGAAATAAAACATTAAATACCATAAAACTGGAATTATTTTACATATAATACGTAGAATTTAGAATTATATATGGAATATAAATTAAATTAGGTTCATAACATCACAATATGCCTCAATGAAAGGGAATTGTGACGAAATCCCTTATAGTTTAATAAATGTCTCAATAAAACCACGTGAAAGTGAGAGAAAATTATGTTGAATTAAAAATTATATGAATATGAATAATAACTTATGTTAAATATTTAATTTTTATTATATTCCCCAATTTATATAAAGTAAGTACGTAATAGATCGTGTGTTTCCATGAATGTTGTATTGAGATGAAAACCCTTATATCACATTTCCCTTTAATTGAAATTTTTTTGACCTCTTGAATAATGGTTTTAAAAATTTTATTAATTTATTAGAGATAAATAATAATTTTTATAATATCAGATTATATTATCATATAACATCTCATCACCCATTTATTAATCCAATTTCATTATTATAATTGTTTTTTGTGTTATCTGCATTATTATTTCAAGATTTTTTTTATCACGAATGTTCTGATTATTATGCATATGATATAATAATATAATCTAAAGAATGATATTAGACTTATAAATTTCATATTTATTAATCAGAGACCTTTTTATTATCATTATTCATATTAGAACATGTATAATTAATCACATTACTTCGTGGGGACGGTAGGTCGTATTTACCCATTAGAAAAATTATCATTTATTTATTAGGAGAAAAGGTAAAATAGTTGATTATATATTAATTTAAAGATTATATATTATGTAACACCCCAAGATTCCACAGTACATTTTCCTTTGAATAATGCAATAGCTTGCATTGTACGCAACTTCGAGATTCTAACACACCGTAACCAATCAAAATAGCCGGTATGAATAGTAATACCCACTTTTTGAAATTTTATAAATTTTATCTCTCAAAATAGACTTTAGTTTTGGATTAGGAATATCAAAATTAGCCTTGGGTGAAATTTTGGTACTTTTCAGATAACTTTTATATTTTGATGAATAGTGAAGATTACTAAATTTTCATTAAAAACAACTTTTTTAATCAAAATAATTAATAGTTATAAATTATGAATTTGAGTGGTTTTAAAGTATATTTAGAATATATTTTTTACTATTTAATAAAATGTGGGTCATTGGACATAATTTCACATTTGAACCAGATATAAACAAGTTTCAATCTCTAGATAGTTATTATTTCTTAAAAACACGCTTTTTTGTTTTGACAGCAGGAATTAATTTTAAATTAATTTCTGCCACTTCTATGTTTTGAAATTAGAAAAAGGATTACATATTTGGAATCAATATTTCTAATTTATTTAAATATGGAACTTTTATTTTTAGACATTTTGAATAATTATTTCGGTAAATATTTTATTTACCATGGTTAAAGGGTAAATCCGGTAAATATGGGTAAAAAATAATATTATAATAATAATAAATTACCATAAAACGTGTCCTAACCCTATATTTTGATACATTTCCGACCATGGGCATATTTGGGTCGATTTTTGGACCCAATGGATCCACTTGTAAGTGATAATGACACATAATATTAATTAAGTTAAAGTATATAAAAAATGACATAAGAATATATCTTTTAGAAAAACAATTTTTACATAAGGTTATATATGTTATATTTTCAACTATAAATATTAATTTTAAAGATAAAAAAATTTCCTACATAATGTTATTTTATATATAATTTAGAGATATTGAATATTTAAATTTATTTATGACACAATAATGATGAAATATTTTCCTTATTAATTAAAGAATCAAATAATTAGTATTATAAATGTTAAAATAAATATGATTTTAATGTTTTGATGCCATAAAAGAATTCTATTTGCTTAATATGAAATTTTATGATTAATTAAATTAATTTTTTTTGAATTAATAATGTTTTTATGACTTTAACAAAAATCAATTATTAAATATTGTCAAAATTGACATAAATGAGTTTTTAAAACAAATATTATATTATTAATTGATATTCTATTCCTACATATCTAAGGATCAGATAAAGAACATATATCATGATAGGTGTATCATTAATGGACCACTTGGGGGTCTCTTTGATGTATATAGTAAGTTTATTAACTATATAATATAAAAATAAAAAGTGACATAGTAAATGTCCAACTAATTATCTAAGAGTTAAAACTAAAAGATAAGGTTAATATAATTACCCAAAACTCTCTAAAATATATTTGTTTAAAGGATTTAGACCCATAACTACCTTATAATTTTAATAATACACTTTTTATCCCTTAGAAACCATATATGAATTTATTATAAATTAATAATTTATGTTTTTTCTAAGGAGACCCTCCCCCCCCTTATAAAAGGACACCACTTATAACCAATTATTCATACCATCAGAGCATTTTTGATCGGCAAAACTCTGACCAAATACCCTCCCAACTATCCTCCCTTTATCTTAGAGGCCTTAATTTAGTCAGAAAGCTAACCTATGGAGCCCTTTTGATCAAATCAAAAGGAAGAACCCCAATAAGAGGTAATGTTTTCAGCACCATCTTTCAAATTCCTTTCTTCTACAACTTCTTATTTATTTTTTATTTCCATTCTAAAATAATAACTAAATTATATTCTATATAATTTAATTTTATTATAAATATGGTACAACCATATTCAATATTCTATCAATCCTTTGAATGACATGTCACCATACGTGTGTATGTACGGCCTACCGTCTCCACGTCGTGGTGTAATTGTTATTCAATACATTATTATTTGGATGGGTATAATAATGATGTTTATTTGATGTAAATAATAAATATATAATGATAAGGATTATGTATATATGACATACCATCCAATTATATATTATTTTAATATCAAAAGAATGATATTTTTGCGCCTGCGTACGTACGGATTACCGTCTCCAGGACGCAATGAGATTCATTTCCAAGTTCACCATTCATCGACGATTATAAAAATATATATTACTAATAATTATGTAATATATGACATAATAATAATATTGGAGATATATATATTTATATATATATGTATTTATGTACTTACATATATCTTATTCACTTACTTCTGTTCAATACTATATGGAAACGGAAACAACGTTTATGCGTACGTACGGACTACCGTCTCCATAAACGGTGTTTTCAATTTAATATATACGTCTATTATACATATTTATATTCTAAATATATATGATATATAAATCATGTTTTATATTCTGGATGTATTTAATTCATGATCTAATTGATACTATCAATAGTAACAAGTTAAAACACGTACGATAAAGAAATCGATTATTACCTAAAATATTAATATAACATAAAAATTATTATTAATTGGGTAGTATAAATTCATAAATGAATAATTTATGATATCATAAATATTAATATGGTTATGGAATAATTTAATAACATACTATAGTCTTCATACAAGAGTTTAAATGTACCCTCGACTAAAGGAAAGTGCAAGGTAATGGGTTTTCATCTCACTCCTTATTCTTGTGAGATTCATCCCATATTGACACTATTACCTTTTGTGTGGTGTATGTACTGCCCATAATTGTATTATTTGAGTAATACACTTTAATTTATGTGTATTTACATATTCATTGTATGATAATTCTGTTATGGGGTGTATGTTGCGTAAGTTACCAAATTGGTAAGGGTTAATTCCTCAATCTCATTATTATCCGAGGTTGTTTTGCATAAGTATCTACTAGGACATATTTACTATCCATGTCCATGTTTCGTAAAAGAGTTTTCAAATGGATTATTTTTAAGGTATTTTTTACTAAAAAATCATTTTAAATGTTTTAAATATTTATTCTTCTAAATCATTCTCATTAATGTCCATGTTTTCAAAATGGTTTTAGGGATTTATTTATATGGACATGAATGTTTTAAAAATGTTATTTCATTTCAAAAGTTTCAAAGTGGTATGGGACACTTTTATTCAAAAATATCTTTAAATTTCTTCCTTTATAAATTATATAACTTTAAAATGTTATCATGAAAAAGGGATATTTATCTCAAAGAGTTTTACAAATCATTTTCATCTATGTCAACATCCATTGAAGGATTATAAACTTGTTTGAAGTAAATTTATTATGATAAAAATATTCTATATTGTATTGAAGGTTTTGTGATATCTTTTACTATGGATGTGTTATATTTATACCATTCATGGTTTATGGTTAAATTATTGACATTTCATATGCTAGTTTTAATACGAATTTTTATGTTATGCTTCATCCATTTGGTATGAGGAATGTGTTGGACATAGTAAGTGACGGGCGGAGCCCGCTATAGCTCCTCGATGCATCAGTAGGTCTCATGAGACAACTAGACATGGAATTGGCCAAGGTCCTTTCCCAATTTGATTTATGGTTTTTTCCGAGGTCTGAATTATTTTTAGACGTCTTGGCCAAGCCCTTAAAAAAATGTTTTATAATGTCCGACATTATACATTCTCTCATTATTTAAATAATATTGATGGTTCATGTGGTCATTCGACTAGTAGAATACTCAATATTATGTTTTTTTATGGAATTATTTACTCAACTCATATTCTTTCCATAAAAAGTATTCATGTTTATTATTGGTAAAGGAATGTGGTTTCAATTATTTACCATGATTAATATTTATGTTATCTTCTGTTGTATTGCTTACCCTTACTGACTGTTTGATCTCACCCCTTTCTATGTTTTATTTTTCCCAGGATTCCAAGAATTGTATTATGATTGATATGCAGGGTTAAGCTAAAGCGGATAATGATGTTCTCAAAGAACTTTTTACGCTGTATTTTATGTTTGAATTTGTAATGTAATGTTAATGTATGTAATCTATTTTCCAAGACTTATAAACAGATCAGTCCTTCGGGACTTGATTCCTTGTAATCATTCCAATGTAGTGAAATAATGCACCTACTTTGGGTTACTGGGGTCAGGGCATTACAGTTGGTATCAGAGAAATTTTAGAAATATCCTTGGAAGCTTGATTTAGATAAACTCTGATTAGAGCACATAACACTAAGATAGAATTTGAGGATTAGTATAAAAGAACCTCCTAAAATTTTGATATTATAGAGATTTTGTGAGTTTTCTGAGCAATACATCCCTTTATGGATACGAGCAGGTAGAGGCGGCTCTGGCACAAATGTACCTAGGGGTAAAACCTAAAAACACCGCTTTGAGATGGACTCAAATGGGAACCAGTGCATGACAAAGGGCCTTTCTACACTCTTGGTTACGACACTCCAGGGGGATATGATTAGGATAATTTTAATTTTCCTTACAAACCATTATGAAGGGTTTATGAGTATATAATTCCATAAAAATACATTTTTATGATTATGGAATATATCTATAAACTGTTTAATTTATGTTAAGTTTTTTACAAGTTTGGTATTAGGTATCGCTATTCATAAACTAATCTAGTGTATGCCATTGTTTAGAAATGGCTCCCAGTAGAAGGAATTATAAATCCAGCAATACGCATGTTACAAAGAGTAAGAAAGATAATATATTTCATGGTCTTAAGCATGAATTTAGAAGATAAATATTCTCCCATGTATTATCATTATATGATGAAATAGTATCATGTTTTGATATGATATGTAAAGAATTCTAGGAGTCTTATAGCTTTGAAGGGGAGCCAGAGAAGGAAAGGATGGTACAGAGAAGGACAGATAAAGGGAATAAGGTAAAGAATTATTTTTCCCATATGTGATAACTATGGAAAGAATCATCTTGTAAAATGCTTGAAGGGAATGGGAGTATGTTATAAGTGTGGTGAAAAAGGACACCAAGTACGCGACTGCAATGGTAAGAAAAATGTTTCAAATGTACAATGCTTCATTTCCAAGGAGTTTGGACACTACCCAAACCATTGTCCGAGTTATTAGACTATGCCGCAAATGATGCAATTAGATAATAATCAAGTTATGATACTACCACAGATGATGAGGAATGACTAGTGTTCTTATATTGTTATTTTGTAATTAGTTCATTGAAGTGTTGTGTCAATGATGTACTGGAAATAAATAAGGATTGTACTAATGTACTATTTCATTGAGGATTTCAGATTTTATGGTACTAAGAAAAGTGACCCTACAACGAGTTAAAATTTTTAGAAATTACATGGTTGAAGGAAAGATAAACCTTAATATGGTTCTAATATTGCGGTACTGATTTTGGAATAAGATATGGTTGATTTGGGTAAATTATATTGGATATTCTTGACTACCTTGAAACTGATTAAATATTTGTATATTCCATCATTGTTGGAGTTTACAACATTTTTGGATGGATAAAGTATATCCAGTATTCTATAAGGAATGATGGAGCATGAATGTAATCGATAAGGTTTTATGGTAATTCAGGATGTTTTAGTGTTTTAAAGAATACATTTTGAAGCTATTCACATGATATTACAGGGTAAAATGGATCTACATTATGTTTACCTTTAATATAAATTTTGGACTGAGAGTTTACAGAAGTATTTTGGATAATTATAAAGGTTGTAATGGATTATATTTTACATTGGAAACTATTGTTAAAGTTATTTTTTAATATTTATAAAAAGGACAACACACAGAATGTGTGGCCCCCCGTTGTGTCGGACAAAGCTGCGGGAATCAAACCCACAAACATAGTGCAATTGGATTTTATCGCCTACCACTAGACTACGTGATGTCCCGTGAGTGTATAGTGTAGTTTTTTTTATGTTCTGATAGATGAATTATATATTTATTTTTGGAACCCGATACAGTTATGATAAATAGAATATTGTTTGAGTTCTATTAACTTTTGGAGTGAAAGATGGGTTGTGATAAAAATTTATTAAAGAATGAAAGTATATATGACAAGTAAGTATATTTCCTTATGTTCTTAGTAAATCTCCTAAATAAATTCCTAAACATTATTAAAGGTAACTTAAAACAAAAATTTTGTCGATTAACTTTTCTTACTGGGGAATCAAAGACCGTTTAACTAATCACATGTTTGTGATTTTCTTGTAGTTAACTTTCTCCTTATCCTGTTTTCTACAACTATCCATCAGACCTTAATGGTTTGTTTCTCCTCCATATCCATGTTTTCATAGAATCATATTATGGGCTATCTTGGGTGACCTTTGTACTTCCCTTTCTTCTTTTTGATGTTATGTTTTTATTAACCCAATTTCTGATATGGGTTTTCCACAGAGGTATTTTCTATTTTCAACCTTTTATTTTTTAAGAACATTTTCAAATTACGAGGACGAAATTTATTGAAGGAGGGTAGAATGTAATACCCCAAGATTCCACGATACGTTTCCCTTTTAATAATGTAATAGCTTGCATTGTACGCAACTTCGAGATTCTAACACACCATAAGAAACCAAAATAGTGGTTATGAATAGTAATACACACTATTTGAAATTTTATAAATTTTAACTCTCCAAATGGACTTCATTTTTGGATTAGGAATATCAAAATTAGCTTAGTATGAAATTTTGGTACTTTTCGGATAACTTTTATATTTTGATGAATAGTGAAAATTACTAAATTTTAATTAAAAACAACTTTTTAAATAAAAATAATTAATAGTGATAAATTATGAATTTGAGTGGTTTTAAAGTTTATTTAGAATACATTTTTACTATTTAATACAATTTTGGTCATTGGAAATAATTTCCCATTTGGACCGGAAATAAAGAAGTGCCAATCTTTTGATAGTTATTATTTATTAAAAACATGTTTTTTGTTTTGACAGCGGGAAATAATTTTAAATTAATTTCTGTCACTTCTGTGTTTTGAATTAGGAAAAATAAATTCCATATTTGGAATCAGGATTTTTAAATTATGTAAATAGGTAACTTTTATTTTTAGACATTTTGAATAATTACTTCGGTAAATATTTTATTTACCATGGTTAAAGGGTAAATCTGGTAAATAAAGGTAAAAAATAATATTATAATAATAATATATTAACCTAAAACGTGTCCTAACCCTATTGGTTGATACATGTCCGACCATGGGTATCATTGGGTCGATTTTGGGACCCCATGGATCCACTTGTAATTGATAATGACACTTTATATTAATTAAGTTAAAGTAAATACTAAAATGACATAAGCATATATCTTTTAGCAAAATAGTTTTTACATAGGGTTATATATTTTATATTTTCGACTATAAATATCAATTATAAATCAAAAAGTATTTCATACATAATTATATTTTATTTATAATTTTTAGGATTTTAATAATTAAATTTCTTTATTACACAATAATGATGCAGTATTTTCTTTATTAATGAAAGAATTAAATAATTATTATTATAAATGTGGAAATAAATATAATTTGAAATTTTTGAAGCCATAAACGATTTTTATTGGTAAATATGACATGTGAGTATTGCTTAAATGAATTTGTATCGAATTAATAAAGTTCTTATGACATTAAAAAATCAATTATTAAATATTGTCAAAATTGACAAAAATGAGTTTTTAAAACAAATATTATATTATTAATTGATATTATAATCCTGAAAATCTAAGGATCAGCCGATGGACTTATATCATGATAGGTGTATCATTAATTCACCACTTTGGGGTCTCTTAAATGTATATATTATGTTTATTAACTATATAATATAAAAATACAATGTGACATAGTCAATGTCAAACTAATTAACTAAGAATTAAAACTAAAAGATAAGGTTAATATAATTACCCAAACCTGTATAAAATATATTGGTTGAAATTATTTCGACCCATCCCCACCTTAGATTTTGAATAATCCACTTTTTAGCAATTATAAACCAAATTTTAATTTATTATAAATTAATACTTTATGTTTTTCTTAAAGAGCCCCCCCTTATAAAAGGACACCACTTCTATCCAATTCTCTATTCCTTCAATGCATTTTGGTTTAGCCATCCTCTACCAAGATACCCTCTCAAATATCATTCCTAAATCGTAGAGGAATTATTTTAGTCATAAATATAACCTAAGGAGCCCTTTTGATCAAATCAAAAGGAAGAACCCAGAGAAGAGGTAATGTTTTCACCACCCTCTTTCTAGTTCCTTTCTTCTTCAACTTCTTCATTCTTTGTTATTTCCATTCTAAAATAATAATTCCAGTATCTTCTATATACAGTGATGTTATAATAAATTTGGTACAACCATATTCAGTATTCTATCCATCCTTTGAATGACATGTCACCATACGTGCGTACGTACGGCCTACCATCTCCACGTCGTGGTGTAATTGTTATTAAATACATTATTATTTAGATGGGTATAATAATGATGTGTTTTTGATATAAATAATAAATATAACATGATAAGTATTATGTATATATATGATATACCATCGAATTATATATTATTTTAATATCAAAATAATGATATTTTTTTCTCGTGTGTATATACGGATTACCATCTCCACGACCCGATGAGATTCAATTCAATGTTCACCATTCATCGATGATTATAAAAATACATGTTACTAAAAAGTATGTAATATATGACATAATAATTCTACTGAAGATATATATATTTATATATATAAGTATTTATGTACTTACATATATCTTATTCACTTACTTCTGTTCAATACTATATGAAAATGGAAACATCTTTTATGCGTACGTACGGACTACCGTCTCCATCAATGGTGTTTTCCATTTCATATATATGTCTATTATACATATTTATATTCTAAATATATATTATATATAAATCATTTTTTATATTCTTGAATTATTTAAATCATGTACTAAGTGATACTATCAATAGTATCAAGTTAAAACACGTACGATAAAGAAAGAGATTATTACCCGAAATATTAATATAACATAAAAATTATTATTTAATGGGTAGTATAAATTCATAAATGAATAATGTATGATATCATAAATATTAACATGGTTCTGGTATAATTTAATGACATACTATAGTCTTCATAAATGAGGTTAAACGTACCCTCGACTAAAGGAAAGTGCAAGGTAAGGGGTTTTCATCTCACTCCTTATTCCTGTGAGATTCATGTCATATTGCCACTATTAACTTTTGTGTGGTGTATACTTCCCATAATTGTATTTTTTGTGTAATAAACTTTCATTTATGTGTATTTACATATTCATTGTATGGCACTTATTTGATGGGGTGTATGTTTCGTATGTTACCAAATTGGTATGGGTTAATTCCTCAATCTCATTATTATCCAAGTTTATTTTGCATAAGTATCTACTGGGACATATTTACTATCCATGTCAATGTTTCATAAAAGAGTTTTAAAATGGATTATTTTTAAGGGACTTTTTACTAAAACATAATTTTAAATGTTTTAAATATTTATTCTTCTAAATCATTCTCATTAATGTCCATGTTTTCAAAATTGATTTTAAGGATTTATTTATTTGGACATGAAATTTTTAAAAATGTTATTTCCTTTCAAGAGTTTCAAAATGTAATGGGACTGTTTGATTCAAATTTTTTTAAATGTCTTCATTTCTAAATTTTATAACTTTTAAATGTTTTCATGAAAAAGGGATATTTCTCTCAAAGTGTTTTACAAATCATTTTTATCTATGTCAACATCCTTTGATATATTTTAAACTTCTTTGAAGTTTATTTATTATGATACAAATCTTCTATATTGTATTCAAGGTTTTGGGATATGTTTGACTATGGATGTGTTATTTTTATACCATTCATGTTTTATGGTTAATTTATTGACATTTCGTATGCTAGTTTTAATACGAATGTTTATGTTATGTTTCAACCTTTTCGTATGTGAAATGTATTGGACATAGTAAGTGACGGGTGGAGCCCGCTATAGCTCCTCGATGCATCAGTAGGTCTCATGAGACTACTAGACGTTGAATTGGATGGGTCCCTTTACCAATTTGATTTATGGTTTTGGCCAAGGCCTTAATCATTTTTAAACGTCTTGGCCGAGGCCTTGACAAAATGTTTCAGAATGTCTGGCATTATTCATTCCCTCATTATAGAAATAATATTGATTGTTCATGTGGTCATTCGACTAGTAGAATACCCATGATTATGTTTTATTATGGCATTATTTTCTCATATCATATTCTTTCCATAAAAAGTATTCATGTTTATTAATTATAAAGGCATGTAGTTTCAATTATTTACCATGCATAATATTTATTTTATCTTCCACTTTATTGCTTACCCTTACTGAGCGTTTGAGATCACCCCTTTCTATGTTTTTTTTCCAAGATTTCAAGAAAAGTATTAGGATTGATATGCAGGGTTATGCTAAATGGAATAATTACATTATCAAAGAACTATTTACGCTATGTTTTATGTTTGAAATTGTAATGTAATGTTAATGTATGTAATCAATTTTCCAAGACTTTTAAACAGATCGGGTTTTCGGGACATGATTCCTTGTAATCATTCCAATGTATTAAAATAATGCACCGACTCTGGGTAATTGCAGTCGGGGAATTATAGTTGGTATCAGAGGACGTTTAGAAATAACCTTGGAAGCTAGATATAGATAAAATCTGATTAGTGCACATAGCCCTAATCTTGAATTTGAGGATTAGTATAGAAGAACTTCCGAGAATTTTGATATTGTAGAGATTTTGTGAGTTTTCAAAAAATACATCCCTATCTGGATACGAGCAGGTAGAGGCGGCTCTAGCATATATGTACCTAGGGGTAAAAACCGAAATCACTACTTTGGGCTAGGCTCAAACAGAAACTAGTGCACGACAATGGGTCATACTGCACTCTTGGTTACAACACTCTCGGGGGGATATGCTTAGGATAATTGTCATTTTCTTTACAACCCATTATGAAGGGTTTATGAGTGTATAACTCCTCAAAGAAGAAATTTTTATCATTATGGATTATATCCATAAACTTTTTTATTTATGTTAAATGTTTTACAAGTTTGGGATTAGGTATTCCTATTCATAAACTAATCTGGTGTATTCCATTGTTTTTGAAATGGTTCCCAGTAGAAGAAATGAGAACTCTAGCAATACGCATGATCCAAAGAGTATAAAAGATCATATATTTCATGGTCTTAAGCCATAATTTAGAAGAGAAATAGTCTCCCACATATTATCATAAGATGAAGAAATAGTATCATGTGTTGATATGATAAGTAAAGAATTGTCAGAGACTTATGGCTTTGAAGGGAAGCTAGAGAAGTAAATGATGGTAGAGAGAAGGACAGATAAAGGGAAGAAGGTAAAGAAGGATTTTACCATATGTGATAACTATGTAAAAAATAACCTTGGAAAATTCTTGATGGGAATGGGGGTATGTTATAAGTGTGGAGAAAAAGGACACCAAGTACGTGACTGTGAGGGTAAAAAATGGTTTCAAATGTACAATGATTCATTTGCAAGAAGTTTGGACACTACGCGAACTAATATCCCAGTCATCAGACTATGCTGCAAATTATGCTGTTGGATAATAATCAAGTTATGATAATACCACAGATGATGAGGAATGACCAGTGTTCTTATGTTGTTATTTTGGAATTATTTCGTTGAAGTGTTGTATCAATGATGTACTGGAAATAAATAAGGATTGTAATGTAGTACTATTTCATTGAGGATTTGAGATTTTATAGTACTAAGAAAAGTTACACTACAGTGAGTTAAACTTTTTGGAAATTACGTGGTTGAAGGAAATATAAACCTTAATATAGTCCTAATATTGAGGTACTGATTTTAGAATAAGACATGGTTGATTTGGTTAAATTATATTGGATATTCTTGACTGCCTTGAAACTGAATAATGATTTGTATATTCCATCATTATTGGATTTTAAAACATTTTTGGATGGATAAAGTATATCCAGTATTCTATAATGAATAAGGGATCTTGAATGTTATCAATAAGTTTTTATGGTAATTCATGATGTTTTAGTGTTTTAATTAATACATGTTGAAGGTATTCACATGATATTACAGGGTAAAAAGGTTCTACATTCTTTTTACCATTCATTTAAATTTTGGACTGAGAGTTTACATAAGTATTTTCAATAAGTATAAAGGTTGGAATGGATTATTTTTTACATTGGATACTATTGTTAATGTTAATTTTGGATATTTATAAAAAGGAAAACATGCAAACTCTGTGACAACCCGTCGCGTCGGACAAAGATGCGGGAATCGAACCCACAAACATAGCGCAATAGGGATTTATTGCCTACCAATAGACTATGTAAATTCCCTGGAGTGTATAATGTAGTTTTATTTTTTTTAAGTTCTGATAGATTAATTATAAATTTATTTTTGTAACCTGATACGGTTAGGATAAATAGAATATTTTTTGAGTTCTATTACCTTTTGGAGTGAAAGATGGGTTTGTGATAAAACTTTATTAAAGAATGAAAGTTTATTTGACAAGTAAGTATATTTCCTTACATTCTTAGTAATTCTCTTAAATAAATTCCTCAACTTTATGAAAGGTAACTAAAAACAAAAACATTGTCAGTTAACTTTTCCTACTAGGGAATCAAAGGCCGTTTAACCATTCACAATTTTGTGATTTTCTTGTAGTTAACATTATACTAATCTTGTTTTCTACAACTCTCCATCAAACCTTGATGGTTTTTTCTGCTCTATATCCATGTTTTCATGTAATCCTAGTATGGGCTATCTCGGGTGACCTTTTTACTTCTCTTTCTTTATTTTAAAATAATATTTTTATTAACCATATTTCTGATATAGGTTTTCCACTAAGGTATTTTCTATTTTCAACCTTTTTATTTTTGAAGAACATTTTCAAATTGCGAGGATGAAATTTATTAAAGGAGGGGAGAATGTAACACCCCAAGATTCCATGGTGCATTTCCATTTGAATAATGTAATAGCATGCATTGTACGCAAGGTCGAGATTTTAACACAAACTAACCAATCAAAATAGCCGTTATGAACAGTAATACTCAATTTTTCAAATTTTATAAATTTTATCTCTCAAAATGGACTTCATTTTTGGATTATGAATTTAAAAATTAGCCTAGGGTGAAATTTTGGTAGTTTTCGGATAACTTTTATATTTTGATGAATAGTGAAAATTACTAAATTTGAATTAAAAACAACTTTTTTAATCAAAATAATTGACAGTGATAAATTATGAAATTGAGTGGTTTAAAAGTATATTTAGAATAGATTTTTACTATTTAATGCAATTTTGGTCATTGGACATAATTTCACATTTGAACCGGAAATAAACAAGTGTCAATCTATTGATAGTTATTATTTCTTAAAAAACGCTATTTGTTTTGAGAGCGGGAATTGACTTTAAATTAAATTTTGCCACTTCTGTGTTTTGAATTTGGAAAAAAGGATTCCATATTTGGAATTAGTATTTACAAATTGTGTAAATAGTTAACTTTTAATTTTAGACATTTTAAATAATTACTTCGGTAAATATTTTATTTACCATGGTTAAAGGGTAAATCTGGTAAATAAGGGTAAACAATAATATTATAATAAAAATTAATTACCCTAAAACGTGTCTTAACCCTATTGGATGATACATTTTTTACCATGGGAATCTTCGTGTCGATTTTGGAAACCCATGGATCCACTTTTAAGTGATAATGACACTTTATATTAATTAAGGTCAAGTGAATTTAAAAATGACAAAAGCATATATATTTTAGAAAAACAATTTTTACATAGTGTTATGTATGTTATATTTTCGAATATAAATATTAATTAGAAATATAAAAATATTTCCTACATAATGGTATTTTATTTATAATTTTTAGACATTGAATATTTAAATTTATTTATGACACAATAATGATGCAATATTTTCCTTATTAATGAAGGAATCAAATAATTAGTATTATAAATGTTAAAATAAACATAATTTGAATGTGTTGATGACATAAACGAATTTTATTGGTAAATATGACATGTTATAATTGCTAAAATAAATTTTATTCGAATTAATAAAGTCTTTATGACTTTAACAAAAATCAATTATTAAATATTGTCAAAATTGACATAAATGAGTTTTTAAAACAAATATTATATAATTAATTGATATTCTATTCCCAAATATCTATGTTTCGAGATAAATACTTAAATCATGATAGGTTTATCATTAATGGACTACTTGAGGGTTTCTTTGATGTATATAGTATGTTTATTAACTATATAATATAAAATTACAAAGTGACATAGTAAATGTCAAACTAATTAACTAGGAGTTAAAACTTAAAGATAAAGTTAATATAATTACCCAAACCTGTATAAAATATATTGGTTGAAAGTATTTTGACGCATCCCCACCTTAGAATTTTAATAGTATTCTTTTTAGCCATTAGAAACTGAATATGAATTTATTATAAATTAATACTTTATGTTTTTCCTAAAGTGCCCCTCCTCCCCCTAATAAAAGGACACCACTTCTAACCAATTCTTCATACCTTAAAGCCTTTTGGTTCAGCCAAAATCTTCCCAAATACCCTATAAACTATCTTAACTTAATCTTAGAGGCCTTAATTTAGTCATAAATCTAACCTAAGGATCCCTTTTGATCAAATCAAAAGCAAGAACCCGGAGAAGAGAAAATGTTTTCACCACCCTCTTTCAAGTTCCATTCATCTTGAACTTCTAATTTCTTTGTTATTTACATTATAAAATAATAACTACAGTATCTTCTATATACAGTGATGTTATTATAAATATGTTACAACCATATTCAGTATTCTATCCATCCTTGGAATGACATGTCACCATAGGTGTGTACGTACGGCCTACCGTCTCCACGTCGTGGGGTAATTGTTATTCAATACATTATTATTTGGATAGGTATAATAATGATTTGTATTTGAGGTAAATAATAAATATAACATGATAATAATTATGTATATATGATATACCATCCAATTATATTTTATTTCAATATCAAAATACTGATATTTTTGCTCATGTGTACGTACGGATTACCGTCTCCACGACGCGATGAGATTCATTTCCAAGTTCCCCATTCATTGAAGATTATAAAAATATATATTACTAATAATTATGTAATATATGACATAATAATGATACTTAAGATATAAATATTTATATAAATAAGTATTTATGTATTATATATATCTTATTCACTTACTTCTGTTCAATACTATATTAAAACAGAAAAAACATTTATGTGTACGTGCGGACTACCGTCTCCATAATCGGTGTTTCCCATTTCATATATAAGTCTATTATAAATATTTATATTCTAAATATGTATGACATATAAATCATGTTTTATATTCTGAAAATATTTAATTCATTATCTATGTGATACTATCAAGAGTAACAAGTTAAAACACGCATGATAAAGAAAGCGATTATTACCTGAAATATTAATATAACATTGAAATTATTATTAAATGGGTACTATAAATTCATAAGAGAATAATGTATGATATAATAAATATTAATATGGTTCTAGAATAATTTAATAACATAATATAGTCTTCATACAGGAGGTCAAATGTACCCTTGACAAAAGGAAAGTTCAAGGTAAGGGGTTTTCATCTAACTCCTTATTCCCGTGAGATTCTTTCCATATTGCCACTATTACCTTTTGTGTGGTGTATTTACTGCCCATAATTGTATAATTTATGTAATGAACTTTAATTTATATGTATTTACATATTCATTGTATGATACTTCTTCAATGGTGTGTATGTTTTGTAAGTCACCAAATTTGTAAGGGTTAATTCCTCAATCTCATTTTTATCCGACGTTGTTTTGCATAAGTATCTACAGGGAAATATTTACAATACGTTTCGATGTTTCATAAAATAGTTTTGAAAGGGATTATTTTTAATGGAATTTTTTCTAAAACATAATTTTAAATGTTTTGAATATTTATTCTTCTAAATCATTCTCATTAATGTCCATGTTTTCAAACTAGTTTTTAAGAATTTATTTATATGGACATGAATGTTTTAAAAATGATATTTCCTTTAAAAAGTTTCAAAGTGGTATGGGACACTTTGATTCAAAAATGTCTTTAAATATCTTCCTTTCTAAATTTTATAACTTTTAAATGTTTTCATGAAATGGTATATTTCTCTCAAAGAGTTTTACAAATCATTTTCATCTATGTCAACATCCTTTGATAGATTTTAAACTTGTTTGAAGTTGATTTAATATGATAAAAATCTTTTATATTGTATTGAAGGTTTTGTGATATGTTTGACTATGGAGGTGTTATTTTTATACCATTCATGGTTTGTGGTTAATTTATTGACATTTCGTATGCTAGTTTTAATAATAATTTTTATGTTATGTTTTATCCTTTTCATATGTGGAATGTATTGGACATAGTAAGTGATGGGTGGAGCCCGCTATAGCTCCTCGATGCATCGAAAAGTCTCATGAGACAACTTTATGTTGAATTGGATAAGGCCCTTTCCCAATTTGATTTATTGTTTTGGCCAACGCCTTAATTAGTTTTTGACATCTTGGCCGAGGCTTTGACAAAATGTTTTCGAATATACGGCATTATACATTCCCTCATTATGAAAATAATATTGATGGATCATGTGGTCATTCAACTAGTAGAATACCCATGATTATGTTATATTATGGTGTTATTTACTCAGATCACATTCTTTCCATAAAAATTATTCAGGTTTATTATTGGTAAAGTCATATAGTTTCAATTATTTACCATGATTAATATTTATGTTATCTTCTGTTGTATGGTTTACCCTTACTGAGCATTTGAGCTTACCCATTTCTATGTTTTATTTTTCCCAGGATTCCAAGAAGTGAATTATGATTTATATGAAGGTTTAAAAAAAATTGGATAATGACGTTCCCAAAGAACTATTTACGTTGTGTTTTGTGTTTGAAATTTTAATGTAATGTTAATTTTTTAAATCTATTTTCCAAGACTTCTAGAATGGTCAGTCCTTAGGGACTTGATTCCTTGTAATCATGCCAATGTATTAAAATAATGCACTGACTCTGGGTAAATGGGGCCGTGGCATTACATATTACATCATAATTATCATATATATTTATTATTTCCATTATTATAAATATCCATGTGATATGGTTATGAAAAAAAAAATCGGTTTGTGAGGTAGTAGTCTTCCGTAAACACCAGTGACGGTTTATTTTCTAATTTAATGGAGTAGAAGATGTATAAATATTATACCATCAAATAAAATTTCATCTGATTATATTGTAAATAATGGTAAAAAATATTATAATTATTAATACCTAGTTGAATTTAGAAAAAATAATAATTACAAATGGAGTTAGCTAGAAAAAATACCTTAGGCTAGAAAAACATACTTTGGATATTTTATTATATACCATATGATTAGTCAATTGGAAAAAATGGTAGCTTTTGAATGTGTAAAATTATTTCTTGAAGATATATTAAGAAATTTTTGTTGAGATAAATTTCTTGTGCGGTTTGAATAAGTGGGGGGGAGTGGCATCCTTTTATAATTCTAGACTAGTGGTATTTTTTAAAATACAAAAAACTATTCCATAATGGGAATTCACTATCACCCCAAATGCCTCAAAAATTGATAAATAATGGATTTGAGGGATTATAGGTTTTATCCACACCAACACTAAAAAATATATTTTAGAAATATTATACCCCAATACTCAATGTTTACAACTTTTTTGATTTTATTATTCACTACGGTAATTAAATTATTTTATTTTCATAGGAAATTTTACATTAAGCATGAAAATAAAAACACCTTGTTAGATAATTGGGACCAATTATTTTAAATATTAATCCCAATTTATTAAATATAAATCCAATGGGTGTGAATGTTTTTTAAAATAAGAACATGTAACTTGCAAAATCTCATTTTAAACATAATCGAGGTAAATAAATTTCAATATATTTACTAATAATTCTGAATATATTTTTTTAATTGATTATATGTTATTAATTATTTTGATTCCAAATATGGAATCCATTTTTTATGATTTAATTGATATAAATTTTATAATTTAGTATAAAATTAATCTCATAAGTATGAATAAAATATAGTTGTCCAAATAATTTTTTTTTCTTAAATACCATTTTTATAAAAAAATTCCATATTAAATTTATTATAATTATTAAAATGGTACTAATAATAAATTAAATTCACTAATTTTACATTTAAAATAATATTAATCAAAATATAATATTATCTAATAATTTAAATTAAAATGATGTTTTCAATAAAAATCATCATTTTTTCACCATTCATCAAAAAAAATATTTTCAGATGATTTGGATAAATACACTCTAGGATTATTTTTAATCATTAATTTTATGAATTAAGTCACTTTTTTAAAACAATTTTTCTAAATATTGATGAAATTATTTTTAAAATAATATCTTAAAAATACAATATACCACTTTTTAGAAAAATAAAAAATTTAAGCATAAAAATGGAATTATTCTTATCCCAATATTTCAAATATTTGATAAATGATAAAGAAATTTATTGAATAAATTATATAACTATATAGTTTAAATAATTAAATAACATTTCATTAATATTTTTTTATGATAGAAACACATTTCGCCTATTTAAAACATATTTCAGAAAAATATTAATTTTACCTTCAAAAGTTTTTTATTTTTATTTGTAAATGATTGACATCTAATGAATTTATTTTAAACTGGGGTATACCATATAAATTCCATAATTTACATATTCTTATTAGTAACCATAAATTTAAATACTATCATATAATGGTATAATATATTATGGTTCATTTAGAATCAAGGTTGTGTATAAGGAAAGATACGAAAGAGATTAAATATATTAAAAAGAAATATATTATAAATTATTTGTGGGTAACATTCTCCCCACCTTTAATAAATTAATTTCACATAATTTTAAAATTATCTTTAAAAAAGTGTTTCATATTTGAAAATAAAATTATAGATCATCCAAATCATAAATAGGGTTAAAAAAACCTCTTAATAAGAGAGAAATGGTATAATGAAGGTAATATAAAATAACAAAGAATTTGATATCGATGTATGAAAACATATATGAAAAGATAAAATGTGGACATGGTGCAGAAAACTAACACCATATGACAAATAAATAGGGACACAAAACAAGATCAATGTAACACTAACTACTGCAAGAACATTAATATATGATGTTTATATAGGCCATCAATTCATCAAAAATTAATTTAAAATGATAATTAGTTTTCTATATCATTTTGATAAAATTTAAAAAAAAATTACACTTTAGAATTATAATATAAGGAAATACACATAGTCGGTATATTTCTATTTAATAAGCACAATTTCATCATTTGGGTGTGCTTTAATCAATTTACAATTCATATATTACTCTAAGGAATTGATATCCAATATGATTTTTTGTTTCGTGAAGCTTTGTAATTAATGTTTAATAGATCACCAGATCCATAAAATAGTATTATTTCCATTTATATGTATTAATATTTTTATCCAAACAAAAATTCTTATCATGAGTTATCTAATATAATATATTAATCAATATAATTTAAAAGAAAACCCAATGATCAAATTAATATATTCCTTAAAATAATTTATGTAAAAAATTTCATTTTAACCAAAACATCACATGGGCTAGTGGTTCGAACTCTGCCTTTTTCACCGTTCTGTTTTGGTTTTAGGAACCACTACCAGACTAGATGCGATTGATTTTCTCTAGAAATTCTCAATTTTTTTCTCTAAAAACATATTTATATAATTTATATAACATTTCTAGAAATTTTATGAACATTATTTAATTAAAATTAATCATTACATAAAATTTTAACAAAAACGTTTTTCTATAAAATAATTTTTCTTAAAAGATCCAATATTCATGGTTAACTATTATTAGATTATCATCACTGATCATATTAACCAAACATATTATCAATAACGTTACAATTATTTCCACAAAACATAAAATAAATATTACCCAAATATCCTTATCATTAAAACATATACTAAACCAAAGTTTTGTATTCCCATAGATGTTTTCCCAAAAATATGCGTAATCATGTTATTTTACAAAAAAAATCTCAAAAGGGGTATCTTATTCCTTTAAATATAGGATAAACGGTAGAAAAACCATCCAATAGTAAATTTGGTTTTTCCCATATCACCAGGACATATCACAAGTTTCAATGGGATTTATTATTTAATTGACCATAATATTTCCTACATAAAATGTGAATTAACTAAATAATATCCACTAGGAGTGCCGATATAGTGGTTTATAAATGCCTACTTTCGTTCACTATGTGGAAATTGAGTCAAATCCAAATGCACCAATTTTAGATTTATTACACCTAGGAACAATCATTATAGGAATACATCCACTTGTAGTATATATAAATTGATGAAATTCCATAAAAAACATATTACTTATCGAAAATTTAGGATTTTATTCCATGATTTGAAAAAATTTTAAAGTTGGTAATTGAATTATGCTCCCAAATTACGTTTTCCAAAAATATATTTCCCAATGGATATTGTAAACATACTTTGATACTAACTTTAAATACATCAACTCCAGTAGTACATACTTAGCGTCTACCTTACTACATTGGCATATGATAAAAGTGATCACATCCCAAGTGACATAATTGTTTAGTAGTCTTGGTAAATATTGGAGATAAAATATAAAATATTATTAAAGTTAATATTATGCACCCTTGAACATATTTAATGATTCTATATTCAGATCCCATGGAATGTAAAAATAGAAAAGGGTGATATTAATTTCTTAATAATGGTTATATATACAAGAAGTTATCCTGAGAAAATTATGAATAATCAATAAAGAATAATCAATATGACAAGGTAAATAACTAAAAATCAAGTAATTTAATCCATAACATGCTCACATGAATGAATCCCTGGATAGTACTGATAAAAAATATTGTTGATAATAAATACTAAAAACTAAATGAATTAAATATATAATATTAGATGTCATGATCTCGAACATCATGATATATACACCATTAATACCATGATCCAAGATAGTTTAATTGATTGGTTGGTATACAGTAAAAACCCATTTACAGCTAGAATACATTTTCATCTCATGATACCTATCCATATGTCAAAGTATTATAAAATTATTGTCCCCACCTATCACTATATGTCTTATAAATTCCTCATATATCGAAGGATTTTATTACTTTGTGAACAACATGCCTTATTAAAAAAATACATATGTAGTAAGGATTTTAGATTTATTTTGTTTTTAATACTCAATCAAATAAAATTCATAGTAAAAAAAATATGTAAAAATTATATATGGTTTAAGAAAGAATAATTGAGATGATATGGGGATTGTGGTCATTTTAGAGAAATATAATGTCAAATGATCACATAAAAGTGAATGTTTCAATATAATGTTAATGACTAAAAAATTAATCAATAAAGTGAATTACAATACATTATATGGTAAATATAACCATAAACCATCCAATGAAATAATAAGTATAAAATTATTATAATATATCCATAGTGGAGTATATATAAAACAAATGGTTATTTTCTATTATTAATAGAAATTATATAAAAGACCAGTAAAACATTCTTGTAGAAAATACATGTTTCTATTTAAAAATATCTTTTAAAAATAAAATTTTACAAAATATTAGGTAAAATAATTTAATTGAATTAAACCCTATAAACATTTAAAATATGATCAATGAAAAGAGGGATCTTGATAATAGGTCAATTCTATTCAATGATGTGTATGTTAAAACAAATATTCCTATCACATTTTTAAAAAAATGTACTTGGTTTGGAAAATTTCCTGAAAATTACTATTTTTTGTAAAAATACATTAATTGGTAAAAATTTATTTTAAAAATAATATATTAATATTAAATATATTCTTGAAAACATTTTTATGAAACATGTTTTTGATAGAAAATGCATGTTCATCCAACGAGTGAAATAAATCCATATTTTCATAAAAACAATTATCAGTTATTTTAAGTTACAATGTGAGGAAAATAAAACTATAATAGAAAAATTCCATGAATAATATAATGAATATAAAATTAAACGGTTTTATTATACATTGATAAAATATTTTCTTTCATTTAAAATTCAATCATAAACCATCCTTATCAAAATGAGATAGAAGTACAATCCCTTTTGGCTTGGGTAAATTATAAATCATAACACACATGATAAAAAACTGAAAATAAAACATTAAAATTCATGAATATGAAAGAATTAATTATATAACATATAAATGGGTAAGTAGATAAATCTCAATAAAAATGTGCATAATAACAAATATATGTCAACATAGTTGAAATTGAGATGAAATTTCATTCAAAGATCTTATATTTGAAGTAAGAATTATGAAATTAGTTTTTTATATGTATAAAATTTAAATAAATAAAAAAAATTTAAATAATAAAAATTCTAAAAACATACCACACACATAATCTTTGAAAATCAATGAAAATAAAGATGTAATATAACATAATGAATTGAAAATGAATTCATAAACACTTAACAATTGGTATCATTCATGTAAAATATCATTGGAAGAATAAATAATAATTTAAACATAAAATAAAATTATGTATAAAAAATTAATTACATAATATGTCTAATGGGATGTAATAAAAAATATATTAAAGAAAATTGGTTCATAAAATCAAAATATTCCAAAATAAAAGGAAATTTAGATGAACTGCTTTATAGTTTAAGAACTATCATAATAAAAACAAATTCAATGAGAGATAGATTGAATTTGATGTTCAAATAACATGAATAAGAATAATTCATGATGTTGAATACCCAATTTTAATAATATAAACTATTTTAAAAGAATATCTTCATAAACAGACATGTGTATCAAAGAAGGATGTTTTAAGACGAAAACCCTTACCATATATTTCCTATAATTAAACATGATTTATCATCATGTTTAGTGTTTATAATTATGTTATAAATTTATGAAAGTACCATATTAATATTTATTATAAAATATTTGATTTAATATAAGATATTATCACCCATAAATTATTTATATTTTATTCTTACCCCTATTTAGAGTGTTAACTACTTTTTGTTCTAATTCATGTTTTTTAGGGATGTATTGGTTCTTTTGAATAAGATATAGTTACATTATATCTGAAATGATATTAATGTTATTAATATTATATTTATTAATTAGATAAATTTTTATATTAATTATTGAAATTTGATCACGGTGAAGAAATCAAATCACCTCGTTGAGATGTTAGAGCATACATACGCACAAGTGACATTATCATTTTCATAATGGGTGAAAGGTTAATTAAATTTTTGGTATATAAATTTATTGGATAAATATTATGTCATATTAATCATATATATTTATTATTTCTGTCATTATTACTATCCATGTGAGTCAGTAATGGAAACAAATTACATCACTACTCTAAGAGGTATCCCGCCATACAAATGATCATTGGTTTTGTTTCCCGTTTGATGGAGAAATAGATGGATAAGTATTATTATTAAAATACATAACAATACCTGATATATACATTTTTATATTATTCTAATTTTTATGTAATAATTGAAGGTGGAAAAATAAGAAGTAAAAATAAAGGAACTTAGTGAAGATGATCACCAACTCTTAAAAAAGCATTATATTTGATTTCCTATTGAGGAAATTAGGGTTGGTTTTCTGGAAATATAAATAACTCTTGAATGTGGATATGGATTATGAGGATATATTTTTTCATGGTTTGGGAATTAAAATTTATTAAGAGGTGTAAATAAGGGGGGGAGGGGGTATAGAGTTCCATTTTATAATTGTGGTGTAGTGAATTTTTTGTAAATACCCAAAAATATTAAATAATAAAAGACACTACCATAACAAATGACTAAAAAATTGATAAATAATTGATTTTGGGGAATATATGGTTAAGTTAAACCTCCACCGTAAAATAGAAAATTATTTTAAAAACTTTATTCCCTTACCCTACAAGTTATCTTTTACAATTTTAATTTTGATTATGGTACATTGTGATTTTATTAACATAGGAAATTTAACCATTAAGAATAAAAATAAATTATCCGAATTAGATAAATTAGAGAATTGTAAACTCAATATGAAATCAAAATTTTCATATAAAAATACCATGTTTTAAGGTAATTAATTTTATCATAGACACATGTAGCGTGCATAACCTCATTTTAATCCTAATTAGGGTAAATAGATTTCATTTTATTTTATAATCATTATAAAAAATTATTATGAAAAAATTATATAAAATTAAATATTTTTATTGTAAATATTTATTACTTTTTATTAAATAAAATTAATTGTAGTGGAATAATTTAATTTAAATGAATACTCACAAGCATGAAAAAATATAGTTTTCCAAAAATATATTTTCTCAAATAAAATTTTTTTTTATATCAAAAAGGAAAAATATATCATTTGTGATGTAAAAAATTGAATAAGTAATAATAAAAATAAAATAATTTTCATTTTCAGAAAAACTTTTAAAAATGGATGTTTTTAAATGCTTTATATAAAAAGGATGTTTTCAGTAAAATTCTTTATTTTTTTCAATATTCATCCAAATAATTATATTATCAAAAAATTAACAGTAATTCAGGCTAAGATAATTTTAAAATGACAACTTCAAAAATGATATTAATATTTCAAAAATAAATTAAAGAATGTGTGGAAAAAAATATTAAAATAAGAGCACAAAACAAGATAAAACCAATTTTTAAAAAATATGTTTTAATCCATAAACTAGATCTATTCTTATCCTAGGGCTTCAGAAATTAAATATATGACAAAAAATTTATTCAATAATTAATAAATAAATAAAATTAAAATAATTTACCAATAGTTAATATTTTATCTTATTAAGATGAAAACTCATCGCTTGGTTAAAAATAGTTTTTCAGAAATATATTTATTTTTCATTCAAATTTATTATTTTTCATATATAGTTGACTGATAAATAATAAATATATATTTAACATGTGTAAAAATATAATTTTCAATAATCTATTTTCTCTTTCTCAAACCTCCTAATATAAAAAATAGTTTAAAATGATTTAGTATATTATGGTTCGATTAGACTTGGGGTTCCATGTACTGCAAGCTATCAAAGAGATGAAATTTATTTAAATGAAATGTACTATAAAAACAAATGGTTTTAAATAAATTTTCTTGAGGTTATTTTTATTCTAAACATTTATAATTAATTAATTAAAACTAAAAAATAATAAAATAAAATTTTATAAGAACTCAGATTCAAATCTAAAAGGTATACATTCTGAAGGACATATTTGATATCGCCGCCTAGCCGGAACCCCAACCAACCACCAATGGAAAGTTAGTGACATGATTTTGATTTTATTATGTAAAAATAATAAATCTATGTAAAAAAATTCAATTTAATATAATAATACTTTACACCTTATAATAGATTATACCTAGTGGCATAACATAGACATAATGTTTACCAGTGAATCTTAGCCACACCCAAGAAACTATATATTCAAATTTGAGAAAAATAAATTAGTAAATTCCTTATCATAATTGCCAATTTCTATTAACATGAGTAAAATAAAAAGAATATATCATCATGAAACTCAACTTCATCTAAATTCTTGTCAATGACACATGTTCATCATTATAAGGCATCCTCTAACAATGCTTATCAAAATCCCTAATCTTCTCAAATAATTTAGAAATTATTTTCTAATATTATCATCCAATTATTTAATTTTTATATATTAAATGATTATTCCACAATAAATATTAATAAATAGAATATGATTTAAAGTCTATTGCAACTTTCAAGGATTAAAACGGGAGAAATACCATGAGAATCATCTAAGATGAAGGGTACATCAACCCCTTTTCATGTTAGGGTGAAAGAGGCCATAATCCATGATTATTCAATGTATCTAACATTTATACCAAATAATTTTGAGTTGAGATACACCCTATATTGATAATATCACATTGTGGTAGGAATATAAGATAATACAACTAAAAGAACCCAACAACATTTGCATTGGGGAAAACCCCGTGAGGTGATTGGTGGATAAAAAGTGAAAAACACTTAATTAAGGGTCATCAAGTATGCCACACTAGTGATCTATGGTCCATCAACCACATAGTTAAGGATCATCATCTCTCTAGTAATTACAATTGAAAATAAAGTGTTTATAATGAAAAAACTCTACTTTCAATCCAAATCGGCACCCTAACCCCCCCGCCACATATCCGAGGAGAATACTCGATCCCCTTGGGATGAAAAAAAGATTCAAGGGGTATTATATATAACTGTTCAGTATGGTTTCACTCTCAAGAAGATAAATAAAAAAACATAAAAATAAGGAATAACATAAATAATTTGGAACATTACAAAAATAATATTTCAAACAAACAACCATCTAAAACAAACATAAAAAACTAAAATAGAAGATAAATGAGAGAAAACAGAAGACCAATGAGGCCAAACAAAAACTTGATCCAACCAATTTTACAAATATAAGGCCCAATCACAATTTCATCATGGTACTTAATTAAACCTCACAATACCAACAACTATCTTCTTCTAAATAATATGCAACTGGATCCATCGTAAAATCTAAGACTGTAAGGACATACAAAACACATAAATAATACATACCCACCAAAAATAGTATGTAGAGTTTGAGATGAATCTAGTAGGATACCACCGTGAGTCTATTTCACTTAATTTATTTATGAAACCATTTATTCAAGATTAAAAACATAGTTTTGAAAAATATGTTTTTTTCTCTATAAAAAATGAGGGTAAAAAATTATCAAACACACACTTCATCAAATATACCTTTTGTAAAACCATTGGAAAATATTGTTTCTATTTATAAAATTTCTAATTACTAGGGATACTAAAAAAGTATCTCAGGCACTACACCTATTGAAAATAATCCCACAAAAGGATTCAAATATTTTAAAAACCTCTTTTTAAACCAAGAAATTAATTTGAAATCCATTTAACAATTTTACCTAAAAATATTACAAATACTCAATAAAAATCACACAATGAAACATCAGTAATGGTGATTTAAACATAACCAATAGGGTCATAACTAAATGCATTAAAAAATGTAATAAAACTAGTCAATAACATGACTAACCCATAAAGGATCACTCATGAACAAATTCCACCAATGAAATAAACTATACACATGCCAATGTATTAATAAAATTTGTTATAACATAGATACATAGAATAAGGTAACACTATGAGGTCTAGCAGGAAAACATAAGACATGTATAGGTGGACCTATTATCAGCAGGATTACGATCACACATCTGTCAACCAAATCACTCTAAGAAGTATCCTCGATGAAAAACCCCCAATCCAGGTTTATATAAAATTAAGGGGGAATGGATAATTCTAAACCTTAACTGTGATAAAAATTCCCCACTACTTCCCACATATTATTCTCAATTTCAACATGGGATAATAAGAGAGATAGTCCATGAAAAATACATGTTATCACATGATAATGACATGCCTTTAGGGATAATACCATAATAATGTCCTTCTCACCTCCCACATCCCTTAAAATGACTCTAACGCATTGTCACATCCCGAATCACATAAAAATAATCTATCTCATGGTTTCAAATAACATAATCAACTAAATAAAGGGGGGTCAATAGGGGTACAATCAACATAACAACACAATGTAATAACCAATACTTCACTTATAACCTATAATACATATTCTTCTAAAAATGTATTTTTTAAAAACATTTGGAATGAATAGACAATTCCAATTAAAATATAATTAAAAATAATAACAAACAAACCAATCTAGGAAAATTTCAAGACATTTTATAAAATAAAATCATCTTTTAAAAAATATATAGCATTTAAAACAATAAAGGAGACAAAAATTGAATATACCATGTGTCTTTAATCACTATGAACTTGTGAAATTATTAATGAAAATTAATATTGAAATTTATCAAATATATATAATGAATAAAACACAACTTCACATCAATATACCATTTTAAGAATGAAATTCCACACATCTTCCCCATGAAAATCATTCAGGGTCAATGGAATAATTTTCAAAATAACCATATATAGTCCACATAATGATTATACAAGACAAATATGAATTTAGAAAACACAATAAATAATGGATCTCTTAAATAAAATAAAATGAAAAGAAAACATGTATCTCTTGGAGTACAACCATGTCATCCTCGATAAAATCCAATAATAAGGGACTCCCAGGATAGATGAAAACCATTAAAAACCAAAAACCCCAATGCTATCCAACACTAACCATTAAAATCATCCCACACATACATTAAGGTAAAAGTTAAAGATGGATGAAATATATAATCCAATAGGGGAAGAGAGTAGAAGAGTAAAGGTAAATATTTGATGAATAAATAATTAAGAAACACCAATGTTTGGTGAGAAATTACCCAATATATGGCCCAAAATAATGGTTAATTAGGGGGGGTTCCCTCTAATTGATACCCAATTGGGACTGGCTAAAATAGTACATTGATTCACTTTATTCATGTTTTAAAATAAATTTTATTTTGGTTTTAATGGGATGTATGGTTTTTCTGCATGGTTTTGTAAACCATGCACAAACTATGAAAATAACATTGGAAACATATTTTCATTTTTTCAGATTTGAGTTACATGGATTGGGAAAACCAGAATCAATACTTGTGACATGATAAATTTCTCCAAACACCTAAAATGACACAAAGAACACTTGAAAAGGCAACCAAATTTTCAATGAATGATTTATACACAATTTACTGAAATCGTGGGTGTCAAAAACTCCCACCATGACACATTATTCCACGAGAATGTATATTGAAACCTCAAATAAGTGGGAATTATAAGAAAAACACTTCTCTACTGAAGAATCAATCTCTAAAAAACTTAAAAAAACCATATTTCATAGTTCAAGAGGCACAAAAAACTCATTCCTTGGTATATCCAGTTCCAAAATATTCTAATATCCCCATTGAATAAGTGATAAGAGAAAAAAAGAAAATATTTTTGGACAACCACTCAATAAAATTTGTTAAAATTGGGGATATCAAGATTTTCACCAGTCCTCCTAAGAGACATTTGAAAATCAAACTAGATATTAATAAAAAATTTGAACATGACTGCTAAAATGTCTATTTTCGGGATGGTAAATGATAGAACATACCAACCAATGAATCCTAATTGATCACTCTACAAGAATAAGATAAACACATAGAGAGAAAGACGAAGTCTTCCCCCTTTTTGACTTTCTCTAAAATGGATAAAAATTAGATAAGTGCAACCAAAACACTACTTTAATAAATTTAAAACACCAAGAAATAAATAATAGCTTTTAATAAATTGTCAAAATACAAAAAAATAAGGTAAGAATTTACACACAGTCCCAAAAAAACTAAAGAAAGGATAAAACCAATAATGGGGGGAAATAACCAAAATCTCCAACCATATCCACTACAAATTTTCTTGGATGTATGGTTTGTTAGATAGGTTTTAAACCATGTTAATTCTACTAGAATTATTTATATAATGGTCTAGATGACCAGCACATGGTTTGATAGAATGTGCACCTTATCTGTTCACCCCCTAAAATCATTCGAACATCCCTATGAAATAATTAATTTCTTGGGACATGTTTTTAAATATCCCTATGACATAGAGTGATGAACATCCACACCAAAAAAATTCACAAAAAATCCTCCATTACATTATTAAGTAAAACAAATCTACTCAACACTAGTAAAAACATGTGATCATAATCAAGGAAGAGTAATGAAAGAACATACATGGACCTACCACTTGAGTCACGATAGTTCTAGTTAATTTCTCCCATATAAACCCAAATAAATATAAGGTTAGTATAAATTACCTAGGAACCATTATAATAACCTATAACAATGATGCTATTTTGTAATAAATCAACCTGTGTCTCCATCTGAACTGATGCTTGAACCAGCTCGTGACATAGCTGAGTAGCATGCCTTATCCACTTAGGCTGATGACAACATCGAGGGAATTTGAGATAAATATTGGGGATAGTTTCTATTTCAATAATAAAAACAAATTCAATATCCAAACAAGGAATAACAAAAAAAGAAGGAACATAACAATAATAGAATCTTAAATAAATAACGAACTAAACAGGATTTACAAAACAACTACATATGCTAAAATAGAAAAAACAGAAGAACAAGGAGGCCAAAAAAACCTCTATTCAATCAGTTGTACACACAAAAGGTCCAGTCACCATCTCCTTGTGACCCTCAATTCACTAAAAAACTACCAACAACCATCAACATCCAAGGAATACAACACTAGATCCAACCTGAAATACATGAACTTAAAGATCTATAGAAGGCATAAAGACTAGATACCCAAGAACATGAGTTAGTAAGGTTTCAGATGAAGCCTAAATGATACCTCCATGATTCCATTTGACATTATTTATCAATGACAACAATTATTCCAGTTTATACTACAAATTAAATTTTCATTAATAAAATCCATTTTAATGAAAAATTGTCAACCATTGTTCATCAACAAAAATCACTACATACTAAAAGAGATGACAAAATGATTAAACAGTAGGATGATATTACTTGACTTATAAACTCTATAATGCTGCTAGTGCAGTGTGCTAACATGGGTTTTTGAGACCTCTCTGGTTAGCACTTCAATGTGAGTGAGCATCCTTTCCATTGTCTGAATAAATTCATCTGTGTCTCTTTTTCTCTGGTTGAATCCCCAAGACCATATGCATATTGATTTTCTATCCACTCTTATTTCTCATTATTAGAATCAACATTCAACTAACGAACATAAATTTTTTTGATCTCTGATTTAGATACAATGGTCAGAGACTAGTATCAATCATTTCTTCCTTGGAGTGAAAGATACGTTTCAAGCACTCCCTATCATCTTCTTCCCAATTTCATAGATTCCTGCTTGAGTCTTCAATTTCCCATTTCTAAACATCTTTACATTCTTATTTTGTACCCTTCTTGCCTGACCAAGTATCAATTTGTTTTGGAAAGTATGATTAGTCCTTACGTCCCTTTGGTTTTTTCCCCTGAGCCATAATGCATTTACCCGAGTCACACATGCCTTTTTCCCGCTTCTTCCTTCTAGGGTTGTGTGGTCCTTTCCCTTGAAATCATTCCAAGATAACCACCAAGGTGTGACTGAAACTGTCATCATCATAATACTCCTCCTCATGGGATAATAGTTGATTATGGACTTCCATACCATGAAAATGGTTCCCCAACTCTATTCCTGCTCTGGTATTGTCAGACATCTGCATACTCAGAGACACCTTACCTGATTTATTCCCCAAACAAGATCTCTAATCATTTTCACCATCCTTCACAAGACCTATGGGGTTGGTTCTGATGATGTTTGGGTCAAGGGGTCTTAAGAAATTCCCACCATCCAGCCTTCCCTGTCATCTTTGATATCCGGTTGCAGCTAAAAGCAATGATTTTCCCAGCATCAACTCCATTCCTATGGGCTGTTAATATCCACTTCCCATAAACTGAGGTTGTAGGTTCGTTTCCTCCTTGACCCAGTCCTCAAGACATTGAACATCACCCATTGGAATGGTCACAATAACGTGATCATCCATGGTTATCTCATTAATTACCAAGTCCTGCTTTAAACAGGAAAACACATCCACAATCCATGGATCAGCGTCCTTTGTCATCAAACATTCCACTTCCACTAGAGGAGCCAAAAAATGTTGATCCTCTTTATCATTGGCCTCTGAACCAGGGCTGGAAAGATCCATCGCCTCTGGAACAGCCACACGTTCCTCAACTTTCTTAACCATGATATCAATATCCCACACAATCCTTTTCATAATATGGGAAATATTCACCACATTCCCTTCCAAACCCATGATCTCAACATTTCTAACCTTGTTCCTATGACTACAAACAGGGGCCAAATGTCCAAATTTGTGGAACCCCAAGCAGAAAGCAGCCCACGATTCAAACACGACCCGTTGTTTTCGTCGGAACTTTTCTCCAACCAAAATCCACTACCACTCTGTGGGTTCCTTGAAACATCAGACTCAACACATACATGAGGGGCGATTGGATGAAAACATGACGATATCTGGATATCTGAACATAGGTAAATACCTACAATGTTCTCTAGCATTTGGATAATAGATGGATTCTGAAAAGGTAGAGGTATGTCCTAAAATCTTACCCAAACTATGGATGAGGGATCATTATGATTCCAGTTGAGATCAAAGGACCAACATAGAAGAAAGAATCCACATATATTGTTTATTCTAGTTTAAACTCATGGAAATGAAAAATATTTTTTCCTTTTTCAATTTAAAATCATTGGAGGAAAGTAATGATTAAAACATATCCCTCTTCAAATATCCTCTTTATAAAAACATTTCATGGGATTTGATCTAGTTCAAAACAAATCCAATTCCAAGGGAAGAAATAAATTTATCTCGAACACTAAAATTTTAAAGATAAACCTACATAAGGTTTCAAATATTTCAAAATACTATTTTTAAAATAATCATTCAATAGATTTTTTTTACATTTTTCCCTTAAAATATTTCAAACACTAAACTCTCAGAACATAAGGAAATAGGGGCAACAACTATGTCAACATGTCTAAATAGGTTCATGAAGAAATCAATTAAATAGATGGTATAAAAAAGGCAAAAAATGACTAGCCCATAATGGATCACACATGAATAATGTCTATCTATGAAATAAACTGCACACGTTATAAAATATAAATAATTGTGGCATAACATAGATATATAGCATGAGGAAACACCATGTGGACTAATAGGATAGTAAAATACCTCAATAAGTGGACCTACTACCAATAAGTTAACGATCAAACAAATATAAATAAAGTCATTATAATGAGTCTCCTCAATGACATAACCATATTTCAAGAATATATACAACAAAGGTGAATTACCCAGTTCTAAACCTCAAGTATCACAACATTTCCCCAATACATTCCACTTAGAAGCCCCATTTTCCATATGGAAAAATAACAAAAGCTGTCTGTGAATAATAAATGTCATCATATGACAATAACATGCCTCTAAAAATAACACCACAATAACATCCTTCCCACCACCAACTTCCCTTGAAATGATTCCAAACCCATAAGCACATCTTGAATCGCATAAAAAATCACCCATCACATGGATTCACATAACCTCATCAACAATAAAGGGGGATCAACAAGGTAAAAATCATCATTACAACACTATGTTCCAACCATGACTTCATTTATTACTTATAATACATATTCTTATAGAAATAACTTTTTAAAAAAATTATAATTCAAACACAATTCCAATGAAAACATAATTAAGAATAATCACAAACAAACCACTCAATAGAAAATCCAAGACATTTTATAAAACCACTCCACCCTCTAAAAAAGGAAACCCATTAAAAAAAAGAAACCAACATTTAAAATCCCATTTGGATTTAAAACCAATTAATAAGTGACTTTCGAAATGAAAACTAAAAGTGGTATTTTATCAAATATTTGGAATGCATAAAACCCCATTTCATTCCAAGTTACCCTTTCAATAACGAAATTCCACCCATTTTAAAATGAAAATCAATCAATTTTAGTGGAATATTAATAAGAACAACCATATATATTACACAAAATGATTATCTTAGCCAAACATTAATTTAGAAACCCATGAAATTATGGAACTATTGAATACAACCAAATGAGATAGAAACACATACATTAATTAGTGGAACCATGCCACCTTTAATGAAATCCACCAAAAAAGAACTCTAATGATGGATCAAAACCATTAAAATGTAAAATACTGAATTCTTATAGACCTTATCCATAAAATCATCCCCCATGTCCATTAGGGTTAGAGGAAAATAAGGAATAATGAGAGAAACCATGAGGTGAAGATATTATAAGGGGAAATGAAATTATTTGATGAAGAAATTATGAATATTAAATAATCCTTGCTATGAAATATACCAATAAGTGGACCAAGATGAAGGAGTCAAAAATTGGGGATCCCTATTTTCAATACAAAACTGAGAGGGGGTAAAAGGAAGTAGGAATCACTTAAATAGTATTTTTAAAATAAATGTTATTTAGGTTTTAGTGGGTAGTATTACTTTTATCATGGTTTTATAACCCATGTGAAACCATGAAAATACTTCTAGAAAAATATTTTTGAATTTCAAATTTTATTTGGATAGTTTGGGAAAACCACAATAATACAATATAACTTGAAAATTTTCCAAAAACCATCTAATGTCTCCCTAAAAACAAGTGGATTCCACCCAATAACAATTTAATGAGCTAAAAAATGTATTGATGCTATGGGTGTCACAAGGATTATTCCAACTCACTAACCATCTAATGTAGGATCACCAGATTGACAATGATTCTTATTGGGAGGTAGATATTATTCACACCACACAATATATCTGGTGGGGGCTACCAGTTGGCCTGTGATATTTGTAGATCCCAAATTCCATGACCATTACTCCATCCATCATCCATGTGCTCACTACTGGAATTTTACCCTCTACTAATGGTTCTAAACCATTGGTAATGGCTTGGAAACCATTGGTATATTATATACCATCGGTTTCCCAAACCGTGACTATTTATGTCGTTTCAATAGGATTGTACCAACGGTTCTGTCTAAACCATTGGTATATGTGTTAAAGGAAGAGTTATACTGACGGTTTCACAAACCGTTGGTATGTGTAACCCTTATACCAACAGTTTAGAACCATTGGTATATAGTGTACAGTATACCTAAAAAGGATATAACAATAGTTTTAAAAACCATTGTTAGAAGTTTATACCAATGGTTATAACAAACCATTGGTATAATATATATCAAAAGGATATACCAACGGTTTTCAAAACCGTTGGTATACATATGCTGCAGCTCCACAACAGCGGCCACCTCCACAGCAGCTCCACAACAACAAAAGCCAACAAACACATCCAACATGCTCCCCATTACCTGAAAGAACACATACACCTAGAATCCAAAAAGCAACATGGTATGTTTGAAATTCATCCAGAATTCAGAAATTTATAATTTTAAATTTCATTCCTCACTCAAACCACAACACAAGAGAAAAATCCAAAATCAAATACATCCATAATCCAATACATCCAGAATTGAAATGCAATAACACCAACAAAAAATTAAAATCCAATACATCTAAAATCCAATAAATCTAGAATCCAATACACATAATAGTATTCAAAATTTAGAATTCATTACCAATACAACCAGAATCCAATACATCCAGAATACAAAAATTTCAAATTGAAAAGCAATAACACCCATAATAGTATTGATTATCCACTAAATGAGGCTAATATTCAATGTTAATATATATAGTATTCTTTTTATTTATTATTCATAAACACAAATTTATTCCATTTTACACTGTAAACATCATTTCACATTATGATTGTAATACCTTCTTAAAATGCACTATCATGTGGTACATTTTTTAACATCATTTGAAGTACCCAATGATTCATCTAATTTTAAGGAATGTATTGATCCATATTTTAATTTTATATTTTGGGAAATTTATCTAAACTTAAATATTAACATGTTTCATTCAAGGACCAATGGTTAATTCATGGAGGACGATGGGGATATTTTGTGATGAAAGGAAGCAATTCTAGAGAAGTCATATTGGACACCAGCCCACGGATGAGAATGTGGGGCCCAAAATAGAAACCCAATGATTCCCAAATTTCGTGGGATTATATAATACATATATAGGAACAAATAATTATTTAGGATATAGTGCTAATTATGCCTCTATTGTGTCCATTTAGGCGGACCATGTTAAAGATAAGATTATGGGCCAGATTCTGCGTCCCAGAAAACATCCCACTAATATAATCATATCTCCGAATATACAACTCCATATGAGCCCAACATTTACATGTTGTTAGGAGACAGTCGGGGCTCCATTTTCTTCATCTATTTCCCACCCTTATTCGGCCGTCTAGAAGGTCTTCCAATTGCGTCTGCTCGGTGGATGATAGCTGGATGCCACCTCGGGTCAAGGGTGGAAAAAGAAACTCTCCATCAACTTTCCACCCACCTATGGCCTACCAAAATTAATTGAGGAGACTTGGAAAATTGAAGGATCGACCCAAGGCTTCAAAAATTCCTATTTAAGGTAGTGGTGGTGGAGAAGTTGAGGATATTTGGTGCTTTGTTAAATTTTAATGTTATGTTGTGATTTTTTTGTCTTAAGTTTGTCTTTCACATGTAAGTTGTTCAATTTACTTTAGTTTCTTAATAGAATCACTTCGTTTCCTATTATTCTGTTCTTCTTCATATCACTTTGATACCGTTGGTTCAAGGTGTGAAATTATTCACACTAAACCTTGTGAAATTATTCACACAACAGTGGAGTGATTATTTTCTTTTTATTGTTTTCTTTACTTTTTCAATTCCTCCCTCATTAGTCCACTTCCCGCTTCCATTGAAACCATAGAATCAATGGAGGGATAACCCACTTATGGGTTGATCCATGGGAGTAGAAAGGGGCTGTATTTTATTTTATTTATCTCCCCATTAATGTATAATCACTTCGTTAATTGATATTTTTTATTTGATGATTTTTAAACTCCATCATCCTTATTGAATTTAAGGCCACACACTTCATGTGCTAATATGAAGCATTACCTTGAAGTTCTCAAAACATCGATCCTTCAAGTGTATAGGTGATTAGTATTAAAAGGTGTAGTCATTAAACTAGTAATTGATGATGTTGTTTTATCTTCTTAATTAAAAACCTCTCAAATATAAAAAATTGCTATCATTGAAAAGGAAATACGTCCAATCCACCCCAAGTGATAACCTAGGATCAACTCACTCTTTTAAATTGAATTCACTTAAATATTTTGGTTATCCTTTAAAACCATATAAAATAAAACCATTTTTTCCACTTTATATTCAAAAAATGTCCAGATAATGTACGTTTCTATAGGTTTTTTCTTAGGTCTCTAAGGATTCGATAACCCAAGCTAAACTACAAGGACCGTTCTACCTTCATCTCATGGTTAAATTTGAGCGTGAATCAAATTTAGGCGTCATTGCTAGGGACCCAAGTAAGTCATCTAAACACCCTTTCTATTCTCCCCCATTTCTTATTTTCTCATCCAAATTCTTTTATCTTGTCCCTTTCTCGTTTTTTTCTTTTGGCGCATGTCTGCATACACCCGCAATCAATCAAACCGTCTAGTTAGGGTGGATATTCCTGGGGTTGGGGAGTCAATTACACCAAGGGAACTCTTAACATTAGATCCTAATCTTCCTAATACTCTAGAGTCCAAAATTGTTCCTATTTCAATGGAAGTTCTTCAAAGAAACCAACTCATATACCCGGGTGGGAACCAAAATGGAAACCCAAGTGAGGCAGCCACAAACATAGGGAATGCAATCGATCAAACCATGAATGACTACCTCACACCTTCCTGGACCAATGCCACCTCATTCATTAGACACAATTACCTAGGAGATTTTGACTACATCTTTAAACCCCATGTTCTAAACCATCTTCCCACATTCCATGGAATGGATTCTGAGATGCTCTACCTTCACATTAAGGAATTAAATGACATTGTAGAAACCATGTGTCCCCCACATCAACTAGAATCAGCTAAGATGAGGCTATTTCCTTTTTCCTTAAAAGGATAGAGCTAAAAATTGGATAAAAAATTTGAGACCATCATCCATACACTCTTGGGACCAACTATAAAGAGAATTCTACAAAAAATACTTTCCCCACCACAACAAAATTGCACTAAAAAAGAGTATCCATAACATTTTTGAAAAATATGGAGAGTCATTCTATGAATCATGGGAGATGTTTGAAGACACTCTAAACATGGTTCCACACCATGGTTTTGCTATTCCTTAATATGTGAGAATTTTCTATGAAGGTTTGGGTCTGGGGAACAAACAAATCATTGACATGATGTGTAATGGAACATTACAAAACAAATCCCCAAATGATGCTTACGAGAATCTAGAAAGCCTTTCTGAACAAAACCAAACATGGGGAACTTCAACTAATTCTGAAAATCCACAAATAACTACTGGAATTCATACACTTAGATAAGAGGAAATCCTTAGGGATAAACTCACAGCACTCTCTAGGAATGTTGAAGAGATAGACCTTAGGAATGTCCATGAAATCCAAACTATTGACCCTCTTTGAACAATTTTTTAAAAACATAACCATAAGACAGAAAACTACCCAACCATCATGTCCATCAAGGATGTTCTTTTAGGAGGACCGCCAGTGGAATTAAATGCTTTAAACTTTCAAAATCCTCAATACCAAAACAACTTCAACCCAAGGTATAATGACCTCCCAGGCTTCTGTTAGAAGGATAACCAACAACCTAGCCAAACACAGGGACAAAATACTTACCCCCATCAGAACTACTAAACCCATAACCAGTTCCAAACCCAACCTATCCAATACCAACAACCACCAGTCCATTTTCAACAAACAATCCCACCTCCGAAATATCCCCCTAGGATAAACCAATCTTCTCAAGAACCAACCCAAACTGTTCCACAAATCCTACTTGAAAAACTGTGCAAACAAATTGAAAGGATGAACTCGGAAGTCTCTTCCCTTAAACAAGAACTTAAAACTATCAAAACTGAAAAGGCACACATGACTACTCAGGCAGTTCCATCCTCAACTTCAAGGGGAGAGTCATGTTGTACAAAAACAACTCATGAACAACCAAAGGTTGTGACTGTTCGAAGAATCGAGATATCAATTGAGAAACCTGAAAAACTAATTCAGAACCCACCTTAAGATTCAAACATGGATGAAAATTCGAATGAAACAAATGATAAAACTGAAAAAAACGATAACATTGTCAAAGAAACAACTCTTCAACAAACAACCCCACAACCTGCACTATTTCCTCAAGGAATTAGGGGGAAATCCAAGCTTGAATTGAGTGAAACGTTAAAGGAAATCTTCTCACAAGTCAAGTTGAACATTCCCCTTCTCAATGTCAACCAAACCATACCTACCGACTCAAAGTACCATAAGGACTTGTGCACTTTTAAATGAAAATTTTCACATAAAAACCAAGTCCTTTTGGGTGCTAATGCGAGTACCACCAATCAAAGGACCATTCTTCCTAAGTTGAAAGACCCAGGTTTCCCTTACATCAATGTTGAACTAGGAGAGAGAAAAGTTGTCAAGGCCTTCTGTGACCTAGGTGCTAGTGTCAATCTCATTCCCTATGCTGTGTATTTCCAGTTAGGCCAAGAAGAAATCCAACCCACATCTATCACACTTCAACTTGTTGATCGTATCATTAGGTTTCCAAAGGGGATTTTAAAGAACGTTCTGGTAAAGGTTGAAAACTTCATCTACCTTTCTGAATTCATTGTCCTTGACTACCATCCAAACTTAGGAAATAAAGAACAAACCCCAATTATCATTGGTCGTCCCTTCCTTGCAAAAATTTAATCTATTATCCGATTCTGAAATGGGAACATGACCATCACCTTTGGAAACATGAGTCCAGACTTGAACATCTATAATGAAATATCACAAATAGGGGATGATGAGGACATTCATGAAGTAAACAAGATAGGAAGCATTGATAATGAATCCATAGAACATCAAGATATATTTGATGAATGATTAAGTCAGGATGAGATTGATTTCATTTGTTCATATGAAGGAAGTTTATCTCCTTGGATTGAATCATTTTCAAATTTCTCTGATGATGAAGTCTTAGGTCCAACAATCTGTGAACCCTTTCAAGAAACCACTTTCAAGGAGACCACTCTAACATACTTCCCTAAATCTGATCAAGACAATATAGTAGCTGAAACTTCTACATGCGGGGAATCAATCCTATCTAAAACATTAGGAAATAAAATTGATCTTGATCCAATGACCCAATCTTCTACTAAAATTCTACACCGACCATAGCTTGAATTTAAAGAACTTCCCGCTGCACTCAAGTATGCTTTCTTAGGGGACAATCAAACACATCCTATTGTCATTTCTTATTCTCTTGAATCCAATCATGAGAGGATGCTTCTAGATGTCCTTAGGAAACATAAGAAGGCCACTGGATGGACCCTGTCTGATATTCCCGGGATTAGCCCACTTATTGGGACTCATAGGATTGTTCTAGAATCTAATTCAAATCCATGTAGTCTACATCAATGGGTATTCACTCTTAATATCATGTAGGTAGTAAGGAATGAAATTCGGAAATTGTTGAAAGGTGGTATCATATATCCTATAGCTGAGAGTGAATGTGTGAGCCCAATCCTAGTGGTTCCAAAATAGGATATAATCACAGTGATAACCAATGAGGATGGAGAGATTCTTCCAACAAGGGTGAGTAGCGGATGGAGGGTATGCATTGACTATAGGAAGCTAAAATCATTCACCAAGAAGGACCATTTCCCCTTACAATTCATTGACCAAGTCCTTGAGAGAGTGAAAGGTCATGCCTCTTACTATTTCTTAGATGGGTACTCACGGTATAATCAAATTGAGTTCTCCCTAGAAGATCAACTGAAGACTACATTCACATGTCCATTCGGAACCTTAGCTTTGAAACGCATGACCTTCGGGTTTTGAAATACCCCTGGAACCTTCCAACGGTGCATGATGGGAATCTTCTCAGACATGGTAGGGGATATTCTAGAGGTCTTCATGGATTACTTCTCTGTGTTTGGGGATACATTTTAGGGATGTCTGTAGAATGTGGAGAGAGTCTTGTCAAGATGTGAAGAAAAAAATCTGGTCCTAAACTCGGAAAAATGTCATTCCATGGTTAAAGAGGGACCAGTTCTAGGCCATTTGGTCTTTAGTAGGGGGATTTAAGTTGATAAATCCAAGGTTGAAATCATCCATCACCTTCCATCACCCAAAACTGTCAAGGAAGTGAGGTATTTCTTAGGACATGCTGGATTCTATAGAATATTCATCAAGGAATTTAGTTCAATCTCTATTCCCCTTTGTGTTGTCCTAGTAAAGGATGCTCCATTTTTTGGATAGAAAGCTTTGAGGGTTCATTCTCAACCATCAAATTCTCTCTCACCTCTCCTCCCATTATAAAATCTCCAAATTCCAACCTTCCTTTCGTACTTATGTGTGATGCCAGTGACTTTGCTGTTGGAGCTGTGTTAGGAAAAAGTTGTGATAAATCTCCTTATGTCATTTATTATGCAAGAAAATCCTTAAATGATGCCCAAATCAACTACACCACTACTGACAAGGAGTTACTTGATATTGTGTTTTCATTAGAGAAGTTTAGGTCCTACATCTTAGGATCCCCCATCACTATGTTCACTAACCATTCTGCACTAAAATACCTCTTCCAAAAACAAGATGCTAAGGCTAGATTGATTAGGTGGGTCCTTCTCTTAGATGAATTTGACCTCACAATCAAGGATAAAAAGGGCATTGAAAATGTTATAGCTGATCACCTCTCTAGGATGGAATTGAAAGACAACTAAAATCACCTTTCTGTGTCTGATTCATTCCTAGATGAACACATATACTCTGTGATTGACTTCCCTTGGTATGACGCCATAACCAATTTCTTAGTTACAGGAGTCATTCCAAAATTCTTAGGGACTCAAGATTGAAGGAAATTCCTTTCTGATGTTAGACACTATGTGTTTAATGATCTATACGACTATAAGTTCTACCCTGACCAAGTCATTAGGAGGTGTGTCCTAGAATCAGAACAAGAGTCTATCCTTAAATTCTATCATAGTGAGGCACGTGGAGGTCACTTTTCCTCTAAGAAAGCATCTGATATGACTCTTCAATGTGGTCTCTTCTAGACCACCCTCTCAAGGGACTCCTACACATTTTTTCAAAGCTATCCTAGGTGTCAACAAGTAGGGTCCATCACAAAAAGGAATCAAATGCCACTCACTCCCATCCTAGTGGTTGAAATCTTTGACTGTTGGGGAATTTATTTCATGGGTCCCTTCCCAAACTCTAGGGGATATCATTACATTCTCTTAGCAATTGATTATGTCTCCAAATGGGTTGAGGCTATTCCAAAAAAATACAATGATCATTAAACTGTTATTAGATTTCTCAAGGAAAAAATATTCTCTAGATTTAAAATTCCTAGGGCTATCATTAGTGATCGTGGAACTCATTTTTTCAATCGTCCATTCTCATCACTCATGAAAAAATATGGAATTTCTCACAAAGTTTCCACTACTTACCACCCATAGTCCAATGGTCACGCTGAGTTATCCAATCGTGAAATCAAACAAATTCTTGTGAAAATTGTCAATCCTTAGAGGAAAGATTGGTCCGAGAAACTCTTGGATTCTATTTGGCCACATCATACAGCATACAAAACCATCCCAGGAATGTCACCATATAGGTTGGTTTTTGGAAAATCATGCCATTTACCTGTTGAAATTGAGCATAAGGCCTTTTGGGCAATTAAGAAAATGGATTACATCCTCTCATTGGCCGTAACAAAAAGGAACATAGCTCTCAATGAACTGGAGGAACTAAGGATGGAGGCTTATGAAAATTCAAGGGATAATAAATCTAGATTTCAAGCCTACCAATCTAGGAATATCAAGGTCAAACATTTTGAACCGGGAAAACTTGTGCTCTTGTATAGTTAAAAATATCATTTACACCCGGGAAAGTTAAGGTCTAGATGGTCAGGTCCTTTCATAGTGAATCTTGTATACCCCCATGGGGTAGTAGAAATTCAAGATCACATAAGTGGTTACATTTTCAAGGTCAATGGTCAAAGGTTAAAACCATTCATTGAATCATTTAATAAACAGGAAATAGAGGATGAGTTAACTGAGCCAACCTATGAACCAGGAAAAAATTGATAGATTTAGGGTCCATGTCGGGCTAATGATGTTAAACAAAGCGTTACATGGAAGGGAACCCATGGTTTTAAAGTTTCCTATCATTTTGTTATTTTAATAAAATTTATATTTTAAATAGGATTAATTAATCTTTTTTATATTTTCAAAAATAGACTATTGACCTATTCTTCTTTTATGAGTATGGATGGGTATGAATGGGGAGCACCATATCCATCCGTGTCACGTGGTGTGATCCTTGAGTAGTGCCTTACCCAGAAATTTAAAAAGAAGACAATGTGTCATCCGTTTATTTTATTTTAATGTTTTTGTTTGTTAAAATAAAAATAAATAAATAAATAAATAATATAATAATAATAATAATAATAAAAGGGACACGTCATGGGTCATGGGTCAAACCATGTCAAAACCGGCAAAGCCGCAGGGATTCGAACCTGGGACCGAAGGGTGACATGGGCGCATGCTTACCACTGACATATGACTTTTTGTTCTTCTTTATTCTATAATTTTTTTATATATACTTTTATTTTACATTTGTTATTATAAAATATATATATATATATTGTTTTTTTTTGTTTTTTTTGTTTTGTTTTTCCTTTTTCTACTAGGGAACTCTGTATGTTACATGGATATCAAAGGATTAAAATGGAGCTACAATAATTTCAAATTCAACCACAAGGTGACTTCATTCCATGATCCTCATTTTAAATTTCATTTTTGAACTTACATTATCTGCCTCTAATTCTTCTAAATATTCATTTATTCAAACACTGGGGACAATGTTGTTTTATGTTGGGGGGATATGAAATAAAAAAAATTGATTTTGTGAAAAAAAATGATTTTTAAAAAAAAATTATAAATGGAAGGAAAAAATTCCTTTACCTTTTAACATGGTAATACACATTGCACACTTTGAAACTGAATATCAAATAAAATAGCATGCCCTGATTCGGATTTTAATCCATGTATAATTTCATGAGCATAACTTTTGGAAAGTGTGGCTGTCCAATGTGATATTTCATCATTTATATTTTCATCCAAATAAAAAAAAGATAACAATGCACGTCCATTGGATAGTGGGGTATTAGTTGAGTTAATGGGGTCCCCAAAATAAATAGAATAGTTTTGGTGATAATTTTAGTTTAATATGAGTATTAAAAAAAAATTAAAAAAAATTGCACGTAGAGCAATGAAATGACATAATGTGTGGCTTTCAGCACTTGGAGATCGTGAATCCATAGTTTTATAGCCCAGAGTTAGTAATTTTATCTCTATTTTTGGTAATTTGAATTTGTTTTTGACTGAGATAAATCGATATGATTCACGAGTATGTGGGTTTTACTTGGTTCCCTAAGGTCTTTGAGCATGGGAGTCATCAGCAAATTCTCGCTAAAAGGGTTGACTCTTTTGATTGAAACTTCAATTACCATGGAAAAATTACAAAAACAAAAACAAAAACTAATATTACAAAAAAAATGCATAATCATCTTAATATTGAAATGTGATTCCACCTAGCGCTTCCATAATTTCCCCCTTAAATTAAAATGAACCCCCATATCTATTGTGATACACAACACATCCTCATACTTAATTGATATTGGATGAAATATGGAAATGAATTTGAACAAAGGAATGGGCTTGGGATTGGGATCTGCTTATGAAACTATCATGTATTAAAATATTTTGATGGGTTTCATGATTTTTTGGTATAAGGGTTTCTGGTGATCATTTTTTATTAAAATGTTTTTGGAAACGGGAATTCGAATTTCATATTATTGAGATATATTTTTCTCAGGACTAGCAAAACTCAAGTTGGGGGTGTGATTATCCACTAAATGAGGCTATTATTCATTGTAAATAATTATAATATTAATGTTCTTTATTATTCATAAACACCATTTTAGGGAATTTTACACTTTGAACATCATTTCACATTATGATTGTAATACCTTCTTAAAATGCACTATTTTGTGGTACATTTTTTAACATTATTTGAAGTACCCAATGATTCATCTGATTTTAAGGAATGTATTTATCCATATTTTAATTTTATATTTTGATAAATTTATCTACACTTAAATATGAACATGTTTCATTCAGGTATCTATGGAAAATTCATCGAGGAAGATGGGGATATTTTGTGATGAAAGGAAGCAATTCTAGAGAAGTCCGATTGGACACCAGCCCACTAATGAGAATGTGGGGCCCAACATAAAAACCCAATGAATCCCAAATATCCTGGGATGATATAAGACATATATAGGAACAAATCATTATTCATGATCCAGTGCTAATTCTGCCTCCATTGTGGACATTTAGGCAGCCCAAGTTAGAGATAAAATTCTGGGCCAAATTCTGCATCCCAGAAAATAGCCCAAAAATATATTCATATCTCACAATATATAACTCCATATGGGCCCAAATTTTACAGTCTGTTAAGAGATATCTGGGACTCAATTTTCTTTGTATATGTACCACTCGGATTCATCCATCTAGATGGTCTTCAAAGTGCGTCTATTCGGTGGATGAAATCTGGATACCACCTCGGGTCAAGGGTGGAAAAATCAACTCTCCCTCAACTTTCCACCCACCTATTCCCTACCAAAATTAATTGAGGAAACATGAACTATTTAAGTCTCGAACCAAGGCTTCAAAAATTCCTATTTAATTCATTTTTTGTGTATGAGTTGAGGATATTTTGTTCTTTGTTCAATTGTAATGTTATGCTACGATTTTTTTTCTCAAGTTTGTCTTTCAAATGTAAGTTGTTCAATTCACTTTTGTTTCTTAATATAATCTCTTCTTTTCCGCTTATTCTGTTGTTATTCATATCACTTTGATACTGTTGGTTCAAGGTGTGAATTTATTCACACTAAACCTTGTGAAATTATTCACACAACGGTGGAGTGATCATTTTCTTTTTTTTTTGTTTTCTTTACTTCTTCAATTCCTCCCTCATGAGTCTACTTCCGACTTCCATTGAAACCATAGCATCAATTGAGGGCTAACCCACTTATGGGTTGATCCAAGGGAGTAGCAAGGGTCTGGATTAGATGTTATTTATCACCCCATTAATTTATTATCTCTTTTTTAATTCATAATTTTATTTGAAGATTTTTAAAATCCATCATCCTTGTTGAATGTAAGGCCATACACTTCTTGTGCTAATACGAACCATTACCTTGAAGTTATCAAAACATTGATCCTTCAAGTGTATAGGTGATTAGTATTATAGTGTGTAGGAATTAAACCAGTAAGTGATGATGTTGTTTTGTCTTCATAAATGAACCCATCTCAAATATAAGAAATTGAAATCATTAAAAAGGAAATACGTCCAATCCACCCCAAGTGATAACCTAGGATAAACTCACTCTTTTAAATTGAATTAACTTATATCGTTTGGTTACTCTTTAAAATAATATAAAATCAACCCACGTTGGCCACTTAATTTCCAAAAATAGTTAATAGAATATATGTGTCTATAGGTTTCTTCTTAGGTCTCTAAGGATTCGATAACCCAAGCTAAATTACAAGGACCGTTCTACCTTCATCTCTTGCGTAAATTTGAGCGCGAATCAAGTATTCAAAATTTATAATTCACTCCACTCAAACCAAAACACTAATAGACACAAGACAAAAAACCTACATGTTATAGGAAGCACATGGGATGTTTACACTTGGTCTTGGGTTGACTATCTAAAAACCAATAGTAAAACTTGTGTAGAGTGGACAAGGATCATGATACCCATAAGATAGAAAATGTCAGTGGTCATGTGCTTAGACCTAGGATGGGTTATTAGAAGTGAATGGGATGTTTATATTCCTCTAATGACTATGTATCCATGTATGAATGGATCCCGACGTGCTAGTAGAAAACATTGTCCAATCTCGACAAATGAGATGGGTTTCCATAATTGCCTACATGTTTTTCATACACATTTCAATTGGAATAATGGGGTATGTGGATAATTGTAATGTGGTCTCCTGGGTGTGATGTGACATGAATCCCCATTTTGGGAAGTCCGTATGAATATTCTATTATGTCTTTGGTATTGGGTTCCCAAAGGGACTTTGGTTTGGTCCAAAAACCCACTGTTTGAGGATGGGATTGGCGTATTAAATGTCATGTGTTTTATAATAGAGGTTGGATTTCCTCAAATGACCAGTGGATTGTGTGAGGATAGACCATGGATCCTTGTTCTAAAGTATCAACAAAATCTGAATACATTTGGCCGGTTTTCTATATGCAAGTTGTTGTTTTCACTTAAAATCCTATTCATTTCAAATTAAAGTGAGACAGTTTGAGTGGTATCGGCCACACCATGCCTCGTATTAAGGCAAGGTTGACTCGTACATGTCACAAATGACCCATGGATCATTGTCATAAAGTATCAACAGAATCTGAATGCATTTGGTCTATTTTCCATTTGTTAGTTGTTGTTTTCACATAAAATGTTGTCCATTTCAAATAAAAGTGAGACACTTTGAGTGGTACCGGCCACACCTTACCTCAGATTGAGACGGGGTTGACTCATACATGTCAAAAATAACACATGTATCCTTTTGAAGAAGTATCAACACAATAAGAATAACTTTGTTAGGTATTCCGAATGTATGTTCTTCTTAATTAAAACAGTGTCCATTTTAACAATAGAGAGACACTTTGAGTGATACTGGCCACATTGTTCCTCGGATTGAGGTGGGGTGGACTCATATATATCAATAATGACCCATGGATTATTTTCCTAATGTATAAATAAAATCAGAAAGAATTTGGCTGGTTTTTCATATAAAAGTTGTTTTTTTCACTCAAAATCATGTCCATTTCAAATAAAAGTGAGACAGTTTGAGTGGTAACAGCCACATTGTGCCACAGATTGAGGCGGGGTTGATTCGTACACATCAAAAATGACACATGGATCGTTTTCATAAAGTGTAAACGAGATCTGAATGTGTTTTGCCGGTTTTCCATATGCCAGTTGTTGTTTTCTCTTAAAATTTTGTCTAATTAAAATGAAAGTGAGACACTTTAAGTGGTACCAGCCACACCATGCCTCGGATTGAGGCGGAGTTGACTTGTACACGTCAAAAATTAAACCATGGATCCTTGTGCTAAAGTATCAACACAATCCGAATATGATTGGTTAGTTTTCTGTATGCCAGTTGTTTTTTCTTAAAAGGGTGTCGATTTTAAATAAAAGAAAGAAACTTCAAAAGATACCGGCCACACCGTGCATTAGATTGAGGCTAGGTTGACTCATACATGTCACATATGACCCATGGATCATTTTCCTAAGGTGTCAACATAATCCCCATGTTTTTGTTCGGTTTTCTATATGTCAGTTGTTGTTTTCACTTAAAATGTTGTCCATTTAAATTTAAGGTTAGACACTTTCAGTGATACCGGCCACACCATGCCTCGTATTGAGTCGAGGTTGGATCATACAGGTCACAAATGACCCATGGATCCATTTTCTAAAGTATCAACACAATCAGAATATGTTTGGTCAGTTTTCCATATGTTTGTTATTTTTACATAACATAGTGTCCGTTATAAATAGAAGAGAGTCACTTTGAGTGATATCGGCCACACCGTGCCACATATTGAGGATGGGTTGATTCATACACATCGAAAATGACCCATGGATCATTTTCCGGAAGTATCAACACAATTAGAAAGAGTTTGGTCAGTTTTCTGTATGCAAGTTGTTATTTTCACCCAAAATCATTTCAATTTCAAATAAAAGTGAGACAATTTGAGTGGTATCGGCCACACTGTGCCTCGGATTAAGGCTCGGTTGACTCATACAAGTCACAAATGACCCATGGATTGTTTTCCTAAAGTATTAACAGAATCCAAATGCATTTGGTTAGTTTTCTGTTTTCCTGTTTTTGTTTTCACATAAAATGTTATGAATTTCAAATAAATGTGAGACACTTTGAGTGGTACCGGCCACACTGTGCCTTAGAGTGAGATTATATTGACTCCTACACATTAAAAAATGACCCATGGATCTTTGTGATAATCTATCAACACAATCAGAATATGTTTGTTTGGTTTTCCGAATGCCTATTGTTTTTACTCAAAACAGTGTCCATTTTGAAAAAAGAGAGACACTTTGAGTAATAACAACCACACCGTGCCTCAGATTAAGGTGGGGTTGACTCATGCATGTCACAAGTGACTCGTGGATTGTTTTTCAAAAGTTTCAATACAATCAGAAAGCATTTGGTCAGTTTTACGCATGGAAGTTATTTTTTTCAATTAAAATATGGTCAATTTCAAATAAAAGTGAGACAATTTGAGTGGTTCCGGCCACACCATTCCTCATATTGAGGCATGGGTGATTCATACATGTCACAAATGACCCATGGATCATTTTCCTAATTTATCAATAGAATCCGAATTTTTTTGTTCACTTTTCCATATTCTAGTTGTTGTTCTCACTTAAAATGTTGTCTAATTCAAATCAAAGTGTAAAAATTCGAGTGGTACCGGCCACACCGTGCATTTGATTAAGGTGGAGTTGACATGTACATGTCAAAAATGAATCATTGATCCTTGTGCTAAAGTATCATCATAAACCAAATATGATTGGTCAGTTTTCCGTATGCCAGTTGTTTTTACTTAAAATGGTGTCCATTTAAAACAAAAGAAATACACTTCAAGTGTTACCGGCCACACCATACCTCGGATTGAGGTGAAGTTGACTTGTACACGTCACATATGATACATTTATAATTTTACTAAAGTATCAACACAATCTAAATCCGTTTGGTCAGTTTTCTGTATGCCAGTTATTGTTTTTACTTAAAATGTTGTCCATTTCAAATAATTGTGAGACACTCTGAGTGGTACCAGCCACACTATGCCTCGGATTGAGTCAGGGATGACTCGTACATGTCACAAATGACCTGTGGATCTTTGTGCTAATGAATAAACACAATCAAAATACGCTTGGTCAGTTTTCCATATGTCTGTTGTTATTACATAAAACAGTGTCCATTTTAAACAAAAGAGAGACACTTTGAGTGATACCGGCCACATTGTCCCTCAGATTGAGGCGGGGTTTACTCGTACAGGTCAAAAATGACCCATAGATCATTTTACTAATGTATCAATATAATCGGAAGGTGTTCGGTCAGTTTCCTGTATGCAAGTTTTTCTTTTCACTTAAAATCATGTCCATTTCAGATAAAACTGAGACATTTTGAGTGGTATCGGCGACATCGTGCCTCAGATTGAGGTGTGGTTGACTCATACATGTCCAAAATGACCCATGGTTCATTTTCTTAATGTATAAATAGATTCTAAATGTTTTTGGTCAGTTTTTCATATGCATGTTTCTGTTTTCACTTAAAATATTGTTCATTCAATATAAATGTGATATAGTTTTACTGGTACCAGCCACACTGTGCCTCATATTGAGGCGGGTTTGACTCATACACATCAAAAATAAACCATGGATCGTTTTACTAAATTATCAACAGAATCTGAATGTGTTTGGTCAATTTTCTGTATGTCGGTTGTTGTGTTCACTTAAAATGTTGTCCAATTAAAATAAAATTGAGACACCTTGAGGGGTACCTGCCACACCGTGCCTCGAATTGAGGTGGGTTTGACTCATAAACATCAAAAATGACCCATGAATACTTTTGCTAATGTATCAACACAATCCAAATATGTTTGGTAGGTCTTCCATGTGCCAGTTGTTTTTACATAAAAGGGTGACCATTTTAAAGAGAGCCTAGATTGGGATCCAAGACGCCGAATAACAAGTGAGATTGTCTTTGGAATCAAGGTAGGGGGTCCTTTGACTTTCATGAATTGTTGTGAAATTTTATATATGGTGAATCGCCTCCCACCAAATACTGGGATGTCGGGTCGGGTGGGGGGGTGGGGGGCTATTCGGGGCCCAGGGAGGAGGGTGGGGGGATGTCAGGGGGGCTGTCCGGGGGCTATCCAAGGTCTAGGGAGGAGGGTGGGGGGCTTTCCTGGGACCATGGAGAAGGGAGGGGTCTCTGGGGTCCAGGGAGGAGGGTGGGGGTGTCCGGGGTTGTGGGAGGAGGGTGGGGGGGAGGGGGGGCTGTCCACAGTCCAGGGAGGAGGGGGTTGTCCGGGGTCCACGGAGGAGAGTGGGGGGCTGTACGGGAGCTGTCTCCAAGGAGGAGGGTGGGGGGACTGTCCGGGTGTCTGTCTGAGGGTCTGTTCAAAGGATGTACGTGATCCAGGGAGGTGGGTGGGGGATGTCCAGGGTCTGTGGAGGAGGGGGTAGTCCGGGGTATAGGGAGGAGTGTGAGGGAGTCTGGGGGGGGGGGGGGGGGGGGCTATCCGAGGATGAAGGCAGAAGGTGGGGGGATATTTGGGGGGATTATCTGGGTATAGGGATGAGGGGGGCTGTACGGGATCAATGGAGGAGGGTGGGGGTGTCCATGGGGGTGTCTGAGGTCCAGGGAGGAGGGGGGCTATCCGGGGGCTGTCTGGGGGCTGTCCAGGGGGCTGTCCGGGGGGCTGTTCGGGGCCTGTCTTGGGTCCAGGTAGGAGGGTGGGGGATGTCTAGGGTCTAGGGAGGAGGGGAGCTGTCCGGGGTGCCGGGAGGAGGCTAGGGGCAGTCCGGGGGGATTTTCGATGTCTAGGGAGGAGGGTGGTGTTCGGGGGTCCCGGGAGGTGGGTGGGGTCTATCCGGGGGACTATCCAGGGGGCTGTCTAGGGGCTGTCTGGGGGTTGTCCGGGGTCTAGGGAGGAGGTTGGGGGTTGTCCAGGGTCCAGGGAGGTGGGGGTATGTCCGAGGACTAGAGAGGAGGGTGGGGGATGTCTGGGGGGCTATCTGGGTTCCAGGAAAGGGGGGGGGGGTGTCCGGGGTCTAAGGAGGAGGGTGGGGGCTGTTCGAGGGGTTTTTCGGGGTCTACGGATGATGGTGGGGAGGCTGTTAGGGGGGACGTTCAGGGGGGATGTATGGGGGGCTTTGCGGGGGCTGTCCGGGGTCCTGGGAGGGGGGGGGGGGCTATCCGAGGTCCAGGGAGGAGGGTATGGGGCTATCCGGGTGGCTGTCCAGGGGGTTGTACAGGGGTTGTTTGGGGTCCAAGGAGGATGGTGGGGGATGTATAGGGTCTTAGGAGGAGAGGTTATCCGGGGTCTTGGGAGGATGGTGGGGGATGTCCGGGGTCCAGGGAGGAGGGTGGGGGGCTGTCAGGGTGGTTGTCCAGGGGGTTGTCCGGGGGTTGTCCGAGGTCCAGGGAGGAGGGTGGGGGGGCAATCTGGGGGGTTGTCCCAGACACATGGGATAGTATTTACATATTTTCTATGCAAATTCATTCAAGGTTAAAAAACTTACATCAATGTATCAACTTCTAATGAGACCATAATTTTTTTAAATTCCTCTAAAAATTTACAATTTCATTAAAATAGATAATAAATATATATAATGTGACCTATATAATTACACATATATTTAGGTATAATAAATCAATAAAATCAAAGGTCAGTAATATCAGTCAAAAATTTAAGGGATCAATATGTCCCTTATCACCACCACTATCATCACCATCATCATCACCCTCACCCTCGTCCTCATCGTCGTCCCTATCATCGTCCCCACCCTCCTCCTCTCCCTCGTACTCAGCCTCGACCTCATCATCACCCTCCTCCTCTGCCTCAGCCTCCTCCTCGCCCTCCTCCTCTGCCTCATCCTCCTCATCTACCTCCTCCTCGCTCTCCTCCTCCTTTCCCTTGGCCTCCTCCTCACAATCATCTCAACCACCACTAGAAAATCCATTTCGTTAACCATATATAAAAAAAATCGATGTCATATATTCATCACAAGCAGTGATGGCCTCTGGTGTATGTTTTGGATGTTAAATTTCCATTAGTTTCTTAAATGAAGTGAGTGTCCTAGTAGACTGTTCTTCCATCTCTGTGGCCCTTTTTTCAGCTCGTTCTTCATGTACCTTAACCTGATACAACTCTTTGGAACTACAAATCATACCTAAGGAGGGCCAATACCTCATCAAAACTATACTCTTCCTAGGTCAGCAACGTACTCTACCAGGGTGCTCATATCCCAACACATGATGTAAGTAATCGTATGGACCTAAATTGTCAGGTTCCTGGGCTTCAATGGCCTCTAAAGTAAATTATTACGAATATAAATAGATTTTTAAGTTAAAAATAGAGATTAAAATTTTAAATCTAAAAAGTAAAACTTACAATTTGATGCTGATTCAGTTCATTAACCACACTTCCATCTTTCTTATTTCTACTTGAGAAAAATATTTTTTCCTGAGGCACACATCCTTATATATTCAATTTATTCCTATACAATTAATTTAAAAGTATAAAACCATAATTAAAATTAGGATATCCAAAAAACATAGTAATTACATAACTAAAATTATATAACAACTTTAGAAATAGAATAAATTATGGATGAAGAAATAGAAAGTTCAAGTTGTAAAGAAAGATTATAAACTATTATACCAGTTGTCTCTCATGATCTAGCTTCATAGTATCTCCCAATGTGTTGACATATTTCTTAGCATCAATGTTCTTTTATTTCATGCAGATGAATACTAGATCAATTTCAATAATTAGTATTAATGAAAAACATGGAAATTATCATTTAAATACTTCTAATTTGATTAATACCATAAATTGTCTAGTCGTCCAATGATTAATCATATGTTAGTACTGTTTTAATGGACAATCATACATGAAAGGGACCACCTATAACTCTTTCACCACTCTAGCAAGTAGGAAAATGTACAACTCTTGCTTATAAGATCTCCACATCTCACCTAAATCTTTTAGACATGCTGGCCATTCACCCTCACCATAAGTGAAATTAAATCGTAGTTGAAACCAAAATATTTATTCATATATATACAAAAAAACTATTATATTGCATTAAATACAACATATTTTTTTACCCATATCTCTGTCCAAGATTTTTCCTTGACTTCAATTGGAAACTATCTCCTTCAGAGTGGGCTTACAAGAATGATGTTGGAGTATTTTCAAAGCGCCGCCAAAAAACTCAATCATTGTTGCCCGGATTTTTCAATCATTTGACCATATTCATTGTATTCCACCACCAACTGCATGCGGCTGTTCCACACCGAATGCAAGCATGTAAGCCCTCACCCCCGCCCCGCCTCCTATCATTGGATGTATCTGTTAAGAAAAAAAACAAATATTTTATCAATACATGTAACAATGAAAATAAATAATGGTTTAACAATTTGTAAGGGTTGTATAAGTATTCCTACGGTAGTCTAATCAATGGGTGCCACTGGATCTGAAGAAACAGAAGGAACACCCTATAAAGATTGAGTGGGTCCCAATGTATCCTCCACATGGACAGACTCATGTAGAGAAGTAGTCAAAGAATATGGAATATAAAAGCCCGGATAGATCGAAGTAGTAATAAAAGAAGATGACAGGGATGGCTAGCCAAATGCTGGATGGGGAGTGGGAATCATTATCAGATAGGATACAGATGGGTGAGGAGGGTCAGATGTAAAGGGTGGTGAAAACATGGGATGCCGAAGCATCCTATGTTCCCCTAATGGCATTCCAGGATCAGAATGTGGGATGGATGGTATGTCAGTGGGAGGGGCAGGGTCTAATCGGGTATGCCGACAAGACCATCTAGCTCCCGTACCACCCCCCTCGTACGAACACCCCGAGTACTGGGACCACTACTCATATACTCCTAAAATAACTATCTTCTAATAGATGGATCCTGAAAAAATGTTTAAAAAATTAATCACATGAAATTATATATAATTTAAATGAATATAGTTTAAATAACATACTCACTGCAAACGCTGGTGATGGAATTCCTAGCTTGGTCATGCGATGATTGTAGTCCATAATCCGTTTCCGCTGCCTCTCTTTAATTGGTTTCAATTCCTATATTTGAAAACAAATATGGAAGTAAATAGAAAAGGATAACTAATGTGTAACCCAGAAAACAAAATAAATGAGAGGTAATAGGGCGATTCATGGATAATTTAACTAAACATTTTTTTAGGTGAGCATGAAAAAATATATAATTAAGTCAATAAATCATACAAGATGTAATAAAGAAATTTAATTTTTAGTAGGATTATTATTTACTAAGTGTGATCAGTCTATTAAAATCATGGAACATTGATTCAACAAGATTCATAAGTGGAAAAACAATTTTCAAAATTAAGGAAACATTTAATTTCTTTAGCTCAAGTAGATGATGCATGTTTTAATATTAAATCTATTTGAATAGAATCATCCTTAACAACCCAACTCAAGGTTAACCAAATGAATTGAGAACATGAATGAGTGATTTTATATATTTCCCACCGCAACTTCAGGTTCATAGTCAACTCTGAAAATTGATCTATTGGAGCCATAAAAAGAAATTAATGGATTGGTTTCAATGGCTGTAGGGATGGTTTCAATTCCATCATCACCGTCATAAAAAATATGTCTTCAAAATACATCAACTATGACACTGAATTTAGGTCGAAGTTGGTCTTTGACATAATTTTTTTTAGCCATTGATGACAATATATATGGTTCTTCGTTTGAAAGAGTGTGAGTCATATTATTTACTCGAAATACACAATCATCAATAAATTTTCCATGTCTCATCATCGAATCAAACCAATTTCATTTCATCATCGTGACTCATCCATGAGAGTTATAATCCAACATTATTATTTTTTCAACGACTCCATAATAACCCACATTTTCAAATCGCGGTCTACTATCCGATGCACTATCATAACAATATGTTATGGCAGTATCCATAACACCATCATGTTGTGTCCTCGTGTTCTTTTCTCATTCTGGGACAATACATTTTTACCCATTGATAACAATTGATTAACAGTCACGTACCGCGATATTAGGAACAAAATCCAAAGAGAGACAGAGTTAGTAGGAAAACTCAATACTTTCAATATAAATTAATATTAATCATAATTAAATATTTATTTAATTATTTTAAACATTAATATTTTTACCTTCCATTTTAACCAAGAAAAAAACTGTTTTCCATGCAATGTCTCCCTCCTTCCAAAAGATAAAGAATGATTCTTTATATTAATCATTGTTTTATGTTCCCTATAGATAAAAAATATGAACAGTTTAACATATATATATATATATATGATATAAATTTTCAATTTAGTTACCTGATGTAGTCATCGAACAAATCACAGTTGAACAAAACTGTGCCATGTGTTATCTCTTTCTCTTCAAAGCTTAATGTCTTCAATGTATATGATCCATGAATTCCTCTTGTTTTTGGAAATGATGGAAAACAAGGTTCAATATTCTCATACTATTCTTCATCATTTCTTATTATTTTATTTATTATTGTAGAAATATTAGACAAATACATTGAGTAGAAATCCATACATTCTTGGGCCAAGTAACCATTCACTATAGAACCTTCGGGATGATTCCGGTTTTGGACACATGACAGTAATGTGTACATATTTTTTCAGTAGGATACATCCAACGAAAAGAAACATGTCCTCCAAGAGTTATTTCAGTGGGAATATGAACAGTCAGATGCAGCATGCATGTGAAAAATGATGGAGGAAATATTTTCTCCAACTCACACACAATTAATGGGGCACCTGTCAACAATTTTTGAAAGAAGTACTTAGAAAACCTCTTAGCACAAAGATCTCTAAAAAATGACACAATTGAATAAAATTCACACTTACATTACTGGAAAAAGGTTGATGGATTGCTATTGGAATCAACTCATGTAAAAGAACGTGATAATCATGAGTCTTAAAATATTTTATCTTCAACTTTATTCTGTTGACCCATTTAGATATGTTTCTTGTATAGCCATCAGGAACTCTAATAGTATCTAATACATCCATAAATTGTTTTTTTCCATAGGTGTCATCACATAATAAGCACATGGAACATGTCATTTATTTTCACTAATACGCACAGGATGCATTTCTGGTCTGATTCCCGAATCCACCAAGTCACATCGAGACCGTAAATCAAATTTTTTCATTCCCATAACATTTAAAAGTATCCAAATATACATTTCACATATATTCTTTTCAGTGTTCATTACATCTAAGCAATAGTGTAATAAATTGGTTGACCAATATGGAAAATAAAAAAAGATACTCCTCTTCCTCTAATTATAATAAATTTCAGGGGAAACATTCTTTCTCTTTAAAGATTTCATTTGACCTTTCCGGAATAAAAAAACTGAAATCTTACAATTCCTTAAGCTCATCAGTTCCAGAAAAATGTTGTGGTGGATCATCGGTCTCTATGGTATTATCAAATCTTCGACGATTATTTCTATATGGATGGTCCACTGGAATGAATCACCAATGTCCCATAAAACTAAAACTACAGTGATGTTTCAGTCTTCTAGATCGTTTATTCCTCATACAAACAGCACATTATAGTTTCCCCTTCGTGCTCTATCCAGACATCATTTCATAAGCTAGAAAATCATTGATCGTCCACATAAGCGCAGCACGCATCTGAAATATGTCTTTCGAATATGCATCATATGTGCGCACACCCACATCCAAAAAAAGATTCAACTCTTTTATTAAAGTTTTCATGTATACATCAATATCAATTCCGGTATTAGAAGGGAAAGATATATTTATACTCATGAAAGTGAAAGGTTTTTTCATACACAACCATGGGGGAGATTATAAATGTGTATAAAAACTAGCCATGTGATGTACAAAGAAAGTATCCACCAAAACCAATTAAAACTATCGCATGAAATACCCAACCTCACATTTCGCACATCATCTAAAAAATCAAGATATCAATTATCATATCTCTGCCATGAAAATCCATCTACAGGGTGAAAAAATTCATCAGTAGTCTTCTTTGTCTTAGTATCATGCCATCCCATTTTTATAGATAATTCATTAGACATAAAAGGATTCTGGAGTCTCGGGATTAATGGAAAGTTCCACATTACTTTCGGTAGCATACAAGATGATATTCCATTAGATTTTCACTTCCAGTGGGATGTGCCACATTTTATATAATCGTTTCATTCTGCAGTTTCCTCCCAGAATAATCTGCAATCCTTCAAGCAAGCATCAATTTTGTTTCTTGAAAATCCATGTTCCTCAACTATCTTCCATGCCATATACTGGTTTGAGGGAATATTTGCATCATCTGGAAGTAAATACTTCAAGAAGGTAAGTAAGTAATTGATTTCTCTATTAGAAATCCCATACACTGTTTTCCCATGAAACAATCAGATTAAAAATTCTAGCTTTTTCATTTTATCACACTGTTGATATACTAGAGTCGTTGCATCATTAGTCAATTTTTTCACCCTAAAAATATCATCATTTTCATTAGATGCATCATCTGTCCTCATATAGAAGTCTTATTGAGTCGAAATACTTTCTTTTTCATGATTTCGAATAAACGGGAGCCATTCCTCTAATAAATTCTCCAGTCTAGTCCTTTCATTTCGATCATCATCAATTTGATCTTTCATTTTCTCCCCATTGTGATACCACAAATAATAGTTTGCTTGAAAACCATTTTGGTTATTTTGTAGATGACTTATTCACAGCTCAACCAAGGTATACCAACACAATTGGTACATGGTTGGTTTATTAGACCACTATCTAAAGCATTTTGAAATGAAAAATCTAAACAGCTCTTCAAATTGTTTTGAAAATCACTTGAGATCCGATCAGTTTCATACATACTACTTCTATCCATTTTGTAAAAATAAATGTTATAAGTCATTTTGTCGTAATAAATTCAATAATATTGAAGTTTAATTGAAAATAAATTTAACTAAATGATAATGGAAGGAGTTTCTAGTTGATGTAGTGAACTATTAAAACAATGTAATGATATCATAATTAACTCAGTTATGTGTACCTAATTCTGAGGTGAGATGTGTTTTGTTATTTTTTTCATTTATCACATACCATAAAGACACCATAGACCTGATAAAACATTGTTCAAGATATTATAATGTGAAGTCTTTTCATGAAATATGAAGAATGTGTAAATAGAGTTTTTTAAATAAGTCAATAATGCTAAAAATTGATTTTTTTTGAAATTTTAGTACATTTCATAACACCCAAAATAAAGTCCACAAAAAGTACCATATCAACCCATTAAAAAAAGGAAGACCACCTAAATGGAGTGGATATGATGACTTCAAATCATGTTTATTCATATAATCATGACACTTTAATTGTAAAATGAAAATAGAAAACAAATCAAACTACAATTATTGGGAGGTCTATCCATGGGGTGGGGTGGTGTCTAGGGGGCGGTCCAAGGGGTGAGATGGCTGTCCAGGGGGTGGGGGTTGTCCAAGAGGGCGGGGGTGTCTAGGGGGGGCTGTCCAAGGGGGTGGGAGGGCTGTCCAGGGGGTAGGGGTGTCTAGGGGGGTTGTCCCAGGGTGTGGGGGCGTCTAGCTGGTGGAGGTGTCCAGGGGATTGGGTGGTATCCAGGGGGTGTCCTGGGTGGGTGTGGTGTCCAGGGGGGGCTATCCAGGGGGTGGGAGGGATATCTAGGGGTGGGGTGTTGCCTTGGGGGGGTTGTCTGGGGGTGGGTGTTGTCCAGGGGTTGGGGTGGTGTGGTGTCGAGTGGGGCTATCTAGGGGGTGGGTGTTGTCCATGGGGGTGAGGTGGTGTCCTGGGGGGTTGTCCAAGGGGGTGGGGGTGTTGAGGGGGTGGGTGGGTGGGGGTCTAGGGGGTTATCCAAGGTAGGGTGGGGCGGACAACTCCCCTCCCTCCTGGGACAGCCCACACACCCCTCCTATGTGAAATGTGTATAAACAAATCATTATCAATTTTCTTATCCCATCTGAGCATATACCATACCACCAAAGGAATACCCTATAACTCAAAAATATCCTAATTTTATACACAATCCTAAATTAAATAATTGATATATGGCCAATCTAATCAGCCACCCTCATCCACATCCCCACATAACACCCTTACAGGTTGTAACAATACCCCATAGGCCACAAGAAACTCACATAACAATTTCCTACTTTCCCAACTCACTTAATAATATAACCCCAAAGGGTCACTGAAACCATTATCCCATTCAAACACATTCCATGTACTACATGAATAAAAAAACTAAGGATGTCACCATATATCTTCTTATTAATTGGAGTCCCTAAAAAAAGTCTACCAAAACAAAACCACACTAACACAACAGCTTACATTTATCAATAGAGTAAACAAGATAAATAATACAAATCAACGAAACAGGTTATCACATTATACATGAAATCGATGAATCATATTTCTACTACACTATACATGAATCCCACCATAAAACTAGAATCATTATACAACCAACACCTCTCATAATTGAGATAACATAACCCACAAAAAATAGAACCAAAATTATTCAACACCTCAAATGGGTTTTCACTATCCACATGGAACACTAGAATGACTTATTGTACAAATGGAAAGGATTTCACTAGAAGGAACTTTTACCCAAGGCCCCGATCACATTAAATAATATATAACGTCACTCTCATGATCATCTCTTAGAGAAGGGTCTTGTGGAAGGGGAACATGATAAGAGAAATAGGAATAGAAGGAGACCACATGGATCTTTTTTAGGATAAATCAAAATAAATAATAAAAAAATAGATGCACGACATTCTAGTTATAGATTAGAAGTGTACAATTAATGATTTACCTAATTATAGAGAGAGATTCGACAGATCCCTTGGGGTAAAGAGATATTGTTTGTAGTGATTAGGTCTATAGATGAAATCGGGATGTAATCGGTCAAAGGGATTCTGGAAGTGCTGCTATTTGGGGGAAAACGTTCCCAATGTTTTGTTAAAACCTTTGGTAAAGATTGTATTTACAAATGGTTTTTAAAAACAATTGGTATATATTGATTTTCCAAGCTTTTCCCAACAGTTTAAGTAAACTATTGAGAAAAGATAATTCTCATCCCCTTATCCCAACGGTTTGAAGAAACCTTTGGTAAAACTTTAGTATACCAACAGTTTGAATAAATTGTTGGTATAAAAGTGTTGGGAAAAAGAGTTTTCTAGTAGTGTGTGAGTCACCCACCATGATTCCTTACATGTACAAATTCACCTTCTAATGATGTCAGTATATAAAGAAGCTCAGGAAAACACCCTGGTCCATGAATGATATTTCAATCAGATGAAAAGTTCAAGATCCATAAAATTTTTAGAACATGTAATGGAATTGCTCATTAGAATATATCCACCATATCACCTCTCATGATTGATAATTTATGGTAAAACACGAATAATGACTCTTGTTCTCCCACATTTTTTTTATAAGGAGTCTCTACATCACATCCCAGAACATGAACTCACTTCCCTTTGAAATCATCCCTTAAAACCCCCCATCATACTCCCTCAATAAAAATATAATGGAAAAAATCATAGGTCATGCAAATGGATCACGGTTTTTGAAATTTCGAGTCTATGATTACTATACCTTTTTAACTCAACACACTATAGTTTCCTCAACTAATTCCTAAAAAAGAATCAAGATGTTATCTAATATAGTAATATTAATTCAAAATAGGTTTTAAATATTCCCATTAAATGTGTGGTTCAGTTTGTTTCCATCATTCTTGATTCAATATAATACATAAGATAAATGTTGATTCAAAACCTTTTTCATGTTTTTGAGATGATCCAACAACTAATTATTGAATATCTCAATCCCAACAGTCCAAAATATCTAAAAAAGGCCCTATGGATTCTTAGAAAACTAATGAATAAATAATACAATGATATTAATGTGGTTCCAACTCATCAATTTATGTTATTATTGAAAACAGTAAATGGTTTACATATAATTATCTACATACAAAGGCATAAAACATAAAAAATAGATTCTCCATAAACTACCAATCACAGTGCCTTATTAATAAAATAAATCATTTAATAGATTATACATTATAACCAATATTTCATCTAATATAAAAGGAAATCCATTATTTGTTTGAATAAATAATGTTTTAAGCTACAAAGCATCTAATTATTCATTAACAAAACAAATATTTGACCCTGACCCATATTGAATATATTTTTCCCCTCAAATTAATTACCCAATATGGACCCCATATAGTGAAACATCTAAATATAATAATAGGAATTCATTATGGAACTAGGTACTCTTATTTCCCCAATACATCATTGTTCCAAAGTTAACAGGATCATATAATGGTGCATCTCAAGCAAGACCATGATCATTCCTAGAGGAGAGGCCTTTTCACACATGACTTGTTTAATTATTCCCACTATAATAATATACTTATATTATCCTAACAGGTTTTGTGTCAATCTTCCCAACCCCTAAATAGTCCATTGCAAAAAAAAATTTCTAATCATGAACCTTTTCATGTGGAACAATCAACAAATAAACCAAGGACTTCCTACACCTGTATTATATAGAATGTAGTCAAATGAATTAAATGATCCTCTTTTAATGTCCATAAAAATATCCAGTATCCTAGGTGTAGGTTAAAAATACTGATCTAGATGTTTCTCATACCCTTAAAAAGATTTTATATTGAACCAAAACACCTCCACCATAGAAAGACCCTAGCTAAAATTACAATGATACCTCAATCAAATACAGATGTCTTCTACACCATAGAGAAAACTCTATAAGAATTCACCATTGGACACCAATCACAGTGAGATTCACCCAAAATTATTTTCTCACTATAAGGTTAACCCTAAATAGTATTCATTATTGAAATACAATATGTACTTACTTTATGGTCATCCATAGAACCAAAAAAATATCAATGGTTACCACCCCGCTCCACCATTTCTACTCACCACGCGTGTAACCATCGTATAAGTGGTAGTGTATTATGGAATTTTAGATAGGGGAAAATAACCATTTAGACATGGTAGAGTGATATTAAATTATTCATTGAATTTTGAAACTAGACTCACTTGGGGTTTTATCATTGCATATATAACAATGCACCGACACAATAGACATGAGCACCCACATTACCCAAATTAAGGATTTGAAATTACCTCCACCATAGTTTCACAAAAAACCACCCATTATATGGGTATCAATATTAGCTACAAATAATCCACCAATTCTCAAACCATCTTAGGTCTAACCACCTAGCATCATCACTCATCATCCAACAAGGGTCACATTCTAATCTAATAGTCTATCCAACCGATGGTCCTTCCATTGATGGCATATGCATTTAATAACATTAAAACCCTACCTTGAATCATGAGTTATAATAGTCAACATGTTCAATAATCTTTGTAGGTAATAAAAAATGCATCAAAAACCTTAAATAAATTAAATTTTTAGTAAAATATAATAGAAGTTTTATCAATAAAAATTTTCCGAGGGCATAAATATAGATTAAACATTCAAACAAAATATTAAAAACAGTTAACATTACGAAACATGATTCATGGTATCCATAGAAACTATAAGAGAATTTATAAGACTACATGGTCTTATACATAACCTACACTAGGATTCACTAAGGGTCATACCTCACAAAATTCCATCTGAGAACATCACTGCAGACATGCTACAACAACATCACTATTATAAAAAACTATATTGAGAGGTCTTAGGAACATGGTTTAGTTTAATTGAATGTTAATATGTTCTATATAGATAATTACACGTAAATTTAGATAATCAGAAAAATTTACTAGAATGATCTAATTTCGACTCACTTAAGATAGTTTATAATGGGAAATAACACCTGAAAACAATCTAACAAGACAAACTACATCATCAGTGCATAAAGGTACTACATAATTATAGTTGTCATTTTCTTATCAATGAAATAGACCGGTTGCACCATTATATAATATCAAATGAAATTATATCCTAATTAGGCTTGTATAGGTATTCACCCGATCAATTCCGTTAGGAACTCATATGTACAAACACAAGAAATGTTGTTTAGACTAAATAGAAGAGTTAATAGTATTCAATATAATCAAACACAAGTACCACATATGTCATGTGGAACCAAAATTCTTAATATAATTTTTGTGGTGTCTCCTTCTAATAAGAAAATTTATCAAATCCATATAATATAAAAAACCACATAATAAATTTTTTTCACACATGGTTAAAAAATATAACCATAAAAACAAAAAACGTTAAAATCAATCACATGAACTGGTAACCATGAATAATCCAAAGAAAAGAATTCACATTGCACCAAGACATTTTTCATCACATGTTCTATAAAAGTATTATTTATCTTTTATAACAAATCACCAAATACAGAAAAAATATTACTATTATACCAATTTGTAAAATCATATTGTGAATCACTGGGTCCAAGATAGAATAACACAGTTCCTTAAGAACACCTCCCCATAAACCAACAGTTTTCAACCAGCAGTGAAGTTCTAAAGTGAAACCATTGGGAGACTATACCCTCTTTAAGTGTTAACAATAACATTTAAATAACCAAACATATAAAAATATCTAATAAATGCATGCAGATACTAGTATCATTTCATCAGTAATGAATGAATGCGTAAAAGAACTCAATGTTAAAAAAAGAAACAATATTCGATCTCCCACTTATTTGATTACATATACCAATATATTAAAAAATGTAAAAAAGAGGATATTCTATTTGAAGCCTCACCACAAACCAGTCTAACGAAAATATCAAGCATTCTCACAAGATGATTTACCCATGCCTCATCCTAACATTTACTAGAAATATGTGCAGGTTGCTCAGGTGCCCAACTAAAACATCCACCTAATTATGGTGTGAGTAAAACAAATTAGGATACCACAAACATATTATTGTATGTAAAAATTTAATATACAATATACATGCCAGTGATAAGATTAGTATAATGTAAAAATAATTTTTTAACTAAAAATAATAACATATGATCACTAGAGCACAATAAAGAAAACTGTATCTATATTCTAAGTGGTTGTGTACTCATAAGCCACCACAATACTTAGACCACACATGCTTCAGTTCCTTACTGTAATATTGGCATATCAAATATCAAGATTAATCATTTCCTAGGAAAAATTATAGTCTATAAGGTATTGAAGCAACATGTCACCCAACATCTATAAGGCATTGAGATAATATACTTCTCAGTGTCCTTTAGGCATTCAGTGAACATGATACAAGGTATCACTATGTTTCAAGTATATATTTTGATTTAGATATACTAGTAATCAAGTAAAAATGTTACATATAATGCACTAATCATCGAGTGAACATGCTTCTCAAAAATCCAAGTCATCCTATAATCATGTTAATCAACGTCTAAAAGTTCATCGTAGCCCATAATTGTTTCTTTCATTATTCTATTCTCAATATCATAATTACCATTCCCTATTCTCAATTCCTTCATTTCCATCATCACAGTCTATTCACACTCCTCCTTTAACAAATAATCATATCATGATGGTCCAACTATATTGAGTATGTAGAAAAACCATCTGTGTTATAGAATTACACATATCAAGGTAAAGAATACACGGAAAATCAGAACAAATAATCATTAGTAATTATTATAAATATAAAAATACATTTGATCATCATCCAATATGGTGAAATAAGAAACATAATATTTCTTACAGATAATATCATCACAAAGTGCTTCATGGGGAAAACACACACCAAAATGAGATCACGATCAAGTATGTGTATAATTTAATTCCATTATTGCTATTATATTAAGGAAAACAATATTTTACATATAAAAAGGGATTGTAATAACATCAAAATTCATATATGAAATATATGTTTTCAATATTATACATGATATAAAACACTATCTAAGCATACCCATTAAATATATTATCATACATGGTTCCATGTGCTCCAGGACCCATAAACACAACTACACACCCTAATGTGTCTAATTACATTATAGATGATTCATTTAATTAATTAATAGTTCTGGATGAATAAATAATTTTCCATTCGGCATATTTACATTAAAATTAAATGACATGGGAACCCTTTACTAATTAAGAATTAGTAATGTTTCATTAATTAGTTAAGACTTGATGATCATTAACTAATTACAAATTACAAATTCAATACAGAACAATGATATAAGATACATTTATCCTTGGTTTTTATCCTCACAATACAGTCTAATAAACCATAAATAAACAATATGATAGAGTACATGAACCCCCAACCTCAAACAGAGTAAAACCAAATGAATTAAATCCCAAGAACTTTTTCAATGTATTCCATGCCAAGTAATCCACCCTAAATCACCATGAGGTCCCTATCATTCCCATTAATTACAATTAAATAATTATAAACAAATTATAACTAATTTTATGACAAAAAATAACACATATATAATGGGAAAAAGGCACGCTTGTCTTAAGACTTTCTAGATATCACATCTAGGTAAAAACTTCTACCAACCACCCATATATGTTCTTTGACTCCCTTCTAAATTCATTATAGGAAAGTGAACTATTATTTAAAAACAATACAAATTATAACCTGTTAAAATTAAATTGAATATGTTATAAGTGATTCAATCGATAAATATATGTTAGTTGCAATGATGTACAATCGTGTTTGGCTACCACTAAAATAATCTTGATTATAATATTTAAAAAACCCAAATAAATTATGTGATTCGATGGCCATTATATCATCAAACAAACAAAAATAGAGTAATTTATCATTAAGTGATTTACTATTATCTAGAAAAATATTAAAGACATGTCTTCATAATCGCATGAAATTTTCTATCCATTTTGATTCAAATCCACATTGTTCTCACCCACTTCTAGAATGATATGATGGAATTGTCATCTAAATCATCAATTTATATATTTCCGATGAATAATAAATTATCATGATTAAAAAATATAATATGATCCTAAAATAATTTATATGTTCATGGATTTGAATTGGAAACAATATAGCAAGAGGATCATCCCTAATGAATAACATTATCATTCAAAGGATCTCTCAAGATTCCCAATAGTATTGAGTATAGATACAACTTAGATCAAGGATATATCTTAAATGGTGGAAGATATGAGAATACTCAGGAATACTACTCGAAATTTTGAGAAAGGGGGTTGAAACATGATTATATCATGTTGAATAAAAATAAAAAATATCTCTTCCTTAATGGTTATCCAACAAGCCCCACCATACAATGAGTGAAGATCTAGTTAATTCTTAATCATCCATTTTATAAGTTATTACACCTAGGTGAATCTACGCCATTAAAACTATCAATTACCAATATTGGGATAGTAATGAAATTTCTAGTTATCTATAAATTATATATATTACTAAAACATCAGGGTGTTATCCTATTAATATACTTACCTATTAGAATTATCCCTAGGGTTTTCACAAATATGCTATTATAAAAACATGGAAACAATATAATATTTTCAATACACCATCTTACAATCCAAATGGGTTATGTAACCTATATTAATTTTGATCAATATTATTTTTTCAACCCATGTTGTCATTTATTGCTCAAAAATAATCTACAACTGATAACATACTAAACACTAATGTAATCAAAACACTTTATTGACACCATATGTTACTCCCTAGACATTCAAAACTAGGATATGGTAAGAATAAGAAACTTATTTACATATCTAATATTATATTATCTGAAGATGCTTATTTTTAAGTATAAATACATACAATGCGACTAAGAAATATTGATTCACATAAATTTAAAATAAATTTAAGGTTTTGATATTTAGAGTTTTTGGAAACCTATAACAAATAAATACCTTGTTATTATCATCAGATAGGAACTTATTCCACTATATATGAGTAAACAATCATTATAATGACATTAATATCTCTAAAAAAATTCCAAAAAAAACTAATCCTAGAGACATATTATGTGCAATATCTATCTTTATAACCTGATAGAAATAGAAATATAATAATGGCGATCTAAATCTGTCAATAAGGGTAAACATATATTCAAACCCATCAAGGAATAAACCTAAAATAATCACATGGAATAAGAAAATAATAACCAAATAATGAAATATACTTTATAATATGAGCCTGAAACACCTCCATGATTAACTATATAAATAAACACATGGATAATAGAAACTTACTTCATCGTGATGAATTTTATAATTTTATACGACTTCATATTTAAAATCAAGGCCTAATCTATGAAATCATAATTATCACCAAGTCAATAAATATGAAAATAGTTAATCTATAAAGGTTATGTATTATTGTTCCCCATTAATCATTTCGTTATGTCTAATGAATTCACCCTATGAATTATATGAATATCAATTCTATGCATAATTTGGATTCAATATTAAAAATAATATTCCTTATAATATATAAATATATCAAATTGCACGAAATTTTAAATCAATAAATAAATATAATATATCAATATAAGGAATTTTTATTTCCAAATATTAGATAGTTAGGTTGCCTTAAGAACTTGTAAGCATATTTAATTGAATTACAACTCTACTGATTTTATATATTTCCAAAATAAATAAATGGAATATATTTCACTAAAAGAATCCTCAAACTAAAATTTTATATTTTAATGGATTATTATTAAGTAAAAAATTTACCCTATTTATCCATTTATGAAAATATAGGTGAATTAATTTCAAACAACATATTGAAAAATTGGGTTTTCACATTGGAAAATAAATAGATGAAAAAATATCTTATAACAGATAGTTATTTGAAAAGATAAAGGAATTGATGTATTTCCACTATTTTAATCCCCCAAAAGATAATAGAATGATATTATTTATAAAGTGATCCATTACCATCATATAAACCCCCAAAAGGAAATATGTAGTGAATATGAATCATATATAAATAAAGGAAAATTGATATGTAAACATCATTTTCATAGTGGAAATGTATGTATAAAAATAATATGATTGGAATATGATAAAATTAATATATAACTAAAAATTATATTTATCATTCAGAATATAAATATATTATTAAATGTTCCATTTCATATGAAAATGTTTTTTTAATATTAAACATTTCTCATATTATTTATTATAGAGACAAATAACACTTAATGATATAGAAAAAATCAATTAAAAACCCCTTTAGGAGAATAAAATGAAATCAAATAATAAATTTCATTAATTTTGATTGGATAATGATAAAAAGATGAATGGTAAATGAATACACTTTACAAATTTTACCATGGATTATAATAAGATTTTTTCTCAATCGCTGAAAAATAAGATAAAAACCTCTTTTAAATTTAAGACTTCCACCAAATCACTAGAATATCCTATAAAATAAAATATAAATTTCACAATCACCAATTTTATTACTTTATTCATATATATAATCTTTTATAAAAATTATTTAAAATAATTTTATACATGTATATAATTTAGCTATTATTTATTTTCAGTATCAAGTGAAATTAATCCTAATCATTTTGAACAGGTTTCTTAATATAGGTGTTGTTTATAATTCATATCCAAAATATATTAATCTATTGATTATAAAGAGAATACCAATTTCTGTTTTTTGATTTTTTATAATGTTATTATTTAATTCTATAAGTGTTTTACTTACTATCCTTGGAGAGAGAATTTGTGAATAAAACGTTTTTTTGATCTTTACCAAATGAATGATGGGATCTTAAATAACAAATTTAATTTTAATAATACCATTAAAAAATAAGAATAATGTTATTATATAGTTTATTATATCATTTATAATCATAAATAACAGTCCCATAGTCATATATGATATTGTTTTATAGCATTTTTGAAGTATGTTGTAAGACTAATTGAAACATGAATTTACCATAATTAAGGGATGAATATTGTTTAGGAAGTTTTTTATTTTGGAATAATAGAATTATTATATAAAAATAATGATATTTAATATATATTATTAATGTTTTGAATCCAATTTTAAGATGTTATAATAAATAATAATGAATCATGATGAAAAATGACTCATTACATGGTAGAGACAATAGTCCACACAACATAAAGTAACTGTTTTCATTTATCAATAAATTATAGGGAAATGAAGTGAATTATAATTTTTACACTCATAATCAAAATTATATTTTATATTTAACAATATTTCAATTTTTTACTTATAACCATTGAATAGAGGTACTGGTGAAATATAGAAGATGTTTCTTCGTTGATGCAGAGGTTCATAAAAATGCATGATCGATGTCCTTAATTTTTTATACGGGGCTAGGATGGAATAAATAAGGTATTATACCGTACTATAATAAAAACTAAGTTTAATAATTATAATAATGTCACAATATTTTTTATGGTTTTATTAATTTTTGAAGATAAATATTAATGAGAAAAGGATAAGGACAATGTTATACACATGTTAGAAACTTAATCACTCAGTTTATTTTATCCTTTAAAATGATCTATGGAAGATAATGAATTGAGATAAGGGGATTATGAAATTATTAGAAAATTATAAGATGAGAAAAATTATAGATATTTTGGATAAAATTTAAAGGGATATGTTTTCAATGATGTTGTGGAAGTATTCCCCTTTTATATGTGAGTAGAAGAGTTGATTTGTTTGTAAAAATTGATTTAAAAAATGAAATTTTAATATTCAAGGGACAATGGTTCAAAATGTGAAATGTAATGGTTTTGGGGGGAGGATAATGTAGTCCAATCAAATATTCCTTATTTTGTAAAATTTTTTAAAAATATTTTAATACTTTTACCACATAATTGTTATAGATTATGATTTTGGTTTTTACTCTTGTAATTATTTATTACCCAAGTAATTTATATTTTAGTAAAAATATTTTTTAACTTATGTTAGGAAATATAGGTTTCATGAACCATAATTTAATATAAATGAAAAAAAATTTCTTTTAAAAATAAAAGGAAATTAAAATTAAAATTTAATCATTTTATATATCTAAAAAACTATTTTTATGGAAAATAGATTTTTAAACTGCTATGTGTTCTAAATTATAAATATCATTGACTAAAAATTAAATATTTTTTAATATAATTATATATATGTTGAAAATCATATTATTATCATTTTTTAAATTTAATTTAATCAATTAATTATTTAAAATCTAGTCAATTTTAGTAAAACAATTTATTTAGAATAACAGTCTCATAAACCCCCAAGTCTATACCCAAGTGGTAGAGGATCCTAATTACCATCCAAGGGACCCAAGATCAAATTTGTTTGGGGATAATTTTGGGTGAACTGTAGCAGTACTATAGTAGATACTGTTTGGTATTGTAGCAGATGGAACTATTCATCTGATTTGGGCCTTCAATACACCAGTTTAGACCTACAGGTATTAGGGATAATGGGCAACCAAAGGACTTTGTGCCATAGGGCCTTGAGGCTATAAGGGTCTTTTGGCCACCAATGGCATTTATGCCATTTGGATTTCGGTCAATTGAAAAGACCATGAAGCACAGGTAGACCACACAAGAGGAGGCCTATATGAGGATTTAGAGCCAAAATAGATACCAACATAGAAGAGAAAACCATATTGGAAGAGTGAGAGGGTATGGTAACTGCCATTGGGACCAGGCACCATGTAGCTTTGCATGGGGAAATGTTATTTGATCAACCATAGGAGGTGGGGAGCTAGGTGCCTTTAAGATATAGATGCTGGGGATGGCGTTTTCAGGTGTGGTAGGTCGTGGGCATTTAAGTTCATGTATTGGGCCATGTATGGGCCTTTTTCATTGGGCCTCTGGGTTATGTAAGGGTTCCACTTCAACCCTAAAAAGGAGGATTATCCATAAATAAATAAAAACAATTCCTTCAGGTTATTCATGAAAAATAAATGATTTATAATTATCATAGTAATTAAATTTAATCCTTGTTATAATAATTTAAAGATTAATAATAAAATTTTTATAATTTTATAATATGAACATATTTCTCTCATATATGAATTCTACATACATATATTTTATTACTAAAATTAACAAGAAAATAATTTTTAATATAAATGAATAAAAATAGTTTTTAGAATAAATTATTACTTGATATTGATGACAAATTAAACATAGGTATTATAAATCCAAAAGAGAGATTTTAGAAATGATTTATTATATATATATATATAATTTTTAGAATTTTTTTTTTCAAAAACTTTTAATTCATTAATTTTTTTAAAATTTCATGGTATTAGAAAAATAGTTATTTTTTAAATGTTACCTAAAAAAATATTTTTTTCATATATAAACATTTCCCCTAAGGATGTTTTTTATTTTCTTTTTTTAAAAAATTTTTTAGATTTTAAAATCAAAATTATTTTAGTTTAAAATTCATCTGGACAATTAAAATTAAATATATACATGGAATGTAATATTTTATTAAAGGAAAAAAATTTAAAACAAAAATTCTTAATCAAAATTTGTAAGAATATTTATAATAGATTATATTTTTTTATTCAATGGAGGTTTTAATATTGATAATTATTATTATTTACTAGAGGTTTTATTATTCATATTTTTTTTAATAATAAATATGTCTTGATGTTTTTTAGTTCTGTGTTTCATATGGAACAAGCTATCTAACAGAATAGCACTTATAGGAATATATAATTTGAAAAATATTTATTAATACAGTATGGGTTCTTGAAATTCACATTATTTAATAACTTGTAATCTGTTAACAATAAGAGAAAACTATCCACCTTCATATAGAATAATAGAGGAGAATTCCATGGAAGCGAATTTGGCTAATGGAAATACTTGTATATAAAATCATTATTGTGAATCCACAACTCCCACAACATATATGTTTTAATCACTATATAAAAAATGAAATCTAGGAGTCACTCAATAGAAAATCTATCCTAAAAATGATATCACAATGAGGAGGTAGTGTCACAACCCCCTTGGGGAATGAATCTATATACCACCCAAAGTATTTATAAATCATATTCCTTCTGTAATATAAATTTTTATTATTAAAACTTTTTCTATATATAAAATTAATTAAAATATATCAATAACAATGTCATAAAATATATATATGTAACCCAGAAGAATATATTCATTCATAATAACAATTTTGAAAAAAAAATTAAACTAAGTGTTACAGACTATAGATTATTAACCCCATAGACTATTAAAATGATTACAAGTTCATAAATTAAATGGGAATGAGAAATATAAAATAAATAAATCTTCAACATAATATTATCTTTTAGATATTTTTCACTTATTGCCATCACAAATTTCCAAAATAAAAACTATTATATGTAATAAAATAATGAATGAATTATTAATATTGTTATATATAAAATGAAAACATTGGAAATAATTTTTTTCAATTTAATATTATTAGTAAGACTATATATTGGATCAAAATATAGAAATTACAAATATAGTCATCGAGAAAATGTTTTTTTCCGAAAATAGTCATTGGAAATAAGGTTTTCACAGATATGGTCAATGAATATACATCCAGTTGTTATAGTATAATTATATATATTTAAATAATATAACTCAAAATGAAATATATATATGATATTAAAAATATATATATATATATATATGTTTAATTAAATCAAAATAAAAATATTATTAAAATATGATATGATTTAATGATAAAATTCAAAAAACTATTTGAAAATAATTATTGTAGTTAAAAAATTAGATGAAAAAATTAATTGATGGTATTTTTTAAATATTGTTTTGTATAAAAATTATAGTTATTTTCTAAGATCTTTTCTATTATGTAAATAATTTTTTATAAGAAATTAAATATACAAATTTTAAAAATTATTATTAATTAGAAAATATATAATCATCAATTTAATTAAAATCCAAATGAAATAATATTAAGGGATTCGTTTTAAAAAAACTCTTTTTATATATAAATATTATCATTTATAATTTGTATTTTTAATTTGAATGATTATTATATAAATATATAAATATTTGAATTTTAAATTTTTTATTTTATAAAAAATTTTACATTTTTTATTCATTATATCAAAATTATGCAATTATAAATTTTAGATATAATCATAGAAAAATTTATTTATTTTTGAATAATAATAATATTAGTTTTTCAAAAATCAACCAAATTTTAATACAAAAATGATGGAATAGTGTAAGAAACTATTTTTATATTAACTTTTTTAAAACATTAATATAATGTATTTAAAAATTTTATGATAAATTTACGAAACACATGTTAATCATTTTTGAAACTCAAGTAATATTTCACACTAAAATATATTTTCACAAGATTATATTAAAAATTAGACTTCATCACATTTATAAATTAAATATAAAAAAATAATTTCATATTTTAGTAAATCATGTCAACATTAACTAAACATATAAATTTTATTTTTAAGAATACATGTAATACTGTTAATATTAAATTTAATTACCTCAATAATTTTGAAATAGTTTTAATGAATAATTTTATTAATAATTTTTTAATTTTATCAAATTAATTAAATTGGTAAAAATTTGAATTATGAATTTAATATTATGTCTAAAATAATTTATAATCATAATGGATCTCAATCAATTTGTAGTCACTAATGAAAAGGATTAAGAACAAATAATGTTTAAAATTTATTTGTCTATAAACTCTATATATTATAAATATATATATATTAAAAAGGGCATTTTCTAATTTTTGAAATTGAATTAGAAAAAATTGAGAATAAATTTTGGTTCCCAAAATCAAAATTTCCAATTTTTTATACATTATATTTTTAAATTAAATATAATTTACATCAATTTAATGTTGTGATAAAGTTAATTTCAAAATAATCAAATATAATAACCTATGGTAAATGACACGATACAAGTTTAAACCACTTGTGGAATGTATTTTTTAAGGCATTATCAAACAACTAACTCCTTACACACCATTATTAAAAAACTGTTTTGTCATTTACCAAGTAATATTTTCATGATAACATAGAAGTGTGATATTAATTCTTAAATTTTCCTTTTCATCACTTATAAAAGGGGATAACATCCACCCCCATGGTTACACATTCTAGTTAAATTTACCTTGAACCCATTCCCAAATAAGCTCTCATTAATTTCCTTTAATTTTTCATTATTACTGGTCTCTAGGCATTATCTAATGTGCATCAACTCAGGGAGTTCTTTAGGAATTTATCAAGTCTATATCGATTTTGAGGGAAAGTGTAGACAACATTCATTCTGGAAGTAAGGGGTCTTCCATACCACCCTCGTTTCCTTTCAGTTACACATTCTATTTAGTTTTTCCATTCTTTCTGTAATAATATTATCATAGAATTGTTCTATTTTATTATATATATATATATATATTACATATATAACCAGTTAAATATCAATTTTATTGTTGGGATTATATATATTTTTAGTTCCCTTTAGAATTAGCACTTTAATGTAATCCTAATTTATTAGACCTTTTATATTTATTGAATCATATCCACATTCACCCCCTAAATTTTATTTAGAAAATAATTATATTATAAAATAATTCATTATCTTATTGGGTTCCCACTTGTTTTAATTCTTGTTTTAGAGAAAAATTATCTCTTTCATTCTTTAAAAATAACCTTTAATTATTTTATAAATAATTATCCAAGTGGTTTTTTATTCATTCATCATGTAGATTATTTTCATCAAAATTTTATATTATAACTCATTATTCAAAAAATATTTTACATTTTCAATTATGAATATTGGAAATGATATAATTCCTTATTTTCTTGAGATACATTTTGACTTATTCTATGGTTATTCAATGAATCATAATTATGAAACCTAGTAACTTCCCATGGGTTTGAAAATGGTGATTTTTTATTTACGTTTTATTTTCATAAGATTTCATGAATAAGTATTATTTTAATTATGTAATGGGTGGAACCAAAATTATATATTCTTATAACACATTGGTTAAGGATTTATATATGGTGAGATTTTATGTACGAGATTAGAGATATAACCTAGTACAATATGTGACATTTTCCATTATGTATTGTTCAAGGGTTCTTAGTTTAAGAATACTATATTATAATATTGGAAGGCCTAATATTATAAGTACATCTAATGAATTGAATATTGATTTATATCTCACTTGTTATTAAATAATGTATTAGTGTGTGAATCAAATCTACCTAGGTACATTTTCCACTATGTTCATGGAAATGGATTGTGAACCCAATCTACCGTTGAAAAACGTCTAGATTATGATGATGTTTATTAGAGTTACCCTTGATGTATGTTTATGATGTCATGTTTTATGTTTTTTCCACATATTCCCAGATTCCATGGAAATATTATTTCATTTACCTCTTCCATGTTTCCATTCATATAATCATCCACATTATTAGATAATGTTATGCCTATTGAAAAACATGTCTTACATTATTTCCAAGTTTAAACCCTTACATGAATTTCGTGTTCACCCTCTTCTTTATATATTTACCCAACTTTTTCTATGAATAATTACTAGATCTATAAGCGATATGAGAAATAATGGAGATAAAATAAATTTATTTTAATTTTTATGATAATTTATTTTTATTCCTGATATTGAAAATAAATTAAAACTCTAGATCCCCAGCTGGTATTTTGTGAAAATCTGTTTGATAAATTATTATATAATGTAAGATTAATAGTTTAATAGTAATTTATTAATCTAAAGAAGTTGAAATCATTTTTTGAGATTATTTTGAGATAACATTAGTGATAAAATATGAGATGAATTTAAGGTATAATACTAAGGATATGATACCGAAATTATATTTTGGAAAAGATTTTATTATTTTGTTTTCCAAAAATTAAATCCCATTCTTGATATAGGAATGTGGTTGTGCATATTTCACAAATAGACCTATAATGAATCACCCTGAAATGTTTGTTTTTGAGAATTGAATCGATAGTCACTCTAATGCCTGATTAGTGGATCTAAGAATATACATATGGATAGACCCTGCTAAGGAATATGATTTGGTTGATCATATTCTTTTTTTGAATCACTATGTTTAAATTACTTCTTAGGGACTTAGATGGACTATTTTAATAAGGATATGACAACCTAGCTTAAAGTAAACTAGGATGAGTCACAAATGATATATATTGCAACTAGGAAAATTTGTATTCATCAATGAAAGATATAGGTGATATTGTAAATGATATAGGTTAAACAAATATTGATATATCGTGAACTAAAATAATTATTGGAAAATATAAAGGTATTATAAAGTGACACATATTTCGATTAAATTTCTCTTTGGTTATCTGATAATCTTATATGTTAATTATATGTGTTCTTTACTCATGGTAACATTTTTAGTTTTAGTTATGGTTAGAACCATTTGGAATTGAGATAAAAAATCTGGTGTAGTGAAATCTGAGGATTAAATAAATGTTCAACCTAATAGAATTTGATATGGACTGAGAAATATATTTATTACACCAAACCAACTATCATGAAACATAATTAATATTGTGAATCTATTTGAAATCTAGAGTACACCCAATGAGATATTTTTGGAGTCTCGTGAATATTTAGTTGAAGAAGACAATGAATATACTATAACTCAATTTTCATTATGTACCAAATTTATGAAAAATAACCAAGATAATTTCCTCAAGTGGACTATAAGATGATTTACTATTAGATATTGGGTCATCAAGCATTAGACTAGCATAATAAAATGGAAAGAAGTGTTATTGTGACTGTAGTTTAATCATGCATCGAAAAGTACCACTAATGATCTAATACCTTATGTATGAGAAACTATGTAATTGTATAATTCACTACTCATATCTAAAGCCTAAAAAACATGATAAGAATCAATAGAATAAAAATAAAGGTGAAAAAGATAATTAAAATGAAATAAAAAACACTAAAGAGAGTTCTTATAATGATGTCGAGTGTAGAAAACCAATCATCCACTAAATAACTACGAGTATTATATTTTTAACCTGTCAAACCAATACCATTAAATCTATTGTTTTTTCTAAGAACAATAAATCATCACATAGATGAAGATATTTTTTTATTTTTAATAAAAACTTTTAGTTATGTGATTATTTTACCCTATATTTATGTATATCGAATGACCCATACGATTATCTTAATATTTTTCCTTGATAGATTTATAGAGATTTGGGAAATGGATTAGTTCAATCTACTTAGTGTGAAAATTATTTGAAACTGTGAGAAAATATTTTATATCAACTTATGATATTCTATATAATATTTCATATGAAAAAAATTTAAAATAAATATATACAATGTCAGTAAGAATACTGAATAATTATTGACTCTTTACTCAAATGGTTGGAGAAAACGTAATTATTAGGTATAATCCTTTTCAAAATAAAAATTATATGTTTCCCATGTTTATATGGTCAATGTCAATCTTGAAATTATATATTAATTCGTGACTACTAATAAGACACTGATTGATATTTTGTTTAGTTTTTGATTATTGAAATTATGCGTATATAATATGGTTAATGTGTGGGAGATAATTCGGTGAACAACATTTATAAAAATCATATTATTTAATTAATCAATATATTTATAATTATAGTTTTTTCTCTATGTTAATTGAATTGAAATAATATTTAAAATAATTCATAAAAAATTGGAATTATACTTATATTTTTTAGTCATTCATAATAATAAATTAAAACTAATAAACATAAAACTAAGATTACACACAGGGGGTTATAAATCACCAGAGACTGGAACAAACAACAAAAGTGCATAAATTTAAAAGGGATAATAAATTTAAATAAATAATATATTCAACACTATGAGATCTCACTGATCACACTCACATTTGAGGATCACCAATATCCAGATAAAAACTATAGTGAAGATGAACGTCGGAAATTGGGAAAGTATATTGCAATATATAAAATTAATAATTGGAAGTGATATATTTTAATAGAATAAGTTTATAAAAGCTATATATGTGAATAAAATATATTTGTTGTAAATATTGTCATTTTATGTGTGGTTATTGTGAATATGGCCCATGTAAATATTTTTATTTCCGAAATAGTCATCATATATACATCCAATAGGTATACAAAAGGCATGTATTGTTAAAAAATATAACTCACAATCAATTACAAATATGTTATTAAAAAATATATATATAAATATATATTTAGATGTTAGGTATAAATATTATTATTGAAATTAAAATTTGATATTTTTTATATATAAAAATGAAGTATCCATTTTAATATCATTGGAGTTGAAAAAATAAAATGTTACATGATAAATAAACTGTTAATGTTATTTGTTAAAGCGTATTTATTATAAAAGTAATTTTCTTTCAAAGTACGTTTTTCATATGTATTTTATATATTGAAAAAATGAATTAAATTTTATATTTTAAAATATTATTATATATGAAGTAATATATTGGCATAATTTAAATTATAAATCAATATAGACTAATATAAAGAATAAATAATGCTGAAAAATTCCAATTTTCAATAAAAAATTATAGAAAATTTATATATTTCATTTATGAGTTAAATTTTTAAATTTTTATTTTTTTAAATTTTAATATTAGAAAATAAACCTCATTTTGAATTCATTTAATCAAAATTAGATTAGTATTAAATTCTAAGACAATTCTATAATTTTTTATTTTTAGGTGAATATTAAAAATATCCATGTTGCTATAAATAGTATCTTTTATAATTCATTAATGATGTAAAATATTAAGAAACCCATTTAATAATATATATATATATATAATATGTATTATAAATCATTTAAAAATACTATGTTTAATATATAAAATACATGATAATTTTTTTTAATCTAATGTAATATTTCACACTAAGAACTTCTTTTATGAGATTTTATTAAAAAATTTACTTCAACACATATAGAAATTAAATATAAAAAAGTTATTTATTATTTTAGTCCAACTTTTAAATATTAGTTTACATGTGAAATTTTATTTTTAGAAATAAAGACAATTTTAAAATGATTAAAATAAATTACAGTGATAATGGTTAATGAGTTTTTTTAAATGAATTGTTTTATTAATATTTATTAAATTTTATATAATCAATTAAATTGATATAATTTAATTTATTTATTTAAAATGATAATTAAACAGTTTTATAAATATATTAACATTCATTCAATTTGTAATTAATGCTAAATAATAATATGGGCACATTATAGTTAAAGGTTATTATTCTACGAAATTGGTTTATATATAGAATTGTTTAATTTAAAAATTGACTTTATCATATTTAAAAATCGATTTATCATAAGAGGATGTTAAATTCAGGTTCCTGACATCAATTTATTGAAATAATCGTAACCATATTTATAAATATAAAATATTATTTATTGAGTTAAAAAGTAGTTACAAAGGTAACAATCAATTTTTTTGAATTTAATAACATATGGTAAATGACTTAAAGCATGTTTAAAACATGTGTAGAAGTACTTGGCTGAGGGTTGATGTAACCAAAACTACTAAAAAATTTATTAGTAACCAAAATTTGGAGTCAATTTTCAATGATTAGATTCAATATGTCTTGTATGTGTAAGATGTATTTAAAAAAGTTCTATTTTCTTCACATATAAAATTAGATCATATGTACTGTTACATGGTAACAATTAACAGTCGAATTTTCTTATATAAAATTACCAAATAACCTATCCTATACTTCCTTTATTTCTAAATAACATTAGGTCTCTAAAATTTATCATAACACCTTCACTTCTAAGGATAACTCTAAAAGAATATCTAGTGTCCAACGATGATAAGCTCTATTGCAGTGCACATTCAAACATTGGGAATATGTAAAATATGTATGATTAATGGGTGGTTATGAAAATAACACTACGTAATGTGATGGATGGTATTAGATTTATATTTCACTCTAATGCATTGGGTAAAGCCTTATTGATAAATATATGTTATTTAAGGGATTATGGAGTGAAACAAATCCTCCATCAGACTTTTTCCATAATGTTTTTGGGAATTAGTAGTGAACCCAATCCACTCGAGAAATTTTCCAAATTCTGATGATGCACTTCGAATTATCCCATGATTTTTTTAGAATGTCATGTATCGTATATTTTCAACCAAATCAATTATTTCATGATCATATGATTTAATTTAATTATTCCATGTTTCAATTCTTATGATCATTATTCTATATTATCATGTTATGCATCTTAACCCTCATGTTACTATTTATTTCAATGTATATTCCCATAAATAGATTTATAGGTCACCTTTTTCTGAATTTATTTTACCCATGGTTTCATATAATACTATATAATATCTATTTATGTTGAGATAACAATGTAGAGTTTCAAATAAATATTTTTTTACACTTAATATAACTTATTTTAATACATATCATTACAAATACACTAGACCTTTATATCATAGACTTCTAAAAATTATAAATATTGGAAATTTTTTGTTATATAACGTGTGATTAAGGCTCAGGTCATCATAATCAGAATAATACATGAAAAATACAAGGAAAAAAACATATCAATCCTTTACCAAACCCAATTAGAACTATATAATCTTAAAAAAACCAATTAAATGAAAATTATTATTTATAAAAAATTATCCCTCTAATAAAGAATACATAATAGAATTAAACATTATTGGATAAAAACCTCTTCTAGATGACTTGTATGACCATATACATAGAATATAACTAATACTTGGCCATAAGGACCTCATAGGGTTGTAACTAAAGTAAGAATAAATAACTTAGTTGCTGATACTTTCCCCCATTAGTTCATAGTTCCAAGACACACAAATCAATCGAACCGTATATCGAACTAGAATAATCATCTTCAAGGACCCAAGAGGCCTCTATATCATGGGTTCCAATGCATGGACCTTGGATGGATAAATGAACTAATTTAATGCTCTAGATACAGAAACATGGAATGTTAGGGTATAATATAGTCAAATGGTACCCCATATAATCCCATGCCCTTCTTTAATTGGAAACACAATGGAAAACATTTGGCATTGTCCAAATACTCTACCCCCAGTCCTTCTAATAACTACCACCATTTCTATACCACACAATTTTCCCATTGGTTGGGAGAAATCATGGGGATACCCTCTACCTGCATTATCTATGATTGAATCTGAAGAAAATTGATAACCACGTTACTGATAAAAACTTTAAATAAAATAATTCTGACCCTAAAATGGGAACTAAAGACCTACAATGTGCTCTCCACTGAGAATTTGCAGGCATAAGAGTATACAGTTAACATGTCCCCCACAAGAAAATAGTACAATAAGCGAGATCTCAATGTTTTTAGGGTTACTAAAATGTCTATAAAAAATCATGTATTTTTTCTAGGAATGAATTTCTTCCTGTCATTACATTGACTATCCCAACATCTGAGACCTTATATAAAGAACTATAATCCTCATTATGTTTTGAGGAATAACCTATTATGTTAGTAACAACTATTCCTGAATACTCTTTATTACATCTTCCTTCATCAACACACACACACAAACATATGTATATATAAGTAAGTCAACTCTAAAATATCATACTACACACATAGAATAATAATACACAATTTCCTACAGGATAACTCAAAAAACCAACATATTTGGATTTTCTATAGTTCCAACATCTCAATATATCTCATCAATGCCTCTGAATATTTTATCAATACAAAAATCACTATCGGTGATAGCTCACAATTATTATATTTTGATTAAGGGTGTTGTGATAGTAACAACCTAATGTTTTATCAATGAAAATTACCTTCTTATAATTATGTCACATAAAATCACATTAGTAAATAAAATGACACATCATGACTAAATTAACCACTGAATACTATGTGAGATTTATATCCTAGCCATTAAACATAAATTTCCCAATTGTGTGCTTTAAATTTATAAAATCTGACATACACAGTTGCGATTAAAAAGATATTTGGTGTTTGACATGACAGACATAATTTTTTTTGAATAATAACTCACCCTTATGAATAATAATAATATTACTCTTATGAATAGTAATATGACTTTTATGAATATTAAATCAGTTGTGCAAATAGTAGTAATACCAATGATAGTATAAATCAAATTTATCCATTTTATATGTGACAATATGATGTAATTACATCATAGTATAAGTAAATAATTTTTTTAAATATTATTTATTCATTGTAGTTAATATTATAAATATTTTATGATTAATTTAAAAGAAAATTAATTTTCAAAAAATGTGTTCATACATTAATATTATTATGTCATATGATTTAATGATAATTTTTTTAGACCTTAAGTAAATTTTCAATGTTTTATAAAATCAATTATAATTTTAAAATTTTCATTTTCCATGTAAATGATGATTTTATTTAAAAATTAAATTTATCATAGATAGATAATTATTTTCATAAAATTGATTTCATTTTTTTGAATTCTACTCATCAAAAAAATGTATAAGGTTAATTTATGAGATTTTTCTAAACTAGTTGAATTTTTGGGGAATAATAAAACATGATAATTTATAATAATTGTTAACAACATGAATTGTTTAGTCATGCTTGAGTCATGGATGATGTAAGTGACCATTGGTTAGAACTCAAATGTACTAATTACTATATTTAATCATTATAATCCTCATTATTTTTTGTATTGATCCAAATAATAAACTAATGATTGAAATAATAAGAAAACACCCCTCTCGTCCACTAAAAATACCACCTCTCACACCCTCTTCTTCTCACACTCCTCATGAATTGATCATTGCCAATATTTAAAACAAAAATCTTCCCTAGACCCTCCCCCACATAAAATGTCTCTTTGTATCATCAAAATACTAAGACTAGGTTCCATGAGGAGGATCTCAATATGATAATTCAAGAGGTAAATCCTCTATCTTTTCTTTTAATTATCTTTCAATTTTAATTTCATTTCTTATTCTATACACACCTCCCATATTAAAAATGGAATAATAACTCTAGTACCCTAATGTTACTATAATTATATCATTTTAATGAAATATTTAGCATAAAACACATCACCATCTATCTTTTATCTTAAAAATGAAATCATTTTTCATCAAGTGTCAATTTACCGACATCATGGGTGAAAAACATTCATTTCTCCAAAAATGACATCAAGGCTGTTAATAAAGCATTATATTTTTCAAAATATAATTTAATTTTTATTATTTAACCCCTTTTATGTTATGGATCTAACTTATACACATAATGCAAAATTATAAAATAAAATAAGTTTGTTGTGATAAAAAAACAAAAGTAAACTAAAAATGACCATCATTAACATTTATCTAAGGATTCATCTTCATGGTATATAACCAAATCCTTCATATAATCATTTAATATTCTAGAATATTTTTAAAAATATAAAATAATAATTCTTTATATTTATCCACATCTTACATGAACTTCAAATCATGTATACTAGTGAACTGGTCATGAAAACTAACAAAATGAACACTCTCTAACAATGAATTTAATTGATTAACTCATAAAAAGTCCAATAAAAGAACATAATAAACCCATAAAGAATGATAATCACATATAAAAGGTTATTTAATTATTAATTAATTAATCTAATGTTATTAAACACTATATTAATATGATGAAATATTTTGGAAAAAAGTTAAGGGGATTTCTCAAACCGAAATCTATTTGGTTTGTCCATATTTCACAAAACATTTCAGTATGTTTATTCCTTAAAATAATTTATTCATCATTATATTATATTTTCTTGGATATAATAGTTTTATACTAGAGTTTATTGCAATCAAAATGTTTTCCAGAATAACCCTTCATTCAAAACACAGCTTTTACTTCTAACTCAAGGTTGATGTTTCTTACACTAAGTATGTTTTTCCTATTCATTTGGGAACCCATGTTTTATGAATGTATACTTATGAGATGAAACACATTAATTTCCATGGGTTATTTATGATCAAGATTGATATTTTTTTGTTAGGAATGCATGATAATGAAAATTTTATAATGTGACAAGTGTGCCCAGAATTATACAGCATAGTGTAAATGTTATGATGTGATGGGTGAACCCAAAATTATAAAGTGCTCTAATTCATTAGGTAATTTGAATAAATAGATGAGTAAAGGTAAATATGAGTGAATGTGATTCTATATTTTTTCAAAACTATGGGTTGTAGTTGACCACTAAGGAATGATGTTTCATTTTTATGAATTGCCACATTTCCACATTCCCAGTCTTATATTAATGGTTCCTCTCATGATTATGATCCTATGTGTATGTTATGAAGATAATGATTTTTCTTACCCTATGTTATATTGTTTCTGGTTCATATCTATCCTCTAACTGAGACATTAGATCACTGTTATTTGATGTATATCCTTAGGTGACAACTTGTAACATGAAGAATTCATGGGCCAATAAGAAGACAAATAACAAGGAATTAAATAAATGTTTAGGTTTTATGTTTTAAAATTTATGTTTGGTCATAGTTTTCAAAATACACTGATCCTTTGGATCCTCATTTTTTAATGTTTTTTTAATTTTTATCATTAAAAATATGTAATGCTAATGTAAGAAAAATCAAGGTCGCTATAGTTGGTATCATAGGATGGTTTAGTTAATTTGGGAATTATAATTAGAAAACCTTAGTGAAAAAATTTAATATGAGACTGAGTATAAGTAATCACCCAAGATAAATTTCTAAACATAGGTATCCCATATGATTTTCCTTTATACTTAATTGAACAAAGGAATAAATTATGTGTTCATGAATACTAGACTTATGTTTTGTTCTAACCTTTTCTATTTTAGTAAATGGTGGGAACCAAGAGAAACCATGCCAAAAAACCCTTAATGGAAAAGTGCAACGATTTCTTGAATGACGTCCCCAATTCATTTGGAGGTGGATTTCAAAATTTCATGGTGATGCTTATCCCAACTATCTCATGTTATGAAAAATAACCTAAATAATGTAGAACATCCTTCTTCACTAAGGAGGGAGAAATTGGCAATCGAGTGTTCTATTTGGTAATTACCACCAAAATTTAAATAATTTACAAATCCAATCATTGAGAAATAGTGGGTCAACTCGGTAGATAATATATTTTTTGTGCTTAACTATTCTGTGATGGAGAAGGTGAATCTTTCTATTTATCATCTAGACACAGAGACCTATCAATGATGATATTTGATTAAGAACACTAAGAGAAGCGATGAAATTGATGTGATGGAGGGGGAAGACATTAAGATAAGTTTACTTAATATGTATTTCCCCCAAAATATTCAAACTAATATGGAGATATAATTCATATAGATAAAGAAAATGGAGGGTGAATCTTTCACAACCTACAAATAAAATTTAACATAGCATTCAGGGTATGATTTGGGTTATGTTGTCAATAATGATAGTGAAATTGATAGAATATTTAGGGGTTTAAAACCACACCATCAAATGTCCATTTCAATTATAGGCTTTTGGAGTTATGAAGATGTTTTTTGATGTTCTCTCAATGTGTATATGGAGATTTGAGAATGGTCCCATGGCTATGGTGATAAGAAAAAAAATATGGAGTTTCAAGATGGAGGATCTAATGACAATGGTGTAATGAAAAATCAACCACTTACATGTAAATAATATGGGAAGAATCATCATGGGAACTACCTCAAAGGGATGGGTAAATTCTCTAAATGTGGGAGAGATGTCCACGAAGCTTTTTAATGTTCAAAATTCATGAAAAGTATAAACAATGTGGTGGAGGAGAGTAGGGAACCACCCATGGAACAATGATACAAATGTTGGGATAAATGAAACTAGGAAATCCATAACACTAATCATTGAGTTCTCAAGGGTAATCGACATCATCAAAAACCAAAGCCAAAGGAACAAGGGAAGGCTTATTCCATCACTATTGTGGAAGTGGATATTGAAAATTATGTCGTACAAGGAACAATTCTGTTCAATCAATAATGGAATAAGTCTTATTTGATTTTGGTTAAACTCATTCCTTTATATCTTAAATGATTTCCTGAACAATTAAATCGATGCCTCAGATCCTAGAAGTATAGATATCCATAAAAACACCAAGCAATGCAATCATTGCAACCCATGTTTTTTACTTTTCACCAATTGGTATATGTGGGAATATTCTTTTAGAAAATCTCATGATATATACCTTGGTGGAATTTATTCAATACTAGGGATGGATTTTCTCTTTTTATATAAAAAACATATTAACTATTGGGAAAATAAAATATCTTTTCAATTTCTGATCCATCCCATGCTCCTCTAATTATGAAAAGAATATCATGACTTTCCTTTGAAAAATCCTTATATGGTTTGGGTCTCGATTCCCTATAAAGAGGTATACCTTTCTTAAATAAGTTACCCACATGGTAGAAATTCTTATCACGAGGGAATACAATGATGTATTTATGAAATAATTACCTGGAATACCCCTATATTAGGAGGTAGAGTCCTCAATATAACAATACTAAGAGCTACTACTATCACAATGTGTCCATATAGGATGGATCCAATCGAATATGAGGAGATAAAGAAGGAGCTGCAAGAGAATTTATACAAAGGGTTCATATGAAATAGTGTATCACCTTGAGGTCTGTTAGTTATATTTTCCCAAAAGAATGATGGATCAATACAGTTGGGTATCAATTGTTGGGAACTCAATAAGATTACAATAAAGAACCAATATACTCTTTTGAGGAGTGACAATTTTTTTGATCTATTGAGAGGAGCTCAGTACATTTCAAATGTGGATATCAGATCTTAATATCATCATCTAAAGGTTAAGAAGAAATATATTTAGAAGGCTATTTTTCTATGTATGTTATGAGAACTATGAGTTTTTTGTGATACCCTTCAAAATTACTAATGCACCAACAATTTTCATAGATTTGATGAATAGAGTGTTTAGAAATTACCTAGAAAAATTTGTTGTTGTGTTTATTAATTACGTTATAATCTACTCCATGAGAAAGTAATAATATAAATAACCTTTTAGACTTGTGTTGGTGACATTGGGGAAGGAAAGGTTTATACAATGTTCATCAAGTGTGAATTTTTGGATGCATAAAGTCATGTTCATGGGACCTGTGATCACAAGTGAGGTAATTTTTGTGGACACTTCAAAAACCAAGGCAATTGATGAATAGACAGGAACCTCTATTGACAAAATCCAAAGTTTTATTGCCCTAGAAGGGCACTATCAATGTTTTTTGAGAATTTTATCAGGATTTTCAAGAACTATAATGATGTTAACAAGAAATGTGGTAATGTTTCTCTGGATATAAGAATGCGAGGAAAGCTTTAGGGAGATAATGAGAAGGATGATCACCATGCCTGTACTCACATTACCAAAAAAATGCATAACGTTTTTTGATATAAAATTATGCTTACATGAAATTATTTGGTGTGTAATCATGAAAATTGATAATATGATATCTTATTTCTCACGACAGTTGAACATCCACGAGAAGAACTAACCTACGCATGATCTAGAGTTATCAGTTATGTTTTTTTCCATGAAAATATGGAGGAATTTCCTCTATGGTGAGAAGTGTGAAAATTATACCAATCCTAAGAGACTAAAGTATATATTAACACAAATGAATATCAACATATTTCATAGGAGATGGTTTGAGAAAATCGAAAACATTGATTTCTCTATTCACTATCATCTTGGTAAGGAGAGTAAGGTAGCTGATTCTCTAAGCAGAAAATGACCTTATACATTATCCATGTTGAAGAATGATAAACACTCTATCATCATGGACATAAAAAGGATTTATTTGGAAATCGTAATAGTAGGAAATACATCCTACCTTTCTCAACGTATATCTCAATCATGTATCCAAGATAATATTAAAGAGGCCCAAAGGGATGATCTAGAGTTGCAATAGAGGGTGAATGCTGTAAAGGAATAGAATCTCTAAGAGTTTCATATCGATGATGATGGTGTAATTCGATTTAGAACAAGGATTTTTCTAATGTAATCACTTGGGAAAATGAAGTATATATTGTAAAATGCACATATCTCAACATTCTCTGTCCAATTTGGTAGAACCAAGATCTACTCTAATCTATAAGAACACCTCTGGTGGGATAACATTACGATGGTGAATTTTAAATATATCTCAAGGTGCTTGATATGTCAACAAGTTAATGTAGAGAAACAAAGGTAAAAATGGATGATGAAACCATTACCTATACCCATATGGAAATGGGGGAATGTCACCACGAACATTTACCTAGGTCTCCTGAAGACATCCCAAGGAAATATTGCGATATGGGACCAACTCCCCAAGACTGATCACATTATCCATATTCTAGAAGATCTCCATATTGAAAAAATTTCAATGATATATGTGAAAGATGAGGTGAGAATGTATGGGGTTCCACTCTCAATTGTCTATGATCATGATCTGAGGTTGACATATAAATTCTATAGAATTCTTAAACACCCTTTGAGAATTTAATTTAATTTCAGCATGACCTATCACCGTCAAACCGATCGCCCTTCTGAAAATTATCTTTATATGTTTAATTTTCTACTAAGAGAATTATCATTAGAATTAAAAGGTGTATGGGTTAAACATATTCCATTGGTTGATATCTCACATAACAGTAGCTTCCACTTGAGTATTCATATGGCTATATATAAAGCTGTGTATGGAAAGAGATGTAGAACTCAATTCTATTAGGAGGATGTTATATAAAGAATTCTACATGGACTTGATCTTGTACAAGAGATGATAGAAAAGGTTCAATCCATCTAGAAAAATATCAAATATACATAGAGTCTACAAAAGAACTATGCTGACAACCATCGAAGGGAATTGGAGTTCGACGTTGGATATAAATTCTTCCTTCGAATATCACTATGGAAGAGATTAATGTTGGTTGGAAAGAAAGGTATATTTAGGCCAATGTGAATCAAACCCTTTGAGATCCTTGATCACAAAGGATCCATGTCCTATCAGCTTTCAATTCCTCCAAATATGTCTCAAGATCACGATGTGTTCCACAAATCACTGCTATAGAAGTACATACCAGATCCCTCACATGTACTGAACATAGATGTGGTATAGCTAGAAGATGAGCTCTATTATGATGAGTAGTGATAAAAAATTCTTAACAGAAGAGTTAAGGTTCTATGAAACAAGAAAAAAAACATTGTTAACTAATTTTGGAGGAACTATAAGTATGGAGAAGAACATTTGGAATCGGAGGAGGTGATGAAGGAGAAGTAACATCACCTGTTTATGTAAAATGAAATTTCATGGAAGAAATTCTAAAAGGATGGAAGAATGTAATGGTAGATGTTTTATCAATGGAAATTCCCTTCTTTTGATTATTTCACATTAAAGAAAATTAAGAATAAACAATGCCACATCATGATTAAATGAACAAATAAATACTGTTTGAACTTTATAACCTATAAATTAAAGATAATTTTTTAGAAATGTGTTTTGAATTTTTAAAATCTAATATACACAGTTGCGATAGGTAAGATATTTGGGGTGTGATAGGACAAAATTAATTTTTGTGAATACTAACATACCCTTAATAATAGTAATGTTACCCTTTTGAATCGTAATATGATCCTTATGAATTTTAAATTGGACATATGAATATTAGTAATAAAAATTATATTTTAAATAAATTTTTTCCATCTTATAAGTTAGAATATTTTATAATTATATCACAGAATAAGTAAATATATTTTTAAAAAATTATTAATTAAGGGTTGATATTTTTATATATATATTTGGATTATTTAAAAGAAAATTTATGTTCACAAAATATGTTCCATAATTTATAATGTGTTGTATTATGATTTTAAAATAATTTTACGTGACCTTAAGTAATCTTTCAATATGTTATACAATAAGTTATAATTTTAATACTTTTATTTTCCAATTAAATGATAATTTTAATGAAAAATTAAATTACTCACATTTATATTTTCTTCGAAAATGGCATTTAATTTTTAACTCTACAAATAAAAAAATGGTTATGTTGAACATTTGGAATTTTTCAAATATACTTGAATTTTTTGTGAGAGGTAAAATACGACAATTTACAATAAATGCTAAAAACTTGAATTTTTAGTTGTGCTTGAGTAATGGATGATGTAAGGGACCATATGTAAGAACAAACATTAACTAATTATTTTATTTAGTTACAATAATCCTAAATATTTATTATCTTGAGAAAAATAATAATCTAATGATTTAAATAATATGAAAACACCCCTCTCCTCCACTCTAAATACCTCCCCTCACACCCTTTTCTCCTCACACCTCTAAAGCATTGAGACTTGATTATATTCTGACTAATAATCTTCCCTAGTACCTCCCACAATTCCATGATATCATTCTATCATCAAAAGAAAAAGCCCAGGTTCCTTGAGGAGGATATCAAGAATGGAATTAAAGAGGTAAATCCTCTCTCTTTTCGTTTAATTTGGTTTTAATTTCAAATAATTTTATTATTCTCTCCAAAAATACCTTCATAAAAATGGAATTATAACCACACTAAAATAAATATACTATAATTATATAATTTTAATGTAATATCCAACAATAAAATCCACCATCACTCTCTCTTTTATCATAAAAATGAAATCATCACTCGTGAAGTATCAATTTACCGACATCATGGGCGATGAACCATTATTTTTGATAAATTACTTAATGGATATTAATAAAAAATTAAATTATTGAAAAAAAAATTTATATTTATTTTTAACCCCTTTTATTTTCTATAACTAACTTATATATAAAATACTAAATGATAAAACAAAAAAAGTTCATTGTGATAAAAAACCGCCCAAATAAACATTATACGATCATCATTATATTTTATATAATGAATCATACTCATGGTATATTACCAAATCCTTCATAATATCATTTAAGAATTTGAAATATAAATAAAAATATATAATTACAATTCTGGATGTTTATCCACATCTTACATGAACTTTCATTAATGTATATAAGTGAACCAATCATGAAAACTATGAAAACATACACTCATGAATAATGAATTTAAACTCAATAACTCCTCGAAATGACAATAAAAGAACATAATAAAACCATAATAAATACTAATCATGCATAAAAGGTTGTTTAATTGTTACATAGTGAATCTAATGTGATTATATTGGATATTAACATTAAGGAAACTTTTATACAAAAGGTAATGAGATTTCTCAAACCCACCTCTCTTTCATTGGGTTTCCCTCTTTCACCACATTATTGTATGGGTATTAATTAAAAATAATTTATTAATCATTGTATTATATTTTCTATGATATACATGTTTTCTACTTGTTTTTATGAAGAACACATTTTTTCACAAGAAATTTTCTTTTAAAACACAACTTTTACTTCTAACTGAAGGTTGATTATTCTTACAACAAATATGGTCTCCCCCATTCATTTGGGAACCCAATGTTTATGAATATATTCTTATAAGATGAAACCCATTCCTTTCCATGGGTTATTTATGTTATTGATTGATATATGTTCAATGTGGCATGCATGATAATGTAATTGTTATCATGTAGTGGGTGCACTCAGAATTATATTGCGCAATGTAAATGTTATTATATGATGGGTGCACCCAGAATTATATATCACTCCAATGCATTGTAAAATTTGAATAAACTATTGTGTAAATTGACATATTCATGAAAATGATGATAAATGTTTTCAATACTATGTGGGGTAGGTTAAAACAAAGTCAAGATATTTCTTTTTGATGCATTGTGATATTCCATGTCTTCTCTTAATGCTTACTCTCGTGATTATGATCCTATGATTACGTTATAATGATAATGATTTGGATCACCTTGTGATATATTATTTCCTGTTCTTATATATCCTCTTACTGGGATTTTAGCTCACACCTTTTTTATGTATATTCTTAGGTGACTAATTGTACTGAGGATAATTCAAGGGATAGTAAGAAGCTGGAGATGAAGGAATTAAATAAATGTTTATGTTTTCTGTTGTAAAAGTTCTGTTAGGTCCTAGTTTTCCCAAAACAACAATCATTTAGATCTTTTTTGTGTAATGTTTTAATGTTGTATATTATTTAAATTATGTAATAGTTATGTAGGGAAATTTATGTTTTCTATAGAGATAACTATGTTAGGGAGTATATATGGAAGGATATTGTGTCCTTAAAGCTAGGGTAATCCCTATGGTTTGTGGGTGGGGACATCAACATTGTAGCAGATATGAAGGAGAACAAAGGGATATGAAGATTCCCCTGAAAATACATTCATGATATTTCCTCCTCCATGGACTGATGCTACCTACTTGATATGGGGTACAATATTGACTCTTTTACATGGTGCACCAACAAAAGAGAGAACCTCCATTCCTGGATCCAAATTGATCATTTCTTAGTCAACCACTAGTCTATCAATGATTTTTTAGATGATAAGGTAATGAAGATATTTCAAATTCCTTATGACTATTTTCCATATTTATTGGAATTTTCCAATATTAAGAAAGGTGGTGTTCATTTTTCCTTCTCACATCAGTTGGTCATCATTCCATATTATCATGAGATAATGAGTGAGTCGTTGAGTAAACCGGTCCTGGGAGTGGCTAAGTTGAGACTTCATAAAAACTCTAAAGGCCCAAATCAGATCTCCAATCCAGGGTTAAGAATCACCACTTACTTTCATGAAATTATTGTGGATATGGAAAATGTTTAACAGATGGAAATCAATCTGGAAGGACATTTGGATTAGCAGGTGTTTAGTGAGTTTTCAGGAATAAAAATTCAACATGGAGGATCTAACTTTAAGACATGTGATTTTAGCATAAAGACAATAAATAGTTAAATATATTCATGAATGTGACAGGAATAGGGAATTTTTACATGCCTATATTAATTATAAGAGGTGGATAATCCGGCCTAATTTAAGGATGGAGGAAGGGACATATGCCGATGATAATGGAGTGGTAGATCATCAGGAAGAGTCCCATTTTAAATTAATTCTAATAATCTCCTATATAGGCATCCAAGGACGCTACCCACAATGAATTGAGGATATCCTAGATTCAGTTCCTCTTCAGGTGATGTCCTATGAAAATATTCACTTTGAAGATGTTCCTAATGAAGAGGTGGTTTATGAGGCAATGAGAGGGCTCAACCTAAAGAGTGACCGGGACCAAAAAGCTACCTGGTAACCCTTTATAGAGCCTAATTGGAGTTTATCAAAGGGGATATCATGAATTATGTATAGGATTTCTTCATAATGTGAAGTCTTCTATGTGTGGCAAGTTCCACCACACTTGTGATGATTCAAAAGATAAATATTCCCTCATCTCTCCAATACTAACATCTGGTGAGAATATGTAATTTTCAATACAATCTTATTGATGAAGTGATTAATAGAAGAGTATTAATGAACCTCCTTCATTGGATATCAAAGGAACAATATAGATTTGTTAATGGTAATAATATTCAAGGAGCAGTCAATTTGTCTCAAGAAGTGGTTAGTGATATAAATTATAAGGTCTCATGATCAATCATGGATTTCAAGTTGGATATGAAAAAAATCCTATGATTGGGTTGAGTATAATTTTATCATCATTGTTTTGACAAAAATGGGAATCTCTAAGAGGGATAATAATGTTTTTTCTGGTGTTTCAGCTCTTATTGGCTCTCAATTTCCATCTTGGGGGGAGATATGACTTCTTGAAGGATATCTGGGGACTAAGAGAGGGAAATAATCTTTCCCCTGTCGTATTTATTATTGGATAAGATGTAATAAGTTTACTCATCAATTGGGGAATACTTTAGGGAGAGGTTTCTCAATACCAATGCATGAGTCACACATATACTATATGCCACCTCATTTTTGGTGATGAAAACATTATTTTTTCTAGTCCCTATAGGAAAAATGTTTAAGGAATCGACACGTCCCTCAATGATTATTGTAAATGGAGTGGGAATCATATCTAATGATCCAAAATTAGATTATACCTATCCAATATATTCTTATATAGAATAACATCCTTGATCATTAATTATCTTAACACATAAAGGATAACCTTCCCCATGGAATACCTGAGTGCATCCATTTCATCGTCTGGGCCCCAAATACACCATTTCGAAACACTATAGAAAAGAACATTAGGAGGATTCATAATTTGAATAACATGTACCACTCATTCAGTGTAAGAATTAATATGGATAATATCATTCTATAATATATTCTAATCCATGGGATCTGGGATACCAAGGGGCCAAAAGCAGTAATTTATCACATTGATAACGTAATAGATTCATTCATTTGAAAGTCACATTTAGAAGGAAAACAGAATTGGGCATCGTGGGGTAGAATGGAAATGTTTGTGAGGGAGGGACACATTAATGTAATGAATCTATCAAACTCGATTCATTTCATGCATTAGATGTTAGCATGGGAGGTCTTTGAGGAATGAACATTTTGTGGACGGTTTAGGTAAAGGAATAGGAATGATAGCACAAACATAGAAAAAGATGTACCCTTAACTCTATGGTCGATAATTCAGCCTCATCTCATAACAATTAAAAACCATACCCACTTGTTTTCCAAGATGTTCAGTCCAAAAGCATTCATTCAGATGTGTTTCCATGCACAAAAAATTCATCAATTCAACACTGGACAAGTTGAAGTGGGAACTCTTTTATCTCATTACGCTAAATTACGATCCATACATGTGGTTATTTTTTGAATATTCATCAGGAGGCTTCACATTGAAGAAATTTGGGATGGTTTCACATGCTTTTGAGACCAAGGATAGATGGGGTGGACTCTATGGTTTAATAAGGATCCAACAAAGACTAACTTCCTTTTTTGAAGTATCTGAACTCGAGCCTTACTAAATGATGATAATATCAAGCATCATGATATTTCTATAGTGTTCAAATATTCATGTGGTAGGAACTGAAGGGAGGATAATCTTGACCATATTTCTATTGAGGGGAGTGGAAACATATATTCTGGACCATGATTGGGGATTTTTCAGGCATCCTTGGATAACATGAGTAGGTGTCAAACTTTTTGGACTACTAGTTCGTGGGAGATGGAATTGAGGGCATGTAGAGGAAGGATATAACTATGATCCCTTTGGTGGGATGCTCTAGCATTTTAAAGGCATAAAAAATTACTTAATTGATATAATTACACGAATAATAAGATCCATAGCAATTAGGACCAAGACCCACATTGTTAAACTGACATACCTCATCAAGAATTGATATGAACACTCATCATTCAGGTAAATCATTTAAGATAGGCGTGACATTCCTTATATGTTGCCAATTAATAAGGGGAGTTAGGTCACATGTCAATCTCATATATCTGCCTTTAAACTAAACACATACAGATCATTCAAATTACGCATCTTGAGGGGATGCAGTGTGGTGCAAGACCAATGGGGGTTGTCTCTGTAGATTTCATAATACTTATTGTTAGTGGGGACTAGCTTCAGGCAGAGGAAATGGAATTACTCAATGGTCTCAACTTACAGAGGTAGGAAAATATTAGTTTGAAATAGGTTGAATTAGATTGCATCGCCTTGCTCAATTCCTTTTAGGAATTTGGTCCCATCGCATAGTTGATTTAATATATTATTCGAAGGTGAAGTGGATTAATGCACAATCATATTAAAGTACTTCACTCATTGAGGGAGGTAAAAAGGTGAGGAATTTTTTTTCTTCCAAGGAATTACACAATGATATGGTTTTTTTGTTTCCCCAATACGAGCACTCTGATTATTGATTTGGTGAATCTTGTGAAAGCAGATGAACGTGGTATTCATTATATTCGACCCCCCTAATCCTTGAAAATACTCTTCCCATGTGGATATGTTTATGTATTATATGTAACTCATTTGTGAAAATAAAATTTGATATTAGTAGTAATTATCATAAATAATATTATGAAAAAAGGTCAACTTAATTTTTGGACATAATGATTAGTTAGCACGGTATATATTTATCACTTCAGTTATTATTAAAATTTGTAAAAAGTGTTAAAATAAATGGATAATGAATTAATATGTCACAAAAATTTTTATAACTAATTTTTTCAGTAATTTATGTACTTATCCACCACCATCATCAATTAAATTATAATTTGGTTCATTTTATCACGAGAAATAAATATATATATATATATATATCTTTAAAAAGTAACAATTTTTTCACCAGCCACACTTATAAAATAAATCTCTATCTACATTGTTGTCCAAAATTTATGGGGAACTTACCTTCAACAATCCATTCAAAAATATCATTCCAACATCCATACACATATATTATAGGTCATTTTCACACCCAGATCTGTATTCATGAATGCTTAATTTGAAATTATAAGGACGATACCAAAATATGATATATATATATATATATAGGTTCTTACTAAGGTTTTTAAAGATATATTCTTCAAATACATCCTAAAAATCATTAATAACAACCATAAAATAATTAAATATGTATATTTAAATCATTGGGTTGTTATGTAAGAAAATGGTATATCCATTTTCTCTCTCAATTCCATAAATGGGGAAATGACCACATAAATCGTGTGTACGTGTGACAGACAGTCTCACTGTAGTGATGTGATAAATTTTTCACTAGAAATATATATTGACTTTCATAAAGTGGAAATTAATTAATATATAAGATATTTATGAAATAATTATTATCATGTAAATATAATATTCAATTTACCTTCTTATCATTCAATCCACTCGATAATAAAAATGTTACTCATGCGGATGTGTGTAATACCACCTCCATGAGAAGATGCGACAAATATTTATATTACCACCATGCCTAGATGACTCTAAAACATTATTTAATTAATTGAAATTATATTCATTAAATTTTTATCTTTTTTTAGATTATGTAAGAAAACATAATACCAATTTTACCATAGATAAGATACCAAAGTAATTTTCCTGAAAATTATTGAACAACCTCACATGGTTAGTGTAAGAAAGAACAATTCAATGAATATATTTAAAATCATTATTAAAAAAGAAAATAAATAATTTTTAAACAATTAAAATTTTTCCTGAAAAATCATTTAAAATTTTTAAAATCATTACATAGGAGGATCAAACTTGTTTTACTAAGAAGAGACCAAATGTAATGGATTTCTATTACAATTTATTTTTATTTCATGATTATTATATTGAAAATTAATTTGGTAAAATTATATTATTATAATCTCTTAACCCCATATATTTTCACCAACACTGGTTATGTATTGGTTTTACATGTTTATTTTATATTTATTCTATTTTTTGATCATGTGTGAACATTATGTTACATGTAATTGATACTAATTGAATTTATTATTTCATGTGAGGAATCATTGTGTTCTATATTTATATTATTTTAATTGAATTTTATATGTATCTAACTATAAATGTATTTTTTATTAAAATTTGATTTTCATTACCATTGATTTTATTTATAGTTTTTTAGATGTTTTATTTTTAACGTTTTTTATGAATAAGTCATTTTCTTGGCTTGTTATTAATTTTTTTAAAAAAATTCATCTTTTCCCTTGTACGACATGAACAACATATCACACAACCAAGACTATTATTTTATTTTACCAATCCATTACATGTTTCAATGGATATTTGTAATGAAAATATTATTTCAATATTCTATGAATATGTAGTTTTTAATGATATGAAATGTAATGAGTTTTATTTTATGAATAGAATTAAAAGAAATTTGAATTTTATTTATACCATCATTTTTACAAAATGTTAAAAGTATGTTATTATTATTTTCATCCAAAATTTCCACTACTATTTATGAAAGGTATGAGTTTTCTATAAATCATACTATTCTTGTGAATTGATTTTCTTCATTCATCATAATCTGATTCATGGTTTCTTGGTTTTTAACTTTCTCATGATCAAATATCATTTCACACTCTATCATTTATTTTGACACCATTTTCACCTCAATGTCCATATTTTATGTTTTCTATATTTATGTTGTATTATTTAAACAAATTATTATCATATTAACCTTATATCATTTCCATATACAATGTATGTTAAATAATGATCAATATGAATTATTTTCATTGAATTAGAAAAAAACAATTTTCTTGACTCAATATGAATAACATGTGATTTAAAAGTCATATTGAGAATGAATATTATTTATCATTAAATATATAAGTAACAAATAAGATGTGGATGTCATCTGTGTGATTGGGTTATTAATAGCCACTCCATGTATCGACATGTCTCATGAGACCTAATAGAAGGGATTATATATTTTATACATATCCATTTTATAAATAATCTTTTATTAAATATGTCTTGGTCATGGAATTGATTATAAGAATCCCAATATCTTGGTTAATACCTTTATTTCAAGATCATGAGTTTCCAAAATTTAACATATCTTTTAGTGAGAATTCCTGTTTAACTATACATGTGATCGAATTGTTGATAATATCCATATATGTATAATGAGCTAATGTTTTTTATTGGAAATAATATGTTTTGATTATCAAATTTTCCTTATTTATTATGAATTATTTAATCATGATAGATTCCATAGTATATAACCCTTATTGTGCATCTATGCTCACCGCTAAATTTCAAATTTTCCATATTTATTATGAATTATTTAATAAACTAAGCAATGACTCTAGGTTACTGGAGTTGAGGATGTTAAAATATGTATTAGAGGATGTTTAGTATGATCCTTAGGAAATATAATTTAGATTAAAATCACTTATATGATAATTATGAAATCCATTTATGGATTTTATAACATTTTCCATTATATATATATATATACATTATGGATAGTATTTATCACGATTATCATAAAAATCATTGTGTTATATTGATTAGATATGGAACCTAATGAACATAATGTTATGGGAATCCAAAAAAATTATAGATATTTATGTTTTTAGAAATCCAATAATTTTGGTGTTTGAGATGAGTAGATCATGACAATATTATTAAAATATAGTCTTTTTTGAAGAATAACATTGCTCATAAGGACTAACCAATTCTTCCACAATAAATGTAACAAACCAACATTTTTAGTAAAAAAATTTTCCAAATAATTGTGTGTTGTATTATATAATAGTATACACATACAAAATATTGAGAAAACAATAACATGAAATTATATTATTAATAAATATTATTACTTTAGTCAACTATTAAATCAATTAAAATTCCAAAAATTAAAATTTGGAAAACTTATAAAATATAAAATCTTAAATGAGAAAATATGCATCACCCCAAACAACTATGATGATTTCCCCAAAAATCCAAATCATAGAAAATGAAAATATATAAAATTGGGAGGAATTTCAATGTATACATTGTGAAATAAAAAATTGCTACATATATGAGGTAATGTGACTCTTTGAATACTAATGTGACTATTGGAATAATAACCTGCCCATTTAGAATAGTTACATAACCGTTGGATTAATAATTTAAACCCAAAAATAATTAATCATGATATAAATATTATTTATTGGGAATAGCTAAAGTAATTAAAAATAATATAATTCAAAAATAAATATCAAGATTAAAGAAATTATAGAATGTATAAACAAATTTTTAATAAACTATAATTTAATGTATTTGGGAAAAAATAAAATTTAATATTAAAAATTAAAATCAACAATTTTTTAATTTTTTTTGGTTACAAATAATATTATTTTCTAAATCATCAAACAGAATTTTTTTGAGGATTTTTTTTTGTTTTATGAAAAATGTCACTTTTTACATGAATAGTAAAAATATAGTTTTTAACTTAACGGATGTATATTAAATTAATTCATTGATTATGTAATAATCACCTAATAAGTTATAGAACACAAATATAAGAAATGATATATTTGACTTCATAAATTATTCATTATAAAAAAAATAAACTTAAAATCCATTCTTGAGAAAAAATTCCAAATCCCAAAGTCAAAAGTGATCCCTTAAAATATATTTTTCCCTTTTTTCCACATTCCATTTTATTAAAAAAAAGAATTTTAATTATAAAGTGGTTTAAAGTATTAAATAAATTATTATATTTTTACATATGATAAATATTTTTAAAAATTCACTATTAATGGTTTTACCTTTGATATATCATTTTATTTAACATTCGAGTCAAAAAAAACCCCTCTCCTTATGTTTAAATAGACCAACTCCCTAACCTTGGAAAACAAAACATCCCCACCTTCCAAATATAAAAATCTACCAAAATCATTCCTCTCAATACCCTAAAAAATACAAAGGTACTTTTTGAGTAATCAAACTCAGAACATCAAGGTAGTTTTAGTGTTATATAAGAAAAGCTATACCAGTGAGTAAGTATGTTTTAATTAACTTTTCTATTTTTTAATCTTCTTTTATTTCTTTTTCACCACCTCATTCAAAAATAAACTTTATAACATTAAATATTAAGTAATTTAAAATTATATTAATTATTTTATCCAAATGTATGTATCACATTTAATATATATATTTCAAAATCATATTTCCCTCTCTTTCAATAATGTCATGTTAATGGTTGGGTAACCACCTATCGAGAAAATTTCATGTCAATTATCATATACACATTAATTTATGGAAAATTTGAATTATATATAATATATAAATATATAATTTTATGTATTCTATTATTATGGGGTTAATTATACATATGTATAGACGACTTCAAAGGAAAATCATGAACTCAAAACAAAACATGAAAATTTAATGAAAACAGGATATCAAAACAATCTAAATTTAAAATAGAGATTTATAAATTAGAATCAAAAAATTATAATGGATAAATAATGAAAAAATTAACATAATTATTATTGGAAACTATGTTTTAATAATTCCATTTTTATTATTCCTGAGGTTTAAAAGAGAAAAAATATATAAGAATTTAAGGAAAAATGATTTTTGAATCCAATATATTTCTTTGGGTTATCTTTTCTTCCATAATTTTAATGTTCATATCATGTCTTTAAAATTAAATTTCAATTTTCTTCCATGGATATACATGTTCCTACCATATTAAAAAATTAATATGAAAATTTATTTTTCAAAGTGACTTCAATATCTAAAACATCATATTTTGTTATTCTTGAAATAATTATTGTCCGCTCAATAATAATGATGTTTTATGACCAATTATATTTTCACTTATTCATTCCATCACTAAAATGTTTATTCATGAAATTAGAATTAATGAAATTCTAATGAAACACATTCTATTCCTTGGGTTTATTTCACAAATATGATTGTTATACATTCTATGGGGCATGCATGATTATGAGTATTTATGATGTGATGGGTGGAATCAAAATTATATACCCCTCCAATACATTGTTTAATGTTATTTATCTCATAATATTATGTTCATTTTTTATGAAACAAATTCAATATTTCTTCACAATAATTTTGTTATGATGTATTCAAAAATGTTATGCATAAACATTATGATATATTTGTTCACAAATGTGTGGGGTAACTGATGGCTAAGACATGTTGTTCAATTTTATGTATATTCCACATTATTTTACATTATAAAATAAGTTCATCGCGATGTTGCTTATTATTATATTTTTATTATGATGATGATTATACACACCCATGTTATATTGATTGACACGTTTTACTTATCCTCTTACTGAGCTTTTAGCTCACACATTTCATTGATGTATACACTCAAGGGATTACTTGTAATAAAGAGAATATGGGGGAAAATAAGGGAATAATGAAGAAGGAATTAAATAATGTTTTTATGCAAATTTGATGTTTGAGCCTAATTTACCCAAGATACCAAACCATTGGATTCTACATTGTATCGGTATTATATTGATTATCATAAAAATGATGTGAAAGTTATTTAATGAAAAATAAAAGTAACTATAGTTTGTATTAGAGCATGGTTTAGTTAATTTGTGAATTATGATTAGAAAAGGATCATAGAATATCCTATGGATTAGTATAAGTACAACAAAATTACTTATTTTTTTGTGATGTTTAAGAGTGTGCGCTTTCTGAGAATTGAAATCTATATCTGGATAGAACAAGTGTATGTGGATCTGGAATATATTTACCTATGTAAAATAACCCCCAAAACACTATATTGAGGTAGACTTGACCATGAACTGGAGCATGATAATAGTCTTTACTGTACACCTAATTTGAAAATCAATGGGGATATCATTTTATTTAATCAAAAACTCTATTACTAACCATTATAAATGTTATATATGTAATTTAATTATTAATTCTAAAATTTATAAAAATATTTATGTACATGATCCTATATGTATAATTTATGTAAATTTCCTAGGCAAGGGATATCAGATGATAAGAATTTAAAATTAATTACAGAAAACAATGAATTATTTTTTCAATATCTTTTCAATATTGTTTAAAACATTTCTATTTTTAAAAATGGTGGGAACTAGGAGAAACCAATAAAAACCCAATGTGAGGTATAATAGAATAATATCCCTACAAAACTCCCAATGCAATGATATTTTTAGTTTAAAACATCATAAAGATATTTACCCTATTATATTAGGCTATGAACAATAACATGAACAGTTTTGAATGTAATCCCTCACCAAAGAAGCATAAACATGATATCAAATCCTTTATGAGGTAACAACCACATAAATTTAGTATATCTTATGATACACTTATTATATAAAAACAGTTTAACTAAAAAGAGAATATCTTTTCTATTGCCTATTATTATAGGAAGAAGATGTAAGTATGGATTTATATCTGTAAGATAGAGAGTTCGATCAACGGTGGGTACTGATAAAGAAAACTAATATAAAAAATAAAATGGAAGAAATATAGTGGGATTACATTAAGAAGAAATTTATTAAAAAGTATTCCCCAATAACACTTCGTAAAAATATGTAGAGATAGTTCTTAGAGCTTAAAAAGGTTGGATAATCTATAACATCTTACACGGAAAGTTCTAAAAGTCTTTTAAGATACAACTCCTGTTTTTTATCATTAATGATAGAAAATTAATGGATTGTTTAGTGGCTTAAAACAACTCTTAAGAATGGCTCAATATATCTAAGACTTGGGAAATTATGAGGAGAATTTTTGATGTGATATTCAAGAAGATATGGAGCTCGATAAATGGTCCCATGTATATTGTGATAAAATGAAAAAATAGATTCAATAAAGATGATATAATGGAAAAAAGTAAATAAGGCTCAACCACCAATATGTTAAAAATATTTGGAGAAGAATCATGGGAAATACCTCAAAGGTATAAGGAAATATTTTAAGTGTGTATGAGAAGGCCACCAGACATATAAGTGTTGAATAGATATGAAAAAATCTAACTAATGCGATGGAGAAACAGAACGAACCACCAACAATTAAATGATTAAATTATAGGGATCAAGGGAACTATGAAATTTTGTTAACTAAACAATGAGTCCTTATGGCTAATTAGTGTCTGTAACCACCAATGCAATAAGAGTAAGGGAAAGATTATGCCTTCACCAATATTGATGTGGAGAAATAAAATGATGACATACAAGGTACAGTTCTGATTAACCCATGATGTAAAATAGTTTTATTTGAGTATATTTCAATGAATTCCATTATATCCTGCATGTTTTATAGAACAATTGGATCACAACCTTGATACCATGATGTATAGATATCTTTTAAACCCCCGAGTTGCGAGATTAATGCTACCCAATTGTTAAACACTTATATTTTTATTGGTTATGGAAATATACTTCATGTAAATCTCATAATCCTTACCTTGGTGAAATTTGACAGTACATTAAGCATGGACTGAATCTCATTATATAGTGTACTCATCAAATTTCTGGAAAATGAAATATTTTTTAATATTCCAATCCAACCCATTTGCATCTAAGAATATAAGGACGATCTTTAATATCCTTTAAAAATTCCATCATTGTGGTGGTAAATGATACCCTTTGAAGAAGCATACCTTTTCCAAATGGTTAGGGGGAAGCAAAGTACCAACCTTGATGAAGTTAACATTGTGATGGAATAAAATTATGTATTTTAGAAGGAGTTACCTAGAATTCCCATAGGCCATTAGCTATAATTATAAATAGGACTTATATTTTGTGCCACTCTTATTTCCAAATGCTTTATAGTATGACCCCGATCGAATTGGTGGATTTAAAATAGAAGTTAAATGAGTTTTGGGACAAAGGGTTCAAATTCACTACTGCTTAAACATGGGATACACCAATGAACTTTGTCAAAAATAAGTATGGAACAATGTAGGTGTGTATTGATTATCAATACCTAAATAATATCACCACAAAAACAAGTATCATCTACCAATTATTGATTAATTTTTCAATCAATTTATGGGAGATCAATTTTTCTTAATGGTGGATATTCATTTTGGATATCATTAACAAAATTTGAAGAAGGAATATATTCAGAATCAAGACTTCCAAACATGGTATATACTCTATGGTTCATAGTGATGACCTTCATACTTACTACTTCCCTTGGAATATTCAAGGATTTTCAGAATAGAATTTTTATATATTGTCTCAAAATTTTTTTGGTAGTCTATCAATGATATTCTCATATACGCCAAGAGTGGTGAGAAATATGAAGATATTATATAGATTATGATATAGACATTAAAAAAGGATAAAATGTATTCTAGGTTTAGAATGTTGCACTTTTGGATACAACTAGTAACTATCTTAGGGGACATTATCACAAGTGAGGGAAATTATATAGACCCTTCAAAAAAATTGAGGGACAAAGACCCAAAGTGTCTTGGAAATAAATAGATTTCCTAGAATGTATGGAAACTAACAATGTTTTTTAAATAATTTCTCACGTTTTTCTAGAACACTAACTTAGATAACATGGAAATGGGTGAAGTGTGTCTAGATGGATGAATGTGAGGAAAGATTTATAGAGCCCAAGAATACTATAATAATTATACATACAGTTACACTGCAAAAAGGTGGAGAAGGTTCTGTGATATGAAATGATTCTTTAAAGAAAGGATTTGTTTTATTAATCATGTTTAATGATAAATTGATGGTCTATGCGTAATGAATGTTGAAGATCCATGAGTAGAACTACCTAACACATGATCTCAATTTCACAGCTTTGATATTTTCTCTAATTATATAGAGCCACTACCAATATAGAGAGAAGTGTGAGATATATATTAATAAAAATATTCCAAAGTATATATTCACTCAAAAGGATCTCAAAATTTTTCAATTAATATAGTTACAAATAATCAATGACTATGACTTCTCTATTCATTATCCTACTATAATGGAGAATAATGTATCTAATGCTCTTAGAAAAAAATATCTTACTACTCTATCCGTGATGAAGATTTAGAGAGACCTTATATTCATGGATATACAATGGATGTATTTAAAAATAATAACAATTGGGACTACATCCAACCTGTCTAAAAATGATTTCACAACCATCTATCTAATACAATATTAAAAAGGAACTATAGGAAGATATAGAGATTCAAAAGAAGGTGAAAGAGGTAATGGAAGGAAATATTCAAGAGTTACCCATTTATGAGTATAGTGTGATTAAATTTTGCACTCAAATTTATGAACTTACATGAAAATAGATAAATAAAGAGATATTGGAAAATTCATATAGCTCATCATTCTATATCCATACAATAAGAACCAATATGTACTATGATCTTTGAAATAAATTCTTGTGGGATAACATGAAGAAGAAGATCACTGAATACACGTAAAATTACTTGTAATGTTGGAAAGTAAAAGAAAATATGTATAAATCGAAGGGGATGATGCAACCATTACCCATACACATGTATAAATTGGAAAATTTCACCATATAATTTATAATCGGCCTCCAAAATACATCCAAAGGAAACAATACGATATGGTTTTATGGGTATTGACTCATAAAGAATACCCACGTTACATTCATTTGTAATGATTTATCTCTTGAAAAAATTATGATATTTTTAAAGGATTTGGTTAGGATGCATAGGGTTCCACATTTGATTATTTCTGAACACGATCCAAGGTTCTCATATAAATCCTAGAAAAGTATTCAACATGATTGGAGTACTGAATTGTATTTAAATATGACCTATCACCTTGAAAATATAGGGAAACAAGAATGGAATATTCAATTGATAATGTACAACAATAAGTGTCTTCTCAACTGAATTCAATGGAGGCTGGGGTCCACCTCTTCCATTTTTTTGGGTTCTCAAACAACAACAACTTCCAACCAAGTATTCAGATTCCTCCTTATGAATATCTATATGGGAAGCAAGGTAGAGATACCACTTGATGGGATGATGTTTTTGAAAAAATGCTACATAGACCTAATCTTATGAAAGATATGACAAAAAAATTCAATCCATCCAACAATATATAAAATCATCTCAGAGTTAGAAAAAGAATCATAATGAAAACCATCGATGATACATGGAGTTGGATGTGGAAGAATTTTTTTCCTTCAAATATCACCATGGAAAAGAGCTATGCGGTTTGAAAATAATGGAAATATCATCCCATTGTACATTCGAATCTTTTAGTCCCTCAATCACATAACAGTACTGGCTTATTTTCTAATAATTCTGCAAAATATTTCACCAGTTCATAATGTATTACACATATCTATCATAAGGAAGTACATAATTGATCCCTCACATGTAATGAAATTGGATTCAGAAGAAATGGATAATGACATATCTTATGAGGAGAAACTGGTGAAGATCATGGTTAGTAGTGAAAAGAAATATGAAATAATACTACTCAACTTGTAATTGTATAGTGGCTGAACCATAAGTATGAAGATATGACGTGGGAACCATAAGAAACAATGAAACAAAAGAAACTATATCTAATCTCATTTGACAATATGAGTTCTAGTTTTGGGGATGAAATTTTGAAAGGGGGTAAGAATGTAATGACCTAATGGGTTTTAGTAATATTTTTTTATTTAATAAATTTGTGTTGTATTATATAATTTTATACACATAAATACTATATAGAAACCAACCAAAAACATAGCTCATTAAAAAATATTATTACATTAGTCAGCTATAAGTGAAATTAATATTCAAAACATTACAATTGAACAAAAAATATAAAATAGAAAAGATAAAATAAGAAAATGTGGATTCTCTCACTTTAATAGTATCTCATCCCCATGACCAACACTATAGAATTGAATCAAAATATTATTAAAACAATCAATATCATTGAAAATTAAAATATATAAATTCGTATAAGGAATTAAAGAGATTGATGTGTGAAATAATGAAATGAAATATATAAGATGTTTTGCGATCATATGAAAAGTAACAAGACTATTGGTAATAGTAACCTATCCTTTGGAATATTAATTTAACGTGAAAATAATAAATAGAAATCTAAATAATATTTATCAGGATTAATTTAACTAAATAGAAATATTATAATGATTAAATAAATATCATTATTAAAAACACAATGAAAATTTAATAATGTTTTTTAATAAAAATAAAATTAATGTCATTTTTGAAATCATCATGTCAAAATTTTCCAAGGATTTTTTTTTAATTTTTTGAAATATTTCAATTTTTATGTGAATAGTAAAAATACAGTTTTTTTCAAAAGACTGATGTATCTTAAATAATATTATTTGTGATATAATATTAAACTAATAATTTATATAACTTTAGGTTTGTCCATGATAAGTTTAATTTCATAAATTATTCCTTAAAATAAAATAAAATAAACATCCAAACTTAACTTTTAGTTTCCAAAATCCTAATGTGACTAGTGATCCCTTCAAATATTTTTTTTCTTTTCTCCGATTTCCTATTTAATGAACTAATTATTTAGAATTAGGATGAGTTTTAATGTCTTAAAACACATTATATATATAATAATATATAATTTATGTTTTAAAATATCACTGTTACATGTTTTACCTTTGATATATTTTTTAATTAAAATTATATTAAAAAATACCCCTCTCCTAAAGATTAATTAACCCTACTACCTTGAAATGGAAAATCAATATTACCCCACTTAAAAAATACCATTATATTCCAAGATCATTCATCTTGATCCCCTTATAATCATTATGTATGTTCAAGAGTAATCCAACTCCAAATATCAATAGAGTTTTAGGGTGGTATAAGCGAAGAAACTCCTAAGATTAAGAATGTTTTAATTAACTATTCTCTTCTTTTTTTCTTATTCTCTTTAAATATTTTCCACCAATATCAAAACCAAAAGCATATAATCTGAATTAGGTAGAAATTTTTCATTATGTTAATTATTTTAACCTACTATATGTATCATATTTACAATATATATATATTTCAAAATTATCTTTCTCGCTCTTATGACAATGTCCTGTAGAAGGTTACTTAACCACCTATGGAGAAATTTCCACGTCAATGCTTATAACCACCATCATTAATATAAATTTTGAATTATATATAATATATAAATATTTAATTACTTTTATTATTATATTTTTTATGTCAATTATACTTATTTATAAATTTGTATGAATGATGATCCTGAAATCAAAATACAAAGGGAAAATTTAATGAAAATATGATATCTAAAAAATTAAAATTTATTAAAGAGTTTTATAAAATATAATCCAAAAATTATATTGGGTAAATAGTTGAAAAATGAAAGTAATTGACTTTTCTACATATTTTTTTAATAATTCTATATTTATTATTTAGGAGGTGGAAAATAAACAAAATAAATATTTATTTAATGTATGGGGATTTTTTAACCCAATTCCTTTATTTGGGTTATCCTCTCTTCCATATTATTAATTTTCATATTCTGTCGTTAAAATGGCCCTTTCCTTTTCGTTCATTGATATATTTGTTCATACCATGTAAAAATGGTTTCACAAAAAATTCATTATTCAAAGTGACTTTAACTTCAAAAATATTATATCACTATCCTATTAAAATTCTTTTTTTCAATTCAAGAATAATGATATTTTATGTACAAATATTATTTCATATATTTATTTGGGAACAAAAATTATTACTCAAAAAGGTATGCTTTATTAAATCATTATAAAACCCAATCACTTGGGTTTATTTCATTACTATTATTTCTATATATTCATTGTGGCATGAATGATTATGAGTATTTATTATTTTATAGGTTGGACCGAAATTATATATCCCTCTAAGGCACTACATATTGTTTTTTATCTCATCAAATTATTTGAAATATTTATGTACATGATGCTATCTTTATTCAAAAGTATGAATAAATGATTTATGCACTGATGTAATGCCTGAACATGATTCTAGGTTTGTTCACAACTATGTGTGGTAATTGACCTCTAAGACATGATATATCATTTTATGAATATGCAACATTCCATGACTTTATCAAATTATTCTCTCAGTATGTTGATGGTGATTTTATGATTATTATGATGATTATTATTAACACCCATGTTATATTTATTCTTTTACCTTATTAATCCACTTACTAGGCTTTTATATCACCCCTTTTATTGATGTATATCCTTAGGTGGTGTCTATACTAAGGATAATTTGAGGGCATGTACAAGGATATAGAAGAAATGACTAAAAAACATTTTAGCTTTATTATGTAAATTTTTTGTTTTGGACTATTTTTCACACGATACGAAACCATTGGATCCTATATTATATCAATATTGGTTTTATTGTCTTAAAAATGATGTAATAGTTAAATAATAAAAAATTCAGTTTGTTATAGCAAATTCCTCTTATATTGGATATCTCCATGAAATATATGACTCAAAATTTTAACTGAACTAACAAATAATTGGTATCTAGACAATGGATTAAGTTAAGAGGGGAGATATTTCTTACCTTGGTAAGTAAACAAAATGAAACTATTATTTCAAGAACATATTTTCTGAAGGGAGATACTGGTCAATAGTGGTCATAGATTTAGAAGATCAATGAAATTTATGAAATAGAATATATACATTGGGATGTTTTATGATATTCTATAGAGAAATAGTATATTTAAGAGAAATTTTCTAAAATGTAGTATGATATTATAACATTAATGTAAAAGGAAGAATAATTGTTACATGATATGAGTATAAATTTAAAATATCACCCATTCTTTATTTAGACTATATAGATTATCCATAATATAATATTTACTTTTTATGAGATTATGGTTATACTATTATGGGAACAATATCTCAAAATATTTCATCATTGGGAGAAATAGAATCAATTTCCATCTAGAGAGGGAAATAATTTTCTATTTCTTACCACTTTAATCAAGATAATGAAATGAATAGTTAATATAATAACCATGAAAAAATAAATGATTCAAACTATAATAATGTGAATTTTGGATCTCCAAAATTTTATAATTGTGGGAATAAACATCCATTTACTTTATTAATGGGAACATGGTTCATATTTAAATATGTTGAAATGTTTTATAAGGATCATGGATGCATCAGAAGTAATGAAAACCAAGTTTTACTTCCCATAAAATAAAATGATATGTGAAATTATTCAAGCCATTTTTTTGAACCATCAATGGAATATTTTGAAGGACAGTCTTTGGTTATAATGATATGATCATTCAATTATTAAAATTAAGGTTGATTTTCCCAAATATATTGGGGTAGTTACAATGATTATAACACCAATTATATGTACTATTTTATTTGACTATGGAATATTTAACTCTTTTATATCATCCAAATTTCCATGAAAATTATATATTCCCATAGATGTTTATGAATGTATTTATCAATAATAACTCCTAGTATAAATCATATTATGAATTGGGTGTGTTAGATAGCCCCAATTATAGAAAATAAAAAAATATATTTTAAAAAAATATTATTATGCCTGTCGTTAACATTTATATAATCCTTGTTATGAATTGGATTCCAAATTATAATGGGATAGATTATTTTACAAAGGAGGAGATTATGATTTATGATGAAGATTTGAAGTCCCTTATATATAAATGGGAAAAACCATCATTTAAATCATGTATGGATCCACTTTATGTTCCTCATCGTAAATACATTCAAAGAAAATATTACAATACATAACCTATTAATGGGAATTTAATCCACATTATAGATTATGTACATATACTATTTGAAACTTTTATTTAGTTTTAAGATGAACTACCTAGACTTCCACATTATTATGATGTTTTTTTTCATTCATCTCATCCCAGTTGAAAAAAAAATCCCTTAAAATCTATAATGAATTGGCATAGTGGAATTATAATAACATTATAAATAACTATCTTATTTTTTAGATAATAGATGTTTAAAAAATTTACACCGTGAGGATACCTTATTTTTTTAACAACAATGATGGTTCATTGAGGTTATGCATCACTTATAGGGTAATTATTACTATTATTACAAACAAAACAGTTTCTCTTCCTCAAATTGATGACTTATATACTAAATCCCAAGGAGGAAGATATTTTCCAAATATTTATCTTCATTATTGGTATAAAAATTTATTTGTAATTAAGGAATACATTCAAAATATTACATTTCATATTAGGTATAGAAACTAAAACCATACAGTAATTCAAATTGAATTTACTAGTGATCCTTATATTTTTATGGATCATATGAAACTATTTTTAAATTATTATCAAAATATTTTCATTTTCTTATTTATTAATGATATATTTTATACACAAAAAACCATTATTTTCATAAGATATAATTGTGAATTATTTTTATGTCTATTATGGAAATATTTCTATGTTTAAAATTGATCAAATGTGAATTATTACTTTAGGATGTTTCATTCAGGGCCATGTTATCTCAGAAGATGAAAAATCAATTGATCCTTCAATGAGGAAGGGTTTTATGAAATATGTAATTCCAATGAATATAAAAAAATCGTACATTCCTCTGAAATGATGGATAGTATAGACGGTTTCATCAAAAAATACATCGATTAACATATTCATTACTCATGTTCAAAAATAATGGGAATTATATCACATGGTCCGGAGAATGTAATAAATGTTTGGAAAAATCAAAGGGGATATTTTTCAATTCATTGGTATTGAAATTACAATTAAAAGGGGATTAATTTATTATATATATATATATATATCTATGTGTGTGTGTGTGTGTGTGTCTGTGTGTGTGTGCAATTATTCATAAAATTAGTGGATTGGATGTTTCCTTAAAAAAATAAAAGAATTATTTCTAATATTTCAGGGCTGCTAAAGATCATGAATATAATTATTTAACCAATTATCTTGAGTTTTTTTAAATAAAAAATGCATTCAATATATAGCATCATTAACATTTAGGTGAATGAATGAAATATTTATTGATCATAAATGTATAAAAAACATTTTCTAAAAAAATATCTAAACAGGATTAAAATATAATTGCTAGGACCTCTCTAGTGATATGATTTGTCAATACCTAATCACCCTATGAAGGAAAATAAGATGTGTAATGGATTTATTAAGAATAATCAAGGGATATTTAATAAAATTAGGATATACCATGATAATATTCACATGGATTTAGAAAAGATAAAAATTTAAATCTTTAAAGAAGGATTATGACCACATCCATTACAAATTAATATGAATCCATTATTTTTGAAGTAAATAATAACATCCCAGCTTGATGATAGAAATATTAAAAAGAAAATAAAATCAATGAATGGTGTAATGATTGTATAACTCATATAAGAAGATGAGATATAAAAATTTATAGAGAGACTAATTATTTGAAACATGAATAATATAAAAATATAATTATTAAATGAATCCTATGGATATAATCTCTCTACAAAATTTGGTAACAAAAAAATTTAACAGAATTTGATAAAAAATTTATTGTGGGATAAAATGAAATGGATAATTATTGACTATGTATAATGATTCATGTATTTCCTATAGGAAATTTCAAATAGAAAACATTCTAAAATAGGTATTCAACCACATCATATTCCTTTGTTGGAATGGGATGATTTTACTCTTGAATGTCTCATATAATTACCAATATATCTATAAAAGAATGACTCCATATGGGTTTTTATTAATCATCCTACCAAATACCCACAATTACTGAATATAAAGAATGATTTATCTCTTGAGTGACTCATGCGGATCCATATTACTGATATTGTCTGAATTTATATTGGACATAATTTGAATTTATATCAGAATATCTAAGGGTTTACATTTAAATTTGAGAAATTAATTTAGAAGGATATTTACACAAAGATAAATTTGGTAACTAATTATCATCATCAAACATCTGGACCCTATGAAATGAAAATTAAATAATTAAAATACATGCTGATTTCGTACACAATTTCAGTCCTAGGTAAATAAGACAATTATTACTTTATGGGGATATTAAATTTTAATAATTACTTTAATTAATTAATTAAAATGGAGACATAATTATCATTGGATTATAAATGGTGCCATCCGACAAATTTCTATGATATTGCTGGGGAAGTGTATCACTTTTGACCAAAAACAAGTTAGGGAGAAAACAATCATAGTAGAGATCCATTAGAATCATAAAAATGAATCTCAAATAAGGAAAAAGTTCTTTTTGGATAACATAATTAATTCTGAATAATTTTATTTATTTTATTATGTTTTCCCGAGTGTATTTCCATACAAGGGTGTCATTAGATTCAATAAGAATTGGAAACAATATCCTATGTACATATGGTCTTTTATAATTATGGAAAGAATTTTATATAAGGATTACAATTTATCAACTCAAACTAGTCACTTTAAAGATATTTATGTGTTCCATATCTTTTTAGAGGATGAAAATTCCACTATAAACAGTTGTTCTAAACTCTGATGAAATAGAATTGGATCCTTATTTATCTTACTATGAATAATATATAAATTTTATGACATAAGAGAGTATGTGTAGCAAAATTAGATGAATATATTACTGGAGGTACATTGAATAATCAATAATACCAAGTATTAAACTTGGGAACCTCAAAAATATTTGATGAATAAAATAACACATCTACTAAGGATACTAAATTATATAAATATTGAATATGAAAATTTTGAATGATGGAAGAATATAACACCCAACTATCAATTACAGTATGTAACATTTTATATCTAAACTTACAATATCATAATGTACATTTTTTTATTCAGTAATGTTATTAAAACATAAATTATCAAATTTATAAAAATAATTTGATAAACAATTTTCCATTTTAATTAATAATTTCAAAATTAGATTAGTGTGAAATCTAGGGATTTTTTATAATAAATAATTTTTTGATATAATAAGTAATATAATGAATTTAAAAATATTATCATGTACTTAGATATATATGTTTGAAATTTTAAAAATCCTCATAATTTTTTTTCAACTAAAAATTGATTTTTCTTTTTCATCTTATAATAAACTGTTTACAAGGTTATTATAGTTTCATATGTAATCTTAAAAAAATCCACTTCTTATATTTCATTATACAAATAGTTCTACTATATCTTATAGTATACTTTATTTTTTTTCAAAATCATTTTTATTCATGATACATTTTAATAATTTTCATTATATTCAATAAAACAATATGAAAAATAATTTTTTCCAATTATTGAAATTTAATCATATAAAATAGATTCCAAATTTGGAGTCACCATACATAATATTATGTAATATTTTCAATTTTTTATAATTAATATTGTCCATGGTAAAATTTTATCACTTCAGTTATGGTTTAAATGAGTTCATATGGTTAAAATAAATGGACAAGGCTTCATGATAACACAAAACACCTGAATAAAAATAATTTTAAAATTTTATTTCTACCTTAACCTTTACATATGAGATACTATGATAATGTTGAGCCACATTACTTGATAAATTCATATATTATATTATAAAGTTTCAGGTATTACAAGTTTCCTCACCACCTCACTTATAAAATGGATCCATTTATCCTATCTCTTTAAAATTAGTTGAGAAACATAAAATAAAAAATATATACCCAAATAAATTCCCAAAAAACATACCTAAATCATTAATATACTGGTCTGACCAAAACAACAACATTTAGAAGGTCTAAGGTGTAAGTCAAAAGAAGATGCCAACAAAAGAGTTATATGTTCAAAGAAAGCATTTTAAAGTTAATTATTAAAATACATACACCAAATATTCTATAATTATGTTAAATTAATTAAATAATTATATTAACTATAATTTATTTTATATATTTTTATTATATATTAATGTTATATCTCTTTTTGATGACATAAAAATGAATACAACACTTGTGTGTAGGTACATTCGACCGTCTCAACATAGTTGGACAATTTTTTTATCAACATTATATTTTGTAGAATGTTTTAAATATAAAATTAATGAATATATATGGTATGTATGACATAAATAGTATTTTTTTAAAAATAATATATAATCCATTTTCTAATTCATCCATCCATTTGATAATGATAATGTTTCTTGGGCATGTGTGTAGACTTCCACCACCAAAACATGATGCAATTTATTTTTCTCTTTCCAAAAGGCATGGATAATTATAAAATTATTAATTATTCATTTATATTATATTCATTATATTATTAATATTATAGAGATAAGGGATATATTTCATAACACCTTTCACCTTAAACAATTCATCGATGTAAATTTGAAAAAAAAAATATTAAACAATCAAAAGTGATATATAAAAAAAGAGGCAATCAATGAATATATATAAAGTGATTATAAAGGGACCATAAAAATGTAATATAGTATAAATAGTACATAAATTCAATATAATAAATTTATAATCATTATAGTATTGGTTTAATCATTTGTGACAAGATGAAACCCAAGGTTAGAGATTTTTGTTAGAATCTCATTTTATTTAGTGATTGTAATGTTCATATTTTCCTATAAAAAATTAAATGATAAATACCACTTTAATACCTTATCCATTATTATCCAATATTTATTTTTAGGGGTTAAATTTTAATTTTAAAACTAATATATTATAGGATCATAAGTCACAATTTATGTTACATTAATGGATTACCAAACTTATTCCATCTATTTAGTCAGGAAAAAAATATATTTCATATCCAAGATCTTAAAAAAAATTTATGTACACTATAATCTATAAACATAATATTTCTTAAATTTAAAATATAATTAACTTTTAATTTATTTAATATGGATTAAAATTATTTTTTTCAATTATATTTTAAAAAATATTTCTTTCTAAACTTTTTAAATAAAATGTGAAAGGAATGTTTTCTTATAAAATATATGGAAACAATTTATTTTCAAAACATCATTAATTTTATATCATTTATAGAATAATTTATAGTTTTCCATTATTTTTTAAAATTAGAATCATTTCCCCAATATTATGATTATTTTTTTAAATATATATTTTGAAATATTTACTTTTTTCTCCAAGAAATAAAAAAAATATTGAATATGATTTATAACATCATTCTTATAAAAATAATGGTATATCATTGATTGGGGAATTAATTATAATTTTTATTTTAATATGTTTAAATAATAATTTATAAGGATTTTTTTGAATGAATTCTTTTGATCAATCAGAATATATGGAATTCACTGGACAAAAAAGAGACTAGTGGGAAAAAATTAATGATATCCCCTCAATGCATTGAAACGAATCTTAAGAAAATATGACTATAATGAAATATTATATGGTGATGTAGTTTCGACATGAATATTTATTTTTAATTTCTTTTTGAGGCATTAATGATAAATTCATGAATAATTCATCATTTCCATGATGGTAAGATCACAAATCTATATAATTATACATTTATGTTATTGATAATTTTGCTTCTATTCATTATGAGATTTATGTACTGATTTTATCGATGGATAACATTAAACTCAACGTGTTGATTTAATGGAATGAGTGTCCAATATCCACTTTAAAATATTTATTATTTATTAATTAATCATAATATAATCCGTTGTACATATCGTTTAATGAGAATCTACTATCACTCTTGATTTTATCAACATTACCCAATAAATAAATAATGACATTTTTAATGATTTTATGGATATAAGAATGTTTATTATTAAATGTTTTATTATTTACAATTTAATACGTGAAAAAATTTTGAATCCAGTATTCAAGGACCATAAACTAACTAATCTGTCATAGATAAATCCCATGTATCTTGTACCATTGTAAAAAAGTAAATATTAAATTTGGGTTATTATAACTAGGATTATTACACGATTATCACACTCATAACAAACACACCCAATCGTAACTAGTACACAACTGTTGTTGTTATATAAACTCACATCCATATCTTTTATAAAAATCTATAAAATTCTTCTCCTATTAGAAACCCCTCAAAGGGTAAAAAACATGTCGAGTGTGACCCATAATGCCTGCTTCTATTTTCTAACAAAACGTGACTACAACCATTTGTATAATGTATGTAAGTGGGATTCATTACGCTCAAAATACCTGGAATATATATTGAAAATTTAAATTCTATTGAATAATATAAAATTAAATATAATATTTTATAATTTATTTAATTTCATTTGGAATCATATCTCAAAATTTGAAATACTAATGGAATAATCCTATATTAGTGACTATAATAGTAGATCCATGATAGGAGATATCAATTTCCACAGAAGTTACTAAATAAATCCATCAAATATGAATAATATATCTCTATTTATGGGTGAAAATACATCTATACATATTAGGATCATCCTCTATAACTCCAATGACAATTTGAACATAGTATACTTACACCTCAGGGAATAAAAAGTAGAACCAACATACTTATATTAAAAATATTCTATTATTGAACATCAGCAATGATCATTCACCTAAAATCACATCCAACAATACTCACATTACATTGAATTAATGTAGTGGGATGGTACCCTATAACCATTACTATAATAATTTTTATCTTTCACACCTAAATTAAATATTCCATGGCATTTCAACCTTTCTATAGTTGTTACATCACACATCATATGCTATATCATAACTATATACCACAAATATAAATTAAAAGATGAACAAATATCAACATTCATAACCATATATCCATATCTAGACCTTGATTTGTATTTATATTAAAATATGGCATCATCATAATAATAGATATCAACACTGTACCTTATAACTACTTTGCATCACTCGCACTATGTATAGTCATTAGATCCACATATCCAAGTCTCCAAATTTATTATATAAAAAAACCAATAATCATTATAAACCAAATTAATATCTGTGCCAGGATCTATCATAATGTGTTATACACATGTAAGGGAAAATTAGGAAGAGGGAGTAGTCAACCATTTGTTCCCATAATAATTAAAATTTATAAAATAAATCCTCAAAACAAAAATTGTAGGGAATTGGTAAAGTTATCTGACTCTGGAGGGGTGTGTAAGAAATAAAAAGGAAAATATAAATTATTTTATTTTCCCTCAAAATACGAAATTGAATTTTCATACCAAGATAAAACTAACAAACCCAATGAACAACACCCCAAGGATACTACAAAAAGAAACTACAAATACCAACCATATACAAATAATAGAACACACATTCTCATTCAAAAAAACCTAAACAACCCAAAACTGTATTTATATATTTTCAAATACTTTCACCATCTCCATATTTACAAGATTATGAGAAACATTAAATTCATTATTACATACATTTATTAATATTTAATTTCAAAAAAAAATCGCTCGAAATCTCCCATTCATTTCAACCATTAACAGTTCATCAACAATAACTTATTATTAAAATAATTCTTATAACCATTACTATATTCATTATTGAATATCGTATTCCATAACATCGGGAAGAAATAAAAAACCAACATCATACTAATCCCTTTGAAATATTTACAACCACAAAAAAACAACCAAAATAATTTTAAGCCACATTCATTTTATAAAACTAGGATTTAACCTAATCCAACCAAGAAATTAGCACATCCACTATTACATTATCAATAACTATATCCCCCTCATGAAATTAAATTAAAATTACTCACAAAAACTTCTATGATGAATATTCCCACAACCTAAAATATTTTATAATAATCCACATAGAAGACTATTCTATTCATGTATTCTGAAATAAAAATTTGAATAAAAAACCATATATAAAACTAAAAATTACATTAAACTATAATTTTTCAGTAAGTCATTAATGTAAATTTTTAATAGTTATTATATACAAAGTTAATAAAAATCCATATGTTGAAGAAACAATTACATTTTAATATTTAAATGATTAACCTATAATGGGATTTGATTTAGTCAACATAATCTTAGAAATTAAAAATATATCACAATACATAATCAAATCTCAAATTAAATAAAAAATAGACTTCAATCACTTTCATTTTCAATGAATATTAGAAAACATATGAGAATCACACTTCTCCTTAATTTTTTTATTGAATTTCATTTTCCGCATTATATAAATATTTACCATAAACTCAATGAAAAATAATAATTATACCTCAATGATTTATAAAAAATAATGAAGGAGAATATTTGAATCCCCCTGATGGTTAATTATTCTATGATCATTTCTATGAGTAAGGAGTTGGAGACAATCTAAAGACCATTCTCACATATGAAATTCCTAAAAAAATATATCAAATCAACAAATAAAAAATCCATGAGTCTTGAATAAAAAAACCAAAGATGAAATTATGACACATCCTATCAAAGAAGTAGGATTGGGACAGAACCCACATAATGGAAAAAAATTCACCATTGATGAAAAATTTGATGATTTCTTTAAACCAATGGAAATTTAGAATAAAATATCCTTAAATGATATCTATAAATAATCCTAAAGAAATCTATAGTTCATGAGAAAATAAAGGGGTGTATATTAATTCGACTAATATAAAATTGTACAAAAACTATATGTTTAAGGAATCACGATGTGATTGGTCATAGTCATGTTGTGTTGGGGATATGTTTTCACACCTTTATAAATATCATAATAATCTCCCTTATATACCATTTTTAAAACTCCACAAACACAATTAACAAAATACATCAACGGATTGACATATGGAAAAGGATAAAAATTCAACAACATTTCAATTCCCTAAAAAACAGTTAGGACCTCAATATAAGCTATAGTGAAACAAAATAATAATGTAAGAAATTATGAAAATTAATAAATAAGAAATAAAAAAATTAAGGAATACTTTTAGATCTGTTTGACCATTTTATGATGTAAACTTGTGTAAATTTAAATAAAATACCCAAAAATATTTTATTTGATACTTGAGAAACCTAACACCATATGGGAAACATAAAAAAAGGTAAACAATCATGAAATCCAACAATAATCATCCATTTTAAATTATACATGATCAAACTAGAAGCATTAAAACCATGATTAACACACATCAATACATTAATAGACCTACAAATCATAATTGGGTTTCAATGTTCTCACATGAATCACACACCATGTTTAGAAAAAAAGATCCTCTATTTAACTCATTCATTATTACATTGAAACCCTGCATTATAGAACTACCCTAGCTTCCTTCCAACCCTTCATAGTGAAACACACATGACTAAACTAATCCAATAGCCTTATTATTTTAATTATACCACATTTATCCAAAATGAATCCCTAAATAATAGTTAACCATTACATTCAATTTTCTACCCATTGATCATTATATAAAATAAATTTATACATAACTTATTTTCTCAGCACCAGAAAATTGATGCAACTATAGACACTAAACATTCCACTCCACATTCCCTCAATGCTTCCAGAATATGGGTTCTTTTCCCATGTAAGAATCATCTCTATGAACCAGATAATTTTGTATATTTTGACATGGCATGTGAACCTATGAACTACCACAACCCAATATAAACTTTAAAAAAACATAATGTTAAAGAATGTTCTATCCAATCCCTTCTAAGTGGGAAAACACTAACCATCATCTATTTTGAAATATTAAAATTGTAGACATGTAATTTATATAACCTAATTTCCTTAACAAGGTACATTACATTTGATAGTTGATGGTGTACTCCCCATCATACATATTTCATAGTTCTCCTATTTTTTGTTTTGGTCATCTGATCCACACTTGACATATTCCTTAACCCCTAATGTATCCATCTAGGTCAAAATTAAGTCATTTATGAAATTAAACATTGTTCAGTAAACTGTGGGACATTCCACTACATGCATATATCAAAACCCATTTAGAGGCCTTATACCTCTTGTCCAGCAAGTGTCTTAGAAACTCTTATAAACTCTCTCCAAGAGGGGAGCTTTACTATAAAAATGGAAATTCCCCATGACTCTCTACATGTAAATTTTTATCCAATTTCATCATATAATTTCAAAAATAAAGTCTCTGAAGTTTCACTAACACATGAATTCTTCTCAACAAAATAGATATTGTACATATAAAGACTAAAACTATTTAGGCCCTATAATTATCCAATAAACATTTCTTTAATCTCAGTAATGATGTAAACTCATCATCACTTCATAACATTGGGATACACCTTCCACCTAAACCTCATCTATCCATGAAATTTCATGCACATTTTTTATCATCCTACCAAAACAAACTAATGTCTAATAAGTCATCCACCATGATTCTCATCACAAGTTCTAACTTAATAATCTATCCATTACATCGGGAAAATTTATCCACCGAATTCAAGGCATACATAATTTTTTAGACCAACATTCCTGACATCACTCAAGAATCACAAACCTTTCCATGACTACCTCAAGACCTCACATTAATTATGTACAATTTCCTCCTTAGGAGTATATCCTATCTTTTTAATATCTCAAAAACTTGTTTCGAAATTGTAATATAACTTACTGATCGTGAAATCATTTTTAGTTATGAAACCAATAAGATTATTTCTCGAAGAATCTTAAAACCACAAATTCGATATTCCATAAAATTCTCTTCAGACCCTTATATGGGTATCCTCAACCCTGATTGAAAAAACACATGAAAACCAACTCATATTGACCATGGATTCCCAAGGCATGTCCACTCTTTAACTGTATACCTATAAGATTTTCCTATGTCTGAGTTCAAAAATAGAATTCATAAATATCCTCTACCAATAATGGATTTACCAACAATTGATCACCATCAAAAATACAATTGAAACTATATTAAAGATTAATAGTGAAATAAAGTTGATATTTTAAATATTTTTAAATTTCATTAAATGATTTAATCCCCATAAATATGTCATTATTTGTGAAATTACATCAATTTTTTAATTTTATATGTTTGGGGATAAATTTTGTAAATTCCCTAATTTAGGAATTTTTATAGTTCTTCATTGGTTTGGTATTTTTTCATAACATTTATTATACTGATCTAATTTTAAAAGGAATTTTTTAGGAACTATAGGATTGATGAATTTGTATTTCTAAAATTTTCCATGTTTTTTTCCTACCATAGGAGTTCCAAAATATTATTTAAATTGAGAAATAAATTCTAGGATAAAATTTACTATCCTTTAGTAATAGAGGCATAACTTTGCCCACAAGTGTTCTATTGAGGTGATTCTACATAGAAAAAATTTTATTTTAAGATAAATTTCTGTATTAAATTCCAATATTATATTGTATAATTAGTATGGCTAGTGGGTGTGTGAAATGGAAATAATCAAAACATTAACATTGTATAGGTAATTCTTTAGTATTTTGGGTATAAAATTCACACAATGTACCAAAATGAGGTCAAATTTAGTTTTTAAAAACTATAAATAATTTGAAAACTATTTATAAATACACCATAATAATATTAGGATATTAAGAGGACCAAAAATAAATCATTATTTTGGGATACAAATATTGGGAAATAGATTTCCACACCACCCCTTATTTATATTTCATCTTCACATTATTTCAATAATTGTTAAAATTGATGGTGTGCAGTTTTCTTGTGAAGATATAATGTAAGAGAGGAGTATGCCATGATGTAATTAGGCTATGAATGGATACAATTAATGTTTTAGTTTGAAACTATAAGCCGATAAATTTTCATCTTTTGAGTTTGTTCGTTTAATTATAATCATTTCTCTTTTGCATTATCCTGGAAACCATTTTCTTGATTAATGGTGGTTTATTTATTTATTCCCCGCATTTTCATATATATTTTTCTATATTTTCATCTATTTATGACAAAAAAATTCTTACTGTTTAAACCTCTTTGAGAAAGGTATCCCCATTCATCAAAATAATCTCAAGTAGTATTGGTTTCTTAGAGGTAATGGGGAAATCAAATCAAATTCAAAAGTCGATAAAAACCAATATTTGAGGTTTTTATATGGGTTTTTTCTAATTTAGGAGTTTTATTTGAGATCCTAAAGTATATATCATGTAATTGAGTTGGAATACATTTATAGAAAATTAAAAAGAGAGTGTCCGTGGATCGAATATTTCCCACTACTTCTATCATTAACTTGTCTTGTGTAGTCGAATTTTCTTCTAATTTCAAAATAAATAATTATATTTTTAATGTAAAAAATATTGTGTTATTTAACTTTTTTACCTCATTTAAAACCCCCATATTCTATTTTAACTTAAAAATTATCAATGTAACATTTTGACAGTTTACTCTATACCCACTTCATGAATCAACTCCATGATGGCCACTCTACTATATTTTAAAGGGTAAATTATTAATTGTGATAGTGTGACAGAAATCCCAAAAATCAATTTTGATCGGTTCAAGTGGAGGTTTCCTATTTTTTTGAATTTCTAAGATTTTTTCCACTAATATATACTCTTTAAAAAAGGATTTTCACAGTGACTATTTTATTCTTGGATTGAATATCAAAAACATGAGGAGCATAGTATTGAATACATTTTAAAATATCAATTAAAAAAAATTATTTCATAACAAAAAAATTATTCAGTGATTCAACAAAACATTCATGAAGTATGAAAACATATGGAAATACTTTCTATTGATTTAAAAATTTTATTGAATTAAAATCATAAAAATGTACTAACGAAACTGAAAATATTACCCCACACATTTTTTATATTGAAGAAACTTTTTTTTGTGAACTGAAAAATTAATTAGAATCTCCATTCATAAATTTAATTACATAAAATACCCTCGTTTTTCAATTTATGAGTATTTAGGAAGTCAAAAAGTATTTATAAAATATTTTGGACGAATTTATTGAACATGAAATTTCATGTGAAGCCCCACTTTTTGAAAACAAAATCCAATATCCTTGTATAAATCTTTGGAAAATGTGGAAGAGAAACAAGAGTCATTAATTTTTTAATAACATTTTGAGAAAATTGAGTTTCTTACAAAATTTAATAGAACTCTTATCCACTACTATATAGAGTTGGAAACTATGAATAAATAAGGTTAAGTGTTAAATTTTGATCCACTTTTCTAGATTATTTTGATAATAACTTGATAATGGTTTATCCTTGTGAAAAATTTCTTCCCATTTCTTCTAAATGGATTCATTTGTCAAATGGAGAATTTTTGTAGGATGATATTTATGAAAGAATTGTTTTCTTGATTGAAGAGTACATCGGTACACAAGAGGATGGAGGTACATAGTTTTTTTTCAAATAAGAATTAATTTTTGAAGATAAATATAAAGATGAACCATGCCCTACAATATAATTTCTAAAAAAACTTGGGGTTTTCTGTGAAGTAAAATTTTTTAGAATTTTCCCTTATATTGTCTTCCCTCTTCCCCTACCTCATTTGACCAAAAAATACATAGAGGGAAGCCTATATAAATTTCTTTGTGGATCTTATATATGTTTTATGAGAATAATAATATTGAGCAAATTTTATTTTGGTGTTTCATAAAAATGAAACCACATCCTCATTTAGATTGGGTATGGTATACAAGAATTCATTAAATTGGGGATGTGAAACATAAAACCCACATGGGTGTTCATACAAATTATATCTTTTATAAAATATTTATTTTTATTTTTTATTAAATTTATCTATATTAAATTTTAATTGATTTTTTCTTGTAGTTTTCCATGTTTCCTCTTTTTGGAGCATAGATCAATGTTGCAGCTACCCAATAAAAATGATTGGGTCTTTCAATCCCATTTGTTTCATTTATTATATTATTTATATTTAATTTTTATAAAAACTATGAAAAATGAGTAAATTTTACAAAATAAGTGTGGGGTGAGCATAATCCTTGGTATTTTATGATTTTTTTGTGTTTTTATTTCATTTTTTCTTTTCATTTTTCTTTTCAAATATGATATGTTTTATTTCAATTTTTGGGTTCTTAAAATAATGTGGGATTAAAAATAATATAATTTTAAATTGAAAATTATTTTCAATGAAAATACCACACTTGATTTATTGAATAGAATTTAAATGATTGATCAAATGTGATGTTTTCTAGATTAAAACTGTACAAATTCATGAAAAGACCATTAATTTTATATTTATGTGTCATTAATAGCTTCAAAATTTGAAAATCAATTAACCTTGAGGATTAATTTTTTTAACTCATACAAAATAATTCCACTTCTTGAGTGAAAAAAATAAATCCTTTTTTAATAAAAAAAATGCATTTTTTATAAAACCATTTAATATTTTAGGAAGATGTGTTAAAAATTATTGAGGTAATTTGTTTGTTATTAAAATACCCTTTTTCAAAAAATGTAACTCTCTTTAACTATACTAAGATATGAATTTAACCATTGGGAGGAATTGTTTTCTATGAAATACCTTTTATATATCCGTATTATAATAAAAATTATCTATCTAACATTCTATTGAAGTTCATTCCCTAATTATAGTAAAGATTAGGTATAGGAAAAACCATATTATTGTGTGAAATATAATGTGTTGCTACATTGGGTGGAAAATAAAATTATAATGATATTTTCATACTACTGAAAATGTTAATCTATTAAATTTTGTACCATTATGGTTACTTCAATGAAATGGAAGTTTCTCCTTTAAGAGCTTCCAAATAAAACAATAAAATAAATAATTTTGGGAAGTAATTGATGTTTTATTCTTGTAGAATGAGAGAAACTGTGGGATATCCATGAAAGAATTTTTTAAATTATTTTTAAACTGATCTCATTAAAAAAATAAATAGGATAATTCCATTATTAAGTGGAGTCTAGAATCATCAATATTTTCATCAAAATAGTCTCAAACCCTCTTTCTTCAGCCTCGTATTTTTTGAAATTTTAAATCCACCAACTATCAAAACTCAGAATAAAAAATTTTAAGTCATTAAAAGCGATATAATTATTTTATTCAATTGGGTGTTGATATATAAATTTTTCTAGCATATGGTGAGCCTTTCATTTATTTGGATGATGAAAAAAATTCTGAAAATCAAAATCATGTGCTGTGAGAAATGAATGGTGAGGTAGTATTCCTTGCAAAATGAATAATGAAATATATTTGAATGGAATGAATGAAGATATTGAATAATTTTTAATTGGATAAATCATAGAGCCTTTATAATTTTGGTTACTGTATTTCAATATTTTTAATTTCATTTAAATATGTTTTGTATTTAAATTGGAAATTTATTTTGAGAGATCTGTGTTCTTAGTGTCTAAGATTTAACTGTGGTTGAATTGTCAGAGATGAAATTTAAAGTATTTTTCACATTTTTTTCAATGATTTAATCCCCACTAACATATTAATATAAGTAAAATTTCATCAAATTTTGAATTTTTATGTGTTTAAGATAAATCGTTAAAATGACCTAATTCTGTAATATTAATAGTTTTTCATAACATTAGTGATTCAGGAATAACTATTTTAATATTGATACTATTTTTAAAATTATTTTTTTGAGAATAATAGATTATATTAGTTACCTTTTTTTAACTAACCCTTTCTTTTCATCAATCATTTGGATTCCCGAAAAATCATTCAAATAGGAAAATCATTTTAACACTGAATTAATATGTCTTCATAAAATAAGTCATAACTCTTATAAAAGGAGTCTAATATTGGTGGTTATACCTCAAACACAAATTGTTTTTAAAGCTCAGTGTCTATGTGAAATAATAATTTTATATTTTTTCTTTAATATGGTCACTTGGAACATGAAATTGGAGGAATATGAGCATTAAATTCTAACAAAAAAAATTTTTCCAGTCCTTTGGGTATCAAATTCTCACCATAGGTCAACATGAGATTAAATTTTGTGGGTGAAAACTTATGATGCATTTAGAAAAATTTATGAAGACACCCCAACATGATTTGGATGGGATAATGTCTAAATCCAAGAAATCCTTTTGGATAGAGAAACTAGAAAACATATTTCCACCCCTAATCTTAATTATATTTTAATTACCAATTAATTTCAAAGGATAGTAAGATTTAAGGCATGGGATATGATGGTTTAGATAATATATATTACAGAATTATTCCATGAACTAATCAATATATCAAGGGATAAACTCCATGTGGCGAATGGTAGTGAATATCCATTGACATTTTCCCTTCTGAGTTTGTGCTTTTATCTATATAAATTTCTCTTTTGAATTATCCAATAAATTGATCTTATGGTTTAAGGAGGTATCTTTATATATTATTTTCAATTTAATCTTTATTGTTCTATATTTTTTATCAACTTATGAATGAAAAAACATTTTCTTATTGTTTTTATTTCACTGATAGAGGTCTCTGCATTGAGCATGACCAGTTTAATTAGTCTTTCTGGTTTAGAGGGCTTCAAGAAATTAAATCACATTCATAAGTAAAGAAACACCAATATTTTATGTTTATATATGGATTCCAAAAAATTTAGTTGTTTGAATTGAGGAATTGAAGTATTAATTGGGTAATAAAATTTAAATACATTGTAATGAAATGATAAATGGATTGTTTGAGGATCATGGTTTACCCACTACTATTGTCATTAACATGCCCAATTCAATCGATATTTATTTTGATTTATCATAACTAAAAAAGTTTTATTGAATTGATTAAATTTTTTATAACATTTTTAACTCATTTTTAATCCCAATTTCAAGTTATAACTTTAACAAAAACAAATTAGCAAAGTAACAATTTGGTACCTTAATCTGGTACCTCATCATGAGACAATCCGTTGGTCACCACTATGATTCATTTTATAGGAAAATTATTAATTGTGCTAATGATCATTAAACACATATAATAATAAGTATTATATTATAAATTATCCTTCCCTCACAAGATCATATTTAAAACAAAGTCACGAAATGAATCCATAAGACACAATCGATAACATCTCCCTTGCATTGATTCCAAAATCCAATAGAATATCCTCACACCTCATGTGTCAAAACAATCTAATAACTAGCTTCACCCTCTCATAAATACCTATAAAAACATGATATGAATTAGAAATCCATGATTCAAATTTAGTAATGCATTTATCTATTGCCTAAATAAGGCCACTACTCACACTAATAATGGGTCATGATAATACTCTAGGTCCTATCTCAAGGTAACTTGAAAAATACCATTTGGTCACCAAACACCAATATTTGGAGATAAAATGACCCAAAATGAGAAAAAAATCATTAATGTTTCTTAAAAAAATACTTTCTATCCAATATAGTAGACATATTAAGGAATTATAAACTAGTTCTCACTATAGCCTCAAAACTAAATATTAGATCACTCACCATAGGCCTATACCTTAACACGACTACTCTCAATGGATTAACCGCTCATATGAGGATCAAAATACAGACACTGTTTTTAGCATTAAATACCCACTCTATTATTACGTAACACATAAATGGAAACCTCACATTTCTAGGCATTATAAAATAAAATACCAATCATATTATATGTGATACATACCCTTATAGTTTTCTTAGCCTTATTTAGCCTAAACTAAAATTATATTAGTCTATATCACATATATCCTAGTTGTTTTATTTCATACACATTTTTCAAGACCATCTCCTTCTATAATTTATATAAAGTTTCAAACAAAATCAATAGTGAAAAAAATCATTAACTGTTTCATATAATTTTGTTTAAATAATATAGCTGTAAGTCAAATCCTAAAATCCACAATCCATTTTTCCCAAGGTTTCATAAATTGTGGAATTTAATTTTCATCAAAATTACATGTTATAACCATTTATCATTTATATATATAAGATAACCCCTAGTTTTGATTTATATGATTTCATTCACCAGTTCTAGTGGAAAACACATTGTCTGTTTCTTACCAAATCACTATTCAACCGAATAAATTTCATAAATAACCGATTTATGTCCACCCACAATTCAGAAGGGGTAAATCTAGGAGTTAGGGATATTGAGTTCCACTAGAAACTTATATGGGATAAGGAATATATAACTTTATTCAGAAACATTAAATTTCAAACTCTAATCATATTTATAACTATATTGGTAGATATGAATTACTAAAATAGATAATCGATAGATAATTTATAACCATATTTTTATGTAACTATCAATGTAAAAAATCATAGGAAACAAATTTATGACATATAATATCAATTTTCCTTCAATGACGCATGAACACAAATACCCTCCCTTGGTATACCAACCGAATAGATAAAATCCCATATATCAAATAAATCACCCCCAACTTAACCACCCATGGTGGAAATGAATCATTTGTAAAAATGAAAAACAAGAAAACAAAATCTCTCCCATGTAATGTTAAAATTGTCCCAATAAGTGGATCTAAAAATCCTAGTCATGAGATCATTACCATGTTACTCCACATCCTTGTATCCTATCTACCTCACCCAAATAGTATTAAAAACTATAAATAAATTTGATACCACTTTGGAATTCTATAACATTGGATCCACTAAACTAATTTCCCACGCTCATGTGCAATAAAGTCTTATGAAAGACTCCCTAAACCCAATATATTTATTACATATAGGGAGGTTATATAGTTGCTATAGTAGAGAGACTATATCATTTAGTCGAAGTTAAATACATTTAAAATAAGTCATGAAAAATAAAGATCACATCCATAATAAACAGTCACTACAAATACCATGTCACATACAATTTGATAATGTAATTATTCAAAATAAAAAACATTTGGGGTTTTATATGACTTCAGCAAGAAAAAAATCAATAATTAATTGAGTGGAAAAAGTACTAATGATATCATCACCCATAAAAGACCAAATATCCAGATAATCCCCCAACACACAATTTGTAACCTAACTAACATCAAGGGTCACATCTAGCCTCTCCCTAAAATTATATCCTTTTAGAATGTATCATAGGATTTTGAATTCAAAATCCATTGTGGCATAATGGCACTATTATTAATACTCATAACATAACTAGAAATTTATTCTAATTCATTATATAATGTTTGTGTAAATCAGAATTGTATGCTAATGGTAATTGATACAATAGGAATGTTAACATGATGTATAAAATAATAGGATCCCAGTCAAGACTCAGGTATTATGGAGAAAACCTATGTCAACACTATGTATTTTATCTAACACTGGTCTTTAAACATGGAGGAATATATTATATCATTATATGTTTCCATGTATAACGTCTAATGAATCCATAATCAAATTTCCATGGATGATTCTACATGGGTAAAATATGAATTCCATTCAATAATTATCAATAAAAACAATCAAAGGTCTGGTTTGAACTAAAGGTATCACCATTTATATTCTACAACACTGGTCGATTGTAATCTCAACACATACCCATGGAATTAGAAAAATAATAATTATTGAGTCGTTTCTAGGGAGAACATCTGGCAAAATGCCATAGGGGAAAAATAATCAAATACATTAATATGTGGAATTCAATAAATATGGACATTACTAATATCTATGTTGGTGAATCCCTATGGAATTCCCATTTAAGAGTCTACTAATAATCTAATAGCCTTTACAAGGAATTATAGAACATTAGACCCCATTGAATACAATATTTTCTTCACATGCAAGTATTCACATTCATCCAATATAGGAATCCTATGCTCATCCAAGGTATCCCACTCTAACATCATCATAAGATATTGAAGAATCCCTGAAAGGCATTTCGTACTCACAATCATCACCAAGATCTAATTAACATAATCACTCTATAATTAAAATAATTAGCAATTACAACCTCGATGAGATGATAAACCAATTGGATAACTTATTATTTCCATTTTAACAATATATGAATATAAGAATAATGGTGTCCCTAAAGTCATTATAGGAAACCCAATTCACATGACTAAATATCAGGTCATCTATGTGAATCCACAAAAAACCCATTATATCACCCAAAAACTTATCCCAAGATAAGGATCACCAATAACAATAATCTATATGGGTTTATCTCAAAAAAACTGACCTTACTTTGTATAATGTGGTTCAATTTCACCACTAGGTACAACTCAGGCACTCAAATTATTTATTCTGGAGAAACTTATATGGTGTTGACACTATAACACAAGAATTTTTTTTAATAAAAGGTCTATACTATACGGTATTCCATTTAGATCACAAAAAATATCAACAATTAATTATTTCACATGTGATAGAAACCTTTACAATGTTATCTGAGGTTACATCATCAATCAGGTACCTACATAATTCTATGTAACCACAATAGTTAATTATAATAAATAATTATACTGGATTGTTAGGGGGAAATACCATTTATTAAAAATAAAAATGAATGACGGAACCCATTTTGAACTGGGTATATAAAACCCAATAAAAGACCATTGGCTCAAAGGCACGTAGCCTAAAAATTCATTGGCCCAAGATCCCAGAGGGACTAAAACCAATACACAATAAAATCTTAAACAATCCCATGGAAACAAATACCATTATAATAAAACCCAAGGCTGTAATGCCCTCATCACCACCATCGGCATGACTGGTCACCGACGCTGATCATCCACTATACCCATCACTGAACCAGAATCCCCATTGAAGGCCACATATGCCCATGATGAACAAACACTATTTATTCTTGATGAATATGAATCCTCTCCCCCATTATTTCAGCCAAGCATGTTTTGACCGTGCCATTGGTAGGGTTTCCTTCATCCTCTACATGACCCCCACATCCCGCTGACAATCATGGTACTACATTGCCTCCATCGTGAAGCTTTCATATCGTGCCATATGAGAGGCCTCCCCTGCCTCATGGTGTCCCTGAATTCGATCCCCAGATGAGGGAACTCAGCCGTGAAATAAATGTGTGTCAGATATATGGGAGAAACCATACCACCAACACACTAGATCACAATATCTGGACCATATCTAAAGCCACTTGGTCGACAATCTGGACAGAGTCTGATCATGATGCCACCGATGAGATCCAATTCCATCCGAAATGCTTCTAATTGAGACAATTCCACACCTCCTTCGTAGCTCAGATACCCACCACGAATCCTCACCACTTAAGAATACCCTGTCCCACCCAGATAACCAACCAAAAAAGATGTCGTGTGAAACCTAGGGGATGAAACCCTACTCCCTATGAACTCTTATCCGAAGCTAATGAATTATTAATAATTATATGTAATTAAAAAACTACCCCAAAATGAATAACTATGAATCACATATCATAATCTCATGTCGTATCGAGACCAAATCCATATAGTTTCCTCCAACACATGACATAATAAAAACCAAATTTGGGCCTAAACACCTCAACAAAAAACTGATCCACCACAAGAATACACCAACCTAGGAATCCCTCAACCATGGTTGAAAATAACCCCCAAAGGATTTGGGTGATTAAACTATGATCCTGTAGAATAAAAATCAAAAAAATAAACTAAGAACTATAACATTATGTTGAAATGGAGAAGAAGAAGAATGAGTTTTTGGTGGAAAACATAACCTCAAATAATTGAATGATCTCAAAAAGTCACACTAAAAACCAAGTGGGGATTATGGGAGTAAGTGAGGGACTCTCTAGAGGCTACATATCGAAAATAAAAAGGGAATAGTTTTTTTTCTCACTCAAAACTATGATGGAGTAATTGTTTAATGGACCCTCATTAAAAACCCAACATACAATCATTTTTGTCCATCTGATCACTGTTGTCTATAGGTTGTTCTACTGCAAATTCTATGCCACATATGCTAGTCATTGGCCTACTGTAATGTTTGGCATCCACCCTAGCCACTACTCTTTGCTTCCTCTAGCTCTTGAATACCTCATGGGCCTCTGTTATTAATTAAAAACACCATTATTATGGTTATAAAACTATCAAAATTTTAATCTTTAGTCTGAATAGAAATATTTTCCTTCAATAATTTTAAATGTTGAAAAACTATTTAAAATAAGAACACCCATATAAGGATGAGGTGTTACATCTCACATGACTTGTTTTCCTAGAACATTAAAAAACATTACTCGTAATTTTTTTCAAAAATTAACCCAATGAATGAATTAAGTATCCCATTATTTTATTAACATTTTAGTTTCAAAACCATAATTGTATCATTTTATTGAAAACATGATGCTCATATAACAATTTTTAAAGGAAACCCCCATAAAAATCATTTACCATTCCACAAAAGATTTGAATTCCAAATTTATTCCTCACAAACATTATATCAACAATTTTCATTATAAAAAAAACATAACAAACAATAACTACCTGATTTTACATGATACCAAAACTTTTTATAGTGACAAAAACCTCAACAATAGTGAAATCATATATTGCATTGAAAATGGTCATTGGAAATGGAGATATTAGGTCTTCCTAGGCATTAAGCAACAATAAAAAAATCAAATACCTTTAAAACCCTCCATATACATACATAACATCACTTATATGTTCCAACACAAGAATTATAAGAGATATTTAGGTGGTATATATAATGGGAAATATAAATTTTTTATATATCAAAACATACATTGAAAGGATCCACAAAGGCCGAAGGAGAAGTGACAACAGATCAAAGGTAGAACCTCAATGAAAATTGGAGAAAGGATGGGATGCGTTAATTATATATTTGTATGTGATTTATGTTAAATGAACTGAGGTTACCTGGGAAATTTTATATTTTTAATAATTTGTTATGAGTCATAAAATTAGTTTACATGGTTGACAAAATTTACACCAACCATCCAGTCCTTATGACCCCTTGAAAAATAAATTGTATGATTACTTAGAGATATTCACATGGATAGAGAAACCCTAATAAATTCATAAAACTACCTCTGGACCCATAACCAACCAAGTACATAGTTTTCTTGGAAATCTCAAATGGTAAAGAGAACTCTAAAAACCCCACTAAAATCTAGAGATCTATGTCACATGGTTACCGTAGGGTCACTAAAAATATTGTGAAATGTGATTACCTCTTGTTCACTGGTATGTTTTATCCAGGGTCTTGATTTTTTATTCATATATTAATATGTATTTATGGAATATGGTGTTGATAATTTTGTGTTTTGGGGATACAGACCATAAGATTGATTTTCACACAATTGGTATTAACCATTTGGTAATCATGTGATATTGGAATGTTAGTTTTATAGGTGATTTTAATGGTTTGAGAATGATTTTAATTACCATGTGAATTTTTATTAATACCATGTAGATAAATGGTTTTGGTAATACAGGTTATCTTACCACTTGAGTATGGTTTTTCTAAATGTTATGTTATTTCTATGCAACAATGCAAAACTATTTTCAAGGGATTGTAGCTACCACATGGATTACCTAACTATGTGGCATAATAATTACACCCAAGAATGATTATTAATTAGGTAAATGTACTATAATAACATATTTATTTCTTTTAAAATTTCATACTAATCCCCAAGAATATCTAATCGTATATTTATTTATACTCTTTAGGATCCTCTCATTCATTCCATTGTGATTATCAATAGATTTTGGTTGATATTTTCCCTATATTCATGAATCTACTCTTGATTTTTATATTATTATATAAATATCCTATCAAAATATGTTCATATTAATCCTTTGGAAATAAATTGGTGGTTTACGATCTGATCTATAAGGTTTTTTTGGGAATTGATGATGTTATTTTTATTATTATAAGTACTGATTCACCATTTTTCCACTCACCAAATTTAAAATAATTAATTTTTCCTCCATTGGGAAGGAAGGTGTATCTTTCACTTAGTATAATTGAATATTATTGTGATATCAATAAATTTTTGAATACAATTTTTTTTGGTTTTTTGTTTTAATGGTTGAAGATGAAATAAATGATTGTTTCATGATCTTGGTGGTACTAAGAATCATTATATAATGGGGTATTATTTAAAAAAAATTATTAACATTATTTGTTTGATTAAATAAAAGAAATATAGTTTAAAAATATTGGTAAGGAACCTACTACATGTAATGGCATACATTGGAAGATAGGGAAGACAATGGAAAATGTGTTTTTTCATGGAACATTGAATCATTTTTCTATCTAATGATTATTGGAGGACCTATTAACTTATATTACATATTGAAGACCATTTATGAAATATTAACATATATTACATGGATTCATATGCTTTAATTTCTCACCTCATTCAATATGTAAGGATTTCATGGTTATTTATGTTTATTTTATGTATCATGTTTTCCTTCCATGTTCCTATGACTTGGGATATATATATATTTTTGATGAATTAATAATGGGATGTTTTATGATAAGATGTTTTCATATGAATTTCCTAATTAAACATGTTTTATTATAAATATTGAACAAAAATTTTCTTGGAAATAAATATTTTATATATTTATACAGGTAGAATACTTGGAATTTTCTCAAATGATAAATATATATTTTGGTGTATTGAGACATGGTTTTTAAGGAATAGTGTAAAGTCAAGGGAGACATGTTTTTCAGAAACTCATTTTATTAGACACCATATTCGGGTGATTTTGGATGGTGGTGACCTACAAACACACTAATAAATAATTTATACTCATGGCATGTATCATATTCCAGAACATTGGGATTTTTTTCTTTTTATATATCTTGATCTTATTTAGACATCTAATTTGTACCATTATCTGGGATTATATTTATAGTTTATTTTCAATTCGAACATGTCATATGTATGGATGATGTTTATGGATATATAATTCATATTATTTTCGATATTGACACCCATGTTATTGTCTCTTAACTCAAGAGATCCGGAACAGACTTTGGACACTCTGGCGGGCCATCTTCGGCGACATGTTAGTTCCACCTGGGATGATTCATTTAAAAATAGTATGAAAACCAATTCACAATTGGAAGAATGATGAAACTATCTATGATTGGTTCATGGTTAATGTTTATAGGAGTTAGGACAATCATAACTAAAGCTATATGTGTGGAAGTGTATAAATTCTGCTCCATTTTGTGTCTGGCCATGAGTTTTTATGTGTTTTTATGGACTTTTCATCATTATTTGGACTTCATATTTGGTATTAATTATACTAAATAGATTTTGGATTTATTTAGATTATTATATTCATGTCCTTATATTAGTTTTGTAAGATTTCACTATTCAATCATTGAATTTTTTATTCCCTTAAATTTATATTTTCTGGAGCCTTAATATGGATTCAAGAAGATTTATTTTGATTCAGAGTTGAATTCTTGAGAAAAACGGTTATTTACTCTTATGATTAATAGATGATGTCATCTAAAAGAGATCCTATAAGTCCATGAGAAGAATATGTAATGAATTTTCTATAAGAAAATACAATAGTTTACCCTCCTCAAGGGGAAATAGAAACTTGGAATATACTATATCTATTTAAATAGGGTGGTTGAAATAAAGAATGAATGTTGGATAATTATCCTGATTGTACTAATTAGAACACACACATATTTTTTATTGGTAAATAAACCTAATAACATAATGAATGGATTGAAAGGATCCAATGAATATTCAACTTATTAATGAACCAAAAGACTCTATGGTTATATTTTTCACATATATTAATGATGTATATAGATTTATATGTAAGGAATATTTTGTATATTCTAAATTTCATGAGGACCTCACTTAGAAACACTTCATTATTGCCTTAAAAAACAACTTCTACATTGAAATATTTCATGTGGCTAAATCCTGGGTGTTTTGACTATAGTGAAAAGAGAATAGTAAATAATGCATTACCCAACTCATTTCACATTTTTGGCCCATTTTTATCAAAATATTATTCGTATGTACTAACTCATTGAATATGTGGTTTGGGATTCTACTAAAACTATAGATCCGATCAAAGTCTTATTCTCATTAATTTTCTAACTAATATTGAGGGGGTTGAAAAAACATCAATTAAAGAAGGAGATATATCAAATAATATTGTTCTTGGTCGAGTTTTTGTTACTATAGGGGGGAATATAGGATGTTAATTTCTAAAAGAAGATGAAGTGAACTGATCCACAAAAGGGTAGTGGTTATTGTGTGATAAATAAATCTGGACAGGGTTATCATCAATGTCGTATGTGGGAGATATGTGCACACAAAGACCATATATATGAAAACACCTAAAACATTCTATATATGTGGATAATATGGTTGTCTCCTCTGTTTTTGTGGAATGTTAGCGTAAGGAGGGATGATTAGATCCACAGTTACCAAAGGCTCTTAGATCATGTATGATACAATGATGGGAGGTGGACCCCACTTATGATTAAGGGAACTCATAGGTGGAAATGAAATATAATGGATGATCTATAGATGGTTATCTTGTTTTTTTGTAGTATAAATTATGGGAATTTGATGATTTTCACTCTATTTTGACAAGATAAATGTTTTCATCATCTTCTATAGTTATGGAATTTTATTTATATTAGAACAACTCATTTTTCATATCATTTATGTATATTGATATGATGTGATTTAATTTAGTGCATATTACCTTCTAGATGTATCTTTATATTCCCTTTAAAAAAATTGAATGGTAATGTTTTTAAATTCATACATTTTTTTGTGAAGAATTTTGACATCAATGTCTTGTGTGATTTCATGGTAGTCAATATTGATATATTTGAATAAATTATTCGGATGGATTCGATGACCAGTTTTAATGAAATAATAAACTATTATTATAAATGATCTTAGTTTATTTATTCTAGTAGAGTCCCTCATGGCATACCAGGTGAGTGGGATCCTTTAGTAGGTAGAGCAGGGCATGATGATCCTTAATATAAACTTTCCTCAGGATAGTCTTTGGTGGTGTTTCATGACGTCATTTACCATTGTTAGTTTATTCCTCTTCCAATAATACTAAATGTTTACCAAAATAAAATTCCTGAATATTTTTCTATGTTACACCACATAGGGAGTTCAATTTCACTTAATAAAATCATCCAGGGATGAGTCCCATCTCTATACCGTCAAAAATTATGTAATTATCTAAGATGATGGAGCATACTTTTCGGCTTGATGATGATGAGGTGATAAGATTTATTCATCCCGACATCCCATCATGGGATTTGAAAAATATATTTTAGAAAAATTATTATATAAGCCTATAGGTTTTCTTATAATATAAATATTAATCAAGTTACTATTAAATAAATACCACTTTTATATGATTGATGATATATAGGATTAACTCGAAGGATCCCCATGGTTTTTTATTATTGAACAAAAATATGGGTATCAGTATTTAAGAGTTCGATAAGAGGATATACCTATGAAATTTTTTTGGATATGTAATGGGAATTCCTGATTTTTAGTTAATAAATTATGTTTTTATAAATCCCGTATGAACATTATAAAATTGAAGAACAATATTTAACATTAGTTCATGAAATAAATTATATTTATCTTTGTTGTTGACATTATGATGATATATATATCAAAGGAGGAAAAATAATAATTTAGATATAATCATTAAAAACATGAAGGAAAACCATATATATTGGAACTAATACAATGGTGATTTTTGGATCTATGACGTAAAGATTAATTGATATGTGATATCTGAGGGAGGTATCCAATAGATCCTAAAAAAATTATGACAATTAGGTCTTGGGGAAAATTCATCAATTTCATTCATATTCATATATTATTGGATTTATAGGTTTATAATGATATTTTTAGGATATCTCCATGATTTTCTATCCTATGATAGATTAAATCCTATAAGGGTCACATGTTTCTGGAGAATGAGTAGGTTGAGAGATGATTTGATGTGCTAAAAGTAATATTTTCATCGACAAGAGTTATGGTTATTCTGGGAATTTGATTGTTAAGTAATTTTTTTTCATGAATCACCATGTATGGTGTTGAGGTTTGTCTTGATGTATTAAGTAAATATCATTGCCTATGGATCTCATAAATTACTCCATCGTGAAGATAACTACACTACCCAAGACAATGAGTTAGTAACTATGATTAAAGCACTCAAGACAAGGTTCAACACTCTCATTTTTGTGTGGTTTATATTATATTCTATTCAAAAGAGTATGATGTATATTTTCACATAGAGTGAAAAAAAATGTCTTATAGTTTCTGGGATGAGTATAATTAATAATGAAATTTGTATATTACATATACACCCGTATAATGGAATGTAGTCATTGATTCATTAAGTTGGATGATAATGACTCAAGTATCATAGTATAAGTGGATGAGTGGTCTATGATGATTATATTTTATGGGATGAGATATGAAAAGGTATTGGATGATGGTATGGTTTTCACAACATTTTTGAAAACTAATTTTTCATTTGATAATCAGTTTCAATTTTGTAAAGAAAATAATTATCAGTGTTATAGTAAAATCCTATATGGTGGGGAGACCTTTGGTTTTTAGATTTAGTCATAAAAAGGTGTATTGTGTTTCCAATGATTATTGGTCATTTATATATCTCTAAGTAATAACTTTATGGATAATGGGAATTATTAAAAATGATTGGTTCACCCTGGGGCTTCTAAGACATTTCATAATATAAGATGTCGGTATTGGTGCTCGGGCATGTGTTGGTTAATTATTGACTTTTTGTCAATATTCCTTACATACTGGATGATTATTATATATAACCAATTACCTTCTATTTTCTTTCATCTCATAAAAAATTCTATTTTAGAAATTGGATGATATATACATAGACTTCATGAATGTAAATCCTAAAAAACATAGTTGAATATATGCTATTTTGGGTGTTCATTGAATGACTAAATAAATTTTCTTATTTCATTCTGATTAAGGATATAATGGAGGTGGTAAATCATGGGAACATATATTTCCAAGTTTCAATGAATCTTCATGGAGTTTTTTTTGATTTTTTTTATATAAATCCATGGTTAATATACGTGTTTTAATAGGGTTTTCGTGAGGATTGGGTTACACAATTGATATATTAAATGACGTATCACTCTTAAATGTATTAGGATACATAGTATCTCTTTTAGATAATTGGGGATTGGATTTGGGAATGTGTTCTTTATTTTGGTGGTTCTAGGGATAAGTATCTACATTTGGTCGAGTATACATATAAAAATATTTATTAGGACTTAATTAAAATGGAACCCTTTGAATAATTATTCTGGTGTCCATGTCGATATCCTTCATGTTGGGTGGATTTTGGAAAGTGTATCTTTGTTTAATTGGTTCCAATGCAAGAGATGATGGATATATCGATATGGATCAAAAAATGTTATAAATATACCTCATTCATCAAAAATACTCAGTGGACCATCATCATAATTGGATGTCATTTTTAGATGTTGATAAGTTTATTCCAAGAGTTTATCGTTGGATATAGAATCATTACATGGTTATGAAAGTTATGGTATTTATATGGTATATTAGTCCTTTTGATAATTTTGAATTAGTAGGAAAGGTGGCCTATTGTTTGGACTTTTCATTCCACATTATTTTGATTGACAACACATTACATTCATTCAAATTAAAGGGGTCTCAACCAGACACTACTCATGTCCTTTAATGAAATAATTTTGATATAAGGACCCAAATATTTGTGGTTGATCATCAAATTTAAAATACATATCACCACGATATGGTTCTATGTGGTAAAAAATTCAATATTGTATGTGTGAAGTGGTATTGTAGATTGGATACTAATGAAATGTGGGATTATGAATCATTAATGATTCATTAGTGGGATTATCTATTTTTGGGTACATGATATTCTATCTATTTGTGTTTATAATGTGGATTGGTGGGAATAAATGTCAAATCCAACATGTTAGAAGCTTGTTTCATTTTTTGTATTCATTGTATCATTTTTGGTTCAAATGACTTTTGAGATTCAATAGAAATGAGTTTGAAATTGTAGGATTATTGGTCATGAACAATGTTTATGGGATGTTAGTATTAACTATGTGTGACATGGAACTATTCATTCTTGTTAATTATTTCCCATTTTTTCCATGGATTTTCGAGTTGTAAGAATATTTAGGTAAACCATGTATATGAATGTTTTTAAATCCATAGGTTTCCACACATCTTGTACCTGGATTTTATAACCATGCGACTATTCTTAAGAGACCATGTGAATTTAATTTCAATGAAATGTAGTTAACACACTACTAGAACCTGGTTTTTCTAACCATGTGGACTACCCTAAATTTTCAAGTGGGATATCCCCTAATTTCTATAGTGATTCTAAATTGATTTTCAGTGGATATATTCATGGTATATATGAACCTCCTCTTGAATTATCATCTCTCCTCTAGACATACTCTCCATATCCCCTCCCTATAGACTATTATTGTCCAAATGGTTTTTGATTCATATATCTAAAGGATTTAATTGGGAATTGATAACATCCATTATAGATTTATTCATCTGAAGACTGAATATTCTTACTTCCTTTTGTTTAATGTGATGGTGTCATATGTTTCTATGTTGGTGAGGTAGGTTTCTCTATTAAATGGATTTTTTACCATGGAAATATTTAATGTTATTATAATATCATATGGTTGTGGAATATTAAAATCATTTTTTTGATGTTTATATTGTAAAAATTGAAATAAAGGATTCTGACATGATATTTTTTGTATATAGGAATGTTTTATTATCATTTTTTGAAAACTAGTTTTAGGAACATTACATGTTTGAGGAAATTTCAAAAATATAATATGATTATGTTTGGAATTGAATATATTGCATTAAATGGATCAATTTGGAACCAATATATGGTCATGGGGTACATGTTTTAGTTACGATGCAGGATTAACTATGTCATCTATAGTTCCATAGATGTTCTGGTATCATAGACTCCATCTTACATCATATTTTGTAATTATTAGTAAAATTATTAAAGAATCATACTCTTTATCTGCCTAAATTTTTTAATACGCATGTATTTATTTTCTATATAACATTCATTATGAAGATATTTTTTACATCCATGTTTAAAAGGAAATTGATATGGGTGGTTTAATGAAAGAAGATCAGAGGGGAGTTTTATAAAAATGTGTTTCAACATGTATTTCTTAGTGAATGAAGTTATCTTTTGAATGTAGAACTAATTGTTTCATGGTGAATGAAATTATAAAGAGACCATGTGTTATCCCACTAGGAGAAACATCATACCATTCATATTTAATTGGTAAAATATAGTCATTTTTCAAGACTCAGTTAATATGAATGGAGTCATGTAGCATGGAAGGTCCTCTTAGTCAAAATTGTATTTAGGTGGTTTTAGGTGGTGATGACTAATAGCCACATGAATATAGAATCATGGCTCATGGATTGTCTTATTTCATTATCTATAGTGATTTTATTGTGTTATATCTCATGTTTATATTTAGGCATCAGATAACTACTGTAATGTCTTAGATTATTCGTGTTTTATTTTTAAATATTATATCAAAATATTACGAGACCAGGAACAGAGATGGAACATCATTCCGGGGCCCGGTGATCCCGGAATGGTGATTATATGTGTGCAGTTGTGGCAGTTTCCAAATAGATGACCGGATTAAAAATCGTATGTCACCGTTGCGTTAGGGCCGAAGACTTTACCAAAGAATGAGTTTAATATTGACAGGCGCGGGTCGAGGGAAAAAGTTAATTTTGGTAGGTTTTTTGTAAAAAAATAATTAGCCATGTTTATTTTATTTTATTTGGAAACATCTGATGTAGTGCAGCGATGCGGTTGTTGTTTCCTTAATTAATGTCATGCTATAATCACTCTGAAATAACAATGATTACTCATTAATACCACAACATGAAGGAATTCCAAAACAATTTTCCTCTTTTTAATATTTTAATCGAATGTTTCTTGTTTGAAAAGGTGGATAGAATCTCTGGAGAATCGGTGGAGCTTTGGAAAGAAGTCTCTGTGAATAATGATGACAGATCAAAGCTGTGAATCACTGCACCAATGAAGTTGAAGGATCCTAGTAATGACAGAATCTGGACCCCATCATCTGCGACCAATCCATTCATGAGGTAGAGGATGTTATTTCAATTCTTTTTTCTCGTTCTTGGATTAAACATCCAACATGGACCAACCCACAAACAAGTTGATCTGCGGATCATGCGTTCTAACATGAGAATTTTTATTGGGATGTTTTTGGGGATAAATCAATGATTATTGTTTATTGTTGTTGATTTCTGCTCTGTTTGTTCCTATTAACGAGAGTGGATTAACATTGTGATGAACAATAGTGGAGGTTCATTTCTCGATTTGTTTGTTGGATTTATTCCCCCTTTCTTTTCCTCGAGCGTTATTTGCATTATTAGCGGGAAAGGAACAACGGATTATTAATCATTTGTTTTTCAATGCAATAATCCCAAATTGAATATCTGATGCCACAATGACCTAGAAGAGGTGTGACAATGATAATGGATGAAAAAATCATACTTGACTGGGAAAGACTGTTCTTCGGGAATTATTCACACGGGTGGATCATTACATATTTTTTGGAATGATCGGAGGCCTGAAAGGAATAATATCAACTTCTTGGTGTCGGGGCGGCCAAAACCTGTGAGTTTCATGGAGATCAGATGACCAGATCGATGAATGGGGTAGCATGGAAGGCGTGATGATGGAAGTTGGCAATTCTAGAAAATTCCAGAATACATGACGTGTACTTCTGAAGAACATGCCGTGTAGTACCGGTGGTAGTGGCTAGGGTTTTGGGGGTAAGATAGGTCTCACACGGCATGTGCCCCAGTCACATGGCATGTTGGAAATTCTCGAAGATTAGTATGCATTCTATGAATTACACGGACACAGGATGTACTACATGGCTTCAAAACACGGTGTGTAGACGCTACGTGGCATGGCAGAGGCAACTACATATGACCCGGCATGTATCCAGTGGAAACACGAACACATGATGGAGTACATGACCATGTAATTGACCACATAGCTAGGCGAGGCCAGTTACACAGGTCACCCCGTGTACTGTTTACACTGGTTGGCACACATGGGTTGAGGCCTTGTACGGGCACATGGTCAGCATACACGGAACCGTCCCCAGTCAATCAGACACGGAGTGTACACCTTACCACACACCATGGATAGACTTTTGCTATATGACCAGCCTTATGACACATGCCATTGTACACAGGCATTACCCGAGTTCAGAAGACAAGACACATGACTTTTCTACAGCCTATATATTTTTTGGAAAATGGATTGGTCCTCTTTTCCACCAAATCCCTGACATGTTTCGTTTGGGTTAGTTCCCCTTCTTCTCATTACACTAAAGGTCATATATCATTTCCCTTTATAAGAGAATGATCCCTTCTGCAGCACTTCCTGTGATAGAGTGAGGCATCCCTTCGAGAGGCCCAGAGTAAGATCCTCTATCCATTCTTGATCTTAGGTAGAGTTAGGCATCGACGTGACCAACTCCACCGGGTGTTTATCCTCTACCTGGCTGGTGAATACAGACGAGACGTTGTATCTGGCATGGCCCTGGTAGTGATCTTCATCTGTGTATCATGATCTTTCCTACTTGGGTGTCTATTCTCCAATAATTATTGTATCTATCAATAGTGATATCTCCCACCCAGAAGTGTGTTCTCCGATATAGAGTGTTATTATCTCTAGTTAATTTTCCCGAAGAACTGTATATCTCAGATCGCCAACCTCAGATCTATCATACTCATGGAGTGAGTTATCCCGGAATGAGTGCTTTGTGGGAACTGTAAACTGCATCACTAGTGGGGGTGTGCAGTTGTGTGACATTTCTCTAGACTACGGGTTGGGTTTTTGAGTATATCTCTGTTATTTTATCTTATTATACGTTCAGTAGACATATTCTGTGTAGAGCTGATTATGCATTCCTTTTTTGTATTTATCATTGTGGTTTTCGGGGTCCTCTACTGAGTATTGTTATACTCGCCTCGGTAAGGGCTTTTCCCACACTTTTTGTGTCTTTTGAAGATGAGCATCCTTTTGACAGATTCCAGGGAGGACAGGGATATGACCGAGATTTATGATTTCCCTACTGGTCGAGGCATTCATACAGCTACGAGAAACAGTCCATGTACCTCGTTTGGTTTACAGGTGGGACATTGCAGTTTTCAGACTCCTGTTTTGGTGGGCTTGTGTTCTGGCCAAGTTTACATTCAGCACATTACATTCCTTCACACTCTATTGGTTTGGTTTAGTTGTATGAATGGATTTTTTTCCTTAGTGGTTTCTATATTTCAGCATTTTTGGTCTTGGAGATGTATGCGTGTGTGCAGGTTCTTAGGAAATGCCTCCCATGTTAGTAATATGCCTACTCGGTGCTAGTCACCGGTCCCTGGCCTATTAGAGGTGGTCTTGGGGAGTCGTGGCACATGCCCCATTGTGACGGGTCATGATAGAGTGGTATCAGAGGTGGTTGGTTCTACCTTAGGACAAAGAGTATGTCAGATTGTTTTGGGGAAACAATGTTAAGTTTTTCAAGCTTATATTTCAGGAGAGAGACTCTAGTGTTGGTGTTGGTGGCCGACGTATCCATACACTGGGACTCTATTAACCTTATTTTCCACTCGGTATAAGAAAAAACTAGTTGCGGGGAAATAAAATAATGGTACATGATTCATATAGGAATGGGTTGTGTTTTCCATGTCCTTATATCAGCTATCCAGATATACTCATTAACTACATACATCTTGTTTGCTTACAGGATGCCTCCGCGACACATACCTGCTAGGATTCAGCAGAACATTCATGAGGACGACCCCCTATGTGACGAGGCTTCGATATATGGACCAGTTCCCCAGGCGTGGCCACCAGGTTGTACACCAGCTATACCACCACCTGTGGAGTAGCCCATGGTACCTACAGTACCGACCGATGAGGAGCGCAGGCTGAGCATGCTCTATGAGTTCCAGAGACAGAGTACCCTCAGGTTTTGAGGCGAGGCCGACCGTTAGGCGGCTGAGGACTGGCTTGAGGTGGTGACTAGAGTTTTCCTTTTAGTAAGGACACCAATAGACCAGATGGTGATCCTTGGAGTGAGCCTTCTTCATGGTTTGGTGGGACGATTGTGGAGTCTAACCACTCAGACTCACGACGAGGAGACTATTTTGTGGATGGAGTTTGAGTGTCTCTTCAGGGAGGAGTTGTCTCTGGTTATGCTGAGAGCAGTACGTATCCAGGAGAATCTTCATCTCTAGAAGGGCAGTATGACAGTATCCAAATATTCATTGAGGTTCACCTACCTCACTAGGTGCATGAGGGATATGGTCAGGGATCAGTACTTTAGAGATCAGACTATAAAGGGAGGTATACGATGGGACATCCAAGATAGTGTTGTGCCTCTATGAATTTCAACTTATGTTGGAGTGCTCAAGCGGGCCTTGGTGGTCGAGAATTTCATGGTAGAGCAGAGAAAGCCGACGACAGTCAGCAGTACGCAGACAGGTCTGGATACCTCGGTAGCTGTGAGCCGACGATGGACACAGGGATCAAGACGTAGGAGACATCAGAGGAGGACCTAGGATAGGGAGTCGAATGTACAAGGCTCTCTGGTTGGATCTAGTCATCTTAGGGAGAAGTGGTGTTACTTGTGCGACGGAAGGGGACATCTCTCTAGGGATTGTTCTACCATTCGAGCTGCTGATAGTGATGCGATGGATGGACCACCAAGGTAGAGGCAGAGAGTGGATCAGAGAGACCTTCCAGGTGGCGGATGTGGTAGAGGAGTAGGTAGAGCTGAAGGTGGTGGTAGATTCTTCAACTTACTTCCACCACCACCCCTAGGAGGTATGCACCAGGCTCAAGGAGTTGGGGGACAAGTGCAGGGACAGCCGCATGTGGTCGAGTCGTATGACCCAGGGGCTCCATGGATGATCTGAGGTATGATATATGCCTTCTCTACCTTAGTTTCCATACTCATAGACACAAGTGACAATAATTCCCTCATCACCACATGTCTTGTGCGAAACCTTGTGATTCTGATAGAGTCGTTGACTCGATCCTTATGCTTTGAGACACATTCTAGAGGAGACATGATGATCATGAACCTTTGTAGATAGTTTGATCTTACCCTTGGAGGCGAGAGTTTATGTTGGATCCTCTTGGTGGTAGCATCAAGTATTTACAATGTCCTTCTCAGTATGGATTTTTTATCTTCCGTCCATGCCCAAATTGAATATTTCAGGCGAAGAGTGTGGTGTGTCTACAATGATGGGATGAAGTTTTCTTTTTTCGGAGAAAAGGAGACCTAGGTAGCACATAATGTGTTCATGCATATGAGGGTGTATTAGGTCACTCATGAGTTGGGTAGCCTTGAAATTTGACAAGTCGATGTGATGAGCTCCCAGTTCCCAACAGAAGTGGTGGTGTACGGGGACGTATTTCCCTAAGATGTTCCCGGATTACCTCCCCGCTAGGATATTGACTTCTACATCTAATTACATCCTGAGATGGAACCGATTTTGTCATCAGTATATCAGAAGGCTCCCACATAGCTTTACAATATGTGGGTACAGTTGGAGGATTTGCATAGAAACGGTTTTGTGAGACCCAGTGTTCCACCCCGGGTGGACCCAGTCTTGTTTTCCAAGGAGGCAGATGAGAGTTTGAGGTTGTTCCTGGATTAACGGTGCCTGAATCAGGTAACAATGAAGAACAAGTATCCACTGCCAGTAATAGAAAACCTCTTTGATAATCTAAAGGGGAACATTGGTTCTCGAAGCTTGATCTTTGAACAGGTTATCACCAGTTATGAGTACGAGACGAGGATATACCAAAGACAACATTCATATGCCGCTATGGTCATTATGAGTAGTTGGTGATGCCTTTTGGTGTTATGAACACCCCCACAGTGTTAATGGGACTGATGAATTGGATCTTATAGCTGTACATGGACTGGTTTATAGTGGTGATCATCAATGACATCCTTTTGTACTCGACATCAACGGAGGAGGACACGAGACACCTGCAGATGGTTCTAGATGTAATCCTAGAGCACCAGCTTTATGGGAAGCTCTCGAAGTACCAGTTCTGGATTCATGAGATCCTATTTTTGGGACATGTCATCCTAGTAGATAAATTAGTTATAGACCCAGCAAATTTGGAGGCAGTGTTATCATGGGAGCCACCTCGGAGCACGACAGAGGTGCAAAGCTTCCTAGGGTTGGTAGGATATTACTGGAGATTCATTCCTGATTTCTCATGGATATTAGCATCGATGACAGCCTTGAACAGTAAGGGTCAACCCTTCATGTGTAAGGAGAAGTTCTAGAAGTATTTTTAGCAGATGATAGAGATTTTGACGTGCGCTCCAGTTTTGAGATTGCTGAAGGAGGGTGTCGGTTAAGTAGTATTATGCAATGCATTAGGAACTGGGCATGGTTGTGCCCTGATTCAAGGATAGGCAATGATTGATTATGGTTAGAATCATCTTAGGCCACATTAGTAGAGCTATGTAACCCATGATATTTATTTGGTAGCAGTAGTATTTGCATTGAAGATGTGGAGACACAACCTTATGGGTGAGCTATTTATCGTCTACTCAGACCATAAGAGTCTCAAGTACATCTTTTCACAGAAGGATCTAAATTTGAGGTAGAGGTGTTGGCTAGAGTTCTTCTAGGACAATTATTTTGTGATCATCAATACTCATGGAAAGGGGAACAAGGTGGCGGATTCTCTTAGTATAAGGTTTAACTCACAAGTGTTGAGTGAGGTGATAGAGCAGTTAGTCGCTTTGAAGTTATCCTTCATGGATGGAGAGGATACAACTTACATGCAGTCGATAGTTGTCACCCCTACACTCTTACAATGTTTTAGGGAGTCACAGATTGAGGATGTCGACTGTGAGGCTTTATGTGCTCAGTTATCCACAAGACATGATTTCGATTGATATTCTCAAGGTGGGGAGCACATACTTCATTTTAGAGGACGCACAGTTGTACCAGTGGTGTTGCGAGAAGAGGTCCTGATGGATTTTCATACACCCCCATTGGTGGTATATCTAAGAGTGGAAAAGAAGTACTAGGATCTCTGATGATAGTTCTGGTGGTCAGGCATGAAGAAGGTCGTAGTAGAGTTTGTTCCTTGATGCCTTACATGCTAGCGATTGAAGGCAGAGAACCAGGTTCTAGCTAGATTAGATTACCCCTAGATGTTCAAGAGTGGAAGTGGGATGGAATATCGATGGAATTCATGACAGGATTACCCCAAACATCCAAGGGGCATGATTCTATCTTGGTGACCATAGACCGACTCACAATGTCATCCCACTTCCTATATATATCAGGAAACAAAGTTCATTAGAGAGCATGGGATGCCTCAACATGCAGGAGATAGTTCGGATTCCTGGAATCCCATCGACCATAGTATCAGATTGAGATTCCTTCTTTACATCCCGGTATTAGAAGGGATTTCAGGAGGATTTTGGGACTCATCTATTCTTGTGCACGAAATTCCATCCCTCGACCGATGGTCTGACGGAGAGGACCATTCAGGTTATGGAAGATATGTTACGGGCCTGTATCTGGGACTTCAGTTGTAGTTGGGAGGACCAACTACCACTTGTGTATTTTGATAATAACAATAGCTATCACTCCACCATTTGTATGTCTCCGTTCGAGGCCTTGTATGGGAGACCTTGTCGGTCACCATTTTGCGGGACCGACCCTGGAGAGTCAGCAGTCATGGGTCTAGAGATGGTTTGAGTTACCATTGAGAAGGTGCAGGTCATCCAAGAGTGGATGCAGACTGCACAGAGCCGAGAAAAGTCATATGATGAATGATGACGAAGACCCCTGGAGATTGAGGTGGGAGACCACGTCTTTCTTCAGGTCTCACCTCGATGAGGGTTGTAGAGATTTGGTCAGGGAGCCATGTTATCTCCGAGGTTCATAGGACCTTTTCGGATACTACAAAGAGTTGATGATGTGTCATAACACCTAGTTATACCACTGTAGTTGCACTGGGTACATGATGTCTTCCACGTGTCGTAGCTGAGGTGGTACGTGGATGACCCATCACACATCATCGACTTGGGCGAGCTAGACATCGAGGATGGGGTGACCTTTGCTGAGTACCTAGTGGAGATCGATGATCGGAAGTAGAGGATACATCATGGATGATCAATTCCCTTAGTGCACGTTTGATAGAAGCATGTGAATCTTCCAGAGAACATGTGGGAGTGGGAGGCTCAGATTCGTGCCCAATACCCGCATCTTCTGTAGTATTATTTGTTTTGGATTTTCGGGGATATAAAGCCCCATGTTGGGGAGAATGTAATGTCTCAAAATTTCCATGTTTTCTTTTTAAATATTATTGGAATTATTACGAGTACATACATAGAGACGGAACATCATTCCGAGACCGAGTGTTCCCAGAATGGTGATTTGAACTTTTTTAATGTTATGTGAGTCGTTATATGTGTGCGGTTGTTGCCGTTTCCAAACGGATGACCGGATTAAAAATACGAGGGAATCGTTGCTTCCAGGATGATGAATTTTCCTAAGAACATGTCTTACCTTGACCGGCATGGTTCATGGAAAAAAGTTAATTTTCGGACGTTTTTAGTAAAATAAAATAAAATAAATTAGCCAAGTTATTTTATTTTATTTGGAAACATTTGTTGCAGTACAATGACAGGGAAACTGTATCCTTAATTAATGTCATTCCATAATCACTCTGAAACAGCAATGTTGAATCATCAATACCACAGTCTGATGGAATTCTAAAAAACATTTCCTCTTTTTAATAGGTTAATAGAATGATGCTCGTTATTAAAGGAGGAGATAATATCTAGGGAATCCGTTGAGCATTGGAGAGAACTCTTGAAAATGAACGATGACATATCAAAGCTGTGAATCCATGTTCCAACGAAGTTGAAGGATCCCAGTGATGATGGAAGGATGAACCATACGTCAGTGACCAATTCCTTTTTGAGGTAGGGTTTGTTTTTTCAATTCTTTTTTTCCATTCTTGGATTAAACATCGAACGCGGTCCAACAAAAAACATGTTGATCCACTAATTGTGCGTTCTAGAGGGAGATTTTTTATTGGGATGTTTTTGGTGATTAATCTATGATTATTGATTATTATGGTGTATTTGTACTCCATTTGATCCTACTAATGAGAGCGGATCAATGTCGTGATGAACGATGGCAGAGGTTCATTCCTCGATTTCTTTGTTAGATTTCTTCCCCCTTTATTTTCCATGAGCGTTATTCGCGTTCATCACGGGGTGAGAAACAACGGATCGTTGCACAATTGTTTTGTGATCAAACGATCCAAAATTGAATATCCGATGTCAAAACGGCCTAGCAGAGGTGCAGCGACGATAGAATATGATGAATCAGACTAGTTCGGGAATGACCGTTCTTCAAGTGTTCTTCATGCTTGTGGATCATTACGTGTTTTCAGGACCGATCGAAGGCCCGAAAATAATGGAATCGGCATCGTGGTGTCGGGGTGACCAAAACTCCTGAGTTTCATGGCGATCAGATGAACAAATCGATGAACGGGAAGCACGGAAGGTGCATTGGTGGAAGTCGACGATTCTGTAAAATTATGGAATATAGGGTGTGTAATTCCGAAGAACACGCCATGTAGTACCAGTGATGGTGGCTAGGGTTTTAGGGTTCAGATAGGTATCAAAAGGCATATGACCCCGGTCACATTGTGTATTGGACCTTTCCCAAATATCGGCAGATATTCAGGGAAATACATGGACACAGGATGGATTACACAGCTTCAGAACATGGCGTGTTGACCCTACACGACATGGTAGAGGAAACTACACCGGACTTGGTGTGTATCCAAGGGAAACACGGACACGAGATGGTGTACACGACTGTGTACTCCACCACACGGCTGGGCAATGCCAGTAACATGGCTCACCCCATGTACCATTTACACTGGTTGTCACACATGGGTTGAGGCCGTGTACGGACACATGGCTTGAGTACCCAGAGCTGACCCAAGTCACTCAGACATAGTACGTACTCCTTACCACATGCCATGTACTGACATTTTCAACATAACCAGCCTTACGACACAGGTTGTTGTATATTGTTAGTACCAGGGGCCAGAAGACGTGGCGTGTGACTTTTCTACATGTCTTGTACTTTTTGAAAAATGGCATGGTCCTCTTTTCCACAGTATGATGGACATGATTCATTTGGGTTAGTTCCCCTTCTTCTCATTCCCCTAAAGGTCAAACATCCTTTCCTTATACAAGATTATGATACCTTTAACTTGACCTTCTATGATAGATTCAGGCATCCCACCGAGAGGCCCGATGCGAGATCCTCTATCCATTCTTAACCTTAGGTAGAGTCCGAAATCGACATGACTATATCCACCAGGAATTGATTCTCCACCTAGATGGTCAATCCGGATGAGTCGCGATATCCTCCATGTCCCTAGTAGTGATCCTCATCTATGTATTGTGATCTTTCCCACTCAAGAGTGCATTCTCCAGTAATGAGTGTATCTATCTATCACGATCTATCCCACTCCAGGGTTTGTTCTCCCATAATGAGTATTTTTATCTCTCATGACTTTTCCTAATTAATGGAACTTATTGGACGGACTTCATTAGAGAAATCAGACTCAGGGAGTGAGTTCTCCAAAAACGATTACTTCATGGGATCCTCAAACTGAATCCCAAGCGGGGGTGTGCAGGTGTGTGTCTAGTGTCTAGACTACGAGTTTGGGTTTGGAGTATATCTGGATTGTGTTATCCTATTATATGTTAAGTAGACATATACTGTGCTGAGATAACTGTGCCTTACTTTTGTGTATTTTTCTTTTTTGGTTTTCGGGGTCATCTACTGAGTATTGTTATACTTATCTCTGTATGGGTTTTTCTTGCACGTGTTGTGTCTTGTGTAGATGAGCATCCTTTTGACAGAGTCCAGGGCGGATTAGGACAGTACCGAGCTTTCTGAGTTCCCTACAGGCCGAGGCATTCCTATGGCTATGAGAAGCAGTCCCATTATATCTTTGTGTTTTCTGGTTGGGCTTTGTAGTATACATACTCTTGTTTTGGTGGGCTTCTATTCTGGCCCATTTTACTTTCAACACTTTACATTCCATTGGACTACATTGGTTTGGTTTAGTTGTATGCATGCATTTTGTTCCTTATTGGTTTTTAAATTTTATCATTTGTGGCCTTGGAGATTTGGGAGTGTGTACAAGTTCTTTGGCAATTCCTCCCAGGTAAGTAATATACCGACTCGGTGCTAGTCACCAGCCCCTGGCATATTGGAGTTGGGATTGGTGAGTCACAGCGTGGGTCCCATTGGGATGGGTCATGACATATACTCCAATTTGCGATTATATTTATATATTTTTAAATTGGAACATGATAAATTCCTTGGAGATGTTTAGGGTTAAAACATTCCCATTGATTACTCTATTAATTAGTTTTCCCCTGTCACCAAGCCATTGAAATAGAGAAATTGTATTGATGCCTTATCGTCAATCATCTTAGATATAATTTCTGTTTCACTTGTGATGGTTTATTACACAGATACTATGAACCTAAACTCTTTCTTCCAAAACACCAAAAATATCCACCCCAAATCCAAGAATAATTTATAACCACAATATAGAAAACAAAATCCCAAATAAAACATTCTATTAGACCAAAGGGTGCCATAATTCTCTCTACTATGCAATATTATTTCCACAGAAAATACTCAATACTTTTGACCAACAAAGAGATAGGGCTCTCACTACATCAACAATGGTTAATGCTTTACTATATCATGGATAACTCATCCACACTAGTATAGTACAATGACAAAGAGAATTATTTTACACTTTATAATTCTATTATATTGATCCATAATTTTAACTTGTTGCTAAACCACTATGATTTTGGGAATATGATCAACATTTACCCATTAAAACATTAATATGGGTCTGCTAGACAACTATTTATTTTTTAAATGTAAAACACACCATGGATTAACATCAATCGTGTTGGTAAGTCCATCTAATATTCTAGTTTTCCAGGAAATTCATTGATCTTGAAAGGACTAAAAAATAATGTTTCAATCTTATAATGTCATCCCAAATGATGCTTCCAAACCAAAGAGAATCCTATAGATAAACTAAATCATCTACTGTAGTTCCTAACAGGTGATAGTGAAGGTCCTCGTATTTATCAAAAATATAGTCCATCTCTAATATATTTCTGATCAAATCTCCTTCCCCATAATCTGTTAACCAAGATATGATCCAACTGAATCTCATATTAACTAATTTTATATAAATATAAGAGATCAATGTTGAAACTACTACAATTCAACACAAATATAAATTTTAACTGAATCTTGATAAGTGTTGTCATAGGAAATCCCAAGTAAAGAATAATTCCATTAACATGAACCACTACAATCAAGCATACTTTTTAGAAGAATATTCTATTGAATATTATTGGATGGTTCAATCTATCCATTCTTCTGAGGGTGATGAAAATTTATAATATCAATTACATTCCCATTTACATACATTAAATTATAAAACTATGATTTAAATTGTGGATATCAATTTTAAACAATAATAGAATGCACGCTATGAATCTTCTCGATCTCCCTAATATATTAGTTCTTGAGCTATTCCACCTTTTATCCTTAATAGAATCAAAATCATCTTATTTAATAATTTGATCAACGATCACCCAAATTGTATTTTCCATATTTTTTATGTGGTAATAAAATATCGAAGTCCAAATATATCGCATTCAACATTAATATAGGAGTGGGTAAAGGCCACAACAAGCCTTAAATTATATATAGATCCACATTAACCATCTTGTTGGTATGGAATCATGATACAATGTCTAAAATTGATCACCTCTTCCCTAGAAAATAATAAAAGCATCATATATCAAGAGAAATATATTTATACCTTGGTTTAAAGATCAATTATATAAATTTACATTATATATAAACACTTTCCTCAAATTATAAAACCCCAAATCTTCCTCAAAAAAGAAAGAGTCCATTAGGAGATGAAGACCAGTCACCAAAGGTCACCCGACCATACATGATTTCACTAAATAAACAGTAATATGATATTTTTTTCATTTAAATGAGAAATATAATCGTAAAATAGATAAAAAAATTAAAAAAATTCAATAACATAAATCTATATTATTGTTCCCCATCCAAAAACATTTTAATTAAAAAAATCATCAATGACCATTCTTCCACAGATTATTTAAAGGATTGATATAATTACTTCTTTCTCAACATATCATTGATAAAATCCCTTTATATAGGTGTGTATTATATATAAACATCAAAATTACTCATATAATTAACCCAAAATATCTATCATAGGTTCAAATCAATCTTTATAAATGTATAATTTAGGCTCTTAATATCTGAATATACACTAAACTTCCTTATAAAGAGGGTTTTGATCAATGTCTTGAGATAAGGAATCACAATAGATAATCTGAGATCTTGGTTAATAAAATGCATATAGTGCAGGTGAGGATGGAAATTGGCATAGGGCACAATTATAATCAAACAGCTCAAAAAACATCCTATTCTCTTTCAAAATGCTTCAAATAAGCCATCCAAACCAAAACCCAGCTATAGATGAACTAGAAATAAAGATAGTTCAAAATTTTCCATCAATTCCTAAAATTACCATTGAAACTTATCATTCCCATAACACATAAATACTTGAGAGGTCAAATCCATCATTAGATATAAAACCATGTAAAAATGCTACAAAACTTTTTAATAATAAGACAAATCCAATAATCTATTAATGTAAAAAAATTGGGTTCTTCCTAAGACATCACCGCTATAATCTTTTCAAGATTCAATTAGAGACCTCAATTAGATACAATGTGATTTATAAAACATAATTTTTTGATCCAAAACTAACATTTTGAAATATTTAAATATAGATGATGTTCAATTATAATTCAATGAATAAAAACCATAAGATCCCTATGAACATCCTCAGTATTTGAGTATATCAAAATATATTTGAAAAATACATGAAATAGGACCTTAATTTAAAAAATAAAAAATTCATAATTTTCATAAACACCATGGGATCATTTATGATACCAAATGAATTAACTATATACTAATAATGTCCAAACATCATCTTGAATGTTTTCTTTGGAATTTCCACCTCTTGGACTCCTTTCTGATTGCTCCTGGATCATAGATCAATCAGCAAATACCATCATGACCCTACGATTTGATCAAATATATCATTAAAACATTTAAGAGGATAGTTATTCTTAAAATTATTAAAATTTATATTTTTTAATCAAACGAATAATTTATATAATTCAATGTACATTTTTTGTAAAAATATATATTGATTCTCAAACTGACATGCATGAATTAATAAATATATTTTCTTCAAGAACATCAAAATGAAATTTATTTTCCATCAAATAAATGGATCCCATATGATATGATGGTAATTATATGGTATATGTCTCTAAGGGGAGTTCAATAGTAATATCAACCTCTCCCTGTGGTAGTATGTAATAAAAAACATCATGAAAGAAATTTGGGTGCTCATTGAATATGGTAGGAATCTAAAAACATAAATTTTATTCAATGGTGTCAAGAAAAAACATTGACAATCTAAATTATATATTTCCAAACTATGGGAAAAAAGCTTTGCTCGACCCATTCTATGTTACCACCCACATATAAATTCTTTAGTAACCCCATCAGGATTTAGGAACTAGTCAATAATATGATAGTAATATAACTAGGATGTAAAACAAACCATCCATTGTATGATAATGATATAGATTTATATATCAACATCAAGTACAGGAAAATCCCATACAACCTCTTAGTTGGTGATAATATACTATATCTTAAAATAACTAAAACCATTAGCCTTATTCCATTCTAAGGGCATGGAAAGATCCATCATGAAAGGAATATGCTCTGAGAAATAATAATGCATCACACATCATAGATGAAATAAATGAATGAGATGCACTAGTATCAAATAGGGAATAAAATATAGAAGAATTAAATAATTTTGGACATATCACAATAGCTAGCCCATATTCAAATTTTGTGGGATCACATACTACTGTGTAATGGTATTAAACCTCAATACCTCACTAGGATTTTCTCACTAATTGAGTATAACCCTAGGCTCAAGAATTTTTTCCACCATATTTCTAGAATCAATGGGGTTGGTACGGGTGAAACTGACTTTACATCCCAAGGATAATCCACTAAAAAAGATTAAGGTGGTAGGATTGTCCAAAATGGGAAAATATTGGGTGATACAATATATTGAGAAATAGAATATCCTTATATTTAAAACTAGAAGAAAACCACCTTATTTTTTCTATATGATGCTCCTATAACTGATCATAATGAAAAATTAGAACCCTTACTCCAATTCCATTTCTTTCTAAAAGTCACACCCTAGGTACCCTCTACCATGATAGAATAACCCATATGTCATAGCTTCTCATTTATGTATATCTTATACATAGACACTGTATCAACTACTACAAAAAAATTTGTAAATCAGATTGAAATTAGTATCGATAGATGTTCAAGATACAAACATATATCAACCCATTTAAAAAGGGTGTAGTTATTGGTGAAATATTTTAGAGATAGATGAACCAACTAGAAGAAAAAAGATTCAAACTCCCTCATAAAACTGTATATTTGGTTGAAATTCATAAACCACTAACCCTTATCTAGAATCAATTAATCATGAGAGAATTATTGATTCATTTCCTTCTTGAATGAGTTCTATGTGATTTCCCCATCCAATTTTTCTTCCCTGATGGAATCACACAACTACCTTTGAAGTTCATCAATGATATAAGTAGTAATGCCCACCCTAACACCCTCTAGTGTCTCAAAAATTAGAAAATACCCTTTATTATATCAATCTATTATTTGGGTTAATTTGGTTACTTTGAAATAGTATATTATTTGTGGATTGTTTCTTGTAAACTACAAATATTAATGCATATTCAGTTCTTCATTTTCACCACAATCATAACTCATAGACTAAAAATTTTAGACTACCATTTCCACTAATACTTTTTCAACTAAAGGGTTTTATCATATTAAATTCCCTATGGGTATATACCTCTGATTTTATAAGATCAATTTATAAGGAATTATCTATTAAACACTTTATAGAATACTTACTTACTGTTGGAATACATCTATGAATCAAAAAAAGTCTCCATAAATCTATATTAATGCACATAAATAGCAGTAATTAAAGATAATGTAAGACTTAATAAATGAAATTATAAGACATAAAAAACTAGTAGATCTGATAAAAATAATAGGTTAATTTAAGTAGTAACATTATAAAGATTATAAAAATGATTAAAAACCCATTAACACCATGGTAAATTGATGTTAGTTATGAAAGTATGCTAGATAGGCTCCCATACACATAGACAACCTAATTTCTAATGGACTAACTCTAGTCTAAAAATGACACACAAAAAGATAAACTTGTTTTTGATACCATTTTGTAACAAACAATCCTTGTCCCACCTAGAAAATTACCCATGTATTCTCACCAAAAATCTCTAAAATGTTATTGATCCCTACATGGTATCAACAAGAATGAAGTTATCAATACACATATCCTTGGAAAAAAATTCAATTATATAAAAACATAATATATCTCATATATAATAATAAATATATGAAAAATAAAAATACATCATGAATGAATATGTACATAACTATGTGACATAATTAATCTATGTCATAAGGATAAACCCTTAAAAAATAAAAACCAAAACCAAAATGAAGTATCCAAGGGGGAATCCATCAAAACCCTTCCAACCCACAATGAAAGAGACATAAAAAAGATAATTCATCAATATATATGTTTCCCTTACCTTTCCCTTTATCCAAAAACCCTATTCATTATACCCCAGAAGTATATAAAGGTTATAAGGAAAAGACCATGTAAAAAACCACCATGAATCTTAACGATCGTTAGTACTATGAACCCTTCAATTCAAATTTTAAAATGAAAAAAGTTTCATAGATCAATTTCATTGGAATTATTTCCTATAAAAGATAATTTGTTTTAATGTTTTACTATGTCGTATTAATATAATCAATGATTATGAAAATGTGAATTCATGGTATATCGATAGAAATTAAAAAATCCATTGAATCTCATTAGTTGTAAATTTGGGATTCAAATAATGAAACAACATTATCATGACTGAAAATAAAGACTGATGGGATTTACCATAACACCCTAGGTTTTAAGAGCCATTATTAGTGTTATTATCAGTATTATTAATTATGTGTGTATACATAATGAATGTTTCCCTTTTATTTTAAAAGGATTGAATCATGAAAAAAAATTGATACATAGAATATACGAACCATACAAAATAATCTTTCTTCATTTGTAAGTAGGGAAATTCATCAACAACACAAAAACAATATACTTCAAATCACAAATTGTTACACTCCATGAACTAATTAGAACTCTTAATATAAAGAATATCAAAAGGAAAAAATAGTTATAAATGATTAAAATTATCAAGAATATGTAATATTTTTTATCATCTTAAACCATGTTTATCACTAATATCCATACAAAATGTACGTTGAGGAGAGAACTAGGAAATGAAAAAGAATTATATAAAATATAAAATAATAATTGTTATTATAAATTTTGGGGTAATGGATGACTGATTTAGTAAATATATATAGGAATAAAATATGGTCATCACAATTATGGTCATTAAAAATGTGGCCATTCAAATTTTCAACTTTTCCAATATAACGTATAGGTATAATGAAATATTTTTTTGTAAACTGGTAAATTTTGGATAATATAACTCACAATGAAGTACAAATATGATATAAAAGTATTATAAAATTATATATATATACATTACTTATAAATTTTATTTTTATTATATTATATGATATATATAAAAATTTAAAATAACAATTTAATTTTCATTGGATTTGAAAAATTAAATTTTAGAATATAAATAATTAAATAATTCTATTTGTTAAAGTGCATTCAAGATAAATTTAATATTTATTTTTATTGATTATTTTAAATAATAATCGAATATTTTGACATACTATATTAAATTGAATCATTTTTAATATTATTTTATTTTAATTTATATAGTAACATCACCTAAATTATAAATTCATAATAAATTATATTTTTAACACATATTTCATAAAAACAACATTTTCCAGTATAATAATTTTAGTTAAAGTTTATTTTATTGAGAAATCTAAATAGATAAATTTTATAATGTTTAGTTTATAAAATAGAAATTTTTTTTATTTAATCATATCAATATTGGCCAAAGATATTTTTTGTTAAATTTTTCAAAACTAATTAATATTTAGTTGAATATTAATAATACCAAATTTTACAAAAAATTGTCGCATTTATAATATAATAATGACATGAATGTTTAAGAATATATTTTGAAATAAAAATATGTTTTCAATTGGAAATATTAATTATTTAATAATTATATATTGAATTCATAAAACTCATGTTTAAATTTTTTTAAAATCAAGTAGTATTTAACATTGAAATCAATTTTACTCTTATATAAACATTAGACAACCACAATTTTTGAAATTAAATATAAAAATTCATATTTACTATTTTATTTCAAATAATTTATTATTACATATGATTATAAAAAAAATTCAAGGAATAATGATTAATGTTATTGAGATTATTGGTAATTACTATGATAATGGTAAACATTTAAAAAAATTATTTTATTAATATCATATAATATTTTAAATTTTAAATAAAATCGATATAATTTAATTTATGAATCTAATTTTTTATATATATATATATATATATATATGTATATATACATTTAAACTAATTAAATTTGTATTCAACACTAAATAATATTAAATAAAACATAATGGTTAAAAGTCATTTTTCTACTAAAAATTATATATATATATATATATTATATAATAATTTAATGATGGATTTTATCAAATTTATATTGTGAATTATATTATTCTAAGACTATTTTTAGTTTAAAAATGCCAAAATTTAGTAATAATTCTTACCTAATATTTGATAAACAAAATATAAATCACTTTGTTAGAAATAAGTTACCTAGGTTCAAATAAAATTGTTAAAATGTAGAAACCTCCCATAAAAGACTTGAAACATGATTAAAATATAAATATAATGTATTTTTTAAGGACTTATCAGGAAATTATCTCCCCAAAATCCATTATTATGAATACATAGATCCATTGACCATATAATAGTGTAGTTTCATCATGGAAGGCTAAATGATATTCCAAAATGTTCACTTCTCTTCTAATAAAAAAGGGGATCAATTCGACCCCTCTATAATTACAATTACCATTATATTTTACATAGAAGATTTAAAAATAATAAATTTAATATAATATAACTTCTCATTTTTAACCCCATTTTCAATCAATATTACTTTAAAGGGTTCACTTCCACAGATATCTCTTATTGAAGATCGCATCACCAACGAAATTATTATATTCTTTGAAAATTATTCTCCATAATTATTATCTTAAAAATATATTATATCCATATCATTATATTGATATCAAGTATCATGAATATAATTATATTTTATTACATTTATTTAAAAACCATTATTTATTCCTTTCTATCTACTAATCAAATCTTAACAATCATTCTCCCGTTGTGTGGATGACTACTGCTACAAAGTGGAATATTATTTTATCATCAATAACATTCATGGATGATAAAAAGAAATTAATTTAAGAATAAATATTAAACCTAAAATATTATTTTTTTTAATGAAATTTCATATTACCATTTATATTCTCTCACTCTCATTCTTTGAGAAATGGAGACCATAATAATGCATGCATTGAAACTATCACCATCATAAGAAATGAGATCCATGTTCAATCACCACCCATCGTGGTTGGATTTATATATATATTATTTTATTTATTATATTAATATTAATTATATAAAATATATTTTTTAATCCACTTTCTACCATGGTAATCAAATACAAGAAGTTATGGAGAAAGTGACTGAACATCCTCATGTACACAACATCGTAATGAAAAATATATAATAAATAAATATCATTTGATTTTTAATGGAACTTGAAATCTTAAATATAGATGAAAAATTTTCAAAGATATATATATACATAATGAACCTAATTTAAAAATTAATGAAGTTAATTTCACGTTAAGAGATATTTCGAACATTTGTAAGAGTTTTCATCCGAATATCTCCTTGTTGAGACATGTTTTAATTTGATGCACCAAACTATTATTTCTATTGTCTATAATTACCATTAATTCATTTTGAAGTACTCTATAATTCAATTAATTTTATTTATAGAACTATTTAATTATGAATCCTTTAATAAATTTTTATGAAAAAATTACTTTTATCTTAAGGGTTCTATCTTCATCCCTCTCCTTTGAGACATCATTTAATATTATACACCAATATTCATTTTTATTGCATATCTAATTCAATTATAAATTATATTATAATATATTTTTATGAAAAATTTATGCCTAATTTCCATTCATTCTCTTCAATTATGAGGGATACAAATGAATTATCCCCTAAAATATAAGGGTATTTTAATGATCAATATTATTTATTGAGTTAATATGTTTCTCCTTCAGTTTTATCTTTTTATTTATATGTTATATATTATTTTTATTTTTTTGGACAAACATTGACTAGAATATTCCTTATCAGGGATGTCTAATCCTCCTTATAAATGAATCTACATTAATAATAAATCAAATCAATTTAAAATATGTATTTCCCACTTTCAATATAATTTTATATTTCAACCAATGTGCTCCTTTTTAATTGGAAAACTGTTCATGTTAACTTTATATTTACCTTATCAACTTTTCAAAATAAATTTATATTTTTTATGACATAGGAAATCCAATAATTATGTTTTAAATAATATTAATTGATCCTCTAGATGTCATTAAGTACTTTTTGGTTATATATTATCAATCATATTTCCATTTTATGTAGTATTCTATTAAAGAAACAATCTTTTCTAATAAAAATTATGCCCCTTAAATATATACCCAGTTAAATATCATTTTCAATTATGGGGTTATGCAATGTTTTATTTTCTATTTGAAATTCATTATTTTCTGTAAAATTGAATTAAGAGATCATTGTTGTTTCATGTCTCACATCAAGAATATAACAACACTTATATTTATTAGCCACTTAAACAAGATTTAAAAAATAAAAGTTCACTTAAGAAAACTTAGGGGATCAAGATGAATAGTTTATTGGGATATTAAGAACATTACATAACAACTTATAACATGAAATACACATTTTTATGGAAAACTTCATTTACATGGCCACACACATTCCTTCGCACTTAGAAATGCATGGGATAACCAAAGGACATTCATAAGAAAAGGGTGAGCTATAAATCGTAGTAAGGGAGTAAAAAAGGCATAACATGAAGAATATAGTACGTGTTAGGAAATAAGAATATCAATGTAGCACAAGAGAAATGTAAATATAATGGAATGATATAGCATGATTATAATAACATGTAAAGGTGGAAAGAACATTTAAAAATATATTAGCTTGAGACAAGACTCATTTTGCATGGATCATGAGTAAACCCACATTTCACTAGAATTATAATGAGTAAACCCTCATAATAATTGAGGTATCGTGATACTAATCTTTACCCAATGCATTAGAGAGCTATCAGGGAGAACCCTTCTTAATCATTTCATTTAAGGCATAATTGTTCCACATGGATCATACAATATAGAATCATTCAACATCATCATTTATTACATGTTAAATGAAAGTGGAATAAATTCATGAAAAAATATAATCAATAAGTATATGTGCATAATGGTGAATACCATTGACCGAGAAATGAGCATGATATTCACTACAAAATGACTTTGGTTTGGAAAATGGAGATACAATTTCTGCAACATAACGACATGAAATAAGATTTAATATTAATGGTTGATCAGAGAAAAAGGGGTATCTCATCATATGTAAATAAAATTGTAATTAAGGGGGTCACATATATACATTTTTCAATATTTGTAATTGAATTTATATTCATAATATAAAAGAAATGCTTAAATGTAAATGAGGGGAGTGGAATCCATTACAGAAATTTGACATAGTTACAGGTGTACATTGGAAGAATTAATGAGAGATAAAGGGATTTTCTATCATACAAACATAATTATAGAAGTATGGGTGAGGTGAAAATCATACCCCAACATTTTTAATTGAAAAAAGGTATAAAAACATAATGAAATTTGGAAAAAAATAAGAAAGGAAGAAATCCCTTACATAGTAGTGTGATCCCAATGGATTGGGAGAGGCTTCTTGGGATATTATGAAAAAATTTATTGATTATAGAGAGAGGTGGAAAGATTTTGGTCTACATAAAAGGTTTTTTTAGTGAATAGGAAGTGGGAGCTTTGGTGGGTTTATATAATAAAAGAATTGTAATTGTTTATTATTTTGTTTTTGGACACTACACATTCAAATAATCAAAACCACAAACCATCCCATGGTTTTTTCCCATGTATTTTTATAAAGGGGAGTGGAAAACATTATATTATAAGTCCAATGGCAGAAAATATTAAAATATTAGGCTTTCTTATACGGAGGTGAGTCACACTCTCAAGGAAATCAATTTAAAAAGTTAAAATGTTTTATATGTCTTGGAGGGCCCACTAAGGCACCATAAACATAATAAAAAAAATCAAAAATCGCATTATTTTAAATATAAAACATATATTAGAAGAACATATCATTTATAGTATTTTATTATGTCACTATTAGGTCATTATGATGTCATAAAACACATTATATATTTAAACAATATTTAATTTTTACCAAAAAAATTGACTATCATAGAAAATTAAGAAAAATTAACACATTGATAATTTCAAAATCCTGATTCCAAAAATAATATTAATTTTATCTAAATAATTTTCTATTTATGTTAATGTTTACATTTAAAATTTAAACTAACATTTATGGGTTTTGACAAAAATGACTTTCAAAACTTATTATAATTTACAATTGTATTCATAAAAATCACACGATCATTTATATTTAATAAAATGTAATTAAGTAATAAAATTTTATTAAAATATTATTTAATTCATAAATTCATTAATTCATAAAAATAGATTTCTAAATCATATATTAACTAAAAATACTATTTGTGTTTTAAAAACTATTTGCAAAGTAACAATAATAAAATGAATGTATATTATTTATTCTATAAAAAAATAATGAAAATAATCATAGTGATAGAGTCTTGTTAATTAACCACATATTACCTAATGGTAAGGTGTGTGATCGTGACAGACTCTTGGGGTGGCTCAGATGATATCACTCGGGTGGTAATCTCTATCAACATCCTTTTCTCCCATAGGTGGATCCGTTCAAGCTTAACATGTTGAATATCATCTTGGTCTTGGTCATGAGAGAATCCCAGTGATTCCACCTCCTTCCTAAGCTCTGAAAAATGGGCTTTGCATGGATAAATTCTATAGGATGATGCCATGGGTTCCATTTTCTGATTAAATTGGATTTGCTGAAGGCCGTTATTTATAATTATCAATTGATAATTGTTCAATGACTATATTTGAAATGGTAAATATTATTAATGGTATTTTTAGATCCAAAATTATAAAACCAAGGATGTGCATATGTTATATAACAATTTTACATAATAAGTCATTTAATTAGAACAAAAATAATTTTCATTAATATATTTTTGGGTCATTACAATTTTCCCCCCATATGAAATTTCACCCTTGAAATTTCCTTTTCCCAATAAAAAAAGAGATGTGGGAAACTCTAATTCATCACTTCCTCTTATTCCCACATTAACTATTCAAATATGTGGGTTTTCCATAACACATTTATGAGGGGAATTTTATTACTTCGTATAACTTATTCCCTACGATCTAAGATATTCACCAACTTCTCTTCAAAAGAGTGATCATTCTAGAATGGTACCACCTTTGAATTGAGTACATGATATGGGTCAAGTATATACTTCCTCAAGAGTGATACATGTAATAAATCATGTGCATGAGATAGGTTTAGTTGGAGTGCTATTCGATAGGCCACAACTCCAATGCAATCAAGGATCTCAAAAGGGAATATATACCTTGGAATAAGAATTACCTTCTTCCCAAATCTCATAACTCTCTTCAATGGTGATAGGTGGAGGAATATCATGTCTTTGACATCAAACTCTAGGTTCTGTTGATGACTATCAGCATAACTCTTTTGTTGACTCTGAGTTGCTTTAATTTGATGTTGAATGGTCTTAACCTTCTCCACCATTTCTTCGACCACTACTGGACTAGGATTTTTGCTCCCCAAATTCATCCCAAAAATGCCAGTGTTCCACACCTCTTCCCATAATGGGATTCATAAGGATCCATTTTGATGCTTGAGATGAATATGTTTCTATAAAATAACTACACTAGTGGAAGATGTTGATCCCATACCACTTTTAAGTCCATTGAGAATTCTCTAAACATGTCCTCATGTTTTTGGATATTCCACTCTGATTGGCCATCAGTTTGAGGATGATAAAACATACTGAGGTTCAGATCAGTATTCGGAGAATATTGAAGACTCTTCCTGAACATAGGGGTGAATCTTGGATCTCGACCATATTTAATAGATAGTGGTATTTAATGCATACTTACCAATTCTATGATATATATTTGTGCCAGTTGATCCAATGAGAAAATCTCTCGAATTGTAATGAAGTGTGCAGTCTTTGTAAGATGATCCACCACAACCTATATTGCATTGTTTCCCTTGGATGTCTTTGGAAGTCTGGTGACAAAGTCCATGGTGATGTTCTCCCATTTCCATGCTGGTATGGGTAGTGGTTCCATCAACCCCTTATACTTATGCCTCTTAGCCATCACTTGCTGGCATACCAGACACTTTGATTCATACACAAAGATATCCTTCTTCATGTTATCCCACCATTAATGATCTCATAGATCTTGATTTATCATTTTGTATCTTGGGTGATTTTTGAAATTTGAACTATGTTCATCATCCAAAAGTTCTTTCTTTAACTCCGTATTTTAGGGAACACATAGTGTTGACCCAAATTTCACTATTCCTTTTTCATTAAAACTGAACTCTGAGGAATCCCCTTTTATGATATTTTCCACTTTCAACTGAATTCCTACATCATCCTTTTGAGCATTGTTTATCCTTTCCAAAAGAGAATTTTGAGCAATCATTTGATAATGTATTGATGTTTTCCTCTTCTATAATATTACCATGTCCATATTCATTAAATATATGAATATTTGATCCTTTTCAATTTTAATTCACGATAGAATCGATGGGTCCTTTCTACATAGGACATCTGTCACATTTTTCTCTTTCCAATGTTGGTAATGGATTTATCTATCATAGTATTTGATGAGATCTAACCATTTTCATTGGAGCATGTTCAACTCTTTATATGTGAATATATACTTGAGGATTTTGTGATCTGTTTATATTTAACACTTCTCCCCAAATAGGTAATGTCACCAAAATTTGAAAGCGAATATTACTGCAACCAACACTAGATCATGTATTAGAGAGTTTTGTCCATGAAATTTAAATTTCCTTGATGCATAGGTAATGAATTTTCCATTTTTCATCAACACACATCCCAGGCCATTCTTCGAAGAATCACTAAACACCACACAATGTTATCCTCTTGTGGGTAGTGTGAGAAAAGGTGCAGTGAAATCCCTCATTTTTAACTCCATGAATCTATATTTGCAATCATCACTCAAAGAAAACTTAACTCCCTTCTGAGTTATCTTAGTAAGAGGGTTGGAAAACCATGATAAATTTCTAATAAATCGATTATAATATCCTACTAACCACAGGATGCTACGAATATCAATTACCGAGGATGGGCTTAGCTATCCTTCAATTGCATATGTCTTGGAGGGATCCATAGATATCTAATTTCTTGTGATGATATGACCCATGAATGAGACCTCATAAAACTAGAACTCAAAATATCTCTACACTTCATAGATCATATCCTTTAGCAAGTTCTCTAGTAATTAAAGCTCTTAGATTCTCCTCATGATCCTCCATGGTTTTGGAGTATATTATAATATCACCTATAAAGACTACCACAAAATTTGTCAAGGTAGTATCTAAAGACTCAATTAATCATGTCCAAGAACATTTATATAGAATAGGTGATTTCAAAAAGCATTACAATGAATTCACAATGCCCATACATTGTATGAAAAAGTATTCTTGGGGATATCCTCCTTCTTCACCCCCACTTGGTAATATCCCCACCGCAAATACACCTTGGAGAAGTATTGTGATCCGTGTAGCTGATCGAATTAGTCATCAATTCGTGGTAGAGGATACTTTTTCATTATCATTATTTTGTTGATCTCATTATAATCAATGAAAAGGATTATTGACCCATCATTTATCGTGATGAATAAGACTCATGAACCCAAGGGTGAATCACATGGGTGTATAAAACCATTATCCAGATTCTCCTGTAGTTGGGTCTTTATCTACATGAGCTCCACAAAAGCCATTATATATAGAGTCTAAGATATTGGAAACACCCTAGGTATTAGATTTATTAATAATTCAATGTATCTTATAGGAGGAAGCCCAGGAAATTCCTCCAGAAACACTTCAGGGAATTTCCACACAATAGGAATATCTACAAGGATGGATACTTCCTTAGACACAATCATCTGAGAAAGATACCTGTGCACATAGGGCAGTAATATCCATTCTATAGATGATGGTGCTAAAGAAGATTCATCATATTCCATACAGTTGTACGAAATTGTGTGTTGATTTCCCAATGGATATAAAATTCCCTCTCATGGAAATTTTTGTTTGCTTTATATAAGGAAAGATAATCCTTGCAAAGAATTGAATCCAATTACAATAGAGGGAGTATGAAGAGGTTTGTTGGGAAGATAAATCCACAAATTATGATAGGGGAGGTGTTATATTCATGGGATGCATTGATTTCCCCATTTTTCTTTCTCCCTGAAATTTTTACTTCCACAATTTGTGGTGGTGTTTGGATCGTTCTACTAAACTTTCATGATATAAAATAATGTGTGGAACCAAAATCCAAAAGTATGTTTTCAATTTTTGAATGAATAACTAGCGTACCTTCAACCACTTCATTATAGGGGTTCAATTCATAGATATTGATGGAGAAATATCACGCTTTTTTCCATTGAGGTTTTGGGTTGCCTCTGAAAAACCTTGGCATAAGGAACTTGTTTTCAAAGTGAACTGGTTCATTCAGTTGAAGCAATGAACAACATGTTGAAGGTCAAACGGAGTGTTACTCTACTCTGTCGTAGCCGTGAGTTTTTCTTGTCTGAAATTAATGGTCTGGTTCCCTTTTCTTCCACACATAAAGAATTTCCTTATCCCCTTGAGGCAATTTTTGGGGTGCTTTATTCCCCACCTTTAGAAAGTGAGGTGCTGGAATTTCTTAGCACCAATGAATTTATCCATCGGACCACCAGATTTAAAGTGCACCTTACACTTCTTATCCTTATGATACCCCAAATATTCACTGATCTCTATTTCATCTTTGGGGGCACATCAGTCATAGCTCTCAATGTTATGGATCTCCAGGGATTTCCATAAGCTAGATTTTAGCGCACCAAAGAATATATCAACATTGAAATCGACGGTAATGAAAAATCATGAGGCATATCATACAATCCTTTTGACATTTTTCCTCATACTCTCAGATTGATTTGACATCATTTTTCTTGAGGTAATGGAACTACATTTCCATCTTATGTCAGAGTATGTAAGGAAAATATTTATCGAAAAACATTTTTCAGAAATCCTTCCATTCCAATGCCTCGATCTCCTCTACAGGCTTCATATTTTCGATTAATGTACACCATTGATTAGCATCTCCCTCAATCAGATAAGCATCCAAAAGAACCTTCTATTTTTTGAAACATTGAAATATAGAGGATATATTTTCAATAGAGTTGATCCATTGTTCGGAAATTAAGGGATCAGATGATCCATTAAAAGTAATAGGCATTTGTCTCTTGTAGCTCTCAATTGCAACATGTTCTTTCGTTGGGGGGGGGGGGTTAAAATTCCTCTTGACCCATGTTTCTATTAAAAATATGAGTTAAATGAGAGATTATCATGACAATGTTTGTGATTCACACTCTGATTGGACTTGGAATCTAATTAGAACAATCATCATAATGACCTTTACATAGGTTGTTAGCCCGAGTCCTCCTCTTAATGACCATTGGAGGGAATAAAAAGAATGTTAGGGGTAACAGATACAGGGTAATGCAAAGACTAAAATTGATGACTTATAAATTACTTTTTTCCCTAAACATATGAATTTATATGCTTCAATTTATGTTATCCATGGTCTACTTCTAACATATATTATTAAGAGAATTTTTTATTCCCTTAATAATGGTTCATACTAAACTTATGAATTTACCAATGCATATCTCCTAGGAGTGTCGTAATCAAGAATGAAACAAGGGTCATTGTCATGCACCTATTCCCATTCGAGTCTAGCTCAAAGCGCTGTTTTTGGGTTTTACCCCTACATACATCTGTTCTAGAGCTGCCTCTACCTGCTCATATCTAGAAGTTGTTGTATTTTCTTGATAAACCACTTAATCAATTCTCCCCAAAATTTAGGGATGTTTTTATTATACAAAGACTTATCACTAAGGATTTCACTAGGGTATTCTAATCATAATCCAAAAAATAACTAAACCAAAACTATGATACCAACTATAACAACAATTTTCATTATTATATACTTAAACATGATTTATTACATAAAATTTCACTTATGACAACTTTGAGTAGGAAATTAGAAATATTACATAACAACTTAGAACCTGAAATACACATCTTTATTGAAAACATCTATTACATGACCACACACATTCCTTCATACTTAACAATCCTTGGGAGAAATTGAGGACATGCATAAGAAAAGGGTGATCTATAAAACCTAGTATGGGAGTATACAAGGAATAACATGAATAGAATAGTACGTGTTAGGAAATTGGCATATAAATGGAGCACAATAGAAACATGGACATAAAGGCATGATATTGCATGATTATCATAACATAGAAATGCGGAGGCAACATTTAACATGATATCAGCTTGATCCAAGGATCATTGTACATGTAGAATAAGTATACCCTCATTGAACATGAATTAGCATGAGTAAACTCTCATTTAATTTGACGTATCATGATACAAATATTTACCCAACACATTGGAGTGCTATCAGGGAGAACTCTTCTAAATCATTTCATTTCATGCATAATTTTTCCACATGGATCATACAACATGGAATAATTCAACATTATCATATATTCCACAGTAAATGAATGTGGAATAAATAAATTAATCTCTACAATAAATAAGTTAACATGTATAAATGTGACTACACTTGACAATGAAATGAGAATGTTATTCACTACATAATGAATTTGGCTTGGAAAATCGTGGTACAATTTCATCATCACAACTACATGACAGAAGAGTTCATAAAAATGGTTGATTGGAGAAAAGGGGTATAAAATAATATTTACAGGAAATTGACATTAATGGGGTCATATAGATAAATGTCCCAACATATGTAATATAATTTAGATGAATAATATAAAATAAGTGCTTGAATGTAAATGAGGGGAGAGAAATCCCTTATATAATTTCGGCATAGTAATGGGTGTACAAGATAGGAATTTTTGACATAGATAAGGGAATATCATCATTTAACAGTAAGTATGTTAGTATGGGGAGGTGATAAATAATTCCACAATATTTTCAATTGAAAACAAAAAGGTATAACAACAAAATGAAATTTGGAAAAAATTGAGAAAGGAATAAATCCCTAACATGAAAGTGTGATCCAAAAGGCTTAAGAGAGGCTTCTGGGGATCTTGGGTAACCTTGGGAGGATTATAGAGAGTGGAGGTAAGATTTTGGTCGAGATCCAAGGGTTTTTAATGAAGAGGATGTTGGATCATGGGAGAGTTTATATAGGAAAATAGAGGGAATTATTTATTATTTAGGTTTGGACACTACACATTAAACTAATCCAAACCACAAACCATATCATAGTTTTTTCCTAGGGTTTTTGCCAAATGGTAGTGGAAAAAATTATTTTATATGTTCAGTGGCCAAACATATTAATATATTTTACATGGTTATGTGGAGGTGAGCTACACTCTCAAAGAAATCAATTTAAAAAGTTAAAATGTTTCATAAGTCTTGTAGGGTCACTAATTCACCATAAAATTAATCAAAAAATTCTATTATAAAATTATTTTAAAGATAAAACATATATTAGCCGAAAATATAATTTATAGTATTTTACTACATCACTATTGGGTCATTATGAAGTCATAAAACACATTATATATTAAAATGATATTTATTTTTTATTAAAAAAATTCGACTGGATTAGGAAATTATAAAATATTTACTGTTTGATAATTTGAAAATCCTGATTCCATAAATCATATTAATTTTATCAAAATAAAATTAAAAATATGTGAATTTTTACATTTAAATTTTAAAACTAACATTTTTCCAAAATTCAAGTGTTTTGACAAAAACGGATTTCAAACCTTAATAAAAATTACAATTATATTCCTAAAAAGTACATGACCATTTATATTTATTAAAAAGTAAATCTGTAAAAATATTTTATTAAAATATTATTTAAATCATAAATCCATTAATTCATCAAAATATATTTCTTAATTTAATATTAACTAAAAATTCTATTTGTACGTTAAAAACTATTTACAAAGTAACAATAATAAAATGAATGTAAATTATAAATTATAAAAAAAATTATGAAAATAATAATAGTGATAGATTATTGTCATATAACACCATATAACACATGAATATGACCTAAGGGTAAGGTGTGTGATGGTGAAAGACTCTTGCGGTGGCATAGATTACATCACTCGGGTGGTAATCTCTATCCACTTTCACTTCTACCGAAGGTGGATCCGTTCATGCTAATCGTGTTGAATCTTGGCATAGGCAAGGTCAAGAGCGGATACTAGTGAATTCAACAACTTTTGGAGATCTGGAAAATGGGATTCGTATAGAGAAATTCTACTGGATGAGGTCTTCGCTTCATTCGTCTAAGTAAGTTTCATCTGTTAAAGTCCTATATTTATAATAATAAATTGATCACAGTTCACTGACTATATTAGCAAAGATAATAATTTTTAATGGTATTTTGAAGTCCAAAAACATAAAACCACAGAAGTGAATATGTTATGTAACCATTTTATATATTAATACCTTTAATTAGATCCAAAAGAATTTTCATTAACAAAAGTTATGGTTTTTACAAATAATCACCCCCAAATTTTTTTTAAAACAATTAATAGCTTCTAAAAACAATAAATATTTTATGGAGAACCCTATTAGTAAAATTCTGGTTTTATGGAAAACAATAGTTGTTTTCCTTTAGAATAATTATTTTTTACTTATTTCCTAATGCTCCCCCAAATAATTTCATTTTTATTCATTATTATCTTGGATCCTTCACATTAATTTTATACATTGTATATTCAGGTTCAAGACTAATACTAATTATTTAGATATGAAAATTCAAATTATTTAATTCCCTTTTATCTTGTAAATCCACAAGATTTAGCCTTTGGTTATTCATTGAATCAGAATTTTGTAACCCACTCTTTTCTTCTTTGATTGATCATGCTAATGATTTATGTATAGTCTATATTCCTCATTTGGAATGAAAATATATGATTTTAATTTAAGAAATGGGTGGGTCTAAAATTATATATCCCTCCAATTCATTAGTTAGATCATTATATAACATGATATCTTAAGTATGGAATTATGGGTTGAACGTAAATCCAACATTTGTGTTTTTCCACTTTATGATGGTGGTCTTGGGACTGTCCCTTGACTTATTTTTTTGATATAATTTTTTTTATTGTTTCTATATTTTTAGGATTAAAAGATCACATGATATAATTTCCTAAAACCATGTTTTAAAATTTATAATCACTCTCTTTATGATATTGTTATGTGACATACCCGACTCAATCATAATTAACTGAAAGAAGATGAACACATGGCCTCAAGTGAACATCCCCTCAAGTGAACATCCCCATATTCTAGAGACCCCTGACTAGTAGTAATAGTTAATGATTGTATAGTAAAGAGACTATACCCTCTTTATTAGTGTGTATCACTAAAGATATATAAATGTAAAATAATATAGTAATATAATAATTAACATCATATATAATTAACCATAGTGTAAATAAATCATTTTAGAAAAAATACATGAAGAAAAATATCTGGTGTAATTTACAAAAGGAAATTTCATGAGGCTATTAAAAAATGGAAGATACCAGGTTAATTATAATATATATTACATAAATTTAAAAACAAAAAAACCATAGAACAATATACCACATAATTTATAGAACATGCTCGATCCACTTCTCCAATAATCCATCCAAGCAAAAACATTAAATAATCTATAAATGGTAACTTTGGTTTACCCTACCTGGATCCATGTTGTTTTTCTATGTATCAATCAGTGGAATGAACAAGGTGTCTGGAAAACTGTGTAAGCTAACAATACTGACGTATTGTACTCTCCAATGTATCAATATAAAATGAGTAGTGTGTTGGTATTACTACAATGAAATAAAATAAATATATCATGTTAGTAGTGATTCCTCATGGAATAATCATTTGATTCTATCTTGTTCATACTGATTTTGAAATGAATCTTACCATTTTACATTTAAAAATTATATATATATATATATAATGAGGCTTTCAACAAAGTAATTTGTACCTTGTGATGTTCACATATGGTTTAATAATTTCTATATCATTTAAGATTCATAATATGGTTAAGTCCACAAGGGTGTACCCATGATAGTTTTCATAAGGGAAAAGTTATACCTGAGCCCTGTGATCATGTCATAGGTATCCATGGTGAAATAAATGAATGGATCCCAATAAATAACTCAAGGTTGTCCATAACATCATTCCTAATATAAGGATCACCATATATGGAATTAAATTTAAATTATTAAAACTATAGGTGAATGCTCGGTGGTAAGATGAGGCATTCCAAATTTTATAAAAAAATTCTGAATCAAATTGTGGTCTTTCACTTGGAAGAAACATCAATGAATTATATGGTGTCCCATGATCCTATCCATGGATATACATAATTGTATTTCAAGTATTAGTTAGGGAATGAAATACCATTAACATAATTCCAAACCTATGACCATAATAAAGAATGATATAATAACTAATCAGGTTTCCTTAATCATAATTATATTTGTAATCATACGTCATAATTAAACATGGGATAATATACATGGTCATTCCATCCATATTTAATTTAAAAAAAATAAACTTTTCAATTATAAAGGAAATTCCATACACACTTTAGTAAGTGGTATATGTACATATCCGAGGTATATGAAACTAGAAAGATATTATAAAATTACATTCAATTAAACTAATCCTTTCAATTATCATGGAATCATTAACACACATGGAAACACTGTATATTAACTCAGAATGGAATAAAATTTTATTCAATTAAAGAGACACACACAATGTGGCTGTTCATATTGAGATATAAAAACTTTGACATTACAAACATGGTGGTAAGGGAAACCAAATCAATGTCTTGTAAATTTATTAATTAAATTTAGAATTCAAAAACTATTACCTATAAATTTGTTTGCATGGAATGACTAATAATCATATAGTTATCTAGTCATTGAGGGAAAATATCTAGACCATATACCGTATACTGGTAAAAACCTCCTCATCTAGTATTTTCCAAAAACCTATGATTGAAAGAGATAAACCAAAAAAGTATACAATTTTTTTGAAAATATAGAACATTTTTTATAATGGAAATAGTATCTTATATGGTGAGGTAAATAAAGAAAATATAAGTGGAATCTTATTCATACAATTAACTATCCTACATGAAAAATGGTGGTTGATTCAGATCATGGATGGAAGAGATCTCCACAAACATATCCTGAGGGGGAATGAGTGATTCTTACAAGAAGGCGTTTAGTGTTTGGGGATGGAGAAGAGGGTTAATTTGTTAAAGTAAGGACTAATAAAGATTAAATTCACTAATTTTTTAATGGGTGTGCTATTTGGATGCATGGTTGGTCAAACCATTCATAGACCATGCACAACAACTTCCTTTGGTGCCACCCCTACATGTCTTGGTTCATGGTTGCAACACTATGCATAAATTGTTCATGCTAAATGTCCAAAAACTCTACCCCTTTATATAGTTTGAATAAATGTCAAAGAAAATGTGTTCTAACTATGGTCAACATATTTATAATTTAATACAGGTTTTATATGTCCACGTGTCCTCCCTCGCATGGTCAGACATACAATGATCCTTCTTTAAAAGGCCACACAATTACTATTAACCATACACTAATCATTCACATCGGCCTGTTTCCAAAAAATCCAAATCTACCGGCTTTGAAAAATACCTGAATTCTCCTGAACCCTTCCTTGGAACCTTTAATGAAATTTTAAGAATATAGTAAGAGGCTTAAACTAAAATGACAGTCATCTGTATGTTAAGAAAAATCACGATCTTATGCCCTCTTCTACTTCAAACACCACATCCATGATTTTCCTTGATAGTGGTTAGTAATCATATAATAATAATTATTTCAATTGAGAAAGATAATCATCATCTCACTCCTAGGTTTCATAATGTACATGTTCATGACTCTATAACACCTATACTAGTGGAACCATCCAGCCTTTGAGATCTTTCCTGTTATAAACATCGAAACATATAGGATACTCTTGTAAATAATCCTAAACATCCAACTCATCCTCATCAAGTTAAAGTACATGTGATGAGTCTGAATGATCGATGTTATGTTATGAAACATGAAAGATGTCATGCATGGTCCATCACATTTATTGTAATAGTAATGGACAATCTACCAGCCCAAAAAATCTACATTATTGGTTTCCTTTCTTCCAAATACATCAATTACTTAATCATGGAGAAACACATACGAATACTAGGTCCCTGACCTCAAACACTTGAGGTCATTGATAATAATTTTTATTAGACTTATTCCATTATTGAGAAGTATCCATACACTGCTGAATCAGCTATAACCACATGGATGTCCCCCAAATAATATGTGGACTTCATTGGGGTTTATCCCCTACATTTTATCAGTATAGAGGTGATAAGAATGTACTATCGTATAGGGCCTCATAAGGAACCATATATATGGTAACTTGTAAGATATTATTATAAGAAAACATATAAAGAGTTAAATGTTTCTCCCACAACCTAGAAAATCAAGGACACATTCCATAAACATATCCTATAAAACTAATATAGTATAATAAATATAATACTAGTCTGATGGTGATAGGATTTTTATAGAAGCACATGTAGACCATGGTCCTTCTACAACCCATTATTGAACACAAATTTAAAATGGGATCCATATCTATTATGATGGTATGCAGTATTTTATGATGTAATATTATATTTCAAACATATATCCTTCTAAGACTATCTACCAAAAAATTTCTAAAATAAGAAAAAGATGGGTGAAATTTTTTAATCAATCAAATATTACACATCGCATCACCACAAAAAGGAGATTTCAATAAACCCCTCAAAAAATAAATAGTGAAATTACTCTATTCCACTCATGAATGGGTAATGGATTTAAATCATCAAAGGTCACTGATGTTCCACCACCACCTTCTTACAAGTGGAACGTCATGTAATGAAAATAGATATCTCGTTTTTCATCCACAGCTACCAATACTTGTAGTGTAAGTAATAGTACATCTCTGTAATTCTGGGATTTATATCCCATCTAGAGGCATGAAATTCTCACATATAATCCTCTCAATATTTTTTAGGAACCAAAACAGATACATGAATACATAAGACCACATACACATCAATGATCTATCTAGGTGGAAGGTCCTCACATAAAATATATTCCCTTAAGAAGAAACCATCAAGATCTGAAAGTTGTGTCATCATAACTTAGTCCAGAACTAAATAATTCACTACTAAATTCATCAGAACAAGATTTATATGAAACTATTAGGTATAGAGATGCATCCTCTAAAATATTTCCACCAACACACATTCACTACTACCCTCTAGAACTATATGTGTCTTAGATTCCCCTCTCAAATAATTGTCTAATGCATTTCCTTTCTATGTAATATAAGAATGCATAAACATGATAGAATAATTGTATTCAACAAATATTCCTAGTATAAGATTTAATTTAAACAATTTAAATATAAATATGGTTCTTTTGAGGTCCATGTATACAGTGAACCATTGTCTAAATATATAATATATCCAGCACCAAAAAGAATATACCAATGAATCTTGATCAAGATCATATGTTGGGTAATTACACCCAAGAGGCCTCAAATGGATAGACACATACACTATGTCTTGGTCCAATTTCATAAAAAAGATCCCTTCGGGAAACTTGATTCATATCCACAAATAGTATAGACTATACAAGCCTCATATTGAATCAATATTGGTGCTAAGGTAAAACTTCATTTCACATCCTAAAAGGATTTCTCCCTAACATCCGAATAATTATAATTTTCACCATTCTATGTGAAGCCCATAAGCGGTGTTTCAAGGATAGATAAATCTGAGATAAAATAACTATAATATCTTTCTATCCCAAATAAACACTAAATATGAAAGGCATTATTGGGATACACCCATTAAACTATGTATCTAGACATGTATTTATCCACAGGTATCCCTAATTTTAATATAATGTGATCCACAAAGTGAACATTATCAATCCAGAAATGGAATTATTTGAGGTTGGAATATAACTGTTTATATTGTTTTTTGTTCAATTAGATTCCAATGATTGAATAATTATTGTGTGGAGTATTATAATACAATATAATATCATCTATTAATCCTATCTCATGGGAGGCCTTGTACGGGTTGAAATCCAGATTCATTGTTAGAGCCCAGTCCATCCCATAACCATTATATTGGTCACTTTGGGATTAACCCCCACAGGTTTTCTTTCCATGGACTCTTTACCTCATGTATCCACTAGGAAAAGGCAACATGATGGTTGATGTATCCACAACACCATAAAAATGGGTTCATCATTTTACCCCTCCTTCAATATGGTATTTCTCTACCCCACCAGAAAGGCCTATATTCCTTGCTCGCACATCAAATAGACCCTGGCTTTGATACCACTTGTAACATCCCAGTCCAGTCGTAGATCATTATATTGTCCAATTTGGGCCTAACTCTCATGGTTTTTCTTTCCCTAAGAACTAGTCCTTAGGTGTCCCTATGAAAAGGCCTCAGGATGGTATTGACATCCACACCAACTTTTTAAGGGCTGCTTCATGCTCCTCATCCGTTGATATGGAATTTTTATATTAACTTTGTATCATCCTTTCCTGGGTTCCACACAACGGTGCCTTGAGCCGATTGGTCACATGACCTCTAGCATGCATCCCCATATTCTAGAGGCTTCCAAATATTAGAAAGGGTGGGATATGTCACTCATGGAGTGAGTATACCCAATTTTATCGAACTAATACATGAGATTAAATAATAAAAAATATCAAAGGAATATATATATATATATAACCATAAACAATACTAATATCTCATGATAAGAAATATAGAAAAATAGATTTTCCAACTAATGTAGAAAACATGCCACACTAATGTATATGTCATTTGTGTAAAATGAAAAATGAAAATAAAGACATAGAATACTCCCAAGTTGGTATCAAACAATGTTTGGTTCCCTGGTCCAGGCTTCATCCCAACTCATCCATCTAGCACCAGAACTTTTCTATTTACCTATCCTATTAAAATAAAGTCCATTCAAGTATTGACCAAAATGCCCATGTAGGGCATGATTACATCTTAGTAGGCCACCAACAATGATTTCAAAATCAATATCAAGTCAAAAACGGTGTATGTAGTTGTATAAATAAATAAGTACAATAATTAAGTAAAAAAATATCACAATATCATTTATTCTCCTCTTAACCACATTAACTACCATGTTCCAGAGGATACCCGTGCCTCAATATCTTCTTCAACTCTTACCAGTGTCCGATGATTTCCAGGTGATATGGTATCTCAATACCTACTTTGGCTCATGCTAAAGAACAAATTATATCTAGGTAATATCATATATCTAAACCTACTTCATCACAGGATGAATCCTAATGTATTCCCAAGGGATGTAAGTTCTTATAATTCCATTATTTCCATTCCTTAATTCATACATGAATTCCCATGTTACCATTCATTTTAAACACAATAGAATGAGCATGTTTACATTATTTTATTCATAGTTGGATTCCCATGTTACCATTCATTAAACACACAATCGAATGACCATGTTCACATTCTTCAATTCATACTTGAATGACCGTGTTACCATTCATATTGCACATAGTAGAAATACTATGATCCCATTATTTAATTAACACATGAATGACCATGTTACAATTCACATATCACAAATTAGAAAGAGCATGTTCCCTTTCTTTAATTCACACATGAATGACCATGATTTCATTCACCAACACATAAATAATTCAGCAAATAATTATCCACATAAATTTCATTCATAAATTAACCATTAGTTAAACTCTACAATTCCATTGGTTAATCTAAAAATTAACTAACCATATAAATAAAAATAATTAATTAAACAATTAATTAATATCTCCAATTTCATTACGAATTCAACAATTATTTTGTCACTTATTTCCCTTAATTAATACCCTAATTAAATATGTATTTCCACCCCATTAATTAATTTAACAATTAATTAATCAATACTCACAACTAAAAATCCAATAATTAAATTTCATAATTAATTATCTCATTCACAATCTCAATTCATCATAATTAATTCCAAAATTTATTATATCTCTCTATGATATAAATATCACATAATTAATACCACAATTAATTATCTCAATTCCTGACATCAAAATCACATAATTAGTTCCACAATTAATTATATAAATCACAATACCAAAATTTAATAATTAGTCCCTAATTAATTATCCAATTCTACTAACCCTAAATCACACCTTTAATTCTTAAATTAATTATCTATTTAAAAAATACTTAAATTAATAAAATATCCACATTGATTAACTCATGTTAGGAATTCTAATTGATATAGAACACTATAAATTATAAAAATTTAATGAAAATATAAAAATCAATACTATGGGAATTGAATATTAAACCACCTACCTCAAATCATCACAAAATAAGTGCCCAATAGAAATGAACAAAAAATGAGAAGCACAATGATGTAGAACAAGATATGAATCTTAAAACCATAAATCCAGATTAATCTAATAAATATATTAAAAATATAGATCTAGATATAACTTCATAGATCTAGATCTTACCATATAGATTTATATCTCAAAAAATAGGGGATTACATAGATGAATGAAAGAGATAAGTATGGGAGAAGAATGAGAGAAGACCCGGGATATGATTCCATTAACGGGATAGGAGATAACATTCAATCTTGGATTTATTTCATGAATAGTGCAGGTTTAGAGGGAATATAATTCGTTCAGAGAGATCAAAAAACATGAATGCCCTCTTAGGGTAAAATTGGGGTAAAAATAAAAGAGTTTTTGGGGCTCTGAAGATTTTAAAAATTAAAATGGGTGACATTTGAAATAGAGCATTGTTTTTGGGGTAGGGTCATATAGTTTTACCTAAACATGTTCCCAAGTTGTGCACCAATTATTTTCGAGGTGAATGATTAAACCTAATAGGGTGCACAATTATTCAAAACATGTGCCAAACAGTTGAATCCTCTCTATATGGGGTCACACTATTCATTGGGTTGGGGTGTATGATTAGGGAAAATCGTGCACCAACCATGTAATACCCTGTAATTTCTATTTTTTAAAAACATTCACAAAAAACACCCAAAGTAATAACCTAAAAAAAGAACTCAAATAAGGAAAAAAGTGTACCTAAATTCATGCCTCAGTAAACTCAAAAAATGGAAAGGATCTTAAAATATCCCCACCTTATAACAGCTCATCCTCAAGATTCACTCCTAAGATTCCCTAAGATTCTACGCCTAAAAATATTGGGCCCCCAAGACTTCATATATGCTTAACTTTATCATGTCTCCTCCTATACATGCCCATGCTTCCACTACACATGAACTATTTACATGTTCTTTCCCAACAAAAATTTCTCACTATTATCCAACACATGTAGTAGATGATCCTAAATGGATGAATCTATTTCAATCTCAACATCATCCACATAAATCACATGATAAGGGTCGGGGTGACACTAATATTTTTGTGACACATGGAAAAGTTGATGAAAAAAACTATATTTCTATGGAATATACAATCGGTATGGCATCAGGCTGACTCTCTCCACAACCTCAAATGGTTTGACAAACCTGGGCGCCAACATTCTATATCTCTTTATCCTGTAGTGACCCAATCCAGGTGAAACCCTAAGGAATACATGATCACCTTCTTAAATGTCGTAAATGTTTGTCAAAATATGAATTATTTCTTCTCTATGACATAGCCATAAATTTCCAAATCATCTGTACCTACTCCAATGTATCCTGCACGAGAATCAATCCCAACAACTCTGAATCACCTAGCTTCATCCAGTATAATGGTTATCTTCATGTCCTACCATAAATTTTCTTCATATGGGGTAATTTTTATAGTTTCTTGATAAATATTGTTATTGGAAATCAACACTGAATCCATGTTATTCTCCCAAGACCCACAAAATTCAAGAGAACATGCCCAAAACATATCCTCAAGCACCTATATAATACGTTCCAACTTCCCATCTGTACATGGGTGAATGTTTGTAACCAAAAATACGTGTGTACTAAGTGCCTTATATAAGAACTGATAGAAACGTGAAGTGAATGATGAGTTACAATCCAAAAAAATAGTAATGGACCCCGTGCAAACAAAATATCTCTTAAACATACAAATCTCCTAGTCATTACACTCATAATGTATCCCTCGTAGGCATTAAATGATATACTTCCATCAGTCGATCGACAGTAACCTAGAGATTTATATTCTTTCTTGGTGACTTCTAGAGACACACCACAAAATACATGGTCAAATCGTCCCACTTACATTCTGTAATGGGTAACCGCTATAGTAGAACTCCAGGTCGTTAATGCTCGTCCATCACTTGCTGATAGGTGTATCATAATGTCACGAATATTGCAATATCTTTTCTCATGCCCAAACACCAACACCTTCATTGTAGGTCACGATAAATTGTGGTTTCTCTTGGATGTACCACCCACTTTGTGGAATGGAACTCCCACATCAACACCCCTACATACTTTTATGTATAAAAAACCAATTCCTATTATATATGATCACATCCACATCTATTATCTCATCTGAAGGTGACTACCCACCTTCAAGGATTTCCCTCAGCATAAAAAAATTCGTATCATTATACTTCCTATCTTTAACCTACATCAAATGGGTAGACTCTAATAAAAATAATATGAGAGTTATCTTCTCCTAAATCTCCTGAACCACCACGCATATTTTATACAGAAAGTTCATCATCTTCAACTCAACACTAGACTACTGACCCATCTGAGTATGAGTTATATTTCTCAACGAATTAGCCACACTATTTCTTTCCCCGTGAATATAAAATTTCTCAATTTCAAATGAATTCATATACTCAACCCATGTCCGCTATCAAGGATTTAAATCTCACTACAAGAAGAAATGTCTTAATCACTTGTGATCGATAAACATCATAAAATTCCCAACCAATAGATAATTCCTCAAACCTAGAAAAGAATAAAAAAATTCTATCTCAATGTTATGAATAGCATAGTTATTCTCATGTGGCCTTATCAGGTGAGACCGATATACGAAAACCCGATCTCCCAAAATCAACAAAACTCTGAGTATGGCCCCCTAAGAGTAACAATGAAAAGTGTACTCTTCACCTGGATCCATTAGGATTAAGAATAATTTCGAAGTATAATTATTCTTCAAATCATGGAATGATTCTCACATGATTTTGACCAATAAAAAAATATCCCATTTTGGGTCAAGACTGAAAGAGGAGGATCCAAATAAAGAATCTCTTGGATGAATCTTAGATAATATCTAGCTAACCCCAAAAATCTACAAATATCAAATATGTTCTTTGGATTATCCCAGATAACCATGGCCTGCATGTTTTCTAAGTCCACTAACATGCATTTCACTTAGATGATGTATCCCAAAAAGTGCGCCTAATCAATCCAAATCTAACAATTTAATACCTTGGCGTATAGTTGAAGCCATAATGGTGTAATAAGGATAATGCAAAGATGTTTGGCATGATCTTCATGTGTTTTGGACTACATCAATATTTCATCCATGAACACCACCATGAACAGATCTAATAACAAAATGAGTTTTCTATTTATCAAGTCCATAAACAATAATGGTCCATTCATCAACCCAAAAGGTATTATGATGAACTCATATAGGCAACACCTACTCTTGAAAGTAGTCCTCAATATATCAGAGGTCCAAACTATCTTCAAATGATACCCCAATCTCGAGTTGATCTTTGAAAACACACAAGCTCCTCTCAACTTATCCAATAGATCATCAATACATGGAAGAAGATATCGGTTCTTTACAGTCATCCAATTCAAATTTTTATAATCAACGCACAATGATAGACTTTCATAATTATTATTTAAATACAACATGGTTGATCCACAAGGATACTCACTTGGATGGATAAAACCTTTATCCTCCAACTCCACTAATTGATTTTTGAGCTCTCTCAACTCTTTTGCTACCATTATATATGGTGGGATAGAAACTAGATCATCCCTCACTTGTGCTAAATAGTGAAGTCCACATATCTCTCTGTTATCAGCCATGATATGTCTTTAGGAAAAAAATAATTAAATTGTTCTACTATGTGTGGAATGACATCTTGCTTTATACCTATGTCATCTAGAAAAAGAATAGAAACCTGGGATGTGAGATCTCTGAGTTATTGAGTAATTGGCCTTGCTCAGCCTACCTTGATATCTCAATCTCAATAGTGAATGTACTTGTCAAACATAGAAGATGTAAATGTTAAACTCCTATAGTAATAATCAATGTGGGTTTGTAATGAAAGTTGGCAGCCCATTCCCATTATTAGGTCAAAGCCAGAAATGTTAAGCATATAGAGATACCACCAAAAATGATACTCACCAACATTTAGTGAACATACCATTCAAAAATAAACATCTCTAGACTGTACTCTCAATGGTGTATCTATTTTCATTAACCTACTCATAGACTCCATCATTAGGATCAAACCATTAATTGTTTTTTATATATTGAGGATTGAGAGGCACCAGTTTCAAATAAAGGTCCATATAATATAGAATCTATAAGAATATTGGCTCTCACTATCAATGGTCAAACCTCCATAACCCAATGTGTAGGCTACACTTCAAGTAGTTATCCTGCCCCCTTTACCTATGATGCAGTCTGACTCCACTAATATTCACCACTCTACTGATATTGGTGCATTTCCCTAGATGAACCACTTCCACCATCTTTACTTCCTTAGCCAATAAAATGCTATTTCTTGGGATGATATGTTGGAGAAGATCTCGTTCCTGCACTATAGATTTTTCTAGATCATCCATCACTGACCATCTGTCACTCTGTCCTATATAAATTATGTAGATGTACCATCTTTCTGTAAAAATTTACTCCACTGGCAGTTGAGGATTGTGTCGACGGCAGTGGAAAAGCCTACCGCACAAATGAAATATCACTCTAGTAAGATCTTATTCAACTAATCGCACTATTTATACTCCCTACTTCCCAGTACCCTGGATAATTTTATCATAATTATGCTTCCTAATATTGGATGTCTCACCACCTAATCATCTAGTAGAAGCTATATGTCCTACATTTGAGGCCTCCTTCATGTTCCCCTCATCTATGAGATCTTGATCAACCACCTTAGGAATCTTTTTTATCCTAAATTGGTAAACTCGGGACTTAATCTCACACTTAAGACCATCATAAAAATATTTCATTATAACTATCTCATATTCTTGAAAATCATGGAGGAAATTGTTTTAGGTTTATAATGTTTATAGAAATGTACATCATTAACATGCTCCGTAGAGTTAGTCGTATGACCTCCATTGGTTTTTCCAGCAAAAGTGTCTCTAGGTAGAAGTGATCCAAGATCATCACCAAGAATTCCTTCCATAACATACCGTTAGTTTTTCCAATCCACACCTAAATGTCAAACCAATGTGTCACTTATCCTCATAGTATATATGTATCCAACTTGACCATCCCCCAAGAAGGATTCTCCAAATGGTCAAGTAAAGTCTCAATTGACTCAACCCAGAACTCATCTACCTCAAGTTCTCCCTCTCCACTAAATATTAGTTGGTGTTGTTACTAAAGCTCCATTTTTAGGTCAGTAATACTCTTCAAAACTTATCCTATGTCTCATTCCACGAATTTAATAAAGAAAGAAATGTTCACTTGGTAATTCTCCCCTTCTTCTCCATCCGACACTATCTGTGCCTTAGGTTTTACTACTGGTAGAACATCTCCAGTTCTATCATCATGTGGCCCTCTAAACAGGATTCTTCACGGTGGAATATATCTAAACATCCAAACACACATATTTGGACTCATAACAAATTATTATCACATTTACCTATCAGGAATAATCACAACAAGTCAAAATAATCATTTTCCCCAAATCTCACCATGCGGTCAAAATCGAGGTGCTGTCACCACCCTTAACCATTATACATCGAGGTCTTTGGTGTCTATGGTAGAAACATTATCATAGTCGTGTTTTTAATTTAGGCATCCAAATTATTAAAACTATTGAGTCATTTTACCACTACTTATTTCAAATTAGGAACCATTTTCAATACAATTTTACAAGAAAGGAAAAAAGAATTTAAAATAAAAAATTACCAAAAACCCATTTTATAATGTCTTCCTAAAATGATCTATGTCACAAAATAATCCAAATTTCATAGAATGATGAAAGAAGAATAAAATATCCTTACATTCTAGGTCATCAGTCAATTCACAGAAAATATAAAAAAAAATCACATCACAGAAAAAATGCATCACCCAAGGTGAAATAATATTCAACTGTAATAGGAAAAAATAATAACAAAAATCCCAACCTGGGTACTTACGGTTCCCCCATACATGGGTTTGAAACTCCCATGAATGAGATTATGTCCAAGCACCAACTGTAGTTTATCTTATATCCACCTTTACCCAAATATTAATAAAAAATAAAACGAACAATAAAAACCTTCTGATATAACTTTGTAACGTCCAACATAGGTTTCACACACTGGTTTTCTAATCCAGTCAGTCACATGACCTCAGGAGCACCTCCCCATATACCAGAGACTGTTGACTAGTAGCATGTGTTTGATAAGTCGATCATGGGGAGACTATACCCACTTTTATTAGAGTCATGATCCAACATATATAATAAAAAATAGAGTAATTATATATATAATCATAAAATACCAATATCTCAGGATAATCAATGTAGGAAAATAAAATATTTAATTAAATCAAAAAATGTTCCAAGCTAATGTACGTTCCATGTGTATAAAATTAAAACTAGAAATAATAAAATTGAGGAATTTTAAGAAGTTTCTGAACCACATCTTGTTCCTTCATCAAGGATTCATCCCCACTCAGCTATCTAGTATAAGGACTTTTCTATTCACCTGTCCTACAATAATAATTTCTATTCAGGTACCAATAATGTATCCCATGTAGGGTGTGATTACAACTTATTAGTCCCTTACAAATGGGGTGTAAAAAAATATCTAGTAAAAAATAATTTATTCAGTTGTATAATTAAATTAGAACAATGCATAAATAAATAGTTATCACATTATCAATTATTCTTCACTTATCCACATTAAATCTCGGGTTCTTGAGGACACCCATTACTCAGTACCTACATCAGCTCATGCTAGAGCCTAAAGTGTTCCTTTATTTAATTCATACATGAATGCCCATGTTACCATTCATACTACACATAAAATAATGACCCTGTTTCCATTATATAATTCATACATGAATTCCTAGGTTTCCATTCATACTACACACAATATAATGACCATGTTCCCATTCTTTCATTCACACATGAATAAACATTATACCATTCACACATCACACATTATAATGAACATGTTACCATTATTTAATTCACACTTGAATGACCATGTTACAATTCACCAACACATAATTAATTCAATAATTAATAATCCACTTAAATTTCCTTCCTAATTTAACAATTATTTAATTTCCATAGTACCAATAGATCATCTAAAAAAATAAATAATAATTTCAATAGTATTAACTTATTTAATAATTAATTAATAACTCTAATTTCATTACTAAATATAAAATTAGTTTATCATTTAATTTCCCTTATTTAATTCTCTAATTAATTATGTCAATCCCAATAATTAATTTAATAATTAATAAATGTATTCTCAGAACTCAAAATAAAAATATTAATTTTCATAATTAGGTATCTCATTCCCATTATCAGTTATTTATAATTAATTCCATAATTAATTATCTCAAATGATGATATTAATATTTCCCAATTAATCATAAAACTAAATTTATCTATTCATGGAATCAAAATAAAATAATTAATTAGAAGGTTAATTATCTCAATTCAACAAATTAAATATCTCATAATTAATTCTTCAATAAATTATCTATATCAAAATCCAAAAATCTCAGAATTAATCCCACAATTTATTATCTAATTTTAATACCCCTAAATCTCATAATTATTTCCCAAAGTCATTATCTATTTCAACAATAATTCATATAATCAATTGGACACATTATATAACCCAATTTAAAAATCTATATTGCTAAATAATGCTTGGAAATATAAAATTGTCATACACATATCAATTTCATGACTATGATAATTTAATATTATATCTCATACCTCAAATCATTGAAGAATAATAACCCCATAAAAATCCCAAAAAATTGACCTGCATAATGATATTAGATGAGATCTAAATATTAAACCCCAAATCAGGATTATATAAATAAAGATATTATAAATATAGATCTATATATAGATTCATAGATCTACATATCACCAAATAGATTTACATATCACCTAAATATAAAATTGCATCACTGAATGAAAGTGAAAAGTGTTGTAGAAAAATGTGAGAAGAACCAAAATAAGGCTTAAATATAGGGAGATGAGTAGACCCTTGATTTGGGCTTCAAATTGTGAAGAAAAGAGGTCGAGAGGGATTAAAATTCATCTAGAGAGCTCCAAAAACATGAAAGATATCCTAGGGTTTAATTTGGGTTGAAATTTGAGAGTTTCGGTGGCTCTAAGGATTTTAAAAATTAAAATCAGGTGGTATTTAAAATCACATTTGGTTTGCTGGGAAGGGGAAAATGGGTTTCCCCAACATTTTTCCTCAACAAAGAACCTATTATTTTAGGGGTGAATAGTTACTCAAAATATGGAGAATATTTTAACAAACCTTGTTCGATCTATGTGAATTCATTCTAATTAGGTTTAAACAGATATATGGGTTAGGGTGCATGGTTAGGGAAAACTGTGTGCCAACAGTACACAACGTTGTAATCACTATTTTATTCAAAATTACACAAAAGCATTCCCAATGTCAAAACCCAAAAAAATATACTCAAATATGGAAAAAGTGTATCTCGATTAATGCCCAAAGTATACTACAGAATGGGTCATTATCTTATATTCATAAGGGCCATAAAAATATGTAGTGTATCCATGAGACCAAATGCATTACAAAAAAATTATTCAAGAATAATATAGTATGGATTTTTGTATGTGTTTTATTCTTGGGTATAACATTCATATAATGATATCCTGACCTCAAATCAATCTTGGAGAAGATCGAAGATCCTCATAGTTGGTTGAAGATGTTTTCTATAAGAGGTGAAGGGTAACAATTATTAATCATAAGATGGTTCAATTTCTTGTAATACACAAAAGCCTAAGCTTCACAAATTCATGCTTGGAAAAAAGAATTAGTGAACCCCAAGGTGAATTGATGGTTCATATAAAACTTTTTTCTTCTAGGTACCCTAACTATATATTGAATTCTTGAATAAAGTAGGATACATCTTGTATATTGGGATAGATACCGATCCTAATCGTAGAAATAACTTAATATTGAACTCTAAATCTCTCTCCAGAGGAATCATAAAAAAAATCAAGGAATAAATTCATGATATAGTTCATTAAATGAGGGAAATAAATCAAAATTGGTCCCTAATCACTATGAAAAATACTTGAAATATGGGTTATCAATCTGCTTGGACCACGATGTTATGGTCCAACCTATCCTACCTGGATATCCCATTCAAACATACAATTATTTTTACCACCCTATGGTTATGTGAGGGACCCCATTTTGTGATAACAATATACATGTCCATGAAAAGGGACTAACTAATCAATCCAATAAATTATATCAAATATTATTATATCGATGATGAAAATGTTTACCATGAAATGATCGCCTTCAATCATGAGAGGGAACTCCTTGCAATTTCGTAAGATTTCTGACCAAACTCCTAAAATAGTATCATGATTCATCACTACAAATAAAATTTCAATCTCAATAATAATCCATTACATAATATACATAGATATAAAAGAGTGTGAAGTGACCTTGTCAAATAAAATAGAAACTAGAGTCGAGGATGCTAAAATAAAACCTCAAACCAAAGATAAACATGAAATATGCTCCTATGGTGTTGAAAATAATACATTCAATTGAACTGATACCATTAAATGATCTATAATCATACTACCATATAAATTTATCCTCTACAGAATCTATAAGTCTAATTTATGTCCTCCTCAACCACAACCACCACTTTGTCCCGATCATCCTATTTTACTCATGCTCCCTACCTGACATATTTCTAAAAATCCTGCTCCAGAACATGGAGGTGGTGCATAACCACTCTCACTATCCACTAGAGGAAAATTTCAGAAAAAACTTCTGATGACGTCCCAACTTACTATATCATAAAACTCAAGTATGTCCTTATAAAATGGGGTTTTTTATTTCATGTCCTGTCATACTGGTCACATATCCCATAGATACCCAATATAACTCTCATAACACTTCCTCTTCTATGATATGATTCAAAAATACACTTCTTACTACTTGTTGAAATGATTCCATATTGTCAAACTAAAACAACATTCCCAATACCATTAACTCCACTTAGGATATGATACGATATAAGGTCATTATTTATTATATTAGGGATGTTATTCACATTAAATTCATTCACATGAGATCTTATGGAATACATGAACCCATCCTCAAATCACATTTCCCTGGAAAACATGTCACCAATAAGAATAGAATAAAAAAAATGAAGCCTTATAAAATGATCAGAGTACTCAATTACTAATAATGTGCCCTACTATAGGTTCATATACAATCTTTCTTGGTTATCCCTCAAAATATAATGAATGAAATTATCATAAAAGGATGTCTAGAAATCCCTCAAAATCATCACCAAATGTGGGTCAACCTAGTTCAAAACATCCACCCATATGATGGAAGTACCCATTAGAATAAATTATTTATGTTTCACTATCCTATCCAAATTCATCTCTTAGTGGTCAATGATAAATTACATGACCTCCAAATTTAACTTTGATGCTTGGTGAACACTTTCACCTTGAAAAACGTTTGAGGGAGGTTCTTATGAAACTTAATAGACAATTCTTACAAAAAATAGGTTGGTCAGGGAGCTCCATATATAGAGTGCACTATATATAATAAACCCTAAATAACTAAGTGATGGAATCTATATTAAGAATAACTAGATGGGAAGTATGTGGAAATATAGGAGGTAATACTGATGATACATGTCCCACCACCTCTTGATCATGGTCATAACCAACCTCTTTCTTCATAGAATATGATCGTCAATAAGAAATATATTCATAATGATAAACTCACACATCAAAATGGGAATTGATAACAAAAAAATTCAAAGATAATAAAATAAGATAAGTATAGTACCTTCTTATATAGGATTGAATAACTATATTCCATCTCATAAAGAGAACTCTAGGTAATTTTAAAGACCATAAAGAAACATGGGAGAGAATCCCAACACCAATAAATATGGCCAGGTCTAGGTAAAATTATCATATATTATATCATAGGTATTAGTATATGGATGTTAAATGGAAGGTAAGTGAAGAAAACAAACATTATGTTAAAATTGGCATACCCATTTATCAAAAAGAATTTCTTATCACCTTCTAAAATCAGTTATCTCCTATGTATATATATGTATATCATGGACCAATTAGTTGAGTTTCTATTTACATGATATAATGTCTTGTTCTTTATATATAGAACACGGTACTTCAAGTTACTAAAAATATACATATTTCAACCAGTCACATGATGTAAGAAACCAAATACCCTGATTAAATTATACATATCACCATTCTAAATTTATAAAATTAATTTCTTTATAAATTTAAAATGTAATATGTTTTATTTCAGTCTTCTAATGTTTCATATAATGAAACCTATAGTCCATGGATGAAATATTAAAGAATTGTTTAGTTATGGTTCCACCACCAAAATATTTGGGAATCAAAATTTAAGTTGATGTTGAAACTTTAATTAACCACTCATTGTTCTCAGGAATACTTCACAAAACTTTGCGGAATCAAAAATATATAAGTCAAGGAACAATAATATGTTATAGGAAATTCATGAATAATAATAATCATGGAATTATATATCCATGAAATATAAATAATCATGTTCCTATAATAGTTATCTAATAATAATTACATGTCATACCAAACTATGTGTTGAAAAGGAAAATTTGTAATGATAATAATTCCAAAATTAATATGCATCACCCAATGGTGAAATAAGAGAAATAGTAATTGGAGAAAACCTTTATATAATTTCCCATTATAGGAAATTATATTAATTATTTATACATGGGATAGCTAATCTTTAGTATATAATCGTTAACATTTTATGGTATATCTTAGTATGTACTATATTATCCAAAAAATAGTAAGGAAATGAAATATAATATCAGATACTAATTTTGATGTTCAGGTCCTATTTCAATCGTAAGTGAATGAACATGGTTGGCCACGTGGCTTCACTAATACCTCCCTTTATACCAGAGTCTATTGATTATAAGTGAGGTTTTATGACAGAATAGTGGAGAGACTATACCCTATTTATCAATGTATTGAACATTATAGATTTAGAAATAAAATTTAATTGTAAGGGATTTATTAATGAACATTAAATATAATACAATGAAGTGGAGATAAATCACCCATACCCAAATATAGAAATAAACAATGTACAGTAGCACACAAAAAGATGATTTCATGATGCTATAAAAAACAAAGGATATAAGGGGATCATGAATATATAGTATGGGATATAAAAAAAATAAAAAAAAATTATATTTAACAACATCATGAGAACAAGTTTGGTCATCCTCTAGTGCACTCTATCCTAATTCAAACTATCAAGAATCCATAACTTTGTTATTCACTTTGTCCCAACCTTAATCAAGGATTTATATCTAAGTACCAAGAAGAAGCCCGAATAGGGTGTTAGTAAATCTTTGTTAGACACCACTGGAGGTATCTAAACTATCCAATATATAGATTTTAAGTTTATAGTGTGTTGGGAAAACAAAAAAGGGTAATAAATAATTAATCTATGTAGGTCCAGGTTCCTTATGGAACACCTATCTAATTCTATATGGTTCTTCTTATGATGTAAATTTCTTAGATGATTTTACACTTGAAATTTAAATTTTTAATGTCGAGTCCCATGGATTACAACCAAGTCATCCTTCCCCAGTTATGTTCATATAATGTTACATAATTTCCCTCTCATTTAATCTTTATAAGTAGTTTATATCCACAAATATATACCCATGTTGATTCATATGAGGAAAAGTATCTACATGGGCCTTATGAGCATGTATTAGGTAGACTCTATGCGAGACATAAAAGGATAATAAAGAATTATCCATGGTTTTCTATATCATGAAGTTTATTTTATGAAAAATAAGACTTGAAATTCAACATAAATTTCCTATAGTATTTGAGAAACCACAATTTCATGGCTAGGCATTCAAAATAAAAACATAAGGAGAAAATCCAAGTGTAGTATTTCACATTGAAAATGAATTAATAAATCAGATGGTATCCTATGTGACCATCAATTGAAAACCACAATGGGATTCCAAATATCATTCATGTTATGAAAAACCATTAAGGTAATTCCATACCATAATCATAATCAAACATGATATAATTATCAATAATTTTACCTTAACCATATAGATAGACATAATCATTTTACATAATTTAATTGGGTATATGTTATATAGTTATTCCATTCACCTTTAATTTAAGATAATTAATACTTTAAATTGTAATTGAATGTCAATACACACCTTTGATGGTGGACTATATATATAGCTGAGGTATGGGGACATAATAAGGCATCATTTCATTCCATTTAACTCATGTAATTTTTCATTATAAAGGTCACATTATCACACATATAAAAGTTTATTAATCACTTATTAAGAAATAAAAATGTTGTAATTTAATGTTATACAGTAGAAGTGGTGGCCCATGTCATGTTAGAGATCCTAAAATGTTGAAAAATAAGTTATAATGTAATCCAACTTGAGGTGATAACAATATATTAATTTAATTTAGAATTTATAAGGCATCCAATGGAGAGTTCGGAACACTACATGATGGCGAATGATTTATAAATTCCTTCATTTATAGAAAAGGTAAGGACCACATACCATATAACAGTAGAAGACTCCCCATATAGTTTTGGAATCTAATTAGGGATTTAGTTGGAAAAATCCAATATATAATTAAATAATCTAAAAATATTGAATATTTCATCACATAGAAATAACATATGATATGTTGTGGTAAATTAAGAATAGAAGATCAATTAATCCAAGACATACCATTGGATATCTAACATGATGGATTGTGTTCGATTTCAAGATTGGATAGAAGAGATCTATCAAATTCTAGCTTGGGAGGGAATGAGTGATTTCAATAGGAGGTGGTGATGTGTGTTTGAGGCAGGAAATATAGGGTTAAAGGTTAAAGGAATAAGGGGTAAAAACATTAATTTTCAACTTTTATGGGTTGTATGGTTTGTCTTCATAGAAGAACATACTATGTGAAATCTATGTAGAATGAAATCAAAATGTGAAACCCCATATCACTACAATTTCCATGGATGAAAAAATATGTGTAGTCCATGCGTTCTCTCTTTACAACACATCCACCCCATCACATGGTCAAGAGAACATTTAAAAAAATATGTGTAAACAATGATCAGCAAACCTATAATTTATTATAGGTGTTTTATGGACATGTGAAGTTTCTCACATTATTATATTAACCATGATCCATTATTATAGGGTCAAACTATTAATATGTACAATTACTATTATCCCCATACAATAATTTTACCTATGCCCATTCTCCAAAAAATGGAGCTCTGTGCTCTGAACCATCCCTAAAGACTCCCAAACTATTACTTTGACCCTTATGTTATATTAAAGGGATATAAATATAGGTTGAAACATAAAATTATATACATTTAACATCCACGAAAAAGTATTCTTATACATATACAATCTTATGCCTTTTGAATCTCATTTTAGTATTTATTTCTAGGTTCACTACCTTACATTGATTTTTCACACAACTTATTCCTAATTTTTTCCCAAGGGTATCATATTCAATATATATAAATCATTATTACTATGTAGAACATTGTTAAGTTTTTAAATTGATGGTTTTTATGATTAATATTATGTGTTAGTATGTGAAATATTCATAATACATAAGACTACTAGACCCTTGTAATTTTTTTATGGAAAAATATATTAAGAATTCTTAAATAAAGTATGCTTAAAGATTGGGTATTTATAGTTGGTAATATAGGAAGATGAAATTATTTTTGGAGATAAGTAATAGAGAAAATTAGTGAAAATCCTCATGAAATTCTTAATGATAAGAATATGAGTAATATAACATCATAATATTTTGGTAATGTTGATTTTTTGTGATTTTAAAAATAACAAATCCCTATCTGTATAGTAATAATTTGATGTGGTTATAGAATATATTCACCAAGTTGAAATAAAACTGAAAAGTGATGATTTATTATAAACATTATTATCTCATTAATTCATGATTAGTGGTATTAAGGTATCACACCTGGATAGACACTCCGGAGGGATAATATTTGGTTGGTCATATACCAATTATGAACCTCTATGAAGGATTTATTTACTAGTTACATTGAATGAAGTTGCTGAGAAATATAAAATATACCACATTAATGTAACCAAAGATAAATCATGATAGACATAGCCTAAACTAGACTAATTTAGAGTGTACATGAAGATGTTATGGGTAAAATTATTTATGGTCGAATCCATTTTTTGACCGTGATACTCCCCTATCAATGTTAAATTTTTTCCTTGAGTTTAACACTGACATGCTTATAGATTGATTGACCTAAAAATGAACCGAGTTGATATTGTTTGTGAAAGGAATTATAATTATTATCTCTACATCAGCCCAATAAAATCTAAAATAGACTGAAAAATATGGTTACTATGAACAACCATTGCAAAGCATGATAAGAAATTTATCCATAGTTGGAAAACTAGGTGTTTCAAATAATATAAGGTGATGAATACCTAAAAATTAAATAATTATAGATGATGAATCATAGATGACCAAATTTACTTCTTGTCGTCAAATAACAGTAAAAGGACCAATGTAATTTCCTCAAGGGAAATGAAAAATTCATTATTTCTGTTAGAGGGTTTAATTGAGCATCAAAATACTGTAGGAATATGAACGGTCAAGTTAGCATGATTGGAGTGGAAGGAGTGCATCCCAATGCACCACTAATATTCTTATTCAAAATTTGTAGAAAATATTGACAATATCATAGTCAATTACCTAATCTAAAGGTTAATAAGGATAATGTGAATTAATAACTTCCATGGAATTGGGAAGAGGAGAAATCATGTGATTATATAACTAAGGATGTGATTTTTGAAAATGAGGTCTAGTAAGGAACATAATTCTTCCAACTGAACAATATGAGTAATATGTTTCTATCATGTTCATGACACTCCATTGTATGTAAAATGCTTTCTAAGAGCATAAAATCCATACCTTAATGTCCTGTTATTGAATGATTAATTTTAAATACTATTGGTATTACCATTGTATCCCATGTTTTTGTTAAAGGGAATGTGTTTCTATAAAATTAATATTATAATTTATTTATAAATTTATTTTTATTTAATGAATTTATTATTTACCACCACTTATTTAGAAAAGAAATATTTGGAATAAGAAAATAAAGTTTTATATCAACCTATGATTTCTATTAACGAATTATTATGAAACCTATTTACAAGAAAATTACACAATGTTATTCACAATACAAAATTATGTTGGATTCTTGGTTTAAATGATTTTTGAAAATTCAATCTCAAGAATAATCCTACTATAAAGAGAATTAATTTTTTCCATTGTTTGAAAGGTTGATATTAGTATAGAAATTATATCTCAATTAATCATATAGATACCCTTACCCAATATAATTAATAAATTTTATTTCAAATTGTGAGGATATAATTCTTCATGGGGGGGAATGTAATTACCTAGATTTTAAGAGCCATTATTAATAATAATTTTTATGTCTATAATTAGAAATAATGAATCTCTATAATTTACAAAGTATTGTACTCTAATTAGAATATTTTATCAATAATATATGAACAACACTGAACACAATTTAATTATTTATAAGTGTGAAATTTCAATAAAATCACATAAAACAAATAAATACACACTATGAATAATATTAAACATCAATGGAGTGGATCTATTAAAAGATAAAAAATAAATAGGTGAAAATAAATTATACAAATAAAAATATTTTCATCTAGATAACCACTTAAATGATATTAAACCTTGAGTATCACAAATTTACATACAATACAAATAATGATAAATAGAACTACAATAGGAGAATGTTTTATGAAAAATATTAATTAAGAACTATGCCTTGACTAATGGGAGTGGAATGAACAAATGATTTTGTAATTCTATATAAATGACTGAAATACAGTCAACATAATTATGGTCATTCCAAATATGGTCATTGAAATTATTGTCAGTTTTTTATATATCTTATCGGTATACTGATGTTTTTTATTTAATGGAAAATTGAAAAGAGCATACCCATATTGAAAAAAAATTGGATATTAAAAAATTATATACATATATATGTATATGTTATATATAAAAATTATTATTTTCGAAATATAATATGGTATATCTAGAAAATTTAGATAATGATTTCAATATGAATAGTGAGTGAAAAGTAATGTTCTGAATAAAAAATTAATTAATCATATTTTTTAATGAATATATATTATAAAAGTAATATTTATTTCAAAAGTAATATAATTTAATTATTCTATATTTTGACATAATAAATTAAAATGAAACCATAATATAATTACTATATATCAAGTAATATATTTACATAACATAATTCATTAATAGATAAAATTTATTATAAAGATAACATAATCATTAAAATCTCCATTCTATAATAATTGAAATGTCATTTATAATTTATACATTTTATTGGTATTATAATAAATAAATTTTTTATTTTTTATTTTATAAAATGATAAAAATTTTCTGTATATTATATAAATAATATCCTAAGATGAAATTTTGATATTTTTTTGATATAATTTTATTTAGGTTAATTGTAAAAATACAAAGATACAAAAAAATCACTTTTATAATATAAGAATTGAATAAATGATTTATAATCATTTTTAATATTTTCAATATATATGTAATATGTTTTATAAATTATTAAAAAAAATTAATATTTTGAATTTATAAATCAAATGATCAAAATTTTAGATACTCTAGTAATATTGTATAATAAAAACATTATTTAGTAGGTAATAATAAAAATTATACATTATAACATTTATAAATTACAAAAAAAACATGTTGTATTTACTATTTGGGATCAATATGATCATACTATATTAAAGGTACATTTAATTGATTTCCAAAAATATACTACTAGTAAGATTAGTTTTAATTTCCATGATAATTGTAAAACATTTTTAAATATTTTTTTATTAATATCATTTATATTTTTTATAATACAAAATGATATATTTTAATGTATGGGACTAATATAATTTTTTATCCTTTTTATAACTATATTATCACTGGTTCAGTTGGGAATCAATTCTAAATTATATTAAAGTACACATAATGGTTAAAATTCATTTTTATATAGAATATTTTTGTATATGTTATATATTATATTTTAAAATTATGATTTCCAATATTTATATATTTAATTATATTAAGCTGAGATTAATTTTTTCATTAATGAATCAATTTTTTTATTATTTTTTACAATATATTTTTATAAAAAATATAAATCATATATTTAATAATTAGTCCCCAAGGTAAAAATCAAAACGTTATAAAGCTAAAAAATATGGTAAATGAATTGAAACAATATTAATTATTTTTAGAATTTTTTTTCAGGATTTATTGATCAAATATCTCCCTATATGCTAATATTTTGAATTTTTTGAGTCATTATCAGAGTAATATTTTAGAGATATCATGGAAGGGTAAATATTATTTCCAAAATCATCCTTTTCTACACTTATAAAAGTTTATCACGTTATCCACTCTATAAATTCAGTTAAAATTATAATTTACTTTTAATATCTACTAAAAATACTTTTCAAATAATGTATTTGTCAATCCACAATCAATTGGGCTCTATAATTCAACTTAAGATATTAATATTAAAGGGAATATCTAGGATTAGATCATGTCTCCAATGTAAGTGTAACTTTATTCATAACATTTTCTAATTAATAATTCACTCCAAAATCATTTATATACAAAAAAATATCATGATATTTTTATCATTTTTATCGATGTAAGTTATTATATTATTGGAGTAAACATAATTTATTCTTCTCCATCCTATATGAAAAATGGAATTGTTGTTAGTGTGTTGCGTGGACAATTGCCTCTAAAAAACAACCTATTCCATTTTCATCACAACCATTAATGGATGATAAAATGGATATAATGGATGAATTAATATTATATCTATAATATTGAAAATTACGAAATTTAAATTATCATTTACTTTTATTCCCTATCATTCATACTGAAAGAAAAAATTAATAACGTGTATGTGTGAACTATAAACTCTATGCTCAATAAGTTTAATTTTTCTTCCCAACCCTCAAATATTGTATCTAAAAAAATATTTAATATAAAACAAATTTGCATAAAACTATTGTTATTTTTGATATTATTATAGTATTTTATAGTGATTTATACAAATTTCAACATTCACTTTAATATATATAGAAATTGGATGAAAAATAATCTTGTAACTATGTAGGTTTTGAATTTATACTATAAATAAACAACAAATGATTTTTAAAGGAAAATGTGATTTCAAATATAGATGAATAATGTCCTTAGGTATATATCTAATGAACATGATTTAATTATTCAATAAGATAAGTAAATGTTCATAGGGCATTCGGGAACTGGTAAGGTTTTTCATCTCAACATGTCTTCATTGAGACATATATTAATGTTGTTCACTAACATATTATTTCTCCTGTCTACATAATTCAATTGAATGTATAATGGATTATTAATTGATTTAATTTATTGTATTTATAGAACCACGTTATTTTAAACATCTAATAACTTTTTACTGTAAAATAACTAATGTTAATAGAATGCAATCTCAATCATACTTCGTTGAGCCTTGATTATAGACTATACAACAATAATAAAACATATAGTGTATCCACTACCATTATGATTTATAAAATTATAATTTAATTTTGAACATGGAATAATCAATTACTTTTATTTTATTCTTTTTTGGGGGTTTTAGTTGATGTCATTCCTGAAATATTAGGGTATTTTATTACTCAATCTATTCTAAAGAGTTATAATGTTTATCCTTGAGTTTCCTCACTCTTTTAATATTGTATACCCTATATCTATTTGGTGATATACCATATAATCAAATCATATTTTCTAGTATGTTATAATCCATTTTGAAAATTCAACTTGTTTAAGAGAAATTACCATCAATTTTAATGATGATTCCCACTCTTTGCCCATAATTTTATGACCCCTCTAATATTTTCCATTTTTATACAAATATTAATAAAGTGTTTTATTTTTTTAATATTATGTTTGACCAGAATGGTCCAAGGAATTTTATTTTTATTCATTTTTTGGATTCTACCTTTTAAGGGTTAAAGGAGAACCCATACATGGCCCGTAGGATTCACAACATTAAATGACCCATAGTTCTTAATGGAATTCATCCACAATATAACTTCTTGGATTTACTCCTCCCCAGAATCTAAATAATGATGTTATATCTCTACCTTTGCATGGATATTTGGATAGGCTTCTTATACATGCATAGGCTGGTCTTGATGTCAATTCTTATACCCTATCATTCTTCTAAATCTGATTGATCTACTATGGTGAATGTGTTATCTCTAAAACCTCATCTGAAGCCTTATCCATATATATTCTACATGTTCTATTTTCGCAAAACTTTTTGTGGCCGCAAGGGATTGAGATTTCCCTAAAGCTTTGAGGTGGCTTGATGGCCTTGAGGTGGCCCAAAATCATTACTTGGATGGATGCATTGAGTAGCACAAAGGCTTTCAAGGAAATTAGAACCAAACTGATGTCTAGAAATCCCAAACAGATGAATAGTCCTCTCTACTATAGTACCGAACAATACCTACTGCAATACCAATATTCTAGTGCCTTCTATAGTACCTTATATAGTGGTTCTACAGTACCATGGAAAATAACTCTCTACACAGATTTGATCTTGGCTCTCCTAGATGAACTTGTCGATTCATCACCAACTAGTATGAGGATCTTTTTCTTGAATATTATATTTATCTTCTCCTCTTTTCATAAGAAATATTTACTATTGTCTTTGCAATGTGGGATATTCTAAAATTTTATTTTAAAACAATGTAACGGATCTTCCAAAACATGTTCTTGATATAATGACTAAAAATTATATTTTTAATCTCCATTTTATTTAATTTTCCTATAGTCTACATATACTATTATATTTTATATTTAAAATTCCAAAATAAATATTTTTCTATCCTTTTAAATTTTAGTTTTATACATGTTTTTATTTATATTTGAAATTATCTTCTTTCCTGTAAAAATATTCTAATGAATCATTCTTGTTTCTTGTATCACGCAGAGAATGAACCCCTTTAAATGACTTTTAGCCATGATTAAATTCTAAATAACCTCATATTTTAAATGAGATCCCACTTACTACAATTTTTGTTTGACAGAAAATTATTACATATTTCATTCTTTAAAAATATCCTTTAAATATTTATCAATGGAACATCACAGAGATTCATTGTTTTATTCCATATCACATTCAATTATCATAAATTTTGTACATTGGGTATCATTGTTCAAGAAAAATACACATTTTAAATTAGTAAATTCTATCTTATATTGGGAATCCTGATGATATTTACGTTTTTATTTCTTGAATCATAACTATGATCCCCATTATGTCCTCATGGGTTTGATCATGCCTATAATATATGTATAGTTTATTTTCCATATACAGACAGATATATATTATTTTCATTTATGTGTAAGGTGGAATTATAAATATATAAACCTAAAAAGAATTATCTAAATCTTTATATCACATGAGATATTATGTAAGGGATTAAGGAGTGAACCTAAATCCAACATTGGACTTTTTCCACTTCAGGATGAATGTATTTAGAGTGACCATTCATTTATGTTTATTATATCATGTTTTATTTTGTTTCTATATGTTTATGATTATATGATCTAATAATATTATTTCCTTATGCCATGATTCTATTCTTATGATCTTCACCTTTATGATACCATGTCATTTAATTTTTACACTCCATTTATATAGTATTGGAATGTTTAATCCCATAATAGGATATCAATCCCATTCATTTCCTTATTTATTTTTCGCCATGATATCTTAAATAGTATTATATGATCATTGAGTATTAGAATCAATTTTTTGAATTTTATTCATTGAGTATTCTCTTGTTTCTATCATGATGTATATGTATGTGAAATATTCCAAATACACTAAACCACTAGGTGATGGGAATGTATCAAAAACTGAGATGTTATTCCATCAAATCTAACAATAGACCTAGAATGTGGTAAATCCCAAATGGAATTCCTAATACCCCAGAGGTTTGTATCTACTTTATAGGAATCAAAAATTACATTTTGGAAGGATTAATCCCAAAATAATAACTAAAAAAACCCATAAAAATATCACATCATTTTATAAAAAATAAGCATAACCAAAATAAATACAACTATAACAAGTTATGCAACTTAAATAATTTAATAAAAATGAAAAATACCAAAACAGATTAGGAAGCCAACTACACAAACCAAACACCTCCATGGGGAATACGGATCAACACCCCGTTCCACCACCTGCAACACCTAAAAATGAGGAACCACTAGCTACTGGATCCCCCATCAGCACAACAGAATATCATGCCTTTACCCAAGTCCAAAATTAAAATGTCTATATATAATCTAGTGAGTATTTAGTGTGTGATCCCATTACCTATAAGGATACCACCAAAATATTTTCCATGATATAACATTAGGTGAAAAATCAATGTACTAGTTTTCATAAAGATAGAATGAAAACTTTTTAATGAAAAATTCATTTGGAATTAAATAAGAAATAAATTACCCCAATAAAGAATCATGATAAGCATTAAATCACATGAGATGGGAACAATGTGTAATCCCTAAGGAACTAGGGTTATAGGGGTATTATTATCCTCGTACCTCAGTCATATACATAACAAAAACCCATAACACTCACATGTGCGAATGGAAATGGGGAATGAATCCAAAGATCTAGTGGTCTCCAATAATCATTATATGGTTTTTTAGTGTTCTAGAGTCAATAATACTATAAGAACTAGGACTTGGATCTTCCAGACCCTCCGACATACATAACCTAGTATGGAATACCAAAGTATCTAGGATTCCCATGTTCTAAATTTTATTGCCTTTATCAGAAGAATCACCTCACACTCACACATATTCATCATTAGAACCCCATTCAAATCATCTATTTTCATATGTAAAATCATATTGTAGCCCATATAGACAACATTTATCTTTTAAAAATTATTTTTCACCGCACACAAAATCCATAGAACTCATTTATAATGAATAGTAACCATAACAATAAAAACAATTATATTTCATGGGATCACCTTCCATTAGTTTGGAAGCTTCTGAAAACAGTTTAACAAAACAACTACACAATAATGGGACCCTGGAAAGGAAAATAAAAATAATATCCATCAATATTAATCACATGGAAATAAGGTTCATCTAACTTTAGGGAAACCAATCTTCTAGTGAAATAAGAACCTAAGAAATAAAGAAGATAAGACCAAGGATGAGAAGAAGAATAATGGACGAGCTCACTGGAAGAGTTCTTAAGGATACCTAGATAATAAAATAAATTAATTTCCTAGTGATCCAAGAGGGAGGGGGAGACGTTTCTAGGGGTATAGATCTCAAATTGGTTGACCTAAGAAAGTTTTGTGGTTAAAAACAAGGAAGGGTAGTTTAGGAAATTCAATATTTTCAATGTTATCGATAGGGAGTTTAGTTTTCCAAACCATGTAAAAAATATATTCCACCTTCTTCCAAGAGTAAAATAGGCTACATGGTTTTTATGGGGATTTTATGCACCTCAAACAGGGACACTGGTCTGGGTGCACGATTTTCCCATCGTTGGCACACAGTTTCTACAAACCATTCACAACCTAATCTCTTGTCCAAAACATAATTTTTCTAAACAACTCCTAGGAAAATCCCTAAAATAATTATAATGCCAAAATAAGAGATAAAAATAACTCAACACAACATATCCATTGTGAAAAATCTCCCCAATATGGAATATTTTTGCACTCAAAAACTCAATCCAAATTCTGAATAGAAAATATGGTTTGTCACTCCCTCTTAACCCAAGAAATTTTCTCCCATATCTCGTTCTCATCATTACTATGCTACCAAGAACATGATCCAATGGTATGAATTTTTACAGAATTAATTTTACTTATGAATCCATAATCTATACCTGCCATTAAAAAAAGAAAAATCAGGGTTTAGCTCAAACTCGTCCCAATTCATCTTTGGGGATGGGTCTATATTGTAATATTTCTACTAAGAGACATGGAATATGTCATGGATTGAAATAAAATGAGATGATGAAGATAACCAGTATTTCACATTAAAAACTCCTTTTTTTAATATCAATAGGTATGATATACCACAGATTCACCTTCCCCTTCTTACCAAGTCGATGATGTGCCATGTGATGGGCCACCATAGGAAACACCCGATCCCCCATTGAAAATACTAAGGCATTATGATGTTGATTGAAAAATATTTCATGATAAAGAAGACTTTATATGATGTGTCTTCCAAAATGATTGGTATTAATAGTGATTTCTCTCCCACATCTATCCAGTATAGTTGCGATCAATAAGGCCTACCAGAAATCCCCCAAATAGAGTTATTATTATTGAGGATTAGTAACTATTGTTATATAAAAATTCAAACAAAACAAAATGGTTGTCCCATGAGCTTATGAAATTTGAGATCCATGTGTTGATCATGTCTTCCAAGATATAATTTTCCACCACTCTATTTAGCCATTTTTTTATGATGGTATGTTGTACTAAACTTGACTTGTGACCCCATTTCCATTAGATGGACTTCCCAAAATTAAGATGTAAACCAAGGGTATCTATCTTAAATGATATCTAATTTCACACCATGAATCCTCGATATTTGTTATACAAACAACCAACCCAAATATTCCACCATATATTAATCCATGATCAAGATAAAACAGGTTGAATTGGTCAGATGGTCAATAACTACCCAAATCAGGTTCCTTCTCTATGATGTATGATGTATGCTAATAAAAAAGTACATTGAGACCACATCCCACATTCTAGTAAAAATAGGTAGTGGATGAATCAAAATTAGGGGCCTCTAGTGCATTAGTTTAATATTCTTATAGGAATAACATCTTCATATGAATTTAGCTATATCCATCCTCATAGTTGGCCTGCCAAACTGATGGTAGACATCATAAAAAATCCTAGTAGCTTCAGGATGAACAACCCATTGAAATTGGTGGATATCATTCACAACCACTTTCCTCAAGGTTAATGACACCCCAGGATGGACCTTGAAGGAGATAATCCTATATGATTACACTGAACACTATATAGGAGTCTCCACACCATTTAAAAAAATTCATAGAACATTAGAATAACTCATCATTCAGTTTTCCCAACTGAATTAATTCCATAGGGTAGTGAGTCTGTTGAACACTAGATAAGAATGCTCCTCCAATTCGCTCATTGGATTCTAGTAACAATTGGTAGAAAATTCCTATTATGTTCCACTAATAAATGGATGCCTACAATGATTTCATTTTCAAATTCCTTCTCAAGGTATTTTATACCACATTATCTTCTCCTTGGGTATAAATGATATGAAATTCAAACACCTAAATGTACTAAAACCACTGGAACTTCCTCAAATTCATATCCCTCTAAGATAAAATTTTGACCAACATCTTAGGAACTAAGTAGAATACGAAACTTCGACCTGAATAGATAATGAAAACACGTATTCAAGGAATGAATCACTGCTACAAATTCAAGTTCATGGGTTGGGTAATTATTTTCTTGTGATCAGAGATAGGAACAACCACATGACAAAACCCTAAGACATCAAAAAGGCCACATATACCTTACCTGGTTCTGAAAAAGATCAAAATAGTGGATCTAATAAACCGATTCATGTGCTCCTCAATGGTTTTCTAAAACTTTGTGATCCATTAAAACATTACCCATTAATGGGTAAGAATATTCATCAAATAATAATATAAGATAAATATCTAAACAATTTCCTTTAATACCTTACAATCTCAAAATTATCTTGATCTCAGTGATATTTCATGGTCTCTACAATGACATCACAACTTTGATCTTTTTGGGGTCCATCGAAACTACACATTCTAAAATTTCATATCCTAAAAACATTACATCTTATACCAAGAAGGTACACTCAGACAAAATAACACAGAGATATTTATCTTGATGATTTCCCAACATGATCCTCAAGTGCCTCTCATGCTCTTCCAGGGTTTAAGATTAGTCCAAGATGTCATCCATTAATACAATAATGAAGGAGTAGAGGTACTAATGGAACTCCCAGTTCATAAGCACCATGAAGACTAATGGATCATTCTTTAGACCAAATATAATAACAAAATAATCAAAATGGATGCACCTTCTTCCAAAAGGTGTCTTAGGAACATCTACATCTATGAATCTTACCTTGTGAAACCGAGATCAAAAATTGATATAGGAGAACCACCTTAACCCCTTATAATAATAAAAAAGAACATCATTATGGTCAATGTGGTATTTATATAGATTGTGAACTTATTTATCTTCTTTTAATAAATCCATAATAGATTATACCTATCAGCAATATTAGAAAATAGAACTAGGGTGGCACATGGTAAGATTCTCTGGAAAATGAATCCTTTGGATTCCAAATCATCCATATTCATGTTCAACTTCCTCATCTTCATGAGGGAAATATGATATGAAGGAAGAGATATATGTGGTGTCACCATTTACAAATCAATGGTAAACTCAACATCTTGATCCATAAAGAATCCCCGATAATTCATCTAGAAATACCCCTGAAAAACCATCCACCATAAGAGGTCATCCATCCTCAAAAACTATATCATCATCCAATAAAATGAGAGAAAAAAAATCTAAAACATGATATTTCCCAAATCATGGAGTGGGGGTCTAGCATGTTCTGAAGGATAATAATATTCACCTTTGAAGTCCCAAGTACTCCCATCTGGTTCCAAAAATCTCACTCACCACCGATAAAAATCGATGTGTGCATGGAAATGAACCATAAAATCCATCCTAAGGATCACATCGAATAAGTAAATTTCCAAAACTAGTAAATCCAATTCCATGCAGACCCTTGAAATCCAAATAATACATGATGGACATATAATACCCTAATATCTATTATTACCAAGAAACATCACTAATTACATCACATATGGAATGAAATAGAATGCCAATTACTAAGAATCCACAAGATGAAAAGATATAAATGAATTATAAGAACCAATATAAAATAGGAAATTAGTTATGGATGATGTAATAAGAATCACAATTTGAACAGTTTTAGGTCCTGCATCCAATTTCACTTGTATTTGATCCATAACATGAAGGTTCCTTGTCTATACCTAGGCCTGAGGGTGGCTATTGACCTGTTTCTCTACCTTAAGATTACTATATCTAGAAGTATATCCATGTCAACCTCTACATCTAGAAAACCAATAACCAAATTTCCTAGATAGTTATAATAGGTCTAACATTCCCCTGAGGGCCATAAAACCTACACCACCCGGATATAGGAATGCAACCTTGAAAACCCACTAAAAATGGCCTATATAGCCACATTGATGGAAATTACTATGTGAAGTTAGACACATTGAGCTCATATTCATCTTCTTTCCACACTGACATCATATAAGTTTCCTAGCATTTGATGCCTCAAAAAATGATGGTTGGGAATGATAGTATAAACTACCACTAATTCTCCTTTCCTACTCATTCTGCGTCCACATATTTTAGATGAACCACCACTTCCCTATAACACTAGTGAAATTTTCTCAAAAAAACAATAGATTCCTTCATGATTTATCTCCACCATTATGGCTCGATTGAACACCTCAGCATAGGGGTTTGGATTAAGTAAGAAGTCCCAGTACTGTTTCTCAATTTGTAACCCCATATCAAACCATCGAGCCTTCAGCTGCTTTATGGAAACCACCTCGATTATGAACCAGACCAACTCAGGGATGAAGTTGGCATACTCCATCATGGTATAATCCCACCTGTGGAGATCTTGAAACTCTCAGGTCTTGGTGAAGGCCAAGGTATCAGAGAAATACTAATCATTAATAAAAAAATTATTCCCCTCCAACCCACCTTATATTACATCCCATATAGAAAAACGGAGGCCCACCATATTCAAAAATGGGACCATCCAATAAGAACAAATAAAATTTCAATTTTATTTCTATAGGAGTAATACAAAATCCAAACATTCATTTGATAATTTCAATAAAATCCATAAATTTAGATAGATACATGATACCCCAAATGTAAGGAGTATAGTTATTGTGGAAGTCTTAAGATTTATCCCTTCTCGGAATTAGTTCATATTTCATGGTATGAGAATGACCTGAGCTTGATCTTTGATCCAATAAATGGATAGCTTCAACTTCTACTTCCACTTTCGTATGATCAAATAGTGAGGGAGAAATATGTCTAGAATCTTCCCATGGTTGCACAATAAGTCTCTGATAAGGAATAATGCTCCAAAAACTGAAAAACCCAATGAAAACAGTCAACACAATGTTCAAAAAATATTTCAGTTACCACAACTGAAAAAATAATATACATAAATCAAAGAAAAACCATATCCATAAAAAAAATCATACCAATCCACCCCCACTTGGTGTCCATACATAGTTGGTAACATGTGCGTCTCACTAGGGGATAATTTAAACCAAATCCCATTATCCCTTGGTGAGCCATGGTCCGTCTTGAGGTTTTTTTCTAGACATCCCACTCACAACTAGAACATCAGGATTTGATAGTCTTAACAACTATCTATCAATACTATCCAAATTAATAGTACCCCAAAAAATGGGAAAACTTGCTTTAATACCATTTTTTCATGATCCAAGATGGTATTCTATCCATCGAGACACACAAACTATCCCATAGAAATGCCCGAAGGGCATTCCTAATCCCTACGGGAAAGGTACTAGTCCATAGCCATCAAAAATAACATTTGGGAATGATTTATACTATAATAATCACCACAAACAACCCACACGAATAGAATATCACATTATAAACATTATCCATTACCAAAAGAAATACAATTATCACAAGTTAACTGGTTTACATGCTTAACCTAGAAAAAAAATACCAAATGGGGAGGGAAGAAACTATACAACCAGAACACCTCTATGTGGAATGTGGGTCAACACCCTATGCCACTTCCACCAACACCTGCAAGAGAGGAACCACTATAAACTGGATCTTCCTTCACCAACACAAAACAAATATCATTAAACTTTTTCAAACTTAACATGCTATACATACACATAAGTGCTTATTTGGGGTGCGATTCAAATACTATTAGGACACCACTAAAAGATATTCCATGAAAAAAAAATTATGAGGCAAATCAACATACAATATTTTATATAAAAAATAATTATTTATATAAAACATGATTTTAAATTTAAAGGAAAATAAAATACCACAACAAGAAGAATGATGGGATAGAATTATATGATATGATCACTATATATAATCCCTATGGTACTATGGTAAGTGGGATCCAAGTATCATCATACCTTGATGATGATCATAACAAAAACCCACTACTTCCTCATGCATGAGAAACTATAGTCGAATTAATCCCATGGGCTAGTGATCTCCATTAATCATCATATGTTTAGTTACTGTTATAACATCAATACTTATTTTGGAGCTGGGCCTCTACCATACCCAAACCTCTACCATACTAGACCTAGTCTACTCTACCTTGTCTCCTAGGATTTACCTATTCTTATTTTCATTTTCTATGTTACATGATTCACCTCACACAGACATCTACAAAAATAGAAATACGCATGTAAATCAACCATTTTAATTTGGAAAATTATATTAAAACCCATAAAAACACTATATCCATTTAAATACATGATCCAAACCACCCAGAAAATCAATACAACTCTTTCATAAATCAAAAAAATACATACTGAGATAATCAAAAAAAATTAAAGCATGAAATCACCAACCATTAGTTTGGTAATTTCTAGAAACTAGTGGATAACACAATTGAATCATAAGGATTCTATAGAAAATAGAAGGAAAATAATATCCATCATATATAAACCCAAGGAAACAAGCTTCAACCTACATTTGGGAAACCAATCCACTAGAGAGAGAAGAACCCCATAATAATGGAAGAGAAGCCAACAAAGATGAAAATGAATAATAGAAGGGCTTCATTAGATATTTATTAATTATATAAGGGAGAAAACAATTGTGGAATAAGGGAGACATAAGGGAGGGAGATATGATAATATGGTTGTAGACATAAAATGGGTCAAGAAAATTGGATTTGGTGTAAATGATAGGTCTGGGTAGTTTTGGAAATTAATAATTTTCAATGTTTTGGGGAGCTGACATGGTTTTATAATTTTTTGCAGCAACCATGAGGTTCCTCTATCCAAAAAGAAAAAGTGTACACATGGTTGTTGGGGGGGTGCACTCATGTGAGGAAAACCATGCACCTCAGATTGGGCCATTGGTCTAGGAGCCCAATTACCCTTCACACCCATGTGTAGGTCATGTGTCCATGACAATACAAATTTTCTGGGGTGCACGGTCCACCATATGATGACGTACAGATTCTAATAACCTTAATCCACCAGTTATTTGGTCCAAACAAATCAATTTTTCTCAAAAAAACTCCCATGAAAATCCATGAAATAAATATATTTGAAAATTTAAAGTGTAAAATAACTTAAAATGACTTCGCAGGTGTGAAAAGTTTATTTTTTATAAATTATATTATGAGTCTTAAAATTATGTTTGTTTTAGGAATGGGTTTCTAAATTTAGGATATTGGAATAAATAGCAAGAAAATTTGGGTAAAACTATCAGGCATAATGTGAATCATAATTTGGTCATTTTCTAGCACACTCAATCAGCATCACAACCAAAATCCACCATGTTTTAAAAACCACTAGAAATGTGAGTATTTAAATAACATGATGCTCCCAAGGTTCATGTGTACTATGATTTCTAATTTTTTTTTAAATATCACAAACTATATATTTTATAAAATATTTCCATAGGGAAGGTTTTACATATCCAATTTTTTAAAAACAAATTTTAGAGTTAAATAAATCATTCAGTCATTTCACTAAACAAATGATCAATGAAAAACTATTTTTAGAGGACAAACCATTCAAAAAAATACTATGAAATTATAAATGTGAATATGGATGCCATTACACATAGAAATCAAATACACCATCTACAAAGTCAATACAAAAGTATAATAAAATAAAAAATGGTTTTACATGATAGAAACCCAAGGTATGATGACACCTACCTCACTAATGGATGGAAATTGAAGCCTCAAAAAATGATGATTAAATACAATGATATCTATTCCACTCAAGGGTGGAACCTGATGTAACATAATAAATTACCAATATAAAACTCTATATTCATCCATGATGAATTATATTAAGTTTTTCCTCACTTATATGAGAAGAGATTTCATAGAGGGATTATTAATGGGAAAAAAACTAGTAGAACATAGAACACTCCTTAAAGGGACCCCCATGTCTGAAGAAATTTTTTTAAAATATTCAAGGGAAACCATTTGAGTATTTTACGAAAATTCTACTTCAAGATAATGAGATAATATGGATGATTTTTTGTTAAAAGTCAATAGGTTATCCATGTTTTTTTTAAGAATGTTATATAGGTCACACGGTTACACCACAAAATTATACAACCCACGCACCAATCATGTGGTCCCTACCACACCTTGGAAATTTAGTACACTATTAGATAGAGAAAAACACATAGTTAGATGAACTAAGAACTTGTCAAGTATTATCCTCTAGACCAAAACCCTACTATGTTCACTATTTACCAAGGACTCTCACACAATTAGGATAGCCATTATCAAAAAATGATAAATTCTAGTGAAATCGACAACCTATATGAAATAGTTACTACATGGTTTCAGAAAATAGTGTTTAAAACATGTTCCAGACCAGTTTTTCATGAAATTTCAAAATATCAACCCTCAACACCCAAAAAACTATTAAAACATGAAGAGAGAACAAAATTAAAAAATTAAATCATTCCACTGTCCCAAATGATTTTAAATTATAAATATTCTATGATATATGATATTGGGATTTCACCTCAATGAAATATCATTATTCACACTTTAATTGAATTTTCCCTAACTTGGAGAATGTATTGGATCTCTCTATATATATAAATAGTTAATTCTTCTGATAGGTAATTCAAATTTCATATCAAAAATCAATACATGATAACATATTAATGAAATGATTCCTATGGACACCCAATGGATGTTACTTATCTTGTATAAGTATTGTTACTTGAAAATGTGGTATATATTTTCTTAAATGGTTAAGGATAAAAATAATACTGGATTTTTTATAATTTTTATTGAATATCTATATCTTTTCTACTAGGATATTCTGATTCATTTAACAAAATGATTAGGTTGAGTTTTCTATTAGACTCATACTTTGTGTTATTCCTCTATCATAGAGTCATTATAAAATGGACTCAATTGACATGTATAAATATAAATAGAAACATACTGAGAAATAGTAGAAATTGTTTATACAACCATATATTTAACAATGGGGTGATCCATTCCACTTTTCAATAATGATATATGGATGAATGCATCTCTCTATTGATTATATGGAACATATAAATAAGAAAAATTAATAAAATATACCATATCCCAATATTGATGTCATACAAGATCAACTGTTAGGGGTTAAATAATTCTAAATGGTTTAAAACAAACCTATATATCCTCATTCATGTATGTAATGAGAGGATTCACACAAGACAAAATTTCTTGCAACTTATGGACACTAAGAAAACATCAGCATTCCATTAAAACATAACAATTCTCGCACTATCTACATGGATTAAATGAATATATTATATATATATTAAATTTATTAAATTATTGAAATAATTTTATTTGAAATTTTAATATATTCAAATAGTACAGAAGAGGATGTAGAACATATGGCGATTTTACTAGAGACCAAAAAAATAAAAATCATATGGAAAATTTTGAAGGTCTGAATTGTAGCTATAGAATCTTTCATTCATGGTTCATGAAATCACATATGAGCATACATATATTTAACCCAAAATGATGTTATTGATTTAAAAATGTACTAGATCAACAAATATATCACATATCATTAGTTTCTCTTGATTTATTTGGACCTTATAAAAGTTTTTTTGGTAAAAATGCCTGGATTATTAAATTCACTAACAATGTTGAATCGGAAGGGAATAATGTTCCTTTGGATAGATGAATGCGTTCAAAATTTGAATATATTTCTGAAAATTATTATCATAGGACCTTTTTTATCACAACCCTATAGTATATAATATATTTTGATATATATGATCCATCAAATAATAGATTAGGATGATTCTTTATAAAAAATGAAATGGTGTTCACATATTCCTTATGGAATTTAATTTCCCATTTAAAAAAATAATTGTTTCATGATTTGGATCAATCAATTGTAATATTTTCATTATGATACATAAAAATTATCTATATTGTTAGAGGTGTGCTAAATATATATATATATATATATATATATATATATACTGATCACCTGATGTTAAGGTATACATTGAAAATGATGTATCTAATCCTTCATTAATGTATATTTTTTGGGGTTTTCAATGAATATAAATTCATAAAACATTAAATCTCTAGGAAGTACAATATTGTAGTTGATTATATTGTTAGTAAGTATAAAATTACCCATTTCATGATAATGATTGAATGAGACCCAATAATAAGGGATTTTCATTTGGTGGACATTCAAATCTGAATCGTGGGGTTGGAAAACTATCTTTTATAAATTAATTCTCAACCACCTATCAATATGGACATGAAGGAGGTGAAAAATGAATACATAGAGAAATATAAGTTGTTTCTGAATATTCCAAACTCCAACAATGCCAATTAAGAAAATATAGGATTTAGAAAATTAATATCTATAACATTAATACAAAAATTGAATTAGGTGTTATTGGATAAGAACAATGATGATAATTCTATATAAATAAATATTTCCGGACGATGTATTGGGATCTCCATGATAATTTTTGGGGCATAATATGAATCAAATTACTATAGAGTATATATTCTAATAAATGTGTAGTCAAAATTTTAAGACAAGATATTATAATTATATTAGTACGACACAACCATTAGCTATAAAAGTATAGAAACAAGTGAAAATAATAATGTATTTCAATATAAGTCATCTATATACTATTAAAGGAAATAATTAACACTTTCTTCTAATTTATCACCACATGAATTCATTAAATTTTAATTATATTCTAAATAATTTCTCAATTTATTAACATTCCATGATAAACATTCATGATTTGGTATGTTAATATGAAATACCTCTCTCAATTATATTAGATTGGGAACAAAGATTTATATTTATCTTATTGATATCTATTTAATATATACAGATTATTGTGTTAGGTTGTTGCGCCCTCGTATCATTCCCAAAGACGATTTCTAATATAAGAGAACAATAAATAATATGGAGTATATATTTCGATATCAATTCAATGAATTCAAATTAAGGTTTTTGAGATGAAAACCCTTCCATAGTCCACTACTCATATAAGAATTTTTTCCCTTATAGTATTAAAATAGAACCATATGTGGATTTTTGTAGGAAGTGGTGTAAAAACCGAACATGGTAGGTTAAATTTGGAGAATGTAATATTGTGGTAAAATTATAGTATCCAGAGACATCAAAAAACATTTATACTATTTAGTTGTACACTAATAATGTATAAGTAGATAAAATAAATAAAAACAATCATTTATAAGATATAGAATTTAAATTTGGTGACATCAATTTTCATTTAATATCATTATGGAATAGAGATATGGGATTATTTATAATGAAAAACAAAATTATATAAATACATTGGCCCATTCAACATTTCATGTTTCGTGGGATACTAGATTATCATAATTCAATTCCATTCATTCTCTCGGAAGTTCATTATGTATTCCTTTTTTCAAATTTAAGGATATTCATAGGTGTTCATTCAAATATATGGAATTCAAAGGTTATAACTTTCTTGCATGATCTCTCTTACAAATAACAGAATATTGAAATATTAATTCATAAAGATAATAAATATGATATAGGGCCACCAAATTGTTAATGTTATATAGATGAATAAAAAGTTTTTGGATGGAATTTGGAAGCCAAATATCAAATAAAATAGATATACCCTAATTTTTTAAATCATAATATTGAAATCGAAGGGTAGTAATTTTTAAGGGGAGTTTAATGTAACAACAAGTTATTTTAGAATGCATTTACCATTAAATAAATATATGAACTATACTTTTTTCTACATGTAACATCAAATTAAAATGAATAATTTGTTATATCACTAACATTAAATATTATTTTATGTAATTAAATAAATTTTCATAAAATATAATAAATCATAATTACAATAATTACAAAAAATTGAAATATTAAGTAAAGATAAACAGAATATATTTTAATTTATGGTCGTAATGAAAATCCATGAATATATTGTATCCAATGATAATTAGAGAAATAATAAAACATACCCTAAATATATTGAACACCATGAGAGTAAAATTAGAAATTTGGATGAATGATTTTATAGATGTATAAAATGTGATATATAGGAATGTAATAGGATAATTATAAATATTGATGTTTAACATATGGCCATTAAAAATAATGTCTTTTGACAAATGGATCTTAATCATATTACACATGGATATATTTTCTTTTGATATATGGTAATTTGATATTATTTTATAGAATATATACATTGTTGTTGTTTAATTTTAAGAAAAATTAAAAAACCATATTATACACATATAATAATAAAATCTCTAATGAAATAAATAACTAATAAATAATATGAATATTTTATTATAAAAATATTAAAATTTACACATTATATATTACTATTATTATTATTGGACAATGATCTCATATATTTATAAAATTTAAAATATATAGTTTACTATTAAAGTATTTTAAAATTTTAAAGGTTTTGATGCTTATAATTACATGCGATTAAATTAATTTGTAAAAGGATAATTTTTGTAGTATTGTTTTTAGCACATAGTGTATTTTTGTAAAAATAAAACAAAACTATCACTCTTTTAGAATTATATTAGAATTTTATAATTTATATATTTAATCAAATAATTTAACATTCATAAAATGATTATTATCTGGTATGGAAAATGAATAAATCTACACATGTTCTTCAAAAAATATATATTTTAAAGAAATATTTTTAATCATTAGAAAATTTTTGTTAAAAAATATTAATTATCATTTTTTTAATTTAAAATTCATAAAATTAATTTCATACATACAGTTAGCAAACCAAATTTTTTTAATAAGTTATATGTTCATTTTAGGCAGAAAAATAAGATACCATTTTAAAAAATTTAAGTAAAATATTGTTTTAAAAGTGTTAAATAAATGGGTGAAAATAGAAAATATCATAAAACATTTTATATAAATATGGAGGTAATAGAATTACCTCCCCCCCACCCTGAATAAAAATTTATTCATTAATAATTTTCATGATGATCTCTAAGGGAAGATTCATGTTTTTAATTTATGTGTTATCCTCTCTTTAATGTTTTTTCATTAAATATATCATCTAAATATTTTTAATTGTGATTAATAAATTAAATATGTGATTATTTAATAATTAATTATTTATAGTGGTTCTATTAATATTATATGATAACTTGTTTTAATTATTCAATCATTTTAATGTGTTTTTTAGAATGATCACTAGTAAACAATGTAATTATGAAGTCAGTGTTTTAATGTCAGTTATATATATTAACGGATGATAAAAATATTTTTAACTATTTTTATTTAATAATATATGTAAAATTTGAAAAATGGATATATTTACTGTTACTTATTTAATTAACTAACATTAAAAATAGTTTATGGAATATATTAAATATCAGTTATTTTACAAATTAATGTTAAAAAATTCATGAATTTTTTTATGTCCATTTTTTAAAAACCTTCGGTAAAAATATTTTCCATATTATTTATAACATCATATTTTTGAATTAAAGAACAAAAAACTGGTATTTTAAATAATGTTGTTTTCAACAGTCGATTTTTACAACCAAAAAATACAACTTTTCTGCATTGCACAAAATAAATTTATATGTATGGACGAAACAAAAATCGTAATGTTCATTTAAATTTCATTTCCTTTAAATCATGTTCATAATTGTTTTTCACACATAAAATTATATCTCGATAGCATTATTTTAAATCAAATATTATTCCAAAAAACTCATTAGTACACCATATTCTTCCCCAACTTGGCAATGAAATTTTCTCCCAAATCATTTTATCTTTCCAAAATAATTATTTAATATTCATAATCAGGAATTAATATGATTTTAGAAGTCTGATAGGCTAGCAATGATGATATAAATTTTAAACATGATGAATATATTAGTTTAAAAAATTTTATATATAAAACATCGTTACATAGTAGTAAAATCCCTTAAATATTTTTTTTATAATTTATTTTTCATTTAAATTTTTTTCAATATTTTCTTATTGTTATTAATATATCATCAAAGAATCAATTAAATTTTATGTTTTGTAATTCTATTTTTTTTACAAAAAACTATGATAATTTTATTTGATTCTTAAAAATAACTATGTTGTGATTTGAGTTATATCATTATATTTTTATAAAAAAACATTTTACATAATAGATGTAAATATGATTAACAAAATTAAAGGTTAATAATAAATGATTTTATAAATATATGTTTCATGGGATTTCATAATAGAGAAAAAAAATATATTTCTCACATCTCTTTGAATAAAGTCCCCTAAAAATGACGTTAAATAATATAAAAAACATGTTTTTATACAAGAGTATTTAAAAAACAACAATAAATATTATATAATGTCTTCAAATAATAAAATATAATAAAAAATCATATAATATTTTAAAATAATTATTAGTTTGTGATTTTTTTCATAATTGTATAATGGTTACATTCCAATGTATATACATCAAACTACATAACACTTTTGATAAATTATCAATATTTTTTTCTGTTTCTTGTAATCCATAAATATATGTTCCATAGAATGATGGTGTTATTTAATAAATTCATCAAGAGTATGTAACAAACATTCGTAGAAACATTATATATTATGAACCCATGATTAAGGTGAAATCACAAGAATATCTTGATTGATGCATCTGTGGATAATGCACTATTTAAATCAATAATATTAAATTTTATAATAATGAATGAATATGATCTTAAAAATGTATTTAAAATATTTATAATTAATTAATATCAATTTTAATTTTTTTTTAATACATATGAATCATTGACCAATATTTAATATACCCATGGTTTACGAATTTCCAACCAAACAATGGCCCAGTTAAGGTATTCCCTTTGAAACTCACATCGAATTCTAGATTATCAAGGTAAATGATTATGGGGGGGATTTTATGTTTCATCAATATATATGAATTTTATTTTACTTTAAATTATTTATTTATTTGGTTAATATATATTCATAGAATTTCACCTCTGATTGGATCATAATTCAAAAAAAAGGTTTCCAAAGATGTTTAATCGGTCATATCTTGTAATTTTACTGAGAATGTTCTTCCTATACTTTTATATTAATTATTTTTTTTTTATTTTAAATTTACATATATACATATATGGGGAATCTTAAGGCCATTTACAAAAGGAATTTAATATCTTAGAAATTACTTAACAAAATATCTTATTACTATTTTTCTTAGGATAAATATTTTATTTAAGTTGAATTTCAATACAAAAGTATGAACAAATATTTTAATTTTTTTCATGACTGATTATTCCAAAACTATATCTTAGTTTTCATAGTAATTATTATTCTATTGTCTTTTATGGGTTGAAAAATTAATGATTATTATAACTATTTTATAAACTATAATATATTAAACCATTTTAAAAAAATATGAAAATTTTATTTCTAGCTTCTCAAATATAATTTATAATTATTTAATATTGTCCCTCATATCTATTTAAATATGCATTCTGTATCTATTGGTTCACAAGGGATATGATCTAATAATACCATCCCCAATTTCCTAATAGATTCCCCATTACCATGTGTTGTGGTTTTTTTCATGACACTCATTCATTCTAAATATTATTATACAGGTATAATGGAATTATCAATGATTCAACATCTATATGGAAATCAATTTTAAGGTTTGGAATTATATTATTTATTATAAAAAAAATATATCCCGGTAATTTGTTAAAAAAACATATATCTCATGGGATCCCAAATATGGGACTAGTGATTGAACCAAATCCATTACTAGATAGTATCCACTATGTGATTGGGTAGTGAATTCAATATACTATATTAATTTATCCACTATGGGACGATGATGTTTCTAATGAACCATGAAATTATAAATTTAATTATATGATAATTAACATGAGACATTTTTAATTAAATTATTATGTGATTCATTATTTATATATCAAGTTTTATCGGATTATTATTATTAACTCATGCTTTCAATGTTTTAGGACTCAAAACATATGTTATTCCAAATGAAATATTTCAGGACCCATTATTTGTGATCTTTGTTTTATTATTTATGATTATAATAAGTAATTCCTATGGGCCATAATTATTTTCATATAAAAATATGTTGATGTTCTTCTCAATTATTATATTCGAATTTTTTCCCTTATTTGTTTCTTTAATGGGTACTTGAGTTGGAGTTCTCATATGTTTCTATTCACAAGGATTAAAAGACAAAAAAATATATTGGTATGTTCTTAGAGAATCATCCAAAAATAATAATTATATGAGATATTTGACATTTATTGTGAAACATAGTGGATATGTATTTAATCATCAAATATATAATTTCTATATGTTTTATAGTGTGATTTATTTTTATATCTATTGAATGATTATTTAAAATGATTTATTGTGTATTTTTTATTATTGTGTAATCTCAAAACATAAACTATAACTTTATTTCACTATAATTCCACTATTATTTTGAAATGAATTGTGTAAATAATTAATATGTACCACTTCACTAAATTTAATGTTTATTCAATATTCTATATGTGGTCTTGATACGTATTAGTATGAAGTATAATGGAGTATCCTTCCAACTATGGTGTATATTGGATGAATGAATATCCAAATAAATTGCAAGGATCCTCTCTTACTAATAGTAAATTAGAACTTTTATTTATTGTGATTGAGAGGAAGATAGAGAATAATTAAATATTTAGGATCCACACAATTATAGAGTCACTCTGTAATTTATTTGTTTTAGGAATTGAAAATTCAATAGCTATAATGATTTTAATTATTTATTTCATAAATTTTTCATTAGATAGATTTTATTCTAATTCATGGTGCATCATTTTTTAGGGATTTAATTATTTTTTTAAAATTAATTTCCATATTAAATATCTTGAAATAATGATCTATTTTTTAGAAAAAAATATAATGAAAATTTTTTTGTGGAAGATTAGTAAATGTCCATGTATAATCTCGGTAGGCATAAATTTTCATTCTTGGTGTGATGGCCCTAACTACATCATATTTTTCACCAAAAAAACATGATGTGTAATGAAATACTAATTTATGGTTTTATATTTATTTTAATAAACTTATTTAGATTTTTTTATTTCATATTACCATATTATTGATTTTAGTAAAAAATTCATTTCTTAACACACAATAAACATTAAATTTTATACATATAAGAATTAATTTTGATGGAATGTTATAAGATATCAGTGGCATAAAGAATTTTATTTTATATAAAATACATTATTCATTAATATGTATTTTTATTATTAAAATAAAATATCAATAAATTATATCCAATAAAAATTATGTATTAAACTTCATTTATAATCCATGTCATTTGTGTGAATATATTTATGGTTATTAATTACTAACAAATTTAACTCTTACAGTAATGGGTTGGGATAATTTTTTACATTAATAACTCACACATAATTATCAAATATTCTATATAAGAACTATAGTATTTTTACTATCATATTTATTAGAGACCTGTTCAATATAACTACATTAATACTACTTTGTATCATATTATATTATATAAAGTCGAAAATAAAATAGTGTTACTTTGATAAATTTGATTATTTTATTAGTAAAAATAATTTTCTATTAATTAAGGTAAAATATTTATGCATAAAAAAGTTTCACTTCATAAAAAATATTACTTATGGATGTTTATGATGTAATAAAACATTATATAATTTTATTTTTATATGGATATATCATTACTCAAAGACTCTTGAGTTATTACAAATAATAAAAAATCGTTGAATTCATCAATAAATTTTTTTAATAATTCTCTTCCATATGTTTAATAAGATAAAATAATTAGTTTATTATTTTATTAAAATGATATTAAAAAAATGGATATTAATGACAAAAATATTATGTTATTAAACATCTCCTTTATTTATTGATAAACACTATAAATTTATATCCACTCACAACTACAATTTTTTACCATAGATAATTTAAATTATAATAATAATGTTTTTTCCTATCTCTTTGGAAAAATAATTATTTAACAATATTATATTGATGGAATATTTATAATGTATACAACAAACCATCATTCAATAACATACAATTTTATCACCTCTTAGAGTCATTTTATAGCTTACATAGTCTTTTTTTAATTTTTTTTCAAAAAGAAATTCCTTTAGTGTACATCGTTTAAATGATCCATGTCATTAACATTTAATAAATTTATGTATATAAAGCAGAAATTAAAAAAATTATTATTGGGGATGAATGACCAAATAAAATACTTGTAACATCTAATCTTGAAAATTGAAAAATTATTTCATCAAAATAAATGATCCCAAATAATTAATATGAATTTCAAACAAATCTCGAAATGATTATAAATAAATATAAATATAAATTTGTTTTATTTATAAACAAAAAAATTAGTCTTATTATTCTTTTTTAATTATCATAAAAATGAGGTCAAATGTGCAAATTTATTACCTTTCCAAACACATCATTCATATAACTCACCCATTCGTTAGTACAATTATTATATTAAATAAATAATTATAGATTTTTTTTAAAAATTATTTTTTATTAGAGAATTATAATTTTAAAAAATTTCATAACCACTTATTAAACATCGATAGTGAGTTTTTGAATATTATTCACATCCAGTATCATTTAAAATGATTATTTTATGTCATTACAAAAGTTATTTATAGAATTTTATTCTATATTATCATGATCATCATTATATTTTACCCTAATCATTTTTATGAAATCAAAGTTATATATATATATATATCTATCTTACAATGAAACATGTTATTACATTATTCATATGCTATGATTTATGAAATGTATCCTTAAAATTACATCTATATTAATTACCATTAAATATACAAGGATACCAATTTATGACATTTAATATAACAGAGGATTTAAAATACAATAATTATTTTCACATTCAGAATCTTTATTGACAGTGGATAAAAAAATATTAGAATTTAAATTTAATAATAATATATTTTCAACACTAAATATCAAAACATTATTACCAATTTAAGTTTTTAATTTGGAATTTGTTATGCATGGTTCATTTGAAATATCCCCACAATAATTTTTCCACTATATTAATATAATATTTGAGTTTATTTTCAAAGATGAATTCATGTATGTTCCCATTAATCATCACATAGGAAAAAAGGTATTCTATTTTTATTTGACTCTATTTTATATCATTTCTTCTAAATATCTAAAATTTTCCTTCACTAATTATTCATGTATAATATATATCTACATTATTTTTAAAATTATGTCTTTGATATAATTAAAAATTTATAATTTAACATTGGATAACTAACAACAAATTATTTTATAGAAATTTAATTATATGATCTCATATATCCTACATTCCCTCTATTATCATCATGTATTAATATATATTACAAACATCATCCAATTATCATTTTAATATTGATATTTATTAGATAAGATATTAGATTTTTATTTTACTCATGCTCTGTGGGAAATTAATTCATTGAATTTCAGTTTATAGATTCTTGTGATCCTTTCAACAATGATTACATGAAACCTATGAACTTTGAATATAGAAATCATTTTCTTGTATTCTCTACACCTTATGAAAAAATGATTAAATATTTTTTTTTATGATCCTTTGGAATTTAATGAAATTAACATTAATTATTTTATATAGAATATTTATTACCCTCATTAAATTATTAGTTAGATTATCAATATATAATATATTTTTAGAATTTAATTTATGATTATCAAATTTATTTAATCCATTTTCATTATTATTTGAAACTCTATTTTTTATTATAATAATCTATATAACACTTTAATTTTATACCTTATTAGTTATGATTCTACTACATGTTTTATGAGAATAATATTATCTTTCAATAATCCATGTGTTATTATTTTTCTTAACCACAATAAGGGAACTCTGAAATATAATATCACTCATCCATTTATTTTTTTGGTGTTATTAAACCATGAAAGTGTGTTATACTTATTATCGATGTGAATTTAATTTATATTTACTATTATAAACCTCTTCATTATATCTCCTCTGTTTTTTTACAATCAAATATGTGTTTTATATATTTGATTTAATTTCTATTTTATATTATATAAAATTCATTTTACTAAAGCATTAACAATAAATTAGTTATATCCTCCTCACTATATTATTTTTTATTATTTTGAGTAAATAATTTATCGATTCATGGACTCTCATTAAAAATTATTTTGAAAATAACAATGAAATCATTATTTATAATCATTTTAATAGGAATTTTCTATTTATTGTATTTTTAATACAAAATTAATATGTGGGAATTTTATTCTAATGAATTTTTATATATAACTATAGAGGACCAACTTATATATTAACATTATTTGTAACGGATTTATATGAAATGTATAATTGAAGAACTACCTTCATCAAAATATTTGTATCAATATTGAGTTTAGCAGATGATTATTAAGGTTCTTAGGATAATGTTACAACTTACCCCATAGAATTTGGAATTGAATAGTTGTATAATTTTAGAATAAAATTACAAGATTATAAAGTATGATAATTAAATAAATGATATGAACTTGTGAGTTTTAAATCACATAAATTTATAATAGCATGTGAATGTGAGAGATTATACATTTCATTTTTTGTTTGTTTTTAAAATAAGAGTTTTATGTTGATGTTTTCATTTGAAAAAATTCGAATATTATATTAATCACAAAATTTTAAATCATATTTCATCAAGGGATTTTGTTATGTAAATATAGTACAAATTCCAATTTGTGAATGTGGTGACTACTCCTAATCAGGTTGATCAACACCTTCTACATGGAATCTAGATAAAAGCTTTTATTTTCTAGAGAAGACCTTATGATATGTTAAATTACATTCTATTCAAGTGTATATAACCAAATAACACATTAAATATTAAATTTTACAATACCCTTCAACATTTTAATGTTTGTGATAACATGTTATCGGTAATAGTTGAGGTTTATTTGAATCATGTTTGAAAATCTGTTTATCTTTTAAGTTAAAACAATTCAATAAATTTCTACATTAGAGTAATAGATCTGTTAGTATGTACTTTGGGTTTTATTATTTTCCATTGTGCCTACTATTTATGTAATTATTAATAATTCTTCATTATGGATGTTTTTGTTTTTTTATTTTGATGTAATTCAGATAGTCATAAAATTTAATTTGAAGTATTATTTATATATTGATCATGTTATATTTTTATTAATGTGTTTAATGGGGCTTCATGTATTTATTAGATTTAATATTTTATATGGAGAAAAATTATGAGTAATATTTTGTAATATAATTCACCTCCCTTCTTATAGATTAACTACCATGATAAGGATGGATTATTTTGTTATAAGAGATTAAATATATATTATTCTGATACAAAATCTACTATTACCACTTTTTTGAGTATTTTTAAAAGAAGTTAATAACTCAGTTTCCTTACACTAACTCATTGTAGAGAATTTTTTTGTTTTAGTATGATTTGAAAACATGTATGTTCAACTTAAATTCAAAAAAAAATAGAGAACTTATTATACTAGATGGAACTGATTATGTGTTTTTGAGTGATTAGATAGAATAAATCATTTTCAATACTGGTGTGTATAATTTTATTATGCTTTGAAGAACATAAAAAATAACTAAAAAAGAGTTGGTAGATTTTAAAATGTTTGAATTTTAGTTAAATTTTCTTGTATAAAATATTATAAATTATTATATCAAAAACTATTTATATATATATATTAATATTTCCTAATAAGATATAAAAAATTTAATCTTGAAAAAATTACATTTTTTTATTTCAAAAAAATTAAATATTAATGAAACTATGAGATCTATTATTCGAGATGATATTCCAGAATTTGATTTTATACCTAGTGAAATAATTTAAAACTTTAATCAATGGTGGAAGAAAAGTTTTAATAGGTTATGATCTCTTATTGAAAAAGGGTTATAAATCTAATATATTAGAAAACAAATCATTGATATAATTACAATGAAATTACAATTCTACATTTCTGTAATTGAATAGAATAAAAATATCACCAATCTATCCCTTGATTATTTTTTTAGTACCATAATATAATAAAAAAGTCACATAGAATTTGATGTAAAAGAATAAAAAATTAAAAATATATCTTGTATTTACATCCAAAGAAAATTATATGTTAGAGCATGTAATGGAAATTGAGTATATCCAACATCTATTATTGTAATGAATTAAATTATAGTGAAGTTTCCCAATTCTATAGAATAGTGAAATAATATTTGGGAAAGAAATGTTCTTAAAGATTATATAAAAATTTTTAGTATTAGAATAATGATATGAATGAATAATATGAAACTATTTTTTATCATTGTTAAATCATTTTCATATTTTAGTGTCATGTCCGTAATTTATTAGAAATATAGAAAAACATAATAAAAAATTGATAAATAAAACAAAAAAAAATTTGTTCTTAACATATGATGTAATATTGAGGATGATATAACTTTTTATAGTACATCCGATTATAGTCATATAAAAAATATTGGTTTATATGATAATACATTTTATTAAAAAACAATTTATTTTAAATTTATCTTTTGATGAATTTTCCCAAAAATATATAGAATCTAAATGTTACTAAATTAATGGTTTCATTAATGTGACAGTAAATATAAGATTCATGATCGTATTGTTGAATATATGGATTTCTTTGATAGTATTATTAAAAAGAGATTATGATCACTATTTTATGAATTAGATAATATTAAGGATGGAATTTTCAAGGTCATAAAAATATAAAATCAACTCAATATAGATTTCAATTAATGAAAGGATGATATATATGAAAAATATTGTGCAATTTCAAAAATTAAAATTAATAAGGAGAAGATAAATTATATGTCAGAACATTTGATGAATAAATTTACAAAGGTTAACACTAATTGGATAAGAAAAGGTATTTTAAAATCATAACAAGATCAACCTAAATATGACAATCGAGAAGTTGAAAAATTATGAGAATAATGTAAAATTTTCTAATCAGACAAGTTATTTTGTTATTAACATTCATTATAATAAGAATGAAATGATTTGTATGATTTACAATCAATTGACCCAAACAATATCTCTATCCACAATTTGATATAAATGTTCACTATGTTACACTTATCAATCTAAATTTTTTCTCTTAATTTTATAATGATGTTAAAATATGTATTCGGGATATAGAATCCGTATGAATAACTATTTTGTAAAAATATCATAATCACAAATTTAAATTTGGGATTTATTTTTAATGAAGATGGCGGCCAATGTGAAATGGAGACCATAGAATATCAGGGTTCCAAATGTTCTTCTTTTAAATACATATATTCCAAATATAGTCTATATTCCAAAGACATAATTATAAATACATGGTTTAATTTTAGACCAAATTTTTACAACATTCATCGGTTACATTTTATTTTTTTAATTATTCCAAAACATACCATATTTATAGAAATTTGATTTTTTTATAAGCCTTTGTTAGACCCCAACCATGAAATATTAATTATATTAATTATTTTTATCATTAATTATGAGTTATAGGCTTTTCGGAGTTTAACATTTTAAATTTTCAGGGGTTTTTGAATGGGAACACGGTTGGAGCACTATTATTAGAAACCATGTGAAATCCATGAATGTCGTATCCAATTTTTATCATTGCCAAATTCCATACCCAATGAATGTTTTGGAAAATGTGTGTGGTTTCCATAACCCTCAGTAGGTGTGGATGGTTGGTGCACGATTATCCAAACCATACATAGTGTCCAGAAAAAAAGAGAATAAATAAAACAAAAATAAAAATAATTTTTTTTAATAATAATAATAATATTATTATTATTATTATTATTATTATTTTTAAGATAACTATTATTTATATTTATAATACCATATGGGGGTATCCACTACCCCATTTCGTGACCCCCACCTCCATCCTCTCTCATGAAATTCATCTGACCAGGAGGGCTCCCGATCATGCACCTCCACCTCCCACTCCTTCAAGTCATTATTCCCCCTCCAAAGTCCTGATACAATCATTGTTGATAATCCATTCATTCCATATTACCCATTTCTTTCATTCTTTTCCACCTTCTTTAAGGTCCCTGCATACCATGGTCGAACCTTAATCCTATTTTTGGGTATTTTATTTATTTATTTTTTATGTCTAGGGTATTTGGATCATGTTGAGACTTGTTCTAGGATCCTCCATCCAAAGAAGTTGGTTATTAAACATTATTGGGTTTTTTTATATTTTAAATCTTTTAACCAATTTTAATTATGTATTTTATGATATTTACCTATCTTTTTATTATATAGGGAAACTTGTGATTATTTAAAGGTGTCTTACATGTATATACATAAGTAGGAACATATATATATATATATAACACTCTAATCTTTCCATATATTTTATCATGGTGATGGGAATATATACATTGGTTCAATGTATATATATATATATATACATACATACATACATACATACATATATAAATATATACATATATATATAAGGGTAGTTGTATATGTGTGTAAGTGTGAAGTGATTTCGAGTTAACATTGTCAATGGCAGTGTGTTTCAAGGTAAGTCGCCATAGGTCTGAGATATTAAATTTAATACAAATATTTCGTGTTTTATTTATTGGGTTCTTTCATTAAATTATTTATATTATAAATTTTATAATAACATTGTGTTGATGGAAAATATTTTATTCCCCGATTTTCAAGAATTTCCACATATTGCACAATGAGTTTTTCTTATTAAAATATGTTTCCAAGAAATCATTGAAAATCCAAGAATCTTGAACTCTTGTTTTGGTTATTAAATGATTTATATTCAGTTATTTGTAAATTTTCAATGTCGTATTTAGAATTTCAATCAGTTTTCCATAAATTATTAATTACTTGTTTTATTTTCCAATGATCTCTAAAATGGGTTTCAAGTAGTTAAAATTGTTTTAAAATTTTGAGGCCTGGTGTGTAAATTTGATTGAGTTATTTGGAAGAGGGAACATCCATGGATACTCTCTATTCTTAGGATAATTTTCATTGATGGTTTTAAGAGGTGGAATATAGAATGTATGGTGGATTTTCATGATCGAGATGTTGCATTCCAGCCTGATTCCTCAACTACCACATTTTCAATGGCCATTAGATCCTTGGAATCATAGTGGGAGTTGAGTGATAGTTTCAATTTCATCTTAATTGGAATATATATATCTCCATGGTAGGGAATTTCCTTGTGGGATACACAATCTGTGAGGCTATTTTAGAGTAGATAGTTGATACACAATCACGAAAGGTTGTTTCGTGATTATGGATCACATTGATAAGAAGAAAGTTGGATTACAAATTATGAACATATAGGGTCTCATAAATTGGTTTCAAGGTATATCCCATGATAATTGGTCCACATGTATTCTAATTTACCTAATTTTATAATGTTTTTATTAAATCATTTATATTTTTAAGTTTCATATGGAATCTCTTACTTTAAAACTCATGTTAATTTGTTAACTACTTCTCAATGAAATGTCTATTAATTAAATGTTTCTTCTTGTAAAGGGGTTTTCAAAAACAGTTTTTATTTAGAAAATAATTTTAGAAAAATAAATTAAATGATTCATTAAAATAATTAACATTTTATTTGTCTCAAAAGATAAGAAAACCCATATTTTTAATATATTTATTTCAAACTAGCATGAAATCGGTTTCTTTTTAAGCATATAGAAAAAGTTGTTATTTATCATTTAGAATCCATACTGGTTATCATGGTTCTCCAGCCTACAATATATTTTTAGTTTCACATTCTTCTAGGCTTAGATTGACCTTAAAGAGAGCATGGCTCTATGATTGGTGATTATACATGAGGTAACATGGATCCATGTTTAGCAATTTAGTTTTATTTCTATTCCCACTACTAGATTATTATTTTATTTTATTCTTGTTTATTTATCAATATTTTATAGTATATATCATTCCCAAATAATTATTATCATATGTAATATAGTAGTTTCTATCCTAGGAGGATAAATAACGTATCTTTGATCTTATCACTAGCAAGAACAGGTGGCCCGTTTGGGGCAGACATAGGTTGGTTTGTGGAAACATTTATGTTTTTGTGGTTCTCGAGGCTGGATTAATAACTAGTGGGTCATAAGTTTTTCTTTTATATATTATATTATTTTAATTTATCCCCTTATTCTTTTTAATTTATTTATTATCCTTTGAATAATATCTCACAACCTTACCTCAAATGAAGTAGTAATATCGAAGATAACATCAGATGGTATTTATAAGGTTTATTAATATGATCTACTTCTTATCATGTTTGTTATATTCCCAAACATGGAATCCCCATTATAATTTCAGCATGGATTATTGAGGTTTAGTTTGGATATTTTTAATACAGCCATTTAGGGATCCTATAATTGATCCTGGTTATAAACCCCATAAAACACATCTTCTACCTCGATTGGTTAAAACATTTAATATTTTTTTTTGTTACTATTTAGACCCCTTAGCCTCAATACCCTAAAAACACTAGTAAGATTCTCCACTCACATGTTCATTATTCCTGTTATAATTTAATCTAAAGTCGAATTCCATTCTTATTAATCATAGTTATATTCCTCCACCACAATAGTTTTTCATATCCAACTATGTAAAAGAGTAATATGATAAAAAAATATTTGGGAATATTAATTTTGGTCATCAAACTCCTTCACAAAGAAAATATTAATGATTGTGATCTACTCAATTTAATAAATGGTTTGACTTAAATTCCTTATCCGATAAGTATCTTCATCGTTTAGTTTCTTCACCAATTTTAATATTGTGATGTTTTAGTATTCTTAATAAATCAAATTATCTTTTATATTTTATAACTTTGGTCAATGAATTTTATCATCCTAAATAAAATTAGTTCACGTGATTCACACAAGTTCATAAATATTATTTTAATGACAAAAAATCATTCCCTGTGAAATATTTCATCACCTTTCAATTATCAATTATCATAAGAAAAGTACAATAATATAGGATACATTGAGAGTCCCCATAAAATATTTACACCCTAGAACATTAAATTATATTTATAATTTGTTTTATGTTATTATTAACCTAATTAATCTATTTAATTTATGTTACTTCATGATTGTCCATTCATGTAATTCATGAATTTGTTTAGACCATTTTAGTACATTCATCCACATTGTATATCATAAATTAACCACATTTTTTATTTATTATTCTTCTCTTAATATAGACTATGTCCTGAACAAAAAAATAGGTTTATGTCAACCAATATGAGTATCCAATTTAAAATATTAATTATAAAACTATATGAAATGATCTTTTATTATTCAAAAACTGATGATTATTGGTTATTCGTCACCAAAGTATGTAGAAAAATGGGATATCAAATATTTTAATCACAAAAATGGATACATTATTTTTTCTTCACGATTCATTAAAGTATATTTCTTTTTGTATACATGGTGGTTTGTAGATTATTTTTTTCATGAATCTCAAAAAAAATAACAACACAAGAGAAGGACTACAATGTATTAGTTTCTTCACAAACCACTTAATCTAAGAGTCATAAACAAGAGGTTATAACATATCTTTATTATACGATTTGAATTTATAGAGTTAAAAGATTATCTTTCTTAGGGGAAATTAGATCTATTATCTAGCATGGGTAGAAACATAGTCTCTCTAAACTTAGTTCTTTTGAATTTATAGAAAATGAACTATGACCATTGCAACACCTTATCCTCTAATTTTTATGACAAGTTAATTATTTTTTAATGTACTTCAAAATATTTTATGTTATTATATATCATTAAACCCCTAAATATCTCGGACACTAAAGGTGAACTATTTCCTCATCAGCATTACCTGCACTAAATATTATGGTTTCAAGGATTCATGAAATCATATTCTAAAATCACGAAATAATTATCAAATGTAAGTGAAAATAATCACGTGATTCATAATTTTCAAAAGCTCAAACCCATCCATGTATTATCAATTCACCAATGGTCTTATAACAATATGTTTTTCATTAGGATGAATAATATTCATTGATTTACTACTTTAATACAATGTGGGGATTGTATACATGGTGGTTTGTACTGATCGAGCATGTATCATGATGTTGGTTTGATGAAAGGTGATAGTCAGAATGATGATCATTGAACACTACTATCATGATCTTTCCTGATGATCCATCAAAGGTGGATGTTTGATGATAATGAACCTTGTAATGTACACAATGTACATCAGATCTTTGGGTGTTGATCACGTTAATCAGATGGCATAGGTTATGTCTGTATTTGTTCAAGAAGATGAACTATAATGCACGTTACAAATCCCATATCAATACCTCATTCAGTTGAGTTGTGCTCAATAAGTTATCAAGAATATGAGGACCTGAATATTATATTACTAGGGTTTACTCCTAACCTCCAATAACATCAACCAATTTGTAACCCACTAAAATTATTTCAAAAATATCGATACATTAGTTAGTTCAGTTATACTCAACATGTGATCATGAATTCTATGAACCGAATATTAGATTAATGGGGTCCACTCCTAACCTTCAGTGGCATCAACCCCTATCGGCACACTCTTTAATTATTTAATAACAAAAAGTGGTACCACTTTTTGGATACAATATCCCCTACGCATTCTTACCTTATACGAGATAACCCATTCCACCATTTCTATCTAAGTTGACCATCTTCGTGTGTGGTTGGTCCCCATTCCATATGAGGTTTGAGGTGGGTCTTTGGTTTTTGAATTGATATCCAATTTATTGAGTATGTACCACTCAAAATAGTTATTAAAAACTATATAATAAGAAATTAAATATTTTTTTATGCATGATACTTCTTCATGAAAATAATAATTTATTTTTCATGGACTTTATAGTAACAATTCATATTTTAAAAAATCCCCCATGGTATTTCCAAAGTCATCTTCACCAAAAATATTCATGATAAATAATATTTGTTATGATCATTATAATTATTGAAGGTTGTGGTAAAAATTGTGTCAGTTCATCTACAAAATTAAATACTGTTTTTCAAATTTACACAAGTTCTATAATCATCACAATTACATTTCCATAGGTCATAACAGTAAATCAATTAGCATATAAATATAGAATGATTCTTTATCAAGAATGAAAAACAAGTAATATGAACCCTAAAATCCTCATTTATTTTTACCTCATATATTGACATTAAGATTTACTAATAAATCATATAACATTATTGATTTATTCTATCACATAAACTCTTCAATCTCACTATAGTATTTCTTGTTATTTTTCATCACTTAATAAAGTCAATACTCTTATAATCCATTGTAATAATAAATGGAATGAAAAATCTGTTGTCTTAACATCTAGTAATTTAAGGATGTAAATATATATACATTTGTGAGAAGGATGAAATCACACGTTTTTAAAAATAATTATCCATTTTTGGAAAACAAATATGTCTATATTGTTAAAACCTTCATAGAAAACATGAGTGAATAACCAAGGTGATCAATGATATGAACAAAATCATCATCATGTCATACCAAACTCAAATAACTAATTTATTAATGTTATAGTGATTTTAAAACAAAAATAATGAAATATATTACAGAATCATCTTTAAATTATACCATGATATTTAGAAGCTTCAAATTCACTATGTGGTGAATATTTTCATGTTTTAACTCTATAACACTCCCTATTAATGGATTCCTCCAAATCCATAAATTCAATAAATGTTACTATAAAATAATATAAAAAGGGCAATAAAGATAGTTTTTTTATTCATTTATAGTATCATCTATACAGAGAGATTTTTATAATCATGGTTCATTCATTTCTTTTAGTTTTTCATGAGAAATGTTTTTGGACTTTACTTCATGTTTTGAGTGTTATCTATTTAATTATATTATTTCTTCCAATGTACTTATTATCGGTGTGAAATAAGTTTTTTAACATCAATATTATGAATATTTATGTTTTTATGTGGGGATAAATTCTAAAAATTATTCATCACAACATCAAAATCCACTTATGTCCCTTTAACATCAATATGTCTTTCAGCTTCCTCCAATTATTTATCCTATTTCTGCTTATCTACCATATTATTTGTGGTTCAATATGTATATATTCGTTATCATTGGTGGTCTCACCATTCTGATGAAATTTTCCCAAATTCAACTCATTTTATTCTATTTTTACATCCTCATAAATTTATATGGAACATATCTAGGAAATTTTTCATTCATACATAATCTCTATGACCTTCTAGTTTACATATTCCATAATCGTTATATAATTATTAAAACTTGTTTTTATTTGATTTTTGGATGTATTATGGTCAACGATTTATTATGTTAACAATACATTATCGTTATTTCACCATGAATCGCCCTTGGTTAATTAATGTTTCCTATAAGTGATATGTTATTCTAACAACAATATTCTTCATATCAGTACATTTAACAACACCAGCTAAACCCTATGCATATTAATCTCCAACATTGATATTTATTTTATACATATATTAATTTTTAATTCAATTCATTAAATGCAACCTTATCTTTTAATAGGAATGCGATTTTATTATAAAATTTATCCCTCTCATTGATGTGGGGAATGATCCCTATATTTTATACAAGGGGAATGAAAGATTAGAATTATTTTTTTCACCACTACTACTTCAATTTTCTTTTGGATTCTACATTTGGTTAGAAGGTTTAATCCTTTCAACAAAATTAATCCTTATTTATTGTTGAAATATATTATTATAATTAAATTTTTTATTTTTTATCATTATAAATCCTTATACTCAAACTTCCATCAATAACAAAAATAGACTACGTGACATCTATTATTCATTTCTTGTTTCGTGTCTCTATATTTCATATGGTGTGAATCTTTATATTTATGAGTGGAATTGGAAATATTTTTTAGAAATATTTAGGAAAGAATATTCATATATCTTCTCTAATACACCCTTTTTGTAATGGTTTTATCAGTTTTTTTATTAATACATATATTCACAAGTGTTATTCTAAAACATGTTCTAGAAAATAAAATAGCATTTGTTTGTATAAAACATTGTGGTTTATGGGATATATTATTCGTTTATGTTTTTTCAATTTTACTATAGGATGATATCATTAAAATCATATATAGATGATTTTTAATTAAAACAAGTGTGTTAGTGTCCCTATTTCCCAAAATATGCTATTTTTTAGTTTACGGAGATTCTAAATTCTTCAATCTAAACTCCAAATATAAACTCATCATATTGATTGAGTTCTCATAATCCTCAACTAATCTATTCATGTCTCCCCATTATTCATGTATCTTTTTTACTTATTCATTAATTATTTTCTTTATTTATGTAATTAATTTTCATGCTTCTCAATTAATTTCACATTATAATGTAATTATGAATATTTTGTATCAATAGAACCATAATGGAAATATTCAAGTTTATATAAGTCTTGTAAAAAAATATATAATATATGTCATTATTATAGGAATAAATTTCAATTCATCCAATGTTCTAGTTTATGGTTCCTTGAAAGGATAGATTATTTAATTCTTTATATTAAATATTTTAGTGAATGTTTTTTCATATTAAAACCATGAAAATTCAAATTAAATTAAATTTTAATAATATTCCATATAAAATTCATCAACCTAAATTCTATTGATACTTTGAACAATATAATTTACCACAATCTGTGAAATTTCATGAGATATTTCTTCAATTCACAATGAATATCAATAAGTGAAAAATCATCAGTATCATAACATGAATAAGTATACTCTGAAGAATCAAAATCCAATAAATTATTCCAACTTATATAACTCCAATTACCATTATTTATAAGTATCTCCATTTACTGTAATATTATTCTACATATTCCAAGCCAATAATTTTCTCTAATTACATAGTTGAAATATCCATATTTTTATCCTTATGAGTAACATCCTTTTTCTCTTTCAGAGGTAGAATAAAAATTTCCTCCAGTATAAAATCCATAAATATACTAACATAAATAGAGAAAAAATTTGATCTTTTGAGGGAACCTTAGTAATCTAATAAAAATTTTAGATTCCCATGTCCAATTTACTACTGAGAGGGGAGGGGTGGATTAGTGGTTTACTTATAAGAATTCTGTTTATTTTAATTCAATATCTCAAAATATTTATTATTAATGGTCCTATTTAAAATATATAAAACATAACTTCATATGAATAAATAATAAAAGACAGATATTTACATTGTAAAATATGTTTCTTTTACTAATACATAATTCATTTCATATTTTATAGGAACCACAATACAGATTCTCTTATACAATTTTGTTATTTATTACAATGGAAAAAGAATCAAATTTATATATACTCCTTTATATTTTCCTCTTATAGTAAATTTTTTAAAATACCATGAATAAACTCTTTTAGAATATTTGGTTAGACTCCCAAACCATATTATCTAACATATAACTAGTCAGACACTTAAGCCTCATTCATCTTCAACAACTGGTTATATTTTCCAATCATAAGCTAATGCACTTCATGGTTTTGATCCTGTTGTAGAATTTAGTCATTATTATTTATAGTGTTCAGCTTATATAGGAATTATAGATCTTATCCACTAATGTCAACCTTAATAATCTTGAAATTATTTTTAGAATAATATTTTTTGTATTGAAAGTCCTTCATAAAAGATCTTAAATGATCTATTTAATGTCATTTCTCTAAAATATTGGACACAAATGTCTTATCTTACAAGTATATTTTTGATTAAGTGTCTTATTTCTTGAATATACAATGTTTTACCTGTATTCTCAGAGAGTTAAATGATTTTGTAGATATTCTTCAGTTTTTTAAAGAATAATCAAAGCCTTATTTGAATTTTTTCAATATATTCACCATTTTTCTACAATATTATATTATTCATGGATAATATTGCTTTTCTCGATGTAGAATCTATTTTGATTTCTAAATTATCAAATGATCACTTCCTGTATGAAGTTTGTATTTTATGACCTAATAAAAATTTTAAGTAGTAGAGCATATCAATTTAATAGTAATAATTATTTTTATATTATTCCCATGTTATTTTTATTATTTCTATTATTTTCCAAAGTGATAATGAATTCTTGAACATAATGTTTTTTTAGAATATTTTAATTCATTCACACATGTTTAATAGAATCCATGCACCACATTGTTCACTTCTTCTTTTTTGAATAATTGAGTAGAAAAAATTCTCTAAAAACACTTACTCAAAAAATCATTGGTAATTGGTGAATAATATTCTTTACACAATAATTTCACATGATATTGTGTTCTTCATGATGTGATGTTCATTTTTTATTCTACATGAAAGTATGTACAATGAAATGATATCAATATCCATCTTCATCAAAATGGAAGATTGATTTTTTATCGCAACTCGCATGTCAATATGTGTTTCTCATTTTCATATACGTTGATAGATAAATTATTAATTATGATCATAAAGTATGAATACAATAATAGAATTACAAAATTGTTCCGGTTTCTTCATTAAACACTTGAGTGAATGAATTATAAGAATGTGGCCAAGAGTTCTTATTATTATTCTCAGTCAAACTATGAACATCAGGGATTATAGGTTTCAAAAGAAATGATATCCCTTAAAAAACATGGGTTCTATCAAAGAATATTGAAATGGGGTGCTTTATAAATATATATACTTAACACTATGATCTTTTCACTCCTTTTTCCCCTAATATTTATCAAGATTCAATGATATAATTTGAATTTCCCATAAAACGTTTCGTTCAAATCATTACCATTAAACCCCAAATGATATTATATTTAGAATTTGTGTTTTCTATTCTTCAACATCACCTTATACCAAATATAATAGAGTCAAGTCTTTTCATAATTAGCATCTTTTATAATGAATAATTATCAATTTTATGGAAAATAATAACAGGACTCAACATTTTTTTAACATTAACCTCAAACAAGTATTATGGATTCATGAAAATCCACCATAATATTTTTATTTCATTTCATAAAATAATATTATTTAGTTTATTTTCCACTTGAAATATCTATATTTTATTCATGGGCATTCATAATAACCTAACGACTCTTTGGATCATGATTTGATCCTATGAGACGATTGAAGAAATGATCATAGAATGGTTTTTCCCTGTGATTAAAACAATATTAATAAAAGTATTAATGTTAAATATGATGTTAATTTCAATATAAAACATAGATAATAGTCTCAATGACATTGATTATTTTTATCAGAAGACTAATGTAATGTAAACATATAGTAATGTGGATAAAGTGTGTTGTGCTTCCCCCAACCCACATCTATTGTTCTTTATGATGGGGAATTCATAATAAGTTATTTTAAACCTGATTACCACTATATTAAAGTAAGGGGGTCCCTTCCAAACCACAGTTGTCGCTGATTGATGCCTAAAACACTAAAAACAAGTATCTATAAAATGTGGGTACACTGCTCCTCTACATGTTACAAGAGGGTGGGATTCTTACATTTAACATAGTCAGTCACCTATGCCTCCCTTTCATAATGATGTGAACTTCCCACAACATGATTTACCCCTATAACCATATGTTGTTTCAGGTGGGGCATTGGTTAGTAAATGGATTGCAAAATTTCTCAATCAACTCAACTAAAAATACTTTTTCAACAATATGTTCCAATATACTCAACATTACTCAATCCATGGGAATTTATCATTAAAATTAAAAACAATTCATGGTTTTCGAAATAAAAATTCCTCATGAAAAAATTCTCTCCCATGGTCTTCAAAAAATAATATTCTTAATTTATAAAAATGGTAAATAATATTTCACATATTATTCAATGTTATTCATGCATGTTGTAGATAATGAATCTTCTATTCCAGATCATTTCCACATTTCTTTTAACTTAATAGTAGATAAAAAATAATCAAAATTTCATTTTCATAGATCCTAGAAGTATCTCAATCAACTTATATACATACATTTTTGGATTATAAATTAAAAAAATTGAATCATAAGCCTCATCAGCTATTAATATATGTCTTCTCTGTATATTGAATTTATGATATATTTAAAACAAATAAATCATCCAGTATTTTAAATTTCTCATCTGTTCTTCTATTTTTTAAAAGAAATTACCTAAATCCATTTATTTATGTCGGTTTAATGTTTTTTATTTTTTGATAAATTATTAAGTAGTTGGTATTAAATTTCATAAGAGTTTTATTATATGGTAAATCTATATGGTTCTACATTTGAAAGAATATATTAATTGTAGTTTTCTAGAAGGAAAATTTTATTCTATTTTAATTTATTATTTATATTTCAATGAATTATTATAATTTTTAATTTATATTGAATATTATGCTTCAATAATTTTTTCAAATAAATTATAATATGAGAAACGTAAAACATATTAATGTTCAAATGTTAAATCTCTTTAATAATTATCCAACCATTTATTTTTTGGGTTGGAAATATTTTCATCATTCATTTATGAATGATCAATGTATGAGGAATACTGACTTCTAATGCATATATAAAGATGTAGAGCTAGTTTTTCATGGAGGAATTTAATAGAAATATGAAATAAAATCTTTTTCTAAAAATAATCAGATATAATAATATATAAAATAAGATAATGTTCAGTTGATTATGGATTGATATTTTCCCTTAATTTTTGATATGAATAAAATAGAAATAATGAACCTCAAGTACTTGGTAAAAATGTGCCAAATAAAGGGATAATATTTCCTTTAATGGTAATTTAAGTTAATAATAATCAAGTGATTATAAAAGATAAATATCATTTTTCATTAATGATTTTCAAAAAAAATCAATATTTTACAATTCATGAATATTTTTTATATGATTTTATATATATTTCTATTACTCTAGTATTTTTTATTTTACTATTATGATATTTTATCTTCATGATTGATAATGATAGAGAAAAATTGTATTTATTTTCAATTTATAATATCATGTTTAAAATCTAGGGGAAATATATTCTCTTACTTTTTTACCATCTCAAAAAGGTATTCTCCAATAAAACTAAATGAATTTAATTTCAATGGGATAATCCATCATAATTTATATTATATTTCATAAAATATCATTCTGTTATTCTATTTTATTTAAATTATTCATTTTAGAAGTAATATAGTGGGATTTCAATTTTTAATTATTATCAATTATCTCAATGATTCAAATTGGAGGAGATCATTTAAATTTTTTATTTATTTATAAGTTTTAAAGTTTAATATTTAACATAATGTTGGAGACTTAACAGATTTTCTCTAATCATAATTTACATTACTCCACAATGTTGATTAATTTACAAAAAAAATTGTTATTTTTTGTTTTTTTTTCATTCATATTGGTGGGTTATAAAAACTAGGATATTTTTTATTATTGGACCCTTGTTTTCATTTTTTTTAATTATAATATAGTCATGACATAATCATTTTAGTATGATTTGTTGGTGTTAATTTTATATATATATAAAATAATTTAACAGAAAATTTTGTGAAATTTTATTTCAAAATCCAATGGAATGTTTTTTCATTCAAGGAAATTTATATTAGATTAATGAGAACTATAGTGGAAAAAAATTCAATCGAAGAATAGATTATTGTTTTGGTACTTGTAATTAAATAAAAATTATTAAAAAATAGATACACCCTCTATTGAATAATGATTAATCCAATCATGTGAGAGTAATTATATACATATAAATAGAAATATACATTTAAAAACTGTATAAATACTCATGAGATAAACTTGTGAGCATACAATAGCTTTATGTCAATAAAAAATTCATGTAGTGATAGAAATTATATTTTTGTTATATATTTTTCCACTATGAGTTCCCTTTTGGGATTTATTGGAAGAACATTTCATAAATTCTTAGGATCACTAAGTTTATGATCTTATAAGATTAATATAATCTATCAGAAATATAGTGATCATATTATCATTTGTATAAGTATTAACTACATTCAATTGATTTTATAAATGGATTCAATTTGGATAATAGATTTGAGATTCTATTTTATATAATTAAAGAACATGAAATAGGATTAATGTCAATGTATTTTTGGGTATTAGAAGAAATAAAATCCGATATGTTAATGTTGATGATACCATTGGTTCAGTTTAAGGAAATTATACCTTTTATGGGTTAATGATAGGGATACCATGAATCGTGTTTATGATTGTTGGAATTCATTGGGTTGAAAAGTTCACTATACTATCATTTTTAAGACTACCTGATTCGTAAATCATCACTAAAAATGTTTCATTATTTTTTTGTGCCTTCTAGATAATAATTATTTTTATAATTCCTCCATTTCTAATTTTTTTCAAATGTTTTCATTATTTAAAGATTCATAAATTATAATAAAAATAATATTTTATACTCAAATATTATGATATTATTAATTATTTGTTTGACTAAGTATTGAGTTATAGTAGTCTTTGATAGTTAAGGTGATGAATTATTTTGATTCTAGTTTTGAAATAAAATTCACAATCCCCAACACATGTATCTTACCTTCCTTAATTGTGATGGATATCATACAAGTCATTCCACAACACATATGATTTTTTTATAAACTCATAATGAAAATACCGTGATCAAAATTTATTCTCACTTGAGAACATGCTATTTCTATTTTTTATTTAACATAATTTCTTTATCATATTATAATAATATTTTTTTTATTTAAATATTAAAAATATTATTTAATATAAATGTATATTTATTATAAATTATTTAAAACTAATTTTCCAAAACCAATATATTTAGAGAAAAGTTTATTTTATTGTATATTAAATTTTTTTTAGAACACAAAATACATATTTTTTATTTGAAATTGAAGAATAATTTTCTATCCAAAAAATCCTTATATTGAATACCCCAAAATTATTCCCACTGAAATTTAGAAAGAACTAATTTTATTCAATTTTATATTTAATCTACTATATTATATTTGTTTATGAAACATGTATTTTTTATAAATATATCAAAAAAAAATATTGAATATTCATCACTATATTTTTAACATCATGAAATTTATATTTCACCTTATATAAATTTTTACCATGTTATAAAATTCATTATTAATCTCATCCTTGAATTGCTGATGATCATTAATATTACTCTTTAAAATAAAAATTTATCTACTTAATAATGGTTCATTGTATTGGAATCTAGATTTATGAACATTATTTTACAACGATTCCTTGATAAAAAATATCATTTATATTTTCTTATTTTTATTTTAGTCATTTTTTTAATCTCATAAGACATTCAATATATGATTTCAGGGATGATTTTCATCATATCATTGAATTATTAAAAGTATTTTCATAATTGAAAACACTATATATAGCAAAAATAAATTTATTATGTTAAATTATCATTAATATGATATTTATATAATCTAAAATAGAAATTAATTATAAACTCCCAATAATAAAAATGAAAAATAATTTATTCCATAAATATGGAATTTTTTACTTGAAGGATAAATGCTACACATAATACTTATATATAATAATTTTGGATAATATTCCAAAATATGTAATATATTAATAAATTAATATTTTTATATATCATTTTTACATATAAATATTAAATTCTTGAAAAATAATATACAAACCAAACAATATAGTAAAAAATTAAAATTTTATAAATTATGTGTTAAAAAGGTTACATAAATTTTTTATATCAAAATGCGGGTGAAATATGAGTTACTAATAATGTGTATAATCATTTAATATATATATTATATATGACTATTATAATGGTGACATAATGTTTTTAATAGTAACCTGGTAATTGGAGTATTAAAATTATAATTTCATTAATAATATAAGTAACATTATATGTAATTATTATTTGGACAATGACAAACTAAATTCATTATCCTTCAAATTAAAATAATATAAATTTTTTTAACTTTTCCTTGAATTTAGTCTATATTATTATTATAATGAACATTCAGTAACTATAGTAACTACGAACTAAAACTATTTTACTACAATCCAATGATCCAATATTTCTATCAGGATACAACCATCCGAATTTGAAACACTATAGTGATACTAATTTGACTCATTGATAGAAGAACCAATATTGTTTGTTCACTAATTTTTGATGAATTTTCTTCCAAAAATGTTATAAATGTAGCATAAGTTTGAAAAAATTCAACAAATTTTTGTTTTTTTACTACGATTCTAGTAAATAAAGTAACTCCACAACTATTACATTATATATATCATAAAAAATTAGGATCAATAATTATGAAATTCATATTTTTGTTGAATTTTTTTAATTTATTATTTCATAGAGATATTCCAATATGCGTAATATTTTTCTTTATGATTATTTCTATTAAGAGCTATGATTTTAAGGTTTGAATAATATAATTCTTGATATATTCTATTATATTTTTTCTTCTTATGACCTTCTGTGATAAACAGCTTCTATTGATAGTATAATTGAAGGATTTACTATAATTTAACAGAGAGAATTATTGTTTAGGATTGAAGAGATCACGTATTTCTTATGTGGGGATCTGAGATACTTCTAGTAGGTTTATTCGAGGGCTTCTGTGGATATGAGGAAGGAAATTTTGAGAGGTATAAATTTCTTGAAACCATATTAGAGGATTAATTACATGGATACTATATAATCATAAGACATATCAAATATTAATTTTTTAAATGTTTTATTTTAATTATTTCCATTGAAATATGTTTTTTTTTCAAAAAATAATACTAGTTTTTTTTGGGTTTCTCTTTTGTTAATCGCCTTATCAGTAATTTTAAACAATGATCACATTATTTCCATAGTTCTAAATATCTTTCATATAGATTAAAATTTAGTTAATCTATTTTTGTATTTTTAATATGAAATAATGATAAACATAATAGTAGAAGTTGATGAAATTTTTTTGTTTGTCTTAAAAACAACCATTCAACCCCTCCCTATTTTTCATTTAACATTCCATCAAACCTTATGAAAATATTTATAAATTATTTCAAAATAAAATTTAACCATCTAACCATTATGATCACTATAGATAGTAAAAAAATATATTTTTATCTCATTTGTATAACAGAAGCATCATTTACATGGTCCTATAAGAAATTAAATTTTATTATAATTTCCACTTATAATTAGAATATATATAAAAAACAAATGTTTTCATCCTTATGTATTATAGATGTGTCACATAATAACTGATTTTTTTTACAAGAACTCTAATTCATTTATATAAATATATTTTTACTTCTATTTCTATAATTCCCTCATATAACTCTTGAAAAAAGAAAATATATGTTTCACACTATTTCCATAGGGATCACACATAACAATAAAATAATATTATTGAATTTATTAGAGAATTTAATTATTTTTTCATATTTCTAAAATCCACATACTTCGAAAATATTTTAATTTATTAAATAGAAGTTTTTATTGAAAAAAATTATGTTATCCTCAATAAAATTCTTCTTTAAACTATAAATTTATACTAAAATGTTCTTTGTTAAAAAACAACATTGGAGTTCTATTTTTCAAATTTTTATGTTTTTAATTATTTAGGATTCATTTGAAAAATAATTTCATATTCATCCATATAAACAACTTTTAATTTTGAATATCATCCATTATAGATTGGAAGATAACATTTGGGATTTTTGATCTTTTCAACTATGTCTTTTAATATTTCCTTGTTATTATTGATTAAAAATTATGGAGATATTAAAATTTAATGAAATACACATAATTACTTATTATAGGGGGAGTTAAAATTTCTTTTTAAAAAGGTCATATTTTATATTCTATTTAGATAAGTTTGAAATTTAATTCATAAAAAAATTATTGTGACATATTTTTCCTATTCTTGATTTTTAAAGTCTTTTTATGATCTAATACATCAATGGACCTCATTTTTTGACGATTACATTCTTAAATTCCTATATAAGGACGGTAATTTAAAAAAAGTTTGTTTTTTTCTCTCTTAATAACATATATTTCATGTTGAAACACTTATCATTGGAATTTTAATTATATATTCATTTCTAATAAGGCTAATAAAACCATAATTTAAGCTATACATTTCCTTGTAAATGATGTAAAATGATTAGATTTAGTAAAATAAATCTATCCAATTATTAGAGAACAATTGGATGTTAAATGCCTTAAAAATGATTTCTTGAAAATATAGTGATTTGATTTTATATTCAAGATTTAACAATTTTGATTGATAAACATTTTAACATTGAATATTTCACTCATTATTAGACAATGTGACATTATAAGGTATCAGTGTTTGATGATGTTTGTTTTTTATTATATTTTTTAGTTAAACTCTTCATTAATGGGTTAATGGAATGATTCCCACGAGTATAAAAGGTATATGGGGTTTCCAAGTGGGTTGGTTCATAGAAAATAGGGTATATAGGAAAATATATGTTGTGATAACTATTTGGGAAGGGTTAGTTTTAACTGTTCACTATAACCATTGGTCATGTAGAAGGGAATGTACGGTAAAAACAATATGGATCTGCTCTAGAGACCATGACGATCGATCCCCCCTTTGGAATGATGAGAGATCGTTACCACCAAATTGTTTTAAAGATTGTGTTGGTGGTCAATATAACCATTAAACTCAGTTTCTACTTCAACAAGTGGAACCAAATGGTTGGTTAATGGTTTGGAAAACCAAGTAGCCAAACAGTGTTCCTAATTAAATGAGGGATAATCCTATATTTTATCTCCCATAATTTAAGGTATCTCTGACATATTTCTTCCCATTAAATCCTCAGAAAACTAGGGTGATAACCATGGGGTTATTCCCTTCATATGTACATTTACCATTTAATTTATAGGTTTTTATCTTTCCATTAAGTGTGAATCAAATCTTGGAGTAAATATTTGAAAATGTTTCATTCATTTTTTGGAATATTCTTTATTAGATGGATCCCCTATATCAAAATTTCATGAACTCTATGCCTTGGTTTATCTTCACCATTGTATTTGAGGCTATTTTAGTTTGAATCAAGCTTCGATTTCGGATGAGTTGTTGTGTATGAGCATGAGGTAAGGGTATAAAATATTTTTCCTATAGTATTGATATTTTATATGTGTGTGTAGTTTTCCATTTTTTTCTTATCTTTGAAAAGGTATCAATATTGGTAATGATATTGAGGTGTGAGGCCCTTCACAAACCCCATTAAGGTTTTTCAATTTTACGAGAGTGGATCTAGAGCTACCATTGGGGGATTCCAATAAATTAAAAATAAGGAAATTAATTGGATAATGATGTGAAAATTCATTTATAGAGTAAATGTGTTGAAATTATATATTGTATATGGACATATATAAAAGGATGAAAAACTATTTTATAATGTACCTATTGGAAATTCCATTGATGATTTAGATATGGGTTAAATGATGTGGTTTGTATTTTCATCTAGTCATGAGTTTCAATGATGGTCAAAAAATTTCTGATGTGGATAATGTTTAAAAAGGAGGGGTCAACCACAAGGTGGTTAGTAAAAGGTATTCATATAAGATTACATGTGATTAGTGGAACTATGTGTGTGATTAAACACTTGTGATAATTCAATTGTGTAATAATTCAAATGAAATTAAGGGAATAGATGGACTTTGGCCTAATATTAATATTCAAAGAGAATAAACCTTAATGAAGTGTAGTTTTTAAAATAACATTAGAAGGGAGTGGTTTTGTTATGACTCTCGAATTTTTTAAGGGGGGTTTTATGAAATTAAATAAAGGGGATTTATTAAGTGTTATATGGTTTTAAAAAAAATCTAAATGATGTTTGATATGGTTGATTTATGAATTAGTTTGATTATGAAATTATAGTGAATGGATTGATACTTGTGGTGACTTGTTTGGTTTTAATGGTTCATTGGGACCTTTTTTATTGATAATCGCGTAAGGGTGTTGACTTTTGATAAATGAGTTGATATAGTTATAATTAATTGATAATGTAATTGTTTATGATATTGCAAATGGAATTCCAAAATCATGGTATTGATTCTAGATTGATGCTTAAGGCCCCAGTAATATATATATATATATGTGCATATATATATATATATCTGGTTTTTGGATTTGTAATGATGGTTTAATCCCTTGTTTTGGTTAGGAATTAATGATGATCAAAGATCCCCAATGTACTATAGTTTTTATTGGATGATATTATTCTCTTAAATCTAAGGATTTGGACATTGATTTCCATATCATGAGTTGGATAATCAAATATGATATTTTGAATCCTCATTTGATACAAGGAGTGAAGCTCATTGTTTTCTTACCTATTAGCCCTATAATAAATGGTTGGAATTTCCATAAATGATGCTCTCAATCCTAGTTTGATAGATTTTCTAACACTTCCTCATTTCAGAAATGTGACCCATATAATATAGAGTTGGGATGTGCAAACATTAAATTACAAATTATGGATGAATACATGGATTTATGTTCTTTTTTTTCCAACCTGTGTCCTCTGTGATGTATGGTTCATATGATTTAAATGGTCCTATATAGGTTTTATTATTTAAGGCATCACATGAAAATGATAATAATTATGTTGAATAAAATATTGTTAATTAATGAAACATGTTTTATATAATCTCTTTTTGTTGATTATATTTCCTATTAATTCACTTTTATTGGACTAATTATTGCATTAGAGTCCATTTTCGGTTTCCTAAAATGATTTACACTCACCCTTATTAGGCCACCATGTCACCTGGGTGCTGGAGAATATGCTACTTATTTTTAAGAACAAGATTAGGACATGGACCTGGTGGTTGGATTATACTTGTGGTCCTGGAATGGAGAATGGGAAGTCAATGAATAATAGTGACTATGAACTATGTTGAAGATCATTCTATTATTTGGTTATTTGATTTGTTATTTTTATGACTTCCTGTCATGGATAGTATACATTTCATTGAGGTATCAAGTAACACTTTGGTTATTACTCGAACTTGTTGTATATTACTCAATTTTAAATTTATACTACATGTTATATCTATTGATATTATTTCAGAAATTTTTTTACACTGATAAGTGGGAATATTCTCCTAATTATACCTTAATAGACCCGATCTGCTAGTCGGTAGCCTCTGAAATAGGAGGAGGCACACCAGAGTTCATTTGGAAGTATTTTTCAAGGCATCAGTTTTAGGGGAACCTGGGTTAGAATTTTATAAAGTGGTATTTTAGGTGTTTTATTTTGTCATACTATTTTGGAATAGTATAGAAGTGACTAGGATATTATTTTAGATTGGTAATGAGATTTTTCCCTTGTCCAACTACCCCCACACATGGTTGAAAATCCATATTTTTTAGGGTTGGAATTAATGTTCTATTTTGCGGTTTTAACATTGACTGATATTTCCAACTTATGTGGGGAACATTTATGTGATGTTATTGATTTATAAGGTTTTATTCTCTTGGAGTGGTATTAAAAGATAGTGTGTCTGGTTTATGCATCATTCTAGGAACATAGGGTTGATAAGTCATCTGTTTGTCTCTTCTAATGGATTTGTAGATTATATGATGTTAAAACAAAATGGATGGAATAATGAAATTTATAATAGATAATAATTTTTAAATATGTGTTAAAACAAATATTTTTGGAATGTGAAAATCCTTTGGTTTTAAAATGGAATTAATTATTTAAAAATGGAATAATAAATGATGTGGCACTAAGATGTCGATAATGAGTATCCATTATGTTATTTGTTTTACCTTTTTGTATGGGTGATTTGGTCCATGGGAGTTCCCTAGTTTTGAGAATCTTTGTTATTGGTAGTGATAATTTTATTGTTTTTGACGTGTTAGGTATTGGATGTCCTTTATTGTACACATAGTATGGATGTGACCCTAATATAATGAGATGTATCTACGAAATGTGTAGGTTGTTTCCATAATTGGATAATATCTTATGGGTTATGTGTATGAACATAAAATTGGTTTCTTCGATGTGGATACCCTTGTGGGTTTCATCCTTGGAGGTTTTTTTGGGTCCTTTGAGTGGTTGTATGGATTTTTTTATTGTTATATATGAGTGTGTATATTTAGTATGGGACATAAATTAAATGTTCGCTTATTGTGTTAGACATAGGTTGTTTCAGAATGGGGGTAGGAGTGCCACCCATGAGTGGTTTCTTGTTTGAAGATATATTTGTATGGAATAGAGGGGTAGTTGATGGTTATGGTATGATATTACTAGAACTTAGGGATTTGGTGTCATTTATCCTTCTTTGGTAACCCATGATAGTGTCCTTCTTATTTGTGAGTGCCTTTAGGTTCTTTTGGAAGTAATGTACATTTTAGACATAGATAGTGATGCACATAGAATGTGGCATAGTCTAGGTTTGGCCTATAGTTCTGCATGAAAAAGAATGTGGGTTTGGTAAATTGATGGTGACCATGAGGGATATTTTCCTAGGTTTAGGGGTTCTTTTTAATGTGATTTCATGGTGGATGATTCATAGGTAGGTTTTCTTCACTATAGGTGACATTGAGTTTTATAAATAAGCATGGATATACCTAATATTATTTCATTAAAAAGCTATTTTAGATATTATGGTTGGATTTGTGGCCAGTTTTGAAAGTCATATGATCAATACGGTACTTGAACATACTATGATGGAATTGATTAATTTGGGGATCAATTTTAACTATGGATGGAAAATTCAAGGGTGGATAAATTGTGGTAGACACTTCTAATCTATAGGTGACCCCAAGTGTGATGTGTGTTCATTTGAATTGTCTTATTTGTTTCAAAAGGTTGGTTTGTTGGATGTAATCATCATTAATGATTAATGTGTGATGAGGATAAAGGATCTAGATGCATGATTAGTTTTCTATGGGAATATTTGTGGCTAGATTCAGTAAATTGTGACATGTTGTATAATGATTCTAGTTCTTTGAAGGATAAAACCTCAAGGATTTAGATGATGTTCGGATGTCGGCAACATGCTAGAGACACACAATTATGTTTAATATGTGTAAACAAGTGGATGTAAAGTATGAGCCTTTTTTCCCATGAAATCAAATTTGGAAACACTAGTTATGTGTGAGACCATTTGGTTTGGGATCAGTTTTATGGATCATTGTGTTTCCACTATGTAACATTAGGGTCATGATGGAAGAGCTCGAGTTGTTTGGTGGTTGTAGTGCTGAAGGTAATATTATGTAATTACTATATGAAAGAGTTTTTTTAGTTACTGGTGAGTAATCAATGGAAATCCCCACTAATGGTGATTTTCAAGTGTTTATAATATTTTTTTTGGAGAGGGGTCATTTTTCATATAAGTTGGTTAAGGGGTCCGGACAGTGATATGTGGCATTAAGTAAGAATCAGTTGTGGTGGTATTCGTCGATGATATATTAGTTTTCTGTTAGATAAAATATTATCATTCCCAACATATTGAACTTAGGAAAATCTACTTAATGGTTTTATTTGTTTTAAATTATAGTCCACTAATAAATTTTCACCCTATGGTAAATGTATTTTATTCTTTGTTATGGGACGTGGGACACTACCCATTTTTGTGTGAGTTCCTTATAAAGAGAAAAATGATGGGTAATTCTCTGGGTTCTATTCCTAGAATATATGATTTCATGAAAATAAATGTTTCATTTTTTCACATGTGTGATATGTATATTTATGTATCTAGTTCTATGGTTTGATAGTGGTTTGAGTATGGGTCATGTCGGACTGGGGTTCTTAAGGAAAGGGGAGGAACATACACTCATAATGTGGGTAGTTACGTGTTAGTCATGGTATTAATAATTTCATTATTTATGGATTTACATGTGTACTATGATGACTTTGTTTTTTCTAGATGAAACTTAAATTCCAATGAGGAACCATCGAGCTGCATGATTTCATTTGAGGTTTTAGTGCTCAATTATGATGGCAGATTTTCCATCCCCCAGAAGTTGGTGGTTACGAGATAAAATTTATTGTGAGGAGAACTATAATTGACACATATTTGGAAAATTTCATGATACTTCTAAGGGATTGTGTGGTCTTGAGTAAGTTTCATCTTGGTGTTATAGTTTTCACCATGGGCATTAGATAAGATTTTGAAAAGTTGAGTTCCTAAGAAGAGGGTTATTCATGGGTTGTGTTATGGGTGTTTGTATAAGGAATTAGGCTATTGAGACTTGTGTTGTGGACCAACATCAGTCAAGTGGTGTGGTTGGATAAATATTGATCACATAGACTATTTAAATTTAAAAGGTTAATGAATCAATGGTTTGTAGAATGGCATATCAAAGAATGGTTTGTGGGGTCAGAAAAAGGGTCGGTTATCACCAAGTGTGTTGGGATGTTGAGTTTGTGGAGAGAATATGAATGGTTGTGTGCCAATAGGATATTACTTAGTGGAATTGTACATTTCTCAATTTTTTATTATGAGACATTTTCAGTGGTATTTCTTTAGATTCATCATGTGGTTCATTGGTTTTATGTTTGTGATGATGTGGTTGAGGATGATGAATACATTGAGGAGAATTCAAATTTTGATTCTTATTATAGTGAAAGGGTTTATGGGGTACGAAATTACTTTTGAGGTGTGTATTTTGGAAGGATGGACATGTATTTAAGAAAACCATTAGAGAGGGAAGCTGGTATATAGGCATAGTGGCTCAAAAAACTCTCATTAGGGGTTTAGAAAGACCTAGAAGTGCAGCTCGATATTGATCTATTATATGGTGGGAAGGTTGTAGGTTCTCAATGATTGATGTGGTTTGTTCTCATTATAATTGTTTGTAAAAAATCATACTAAATTGGTTAATTAAAGGTTTCCATTATAAGGAAATTTCCCAAGAATGTCCCGGTTTGATAGGTCAGAGAAAACATGTGATAGGGGAAATTCTATGTTAATTGAATGGTTGGAGCAGGGTTAGTCGCAACCATGTGCTGTAATCTTGTGATATGTAAAAGGGAACACATAGTTTGGAAAACCATGCTAGATGGACACTAATATTTATAATATGTAAAATTCATTAGAAAGTGGAAATTGAAAGGTCACCACACAATATTTTAAACTATGGAGGTGTCTAAGAAAACTATGCGTCTTTGTTTCCTCATTATCAGAGAAAACTACATAGTTTGCGTATAGTTTGGAAAACCCTGTAGCCAAATAATGTGCCACTTTAAAAGTTGTAAAATTATCATTTCAGCCTCTTAGTATTTTAGGTTTCTCTCATTAATTTTATCCCAATTCAATTCTCGTAATACTTGGGTGCAAACTAGGGGATTCATCCCTCTCCATGGATATATATCCGTTGATTTATATGTATTAAAATTATCATTGGGATAAAATTGAATCTCTATGTATGTATTTAAATCCATTTAAAACCATATTATGGGAGGGGATTTATTAGTAGTCTGCCCTATTTGATGCTCTTAAATTCTCTTCCCATGTGTTTTTCACCATTGTGTTTGAATCAAGCAATGTGTTTGAATTAGTGGTTTTTTATGAGGATGAGTTAGGCGGTCTATAAGGTTTTTCATATAGTTTCTTCGTTTTATAAGCTTATGTAGTTGTGATGATATTTATCATTCCAGGGTTTTTGTATCTTTGGATAAGGAAAGTAAAAGATGCATGAAATTGAGGTACTTTAACCTTCAAGTAACCTTTCATGTCCATTGATGAAGTGAGTTTAGATTTAGGGAAACCCATGGAGGATGTCCAAACATTTAAAAATATGAAATGAGTTGGTAATAATGAGATTGATAATTTATGAGAGTAAATGGGTTGAAATTATATTTGGCATATGGTTATGGTTAAATGTATGTTTTAACATTTTTATAAGTTAGCTATGTGAAATTCCTAGGTGGCTACATATGTAATTCAAATGATGTTTTTTTATTTTTATACGGTTATGGTCCTCAATGAAAGTAAAATGATTTCTTAATTTAGGGAGTGTTCTAAATGGTTTTTTCAACATCCAAGTGGTTTTAAAAGGGGTTTTATATTATATTTCAAATGACGACTTCAATTATGTGTGTGATTAAACGCCTCTAATAATTACATTACGTCTTCATTCAATTTAAATCAACGGAATGGATGGCCTTTGTCCTTGTTTTTATATTCAAATAGAAATTACCTTTTTGATGGTTAGTTCTAAAATTTTTAAGGAAGTTAGAGGTTTTTTAATAATCTAGAAATATTTATATGTGGTTTTATGAAATTAAAGAAGGGGGTGTTGTTTAAGTGATAAATTTTTATGAAAAATATCTTATATATGTTTTATATGAATGAATGATGAAATTAACTGATTAGAAAATTGGGTAAATAGGGTTGGGCCTTGTAAAAACATGTTTTCTTTTAATGGCATATTGGTAAATTTCTAATTGAAAAATGATAATGGGTATTGAAGTTTGTTAAAGGAGGCGATTAAGATATAATTTATTGATAATTTAATAGTTTATAATGTTTTATATGGAGTTATTCATCCATGATATAGGTCCTATAATGATGACTGAGGTACCACTAATATATATAGGTTATTGGGATATTGGAATGATTCTCTGAACCCATGTTTTGGGTAGGACAAATTGATACTCTAGGAACCCCAATTCACTATAACTTTTAGAGGATGTACTGATGGTCTTGAATCCAGTGTAATGGGTTTCAAATTCCAAAGATTGAATGGGATGATCAAACATGACATTCTAAATCATTTGTGTACAATTTTACTGATTCACCATGTTTTCTAACATGTGTCCCCAATAATAAATTTTTGTCCTGATCAGACATGATGTTCTGAATTCTAAATGAATACTTGGAATTCAACTTATTGTTTTCAGGCTTATAACCCCTATCATAAATTGTTAGGATGGTGGGAAATGATGTTCTGAATCCCTCTTTTATACATAGATTTATGCTCTTCACTTACTAACATGTGACACTATGATATATGGTATAGATGAAGAAAAAGTGTAAATGATGGTTTTATTGGTTTGGGAATCACTACAAACTGATAATAATTATGGTCAATTTAATTATTGTAAAAATAAGGAAGCCTAGTTTATCAATTTTTTTATTATTGTACCTATACATGTACTTTTATGATACTGGTTATTTCATTAGAAACCTTTGGTTGTGTACTACTAGGTTATACTTACACCATAATCTGTCCACCATGAACATGGGTACCCAATAATAGGCCACTTGTTTTTATGTACTTGTTCAAGATAATGACCTTGTGTTTCATTTATCCATGGGTTGTTAGGTTCAATAATAGGAAATTAGGATCGGGTTGTGAATCAAAAACATGTTCAAGTATATTTTAATGTATTGGTATTAATAGTGTCATTTGTATAGTCTCCTGAATTGTAGAGTAAACATTTCATTACAGTATCATGTTTCACAATGTTTATTATTGTAATATTTTTTATGTTATTCCATTTTTTCTTTAAAGTGATTTTAACTTTTTTCATATTATTTCTATTGTTTTTTACTCTAATAAGTGCATTTATTCTACTAATTGTACCACCATAAACTCGTGATTCTAGGGATAGCCTCTAGAATATGGTGAGGCACACATGTTGCCATGTGGTGGTCTAGATTGGGGCATAAGTTTTAGTGGTACCCACTACGAGATTTCAAAAATATGATGAGATCAAAAGTATTTGACTAAGCTGGTGTAGATAGATTGAAAAAATTACTTTTTGTTTCTGAACATTAAATAATTAAATTTTGATACAATGATTCCTATAAATAATGTTACACAATAAATGTATGAATATTATATATAATGAAACATAGGGATCAACAATCCAGAATGTTTTTATTCATATTTGATGCTATAAAAATTATTGTTTCTGAGAAATCATTGGATTAGTGTAATATTTTTCTTATCAATGTTTTTGTTAAATACTAATATAGAATGGTATTCAGAAGAAATCACTTCGAATATTCAATTAAAAATATTCTTCCTATGATATTTCATAGTTGACAAAATTTAGGTATAGTAAGAGATATGAATTTTTTAACATCTGATTTGGGAATTGTGTTACTAAAAATACAAACCTAATATACTTCATGTGTGTGGAAGTAAAATACTATATAATGGAATAGTTGAATATTTTTGAGGATATGAATAATTTTTTTATTAGATATAATATCTTAGAAACATTATGATAGGATTAATTTCAATGACACCATAGATTCAATTGATAGATCCATGTTAAACAATGGTGTAAACATATCGTTGTAATAATATTCTGTTAAAAGAGTATTTGGTTTTCTAAAAAATGTTGTATGTTTTATTTTTCATTTTTCACCATGTTAGCTCAGTAACTTATAATTTAAAATACAAAAAACATTCTTACCAAATTAATAAAATTATTTTATACTATTTATAATTTTTTTCCTCTTTTTTTTAATTTGTTTCATAATATGAAATTCAAACATTATACTTAAATAAGATGGAAATTTAAAGTCTATTTTAAAAAATAAAATACACCCCCACCTATCTTTTATATTTTTTCATCATAAATCGAAGAAAGAATTCATATGAGGAATAAATTAAAATTATACATGTTTACAAATATCTTAAAATAATTACTGACATTATTTTACATAAATTATATAAAATATTAATTTCACAAAAAATAAATTTTTAATATTTTAATACAATATTAAATTTTAGGCTAGAATTTGTTGCAGAAGTCTTCGGGAGAAAAAAAAGGAGAAAAATAGATTTGGGAAGAGTAAATGTGAAAAATGAACCTTGAACACATAGATTTATATGGTTTGGGAAACGATCCCTACATCCACAGAGTGGAAGACGTTTCACTAGTTTCGGGAGTATAAATTATCGAGAGTCTCTCTAGTTTCCCACACACATAGAAACCCTATCCCTAAATGGAATACAATGTAGGAAGATGATACATTGTTCCACCAACCTTATAGGAAGTCTGCATCGCTGTAGTGAAAGATGGCCACCCATGTAAATAGTGTTATAGTGGCTGATGGTTGGAAGTACATAGAGCTAATGTACCATTGAATATGAAGTCTAGCATGCTATAGTTCCATATCGGTTTCAGTCATAAAAATCTTCTATAATGGTCAGATATGACATTGTTCCTTAAAATTTTGGTAGGGAGACTTCGGCCCCCAGACCCCCGGAGTAGGGGTGTGATGCCCCTGCAACCCCCAATGAGATAACAATGTAGCTCAACTCATGAAGGTTGTGTCCGGGTGTGCAGTACATGCCACAAGAATTCTTCCCAAACATCATTCAAAAAATTATTGGGATACTCAAAACAAACAGAATTATTTGTCTAATTTACCTAATTTATATATATATTCCAAAAAAACAATCGTTTTTGGAATCACCATCTGAAAATTATGTATGGGAGTGATGTCCTTATTAATTTTCTAATATGTAAAATATAGAGGTGAATACATAAATATGATATATTACAATATTATATATTATATGATTAATATATATAAAATTCAATACTAAATGATGTAATAAAATGTTAGATCATAATAAAATTTGTAAATGACTATATATAGTCACAAGAATCTATAAAATTTATATTATAGATAGAAAATAACTAACTAATAAATATTTATTTAAAATAACATAGTCCCCTAAAAATAAATGTTCCACCCATCCACTTATTATATATTTATATTATTTTACCATACCTTTCATTCCATTTTATATACATTTATTTATTTCTGTTTCCCTTCACAATATTTTCTTATGAAAATTTTCAATAAATGTAATATTTGATACCTTTTTTAATGTTGTACTCTTTTAAACATTATTATCATTCTACAATTTCAAATAGTTACCCTGTTTTAGAAAAATGGTTTATTTATTATATTGTTTACGATTTATACTCATAACATTTTTCTTTCTCATTTTACACATTTCACAAAATTTACATAAAGGTGTACATTTTAATGATTTGATCATCATTGATTATAGATTTTTTTAACATTAACATCTATTATCAGATATCATTAAAAAATGATTCATAATAAATTTCACAAATGACTCAATCCATTGTTTTATTATGATCATACAAGTTACTTCGATTTTAAATAATTTATGGATTTATTATTACATAGTTTTTTTGGATGGTCTTATGTATTTTTTATATATTAGACATGATTCTTTTCTATTTGGAACATATATTGATGAAATTTTATGAAGAAAGAGTGGCATAGAAATATATATTATACCCATCTATATGGAAATTCTTTATATGTCCCGAAATTATTTTGTGCGGGAATCTTCTGGATATATTTTTTCACAATGATACATGTGGGTTTGATGTTCTTAGACATTTAAAGATAAATTTGAGTGATGAGGTTAGATTGTTCCATATATTAATGTGTGGTTAGGATGTGAATATCATTTTCTAAAATAAGCATGGGAATGATAAGATTAGAATCTATAATTTTATGATGTCTTGGTGGTGGTCCTCAACATATTTTTTCATGAATTTCTTTATGTTTATGACATATTTTATGATTATGATAGTTATCCTGATTCTATAATTTTTTTCTCATATGTAATGTTTCTAAGTGAAAATTTATGGTCACATGATTTTGTGATTCAATATTTAAATTTTTGAGACTTATTTTATTTAACCATATGATTATCCAATTTTGTCTCTCTACTATATTTTTTTGCTCACCCATTCCCAGCTGTACATCCCAAGATTTAACATGATATTACAAGAGTTGGTTGACCTCTAAGAGAAAATAATTAATATTTAAATTATATTATATATATTTCATTGAAAAATTATTTATCACGTATCTAATCTAAAAAATACTCTTATCATCTATATTATTGGATTCACATAATATTGATTTTAAAAATATATATATAATATTCTATAAATTAGACTCCATTTATTAGTTTTTATTAATAAATATATAAGGATTTTTTGGATTTGGATTGATATAATTATATTTTAGATTCCATAAATGAAAGAAATTGAGTCGTTATAAGTCATATGATAGGATTCAAATGTAAATTTTGAGTAATTATATCTATGATCATCATTTTCTTAATATATTTTTATTAATTCAAGTATTCTAATACATATCATTCTATTTCTAATGTGTATTCTGGAAAAATTTATATATAATATCATCAACCAATTCTAGGAGAAGTGAGATTAATTCCCTAATTAAATCTTAATAACATCGTAAAATGAGTTGAGAACCTCATTTATATACTTGAACAAAAGACTGAATTTCAAGATAAAAACATAAACTAGTAAAAAAATCTGACTCTATTATGAAAAAGATACACTTTATTCATTTAATTTAAAATTAACTCCCACATAGAAAGATATTATAATCCTTGAATCATCGAATAATAAACTAATCCCATTTAAAAGATATTATTTTTCATCCAATGCGATGAACCACATAATTTTTTTTATTGTATATATCCATGAGGAATAATTTTAAATATGATAGAAAATAATAAATAATAAAAAGATCTTGGATTTCATCTATATGATATAATATGAAGACGTTATGAAAATATCTTTTAGTTTATATTTTCATTGGTCAAATTATACTGTAATTGAGAAAACAGTTCTTGGAACAATGAAATGTAGGGATAAGTCAATCAGGTTTTATGATTAAATCTTTATAATCCATGTTATGTTCACCTATTTTATTATCATTTACCCTGAAATAAATAATTATATCTATTTTAATAACCTAAACGTAGTCTTTTAAAATCATATAAATATGAAAATTTAATAGCATTGAGGAAATGGTATACTATCCTCTAAAGGGATATTTTGAGATCAATGAATAAAAGTTGTCTAGTGGGATTGTATTATAAGAGGAAAATAATTATTCACTATTAGAGTATAATTAGGAATTTTTTATATAAGGAATATTATTCAACTACCCACGTATCACTTATTTTGGAAAAAAAAATGAACTATATTAATAGGATAATAAAATGATTCAAATTTTAAATACAATGCACTCAATCTTCAGAATGTTGGATGTGAGGGTATATTTATAGGAGAATGAGATTGGTGTATTTATGAAAATATTGAGTAGTTTGACAATTTTTCTCAAAACTATCAATAGAATTATTTTTATGAGTTATAATAGTATATCATTATATCATATTTAAAAATACACATATTCAATTTCTATTTCAACACATTCAAAGTATAATTTCCTCATTAGAATATTATAGTAAAATTATATAATAAAAAATAATTTATGAGTCTAAAATATAATTTTTCATGGGAAACTCATTTATTATTTTTTAAATAATTTTTAAAATTTTTAGTGAATTATTATATTCATTAAAAATAGAATTATGTTGAAAATTTATGTATAGAATTTAATGATTCATATTTAATTTGTTTTGGTGTAAAATAAATCATAAAAAATAATATTTAACTATTAAAAATCAGTTTTTTCTAATAAATAACGAAAAATAACCTAATGATTTTTATGACGTGTTCATTAGAGAATGGTTATCCCTTTTATACATATATATTTATAAATTTATTATTTATATTATTAAAATTTTGGCATAATGAATATGTTTTTTACAAAATATTAAATGAAATACATTATTATAAGTTTAAACATATACATATTTTTTGTTTCATAATTTTATAAATAATGTTATGAAATTATGATATTTGTATTTCACCTTTTTATTTACTCAAAATAATATTTTTTATATATTTTCTTATTCATAATGTATAATTTCTATTATCATTGTATGATTACTATTCTCTATCATCAGTTACCATTTACAATAGATAAACATGGTTTAAAATTTCTCTAAATAACAATTATTTCTATAATTCATTAATTAGAATAATTTTTGGCCAAAAATCCATCATGATTGTTTTTTTTCATTGATTTTTTTGTGGAAAAGGATTGAGGTTATTGATAGAGGATTTTTTTCAAAGAAGGTGTCAAGAGTTAGCATGAATGGTAAACTGAACTTGCGATGGGACCCAAAAAAGCATTGGAAGACAAAAAATTGAAAACCACAGGATTTGGAATGATTGAATTTGAGTTTATGGCATGAAGACTTAGTGTAAATGATACACTAAATATGTGAATAATGGGTTCTGAACTAATATCACAATGTGATAAAACATGATAATCATAGATGTCTTTGGAACTCGTAATAACTCACAAAATGAATTGGAAGACAACAAAATTGAAAACCGAAATATTGAGAATGATTAAATTTGAGTATTAAGGAGAAGTGTATGTGTAGAGGTGATTCTGAAATTTGATCATGCAGGACACTCATTGTTTTTTTTAATCTCATGGTGGATCATGGAATAAATTGGAAGGCAATAAAATTTTAAATCACATAGTAGCAAGTGATTGAACACAGGTATATTGGTAAGATCTCATGAAGAAAAAAATGATTGTCTATGGTGATCATGGAGGGGTCTTGTGCAGCACTCATGCCTGTCTCATTGTGACAATGAACACCACTCTCCTACTTTATTTTTTTTCCCGTTTGGTTATTTTTTATACGTTAGAGATCATATGAATTGTCATAAGTGATATATAGAATTTATACATTATTTTTTTAAGATGTATCATGTGACCAATATTTTCTATATGGAGAGGGTGAAAAAATGTCCTGAAAAATCTATATGTCTATCCCTAGAGCGCCAAAGAGATGTCTGGACACACCCAAGGACTTCCATGCAGCAAGGCTGATTAAGGAATTATGTAAAGCATGAATGTGGAAAGAGGAATCGCACCCAAATATCAGGTATAGAATGAAAAAGTATCGCACCCGGAACCTGCAGAGCACGTGATCCCAAAGAGGTGGATGATTGTCTGCAATTTGTAGAATTAATATGTTGTAAACTCACCAAGAAATCACCCATGACACATCTTTAATGAATCAAAATGTTTCCCTTGAATTATTTATCTGAAGCTCATTCGGAGAAGAGACTCATGGAGAGATCTCATGATAGAGGATCATAGAGAACGAGATTAGTCGATCGATTTTATAAATGTATTTCAAATGATCTGAAAAATTTCTTGTCCAAATGGAAAAGTGGAATTGTTAATGTGGACTTGCAACAGTATACTCTCACAGAGTGGGACTCATGAAAAGTGAGAACAATGGTTTTCACTAGTGGTTATTAGCGACCATGGGTTCACGCAAAGGTGACGATAGGTTTGCACCAAGGGTTTGAGGTGACTAGGGGTTGACACCAAGATTTCATGCAAGGAACCCGGGGTTTTCACAAGGCGTTATAGATTTAAGAATGGTGTGAGGGGTTCACATCAGGGGTTTGTGCAAAGCATCAGAGGTTCGTACAAGTCATCAGGGGTTCATACATGGTACTAGTGTTTTGTGAATAGTGATAGGGTTTCACTCATGGGGTTTGCGCAAAGTCACAAGGGTTCCCTCATAGTTTATGAGGTTTCCACAAGGTTCCACGTGTTCGTGTAAAGGTTACATTTTTTTCACTCAGTGTGGTGGGTTCCTCAAGGTTCCAGAGGTTTGAAAAATGTGGCATAGGTTAATGTGATGGTTCCAAGAGTTCACGCAATGATGATAGGAGTTTGTAAAAGGTGTTTGGGGTTCCCTAAAGGTGCCCAATGATTTTAAAATGTGCTAGGGGTTTGAAAAAATGTTCCAGGGCTTCACTCTAGGATTTATCACAATGATTTATGCACCAAGATCTCACACATGGGTATCACACTAGAATATTGTGCATGAAGATACAAAATTACATTGCACTATGAATAGTATTAATGTCACATATTAATTCTATATGATAAGAAGAAGATAGAGGATCTGCACCATTCTAAAATACATGAAGAAGGAGGTTATTAAATACACATTTTATGATGTGAAAGTGATACTTGGCATCACATGATGTTCTTTCCAAATTATAGGTAATTTTTGTGTCTATAGAAATAGAAGTATATTACTGTGTTCAAAAAAGTGGATGTGTTTCGTCCAGGAGTTTTCACATTAGTGATGTAGAAACCTTGAATATATTAAATAGAGAACCTACCTACTATTGAGGTTAAATTCATTAGAAATAATGAAGAGATCTATATTTCTATAAACTATATGGGACCTATAAATCTATAAACTGTGTGTGGAACCTTACTAGAGTAGTGAGAAATGGAAGAGGGAGGTGGTGATCCTTTACATAAGTAGTGAGCAAGAGAAAGAGTCACATTGAGTGATACTCAGGAATATTGTGAGAAGACCCTAAACCATGTAAATCTAGTGAGCTTGGGAAAAGAAGTTATCAAGCCCAAACATCATTATTTTTAGCGAGCCTTGGATGATTTGGAACATCAAGACATCATTGTTCAATGCTCCTTGGATGTATCCCAATGACAGTGAACCTATAAAATATCAATGTGTCCTTGTGATTACATTATTTATTAACATTTAGTGCATCATCATAAGAAAAAATAAAAAAAAATATGATCAACATAGGCACTAAATTGGAAACAACGTTACCTTTGAAATAAATTGGTCACGATCTAGTAGGAAAAAAATAATTCTAAAAAGTATATCCATACCATGATTCACCCCTATAAGGGTAACTAGACCTCTTTTAGACCTAACAATTGGAATCCGAGAAAGGTTACCTTTTTTGATTTGTTTTCTCTGACAAGGTTTACTCTAGTATTGGAATTTATGTTTCATTTTTCTTTTATCTTTGTGTGTCATGGAAAAGATTAAACTACAATGAAGAAGAGAAAGTCATGTGGTATTCCACAATGTGGAAGTGTCTACATAAAATGTTTGATTTAGTTTAAGGAGACCAGTAGCATACTGGATAATAGTTTGGATGAATGAGATAGTGAAAAGATATACTCCATAAATGATGTAGTAAGAATGAGTGAAGAACATGAAATTCCAAGTGTTGATGAAACTACTGATGATGATGAAATTATATTAAGAAAAATATCAGAATTTTTCCAGGAAACAAGTGAATTGAATCAGAATGTGGATGAAGAAATTAAATCTAAAGATATCATATTCTTGTTGCTGAAAATTGTGGTTAAGATGATAAATGCTTTAAATAATATGCTTATTGATGTGGCTACTGATATGAAGGATAAAAATGTTTCCCAAGATTAATAACTCTAAAAGTTATCTATAATGATAAAAATAATACATGCTGATGAAAATAGAAATAATCATATTTCATATGAAATTCAGAATCTAAAATCCAAAAAATGATTATTTTGAGATACAACTGTCTCAACTAGTTTACAAGAACCAAAGTCTTCACCAAAATAATGCATAGTGTCCTGATTCTGTTCTTAATAAAAACATGAAATAAAGAAATAAAGTGACACGATGGATAAACTCACATGTGAATTATAATATGAGATGAGTATAGGGAAGAATATCAAGAGTGAACTTAATTCATAACTTTAATCAATTGATATGAAGATTCAAAATTTTGTAGAATAGAAATAATTAGTTAATAAAGAAGTGAATAAATACAATTCCAATGGAAAGACTAAAATAAGGGATCCCATGAACTTACTATATGATTATCCATTAGTAGGGAATGATGAAATTAAAATAAAATATTCTATTTTTGAAGATAAATATGAAATAATTGTCTCATCCCAAAGGCCATGCAGTTTGGGAAAATCCAATATTGGATATTTCGATCCTTCTACTTGGAATGATAGAAAGAAAGTTGTGAAAAGATCCAGAGATAAGAAAAATCATTTACGTTCCACATACAGTCCTAAAAAGGTCTTTCCAAAATTTAGTGATAACATGTGCTCTTTTTTATGGGATACATGGTAATATTTGATTTCTTTTGAGGAATTGAAATATATTTCACGTTGTAATGATTGAAATATTTCTAAATATGTGAATAATAAGAATTGTATTGAATATTTAGAAATAATAGTCTCTCAGAAGAAATATGGTGTAAAATTATACTACTATAGAATTTTGGGACACACCATGAGTATGTTTCAAGAATCTATATGGCACAATGTTTGAAGAAGAATTCTAGATGCATCAAAATCTAAATTGAGAAAGGATGGTGTGAGGTATGCCTTTAATGGAAGATGTGTAATGTGTTCTAATAATAGTAATTGGTAAAGACATTGTAGTAAGAATAATTAAGGAAAGGAAAAGGAACTATAAGGAGATCTCCAACACTGGAAGTTTATAAGGAAATTCCCCATATTGGAAGACGACATAAAAAGTTGAAAAATCGGTTTAAAACCTTAGGGGAATCACAAGGAGCTCAACGAAAATCATATCAATCATCTCCATAGTTACATTTACAAAATATCTCTTGGAAGTAATGTGAAAAATCCTAGATGAATAAGGGAGGAGATGCACCAATTGTGATTAATATTGATATTAATTTAGTGGAAGACTCAACCACCTAGAAGGACATGATGGGAAGAGAATGATTTATCTAATAGAGGATGAAGCTAGAGTAGATGACTAGAGGAATGATTTATACTGAAATAAAGATTCATTAAAAATGGAATATCAGTGAAGCATCAAAGAATAATATTTTTTCAAATGGGATTAAAACCAAAATATAGAAAAAGTTCGGGTCTAAATATTCAAAATACTAGAAGAAGACTCAACATGTGAGAAATGAATGTATAGTCATATGGAATGAATTGTTAAAATCAGATAGGTAGTTGGAACAATAGTAAAAACTATATAGTACTTTAAAAGAAATCATTAAAGGGTAGACCCATCAAGATAGACCACAATCCTCTTCTCCATGATTCTAGAGGTTCACCTCTCCCTTTTTGTATAAATTTTGTTAACTGATGTTCATGTGTGATCCAAGGGGAAGTGACATAAACAGATGAAAATTCATCATGTTATGTGCTCCATAATGTCAACTGATTAAAATCAGATTTGTTGAAGAAATATAGAATAATTCATTGAAAGGAGTTAGTGGTCTATGATTTCATGATATATATATAGAGTAAATTTAGTAAAATGGATAATGATTGTGCTGTTAACATTATCTATTATTTCCAACATGAGTTCTGACTCAGTTGGATTAGTGGTTTTTTTATGAGACATTTCTAAGTAGTAAATTCACCGAATAAAATTTTATTTATGGTATATAAATCTGGAAAATTTTATTGATCTCAAGAAGTTTCTTGGACCAATTTTCTTATGTGAAGAAATTATGTAGGATATGTAGAACGTTTGTGGTCTAAACAATGGACCAATAAAATGAAAAAGTTTAATATTATATATGGAAAGTGGTCATCAGTATGATGTACAATAAAAAATCTACGCAATAGTTATTTTGATATGAAGATGTAGATTTGGCAAGTTCAGCTAATCATAGAAATTCAATATTAGGCGGTGCATTTTAACTTAGAGGATTGTTTATTTCTTGGAAAAGAATGAAAAAACATTACACCACCTTAAGCACAAAAAAAGATGAATATATTAAAGCCTCTAAAGTGTATGAAAAATTATTGTGGATGAAGAATAAACTTGAGGATATGGGAGTTAAGGTTAAATATATGATTAAAATTCGTTGTGATAATTCAATTTCTATAAATATTGTGAAAAATATAGTACACCACTCAAGGAAAATTCACCTTGAACATAAGTATCATTTTATCCAGGAGAAGGTGGAACAAGGTATTGTGAAGTTGGATTATGTGACTAAAGAACAATAGGTTGCAGACATTCTAATATAGGTCATAACCAAAGAAGTATTCAAATGAAATCAACTGGCTCTTGGAGCCCTGTCAACTCCCCACACATGAAAAGGGGTGGATGTCGAACCTCTCTTCTCGAGTTATGCTTTGTTTTTTCCCAATGTATTGATATATGTTCTTAACCCTATTTTAGATTAAAATGAAGTGTAATTCGGGTACATAGATGAAGTGACCTTCATGTTCATTGACAAAGGGGGAGAAATTGAGCTAGAATGGGGAGAAAATTGTGAACAATTATCAATCATGAAACTTGTTGTATCTAATTTATGGAGATTTCAGATAGGGGGAGAAGTATTATTGGTGTAGTATTAAATCATAAAATGCTATAGAGTATTAATCAAAGATTATATATCATGATAATAGAGGTCTATGATGAAAGATAAAGAGTGGTTCCAAAATGAAATGAAGAGTTTAATTGATGAAATTTGCACTTTAATATTTTTTTCTCAGTCCATGCATTGATCATGTGAGCTTAGAGTGTGTGTTGAGTAAATCTCTAATCACAATCATAATCTCAAGAAGTGATTTTTAGGAAGTGTATATAAGAAGATTAAATGCGAATCAAAATGAGATGAATTTTGAACAACCCCAAAAGGGATATTGTTGGAAAAAAATCATTCATGATGTTTCTTTTGATTTTACTGTGTTTGTGGACTAAGATTGATGTTATTGATTGATCCTAGTTTTCAAATAAGGTTTGAAGAGTTATCATGGATTCTAAACTAAACATGAGATGAGTCACGAAAAGAATTGGAAAACAAAATCATTGAAAAACATAAGTTAGGGCTTGATTGAATTTTAGTATAAGGCATGATGAGTTAGTGACAATGTTAAATTGAACATTTTAAGAGTGAGGGATGACCAAATTAAGTAATGTGATCATTCATGACACTCATAGATGAATTTGGAATTCGTGATGACTCCTAAAAAGCTTTGTAAGGAAACACAATCTAAAATCAAAACATTGGGCATGATTGAATTTGAGTCTAAAGGAGAAGTCTGAGTACTAATGGGATTCTACAATGTGATCACATGTGAAACCCATAGTTGTTTTTGAAACTCGTGATTGTTCATGGAAATCATTGGAAGAAAATAACATTGAAAACCACATAATAGTGCATGTTTGAATTTGTGTCTAGTGGTAAGATATCATGAGGCACACTATATTGTATTTGGATCTCATAGAGGTGTCTTGTGAAATAATCACGACTATTTTATAGTGACCATGAACACCATAGGCCTCCTTCATTATTTTACCCATTGTGTTATTTTTTAGGTGTCAGAGATCATGGTACTTGGTATAAGTGATATCTAGGATTTATACTTGATTTTTCGATGATGTATCGCATGACTAATATTGGACAAACGAAGAGGGTTCAAGTATGTCATGAAAAATCTATATGTCTATTCCAAGTACTCCATATAGGTGCTTGGACATAATATATGACTTCTTTTTAACAAGTATGATAGAGGAATCATGAAATGCATGGATGTTGAATGAGTACTTGTGCGCAGATCTCACGTAATGCTTGAAAAAATATCGCACCCAGAACTTGTGTATCATGTTATCCTTAAGAGGTGGATGGTTGTCCACAATTTTTTGGAGTTAATGTAGTGGTCACTCAACTATAAATACCCCATGACCCATCCTTAAGGACTGAAAATGTTTTCCTTAAAAGAAAGATATGAATCTCATCTAGATAAGAGAATCGCAGTGAGATATCTTGATAGAGGTTCATGGGGAAGGAGACTTTGTGATTGATATCATACAATGCATGAACATGATATGAAAAAGGTCTTCTGAAAGGTTTAAAGTGGACTTGGAAAAGAAGACATGTGATAATAGAATTGCAAAGTGTGGGACTCACACAATGGGTGAATAGGGGTTCACACTCTGGGATTGTAGTGACCAAGGGTTCTTGAAAAGGAATTTAGAGGTTCACACCAAAGGTTTGCAGTGATAAGGGGTTTTCACCAAGAGTTCATGCAAGGAACTATGGGTTCACACAAGGTGGTAGAGGATTGCGAAAGGTTATAGGGGTTCACACAAGGTGTTCGTTCAAACCATTAGAGGTTCTCACATGGTACTAAGGGTTCACACAAAGAGCTAAAGGTTCGTGAAAGGTCAAAGTTGTTCAAAATAGGTGTTCTTGCAATGTTCCAAGGGTTTATCGAAGATTTTAGAGGGTTTCAAAGGGTACCAGCAGTTCACACAAAGGTTCTAGGGGTTTTCACAAGGTGGTTGGGGTTTGACAAAGGTTCCAAGGGTTTGAAAAAGGTGCTAAGGGTTCACACAAAGTTTCATGAAGTTTCCACAATGGTTCCAAAAGTTCATAAAAGGTTTTCGGGGTTCACCAAAGGTGTTAAGGGCTCGCATAAGGTGCTAGAGGTTTGCACAATGGTCTAGGGGTTTGCACCATGATCTTGCACAATGAGTTATGCACTAATGTATTGCATAGGGGAATCACAATAGAATATTGTGCATAGAGATACACACTTATATTTCCCTATGAATATTATCAATGTAACATATAAAATCAGAATGAGAAGATGAAGATAGAGGATCTGCACCATTCAACAATACAAGTAGACAAATCTTATTCACTGATACATACAATGTAGGGAAAGTGAGACTTGGAATCAATTGAATATCCAGAAGTATTGGTAATTGTTTTGTTTAGAGTAAATATTAGTTTGTTCTAGTTTTCCTCAAAGTGGATGTGTTGGATTTAGAAGTATTCATAGATTTGAAGGAGAAAACTAGAAGAGAATTAATAAAGATAATTCCTAAACTTTTGAATGTATTAATTATAAATAATGAATCTAACTACATGTCCATAAAATTTGGTGAACCCAAAAGCCTATAAATGGTGTGTAGATCCTTTCTAGAGCAATGAGAAAAGGAAGATTAATATGGTGATCCATTCCATTGGCATTGATCCAGTGAAGGAGACATAAGGGGTGACCCTTGGAAATGTAGTGAGGAGACCATAAACCTTGTAAATTTAGTGATCTTGGGCATATATGTGATATATCCCAAACATCATTATTTGATGTGATCCTTAGTGGATTTGATACATTGGAACATCACCATTGTATTATATTTAGTAATAGACTAATGAGGGTGAACCAAGTAAAAAATGTTTGTGCCCTTGTTTTTTATTTATTGCTTAATGTTTAGTGCAACAAAATCATATAAAACAGGAAAAGATACAATAAAAAATGAACTAATGGTTAAAAAAGTGACCCATGTAATATAGAGGTCAAGAACTAGTGGTGATGAAATGGTTTTGAAAAGAATATCCATACATTTCACCCCCTCTCAGGGTATGTGAGCTCGTTTTGGACCTAACAACAATTCATATAAGTGTTTTATTTTTTAAATTTTTAGAGTTTTAATTATATTATTGTTGTTTAGTTTCAATTTTATACTATTGATCAAGGGTGTGATAATTATTGTAGATAATTATGTGTCAAAATTAATACATCATTTTTATATAATTATTTTCATTATCCACCTGAAATATTTTCAATTTTATGGTAAATATTAATTTTTTATTTGTAATTTTTTATGTTAGTGTAATAAAATAGTGTTCCCTTGTTTTATGAGAATCATGATAAATATTTACTCCATATCTTTTTAATATATATTTTGAATTAAATTTCATATCGAAAAATATATTTCCATTAGAGTGTTGATGCTTTGGAATAAAGGAATGATATATCCTGGTTTAAATGGAAATTTTGAGATTGAATATTTCATTGGAGTAGTGGAAAATCAACTTAAACTTCAATAGAGCATATCTAATGTACATAATGTGTTACATTAAACCCTCATATGTATTTAAAGACTATATATATCAGGTTTTATACATCCATAGGTGGTTCTGCTAGAGAATAGTCTATTTAAAAAAATAATCCAGTGATAATCTAATATCATAGAGAGAATGATATTTGAAACAAGATAAGTTGTTTTATAACAGCCAATTATTAATGTACATAAAAATTACATAGAATTTTAATAATAATTAAACCATTCGACAGACTGATGCCCAATGTCTGTAATAGTTTTGAGCCTTTGGAATCATGGAAACGTCAACACTGGTACATAAGTAAGGTTTATTATCTCCCACCAGTTTCTTCAATACTATAACCCTACTTAAATAAATCATAGTTAATACATATATATATATCTTAGGGAAGTAAATTTAAAAATGGGTGAACTCATATGAATAGTAACTGTAAAAAGGGAGATATATAGGCACAACCATGAGTATGGGTGTATGAGAACATGATCATAACATCATAATATCACATCCTGCATATCAAAGATCATTAACGTGAATCATGGAATAAATCATTTTACTTTATAAATAATGAATCTATAAGAAATAAACAATGTAAAACATGAAATCATGAGTTAGTAATAAGATATAAAATCTTTGAAAACCATTAAGCACATAGAATTATTTCCATATATGTTAATGAATTTCTTGTAAGGCCATATTTGTAGAACGGTTTCACTCCCTGTACCATCTTGGTAGTCATGGTTCACTACGATGGCCATGTTTATAGAATGAGTTCACTCCTCACACCATTTTGGTAGGCATGGTTCACTCTTATGGACATGATGATAAGGCGCCTTCCTTAAACATATATAATGTTGAGTTAAGTCTAGAATTCACATTGAGGTTCTTTTCTGGTTTAGAGTTTTAGAAAATTAGGACATAACTATTACAAAACAACTCAATTTTATAATAATTGGATACCAATATAATAGTTTCTATTTATTCCACAATATAAAACTTTTAAAAGTATATATGATTGATTTTTCTTGATAAAAATATACTTCACTTCTTCCTTCCTTTTACTGATCCTTATTCATTTTGAGAACATTTTAAAATCCCAAGATGAGCCAAAGAAGTTCAGTAAGGGATATAAAATAATGAAAGAAAATTATTGTGAATGAATATTTATAAACCCATGAAATAATAAGAATCTTGAAAATCTTCATAGAAATCAAAAATCCTTATGGTAACATGATCAATCCATATCAAACTTACATTGTGGATTTAATAGCTATGTAGGGAGTAACCATCATGGTTTTGTTTGTAATACCCATCACAATATTTTTTTAAATATATAAGGATAAGCCTTATCATTTAACTCCATTTAATTACCCAATGAATTGGAGAGATATCATAGGATCACCTGCCCTCAGTTTTTCCTAGAACCACTCAAATTCATAAGAAATTCCAAAGAACCATAATGTAATCATAACACATTAACAAACATAAATGAAAAATTACATTTACACATTATAATCATAAGATATCATTTTAGGATATTGATATAATCAATCCATTATCAAAAAAAATTAAATACAAAAATACCTAAAAAGTGAATATGGTATTTATTTTTCATTTAAAAACATTATGGCTTGTAGAGGAATCCAAATAGAAAAATAATTTTCATGGTAGCAGAAAGCTTGTTTTCCCACATACGTTATAAAAAAAATTTCTTTTAGTTTAGTAGAATGATTCATTTAAAAAAATTACTTATGAATACTATGTGATTATTTTAAAAGTCAAAGGGTGTGAATTGACACTGTAAAAAATATGGTTGTGTATAGTATCAAAACATGCCTAAATGAGAGGAGACTGATATGATGTCCCTTACCATGAGTCTAACTCATCACATAAAATATTTATATTACTAGCCATTAAAAATAGATTAATTTATACATTATTGAGAGAAATATTAATGTATATTATTTTTTTAAACCACTTATTACAATGTTATAAAAATTACATAATTATTTAGGTTTATATCTTACGTTTTATCAATATTTGGTAGTTGAGTCAATACATGATCATTGTTTTGATGTCACTAAAACATGGGGTCATAAAGTCCATCATCTCCAAAATAATATTCATGAGATTTTTATCATCATTATAGATAAATTTTACCTTTAAATCGAACCATGAATTATGGTAATGAAAAATTAAAAATGTTGTAATTATTGGCAAAGTAATCCATATGTATTCCGGAATAACATTTTCTATTTTTCATTGATCATTTTGGTATGATTTTAAGAATTATTTTATATTTACAGAATTATCATAAAATTATTAATATAATATTAATAACTAAAATATATTTATATTTATCATACAAGTGTTATAATCAATAAAAATGAGTCACATCGCTTCGTGGAGGTGATAGTTCACACGTACGCACAAACAATGTTATCATTTTTATGAACATGGATACTAAGAATTCAATTGATATATTACTATCATATAATGATTAATATTTCATGAATATAACTTATAAAAATTAATTTCATTATTATAACTATTCTTGATAGACGGTTAGAAAAAATGAATTTGACCATTTTTTGGAGGTGATAGTTCACACGTACCCAAAAACAATTAATTCCTTTCACATTTGATGGTAGTGGAGACAGATTTATGTGATGATATAGATATAATAAAATCTCAATATATTGAGGATAATAGTGTTATTATCTCATCATGGTTAGAAGATACATGAAGTATGTAGAATAAGAAATAATATAAAAACACTTAAAGAAAAAGATACATCTTCTTTGGGTGATCACCATTGAAGAATACCTTAGCACCACTAAGAAGGGTGTTCTGACTAAACTAATACGTCATGAATATGAAGATGAGATTCAAGTAGTGGTTTGCGAATATATCTTCTGAACCAAATGGTTCATGGAGTTTGAGTATAAGAGAAGAGTTGGTACCTTATATAGGAGAGGGGAGGGGAACCCCTAAAAAATCATAAAATATTTATTTAATATAAATTACTTTTTTAATAAAATTGTCCCCAACATGAGATATGTCTAAGATAATATGATTATATTTCTAAATACTATAAAAAAATAATTTTTAGGCACGTATTTATCTTATTTCAAACCTTATCATTTCGTTTTACCCTTTATTATTCTATTTTAATTTCAATTATCTTAAAAAAATATTAAATAATATTAGGCTATAATTTTTTCTTATATGTTGTAAATTTCCTATAATTGGATAATTAATGATATTTTAGACATTATTATATTCACTTTTGGTTTATAAATTTCTTTAGTAGTTTTTAATAATTTAATATTTTATTATTTTTATAAAATATAAATTATGTAAAATTTTAAACTATTTATTTCATTGAATTTGAATAAAATTAAAATAGATGGATAAATTAGAAAAAATCATTGAATAGAAATACAATATAACATACTCTCATATAAAACTCTTCAAAGACAAAAAAATGTCAAATAATTTTTATTTTAGTATTAATAATATCATTTATTTGATTCTTTCATTAAAAATGAAATCAATGCATCACCATTGGGTCATAAATAAATTTAATTATAAAATATCTAAAAAATAAAAATAAAATACCATGATTTAAGAAATATTTTTATATTTATAATTAATATTTATAGTCAAATTTATCACTTACATAACCCCATATTAATTTTTTTAGTTATAAGATTCATTTTTATGTATATATTGCCTTTACATTAAATAACAAGTTAAATATGTCATAATCACACTGAAGTGGATTACAAAGGATAAATTTTCATCCAGAGGGTTATCTTGGTCATTAATATTTCATAAAATAATTTTAGGTTAATTTTTAGGGTTTTGTATATTATTATAATATTATTTATACCCTTATTTACCATATTTACCTTCTAACAGAGGTAAATAAAAATAATTACTTATGTTAAAATTAATAAGGTTAAAAAATAAAATGGATCTATTTATGTAATTTTGAAATTATCATTCCAAATATAGAATCCATTTTTCCCAATTCAAAACAAAAAATTATAATAAATGAATTAATAGTTAATCCCATTGAGGGAATAAAAAAATTGTTTTTAAGTAAAACTATCAAAAGAATGAAATGTTTTTTATGTCAAATTTAAATGTGAAATTACATCCAATGACTAAAATTTTACTAAATTATAAAAAAGCAATTAAAATATAGTTTAAATATAATTTAAAGGTTAACCTAACTATATATAAATTAGATGAAAAAGTAGGTTGAAAAAAATGCAGTATGTTTTCACAATTCATTTAAATGTGAATTTTATCGAAAAATTCCTAAATTAATACCAATTTTTTTATATCCCTATTCCATAGAAGAAGTTTATATTTTCAAATAGAGCTTATAAAAGTGAAAAAATAGATTTAAAATGGGATTTCCCTCAAAAAGCGGTAAAAATACATTTTAAAAATATTAGTCTATTTTATACTTAAAACATTATTTATTATCATATTAATCTTCTAAAAGTTATTATAATAAAGTAAAAAAATTTAATAAACATGTGTAAACATAATATATCTATTTATGTTTATTCCAGCAAATACTACGGCTAGACGATAAGTTCAATTAAAAACTATAATATTAATAATTTATTATATTTCAGTTTTTCTTAATCTTGTGTGCACCATAATATTTTAGAGAAAACCATTGTTTCATATCAAGTATGTTATCGATCATAGATTCCCGTTTTGTTGAGAATTAATACCGATTTCATAAATTATAAGAGATATGAAAATATATTATTATATAATTACCTAGGATGATACATCCTTCTACAATTGGAAATTGCATCCTTAAAATTGTATTCAGTTATCAAATAGGTGGTGGTATTTATCCCTCATAGAATTTTTAGATTCCCATGAATCCAAATCTACCATATGGGTTTTCCATAAAACCTTAACCTGTTGAAACACCTTATTCTAGAACACCTTCTCTCTATGCTCAAGAATCTAGACTTTTTGTTCCTCATAAAAAATATTCTCTTCCAACTAAAAAACTTCAGCACTTAAACAAGAGATGGATCTGAAAAATATATTCCCAACATTGAAACATGAAAAAAATTGTGTACCTTGGATAAAATAGAAGGTAAATCCAACCTCTAGGAAATTAATACATATTTATCTAAGATTTCATTGGGTCCAATGAACCACAGACTCAATATTCCCGTCTTACAAAAACACATCCCACCTTTCCATGGTGAATCTTTGAGAAATACATGATCACCTACCTCAAAAGAAATATCCTTCCTCTAGTTATCCACATAACTTTTATACCTTCTCTATACTGCCATCATGTGTTTCTAAATAAACAAAACTTTTTTTCCATATCTTCTTACAATTATAATCCCATCTACTTCCTTTCACCTACATCAACACTAAAATCAGAAGTTCAAAAACACTTTCAATATAATGCATCAAATGGCACCATCTGTATACATTAATGAAAACTATTATTATAAGAAAACTCAACCCAATAAAAACTATGATCCTATTTTCATTGGTAATACATTGAAATAGTACGTATAATATACTACATGGTTTCATTTTTTCATTCTGACTGCCCATCTGATTGAGGATGAAAAGATGTATTGAAATTTTATTCAGTTCGCAATGAATTCTGAAGGCCATTACAGAAGTTAAAAGTTAACATGGGTTCAGGATCAGATACAATGGAGAGGAGAACCCCATTTAACCTTAATATAACATTAATATAAAACCAAAAAAGTTGATTTATTGATAATGTATATCTAATAGGATGAAAGTGGGAAGATTTAGTCAATATATCAACAATAAACCAAATTTTATTTCTACCTTAAGAAGTCTTTTTCAATCCCACTAAAAAAACCATGGATATATTTTCCCATTTACAATTTTGTTTTGGAAAAGGGAGAATCATCCATTTTGATAAAATCATCTCTTCTATAACATGTTTACAAGTCATACACATCAAAGCAATGTTTTCAATATATCTTTTCATTCCATCAAACTATTAATACTCCCAATGTTATTTATACATCTTAGTACTTCTAGGATGAACATAAAACGGACAAAAATGAGCTTCACAAAACAAATATTTCATCAACTTTGAATCACAAGGAAAATATAATCTCTTCCAAAATATAAAAACACAATCTTTATCAAATTTAAATTCAACAATCTTAAACTTTTCAACTAATTCTACATTTTTATACAATTCACTATGTTCCTTCTATATTTTCATAGTTCTGTATAATAGAGACAATTACACTGAAACCTAAAACAAAATAGAGAATTTTTCAACACCAAAAACATCCAATGTCAATGTTCATAAAATCATTAATTCAAGGGTCATGCTATAAACATAACATGGGTAATGTAGCATTACTTCTCTGACTTAAAGGTTCATACACTTTTTTTTCTTCTCCTTGATGGCAATGATTCATGAAATCATAATCCTTGATTAGTTCCAATAATCATCTCTATCGCATGTTCAATAATTTTTGAGGGAATATATACTTAAAAAAATTTTGTATGGTATATATATCACATTTTACTCCATATAGATGATGCCTTCAAAGTTTCAATGTAAAAATAACAATAGCTAATAACAAATCATGTTTATGGTAATTTAACTAATGATTTTTCAATGTACGTGCAGCATAAACAATTTCTTGATCATTATACATTAGGAAACAACCATGCCCTTTCAATGAATAATCAATGTAGATGAAAAATTCAGTATTTCTAAAAGGTATATTAAAAACTATATCATTCACCAATATTCTTTTCAATTCCTAAAAAAACTAATCACATTATTTTGTCCAGATGAACATAACACCCTTTCAAGTTAACTTAGAAAGTGGGCTAGATAATAATGAATATTTTCAACCTACCTCCTATAATGGTATTTTAAAGAAATAAAACTACTAAAATAGGTTATATTTGTGGGTCTTTTCCATTCTTGAACAACATTTTTTATCAGGATCAACAACTATTCAATCTCAAGAAAAAATGTGACAGTGGAATGATATTTTATTTAACCAAAAATCACACTTGCTGAATTTTGCATACAGTTTATTTTCCTTTAAGGTTTGTAATAAAACTCTTAAATGACTTTCACTTTCAACTTTACATTTAGAATATACCAAAATATCCTCAATAAACACAACTAAAAACTTATCTAATAATGCATGGAATATTCTATTCATAATATCTATGAACACATCAGGTGCATTAGTTAACCCAAACAGTATAACTAAATTTTCATAATAGCCATATCTAACATGAAATTTTGTTTTTGGAATGTCCAGTTCATTTAATTTCTACTAATGGTTCCCCAATATCAATTTATCCTTAAAAACTATTGTGCTCCCAAGATTAAATCAAACAAATCATAGATATGAGGAAAATGAAACTTTTTATTAACAATTATTTTATTCAAGGATCTATTATTAATGAAATGTCTCATTGAACAATCTCTCTTTTTAACAAATAATACAAGAGGACCCCATGGTGATGTGCTAGGTCAAATGAAACTTTATTTAATGACACTTACAATTGATTCTTTAACTCTAAAAGTTCAATCTGATCTATTCAATTATAGGGTTTCAAAATTGGATTAGCATTAGGAACTTAGTCAATGGTAAATTCAACTTCCCAATTTGGTATAGTACTAGATATCTCATCAAGAAAAACATCATGAAAAAAATTTAACACTGGCATATCATCAATCTGAACAATTCCTTCATTTTCAAAAATATGCGAAAGGTAATATTAATTTCCATTTTTATTGTTTCTCAGCTTCTAGATCTGTTATAAATGGTAAGGGTTCATTGTTATACACAAACTCAAAGTATTTACGAATTGAATCTTATTAATATATATAGTCAATCATAACATGGTAAATAGAAAGCCAATCCATACCTAGAATAACATCAAAATAGACTAGAGGAAAAATTGTCATGTTATTAGGTAGATTATTTCCACATACATATACATGAAGATTCATATAATTGTTTTTCTCCTAAAAATTTCCCCCAGGTGTTTTTAACATAAATTCAATATTTATTTCTGGAGTTGGAATATTCAATTTACCAGAAAATTTCTCATAAATGAATAAATGTGTACATCCTGAATCAAACAATACATTGGCATAATATAAATAAAACATTTTACCTTATACCACTTCCTTTGATGGCCCAACATCTGCTGATGTAGTTGCAAAGGATTTTACCACACCTTTCTCCTTATAGTCTGGATGCTTCCCTTCATTAAAATTCTTCATCAAACAGTCATTTGAATAATTACTTATCTCGTTAAATTTAAAAAATTTCAGTGAATGTATATCATATTTTATATTACCATTATCTTTTTTCAGTTCAGTTATAAGACTTATACCCCATTTGACCACATCATAAGAACATACCAGAATTCAGAAGACTTTATCAGAGTGATTTCTACAAAAACAAATTCACAAACGATTACCTTAATTTTCTTACAATCAAATTTTTTTGAATAATTTTTCACTTTGGTCTTCCATCTCGACCTCTTGTTCTTTTTGTGGTCATTGAACACATGATCATTGAAAAAAATAAATTTCCACCTTCTCCGTACATCGAACATGTTATTCATAACATCTAAACTCACAAGAATCCAATGACCTTCGAAAAATTATCTTTAATGTTGAGTAAAAATGATCCATTTAACTATCAATATACCAGATGAAATTTAGAGAGTACGTTTCCAATATAGTGAATTTATCTTGGATGTAGCCAAAAAGTAATCATGTTTCCTCAATTATAATAAATATTTTCCATCCGCATTCAAAACTCCTTAGAAAAATATTTCGCAAGAAACATACCATTGAATTCATACAAATCCAAAGAATCATTCTTCTCACTGTATCTTATATTATTAACCATTGATCACCACTGATTGGATTCACCACCCAAACTGTAAAAAAAGACTAACCTTTTGATTTTATGAACACCCCATTATGTAGAAAATATTTTCTATGGATTTAATCAATTCTTCTGCTATCACAGGGTGTGGTGATCCTATGAATGATGGAGGATGTTACCCCATGAAATACTTCACAAATGACAAGTTCTTATTTGGTTTATCTAGATGATCTCTTGTATGGATATCATCACCATTTATAGTATATTTCAAGTACACATTCATTGAAAAAACTACACTATTTAGATCATACAATATCTAGTTTCTATTTTGGACACTTGTTTTCCACTAGATGTTGTCCCAACATATATACCTTGTTTTCTTTATAGAAAACCATTCTGAAAAAACATATTTTTGATGAAGAAACATGGTAATATTTAAATTATATATCAGTTAAATTTGATTATAAAGTAAAAATGATTTATATATACTCTATTGACAATATCCTAAACCTTAAATTTAACTATACTGACATCTGATACCAACAATAAGGCCCCATCATTAAGAGTTATATAATCTCGGGTAATGTGATGAATTCACATTTTCGATTTTTTCAAGATTGGAGTTTTAGATAATTATAACATATCTATAATATAACAACATAAATTTATACAATGTAGACACAACTATAATAGTATCTATTTCATCCACAATATAGATTTTTTAAAAGAAAACATGATTTCTTTTTCTTGTTAAAAATATTGTTGACTTCATACTTTCTCTTACCCATCATTATACCTTGTCAAAAAAATTAAAAAACACGCGATGAGCATAAAAAGCTCATTAAGGGATATAAAATAAAGAATGAAAACAATAGTCCATAAATATTTATAAACCCATGAAATAAAAATTATCATAAAACAATCATAGAAATCATAAATTATAATGTTAACATGAGGAATCTATATCATACTTACATTACATCATTCAGAGCAACATAAGAGTAACATTCATCGTAACATTTTGAATACCCATCCAAGTATATTCCCAAAATCACATAGGTTAAAACTTATAGTTTAACTCTATCTCATTACACAATGAATTAAAGAGCTGTCATGTTCTCACCCACACTAGGTTTATCGCAGAACCACCTGTATAAATAAGCAATACCCAAGAACCAAAACCTATTCATCACACATTAACAAGCATAAAGAAAACATATCATTTTTACATTGAAATCAAAAGATATAATTTCAAGATATTGGTATAATAAATCCATTATCAAAACCATTTTATATACCAAAATACGTAAAAAGGTATTATGTTATTTAATTTTATTTTAAAAACAATATGTCTTGTAGAGGAAGCCAAAAACCAAAATAATGGTCACAAGAATGGAAAGGGAATTGTCGTCTCATATAATAAAAATAATATTATTTTTCATTTAGTAAAAATCATCATATAGATAAGATTTCATTTGAAAACTATTGAATGAAATTAAAATTACATGGTGTTTAATATACAACTTATAGAAGAGTGTGGTGTATATTATCAAAATAGACTCAATGAAAGGATATTGAGATGGTGTACCTTACTATGAGTCTGAGTCAGCACGTACAATCTTAATACTACTGAATAAAAAATTATATTAATTTATACTTTCTTTAGAACATTTTTCAAAGTTATTGCTTTTTTATATAATTTCATACAATATTGTAAAAATTACATAATTTTTTATGTTCATATCAGAAGTTTTATCGATATTCGGTACATGGGTTGAAACTGAACACGGTTTTGATGTCACTTGTCCATGTGGTCATATGTCAATCATTTCCTGAAAAATATTACTGACATTATTTTCATATTTATACATAAATTATACCATTAATTCAAACCATGAATTATGGTTATCAAAAATGAATAATGTTATAATCACGGAGACTGTATGTCGTACATACTTATGAGTAACATTTTCCATTTTTCATTGATCATTAGGGAATGAAATTAAGTATTATTTTATATTTACATAATTATAATAACATAAATAATATCATATTAACCATTAATTTATATTTATATATAGCATACAAGTGATATAACAGATAAAAATGATTCCCATCACTTCGTTGAGGTGACTGCTCACACGTACTCATGAATGACATTGTTATATTTATGCGCACGAAAAGTAAGAATGTAATTTTTATATTATTATCATAGAATGATTAATATTTCATTAATATCACATAGGATCCTTAATTCTAAAATGGTAACCAGTATTTAGATAAATTTATGAAAAACAAATTAGATAAGTTTGTCGTGGGGATAGTTCACATGTACGCGCGAATAATTAATTACTTCCCATTTGATGTAAGTGATGATAGATTTAGTTGTTGATATTGACATAATAAAATCTCAGTATATTTATTATATGAGAGTTGTAAACTCATCATGGTTAGAGTATAATTGAAGGAAGTGGAAGAAGAAATAAAATAGACATTCATAAAGAAAACAACACCTCTTCTTCGGTTGATCACCTTGGAAGAACATCTTAACACCTCTAAGAAAGTTTTTCTACCAAAACTGAGGCCAAAAGAACATGGATAGGAATTTCAAAAATATATTTGGAAAGATATTTTCCAAAAACAATGTTTCTTGAAGTTTGAGTATTAGTGAATAGTTGGTAACTTTTTATAGAAGAGGGGAGGGGCACCCTTAGAAACTCTTAAAATATTAAATTTATATAAGTTAATTTTTTTATCCAAAAGACTATAACATGAGACATTATGAATATAAGATGATAATAGTTATAAATACTCTCACCCAATACTTTTTGGATATGTGTTTATTTTATTTTAAACCTTACATTTTTAGTCTACCATTAATTATTCTCTTTTTATTATAATTGTGGTAACAATATATTAAATATTATGAGGCTTTAAATTTTAATTATATGGGGTAAATTTTCCATAATATGAGACTTACTGAACTTCTTGACCATATAATAGTCACCTTTTGTTTTTTAAATATTTTTATTATTTTTAAATAATTTATTACTTTATTATTTTTATGAAGTATCAATTATGTCAATTTTTATACTATTTATATCATTGAATTTAAATAAAATCCAAAAAGAGAGATAACATTAAATACTATTTAATTGACATAAAAAATGTCATAGTAAACTATAAAATTCTTGGATGGCATAAATTATTTAAAATAATATTTATTTTAATAATTATAATATCATTTATTTGGTTCTTTCATTAATAATGAATTCACTGAATCATCATTGGGTTATAATTAAATTTATTTACATATTTTCTAAAAATTATAAATAAAAAACCATTATGTGGGTAATATTTTTAGATTTTGAATTTTTATTTCTAGTCAATCATATCACATATATAACCTCATATTCAAATATATTTAGTAAAAAGAGTCAAGTTTATGATAATTTATCCTTTACATTTAATAATAGGATTTAAATGTCATAATCACACCCAGGTGGCTTCCAAAGGACATACTTTCATCCAAAGGATTTTCATTTTCCATGATATCATATAAAATATGATTATGAAATTTTTAAAGGTAGTGTTATATTATTATAATATTAATTTTACCCTTATTTACAATATTAACCGTTTCACTGTAGTAAATAAAAATTATTTCTAATGTTACAATTCATAATGTCCAAAAATAAAAGTAACCAATTTAAATAATTTGGAACTTATGATTGCAAATATAGAATCCATGATTCCGATTTCAAATCACATAATTAGTAGAAATAAATTAAAAATCAATCATATTGCTAGCATAAGAAATCATGTTTATTGTGTAAAACCATCAAAATATTAACATGTTGTTATATCACATTTAAATATAAAATTAACTAAAATGACAAAAATTTTATAAAATTATAAAAAAAATAAGTTAAACTTTAAAAACAATTAATATGATAACCATTCTGTATAAAAAAATGATAATAATAAGTAGTTTTAAACTAAAATTGAATATTTTTTCACTATTCAATGAAATATAAATTATATCAAAGAAAATAAAAAAAATTTAAAAAAAAGTAAATTTTGATATCCCACTTCTAAAGAAGTCTATTTTGACTAATATAACTTATAAAATTTTCAAAATAAAATTTAAAAATGGTTTCTCCTTCAAAAGATGTTTAACTACATTTTAAAAATAATAGAGTATTTTATGATTGAAATTGGATTTATTCTCATTTTAAGCCTCGAAAATTCATTAGAAGAAAGTAAAAAAATTTAAAAAACATATGTAAACATAATATATTTAGTTCTTTTAATTTAATCTCATAAAAATACTATGTAATAACTATCATTAAAAATAATAATATTAATTATGTATTATTTTCGATATATCTTAATTTTTTGGGAATCATAAGATTTAGAAAAAACACATCGTTTTAGGTATGATATCAAACATATAATCCCATTTTATGTAAAATTAATATCTAATTCATAAATATTAATTGATATGAAAATTGTATTATTCTATAATTCCAAAGGATTTTACAATCTTAGTAGTCAACGGTCACTCCCAAGATCATATTCATCTATCTCATGAGATATAAATATTTACCGAATTCATTAGAGGGAGATATTGGTCTCAAACTTCTCATAATGACATCATAGATACATGTTCTATAAATTAATAAATAATCATTTCATCACTCATGAAATGAAATGGGTATCATAAAAAAGTAATCATATCATAACCCGTGGAAAAAGATATATGTTTCATAATAATTTCATCATAAGCATGACCCATGGAAATAAGGGGTTTTAAAAATCATATAACCTGCAGAAGAGAAAATTGTCTCATGAAAATAATTATATAAAAACAAAAACCATTCATGCAGTAATATGAATGGATTAATTAGATTATTTATTAGAAAGGGATGGGTACCATCAACAGATCTGATGTTAGATGGAAAAATCATGGAAGGGTATTTTTATAACATTTCTTAAGGAAAATATCCTTTATCATTTGAAAAATTCTCTTTAAAACATAAAAAAATTTGACAAAAATTTTCTTAAAAATAATGTCGGAAAATTATAATGAAATTGTCGATATATTTTGAAATAATTTTTTTGGAAAACATATAAATGATGTTTGAAATTTTCTTAAAATCAATTTAGCTTGAAAACTTTTAAAATAAACATGAATTGTTTTAGAAATTTTATGTGAAAATTTATAAATATGATTGAAATCATTTTTAAAAGTATTTTACATGAAAATATATATAATAATCTTTAAAAACGTTTAGAATCCTTTTTCATTGAAAACAAATTTAAAATTTAAAATAAATCTTAATAATGTTTTGAAAACCATTTCATTTAAAATACTATGAAAACATATAAATATAGATTAAATTATCTTGAAAAAAATATTATATAATATTTTTAAAAAATATAAATAAATATTTCAAAATATTTTTTTTTTGTAATTATAAATTATGTTTGAAAACGTTTATTTAAAAACATATTTTAAATATTTTAAAAGAATCATTGATAAGATCAAATAAATTTTGAATAACTTTTTTATTAAAAACCAATTTATAAACAATAACATCCCATGATATAATGATAATGAATTTCGTTAAAAATAAATGTGTAAACATATAATGTAATCTTCAATAAAACGACATTCATGATGGTGTGTATGGCCATACATGCCAAACATTCATTTTTTAACTTAAAAGTTTAGAAAATTTCTTCATCAAAAAATGACATGAATATTTCTTAAATAAATTTCATAAATTGTAAAACACTGGTAAAAAAGTCTTTTATCATCCTAGGATAAAAGTAAAACCACTTTTTAATCATTTTTAGGTATCGCAATTTTGAAATAAAACAGATTTCTGACTGAAATGAAAGATATAACCATATTTTCAATAAAGATTCTCTTAATTTCATTAAGTTATAAAAAGTAAATAAATGATACCAACCTGGGTATAACACGAATATAAATTGGTTAAGAAAATTCATCATTGTTACATAGGGATGGATCATAATATTTCATTAATGGAATCATAATCATAAGCAATCCGGGTAAACAATGAGATTGTTTTAATAAACTCTCACCACATGGTAAGTTGGGATCCTAATCTCTATGTAAGAAAATAAAATTTCAGGAAGCTTATAAAACCGTGGAATGAATTAAATTCATGATATAACTTTTCAATGACTATATATACACCTCATAAAAAATATATAGGTGTGTAACATGGAATGTGTCTCAAAGAAAGAAAATTGAGACAAAAATTACATTACCAATTTGGTAAGCTTTGAAACATCAATCCCATGAACGATAGATCATAAAAATGGATTTTAAAAACTCATAGATTTATTTATATGTGGAATATAATACATTAATTTTATGTATATTTTCCACACAAAATAAGTGAGGGGTGAATAAGGCATGTATCTCCCTGAAATAAAACGTGAGATGAAATTCTCGTACCTTATGTCTTGACAATTTTCATTCCTGAATAATATTACATTATAATAAATGAATGTGTATTATAAATATATTATAGAAGAATATTATTATATATAATACCATATTCCATTTTATTATTACTTTATATTACCATCTTGTTAAGAATTCTATGATATGGTTTCACTAAGGGTAGTATCCACTTTGTTCTTCGAATGTGTGTTAATTTGTTATATCTTTAGACTTTATACATATATCATCATTTAAAAAATAAAAAAAGATATAAATATCAATTATAATCAGTATATATATTTTTTAGAATATTCCATTTAATATATAAATTTAAAATGGAATACATCGTTCATGGAGACAGTAGAACGTACTTATCCATGAACGTTATTTTAACTTTATTTTCATATTAAAAGAATGATATTAAATGAAATATATGTATATATATATGTATATATATAATAATAATAGTATAATTATTATATAATATATATTATATAAGTTCACTAAACCCATCCTTAATACATTTCATGTTGTGTGTGAACGAATCACTTCACTTTGAGGGGTCGGTAGTCCACACTTCCTCAAACAAAAATATCATATTTAAGAAAAATATAAATTATAAAAATAAGTCTAATAAATGAATTAAATAATTATAAGTAAATTATAAATATCATACATATCATATATAAATTGATTTTATATCATAATGACCACCATGAGATGCAGTAATTGAAGAACGAACAATCATTATTTCGTGAAGCGATAGTTCTCCGTACATGTAAACAATATGTTTGTTACCCATTAGATTTAAGTCTGTGTAATTTTTATGTATAAAAAATATAATGAAAGAATCTGAGTATATTTAGGATACTATTGTTTTTATAATGTCCTGTAATAAAAATAATTAAGGGGGTGAAGAATGGAAATAAAGGAACTTGAGGAAGAATGGAACCTCTTATTCGAGTAACTCCTTTTGGTATTAATCGAAGAGATTCCATGGATTTATTTCATTAACTAGGGAAAATTATAGTATTATGGTAAGTATTTTGTGGATCAATTTTCATATATATTTGTTGATGCAACATGGTTTGAGATATTTGGGGATGTGAGAGAAGTGGTGTCATATTTATAGTGGAGTAAGAGTGTCACTCTTGTAAATTTTTGGAAAAGGAATTAAAACCATGTTTCCTCCATTGAAGGTGGAAAAATACATACCAAAGTCTATCCAAGTTATTATAGGTTCTTAATAATTCAATTAAAATACTTTTGGATAAGTTTCTAGGACTTTTTGGCCATTATATTTAAAGTTTTATACTTAGTGTAGCTTAATTTTACCTAATTCGGTGTAATTAATTTTAATTACATTCTCTAATGTTTTTGTAGAAGACCTAATTTTAAATTACTAGATATTATAAATTATTCTTATTTCAAAAATGGAATCCATTTCTTGAAATTACAATCAAAAAAATGGTTGAAATTAATTGAAATTAAATCTCATAGTCGGGTCGATAATGAAGGTTTTTAAAGTAGAAAAAGTCAAACATTTGTAATGTTTTTATATTCAATATAATAGTGATATTGATTAAAATGAACCACACTGGGTTCATTTATATAATATGATCTAATTAAACAATTAAATAAATTTGAAATGTAATTTTTTCTTATAAATAAATTAGATGAAATAGTAGTTTTGAACTAAAATACAGTAATTTACACTATTCATAAAAAATGATACTTCACAGAAAAATAACAAACCATTAGCCTAAAATAATTTTTATATTTCACTTAAAAAATTTGATGTTTATATTTAAATATATTATTTTTAACTTTTCCACAATTTTTTATTTATATATGGTCACCATTAAAAAGTTCTAAAACTTCTTTTATACAAATATGGGGATTTTTGTGTAATTTTGGGAATGTTCTCATCTTATTAATATAAATAAATTGTATGAATATGAACAATACATTTTTTTCGAATATATAACATATATATTTAATTAATATCATTCAATAGTACTAATTAATTAACTTATTATGATTAATCTTATTTTTCACATGAACATAGTTTATAAAATCAATCACGTTATCTTCATTTCCATCCTTTATTCCTTTCTAATTGATAGGTAACTAATAAATTAAATTATATGTTAGTAAATACAATAATCTTAAATTTTATGTCTATATTATATATTATTAAATAATAACAATTTAATAATTAATTGTTTTTTAGTTACACTCGGTCTTGCATGTTACACATGTCATTGGGGAATGTCAGTTTTACATTTAACGTAAGGGAACCTCCTTGTTCAATTTGTAGAAAACTAAAATTTATGTTGTGTGTAGTGAACTATTAAATTGGTGTTGTGTGTTACGTAAGACATACTTAGTGATTTAATATAAGATAAATTATTTTTAATTATGCATGAAATGAAAAATATCAAAATGGTAAAATTACTTTGAAAAAATAATTCACAAAATTTCAAGGTATTACATGTCTTGGGAGTGTACCTCATATACACAAAATGTATGGATAGGAAACATAGGAACCTGGTGATTTGGTTTAAAATAAGTATCCATATCTTTTATTATCATGGAGTTTTAGTTCAATTTTTTAATAAGTAATTTATTAAATGAGGAATAACATACCATATTGGAATTTCACAAAATATAATTTTATTATATATATATATATGTGCTATATTATAAACGAATCACCTAAACCGTATAATAGAAATGAACATTATATTATTTTATCAACATAATAGATCTACTATGATGGATAAATATATAATATCTTGGGCTATATGATTTAAAATTGTTCAAAATGATGTTTCACTTCTCCTTAGGAACATCGCCCCATATGCTAGAGGCTACAGACTAGTAGCGAGGGTCAATGGTGTTTCTAGGGGGAGACATTACCCTCTTTATAGATAATAATAAAATATATTATAATAAACATTTAATAAGTAAAGATAATATAAATAAACATAAGTAAGCATCTATTTGAAATGAATATAAATAAGAAACAATATATCTTAGGATACAAATTATTGTGATATCTAATTTTCACTTGAGTTTGGAAGGCACAAAAATATCACCCATACGATGATAATGTAAATCATAGTCCAAATAAATTAAAACTGAAAAAATAACTAATGAACAATAATTTCCGTGTAGGTCACCAATATTGACTCTACCCAGTCTATCCAAATCAATAAACAACAATAGGAGTCATCATTCCAATTCAAAAAATCCAAAATTATATTCAGATACCATTGTTCTAGGATATCCACGAAAGATGAAGATACAACATAATACACCCCCAAAAAATGTGGTCCCAAATAAATATAGAATATATAGTGCATGAAAGAAAACAAATATTATAATAAATAAATAAAAACAATAAATATATTACCATAAAAACCCACAAGTGTCTCTTAATCATCTAAGATGTTATTATACCTGCTTCTGCTAGTGTCAAGGATCCTCCAAACATGTTATTAAGATACCAACTTGGAAATTTCTATCAATCCATATGACATATAATGACATATTAAAACCTAATATTCTAACATCTCAAGAGGTTTCAAAAAATAACTTCTACTAGAATCCCACAGGAAGAATAAATTTTCTTCCCAAAAAATCATAACTACCACATCTTGTATCACTTCTAATTTCTATCACAGTGTCATTTGGATGAATCCACTCCAATGAGATACACTATAAACATTAAATCTTATCATATTCCATTTTTGGCAATCATTAAAACCATTATGTATCACATTCTCATCCAAGTCTCCTTCATCCATAGTTTTTGTGAATTTAATAACAAAAATAAACATAAAATACAATGTAATCTATCCATAGTTTTATTTAATGATGAAGTAAATTAATCCATAATGAAATATTTGGAATGACACTCAATTAAACCCTTAATAACATCCATCATATCTCAAATATTTTCATAACTAGTTTTCATCCCCTCTAACCCATATAACAATACATAAAATCCCATACATAGTTATCTAAACACTTATCATGTAATATAACCATCCAATATTTGGATTTCCTCTGAATCCCTGACACAATCTATTCAATAAAATTTCATGAATCAATAGTTTAAAAAAACCAATAAACAATCCACATAACTGGGTCAAATATAAAATTCAGTAATAAGAAAATAATGAGTTATAATGTACATTTTAAATGGAAATTGTTATGACTCCCAAATAATAAAATTCAAGTTCCAAGGGTCAAAAACTCTCCAAATACTGGTTCACATTTCAACTAGGTTGGTCACACATAAATAAATATCCACTCTCTAAATATAATTTCATTTATGGTCACCACAATGAAATTTATATTTAAACAATTCATTAGGTATCCATAATGAGACCATGGAGTTCCCATGTTAAACTATGTTCAAATGTACTCAAGAATACACTCATTGATTCCCACTATATATTTGTAACATGAATATAAAATCCTATAGAGCAACGGGTATAATATCTTTTTGTATAACAACCTTCACAGAAATATTAAATAAATGTCTTGGTGAACATGATCATGGAAAATCACATAATGAATAGACTATTGTCCAAAAAATTCTATATTCACTATTAGTATGGTAAAGTACTTCCTAAATTATAACTAAAATCATATTTAATATGATATACCATATTAAATTAATGTTTTTAGTAAGGTAACACTAACTCAAAATACCAATTGACAATCCAAAAACTAATGTGTAACACATAGGTTCTACACAAGCCAAACCTTATCTGATTACCTCTCAACCATATATATTTTGAACATAGAGGACCCAAACAATACCTTCTTCTGATCAATCATATATTAGTTCACTGTGTTCATAATCATGTTTCCCCATATCATATGAATTATTCAATAACTTATTTTCATGAAAATTAGTTTCTAATGCCTCCATACTTACTGATCTATGTGTCAATAATTTCCACAAAAACATTCATTTAATTCATACAATTTTTAAAAAAAATAATGAAATTGAATTTATGGCAAATATAAATGAATTATGGGTCAATATATCACATATCACATGATATCATGGATAAAATATATCCTGATTATTAGATACCAATAACCTATATCCACTAGAATTTATCTTATAAAAAATAACTAAATTAAATAAAACATGTTTGTCGGAATAGAAAAATTTGAAATATCATGAATTTATAGAGTATATGATCATACCAAATGAATTAATGAGATAAATAAAAAATTAAGTTGAATTATATTTTGAGACATACCAAATTAAACCTACCATGGAAAATGGAAGGATGATTCAGGGAAACCAATAATGATATTAGGGTATAAGAGGTTGCACGGGGGCTCATGGAGCTACATGCATGTCTACTTTGAAAAATGTGGAAACCCCAATTTTATATCATTTCAATAAGAACATTATGAAGTTTATATAATTAAGAAATATTTATAGAAAATCGGTGTTTTTATTACTATAATGTCCAATAAACAATTCTCATAATAGGTCACCACTTTTTTATAGCCCAACAGGACATATGATGACACCACACCGTAATGAAAACACCAAATAACAAATCCTAGACCTATATTTGTGGCCTTAACAATTACGGGAATAATAATCCCCTATGGGGTAAATATAAAATTGCACCAACCCTTAAATATTTTGTGATATACTCACAATAATGTAATCCCACAAGATGAATTTATTAGGTTGTAGCACAACAACCCACCTGTATTAGAAATTTAATCTTATATGGTATGGTACTAATATCTCACTGTGATAAAGTCACTGTTATATATCCTTCTCCATTCTATAAATCCATACACATTATTATTATATCTCTATGATCCATAAAAAACAATGTTAATATAGACTCACCGCATGGGAGTTACCTAAGTTTAATAATCAACCACACAATAGGGAATGCTCTTATTTTTAATCAGGGAACATTCAATGATGAAATTCTATAGTTCCACATCGGTTCTTCGACCTATGGGAAACTTCTACCATGAAACTCAAATCATCCCTTAAATTGATTATGTTCCTCCTCTTCCTAATATATCTCTTCATAAATATCCCATCAATAATTATAAATTCGTTTATAAGTTTTATTTCACAATTTGAATCAAAATACTCATATTTTTCCATTTCACAAACCCATTGGAACTTATTATTTATCATAATATTCGGAAACACTATAGTGTGAGGCATTATGACCACCCCATAATAATACATCTCATCCCTAAGAAGTATCAATTTGAATATTCCATGAATAATATCTTTCCAAAAAACCTATTTCATGATATATATTTGTATCACTTTTTGGCTATGATCATTTTGATAACGTACTTAAATAATACAAACATACCACCACTATAGAAAAATCTAACTCTTAATTATGATAACTATTTGTTATCACCTGAATTATTTTTGTAGTCCCATATCCAATCCAAATTTATTAATTAGACACAAAATATAGTAGTCAATACGTTACAATGATTTCCCACAAAAAAATAAGTTAGGACTCTTGAATCGTAATGTATTTTAATCCAACCCTTCCAAAGTGATGTCCGAACTCTCTTATCATTGTTGGATTCCCAAATCATAAACCTATTAAACATAATATCGGTTTCACCAATCTAAAAAAATCCTGAACCACCCAGAATATATCATTATAATCCACAAAAAATTGGACAATCTAGCCCAAACTCTCACTCTTTATAAATTAGCAATAAAAAAGTATCACCACTTTACAACAGGATTAAAAATTCTCAAGAGTACATATATCTACATAGATAATCCTATTATTTGTCAATTTTCCAAATTCCATATTATATATTGATTAATTCTTAGAGTTTCCCAAAAAGTGTGATATGGTCAAAAAATTATTCTTCCCTCACTGAACAAAAATATTATAAGATATCTTATTACTAATCACCAATATAGAAGCCCAAACACTAATTTCTATGATATCAATACCCATTATAGATGACTCTCTTAATAAAAAACATGAATAAGGGTTTTAATTGTAATGAACCGAATCTGAATCCCCTCCACTGGTGCCCCGTACCCGGTTTTCCACATGACCTCAAGCGCATTTCCCCAAATGCCAGAGGTTGCCGACTAGCAGTGAGGGCCTTGGTAAGTTATTGGGGAAACTATGCCCTCATTGGGAAAGGTATACAAGGTAAGGAAAACAACAGTCAATAGTAGAAGGAGTAACAACATACATAACTGTAACCAAATAGCGGAAGAGTAAATATATAGTAATGATGATAATGATGCAGCAGGTACAAGTATCTAAGGAAAACAGAGAACAAAACAACGTGCTGAAATAAAACTGAACAGAAGTACTAAAGCAATAGAAACTCCAGTAGCATCGCAAGCCGTAGCTTGGTCCCGTGCTCTCCAACTCCAAAGCAGTCAAACACCTAAAGTAGAAGGGTGCTTTCCCCTATCAATACCTATAAAAACATAGTCTTCTTGGGCCCAAAAGCATGGTCGAAACAGGGTGTGAGATACAATCCCAGTAGGAAACCACACAATTATTTGTGCCTAACAGTCAATGAATACATGGCAAGTAATAGTGCAAGAAACAGTAAATAGAAAAGCACACAACAGCTACAATCCACAGTTATAGCATATAAAGTACACAAGTAAGCAACCAGAATCAAGAAGAAAACAGGTAACCCTATGGGTATCTATCACAGCCTAACCCCTATAGTTCAACCTAAAAGTACTAGCAACCCTCTATCCGGAGCCCCTCCACTGGTGCCCCGTACCTAGTTCGCCACATGAACTGAAGTGCATTTCCCCAAACGCCAGAGGCTGCCGACTAGCAAAGAGGGCCTTGGTAAGTTATTGGGGAAACTATGCCCTCATTTGGTAAGGTATACAAGGTAAGTAAGACAATGGTCAATAGTGGAAGCAGTAACAAAATACATAATTGTAACCAAACAGCAGAAGATTAAATCTATAGCAGTGATGATAATGATGCAGCAGGTACAAGTATCTAAGGAAAACAGCAAACACAACAACGTGCTGAAATACAACTGAACACAAGTACTAAAGCAACAGAAAATCCAGCAGCATCGCAAGTCATAGCTCGGTCCCATTCTCTCCCGATCCACAGCAGTCAAACACCTGAAGTAGAAGGGTGCTTTCCCTTATCTATACCTACAACAACATAGTCTGCTTGGGCCCAAAAGCATGGCCCAAATAGGGTGTGAGATTCAATCCCAGTAGGAAACCACCCAAAGAATTATGCCTAACAGTCAATGAATACAAGACAAGTAAGAGTGCAGGAAGTAGTAAATAGAAAGGCACACAACAGCTACAATCCATAGTTTTATCATATAAAGTACACAAGTAAACAACCAGTTACAAGAATAAAACAGGTAACCCTCTGGGTAGCTCTCACAGCCTAACCCCTATGGATCAACCTACAAGTACTAGCAACCCTCTAGGAGGCACACACACAGTCTCACCCATCTGGTTCGGCTAAGAGTAGACTTTCTGAGGAAGCACTCACCGTCAATTCCCCCTATAGTCTCACATCATTCGAAAGGCTCTCTGGGGAAGCACTCAACGTCTCATTCCCCCTGTAGCCCCCATCGAGGAACTACAGACTCTCTAGGAAAGCACTCATCTTCAATTCCCCCTATGGTCTCGCATCATATTAAAAGACACTATGGAGAAGCCCTTACATCCATTCTCCCTATGGTCCACTACACTAGGTTGTCACAGTCCTGTGTGAAATTAACATGCTCAGCGCTCGAGTATCGCCCAAGTAAACCTCAAGAACTACTTGGATATCATTCTAAGGCACAGTATCATAACAGTATAACAGTTCCACTATCCTACAACTAGGCATGGAAACTGGAAATTCCTAATAACAAAAACATGCAAGGAAAAGCACATGAATATAGTATAAAATATCCTAAATTTACAAGCATTTACCTCCACTCAAGCAATCATGAAAACCAGGCAATAACAGGGGAAAACAGGAAACACGCAATACCTCGTTCAAAGGTATTGGTGGAATTTGCACAAAATACTCAAAGACTTTCTACAGACAGGCACAAACCACCTACATTGATGCTAGGGGATCGATATACATGAACAGTGACGACAGATTCTCCTTAAAACGTCATATATCAGAGAAAATGTCTAAAACACATAAACCACGATAACAAGAGAAAGATGAGGATTTGGAAAACAAGGATCAAGAAGAAGGGAGAACTCATCGATGTGATTTCAACGCAATCAACAGTGCTCGAAACAGAGAACGGACGGAGAGGCGGGGGCTCATCGAAGATTCTCAGATCCTTCGTGCTCTCAGACGAAAGGAACCTATAAGAAGACGTTTCTGTGCGTTAGGCGCGACCCCGGCCCATTTAATGAAAAAAAGTACACAGCATGTACTTTTAAAGTACATGGAATGTACTAGGTCTTTCCATACTCTGCTAAAATCGGCCTCCACGTCACCCTTACACAACGTTTGTGTGGCCCGGACAGGGCCAGTACCCAGCTTCCAGTGGGAAAAGAGTACATGGCATGTACTCAGAAAGTACACGGTGTGTACTTCAAAAATTTCCAGAAAGTTTATTTTTCTCAAAAACTCCAGAAAAGGAAAGGCGTACCTGAAAATAAGTTTCGGGTTCTTACAAACTTCCCCCCTTAATGAAATTAGTCCACCAATTTTCCTAGCAAGGAGTAGAAGAAGAATCCCCGAACAGATCCAGCCACTGCAATCGTACATCGGCCTCCCTCTCCAAGGTGTCGTCATGTACTCGCCCATGCTGCCATAGCACCCATATAAGAGGGACAGACCGCCCACGGAGAACCTCCGTACTGCGATCGACAATCCTGATGGGATGCTCCTCAAACGATGCATCCGCTTCAAGCTCAACTTCCTCATTCTGAAAGACATGAGACGGTTCTGAAAAGTAAAGTTGGAGCTGAGAGACGTAGAAGACACCGTGCATGGCCCAGTACCACTAGGGTAGCTACAACTGATAGGTGACCGACCCAACTCTCCCCAAAACCTCAAACGGCTCGACGTACTATGGTGAAAGCTTACCCAACCTCCAAATCCACTTGTGTCCCAGCCTCGGTGTGACACACAGGAAAAACTGATCCCCGACCTCGAACTCTAGAGGTTGTCTCCACTGATCATCATAAGACTTCTGTCGAGACTGTGTCATAGCCATCCTCTTCTGAATCAGCTTTATCTGGTCTGAAGTCTCATGAACAAGAAGAGGTCCTAGCAAAGCTGTGTATCCTGCCTCCAGCCAGCATATGGGTGATCGTCATGGCCTACCATACAAAGAATTGTATGGTGACATCTGAATGGTTGTCTGGAAACTGTTGTTGTTGGAGAATTCCACCAGAAGAATATGCTTCTCCCAAGAACTACCAAAGTCTAGGATGCAAGCTCGGAGCATATCTTCAAGCACCTGGATCATGCGTTTGGACTGGACATCAGTCTGGGGATGGTATGCTATACTCATAAGTACCTGGGTACCCAAAGCCTTCTTAAGTCCCTACCAGAACTGAGAAGAAAAGCGCACATCCCTATCTGAAATAATAGAGCGTGGAACTCCATGCAGATGAATGATCTATCTGATGTAAAGTCGTCCCAGATCATCAACACTGAAGGTCTCCTTGATCAGAAAGAAGTGAGAAACCTTCATGAGCATGTCGACGAAAACCCAAACCACATCGTTTCCCCATGGTGATCTCGGCAACCCGGTCACGATGTTCATCGCATCATCGTTCCACTTCGACTCCGGAATGGGTAACTGCTGCAAAAGCCCCGCTGGTCACTGATGCTCTGCTTTCACCTACTGACAAGTAGAACATATCATGACAAAACTAGAAACATATTTCATCATACCTGGCCACCATACTGGCATTGAAGATCCCAATACATCTTGGTGACGCCAGGATGAACTGCCCAAACTGAGGAACAAAAATATCACATCAGCTCCGCTTGTGTGTCTGCTGACACCCATACGCATCCTTGGAAATACAAGATCTCATCCTCCCCCACTGTCCATCCCGGAAGAGGGTCCTCTCCTGACACACTCTCCCACAGGACTAAGCCTTCTGAGTCTGGTAGTTTCCCCATCCGTACCCGATCAAGTAGTGTAGAGGTAACAAATACAGAAGATAGGAGGTTCTGCCCATGTTTATCGTGCACCTCTAGATGCATCTCGGAGAACCGATCCATAAGCTTCCACTCATTACTGGCCTCCTGAACTGCCTGAATTTGAGTTCTCCTTCTCAATGAATCAGCCACTGAGTTTCCCTTTCCCGGCGTATAGGCAAGCTCGAAATCATAAGACTGAAGATACTCAACCCACATGCTCTGCCTTAGATTCAGATCACGCTGAGTGAAGATATAATTGAGACTCTTGTGGTCAGTGAAGACCACAAAGTGCTCTCCCAGAAGATAGTGTCTCCAATAGTGTAAGGCATGAACAACAGCTGCCAACTCCAGATCATGTGTCGGGTAGTTCCTCTCATGTGGCCTCAACTGCCGAGATCTATACGCAACGACTCCATCTCCTTGCATAAGCAAAACTCCTAGCCCGATACCTGAAGCATTACAGTAGATTGTATAGCTCTTTAATGGCTCTAGAAAGACTAGTATCGGTGCTGATGTCAACCTCCCTTCATCTCTTGAAAGGATGACTCACAAAAATCTGACCATAAGAACTTCTCCCCCATCTTGGTCAGACCTGTCAAAGGTGCTGCGAGGCATGAAAAGTCCTGAATGAAGCGTCTGTAGTATCCATCCAGCCATTGAAAACTCCATACCTCAAAAACGTTCTTCAGCTGCTCCCATTAGACTACATCTCACACTTTTTTGGGTCCAAAGATACTCCTTCCTCTGAGATGACGTGACCCAAGAAGTGAATATGTTCCATCCAAAAGTGGCTCATCGAATGTTTAGCATAACGTCGATGATATCTCAGTGTACTCAGAATGATCTCAAGATTTGTGGCATGGTCATGTCGATTGTGATAGTACACCAAGATATTGTCCATGAAGGCCACAATGAAGGAGTCCAAGTAAGGATGGAACATTATGTTCATCAGTGCCATGAAAACTGCAGTCGCGTTCGTGAGACCGAAGGACATGACTGTATACTCATATAGACCATACCAGCTCCTGAAGGCTGTCAGAGTTATATCTAATGGTCTAACACACAACTGATGATAACCAAACCTCAAGTCGATCTTTGAGAACACCCAGGCTCCTATAATCTTATCAAAGAGATCATAGATCCTCGGAAATGGATATTGGTTCTTGACCGTCAAGTGGTTCAGCTTCTGATAATCCACACAAAGTTGAAGGGTACCATCTGCCTTCTTTGCAAATAGGACAGGTGAACCCCAAGGAGAAGTACTAGATTGGATGAAAAATTTTTCCTACAACTCCTCCAACTGCTTCTTGAGATATTGAAACTCAGGTGTAGCCATCCTATAAGGAGGAATAGGCCTCGGTGCTGCTCCGGGCATGAGCTCAATAGATAAGTCTACCTCATGCTCCAGAGGAAAACCCGAAAAGTCCTTTAGAAAGACGTCCCTGAAACTATCCACCACTGGAGTAAATTCCAACTGCGTGGTCCCCTGGTCATCCAGATAAATACTATCAATCTAGGCCGTCACCCTTCCTAGCCTATGATGATTGAGTCATGCTCGACTTGCTTGAACATCCCATTCACCTCTATGAAGAAAAGATTCACCCTCTGGTGAAACAAAACTCACTCTGCGGCGATAACAGTCGATGACTACCTGGAAGGGAACCAACCAGTCTATCCCGAGAATGAAATCCTAGCCTGTCATCTCTAGGATGTATAGATCCCATAAGAAACGATACCCTGCAACCTCGAGAGGGAACTCTCTACTCTGACATACACTAGATGTCCTTGTCCCCAATGGTGTGTCTAGTGTCAACGAGTCGGAAAAAGAAAAGATGTAGAGCCCAAGGCTCTCCATGACAGCAATAGACTTAATGCTATTTGTATCACCAGTATCGAAAAGGGATGAAGATAAAACTGAGGAAACTAAAATCATACGTCGAACTGTAAAAGGGTCGGGATCCTTCTCCTGATAGGTCTTCTCCACAATGAAAGAATGGCCTGCACCGTAGCCCTGCGCCCCTGACTGTCCACTCTGAGCTGAACCTCCCTGCTAGTGCTGAGGGACTGGTGGCTGACCACCACGTCCTTGACCTCCACCTCGGCCGAAATGGCCAGAAGAACCCTAGTTCCCCGACTGGTGAGAAACTGGTGGTGCTACTCTTGAATGAGGAGTCATGGAAGAACCCCGGCCACCAGCCCCTAGTGAGAAACCCTGGAAGAAACATTGAAGGTGACCCATCTTGCTGCAAGATCATCACTCCACAGGGTCTCTCTAGAACTATGGCCTCGTGTGCCCTAACTGGCCACACTGGTAGCATATCACCTGGCTGCCTGACGATGCATCTCGCTTCCTCGGATCACCGCGTGTAGACTCTCTATGGCGCTTCTTGCTGTCATCTGGAGGAAAACTAACTCTAGAAGCAGAACCACCATGGCTCGCAGCTCTGTAGTCCCTCAGATCGCACTCCATAATCAGCTCCTGGTTGACGATGAAAGTGATGGAAGTCAACTAGAAGAGATTCACCTGCGAGTGGATCTCCCGCCTAAGACCATCCTCAAACTTCCTTGCTAAGAACACCCCACTCCTATTCCGGATGGGTGTGAAACACTGTAGATCAGTGAAACCAGAGAAATAATTCATAACAAAAAGAGTACCCTGCTCTATGCTCATGAACTCCCAGGCTCGATTGGCCCTCAGGGTCTCTGGGTAGAAGTAGTCATAAAACACGCACTGGAACTCCTCCCAAGCCATAACCTGCTGATAACTAGCCTGTGAGATCACGTTCCACCACCTCTTGGCGGATTCTCAGAGAATGTAGGTAGAGATCTTGACCTTCCTCTCTGGATGTGTCTCTAGATGCTCGAAGATAGTCAGCATGGCTTCTATCCATGACTATGCAGCCTAGGGTCCTCCTTCCCCCGAGAATGTGGGAGGATGTTGCTGCTGAAAAACCCGCATAAAGTCTGTCATAGTCGAGGCTGGAGGCGGTTCTCCCTAAAAGGTCTTCATCATCCTTATAAAACCTTACCTGAACTGTGCATCAGCGCCTGCAACTGGTATGACAGCTGGTGCCAAGGCTGCCCTGACTCGAGGATCGACAGGAAGTCCCTGATCAGCCATATCTAGCGTCTGATCAATGTTTGACGACAGACGTACAACTGGAGGAAGTCTCGGAGGAATAGCTCTTAAAGATCAAAATTACACCTTAGATCAAAAAAAAGTACAAAGAACACAATAGTATTAAATAGAAACAAGGTAATGAAAACACACAAGTTTACAAAACATGACTACACGGCGTGTATAAAAACTACATGGCGTTTCTTCTCAATCTACTAACATGGGCGTGTACTCCTTCCCATCAAGTTGTGTAACACCTCAAACTACACGGCATGTTTACCCAACACACAACATGTTCTTGAAAATTATTCCCCTGCCCGAGTCTCTTTACCCGGCTAACCCACATGGTCCGTCTTAACCTGAGACTATACGGTGTGTTCTAAACATACATGGCATGTACTAGACAAGGCTTCAGTGGCCCGTGTTGTTAAACACAAGATCGTATACACGGATGAACCTTACAGGGCATGTTCCGAACAAACACGGCGTGTATAGTTGAAGGTGACATCGTCCCGTGTTGTTCGTGACACGGTCGGGTACCTGAACAAGACTACACGACGTGTTTCGAAAACATCACGGCGTGTCGAAGAGAAGGTGATGATAACCCCTATTGTTCGTGACACGACCAAGACTACACGGTGTGTTCCTTTAGAACACGGCGTGTTCTACTTGAGCTTCCCCGACCCATGTTGTTAGTGACACGGTCGGGTACATGGGTCCGAACTACATGGTGTATACCTACTGTACATGGCATGTTCCTGAAGTTATTTTTAAAACTGTGTGTCCCTGTTCACACGGTCAATGACACGGTCTAAAAACTACATGGCGTGTAGTCAAAAAGTACATTCCATGTATTCAGGGTTTTTCTGGGAAGTCGCTCAGAACTGCACAGAAGCCCAAAAAACACAGAAAACAGGGCAAGGAGGTGCCAATTTCCGATTCATGAGGGCCCATACTCCCCTTGAATCAAAGATTGGCATCTCCTACAGTCATGGACCAAAGAAAACAGGATCATGATCCACCAATATTTGATTCGAGATGGCCCATAACACCTCAAGAATCAAAACTTGGGGTTCATTTAAGCAAGGTAGGAAACAAAAAATCCTCTAACAAGGCAGCGAGGATTCAATCAAGTATCTATCACAACAGCATACATAATCTACACAAAGTCTATCACAATAGCATGAAATCGCTAATTCACTCTATATGGAATGAAAAGAATGCATGGCATTTGATTTCTACAAGTGCCTATATGATGCATGAGATGGAATACCCTCATCTCATCGAGTTGCGATAGAAATAGAACTGAAATAATCAAGAAAATAACAACACAAAGCATGTGAATCACTCTAGGTGAAATCATATCAATCGTAAAATCTCAAAACCAATAAACTTCCATTAACGAGGTAGTATGGCTTTTCCATGTACATGGGTTAGCTACTCTGGAGCACAGCTTAATACCAAGTACCGAATCTGTCCTATCCCTGGATAAACTCTCCAAATAGTAAGGCAAGAGAAAAGAACTCCTTTGATACCACTTTGTAATGACCCGGATCTGGACCCCCTCCATTGGTGCCCCATACCCGGTTCACCACATGACCTCAAGCGCATTTCCACAAACGCCAAAGGCTGCCGACTAGTAGCGAGGGCCTTGGTAAGTTATTTGGGAAACTATTCCCTCATTTGGTAAGGTATACAAGGTAAGGAAAACAACGATCAATAGTGGAATAAGTAACAACATACATAACTGTAACCAAACCGCGGAAGAGTAAATATATAGCAATGATGATAATGATGCAGCAGGTACAAGTATCTAAGGAAAACAGCAAACACAAAAACGTGCTGAAATACAACTGAACACAAGTACTAAAACAACAGCAACTCCAACAGCATCGCAAGCCGTATCTCTGTCTTATGCTCTCCAACTCCACAATAGTCAAACACCTGAAGTAGAAGGGTGCTTTCCCTTATCTATACCTGCAACAATATATTCTGCTTGGGCCCAACAGCATGGCCCAAACATGGTGTGAGATACAATCCCAGTAGGAAACCACCCAATGATTTGTGCCTAACAGTCAATGAATACATGGAAAGTAAAAGTGCAGGAAGCAGTAAACAGAAAAGCACACAACAGCTACAATCCACAGTTCTAGCATATAAAGTACACAAGTAAACAACCAGCAACAAGAAGAAAAGAGGTAACCCTCTCGGTAGCTCTCATAGCCTAACCCCTATGGTTCAACCTACAAGTACTAGCAACCCTCTAGGAAGAACACACAGTCTCACCCCTCTGGTTCGGCTAAGAGTAGAATTTATGAGGAAGAAATCCCCGTCAATTCCCCCTATAGTCTTTAATCGTGCTAAAGGCTCTCTGGGGAAGCACTCAACATCTCATTCCCCCTATGTCCTATGTCGAGTAACTACAAACTCTCTGGGGAAGCACTCATCATCAATTCCCTCTGTGGTCTCACATCGTATTAAAAGACACTCTGGAGAAGCCCTTACGTCCATTCTCCATATGGTCTACTACACAAGGTTCCCACAGTCCTGTGTGAAATTTACATGCCAGCGTGCGAGTATCACCCAAGTAAACCTCAAGAACTACTTGGCTATCATTCTGAGGCATAACAGTATAATAGCATAACAGTTCCACTATCCTACAACTAGGCATGGAAACTGGAAATGCCTAATAAGAAAAACATGCAAGGAAAATCACATGAACACAGTATAACATATCCAAAATTTACAAGCATTTACATCCACTTAAGCAATCATGAAAATCAGGCCATAATAGGGGAAAATGGGAAACACGCAATACCCCATTCAAGGGTATTGGTGGAATTTTCACAAAATACTCAAATACTCTCTACAGAAAGGCACAAACCACATACCTTGATTCTAGGGGATCGATATACGTGAACAGCGACGACAGATTCTCCTTATAATGCCGTATATCTGAGAAAACGTCAGAAATACACAAACCACGATAACAAGAGAAAGGGGAGGATTTGGATAACAAGGCTCAAGAAGAAGGGAGAACTCACCACTGCGATTCCAACACAATCAACAGTTCTTGAAATGGAGAACGAAAGGAGATGTGGGGGATCGTCAAAGATTCGTGGATCCTTGGCGCTCTCGAATGAAAGGAAACTAGATGAAGACATTTCTGTGCATCAGGCGCAACCCCGGTCCATTTAATGGAAATCAATAATGTACCTGATGTGTACATTTAGAGTACACAGCGTGTACAAGGTCTTTCCGTACTCTGCCAAAATCGGCCTCCACGTCACCCCTACACACCGTGTGTCTGGCCCGGACACGGCCAATACACGGCTTCAAGCAAGAAAAGAGTACACGGCATGTACTCAGAATGTAAACGGCGTGTACTTCAAAAATTTCCAGAAAGATTTTTTTCTCAAAAACTCTAGAAAAGGAAAGGCGTACCTGAAACGAATATTCAGGTTCTTACATTAATAGCATGGTCTAAATGGTAGTTATGCATCATATAATTTCCTACTACAATTGCCTTATATAATTTTTGTCCCTAAATGTATTAATTTTTTTATTTTATATATTCCACAAAACCAACTCATTAAACCTATAAGTAATCACCCAATTATCCTCTCTCTATGAACTATAACAAATTTTTTATCGCAGAACCATAATAAAAAATATCTACTGAACATCCTATATATACCAATTCGTGGTAGACATTACCTCAAACCTAGTGATCACTCTCACTAGTTTATATGAATTTGATAATATATATTTTTTACAAATATATATTATTTAATTTAAATTTTTCAAAATTGTGATTCAGTTGATTAAAAATTTTATTTTAACAATTCTCACTTGAAATTTTCATTTATTCAATTTTTTATAGAATTAAATGTGTCACACTAAATATATCAATCATATTTATTATGTCAATAATAAATATTATGATCATTTATCCTTATTGTTCTAGAAGAATATTCTTTGAAATTTTATTTTTCAAGAAATTTAAATATTTTTGTTGTTGGATTATAAATTCCTCACAAGAAATTTTTTTATGTATATTTTTAATAGAAAAAATTTTAATAATTTTTTTAAGTATATAATTTAATTGATTATTTTTCTGTAGAGTTTCATCAAAACTTTAAAATAAATTTTATTTTTTTCTATTAATTTAATAATTTTTTTAAAATCTTTTTATGATAATTTAAATTTATATTCATTTGAATTTTATCAAATTATTCATAATACTTTCCAAATTAAATTAGTAAAAAGCTTATTTTATGAAAATAAATTTTTGAAGGAACTTTTACTCTACCTCGTGTATATGATTTTCATTCATTATATATGATTTTATCTGCATGTTCATTCGCATAACACATTTTATTCAACCTCATGTAGATGGTTTTATCTTGTGATTGGTTATTTCCCCCCTATGTAGAGGATATCACATATCGTGTAAGATATATTTCAATGTTTATCTTGATAAAAATGAATTCCAAGACCACTACCTTTCACTGATCACCACCAAATAAAAAATATGGGCAAAATAACCTTTAATGAATTTGAGTGATAAATAATGTCATAGAGATAAACTAAATCTATTGTGGTATTATTATTAATGTATTAGCATCAACACTCTGGAACATTCATGTTTTTGAATCAAGGAACTATTATCACGTGATGTGTTTAGGATCAAAATTTCATGAAATCCAAATAATTCAATTTATAATACATGATCTCGATTCAAATAGGGATCAAAGAAAATGATTCTATAAGGTTTGAACAATATTTTAGTGTTTGAAACGTGAACCCAATGAGTGATTACATACTCGACCAAATATAGAAAATATTTTTTACCCATGTCGGGTTGGAAAATGATGAATGATGACCTATTTTGAGAGGCATAAAGAATCAATGTTAAATGCACTAGTTCATTTTCCTATATATTACATTGGTTCAAAACAAATATAAATGTTCAACCATGTTCCCTATTATTTTTTAATTATATATGTGTTTATATTCACATCATATGATCAATATTTTTCCTCTATGAGTTCCAAAAAATGATGGACTATTGTCCATGATTGATGAAGAAGAAACAATGTCAATCCAATCTAAAGGAATCTATAATCTTTTTTGACATTTTCAAGGGATATTGACATATCTTATATTTTATTTTCTAGTTATTTGGATGAATTTTTAATTGTAGAGTCTTAATATGGTTCATATCTGGTCTTCATTGAAGATTAATATATTAAGAATGAAAAAAAGTAATTAATCTATAAAAAATGAATTAATGGAATTCCACACACTGATTAAAATGAAATGATTTAGTCATACCCATATAGATATTTGAAGATGTGATATACTAAGAACCTAAGTCTACAAGAAAAAAAATTTGCCACCAATTTAGTTGTTGTTTTTTTTGGGAAAGTCATTATGTGGGTTATTTTATTTTATTGAATAAACATCCATAATTAAAAAATAATAAAATAAATCTAGATGAAGGTGAATTAAATTAAGTAATGTTGTATCTAATTCATTGGTATGATATGTTATGGTTGGATTAATATCAATATGTTATAAGTGATAATAATTTTAGACAAGGGTATCATGGAAATTTTTTAAGAAATAAGCGGAGGAATGTAATTCATTGTTGAGAGGGATATTAAAAGTGGAAGAAAATATTTTACAAGAGTATTTATAGAGTATCAAGAAATATATGAAAATTTTTAATAATAGGATGATGTAGAAAAAATTCATCATCTATTGCATGGATGAAAAATAATATTAGAAAGGATGTAATTATAAGGGGAAAGAATCTTTATCTTCTTCTCCTTCCCATCATTTCCATTTTTATAGTATAGAATTATTTTATGATAATGAATCAAATATAATTCTTAGAAGAAATTACACAAGAATATAAATGACTAAATTTTTTCTATTTTTTTAATAATTATTTGATCAATTTTTTTATAATAAAATGATTTTTTGTCATGGGAATATAAAAATTACCCATCCCTTAAATTATAAATTTAGTGTTTGAAAGAATATTAAAATCTTCCATTAGATCAATATCTCCCTAAAAATACGTTTCTAATGACATTTTTTAAAATTGGAATCGATGTTTTCCAAAAAACATATTCATAATGGAATATTTATTTGGAAATAGAAAACCTAAATCTTCACTAACTACTTAATTAACTATTCACGACAGCTTCTATTTTTTATAATTTAATTAAAGAAATATGTTATCATTTCATTTTATCCATTTCACTCTATTTATTCATCAAAAATTATAAAAAAAAATCTATCATTGTTTTTTAGTTCATGATACTTTTCCTATTATTCATAATCTATACACACCTATTTTTTCCTCAAGGGATCCACCATAATTCCAATTATACTAGTTTTATCTATATTAAAATAATTAATTATATAATCTCTTTCAATATTTTCAAATACTTGCACATGTTTTAAGGATGTCACTTTCATCCAAGAAAAAAAAATTCAAAAATTCTCAAAATTGTTAAAAGAATATATAAATTACTATTTAATAAGTGTTTAAAAAACAAAAACAATAAATATTGATCAACTTATTCTTAAAAAAATCAAAAAAAAATATTTTAATAAATAAATTAAAATTAAATTTAAAGCCAATAATCCATTTCTCTAAGGCAATGAGATGTGAATTATGAGTTGAAAAAATCATATATCACACTTGTTCTATCATTTCATGTACTTCCCAAAAATAGACTCTTCATACTATAATAAGTAATTCAACAATATAATGTTACAAATAACTCTTTATGTGACCAGTGAGAATGAAAATATGATACTAATTCCACAATTCTATTGAAATTGAAATACATAGAGATTATATTTGGATCGAGATAAAAATATATTTTATTCTTGGTAACATAATTAAAAATCATTTTCCATCAAATTTTATCATATGGTACATAATAAAGATTTTATAGGGAAAATCACAATATTTTTTTAGGAGGATGGAGTGATGTTTATTTATATTAGTTGTGGATTATGATCCTCTTCATGAAATGTTTTCTCCATTAGCCATCTATCTGTATTCTGAAGGAGGTCATTTATGAAGGGTTTTCCCCATCAGGTTTGAATTTTGGAGACCAATCCATGGGAAGCTATTACGCTAATAAATTAGATTAATAATTAAGAAAAATTTAAAACACATTAGGCCCGAAATCATAATATAATGATTTCCATAGAAGAAAAATTAATATTCAAATGTACACCAATGGAATAGGGATCAAAATACATTTACACCTTACTAGAATTAATGATGAGATTCAATATAAAATAATCTAATAATTTTGAAAAAATGTTAGTCAAGCGGATTCAAAAATTAAAATAAAATCCTTTTGGAGAAACTTTATTAATGTGTCGTGATAGGTACTTTTAAATCATAATTCTTAAAAAATTACATTCTAGCAAAACATATTGAAAATGATAGTTATCCCTAAAAAAATAAGACTTATAGAAACAAAAATTTATTGAAAGATAATAAATATTTTGGTAAAAATAAGTAATTTAAAAAAGATATTCTGTTTTATTGGTATTGAATTTATGTACCAACACATGTTTTTACAAATAGATATATCTATTGGAAATGATCATTTAAAAAAACAAATTATTCTTCCAATAGTTAAATATATTAATTTATTATACTAATACCAACATTGTTTTACTGACACTTGAATATTTTATTAATAGTAACTATTACAAAAAATATTTTTTTCATCAATAAATTATTTTTACAATACAACATTCAATAATAATAACTAATTAATATAAAAAATAGTTATATAAGTTATTAATTTAATGACCAATATTAATATATAATATTAAGGGTTTTGTTAAAATTATCTCATTAATTTATTTTAATTTTAAATTATCTCTAAGTATCAATAGTGCTTATATTTTTCTGTGCCTTTTCATTTAATTAAAATTTAGGTACTATTAATAAAAAAATTAAATCATTTAAATATTCGAATTTAATAAACATAATAATTAAAAACATGATAATAAAAAGAAAAAATAAATTAAAATGTTTAAAATATATGTAATTAATAATTTATATCCATATATTGAAATTCTTTTTTATATTATAAAACAAAAATATTAATTATACGAAATTTAATATTTATTATATTAATTATATAAAGATACATTAGTTAATTAGTAATGGGTATTTACTTATTGAATTTTTATTTATTTGTTATATTTTTAAAATAATATATATATATATATATACTTATTATATATTTAATTTTTTTAATTTTAGGGAATTTATATTTTTTTAATTTAAATATATTTATTAAATTTTTAATTTAAAATATAAATTTTAATTTGATATTTAATTTATATATTTTAGTATGTTTTTATGAAATATTGTATTTTTATTACAGGGAATTTGTTATATATTTAATACATTTCTTATATTTATTATACTTTCAATGCACCACTCCCCCGACCATGCAAGGATCCTCACTTGATCACCACACGGTCCATAGAAGCGATAACACACCTCCCTCGATTGTCCCCTAACCTCACGATTCTCCCACCAAACCTCACCACAATCCTCCATCATTATCTATTAGTTGTGATTTGGGGTTGCAGGCTTAGGGGAGTCTCGGATCTCATGGTTCTTTCAATGGTTTATTTCTTCTAACCAGCATTAAGAATTGAATTTTGATTTTTTCTATGTCAGCATTATAGTTGGTGTGATCTAATTTGGATAAATTTGGTTATATTAATTCATTCCTTAATGTAATGAAACTACAAATGGGGTTTTAGGGATTTATAGTGTATCATTGAATGAGGCTTTTGTTTTTGTGTCATAGTTGGCAATTCCAGAAAATGTTGGGTTCACTTATTTGAGATTTCATTTGTCTTGATTACAAAATTCATGAGTATATCATCTATTGAAACAATCATTTCTTGCATCATTTTTGAGTTAGATATGGAATTCTAGGACTCTATATTACATCATCTCTAGTTTTAAGATAATCATCACAGTTTTGATTTGTTTGACTGAGGATCAATGATTTATTAATGTTTTAACCATATCTGATTAATCGTACTAATTCTATAATATTTATTTCTTTATTCATGATCCTTATGTATTATGAAGTTTCATAGATCATCGATCTATTAGGACCATGTTTTTGTTTTCTTCATGATTATGATGCCTATGGATCCATGGTATGGGGTAATATAATTTACTATAAGAGTATGAAGTATTTGAGAATCATAATGGATTTCATACCTATTCAATATAACTATATTCATAAATTTATGATATTTTTGGATTTGTTTATAAATTTTATCTCTATTATAATAGTTGTATAGGTTTTTTCTTAATTATTCACCTCTATTTGATAAATATCTATGATATTATAAAGATAAAAATTTATTAAAAATTTCTACATAACCCATTTTTTCCATGATGATTTCAATATTTATAGTAAATAATGAAATGTGTGGAACATTTTATTACATTTATATATATTATTCTGCAACCAAAATTTTATGATTTTTTATCCATGATTATGTCCAATTTGAGAAAACATACCCAATTTCCCTAAGGATGGTCATTCATTTTAGATACATAATTTATATTGTACTAGTTGTTTGAATTGATTTTCTTTTTTTATGGATCAACTCTGTTCCATAAATAAAGAAAAAATAATTTTCTCCATTTAATAGTTTGGAATGATCATAGTAATTTCAATGATTGGTATTTTCAAGGTTCTTATGGTCTTGCAGATCCATTCATTGCCTTTTTTCATCTACATCAACATTATTTGTTATTTTATTTGTCTAATTTTTTATAGTTTACATTTTTGGATGAGTTGATTCTGGAATTGATTTGAACTTATGACATGTGCATAATTAGAAAATTTAAAACCATATTTCTGATAGATGGTCTAATTTTATAAGACGCAATTATGTGTATCTAATTGTAAATTATAATGTAAAATTGTGAAATAAAAGTTTTTTGAGGTTGTTAAGTATTAATGTCTGACATCAGTTGATGATTCATGTTAATAAGTTTATTTTATTGACGTAATTTTATTGTAATTAATAATTCCAAGTTTAAACTATAGGAATATAAAATTTTAGATTCTTTAAAAATAATTTTAAGTTCATAATTAAATATTTACTGTGTTGACTTGTTTTTTATGCTATATGTATCCTTGATGATTTGTTTAATTTTATTTTATTATCACCCCTAGGTTTTGATGAATTTATGTCTATGTCTATTTTCGGATGTATGAATATGCTACTCAACTGCAAGATCATTATTTCATTTCTTATCCCATGTAGGATGGAAGAATAATTTCTTTTTTTAAATCAATGAATTCCATTGATATGATTCATATATATTCTCAAGGAAATCATGATGTGAATCCCATTTCAACGATGATCTTCTGGGGTCTTTATCATTGAATTTTTTCCATTTTGGTGATTTATATTTTCTATCTATATATATTTCTTCCACATAAATTTGGAGCATGCAAGTTGTAAATAGTTTATATAAAGAAATTATTTTCTCAATAATGGGCTCTTTATAAATTTTTAGTGTTTTTTGTGTTTTGTAAAATGTAACCAATATAAAATAATTCTAGAGGATCACAGAAAACAAATTCTTTTTCTTTTGGAATAGAGATCAATCTCTATATTGTTGGATGTATTAGGTTTGGGATGCAATTTTATCTTGGAAATGTTTATGAATACATTTCCTAAATTATAACTCAACCCATTTATTATTATTTTTATTGGACCTAGATTGTGCGGAAAATAATGGGGTTACATGTTTATGGTAATATAATATCAATATTAAAAATATATTTCTTCATTAGTAGTTGGACATGTATTATGTGGATTATTTGTTGGATGCATCTTTATGTTAATATAAAATCAATGCTTCGTTGTTTCAGTGATCTCAATACCCCATTTCATCCCCATTTTCATAGTTTTAAATGGAAATTCACTACCATATTTCTATTATATAAAATGTAGAGTTGGGATATGACCGCCAATGGGTATGTGGAAAGAGAGAAAAAATTCAAAATTATCAGAGAGTTGAATTCTTAAACCAAGCTGTAAGAAAAAAAGGTATAGAAATGAAAACATTGATGCATTTTTAAACCTCTTGCTTTATCAGTAGATTAAAATAGGTCGTGTAGAGAATCTAGGAACTGCTTGGTTAAGGTATTAAAATATTTATTTTTCATAAGTCTTGCTTTATCAATAATTGGAAATAGAGAGTCTGTAGCATGAGGTGGAAGTGTAACATCTTGAACCAGGTGCCACTAAATGGTATACTAATCTATTGGATCAAAAAACCTCAAGAGAATATTCCAAAATTCTAGAGGCTTCCTACTACCAATGAGGTTGTAGCGTGTGTCTCTAGGAGGACTAAACCATCTTGTGAGAGTGCCATATATTGGTAGCAATCATGTAGATTAATAGAGGAAGCATCATAACAAAGAATAAATACCAGGAATAGACTCTATGATCACATGACCAATAACCCAACATAGTGGAAAAACAATAAATACGGAACTTGAATATATAGATAGTGAAATATGTATTCTCATATATAATGATGATCATATCATGTGTCTAAAAAGTAAAAATAATAACAATACATGCATCAATAAAATACATGTATCAAAAAAAGAACTATCTTCAAATAGAATCATCAACCTTATCCCATCCTCATGCTCCCCTAACGTAACACCTTTAGATTGTGGGAATTATTATTTTTGAATAAATTTATCCTTTTGATATTTTCAATTTCACAAAACACCAAAAATAATTTATTTTATATTAAATAACTATATTTTTATTTCATTATATGTAAAAATAAGTTAATCATGACTACACACATCATAAATTTTATATTTCTCTACACATAACACCAAGGCTAACTTATATTACACACTACAATGAATTTTATTGATGGCCTATGTGAGACGCAAGACCACGTTTTACATAATAACAATATATTTTTAATATAACCTTGCTATTAAATTTCTATTTCTAAAAAGGTTTATGTAATGTCCCAGTTCCGGAATCCACCCAGAGGCACCCCGTACCAGGTTGTTCACATGGCCTCAAGCGCATTTCCCCAAATGCCAGAGGCTGTCGACTAGCAGTGAGGGCCTTGGGTGTGATAGTGGGGAAACTATTCCCTCATTGGCGGAGTACACAACAGAAGTAAACAAAACATGCAATTGTGGGAGCAGTAAATATCCAAAATTAATAAATAGTGAAAGACTAAAAAAATAAAAAACTAGAGAACATATATATATATAAATGATGCATGATACATATCTAGGGATGTTTCCAAACAATTCAGAATGCTGGAAATACAAACAGTACCAAAACAAGTACAAAAGAAAAGATAAACATCTTCGCAGCATCGTAGGCTTATGCTTGGTCCCATGATCTCCTTCTCCAAAGAAATGAAGTACCCTAAGACGAAGGGTGATTTCCCTTGTCTACACCTGCAATAATATAGTCTGTTTGGTCCCAAAAGCGTGTCCCAAACAGGGTGTGAGACTAAATCCCAGTAGGCAACCTCCCAAAGATCTGTGCCTAACAGTCAGTGAGCATATGGCAGGTAATAGTACAGTAAGCTGTAAACAGTAACAGTAAATAGCAGGTAATACTTAGTAAGCAGTAACATGATGATATGCACCAGCAATCAATCCACAGAACAACAATAAGAAGTGAAGAAAAAAACTAACCACAATAAGAACCCCACTAGGATGTACGCGCAGCCAACCCCTCTAGTCTGATCCAAGAAGTACCAACAACCCTCTGGGCAGTGCACTCATTTTAACCCCTCTGGTTTGGTCATACAAAATTACAAGACTCTCTGGGGAAGCTTGCTCAGCCAATTCCACTTATAGTCTAGGGTAGTCAGGGACTCTCTGAGGAACATCACGCTGTCTAACCTCTTATAGCCCCAAGGTCTAGAAACACTCCGAGGAAGCTCACTCGTTCAATCCTCCTATAGTCTGAGGTCTATCATAGACTCTCTGAGGAAGCTCGTTCGGTCAATTCCTCCTCTAGCCTGGAATGGTTTTTGGAAATTGAAACAAGTAAAGACTCTTTAAGGAAGCTCACTCGGTCTCCCCTCATGTATTCTTTAATGTCCAAGACTATCTGGGAAGCTCACTCGGTCAATACCCTGTAGTATATAATGTCCAAGAATCTCTGGGAATAACACTCGGTCTATCCCTTATTGTCTATAATGTCCAAGACTCTCTAGGAAGCTCACTCGGTCTATCCCTTATAGTCTATAGCACTAGGATCTCACGGTCCCGTGCCAGTTAGTGCATAATAATGCATTAAGGCCAAAGTACACATATAGAGATACTTGGCTAACCAGTCTATAGAATAACAAGCATGTCAAGAATATCATTCCATCCTACGGTCACAAGTCATGGGAAATAGGTATAACGGCCAAAGGCTAACAAGACCCAAAGATCGTAAACATAACAAGACATGGGAAAAACATCCATGCACAGAAATTATCCTCATACATGATCAAATTAACTCTATATAATCATAAAGGCAAGTTATAAAAACCACAGGGCAAAACGGTTAACACGCAATACCCCGTTCATGGGTATTGGTTGAAATTTGCACATTAAACTCAGAGAATTCTAACAGTAAGGCACAAACCACCTACCATGATTCTAGGAGATCAATATACTTTGACCACAAGGATTGATTCTCCATAGAATGGTGTAGATCTATGAAAATGCAAAAAAACATTCAACCCATGATATCTTGAGAAAGCGGGAAAATCATGGAATGATACTCAAGAAGAAGGAAGAGCTCACCACTACGGTTCCAAAGCAATCGACGGTAGTTGATTCGGCAATCAGACAGAGGATCGGGGGCTTTGAGGATGTTTGCGGCCATACGGGATGATCTCGGTCGAAGAACCTAGAGATAAAGATGATTCTTTCAATTAGACGCGACCCCGGTCCGTTTAATGAAAAAAAGAAAGTACATAGAATGTACTTCTAGAGTACATGGCGTGTACTAGGATTTTCCGTACTCCGCTTTAAGCGGCCTCCACATCGCCCCTACACATCATGTGTGTGGCCCGGACATGGCCAGCACACGGTCTTACGCGGCATCGAGGTACACAGCGTATACTTATAAAGTACATGGCTTGTACTTTATAAATTTCTAGATTTTCCTCTTTTTCTCAAAAACGACCAGAAAAGGAAAAACATACCTGAAACGAAGATCCAGGATCTTACAAACTTCCCCCCTTAAATAAATTCTTCCCTGAATTTCCCTAGTGAGGTGTAGAAGAAGAAACCTTGAACAGCTCAGGACACTACGATCGTACATCGGCCTCCCTCTCCCAAGTATCATCTTGTACTCTCTCGTGCTTCCATAGCACCAGCACCCGAGAAACAGACTGGCCACATAGAACATTCATACTACGATCAATAATCCAGAAAGTATGCTCCTCAAATTATGCATCCGCTTAGAGCTCAACCACCTCGGGTTGAAAGACATGAGACGAGTCTGAAAATTAACGTCGGATCTAAGAGACATGGAAGACGTCGTGCATAGCCAGGTACCTCTGAGGTAACTGCAACTGATAGGCAACCATCCCAACTCTCTTCAACACCTCAAACTGCCTGATGTACCATGGTAAAATCTTACCATGTCTCTGAATCCTCCTGTGTCCTATCCTCAGTGCGACACGCAGGAAAACCCGATCCCCGACCTCAAACTCCAGAGGTCGTCTCCGCTGATCAACATAAGACTTCTGTAAAGACTATGCTATAGCCATCCTCTTCCGAATCAACTCTATCTGCTCTGATAACTCCTGAACAAGATGAGGTCCCAACAAATCTGCCTCTACTGCCTCTACCTAGCACAATGTTGATCAGCATGGCCTACTGTACAAAGCCTCGTAAGGTGTCATCACAATAGTTTCTTGAAAACTGGTGTTATAGGCAAAATACACGAGAGTAATATTATTCTCCCAAGAACCACTAGAGTCTAGAATTCAATCTCAGAGCATATCCTCAAGCACCTGAATCGTACGCTCGGACTGGCCATCTATATGGGGATGGTACGTTGTACTCAAAAGTACATGTGTACCCAAATCCTTCTAAAGCCACTGCCAAAACTGAGAAGTAAACCGTGCATCCCTGTCTGAAACAATGGAGTGTGGAACTCCATGAAGACGTACAATCTCTCGTATGTACATCTGTCCCAGCTCATCAACACTGAAGGTCTCCTTAATACGCATGAAGGCATCAACCTTCGTAAGCCTATCAACGACAACACAAACAACATCACTCACTCGAGGTAACATTGGTATCCCGGTCATGAAGTCCATCGTGACATCGTCCCACTTTCACTTGGGAATGGGTAACTACTGTAAAAGACATGCTGGTCGCTGATGCTCTGCTTTCACCTGCTGAAAAGTGAGACACCTCAAGACAAAACATGCAACATCCCTCTTCATACTTGGCCACCAGTACTGGCGGTGTAGATCACAATACATCTTGGTGAGGTCAGGATGAACTTCCCAAACTGATGAATGAAAACCCCGCATCAGTTCCTCACGTATGTCTACTGGCACCCATATGCGTCCCCGGAAACGCAATATGTCATCCTCTCCCACTGTTGATCCAGGAATAGGGTCCTCTCTTGACACACTCTCCCGCAGGACTAGGCCTTTTAAGTCTAATAGCTGCCTCATTTGTACCTGATCAAGAAGGGTAGAGGTAATAGCTACAAAAGATAGAAAATTCTATCCCTATTTGACGTGCACCTCCAAATGCATATCATATAATATATCCATAAGCTTCCATTCACTACTGGCATCTTAAACTGCCTGAATCTAAGTCCTCCTGCTCAAAGCATCAGCCACTGCATTGCCCTTTCCCGACGTATTGGAAAGCTCAAAGTCAAAGGACTGAAGATACTCGACCCCCTACACTGTCTCAGATTCAAATCATGCTGAGTGATGATGTACTTCAGACTCTTGTGGTCGGTGAAAAACAAAAATTGCTCTCCCAGCAGGTAATGTCTCCAATAGCATATGGCAAAAACAACAGCTACCAACTCTAGATCGTGTGTTGGGTGATTTCTCTCGTGTGGCCTCAACGGTCGAGACCCGTACACAACGACTCCATCTCCTTTCATAATCACAACTCCCAATCCGACACCTGAAGCATCATAGTATACTGTATAACTCTTTCCTTACTCCACAAAGACTAGTATTGATGCTGACTTCAACCTCCCTTTCAGCATTTGAAAGGCTGACTCACATGAATTTGACAATAATAACTTCTCAACATTCTGGGTCAGAATTGTTAGCGGTGCTTCAAGGCGTCAAAAGTCTTGTATGAAATTCAGGTACTATCCATCCATCCCTAGAAAAATACGCACCCCAAATACATTCTTCGGCTGCTCCTAGGAAACTATATCTCTCACTTTATCTAGTTCTACTGATACTCCTGTCTCTGAGATAACACGACCCAAAAAGTGAATCTGATCCATCCAAAAGTGGAATTTCGAGACCTTTGCAAATAACTGATTCTCTCTCAGTGTACTCAGAACGATCTCAAGATGGGTAGCGTGGTCGTGTAGAGTGTGAGAGTACACCAAGGTGTCATCCATGAAAACCAGCATGAAGGAATTATAGTATGGATGGAACACTTGGTTTATTAGTTCCATAAAATCTTTTGGTGCATTCGTGAGACCGAATGGCATGACCGTATACTCGTATAGACCATACCTGCTCTTGAAGGCTATAAGAGGTATATCTGATGGTCTAACGCGCAACTGATGATAACCGAACCTCAAATCGATCTTAGAGAACACCCGGGCTCCTCGGAGCTGATCAAGGAGGTCATCGATCCTTGGAAAAGGATATCGGTTATTGACCACAAATTGGTTCATCTTCCGATAATCCATGAAAAGCCTAAGGGTTCTGTCTACCTTCTTCACAAACAGGACAGGCGAACCCCAAGGATAATTACTGGTTCGGATGAAACCCTATGCCTACAACTCCTCCATCTACTTCTTGAGCTCCTGAAACTCAGGTGCAGCTATCCTATAAGGAAGAATGGACACCAGTGCTGCTCCTGTCATGAGATCAATCGATAATTATACCTCACGCTCTGGAGGAAATCCTCAAAAGTCCTCTTGAAATACATCCCTGAAATTATCCACCACGGAAGGAATGTTTAACTATGAAGTCCCCACATCATCTAGATAAAGACTATAAATCTGGGTTGTAACACCCCCTATCCCATGATGCTCTGGTCCAGATCTACCCGCCGGGACATCCCACTCGCCTCTATGAAGAAAATATCTACCCTCTGGTGATACAAAACTCACCCTGTGGTGATAGCAATCGACAACTTCCTAGAAGGGAACTAACCACTCTATACCGAGAATGACATCATAGCCTATCATCTCTAGGACATAGATTTCCCATAAGAAGTGACACCCTGCAACCTCAAGATGGCTCTCTCTGCACTGACGTACGCTAGATTTCCTCGTTCCCAACGGTGTATCAAGAGTCAACATGTCAGCAGACAAAAAGATACAGAGCCCAAGGCTCTCCACAACATCAATAGAGATAAATAGATGTGAAGCACCAGTATCGAAAAGGGATTAAGATAAAATTGAGGCTACTAATATCATACCTCAAACTGTGGAAGGGTCGGGACCCTACTCTAGATAGGTCTTCTCTACGGCGAAGGCCTGGCCTATACCACGGCCCTGCGCCCCTGGCTGACCACTCTGAGCTGATCCACTCGGCTGTTTCTGTTAACCTTGTAACTGACCACCATTGTCGCGACCTCCACCTCGACCTGAACGGCCAAAAGAACTCCAGTTTCTAGACTGGTGAGAAACTGGCGATACATCTCATATACGCGGGGTCATAGAAGAACCCCTACCACCAGCTAAAGGTGATAAGAGCAGACAAAAATGATGATGATGGCCCATCTTGTCGTAGCATCGGCACTCCATCAGGTATCTCTAGAACTGAGACCTAGTATTTCCGCTCCTCCTGCATTGGTAGCATACTACATGGCTACCCGAAGATACATTCTTCCTATCTTGATCTCCTCGAGCAGACTCCCTGCGGTGCGTCCTGCTATCAGTAGGAGGATCACTGACTCTGGATGTCGAACCACCCTGGCCCATTGCTCCATAATCTCTCAGATTGCGCTCAGTGATCAGTGCCTGGTCGATGATAGATGATATCAAATTTAACCTGAAAATATTCACCTAGGAACAGATCTCCTGGCTGATACCATCCTTAAACTTCCTAGCAAGGAACAACTCATCACCTGCTGGAATCGGCGTGAAGCGCTGCAGCTCGGTAAAACGAGACGACTACTCCATAACAGAAACAGTACCCTGCTCGAGACTCATAAATTCCTGGGTTTGGTCAGCCCTCAAGGTCTCCGGATAAAATATATCATAGAAGTTTCCCTGAAACTCATCCCAAGTCATACTCTACTGGTGCCCTGACTATGAGATCACCTCCCACCACCTCTTGGCAGTGTCTTGGAGCATATAAGTATCCATTTTTACCCTTTTCATTGGAGGTATCTCCAGGTGCTTGAAGATCATCAGCGTGGCCTCTAGCCACGACTCAGCTGTCTAGGGTCCCCCATCCCCTGAGAAAGTAGAAGGATTCTACTACTGGAAAACCCGCGTCAACTCAGCCATCGACGGGGAAGGAGGCGGGGCTCCCTTAAAGGTCTACTTCATCCTTAGGAATTCCTCCCTGAGCTATGCATCAGCACCTACAATAGGTATAATAGCTAGTTCCAAGGCTGGTATGGAAGGAGGATCTGTAGGAGGTCTCTGATCGGCTATATCTGGTGTCTAATCACCGCCTGGTAGCTGACGTACAACCGGAGGACGTCTCGGAGGCATAGCTCTGAATGATCAAAAGAACACCTTAGATCAGGATTATCAAGGACAAAGAACACAAGAATAAAAAACGGGAACAGGAGAAAGAAACACTTATGTATTACCTTACACAACTACAAAACGTATATAAAAACCTCACGGTGTGTTCCTTAAAGCCATTCACATGGGTGTGTACTTCTGCCACAGCTATCCGTGTAACACCCCAAACTACACGGCGTGTTGTCCCCACACACAGAGTGTACTTGAACTCCATTCCCCTACCTGAGTCTCAATACACAGCTAACTCACATGGTCCACTAAACCATAGACTACCCGACGTGTTCACTAAGGACACATCATGTACTATACAAGGTTTTGGAGACCCGTGTTGTTAGTTACACGGCCGGCTACACGGCTGACCCTTACATGGAATGTTCTGAACAAACACGACATGTATAGGAGAAGATAACACCGACCCATTTTGTTCGTGATACGGCCGAGTACCTAGAACAAGGCTACAAGGTGTGTTCATACCAAACACAGCGTGTACTACACGAGCTTCCTCGACCCATGTTGTTAGTGACACGACTGTGTACATGACTCACTACTACATGGCATGTACCTACCATACAAGGCGTGTTCCTGAAGACTTTTCACAACACCGTGTTTCTTCTCACCCAGTAAATGACATGGTTTAAAACTACATGGTGTGTAGTCATAATGTAAACTCCGTGTATTCATGGTTTTTCCGGGCAGTAGCTCAGAAACTACACCGAAGCCCAGAAAATAGTGAAAAACTGACATGGATGTTTTAAATTCCGATTCATGAGGGCCCATACTCCCCGCGAATCAAAGCTTGGAATCTTATGCAAGTCATATACATGAGAAACCAATTAACGATCCACCATGTTACAATTCATGAGGTCTCATAACACCTCAAGAACCAAAATTTTCCGTTCATTTAAGAAAGGTACAGTACAAAAAATTTCTCTATCAAACTGGAGGGATTATATCAATGCAACTATCACAACAACATGAATAATGTACACAATGTCTATCACAACAACATGCAATCGCTAATGCACCATAGATGGCTAGGAAAGAATGCATGGAATGTGATTTCTAACAAGTGCTATATGATGCATAAAATGGCATACCCTCATCTCATCGGGTTGCGATAGAAATAGAACCACAAAAGCACAAAAATAACAACACAATACATGTGAATCACTATAGGTGAAATCATATCAACCGTAAAATCTCAAAAACAGAAGACTACAATAAATGAGGTAGATTGGCTTTTCCCTATACGCGGGTTAGCTACTCCCGGTCACAGCTTATTAGCAAGTACCGAATCCATCCGCTCCTTGGCTAAAGGCTCCAAACAGTAAATCAAGAGAAAATAATTCCTATGATACCACTTTGTAACGTCTTGATTCCGGATTCCTTCCAGAGGCGCCCCGTACCCGGTTGGTCACATGGCCTCAAGTGCATTTCCCCAAACCCTAGAGGATGCCGACTAGCAATGAGGGCCTTGGGTGTGATAGTGGGGAAACTATGCCCTCATTGGCGGAGTACAGAGCGGATTTAAACAAAACATGAAATAGCAGGAGTAGTATATATCCAAAAATAATAAACAGTGGAAGACTAAAACATTAAACAACTGGAGAACATATTTATAAATGAATGATGCATGGTAAATATCTAGGAAAGCATCCAAATAGGTCACAATGCTGTAAGTATCCATACAAGTACAAAATAAAAGATAAACAGCTTCGCAGCATCGCAAACCTAAGATTGTTCCCGTGCTCTCTTTCTCCAAAACAATCAAGTACCCAAAGTCGAAGGAAGCTTTCCCTTGTATATAACTGCTAAAAAATAGTTTGTTTGGGCCCAAAATCATGGACCAAACAGATTGTGAGACTAAATCCTAGTAGGAAACCACCAGAAGATTTGTGCCTAACAGTTAGTGAGCATATGGCCCGTAATAGTACAGTAAGCATTAAACAATAACAGTAAACAACATGCAGTAATCAGTAAGTTGTAACAGGATGATATTCAATTATAATCAATCCACAGAACAACAAGCAGCAGGGAAGGAAACAGCTAACCATAATAGGAACCCCTCTAGGAAGTACATGCAGCCAACCCCTCTGGTCCTATCCATGAAGTACCAACAACCCTCTGGGTAGTGCACTCAGCCTAACCCCTCTGGTTTGGTCATAAGAAATTATAGGACTCTCTAGGGAAGCTCGCTCGGTCAATTCCCCTTATAGTCTTGGGTAGTTAGGGAATCGCTGAGGAAGATCACATGGTCTAACCCGCTTAGATCCCCAAGGTCTAGAAACTATCTGAGGAAGCTCACTCGGTAAATCCTCCTATAGTCTCATGTCAATCACAAACTCTATGAGGAAGCTCGCTCGGTCAATTCCTCCTATAGCTTGGAATGGTTTAAGGAAATTCAAACAAGTAAAGGTTCTCTGAGGAAGCCCACTCGGTCTACCCTCTTATAGTCTATAATATCCAAGACTCTCTGGGAAGCTTACTTGGTCTATCCCCTATAGTCTATAATGTCCAAGACTCTCTGGGAAGCTCACTCGGTCTATCCCATATAGTCTATAATGTCCAAGACTCTCTGGGAAGCTCACATAGTCTATCCCTTATAGTCTATAGTACCAGGTTCTCACGGTCATGTTCCAGTCAGTGCATAAGAATGCTATAAGGCCAAAGTACACCTATAGAGCTACTAGGCTAACTAGTCGAGAGAATAAAAAGCATGTCAAGAATATCATTCCATCCTATGGTCTTAAGGAATAGAAAACAGGTATAACGACAAAAGGCTAACAAGACCCAAAGGTCGTAAACAGAACAAGGTATGGGAAAAACATCCGATCATATCAATTATCCTCATACGTGATCAAATTACCTCTACATAAGAATAAAAGAAAGTCAGGAAAACTATAGGGAAAAACGGTAAACATGCAGTACCTCGTTCACAGGTATTGGTGGAAATTTGCATATAAAACTCAAAGACATCGAACAGTAAGGGACAAAACACCTACCTTGATGCTAGGAGATCAATATACATGGACCACGAGGAATTATTCTCCTTATAATGTCTTAGATCTACGAAAATGAAAAAAAATTCATCACATGATATCTTGAGAAATAGGGAAAATCATGGAATGAAACTCAAGAAGAAGGAAGATCTCACCACTGCGGTTCCAATGCAATTGAAGGTGGTCGATTCGGAAAAACAATGGATGCTCGGGGGATCGGAGGATGTTCGTGGCCATACAGGATGCTCTAGGTCGAAAGACCTAGAGAAGAAGATGATTATGTCGATTAGACGCGACCCTGGTCCGTTTAATGAAAAATAAAGTACACTACGTGTACTTCTGGAGTACACGGTGTGTACTAGGATTTTCCGTACTCTAATTTAAGTGGCCTTCACATCGCCCATACACACCATGTGTGTGGCTCAGACATGGCCAACACACGGCCTTGCGTGACATCGAGGTACACGACATGTACTTTAAAAATTTCCATATTTTCCACTTTTTCTCAAAAACGAACAGAAATGGAAAAACATACCTAAAATGAAGATCTGGGTTCTTATAGGTTAACTAAATTATAAAAATAATTTTTTTACAAAAATGTAAAATGAATTCATTGGTTACAAAATAATTAGAAACGAATATGAAAACCGATTGAATATAAAAGAAAACATTATAATACAAAAAAATTTGTTTCACTGTAATAAATTAAATTAATAAAAATTAGTGAGTGATACTAATGTGATGTAAATATTATTTATTTAATAAAATATTTTTCATATTCATCCAATAGTTTTGATAGGCCTGAGATAAAAACAAAATTTGTTTTTACATTAAATATTATATTTCATAATAAATAATTTTTACGGCCAATTAATGGGAACCTACTTCAAATAAAAATTTTGGATCTTTTTTAGATTATATATGTCAAAATAAAATTATTATTTTAATGATAAATATAAAAATTAAAATATAGTAAATTATTGTAATTTTTCTACAAGGTTTCATTTATTCATGAATATTAAAAATACTAAACTTTAGTTCCCAACTTCTTTTTCATCTATTTTATTTATAAGGATAAAATATATTTTACAAAGCATTCAAAGATTATTTAGATAAAAATTTAAATAATTAATCCAATTTAGGCCATTGTAACCAATTTCATTTTGATTTTGACTTTAAAAACATAAAAATCTTATGAGTGCTTTTAATTTAAAAACTCGTAATGTTGTCCTATCAGTGGTTGTGTCAAATTTGAGAATAGAGCATGATATCATTAATTAAAACACCCACAAACAAATCCAAATAATAATGGAAAATTAAGTACACCAGTTCCATGATAACTACTGGCATGTTTGTGGGACCAAACTAAATAACAAGATTATAGTATAGACCATACCCCCTAAAAAATATGTACAAGGTATATATACAGGTCGATCTTTCACTTTATGATATACATATCTAAAATCAATGTTTTAGAACACCAGATCTCCTCAAAGATGATAAAAAAGGACAAATATTCATGGAAAAGGATTTCGGTTCTTCACAGTCAACTAGTTAAATATTCAATAATCCATACATACCCTAAGGTTATAATTTAGATTTTACACAAAAGGACCATTGAACTCAATGGAGATGTACTGCGTTATATAAGACCCTATAAATCGAATTCCATTAACTCCCTCTTGAGTTCTTAAAGGTCTATAGTAGCCATCATATAAGGTGGGATATATAACGATATATCTCTTTTAACTATCATAATAGATAACTCAGCCTCTCTCTAATGAGGTAAATTAAAAAATAATCCAAGAAAATATCCCTAAAAAATCAACAACTAGCTGGAATGTTTCCTAACCTGATCATTGATGATCTAGATATAAACAAGCAATCAGGGGGATCATCCTACCTAGATCCAGATTCAATGGTCGATCTTAGAAAAATATGAAATCCCATTCAATATTGTGTTCCTAAAATCCTCCCTTTCGTGATTTGATGGTGACCCTTCAATGATAAAAATTAACATGTGCTTGATAATCCACTAGGTAGTCCATCATGAGTATGAAATCAAACCAGGCCATCTCAATGAAAAAATATTTTAGGCAATGTGACACCCACCTATCTCTAGGGGGAACTCCATACACTGACGTACATCCTCCGTTCATACCCCCAATAGAGTTTCTAGCATCATAACACCCTTATACAAAGAATAATGAGCCCAAGGATCTCTACAAATAGGTATATATATAAAACTATGTGAGGAACCTTTGTCAAAATTTTCAGATACAATAGTATAGGATGCTAAGATCATACCTATCACCATATATGGTTTACTTCCATGATACTTGGTGTTTTTTTACATAAAAAATCTAGCCTAAACCACATCCTTGTTACATAACCTCATATCAAAAAGTATGACTACTCTACTATCTAGGTAAAGATAGTGTCTTGATGCCTCAACAATGACCAACACCACCTCAACTAGAATGAACAGTATAGCTCCAAACCCCATTGTGACACAAAGTTATGAAACATAATCCAAAACATGGGTTGGAACTGACCCATACGACTCACTATTGGAGGCAACGTCCTGTAGAAATATTTCATGTTGAATATCCTTCCATAAGATCAACACTTCAGCTGCACATGATTACTGTAATTCATCATGTATCACCATCTTCCACAGTGATGACTAAAACTATAATTCCATCATTAATGACCGGTCTACTAATCATCTAATAGAAAGCCTCAAAATGTGACTTCAAAAGATTGGAATTTGAATTACTGGGTAGAGAAACTATATTTTTATGCTATGAACATGAAACTTCTCTTAGGTTTTACTATGTAATTAGTGACTGGTTTAAAATCTCAGTTATCATTATCAACATGAACACATTGAACTAAAATTGAATAAAATAAAATGACCTTCATTGAAGAATATTGTCCTCAATAGCTCATCAATGAGGGTTTTCAACAAAAAACTATACATATCTGTACAGCCTATCGAATACTCTATATCTATCATAGCACACTACTAGAGATTCATGAACTCACTAAACAGCTCCACTCTCAACATCTCAGTGTAAAAGTAGTCATAAAACCTGTTTTATAAATCAACCCAAACCATATCCCATTTCTTATTACCCCTGTTCAAAACATTCCCTCATCAAATTACTACACCTCAAGGCATATAAATCATTATATTCTCTCTATTCTCAAGATGTGTCTATATATGACAAAAAAGTTTCACAACTGTCACAAGACACATTTTATTGGACTATAGATCACAATTTCTAGAAAACATGGGATGATGATACTACTGGAACCCACATTTCAGCTCAACCATAGGAATGGAAGGCTGTGGTGCTCCCTGAGAATCCATTATAATAAAGAAAAACACCTCATAGAACTATTCCTCATCACCGATGTTCATTAAAACCACTTTTTTCATAGCTAGTTGTTTTAGAGGATCCACTAGTATCACATTACCCACCACCTCTGAAGCATGGCCATATCCACATACATGGTGTATGACAAGAGATTGTCAAAGGCACATGTATCTGCAATTCCAATAACACTCCTTAGAAAATATCATTTTCAAAAGCTTTCATCTCAAAGTTTAGAACAAAACAAAACCTTTTTAAAAATAGGTTATACTACGCAGCCTGTCATTAAATCTAGTACTGGTAGAAATGAATAGTCATGAACATTCCTAGAGACATTGCATACTTTCCACTCATAATCTGGGTCTATGTCAATTTATCTTTTTTTTATAATTTAAATTTATATTACATTTTCATATTCATTCCACATTTCATCATAAATTGTTGAAGTAAATGCGTCACCCCTTCTAATCCATAAGTGACCATACTCCTCATGAACTAAAATATGGTGTCCACCTAACCCACAGCATAATATATTCTACTCGATGTGACTCATGATCATTGACTCAGCATTCCATAATTAGATTTTAGGGTGTATTCCATAGCCTAATATGGAAATCGCTTCTTAGGTGTGGGCATACACTCTATGTAACAAAAATGTTTCTCAATTCCATTCACAAATTTTCTATCACAACAACATGTATATCTATCATGTTTCATATCAAAACATCACGAAAACAAGAAATGAATTATATATGGGATGGTGTAATTCATGGCATGTGGTTCATATAAGGTGAAAAAAATGATTAATAAGATGAAATACCCTGATATCATCAGGTTGGGACAAAATAAAAACCTCAATAATATCAATGATAACATCACAATTCAATTTTATCATCCAACAGTGGAATAAAATCTACTATAATAGTAAACATCTAGAATATATCAATATTTATACATGAAAATATGGATTTCTCATATATGTGGGTTAAATACAAGAATAAAAAACTCATTACCAAATTACAATTATTTCTAATCCCATTTCTATTATCTAAAAAATAATATAAAAAAGTAAATTACTATTATACCACTTTGTATCATCCCATCCCGAGTGACACTGAACGGTTCCTCGAGCCAGTGGGTAACATGGCCTCAAGAACGTCTTCAAAAATGACAGATGCTATAGACAAGAAATGAGGGCCTAGGGTCTATCTGGGGGGTGACTATGACATTGTTTCAGAGTTTAATAGTGTTTTGGAAACCATAAGGATAAATAATATCATCAACATAACAAAGAATAAATAGTAGGAATAAACATTATAGCCACTGGACCAATAACCCACTTTTGAGGAAGCACAATAAACAATGAACATGAATACATAAACAATGCCTTAAGTAAAATCATATTATAATAATTATCATTTCATGTTTCTTTAAAGAAGCCAAAACATGAAAACACTCATCAGTACAAAACTTGTATAAAACACATTATCTTTATAGAGAATCATGAGGCTCAATGTGGTCTCATGCTCCCCTACTCCAAAGAATGCCACAAAGTGAACAATTATACTATATGTGATTTCACCAGTCCCTACCAACGTCAATATAGTATTTCTGTGTTCAAAATGGTATCCCAAACATAGTGGGAGATACAATCCCAGAATGTCATCACCCACAGTGTCTATAAAAATTTTGGTTGTGCAATACAAGCATTGTGTGTGTAGTATATATCAAAAGTATATCATTACCAAATGTAATGTTCCTAAATAATTTTTAGGAAAAGAAATTTATACTACATAGCCAAACAAGACACGTTGAAAAAATGTTTCAACCTTATATAACAAGGCTGAAACAAAGAAAAAAGGAAGTATACACCACGACCAATCCAATAACCCAATATCTCATATCATCGATGACCACACTGTATGCCCTATATTGTCATATATTCCATGATGACACTATATAATCAAACATGTTACATTTTAAATTTATGAGACATATAATTAATAATATCTGACCCCACGAGGATAAATACATGTTATGTGGAAAAATGAATCCTCATCAAGTCACCAGATAATCTCGATGGGAAATCAATTAGAAATGTTTTGGGGTCAAATGATAAATTCAAAAAATCATGTCCACTGCGAGACCATACATCCTGGATCTATGGGAAATAATACGAAGGCATACCACAAAATCAATACCTAAGGCGGAATATCGTCAAATAAATCCACTACTGCTATCTTGATCCATGGTGTAGACAACCAATGTCATTGTATGGAAAATATATCATTTAATACAATTATTATACATACCATCACATTCCATGTGTTCTTCCAACTCATATAAAAATTCCAATTTAAAAACATAAAAAATTTAATGTCACATATCACATGGAAAATAAGGCAGAACGTATCATAATCAATAAAATCATTTGAATTCATTTATAAATGATAATAACCAATTTAGAAAATCTAAAAAAATCCCATGGTTGGTAAAAAAAAGGACAATCTCAATGGAAAACACCATGGATGACCTTGGTTGGGGAAACAACCATCTACAAGACATATGGAGCTAGTGTGAATCTGTAATAGGTTGTATTTCATTCTCTTTAAACATTAATTTCATTTTAGGGGAGACACCCAAATGTTCAGTGTAATGAGTAATGTATACTGGGTATATAATTCTCCAAAACACAAAGGAAGAGTATGGACCACCTACCATAGGTCCATAGTAGAGTGCTCGTCTAGTATCACCTTTTTATTTGACTCATATCGATATAAAAACAAATAACATATGAAGAACATTGAAATATATAATATAATCATACAAATAAATAAATCCATTAATAACAAGATGAATGATAAAAGACCCAAAACGAATGGAGTACTCATTGACGTGAGTCATACAAGACCAACAACATCTAATTATGAGTCTTGATCAAGAACTGGGATAAAAATATATCAATTAGCTTCCAAAGAGATCACCAATATCTAGGTCATAGTCCACGGTAAGAGAATGAAATTAGAATTAGTTTATCACCTAAATTAATTTAAAATCATACATTTCTCTTCAAACTGGACCACATGGTTTCTCTACATTATTGGCCAGTCCATGTACCAACTATACATCGATTTTTGTGATAAAGGGACTCCCTCATGGTTACTATTCAATGTTTGACGAACCATGTTCGAAACATGCTTTTTGGGATTTTCTAAAAATTATAGGTGACTCACATGAGCATGTTCATCCATCCACACGGTTTCCCCAATACTTTTGGGCCCATGATTCCCATTGTACCCCCTCTCATTGTTATTCAAACCATGCAGCCTGTCCCACATAGTTTCTACTAACCATTCGACCCTATCTGATTTTTCAAAAACGTGTTTTTTGGTCTCTGAACAAGACCCAAACTCCCCAGATACCCTCATGACCTCAAAGGGTATTCACATTATGATGTAAAAAATAATTTAAACTAAAATCAAAGGGACCTATACCTCAAGGAAAGTACATGATCTTACAGGAATCATATTTAAGGTAATTTAATAACATTTTTTTAGTGTTCTCACTCACTTATTTATCCCCAATTTACATTGATAATAATGTAAATAGATTGCCTGATTTCAAAGAAATTGAAATTTAGATCAAGGATATAACCACTCATGATTATATTGAATGAATAAAACATCAAAATATATTTATCTAATATTAAATATTGACATTATAGTTTTTAATTATTAGGGTTATAAGAAGTGGTGTCCAAGGATGTCTTCGTACTTGCAACATTAACTATACGTCTTTGATCCTTTATTTGAGTTAATCATATATCTATAGTACATTTTTTTGTAAAATAAATGTTTAGAAGTGAAATTTTTTTATTTTTTTATTTTTTTCTTTTGAGTTTTTGTTTACAACTTTTAATGTAATATTTTATATATTTTTATAATTTTTTCATTTTTTAGTGGGAATATATTTATGTTATATAAATTTTTGTAAATAAAATAATTTTTTATTATTATTTTCTATATTTGATATTTTTTATGTTGAGTTTCGATTTAAAAATTATATTGTTTTTGTTTGTGTGGATTATTGTAAAGGACATAATCCATGGTATTTATCTTCTATATTAATAGAACAATATTTTAGGTGTTTTATTTTCTATCACAATCATAGATTGATTAGTGACTAAATCTATTTTAGCACACACACACCCTACCATGATAATTTTTTTCATCTATTACACACATTGATGTCTTCATGTATCCATGGGGATTCACTTCTATAGCATTGTAACTTGATTTTGTGTCTGAGTTTTTATTACACAATGAAAATTATGTTACTTATAATATTACATCATAAACACATAAACATATGAGTAATAGTTGTAGTTAACGTAGTTTCACACATAATGACACATATGTATTCTTCAATTACACACATAGAATCTGAGAATCTCTTACATAATATTTAGGCACATATCAATGTTTAAATACATAATAGAATTCATGTTTTGTATAATAGAAATCATGTTACCTTAAAAAAATAACCAAATACATGGATACATACCTTTTTCATTATATTGTTAATGTTTATTTTATGGAATAAACACAATTTATTATCTTAAGTAAAACTAATTAACCCATCTTTTATGGTCCAAAATAATGTTAAGTTGACATAATCAATAAATTATAAAAATTAATCCAATAGAATAAACCTTAATATATTAATAAAACTTCACCTTACGTGTTTCACAAAAAAAAGATACATTTCATTAAAAACTAAGTCTTCTATCACTGTCAATAAAATCATTTAAACAACTGTAATTCTACATGAATACATTTTAAAACAATCTTTCACCCAATAATTTTTTTCAAATAAATTTGATTCACACTCGTAAAATTATAATTTGATATTTGGTAACCAACTTCATACATGGTAAATAACTATTAAAAAAATTGATTCAATTTCTATATTTCATTTTCATTATTTAACATTTTATAGTAGTTCAAAGACTTTTTAAGGTGTTCTTGTTGATTATATTGAATTTAATGTATTTGAAAAAAAATCTTCTAATTAGTAATTGAATTTATAAATACTATTTTTATGGGTTGGTTATTTGTTATTGAAATTAATATGATTCGTATTATGGAAAAAATGAAAAATACTATATATTTAAACATTGATATATTTATATTGAAATTAAAATGATTCCCATTATCACTTGTGAAGAGAAATTTGAAAAAACGGAGGTGTTTGCCTTATCTACTAAGAAACTCTTCAACTTAAATTAATGAATAAAGCAACATATATAAGTGTTTAATTAATGAAAAAATATTTTAATATTTTCACTGAATCACCAATCACATGTGATAATTTATATAAAACTTGTAGTGACTTTGTTCTTACTAATCATTTTGTGCCATTTAGGTATAATTGGACTTATCCATATCAATGACAAAATTGGACGTAAAATTTCCTAAACTAAGGGGTAGGATTTTGATAGAAAATAAATACTTAAAATGGTTTGGAAATGGATTTCTTCCTTTTAAAAATATCATGACCTGAAGAGTATAACGTGGAGGTTTAATTTTTTTTTTTTTAATTCATTAAAACCCATAAAATTATCATTTTTATTTAATATTAGGATAAAAATTGATATAATGATGGATTATAAACTGATATTTATCTCAAATGGGATGAAAAATATCTCTCTATTGTTACTAATACCCCAGGTAATTTCATTTCATCATAAGTGATGTGTTATGAGGTTTTCATCACCTGTTTTCGATTTTAACATTTTTCAACTACAAGTTTCATGTTTTATGTGTGCTTATGTATTTTTATACTTAATTTGAACACGGTATTTATATCTAAATTTCAACCACTATAGTGTCTGTGAATGTGTCCCTTGGGAAATTCTCTCCTTACCTTTCAGAAACATATAGTGATTGGATATTTGATGTTAGTTATTTTATTTTGGATACATGGTCTGTTTATAACTATAATGTTGTGGTGACTATATAATAATATAGGTTACTCATGTATATTAGTTCAAATTATAGTATGGTTCCACTTCAATACATGTGGGGGTACTCTCTCTTTCATATCGTCCTAAGCACTATAAGTACACAAATTATCAAATATGAATTTAGATTTTAAATTTTATTTTAGTGAATGGGGTATTGGGCTCCATGAATTTTATGTTTGCATAAAATAAATCTTTTATCATAAATTATGATTACTAATAACTACAATGACACTTTAATTGGGTTTGTTTTTTGGTAGAAGTGAAACTTGAATTTGTTGTTCTTTCATTACTATAATATTTTCATCATTTTATTTTTTACTTCTCTCAGATTTGATGTATATTTTTCTTCAATATTAATATTTTATATATATTTCATCAGGTATTTTCCATTAATAAAAAATAATATAGTGAAAATACATTATTTTTTATCTTTTAAATTTCTTTCGAAAACTCATTCTTTCGTTACACTTAACCAAATAATTTTTGGATTATTTAACATTGGAAGAACCAAGGCTGATTCTTGGACTTCCAAATTTTGAAAATTGGATACGTAAAGGCAACATATGATGGTGTAACAAATTATTGAAATATAATGTGAGTCCTAGAGACCCACACATCCATATACAATATAAAAAATTGTGTTTTTTTATATATAAAATGAAATAAAAAAACATACAGTTATTTACATTTCGGGAAATTTATTTTCCTTGGATTTGGAAGAAAGGGGACAATATTATATATTATCAATGTTAATTTAATTTTTAAAAAGGTTGTGATGGAACATTCCTAGTGATAGATTCTAATTGATGCAATACTAAATAGGTCCTCTAAATAAATATAAAAACAATTTATAAAAACATAGGTAGAGTAAAATTTCAATGTAAGTGGGTTTTAAAATAATATTGAAAAACCTTTTAAAAAATATCTTTGAAAATAATTTTAAAAATACATAGATTTGGAAAATATTTTAAAAATACATTGAAATTATTTATAATTTGGAAAACATATTATTGAAAACACTTTGTAAAAATGTAATATATTTTATAAAACTCTTTTGAAAACAATATTTTAAAAATTCCTTTGAATATACATTATCCTTTGAAAAATTTAAAATACGATGGAAAATTACTTATGATTTTAAAAATATTATTATACCTTTGAAAATAAAATTGATTTTGAAAACATTATAATACTTTTTGAAAATATGTATGCTTTTGAAGCTTCTTTAAGATAATCCTGTTATTTTAAAAAAAATATTAAGAGTGATTTTGAAATCAAAACCATATGGCCACCTAAATAGTTCGTGTTCATCTAGTCCTACACAAATTACTTAGGGATGTGTTCCCTCCCCACTCTCACTTCATGTTTACAAAGTAAAAGTTCCCATTCTTTATGAATATTTTTTGATAATTCCTTACCTATAAACATTTTTCATTAATGTTATATATTTGAAAACATGACAATGTATTATTTCATTTAAAAAATTATATATACATATAAATATATTAATATTATGTTTCATAGGTAATAACTTTTCAAATTTGGTACAACCAAATCTCATGATATTTTGACTTATACTGAATGCATGGACTATTAATTAAAAACCATGTAATTAAATAATCATTCATAAACTATTGATATACATTGTATTGAAAAATGACATAAAATGTTAAAAATAATATTATAAAACTCATACATGACTAAAAATATTTGATACCCATTTACTTAATAAAAACTAATTTGATACATCAAATAATGATGCTTAGGTATGAAACCTTCACCCATAAAATAATAGTAGTTGTAAAATTACTAATCAACTGAATTAATATTTTGAATTATATAGATATATATGATTTTTCATCTTTAAAATAATCCTAAAACAAAATAATTATATAAGAATCAAAAAATTATAAAAAATAATATTTTTTTAACAAAACCCTTTCCTCCTGGCATCTATTTATGTATATATATATGTATAAAATAGTTTTAAAAATAAATGAATTTCCCCTTGTTTTCTAAAACAATAATGGCTACTCCTTCAGCCCAAATTGGGTGTTTAGACGTAATTAAAGTTAGGGGATTATTCTTTTATTGAATTGGGTGATCGAACCAGATGGGAAAAAGAATAGAGGAGTTTAGAGGGAGGAGGCTTGGAAAGGCTATCCAACAAGGGAGTGTTACCTTTGTATACCTATATATATGTTCGTATAGAAGCTTGAGATTCAAAGAGAAGGAATAATAATAGATAGTAGATACTCTAGATATAAAAATAATATTCACATCATCATATAAGGTTGTAAACTTGGTGTTCCAAATCTATTGCTTCATACATGGATAATCGATGAATCAAGGGTTTTGAAAAATTAAATGATTTTAATTTGAAACAAAAAAAGAATGATTTAAATTTGTATAAGTTATTTATTTTTGATTTGGTTAATTCTTCATTGAGGAGAAATAATTGTTGATGATGAATGTAGTTTGTGTGGGTAGAGATATGGAAAATAGTTTCAGGATAAAGAAATTTTCAAATTTTTAGTATATTTTACCAAGGTCCCCTTCACTGTCTATTTGTCACACCAGAAGGAGGGGATACCACTAAAATCAGGAATATAGGATGATGATGAAGGTGGTGATTTGTCTTCAATGTGTCTTACGGGTGAAGTATAAAAAATTGTGGTGTCATTCAGTTCAGGGAAGAAGACTAAGCAATGGAGATGATAAACCAAATGATGAGTTTTTATCAAATAGCTATAATAAAACCAATATTTTAAAATGTGATTTGACATCAAAATAGAACTCAGTTCATCGTTTTGTTATAATATAATCCATGAAATTCTAACCACAAAACAAAAAACATGCCTTATTCATGAGCCATTAAGAAAAATAACTTAACCCACACCAGCACTATGCCTTGACTTACCTAATCCATTTTCCCTTAAAGAGAGTCACCCTTGCTAATTCTCTCCCTCAAATTATGTGGCTTGTGCTACTTCCAAATATGGTTGAGCATGTTTCATCATGATTCAATTATGGTTGATCTTGCTAAGGAAACATAGCATTGGATGGATATATTTTTTATTATCAAAATACTAAAACATAATTTCAAAATTAACATTGGTATAAATCATTTTATTATTATATTTTAACTAAAAATCATAAAATTTTATAGGATTAAATAATTAATTTTATTAATTAAATAATATTATTTTTATTATTATTTTTGCAACATTTGTTTTAAGTACATCATTATTTCATATTTGATTACTTTAAAAAAATGTAATAATGAATAATATTTTAAAATAATTGTTTTAATAATTAATATTATTTATTATTACTCAAATAATAAAATTTTTCATTTTTAAAAACTATACAACAATTTATTAATGTAATTAATTATCATAATTATGAAAATACTATGTTTTTCAATTATTATTTCTGTGTTAAAACCATAAAGTTATGAATGATTTAAAGATAGATACTTTTACCATTCTGAAAATAATATATATACCTTAATTAAAAAGGAATATAGTTAAAAAAGGAAATATCATATCAAATGTTATTCTAATAACCTAATAAAACCCTAAGTAATATTAATTAATATATATAAAATACTCTTTAGTATACACTTAAAATATATATTAATATAAAAACAATTCCATAATAATATAAAAAAATTCTTTTATATTTAATATTAATTTTCCAACAAAATATAAAATGATTAAGAAAATATACCTATGTTAATACGAAATTACAATTTATTTTTCTTTAATTATAAAATAAATTAATAAATAATATTTTTTTTAAAGATAACTGTAATTAGAAATTATGGAGTGTTACATTCAACACCCTTCAACAAAATTTCAACCTAAAAATTAATATGTTGTACTAATGGAAAATTTTGAAATTATATTTTTATAATTAGGAAAACTAGAATCGCCAGACTAATGTATTATTAAAGTCCACTTATCATAGTAATATTTAAAAACTTGATTTATAACTCATGGATATTTTCTAAATTTTAATGTTATAAATATAGGTTTTACTAAAATAATATACTTAAATACACAATCTATTTTTAACCGAATTTCCTAGTCTCCAAAGTTATCTAAACTATTTCTTTGATACCAACTATAAGGCCCCAAGTCCTATGCTTTAAAATTTGGTTCACAAAATGGTTTATATTTTTCTAATAAAATGTAACTAAAAAGTACATTCATTTACATATGAGAATCATTTCTGGTCTAGGATTAGGAGAAAGGGGACTGCTATTAAATATTATCTGAGTCAAAATAATAAATAAAAATGCATTGATTGAACTATTCTCTCACTATCTCTTTATTGATGTTTAAATCCACGGAGCCTATAAATGATCCCCAAATCATTTTTTAAAAATATATGGTGTGAAAAATTTCCCTGTAAGGGGTTTTCAAAAATCCAATGAAAAATATTTTGGAAAATACATATACATTTTGAAAATACCATTGAAAATTATTTTCAAAATACATTTTTTCAAAAAGACTTTATAAATTATTTTTAAATACTTATAATTTCTAAAATAAAATTTTTCCTAATTTTTTTCCTCATATAATAGATTCTTGAAAACACCATCAAAAATACTTTGAAAATATGAATTTGAAAATGCATTTGAAAATACATAAACCATTGAAAATATTATAATACTCTAAATAATACTTATGCTTATAAAAATAATATAAATAATTTGATAAAAATAAAACATTTTAAAAAGTTATAATACAATTTAAATATAATTATTGTTTTAAAATGATTTAAAATAAAATAATTATTTTTTAGAACATATTAAGAATTTTTTGGAAACAAAAATGATGATTCCACTTAAAACATTGAACGTTATCTCATCATACCCACTTTCCTTAGTGATGGGATCAATCACCACTTCCCTTCCATGTTTACAAAGTTCAAGAACCAAATTTTTATATAAATAATTTTGATCTTTCTATACGTATATAAATTTTTCACAGGAATGTTTTTATTTAAAAATATAATAATGTATTATGGAATTTACACACTTATAATAATAACTAAAAATATAAATATTTACTTTCTTAAGAAATCAAATATTAAATTTGGTCCAACCAAATATCATGATATTTATACTTTTCATGAATGCCTAGATTTTTAATAAAAATCCATGTAATTATAAGTGCCACCATAAACCCATGAAATATATTTAATTGAAAAAAATCATTAAATGTTACAGTTTTCTTTTAAAACTCATCAATGAATAATAATATTATATATTCATTTATATAATTAAAAAATATTTCTTACATCAAATAACTATGTGTAGGTATGAATCCTCCCCAAATAACATTATAGTAATTGATAAATTACTATGCATACGAAATAATACATTTAAATATATAGATATATATAATTATGTATTTTTAAAATAATCTTAATGCAAAAAAATTATATAACATAGATAAAATAACAAAAAAAATATTTTATAAAATAACAATTTCATCCATGCATAAATGTGTATATATATATATAATAGGTTTAAAAATAAATTCATTTCCAATAACTTTTTTGTTGAATAAAACTGTGGGCACTCCATCAGCCCAAATGAGGTGTTTGATGCTAGATGGAGGGAGCGACTTTGACCTTTCAGGAACTGGGATATCAAATCAGATGGAAAAATAATAGGGTCATAGATGGAGAAGGCCTAAAATGGATTTCCAAGAAGAGAGGGTTCCCTTAGTATACCTATACATAATGGTTTTTATGGTTTCTTGAGCATCCAAGAGAGGCTGAAATAATTGAATATAGCTACTTATAAACTATAAATAAGATTCCTATCAACATATAAATAATTAATAGTGGAATTCCAAATAAGTTTCTTCACACATGGATAACTGATGAATAAAGGGTTTAAAAAATTGAATATATTTTACTTTGTAACATCAAAACACGATTTCATTTCATGAAAATGTATTCATGTTTTATTTATTTAACTCTTAATTGAGAAGAACAAATCATTGTAATCGATTTAGGTTCTTTTGTGTAGATATCTCAAAAAAATCAAGTTTAAAAAAATTAAAATTTTTAGAATAATGTATTTGGTTATCTTGTACTACCACTTGCTTACATCATAAAGAGGAGAAAACTCAAACCAGGTAGAGAGGAAGACGATGAGGGTGGTGATGCTGACTTTCATTTCACTTATGGAGAAAGATGATGAAAAATAAAGGGATTTGGTTTTGGGAATAAGATTTGGAGAATGAGGTGATCTGATGGTTGTGGAATTTTGATCCAACGAATACGATATAACTGATATTTAGAAAAGTGATCCCACATTGAAACCAAACTTGATTCACAAATCCTTTATAAACTATTCAATGATATCCAAACCAAAAAATGAGAAACATTCCTTATACATGGTCTGTAACGGCCCGAAATTTTGAATAAATCTTGTTTCCAAATTTCATGTGTTATTTTATTTTATTTTTATACTCAACAAAAATGTTTTATTTGATAAACATGATTATAATTAAAATGAGACCAGTGGGTTTTGACTATTATATGACCATCGGTCAATATGACCATTGTGAACAAAATGTTTTTATTATTGTCTCTAAATATAAGTAATCTTGGTTGATTGTTATAGAAAGAAGATTCGATGGCCCCACCTAGTAGTCTTGGACCGGTCGAAGCCCATCTAATAGAGCTTGGGAAGGAGGTAGCACCATTGGTCTTTGCTCTGGACCAAACCCAAGCCGAAATTCATCATGTGAAGCTAGAACGAAATCGCCTTCGTGAGAAGTTCAAACTGATAGAAATTACTACTCGGGCAATGTTGACCGAGCCGCCCCAAGATTCTATCACCCTAGCACACCTTACTCTTAGGTCATATGCTGGTATTATAAGGGGCTATGTAACAAGACCGTAACTGCCTTGTGTAATCCTTGTTTTAAATAAAAATTGGGATTTCTTCTTATGATGAAGTTTATGAATTTTCAAATGACGGGATAAAAATAGTATGCATATTTTTGATGAATTTTCAAAAGGATATAAAAAAAATGTTCATGTAAACCTTAAATAATTTAAAATGTGTAATGATTTTCAAAAAATGGTCTTCTACAATTATGTCCAATATGAAATTTAGAGTCTAATAAGATCAACATGATTTTTGATGAATAGTAAATTATGAATAGTGATTTTACGCTTAGGATTAGTAATGTGACCAAATGGATTAGTAATTTCACTTAAAGAAAGTTTTAATATAATTTAGACACCTAGATTAAGTAATTTGATTCAATAAAATGGGTAAATAACGGTTTCATAAATTATTAGTCAAGTATTAGTTTTTTTGGGTGAATAGTGTTTTTTAATTAAAAATTTAATTAAAAATAATTAGAAAATTGTTTTTATAAAAAGGACTTTATTTTTGAACTCAGAGCATCGATATTATGTTATGGTAATTTTTAGGGTTTCAGTATGTTTAGTGACATCATAGTTGTGTCATGATGATGTCATGAGATATTTTAAGGGTTGGCCGGCCAAGGGTGATGAATTATTGTTGTGGGGGCCCCATGTGGCCTAACTCCATGGTAAATTCCAAGGGAGAGCACATGGGTTTGATAAAAGCACATGTGAGGTGTCCCTTGGCCATTAATGCCTTGTCCCCTCACTTTCCCTAAAAATACCAAGCCCTCCTCTCATCAATTCGACTCCCCACTCTTCCCCAATGAAGTTCTGGTCTCATTACCTCCCAAGGAGTCCTCCCAAGGTGCCCCCAAGCCCTCAAGGTCCCAACCTTTGAGGTTTAAGAGTTACATTTTAAGGTAAGGGATCCGACCTCTCTCTTTAATTTCAAGTAATCTCTTTTATGTCATTCCATTTATGCTCCATGTTCTTATGTTGGAGGATGTTCTTTTATACTCCTCTTACTTCCCTTTTCATGTTCATATAATGAGAGATCCCCCATTACTCTCATTATTTCGTTTTATGATGTTTTAAGTGGCGCCGTTAGGCTGCTGAAATTTTTGTAACGGATTCTTTCTCCCTTCTCATTTTTCAATATCTATTTTCATGTAAAGTATTTCAAGATACTTTTTATTATGTTGGGGTATGATCTCTAAATTTATCATACTGATCTTTTATGATCATATGATGAGAGACCCCATTTGATCTCTTCAATTCAGTATTTTGATGTTTTAAGTGGCGCCGTTAGGCTGCCGAATTTTTAAGTGGTTCTTCACCCTTCTCATTTTGAAGTTCTACATTCATGTCAATTCTTTCAAGTTCCTTTTTGTTATTTTGGGGTATGATCTCTATATCTATCATAATGGACTCTTATGTTCATATTATTAGAGACTCCATTTGATCTATTCAATTCAGTATTTTGAAGTTTTAAGTGGCGCCGTTAGGCTGCTGAATTTTTAGGGGATTCTTTCACCCTTCTCATTCTTTTCAAAGTTCTACTTTCATGTCAAGTCTTTCAAGTTCCTTTTTAATTATGTTGGGGAATTATCTCTATATCTATCATACTGAACTCTTAGGTTCACATTATGAGAGACCCTATTTGATCTTTTCAAATCATTTTTTTGAAGTTTAAGTAATGCCGTTAGGATGCCGAACTTTCATAAGAGAAATCTAATTTTTGTCTTCCTTCCATGTTTTTCATTTCAAATGGTATGTCCTTGAAATTTCATTACCATGATCATGTATCCTTCTCATTCTGTCCATCTACTGTTTTATGGGTCATTTATGAATGTCTGACCCATTTCCCTCTCTTTTTAATGTCTTCTAAAACCTCGTAACATAGCCGTTATGCTGCAGAATTTCCGTCTCAAAATGTCTCTCTCTTTTTCTGAAGTTATTTTATATTATTAAGTGAATAATCAAAGCTCTTTATTCTAAAGGGGTATTCACATATATACCAAAATGTTCTATTTTAAATTCTGGGATTTACAAACATGAGACCCACCTTACTTTTCTGTGGGTTTTAAAGTTACGTAAAGATCATGTCTTTAAAGCAGTTTTTAAAACGTTGTGATTATGAAATGAAACCCATTTATTTTATGCTATAAGGGTTAGTTATGAAATGTTTGATGATGATATATGTGGATCACATTATAATAAAGGAAAATTTAAGGGTGAGCCCTGATAGCGCTCCAATGCATTGGGTAAAGACTTAATCTCTAGAGATGACCATTTTAACGACGCCTTGGTGAATAACCTTGGTAATTTTAATGACACCTAGGGGATGGACCTTGGTGAAACGAAACGATTGTCAATATTAAATGTTGTAGCCACATCTTCAAGTTATGAAAAATGTTATTTTTATTATGATGTATCTCATGATTTCATTCTCATGCCTTAATGTTATTTTCATGACCTTATTGAAGTATCTCAAGTTCACATGTAAAATGTTTCTCTGGTTTCTCTTACTGGGCCTTCTGCTCACCCTTTCTTTTGATGTATGTACCCAGGTTATGAGATGCAGTAATGATCCTAGGATGAACATGAGGAGAAGCCTTTCAAGTGTTTAAGAAGAATGTTTTATGTTTTCATGTTTTAAGTTCCTAGTTTCCAAGACACTAAACCTTAAAGATCCTCAGTTCCGTGTAATGAAATGAAAATTATGTTATAAAAATATGGGATGTTATAGTTGGTATCAAAGGATGGTTTAGTTATTTGTGGAAATTAGGATATGAAAACGTTAAGAAGAACCCTATAGAAATGATTAAATATAGGAAATCTTCCAGATATTTTGGTGAGTATTGAGTAAGGGGTTTCCAAGCAAATACATCCCTGTCTGGATACGAGCAGGTAGAGGTGGCTCTAGCACAGATGTACATAGGGGTAAAACCCGAAAACACCACTTTGAGCTAGACTCAAACGGGAATTGGTACACAACAACGGGCCTTGCTGCACTCTTGGTTACGACACTCCCGAGGGATATGCTTTGGTAAATTCATAATCTTATTATGAACCATTATTAAAGGAACAAAGATAAAATTAAATAAATATTCACATAAGAATATAAGATCATGGATAACCTAGATTGGAACCTAGGGGATCGCAAGTTAGGATATACTTTCATTCTACAAGTTTATCCTTTTATGCTTAAAGTTTCCTTTTCAAGATTATTGGTGAAGTATTTAAGCCCCTAATTATACTTTATCTTCTTAGTTAATGGTGGGAAATGGAGGAACATGTCCCAACAACCAAGGTGATAGGAAATGCGATGATTTCCGTATTAATATGACAGAGATGATTAGGGGATTAAAAGATGGTTATTATTTTGGAAGACGTTCACTATTTTGGGGACCCTATATGATCGAGGTAAATAGATTACTATGGTATTTTCATTAAGGAGTAAGGTTGACTTATATTTTGAAGAATTGATGAATTTAAGGTGGACTTATAGTAATTTAGGTTACTTACGGGAATGATTAACCTATCTTGGGTAAAATATGTTTAGGTTAGCTATTTTTTTATATGATGTTAGGAGTGGTTGATGTTGTTTGGAGATGAACAATGAAGTTTATTTTGGAAGACTATGTTATCAAATCTTTCTTGTATTTGGGTTTCAATCTTAGTTTGGTTTATTTTCAGGAATCTTAAGGACCATTATTTACGGAATGGTCTATGATGGACTTTGGGTAGTACCATGGAACTTTGAAGATTTAAAAGTAGTTTCCATTTCAATGGGATTCTTTTTGAAGATTTGTTTTACCTTACCCATTCTATTTTTGGGATAATGTTTAAAGATATAAGAAATAGATAGTTGATCTTTTGTGGATCATGTGATTCTCTAGATGATGATTCTTGTGTTTTGATGAGACCAAGTAGTTTTGAATGCTCATCGTTTGGAGAAAAGATTAGTTTTGGTAGAAACTTATTAATGTATGAAACTCTACATGAAGGTATATATATTTCCTTATGTTTTTGTTCTATGTTGTAAATGAATTCCTAAAAGTTATTAAAAGGAACGTAAAACAAAAACGTTGTTGGTTTACGTTTCCTACTTGGTAATCAAAGACTGCTTACACACATCATAATTTTGGGATTTTCTGGTGGTTAACTTCCTCCTAATAATGTTTTCTATCACTCTCCTTTAGAATGTGACCCTTTGTTTTCTCCTCCATGCCCATGTTTCCTACATGGAATCCTAGTATGAGTAAACTCGGGTGGCTTTTGTACTTCCTTTTCTTTCTTTTAAAGTAATGGTGTTACTGACTCTTTTTCCGATGTGGGACTTTCAATGAAATTTCAAAATCAATTTTAAAAATTGCGAGGACGCAATTTCTTAAGGGGGGAAGATTGTAACGGCCCGAAATTTTGAATAAATCTTGTTTCCTAATTTCATGTGTTATTTTATTTTATTTTTATACTCAACAAAAATGTTTTATTTGATAAACATGATTATAATTAAAATGAGACCAGTGGGTTTTGACTATTATATGACCATCGGTCAATATGACCACTATGAACAAAATGTTTTGATTATTGTCTCTAAATATAAGTAATCTTGGTTGATTATTATAGAAAGAAGATTCGATGGCCTCACCTAGTAGTCTTGGACCGATCGAAGCCCATCTAACAGAGGTTGGGAAGGAGGTAGCACCATTGGGCTTTGCTCTGGACCAAACCCAAGCCGAACTTCATCATGTGAAGCTAGAACGAAATCGCCTTCGCGAGAAGTTCAAACTGATAGAAATTACTACTCGGGCAATGTTGACCGAGCCGCCCCAAGATTCTATAACCCTAGCACACCTTACTCTTAGGTCCGATGCTGGTATTATAAGGGGCTATGTAACAAGACCGTAACTGCCTTGTGTAATCCTTGTTTTAAATAAAAATTGGGATTTCTTCTTATGATGAAGTTTATGAATTTTCAAATGACCGGATAAAAATAGTATGCATATTTTTGATGAATTTTCAAAAGGATATAAAAAATGTTCATGTAAACCTTAAATAATTTAAAAAGTGTAATGATTTTCAAAAAATGGTCTTCTACAATTATGTCCAGTACGAAATTTAGAGTCTAATAAGATCAACTTGATTTTTGATGAATAGTAAATTATGAATAGTGATTTTATGCTTAGGATTAGTAATGTGACCAAATGGATTAGTAATTTCACTTAAAGAAAGTTTTAATATAATTTAGACACCTAGATTAAGTAATTTGATTCAATAAAATGGGTAAATAACGGTTTCATTAATTATTAGTCAAGTATTAGTTTTTTCGGGTGAATAGTGTTTTTTAATTAAAAATTTAATTAAAAATAATTAGAAAATTCTTTTTATAAAAAGGACTTTATTTTTGAACTCAGAGCATCGATATTATGTTATGGTAATTTTTAGGGTTTCAGTATGTTTAGTGACATCATAGCTGTGTCATGATGATGTCATGAGATATTTTAAGGGTTGGCCGGCGAAGGGTGATGAATTATTTTTGTGGGGGCCCCATGTGTCCTAACTCCATGGTAAATTCCAATGGAGAGCACATGGGTTTGAGAAAAGCACATGTGAGGTGTCCCTTGGCCATTAATGCCTTGTCCCCTCACTTTCCCTATAAATACAAAGCCCTCCTCTCATCAATTCGACTCCCCACTCTTCCCCAACGAAGTTCTGGTCTCATTACCTCCCAAGGAGTCCTCCCAAGGTGCCCCCAAGACCTCAAGTTCCCAACCTTTGAGGTTTAAGAGTTTCATTTTAAGGTAAGGGATCCGACCTCTCTCTTTAATTTCAAGTAATCTCTTTTATGTCATTCCATTTATGCTCCAAGTTATTATTTTGGAGGGTGTTATTTTATACTCCTCTTACTGCCCTTTTCATGTTCATATAATGAGAGATCCCCTATTACTCTCATTATTTCGTTTTATGATGTTGTAAGTGGTGCCGTTAGGCTGCTGAAATTTTTGTAACGGATTCTTTCTCCCTTCTCATTTTTCAAGATCTATTTTCATGTAAAGTATTTCAAGTTCCTTTTTATTATGTTGGGGTATGATCTCTAAATTTATCATACTGATCTTTTATTATCATATGATTAGAGACCCCATTTGATCTCTTCAATTCAGTATTTTGATGTTTTAAGTGGTGCCGTTAGGCTGTCGAATTTTTAAGTGGTTCTTCACCCTTCTCATTTTGAAGTTCTACTTTCATGTCAATTCTTTCAAGTTACTTTTTGTTATGTTGGGGTATGATCTCTATATCTATCATAATGGACTCTTATGTTCATATGATGAGAGACCCTATTTGATCTATTCAATTCAGTATTTTGATGTTTTAAGTGGCGCCGTTAGGCTGCCGAATTTTTAGGGGATTCTTTCACCCTTCTCATTCTTTTCAAAGTTCTACTTTCATGTCAAGTCTTTCAAGTTCCTTTTTAATTATGTTGGGGAATTATCTCTATATATATCATAATGAACTATTAGGTTCACATGATGAGAGACCCTATTTGATCTTTTCAAATCATTTTTTTTTGAAGTTTAAGTAACGTCGTTAGGCTGCCGAACTTTCATAAGAGAAATCTAATTTTTGTCTTCCTTCCATGTTTTTCATTTCAAATGGTATGTCCTTGAAATTTCATTACCATGATCATGTATCCTTCTTATTCTATCCATATACTGTTTTATGGGTCATTTATGAATGTTTGACCCATTTCCCTCTCTTTTTAATGTCTTCTAAAACCTCGTAACATAGCTGTTATGCTGCAGAATTTCCGTCTCAAAATGTCTCTCTCTTTTTCTAAAGTTATTTTATATTATTAAGTTAATAATAAAATCTCTTTCTTCTAAAGGGGTATTCACATATATACCAAAATGTTCTATTTTAAATTCTGGGATTTACATACATGAGACCCACCTTACTTTTCTATGGGTTTTAAAGTGACGTAAAGATCATGTCTTTAAAGCAGTTTTTAAAACGTTGTGATTATGAAATGAAACCCATTTATTTTATGCTATATGGGTTATTTATGAAATGTTTGATGATGATATGTGTGGCTCACATTATAATAAAGGCAAATTTAAGGGTGCGCCCTGATAGCGCTCCAATGCATTGGGTAAAGACTTAATCTCTAGAGATGACCATTTTAACGACGCCTTGATGAATAACCTTGGTAATTTTAACGACACCTTGCGGATGGACCTTGGTGAAACGAAACGATTGTCAATATTAAATTTTGTAGCCACATCTTCAAGTTATGAAAAATTTTATTTTTATTATGATGTATCGCATGCCTTAATGTTATTTTCATGACCTTATTGAAGTATCTCAAGTTCACATGTAAAATGTTTCTCTGGTTTCTCTTACTAGGCCTTCTGCTCACCCTTTCTTTTGATGTATGTACCCAGGTTATGAGATGCAGTAATGATCCTATGATGAACATGAGGAGAATCCTTTCAAGTGTTTAAGAAGAATGTTTTATGTTTTCATGTTTTAAGTTCCTAGTTTCCAAGACACTAAACCTTAAAGATCATCAGTTCCGTGTAAGGAAATGAAAATTATGTTATAAAAATATGGGATGTTATATGGTCTAACAAGATAACTTCCCTAACTAACCCATGAACCCAGTCACAACCTACCTAATCAATCCCACCACCAAGGAAGACTCCCTTTCTAGGACATTGCATCCGGCTCTATGGCCAGTATTGGTTCCCACTATGGTCGAGCATGTTTCATTGTGATCTAACTATGGTTGAGCTGTTTAAGGCCACATAGCCTTGGATAGGTATATTTTTATATTATCAAAATTATAAAACACAATGTAAATATTATCTTAGTTATAAATCATTTAATAATAATATTTCAACTAGAACTCATAATATTTTAAATAGTAAATGAATACTTTTACAAATTACTAACTGTTGTGGTTATTATTTTTTAATAACTAGTATTTTATAAGTACAAAATTATTTCATTATTGATTAATTTCTAAATAAAAGTACCAAAGAATAACATTCTACAACAAGGGTTTTAATAATAATTATTATTCATTTTTAATAAAATTATCACATTTTCCATTTTTCATAAAAAAAATTAATTAAAGTTCTTATTTATTATAATTCAGAAAATAAAAAGTTATTTAATTAATAGTTACGTGTTAAAACCACAAGAACAAGAAAATTATTAACATAGATAATTTTACAATTCACTTATTTTAAATAAACGTGTTTTATAAATGCTTATAAATAAAAAAGAAAAGTTCATAGTAAATTTTTTTATAATAACATCAAAATCACAATGTAAAATTAAATCATATCAATAAAATATATTTTAATTTTACTATTGAATATAAATAAATATAATTGAATATTCTTTAATAAAATAAAAGTATTATTTTATATTTCATCATTATTTATCTAAAAAATATAGAATGTTTAATGACATATATCTACATTTATATGAAATTACACATCACTTTTAATAAATTGAAAAATAATTAATCAATTAAAAATTATTAGAAGAAATATATTTTTTGAACTTATGGGAATCACATATAATGGGTACAAGAGAGTAAATTTTTATTGATTACTTATGTCCTAGAGTGTTTTCCCTTCCCCTTACCCAATAAATTTAAGTTTAACCTTATTTCAAAGATGGGAGATCACACTAATTGATGACAATAGAAAAATTGGAACAAAAAAGGTAGTGGGTATACATAAATTATTTATCCTTTCCTTCCCCCCACATTCATTTATTTCATTTTTTTATTTCATCATGTATTTTTCATTGATTTATGGGTATGTTGTTTGGTTGTGAGTGGTGTAGATCATAGGGATGAGGGGAGTGTCATTGTAGAGACATGAGATTCCTCACTGGTACTAAATATGACTTGGTTAGTTTTTTGAGGGCTTAAATGGAGGTGATGAAAGATCATTGGTGGGAGTAACTATTTTAAAACCATGGTGGGTGATGGAGAATTACAATCGAGAGATAGAATACCCCATGGGGGCTTCATAGATGGATTCATGTTTTTTTTGTTTTTAGGATATTTTTATATATCAAGAATCATATTAATTCATATTGTATGAAATTTAATTATTAATAACATGTTTATTTTTATATATTTGAACATTTTTTAAAATAATCTTCAGTTTGATAATTAAAATAAGTTTATTATATATATTAAATAATTAATATAAAAATTTTACAAGGGATAAAAATTTATAATGTTTGTTAAAACGTAATTTATAAAAAGATATTATATGTTGGTAATATCAATACTAATAGATAATTTTGAAATATGAATATGTTTTTAAACATTTTTACCAAAATATATATTATATGTTAGTATTATTTTAAATTTAACATAACTATTTTATTCTTAATAATAACATTTATAGAAATAGTTTTTACTATAATTTTCATGAAGATTAATATTTATTAGTAAAATATTATACCAATATAAAGTGTACTTCTATTTATAGATATGTCCCTATAGGGAAAATTTAGATATTATTTAGTGTATTAAGGGTATGTTTCTAGAATGTAGGATAGAGTGTCCTACTATCACTCATAAAATACACTAGGTATATGTACTACTATAATTATTTATATAGAGATAATGAAATGTTGAGACTACAATATGCATGTTGATTACTAGCACATCTGTAGCCCCAATATGAAAAAATTCATAAAGATAAAACCTTTGATTTTCAAGAGGTTGTATAAGGGATGTATAATAATCATTAGGTATTTTTTACTCACAAAAATGGGAATTTTATTCAAAAAAATATCATAATTATTCAGATAATGTAAAAATATATTATAGGATACATAACATGGAGTTTCAAAAAATTAAGGCATATAGGTACATTAATACAAATGAAATATTTGTGATATTTTTTACAATAATTGTTAATGATAATGAGATTTTAATGGTTTTTATAGCTAATAGTAGTTTAATGACTCATTATAATGATAGACAATACTCTAGGGAACCCCATTAAGTAATTCTTTACAAATATGGATGTCATTTTTTGTGTAAATTTAATGATATATATATGTTGATTATGAAATAGTGGAAAGATATTCAACAAATGGAATAAAAAATTAATTAATTTGAATAATAATAAAACATTTGTGAAATAAAATATTGATGAATAACGGTTGTGAATGCCTTTAATTTTTATAAATCAGTCCCCCACCATCACTTTCCCTTATAAATTTAATAAAATAAACATAATCCTGATTTAATCAATATCCATGAGTTGTTCATGAAGAATTAGGTTAATATTCAATTCCATGAATCATTGGATTAGGTAGAATAATATTTTAAATAATTAATAAATTTTTTTAAAGATAATCCAATGGTATTTTTACAAATAAATACATAAATAAGAATGAAAATATGTTATATAAAATAACATACCTCCTATGATGATGGATTTTTGAATTTTTATGATACCATGATCATTAAGATATAGTGTATAGCTCAAATATATTGGTGAAATATGTTATAACATAAATTTTTTCACTTAAATATTTTTTTATATCTATTATTAGAATTATTATTATTAACAACATTTTCCTTACAATTTCCAAACTGATCTATTACCCAACCCAAGGGGAATGTCGATGATGTTTTGGTTAGGGTTGTAAATCTATTATATTCCACTTAATTCTTCATACTAAATATTTATTGTTATTAAAAAAAGTATATTTTCTTCATTAAAACCTTATTAGACCCCAATATGAATATTATAGATGTTTTCCTAAGAAATTTTTTTATCGTAGTTTAAAAAGTGAGGAATTTTATGTTTTTTAGTGAAATATAGTACCACTACAAACTAGAAATATATATATATATTTTCTTCTATAATTATACCAACCTATCAATGATGAAGATAAATAATTTTTAAATATGAATGATTAGATAAATAAAAAACCTTCTAATTAATAATCTCCCTTGTTAGTGATCAAATGAATCTTATTTCACTATAAATAATCTTTTCTTGGTTAGAACTCATCACTTTTAATCATCATCTCTTCCAAAATAATAAATACTCCAGGATAATTGTTTCTGGTTTTTTGAAAAGGTATAAATATTATATATTCTTATACATTTAACATATCAATGGGAATAGTCTTTTTTTTCTATGATCATATGACCAAAATAGATCCAAAACACAAATTTAGAATTGATGTCCAAAGGGGTGAATATCCTAAAATGAATGTGTTTTTCAGAGAAGTTTTTTCATGCAACTAGATGATGAGATCATTAATCCCATATTTATATCCCTTTTGTCTTCATGATCTAAGGGGTTAAAAATTAAAGGAGTCAACATTATATAAAATGATAAGAATGAACAAAATAAAAATTATGCACCAGACATGTTGGGTGTTTGTATCAGCAACATGTAGCATATTTAAATTTCCATGAGGCATTTTTTTCAAGTTCCATTAATAGAAAATATTTATTAATGGTTATATAGGAATTATTTCTTTTCATTATCGATGGTTATAATAATTATAAACAGATTTCAATTACTCTAATTTTTTTGGATATGACCTAATTTTCCTTCCCCTTTAGGACAATAATTAAATAGAGAATGTTATTTTCCATGTTAGTTCGTTGACTATAATTAAATTATGTATGTCACATATATTTTTTGATGTGATATACAGAATTAATATGGTTCTCAATTATGTATATTTAATTTATTAAAGAAAAGGTAAAACCTATCTAGTAAATATTGAATTGGATTTGAAATGATGTAAATAGAAAAGAAATGGATAAACATTTTGTCATCTCCAAGGGAATATTACATGTTTAAAATGTTTTAGAGGTGTATATAAATAGAAAATGATAAAATATAAGTGATCAAAAGTTTTTTCCTCCAAAAATGTCTTTGGTTCTATAATTATTTTGTGCATGTGGTTTTACTAGACATCTGTCAATTTTTTTAGTGATCAAAAGTCCCCATTATAGCAGCCCAATAATACATAAAACCTTTTTTTTATGGTATTAGTAGCTCAATATTATCAAATAAAAATTTACATTATAACCTTGTATTACATACACTGAGTAAAAAACACTTTTAAATTCATTTAACTAGGATGTAGGGGATGTTTTTGGCCCATGAAATGATGAGGGGATTAATGAGGTGCATATGGTTTGAAGGCTACTAGATAATTCTTAGATAAAATACCGAAAATATGTGAATGATTTTTTTCATTACTATTTTCTCTAGAGAAGATTGGGTTTTATTGATTGGATCTATTTAACTTCATTATTGGCCAAAATTCCCAAAAATATATTTTTCCAATTAATGCTGAAAAACTCTAAATTATGCTTTTGATTCTGTTATCGTAATAATTTTACCTATAAATTATGGATAGAAATAATTTAAAAATATTGTTACTGATCACATTTATAGGATACCAAAAACACAATGTGATGAATATGTAGAGAATAATTAATTTCTCTTAGATGAAAATTTCTATACTATTTATTTATCTCAAGATATTTGATATTATTTTTTTTATGAAATTTCATTATATTTGGATTCATTCGCAATAGTTTTACAAATAATCAACGGATCAAATGCATTTCAAGCGAAAGACCCTATTTTTTGGATTCACCATTACTATTTTCTAGGTATTATGGAGAAGTTTTAACATTAATAGGTCGTAATAAACATGTGTTTCTCATTCATAAGTGCTTCCAATACTCACCTTGGGGTTGACACCATCAATGCAGAATGACAAAATAAATAGTTCCCTAAGATGGATTTTATAGGACTGTCTTTTTTAGGGATGCATGGAACATAATTTCTAGTTTTGAAAAATTCCAAATAATGGTTAATAATATTAGTAGGTAAGAGATTCTCAAGAAAATTAATTCTGGACTTCTATATTTTTATTGATTTGGGATTATAATTTATGTTAAATTTAAAATCATCCCATGGTTATATTTACATGATTGTGGTTGTTGAATATTTGAAATGTGGGTCAAGGTAGTGGAATATCTCATTATAAAATAAAATAGTGTGGTGAAATTCATGAAGAAAACCCTTTTTATATATTTTGGGTACACAATGTTTATATCACTGACATTGGAACATACATGAAGAAAATAAAATTAAATAAATTAATGTAATAAATATGAATGTGTACACAAAACTAGATGAATATACCTTCTTGAATCTACTACCAAAACATAAATATCATACATAAATCTCAAAAAAATCATAAGAATAGCTTGAATAGATCAAGGAAGGGTAGAATAATGAAATATGATATGGATTTTCTAACCCATGAATATTAATTTTAGACCCCCACCAAGATGTATCCCCGTGTTATTTATTTTATAAGTATTTATTTCACATGTTGAGCATCAATAAAAGTCAATTTCGGCTATTAAGTATTTAAACATATATTCTAAATATGAATGTGATACACTATTACTGGTGATGAGTGAGTTAATAAAAATTATATGATAATCATATGAAAAATATAGGACAAATTACAAATGGAAAAGTTTTTTATTGACACAATTAGTAAAAGATATAATTATGGTTGGTCAGAGGGTGCTTCTTTTTAATTCCATACTGATTTTTTTACCATGAAAACTAAACAAAAATAATCCAGATCATTTTTAATAATTGTTAATATACTTAATCTCTCTATGGATATGGTTTGAGAGGAATAAATTTTATTTTTTATTAATAGATATTTTATTATACCATACATTAAAGGGTAAAAAAGGACATATTTTTCATCATTTTTCTAAATAATGATATGTCACTAAGTATATCGAAGGATTTAAATCATAACTCTTCATGGTAGTGAACTAGTAATATTTTTTTAATTTCATAAATAAAAACAATTACTTATATGATCAACAGATTTTACCATATTATTCATATTTTATATAATTATAATTTTGTCTTCCATTATAGATTGACAATATTTTAAGGAGTTTAACAATAAGGGTATCATTTTATTGTTTTTATGAGTATAAGGAGTATAAATAGTGGGAAACAAAACAACATGAGGGGAAATGTTTTTAGGAACTATTAATGATTAATTACTCAATATCAGGAGGGTTTCCTATCACATTTTCAGATAAGTTTTTATCTTTAAATTTTGTAAAATTTTATTCAAAATTTATCTTATTAATTACATTTTTTATTACACAGGTTTATAAAAATATAATGTTACATTGTTGTTTTGTTCCTTTTTTGAAAACCCCATTGTATTAGAAAATGTTGAATATTCATATTTCTATAAATAAACATTTTTACACAACTATGTATTGGTATAATCATTAAGGATATAATTTTCTATGTTATGACATGTCTACCTAAAGTGTTGTGTGGAAAATTTGAATTATAAAGTTTCTTTATCCATTGATTAAACTATAGATATGTTTAATAAAAACAAGTTTTCATCGAAAATATTTTACTTTTTTATTCCACATTACCTTTAAACATTTGGGAAAATGTTGATTTTTTAATATAGATGTTTTTTTTCTTATAATGGTAAAATTTCTTTAATAATTTTCATGACATAATACCGACAAGATTTTACTTAATTCACTATTTTCAATTTTATGTTTTTAATATTCTATTCACATTATTAATGGTTTTAAATTATACTAATATTAAATGATTTTTTTTGTATTTTCTTGGGGTTAATATTTTATATTATATCCTAGATTAATTATTTGAACATATATTTAATTTCCAATTAAGAAATGATATTTTTAAAAAAATTAAAAAAATAACTATTTCAGTCATCATTAAAATTGAACATTTTTTTGGTTTAATCAAACATAATTATTATTTAAATGTGAAATTAAATTTTCTCCATAAACATATTGATATTATTATTCATTTGGGTAAAATTGTTGAATGAGTTAAAAAATAATTCTATTAATTATTTAATGTGCTAATAATAATAGTTGTCTTTAATTATTTTGTGTGCTAATTGTGTTTGACTCTTCCCCATAAGGAAAGGATGATGTTTGTAATAACATTTGAATTTAAAGTGGTCATTTATTATTTCTATTATATTTTACATTGAAAATTGTTTTATCATAAAAATTGAAACAATGTTTTGGATAAACTCATTCATTTATGAAGGGTAGTCATCATTTCACAGCTTAATTATTCAATGAAAGAAAACAACATAGAAAACACCCTCTTTTTTTGACTATAAATTATTCATTATTAAGAAAAATTAACATATAATGATTATTATAAATTAATTTAATGAGGAATATAAAATCTATTACTTCAGAATAAGTTAAGGTTTTTTTAATTTTGTAATTTTTTTCCAAATCATATTTTTAAATTGTATATGATTTCTAATGAAAAAATGATATTTAATTAATAAACAATGACTTTTCTTCAATGTTTGTTGAATTTTTCATTCAATCAATTATTTAATAAAAATATCAATTTGTTTGGTTAAATTAACAAAAAAAATTATAAACTATCATAAAACATATAAAAAGTATACATATTTATAAATAATTTTATTAATATTTTTTTATTGATGAGATTTTATTGTTTTCAATGTTTTATTTTTACTTTCAAAAGTCTCATGATTTTATATAAAAAACTAATTAGAAAAAAAAATTAATTTCTCTCTCATTATGTATAAAAATTTGTTAAATATCTTTCTACAACATTTCATTTTATATTTGGAAAATATTTTATTTTATTTATATTTAATTATTGTTTTTGTCATTATTCAGTGTATGATATATCAGTTGTGCCTCCCTGGTATGTTTCTAAAAAATATAATAAGGCATATGAAAAATAAATTCTTAAGAAACTTAATGTGTCATAAGAAATTATATTTATAAATTTATGTCTATATTTTGTAGATTATACTCTTACCACAAAGGTGATTTACCCCGTAATCTATTTATCATAATATATTATAATCTACCTCATATAGATGATTTTTTCCACATGTATATGAATTTGTCCCCTATTATTGAAAAGAAAACATTTTTTTTCCTCTTATATATGATTTTCTCGCCAAATAGATGATTTTATCCCCATATAGATGATTTTTGTAGTTTTTCAACAAATATTAGGATTTTCCTCTCAAAAAAAAATCAAATACAACACTCGATCATTTCCTTGATATCCACTATAGATTGAATAAGGGTAAAGAAATCTTGACCTCATAGTACAATGGTTGACTAAGAACCAACATGGTTGACTGATTAAGTGATGTGCATCAAAACTATGAGACTATAAAGATCCTGTAAAAATAAATTATAGACTCTCTATGTGATGAGGATCCAAATATTGAGAAATCAAATGAACTAGATATTTTCCCAGGTGAACATTAATTATAATAGAATAATAATAATAAAATATCTTAAGATTTATTGAGTATTTATTATTTGAAATGTGAAATCGATTGGTGGGGAAATTTCTTACAGAATCCTGAGAATTAGTTTTCCATATATAGGGTTTGATTATAATAAAAGATGATATTTCATGTTTCAAATATGGAATAATAGACAATGAATTTTGTAAATAGTATTTTTTAACATTAAAAATTAATGCTGAAAAGGGAATCTGTCTTCCCCAATGATGGTAGTTTCAAAGTATGTTAAAGTGAAATAAATATTTAAAATTATATATATTCCCATTTGTGAATAAAATTACATTAAAAATCATGTTAAAAACATTCATGATGAAAATTACTATTTCCATATATAGTGAAATTTAAAAACATAAAACTTACAGACTAAATAAAAACTAATTTTATTATTAAAGAATCATAGAAAATTATAAAATAATACTTAATGAAATATATGTTCATGATTGAGGGTAATTCTATATATTCTGTTAAAGATTAAAAAATTACATTCATTAAATTTTAAAAATGTCAAAAAGTACCTCATTAAAAATCAAAAAATATTCCATTAAAAATTTATAAAAAATTTAAACATGCCAAATATTTATTAATAAATAATTTTTATAATGTTTAACGTATTATTGATTTTTTTTAAAAATCGAAATAGAAGAAAATTTATTATCAAATGAATAGATAAATAATATCAAATTTTATTAAAATAATGTTATCAAATATTTTATTACCAAATAGAGAGAAATGGTAGTATTACTTGAAAAATTAATGAATAAATATAAGGGAAGAGTATATATTAGTTTTAATATTCAGATAACAAATAATTCCCCATGGAATCCATTAATGTAAAAAATTTTGAATAATGGTGAAGTTTTGAAATAAACCGTTCATGATTTGGAAACAATTGAATCGTAATACCCAGGAAAGAAGAATAAAACATTATATAGATATTTAATTCCAATTAACTGACATTAAAACAATTATAAAAGTAATTATTGGGACATATATACAAAATATTAATGAAACAATTGTTGAATATGTCTTGTGTCTCATTGAAAAAAAGTGAGACGAATATTCATTACCTGTGGCATAACACCCATCATAAGTGTTTGAACATCAATTATAATAAATATAAATTTATAATACATGTATTAAACAATTATTTTCATAGATATAACACATTATATGATTTATTTATAAAATTCAATCACCTGTTTAATAATTATTATTTATTCAAATCATTGTTTCGAGTGATAACTGCTTTGTCTTCCATACGCATTTTAGTTCGATAGTTTTGATCATTGTATATTGATATTTTTTCCATAATATATAAAATTTTATTCATGATATTAATATCATATTCACATCCAAAATAATTATATTTTGTGTCCTCCACAGAAATAATAGATATAATAATGAGTTACACTATCCATAGAGATGGTAAGTTGTATGTACTCTCAAGAAATGTGTTTAATTTTCATAGGATTGAAACCAGATGTAAATTTGAAATATAAAAATTATTATAACATATCATTATATTTATTATTTTTGTATGGTTACAATATATTTTTAAGACTTTGTTAGAGAAATAAATTTTATTCAGTTGTAAAAAATATTTCATTCACTTAGAGAAACCTCTTATGGATCTTCTTTTAAGGACCCTAGGGTTTGTGTTTTGGGAAATAGAACCTTCATAACTTAATTATGCATGTTTATAAGACATGATGTTAGGTTTTGGAGAATAAAGATGGTTCAAAGTGGTTAATGTTTTTGAGAGATTGGGTGTCCTTTTATACTTGAGGGGAGATGTATTCTTGGAATTTATTAATTTATTTAATTTATATAATTTATTTTTCATATCTAGATTCCCCAAAATTGAAAAAAGTAAAATATAATATATGTATAATTCATAATACTATAAAAAATAAAATTTTAACAGTTTTATTTACCTTTTCACCCATATATTTTATTTTTATCCAATAATTAACCCTTTTTTCTATTACCCCAATATTCATATTTTTTTATAAATTAAGGGTAAGTAAAGATAACATAAATGAAAAAAAGACAAATAAATTCATCATAGTTGATTTTTTTATTCAAAATAATATTTCTTGGGATGAATTAAATATTTTAATGAAGGTAAAATACTTTAATAAAATATTATTTATTATAAACTATTATTAATATATTTGTGGACAAAATTCATTAAATATGAATTTATATAAATCAAGACAATAGTGGAATTATATACTAATCGTTAAAAAATTCTATATAATGATACATTGATAAAACAAATACTATGATACATTAATTCATTCAAATTATATCACTTTTAATATTTAAAACATAATTTATTTGAATTTTTTATTTATTAAATAAATAATGTATTAGAATTTACCAAGCCTTTAATACGAGTTTTTATTCACTAAACATTAAAAATAGAATAAAAAAATGTATATAAATTAATTATAAAAAATATTACCATTAATATTTATTCAACCATTTATTTTGTTACTATGTTAACAAAGAAGATATATCTCAAACTAGGAGAGTGACATTTTTTAACATTCTATGTTTATTACATTATACAGGTCATCTACACGGAAATGTTTATATTAATCAAAATAAATTATATATTATGATGATAAAGATATAATTTAATTATTCCAATTTAAATTAAGATGAATAATTTTGACCTTCTCATTTAGTTTTATCCTAGATAAACCTAATTTACTATTTAATAGGGTGAAACGTTTAACCAAAATTACTATTCATATTGGAGAAAAATATAATTGTCTTATTTTTAAAACATAAAAAACATGATTCTATATATGGAATAAATTTTTATTGAATTAATTTATATATTTTGTAGTAATTAATTTAATATAAAAACAAAATATTCATGGAAATGTATCTTTTTTATAAAAATGTCATATTATGTATATTAATTGTTTTTTCCAAATTCAATCCCAAAGGTGATTATATGAATATAAATGAATTAATTATAACAAAAGTGAATAATTTTTTGTTTTAAATAATATTAAAAAAATAAATCCTTTTAAACCCAAATATATAATATTAAAAAGTGGTATGTTCTATAGTCATTGAAAAAAATCAGGTCTGAAAATTTTAAAATTTTCACATGATGCTATTTTTCATATGATGATTTACAAAATAATATTTTTTTGAATATTACCATTAATAAAATCTTTAAAAATTAATTAAAAATTTTTCTCACGAAAATTATTAATTTTTATCCGAAGAATACATATTTATGAAGCATTAGATAGACATACTAAAAATTGATTACATATTTTTAAATATCAATAAATTCATTTGTACAGAGTAGGTCTGTTATATATATTTCCTTACTTATACTAGAAAATTAAATGTCTTGGAGTTCATTTTATCATTAAATAATAATATTTTAAATGTATATTGTTTTCCTTTTAGACTCATCATTTTGTAATGTGTATACCGTCAAACATAGTGTAATGTAAAAATCATGGGGTAATAAATTTTCCCCCTTTAAAAAATTACATCTCCATAAATTGAACATGTGTTATATAATCAAGGGATATGAATTTGAAAATTCCTTTATGAAAAAATAATATTATAAATGGTGTTAATAAAACATCCGCTTAAATTAGGGAAATAAAATTATGAAGGTAATCACAAAACAAGATTTCCAAATAGGATAAAATTAGTGGGAAGTGAATGAAATAGATATAGAATAGAAAAATAATTCCAAAGGATTAATAAAGAGGGATATATGACATCATAAGAATAATGTAAATGAACACAAAACCTTAAATATATAATGGGTGAAAAGACCATCAATTAATTAGAAATGATCTCAATAGAAAAACATTTCTATTTTAATATCCTATTTCTAGAGTTAATGAATTCATTACCATTGAGATTATTAATATGACGATATATACCTATATAATAAGTATAAATTCATTCTATAAATATTTTTCACCCAAAATTTTATTTTCTCCTCCAAACAATGAGTACTCAAGATGAATTTTCTATAGCTTAATCACTAAAATAACCTTTTAATAGATTATATAGTAATAAAAGGATCACATTCTATTATTCATTTCTTTACTCAGACCCATATGGTTATTATATTATAAGATAATACCTAAAATTAATAAACCCTAATATGACAATGTACTACCCTAATAAAAATAATTCAACAATAAAACCATTGGTATAACATTGAACATTCCCTAATTAAATAACCAAATATCCAAAATAACCTTAATAACCTCAACATTAAAGAATGTTTTTATAGATATATCATACTTTTTATCTTAAATCCCTATAATGTAATTGTATTCTTCTTGAATATTATTTCATCTTGAAACCCATGTTATAACTAAATGTATCATATACCTCAACCTAATGATGAAATTATTAAAATAAAATTAATCACTATAATAAATCAATATAGTCATATAATGTAGTGAGATTCACCAAAATAACATGAATTACATTTTGACACTAAGTTGAAAGGTAATATTTAGCTTGACTATAAATATTTCTAACAGTTATTAAATTTTCATGGAATAAATTTTTAACCATTAATATTTTCTACATCCCACTATCTATTATACCATAATTAGGATAACATAATATAGTATACAAACATAAGGTATTCTATAATTTTTAAAATATTAATCATCATTATACATAGTAACATTTTTAAATCACCTCATAATCTCAATATTATTTTTTCATAATGTTTGTTTCGTAAGATCAACATACAATTTATACATAAAACTAAATAATTAAATTTAATTTCATACTAACTAGGATACCACGTAGTCTATATGTAGGCATTGAACCAAATTCCCCCATCAGTTACGGGGTCTAGACTCGAGGCCTTCCCGAATGAGATAGGTTGTCACCAAGAATGTTAATAGTATATTTTCTAAAACAATATTAATATAATTCCAATAATTTTCAGAAAAAACTAATATAAATCCTTGTAGAAAAATAAATCTTCATGTCAATTACCAATCATGTGGTTAACTATTTGAAACAAAAACATGATTCCAATTTTTAATAACCCAAAATTATTATATGGTCAAAGAGAATATAAATTCTAATGTTTGTTAATAAAATTAAAATTATATCCACAAAATTTACATGCATTACTCCCCTAATAAATTTTTCTAAAAAACCCATAGAAATCCCAATGATTTTATTACCATAAATGCCTCCCATAATTTTCTTATTCATCGTAGACATCCATCACTTTAAATTTATAAGTGTTATCTATGCATTTAAAATTATCATCTTCATTAGACTTGTTAACCCATTATGGTATATAAAAATCATAATATATCCCCATATGAATCATAGACAAAGTGAATTTTGGGAATGTCATTAAATACTATCATTAGGTTTAATTTATTAATCTATATTTTCCAAAATCTATTTCCCGATGTTTCAACTAAACATTCTTTGATACAAACATTATGTAGACAGACCCCAGTATCCTAGAGTAATTGGACAAATTATTAAGGTGGTACTAGATAAAAATAATTTCATCCTTGTGGATCAAATATTTTAGTATTCTTGGAAAACATGATATATATGTAAAGCTAAAATTATATTCGAAAACATAAAATGTAAACTATTATTTTATTTTATAAAACCCTTATTTAATTTATTATATCCCAGCATATCAATCACAAAAAAATTATAGAATCCTAGGAATGTAATCATTATAAATTTTCGAGCTTAGATACTCAATAATAGTATGTATACTTTGAATTAAATCATATATAAATAATTCTTAATCAATATATCAAGTAAAATATCATAAAAGAAATTCCATGTAATCAATAGCATGCCCCAATGAAAAATAAGGAATGAATTAATGTGTATCAAATAAATCCAAATAAATAATAGTATGAGATTGAAAACTGTCATTGAATGTAATAAAAAATCAAATAATCACATCAACATCAATAACTAATCACATAATGATGTAATTGATAATATTATACCTCATAAAAATTCCATCAAGTTCTCTTTCCAATACATATCATTTAAATTAATAATTCCTCTGTCAAATACAAAAGCAAGTTTGTCTCACGGGACCTACTGATTCTTTGTGGAGCGAAAATGGTCCCTTACCATCACATACTATGACATAGGAATTCTACATATGAAAGGGGTGAAACATATTAAACATAAAAATTCATATTGGAAAACTATAATATGAAATGTTAATAATTTCTCTAATAAATATACATAATCATAAACCCTCTTTAATAATATGGTGAGTGGTATCAAAATTGAACATCCCATATCAAACTTATCATAAACCATTCAGATATATAATAAGGATGGTATCACAACAATATATCACCAGTGGTGCATATGTAAATTAAGGTTTGTTTTAATTGATGAATATTAATACCATAATAATGAAAATGAAATAATTCTTGTCGAATGAAAAATTTTATATTTGAAAATCCATTTATAAAACTGTAAATTTCTAGATTATTAACAAAATCATTTTCATTGAACATAATAAATTCAAAATTTAAATTATTATTCAAAAAAATGGGTGTTTTTAATGGTAGGAAATTTCGTACGTATTTTATAAGTTAAAAAGCCTTCGTTTTATACTATTATGTAAAGTTTAAAAATTACTTAATTTAGAATATGACATGTATATTCCATTAATTTTTTTAATTATTGTCTAAAATGGGTAAAAATTCTTAAAATGAAACGTTTTTATAATTTTTAAAAAAGTTTTGAATATATTTTCTAAAAACACGGATATATAAGAAAAATGATTTTTAACTAAAGAGATAAATATTGTATTTCAAAAATAATATTTTAAAATTTATTGTAATTAAAAAAGAGAGGAAAATTGTAATATTTTGTGAAAAAATTAGGAAAAATATAGGATAATAAAATATATGTAGGTTTTTATATAAATAATAATCAATTCCCCAAAGAGAGAATTTACTGAATACATTCTTGTATAATGATGAGATTATGAAATAAACCTCTACCAATTTGGGAATATTTGAATCATAATCCTCTTGAAAGGGAGAAATAATAATTTATGGATATGTAAATCCCTATTACTCTCATAAAAATAATGAAAAAATATGTACATATGTTTTATATACCCCACATGAAGTAGACATGCATTTTGTATGACATGTGTCTCATTAAAATAAAAGTGGGATGAAAATCCCATAACTTTGGTCTGACATCCCTTTTACCCATTCAAATCTCCTATATAATAAATATTTATTTATTATACAACTTTCTAGAACCATATTCTTATACATAACACAATATACAACTCATGTATAACATTTTTTCTCTCATTTATTAATCATTCTTTCTTATAATATCTTTTTTGAGTGTTAACTATTATGACTTCAATGTATGCTTTAGTATGATTTTTTTGTGGTTGTACATTGATCATGGATACATAATATAAAAAATTCTACTCGTGATATATAATAAACTTATATAAACAAAATATATTGATATTTGGAGTCATTATAATGCACCATTCATAGAGATCATTTGTCGTACAGTTGGATGATTGATGTTTCTGCTTTTTGTGATATTGAAAAGATATGGAAATTGTTCATACAATAATAATAGTAAAATATATGTATATTAATGATACTTTATTTAATATTTCTATTTGGTTACTTAATATATACATGGATTTAAACAAGAAATAAATTTAATTATTTAAAATATAATTACTTTCCCATAAAGAATCAAACATTATATCTCTTCTTAAGAACACTAGTATGGGTATGTTAAGGAAGAAATAACCCCCATAACATATATATTTATTTTGAGAATATAATTAGGAAGGATTTGGTAGATCTATATTCTTTAATATGGTGTAAATAATTTAGAGAAGTGGTTTCCTTTTAAAAGTGATTGGAGGGGTATTCTTGGAATTTATTAAATTATTAAATTATTATAAATTTATTTTCAAATCAAAATGGTACCAAATTGATATTATTGAAAAAATTTATTATTTTATTTTATATTAATACCATACAACATAATTTTACAAATATATCACTCTGTTTTATCACTTATCTTTAACATTTAATCCCCCATTATGCCTTTTAACAATTTCCAAAATATTAAATATTACAACCATTTAAAGGTTATGAATGTAACCATAAAAGAAAAAAATACCAATAAATGAATTTAATACAAGTGTTATACCATATACAATTAATTTTTTTAATTTATTATTTTTATTAAGTTTAAATAATTTCATAAAATATTATTTATTATAAAATAATCATTATGGAGTTTTTAACATTATTAATTTAATAGGACTTTAAAAAATCAATAAAAATTGTGAATTCGAATATAAGATATTAAATCATTATTTACATGTAATATAAGACTTTTAAATTCATTGGAAACATTAATTCTTTCAAATTATATCTCTCGTAAAATTTTTAATATGATTAAATTTTATTTTTAATTGAATAAAATTGTGTTAGTGTTTCAAAATCATTTAAAGGAATTATCTAGTCACTAAAAATTGGAAATAGATTAAAAAAAAGAATATAATTTCATTATTTACAAAGTGAAAATTAATATTCATTCACCACCTTATTTTTCTAATATGTTAACACAAAAGAGAGATTTAAAACATTCAGAGTTACATTGCATATTTTTTTAAATTAAGTGTTATATAGCTCATTTTCATGGACATGGGTCAATTAAAAGAATTAATTTATATATTGAGATTATAAAGTTACAATTACCATCATATAATAATAATCATTTTGTAAAAGTATGACCTTATCCTTTTAACCTACATTATATTATTTTCCCTCTACAAATGTGATAATTTTTACCAGAATTTCTATTCATACTGGAATAATATAAAAGGGGAATATTTCAAAATTTTAAAATCCAGACTAAAAATAAGGAATCCATTTTTTGTTTTTAAAATTTTACAATTTTATATTATTAAACCAAAATTAATATTCAAAATTCAACAAAAATTCGTTTTATATAAAAATTCATTTTACGTTTAAAAAATGTTTTTATACCAAATCAAATAATAAGATTTATTCCAATGAGAATAATAAAACTTTTCATAATATAAGAGTAATCATTTTAATTAATATTTTATTAAAAAAAATTACTTTTTAAATCTAATGATAAATTTTTCAATAAATTATATATTTTAATTTTTCCATTAAAAAATAAATCATATCAGTAAAATACATCAATTTCACCCTAGGAAAATTTTTTATATGATGACATAAAAATTGATATTATTGTTATAAAAAAATTACAGATGTAATATAAATTAATTATAATATTTTCTCCCAGAAATAAATAATAAATTATATATGAAAATAACATATTTATAATACATACAGATAAAGACACAAATCCTAATAACCTAGAATCAGTGGTTACTTTTTTTCATTGGTTATTTATTAAACAAATTACATCCAAAATGAATGATTATTTTATTATTCATTGTAAAATAGAAACATACTCAATTCTATAATTACATTTAAAATTATAAAATTCATCATAGTAAAACTAAAAAATTATTCATCCTTGAACTCATTAAAAGATTACTTCTTTGTATCCTAAGTAATGGAAACCATATAACGTTGAGATCAGATGCTCATTAATAGTTATGTAATGGTAAAGCTATCATGAATAAACAAACCAAAATCAATAAGGAATAATAAACATGGTAATGTAAATATCTAATGAAACATGTCGATTAATAAATAACATGACTATCAGAGTTACATAAGGCATAATAAATATAAAAAGGAAAATAATTTATACACAATGCATTTAATCAATAACATGTCCTAAAGATGTGTCCATGGATAATATCAATGGAATAATTTTATGGATAATAAAAAATTCATTTTTAAAGAAGGAAATTATTAATATTGGATGTCAACATCTCAGACATCATGATATATATACCATCCAAACCTTTTACAAGATGGATTAAAACTATTTTTAAAAAAATATAGTAGATTAATGATTTGTCCCATGATACTATCGATGCAGTGAGAGGATATAGAATTCTAGTCCCCATTCCAAAGTTTATGTCCAACACATTCCTTATATATTATTGATCAATTTAATTCGTGAGAGATATGACTTATCAATAAATATATGAATTGAATAATGAATACATAATATTAATATTTCCACACTCAATAAAATAACTCTCAAAATAGAACATCATTTATAGAAATTTTATAGGTTTTAAAAATTATGATTTCCATAATCAATAAAATGAATATTTAAGGGAAATTTAATGTATAATGATCACAAGAACATGAATATTATAAGGGAAAGTTAATGAATAAAAAATTAACCACGATTATGAATTTCAACAAATTTATTGTCAAACGTTCCATAAACATTCTAGAGAAAGGATGTTGATGGTATCATTACAACATATCCCTAGTAGAGTATAAGAAATATTATGTTTTAATTTCGTTGATAAATATAAATACCATTAAAATTTCATTAAAATAATTTTTAGCTAATACCATTTCACATTGAAAATTTATATGAAAAACTAAAAATTTATAAGATAATAGGAAGAAACATTCATTGAAAATATCATTCTAAACATGTGATGAAAAAATCTAGTCAATGAGTGGTCATGATGGTTTAATGGTTCTGTTAATGATGATTACATTAAATACCAATATTCCTTTCACATTTTTATAATAAATTTTAAAAAGTAACTTGTATGGATAACTAAATTAATATTAATTTTCATTTTTTTGTAACAAAACTATTTTTATTATGTTTTAATCAATAAATTTTTAATAATAACTTTTATGTTAAATATTTGACATGTTTGAAGCCTATAAAAATAGAAATCATATTTTTTATGAAGTAAATATAAGTTGTTTTTTAAGCACAATTAATTTACAATTAATATTAGTATTGGGATTTAATTTTTATAAGGTAACATATTATTCCTTTATTTTATTCCATTTAATGTGATTTAAATTTTATGTATTTGGGATGGAATTATCGAAATAATGTTCCTTCCAAGATAAAATGTCATCTAGATCATTCAAGGAACATGTTAATTTCACCTCCGTCATGCCATGAGCTATCTCACCATGCAAGCTGTGGAGAAAGTCATGGTCAGGCATGGTCTCACTTTGATCACTTGTATGTGGAGCCTATGTGGGTGGTATAATGGAATGGTGTTATCATAGAGGATGTGGGTGCAATGTGTCAGGCATCTATCCATTGGGTGGACTCGAACAAATGATGGATGGGGAGAAACTTATTTAGAGTAACACATCCATTGAGAATTCCAATTTGATACTACAACAAGTGTGGTACTATTTACATGATTAAAAATATATAGAAAAATATCTGTCATCTGATCACGTGGACCTCAAATTTCCTCTCGCTCGAGTCATCTTCAAAATCTTCTCGTCCATTACTCTCTTAGTAACCACTTTTTCATGGTTGGAGTCCCTCGAGATGTCGAATCCAATTATAAACATCCATCATATCTATCATAACCACCTATGAAATATAAGATTCTGGATCATCCACAAAGAATTCATGCCATGTTAATTTTAATGCGTGTAGCTATTCAAAGAATATATTATATCACATGGTCAGTCATCACATTAATACCTTGAAATATGTATTATATATTATGAAAACCATATATCCACCTTGTGTCAAAGGTCCATTGAATCCACTTTATGACATATTTTTGAGGTGTACGAAGTGTCACATTAAACTCATTAATCTATCGCAAGATATGAAACTGGTCATGGGACTATTAAGTAAAAAAATTGACCAAGTTATATGATCTATTAAACCCATTATTTAATAATAAAATATCATGTAACTATTTTTTAAAACAATCATAAATCCATCATGTTATTGAAAGGGTGGTCACATTTTTCCTTCATCTTTAGAGGTTTTCTGTTCAATGTATGATGAGAAAGGTGATGATATTTTGAAAAACATGATACTAACAATGGATAATCAATAAATACATTCACATAAAGAACATCAAGCCCTATATGTTTGTTTTTTGGATATAAATATCAATTTAATGATGAAACTGTGAACCACACTATAATCATGTTGTTCTCATGAACAATTTTGTATGTTTCCTTTGTGAGAAGCTTAATACTTGATAATTTGATTTTATTTTATCACATGAATCATTATAGGATAGTCCCATAACATTCCAGGAACATGTTTCATGGTCGCACTAATACCATTTTGGTACTTTAGAAAGCTATTTTAGAATCATATGAATCCCAACATGTGAATATATAAAGAAAAATGTAAAAAAATAGTGATATTTCAAATCCCATAAATAGGTCAAGTAAAGACTTGTATGTTTCCAAGAATTACATATTTTTTTATTTCTTGTGATCTCATGATGTTGAGAATATTAATTCCCCAACTAAATCAGCCCAGTGAATGAAAAATATTCAATATAAAATTTATTATAAATATGGTATTAATTTGATTATATAATCCAATACAACCCTTTAAATAAAATTAAAGAGAAAAGTGGTAGGGGGAGAAAATGATACATGAGTGAGGGGGAGAAAATGTGTCAATTATGAGTGGGGTAGATGAGAATATAATTATACTTATTTAGAGAATATCTATAGTTAATTAGGAGACTCCTACCATGAGAACCAATCACTTGATTACATCACATGATTCCCTTAAAACCAAGTGGCTCCATGATAAAATGAACAAAGATTAATATATATATTATGATATAATTTCATGTTTCATGAACATATACCTCCTTATTAGTAAATATTAGCATGAAAAACCATTGTCTTGTGACATCTGCTTGTGACCCTTATCAAGTGTTCCTTAACATGAAATTCCCTTACAATCCCTTGAACATAACATGTTAACCACCATTGAAATGAACTCTAATTTCCAAGAAAAAAATTGGTATAAAAATAATGAAATGAGCCACATCCATGCAACCCTCTTGATAAGAAAACCATTTCCCATGAGGCCATGGCATGATCCCCATGGACATGAATCTTTAACCATTGGATGTACTCTTTTTATCATGCATGTGATCCTCGGTATATTGAAGAGTTTCATTGCTATAATCTCTCAATATCAGGAGAGGGAATGACTCCTTAATGGTGTTTTGATTCCCTCGTATATCCCATGACATTAAATCCTTGACACAAACATTTTCCTCTAAATGTCAGACTTGGTCACGTGAATGGTTATGGACATGTTGGCATTGATCACATTAAAGGACAAAGGAAACTCGGCTTCGATCATGTAAAGAACCATGTACAATTAGACCGTGATTATTCAAAATATAGATGATATGTTGTCCTTGATCATATGAAATTCCAATGATATGTTGGCCTTTATCATATGAAAGGCCATGGAAATGATTTCATTGATCATGCAATGAACCCTATTCATTTAGTCCTTGATCATATTAATGTTACTATAAATGTATTCTTTGATCACTTTAGACACCCTAGAAATTTCAGGAAGACACCTTAGACATGTCATGTATACACCCTAGAAAAGTTATTTGGAAAGCCAATATATTTTTGGAATACACCTCAGACGGGATAGGTAGATAGACTTGGACATGTTATCCATTATCATCAGACACACATTGATGAATTCCATGTAATTATCCAAACATGACACTTCTGCAAAGTACTTTCTTTTATAAGGGACGTTTCTTAAATTTTTTATGGTTACACACTATTAAAAACCATATTTATGTTAATCTCTTAGGAGGGTCTTGATTTCATACCACACTTATGTGAATGAACCCTCATGGTCATCATCTCTCTTTATGAGTTAAAGGATAAATAATGAATATGTAACAAGGGAATTCATCACACTATAAGTATCTAACATTCTTAATCCTAGGGATTATTATTTATCACTTTGAATGTAATCACATATCCCAGCCTATCATACTACTTGGCCTTAGGCCAAAAAATGGTCTTTCAACCCTTGTTTTTAGGCCACATGGCATTAGGCCTTCGAGCTATGTTATGGGTCTCCCTCTACCCACACTAAAAGAGGTCTTTTCCTTAAATAATAAATTGAGGCTTCATCCCCAACATTAAAAAAACATATCCCATCCAATAATTTTTATAGGATTCAACTAAATTACAAGGACACTTATTCTTATTATTCATATGATATGTATGAATAATTCATAATGTTCTAGCACCATTGGGTATCCATATTTGTCTAAGTCCCTCCATGATCCAAAAACACTAACTCTTAGTTCCCAAACATTCCTTTCAGACTATCAACCATCCTTTTCTAACATAATATATGCATTTGTATTATATGAATCTATATTGTTATCTTAAATCCTAAAACATTCCCTCAGGCACCTTAAACCCTCACTGTGTTTAGGATGAACTAAACAACAATGAATATAATTAATTTAAAAATACAATATATATGATTCATTCCCAATGCCCAAATTGTGAACCATTTTATCAGTAAGTCTGGTAATCATACCCTTCTAAGATAATCCTTAATGTGTAAGACCCATAAAAAGTCACTCTCATGTGATGTGTCAAATGTTCTTCTACATCTTGTTTCTCACACCGAGAATGGATCATGTGGGATTAGAGACAAGGGATTATTATACCAATAGAAATATAATAATTCCCCCAATGTGTTCCTTTCATTAGTATGTATTCCTAATTACATATCATCGTCACTCAATGGTTCATACTTTTAATGAGGTACTTTAGTGGAGTCTTACATCCCGACTTCCCACTCCCGGCCTATTTTTTCATTGTTTATGAGGTATATTCCTATACATGAAATGTGTGGACTCTAATTCATCTTCTAGTAGGATATATAGGATTCCACATCATGGATGAAGTCCTATATTAACATCCTAACCACAAGGCATTAAAAAACAAGGCATTATCTGTAAATAAAACCTAAAAATATGTCAAATGAACTACGTGGGTTTTTATTACTATTCTCAAAGAATAAATAGGACTCCTTGTTGAGGATTCAACACATCTACATGACACCCTAAACCCCCTTGGTTGGTGATAAACTCCATAGAGCTCGAACATTAATATTAAATAAATAATCTTATATAAATATTTGAATAACAATTAACATATGATATACACAATTGTTCCATCCACACAGGATCTTAATGAAGTGATTAACAATATAGGAAACCAATACAATATTGGAGATTAGTAAGGATTCATTAACAAATCATAAATATATAATATATCATCGATATATGTAATAATTTCCATAGAAACATGTCATGAGCCTAACGTCACATCCAATAGACCAATGTGAGTTTCTAATGATCATTGGATAAGAAAGCCCAAATGATCACATGCCTTTGGAAAGATGGGCTTTTCCTTTGTTATGAATGAGGGATCCTTTTGGGAGTTTCCATTGGAGACAGAATGGTAAACAATACATTAATGACAGTGAAACCACACTAAAACCCCAAAAACTAAAGCATCATGAAAACCCATCCATGTTTTTTGTGAAACAAAAATGGTAAACCTGATGTTAAATATATTAAATACATCATAACATTCACAAGTATAATGTATATATTTTCTAGTTCCAATCATGCCTTTTTTGTTTTTTATGTTCCCCATATAAAATATAGTGAACCTAATGTTAAATCATTTAATTGTGCCCTAACTCTCAAAAAAATATAGTAACCCTTTTATCCATATATTGAGAATATAATTTATTGAACTTAAACATTAATATATTATGTTTCATTGATAGGGTGTCTATCACCTCCCATACTTCACAGATTCCATAAAATACAGGTGGAATCTATAAATTTTCCAACAGATTCGGAGGTCACCGGTCAAGCCTACAATTACTATAGAACACCTCAAGCTATTGTAAAGACCTATCTAGTACACTGATCATATGCATCATCCACCATGAATCCATTTTCCTAATGCCCCATTTTACACTCTCACCAACTGATTCCCTATAGTTCTAGTTTATGATAATATTTTTCTATGAGTGTCATCTCAATGGAACCATACCAAATTTGGATATAGATTATGAAATAATATAGAGTGTGAAGAAACAAATTCTAACTATATCATGATAGGTTATATGAGAGGACGTTTCCCATATTTCTACATTCACATAATTTTTGTGATTATCATAGATAACAGCAACAAATACCTTCCCAGTCTTAGGTAGGAGGATGAGGAAAATCACTACATCAACCCAAATAGATAGAAGCTTCGTAAGATAGATTTTATCCATTCTATTCATCATAATGGACATAACAACACCTTTTCATATGGAGCTACCTAGGATGTTATTCCTACCCTAACCCCCCAAAAGGGAGCATCAAAGATGAGATCCCAACATGTATATCGAAATATTGAAACTCCACCACAAGTCCATATCCCTCTTAACGTAAACATATTTGAGCCCCATCGGTTTATCCTCACTGAGGATCAGAATCGATCCTAGATCATCACTAGTGAAGATCTTATTACATCATCAAATAAAGTCTTTATGATTTTAGAATCCTAAGAAGAAACCTAATCCGTATTTTTGGGTGAATTATTATCTTTTTAACCCAATTATAATCATCAATATGGGAACTGAACCACTAAATGGTAAAGTGGGAACCATCTTAACGAACAACACATCAGTAATTGATCCATCAAAAGAGATACTCTATTAAAGAGTAGTATAAGCCCACCCAAGTCCCCATAAATATGATATTAATTGAATTTGAGTACTTCTCATTATAACTAGATGAGGAAACTATTAATGAGAATAATTTTACTTTTCCATCATCATACGATTCACTATAGGTTGGACCACCTTTTTTCCCATAAAACTAAAATAGAAGGATCAATAGTATCATTCATGAATCCATAACAAACACTATCATCCTTGATAAATACTCAAAGAGTTGTATTGATGGAGCTTACGACTGATGGAAGAAGAAGTCTTAAACTTTAGGGTCCATGATTGGACACCCATCATATTCCACACACCATAATATTTTCAAAGTAAAGGGTGTCATTGTAGCTTCTTCCAGTCAGCCCCTTATTTATGGAACATAAATTTCTTTGGAAGATAAGATCACCCAAATTCAATGTGATAATGATGATCAATGGGAAATAGTTGTTGGAATTATCCTCAAACCCTTTCCTCAAAATAACACATAAAAAAAATACAATATAGGTCATCTTTTAAGTGATGTTCCCTAACCTATAGGGATCTAGGAATATTTAAATTCTTTAACCCCACATTGAGTAAAATCCAAACATTTATCCACCTCACCCCAGTACATATGGCTTAGGGAATTTTTAAACTAGAAAGACCCCCTACCTGCATAGATGATGGAATTTCAAAACTTTTATCAACCTCATCAACGGTACTCTAAAAAGTATTTTCCCTCATCGGTTATCATAAATCATTGAGGATGGTTGTGTCCCAAAAATCATTGGAACCATTTACTTCATATAAGGCCCCCATTGATTCAACACATTCCCACAAACTGATAGAGATTGTTGCTCCAAATCCTGAGATCCAAAATAAACCACATTCACATTATAATAGATGTATATAAAACAAACAAGGGAAGCGTTGTGGTATAACATATCTTGATGAAACTTATTTAATGATCAATTTATTTTATCAAAAACATGTCCCTAGGTATGTTGTGTTTTTACCAGGCCAAGGGACACTAAATTAGTTTCCTGGTCTGGTTCATGACATGAACATATGTGTGCCTCAACATTTGAATCTAGTTACAAAATATAAGAGGGGTCTATGATGATACTATGAGGAGACTATAAAACAATATAAACGTTCACAAAGATAAGTAAATAACAAAATAAATCATATATCAGAGTAAGATGAAATAAAAAATACACTAAAATGAGATCAATCTATGATAGTAGGAAATACATTAAATCCATAAACAAACATTTCATAAACCCATCCACCTACCCATTGGGCTAGTTACATGACATAAAAAATATTATAAACTAAAAAAGGATTCAGAAAATCATTGAGCATTACCCAGCATTGGCTTTCCAAATTATTTTCCACTCTCATGCCTCATCGTTGAATAACATATACTCCCAACCCTTACACACATTTCACATCACATCACATCACATCACAACATTCCCAACGAAATCTTGTCCACTCATAAAATCACATCACATCCTTCCCATATAAACCTATACTAACACATTAAATCAAAACCAGAAAAGAGCAGTAGGGTATTATGAATATGAATGATATCTACCATGTAACCTCCTCCTACCATGAATGACCCTGACACATATCACATCCAAACACATAAAATATAAACCATATAAAAATGTTCCAACACATTACATCCCCCCACATACACCTGGGAAACACATCATGTCAAACGACATCTTGTCCACAGACACCTGGGACAACACATCTCATCTTGTCACATCTCACCCAAAAACACATGGTCCAACACATCACTTTAAGATCATAGGAAACCTAGACCATCAAATAATTTCTGAAAGAAATTCAATGGATATGGGGTAACCAACATCTATATCACTAAAATCATGGGCATTGTAAAAAACACCCAACACATAGAAGATGTAAGCATTATTGTGGTTATGAAACTCCGATGGGACAATATAAAAATAACATAAACATACTTGATATATATATAGAAAAAATAACCATACTATGGTTTCACATAAATGAAACTAGTGTACACCAAATTACCACCACATACCACAATTCATTTATATCAACCACTTACACTCAAATTTGAAACACCATAAAACAACCAAATAATCTATACAATTTTTCCCACATTCATTTACCTATTCAAAACATTTTTTTGTTAGAAATTTCATTTAACATTACAATACTATTTCATTAATTCAATTTAGTTTTAGAAATTAATCAAAATATCTATTTCCATTCCAACTTATTTATATATTCACCTATTTTCGTTTTTTTCTCTTCACAATTCAACCGATGAATAATTTGTAAAATATTGTTACCATGTCATTCTAAAACAGACCCAACTCATACATCCACCACCACAACTCCACACATCCACCATCACCATTTCATCACATCTCCCAATCCGTAATACCATAAAAATCAAAAATCTCATCCATCACAAAACCACAAGAACCATGAAATGCAAGCTCTATGCTACAAAGATTGTTCCAAAACCACTACCACACAACCATTGCACCACAAACACTATGACACAACCACTTCCCCACAACCATTATTCCACTACCGCTGAACCACAACCAATGCATCATAAGCACTATATGAAAACCACTACACCACATCCACTTCACAACATCCACTTCCACACAACCACTACGCCTCAACCATTGTGCCATAACCTCATCTCACTATATCTCAAAACATCCCACATCACAATTGTTATAAAAATCACCAAATCACATCCTTATATACTACACATTACATCTGACTACTAACATCACTTCACAATACCGCAAACATGTATGAAAAAAATTGTCACAAAATCACAACAACACCACAACCCTATTTCAATACTTATTTAGGGGAATTATTAATTATCTTATATTTGTATAATGGGTATTATCACTAAAATTAGATGCCTAGGGGTAAAATATTATTATACCAACATACATGTTTAAACCTGTTATTGAAGGAGTGATAAAAAAATAGAAATGGTCTTTACAAAATAAAAACAACAGTACAAACATGTCCCCCAATACCAATGATTGTCAGAATTTGGAACAAGGATGAATAATAACATCACCAACTTATATAAAATCAGTAAAGCATGTGATAACTTACAATACCCATCAATTGAAGAAATTATTATTAATTATATCATTATAATGACCCTTACTATTCTTTAAAAGGTAATAAAAATAATTATGATCTGTCACATAACAAGTTGACTAGAATGAACAGGGAACCACCTATCTCAAAGAATCTTTTCAATCTCACTAAGAACTATAAGATGAAGAAGAAATTTACAATAAACCACTTCCATATAGAGAACTCATGGATCATTATACTCTGTACCAAAAAGGTTGCAAGAAAAATGCATCCCATGCACACAACTAACCAAAACCACACCACCAATGTGTATCTCCAAAAGATAATGGAAGGAATCCCATGAAAAAGAGTGGAGAACTCACCATGGATCTCTAACATGAATCCACCATAACTAAAGGATCAATGAATGGGAGAACGGTGCTAAAAGATATCAAAGGGTTTACTAGGATTTATATAGAATGAGAGAGTGAGACAGAGGGAGAGACTGAATGAATTAGAAATGAATGAAATCATTACAACGCAACTAGTATCCTGGAACACTCACTTCATGCAACACCTTCACGATGTGAATTATGATTTTTCCATTTCCATAGAAATGTACATCCAATTGGAATATTATTAATCACACATCATAAATTAAAATTTAAAATTGTGAATCCATTTCATGGAATCCACCCTTTCTCACATAAAATCCTTAAAGTCACTGGCTCTACAAGTAGTGAATCAATAATTCATGATCTGAATTCAGTTCATGTCATGAACATCCACCGGCATTACTCCAAGAGCTCCATCTCAACCGAGCCACCAACACCTCCTATAAACGTCTCAAACACCCGAAACTAGCAACGTAAAGGACTAAGATGAAATATAATGTAACATTAGAAACCTCTCAAATGATTCTCACCCTCGATAATAAAAAAACATCCTAATAGGAAAGGATTTAGAACAAACACCACATGACATACATCCCAATGATATCATTACTCCTCAATGATGCTAGCATCTAAACACACCAACTAGAACTCCCAAGAAACACAGTGATTTTCTACATCACCTCTGCTCACTGATAATGAATCATCATCATACTGTACCATACAAAACCACTGAATTTCCACATCAACATCGAAACCTAAATATAGAACAAACCAACCAATACCACATATAACACATAAAACTACAAAGGGAATATAAATTAGTTAATTCCATCTTATATGTTAAGATACCATGTGCTCTATGCATCATTGGATTTCCATCATGGTTTCAATCACATTGTAGTATGATGTGATTAGGTTAGGATTTAGTTTATCCCCTTTTCATATATTAAGGGTTTTATAAAACATGAAACAAAATGTGACAAATTAAATCTCATTAAAATGAAAGATTGAAACAACACATCACTAGAAATTTAGATATTGGAAAAACAAAAAAAATCAATATGGGTATAGGGAACAAATCTTCATATATCACTCCCATGTATTATCCTCCAGACCACTATACCGTTAAAAAATAAAAACCAAGGGAATGGTCCACCCACTCTACACCTCCTACTGATGATCTTGGATCTCTATCTGATTCTCCATGAACATTGTTCCATACTTGGTACCCAATTCTACCTAGTTAAGAAAATGGTAGTAATCATTAAGATACTGATGACACTAATACGCGAGGAATATTATATGGACCATCTCCCACATCAGAGGTAGTTCTAACTAAATGACACACTTAAAACTCACACAAACACCTCAATGGTCCCAACAAACCAAGGAAGCTTATCCCCACTTCTAATCCTCTAATGATCATCAATCTGGATGTAGAATATAGCATAAAGTTGAAACTGGGAGCCAAAAGAATGTTTAATCACATTTATACACATTATGTAAAATTAGGATCCCGATAAAAGATTATTTTTCTTAGAAAACCATGTATACTAACCAGATAACCTATATATAACCTCAACAAATCTTCCAATACACTCGACTAATGAATCTCTATGAAGTAAGAATCTTTTTCAGTTGGTCCCCAATCACTCAAACCACATCACATTCTCTCTTATCGTGGGACATCCCTATAAAACAATAAATTGAAATATCCTCCCATTTTCACTTAGGGGAATCCAAGGACTGAGAAAAACCTCATCGAACAAGGTTCTCTATTTTCACTTTTAGAAAAATAGATATTTTTTCCCAAAATCTTTCATAGACCATTTCAACCAAGGACCCCAAACTTATCCCTTTACGAAATGATACATATTTTTCACACCAGGATATATAGATGAAAAAGATCTATGAAACTCAAGAAAAACTCCCTCATTAACTTCTTATGGTACTAGAAACCTCCCCTAAAAAACATGGTTCTGACCATCCTATGACTATCCCAAAGAAGCATCTCAATAGACAACCCGATCACACTTCACATCTCACTATAAGTCTCCCCATTGATATTCCTCCACTTACAACATTAAATAAGACTCCAATATCATTTAATGAACATAACCTCATCCACTACTCTACCAAATATTATGATGCATCACTAAAATTACATTCATTACTTTCCAAACATCTATAGATTCTCAATCCACATTCTATTAAAACATCTTAAAAAACACATTATCAAATACATTACCCTTCCACATGGTGTAAGAGTTCTAAGAATCCTAATCCATATGAAATACCATCCACCTCTACAAATGAAAATTCCTATTGTTCTGAGAAAATTTATACTGGATGATATTTTGATCCATCAATAACAAAAATTGCTCCACTATGTGGTAGTGGAACCAATAATTTAGCACAAACACAGATTCAGCCAACTCTAGATTATGGGTGTGATAGTTATTCTTGTGGGGAAATAACTAACTAGATCTATAGAGATCACATATCACTAGTACATAACAAAAAACCATAATACAATATAAGATGAATCACAGAAAACCTCAAACAACACATCATCCATTGTCAACTAACGCACTGGAGTACAAACCAACTTCCTGGTTAGGTAACCGAATACAACCTAACAATAATCTATCCACAAAAATCCATGGTCCTTCTAGGTAAACATTATTAGAGGGGATGAAACTCATGATAAATCATTATGAAAACTCCAATTAAATATTGTGAGACCAAAAAAAATTGATCTTCCATAATGAATTTGGGAATTTCCCTAGAAACAAATACATCATTAATCGAAGAATCACTACCACACCATATTGAGACAACACATGTCCAGGTAAATGCACCTCTCAAATCTCAACATCAGGCTTTGAAAATGTCACATAAATGTGGTGGTGTTAATGGACCAACAAAAAAACAATGATATGATCCTAAGTATCATCCACTAGCACTATGTAGACTTAGATGTCATTGATGAATACAACAAAAAACCAGTTTAGGAACTCACATAACATAGTTTTCATGATCCATATGGAGTGTGCTGGTTCATTCTCAACACTGAATTACATGACTAAAAACATGACATTCCCACACCAAAATCCTAAGGAATTATTCTAAAAATCATCATCCTTCACACTCAATTGGTAATATCTAGAACACATATCAACAATAAAGAATCAACTACCCTCTCTCAACTAGGGGAATATGTCATCTATTCTCAAAGGATGGTAATAGTTCTTGACTATTACAATATTCAACCACCAGTATTCAATACCCAGCCATTAACTATCATATACATTATTGGATAACAATAATAGACCACCCCACAACACACAGTTTTATATGAAACCCCTATTCATCAAATAATCCACATGATACATTAACTCTCACAATATAGTAAGCACCATTCGATAGGGATCCATCAAGATTGAAGATGCTCCATAATGTCACTCTATCTAAGACATGATACCACGTTAAGGTTGTAGTGATATAACCTATTATGGGATATTATCTAGAAGCTACTCCATTTCTTTGGGGACACCCCGACCTGAGTTTATACTAACATATCCTCTAACTACATCAAAATAGGTTCCTGTTTCTTTCCAACCAATTGATTACCTCACTCACCAGCAAACTCCACTCATTGGCCATCCACTATGGGGACCAAAAAATATAAAATGAAATCTGTATATGAATGAATAAAATTAATAAATACAATATATAATAAGCTTAATATCAAATGTATGTATCAACAGAAAGAAGAATACCCATATAAACAGGTACTACCCCACCCCCATTCTACATCCCAAACACACATGAAAATTGAAGACTAACTTCAATCCAACATTGATTACACTAAGGTAATTTGAAGAATATCTACACCTATTCCCAATATATAGAAACAATAATGTGAAAAAAGTATTATGTGGTTCTTTAATCAAAAAATGCTAACACAAGGGTAGATAATAAACTGATTTCACCTCAAAAAACTCATGGATCTACTAGCACTACTACCTCTACCATGTGCATCAGACCATTCCCATATCCTCTATGCCTCTTTTACCATCCAAAACGTGTATTATATAGAATAGTAACCTATATATGGGGGTCATAATGATCATTAAATTTACCGAATCGACCTATTATCAGCTTATAAAGAGTAACATGTTGTCCTTGCTATCGAGACTACCTTCATAGAAACTATTGCAACTAAAAAGGGGCATGACCACCCATCTAAAACTAGCCTCCTGGAGTGGTCATAAACGGATCATGGAGGATCCCATATATCCAAATGATATGGAATGAAAAGGGTAAACCCTTAGAATGTGCTAAGAAACCCCCACTCTCAGACAATCGAGAAACAAATTGCCATGAATGATTCCAATTAAGCAGAACCCTGACTACCTGAACACAGGTGACCCACTATCTAAATATTTTCTTATTAAAACACCTCTCTAGCCACCCATTTGAGGCTCATCTCCAATCTATAGAATCCAATAGCCAACCTTATTCTGTTTAATGACCATCTAGATACGTCAGGAGCATAAATGATGTGACTACATAACTAAACACTGGTGAAATCATATTTTTTATGAAGTACATATAAGTTGTTTTTGAAGCACAATTAATTTAGAATTAATGTTAGTATTGGGATTTAATTTTTATAAGGTAAAATATTATTTCATTATTTTATTCCATTTAATGTGATTTAAATTATATGTATTTGGGATGGAATTATCGAAACAATGTTCCTTACAAGATAAAATTTCATCTAGATCATTCAAGGAACATGTTAATGTCACCTTCATCATGCCATGAGCTATCTCACTATGCAAGCTATGGAGAATGTCATGGTCAGGCATTGTCTCACTTTGATCACTTGTATGTGGAGCCTATGTGGGTGGCATAATGGAATGGTGTTGTCGTAGAGGATGTGGGTGCAATGTGTCAGGTATCTATCCATTGTGTGGACTCGAACAAATGATGGATGGGGATAAACTTATTTAGAGTAACACATCCATTGAGAATTACAATTTGATACTAAAACAAGTGTGGTACTATTTACAATATTAAAAATATAATGAAAAATATTAGTCATATGATCACATGGACCTCAAATTTTTTCTCACTCGAGTCATCTTCAAAATCTTCCCATCCATTACTCTCTTAGTAACCACTGGTTAAAGGTTGGAGTCCCTATAGATGTCGAATCCAATTCTAAACATCAATCATATCTATCATAACCACCTATGAAATATAAGATTCTAGATCATCCACAAAGAATTCAAGCCATGTTAATTTTAATGCGTGTAGATATTCAATGAATAGAATATATCACATGGTTAGTCATCACATGAATCCCTTGAAATATGTATTATGTATTACGAAAACCATATATCCACCTTGTGTCAGAGGGCCATTGAATCCACTTTATGAAGTATTGTTGAGGTGTACGATGTGTCACATTAAACTCATTAATCTATCACAAGATATGAAATCGGTCATCGGACTATTAAGTAAAAACAATTGACCAAGTTATATAATCTATTAAACCCACTAGATAATTAGAAAATATCATGTAACTATTTTTCAAACAATCAGCAATCCATCATGTTATTAAAAGGGTGGTCGCATTTGTCCTTCGTCTTTAGAGGTTTTCTGTTCAATGTATGATGAGAAAGTTGATGATATTTTCAAAAACATGATACTAACAATGGATGATCACAAATTCATTCACATAAAGCACATCAAGCCTTATATAGATGTATTTTGGATATAATTATCAAATTAATGATGAAATTGTGAACCACACTTTAATCATGTTGTTCTCATGAACAATTTTGTATGTTTCCTTTGTGAGAGGCTTAATACTTAATTATTTTATTTTATTTTATCACATGAATAATTAAAGGATAGTCCCATAACATTCCACGAACATGTCTCAGGGTCGCACTAATACCTTTTTGGTAGTCTAAAAAGCTATTTTATAATCATATGAATACCAACATGTGAATATATAATGAAAAATGTAAAAAAATAGTGATATTTCAAATACCATAAATATGTCAAGTAAAGACTTGTATATTTCCAAGAGTTACATCATTTGATTATTTATTATGATCTCATGATGTTGAGAATATTAATTCCCCAACTACATCAGTCCAGTGAATGAATCATATTCAATATAAAATTTGTTATAAATATGGGATTAATTTGATTATATAATCCAATATTACCCTTTAAATAAAACTAAAGAGACAAGTTGGAGGGGGAGAAAATGATACATGAGTGAGGGGGAGAAAATGTGTCAATTAGGAGTGGGGTAGAGGAGAAGATACTTGTACTTCATTAGAGAATATCTATAGTTAATTAGGAGAATCCTAAAATTAGAACCAATCACTAGATTACACCACATGATTCCCTTAAAACCAAGTGGCTCCATGATAAAATGAACAAAGATTAATATATATATTATGATATAATTTCAGGTGTCTTGAACATACACCTCCTTATTAGGAAAAATTAGCTTGAAAAACCATTGTATTGTGACATATGCATGTGACCCTTGTCAAGTGTTCCTTGACATGAAATTCCCTTACATTCCCTTAACCATAACATGTTAACCACCTTTGACATGAACTCTCATTTCCAAGAAAACAATTGGTATAAAAACAATGAAATGAGCCACATCCATGCACCCATCTTGATAGGAAAACCATTTCCCAGGAGGCCATGGCATGATCCCCATGGACATGAATCTTTAACCATTGGATGTACGATTTTTATCATGCATGTGATCCTAGGTATATTGAAGAGTTTCATTGCTATACTCTCTCAAGATCATGAGAAGGAATGAGTCCTTAATGGTGTTGTTATGCCCTCATGTATCCCATGACATTAAATCCTTAACACAAACATTTTCCTATAAATGTCAGACTTGGTCACGTAGATGGTCATGGACATGTTGGCATTGATCACATTAAAGGACAAAGAAAAGTCGGCTTCGATCATGTAAAGAACCATGTACAATTAGAGAGTGATTATTCAAAATTTAGATGATATATTGTCCTTGATCATATGAAATTCCAATGATATGTTGTCATTAATCATATGAAAGGCTATGGAAATGATTTCATTGATCATGAAATAAACCCTATTCATTTTGTCCTTGATCACATTAATATTTCTAGAAATGTATTCTTTTATCACTTTATACACCCTAGAAATTTCAGGAAGACACCTTAGACATGTCTTGTAGACACCCTAGAAATGTTATTTAGAAAGCCAATATATTTTTGGAATACACCTCAGACGGGATAGGTAGATAGCCTAGGACAGGTTATCCATTATCATCAGACATACATTGGTGAATTCCATGTAATTATCCAAAAATGACACATCAACAAAGTACCTTCTTTTATAAGGGAAGTTTCTTAAATTTTTAATGGTTACACACTATTAAAAACCATATTAATTTTAATCTCTTCGGAGGGTGTTGATTTCATACCACACTTATGTGAAAGAACCCTCATGGTCATCATCTCTCTTTTTGAGTTAAAGGATAAATAATGAATATGTAACAAGGGAATTCATAATAGTATAAGTATCTAGCATTCCTAAACCTAGGGCTTATTATTTATCCCTTTGAATGTAATCACATATCCCAGCCTATCATACTACTTGGCCTTGGGCCAAAAAATGGTCTTTAAACCCTTGTTTTCTGGCCACATGGCATTAGGCCTTCGCGCTATGTTATGGGTCTCCCTCCACCCACTCTAAAAGAGGTCTTTGCCTTAAATAATAAATTGAGGCTTCATCCCCAATATTAAAAAAACATATCCCATCCAATAATTTTTCTAGGATTCAACTAAATTACAAGGAAACTTATTCTTAGTATTCATAGGATATGTAGAAATCATTCATAAGGCTCGAGCACCATTGGTATCCATATTTGTCTAAGTCACTCCATAATCCAAAAACACTAACTCCTGGTTCCCAAACATTCATTTTAGACTATCACCCATCCTTTTCCAACATAATTTATTCATTTGTATTATATGAATCTATATTATTATCTTAAATCCTAGACCATTCCCTCGGGAACCTTAAACCCTCATTGTGTTTAGGATGAACTAAACAACAAAGAATCTAATTCATTTGAAAATAAATTATATATGATGACTTCCCAATGCCCAAATTGTGAACCATTTTATCAATAATTCTGGTAATTATACCTCTCTAAGAGAATCCTTAATGTGTAAGACCCATACAAATTCACTCTCTTGTGATGTGTCAAATGTTCTTCTACATCTTGTTTCTCACACCGAGAATGGATCATGTGGGATTAGAGACAAGGGATTATTATGCCAATAAAAATATAAGAATTCCCCCAATGTGTTCCTTTCATTAGTATGTATTCTTAATTAAATATCATCATCACTCAATGGGTCATACTTATAATGAGGTACTTTAGTGGAGTCTTACATCCCGACTTCTCACTCCCGGCCTATTTTTTCATTGTTTTTGAGGTATATTCCAATAAATGAAATGTGTGGACTCTAATTCATCTTCTAACAGGATATGTAGGATTCCACATCATGGATGGAGTCCTATATTAACATCCTAACCACAAGACAATAAAAAACAAGGCATTATCCATAAATAAAACCTAAAACTATGTCAAATGAACTATGTGGGTTTTTATAACTATTCTCAAAGAATAAATAGGACTCCTTGTTTAGGATTAAACACATCTACAAGACACCGTAAACCCACTTGGTTGGTGATAAACTCCATAGAGATCAAACATTAATATTAAATAAATAATCATGTATAAATATTTGAATAATAATTAACATATGATATATGCAATTGTTTCATCAACACAAGATCTTAATGAAGTGATTAACAATAGAGGAAACCAATACAATATTGGAGATTGGTGAGGATTTATTAAAAAATCATAAATATATAATATATCATCGATATATGTAATAATTTCCATAGAAACATGTCATGAGCCTGACGCCACATCCAATAGACCAATGTGATTTCCTAATGATCATTGGATGAGAAAGCCCAAATGATCACATGCCTTTGGAAAGATGTTTTTTTCCTTGTTATGAATGAGGGATCCATTTGGGAGTTTCCATTGGAGACAGAATGGTAAACATTACATTAATGACGGTGAAACCACACTAAAACCCCAAAATCTAAAGCATCATGAAAAACCATCCATGTTTTTTGAGAAACAAAAATGGTAAACCTGATGTTAAATATATTAAATACATCATAACATTCACGAGTATAGTATATATATTTTCAAGTTCTAATCATGCCTTTTTTGTTTTTTATGTTCCCCACATAAAATATAGTGAAACTATTGTTAAATCGTTTAATTGTGCCACAACTTTCAAAAAAATATAGTAACCCTTTTATCCATATATTGAGAATCTAATTGATTGACCTTAAACATTAATATATGATGTTTCATTGATAGGGTGTCTGTCACCTCCCATACTTCACTGATTCCTTACAATACAGGTGGAATCTTTAAATTTTCCAACGGATTCCGAGGCCACCGGTCAAGCATACAGTAACTTCAAAACACCACAAGCTATTGTAAGGACCTATCTAGTACAGTGATCATATGTATCATCCACCATGAATCCATTTTCCTAATGCCCAATTTTACAATCTCACCAACTCATTCCCTCTAGTTCTAGTTTCTGATAATATTTTTCTATGAGTACCATCTCAATGGAACCATACCAAACTTGGATATAGATTATGAAATAATATAGAGGATGAAGAAACAAATTATAACCGTCTCATGATAGTTTATATGAGAGGAGGTTTCCCTTATTTCTACATTCACATAATTTTTGAGATTATCATAGATAACAGCAACAAATACCTTCCCAATCATAGGTAGTAGGATGAGGCAAATCACTACATCAACCCAAACAGATAGAAGGTTCATAAGATGGATTTTATCAATTATATTCATCATAATGGACATAAGAACACCTTTTCATATGGAGCTACCTAGGATTTTATTCCTACCCTAACCCCCCCCCCCCCAAAGGGAGAATCAAAGATGAGATCACTACATGTATATCAAAATATTGAAACTCCACCACAAGTCCATATCCCTCTTAACGTAAACATATTTGATCCCCATCGGTTTATCCTCACAGAGGATCAGAATCGAACCTAGATCATCACTAGAGAAGATCCTCTAGTATCATAAAATAAATTCTTTATGATTTTGGAATCATAAAAAGTACCCTAGTCTGTATTTTTGGGTGATTTATTATCTTTTTAACCAAATTATAATCATTAATATGGGAACCGAACCACTAAATGGTAGAGTGGGAACCATCTCAACAAACAACACATCTGGAATTGATCCATCAAAAGAGATACTCTATTAAAGAGTAGTATAAGCCCACCCAAGTCCCCATAAATATGATATAAATTGAATCTGAGGACTTCTCATTATAACTAGATGAGAAAACTCTTAATGAGAATAATTTTACTTTTCCATCATCATACGATTCACTATAGGTTGTACAGCCTTTTTTCCCATAACACTAAAATAGAAGGCTCAATATTATCATTCATGAATCCATAACAAACACTAACATCTTTGTTAACTACTCAAAGAGTTGTATTGATGGGGCATATGACTGATGGAAGAAGAAGACTTAGACTTTAGGGTCCATGATTGGACACCCATCATATTCCACACACCATAATATTTTCAAAGTATAGTGTGTCATTGTAGCTTCTTCTAGTCAGCCCCTTATGTATGGAACATAAATTTATTTGGAAGATAAGATCACCCAAATTCGATGTGATAATGATGATCAATGGGAAATATTTGTTGGAATTATCCTCAAACCCTTTCCTCAAAATAACATATCGTCAAAATAAAATATAGGTCATCATTTAAGTAATGTTCCCTAGCCTATAGGGATCTAGGAATATTTAAATTCTTTAACCCCTCATTGAGTAAAATCCAAACATTTATCCCCATCACCCCAGTCCATATGGATTAGGGAATTTTCATACTAGAAAGACCCCCTACCTGCATAGATGATGGAATTTCAATACTTTTATCAACCTCATCAAGGGTACTCTAAAAAGTATCTGACCTCATCTATTTCCATAAATCCTTGAGGATAGTTGTGTCCCAAAAATCATTGGAAGCATTTACTTCATATAAGGTCCCCATTGATTCAACACAATCTCAAAAACTGATAAAGACTATTGCTCCAAATCCTGAGATCCAAAATAAACAATATTCACAATAAAATAGATGTATATAAAACAAACAAGGGAAGCATTGTGCTATAACATATATTGATGAAACTTATCTAATGAACAATTTATTTCATCAAAAACATGTCCCTAGGTATGTTGTGTTTTTTACCCGACCAAGGGACACTAAATTAGTTCCTTGAGCCATTTCACCGCATGAACATATGTGTTCCTCAACATTTGAATGCGGTTACAAAATAGAAGAGGGGTCTACGATGATACTTTGATGAGGACAAAAAACAATATAAATGTGCACAAATATAAGTAAATAACAAAATAAATCATAGATCTGAGTAAGGTAGAATAAAAAATACACTGAAATGAGATCAATCTATGATAGTAGGAAATACATTAAATCCATAAATAGAAATTTCATGCACCCATCCACCTACCCATTGGGCTAGTTACATGACATAAAAATATTATAAACTAAAAAAGGATTCAGAAAATCATTGAGCATTACCCAGCTTTGGCTTCCCAAATTATTTTCCACTCTCATGCCCCATCGTTGAATAACATATACTCTTAACCCTTACACACATTTCACATCACATCACATCACATCACAACATTCCCAAACAAATCTTGGCCACTCATCAAATCACATCACATACTTCCTATATTAACCTATGCCAACACATTAAATAAAAACCAGAAAAGAGTAGTAGGGTATTATGAATATGAATGAAATCTACCACGTAACATCCTCTTACCATGAATGACCCCAAAACATATCACATCCAAACACATAAAATCTAAACCACATAAAAATGTTCCAACACATTACATCCCCCCACATACACCTATGAAACACTTCATGTCAAACGACATCTTATCCACAGACACCTGGGACAACACATCTCATCTTGTCACATCTCACCCAAAAACACATGGTCCAACACATCACTTTACAATCATAGAAACCTAGACCATCACATCAATTCTGGAAGAAATGCAATGTATATGGGGTAACCAATATTTATATCACTAAAATCATGGGCATTGTAAAAAACACCCAACACATAGAAGATGTAAGCATTGTTGTGGTTATGAAACTCCTGTAGGACAATATAAATATAAAATAAACATACATGATATATATATAGAAAAAATAACCATACTATGGTTTCACATAAATGAAACTAGTGCACACCACATTACCACCACATAAGACAAATCATTTATATCAACTACTTACAGTCAAATTTGATACACCATAAAACAACCAAATAATCTACACAACTTTTCCCACATTCATTTACCTATTCAAAACTTTTTTTGTTAGAAATTTCATTTCACATTACAATACTATTCATTCATTCAATTTATTTTAAGAAATTAATAACATATCTATTTACATTCCAACTTATTTATATATTCACCTATTTTTGTTTGTTTATCATCACAATTAAACCCATGAATAATTTGTAAAATATTGTTACCATGTCATTCCAAAATAGACCCAACTCATACATCCACCACCACAACTCCACACATCCACCATCACTATTTCATCACATCTCCCAATCTGTAATACCATAAAAATAAAAAATCCCATCCATCACAAAACCACAAGCACCATGAAATGCAAGCTCTATGATGCAAAGATTGTTCCAAAACCACTACCTCACAACCATTGCACCCCAAACACTATACCACAACCACTTTGCCAAAACCATTAATCCACTATCGCAGAACCACAACCAATGCATCATAACCACTATATGAAAACCACTACACCACATCCACTACACCACATCCACTTCCACACAACCACTACGCCTCAACCATTGTTCCATAACCACATTTCACTATATCTCAAAACATCCCACATCACAACTATTATAAAGAATCACCACATCACATCCTTATATACTACACAATCCATCTGACCACTAACATCACTTCACAATACCGCAAACATTCATGAAAAAAATAGTCACAAAATCACAACAACACCACAACCCTGTTTCAATACTTATGTAGTGGAATTATCGATTTTCTTATATTTGTATAATGGGTATTATCACTCAAATTAGATGCCTAGGGGTAAAAAATTATTATGCAAACATACATTCTTAAACCTGTTATTAAAGGATTGATAAAAAATAGAAATGGTCTTTACTAAATAAAAACAACAGTACAAACATGTCCCCCAATACCAATGATTTTCAGAATTGAGAACAAGGATGCATAATAACACCAACAACTTATATAAAATCAGTAAAGCATGTGATAACCTAAAATACCCATCAATTGAAGAAGTTATTATTAATTATATCATCATAATGACCCTTTCTATTCTTCAAAAGCTAATAAAAATAATTATGATCTGAAAAATAACAAGTTGACTAGAATGAACAAGGAACCACCTATCTCAAAGACTCTTTTCAATCTCACTAAGAACTATAGGATGAAGAAGAAATGTATAATAAACCACTTCCTTATAAAGAACTCATGAATCATCATACTCCATACCAAAAAGGTTACAAGAAAATTTCATCACATGCACACAACTAACCAAAACCACACCACCAAAGTGTATCTCTAAAAGATAATGGAAGGAAACCCATGAAAAAGAGTGGAGAACTCACCATGGATCTCTAACAGGCATCCACCATAACTATAGGATCAATGAATGAGATAAGGGTGCTAAAAGATATCAAAGGGGTTCCTAGGATTTATCTACAGTGAGAGAGTGAGATAGAGGAAGAGACTGAATAAAATAGAAATGAATGAAATCATTACAACATAATTAGTATCTTGGCACACTCACTTCATGCAACACCTTCACGATGCGAATTATGATTTTTCCATTTCCATAGAAATGTACATCCAATTGGAAAATTATTAATCACACATCATAAATTAAAATTTAAAATTGTGAATCCATTTCATGGAATCCACCCTTTCTCACATAAAATCCTTAAAGTCACTGGCTCTACAAGTAGTGAATCAATAATTCATGATCTAAATCCAGTTCATGTCATGAACATCCCCCGGCATTACTCCAAGAGCTCCATCTCCACTGAGCCACCAACACCTCTTATAAACGTCTCAAACACCCAAAAATAGCAACATAATGGACTTAGATGAAATATAATGTTACATTAGATACCTCTCAAATGATTCTCACCCTCGATAATAAAAAAACATCCTAATAAGAAAGGAGTTAGAACAAACACCACATGACATACATCCCAATGATATCATTACTCCTTAATGATGCTAGAATATAAACACACCAACCAGAACTCCCAAGAAACACATTGCTTTTATACATCACCACTGCTCACTGATAATGAATCCTCATCATACTGTACCATAAAAAACCACTGAATTTCCACATAACCATAGAAACCTAAATATAGAACAAACCAACCAATACCACATATACACATAACACTACAAAGGGAACATAAATTAGTTAATTCCATCTTATATGTTAAGATACCATGTGCTTTATGCATCATTGGATTTCCATCATGGTTTCAATCACATTTTAGTATTATGTGATTAGGTTAGGATTTAGTTCACACCCTATTCATATATTAAGGTTTTTATAAAACATGTAACAAAATGTGAAAAATTAAATCTCATTAAAATGAAAGATTGAAACAACACATCACTAAAAATGTAGATATTGGGAAAAAAACTGATATGGGTATAGGGAACACATCTTCATATATCACTCCCATGTATTATCCTCCAGACCACTATACCGTTAAAAAATAAAACCAAGGGAATGGTCCACCCACTCCACACCTCCTACTGAAGATCTTGGATCTCTATCTGATTCTCCATGAACATTGTGCCATCCTTGGTATCCAATTCTACCTAGTTAACAAAATGGTAGTAATCATTAAGATACTGATGACACGAATACGTGAGGAATATTATATGGACCATCTCCCACATCGGAGGCAATTCCAACTAAATGACACACTTAAAACTCACACAAACACCTCAATGGTCCCAACAAACCAAGGAACCTTATCCCTACTTCTAATCCTCTAATGATCATCAATCTAGAGGTAGAATATAACATCAAGGTGAAATTGGGTGCCAAAAGAATTTTTAATAACATTTATACAAATTATGTAAAATGAGGATCCCGATCAAAGATTATTTTTCTTATAACACCATGTATACTAACCATATAACCTATATATAACCTCAAACAATCTTCCAATACACTTGACTCATGAATCTCCATGAAGTATTAATTTTTTTCAGCTGGACCCCAATCACTCAAACAACATCACATTATCTCTTATCGTGGGACTTCCCTATAAAATAATAAATTGTGATATCCTTCCATTTTCACTTAGGGGAATCCAAGGACTGAAAAAATCCTCATGGAACAAGGTTCTCTATTTTCACTTTTAGAAAACTAGATATTTCTAACAAAATCTTCCGTAGACCATTTCATCCAAAGACTCGAAAGTTATCTCCTTATGAAATGATACATATTTTCACACCAGGATATATAGATGAAGGAGATATATGAAACTCAAGAAAAACTCCCTCATGAACTTGTTATGGTACTAGAAACCTCCCCTAAAAAAACTTGGTTCCGAACATCCTATGAATATCCCATAGAAACATCTCAATAGACAACACAATCACAATTCACATCTCACTATAAGTCTCCCCATTGATATTCCTCCACTTACAACATTAAAAAAAACTCCAATATCATTTAATGAACATAACCACATCCACTACTCTACCAAATATTATGATCCATCACTAAAATGACATTCATTACTTTCCAAGCATCTATAGATTATCAATCCACATTCTATTAAAACAACTTAATAAACACATTATCAAATACATTACCCTTACCCATGGTATAAGAGTTCCTAGAATCCTAATCTAGATGAAATACCATCCACATCTACAAATGAAAATTCCTATTGTTCTGAGAAAATTTATACCGCATGATATTTCGATCCATCAATAACAAAAAGTGCTCCACTATATGGTAGTGGAACCAATAATTTAGCACAAACACAGCTTCATCCAACTCTAGATTATGGGTGTGATAGTTATTCTTGTGGGGAAATAACTAACTAGATCCATAGAGATCACATATCACTACTACATAACAAAAAACCAAAATACAATATAAGATGAATCATAGAAAACCTCAAATAACACATCATCCATTGTCAACTAATGCACTGGAGTACAAACCAACTTCCTGGTTAGGTAACCAAATACATCCGGACAATAATATATCCCCAGGAATTCATGGTCCTTCTAGGTAAACATTATTAGAGGGGATGAAACTCATGATAAATCATTATGAAAACTCCAATTAAATATTGTGAGACCAAAAAAAATTGATCTTACCTAATGAATTTGGGTATTTTCCCATAAACAAAAACTTCATTAATCAACGAATCACTACCCCACCATGTTGAGACAACACATGTCCCGGTAAATGCACCTCTCAAATCTGAACATTAGGCTTTGAATATGACACATAAATGTGGTGGTGTTAATGGACCAACAAAAAAAGAATGATATGATCCTAAGGATCACCCACTAGCACTATGTAGACTTAGATGTCATTGATGAATACAACAAAAAACCAGTTTAGGAACTCACATAACATAGTGTTCATGATCCATATGGACAGTGCTGGTGCATTCTCAACACTAAATTACATGACTAAAAACATGACATTACCACACCAAAATCCTAAGGAATTATTCTAAAAATCATCATCCTTCACACTCAATTGGTAATATCTAGAACACATATCAACAATAGAGAACCAACATCCCTCTCTCAACTAGGGGAATATATCATCTATTTTCTAAGGATGGTAATATTTCTTGACTATTACAATATTCAACCACCATTATTCAATACTCAACCATTAACTATCATATACATTATTGGATTACAATAATATACCACCCCACAACACACAGTGTTATATGAAACCCCTCTTCATTAGATAATCCACATGATACATTAACTCTCACAATATAGTAAGCACCATTCGATAGGGATACATCAAGATCGAAGATGCTCCATACTATCACTCTATCTGAGATATGATATCACGTTAAGGTGGTAGTGGTATAACCTGTTATGGGATATAATCTAGAAGCTACTCCATTTCTTTGGGGGCAACCCGATCTATGTTTATACTAACATATCCTCTAACTACATCGAAATAGGTTCCAGTTTCTTTCCAACCAATTGATTACCTCACTCACAAGCAAACTCCACTCATTGGACCTCCACTATGGGGACCAAAAAATATTAAATGAAATCAGTATATGATTAAATAAAATTAATAAATACAATTTATAATAAGCTTAATATCATATGTATGTATCAACAGAAATAAGAATACCCATATAAATAGGCACTACCCCACCCCCATTCTACATCCCCAACACACATGAAAATTGAAGACTAACCTCAATCCATCATTGATTACACTAAGGTAATTTGAAGAATATCCACACCTATTCCCAATATATTGAAACAATAATGTGAAAAAAGTATTATGTGGTTCTGTAATCAAACAATGCTAACACAAGGGTAGATAATAAACTGATTTCACCTCAAAAAACTCAAGGATCTACTAGCACTGCTACCTATACCATGTGCATCAGACCATTCCCATACCCTCTATGCCTCATTTACCGTCCTAAACGTCTATTATATAGAATAGGAACCTATATATGGGGGTCATAATGATCATTAAATTTACCAAATCGACCTATTATCAGCTTATAATGAGTAACATGCTGTCCTTGCTACTGAAACTACCTTCATAGAAACTATTGCAACTAAAAAGGGGCATGACCGCCCATCTAAAACTAGCCTCCTTGAGTGGTCATAAAATTATCATGGAGGATCCCATATATCCAAATGATATGGAATGAAAAGGATAAACCCTTATAATGTGCTAAGAAACCCCCACTCTCAGAAAATCAAGAAACAAATTGCCACGATTGATTCCCATTAACCAGAACCCTGACTACCTGAACATATGTGACCCACTATCTAAATAATTTCTTATTAAAACACCTCGCTAGCCACCCATTTGAGGCTCATATCCAATATATAGAGTCTAATAGCTAGCCTTATACTTTTTAATGACCCTCTAGATACGTCAGAAGCATAAATGATGTGACTACATAACTAAACACTGGTGAAAATCCTCCTTTATCAATAATTCTCTATATTCCACACTTGGGAAAATTTTGGTGAAAAGTTTATGAGGTCCTTAAACCAAATCCCAACCCCTTGCACACTTAGACTCCCCTGATGAAGGGAGATAGTCTACTCTATTCGGTATTTGGTCATCTTTCATGATTTAATTTCTTCCTAGAAAGGCCTATGAAAGACTGGTCGTAACACATCAACCTCATTGTAGTAACCAAAAAACATAATCCACCAATAACATGCAACTCTAGGGATCTCACTAAATTAAAATGGAAGCAAAAAACTCATATCATGCATATAATGTATTGAATGATATCTTGAGATCATCCATCCAATGATCTGTCTCCAGATTCAAGACACTCCACTCATACTTTCCCAAACTCTACTACTGAATGGATCCCAAATATCATAGTTATCCCGTATCCTCCTATATCAGGTCAAAACTCTCACAATAAAATGGATCAACATAATGAACCTAAATTTATTGAGTGAATCCCATTTTTTAAACATGATTCATTAAATAAAACAAATTAGAGCATCCTAAGCCTAGTAGAATTGAATTTTATTAAATTTTATTTACTTAATTCATTTGATTTTCCCAAAACACCAAATTCTATCAAAAATAAAGTCATCATGATGAATTTATCTCTTCTAGTTCTCGATACTAAAAACAATTCCACCACACATGTTTATTATATAAGCCTGAATTTTATTGACTATGTCACATGGGTCCCTAAAATATTGTATCCTAGCCTACATCCCTAGCTTTTGTCACACACCATGTTCAACTGACACTACTTCCATTAAATCCCATGAAAAATCATTGTGATTAACTCAAAACTCCATAATATCTCTCAAAGGTCATCCTTTGATAACACTCTATCAATACCCCACCCACTAATGATAAACAAATTAGGAGAGGATATAATCCCCCCCCCCCTGAGTCTCCCCACAATCAGGATCTAGGATGGTGAATAACATTGAGGGTATAACCAATAACACAATATTGGATGTACAATCCCTATAAATGAAATATGATTGGTATATAAGATAAAAAAATACCAATATCACTATAGCTTATAATATAAAACAATCAAAACCCCATCACACAATACATTAATAAAGTAAATATGATACATATAAAAGTCTCAAAAGTTTATAGTAAAATATAGGTTTATGAAATCGACTCAATAATAACTCCCACCTAAATAGTAATGCCCATATAGGTTCCCAAAGTCATATCAGAATCTTGAAAATTAATTTATATATGTAGGGTGATCATAACAGGTATAGTCATCAGAGTTATGATTGAGGCCGTAAGAGAACATGTGAAAGGGGCATAGTATTACACCAATAAAGAAATAGTAGAACTAACAATCTCTTATACCTGACATCTAACCATCCCCACCTCACCTTGTCCCAATCTCCAAATCATATAGGAAATATAATAATTTTACATGAAGTCCATAACAACTCAAGGTATGTCATTTTCTCTTCCCCACTAATTTTCTACGATCATTCCCATACGTCAAACATTCTATTCTCCCATTCCATTTTAAAAAATCAAATCAATTGCATCAAATCATATCCCATATATAGACACCTAGGCCACATATCATAGCACATCGCATCCCACCCATATACACATGAACCAACACATAATATCACAACCATAACAAGAGATGTAGAGTATGCTGAGTGTTATTGAAATAAACCTCATTCCATCCTCCTACCATACATAACCCCCACGGCATATCACATCACAAAAAAATCATGTATCACCTGTATACACCTGATCCAACACATCACATCACAATAAATCTCTCTTCCAGATACCTAGGCCAACACATCACATCTTGTCACATTCAGCCCAGATATATTTGAAAAGACATCAATTCTCTTCATAGGCTAATTGCAGACACCTAGGCCAACACATCGCTTATTGGACATAGACAACTGAGCCATCACAACATTGCTAAAGGAATAGTTGGGTAGATTTGGTATCCATATATCAATATCACTACCATTTGAGATGTTGGGGAATGATCGAGCAACTCTACATCATTGAGTGTTTTGCAAGTTATCCAACTGTGATGGGTTATTTATAAATATAATGTAATCATGCATGATAAATAGATTTCCACAATAACTCACCTATGGGTTCACATTAAAAATAGTATAGGACCCTACATCACTAATATATTAAACAAATTAACCATATCAACCTCTACCACCCCTATATACAAAACCATTCAACCACCACACATCCCACAAAACATTTCCCACTTCCAATTACCCATTCACCACATTTATGAGTACTAACAGAAAATTTAATTTTTATTGAGTTTTTAAGGAGAAAAAATATAGCCACAAACCCCCTCAAGGTGGGAAAAATGGTTTAAACCAAGGGAATCCCCTTGAACTATTCACTTGAACACAATAAAAAGAGTGTCGAAACAATCATAAATTATTATTTTCTCCTCCTTTCTACCCATGTGTTCCAACAAGTATGCCGCATAATTAGCCTCCTGTAAAATATGATTGATCATCTATACTTTATTGGTTTCCACCATGCATCTGCGAATAAGATAGGTTAAATCCCCTGACACTGCATGAGTAATCCAATTTATTCATATTAAAAAAAATTTATGTTATTCGATTTAGTTTTATCCATTTATCATATATCAGTTTATAGTATTCCATGTTTATTTACTGGCCTATTTTGTTTCATTTAACATCATAGTTCACCCTATGGATAACAGAGAAACAATCTTATCCAAACCATGATACAAATAGAAAGAATGACAAAACTACCTATACAAAACCACAAATTCATCATCATTGTCATTTGATATCTCCCAATCTATCCCATAACATAAACCAGAAATATCATCCATCTCACAACAAAAAACACCACACGCCACAACAAATATGCCACAAACAGTATTATACCTCCACTGGAAAAAAATCAATGCACCACAACCACTACATCACCATCACTATGGCATAACCACTACTCTACAATGATGCCCCACATACACTACACCACAAACACTAAGACATAAATACTATTCCATAACCATTACTCCATAAATACTATACAATAACAACTACACCACAACTTCATTGCACCACCGTTAAAAACTACCCATATCACATCAGTACAAACTAACCACCATGCCAATGCCCTATATACCCCACAAACTAGCTAATAACCAACATCACAATAGAACCACCGAAACAAAATAAAGAAAACACAACTAGTACAAAATTAAAACAACAAAATGACCCAGGATATATTATTATTCATGGGTATTATCACATATCTTCTTTAATTAGAATGTTTATTATCACAAAAACCAGATTTCTAGTGGAAACCAACTATTATAAAAAAATAAATTCATAACAATTTTATTCTGGTTGTTATCAAAAAACCAAATTTAAATGGTCACTATAACATAACAACTATAGTAAAAAATGATACACCCAAGAGCTGTTATTTTGAGAATTGGAAATAGGGATAAATAATAACATAAACATCATATATCAAACCAGTAAGTAATGTGATAACACCACATAACAATAAATTTTAAAAATTAAAATTAATTATCTAATTATTCCAACCCTTATTATTACCCCAACTGTATGAAAAATCATGAATATCACAAATGCAGAAAAAAAGGTGAGAATGGGGATCCACCTACCATATAGTAGCTCTCTAATACCACTGCGTATCACATGAAGAAAAATAATCTAACAAGAAACACCCACCAAACAACGAAATTGTATATCAACATATACTGTACTAAATGGGTTGTAAAAAACACAACCCATACCCACCCAAACCAATACCACACCACTAAAGTTGTTCTCAAAAAATAAATAATGCAAGCGACCCCATGAGAAAGAGAGGATGCCTCACCAAAGATAAACAATGGTCATACACTGGAACACAAGGATCAATGAACGGGACAAGGGGACTAAAATATCACCTTAGGGTACCTAGGGTTTATGCAAAATGAGATCGATAAAGATAGAGAGAGAAAGGGAAATTGAAAAAATGGAAGAAAAAAAGGCCAAATGTGCTATAAAATAACCTCAAAGCTGAAACATTCATTTTTTGTAACGTATTAATTATTTGAACTCCCATTTTTCAAAATTTCGGAATAATTCATTTCAGAATTTTCTGCTATTAATTACACATAATGGATTCAATGTTCACAACATAAATCTATTTCCCAAAATCCCTCCATTCTCACATAAAAGCTATGAAAATGAAAGACAATACAAGTTATGAATCCCTAATTTATGACGTAAATATTGTTCATGTCATGAACCACCACCCAGAGTACTCTTATAGCTCCATATCTACTTAGACCTCTAGACCACATGTAAACAACTCCAACACCAAAAACCTATAATGAAATGGATCAGAAAATAAGTGACCATTACACCATGAATGGGAAATTTCAAGTCCAATGTCATAGTCCATTCCATAGTTATTTAATTCCATTATTCTCTGTTTTTTAAGCTAAAACTATTTAGTTTTTTAAAATAAATGATGATCCATGTTTTATTAATCAATACTCATTACACTTTATCCATTCATTAATTCCATGGTTCTAGCGGGACTTCAAAACCAAAAACATGTCTCAACAAGGCCAAACACCTTCAAATAACACAAAATATTAAATTAAAACATCCTCGTCAAAATATTAAAAACTACCCTTCATAACATGTGCATTTTTCAAAAAAAAATCAAGTTTAAAAACATCATTTACATTTAATCAATAATAAGATCCATCATATAATATTCACAAAAAAGGGAAACACACAGTCAATTCAAATAACATTTTGAAATCCATTTATTAAAAAAAATTATTCTCAATCACCACCATGTAGCACATAAATTTTCAATTAATTTTCCAACATGTTATAAAAACATTTATTTTCATTTTCCACCAATTATCACATAACCAATAATTCAAAAAATCCAATGAGATAACATGATTATGCTCTTAAAAACATATTTAACCCTATACACTTTAATGATACCATTTTTTTTAATGAAACACCCCATGGGTTGCCAAGGGTTCAATCATAAAATCATAGATAGATTCAATGAGACTTGTAGGAGGTTCTAGGTATCAATCCCAATCAATTAGTTGGATTATTTAAGCCATGGTAGAAAACTAAGAACACATGGGCTTTAAGTCACAACCTAAATACATAGGATTTTTTTATAAAAATGATATGGTTAATGTTCATAAACCACATAACTCATTCCAAAATCTTTTTCGAACTTTTTCAGGGAATTAATATCATTCCAAGTCACATCCCAAAATATTACAAACCCCTAATCATCCCACTGAGATCATATAAAATACCAAATCCTTAACATCATGCATAGATTCAAAAACTAAATAATTATAATGACTAATTTTTTTCAATTAATACCTAGATGAAAAATAATATCCAAAACATACCAGGGATAAACTGTTGCACAAAATAATAAAAATACTACCATGGGAGGTCTATAATTGACTCAAAACACTAATTGTGGTAAAATAAATAAAATTAATACAATTTCACTATTAATCAAAACCCAATTTTTTGTAAAACGTATGCAAATTCACCACAACTACATAACATGAAAAAACACCATAATAAAATGTGAAAAATCAATCATGGGTTATCCTATACTCAAGTAAACCAAATTCCCAATCTAAAATGAAACATTCCACCATGATCATGTGTAATATTTTACCAAATGTAATCATGGAAACTCTAAAACTAGAGGGGAGTAATAAGAAGGATAATAAAGGCTACTATGTGAGGATAACTTGACTCAATTTCTATGAAATTTCCATGAATGTACAATAAAAAAATGTAGAAGGGGAATAATGGGATTAGTGAGCCCCGTGATCTTGTTCCTCTAATATAGGAAAACGGGGTGGAATGTATTATAATTTTAAGGGTTAATTTTTTTAATTTAACACATTAAATGAAATTATGGGTAATCACACAGTTTTTCAGCACAGTTTTCCAAACCGTGTTCCAACTATAGGTCCAAACTATCCCACTCTCATATCCTAAAAGGTTAGGATTAATGGTCTAGTAAATAATGAACTAAAAATCTACATAGTATTACATACCCTCTATGTAAGATCAAGTGGGTTTTCTATAATATTTCACAACCCATGCACCATGCCTCATATCCTTCTCAACCTCAAATGGGTTCTTCATTGTCTCACACTGTTTACCCAAACCATGATAAAATCATTTAAATAAACCATGATCAGTTTCAAATTTATTTATAATATACTAATCATCAACGTATCATACATTATATACTAAAATATGAAAACCAAATTGTGCACCTAATTAAAACATGTTGAAACTAACTGAAACTATACCATAAGCCTCCAATTCTCATCTAAACATGGAAGATTCTTCCTAAGTATCAATTCCCATCTCAAAACATTATATTTAGGAATTTAAAAACATTTATTCTTATTCGGAGTCTTGATACCGAATTTTACTCATATTTTAAAAAAATATTCAAAAACCCTTTGAAAATTTTGACCTGTCTAAATGTGAGATCTTACAACCTCCCCAACAAAACACTTCATGTCCTCAAGAACCCTCAATGGCCATACATATACACCCCATGAGATATATAGGTCACCATATTTTATCCCACAACCACATCTTGGTTTGGATAGCCTAAATCCTTACTAAGGATCAATTTCTATCTCAAGGACCTCAACCGACTAAAACTCAAAGCTAATTCCAATTCCAAAAAATAAAGCAAAACAACAGTTCTTACCTGATCCCATCCAATAGAAACATTGGTTAGAACATCACCTAACAAGATATAATACATTGATACTCCACAACATAAGAATTATCCTAAAACCATAAAAATATTATATTTAACCCCATTTACATTAGAAAATATCAAAAGAAAATGAATTGAAACTCCCACCAATAGTTTTATATAGTTCTCAACATATTAGGCCATGAAACCCACAAGAAATAAAATCATCATTGACACCCATCCAATAAATTAAAAACCAACTAGAGTGTATCCAACCATACAATATATACACAAAAAATGAAAAACTGTAATTCACTTATAAGACCATTCCAATTTCAAAAATTCTCAATTTATTCCAGAAACAACACATCCGGTGTGATTAGAATCTTCTCAAACTAACAATATAGAATAATATTTATCAAACTATCCTCGCCTAATGTGCCCCAAAAATTCTCTGCCCCAACTTCTCGTACATTGATAACTCACATTATTATGATGAATTCACTTCTATAGGCATTCCACAACTATCTTAACTCACCCACTAGAGTCCATACTGAACATCTATTGTGGTTCGACAAGTAGATTCCCTAAATTCCCAAAACAATCTATGTTCCCTAGAATACTAATGGAGCACCTATCATAAAATCACCATGTAATATTTTTCATAACCACATTGATCCCAAATCCAATTCTCATCCCAATAATCCACATCATTTGATTTCATGCTAACATTCTATATGGAATTTAACTATGCACCTCAACACTTTTTCACTAGCATCATAATGCCACCATGATTGATCCCTAGATTGTTCCACATGACTCTAACCATTCTAGAAAAATATATTCACCACATAAATCACGAGGTCACTCTCCACTATTGGATTTGTGTCATCACCTTGTCACCTAACAAACCTAAACAAACTCTTCCCATTATCACGCCACTACTAACCTGAGAATTAGAAATGGTCATCTTACCCTCACCTAAGAGGCCAAATAAAACATCAACTATCACCCATCATCATCATACTAGAATAAAACCCATTGTAATTTAGGACATCTTGTATAACACACCCTGATTTTATGAGTTTTATCTTCTTATATAAATTAAATTTATTCAATAGCATATTTTCCATGCAACACCGAACATAAACCAACCAAGAAAACTATTATAAACTAACATGACTGTTGGAATAGTAGTATGAATGTCAGAAAATAGTAAATTTTCCATTAGAATAATAAACATTCCTATGAAAGTATAAATACAATATAGGAATTTCATAAATCAAAAATGATATATATATATATATATATACACATATATATCATTGAAAAAGTAAATAAATGTTTCCAAAATGATAAATTTAGTGTCGATTTTTTTTTGTGTAATGTAAATGTTTATTTAAAATATTATAAGTCATATAATTACTTAATATAAATTTTATTTTCAGAAATTTATAAATGATTTATGATATTTATATCTTATAATTATAATATAATTTTATGAGGCCTTAATTAATTTTTCAAAGTGTCATAAAATCAATTAGAATTTAAAAATTAGAATTTTATGATGAAATGATGATTATAATTATAAATTAAATTTATTATATATTAAAAAATATTTTCATAAAATGTAGTCCATTTTTTGAAATCTACATGTAGACAAATTATTTGGGTGAATTTTTTGGATTTTTCTGAAATAGTTGAATTATTGGGGAATAGCGAAATATAGAAATTTTATGTATTTAGTATTTTAATCCAAATACATGAATTTTTGAGTCATGTATGATGTAATAAACTATTAGTTTGAAAAAACATTCACTTTTTACAGTACATAATAATAATAATAAACACTATTGATAGTCTTGATCCAAAAAAAGATACAAATGATTAAAATAATGAAAAACACCCTTCTCCTCCCACTATAAATACTATCCCACACCACAAATTCTCCTCACACCTAAAAAGTGTTAAATATTATCTAAATTATATCAAAATTCATTACCAATCCTCCTACCCACGTCCATGAAAGACATATCTTACCAAAAGATAAATGCCCAGTGTCTTAATGAGGTTCCCAATGAGATGATATTCGAGTGGTAAAATCCTCCATCTTTCTAATTTTATTTTATTTCTTTTATTATCCTCTCCACACACCCCCAATCCAATGTTGAATTGGAAATCCATTATCATATACATACTAAAACATTCTCTTGTTAATTTAGTATCCATCATCAAATCTCTTCTCTTATAATCTTATTTATAAAAATTGTAACATTGTCTATGAGTTATCGATTAATTGCCTTCACAGATGATGAATTTTCATTTTACATTACTGCATTCAAGGATGGTCATAAAATAATGATTAATCTTATAAAATATTCTAATATGTGTATTAATAATTATTTAATGTTATATAATTAGTCTATAAATATATAATTTAATAACATGATACTAGTTCATGATGGTCGTGAAAACCAACAAAATTAACAAATAAATTTTCATTACCATTTTTCGGATCAATAATCACCATGTCGAAAAAAATTAAATATAATATGATTTAATCTTTTCTATGTTCATAATATGGTCTAATTTCACTTATAAGGATGTTATTACCATTTCACAAGGACTCCCATATTTATACTCAAGGGAACTAACCATAAAACCATTAAACGAACACTCCCAGAACAACAACATTAAACATTATAACTCATAAAAATGGACATATATCAAATAAATTCAATTAAATTAATGAGATATATTTTTAAGAAGATCAAAATTAAGTAATTATTGAATCTTATTTGATTATCCAAGACATTATGTACATTTGTTGAATTTTGAATAACATAAGGTAAGAGTCTTCATCTAAATTTATATTTCATTGAGACTTACATGGTATTTTGAACCAAATAATTTTAATGTGGTGTATATAATATCTCTTTGAAATCATTTATCATTCAAAATTATTTTTTTCTTAAATATCCATGTTTCTTGTATCATATATATTATTATTTTCTAATATGTATACTTTTTTTACATACGATGTTTATTTGAATGGTATTTAAACATTGAAAAATATTAATAATTACATATCCTCTACTCAATACAAATACATCATGCATCGATAGATCTTATGAGAAAAAAATTATAGCGACAAAACCTTCATGTTTTTTTCCAAGAAGAATCACATAGGTTTCTACCCACGTACATAATCCATCTCTTCAAAGGTATTAATGGTATTGGTTCATATTTATAATACATGACATCCAATAATTAATCATTTACTTCATTGGGTGTTTATTTTTTTTATCCATGATATTTTCACTATTACAAAATCGATGGATGAATTTTTATTCTCAGTTTATTTATTTAAATTCATGATTTTTTTCACCTATTTACCTTTCCATTTTATTTATTAATTATTGATTATGCATCACTTATAAATGATTCATGTTTCTGCTGTATGTATCCCTTACTAAGAATTTGATCATACCCATTTATTTTTTTCCATCCCCTGGTTATGAAGATGAAATATATGAATAAGTTTCAAAGAAGTGTCTTATTTTAAATTGTTATATTCTACGTTTAATTACCAATGTAATAAGGGAACCATTCATGTATATAGTTCTCATATAATACTAAACTGATTAATCATTGTTGATGTGATATCTTGTATCTATTCCATTGTAATAAAATAACCACAAACTCTTATCTAATGTGTTTAGAGTCTTTATTGTTAGTATAACACCATGTTTAGTAGAAACCATAGAAAAATTATGTTAAATAAACCCGAGTATCCTAATAATTCATATATTTAAATTTTGGAACATTAATCATGATGGTTCGGGTCCAAATTAGTGTGTAAAAATATTTGGGGATGGCACCTAATAAACGAAAGGGATTCAATACCCATAGAAAATGTAGGGATTTCCCTACTGGTAAAGTCAACATAGTTTCTGTTGGAGTAGATTAGATCATGACTATATTAGTACAACATACTTAGATTATTTATAATAACCATATTACACATATATTTGATCATTTCATGTTAAAGAATCTCCCATATTTTAGTGGACTACTAATCTAGTGGTATCTGAGTAATGGATAAAGTCCCTTGAAAATATTTATTTCTCATTGGGATATAATAAAAATGAAAATGTAATGATGGTATTATATTACTTCAATGTAGATGTTGATAAATAGTGGTCGTTGATCCAGAACACTAAGGAGGAAAATAAAATAGAAGACACAGAACAGATGAATTTTAACGCAACATTATTTGAAAAATATTTCCCTTGAAGATAAAATTAACTAAACTATAGAAAAAGGATATAGAAAGTGTTGTAGATTATGATGCTACCTTCACCAAAATCTCTAGGTGTTCTACAGATTATATACGTGATTTAAAATACAATATTGATCATATCTTAGAAGGTATTAAGACACGTCACCTAAGGGAACTGGCTTCTCAGGAATTTTCATTATACGATAAAGTATCATTAAGTAACATCAAAATATAGGAGGAATTTTCTAGGTCCTATATTCTCAAGGTAAATTAGAATAAGAAGAGTTATTATGATAACCATGAAAAGGTGATGAATATGGGAACAAATAAATTCACATTATGATGAGATTGTTGAATGAATCATCTTGTGAAATTCATAAAAGAGAGAGGAGTTTGGTATAAGTGTGTATAAAAGGATCATCGTGTTAATGAATGTAATGGAAAAAACCAATGATTTTTAATGCATAAACATTTGTTAAATAGGTAATTATTCAAAAAAATTATCCCAAGAACCATGGGAATATAACATAGAAGACGATAAGGGGATATATCAAAGATTATGAGATCCATATAGATAATGTATAAGTACTCAATGATGTGGGTTCATGTACATTAATCAAATATTGAAATTAATCCAGTCTTTATTTTTGTCTGCATAATCAAACTCTTTTATATCTACCTAGTTTTCCAAGAAAATTATGTAGTTCCCATTTGATTTAATAAGGGGGTTTCCCATCAAAACTCTTAAGGGAAATCTCATTTCAACAAATATGTGTTGGGAAACCCCACTATGTAATATAAATTTTATTTATTTATAGAACTTATAATCTTATATATGGTTTCTATAATCATAAATATGGATTTGATTTCAAAATATTATGTAGAAATTTATTTCAAGATTAAGGAAATTACAATTTGTGTCCTAGAAGTATAATTCATTGTCTCTATAGAAAAAATAGAATCATATGAATCTTATCTATATCCGACCACAGTATCTCTATTATGTGAAATTCTTGGGGATGAAGAGAGAAAAACATATAGGTATGAAGAAGGTAATATTCAAATTAAGGTTGTACCCATTGCACTAGAATACATTGATGTATCTCTTAATTAATTACCAAGATATCCCATAGAGTGTGAAGTTGAGTTTGAAATTAATTTCATCCTTGATGTAAGACACATTTCAAAGAATACATATAAAATGACAACGTCAGAATTTGTGGAGGTGATGAAAAAAATATAGGAGTTGATTAATAAGGTATTTATTTCCCGTAGTGTTTCTTCATGGGGCCCTTTTCCTCTTTGTTAATAAAAAAATTTGGCCCATGAGAATGTGCATTGATTGTAGAGAAACCAATGAAATTATGGAAGATAAAAATTGTCCTAATTATCACATTGAGTTTTTATTTGATCATTTTTACAAGGATCAATATTTTTTAATGATATAACTTTCATTTTTATATCACGAATTGTGAGTAATGAAGGATGATATTACATATATATCTTTTTGGAAGTGGTGTGGACATTTAGTTTTTACTCTAATCCCACATGTATTGACTAATGAACCCTCATTTTTCATATATCAAATGAAAATTGGATTAAAGAAATATCAGGAATAATTTTTTTATATAATTCATTGATGATATTTAGGTGTATTATAAAAGCTATAAATACCCTAAGAATAACTTGATGATCTCTGTTAAGACCCTCATATGGAAAGAGTTATCTGGTAAAATTTTAAAGCATGAATTCAGACTTCATGAAGTTCATTTTCTTGGACATATTTCCTCTAAGGATGGAATCTCAGTTGATCCTATAAAGACATAGGAAATAGAAGAATGGGATACACCAATAGAAACACCAAGGTACACTATTTCATTCATTTATAAGGTTACTATCAGTGTTTTGTTCAGAATTGTTTCTAATTGGAAAACCTGTTACCCAAGATCGCACAAAAATGGGTTATGTTCATATGGTCAAAATAATATTCAAAATGTTTTTTAGAAATTAAGATAAGACTATTTAATGCTCAAATTTTTCTATAGAATTAGAAAATGATTAGTTTTTATATATATTGATGTGTTAAATAATGGAATGGGTTGTGTCCTTATGAAATATGATAATGTTATTTCATATGAATAAATGAAGTCAATGATTCATGAAAACAATTATCTAACAAATGATATTATATTTCTAGTTTCAATATTTTATCTAAATATATGGAGACACAATCTCTAAGGTGAAATATATGTGAAATAAATAGATCATAAGAGTTTTAAATACATCATTACATAGCAATAACTCTATATGAGGTAATGGTGATGGATAGAGTTCATCAAAGATTATGATTATTCAATACAATAACAAAAAATAAAAGAAAATAAGGTATATGATTCATTAAGCGTGATATATCATGGAATTATAACCCAGATGAGGATTGAGAATGATCATGTGTTCCATGATTTATCAAGGATGAATATGGGAATTTTTAAGTAAGGGGAAACTTAACTCCTTTTTAAAATTATAGCAAAGCATTCATTTTTTGGAAATGATAAAATGTTATCAATATGGTAATGAGAATTTAGAGAAAAAAATTAAACCATTATGGAAGTAAGATTGGAAGAATTTGTGTATATGAATGGTATTCAAAAATTTGGAAAGTGGTTATGTGTTCTAGAAACGCTTTATCTAAAAAGGGAACAATTATATTATTCACATAGATCAAATTTATAATTACGCCATGGTAGTACCGATATGAATTGAAATATTATGGAACATTTTAATTGAGGTAATATGAAGCTGTATATTACTAATTATTTGTCAATATGTCTAGTTTTTCAACAACTTAAGGCTGAGAGATAGTATCTTAGAGGATTAACAAAACATTTACCAATTACTCTACGTAAATGGGATGAAATTACAACAGAAATTGTCACCAGATTACCATATAACACTGGATAGAATTATATTTTTTGGGATAATGTTGATCACTTTATAAAATACTCACATTTTCATGTTATAAGAGAAGACTTACCTCTTATGATCTTAGAAAGACTCCATATTAATGATGTTTTAGACATAATAGTGAACCACTACAGATTTTGTCTAATCGAGGTCCCCATTTCACATCAAAATTATAGAAGAGTCTTTATAAGGATTTAGATAGTGAGCTTCATTTGTGTACATATTATAACCCTCAAACTGACGGATAGAAGAAAATTAATTTCTGAACAATAGAATACATGTTAAGATCACACTAATTTTTAAACCATGGAGTATGGGATTATTTTTTACCATTGGAAGAGTTTTCATAAAATAATGGTTCCTATTATAGTATTCTAATAGTTCCATATAAATAATTATATGGAAATAGATGTCATACTCCAACATGTTGGGATGAAGTTTTTTAGAGGAAACATATATACCCAAAACATATTAAAGAAAAAATGAAAAAGGTAAATACAATTAAATCTCATATTAATGAAGCTCAGTGTAGGAAAAATAGTTATGCTGAAAACTATAGAAAGGATACGGAATTTCAAGAAGGATATCATGTCCTTCCAAAAGTACCTCTATATAATGGTTTCATAAAGTTTATAAATAAAGGGATAATGAGCCCCAAGTATATCAGACAATTATAAATCATGGAATGTTTTGGAGTTATATCTTAATGAATAAAAATTCCACCTGGTCTATTCAAAGTACTTGGTGCATTACAAATATTATTGTTATATAATTACATTCCATTCCCAACAGGTGTACTCACCTATGAAAAAAATATTACTGGGACCTAATTTGTTTTACTATAAAGATACTATCAATATTATTAACACTAGAGAATATGTATTAATAAATATAATGACTTTTCTTATAAAGGATATTTGGAGAATCCATAAAATAGAAGAAGTAATTTTGGAACCCAAGGATATTATGAGGAAGAACCACCCAAATCAGTTTAGGAGAAAATATTTTTTGAAAAACTATTGGGGGAAACACTTTCAAAAGGGGGAAGAATATAAAACCACATGATTTTATACTATGTATCTTCCTAAATAAATTGAATTTATTCTAAAACTTACTTTACATTAAACACTCTGGTTAATCAAATCAAGATATACTATTAAATATTATTATGACCATATAAATATTAGTATGACAATTAGGAATAATAAACTGGCCATTAGAATAATAATATCACTTAATAAAGTATAAAAAGAAATTATGAATCTCTTGAATAAAAATATGATATATTTATACCATGAAATACATAAATAAATGTTTTAAAGATAATTAATTTAGTGTTTGTTTTTTTGTGGAATGTAAATGTTTATTTTAAATTATATAATTATTTTAAATATTTTAAAAGAAAATTTATTTTCATAAAATAGATTCATAAATAATTTTTCCCTTTATAATTATAATAAAATTTTATGATATCTTGAATAATTTTTCAATGTTTCATAAAATCAGTTATAATTTAAACAAAAATATTTTTCATGTTAATGATGATTTATTAGAAATAAAATTTCTCATATTTATGAAATTAATTTCATAAAATGGATTCCATTTTTGAAATATACATGTTGTAAAATTTTTATGGTGAGTTTTTGTTATTTTTCAAAAATAGTTGAATTTTGGGTGAAAATTGAAATACAATAATTTATGGTATTTATAATTTTAAGAGAAATACAAGATTTTTTGAGTCTTGTATGAGGTATAATATAATTAGTTTTAATTTAAATGCAATATTTATTGTACATAGTAACAATTATCAACACTATTGATTGTCTTGAGCCAAAAATAATAAACAAATGAATAAAATAATCAAAAAACCCCCTCTCCTTCAACTATAAATGCCTCCCCTCATCAACCCTTATCCTTGAACCTTATAAGGCATAAATACTATCTGAATTCTATCCAAAAACCTTGTCAATAATATTCCCTATGATTGAGACCTTCAGGTCTTACAAAAACTCTAAAGCTATGTTTCTTAACAATGTTCCCAAGTTGACGAAATTTGATAGGTAGAATATTCCTTGTTTTTATTTTAATTTATTCTCTTTTATTATACCCTCCTCAACACACCTATCCAAAGTAGAATTATAAATATAGTATCATATATATATGATAATTTTATTTAGTTAATGGAATATGTAGAATTAAATATCTTCTCATATCATTTTAATTCTAAAAATGTAAACATTATCCATGAGGTGTCAATTCACCAACTTTGTGGGTGAAGAGTTTTTATTTTCTATAAAATATTTCAAGGATGGTCATAAAACAATTTTTATGGTTAAAAAAAGATTATAACATGTGTATTGTAACTTCTTTAATATTATAGAACCAGTATATAAACATAATATTAAATAAAATGATACTAGTTATTGATTATTGTAATAACTACCAAAATAGACTAATCATTTCTCATTAACATCATATCTAATGGATCATACTCATGTAAAATAAAATGAATTATATATATAATATCATTGTAAGAATTTTATGTTAATTAATTATAAATATTTTGAAATCTATATAATTTATTCTATTTTTACATGAACTCCCATAATTATACTCAAGGGAACCGACCAAAAAACCTTGAAATGAATTCATGAGGAATAATAAAATTAAACATTATAAGTAATTGGATCCACCATAAATTAAAATAATAAAAATATAATAACTAAAATACATGTTGAAGATTATATTCATTAATTAATTAATTAATCTAATTTTATTATCCGTTTAGTGAAACTGTGGAATTCATTAGGCCATAAGGTAAAGGACTTTGTCTAAATTTACATTCCATCGTTACTTACATGGTAGTGTGCACCAAATGATTTTTCTTTATTTTATCTAATACACAATTAATTATATTTTTCCATTTGACTTTATATTTCTATTATTTATCCATATTTCTTATATCATGGATATGATTATGTTCTAAGCCGTATAACACTTTTACGAGCAGTGTATACGTTGAATTGTTTTAGCTGGGGAAAATATTGATAAATCTGCATCCTCTATTCAGTAAAGATATTTTTATAAGGATTATTGTTCATGAATTAAATATAAATATGAATAATTATTTGGAATTGTAGTGAATGCATAGGGAATTCCATAATATATCCCCTCGATGCATCGATATGTCTCATGAGACAAAAAAGTTGGTGACAAAACCTTGGATTTTGTTTCCATGAAGAATCAGAAAAGTTTCTACCAACAAACATAAACCATCTTGTTAATGGTGTGGATGGTAGTGGTACATGTTACTAATGAATGTATCCAAAAAATAAAGAATTTAATTTTTTAGTATTTAGTTATTACTCTCCATGATATTTTCACTCTAAAAAATATATGGATGCATTTTGATTCTCATTTTATTGATTAAAGGTAATGAGTTTTTAATCTATTTAACACCCCATATTAATTATAAATTATTGACTTTTCATCACTAATTATTTATTAATTTTTCTACTGCATGTCACCCTTGTTGAGAATCTGATCTAACCATTTTCTTTGTTTTCCTTCCCTAGGTCATGAAGATGAAATAATTGAATAAGTGTCAATGAAGATGATTATTTTTTTATGATCTATGTATAATTAAAAACCTAATTCAAAAACCATGTATTGAACTAGTTCTTCAAGAAAATTAAACTGATCGATACTTCATGATGTGACATCTTGTATCTAATACATTTTAATAAAATAACCAATATATTTGGCCTATTGGGGTCATGGTCATTAGATATAGTTCATCATAATGAACTCACTCACCGATGGATGAGAGAGAACATTCCAACATACATCATCTCATACACCAATCCATGAGAGAAACTCCAGGAATACCACTCATCAAAATAGAAAATAAATTTAAGTATCTAGGCATGTATCCATTTACCTATAAGCATACCATGGATAATGTTAGGATATATTTCATTATTATCACTAAATAAGAATATGTTATGATTTTTTTAATGAAATCACTACAACATCGTCCACTTTCTATGTCACCTCTAACTCCAAGAATATATCAATTCCATATGACAATCTGAAGCCTCCATTCCAACAAGAATCACATCATACCCATATCAGTTATCAGACTACTCATGACTTCCAACAAAACCCTACTATCTCACCACACTCCCTCACATCACCCTATCCAAAAGTCAATGACACTATGTGTCATAGTCACCCATGGATCAAAAATCCCATTAACACTCTACCATTATATCCTCTCTTGTAATCCAACCAAAGAATTTCTTTACACCTCATCAAGTCATATTTCATGAATAATCAACTCATAAGATCTATCTACTAGTCATTATTACCCATCATTCCAATATCACCCAACGTAATGAACCATTTGTGATTAATAAAACCTAAGGGAAGTCATTGATCCGAAACCAATTTCCTATAAACTCAATACTTTTTAGACATTCAATGTTCCACAATATTCACATATTCTCTCACTACATTCCTGGATATTAATCGAGAGAAAACCAAGCTTGGAAAACAAACTGTCTTACCCCTAGAAACCACTAGCATGAACATAACAACTTCTTTATCATCTCAATGAAACATGGATTCTCCAAGTGATTTTCACTATGGACATCTAAGGTATGCATCAACTTTATTGTAATCACTGAAATAATAACAGAACATCTAGAACCTCGTACTCTTAAGCACCTCTTACACTCCCAATCCATCTCATGACCACCAAGAACACCCATATTCACATCCAATACCTAGACAAGGAACATAAATGAACCATTCCATATAGAAATCAACCATAAGGTTGAAACACTATAACTAAAGGGAACTATCTCAAAACCAAAGGAATACTATTTTATAAAACCCCATACTTGGCTACATCACATTCAAACTATTTTTAAAAGTCCAAAATATCCATTATTACACCACACACCCCTAAAAAACATAACCCATCCAACCCCTCTCATGACTCACCCTCAAAACCCAGAAAACACCAAATCCTAAAATTTTATCCATGTCAAAATGATTACTTGGTGTAACCACATAAGGTATTCACCAACTCATAGAATCCATGAATAAAGGTGCATCAAACTTGTTATCATCTCATCATCACATGACACCAATAAGGAAAAACACCCTCATTTAGGCTGTCATAACCTACAGGAATCATATACCAACTAGATAACCATATCTAGGATGTTCATACTCTCTGATAATCTACAAAATAGACAACTCCTTGGTCGACCCGAAAATGCATCTAATTTGAATAAAACCTCCCAAAAGGTGGCCAACATTCTTATATATATACCATGATGATCTACATGGTTCACTATGACAACCTTGCATGAGTACAATAGTAGAATTATCATCACTGAGAATATCACCATAGATACATAGTACCATCTGTAAATTGAATTCCATACAATCACCCACTATAAGGCCTATAACATTTGGATCCATTGTTCAAATAATGACTCACGAAAAAACTCATTCCTATACAATACAAGAGTAAAAAAATAATATTCTTCATTCTAATGGTTTAGGATCTAGAAATCAATCATAAGTCAATAAATACAAAGTACATGTGTGTCACATCAAGTTAAAATAATATATAACTGTAATATCACATACATGAATAGAAATAAATGCCTTGAGTAACCTAGACATAATTTTAGAACCCATGTTCATGACGCACTATGCAAATATCCATAAAAATATCCAACACATCCTTATATATCTTGTCGATGAAACCCAAAATATTAAAGCAATAGGAATGTTAATCCACTGATACATCTTTGTAGCATCCCTATCCATGTTCCACTAAACTGGAACCTTAATTTGATTCTCTACATGACCTCAAAGGCATCTCCTTTTCTCCAAAGGAAACCGACTAGAATTGGTGGTGTAAGATTGTACTATGAGAAGACTATACCTGTTTATTGGAGTGAACTATCAGATGAAAAATATAGAATATCATACATAACATATTAAGAATAATGAATAAATACACCTAGAGAAGATAATTCTCTCATAAAATGAAATATTATAAAGGGCCAAACAACAATTCCATATATACAACCAACCACAGAATAGTCCAGTTACACGGCATATGAAATATAAAAAAACTATAAAAAGTATTCACATCATATCTGATCCAAACCCATATAATCACCTTAAACAATCCATTTTATCCTCCAGAAAATGTGGAACTCAGTACAATCCCTATCCCAAAATTGTGTCTACAATAAATATGTTAGAGAAACATGTGTACCCTAGTGCAGTTGAAGCACGAGCTGGGTATGAGTAAAACATAGTAGGTAACCACCAATATTTTCTAAATCAATAATAGTCTATAAAACAAGGTATCAATATGAAATCATTCTCACTAAATAAATATAACATTAAAATAGATTTTTCATCATTAAACATATATCCTTAGATTTGTTACTTTCGGGTTCCCTCAGTTCACCAAATCAACAAAACCTTCTAGGGCCATGTTGAGAGTCCATATCATATTCCAAAGGTTTCACACCATTAAGTTGCAAGGGGGAATTGATTTCTTAATTAAATTAGTCTATTATGCCTTAGTGTGTTAGAACGGGTACTCAAAAGAGGGATTTAAAAATGCCATGTCAAAAAATCTAAATCACACATAATAGATGTAGTTCCTTGAGTTTATATGTAAAATCATTACAATGGATAAGGAACTATATGTACGATATCCTAATCATATATTTTTAACTCCATGCCCAAACTAATAGAGTAAATATAATCAATCGATCCTCTATAAATTATGGTGCACCAGGGTACTTGAATCATCTGTTTGACCTGCCCCATGTCATAGATGAGGAACACCAAGTCCAACATCCTAAACCATATATAGTATAACTAGTGCCTATAGAATCATTCTAGAAACTATACCAATATTCAAGATTCTCATGTAAATAATCCTAATCAATTCCATAATTATTCAACTCAAATATTCAATGTTCAACAGGGTTACCCATATTAACTTATTGACATCAATGGTGAAACAACATTTATTTTTCAGTATTTATTACTCTTTATATTTTCGTCTTTATAAAGGTCTAAAAGGACCTTTAAAACCGAAAATAAACCACAAAAATTACCAGCCCCTTTCAAATTTTATAAATTAACAAAATAAATCATCCTCATTTGATATATTGAAATTCAATATATATAACATGTTCCATTCATTTAAAAACAAAAAATATGGTATATGACCATCATTTCCTCTTAAAAGATCATAGGAACTTTCATATAATATTAACTAAAAAAGGAAGAACATAACTATTTCAAATAATCATTTTAAGTCTATTTAAAACCCCATTCTATAAAACACATGGTAGTCTATAACTAATTTAGAAAAAGAATTATTTTAAAATATATATTTCCACATTTTCATCCAAAACTGGTTCAAAACCTAACACATGAAGTTAAATACATTTTAATGGCCTCATTTGAATTTAAAAATTTTATATTACATAAAATATTCAAATTAATCCTTCAAAAATGTAATAAAAAATTCATTTTCCAGATCTACCAAGATGATCATTATTGTTCAATAAAACCAAAAAATGAGCTTAACTCGATAATGCTTTCACCCCCTTACATTACCCCTTATAATTTAATTTTACCATTACCAGAAAAAAAAGACCCTATGGGTGGTTGTATGTTCAGTATAATACCACAAATGTATACAAGGAGATCTATGGGATGTCTAATGTGTTAACAAAACCCCATATCCTATTCAAATTATCAAATGAAGAAAATATAGAAATCATCGGATTTATGGAACATCCTAAATATACAATAAAAAAATTCATAAGAGTATGGGTAATGTTATTATACCACATGAATAATTTTTTAATATTTTAAAAAATTATAATGTATGGAGGAAATTCCAAGAATTTCCCAAGCACCATCAAAAACCCTCGACACCCAATAGAGCTTTTATCAAACATCCAATCCCTGAGATCTTGTTGATAAACCAAAATTAAGATCTATTATTAATTAAGAAAATAATCCAAAATATGAAATAATGTCATAAAACTCAATGTGGGAACACTTGTTTCCAAAAATGAAAGAAACTACCATAGGAGGTCCACAATGGACTCTTAACTCCATTCATGGGAAACACACTATGTTTCAACACCTGATACAATGATAATCAAAAACCAATCTTATAGAAAACCTATTAAAATTCACCACAACCAAATACCTTAATAAAAATCCACAAAAGGTCATGAAAAATCCAACTCAGGATCTCCTCTATGTAATCCAACCAAAATCCCTATGATAATTGAATGATTCATCCATTCTCCAGTGTAGTTTTCAATAAAACCAAAATCTGATAACACCAAAATTATAGAGGATCAAGATGAAGGATAAGTAGGATACCTAGGGATGATAAATAACCTCAAATGTTATTAAATAGCCATGATTTCACCCAATAATCAATGGATTTGAGTATCATGAAAGGGTTTGGGGAGCCCCTGGATCATGCACCCCTACGAGGGGATAATGGGGATTGAATGTCTATAAATCCAAAGGAGGTTTGTTCCTTTAAAAATATTAATGGAATTCTAGGAAGATGAAATGATTTTTCCCATGTTTATCCAAAACATGTTCCATCCTTCCTCACCCTATTTTCTAAACCACATCCCTTCATGGTTAGGAAACACTGTTAAGAAAAATATACACTAACAGTGCTATTAGCACTACCTATCCTCTATTAAAAGGAAAATAGTTTGTCAGAAACAATTCACATTCCTTAAACCATGCCTTAGAAACATAAGAGCCTCACATAGTTTCCCCATTGTTTCTCTAATTTTACACCAAACCTTTATCAATCCATTCAACATAACCATGAGATGTTTAAAATGAACTAAAAACATCTTCAGCATCAAGTAATCTACTAGTTTCTCTTTAACGCTACATAAAAAACTGCGCAACTTAGAAAAACATGTTGAAACATTAATAAGCATAACCAAAACCCTATTAAGAACATCTAAAAACCAGATATACCTTATAATAATCAACCCTCATGTTAAAACATTTCATTGAATCATACCAGCTCTCAAAACCTCATTAGGAGTCTTGTAAATAAATGTGACATCCCCATTAATTAAAATTTATAATCCTTCTAAAAATTTCAACCCATTAGAATGTAGGATATTACACATTGACTATTCCATGGAGAATAATTTGGTATAAATCCCAATAATTAGTATGCATAATTATGTTATGTTTAATCGAGAAGATAATCACAACTCCTACCAACAATATCCAATAAATAAAATAGAGTGTCTTCTTAAAAATAAATGACTGGATTTATGAGTAGATAGATGAAGGGATATTTGAAACACTAACACATGAATCCCCACTATAATAATTTATAACTAAAATTAAGACACAAAAGTTTTTTAGAAGATCATGGGTCACATATCTCTTACTGATGTATGACCATCCCATACCCTTGGATAGAACAATGTCAATTTCATTAAGACTATTCATACGACCACATATTTTTCATGTTTAGTATAACATAACCTTCATGATCTCCCAAGTTCTAAGAAATCTTGTGAGGTAACCATGAATTACCACCTTAATTATTTTTCTTATCATCTGATCATGTTCCATATGATTGTAGGATGAATTTTATTTTATAATTTTTAAAATATTTAGGTAAATGGTGGCTTAATTATTTTAGGGGATCCTAAATCTAATACAAAATCCATCAGATTAATCCATGATCTATTAGAAAATATTCCCACCTTCCAAGATGTTAAATGATATTTCCTAGTTGGATGATGTTATTCTATATAAAAAAGTCATAGTTTAAGGAAATTAAAATACACAACAATGTTCTAGTCACTTGATATTAAAAATATATAATAATATCCTTACTGTACAATGAAAAAATGTATGGACCATGTACTGGTCATAGTGTTATAAACATTGTAACATCATTATCAAGAGGTGATATTTTTAGCATCAAAAAGAATGTATGGTGCCCAATAAAAATATTATAGAATATTCTTGATCCCATTAATATTACAATACTATCAATGCCCTTTAGTGATATGTTTTGGGTGATACCCATCAGGTCATTTCCATAGAAAATCAGATATATGAATTGAGGAAATCATTACAGATGTGGAATGCTACATAACAATGAAAGTGAACCCATACACACACCTCTACTATGAAATCCCAATGACATATTCTAGTAGAAACTAGTTACCTCTCAAATATCCCTAATCACTCAATCAATATTTTTTATCCTATCCGAGAAGAAACCATATGGAATGTATGGATCCATGCCCCTATTCATATTCCCCATTAGTATATTATTATGTAATGAGGTGGAAATGAGTTGGAACATAGTCATACTTGAATCAAATAAATGAAAATATTGTCCTATTAAATAATAGAGTTTAGGGAAGCATTCTAGTGCATACACATATGAAAATCCAATACATTTTAAAATTGATAGAGGATCTCAGCTAGTATTTCATTTTTTGATGATACAAGGATAAGAGTTAATTCTTATCCCAATATATAGATCATCATATAAACATGGTAAACATGAATAGGTAGTTAATCAAGAGAATGAACATATTGTTGTCTTTCATCTATGAGGATTACTAATATATTTTAATATTGGGAGAGGCATAGGACTAGGATCATAACCTCACTCTATATAAGGCTTGTCAAACATATATTGTAAATCACCTTAGGATAGGCACATATTCTAGTTGAAGAAACCCAATGGTATACTCTAATGATAATTCATCAAACCAATACCCCACTTTAATTTAGGGTTTTCAACATTGTATGTTAATTATGTAAGGGTAGGATCTGATCCCTATTATTGAAGTTACTCGAAATATTCTATCATCATATAGGACTATAATCAAATCCAAATTATGGATGAAGAAATAATTCACTAGAATCCATAGGAGTTTAAAAAATAAGAGTATTGTATATTTTCTCACATTCCATAGTTCCTTCAGTATATAACTTTAGGGAATTCACTTTTGAACTAGGTCCATACCCCCCATCAGCCGAGGTAAACCTACATTATATAGAAACCACCCATAGGCGTATCACATTACAATAAACAATAATAAAATAACACTATATTAATATAGTATAATATTAAAAAATATCTCATATCCCCCTAAAACTAGAATATTTCAATCATTTTTCAATGAACATCATTTAGTATTCTCATATTCCCTGTTGACCCAAAAAGGTAGGTCAACATATTATATCCATGACGGATAATGAATTGTACATTCCTAATCAACTCAATTTTATTTTCTATAAGCCTATAAATTTATATCAGAAAGAACTCATGAGTCCATTGATTATTTATCCAATATAGAAGGATATCACTACCTTGATAGTCCTCCTCACTTTAGTGTAGTGATGGATCACATGGACTCCACTCTTGATGTTTTTGATGGAAAACCTCCCCATGAAAATATATTTATCGGACCAAGAATCCCTCCCCTTTCCTTGATACCATGTTATAGAAATATCCTTCAAATACTAGGGTTGACCCTATATAATTCCACATCAACTATCACCATCAATTCACTGTGGTCATCAGGCGACCCAGATATATAAACTATGTGGTTTGGGAAGGTGGAGTCATAAAACTATGATAAAGAAAAAAGATAACATGGATATATGGGGAGGTTTGATGAGAAAAATATTCTGAAAAATGTTTTTCCAATAAAAAAATCGGATTAGAAGAACCTATATGGTTCATAAGTGGAGTTTAGGCCTTATATACGCCCGAATATATGGATAACCCATCAGCGGTTGAAGTTTAGAAACCTCATGTATAAAGAATATGAGTGTCACTTATAGATCCTAAATACATGATTTTTTGGTTGGTCATGGGAATGTACTCTTTAACTTGATACCCATGATAAAAATAGAATGAAAAGTATTTGTGGTTTATTTCCCTCAACATCATTAAAACTCTCAAGTGATTGATTTCCCAAGTCTCTACATAAATTCTTAACCGAGTATAGAGAAATTGTAGAATACTACATTTTTCTCATATCCACAGGGCTACAAAGGTTACCAAATACAACACCCTATAACTTCATTACCACCGAATAGATTAAATATTTGGTTAATATACAGGATAGTTTTTCAATATAATTAACCACCTACACATTGAGGATGAAAAGATCCCATGAATAGGGAGAGCTGTTTTCCTATATGTTCATAACCTAGGACTCTCAAAAAATTAGAAAATATATCAAATAAAATATTTGGAGTCGCTAATTACCTGATGGATTCTTATTTTATGTAACATCCATCACAATAATATGTTTCAGCTGGACCATGTGTGAATTTTATTGTGACAAATTAAAAAAATCACAACTGAATTCGGTGTGATATATGTACAGGAATGAACATGCTCTATAGGGATGGGGGCATTATTATCACTGCCTCCACCACAAGGGAATAAAATCACAAGTGGGTCTTAATGAATGTATAAGTATCTTAAAAACCTCCTTGCACAAAGGGATTGGAAATTTTTATCTTAGTCTTCACCCTGTGAATTATGTGATCAACAACAAACAAGATTATTGTGTTCCGAGAATGAAAAAAAATTAGCCCATCCTGGAGGGATGAGAAATAGTTTTCCCATTGGAGATTAACACTAAATCCACATTTACTATAATTTTCCTTCATTATTGATCATGTTTGTTACTACATTAGAAATTCACTTTAAATAAGTTCTATTAATGCATAAAAAAGAAATTACCGTATCCCTATGTTAGAGTAAGATCTCAGTAAAGGAACTTATCTAATAACTATGTGTGGATTGATTCATGTCATCACATGATACATAGTGATTCATATATCCAGATTCATGGTACCAATAAAAATATAAAATGAAAAATTTTCCTCCTCCGAAATTGTTCATACCCATGTAAGGAATTTTTCATTTAACAAATATGTGTTTCTTGATTCCTATAATCATAGGATACGTAGTGATTCTTAGATCACAAATCTTTGGACCAACCATAATATTAATGGTTAAATACCCATACCTTCCTATAGGTAAAACATGAAAAGGGAATTTTCTATTCATTAAACTTTTGTGGATGGGTTCATGTTACCACAAGATACATAGTGATTATTGGATCTCTAGTAATGTTCTGAACACAATGTAAACAGAAAAAATACACCCTCTCTAGGAATGGGTCAAACCTGTGTAACGAATTTTCCTTCAATAAATTATATGTGGACTGATTCATGTTACCATATGATATGTAGTGACCTCTAGATCAAAAATGTAAATCCCCACCATAATATGTAAAAAATTCCCGCTACCCATACATGAACTCAAGAACTAGGTTGAATTTCTCATTTGATAACAATGTATTTTCTTCATTACTACCATCATAATATATGTAGTGACACCTGGATCCTCCAATATAGGCCAAGGAAGAAGATTCCATCACTCCCTATCATAATCCTCAAAGATATTCATGTTCTTATAGAGGATCTATTACATAATAAATATTGAATACCCCCACAAATTCCCTATCATGTACACTTTCATTTCATAATCAACTTCCTAATTATCCCTTGTTTCTCGCATTGAGCATTAATAATGTGAGCATACAAAACCTATAAACTACTCTATCCATGTTGTTCAAGACATTTTTTAGATAGGTAATTTCAACCTAGTCTCGAAATTTTAAAAAACATGACCACATCCAAGTTATATGATTTAAAATTAAATGACAACATCCAAGTAACATGATATTAATTTTCTCAACAATGACCACATTGTATTATGAGGAACAATATGAAAACTTCATAGTCACATGAACTTAATATGCCTGATAAGAGGTCTTAATTTCAAAACGATAATCCATTGGATGACTCTATAATCAATAATTCTATGATTTGTCCATTCTTCCTAAAAATGTATTAAATACATATTGGAGTGACCCTTAGGGTGATCGATCCCGTCATGAATCTTATGTACCCCATAAAAACATCATATATTCAAAATCTAAGTTAATACCAACTAATATATAAAGTTTATATCCTTTATTTAGAACCCCGTTGACCTTGAGATTCCTGGCTCTTTGTTGACACTTATAAGAAACTACTAACAATGACTAGTTAATCCAAAGGGAAACCATAATGATTAGATGGTGAATAATTAAACACATATGTTATTACCCAATGTGTTGTTTTTTACCATATATAAATCCCCACATAAAATTCAGATGTGGTCATAATTAATTCATGAAATCCGGGCTTTCTCCATTACTAAAGGTTGGCTGGTACCCACCTGTCCTTGTTGTCAGTTAAATCAAATATTCGGGGTTTATGATTTATACTTCCCATAACTAAACTATTTAATTAGATTCACATACCATATATGTTACTCATCTAGGAATTGTACCCATTCAGAAACTAATATTCTGACATCAAATTCTTCTATAATTTCATTTCAAGATATTGATCCCCTGGGAATACCTAACATACATGGGATTTGAAATCCATTTTCACACCCCCATTGGAAACTAAAAGTTCACCTGTTCCTTTTTAAATCATTATTTACCCTGATGACATATTCACAAGAAGTTTCAAGGAATTTTGGTAATAGGTATAGGCTATTCTATATGAGACCCAATTAGGAATAACTAGAAAAAATAAAATGATGAAGACCATGTTCTTAGGGGATGTTTTGGTTCCAAAAGGGACCCCTCCAGGATCCTATAGTGAATAACACAATGTATTGTAACTTATGTCAGGGAGATATTTTGGTCATAGAGGAATGTTATCCCTTAATCCGATGAACTATTTCTCCAATGGTGTTAAAATAATAACAAAATTCATCAAACGATTATTCCTAATATATAATTTAAAGGAATGAAACATTTTAACCATTTTCCCCACATTCATGAATGATTGTGATTGAATTAGTGGTTTATTTCTTCAAAATAAATTTCATAGAGGAAAAAATCATACTATAAATAATTTGTATCAAAACAATGAGAATCTGGATACTTACACTCATATGGTACAAAATTATTCTTAGATTTGAAGTATTGGCCATATCTATGATGTAATGAATAATAATTCCTATTCACTTTCATATTGGTAAGACTTAAACACAGGATTTTCTAAAATAAGAGCTATTTATAGCATAAGTACCATATTATAGGTTATGTAATGGTGTCTGGATCCTCCATTCCATGACCATCCAATAATTCTCAATAATTCTAGCTATTCCCCTTGGTGAGAACTCAATTTTGGTGGGGATTTCTACCCATAAAAAATGTGGGTACCCAACATATTCTCTATCATGAACTCTTGCACGAATCAATTTAAAATCTAGTCGTCTCTACTATCTCATGATGATTGTGACTCATATGAGATTATGGAACCTTTAAGGTCCCTCTAACTAACACAGGAAGGGCATAGTCTATCCAAATATAGGAAAAAATGTCCTAGTGAAATGATGGTAAACTATATGACAACATCATAGACAAATGACATAAAACTTCACAACAACATCATTGTCACATGGAATTAAAATTTAGGACAAGAGGTATTTACATTGAATGGATCATCCTCTCTAATGGTGGTGTACTCAAGAATCTCATTTTTTATCCCTTAAAATTTAAATATGTTCATACACACATAAATATTTATTAGGGTGACCTAAACCTTCTTGATTCTTTTGTTACCCAGAAAACATATTCATAAATTCGATATTTATGTTGACACCAACCAATTCCTAGAGTTTATATCCTTCTCTTAGTAACCCATGGACCTTGGGATCCCCTACTCATGATTATCCCATATAAAAAATATGTAATAGGGACATGTTAATCCAATGGATAACTACAATTATTCGATGGTGAATAATGCAATGCCTAAAAGCTTTCACCTATTAAATTTTTCAAAACTGGAGCAGTGGACCCTCTTAATTCATGGAGTTATAATCCAGACTATATAGTTTATGGGATTTATCCATTATCAATGCTGACCTGTACCCATGGGATTCAACCTCCAGTTAACCCAAATATTGTTGGGTCAATATTTACACTTTTTTTAATACAACTATTAAAGAGGATTCAGATGACCCTGATGTTAGAAACATATGATCCATCCCCATTTTCAAATAATTGTTTTTATTATTATGTAATCTTTTACCCCTTCATCAAAGTGTATATATATTCTATGAAGACACAATTTCCATGACATAGAAATTCCTCTTGTAGATATGACAGAATCACATGATGTTAAACTGCATGACAATGTCCAAGTCTCGTGAATATAAACTTCATGACAACTCCATAGTCACATGAAAAAAACTGGATGACAATGCCATAATCACATGAAATTAAACTACATGAAAATATCATCTTCATATGACACTAAACTTCATGATAATGTCCTTGTCACATGATGTTAAAGTACATGATAATGTCCTAGTAAAATCTTTATAAAATTCATGGGGATGTACTTTTCACATGAAACAAAATGTCATGATAATGACCTTGACACATTATGATAAACTATAATATATATGGTCCATTATATAAGACCTAAAAATTCTTTTATTGGTCCATTCTATCCATGAATCAATTATTGGGAGGAATCATTCATTTCTATACTAGAATTAAATTTGGAAATTATCTTTTCCTACTTATGGGAATGATCTATGTATAGTCCCTCGTAGGTGAACATGATTTCATGACTCACTAAGAAAGATAAAAAATTCCACTCTCTTTGAGTATGAGTTAGATCTATAAATGGAGTCTATTTTTTAAGAACTACATTTGGCTTGATTCTTGAACCATTAGGATACATAGTGAGAGACATGTATATTTTCATGGGTCTAGCCATAGGATTACCACTATCACAAACATCCTATGTGATTTATCCACATTTAAATATATCAAATATAGTTGGTTTTGATACCATAGAAATTCACCCAACCAGTGAAAGGCACTTCGAAAATGACATTTTTTCACTTCAATCGTATATTCTATAGTGAGAAATCATGAATCCAAATAATAGTGGATGACCAACATTTCAGTATAAATATACCCATATCCTATACATATGTGTAATATTTATGCATAGGGATACACTTAAAAGATATGAATATTTCTTGTCTTTTTCCCTTAACATATGAATAGGGAATGCAATGGATGACCAACCATAAAAATTCCATATGATAGTAAGATATGGTCTATCAAGAGTGACCATATGTTTCTTAAATATGGATAATTAATATTGATTTTCTTCTCGAATTTTTGAATAAAATGTGAATACAAATTGCTTTTACATGTGTTAGATATTTTTATTATGGGTTCAATTAAATGGCTAAAGACTGATAAGAATATAGATGGATAAAAGATGCCTCTATATATAAATACCCCAAACTAGTACAAAGTGTCCTCAAGATCATATTTTATAATTCCCCAAAATTTCATTTGTTAGTATAACATTGAGTTAAAACTAAATTGAAGACATCTTCATACCATGATGATAAACTATATAATAGATGTGTCCATACTACACATTTCAAATATGTGAAAACCATTATCCCTCATCACTCAATATTAAAGGACTGCAATAGAAAGACCTTGGTAAAACAATATTCAGGTTCCTTCCATATTCGTTGTGGGAACCTCAATCAATTAAACACAATTCATTACTTGAGAGTCATGAGTTACCATAGACCTTTCGTGGTCCATGGAGAGGAGTAGGGATCCCTTTTCTCGACCATGCAAGTCATCCCAATAGTATCATGGATAAGGTACCATGTCCCTTCAACTAGAGGTATATCCTATTTATGGTAAGGGACCTACAATCCTTGTGATTCCTAAAATAATCATTTTTTATCTCATTGCTATAGGAAGGATCATGATCTAGTTGAAATTATTGTCCCATGTCATTACTCATGACCCAGGAACCTTGATCCCTGATTTACAACATTCTCATATCCTACAGAAAATTATTTTGGAGTACTATTGACCATGGGAATCCAAATTAGCTTAGTTTTTAACTCTCCCACCATTCCATGTCCATAATATTAATGAAAATAATCCACATCAACTTTGGTCAAATATGAGATATGTTGAACATTATCCTTTGATGTTCCAAATTGAAATACCCTAAACTACCACAACAAGAGTCATGAAATATGTCAAGATAAAAACCCAAAAAGGGAAGTCCAAAAAAAGTCATGTCTTTTCTAACTAAAATATTTTTATCAGGATCTTAGAAAAAAGTTATAAAATTAATAAAAATGGAACAAAGATCAGATGGACTATCTAGTGGCCCTAGTAAAAGATGAGCTACCCACATTGGAAACCAATGCTCCAAGAAATAATTAGATAAATGATCTATCACATTATCTCTCTATGATAACTTATTCATTACATATAGGAACAAATTTTAGGGTTATCAAACCCTATGTGAGTATTATGTTCTCTGAAAAAAATCATTTCATTCAATTACGATATGAAAAAAAATTCCTTGATTTCATACACTTCTCCCCAAACCCCATAGGCTCAAGTCATTTCCCATGGTTCTCCCATATATTGTATTGGTAAGAGTTACTATATGATATGAAAGGACCCCTATAATATTATATGGTAAATAAAATAATGCTGATGTGATTTTCCTATAGGATATATGATCACATATGAACGGCCCCCTTAAATATTAGAGTTATTTCTCAGACTATATGTTATATTCATTTAAGCCATAACTAATTGTAGACATGTACCCTATATCCTCAAATTTTAGTTGAATCACATATTCCAAGATGAGGATTTATAATCCCCATAACTCGAATAATATAGTGTATTTTATATCCTTGATGTTATGTCACCATGTATTATACCCAATCCTAGAGCATGAATGTGTGATTTCATTATCAAGTCTTTTTTATGGACCTTGTTGTGTGACCTAAATCAACATGATATAGGCATCAAGATTTATATCCATAAAACAAAAATACACCAAGGGTTTCAAATATGGCCAATGTTAGAAGACACTAATCTATATAAATAGACGGTGTGAGCAAAAAGAGCATAATCTATAACAACAATTGGTCTAAGATGGAAGACCTTAAACTATAAAAATGGTCTAATATGTATGACCGAAAATGTATAATTAAAATATAAAAAAAATCACCCCAATATAAATCCCCAAAGAGTTAACCTTAGGAAAATTTTTAATCTTTTTTATTTAGAAGCACAACATTTTTTATCCCAACAACATTGAGTTCTCATCAAATAAGAATGCAAACAAACATACCAAGAAGAAAACTCAAAACGGGAAGCATAAGAAATATCCAAGTACACACCCACTAGGATATCTCTATATAAATATTAGGAAAAATTTATGGATGGAAATAAGAGATAAAAATAGTGTGAATACCATTATCTATCCATATAAATAATGTTTGTACTCTTTCTATGTTGAGTAACCTAGGAAACAATGAGAGAAAATATCTATATATTATGACTCGTTTGAGGGTACTTATTCATCTAATGTATTAAATATCCTTAAAAATGTTCAATTCTATAGGGTCATTAAATAATTATATTGGACCACTCATTGTGGCCAAAAAATGAAGAATGATATCCAGTGTAGTGCAACATCTCCATCAAATATTGGCCCCAACCAATAAATTCATCACAATGTGATCACATCCCCTTCCCTACATATGAGTTTGATCTATATAGGATAATTCATCATAGTGATTTTCATCTCAGAATGTATATCCTCTATACATGAGATTGATTGGAATAAGTGTCTTTTATATAACTACTTAGTTCTTGATTCCCATTCCTCTGGATATATAAGTACATCCAAGTTCCTCATTATGGATCAAGCCACAATATCAATTACATACAAACACATTGTATATCGTAGAATCCATACCTGCTCTCCAATTTAGGATATACTAGAATCGAGCAGAGAATTATCCTAAAGGAAACCAAATTCCATGATAATGATTACCTATATTGGAAATATAAAGGATATCATCTCCAGCCACCTCGACACCTTTAGACAAGACTCGCATCATTGTAGTGGTCCAAAACCCTCAGTTAGTAGAATCCTGAAAAATAATCTCATAGGGATCAATATTAATGCTTATAAAATGTTCAAATATAAGTCAATGTGATCTATTTTTCCTTTTAATCTAATTAATTTCTTTCTGAATGAATCCAATTATTTGGAGGAAATTTTTTTGAACCCATAATTTTTTTTACTAAGGAATATATTATTACATATTTGAGAGGTGCGATGCTTGTGAAATTAAAATTCATATTTTAGAAGGAATTTTATGGAGTTTGGAAGAGACATTATGTAATTATAATGGTATGTATTGGGATTTAATTTATTTATGGACACATATTATTCCCTAATTTCCTTGATTTTACATAGATTATTATATAGATTATTTGGTTTTTCCATTATCCCAAAAAATTACAAATGACATAAACTATTTTCCAGCTCAACCAGGCCACATGTGGGGGTCTCTTCAACCATGATCGGGAGACAATATTGCTAGCTATAAGGGTGGAAGGATGTGGGTGAGCATAACACTCTCTATGAGAACGTGTAGGAGAATCCTAAGTAGGGAATACAATGAAATTTCATGGTGGATGAGGGAATGGGTGTAGTGTGTTGGGTGTTAATCCCTGATGGAAGATAAAATAACTGGTGGATTGGGAGACTCTTATTAAGTTCTACACATCCATATAAATGTATGATGATGGAAATATTCATATGTGAAACTTTCAACATGATTAAAAAAAGTAGGATGTAATCACATCCATATGATCATGTGAACCTCATATATTTTATGACTCGTCTGTGATGTCTTCATCCTCCACCCATAAATTAAACTCCTTAACATAAATAGTTTGAGTATGAATCCACATATTATATTGAATCAAGAGTTCTACATCATATATGACTATAATATCTATGCATGCAATTTAGGTTATTTAATCATCCTTAAGCCATACAAGATTTGTTTCCATGCATTCGGTTCTATGAAGAACATAATCTATCATGAGGGCAGCCATCTCATTAATCTCTCACATTAGTCATTATGTATTACATGACCCACATATCTACCAAATGAATCAAGGTAATTTAATCTACCACATGAACTAGTTACAATATGTATAAAGACTCATATAAACTACATGAATCTATCATGATGTATGCAATAGATCGTGTGAAATTTTGGTGGAAAATTGGAAAGCCAGTTACATGATTATATAATTCCACTTAATGATGTATAAAGTATCATGACACTATTTGGAAGAGAATCATCGAGACATCATGTGATTCAAAGTGTTGTCACATTTGAAATTCAGTCTTGGAGGATCTTTCTTAAAAGGATCTTGAGGCACCATGTTATATTTGGAAGAACCTAGAAATATCAATGGATGATCGAACAATCCAATCATGTGAACCATGTGAAGCCATCATGAGAGGTATTTAAGATATCATGATCAATGTAATGATGTTCATATGAACCTCACTAACATCATATGGCTCTCATGAAAAATATTTCATGTTTCCTTTAGGAAATGATTCCGTATTTTTGATTTCATTTATTTTTCCCATGTGAATACATCAAGGATTGTTAAGTGTCTATCCACTGACATGTTACACAGTCAAATAAATCCATTAGTGGTTGTCCATAAAGTTTTCATAAGATAAACCAAAACCTAGAATGAAATACTATCAAGCATCACATGAACAAATTATAGTCATGAGAATTCCATGAAGCTATCATGTGAATCCTCAAAAGTTTACCATAATACCATAATGGGAAGACATTATGTTTTCTCATGATTCCAATGATACAATTATTCCCACCACCTTAACCATGTTTATAATACATATCCACCATGAAAAAAAGAATGAAATAAAAGTCATATTTTCCTATATAATCCCATTTTTTAATTTAAAAAATATGAAAAATATGATATGGAGAGGTTTTAAATTAGATATGATGTTGAGGGAGAATTGTAGACTTGTAAGAGAATGGAATATGTGAAGAGAGGGTGGCTATAATAAGAGAATATCTGTAGTTAATCAAAAGACTCCAATAACAAGAATGAATCATTTTCATCCATCATGAGACTCTATCAAATTATCCCCTTAGGATCAAGTGATTTCATTATAAAATTAAGGTAATGTGTGCCCACTATTATGATATGTGTACATGAGTCTTGGATGTATTCCTCGTTTTCATACAATATTAGAATGAAGAAAACTTGTTCTCACAATGTGTTTATTATACCCAAGATATGTCTTTATTGTCATCAAATTATGTCACCGGCCTAGGACATACACTTTTAATGCCTATTGACATACAATTAATTTCACATGAATACCATAATAGTTGAGGTCTTGACATGAACCTCATCCATTCAATCCTCATAACATGAAAACTAATTCCCATCAGTCCATTGAATTATCTTCACATACATGAAACTTAAATCATTATTGTGTGTACATTTTCATTCATGTGTTCATCGTGATATTTACGAACACCATAAAATGAATATATTAATATCACAAAATATAATGACTCCCCAAAGGTCATGAAAGGACCCAAAAATGTTGAACATTATCACATGAAATTACCCTAACATCATGTCCTTGAACATGTGATTAATCATTGACATGTCATCTTTGATCATGTAAATGTCCCAGGAAATGTATGATTTCATCATGAAGGGAACTATAAACATGTCATACTTGATAACCAAAATGGACATGGAAATTTTAGACTTGACCATGCCAAAGAACATAGATTTTGTAGACTTGATCACATGAAAGGCCCTAGAAATATCTTCTTTGATCATGTTAAGAACTTTGGACATTTCAGACTTGATCATGTATAATGACCTAGAAATGTATTCTAATATCATACAATATTTCCCAGTACATGTTAGGAAGATACCCTAGACATGTCAGGAAGACACCATAGACATGTTATAAAGACAACCTGAACATGTTGGTGGAATCCCAAAACATTTCAAGAAGACTCTATGGGGCATGTTAATGTTGTCTGATAGAAACGCCTGTACAAATTACATGTAAATACCATGGAATGAAACTTAATATGAGATTCCCATTTTACAAGGGGTTTTACATAATTAATTATTTTAATGAACTCATACAACCCAATTAATTTCATTCTCTCAAAATTATTTTCTCATCGTACCAAAAAAATGTGATAGACCCTTCGTTGTCACCATGACTATTCATCCATCATAATGTAGGGAATAAATCTGTAACATGAGCTTATATCCTAATTTAATTCCCTTAGTTTCATAATCCTAAGAATTAATAATAATCTCATCTAGTGTAATCACCTATCCCTACCCATCAGTGGGTCATGTCTTAACTGAACTGTGGGGACTTTGATTCCAATTATAAATTTGGGGAAGATGACTCCATCTTAAGGCCCGATCTTCAATGGGAATCCACCTTAGTGTTTGTGACCCAATATCCTAGATAGCCTAACTCATGGGACATAATCTCTATTAGGAATATCTAACCCTTAATTATACATCATAATACATGATATTGTTTTATACATGGGAATCTTCTCAGTAGAAAGAACAATCTATGCCCTCAATTACCTTAAACCCATCAACATGATAGGGCAGAACTAAACTTCGAGGAATATGATTCTAATCCAAACTAGATACATAGGATCTATTCCTAACTCCTGATATGAATACATTATTCTCCACAATATAGTAACCATATATCTGTATGGGAATACATAATTTCTAAGCCCGATAAAAATTTCACTCACGTGATGTTGTCCATTGTTCTGATATCCCGTTTTTGAAAAAGAGCATGTATCACATGAGATTAGTGTCTATTGAGGCTTGTATGAATAAAATGAGGAGTATTCCTTCAATGAGGGACCTTTATTGGGTTGTAATCTTGATTACATATCAACTGCACACAATGGGTTATAATTTTGATGACAAAGTTTAGGGAATCAATATAAGTTTATGTCCTTCTGAATACCTATTTTGTTGCATCATATATGATAAATATTACCATAATTGAACTACAAGAACTCATATTTATATATTAACTGGACAAATAGGATTAATTCTCAAGGATTAAGCCGTATACTTATGTTCATACCACACGAAATTAAACTCTATTGTACGGTCTTGTAATATGACCTTAAAATATGTCAAAATAACTATGTGGGATTTGATTAAAATATTATATAGATCTACAGAACATCTAATAGAGTTTCCATCCCATATATCTGACACCACGCACCTCCCTATATATTGATAAAATCTTGATCGCCTGAACATTGTTATAAACTAAAACATTAGGAACAAATATGATAATAATGGAGAACTTGTAACACACATAGTTGTTCTGTCAACACGTGGTCTAGATCATGTCATTAAAATGGAGGTAAACATTACATTATTCAGGATTTTGAAGGGTTCAGAAAAAAAATCTTAAATCATTAATAGATTCTTATAGTAGGAAATAATTCCCCCAAGAAGTTTTATGATGATCCCAATGTCCCATCCTCCCAGCCAATGTGGGTTACTTAGAATGATTGTGTTTGAAACCCCAAACTGTCGTATGACTATGTAATATTCGTATTTCTTGTGTTGTGGATGTATGAATCATTTGGTGTTTTTATTAGAGAAAAAATTTTAAATAAAAAAAATGATTGTGAAACAACACACAACCCCCCCAAAATTGACTATCGAGCCCCACCATCCATGTTTTTAAAGAATCATGATAAAAATGAATATAAAAATCATTTCAAGATATTTATTGATATTAATTTTAGAAATCATTTACTTGGAAATAAGGATGTTCAAATGACGATATAAATGATATCAAATTTTATTAAAAACATTTTCTCAATCAATTTAAGATAAAATATAGAAAAATAGTACTATTAAATAAAAATTCATGAATAAATAATGGATAAGAAAATGAAATGGGTTTATTAGAAAATTATAAAATAATGTATTTCAATATATGTTCAAATATAATCAATCCATATTAAAATTATTTGGAATCATAAATATCTTACCACTTTGGTATCTTTTGAAAAATATTTCCCGTGAAAAGAATAAAACGAAATTACAAATTAAATACATTAAATATAATGATATTTATGATATATCATATCAAATTAGAATTATATACACCTCATTAAATAATATTGGTCTATGCCATAACATTTACCCCAAATATAAAAATTATAGATGGGAAACCCATACAATGGTCATAAAATTGAAGTGAGAATTAATCAATGAATATATTAAGTGAATAAAATTTAATTCCACATAAATAAGGTGTAAATAAAAATAATATAATTAAAATTTATTATACACATAATCTTATAATATCATATGTAATAAGGAAGTAATGTAACATTATGAAAAGAAATTGAGTCATGAAATTATTTTCCACTTGTTAATTTTATAATAAAATCCCCTAGGACAGAATAATTCAATGAAAATTTTAAAATATAATTATATAATAAGGATTCATGATATTACATGTATTATAGAATTATAAACATAATCTAAAATAAATATTGTTTTTAACATTACAAAATGCCTCAACGATAGTCAATTGTGAAAAAAATCTAGTAAATCACATTTCCCTTTAAGGGTGCATGATTTAAAATATTCAATATTAGTTTTAAAGAAGTTATTAATTTATAATATAACCATATTTATATTTATAATATAATATATAATCATCTTAAATAATCTTATCACTGTTTCTTTAACAATATTTCATTATTACCATTATTATATGTCTTAATTTCTTTATTTTCTCAGAAATGTTTTGTAATGGATGTTCATTTCCTTATCAGTATCATATATAATGATCATGTAAAGACATTTATTAATGTTATAAATTTTTATATTGACACATTAGGTAAGTTTTTTAATTATTCTTGAATGTTTGACATGGAAAATGAGTTGAATTTCCTCATTGAGATGGTTGGCGTACATAAAAATGAGTGATGGTGTCAATTTCTTTAATGGGTGATAGTGTAAGTAATTATATGATATAATAATTTTTTATAATCAATAATATATCATATATATCCTTCATATTAATCATCTCTGCAATTATGACTATTCATGTGAGTTGGTGATGGAAAACAATTTACCATGGTTCTAGAGGAGCTAGTCCACCATACACACATGCGATAGATTTGTTTCCAATTTGAGGAATGGGAGATGAGTAAATATTATTTAATAAACATACTAACATCTAATTATATGATATATATATATGTGTGTTATTATATGGGATGATATAATACTTAATTCAATGTGGTGAATGTAAATCTAAAATGAAAGTTCTTATTGAAGACAATTTCCATTGATAAGAAGAACCTATTTTAGATCTCTTATTATAGACCATTGGGTTGGACTTTTGGGGATGAAAATGAATTATAGAATGTGGATAAGGATGTAAGGGGAGGATTTTTTGGGGATTTTTTGAGCTAAATTGATTGATATTTGTAAAAAAATGATGGGAGGGAGTTCACTTTTATAATTTAGGAGGACACACATGGAATTTTTTAAAATAATAAATCATACCCTTGTTATTTACATTTTAAAAGGAATGAAAAATGCTAGTTTTGGAACCATATGTGCGATAAAGAAGAAATATTTCCATAAAATAGAATTCAGACATATTTTAGGTCATTTAGCACTTATGTTACTAGTTTAAACCCCTAGTAAACCAATTTTATCCTTCAACGCAGTAATTATTTTATAATTTTTTACTATTTATTATGGCCATAAGTTACTTTTTCCTTATAATATAGTTTTAATTATTATAATTATAAATATAAAATCCATTTTAACAAATTTAATTAAAAATTAGATTATATTAATTTAATGATATACCCACAAAACTTGTCGAAACACTAGTTTTCTATAAATTATATATTCAAGCATAAGATGGTCATATGTTAACTGTATCACTAGTAATCATCATGATATGAATTTAAATTATTTTATTTTGATATATAGTACATTAATTTATTTTAATTAATTCATCATATTAAATTATTTTAATTAATTAAAATGGATAAAAATTATTCTTTTAAAAATAGTTTCTCAAAAAATTATGTTTTCATGCTTAAAAAACTTATATCATAATCGGGTATAAACATGATTAAAATTTAATTTATTAGTTTGAATAAAAATATATAATATTTTTGATTATTTATAATAAAATTAATTTCAGAATGGGAGATTTAAATTACGTAAATTAATGAAAATAAATAATAGTATTTAAAAAATTATTATTTTTCACCGTTCACTGAAAATTTAATCATTTCCAAAAATTCCCAAAATGTCAAATTTTCAAAATTTTCATACGTTTATTTAAATTATTATTTTATTTTAATAAAAAAATCCATAATTAGTATAAAATGATTTTTAATCTGACTCATAAAATGAACACTTATAAATTCACTGAATAAAATGTATTTTGATGCATAAAATACCTTCAAAAAAATTTTTGTGATTATATACAATGAATTTATCAACGATTTTTGTATTAAGACATATATATTTCATTATTTAGTTAATAAAATTCAAACACACTAATTCAATTTCTACATTATAATGAATAGATTTAAAGAATATCTCATGTTTTATTTGTACTTGTTATTTAATGTTGTATACACTACCGAAGACAATGATTTTTTTAAAATATTTGGGTGTTACATTCTCCCCAACATAAATAAATTTCATCGTCTTTATTTTAACATTAACTTGTAATTCAAGGTTTTAATATTTAAAAATTACTTTTTTAAAACTATACATCACAAAAATGTTTAACAAACTTCATCTTGATAAGAGATAAAGGAAACTATGATGTTTATCTATTATAACAAAAAATAGGTATCCTAGTAAGATAAAATTGGATGGATATAATAATATATACATTTATTAAAAGGGAAAAAATATTTATAGAGTGTGATAGAGATCACTAATCACATGAAAGTTAATGATAAAGAGATATTTAACCAAAAAAACAACAAAATTATGTTTAGTTAAATGACCAATGATTCATTTGATATTAAGGTAATATCGAAAAAAATAAATAAACTTTTACTAGTGGTGAGAAATTAATTTACTATCATATAATATAATGTAATATATATACATACATGATATCTTCTTATTTTAAAATAATAATTTCATTCTTTTGTAGTTCTTCAAAAAATATTCAAATAATATATTACTCCAAGAAATGAATATTGAAAATAAATTTTCATGCATGAAAAATTAAATTTTTCATTTAAATGATCTTAAAAAAATAAATTATTGAAAATTATTTTCGATTATCTAAAAATATTTTCCAAAATATATATGGTCTGAAAATGTATTATAATATAATATATTAATATGTAAACCTCTACAATAAAACCACCAGTTAAATATTAAGATCTATCCACCAAATCTTATAAGTAAATACAATGAAATGTTATCCCTAGCTTTGCATAGTCAAGTGGTAGGTTCTAAACCCTTATCATCCATCGATTTTGGGTTTAAGCCTCATGGAATCACCTAATGTGATGTGTTGTTACACAATAAGCGGGTTGTCCTTTTTCCAAAACTATATTAATATATATCATTTAACCTTCCAAATAATAATATTATAATACTCAAAATATAATATTAGATATTTAATTACTTTTTTAATCTTCATGGTTTTTCTATACTACTTATTTTATTCCTAAAATCAAATATTCTTTGTTGACTAGTATTATATTAACATAAATGATCATATTAACCCTAAAATATATAAATAGCTTTAAAATAATTTCTATAAAATATTAACGTGTCTTTTATCAGATAACCTTTTCACTAAAACATATTCTAAAAAAATGGTTATATTCCCATAATTGTTTTCCCAAAAAATCATTAATCATGTTATATTACCATAACGTTTTTACAAAATGGGTATATATGCCTTTAAATATATTATCAACCTTATACATATCATCCTAATACACATTAGTTTAACCCTAAATCATTCATTTTCATCATATATTTAAAAATATAGTAATGGTTTATAAAGAAAATGTGAATTTTCCTAATAATATCCCCTAATAATGTCATAATAGGTGCGTAATAATGCCTATTTTTATTCAATAGGTGATCATTGAATCAAATATGAATATTCTATTTTTGGAGATATTTCCCTTAGGTTTAAATGTTCTCGAACCACGTCCATATGTATCATCAATAAATGGATGTTTTTCTAGGGAAACCACATAATATTTTCCTCAGTAAAACATTAGGTTATTATCTAATTCTTATCCTCAAAAACAATCATAGGGTTATATTACGTAATCTATGTATTCCTTATCATGTTTTGATGTATTTTAATAAAATTTCATTGATACCAACAGTAACAACCCTGAACCCTCTAACCCATAAACGGTTGTTAATATATTACATTGGAGCTAGATTCATGTGACCACATGAAATATAAAGGAATTGTTTATTAGTCATGGTAAACTACATAAAAACATGAGTCTTGCATTATATTTGAAAAAATTAAATACAACATAGGGAAAGTGAATAATTATTCATCCTTGCACTCTTTCAATGATTACCTCTTCATTTCACTGGTAAGGGAAGAAAAATAATGGTGACATGAGATGCTAAATAAAAGTTACATAAAGTGGAATCTATCATTAATAAATAATTCCTAATCAAAAGGGAATAACAAATATGGAAAGGTAAATATATTAACATATTTTACATTAGATAATGTATAACTAATATGGAATGTTAAATAACTAAACATACATTCCATTTAATCATTAACTTGAGAAAAAAATGAATCCACGGATAATAATAACTTAATAATCAATAAAGGAAATGATTAATATTGTAAATCATGATCTTAAATATCCTGATATCTATTCCATCAAGACTTTATATAAGGATTCATAAAACAATGGGTAAAAAACCCCTTTAATTCTAGCCTACTAATTCACCTCATGAGTATAGAGATGCATCAAGAGGATTTTCAATTCCCTAACAAACCCATCACTATATGTCCAACACATTACTCATACATACAATTATCAAATTAATTGATGAATAATATTCCTTAACTATAAACGTGTATACAGAATAAAAATTATGAAATATAATTGTTTCCTTGATCAATAAAATATCATTCAACATAATGAACTATATGTAGAAATGACATATGTTTTATGAAATAAGAATATATATTGTAAATTATATGAATGTTTTGGGTAAATATAATTTCTAGTGATAACAATAAATTGAATACTTTAATGAGACTGTCATAAATGCAAAATTATTCAAGAATGTGAATATTAGTCTGATCCCTTGACCAACTGATCAAAAACAACCTAGAGAGCGGATTATGAATACATAAATACAATATATCTCTTATCCAGTATAAGTATAATAAAGGGTTTTTCAAATTAATTAATAGAAATAACAAAAAATGATAATTAAAATAATTTTTGGGGAAAATGCTTTTCAATTTTAATATCACTTCTTAAAACAATAAATTTCCAACTTATGCAAAATATTTTCATTTAAAATGAACATATAAACCAATTAATAATGATCCAAGGCCATGAGTGGTCAAAGAGGGGGAAAGGTTTCATCCATTATATGTATATTAAAAACAATCATTACTGTACATTTTTTATAAAAAATTTAAATGAAACCAATTCAAAAAATGACAAGAATGTAAATTTCTTTTAATATAAAATTGTGTGTGAAAATTAATTTCATTAATCATAATCAGGTACTTTTTTAAATATTATTTAGAATACATGTATTTGGATGAAAAATAATTTCTAATTAAATAGAGAAATCATATCTACTTTTATTTAAAAAATATCTATCATTTTAATTACCAATGGAGAAAACAATATTATTACATGAAAACATCATGGATAAAGAGAGGATAAGTATAGTAAAGTGTTTTATTACAAATTTATATAAAAATTTATTTCAAATTTAATTCATGTATAAAAAAACACTTTTAAAATGATGTTGAAACATAAATGACATTAAAATTATAAAATTATTCAATCATATGACCCATAAATAAAATAAAATCAAATGAAACAATATATAACATGAATATAAATAGATTCATTGTATAAAATATCATTTTTAAGTATATATACATAATAAGATAAGATAGGTGCAATACATAATATATGTCACGAAGATGATGATTTGAGATGAGTTACCCTTATAATGATCATTATATTAAGGTGAAAATTAAACAATGTATAGATTATGATATAAAATTGAAATCTAAAAAATAAATAAATTAACAAATAACAAAATTTAATTACCCTCACAATCAAGAAATATCAAATATAATGAAGAATTGATATATCCTATTGAAGTGAAATTGACTTATGAAATTCTATTCCACTTGTTAATTTTTACTTCCAATCCCCTTTGATTATATAAATATAAAAAAAATTATAAAACCATGAAACATTAAGGATTCATTAAATTAAATGAAAAATTGGTATTACATACAAAATATAAAGTAAATTAGGTGAAAAGAATTTATAATATGCCTCTATAAAAGGAAATTGGGAAAAAATCCCTTACCTCACATTTCCATTAAGCTAAACATTATTTAACATTGTATATAATGGTTTCAAAGAATTTATTACTTTATAATATAATAATATTATTATTAACTATATCATATATGATCCCTTAACTACATATTATCACCCTTTTTGTTAATAATATTTAATTATAATCATTGTTTCGAGGATTGGATGCTTCACTTTCTCACACATGTTTTCTCATAGAAGATCCAATTATTGTGTATAGGATATATATCAATAATATATCATATTATTTTAATTCCTTAAATATCATATTTAATTATTAGATATATTTATATTGTACTTTAAGATTTTGTGACATGGAAACTAATCACATCACTTCATGGAGATGATAGGTCGTACTTACACGTGAGCGATAATACAATTTCCTTAATTGGTGAATGTTTAATCATGTTCATGATATAGTAATATTATAGAATAAATATAATTTCATATATATCATATATTTTTATAATATTTACCATTATTACTAGACATGTGATTTAGTGTTGTAAGAATAATTATATCAGTTTGCAAGGTGGCAGTCCTCCATTCATATGAGTAAATTTTTTGTTTCCCGTTTGATGAAGGAGGAGATGGATAAATTTTATTAAAAAGATATCATCACATATCTGTATATTTGATAAAATGTATTGATTATATTTCAATTGTAAATATAATATTGATAGTGGTAAGATATGTGTTAAATAATAAAGAGCCTAATGAAGACAATTATATTCACCTATAATAACCACATTTGGATCTCATATTAATGAACCTTGGGTTTGTATTTTATGATGAAATAGAACCAATAACAAGTGTAAATAGATTTTTGAGAGATATTTTTCATGTTTTGGTCATGCTAAATGGCTTGATAGTTATAGAGAAGTGACTGGAGTGATTTTCCTTTTATAATTGAAGAAGAGAACACAAATGTCATTTTTAAAAGAATAAATCATACCCATGATAATCACATTATAAAGGGAGAGAAAATAATTAACTTTAAAACCATAGATTCTAAAATGTAAAAATTATTTATACAGTTGGATTTGGGAAATATTTTACATCATTTTATTCCTTATCATCTTAGTTTAACCTCAGTCTAAACCCATTAACCATTACATGATTATTAATATTAAATGTTTTTACTATTAATTATCACCAAAAATTTATTTGAACTTATTACGTAATATTATTTACCAGGATTCCAAATATGGAATCTGTATTCCCTAATTCTATTTAAAAAATTAAGAAAATATAATTTAATGAGAAACATTAAAAAATGTCGAAAAAGGGGTTTTAGGAAATGATTGTTTCTAGAAATTGAAGTTATTATATTAACTAAATGACTAGTAAAAATAATTATATGAATTTAAAATCATATATTTACAAATATTTTATATCAATTTCAATTAAATTTTTCATCAATTATGATTATTTTAATTAATTAAAATCATGGAATATTATTCGTCTAAAAAGTGTTTTTGAAAAAATTCATTATTTAGTGTAAATATAAACTTATATAAAATTCTAGTATATATTTTATTAAAATGATATAAATTCTTTTAAAAATATGTAAATAATAGATTTATTCACTTTAACATTAAATTAATTATAGAATGGGGCATTAAAATTATTTTATGTAATGAAATGAAATAACATTATTTGACAAATCAGTATTTTTCACAACTCGCTGAGAAAATTCCCTTTTTATAAAAATACAAAAATTTCACTAAATGAAAAATATTATATGATGACTTAAATAATTGAATTAATTTTATAAATAATTTTTTCTAAAACGGTTATAAATTAATAATAATCCTCAGACATTAAATGAATCATATAACCATTTTTTATGAAAAAGTATTTCGAAGCATATGATGACATTAATAAAACTTTTAGTGAAAATTTATTGATAATTTATCTATTAATATGGATTCATTATGACATATATATATATATATATTCTAACTCAATTAATCTTATTCAGACCCACTAATTCACTGGCTATGTTATAAATATCATAACAAAATTGTATATCGAGGTTCATTTAGGCTCATGATTACGTGTCATTTGCAATATCAAACATAATACTAATCTCATAAAATATCATGTTTTTATAACAAAATAAACATACTAAAAATTGAGTTCTTATTTAATAACCATTAATCAAATCATTTGATGTGTGTAAGCTCAGTATATCTATTTCACTATTCATACCACCAATTCAATTTCTAAGTGATAATTATTTACTTAAATTGGATTATTTTAATAGTATATTTTATTTTGAATAGGCTCTATGTTGTGTGTTTTGTATTCTATTGAACATAGTGTTATTTTATAATCTTGGTGTGATATAATTTTGATTTAGATAGAATAAATTATAAATGGATTTTTTAATTCTTATAGATTAGTTAGTCTTTACAAAGAACATATAATGTTATGAAATATAAAGGTGATATGAATTAAGAAGTGTGGTCCATATGTTATGTGCATGGAATTTTATAGTTTTAATTACTTTTTAGGATTCAATGTTTTTCATTAATTTATTTAGTGATTTTATATGAATTTTATACTAAATAGTGTGGTAGAAATTATTTCAATGGTGATGAGGATAATAAAATCCAAATACAATATTTCTTAAGGGGTTCAGGTAAAAACATGAGCTAATTATGAATTACATGGTCTAAAGACGTAAAAATGACAAAATGGGTCAGTGGAATAGATTTAGACGTTGCATGGAATATATGTGATTTCTATGATTTCTTCTATTTCTATAAGGAATATCATGTGTTTTGTAGAATGGGAAAATATTATTGGTTAAAAAATATCAATTGGAAATAATAAGGAATTATTACTCATTTTTTATATTGTTTAAGAATTATTTTACTCTTTTTTTCAATGAAAATTGATTGTTAGATCTTAGTGAAGTAATTTCATCTCTCTTGGACAATGAAAATTTAGAGGATAATATAACACTAAACAAACCAACTCTTGCTTGAACACCTTTTAAAAAGGGGTTTGTGACATTTTCAAATGTTTAAATATGTGTTACAAAATTATTAATAATGATTGAAAATTTTATTTGAAATTATAAAATTTAAATTTTCCCTAAGTCATTAATAATTTGATCATTGCAGCTAAACTATTATAATAGTATTCATTAAATCTATTATAATATTTACTAAAATATTTTAAACTATAACATTCATAAAAATTCAACACCAATTGACCATCATTATTTTTTTGTTTGGTTGATTCATGGAATTTTTCATGTCATTCAAGGTCTTCCGAATCATTTTCCTTCATTATGGTTTCAACTAGAGACAGTTATATAGAATTTTTATATTATAATATAATTAAATAATTTTGAAATATATTAATGAATCTAGTGATATCCAGAAAAAATTCACATATTTACCCACTAAAGACACCATCCAGTAGTGTTAGCCTTTTTCATATTTATCTGTTAACAACATCCATAAATAGTTGATGAAATAACCATGGATTCCCTGATCAAGTTGAGGTACTCAAAATCTTAATGTCACAGATAAATATTGTCATGACCCATCCCTCAGGGCCCATGTCCTGACTATCCAAATCCCACCATCCATAGCTCAGAGGATGGAAACTACACCGAAAAGGCATATCCCTAAAACCGAGAAGGCATTGCCTTAATAACCTGTAAACTCACAAAAACATGCACACAGTAAGATAAAATCTCAAAGTAAACTATATAGTAAAATGAGTGAGTATAGTAAGTAAAAGGGGATAGAATACAAGCCCAACTGAAATGGTTAATGAAAAACTGATATGTAAAAGTAAAACTGAAAAACATCTCCTACGAACTACCATCAAGGATCCTACCTGAAGGGTTGTTACAACTCTCGAAAAATCGTCTCTGTGGTATGCCTCGTCTAAGGTCTGCCCTGAGCAGCCTATAATCCTGATACCCTCATCCTCTGTCAGTGTTGTCTGTCGTCTGCAGAAGACATAATGATGTGCTCACGTAACCCATGCAGGGGTGAGTATAATGATAGTCAGTAGGGACCCCGAGACCATCATAGGTCTCCTAGAGTTCCACAAAGGAAAAACACAATAACGAATCAATAGACATAAAATCTACTTAGGTATATGCCCATAGACATAACTATTTATTAAGATATACTCATCTCACACAAGAATGACGAAAACCACAAAGTTAACACCCCGAAGGTAGAATTACTACACATGTAACACCACGAAGGTCGAAGTACCACGTAGGTAACACCATGAAGGTAGAAGTACCAAAAAAGTAACACCAAAAAGATAGAAGTACCACACAAGTAACACCATGAGGATATAAGTACCACACAAGTAACACCACGAAGATACTACCTTGAAGGTAAAAATTACCACACAGGTATCACCATGATGATAGTACCATGAAGGTAAAAAGTTCCACATAGGTATCACCACGAAGATAGTACCAAAGAAGGTAAAAAGTACCACATTGGTATTACCACGGAGATAGTACAACGAAGGTAAAAGTACCATGCATATATCACCAAGAAGATAGTACCACAAATGTAAAAGTACCACACAGGTATCACCACGAATATAGTTCCACAAAGGTAAAAGTACAATAGAGATATCACCACAATGATAGTACCACGAAGGTAAAAGTACCACTTAGGTAAAAGACTTAGTTCAAACAGAGTCTTAGCTCAAACCAATTTTTCAGTGAAGTATAGTAGTACAGATGATTAGTCACAAAGATAGATCATATTATTATGTCAAGAGGCACTGTTACTGATTATACAGAGTCTGACCCACATAACATCGATAGGTAAGAACCCCTGAAATGGCCCAAATAGGATCTGACCCACAGAATATCGTTATTGGATGACCCACACCGGATCGTTGAGCGCTAACCCACACAAGATCTGACCCACACATGATCGGTTTGCGTTGACCCACATAGGATCTCTAAGCACTAACCCACACAGGATCTGGCCCACACATGATCAATATGAGCTGACCTAAATAGGTTCGCTGAGCGCTGACCCTCACATGATCGCTATGAAAGCTGATAGCCAGCCACAATATTCTCTAAGGATAATAATAAGTAACATGCCTAGTCACACCGTCGAACACCTAGGCTGCTGGAGAACTCCTCCACTATGGGGTACAGTGGGCTTGTCACGTCACATAGAGGATCTTCCCATTAACCTTGGTCTGCTGAGGTACTCCTCCTGTCGAGTATAGTGGGTCTGCTACATCACACAGAGGCTCTCCCCACCGTGGCTCTGCTGCATCACATATAGGTGCACCCCCACATGGCCTACTGAGGTACTCCTCCTATCGTTTATTGTGGTTATTATGCATCACATTGAGGTGCTCCCCACCATAGGTCTGTTGCCTCACACAGAGGCACTTTCCACTGGGCCTTTCGAGTCACTCAGAGTTGAAACGATCAGTAGTCATCATGTCTTATCCAGTCGTAGGGCTCTTTACATAGTGTGCTTGGGAGAACCACTCTCCAAAAAATCAGTCATACCTCAACCACCCCTAATTTCCACGAAGAAGTATACCAAAGTTCTGTCACACCATAAGGGACCCGACATAATAGATGGAGCATCAATCAGACGCCCAGTCTGTAAGTTATTATCTTTTTCGCTCTGAGGGCCCGGTTGCATTTGGGGTTCGATCCAACCCGAACGTACTTAAACATTATTCAAAACTCTATTGGAGTAAACGAATAGGACCGTATTGATCCAAGTATTTTAGTTCATTAGAAAATTTATAAAACGAACGCCCAGATCACAAGTTATGGCCATAAAGGCGTAACTGCGTCCAGATGGGCACGAGTCTGATCTGACTGGGTCAGACTGACCCGGGGCAACAAGGCCCAATTCGGGTCTTTCCTGGTTGGTTTGGTCTATAGTGGGCTCACCCCACCGGGTCGTGGTCCGGACCGGCCCGTGAAGGGGGCCGCTTGTCCTAGCCCGGTGGCGCGGCCTGGGGGCGCGACCTGGTCGCATGGCTTGGTGGCGCTGTCTGCCCGAGTTAGCGCTGATGGGGGATTATCCACCTTCCATTTGGAATGGAAACAGGCAGCACCTTTAGGCGTTTCTATGTCACCGAGGGTCCCGAGTGGGTCCTTCTCAACCGCAATGGTCGACCGGTGTTCCATCCTGTCCTCCTCCCAGCAGCACGGTCGCGCGCTGTTGCACAACTGTGGCTGGAATAGGCAGCTGCTCTTTGGACTATGTCACAGCCGAGCGATCACGGACTCCTGCTCCTATGGCGGCATGGATGCATGTCGATGCTATGCCACATGGCCAGCCAGATGTCGGCCGCCTCCTTGCTCCTCTGCATCCGACAGGCCAAATCTTCCTCATCATCCAGCGGGACGGACACCTGGCATCCTTCCTTCCTCGCAGCTGGCCTGGTGTCAGTTGCTGCCTTCTTCTGCGTGTCGTTGCAGCTTTGTTACAAGCTTGAAAAATTAATCAATCGCATATTCGCGATCCTTCGGTCGAGGGATTCACATCCATATGTCGCCGCTCAACAAAATATTGTGTTTCCGGTGCCATTAAATATTTGGCATTGAATAACGCTCCTAGAACCCACGGAGAATCAGAATATAAGAAGAAAGTTATATACATGGGACGATGGCCATGTCAGTTTGTCCATCGTCATAGTGAAACCATAATATGAATAATCTAAAAATAATTTCAATCATATTAAAAAAATCTCTACCTCGATTTTCCATGGGAGGTGTCATGAGGAGGAAGAAAACGTAGTTGAAGATTGACGTCGACATTCTTCACTCCCACAAGATGCTCCAAGGATGGTTCCTCATTTGTCAATCTCCAGTTTGGGGTATCGGTGTCTATGTACTTTGTCATCATTTCATTGCATGGTGAAGCAGTGCCGACGCCTCTTCCCAAGCTTCATATAAATAGGAGAGGGGGAGGGTGTGCAACATCTGTGGAATTAATGGAGGCTCATTAACTAAGAACCTTCCTAATTCCCCAATGGTGCAGTAACTTAAAATGAAAGGTCAATCTATTGATTGGATTGACATGTTGTCGGTCCCACATTTCCACTAGTCCATTAGAGGAAAGGAATGAAAATATTAATTAATTATGTTGTTTTTATTATTCATTAAAAAGCCACAAAATCTTACTTTTTCTCCAGACCTACTACAACTGAAGTGAATCCTTCCTTAAATGAATCATGGCACTGTGGATTTAATTGTTCCCTTGGATTTTTAATTTGAGAATTGGTTCAAAATTTAGGAAATTCCGCTCATGCATTTACTAAACATACCAGAAAAAATGTTTGCAAAAATATTAACAGTCACCCTCGACCCGTGCAGGTCGAGGGTAGGTTCTACCTAAGTGAATCCCACCACATTGAACCCAACGGTACTCTTGGATTTCCAATACGAGTTAGCTTTTAAATGTTATTGATTTTACAATAAAATAATTGTCACTTTATTATTTTATTTATGGGAAAAAACTAACTTTCACTTGTGGCCCACGTTGGCCAATGTTATTATATGCCTAACGAAAGAACACCCTCACATATTCAAAGGTGGTATTGTATTTTTATTTCAAGTTACCGTTTGTGAGATATAAGCATTTGAATAATAAAATAACTTTATTTAATTATTTTATTTACGGTTATTCCATTTTCGGGTTTTATCACAGGGGTCCAACAACGACTAAACTATGGTCGCCCATAGGGTAAACCCTCCATCCGGAGGGAAATGTTTCCCTCAGATTTCTAATCTGAGTAACCATTTTATAGTTATTACACTTTTTCAAGAAAACTACTTATTCATGCTAATTGAAGCTTAAAAAAACATTGAAGGTTCGTTTCGGGCACTCAAAGCCTTGAAATCATGCACTGTCAGAATTCGGGGTCTCAAAATAATTTCATATAATTAAAATAAAAAATTTATAATAAATTTCTGGGACATTCCAAATATAATACTCACACCATTTTGTACACCATATTGAATTATTTTATATCTAATGGTCCAAAATTTTCTAAAAAATATAATTTGAATGGTACTGTCCATTATGTGAGGCAAGTGGTCTCAAACCATTCCAAAATTATCATGTACTCAAGGAAATTACAAGGGTGATCATTTATAAGATTCATAATAATTCCTAAACAAACCTCTTTGAATTTAGTAATGATAATTAGTTCAAGCCCCATAAAAACAAAAATACACCATAAAATTTCGTAAACCGAATATAGATCTCAAGGGATTGAAAATGTTTACCAGGAAAATCTATCCACATAATGTGAAAGAAAAACAATAATTTACACTGCATTAGAAATTAATTTAGGGTATTTAACATGTATTCTTGTGATGAAAATATGAAGCCTCCATAAATTTAAAAGTTATCAAAACCCAACATTCAATATACACCATATTCATTAAAAGACGAATTGTTCTTATAACTGTACTATCCTCTCCATTAATGAGAAACTAAAAGTTATTATACATCATAAAATACACACAAGAAGGATTAATGAACATAATATTAACCAAAGACCTGGGAGTATTTTGGAATCAATACTTGTAATTTTTTAGGGGAAAATACCTATAAATAAAAATAAATTAAAAATTATTACAAACCCTAGTGATATCCCATAAAAAACTGACCTTATCTCATCAATAGTTTAAGCCCAATAATCTTAGGCTCCCATGGTTATATGATAGATCATCCTACATTATATACATGTTATATGATTCATTACATGAGGAACATATGTCTTTCCATATAATTATTACTTTCAGATTCTCTATATCATAAATGAAAAACTAATAACATGGAACTCAAGTGTTATTCTTATTATATATATCATATAAAGAATATACCAATTTTTAACATCTTGAGATAATCCAAAATATTTACTCTCTCACCTCTCCTATGATTCCATAAATTCAAAAAAAAATTAATGGTATAACACTGAAAATAACAGTCGTAGTCGACTAAAAATTAACTCACAATAATCATTTTTCATAAAATATTTATCCTCATCTACATTCATGTATATAAACCATATCGAAAAAAATAAAAACACATGATTAAAATGTCATTATTTATGGAAATAATTATGATGAAACTCACATTTCAACTCACTATATTAGTTATTTATAAAAAACATCATCTCTAAGTCCATACCAAAACTAGCACTACAAGGTGAAAATACTCACATGGTATACACATAAAAAAATAATCCTTAGATGATTGCTATCACATTCACATTTAACACTAACAACTATAAACCCATGTAACATGTCTCATAGTGAACTCATAGCATGTAAAAAGGATGTTACAAGAAATATATATACTAATACATACTAACTGTATTATATTAGGGTCTTTCATAACATGGTTTAATCATTTCTCGTACTAAGAACACATATGGAACTATATATTTATGAATATATTGACATAACACATCATTAAATATATAAGTAACAATAATTAGTAACCATTTTCTTAAGGAATTGAATTCAAATAATATTTTATATCAGAATACATAGTATAAATAATTTTTAAATTTGATACATTTAAGTACCCAATAAAAAATGATAATCAATCAGTCAAAAGAATAGTAATTTCATGCTAATCTATTATGCTAAAAATGATTCATAAAATCTATCCACTTTTTCTCCTAGGTTTAAAGAAAAAATTAATAAATAAATCAAAACATCATTTATTTAATAAATCAAATCTTTCATAAAATCAAAAAATATGAAAAATAATTCATAACTCCAATATCTGTGCACCTTAGATCATTATGGGATGAATAAGAACAAGACATTAAGTAAATCCATTTTTTTTAAAATTTGTGTCAATATATATATTTTATAATATTTTATGATAAGGAAAAAAATAAATTTACACAACTTTGAACCATCCCGACAAGGATTGGGTTATTATATTTTGACATGAGATCCATATGACCTCATAAGTGACTCAATATTTGTAATCAACTACCAATTTTAGGGATATTATATGGTTATTATATGGAGATACTATACTAGATGGTACATAACAACATAAAATTATTTATAATAAATATAAAATCAGTTGAAAATTTGTATATGGAACCTCATGTAAATAAAAACAATCAAAAAGTACATATCATAATGTTTTATACAATGATCTATTGAAATGTGACCTGATACACTCACATATCTTCAAGATAAATCATAGTCATATTATATAAATCTTAAAACAAATATTAATAAATTAAATAAAACACAACTTGGTATTGAGTCGAGACCTTGTTCCTTTAATTTTATAATCCAATTTTATCCAGTGAAATATATAACATTAATTTACTACATTACAAGTTCATGTAATAAAAAAGAATTCTCTAGGTTCTAGTGTTCCATGGTCACATAAGCACGGTGTGAATAAAACTAAAAAGAAAATCTATAATGGTGAACCAAATAAATCAATTATTTTTAAATCATGATCAATGAGATATGATCTAAATAAATAGAAAAATATTTTTAAATATAATACATCAAATTAACATGGGTGTTTCATCAACCACAAAAATGTTACCAAACCCAATTGAACTGGTACTGGAATGTCTCTGAAATTTTCTAACATGAACCCCTCCCTCAAAATATTCTCGTCCTAGGCCTAAATTAATGAAACAGATATAATGACCCTTGAGTCAAACCCTTAGTAGGACCCATGTTGGATATGGAAACAAAAGTTTAAAAAAATAATGTGGGACGAATTAACCTATATAATACCTGTAGGATCGGGAGACATAATATCAATGATTAATCAACTCCAAAAAATAATATAAAATTAAAGCAAAAACCCATAAAATAATGAATGCATAAATAAAAAATCTATAGATAAATTTCTTTAACAAATGACCAAATGAAATGCCAATGCAGTTACATATTAACTATCCCACAATTTTAGTAAGTAACATCCATCATAGGTAATGTAGTCCTCCTTGAAACCAAAAAATTGTTTTCCATAAATGGGGTTGGAATGTTGGTATAATCAGTAAAAACCAAGGTATATCATTTGCATTGGATAAGGGAATACTATTTCACTTATGAGAAACTAAGAGAACAAACATCAACTAAATAGGTCAATTATCCTATCCAATCATCACCGGGACTCACAAAAAAACACAGAAAAGTATAATAACATAATATGATGAATAATTATATAAGGTTACCCCACACCACTTTCCCACTGATTTACTTCTCCCACAAACCAAATTTTTATGTTCTAGAACTCCGACCACTTCCAAATAACATCACATCACATCACATCACATCTATCCAGAAGGCACATGTCCTATAATGTCAAATCACATCTCACCAAAAGAAACCCAGTCAATCTAACCACAACAAAAATTCACTCAAAACTAGGGAATTGGGGTATCATGAACATTAAGGACACCAACCTCACACCCTCTTCCAACAAAGCCTAAAATCCACTATAATCCAACTCATCACGTCTTATCTCAACACCCCTCTCTAAAATATGTGTTGGACATAAAACCATATCAAATCACATCTCTAAAATGTCATTTTTAATTCTATACATCAAAACCCATGTATATCAACACTACCTAGAATAGGTAGTATTGATGGTTGGGTAATCATACATCCATCCTCACCACAATGTTTATGGGAAGAACACCCCCTAAAAATGTTCTATCAGAATAAGTATCTCAACATGGGTCTACCGCAAATAGAGAATCACGAGGAAATTGAATATGTTTAATACCAAAGCAAACATGACCATCCTATGGGTTCAAAAGTAGTAAATAAATAATTCACAACATTACAACAATTCCTCAACACACTTAAACATTCTCTAAAATTACTAAATTAAGAAATGCACACAGTAAAGCATAACCCATGATCCACTTTTCAGCTTACATATCGATTATAACTGATTTCCATATTTCACCTCAAAAAATTATTAAATGAGATATGGTTTTATATTATTTTTACCCCATTGATTTCATTATTTCAACATGTTACACCATATGTATGATTATAAATTTAATCCCCACTACCCACATTTTTCCCTCCACTATCCAATTTCATCCCATTAACCAAACTATACATGTAATATTAGTTTCATCATTTTCATTTAATTATGACAGTATGTGGTCTTCTATCATAATAAAACACAACAAAAACAAAAAACCAAAATTTTCATTCAATAAGCCTGCAAATCACCACCATGTCATCAACACAACAAATTACGAAATCGCAATTACTATATAAATTAAACATCCATTTCTCATCACATAACCTCCCCATAATCGCACATCACTACCCCAAATCAGTACTACACATCATCCCCAAACACCAAAAACACACATTAGACATTAAATTTCCATTAAATTATTCACATAATCTCATTAAATATTTCTATATTTTTAGTGGTTGTTCATTATTTGACCGTCATTATTTTTGAGTAATTCTATCAATGTGAAACAAATTTATTAGATAAGTGTATGTGATTATCCACTTTTAGTATGATCTCTTGAAAAAACGCATCAAGGGCTTCACAAAACAAATCAATTCAAAAAAACAAAGACTCCCAAAGTAAATGATCCTCAGTAGGCCATATATATCATTGAATCACATTTTTAATAATTATATCCATATGTGTGAAGACATTAAAATAATTCCCCTTCCCCTTCAATTTTATCAAATGATTTCATTATCTTTATTAAGTAGTCAAAATCCATTTTAACATAGATAAACTAGAGTTAATCCCATTATTTAGGATAAAAATATTGTAAAGGGGGTCTCTTATCAAAAAATAGAGCTTCTAGATTTACTGTGTAGGGTTAAAATAAGGGAAATTCGACCACCGGTCACTACAGTGAATAATATCACCTTAATATATAGAGATAATACAACCACATCATCCACTTATGAATCCCACTCCAAAAAACCTGATTCATAGATAGTATCTCATCCTAGATATAGAAAAATAGAGGGGTAAAAGATAAAATTGGTGAAATGTAAAAAGGGTAACTCATCAGAACCACTGTGGATCGATCCTCCAAGGATGGAGAAAATTCCACTAAATTAGGGATAAATGTAAATGTTGGGAAGCACAGAGGTTATCTATGAAATGATATAATATATTGGAATGTTTTTAGGTCTTAGTGGATTTGATAATTGATACCCAATATGAAAATAGAGAACCATATCACATCCTCTATTAAAAAGATTCAGCCCTACTAAATATGGGTAGGCCTACTGGAAAACACTCTTTAATATGTTATTGCATGGTTGGTCAAAGTAAAATCTGAAAATAGTTTTCATATCCATACCACAAAACAAAAAAATGGGGAGGAAGTCCATGAAACAACCAATGAAACAACAGTACATACAACTCAACAAACAAAAAGGGATACACTACATAAAAGACATCATCACATAGTGGTGAAAAAATTGGAATAACTACAAAAAAATATCCCATGAGGCTCTAAAATATCTCGGATGTCTCCAATTAAAAAAATTACATCTACTAAGGGGAGAGACATCATATACTAGACTCTGTGGTATAACTACCCCAAATTATAAGTGGCACTAAAAACGCTCCACCTGACACATAACACCACATCATTTAAACTTTAACAATAGCTAATCCATTAAAATTCATCCACTATGCTCCAAAACAAAACTGTTAAAAATAGGTAGTTTCACCCCCTATTCTACTCATAAGAACCCACAAACACCTCAATACCTCTTCTAGCACCTCTACACCAAAATTCACATAACAAAAGTCATTGGAATTACCATGTAGTTACATTAGGTAAATCTAATACAATTAATTCTCTAGAGAATCATAACCAACTAGGAATGAAAAAGATAAATGAGGTAATAGAAACCACCATACATGATACATATCAAATATGTAATTACAGTTGAATAGAAACACAATAAAAATGGAAACATCCTTGAGATATCCTACAAAACCAATATCACAAGTCACTTAACCATCCTCAATAAATAACCTTTTTCTACTCATATATTTTCACCACTATATCATTCCCCTCAAGTACCAAGACAATGTTCACCCCTACCATCAAAAAATAAATTCGAGACCCCACAATCATATAATTCTATATACCATGTCAATTTATTATCCACTTTTGGTAGAACTAACTAACCAGCATGAATAAAGTCATGTCAATTTGTATCATATCTCAATTACTGATCATGTTCATCCGTTATCTATATAATTTAATCCTTAACTATATTATTCATCATAAATTAAATCACATATCATAAAAAATCAGGATCCAAACATCACACTATCAAGAAAAAAATAATGAGAAATACACAATCTCTAAAACAATTTGTGTATTAGGAATATATCTAAGTCTCATTATCCTAGTTGTTGTCCTTAAGGACCCTATGCCTCCACAACAGAAGAACCAAAGGAATATTCCACCAATTAAAAAAATTGTCCCAAAAATCGAGAATATACACTAGCTATTCAATAAGCGTAATGTCATTCTTGATATTGAAATACCCCTCATGAATGATGTGTGTTTCATAAAGATGATAATAATGTAGCTGAGATATATGGATGATGACATTAATTTGTTCAATTCTATGTATAAGTTATAACTAACAATCCACTTTGACTATGTTCCCAAACACCCAGAAAATATGATGAAACCACGGTGAGAGCAAAGTCATCCACGGAATCTTCAGCTTCCCAGATCGAGGGGAGACCTTCAAGAAGACATTTTCTCAAACCTTGAAGAAATCCTATTTTTATTGAAATAAATTTTATATCAGTACTATTCTATATTCATCATTTCATGAATAATGTGATTTTTTTCTTCCATTATCTAAACCACATCTGGATAAGTAAAAAACAAATCACCATCCTCAGCCCAGCCTAATAGGGGTTGGCATGTCCTCTCATAAAGAGCCTAAAATGTGGTTATGTAGAAGGATGAATGATAACTATTATTATAATTAAAATAATACAAAATAAATTCACATTCAACATACCCTCTAAATTGTATGACTCATGTCTACAATATATCAAATAGTCTTAAGATAATTCTCTCAATCTTTCCATACGTATGATTATGAATGCATTGCTAAGGTGTAATTGAGTTTCATAATCATGATTCAATTCCCTATAGACTCCCAATGTAAAACCAAAATCTAATTTTAATAAAATGGACTTAAAACCATATATATCTAAAAATAATTATCCAAATACATCATCACCAAAACATCCATATTGAAAAATTCATTGAATGCCTTTAAGTGGTCCGATTTCATTGACTGATCAACATTTATCCCAATAGAATCATAAAATCCTTGAACATAGGGAAATATTATGATAAAATACATTGAATGTGTAATAAAATTTATATTCAACAATATCCAAGGGATAAAAAAAATATTCTCCAAACAATATTCTCATAATTTATATGTTTGCAGACAAATCATCGCGCCACAATCTCCACCACCACCCATTACATATTAGACCACTAGAAATTAATCAAAAAACAACGGTATATCTTGGATATAACTTATATTACCACAAAAGGTTAGATAAGAGACACACAATGGGATTCTTCTTGTATCACTAACAGAACTATGAGCCTCCCCTAATTCGACATCTAGTTATATCATTCCTCCTTCATTCCATGTGAATTATTTCCATTTCAAACATGGTCATGCATTACCTCTACCTCCAAGTCCCCCCATCGAGTCTTCTCCACCAACTTCATCATAGAAAATTACTCCATTTTTAAAAAAATTAAACTCCACCATAAACTATCCTTGCATTCATATAGAGGACTGAAAACATATCCATTACTCACAATGAAACTCTTAACATATGAATGACACCCTTTTTAAACATCCATATTAATGAGTAAGCCATAATATAGGATTTTCGATGGTGATGGAGATATGAAATTCATAATCATAAAGAAATTCTATAAAAATCCTCTATTTATGATTAATACCATACTGATAATGTATATAACTCATGAAATTTTGATCGATGAACATCCAAAAGTGCTGCATATTAAGGATATATCCCTACAACATTAGTACAAATACTGTCAATCCATAATATAGATCATATGTGGAATAGTTACATTGTAGGGAGCATAACGGCCAATACAATTTACCGATCAATGCCTTCTACTGCATCAATACACAACTCATGCCATTATAGAAAACAATAAAAAACACCTAAACAATTATACATTACTCTAGAAAATAGAGAACTATAGAATTCATCAACATCCCCTTCAGGTAGTCAAATGATTATTGAAACTGATTAGTCAATATAAAAGTTAGGACCTTCCTTGTCCAAGTCATCAATGGATTTACAATACCTGAGAAATATATATTAAAAATTCAGTAATATCCTATGATTCCTAGGTAAATATAATCCTCCACAACATCATAGGGTTCTTCCAAAGGAACAACTACATCGAGAGTCAATGATTTTATGGACACATCTTGGAGAGACGCCACACTCCAAAGGAATTTCCCTTATCATGTCAATAACTTACTCTAGGAAACTTCCCATTGAGATTGTTTCATCATTAAACCTATAAGAAAGACATGAGATAATTGGTATGATCTTCATATATATATTTCCTTAGATCAAGATTTATTCAATGAACATAGCGATGAACTAGTTTTGGAGTTAACAAAACACAAATTTTATGAGCCCCATGAACATTGTTTTCTTGTTTATGATAACAAATGACATTACCATGGACTAGAATTTCAAATACCTACATCTAAATGAAGAAACTTTGTTATCAAGCTCCTATACAATAAAATGGAGATACCCAAACAAAAAATAAATCCATGAAACCCAATAATATCCTCTATACTTGTCAATGAGATCATTTATATTAAGAATAGGGTATTTATTTTTTATCATAACCCAATTTGACCCCCAAAAGTCTATACGAAACCATATACTACAATTTTCTTTATTATTGAGTATCATTGTTCCACCCTATAGTGACACAATGGGATAAAAAATCATTTTTTATCATATAATCAATTTGAATCTTTAACTACCATATCTTGGAAGAGGTTATCTAATAAGTTGAAATCAAAATTAGAGATTCACCAAGTTGCGTGTCTCCCCCAAACTCAATATCACATTTTAGGGCCTCCTCCAAAAAAATATAGAATCTCTCTAAGAATCCTATAATCTGATTCTATCCAGGAAACTACATATTCAATATAAAACTCATCCCATAATTGAAATTAGGGTTATTTCAGGCCTACTATCCATTAAAAAATACCATTCACGAATGAAAATAACACATTTTCCATAAATATTTTAAAACATGATTCTCTTTAGGATGTGGTCGATAATGGAATGAATGGAAAACATATAATTAGAGGGTGAGAAGTGAGTTTTCGGGTTGAATCTGATAAATGAATAGAACCTCATATGACGGATGTGTCCCCAACCTCAGTATAAACCCCTAGAATACATTAAACAAGGTATTCAAGATTGAAAGATGTCATAGAAAAAATGAGGGTCATAGGAAGATAGTCTGTTTATAGTACCAAGGTAAAGACAAGAGCGGGTGAAACAAATTTGTGTGAATATCTATAGTCACAAAATGAACAAACAAGTGAGGATGATAAACTTATCATACATCAAATGATCTATAATCCCTTTGGTACTACCACTTACTATAGTTTTAATTTACCATGATCATTTTACCTGACTCTCTTCTGATGGACACCTCTATAACCACACTCATTTCGATTTCCCTAAACATGAGGAACATCAAATGATCAATCTCTACCAGATCCATCTACTCTTGGAAGAGGATATGCCTGATTACCTTGCATCTAAAATGGGATTTCTTGTAGCTAATACTTAAACATGCATTTAAACTAACCTCCATTACCAAATTGTCCTTCTTGAACTAATGGGAAATGATCAATAGGATGACCACAATCTCCATAGAAAAAAAATAAAGCACAATGTCACCATGAAGAGCACATAAAACACTGACCCCAAAAGGTAGAAAGGGAAACATCTAAAGTCAATTCCCTATTGGATGAAACCTCGATGGACCATCATCTAAAAACTACTGATGAAAACCTCACAATTCAGAGAACCATACGAACTCCCCTAATGTTGTAAACAAGAAAATGTGTGCATATATATGATATCCTCATCCTTCATTTGGAAATCTAGATACATTTTCACAATAAAATGAGTCGATTAATTCTTGATTGACATAGGAAGTTATTTATCAAGTAATTTATCATGATTCTCCCAACTCGGAAATATATTTGGGTGTAAATGAGGGTTAGTCTATGAACAATATCCCCATATCTCAAACAAAAATACTCCCCTTTATCAGAGAGAGAAACTCCAAAAAATTAAAATCCATCATGTTTGATGAAAGGTACACATCCCAGATCTTTTTATAGATGTTGACCAATACTTTAATTGCTTTCTTCTATTACATCGGATAAAATTTCAAGCATTGATGTGTAACTCCCTACATATAACTAACTTTCAGAGGGGCCATTAACTCCATCGGGGCATAGATCAAACTAAATGTGATCTAGATCTTCTAAAATTGACTCTCTATCACCATATCAGGTACAATAACATCATTCTTAACCAAATACTACCACAAGAAATAATTCAACGTTTTCATCCACTCGTCATCCTTCCAAATTAGATTAACCATCCAGTGATCTACCGAGTTAGCCTGATGAACATCAACCTCCTAAACCATTTTTGGATGTCACCCAAGAGTAATATTAGAAAAGGAAACAATGATTTCATAATACCATGTAATACATAATTTTATTAAGATTTATTTATTTATTTTTAATACATTTTATCTTCCCCAAAACAAAACAATTCAAACAAGAACACTTTCCAATAAGGATGCATGTACCCCTCCTAAGACTCTACCTATCAAGAAGAACTTTATCACTCATTCATGCAATAGGATCACATTCCTTGTGTCAGATCATGGTGAGCCCCAAAATCCCAGGTCTAAGTTGATCTTCCCATGCATGTTTCATGCACCATGATGAATTGAAATCCTTTCAATACTATCCCATGAAATCCTATTTATGACAACCAATTAATTCATCGAATATATTTACCTTAACCTTCATTATATTATATCATGACCCTCCCTCCAATGAAACCTCTGTTGTGATGAAAATAAAGGAAGTGAGATAATAACCCTAGAGTCATGCCTCTAGTAGGCCACGGGATGGGGACTAGCACTGTGGCTATAAATATCTCTTTTTGAAAGGAAGTATCCATTATTATACATGTAATTTCGAGAGATAGGATATCAATAATAAATAAACTACTTGACATAGTTCAAATACAATTAACCAAAAACCATCCCGCAATGAATTTATAATGAAAAAATTTCAAATAAAAGTATCCAATAAATACCCTGATTAAAATATAATTTAGTGACACTCCAACTGGCCCATGGTACAAGTTATTAATTACATACCCAGTCACATATTTCTCATGGAAGCTTCAAAATAGTTATATATATATATATATTGGGTGACCTTATTGGTATACATAGTTGGAGACCATGGTCTCTCATGGGAATGTGAAAAGAGAATTCTAATTCACTAATAAGAAAGCTACAGAATCAACATCACTAAAATCGGTCCACAAACCAAGCCCAACCACACCTAGGATTTCTCCCCAAATAATGCATCCTAGTATAATAATATTATATGAATAATATTTATGATAGGATGCCCTGTAATTCTTTCCCAATTATTTTCCTCTCTCACACATTAATGTATTTTTTCTCATACGAAAATCATCCAAATAGTGAACCAACTGTTTCCAAACCTGACCAAAAAACATGTCTTATTTCTCACACTTCAATTTGACTGGTCATAGAGCCGAAACGAAGTAACAAGTAAGAAGATATGGTAGTTTTATGTAAGGATGCATAAATTACCCATCCAAAGCAATTTTGTGGAAAAAGTATGTAAGTGTGCGCAATATTCCTAAAAGTGAAAAAAAAATCTATTATGTTCTCAATGAATCATATGTCATCAATTTTATGTAAAGTCCAAGGAAAATAAGGACCTAAGGTTTGAGAATGTTTTAAGATGTGTACACAAGATTAGCATCCGTTTTCAAGTCCCTTATATGCTCAATGAGTCATTACACACCCCCTTACATATATGCACTTTGTGGATCTAGATGTAGTTGTATGGAAGAAAACTTCTACACATAAGATATTACATGCTTTAACCATATATGTTTTCCAATATATTGAAGTGTACCCCCTTCTTCAGCAGTCCAAGGGAGTTTAGCCACCATGCTACAATATTTAAATCTAATCATTCATGCTAGTGTGGAAGAATAGAACACTCTATATAGAGATATTGCATGATAGGTCCCCCTTGTGTCCTCTTTCGTATGGGCCCATAGTTTCTTGATCCACACCCAACCTCTTTTCAGCCTACTTCAGGTGAATTCAAGACCGCCTCTTGTGTGCATCATTTCTCTTGTGTGCAAACCCAATCTTATGTGAAATAGTGAAAAGGTTTCCAATCATGTGTGAACCCTTGAATTATTGCCCAATAATGTGTGAACCACTACCTCACAAACTAATATTATGCACAACAGTGTCTAATCATGTTCCCTCTCTCTATACCAAGGGGCTTAACAACTACACCTCCACTCAAGATCTGCGTGAGGCTATGGTCTCAGTCCTCTGGGTCAGTCCCTTCACTATAATCATTCACCCCCATGAAAATCGACAGTTTCATCGTGAACATTTTAGGAATAATCATCTTAATATTTCCATAATCCCATATAGGCACCCAACATCTATCTCAACAATACCATTATTTGAGATACTCCTCCACACTCCTTGAATCACCTTGAGATGACCTACTCTTCAGGGTCTATTTCCCATGTCATGAGTTGAGATTCTCATCTTCAATTACCCAATTACCTTATGTCGAATAATTCCACAAGAAACATTTCATCCCTCGTCAATTCATTCTTATGAAAGGTTGAACCAGATAGGGACACCCCTACTCAAGTCTAACAAAATCCATTTCAAGGAATCTTCCTCCAAGTATTCCCTACAACTTGACATTTAACTGTGATTCCATAGTCCTCACTACATTACATTAAACTACATTATACCTTATATGACAGAAATAGGATTCCTAATTATCTACATGAGTTATGCCTTATGATCCAAGCATAAGATGACAATAGTCCTCACTATCTTAATTTAAACTGTATCATAACCTATCACTCGTGAATATGATTCCTTATGTGGGAATAAAAAATTACTCATGTTGTGGTCATGATAAGACACACATCCACCATTCACATGATTTTAAACAGGACTCTTACCTCATGTGATGAACATGATATTCCCTCATGCCCAGACCTGAGGATGATATTAAAGGTAGCTCACATATGTAAGCCCCATCCACAACATTTCTAATCAAAAGTGGAACTTAGGTAGCTCCCATATGTAATCCCTATCAATAGAATGGGATTTCTATAGAGTAACATGGGAATATCATATACGTACTCCCCATCCAAATCATTATTGCATCATAACAGCACATGGGTAGCTTCTTTGTATAATACTCATTCACTATTATTGCTCCCTAAAAGAACATGGGATGCTAACCATGCCTATGCCTCAGTTTTTCAATGGGATGTTAACCTTGGGTAATCCCCAGACATCCAAACACAGTGGGTTTTGACCCCTTCCATATAAATATGGTACGTAGTGAGCCTCCATGATGTTCAATCCCATCCAAGTGTAAACCTAGGTTCTCCCTCCTAAGGACTCACCCCCATGGTGTGAAATCATTTCATTATGGGACACACCTCTCAGATCCTCTCTCATAGGGAATTCTAATCTGACCACATGTAAAATCAGGTGATCCCTCCTAGGGATGCACCCTCATGGTGTTACATCTCTTCTTTATGTGACACACATCTCAAATACTCTCTCATTGGGTGTTCTGATCCAATCACTTGAAAACATAGGTACTCCCTCCATGGGATTCACCCTCAAGGTGTGGAAACCTCCCTTTATTGGACACACCTTCTGAAACCTCTCTCATTGGTTGTTATGATCCAACAACTTGTCAACCCAGGTGCTCCCACCTAAGGATGCACCCTCACTGTGTGACATCTTATCTTTAGGGGACACACCTCCCATATATTCTCTCATAGGGTGTTGTGATACTACCATGGGTAAACACAGGTTCTCCCTCCATGTGATGTACCCTCATGGGGTGACATCTTCCCATTATGGGACCCATACCCTAGGCCATATCCCCAGTGTGTTCTTTTCAATCATCCATAACTTCATCCATCACCTCACCCTTATCCCGATGATATCACAACCTCTGCATCTGTCCACTTGGGATGATAGCCATGCATAATTCACAACATTTCAATGGGATGCTAACCTTGTGTCTTCCCGATAATTTCTAACTATGTGGGATTTGATCCTTGTATTCTATAAGGGTACGAAGGAAACCACCCTGAGGTTCAAGATCAACACCATCATATTCATGTCATTTCACCCTCGTCCTTACCATATGACATTAAAATGGATGGTATTCCATTACTGTGTGGAATTTGATCCATGTTTTCTATATTGGATACGTAGGAAGCCTCTTTAATGTTCAATGCCACCATCCATTCCCATCATGGTATTTCCCTCGAGTCATCATGTAACGAGAGGATCATTCCCCATCTTAATTGTTACACTTCCTTCATGACCCCATCCATGAATTCCATTCTCATGAGTCGCCTCCTTAGGTGTCTCATATAACCATTACAAACTGTGTGTATAATGATTCCCAACCATTAGGATATGTACGAAGGCTTCGTCAGGTTCAATCCCATCACCCCTCACTTTCCATCCATACTATTCATTCCATTTCAACACTTTCTTAATTTTCATCCTAATTTACCATTAGGATGGTACATCTCTGTGAGATCATGACATCAACACCATCTCTGCTCTCTAAAGAACCATGGAAGCAAACAATGTAGAAGACATGAACAATACATATCATCCAACCAAGATGAATCCTTTTTAGAAGGGAAGTAAGCCATCTGTAAGACCCGCACCATAACATCTCGAACTACATCAGTTTTGATCCTTATATTTTACACTTGGTATGTGGGAAGCCTCTCTGAGGTCCAATCCTAGCCAATGGTATACATTAGTTTCCTTCTATTTTGAGTCAACTTCAATGCTCTTCCCTCAATGTTGTCTAGACCATCCTTCTTTTTGTGAAACCTTATCTTCATGGGACACACTACATCAGGTCTACTCTCAATGGACAATGTGAGGAATTAATCTGGTGTCCCCAAATCTAGGGTCCACCTCCCTGATCCACCCTAATTTTTTTCCAAAACATCCATCATGGTGTGAAAACTTCTCTCCATGAGACACAGCACCTCGGGTCCGCACCCATTGGGTCTTATGATTGTTCCATCTCATAAACCTTTCAGGTGCTCCATCCAAGGGATCCACCTCTAAGATACATCTCCATGGGATGTTTTAATAAACTTTATATGGTCTCCTCAAGATCATAAAATTGCATCCTACCCCATGTTAAACAAGGGATTACTGAGGAAAATGTAGGCATGCATTCCTCTGGCATAAGATTCCTCAGAACTGATGTGTGATGCATTGAGCTATGCACATTTACAAATCCCCCCTATGATGAAGAATGCAGGTATCCAATGCTCCAACATCTAGGGATTCCATGAAATTCCTAATGTTATCTTGAACCCTACCTGAAGGTTTACACCCTGTCAAGACCCCTGAGAATTTCCAAATATAAGTACCATAATTATATGACATCCACAAAGATATGGAACCACTAAATAGTTTCACAAACAAAAACTCAAATCGTTGAAGGAGAGCAAGACAATGTGATGATTTATGGGGAGGAATCTGGAGAGGGAAGAAATAAAATCCCATCATCCTGTTTCCATAATAGGGAAACAAATCTCTATAGAACTAATGATTTTCACATTCCATTGGAAAGGAGAAACATGGGATGAAAAGCATGAGTCTCCACGACCATGCGCACTATGACTACAGAAAGAATCAGAAACAGTATTATGATTAGACACTCACACCTCATCCATATAAATTCACCTCACATCACGTCACATCTTAGATGAATCCACCTAATCCATCACATCACATCACATATCACACAAAGACACCATGTCCATAACCTTACATCGCATCTCATCTTATAACCAGTGTATTATTATATGGTCAACAAAAAAATAAATCAACCTCATTCTCCTATACAATGGAAAACCCCTACTATAATCCATCACTTTACATATCATCATAATACCTTTCATAGAAATGATATTGGGTCATTAAAACACATGACAACACATCTATATAGTATAATTTTATGTTATTTACATCACATCATGTTCTAGTCAAAATCTCCTAGAATAGGGAGAGGGGAAAAGTGGGTAGCTATCCATCCATTCTCAACGGATGGATATTGTGGAAAACACATCCAAAAAGTTTCATTATCATTATGAGGAGCTCTATATGGGTGGTTTGTGTATATAAAATCAAAAGGAAATAAAATGTATATAATACCATAGAACACAAGACTAATATATGGATTCATAATAAAGAATTAATCAACTCACAACATTACCCAAATTTCTCCCCAAACATCCACATTCACTTAAATGAAAAAATGGAAAAGTCAAGACAATAATATATAAGGAACAAGAGACATTTCAACTTTCTCATTTATTTTATAAGATTTCTATATTTGAAATTTCCAACCAATTTCAATTACGGAAGCCAAGTCATTCCATTATTTCAAATGTATTTTTCCATTATTTAAACCTGTTATGTAAAATATAACATTATAAGTATAAACCACAAACCCATATTTAATTCATTCATTTTCCAATTTCAACCCATTAACTAAAAAATCTTATGTCATATCTATTTCAATGCTTTCATTACATTATAATACACACAAAAACATATCACTACATTACACCACAAAACAATAAATTCTCCATCCCATGTCAGTAATCCCACACATGACCACAATTTCATAGCCACAACAACCTTCAACATCACAACTATTCTTCATAGGACACATGAACTTCTCATCATGTAACCATCCCACAACCACACATCAATGACCCAAAAAACCACACCACTTCCACCCCACACACAACCACCACACATCACACATTCATATATCACAACGCTTTTCACATCATCAAAAAATTTCTAGATTTATAAATGGGTTTTTCATTAATAAACATATTTATTATAGGGTATTGTTAACATAAGAAATAAATCTAGATGGATCTAATTTATTAGATAATTATAAATGATTTACCATTGGTTCACGGTGGTTCCACAACAATCACACATTAGGTTATTCGCCAAAAAAATATGTTCATCACTAACAAATGATTCCAAAATACATGATTCCTTATTTTGAATATACTATGTACAATCAAAATACCAATAATAATATAAAAATCTATAAAGGCATGAGAATAATTTAACATTCCAGTTAAATTTAAATTGACCATTTTATTATCATTATTAGTTATATAAAACTATGTTCCCATTGAAAAAATTAGTAAAACCCCTCTCACATTAATCATAAGATTAGAAACTAGGGATCACAAACATCAATTAGAACACTCTTATCCCTTGTGAATTTTTGAAAGAAGATAAAAGTGATGACTGATCTCCACAATAAATAATATCACCATACAAGCCTAGAAAAAAATACCACATCATCCCCTTTCCAAAAACATACCAAAACCAATGAATTAATGATATTATCCTCTCCAAAATGATGAATAATTGAACAAAATAGGGGGAAATATGGGACATGTTAAGAGGATAACTCTACCAAGATACCATGGATTAATCCTCCAATAATGAGTTCAAAGGAATCAAAAAGATGGATGAAGAGGACCATTGGGATCCACATGGGTCACCCAAGAAAAAAGATAATGCTTTTGAAAGTGTTTTAGTCCAATGGGAATTCAAAATTTATTTGTAGTTTGAAAAATAGAGGTTCACAACAAAACCTATAACACTATTCTGTATCCCTACAAAAAAAGGGGAGGACAATGAAAAAACACTCCCTAGGAAGTTATAGCATATTTGGTCAAACCCCCTCTCAGAAATGTGGCCATATTTGTTCCAAAGATACTTTAAATGGTGGATGAAGACCACAACACAATGAAATTTGATAAAGACAAAAATAAAAAAAAAATACAATGTTCTACATCAAAACACAAACTCAATGACACTATGATGCCAAAATTAAAAGATCCACTAAAAACAACTCCATGAATTCATCCCATAGCTGAGGTCTTAATTCCATAGTCTCCACCAATAGAGATAGGTTCTTCCACATCAAAGGCTCTATGAAAAACCTACCCCGAAAATAGAAGTGCCACAAAATAGGATACACCAGATCCACCAAATCATATCCTACCACCAAACACAATAGCCACTCAATTTAAACACAACCTCCTGGCTCTATGCCTTATCCCTCTAAAAATAGGCAGTTTCACCCCATTCACCCCTGGAACTCCTCCAAAAACCTCGAAACCTCCATAGACATATCTACTTATTTAATTACTGTAATATAACTAGTTGGTTGGTCCATGTTGTTACAATTTCATAATCACACATACTAGTCATGAAATTATAATACATTTCAAATAGTACATAGTATCATAAAAATATTTAAACATATTGAGTGGAATGACATCTAAAGTGCAGAAAACTTCATCAGGAGTCACCACCACAATTCCACAATATTATATCATCCTTGGTAACAATTACATCCAACCAACATGAAAAATTACTCAGTAGTTATCCTAAAACATCCCATCCCATCAAAACTATCCTATCAATTTTTAGCCCATCCATGACATAAAATGTAAAGAACAATAAAAACATGTCTACCATTCTCTCATCCATCCATTGTTACAATTTAATCCCAACATAAATAATTCATTATAAAAATTGTAAAACCACTGTAAACATTTCCCTTAATCATATCCATTGAATCTCAAACAAGTTCAATAATAATTGATATTCCACATAACTGATATTCCAATACATCAAAACTACTCAATGGATGGAATCATGCATATCCAATAAAATAATCTACCCAGGTATAAATTGATTTATATCACATATTAAATATATTATATAAAAACTAACACAGCCATGTTTGGAATGAATGTTGCACCAATACATGTCAATACATTTCAAATCAACAATCCCAATACAAACAATAATAAAATACATGTTGTAATATATATTTAAAATATAAATATTTATAAAATTATAATGATAACATAAATAAATTTATGTCCCATGGGTTACAATCATTCCCAATATTAGTTTACATTCCCACTGGGATGGGCACATATATATATCAACATATTTACAGAATCAGATTCAATTTTATGAGTTTTTTAATTAAAACCATATTTAATCTAATATCATTTTTTCTAAAATGAGACAATGTTAACTATTGGTCAACTGGGCCACATCATAATTGGTACCACTCTCATGGGATTTCTTAGTAATTTATTAATACTAGTCTAAAATAAAATTTTATTATATAGATGGTGTGTCGTGAATTAGATCTAATAAATTCATGATTTATTAAATGAATTCTATATAATTACATAGGATAATAAAAAATGGGTTCCATATCATCCAACTCACCCATGATGCCCTGCAAGGCCAGTCCTCCAATTCACAACCTATACATATAATCATAATTTTGTTTGTTGTTCAGATTAGAGTACTCAAGAGGGGGTGGGGGTTGAGTATGTATTAAAATTTTCTCTTAAAAAAATTTCTTAAAAAGTTCCCCCCATAAAAAAGAATACAAACTAGTCAATTAAGGCAATACAATTATAAAAGTTGGACTGTTCAAATAACCTCTCAAAAGATTGATTAATTATCCGTAATATCAATATGAGTTATTGATACTACTTTGGTATCTATTCTAATAAAGAAAAACATTTATAAATTTTATCCAAAACTAATTATCAATTTAAAAGCTAGTGTTTATGAAATAAACAATAAAATAGTAGAAACCCAAATTAAAAGACATAGTAGATTAAAAAAGTTGTTCAGTCTTTAGTTGATACATAATCCACTCCAATGGGTGACCACCGTCCACCAAGCAGTTTATATTAACTAACATTATCCACACCCTAGATCAGGTTAAACAATAGTGCATATTTCAGTCCAGGTTTGACAACCACTTCCACTATTCTTCATGGGTATTAACGTCCAGGTCACACAATGAACTCTTTCAAACATACTGGTTGGAGTAAATAGATGTAAAAAAGATATGATAGGAAGGATATATTGTATCCTTCAGTTTAGTACGAGAGGCAATGTATGTTTTAATACTAACAAACACACACTACTCTAAAGCCAAAAACAATACACAACAGATCAAGGATGATGAGAAAGGGTTATAAGTGATCTGAGAATTATTCTATGCAGCTCAAGACTTGTAGGATGAAGAAGATTCAAGTATCAATTCCTCTTATGAAAAAACAGAGTATCACAAGTCTTCCATTTTGATGGGGTAAACTATCTAGAGCGTGTTATTTATGGAGTTGGTACTATGTAGATGTTTTTGGATATGATCTACAGTATTACAACAATTTAAATTGAGAGTTCTTCATGTGTTATTCATTTCTTTCTTATTTCTTGTATTGGTTCACTTTTTAAAAATGCTCGCACTTCTGCTACACACTACTACTCGTCTCTTTTTTTTAGTGTGAAACTTTTTTTTATTTTGTAGTTCATGTGTTGAATCTGATAGGATGCATGAATTCTGCACCTCGTACATTGTACCACTAGGTGACATGTCTATAAAGAAACATTAATTATGTTAGTTCCTTTAAATGAATCAAATTTGAATGTTAGAAATTAAATTGAGAACGAACAAATAGATTAAAGAATGGTGTCATAGTCTGTCCAGAAATAATATCACATGGAAACAGTGTCACCAAAAAACAGTGTATATTTCTTTTCCTTTGAGCAGTGAGACATTCTTTATGGAATAGTTGTTTTATGATCAAGAACTGGTAGCATAGATGCAGTGTTAGAAACATGGTGTCTGGTTCATTTTCAAACATCAAACAATGTCTTAGTTATGATTTCAGGGAACTGGTGTCACATACTTCAGGAGATATGAAATTGGATATAGTGTATAAATCACAGTGTATGTGTAATGGTCTCCGGGTAACAGTGTTTGTGTCACGATATCTTTGTCATGGTGTTGGGGACACGATGTCTAGGTCACAGTGTCTGGTTCACGGTGTCTGGGTCCTTTTTCAGAAAACTAGAAGTGGTGGCAGAATCACGGTTTCACAGACATAGCTTAATATATGTATATATACTTAAGAAGTAATATTCTCATAATGAATTAGACATAATAATTCATGAAATAAATCATTATTAATGAAATAAAATATCGTTTACAATAATCAAACAATATTTAGGATTAATAGGATTTAGTGGAAGTTTATTTAAATCATAACGAAACCAACCTTCTCTACAAAAGATTTGAGATAGATTAAATAGAATTAACAAGATTTATAGGATCTACAATATTTATGATCATTAAATCATGATTAGAACATGACGATTCCAACAATATGCACCTTTTTTATGATAACAATAGATATAAAATAGATATTTGTTCTTAGTGTTCTTTATAGTGACATAGTGTGTTGTTCCCCCCCTTTTGGGATTATTAAAAAGAGTACAAATAGAATAAAAGTAAATAAGAGTATATACAAAAATAGTTCACATTTAATTAGAGGTAAAAATACGAAACATTACACGAATTAAACAAAAATACCAAAAATCCCTATCAAGATAAAATTTTCACTTTTCTTTAGTACAAGTTGTCTCCTCTTTTCCCTTGGGAGAAACATCAGAAAAAGCCAAAAGAGAAGAAGTAGAAGTTGAAGAAGGGCGTGATCCAACTGTCAGAGAAGAAAGAGGAAGGCCTTCAAAAATAGGAGGTGCCAATGTAGGTTTTGTGGAAGACCAAGGAAGGTTGTGGTCAAGGATAACAAGTCAGATCTGGCTCAAAGCCTGAGATAAATTCATTGATGTAGAGGCAAAGGTAGTAGATGAGGAAGGAGGTAAACCATATAGTAAAGGTGAAACTTCATGTTCCACAATAGAAGTGCTCTACACATGAAGATAAGGCTTCAACAACTGAATTAATTTTGTAATAATATCACCCTCGTACTACATTAATTTCTAAAAATAATAATTGTTCTCTATGAAGTTGTCCAATATAGCAGTGAAATCTTTCAACTTTTGAAATTTAGTCATTATGGCTTGAGGGAGAGGAGGAATTTTCAAATTCTCTACAAGATACAAGAAATTGTTGGTCATATCATGCTTAGAAAAAATCATATTAAAGTAGAAATGCACTTTTTAGTGATATCTTTATTATCACCAATTTCAATCATTGAATGAACCGTTACCAAATATAGTACTATGTCACTATTCATGACAACTGTAGATAGAATCTCATTGTCAAAACTATTGAACACTGAATGAATTTCTTCCTTAATAATTTTTTCTTAGAAGATCACTATCAAAGGGTTGAGATAACTATCCAGAGGCACTGGAGGCTATAATGGTTGAAGTGAGGTACTTGAGTTGAATCATTACTTTCTATAGACATCCCTTCCACTTATCAGCCAGTTTGTTGAGACCAACAATAATCTTACACATATCTTGAACTATCTTCTTGTTTCCCTCAGCCACCTTGTCATATAAATAATTCATGTTAGGTTGTGTTAGAGAGGTATCTTGTTATGGAATCTGACCACTAACATCCTCAATTGGATGAGAAACATAAACATGTCTTGATTGTAAGACTTTTTTCATATCTTCAATAATACATCGGAGAGACATCATAGGGTCACTTAATTGCTTGTTCTATATTCTAACCACATGAATTTCATGAATACTTTTAGGTTAAATATTATATATTATTTTTTAATATAAATAAATAATCTTATTCACTTGGATTTTTTATAGGAGTAGGTTGGGTGTTTATGATATTTTCAACTCCATCCAATAAAGTAGCTCCAAATTCATTCAAATCACTCTGACTCACGAAAGCATGAGGTTCTTGAGAAGGATCAGGAATAGGAGATGAGACAGTCTCAGTATTGTTGGCAGAGATTACCTCTATAGAAGAAACTGGTTTCAACTGAAACACATTAGATAGGTCTATGCCTTTAACCGAAGCTTCGTGGGTATCAACCACATCAAAGTAGCTAGGAAACTTATACCAAGTATCCAGAGTGCATTGATCAACTATATAAGGATTCAACACCTTCTATACTAGGGTGCTACCCCCCCCCCCAACAAGTGAATATCCCAAAGGACTAAGAGATTCAGTTACATAATCCAGTTCTAAAGGATCATCTCAAATAATTTCACCCATTTCTTTTCTAGCCACCTGAAAGGTTGACTCAATTCTAACCTTAGTAGAAAGGATAACATAAATATTTTCTTGTTCCACTAAAAGATAATCAATCGTAGCTTCTTTCTCTATAGAATATTCTCCTTCTAGATGCTCCTTCAGAACAACCCATTCCCTTACATTAACAACAGATTATTTTCCTAAAACAGGTTTATCTTCCAAATCAATACATCATTCAGTAATATGTGCTTCCTTCATAAATACTTTTTGAGGAATGGTTCCATTGTCATACTTATCCAAAAAAAAATTAATCTAGAGGTGAAAAAACTATCTCTTCATCCTATTCAATAGGATATTCATTAATTTCATAGGGTTCCAAACCATGATCATATATGTTCTTATGTCCAGAAGGATACTCAACTGGATTAGTCTTTTCATATAAACTTTTATTATCTTCCACCCAAGCCTCTTTCCATGGATTTGAACTATTTTTATCCTTTTTAATGTACAATTTGAGATACTGAATTCATAGTCTTTAATGAATTTATTATCCTGTCCAACCATTCCTTTATCATAAAACATATAAGAGATTATCCTTGAGTATAACTGAGAGGTATACTTTGAGGTTTTCTTAATGAACTCCCACATATGAAGTATAACATACATTCACAGGTTAATCATTTTTCCATTCTACATAAGATGTATCAAAAATAAATATTAATATTTTAGGGTAGAAAAATCTCATTTTCTTGGACTAATCAGATTCTGAATAAACTTAATCTTCAATTTGGTTTCACCATCTAACTCAGTAGTAGTAGATCTTCTTTTATTTTTATTGCCAATCATTCTTCCAAAAACCTCTTCTATAACAAAAATATCACTAAGAGGATGAGGACCTCTATGGTAGTCATCAAAAATTCCGTCATGGGGTATCCCTAGGTAGGGATCCCATAACCATGAGGAAAAGGTGCATCTTTGTCCATTATTATAGCTCCTCACAACAAAACCATCTTCTACATTGAATGAAAACTAAAGAAACTGATAAAACTAAGCCATAATCTTTGCATAAATCGGTCTTTTCTTATTTGTGAACCAATCCAGCCATCCCTGCTCTTTCAATAATTTAAAAACTATAGATTTACTTTATAGCAACCACATAGGGAAGATTTCTGTTTCTTGTACCACTATTCAATCGACATAGTTTGGGTTCAATGGTCCTTCGGGAGCTATATTTAGTGCTATGTTCACTTTCTTCATAGATATGTGCTTATCCGGAGTTTATGAATATGGGAACTTCATTCTTGGAATTCAATGAGGGGTCCAAGAGAGAGAGACAGAGATAGAGATTAAGGGATTAAGGTTGTCTTACAGTTTGAGAGAGGAGAGATCGAGTGATGAAAATATTGAAATATATTTAGTTTTTATCATTTTGGGATTTCAAGCATTGCAAATTCAAAAGAGTTGGATGAATATAAAAAAATAATCAACAAATTGATACATGTAATAAAATAAAATTAAATGAAAGCATGTCATTATGGTGAGACCATAACAGGTTTTTACAGTGAGACCGGAATAGGTTTTCAAGGTGAGATCAAAACAATTTTTCATAGAATCATATTTACCATGTGTCTCCACACTGTGTGACCATATTATTTGAGATAGTATGTTCCAGAATGCAACTGAGAGATTGTAACAGTGATACCATAAACATAATACAAAAACTTCAAGACAGTAACTTGTAGAACTGTAAGAGTGAGACAATAATTCTAAGATAGTGACTTGTGAAACCAAAAAATTTGAAACAATAAGATATGAGTCATTATGTTTTTGAAAACTATATATTTTCTACTTGAATTTATCATTCCCAATTCATGTATGATGTAATATATCTATTCATAATTTAATGGGTTGGTGAATATATTAGCAAGTTGATATTTAGTTCTAATGAATTCCAAAGTGATATAACCTTTTGATAATGGTCTCTCGAAAAGTGATGTCTAACATCAATATGTTTTGTCCTAGAGCGTGAATCGTGATTATTTGAGAATTTAATAGCACTTGTATTGTCACAATTTAATGTTTCATGCCTAAATTGATATCCATAGTCTAGTAATTTCTGTTTCATCGACAAAATTTGTGCACAACAACTACCAAAATCTATGTATTCTGCTTCAACAGTAGATAATGAAAGGATGTTTGGTTTCTTACTAAACCGTGATACTAGAGACTTTCCAAAAAAGTGACATGTTCCATAGGTGCTTTTTCTATTTAACTTACATCCACCAAAATCAGCATCAGAGTAACTAACTAACTCAAATGTTTTTCCTTTGGGATAGAACAGTCCTAAATTGGGTGTATGTTTGAGGTATTTGAAAATCCTTTTAACATCATTTAAATTTTATTTCTTAGAATTTTCTTGAAAATGAGCACACATGCATACACTAAACCTAATGACAGGTTAGCAAGCAATTTGGTAGAGTAATGTTGCAATCATTCCTCTGTAAGTGGTCTAATCAACAGATTTTTCATCTTCATCAAGAACCAATTTAAATTTAGTACAAATTAGAGTATCGTTGCATTTAGTGTTATCCAAGCCAAAACATTTTAGAAGATATTTAGTGTATTTTCATTGATTTAAAATAATAATATAATTATTTTTAATGCTTTGAAATCCAAGAATGAATTTCAGTTCCACTATTAATCTCTTTTCAAATTCATTATTAATCATTTTATAAAATTCAATACAAAAATAATTTTTTGAGGACCCAAATATAATATCATCTACATAAATTTTAACTACTAAAAATCATTGGGAATTAATTTTATAAAAATATTGTGATATGATATACCTTTTTCAAAACCATTGAAAATAAGAAAAGTGATTAATCTACCATACCATGCTCTTGGATATTTTTTTAAACCATACAAATCTTTTGATAATTTGATAACATGATTCAGAATATGGGGATTTGTGAAATCAGGGTGTTGTTAAACAAAGACATCCTCAGTTATATACGCATTTTGGAATGCAATTTTTACATCCCTTTGATATAGTTTGAAATTCATATGGGCCGCATAAGCAAGCGAAATTCTGATGGTGTCATGTGTAGATACTCGTGCAATGGTCTACTCATAGTCACTTCATTCTTCATGACTATAGACGTGTGAAACCAATATTGCCTTGTTTCTAACTATATTACCATATTCATATACCTTATTTCTACACACCCACATAGTTCATATGGTAAAAATGTGTTTGGGTCTGTCAACAAGTTTCCAATCATTATTCCTTTCAAACTGATTTATTTCTTCTTGCCTAGAGATCAACTGAAATTCCTCATTGATAGTATCATTAGTGCTTTTAGGTTCATGTTATGACTAGAAAACTGAATGTCCAACCTAATTTCTAAGAGAAGATCTAGTTTGAGTTCCTTTATCTAAATATCCTATAAAAAAATCTGAAAGATGGTTCATAAGGTTTCTAAAATCTTTAGAAAATGATGGAAATGTGATTTCAGGTTCTTTAATAGGTTCGGGTTCATTATGACATGAATCAGAAGAATTTACATAACTAGAAGATTTCACATATTCTTTTAAAGGATGGTTAGAGGATTTAGCATTGATATCCAAATATGACAAATCATCCTCTAGGTTCTCTAGAGAGTTCTTAGGCTCATGAGGATCTTTCTCCTAAACCTTGAAATGGAAATATTCCTCCCTACATTTAGTTATTTTCTTAAACATTCTATAGGCATTAGTATTGATTGAATATCCAAGAAAATTTCCTTCATCACTCATGGATGAAAACTTTTCTATATTGTCTTTAGTACTAAGGATATAGAATTTTCAACAAAAAACATTAAATTAGCTTTATTTGGGTTTTTTATTGTTCAATAACTCAAATTGAATTATTTAAAGAATATTTCTAAAGAACACTCTATTAATAATACAACATCTTGAATTTAATGCTTTAGCCTAGAAATAAATAGGTAAGTCATATTCACTAAGCATGGTTTAAGAAATTTCATACAAGGTCCAATTTCTTCTTTCTACAACACTATTTTTTTGAGGTGTTCTAGGGGAAAAGAAATTAGGATTGTAGCCATTTTGTGGAAAAAAAGGATTCAAACAATTTATTTTCAAACTCACGACCATGATCACTACGTAAGGATTTAATTATAATTCCACTATGATTTTATTCAGTTTTAGCGTATCTGGTAACATGAGAGCACACTTCACTTTTGGGAGCCAAAAAAAGGTCCAAGTATATCTTGAAAATTCATTTATAAGAACACAAACATAGTTTTTCCCATTTAAACTAGGCACTCTAGATGGTCCAAAAAATCCATGTGAAAAAACATCAAAGGTTGAGAAGTTGAAACTTCATTCTTCGATTTGAAGATAATTTTTGTGCTTTCCCTTTTGGTAAGGATTACACACATTGTCATTTGGAAACTCATGTTTGGGTACATCATTGACTAAAAATTTTCTAGTTAGCTTTCTAAGGGAGTAAATATTTTAGTGTCCTAGTCTTTTATGATAAAGCTAGGACTCTTTAAAAAATACGCATAAACATGAATCATTTTGAGAAAATAAATAATCTACGTTAACAGAGTTCACATTTTTATTTCTCAATAAAAAACACTAATTCATTTTTAGAATTAAAAAACAATTCAGGCATAATTTTTAATTTTAATATGAAATCCATCATAACATAGTTGTGAAATACAAAGCAGATTTTATTTTATTCCATCAACAAAAAGTTCATTTGAAGTTAAAACTGAGTTAGTGTTACTGATTTGGTGAAGGCCAATGATTTTTTCCTTTGGCTTTGTCAGCAAAAGTGACATGTCCATCATCAATTTTTATCAAGTTCTTGAAGCATGAATAGTCTCCTATCCTGTGTCTTGATCGCCCACTATCCATGTACCACAACCTTTTACAGGATCTATTTAAATAATTTTCCTAAAAAATTGTCATATAAAAACAGACTGTTGTACCCATATTTTATTGGGTCTTGTAATATTAGTAACTAGGGATTTAGTAACCCACATCCACCTCATTGGTTTCCTATAATAATTATTTAATATTCTTGAAAAATAAACTATATTTGGTCCAGAAAAGATTCAAACTATATAGAGTGTATCATAATTTGAACTAGAGGAATGTTTTCTGGAACTAGAAGTAAAGCTGTATGTTTATGATTTAGAATCAAAATTGGTTTTTCCAAAATTTATTTTAACAGGTTGATGGAAAATACTAGTAGTGTATTTAGAGGGAAATATTTTTACCTTGAATTTGTATCAAAGTATATTTACCATTGGTAATATTTTCAAGTATATTTTTAAATTTCTCATTAGATATATTTAGTTCATTGTTTTCTTTGAGTAATAGAACATTTTTCTCTCTTTCTATAGTAAGTTTAGATTTAATAGTTGACGTAATATCATATTGTTTCATTATAGACTATTATTTATCTTTTAGTTCATTATATAGATTTTCCAGCATATTTCAGTATTCAAAAAGTTCTTCATTAGACATATTTTCAGAATCACTTTCATCTCAAGAATAATAGGAATTTTTTACAAGAGATTATAGTGTTTCCTTAGAGGTGTTTTTCATGAAACACATATTTGCTTTGTTAGCCTATTCATCATGTCAATATTCTGAGTCACTTTAACTATCATCAGAGGCACTCCATGTTGCTTTCATTTCCATTTTATACTTTATATCATTTTAGTCATATTTCCTTTCATACATGATCTTGGGAAAGTCAGAATTTATATGTCCCTTTCGCATATATTCATAACATATTATCTCATTAAACATTTCATTTCTTTTACAATCATTCTTCTATCTTCTCTTTTGATCATATCATTCTTTGAAGTTCAGATTTCTGAAAAAATTTCTTCTTTTTGTACAATATCATAAACATTTTACCTAGTTGAGTCATCTCCTAAACAATGTCATGAGATGATTGTTCACTACTAGAACATTCTACAGATACTTGAAGTTTCTCCTTTTCTTATTATTTAGATTTTGTGCTCTTGAATGCCAAAAATTTTCTTTTCGGTTCATCCTTCCCTTCCTTGTTGAATTTCAGTTCCTCTTCATGCATCATTAGTTTCTAAATGAGTAATTCTATAGGTAACTTGCTGATGTCTCATGACTCTAATAGAGACAGAGGATCATCTCCCTATATTAGGTAGGCATCAAAGAATCATAATGAGTTTTTCTTTGGCAATATCTTCTCCTCTATGTGAAATCATTGGGTGGAAAATTTCATTAAACATGAGATACATGTTAGAAATAAGCTCATCAAAATTCATTTTAATGTTATCTAATATAATAGTATAAGTATTGAGTCTCATTTATTTTCTAGTAGAATTTACTTCATGTGAAATAGATAAGGTATCCAAAATTTCATTGCATGTTTTACAAGCAGCTATTCTGTTAAATTTATCATCTCATAAAGATCAATATAAAAAATTCATGGATTCACACTTTTTATTGTAATAAGTCTTGGTGGGGTCATCCCAAGTAATTCTATTAGTATAAATAATCTTATAATCATCTATAATTGAAGACCAAATTTCAAAGACCATAATTTATAAATTCATTTTCGTTTTTTCCATTGGGCATATTTTGTTCTATTAATGAATGGTGGTCTGTTTGTGGCAGCAACTTCCAGTCTATTAACCATAATAATGAAATAATTTGAAATAACTAGTAATTTATAATTAATATAGATTAAAAGATCTTTAATGTACAACTAAAATCATAGTTAAACAGTTATAAAAATAGAGTGTTAACAAGAATAAAAACACCTTGGATACCAAGTGTTGTTCGGAGTAGAGTACTCAAGAGGGGAGGTGTGGGGGGTTAGTTGAGCATATATTAAAAATTTATGTAATTTTTATTCTTAAAAATGTTCCTTATAAAAATTAATACAACCCATTAAATTAAGTTAATATAGTAATAAAATTTTTACAGTTCAATTAACCTCTCAGAAGATTGATTAATTCTAAGTAATACCAATATTAGTTATTGATACTACTTTTGAAGCTATTATAAAAAGGAAAAAAATAATAACTTCTATACAAAACTAACTATCAATGTAAAGTCTAGTGTTTTATGAAATACACCGTTAAAAATAGAAAAACTAAATTAAAACAAATAGTGGATTAAACAAGTAGTCCAATATCTAGATGAGACCAAATCCACTCCACTTGGTGATCACCTTCCACAAATTAGTTTATATAAATATACTTGATCCAGACCTTGGATCAGGGTAAACAATAGTGCATGGGACTTTCCATCTCACACAACCTCTTCCACTATTCATCATGGGTATAAACTATCAGGTCACATACAGACCTCTTCTACACTTATTCGTGGGAGTAAACATTTGTAAAAAGATATGATATGATAGATATCTAGTATCCTTTAATTTAGTATAGAAGATAGTGTTTTATTTAATACAGACATACACACACTTCTCAAACGCTAAAAACAATACACAACAGAGAAAAGATGATGAGAAACGGTTTGAAGTTCTCTGTGTTTTATTCTATGCAACTCTGGACTTGTAGGATGAAGCAGATGCAAGTATCGAGTCCACTTTTAAAAAAAAAAGAGTTTCCCAATTCTTCCAGTTCGATGGTGTAAATTGTCTAGATCGTGTTCTTATTAGAGTTGGTGAGACAGCCATGATGAAATAATTTTGTTAAAATTAAGAATATGTAGCACATATACTGTGTTAGAATCACGATTTTTAGTGTTTTTTCAAACATCGAACAATGTCTTAGTGGTTGTAGAAATGTAGCCGCATCAAAATCTTCACAGGATCTGAAACTAGTTATGGTGTATAAATCATGGAATCTGGGTCACGGTGTCAGGGTCATAGTGTCTAGGTCACGGGATCTGGTTCACGGTGATTGGGTCACGGTGTCTGGGTCACGATGACTGGTTATTTTCTAGAAAACCATATCTAGTGGCAGACTCACAGTTTCTCAGTCTTAGCCAAATATATGTATACATACTTAAGTATTAATATTTAAAGAATGAATTAGACTAAAGAATTCATAAAATAAATAATTATAGAACAAATTAAATATAGTTGACAATAATCAAACATGCTTTAGGATTAAAAGAATTTAGTGGAATTTTATTTAAAACATAATGAAACCAACCATCTCTATATATTATTTAATAAAGATTAAAAATGATTAACCAGATTTAATGGATTTACAGGATTTGTGATCTTTAAAACATGATAAGAACATAAGGAGTACAACAGTGTTATCTCCCCTAATACATGAATTATTTTGAAGGAGTGACACACACCCCATGTAATGGTAAACTGCCCAAATTTTAAAGGGTAACATAGACATTATTCAAGATCTATGTCATATTCTGACCTATCATAACCACATACAATTAAAAAATGAAGGAACTGAAGGGAACCTCCACCAATTGATTCATATTTCCATTAACTAATATCTTACTCTACTTAGTTCCTTATACTTTATGGCTCATACTTTAGGTATGCACATAGACCTAAATGTTCATGGAATCTATGATTAATGTTCCAAGGGAACATCATCTCCCTCACCCCATACATCCAATTCTGATGGTTCAAATGAGAACAATCCATTTTTAGAATGGTAAATTCTACTTGAGTAACAAGAAAACAAAACTAATCTTACATGAGAAACATTATAATAGAAATGGATATTTTTAGGGTCCACCTACCAAAATTTACTTGAATACCACTCAATGTAAATTATAATATTAATTCCATCCAACTTGTAGAAATCAAGAAATTTAATAAAATCAGGAATTTGGGGAATATATGATGATACATGGAGAAACTATGGGAGAAATTAAAAATATAAAGAAGGGGAGTAATAGATTAACCCAATGCAACCACATGTGATTGATATAACTTTGATTTGAGGATAATGATGATTATATTCTAAGTGAGATACTGTAAAATACATGATATTTTTAAGCATGGTTTTTTTTTAATATTTGTTTTTATAAATATGAATTTAATATTATTGTGTTGCAATATGTTACATTAAAATTGGTAAAGTATTAATTTAATATTAAAATTCTAATGTAAAATATGTTAATAAATTAAATTTTTAATTTTAATTTATAATTAATTTTATAAATTACTTATATATAAAAAAAATAATATATAAAATTAATAAATATATTTACCATTCCAATAATTATATAAAGCATATGGTCTTTATTTTTAGTTTATATTAAATATATAGAAATAGAAAAATAATTGTATCTATAAAAATATGTTAATATATATATTTGGTAAACTAAAATAATAAACATGTAAATATATATATGTATATATATGCATATATATTTATGCACATTTTCAATTGATAATAATATTTAAGGTTATGTATATTTTTTTTTATAAAATTATATTTAATATATTAATGTAGAATACATATATCAATGAAGAATATATATATTTACATTTGGAGTATATATATACATAAACACTGCTAAATAAATGTTTATAATAACAATAATTCCATTAAATGAATTATTTTCAAAGAATTTTTTTATAAATTAATTATTTATCCACATTTTAGTGAAAAATGTGTTTTTTAAAAATATAATTTAGATAGAAGAATGTTTATGTAAAATTATTTTTTATTTAAAATAATTAAACTGGATTTATAAAACATACTTTAGTGATAATTTTAGGAGAAAAATGAACCTCAATTTTTTCATTAAAATATGAAATTTGGGAATCTGAAGTGATCATGAAGAATTGGGAGTGAAATCATGGCCTCAAGCAGACACAGTCCAAGAAGTGATACCCCATGTGGCTACATGGATTTCATAAAGGTTGTTCTATATCATTTTCCTGCAATTAAATGTATTATTTTTAAAAGGAGTGACTTTTAGAAATCAAAGGTGAGATCCATATATATTTTCAATGGAATTATATTTTCAAATATTTTTTTAAATATATTACTATTTTCATATTATTTTAAAATTTGGAAAAGTGTTCAAAATAATGTTACCATGAATGTCTTATTTTTAATGATTAAATTATTTTGGGAAAAATTTTAAAAATTATATAGTTTTCAAATATTTTTTAAATATCTTTTCAATTGGTATATTTTGAAAACCCTATAATAATAGTTTTTGATAATTATTTACATAAAATATTTATTTTAATATAAAAGGAAAAAAAATTTAAATATATTTTAAAATTTATTATAACCAAATTTTTTAGTGGTTTCAAAAACTACTTACTTGGAAATTATGATTACCATATTTCATAAAAATGTTTTTCAGGGTCATTCCAATGTTTCAAAAAGTTTATCTTCTGTAAAGAGCTAGCATGAAAAAATAAAAATTAGCTGTTTATTTTTAATTATTTAAAATTTGATATTTTGAAATAGTCAAAAAAATTTCCTTCAAATCCAATACTAGAAAAGATCATTCGATGTATAATGGACTGTATATTTTTAGTATTTTTTATGAAAAAAATTATAAAAAATTATTTTATATTGGATCTAGAAGTGTTGGCCACGGGTCGCTACACATGGTAATAGTGGAATGGTTTAGACAACATTGGAGATTCAATGCTTCCCTATGAAAAAATATTAAGATATTAAAATTTTCTATTGAGGATATAACTAATTAAATTTTAATTTCCTTTTAAGAATATACCAGTTTTAGAAAATCTATTTATACAAATTTTGAAAATGAAAATTCATATTATTCTATAGGTAAGATGAATTAATTTTGAGGGAGAAATTCATCTTAAGAGGGTAGAATGACATCATAGGAAATTATAATCATTTATTTATTTTTAATATTGTTTTTTCATAAATAAGTATTTCATTTTATTTAGAACTAATATGATACCTTTAAAAAGAAAAATATTATTTTAATATTAAAATTAACAATATAACCTACATTAAAATGTTAATTTGTTTATTTCAAGTCCAATGAAATTTTATAATTTATTAATTTATAGAAAACTAATAAGAATATATAAAAAAATATTTATCCATTTATTTAAAATGTAAAATTTATATCTTGTACTTTTTAAGTTCATTTAAATATATAAGAATATATGAAAAAAATTATATAAAAATATTATAATATATATATATATATTGTAAAACGAAACAATAACCTTGTATATATATATGTGTGTGTTTGTCTGTGTGTGTGTATTTAATTTATAATAAAATTTATTGTTATTTATAAAAAAAGGGTTATAATATTATATTTAATATATATATATATGCACAATATATATATATATAAAATAAATATATACATATCTTTGGGGTATATATATACTTATACACACGTACAAGAGGTTAATTGTATATATATGTGTGTCACATGAAGTGAGTGATTTAAAATAGAGGAATAAAAAATATAAATTAAATGAAAGGTGTGGAGTCATGTTCGGTGAAGGAATCCGAAAAGAAAACAAAACTATGATATGTATGTTGGTGTGTAGTGTAAGGAACACAAAGGCATATTTATTATATATATAAAAATTGAATGATATATAAATGAAAATATATGCAAATATATATATTAAAAAAATATTAAGCATCTTTATTAATATATATGTATATATATATATAAATATATATATGTTAAAATATATATGTACTATATATATGGGTGTATAAAATTAAATATATATTTTCATATAAATATATTCTTATCAATTATGTTATGTAATAAAAAATATAATGTATATGTGTAATTTGTGTTGTGTTTACGAGAAAGAAGAAAAAATTAACAAAAAAATGAAAAGTAAGTAGGTTTGTGGCGTGAATGGGAATGGTGGGGAAAAGGAGAAGAATTAAATGGAGTGATCTATGTGACATGATAGAAGGATAAATCATAAAAAAGAAGAAGAAAACATTATTTTTATATAAAACAATATATACACATAAAATGTGATATAAATAAGATAAAATTTATATATTATAAATATATATAACTTATAAATGTTATATTAAAATATATATATATCATAAATATATGTTATATATATCTTTTAATTTTATATACATATATGTGCTTGAAAAAAATGTTCCCTAAGGTTTAATGAATAAAAAATAAAATAAATAAAAAAAATTAATTTGGTATTTTCTAGATGGGTATGAAAACAGGCCAATGAGCCTGTACTTGAGTGGTAAGGGCCCATGATTGGAATCCAAGATGCCCGAGTTCAAAACCGAGTGGAGGTGAATTTCTTGTTTTTGTAGTAGTATTTTAGCAGTATTGTAGCAAGTACAGTTCGACAGTGTAGAATCTGAAACTATTCACCCGATTTGGGCTTTTAGGCCATCGGTTTTGGTCTACGAGTCTCAGGGGCTTCGGGTCATCCAAGGCCTTCAGGCCTCAGGGCTTCTGACCCACAGATACTGTCACGACCCGTCCTCAGGGCCCGTGCCGTGACTACCCCAAGCCCGCCTTCCATAGGCCAGGGGCTGGCGACTAGCACCAAGGCGTAAAATCCCAGTAAACAGGGAAGGCATTGCCTTTATAAGTAACAACCACACAGAGTCAGCAAGCGGAAAGTAAAGTGCAGAAAAGTAAAGGGGGCCGGAAATACAAGCCCAACTGTAAAGTACAACTGAAAAGTAAAGTACAGCAACTGAAGAAAAGACGGCGGCCTCGTGTCGTCCACTGGCAATCCCACCTGAAGGGTGGGTACAGATAGCCTCCAGGCTCCTCGGGTCCCACGTCCGCTCCGAGCACGTCCCGCCCAGTGGTCCACCTCCAGGTATCGTCCTGCTCCACACCCCAACCGTGATCAGCGCTGTCCGTCGTCTGCAACCAACACAACAAGGTGCGGGCATAGCCCGTGCAGGGGTGAGTACAAACTACTCAGTAAGGACCCCGAGACCCCCGAAGGTCTCCCGAAATCCACAAAGGATATAGCACAAAAGAAAGATGCAATCACGAAGTAACATCTGACTCGACTTAGGTATATGCCCATACATATACCAAAGTCCCCAATTCTAGCTCTGCTCACGAGCTCAAGAACAACTCAATCCACAAAGGAAAGCAAGACTCAAATCCACAAGGAGAGTAGACGGTAAATCCACATAGGATAGTTCAACACAATCCACAAAGGAGAGTAACATAAGATTCAGCTCAACCAGGTATACTTTTTCAGATGACGTCACAGATGATCACTGATCCATCTAAGTCGTCGGACCCACGAAGGATCGATAGGTACTAACCCCCGCAAAAGACCCACGTAGGATCGGGCTCACACAGAACCTGTAGGCAGTGGCTCACACAGAACCGGTAGTAAGGACCCACATAGGATCGGGCTCACACAGAACCTGTAGCACTGATCCACGTAGGATAGCTGAGTGCAGTAGTCGACGCAGTCCACTGAGGATCTCTGCACAGTCGTCGCCGCAGTCCACGAAGGATCTCTGCTCTGCCGTCGTCGCAGTCCACGGAGGATCTCTGCTCTGCCGTCGTCGCAGTCCACGGAGGATCTCTGCTCTGTCGTCGAAGTCACAGCCAGCGCTAGGGTTCCCGCACAAAGCGAGCTCGTTTAGGAGGATCCGCTCCACGAGCCGAGAGGCTGATACATCAACTGACACGTAGTCCGAAGTTGATGTATCCAAAAGTTCCGTATCGACAACAGGATCTCAACGCGACAGACGGCGCATCAATCGGACGCCCGGTCTGAGAGTTATTGGCATTTTCGTCCCAGGGGCCCGGTTGGTTTTTAGGGCAAAACCAACCCGACCGTACTCCGCCTGTATCCGATCCTCGGGCGGAGTATGCCAAAAGTTCCGTCTCACTTAGAGGAATCTACCACAGCTGACGGTACGTCGATCGGACGTCCGTAGCTCACGTTATGAGCGTTTCCGCTCCGAGGGCCCGGTTGGTTTCGTGTACGAACCAACCCGGCCGAACCCAAAGTCTCCCGAAACCTTGAGTATAATATACCGAAACGACCGTCTCGATCCAAGGATCGCGTAGCCGCTGACGGTTCGTCAATCGGAGCTCCCAGGCCCAAGATATGGGCGAAAGACCGAAGAGGGCCTGAAACGGGGGTTCTGGGCCTGGGGCGACCCGGCCCGAACCCCCCCTGGGGTCGGCCGCACCGGGTCGGCCCGAACCGGGTCGGGCCAACCCGGCCCGACCCGGCTAGGCCGGGTCCGGTCCGGCCTGGGCGCGGCCCGGCCGACCGGACCGGCCGGCTCGGCTTCGGCCGCGCGGCCGAAGGAGGGCGCCGCGGGCTTGACCCGCGGCTCAAACGAAACGCGGCCCCGCGGGGGGCCGCCTGTCACGCGGACGCGGTCGGGCCGCCGCGTCCGTTCCCGGTTCCGCGCGGCCGCGGAACCGGCCGCCGCCGCCGCCGCGGCTGAAGCCGCGGCGGACTTCCTCCACGGCGGCGCGCCGGGCGCCGCCGCCTCCGGTCGCCGGCGCAGCCGCGCCGGCGACCCGCGCCGCCGCCGCCTTCCGCGGGCCGCCGGAGATGCTCCGGTGGCCCGATTCCTTTCCCGTCTGCGCCGTTGCTCCTCCCGGGGGCTGACCTTCACTGCGGGATCAACAGATCGCCCCTGCCGCGCGGTTCGTCGTCGTCCGCCAAATCCGCACAAAAAGGGAAGACCGGCGGAGGGTTGCCGGGTCTTGTTCGTTAGACCCGCACCCTCCGAGTTAGTCATAATCAACGGGAGAAACAAGAAAGAAACCAATCAACAATTTTAAATAAATTAAAATTGTTTCGTGATCGGGTTCTTTATTTCAAAAGAATAAACACGGGATTTTAAAAAGAATTCCAACAACCCTTACCTCGCAGCTGTCGTTGCCGAACGAGGGATCGTCGCGGGATTGCTCGTCGCGGAAGAAGGGGGGATCGTCGCGTCGTCGCGGTATCCGGTGTCGCGTCGCCAATCTCCGGATCAAGAAAAAACGGATTTAATTAATTTAAATCTGTTGTTATTGAAATTTAAAAAGGGAGAAATTAAACGATCTGATTCATACCTTAGTTGCCGAACGAGAATCGGCTGCGGAAGAAGAGGCGTCGCCGAAGAACGTCGTGGGTAAAGCTCGTCGACGTCGCAGATCTCGGCGTGCGTCGTCGAATTCCGGTCGCCGGCGTTCTTCGCGTTCTTCGCGTTCTTCGCGTTCTTCGCGTTCTTCGCGGGGAGATGAAGAAACAAGATCCTCTCAAATCCTTTCAAAGGATTTTTAGGTTGGTCTTATTTTATAAACATGCCAACACACGAAACCGGTTAAGAAACGATCCATCAATTCGAAAGAAACGACCCATTTAATTCACGAAAGAAACAGCCCATTTAAATGGTCTGTTAAGAATTAAAGAAAACGCGTCGGTTGACTTTTCAGTTACTTTGACGGGTTTTCGCGGGTGCGTTACTTAGCGAAAGAAACGGCGGGGCTCGTGCGGGCCCCACCTCACAAATATCCTACCAAGGGGGTAGGATATTTCCGGATAGCATCCTATCCAGTTCAACTCAGTTCAAGCCGCCTTTAAGTGACTTCAAGTGGCTTCCAAGCAGCTTAAGTGAAATAAAATAAAGTTGTCGCACAAACTTTATTTTATTCTGACTTAAAGCCGCAAAATTTAAAAACCACATCTGAGCAAACGCAACTCCGGAAGAGGCGTTTCTAAGGAAATACCGGCGCTGCGATTTCATCGGTGCCCTCAGAATTCGATTCCGGGCACCGGTCCAAAAGATAGAAAAACCCGCTCGTCCGTTCACTGAACGTACCCGAGCCAAACTTCGGAAATTGATTCCGGGCACACCGGGCCTTGGAATCAGGTGCCGTCTGAAGCTGCGCTCTTGTAAAATTCCAAAGAAAATTAAGAAAAAAAATTTCCTTGAAATTTTCGGGTCTTTACATTACTCCCACCTCAGGGCTTTACGTCCCCGTAAAGTTACATCAAAAACTAGGGAAACAAATGGGGGTACTGAGCATGCATCTGAGCCTCCCGCTCCCAAGTGCTCTCCTGGAGATTCCCGTGCTGCCATCTGACGCGCACAAGAGGAATCGACCGCCCACGTAGGACCCGCTCCTGTCGATCCTCGATCTCCACTGGGACCTCCGAAAAAGTCACCCCATCGTCCACGTCCAGCTCCCCAAAGTCGATGATGTGCGTCGGGTCGTGCACGTATCTCCTCAGCTGAGACACGTGGAAGACGTCGTGCACCCGGTGCAACTGAGGTGGTAGAGCCAGGCGATAAGCCACCTCTCCTATCCTGCTGAGGACCTGGAAAGGCCCGATGAAGCGTGGAGACAACTTTCCACCTCGGCCAAATCTCCGTAAACCACATCGAGGTGAGACACGCAAAAAGACGTGGTCGCCATCCTCGAACTCTAGTGGCCTCTGCCTCCTGTCAGCATATGACTTCTGCCGGCTCTGAGCTGTCCTCATCCTCTCCTGGATGATCTGGACCTTCTCTGTCGTGGCTCGGACCATCTCTGGTCCCACGAGTGCTGACTCCCCAGGGTCTGTCCAGCACAACGGTGATCTGCAGGGTCTGCCGTACAACGCCTCGTATGGTGCCATCTCGATGGTGGAGTGGTAGCTGTTGTTGTACGTGAACTCCACCAAGGGTAGGTGGTCCTCCCAGCTGCGACCAAAGTCGAGAATACATGCACGGAGCATGTCCTCGAGTGTCTGTATGGTCCTCTCCGTCTGACCATCCGTCTGAGGGTGGAAGGCTGTGCTCAGATGGAGCCGCGTCCCGAACGCCTCCTGCAACCCCTTCCAAAGCCGGGAAGTGAAACGAGCATCTCGATCGGAGACGATAGACGATGGCACACCGTGAAGCCGTACGATCTCCTGGACGTAAAGACGTCCCAAGCTCTCCACTGAGCCCTGCTCTCTGATGGGTAAGAAGTGTGCCGACTTGGTGAGTCGGTCGACAATCACCCAAATGGAGTCGTGACCTCTGGAAGTGCGTGGAAGTCCAGTCACGAAGTCCATAGATATTCCATCCCACTTCCACTCCGGGACCTCCAAGGGCTGTACCAGGCCTGCTGGTACCTGATGCTCTGCCTTCACCTGCTGGCAGGTGAGGCATCGTGAAACGAACTCTGCCACAGCTTTCTTCATGCCCGGCCACCAGTGCTGTCGCCTGAGATCCTGGTACATCTTCTCCACTCCAGGATGCACCGCCAAGGGAGAAGTGTGAAACTCTCTCAACACCTCCTCTCGTAAAGCGACTGGTACGAAGGTACGTCCTCTGAAAAGGATGTCGTGCTCTTCTCCAAGGGAGAAGCCATCAGGCGCCTGACCTGAAGATATCAGTGCACGCCGGGTCTCACAGTCAGCGTCCCCACGCTGAGCCTCTCTGACCCGCTGTAGAAGTGGAGGAGAGACTGTGAGAGACTGAAGAAAGGATGCTCCGTCTCTATCCACGAAGGATATCTGCAAGGAGGCTAGCTGCTCAGTCGCCTCCTCAAGTAGCTGAATGCCCGTCCTCCTGCTGAGGGCATCGGCTACCACGTTCCCCTTCCCAGGAGTATAGAGTATCTCAAAGTCATAGTCCTGGAGGAACTCAAGCCATCTCCGCTGTCTCAGGTTCAGGTCCTTCTGAGAGAAGATATACCTGAGACTCTGGTGGTCAGAAAAGACTGTGAAGCGCTCGCCCATCAGATAGTGCCGCCAAGTCTTCAGAGCGAAGACCACTGCTGCTAACTCCAGGTCATGAGTGGCGTAGTTCTGCTCATGCGGCCTCAACTGACGTGATCCGTAGGCGATCACGGCCCGCTCCTGCATCAGGATGCACCCGAGTCCAGTCCCTGATGCGTCGCAGTAAACTACGTATCCAACTCCCTCCTCAGGCAACCTCAAGATAGGTGCGCTGGTCAATCTCTGTCTCAGCTCCTGGAAGCTCTGCTGACATCTGTCTGACCACACGAAGGGTTTCCCCTTATTTTTCAAAGCTGAGAGTGGTGCCGCAACTCTGGAGAAGTCTGGCACGAATCTCCGATAGTATCCGGCTAGGCCCAAGAAGCTCCGCACCTCCGTCACGCTCCTGGGTGGCTCCCAAGCTAGCACTGCCTCGATCTTCGCGGGATCCACTGCAACTCCCGCCTCAGAAATGACGTGCCCCAAGAAGTGGACCTCACGTAACCAGAACTGGCACTTTGAGAGCTTTCCATAAAGCTGGTGCTCTCGGAGTGTGTCTAGCACAACTCGCAGGTGGTAGGCATGCTCCTCCTCAGTCGTCGAGTATACCAAATTGTCGTCAATGAAGACCACGACAAATTGGTCGAGGTATGGCTGGAAGATCCTGTTCATGAGGCTCATGAACACTGCTGGAGCATTGGTTACACCGAACGGCATAACCAAGAACTCATAATGGCCATACCGACACCTGAAGGCCATCTTCTGCACGTCCTCATCTCGAACTCTGAGCTGATGATAGCCTGACCGGAGGTCTATCGTCGAGAACCACCGCGCTCCCTTGAGCTGATCGAAGAGGTCATCAATCCGTGGCAGCGGATACTTGTTCCTCACTGTCACCTGGTTCAGGCGACGATAGTCGACACATAGTCGCAAGCTCCCGTCCGCCTTCTTGGCGAACAAAATCGGGGAAGCCCAGGGTGAAACACTGGGTCGGATAAACCCCTTGCTCTGCAAGTCCTCCAACTGTACCTGCAGCTCTCGAAGCTCGGCGGGGGCCATCCGATATGCTGGAGTAGATATCGGGGCTGTCCCGGGGTACAAGTCGATGTAAAAGTCTACCTCTCTACGAGGAGGTAGCCCTGGAACGTCGTCGGGAATGACGTCCACGTACTGGTCCACCACTGCAGGAAAAGCTGGACTCCGCACGTCCACTGCTCCTAGGATGAGGCTAGCCAACTGATGAGAGATGGGCTGCACTCTCCTCCGCGGAAGTCCATCCTGTGCTGCAAAGGTTCCCTTCTCGCCGGTGAAGGTAAACCTGCTCCCGTTGGTGCGAACACATCGCACCTTGCGCCTAAAACAGTCGATCTGGGCATGAACCGTGGATAGCCAATCCATGCCCAAGATGACGTCGTAAGGCCTTGACGCCGCTACAAGGAGATCCCAGCCGAAGCTCTCACCTCCTAGAGTAAGCTCACACTGCCGGCACCAGTGCGTAATCGTCGAGTCTGCTCCCGTAGGAGTCTCTAGCCGTAAGGATCGAGCCAACGGCTCAGTCGGAATCTCCGAGCTCCGAACAAGGGAAGAGGCTATGAAAGAGTGACTCGCTCCTGTGTCTATAAGTACTGCAGCAAGAGTGGAATAGACACAGATCGTACCTCGAATCATCTCTGGCAAGTCGGGGTCGTAGGCCTCCACTGCCTGGAGCTGGGCCTGTGCCTGCCCGCCAGCTCCATGTGGTAGAGGTGGCCCTCCTGGTGGTGGTGGGGGTAGAGCCTGGAAGCGTCTCCCACCACCCGCTGCTCGGCCAGCTCCTCTGCCTCGTCCGCCTCCTCCCTGCGGACCGCCACGGTCGACCCTCTGCCTCTGCCTGGGTGGCCCCTCCACCGTCTGCTGCTCCTCTGGTCGGCGAGTCGGGCAGTCACGAGCCATGTGACCCTGCCCGCCGCAGGAGTAGCACAGCCTGCCTCTCGGAAGGCTGGCACTCCGCTGTGTGCCCCGCACCGCTGAGCCGGTGTCCTGAGGCCGTCTGCGTGGGGGTCTGGTCTGCCTGGACCCGAGAGTCATCCGTCGGCTACCTGCTGCCGAAGACTCAGCTACCTGCCGCCCTGCGCTAGGTCTCGCCGCTGAAGAAGGCTCTGCCAGGAAGCTCTCGATCAGGAGGGCTCGCTCCAGCACTCCCGCCTGGGTCGGAATGCTGAGGGAGATCAGCGACGCCCGAATCTCCTGTCGCAAGCCCTGCTCGAAGGTCCGGGCCCGGAAGAAGGGGTCCCGTACCATGTCAGTCGAGTAGCGAGATAGGTCAGTGAACCTCGCCGCGTACTGAGCAACCGACATGCTGCCCTGGCGCAGCTGGAGAAGCTCCTGGATGCGCACCGCTCGGAGGGTGGCCGGGACGAACTCAGAGCGGAAGAGGCTCTCGAAGTCCGCCCAGAGCAAGGATGCCTCATCGTGAACCTGGAGCATCAGGCTCCACCATCGTCCTGCCGCTGCCTGCAGGAGGCTCGCTAGGAGAATCACCATGAGATCCGCTGGTGTCCTCACTAGCCTAAAGATCCGTACCACCGCCTCTAGCCAGTCCTCGGCGGCCTGGGGGTCCGCCTCACCGCGAAACCTGGGCGGTCGCTGGCTCTGAAACTCATGCAGTGCCCTGAGGCGACGTGCATCGTCAGCGTCTGGTACTGGCAGCATCGGTGGCTCGGCGGGTAAAGCTACCGCCGGTGCCACTGCTGGCAAAGGGCCCTGCACCGAGGCCTCGTCGCTCGGTGGGCTGCCTTCGCGCCCTACACTCGGAACCCTAGCTGGCTGTCGTCGCGGGGCCATCCTGAAAAGGAGAAAAAGAGCACCACAGTCAGAACAGTATACCTGGTGAGCTGGCACAAGTAATCACAAGGAAAACTTGAGACTTTCATAAAGAAGATCAGTATACCCGGTGAGCTGACACAAGTAAGCACAAAGAAAACTCGAAACACACACGCAATCAATGTTTTCATGCATTAAGTCGGAAATCAGGAGTCAGGGTCCTGGTGTACGGATACGTCGGCCGCCGCACCAACACTGGGCTCCCTGAACTGATAACCACACTCAATACACTAAATACTATTGCTTCATATAGAAAGAAAGTACGATCAGAGTCTGCGGTAGTACCCACCGCCTCTGATACCAATTTTTCACGACCCGTCCTCAGGGCCCGTGCCGTGACTACCCCAAGCCCGCCTTCCATAGGCCAGGGGCTGGCGACTAGCACCAAGGCGTAAAATCCCAGTAAACAGGGAAGGCATTGCCTTTATAAGTAACAACCACACAGAGTCAGCAAGCAGAAAGTAAAGTGCAGAAAAGTAAAGGGGGCCGGAAATACAAGCCCAACTGTAAAGTACAACTGAAAAGTAAAGTACAGCAACTGAAGAAAAGACGGCGGCCTCGTGTCGTCCACTGGCAATCCCACCTGAAGGGTGGGTACAGATAGCCTCCAGGCTCCTCGGGTCCCACGTCCGCTCCGAGCACGTCCCGCCCAGTGGTCCACCTCCAGGTACAGTCCTGCTCCACGCCCCAACCGTGATCAGCGCTGTCCGTCGTCTGCAACCAACACAACAAGGTGCGGGCATAGCCCGTGCAGGGGTGAGTACAAGCTACTCAGTAAGGACCCCGAGACCCCCGAAGGTCTCCCGAAATCCACAAAGGATATAGCACAAAAGAAAGATGCAATCACGAAGTAACATCTGACTCGACTTAGGTATATTCCCATACATATACCTAAGTCCCCAATTCTAGCTCTGCTCACGAGCTCAAGAACAACTCAATCCACAAAGGAAAGCAAGACTCAAATCCACAAGGAGAGTAGACGGTAAATCCACATAGGATAGTTCAACACAATCCACAAAGGAGAGTAACATAAGATTCAGCTCAACCAGGTATACTTTTTCAGATGACGTCACAGATGATCACTGATCCATCTAAGTCGTCGGACCCACGAAGGATCGATAGGTACTAACCCCCGCAAAAGACCCACGTAGGATCGGGCTCACACAGAACCTGTAGGCAGTGGATCACACAGAACCGGTAGTAAGGACCCACATAGGATCGGGCTCACACAGAACCTGTAGCACTGATCCACGTAGGATCGCTGAGTGCAGTAGTCGACGCAGTCCACTGAGGATCTCTGCACAGTCGTCGCCGCAGTCCACGAAGGATCTCTGCTCTGCCGTCGTCGCAGTCCACGGAGTATCTCTGCTCTGCCGTCGTCTCAGTCCACCGAGGATCTCTGCTCTGCCGTCGTCGCAGTCCACGGAGGATCTCTGCTCTGTCGTCGAAGTCACAGCCAGCGCTAGGGTTCCCGCACAAAGCGAGCTCGTTTAGGAGGATCCGCTCCATGAGCCGAGAGGCTGATACATCAACTGACACGTAGTCCGAAGTTGATGTATCCAAAAGTTCCGTATCGACAACAGGATCTCAACGCGACAGACGGCGCGTCAATCGGACGCCCGGTCTGAGAGTTATTGGCATTTTCGTCCCAGGGGCCCTGTTGGTTTTTAGGGCAAAACCAACCCGACCGTACTCCGCCTGTATCCGATCCTCGGGCAGAGTATGCCAAAAGTTCCGTCTCACTTAGAGGAATCTACCACAGCTGACGGTACGTCGATCGGACGTCCGTAGCTCACGTTATGAGTGTTTCCGCTCCGAGGGCCCGGTTGGTTTCGGGTACGAACCAACCCGGCCGAACCCAAAGTCTCCCGAAACCTTGAGTATAATATACCGAAACGACCGTCTCGATCCAAGGATCGCGTAGCCGCTGACGGTTCGTCAATCGGAGGTCCCAGGCCCAAGATATGGGCGAAAGACCGAAGAGGGCCCGAAACGGGGGTTCTGGGCCCGGGGCGACCCGGCCCGAACCCCCCCTGGGGTCGGCCGAACCGGGTCGGCCCGAACCGGCCCGGCCCGACCCGGCCCGACCCGGCTCGGCTTCGGCCGAGCGGCCGAAGGAGGGCGCCGCGGGCTTGACCCGCGGCTCAAACGAAACGCGGCCCCGCGGGGGGCCGCCTGTCACGCGGACGCGGCCGGGCCGCTGCGTCCGTTCCCGGTTCCGCGCGGCCGCGGAACCGGCCGCCGCCGCCGCCGCGGCTTCAGCCGCGGCGGACTTCCTCTACGGCGGCGCGCCGGGCGCCGCCGCCGCCTTCCGCGGGCCGCCGGAGATGCTCCGGTGGCCCGATTCCTTTCCCGTCTGCGCCGTTGCTCCTCCCGGGGGCTGACCTTCACTGCGGGATCAACAGATCGCCCCTGCCGCGCGGTTCGTCGTCGTCCGCCAAATCCGCACAAAAAGGGAAGACCGGCGGAGGGTTGCCGGGTCTTGTTCGTTAGACCCGCACCCTCCGCGTTAGTCATAATCAACGGGAGAAACAAGAAAGAAACCAATCAACAATTTTAAATAAATTAAAATTGTTTCGTGATCGGGTTCTTTATTTCAAAAGAATAAACACGGGATTTTAAAAAGAATTCCAACAACCCTTACCTCGCAGCTGTCGTTGCCGAACGAGGGATCGTCGCGGGATTGCTCGTCGCGGAAGAAGGGGGGATCGTCGCGTCGTCGCGGTATCCGGCGTCGCGTCGCCAATCTCCTGATCAAGAACAAACGGATTTAATTAATTTAAATCCGTTGTTATTGAAATTTAAAAAGGGAGAAATTAAACGATCTGATTCATACCTTAGTTGCCGAACGAGAATCGGCTGCGGAAGAAGAGGCGTCGCCGAAGAACGTCGTGGGTAAAGCTCATCGACGTCGCAGATCTCGGCGTGCGTCGTCGAATTCCGGTCGCCAGCGTTCTTCGCGTTCTTCGCGTTCTTCGCGTTCTTCGCGGGGAGATGAACAAACAAGATCCTCTCAAATCCTTTCAAAGGATTTTTAGGTTGGTCTTATTTTATAAACATGCCAACACACGAAACCGGTTAAGAAACGATCCATCAATTCGAAAGAAACGACCCATTTAATTCACGAAAGAAACAGCCCATTTAAATGGTCTGTTAAGAATTAAAGAAAACGCGTCGGTTGACTTTTCAGTTACTTTGACGGGTTTTCGCGGGTGCGTTACTTAGCGAAAGAAACGGCGGGGCTCGTGCGGGCCCCACCTCACAAATATCCTACCAAGGGGGTAGGATATTTCCGGATAGCATCCTATCCAGTTCAACTCAGTTCAAGCCGCCTTTAAGTGACTTCAAGTGGCTTCCAAGCAGCTTAAGTGAAATAAAATAAAGTTGTCGCACAAACTTTATTTTATTCTGACTTAAAGCCGCAAAATTTAAAAACCACGTCTGAGCAAACGCAACTCCGGAAGAGGCGTTTCTAAGCAAATACCGGCGCTGCGATTTCATCGGTGCCCTCAGAATTCGATTCCGGGCACCGGTCCAAAAGATAGAAAAACCCGCTCGTCCGTTCACTGAACGTACCCGAGCCAAACTTCGGAAATTGATTCCGGGCACACCGGGCCTCGAAATCAGGTGCCGTCTGAAGCTGCGCTCTTGTAAAATTCCAAAGAAAATTAAGAAAAAAAATTTCCTTGAAATTTGCGGGTCTTTACAGATACAATGGAGTAGCTCAATTCACATATAGCAAGCCCTGTAAGACGGTCAGATAAGGGATTATTAGTCACCAGAACCAGATCTAACCGAATTGGAAGAATGAGAAGTTATGGAATACACCATCGGGACTAGGCACCGTGCATCTTTGTATGAGGAAATTATAATCGATCAACAATGAAAGGTGGGGAGCTAGGAGATCAATGATGTAGAAGATGGGGAGGGGAAGTTTTAGCGGGTTGGACCTATGGGTCATGTAATGGTCATACTATGCCTCTAGGCCTTTGGGTCATGTATTGGCCTTTGGGTCATGTGGGGCCTTGTTCCTTGGGCCTACGGGTCATGTAAGGGTTCCCCTTTAACCCTTAAAAGGAGATTATCCCTAAAAAAATAAGGCCCTTCGACCATTCGGGTAATGAAAAAAGTATAATCACTATTTGAAAGTATTTTGAAATATTTTTTAATCATTAATAAATATATTTTTTTTTTCAATTTTTTGTATTAAAAATTAAAACTTTGTATATTTTTTTCACCCAACGTTTCACTAGGATACTCCCTGGGGAAATTATGTAATTTTCTCTACATGTATAGTTTTTCATGGGGTGTGTGTAATCATTGAGGTAGGTGGTTCATTCACGTTTCAGATATGTGAGATTTTTTGTTATCTTCTTAGTGTAGCAGAATATATATATTTATATATATATATTCAAATTATAATATTATTTATTATTTTCAAAATCATATATCTCATGTATTATTTTCATAAACCTTTTTTACGTAAGGGTTATTTGTTTTAGGTGTTTTTAAATTCATGGTTTTCTAAGAACATTTTAATGTAATATAGTTTTTTATAAAATAATTATATTTTCTATAAGATATTATTTTTTGTAAATGAATTTTATTAAATTGAAAAAATTATTTTTCAACTATACTTATAAATTTTTTTTATGTAACAAGGATCTTTCAAAAAATATATAAGTATTTTGAAATATTAAATCAAGGATATTATGTGAATACTTTCATAAATAAATTATAAATTTTATTGATGAATATAGATATGAACATAAATTATATTTATTCTTGATATTTTATTCATATAAATACAATTATGTTCATAAGAACAATTTTTCCATTACATGAATTATGTTCAAATTAGTTTTTTATTAATTATGGATTTTCCAAAAAATGTGTAAAAATGAATTAAAAAAATTCCAAGAGTGTATTTTATGTAAAATTATTTTCTTTTGAAATGTTTATTTGTTTTTAAATAGGATTTTTAGTGGAAATTTCATTAGAAAAAAACCCACACAAAATTCATTTATAAAAACCCTACACTTTGATATCAAAATTTTTCATGGAGAATAGGGAGTGAACCAATGACTGTAAGAGGGTTCATTTCAATTATTGTTACCCCTAGTTGCCACATATATTTCTTAAGGGGTTTTCTATATCATTTTATTTCTAAAAAAAATAATAGTTTAAAAATGATAGGTTTTTAATACTCAAAGGGAAAATACATGTATTTTCAATGGAAAAGTGTTTTCAAACTAAGGTTTTCAAATATATAAGTCTTTTAAAATGATATAATATTATTAAAATGTTTCCAATATATTTTTTTTCAAGAAAAAATTATTTTCGAAGAATAATATATCATGGAAAATATCGACAAAATTATATATGTTTTCTAAGGACTTTTAAAAGTTTTTTCCAAATACTTGTTTTGAAAAATATTGATATTAATGTTTTTGAAGAGTCCATAAATAAAAAATATATTTTGATATAAAGGGAAATTTTTTTGAAATGAGTTTGTAGAATGTATTTTAAAAGGTGTATTTCACTGGATTTAAAAACCTTATACTATGAAATTTTACTCACCCTATGTTTTTAATTATTTTTTTGGATAATTTATAAATTTCAATGAGTTTAGCTTAATTATAGATCTATAATGAGCGATGTTAAAATAGCTATTTATTTGTAATTTATTAATATCTAATATTATGTAATTCCTATAACTTTTCCTCTATATCTTAGAATTAAAACGATGCACTTATTTATATTAGAATATAAATAGTTAGTCTCTTTAATAAAAAAATATACAATATTTTTTATACCTGATCTAGCAGCATAGGTCTTGGGTCACTATCGATATAGCAACAAAAAAATTTCAAACATTAATATTACATCTAAATAGTTTAAAATTTAGTAAATAAAATTATTATCCTTCGTAAAATCGAATATGACTAGAGTATTTTAAGACATCTATACATAAACAACTTATTCCTAAGAGATAAAAATCATCTCCCACTTAGTTATTCTGAAATACCACCCTTCTAATACATATAATACATAAAATCATCATTCATGTCTTGGGAAGGGAAACATAAGAAAGAGTATGATCAAAATCTCATTAAGGATAAACAAGTGTCATATCAATGATTATTTAAGAATAAGATGTGAATAATGGTATACCAAAATAAATTTAACATTATAAACCAATACCCATCATATCATAGATCTTAATATTGAATCATGGCATAATTCATGGATGTTTATAAGAAATGAATCAAAAAGGAATCAAATAACATGATACATGAGAGCATAACATTGGAATAATACAAAACAATTTATCATACACAAAAGAAAATGAAATCATTTCTATATATAAGGAAAACATCAAAGACAATCATCATGGATTTTTTTCACTTCCCAATATATCATATCTCAATTCATGTTCCACTCCTATTACTATCATAATTGATAGATTCCATTAATTAACCAGAATCAGTTTGCATTCTAGTCAATATAATCTCAAGATATATCCACATATACCCAATTAAGTGGAGGAATATATATTTGTAGGCCAACTTATCACATAATTTAAATCATAAATATGTGTCCCATAATATAATAAAAAATTTATCGTATCTTAACTTGTGGAAAGTAAATTAGTTTCTTATAAATTTAAAATAATTATCATAAAATAATCCCTAAAAAGAGTATGGATTCATAAACATAATATCATATAATACTATAACATACAGATAAATATTAAGGATGGTACCGTTGGATTATATCCCCAGTAAAGCTTTGGGTACTTCAAAAATCATATCGTAGATGAATACTACCTTTAAACGATCAAACTGAGTGTTTCTTGAGAAAAATATTATTTTCACTTTGAAATAAGTTATTTAAAATATAATTAGTTCCAAAATATTAATAAAACCATTCTAATAGAATTAAACATTGGAAACAAGGAATGGAATATTCATTGAATTTCATGGTCATAACTACAGGAAATTATATTCATGTTGTGAATGTTATAACAATTATTTCATTCCCATTTGTTTTGTAAAAAGTCAAAAGTACCTAATTAATAAATAAAAAATAAGATTCATTTTTAATCTTTTATGTAAAGTTTAAATAATTTTAAAATGAAATATTAAATATAATTGGATAATAATAATAAAATATTTATATTTTTTTAGAAAAACATGGACAGGGATGAAAAAGTATTTTTAAATGATTAGTTAAATAATGTTAGATTTTCATTAAAATAAACAATTAGTGTCTTCAGAAGTTAATGAGAATAAAATTAAATGAATAATGAAATAACAATAAATAAATTTTAGATAATAATATTTGGGATATAATTTAAATTAAGATCATGAAATTTCATCATCATAAACGTAATCATAAATAATATATGTAATCAATGAGATTGTGACACAAAACTCTCACATAATGTTTCTCTTTTATGGAAATTAATCTATAATACTATACAATCAATTTCAATTTATTATGAATATATAACAATGTAATGTCTTTTATTTTCCATATATTATTTTAATATACTAATTTTAATTATTTCTAAACCAATCATTGCGATGGCGAACGATTTTGTGGCCCGAGTGCCAAGAATAAATGTTTGAAATAAATTAAACTTTTAAATAACACGCGTATGTGATTTTTCTGAAATAAAGAAATAACATTTAAACAAATGCCCGTATTAGAAAACCTATGGAACAATTGCATTCAGAGAAGTGACTTTACGTTAGGCGAGGCCTAACATTAACCGGCACGGGTCGGTAGAAAAAGAATGTTTTTGGATGTTTTAATGAAAATAAATTAAATTAATAATTTATATTATTTAAAATGTTTCCATAGTTCAGAGACACATTATATGGTTTTAAAGGACTCTAATGCCATTTTTAGGCTCATAACCATGGAAACATTCCCTGTAATCTCTTGAAATTTAGATAAGAGCCACCCTGGATAATTCCCAAAGACCAACGATGAATGTTGATCATCCCATGAATAGGTTGATACATGGATCGTCATTCATAAGATTGGGTCTTTTATCGGGTTTATTTTGTGGAATCAATACATGTTTAATTTTATTTTTGTTTTGATTTTATCTTTTGTATATTTCTAGTGGGATTGGATCAACACAATGACATATTATGGTGGATGTTCATTTCTCATTTATTATTTAATTTTCTTCCCCCTTGTTGACCCCATGTTATTCGCATTCTTTACAGGGTTATGAACGATGGATCATTTGTTGTCGGTTTCATAAACATACTGATCCCAAATTGGATATCAAACATCATGATGAAGCATAGATGGTGAAATGATGTTGGTGGTGGATGAATCAATTCGGTTTAATAAAATTCTTTCTTTAATGTTTCTTTGTGCTGGTGAATCGAAAAATGTTTTTTGGGGCCGATCGGAGGCACAAATCCAATATAATCGTCTTTATGGTGTCTAGGCCACCTCAAACCGTGAGTTTCATGAAGATTGGATAAACGAATCGATGAATCTAAGATCAAACAAGGCGCGGGAGGAAGAATAACAATTTCTGGAAAACTGTGATGAACACACTGTGTATCTCGAACAACACAACATTTGGGACCAGTTCAGTTGTGGTTAGGGTTCCACACAATAGGAAGCGATGAAATAACATGACAAAAATATCACACAGAATGCGGGTACCTATGAAATACATGGCACGTATCTTGGATGATACACAATATTAGGGTAGAGTACCTAGAATGTGATCTATCACAGACCAAACCAGGTCAGTTCCACGAGTTATCCCATGTACCAGTACATGAGATGGAAAACACGGGTTATAGTTTTGTACAGGAACATAAATATCATACACAGATCGGCCCTCAGATAGTAGGACATGACATGTAATGTTCTTACATTCCATGTATATCTATTTATATATGACATTCTATTCAACACAGGGAGTTTTACATGGGTAGTACCTTGGGTTATAGGACAGGGTGTCTGATGTTTCTACACACTATGTACTTTTCTATACATGGCTTGATCATCTAGTCCACAATTCCATGGAAATTTTTTGTTTGGGTTAGTTCCCCTTTTCTTATTCCCTAGAAAGCCATGTATCATTTCCATCCATAGGTGTACGACCCCCCCCCCCCTCTCAGTAGGACTTTCTATATTGAGTCGAAATCCCTCCAAGAGGCCTATAGAGAGATCCTATACCCTTTCTTGGACCTAGGTAGAGTCCGGTACCAACGTGATAATTCTTACAGGACAACGATGCTCTACTTATCAGAAGAGTTCAGACGAGTCTTTGTATATGCCAAGGCCCAGTAAGTGATCCTCATCTATGTATAATGATATTTTTCCACTTAGGATTGAGTTCTTAGGGAATGAGTTCATCTGTTTTCTCTTCAGATCTATCAATGTTTATAGATATCTAATTACACTTCCCAAAAAACTCACTTCTTGGATGGACATCATTAGAGATATCATATTTGTGGAGTGAGTTATCCTAGATGAGTTCTTCAGGGAATCTTTGAACTGAATCCCTAGTATGGGAATACGGTCATTGTGACTTACCACTAGACTACAGGTCTATGTTTCGAGTACATCTATATATGTTTCTCTTGTTACCTATTTTGTAGAAATATATTGTGTAGAGATGAATATACAATTTTTTATGAATTTTTTTTTTCAGGATCCTCTACTAAGTATTTTTATACTTACACCAGCTCTAGATTTCCCCGCACATGACATGTCTTGTGTATACAAGTGCCATTTTGATGGAGTATAGGGTATACCAGTACTAAACCAGTATTTGGGAGATTCCCTACAGGTGAGGTGTTCCTACGACTATGAGTAGTAGTCCTAATATTTATTTCTTACATACCTGATTGAATTTGTAGTTTATAGACTCTTTGCTTTTTGTGGGATATAATTCTATCCTAGTTTACTTTATGAACATTACATTCTATTGTACTCTGTTGGTTTGGTTTATTTGTATGCATGTATTTTGTTTCTTATTATTTTTTTTACTTTTTAGAATTTTTGTGCTTGGAGGTGTTTGTGTGTGTACATGAGCATAGGAAAGGCCTCCCATGATAGTGATATGACTACTCTGTGCTGGAGACCAGCCCATAGCCAATTGGAGGTAGGCTTGCGGTGTCGCGGGATGGGCCCCACCAGGATGGATCATGATAAAGTGGTGTCAAAGGTGTTCAATTCTACCTTAAGACCATGTTTCTATGAAATTAGTTTGGGAAATAGTGTTAAGTGTTTGGAGATCGACATTTAGGCCAGGGGCTCTAGTGTTGGGGTGGGAGGCCAACATATACATACACCAAGACTATTATAACATGGTTTTCAACTTGGTACATGAGAAAAATAGTTACATGGAAACAAAAAAAATGGTACACCATCATATAGAAATGGGTAGTGTTTTTCATTTCCATTAGCGTCAACTATCCAGATATACACTTTGACGATGGTACATCTTGTTTCCTAATAGGATTCATCCATGATGCATACCTGGTAGGATTTAGTGACTCAATCCCAAGGATGGACACCTCAGTGATGACGATTTGATTTAGGGTCCTTTTCACCTGGTGTTACATCCAGTTTGTGCACCTTCTATAGCCCCACAAGTGGAGAAGCATGTGGTACCTGCAATACCAGCAGGCAAGGAGCACATGTTGAGCGCACTCTATGAGTTTTAGAGACAGAGACCCCTCAGTTTACGAGGCGATCTCGACCCTCATGTGACTGAAGAATTTCTTGAGGCGGTGGAAAGTGTTTTACATCTAATGAGGACACTAGAGAACTATATGGTAACCCTAGGAGCAAGAATTCTTCATGGATTAGTGTGATTATGGGGTTGTTTAACCATATAGACTTACGACGAAGAGACTCTTTTATGGAATGTTTTTGAACGACTCTTTTGGGAGGATTTATCTCCAGTTATGCTGAGAAAATGTATATTCAAGAGCTTCTTCACCTCCAGAAGGCATGTTTAAAGGTTGGATGACAATTCATCGAGGTTTTCCAACCTCACCAGGTACTTGATAGATATGTTTAGGGATTAGTACTTTAGATATCATACCATCGAGCAAGGTCTACGATTGGAAATCTGAGATAGTTTCATGTCTCTATGCATTTAGAATTATTGAGGAGTGATCGAGCGAGCTTTGGTGGTCGAGAGATTTTTGGCTCAGTAGAGATAGTCAGTGGCTATCCACAGAAGACATACTAGTTTAGAGACCTCGACATTAGGGAACTGATGTCATGCATAAGGATTGGGACATGTTAGATGTCATAGGAGGACCCAATATAGGGGATTTGGTGTACAAAGAACTCGGGATAGATCCAATCAACCTAGGGAGAGGTGATGCTACTCGTGTGATGAAAGGGGAGGTATTTTTAGACGATGTATACTTTTACAAGCTATCGATAGGGACCTGGTGGATAGACCACAAAGGTATAGGAAAAGAGTTGAGTAGGAAGACCTGCCAGGCGCCGGACATGAAAGAGGGTCAGGGAGAGCTAAAGCAGGTGGAAGATGATTTGATCTACTTCTACCACCACCCCCAGGAGGTCCACACCAGGCTCAAGGATCTATGGGAAATGGGTGGGGTAAGCTACATGTGGTTATGTCATATGACCTAGGGAATCCTGTTTTGATCCTAGGTATGATCGGTGTCATTTATACATTAGCTGTAGTATTTATATACATAGGTGGTAGTCATTCATTCCTATCCACATGTCTTATGAGAAACCTTGAGATTCTGGTGGATCCATTATCTTGACCCTTACACATGGAGACACATTAGAGATGAGAATCAATGATCATACATATTTTCCATTAGTTTTTTATTACCCTTGGAAGTGAGTGTTTTATTTTGAACATCTTGGTGGAAGTGTCAAGGATTTAGGATGTCATTCTCGGTATGGATTAGTTATCTTTGGTCCTCTCTCAGATAGACTGCATTAGGGGAAGAGTGTAGTGTGTTTGAAGCAATGGATTGAGGTTTTTTGTTGTTGATGAAATGGAAACCAAGGAAAAATGAAATGGGATCATGATTGGGAGGGTTCATATGATCAGTCCCTAAGTTTACTAGCCTTACCCTCGGAGTAGAAGATGTTGTGAGCTTTCAGTTCCCTATGGTAGAAGTGGAGTATGAGGAATTCATTATGGAAGATGGTCCAGGAATATATACTCAACAAAAAATCAACTTATACATCGACTTACAACCTTGGACGGAACCGATATCATCATAATATTTTCAGATGGCTCCCCCAGAGTAACACAAGCAGAGGGTTAATTTGGAGGATTTTCAAAAGGATTTATAAGACCAAGTGTCTCAACATAGGTGGGCCCAATTTTTTTCCATGACGGAATATCTGAGTTTGAGGTTTTTCATGGACTAGCAGTTCCTGAACTAGGTAATGGTGAAGAAGAATATCCACTGGAAAAGATTGATGACCTCTTCGATCAACTGAGAGGGGAACAATGGTTGTCAAATTTTGACCATTAATCATGCTAAAACTAGTTACTGGTATGTGATGAGGATATATCGAAGATGAAATTCAGTTGCCTATATGGTCACTATGAATACTTGTTTATGCCTTTTGAAATAAATAATTCCCATGTAATTTTCGTGGGACTTATGAATCATATCTTCCATCTATACATAGATCGGTTTGTATTTGTCTTCAATGATGACATCCTTGTGTAATCGGCATCAAAGGAGTAGCAAGAGATACACATGTAGATGGTTCTAAACATACTCTGAGAGCACAAAATTTATTGGAATCTCTCAAAGTTCCAATGATTCAAACATGAGGTTCATTTTCTTCGACATGTTATCTCGGTAGATGGGGTAGCGGTGGAACCATCCAATGACAAGGAGGTTCTATCATGGGATCCACCTCAGAGTGTGATTGAGGGGAGGAGATTAATTGGGCTAGTAATATACTACTAGATATTTATCCTTGATTTCTCCCAGATATCAACATTGATGATAGCCTTGACCTGGGAGGGGTAAGCTTTCATATGGAAAGAGAAGTGCCAGTAGGATTTCCAGCAGTTGAAGAATATTTTGACAAGTGCACTGATAATGATATTTACATAAGAGGATTTCGATTACATAGTTTTCTACAACGCATCAGGTACCAGGATTGGTTGTGCCCTAATACCGATACATGTGGTGATTGTTTATGGTTCATGATAGATAAGGCAACATGGGAAGAACTACATGACCAATGATCTTGAGTTATTTGTAGTAGTATTCATGTTGACGATGTGGTGACACTACCTGATAGGAAAACAATTTAACATCTACTCTAACCACAAGATCCTCATGCACATATTCTCAAAAAAGTATGTGAATTTGAGTTAGAGGCAATTGTTAGTGTTCCATCAGGATTATGAATATGAGATCATCTATACTCCTTAGAAGGGTAATGTAGTAGTTGACTCTCTCAGCTAGAGATCAAGTTTATAGCTAATTAGGGAGCCTTTAGAGCAGCTGTACATTTTATAATTATCCTTTATGGTTAGGGAGGATGATTATTATCTCCTTTATATGATTGTTACCCCTCCACTCGTATATCAATTTAGGGAGGAACAACTAGGGGATATTGACTGCAAGACATTACATGCTCATTTATCCACATGAACATCTTCTAATGGATATTCTCAAGGTGGGGGGCACATCGTCCTTTTCTGAGGACACATAGTTGTGATATGGAAATTTTGGGATGATGTTTGGAGGTATTTTTATACATCCCCCTTGTAGATACATTCTGGAGAGGAAAAATGTACCATGACCTCTGATGTCAGTTCTTGTAGAAAGGTATTACGAAGGAAATAGGTGAGTTCATTTTGTGATGCATTACATTCCATTGGGTGAAGGTAGAGCACCAGGTTCCTATAGGGTTATCTCACCATGGGAAGTGCCAAAGTGAATGTGGTATGAAATATATAGGGTCTTCATGATGAGATTACCATGAAATTTTAGGGGACATGATTCTATTTGGATGATCATTGATGAGATCACCAAGTCATCCCACTTCCTTGTTATCAGTGTGTTGTGTTCTATAGAGAGATTGAGACACGTATACATGCTGGAAATAGATCAGCGTCATGGATTCCCTTTAATGATAGTATTAGATTCTGATTCTAGTTTCACATCCCAGTTGTGAAAGGGATTCCAGGAGGCGCTTGGTAATCACCAACGCTTGAGCACAACGTTCCATCTCAAGAAAGAAGGTTAGATGGAGTGAACCATTTAGGTTATGGAGGATATGTTGGAGGCTTGTATCTTGTATTTTGGTCATATTTGGGATGACCACCTACTACTGGTGGAGTTTTCGTATAACAACAGCTACCATTGTACCATCAGTATGGAACTATTTGAGGCTTTGTATGGGAGACCCATTTAGTCACCTCTTTGCTCGACTGGACCTAGAGAGACGAAACTCATGGATCGAGAGTTGGTTTGAGCCACCTCTATGAATTTCCACATCATCTAGGAGTGGGTAAAGACTACACAGAGCTGGTAGGAGTCTATTGCTTACATAAGGTATAGATATCTTGAGTTCGAGGAGGGAGACCATGTCTTCATTTGGGTCTCACCTCGTCAAGGGTTTCCAAGATTTTCCTGGTGTTTAACATTTTCTCTGAGGTTCGCAGTCCACTTTCAGATACTACACTGAGTGGGCGAGGTGATTTACCACCAAGCTTTTCTACAGTGGTTTCATCGGGTACATGATGTATTCCATGTGTCTTAGATGAGGAGGTACGTGCCTGACCTATCAGACATCGTCGACTGGGGTGAGATAGACTTAGAGGATTAAGAGACCATTACAGAGTACCCAATAGAGATCTAGGATCAACAAGAGAGGATCCTTTTTGGGTGGGCGATTCCCTTTATGTGTGTCTAGTGGTAGTACGAGAACCTTTAGGATAGCACATGGGAGCGGGAGGCTCAGATTTATGCACAGTACCCACATTTTTTAGTATCCTTTTGTTTTGGTTTTTCATGATGTAAATCCATAAGGTGGGGAGAGTGTAATGACTCAGATTTTTTATATATAAATATTATATGGAATTATTAGGAGACTAGGATTTTCAATGGAATACGATTCCTTGGCATAGAGTTCTCTGAATAAATGTTTGGAATAAATTAAAATTTTAAATATCGTGCAAGAGTGGTTTTTACATAAAATGTATAATAACATTTAAATTGGTGCCTAGATTTCAAATATGAGGGTACCATTATGTTTAGAGCAGTGACTTTACCTTAGGTGAGTCCTAACATCGACCAACGAGAGTCAAAAGCCTAAGTTAGTTTTTGAATGCTTTAAAGGAAATAAAATAAAGTAATAATTTATTTTATTTTAAATGTTTCCATAACAAAATGATGAACTATATTTTTTTTAAATTAACTGAATCCTAGTGTTACACTCATAACCCCTGAACCATTTTTTGGAATCCTCTAGAATTTGGGAAAGGATCCACCCCAGAGAATTACCGACAACCAATGATGAACGATGACATGAGGAACATTGTGCAGTGAGATCAAATCCTGACTGATGTCTGATCTCACTCTACATCAATTATCAAGTTAGGGTTTATTATTTAAAATCTCCATTCCTCATTCTTGTACTCAAAAGATGAATGCAGATCAACCCATGAACAGTTTGACTATAACGACCCAATGTTTTTCAATGGAAAGTTCCCTTCTTATATTTATGTCATAAAATAACATGAAAACACAAAATAATGAACTAATAAGTGATAAGTGAACTTTAAATGTAAGTTTTTCACTCTTTTGTTAGGAATTTTGAAAATTCGACATACACGGTTGTGTTCAAGATGATTTTTGGAGTCTAATGAAACAAAAATAATTTTTGGTGAATATTAATGTAACCTTAAGAATAGTTACATACCCTTATGAATAGTAATATGACCCTTATAAATTGTAAATCTTCTAACATAAGAGTAATGTTACCTATGAAAAATAAAATAAAATTTAGACATCTTAGAAAGTGACAATTTGATCTTATTAAACATTTTGGTATTTTGTAAGTCATAAATAATTAATTATAATTAATTAATTAATTTAAAAGAATATTTATTTCCCTAAAATTTATTCATAAATTATTTAATCAACGTATTATAGTTTTTAAATAATTTTATAAGACCCTACGTAATTTTTGAAAACACTATAATATCAGTTTTAATCTTAAAACTGTTTTTTATGTAAATTATGATTTTAATTAAATATTAGAATAATAATATTTAGAAAAATATTTTTGAAAAATGGAATTCATTTTTGGATTCTACACGTTAAAAAATGGTTGGCATAAATTTGGGGTATTTTTCTGAGATACGTGAATTTTTTATGAATAGTAGAATCCGATAATTTACAATAAATGATAAATAATGGATTAATTGAGTCATCAATGATGTTCTAATGATGTAAGCCCACTTGGTTTGGGATCAAATGATAAAATTACTATTCTTGGTCATTCAATACTCACTATTCCTTGTCTTAGGGGAAATTAATAAACTAATGAATTCTATATTAAGGAAACCCATCTCCCCTCCACTATAAAATCCACCCTTCACACCCTCATTTACTCATACCTCTCAAGCTCCAAGCCTTCTCTAAACTCTACCCACACACCTTCCCCATCCCCTCCCCCACGTCCAAGAGCTTTTGGTCTCATCAAAAGACCATGCTTAGTCCCTTAAGGAGGTTCTCAAGAGAATGATTCAAGAGGTAATTTATCTCCCTCTTCTCCTTTAATTTCCTTTCAAGTTCATGTTCATTTCTTGATCTCTTCCCACCTATCTTCATCCAAATTATATTTAACTCCATTATTATACATATACTGTAATTTTATTATTCTAATGGGATATTATATCATCCAACCCCCTTTCCCTCTTCCTTTTATTTTATTAAAGAGAACGTTGTTCGTGAGGTGTTAATTTATCACCTTCAAAAATGACATGATTTTTTCTTCCATTTCTACCTTCAGATCTGGTCATGAAACCATTTTTATGTTTGAAAAAGAATATTTTATATTTATTATGTTCTATTTAATGTTCTGTAAATAACATATGTCCATATTACTAAGTGATAAGTTAAAACAAGTTGTTGAGATCCAAAACCCGCCCAAATTGACTCAAATAACCATCATTTAATTCTTATCTAATGATTCATCCACTTGGATATAATAAAATTCATTATAAGATTATTAAAACTCTTGTAATATCATTAATTTCATGTAATATAATTTCTGGTTGTTTACTCATTTTCTACCCAAACATCTATTTAAGAATACAAGTGAACAACCCACGAAAAACAATAAAAATGAACATCCTCAAACAATGTTTTTAAACTCTATCAGTCATCCAAATGAACATAATATGACATAATTAAACCATAATGAACCCTATTAATGTAAAAATGGATCTGGTTTTCTAATTAATGAATATAATGTCATTATACAGGACATTAAAGAGAAGGAAGCATTCGGGTACAAGGTAAGGGGAAATTATCGAACCCAACTTTCATCCTTCAGGTTCTCCCTCTTTCACTCCATTTTTGATATGGTTACTCCTTTAAGAGAATTTCTTCATAATTATCATACCTTTTCTGGGATATAAATTTTTTATACTAACGTTTATGTCAATCAAATTTTTTTCCAAAAGATCTCTTCTTTTAAGAATTCACCTTTTACCTCTCATTCAAGGTTGATGGTTCTTGTATCAAGTATGATGGTCCCTCTTTCTTTTGGGAACCCAAAGTTTATGAATGTGTTCTTATGAGATGAAACCCATTCCTTTTCATGGGTTAATTATGTTAATTTATGTTATATGTTCATTGTTTCATGCATGATAAATTATAATGTTATGATGTGATGGGTGCGCCCGGAATTATATAGAGTAATATGAATGTTTAAATGTAATGGGTGCACCCGGAAATATACAGTGCTCCAATGCATTGGGTAAAGTGTTGAATCTCATGAGTAAATATGAAATGATGTGTGAACAATATGCTATCTTGGTTCCCAAGTATGTGTGGTAGTTAACCACTAAGACATGATGTTTCATATTTATGCATTTCCACATTTCAAGTCTTTTATTTATGTTCCTCTCATGTTCATGATCTTTTTCCTATGTTATGATTATTCTCACCCCATGCTATATTGTTCTTATACATCCTCTTACTGGATTTCTAGCTCACCCTTTGTGATGTATATCCTCAGGTGGCTACATCTACTAAGGAGAGGGCAAGTGCCAATAAGAATCTAGTGAAGAAGAAATTAAATAAATGTTTATGCTTGATGTTGTATTTGTTATTTGTGGTCCTAGTTTTCCCAAGACACTAAAACTTTGGATCCTCTATGTGTAATACTCTTATTTTGTTTATATTTGAAATGATGTAATAGTAATGTAAGAAAAGTTCGGGTCTCTATAGTTGGTATCAGAGGAAAGGTTTAGTTAATTTGGGAATTAGGATTAGTGAACCCTAGAGAAAACCTCTAGTATGAGACAAAGTAATAATATGCACAGAAGAATATTTACCTAGGGATCCCATATGTAATGTTTTTGGTATAATTTTTTAAATGAATAAGTTATTGATGAATTGTTTAGTTATGTTTTGTTCTATCTTATCCTATTTTAGAAAATGGTGGGAACCAGGAGAAATCAGGCCAACAAATCATGCGAGGGCCAATGCAACGATTGCTCGAACGAAATCCCTAATGATTTGGGAGGTGGAGTTGAAAACTTCATGGTTATGTTTACCCAATTATTTCAGGTTATGAATAATAACCATAATAATGGGGAACGTCCTCCTTCACCAAAGAGGGAGAAACTGGTTATTGAATGTTTTATGCAACAACCACCACCGGTGTTTTGTGGATCTTCTGATCCAGTAGTTGCAGAACAGTGGGTCAACTCCATGGAGAAGATATTTTATGTGATTCACAGTTCTGAGATGGAGAAGTTTACTCTAGTCGTTTATTGTCTTGATAGAGAAGCTGATCAATGGTGGGATTTGATTAAGAACACCAAGCCAAGGGAGGAAATTGAAGAGATGGAATGGGAAGACTTTAAGATAATTTTTCTTAATAAGTATTTCCCATGAACTCTTCACACGAAGATGGAGAGATAATTCATAGAGCTCAAGGAAAAAGAAGGAGAATCTGTCACAACCTATGAAGCGAATTTCACAAGGATCGAAAGGTATGCTTCAGGTTTTGTTATCAATAATGATAGAAAAATTGATAGATTCTTTAGTGGATTAAAACCACACCTTAGAATGGCTCTTGTAATTCAAGACTTTGGGAGTTATGAAGAAGTTTTTCGGTGATCTCTCAAAGTGGAGATGGAGTTTGGAGAATGGTCCCATGGCTATGGTGATAAGAAATGAAAGATGGAGTTTCAAGCTAGTGGATCTAGTGATAAAGGTTGGAAGAAAACTCAATGACCCACATGCCAAAAATGTGGGAAGTTGCACCATGGGAACTGCCTCAAAGGGATCGGGAAATTCTTCAAGTGTGGGAAAGAAGGACACCATGCTCAAGAGTGTCGAAAAGACACGAAAAGGAAGGAGAATGTAGCCAATGAATGGAAAGAACCACTCATGGTTCAATTCTACAACTGTAAGGAGCTAGGGCACTATCCAAACCAGTGCACTGAACCTCGGGTTCTCGAGGGTAATCAACGTCAGCAACCACCAAAGCTAAAGGAAAAAATGGAAGGCTTATGCCATCACTAATGCAGAGGTGGAGCATGATAATGATGTCGTTCAAGGTACACTTCCTATTCACTCAAGAATGGAAAAAAGTCTTATTTGATTCTGGTTCTACGCATTCCTTTATATCTTGCAAGTTCGCTAGAACTATAGAATCGAAGCCCCGAAACCTTGAAGTAGAGATATCTGTAAAAACACCTAGTGGTTCAATCATTGCAACCCAATTGTTTGACTCTTCTCTTGTTGGTGTATGTGGGAAGATTCTTCCGGAAAATATCGTAATACTTCCCTTGGTGGAATTCAACGCTATAATGGGAATGGATTGGCTCTCGTCATATAGAGCACATATCAACTGTTAGGAAAAGAAAATATCTTTTTATATTCCAAACCATCCCATACTACTCTAAAAATGCAAGAAAGATCATGAATCTCCTTTGAAAAATCCTTCAATGGTGTGGGAGTTTATTCCCTATGAAGAAGAATACCTCACCCAAATGGTTGAGTCAAAGGAAAGTTCCAACCTTGAGGAAATGCCCAACGTGAGGGAATACGGCGATGTATTTCCCTAAGAGTCACCCAGAATTCCCCCAGATCATGAGGTAGATTTCTCAATTGAAATCATACCTGGAGCTACTCCTATCTCGAATTGTCCCTATAGGATGGATCCTATTGAACTTGCGGTGTTAAATAAGCAGTTGCAAGAGCATCTGGACAAAGGGTTCATACTCCCTAGTGCATCCCCTTGGGGTGCGCCAGTGCTCTTTGTGAAGAAGAAGAATGGAACCATGTGTTTTTGTATCAATTATCAGGAACTCAACAAGATCACCATAAAGAACAAGTATCATCTCCCAAGGATTGATGACTTGTTCGACCAGTTAAGAGGAGCTCAATACTTCTCAAAGGTGTATCTTTGTTCTGGATATCATCAGGTAAAGGTGAAGAAGGAAGATATTTATAAGACTATCTTCCGTACAAGGTATGGGCACTATAAGTTTTTTGTGATTCCCTTTGGACTTACTAATTCCCCTACAATCTTGAAGGATATTATGAATAGAGTCTTTAGACATTACCTTGAAAAATTTGTGGTAGTGTTTATCAATGATATTCTCATCTACTACAAGAGCAAGGAGGAACATGAAGAACATCTAAGACCTATGTTGGCGACATTGAAAAAGGAGAAGTTGTACGTCAAGTTCAACAAGTGTGACTTTTGGATGAATCAAGTCATGTTCTTGGGAAATTTGATCACAATTGAGGGAATTTCTATGGATCCTTCAAAAACAAATTCAATTGAGGAATAGCCCAGGCCCTCTAGTGTCACAAAGATCCATAGTTTCCTTGGATTAGCTGGGTACTACCGACGTTTTGTGAGAAACTTCTCACAATTTTCAAGCTCGCTAACTAAGTTAACAAGGAAAGGGGTAAATTATGTCTAGATGAAAAAATGTGAGGGAAGCTTCAAGGAGATAAAGAGAAGGCTAATCACTGCACCTGTACTCACACTACAAAAAAGTGGAGAATGTTTTCTGATATATAGTGATGCCTCAAAGAATGCCTTGGGTTGTGTACTCGTGCAAAATGATAATGTGATAGCCTACACCTCACGACAGTTGAAGATCCATGAGGAGAACTACCCGACGCATGATCTAGAGCTGGCAGCCGTGATTTTTTCCTTGAAAATCTGGCGGCACTACCTTTATAGTGAGAAGTTTGACATATAAACCGACCACAAGAGCCTAAACTATATATTCACACAAAAGGATCTCAACATGCATCAAAGTATATGGTTAGAGCTAACCCGAAAGGTGCCACAACCCGACCACAAGAGCCTAAAGTATATATTCAGTGGACGTAGTAGGACTCTTAGGTGTGAGACTCACCAGTTTTTTACTTTCATTTACTTGTGGTCGGGTTGTGGCACCTTTCGGGTTGGGCGTATTTTTTCCCCTTTTTCTATTCTATATCTGTCAGTACATTTTAACACTTTAATTTTTCCTTTTTAGAGGTTGATTCATGATAGTGGTTGGTTTATAGTTGTTTTTCCTATGGATTTCTTTTTACTCTGCACTACTGCATTGAGTGGGATGTGTGTGTGTGTACAGGTAGTTAGGAAAAGGCCTCCCCGAGATTGTTACGCCTTTGGCGCTTGTCGCCAGCCCCTGGCCTATGAAGGCAGGCTTTGGGTAGTAGCGACTCAAGGCCAGTAGGGTCTTGTTGTGAAATTCAACACCAACATTCATAAAATAGTATAAAAATTTTATTTTTCTTTTAAAAACATAACAACTTTTTAAGGAATCCAATGATCAAACAATACTCGCAGCGACGGAAAATGTTGTTGTCACCGCTTATGTTAAAAAGAAATATTTTTTTTCTCATTTACCAAAACACATTGTAGAAAAAGAATCACTTTGAATGAAATTAAAAGTCAAATGTGTTTATAAAATGTATAAAGGAATGTCATGTATAAAACATAATATGCCTCAATGAAAGGATATTGAGACGAAGTCTCTAACCTCACGTCCGACATGACTCGTTCGTTCGATAATCTCCTAAATAATAAACTAATTTTATTTTCTATTATGTTAAGAAACTTTTTTCATGTTTAATATTCCTTTTATATCACTTATTACCTTGTTATAAACATTATGTAACCATTTAAGTTAATAATGGTTGTTTTGTCAATATTTTGTACTTGAGTCAAAAATATACTTCTTATAATTACAAGTGGTTCATGTGGTCAGAAGTCCATTTTATCCTGAATGATGTTCATGATTTATAAATCATATATATCATTTATATCATATATATCCACTATATATATATATATATGTATTTATAATATTACATAACATTAAGAGATAATAAATGAAATTCACCATTAATGGAGACAATAAGTTGTACGTACGCATGAATGCTACTTGCATTACTATTTCATATTTAGTGGAATTAAAACATAATGATACATTGGTATATTATAATTCCATTATAATATCATATATAATTTCATTAACTCTATCCTTTATATTTTCCATGTATTTCATGAACGATTCATATCAATTTGAGGGGGTGGTAGTCAGCACTTCCTAAAATAAAATTATAGAATTTACCCACTATGGAAATCATAAAGGTATTATACAAATAAAAAATTAAGAAGTATAGAAAAATATAAATATAATATATATAACACATAAAAATAATGTTCCATCATAATGGCTACCATAATAAGTGGTAAGAGATAATTGAACAATCATCATTTCGTGAGGCGTTAGTTCGCCGTCCAAAGAAACAGTATGTTATTTACCCATTAGATAGAGGTGTGTGTAAGTGTAGTTTGAATCCTTATCATAACAACATCCTAGTATATTGAAGATTTTGGTTCTATTATAAAATAAAAGAATAAAAAAAATTTAGGTGGTGGGAGATTTAAAATAAAAGAAAAGAACTTTAGAGAAGACTTTACCGTTAAATTGGGTAACTCCATTTGTGTCACAACCCGACCCTACCGGTCCTGAGCCGCAACTACCTCAAGCCTGCCTCCATAGGCTAGAGGCTGGCGACCAGTGCCGAAGGCATAACAATCTCGGGGAGGTCTTCGCCTAAGTACCTGTACTCATGCATACACAACCCACAAGATGCAATAGTGCAGAGTAGAAGGGAAACCAAAAGACAGGCAACTAAATCCCAACCACAGTCATACAAAAACAACTAAAAAGAGGAAATAAAGTTCTGGAAGTACTGACAAGTAATCTGGAAAGTAAAAATGGCAAACACGCGCCCAAACACAAAGATGCCATAACCCGGAAACAGGTGAACAAAAGAAGACAACCGGATAGACTCCCACCTAAATAATCTAGCATGACCGCAGTGCGCTGCTCCAACTATTGTGACCCCTATGCTCCTATGTAGTCACGATCGACCTGTTCGTTGTCTGCAAGGGCACACCAGGTGCGGGCAAAGCCCAAGCAGGGGTGAGTATAAGGATACTCAGTATGATGCCCCGAAATCACGAGGGAGCAACAAAAAAGGAACTAAAGAGGTGAGCAGTAAACAAATCAAGAATAGAAGAAAAGTTAGTAAGGAGAGTGCAGCTCAACCCAATAGAAATATGTAGGCACGGACCCCATAGGGCGGGAACGGAAGTAGGGACCAATTTGTATATATATATATATATATATATATATATATATATATATATATATATATATATTCTCTCAACAAGAAACCCAAACTAGTGCGTAAGGGGATCTCCTCCTCCAAGTCAACCCAGGGTAAGTCGTCATCAGCTCCAAATGATTCCATCCTCAACCCAGCATTTCATCCCATCCACCTAGGAAACCCAAGTCAGAGGGGCTCAATCACCACACTTCAATACTATCCGCTTTGGGCGGCACTGACTCGCCCGTACAGTTATAGGGTGCATCTCAATGACACGTCTCAGTGGGAAAAAGTACCCCTCTTCCTTGTGGGTCTTTAGGTAATGTTAGAACTGTCACACCACAGATCCACACAATTAGGATCCCGCTCCGGTAATCGCGGAGGAAAAAGTTACCGACTAGCCTCATGAGAAGGGAAAAGTCTGAATCGTCAATGAGTGACCCACTTCCCATCCCTGCTGGAGGGTAAATCCTATTACATCATCCGGCGACCCACTGCCCAGCCCCGTTGGAGGGTAGACCTAGAATAAATCAACGGGTGACCCACTGCCCAGCCCCGCTGGAGGGTAAACCCAGGACATGTCAACAGGTGACCCACTGCCCAGCCCTGCTGGAGGGTAGACCTGGAATAAATCAAAAGGTGACCCACTTCCCAGCCCCGCTGGAGGGTAGACCCAGAACACATCGATAGGTGACCCACTGCCCAGCCCCGCTGGAGGGTAGACCCTAAGGTGTTGTCAGGTGACCCACTGGCCAGCCCTGCTGGAGGGTAGACCCTGAATCATTTTGATAGCTCCGCACTACCACTGACATCACCAGGTGCCACTAACAATGCCACCATGTGTTAGTTTGGAGCACATAAAAGAAGACCTCCACTTCACATTAATACGATCTCAAATTAGGTTCCACATGCTCCAATGGGTTGCACCGTTGCAGTTATTGCGGAAAAACACGTGAAATAGACTACTTACTCGCCCGATACGGAGAACTGGTGGATATGGTACTATTCACCGTAGTCGGCCCGTGAGGGCCCACACCTTGGCTTTGATACTTGTCGGGCGAACTACCCCATTGTGATTCTCTCGTAAAGATAGGCAGAATCGACTACTCATGTGCCCCGAACGAACATCTGGTGAAAATACCGCAAAACGCTGCACGCAACTCGAAGATGGCTTGTGGGGCCCACGTCTCAATTCACACTTCAACTCCCGATAACATACTGGAAACCTACGCCTCGATGCCAGGGTCGTATCGCCGCTGACGGTGCTCAAATCAGACATTGGATGTGTCCGAGCCAACACAAACAAGAATTTCCGGCATAGCACTTAACGCGTGTGACACGCCACCGAGCTTCTGTTCCGGGGGTTAAAATCCCCCAAAGCCACCTCAGAATATACTACTCAAGACTAGGATCGTCCTGCCGTAGACGGCGTGTAAAACAGACACCCGTAGAGATATTTACGGGTGTCCGAAGCTGGAAGGGACAAACCCTTGGGCTGGACCGGCCTAGCTGGCCGGTCCACCCGGCCTGGGCCGGCCCGTGCCGGCTGGCCCGGCTCGCTGCGCTGGCCCACGAATTTGCCGTGTGGGCCGGCCATGGACCCGCGGTCCCCTCGCGGTCCCTACTTCAGTCGACCAGCCGCGAGGCCGGTCTTCGGTCTTCGAGGAGACCCCCTGGAAGCGGGTCTCGGTTCCTCGCGAGGGGTCGCACCGCGACCCCTGTCTACCCGGATGACCACGCCCCGCCGCCCGTTTGAAGCGTCGTGCCGCCGCCCGCACGCCGCACCGCCGCCTGGATCTGGAGCCACTGCCTGCTCAGCGCGCCACCGCCTGGAACCGAAGTCTCCGTCGTGCCGGAGGTCGCCGTCGCCGCTGGAACGCGCCGCACCGCCGCCTGGGTTGCCGGACCACCCTGGATCCACCGGAAATGTAGGGTATTTGGCCGGAAAACTTCCCGGGGCCACCCCGGGCGCCCCATGACTCCAAAAATTGATCCGAAAGGATCGTTGTGAAGAAAAATTAAAGCCCTATGAAACCAGAGGCTTCGCTCGATGATCGGACAACAATTTTATGTGAAGAAGACTAAATTGAAGAAATTTGCGAGAATGGAAAAGATAAAACACGAGCCTACCTCGAGGGCTTGGCCCGACGCTTCACGATCGGGATTTCGGAGCCGCCTTGCCTTGCCGGAGTGATGGAGGGGAGGGTGGAAGATTTTTGAGAGACCTTGCGCCAGGGAGGAATGTCTAAGGAGGGTGAAGAGGGTGGTTAGTGTGTTTAAATAGAAAAAAACACACTTAACCCCCCACTCATCGGCCCGTTCCCGAACTTTTGTTGGGGTCGAGATTAATCCTCCCTTAGGGCAAACTCCATGCCCTAAATGCAATGTAATCCTCAAAATTTTAATCTGAGCCTTCGTTCAAGAGTTATAAAATTTGATGCCCGTGACCGCCAAATTACGAAAATTCCCCCGGGGCGTTTTTCACAGTTGGTCCGCGCCCGCGAAAATCATACCCCTCCTAGGGTAAACGACACGTTCTGGACTCAACGACACCCTCAGTTTTCCCGTATGAGCTACCGTTCAGGAGTTATTATATTTATTTAGCCCACCCAGTGTGAACGCACACCAAAACTAATTCCGGCCACACTGGGGCTCGGTTTCGTATGCCGTCAGAACGCCCTGCTCTAGAATTATATCAAGATAATTTCAAAGTCTCACAGTCTCAAAACCAGGGTTCTTACATCATTCCCCACTTCACATTTTTCTCCCTCGAAAAACAAAACTACAAAAACAGCTCGGGGTACTGGGCCCACATCTGGCTCTCCTGCTCCCAGGTGCTCTCCTACACCCTCCCATGCTGCCACAGCACACGAACTAGAGGAATGGACCGTCCGCGCAGAGTCTGTTATTGTCGGTCCTCAATCTCCATCGGGTGCTCCGAAAAGGTGGCTCCTTCCTCAATGTCCAGCTCTCCCCAAGCGATGACGTGCATGGGGTCATGCACATATTTCCTCAGCTGCGACACGTGGAAGAAGTCATGCACTCTCTCTAGCTGTGGGGGTAGAGCGAGATGGTAGGCGACCTCACCAACCCGGCGCACGATCTCAAAGGGCCCAATGAACCTCGGGGACATCTTGCCTCCCCGGCCGAACCTCCATGTTCCACACTGTGGGGAGACTCTCAAAAAGACATGGTCTCCCTGCTCAAAATCCAAGGGCCTGCGACGTCAGTCTTAATAGGACTTCTGTCTGCTCTGATCCGTCATCGTCCGCTCACGAATGACCTGCACCTTCTTCGTCGTTGCCTGCACTAATTATTGGCCCACGAGAGAGGTCTCCCCAACCTCCGTCCAGCACAAGGGTGACCTGCAGGGCCTCCCTTAGAGGGAATCTAAAGGTGTCATTCCAATAGTAGAGTGGTAACTGTTGTTATTGTAGCACCCCAAGCTTCTACGGTACGCTTCTCTTTGAATAATGTGATAGCGTGTGTTGTACGCAACACCGAGTTCTAACACACCATAACCAATCAAACTAGTCGTTATGAATAGTAATACCTACTTTTAGAAATTATATATATTTTATATTTTAAAATGTACTTCATTTCTGGATTCGGAATATCGAATTTAGCCTAAGGTGAAATTTTTGTACTTTTCGGATAACTTTCATATTTTGATGAATAGTGAAAATTACTAAATTTTAATTAAAAACAAGTTTTTTAATGAAAATAATTAATAGTGATAAATTATGAATTTGAGTGGTTTTAAAGTATATTTAGAATATATTTTTACCATTTAATATAATTTTGTTCATTGGACATAATTTTACAATTAAACCAAACATAAACAAGTGTCAATCTTTTGATAGTTATTATCTCTTAAAAACACGCTTTTTGTTTTGACAGCGGGAATTAATTTTAAATTAATTTCTGCCACTTATGTGTTTTGAATTTAGAAAAATGGATTCCATATTTGGAATCAGGATGTCCAAATTGTGTAAATATGTAACTTTTATTTTTAGACATTTTGAATAATTACTGTGGTAAATATTTTATTTACCATGGCTAAGGGTAAATCTGGTAAGTAAGGGTTAAAATATAATATTATAATAATACTAAATTACCCTAAAACGTGTCCTAGCCTTATTGGTTGATACATGTTCGACCATAGGCATCTTTGGGTCGATTTGGGGACCCAATGGTGCCACTTGTAGGTGATAGGGACATTTTATTTTAATTAAGTTAAAATGAATACAAAAATGACACAAGCATATATCTTTTAGAAAAACAATTATTACATAGAGTTATATATGTTGGATTTTAGATTATAAATATTAATTAGAAATATAAAAATATTTCCTACATAATTATATTTTATTTATAATTTTTAGACATTAAATAATTTATTTTATTTATGACACAATGATGATACAGTAATTACTATAATAGTAAAAAATTAAATTAATTGATATTATAAATACCCAAATAAATATAATATGAAACTTTTAATGAATTAAACTAATTTTATAGGATAATATGATATATTAGGATTGTTTTAAATGACTTTATTTGAAGTAATAAATCTGTTATGAGTTTCAAAAAAATCAACTATTGAATAGTGTCAAAATTGACATAAAAGAGTTCTTAAAACAAATATTATATTATTAATTGATATTAAATTCCTAAAAATCTAAGGTTCTGCCAAGAGACTTATATCATGATAGTTTCATCATTAATGGACCACTTGGGGGGTCTCTTGGATGTATATAGTAAGTTAATTAACCATATTATTTAAAACTACAAAGAGACATTGTAAAAGTGAAACTAATTAACTTAGAGTTAATACTTAAAGATAAGGTTAATATAAGTACCCAAACCTGTCTAAATTCTATTGGTTGAGTTGTTTTCGACCTATCCCCACCTTAAAATTTAAATAATAAACTTTGGAGCCTTTAGAAACTGAATATGAATTTATTGTAAATTAATATTTCTAGCTTTTTCAAAGGTGCCCCTCACCCCTCTTATAAAAGGGCACTCCTCCTTCTCATTTCTTCACACCTTCAAAGCCTTTTGGTTCGGCCAAACTCTGCCCAAATACTCTCCCAACTTCCCTAAATACAACCTAGAGGCCTTATTTTGATCAGAAAGACAACCTAAGGAGCCCTTTTGATAAAATTAAAAGGAAGAACCCGAAGAAGAGGTAATGATTTCACCACCCTTTTCCAAGTTCATTTCTTCTTCCACTTCTTCTTTCTTTGTTGTTTCCATTCTAAAATAATAAAACCAGTATCATATATATACTGTGATGTTATTATAAATATGGTACAACCATATTCAGTATTCTATCCACCCTTTGAATAACATGTCACCAAACGTGCGGACGTACGGCTTACCGTCTCCACGTCGTGGTGTAATTGTTATTCAATATATTATTATTTGGATGGGTATAATAATGATGTGTAACTCATGTAAATAATAAATATAATATGTTAATGATTCTGTATATATGATATAACATCTATTTATATATTATTTTAATATCAAAAGAATGATATTGTCGCTCGTGCGTACGTACGGACTACCGTCTCCACGAACGCGATGAGATTCATTCTCCATCGTATCCATTCAAGTATAATTATCATTTGATGATTTAAAAAATGATGTTTAAGGACTTGATATCATTCTGTATATGAATAATATACAACCTATCCTTTACAAACATGTCTTACGTAACAAAACATATAAAAGAAAACAAGTAAGTTAACACCCGAAAGAACGATAATACTAAGATATTATTAAGAAATCAATGCTAAAAGATCATATATGATATCATATTAATATATATGATTATTTTATAATTTAATAACAATTATTTCACCATTATACAAGAGGTTAACCTACCCCAACCAAGGAAAAGTACAAGGTAAGGGTTATTTCACAATCTCTTCATTATCCGAGGTTGTTTATATGTAATAATCTACTGGGATCTCTTTATCATCCACATCCATGTTTTCTGAAAAATGTATTTCAAAACATTTTTATTATTTACAAGAATATGGGTTAAAGTCATTTATACCCTTTTTTGACTTTTTATAAGAGGAATCTTTCCATCGTTTTCAAAACAAGGTCCTTTTAACCGTTTTGACATAATTAAGGTAAGAATGTTTTTTTAACTTATACAGCGGGTGCGGTTATTTTCCGCCATTATAAAATCTTCAAAGCTTTCCTTACAAGATTATAATAATATTTTCAAAGAAAATGTTTTATTTTATATGGATATTAAATGATTTCAAAAATAGAAAGAGATATTTCCCTAAAAAGAGTTTTGATTTCATCTATGTCAACATCCTTTGATGGATTTTACGCTTATTTGAAGTTGATTTATTATGATACAAAACTTCTATATTGTATTGAAGGTTTTGTGATATGTTTGACTGTGGATGTGCTATTTTTATACCATTCATAGTTTTTGTTGAAATTATTGACATTTCTTATGCTAGTTTTAATACGAATGTTTATGTTATGTTTAAACCTTTTCATATGGGAATGCGTTGGACTTAATATGTGACGGGTGGAGCCCGCTATAGCTCCTCGATGCATTGGTAGGTCTCATGAGACAAAATAGTGTCTTGGCACAAGGCCTTGGCAAAATCTTATTTGTAGTCTTGGCACGAGGCCTTGGCTATGTGGTTATGATAGTCTGGCATTATGCATTCCATCATTATGAAAGTGGTTATTGATTTTGTATGTGATTATTCGATTAGTAGAATATCCATGTGAATAAGTAAATGGAATTATTTCATTTTATTTATGTCATACCATGTTGAAAGTTCAAGTTTGAAAGGATTTTTGTTTAGTTATACATTGCCTTAAATGTTTATTCTTATTTATAAAAGTTTCCGCTATATTGTTATCCTTACTGGGCATTTGAGCTCACCCCTTTTCTATGTTTTATTTTTTCCAGGATGTGAAGAAGTATGTTATGAATGACCTACAGGGATATTATGAGGGGATAATAGTGTGGACTGTGGAGACATTATGTTGTTGTAGTAGTTTTTCATTTTATGATGTAATGTAAGACTTATGAATATATCTAGTGTTTCCAAGGCTACTAAACCAATCGGTCTTTCGAGATTTGATCTTTCTTGTGATCATGCCAATGTTATGTAATAATGCACCGACTCTGGGTAACTAGGTTCGGGGCGTTACAGTTGGTATCAGAGGAATTTTAGTACAAACCTTGGAAGCTAGATTTAGATAAACTCTGATTAGAGCACGTAGACCTAAGATGAACCTTGAGGATTGGTATAGAAGAACTTCCTAGAATTTTGGTGTTGTAAAGATTTTTTGAGTTTTCCAAGCAATACATCCCTGTCTGGATACGAGCAGGTAGAGGCGGCTCTGGCACAGATGTACCTAGGGGTAAAACACGAAAACACCGCTTTGAGCTAGACTCGAACGGGAACTGGTGCACGACAACGGGCCTTACTGCACTCTTGGTTACGACACTCCCAGGGGATATGCTTAGGATAACTCTCATTTTCGTTACAAATAATTATGAAGGGTTTATGAGTATATACTTCCTCAAAGAAAACATTTTTATGATTATGGATTATATCCATAAATAGTTCAATTTATGTTAAGTGTTTTATAAGTATGGGATTATGTATTTTGATTCATAAACTGATCTAGTTTATGCCATTGTTTATAAATGGCGCCTAGTGGAAGAAATGGAAACCGTATCAATGCACGCACTCCATGTAGGGATCTCCCTCCTGCTCAAGATAATTATAGTGGAGCTGGTGATGCAACTGGTGCCGATCAGCTAATCACCATACTGGGACAACTCACTGAGGTTATGAATAATAACCTTACCCGTATAGAGCACCCTGATCCACAGCATGGAGGATCAATGTTAGATCGATTCATGAGGCAACAACCACCAACGTTCAATGGGAGTAAAAATCCCTTAGTAGCTGAGCAATGGATAAATTCCCTAGAGAAAATATTTCAGGCTTTGGGGAGCAGTGAAAGGGAAAAAGTTATCATGGCAGTTTACCGCCTCACTGGAAATGCTGATCAATGGTGGTCATTAATTCAAAATATGAAGGAAGATGATGAAGTATCAAATATGTAATGGAGGGAGTTCAAAGATCTTTTTTTAGAAAAATACTTTCCTCACGACCATCGAGCAGATATGGAAAGACAACTTCTAAGTCTGAGACAGAAGGAGGATGAGAATGTCACAAAGTATGAGGCTAACTTTACAAGGTTAGCAAGGTATGCTGGTGATTATATATGTAACCCAAGAAGTAAGATTTATTTTTTCTTTGATGGGTTAAAACCATTTCTTCGTCGAGCATTAGTCTCACAATCCTTTTCGTCGTACGAAGACATTGTCTCATGTGCTATCAAGACCGAAAAGGAATTCTCTAAGTCTTATGACTTTAAAGAATAGAAAGAGAAGAAGAGACCTGCTGATCAATCTGGGAATGGAAATAAGGGGATGAAGTGAAAGGTTGAATATCCATCTTGTGGTAAATGCGGGAAGAAACATCCTGGTACTTTCTTGAAGGGAATGGGAGTCTGTTACAAGTGTGGTGAAAAGGCCACCAAGCTCGTGATTGCAAGGGGAAGAAAGAAGCTACCAACGTTCAGTGCTACAATTGCAGGGAGATGGGGCATTATTCAAATGCATGTCCTAAGCGTCAGGAGAACTTACCTCAGAAAAGGCCAAGGGATCAAGGCCAGACTTATGCTATCACTACTGCTGAGGTAGAAGCTCCGAAAGACGTGGTGGCAGGTAATTTAATGGTTTCCTCAAGTTTAGCAAATGCATTATTTGATTCTGGATCATCTCATTGTTTCATATCTTCCCAGTTTGCTAAGAAAATTAGATATTTCCAATTTTATTTAACAAGGGAGTTGTCAGTTAAAACTCCTAAGGGAAGTATCATTGCAACAAATTTTGTGAATCAGTCCCCATTAGAGCACATAAATGTTCGTTATCTGCTGATCTCATCGTCATACCTATGATTGAGTTTGACATAATCCTCGGTATGGACTGGCTTTCGGAATATGATGCGAAGATTTATTATAAGAAGAAATAGGTTACGATTCTTGATGATAATGATAAGGAACACCTTATCTTTAGAGTAGAATCGTCACCACCTAATTCTTATTTAGATCCACCCCCAGTAGCTCAACTGAATTCAATTATTGGGGAGGAAGAGAATGAAATAACTGTCGGTGAGGAAAGTAATGTTCAAATATAGGATGTACCTGTTGTGAAAGAATTTGTAGATGTATTTCCGGAAGATTTACCTGGACATCCTCCAGAATGAGAAGTTGAGTTTTCCATTGATTTAATTCCTTGATCAAGGCCTATATCGAAGACCCCTTATAGAATGGCCACTGTAGAATTAGTTGAACTAAAGAAACAACTAGAGGAATTGATTAATAAGGTATTTATTTGCCCTAGTGTTTCTCCAGGGGGAGCCCCTATTCTTTTTGTAAAAAAGAAAGATGGATCTATGAGGTTATGTATCGACTACAGGGAGATCAATGCTATAACGATAAAGAACAAGTATACCCTACCTCGTATCGATGATTTATTTGACCAACTACATGGAGCTCAATACATTTCAAAGATTGACCTTTGATCTGGATACCATCAGTTGTGTGTGAATAAGGAAGACATTCCGAAGACAGCATTTCGAACCAGGTACGGGCATTACGAGTTTACCGTAATGCCGTTTGGATTGACTAATGCACCCTCTGTATTCATGGATCTAATGAATAGAGTTTTCAAGGAGTATCTCGATGAATTCGTGGTGGTATTTATTAATGATATCTTGGTATACTCCAAAACCTATGAAGATCATGAAAATCACTTGCGCATTATCTTGAAGACTCTGAGGAGGCATGAATTATATGGGAAGTTTAGCAAGTGTGAATTCTGGCTTCAGGAGATTTCTTTTCTTGTCCATATTGTCTCTAAAGATGGAATCTCTGTTGATCCTTCTAAGACCAAGGCAATCCAAGAATGGCCAGCACCTATGAGTATAACTGAGGTATGTAGTTTTATTGGTTTGGAAGGTTATTATCGACGTTTCGTCCAGAATTTTGCCGGATTGGCTAACCCATTAACGAAGCTCACACGTAAAGGGGTTAAATTTGTTTGGACAAAAGAGTTTGAAAAATGTTTTGAATAACTGAAGAGAAGATTATTCAATGCTCCTATATTGACTCTACCATCGGGGAATGATGGGTTCGTTATTTATAGTGATGCATCAAAGAAAGGACTTGGTTGTGTCCTTATGCAGAATGATAGAGTTATTGCTTATGCATCACGACAGTTGAAAATTCATGAACAAAACTATCCTACTCATGATCTCGAGTTAGCAGCTATGATCTTTTCTTTGAAGATATGGAGGCACTACCTCTATGGTGAAAAATGTGAGATTTATACTGATCACAAGAGTTTGAAGTATATTTTCTCACAAAAAGAACTCAACATGAGGCAAAGGAGATGGCTTGAATTACTCAAGGATTATGATTGCACGATACACTACCACCCGGGGAAAGCAAACAAGGTGGCAGATGCTTTGAGCAGAAAAGACCATGGAGTTTTGAACATGATGAGAATTAAAAGGGATCCAATTTTCATGGATCTAGTAAAGATGGACATGGGTATAACCAGGGAAGGTGAAACATCAATTCTTTTTCAAATGGTTGCCAAACCATCTTTACTAGAAAGGATTAAGAGTTCTCAGACCGATGATGAAGAATTTCAAAAGAAGATTAAAGCTGTGAATTATGGGATATTGAGAGACTTTGTGTATGAAGATGGAATTTCGAAATTTGGGAAGAGAATTTGTGTTCCCGGTATACCTGATCTAAAAAGGGAATTGCTGGATGATGCTCATAGTTCCAATTTCTCTATACACCCTGGGAGCACCAAAATGTATAGAGATTTGAAGGAACATTTTTGGTGGGACAACATGAAGAGGGAAATTGCTGATTTTGTGTCAAGATGTATGGTTTGTCAACAAGTGAAAGCTGGAAGGCAACAGCCTGGAGGAGTCATGCAACCTCTTCCCATACCAGAGTGGAAATGGGACAATATTACGATGGACTTTGTCATGGGGCTACCAAAGACTCCTAGAAGGAACGATGCAATATGGGTTATTTTTTATCGTCTTACCAAGTCAGCACATTTTCTTGCTATAAGAGAAGATCTACCCCTGGAACATCTAGAAAGACTATATATTAATGAATTTGTGAGACTTCATGGAGTAACCCTATCTATTGTTTCTGATCGTGATCCCTGTTTTACTTCAAGATTTTGGAAAAGTCTTCAGAAATCCCTGGATACTGAACTTATTTTGAGCACTGCTTACCACCCTCAGACAGATTGACAATCAGAACAGACTATTCAAACCTTAGAAGACATGTTGAGATCATGCTCACTTGACTTTCAGGGTATGTGGGATCAATATTTACCTCTAGTAGAATTTTCCTATAACAATAGCTTCCATTCGAGTATTCATATGGCACCATATGAAGCGTTATATGGAAAGAGATGTCATACACCAACCTGTTGGGATGACGTTGGTGAAAGAAAACTTGTAGGCCCAGAACTGGTGGAGGAAACGGTGGAAAAGGTGAAGGTAATCCAAAATCACATCAAAGCAGATCAAAGTAGGCAGAAGAGCTATGCCGATAATCGAAGGAAGGATTTGGAATTTCAAGTCGGTGATCATGTTTTCCTGAAGGTATCTCCATGGAAGGGAGTCATACGTTTTAGTAAGAAAGGTAAATTGAGTCCCATGTACATCGGACCTTTCAAAATTCTAGAACGAATTGGGGCTGTAGCTTACCGATTGGCAATGCCGCCAAGTCTCTCCAAAGTTCACGATGTGTTCCACATATCTCTGTTGAGGAAATACATGCCTGACCCAATGCATGTACTCACCTACGAGGAGTTAGAACTGCAACCTGATCTGTCTTATTGCGAAGAGCCCGTCAAGATTTTTGATATGAGAGAACAAGTGCTGAGAAACCGGACGACGCGTCTGGTAAAAGTTTTGTGGGGAAACCATAAGATGGAAGAGGCAACGTGGGAACCCGAGGAACTTATGATGAAGAATCACCCGAGTCTTTTCACGTGATAAGTATTCTAGAAATTTCGAGGACGAAATTATTTGAAGGAGGGGAGAATGTAACACCCCAAGCTTCTACGGTACGCTTCTCTTTGAATAATGTGATAGCGTGTGTTGTACGCAACACCGAGTTCTAACACACCATAACCAATCAAACTAGCCGTTATGAATAGTAATACCTACTTTTCGAAATTATATATATATTATATTTTAAAATGGACTTCATTTTTGGATTCTGAATATCGAATTTAGCCTAAGGTGAAATTTTGGTACTTTACGGATAACTTTCATATTTTGATGAATAGTGAAAATTACTAAATTTTAATTAAAAACAACTTTTTTAATCAAAATAATTAATAGTGATAAATTATGAATTTGAGTGGTTTTAAAGTATATTTAGAATATATTTTTACCATTTAATATAATGTTGTTCATTGGACATAATTTTACAATTAAACCGAACATAAACAAGTGTCAATCTTTTGATAGTTATTATCTCTTAAAACACGCTTTTTGTTTTGACAGCGGGAATTAATTTTAAATTAATTTCTGCCACTTATGTGTTTTGAATTTAGAAAAATGGATTCCATATTTGGAATGAGGATGTCCAAATTGTGTAAATAGGTAACTTTTATTTTTAGACATTTTGAATAATTACTGTGGTAAATATTTTATTTACCATGGTTAAGGGTAAATCTGGTAAGTAAGGGTTAAAAAATAATATTATAATAATACTAAATTACCCTAAAACGTGTACTAGACTTATTGGTTGAAACATGTTCGACCATAGGCATCTTTGGGTAGATTTGGGGACCTCATGGTTCCACTTGTAGGTGATAGGGACACTTTATTTTAATTAAGTTAAAATGAATACAAAAATGACACAAGCATATATCTTTTAGAAAAACAATTATTACATAGGGTTATATATGTTGGATTTTAGATTATAATAAAATTATAAAGATAAAACGATTTAATACATAATGATATTTTATTTATAATTTTTAGACATTAAATAATTTATTTTATTTATGACACAATGATGATACAGTAATTACTATAATAGTGAAAAATTAAATTAATTTATATTATAAATACCCAAATAAATATAATATGAAACTTATAATGAATTAAACTAATTTACTAGGATAATATAATATATTAGTATTGATTTAATTGACTTTTTTTGAAGTAATAAATATGTTATGAGTTTCACAAAAATCAACTATTGAATAGTGTCAAAATTGACAAAAAAGAGTTCTTAAAACAAATATTATATTATTAATTGATATTAAATTCCGAAAAATCTAAGGTTCTGCCAAGAGACTTATATCATGATAGGTTCATCATTAATGGACCACTTGGGGGTCTCTTGGATGTATATAGTAATTTTATTAACCATATTATATAAAAATACAAAGAGACATTGTAAAAGTGAAACTAATTAACTTAGAGTTAATAATTAAACATAAGGTTAATATAAGTACCCAAACCTGTCTAAATTCTATTGGTTGAGTTTTTTTCGACCTATCCCCACCTTAACATTTAAATAATAAACTTTGGAGCCTTTATAAACCGAATATTAATTTATTATAAATTAATATTACTAGCTTTTCCAAAGGTGCCCCTCACCCCTCTTATAAAAGGGCACTCTTCCTTATCATTTCGTCACACCTTCAAAGCCTTTTGGTTCGGCCAAACTCTGCCCCAATACTCTCTAAACTTCCCTCAATACAACCTAGAGGCATTAGTTTGATCAGAAAGCCAACCTAAGGAGCCCTTTTGATCAAATCAAAAGGAAGAACCCGAATAAGAGGTAATGATTTCACCACCCTTTTCCAAGTTCATTTCTTCTTCCACTTCTTATTTCTTTGTTGTTACCATTCTAAAATAATAACTCCAGTATCATATATATACTGTGATGTTATTATAAATATGGTACAACCATATTCAGTATTCTATCCACCCTTTGAATAACATGTCACCATACGTGCGTACATACGGCTTACCGTCTCCACGTCGTGGTGTAATTGTTATTCAATATATTATTATTTGGATGGGTATAATAATGATGTGTAACTCATGTAAATAATAATTATAACATGTTAATGATTCTGTATATATGATATAACATCCATTTATATATTATTTTAATATCAAAAGAATGATATTGTTGCTCGTGCGTACGTACGGACTACCGTCTCCACGAACGCGATGAGATTCATTCTCCATCGTATCCATTCAAATATAATTATCATTTGATGATTTAAAAAATGATGTTTAAGGACTTGATATCATTCTGTATATGAATAATATACAACCAATCCTTTACAAACACGTCTTACGTAAAAAAACATATAAAAGAAAACAAGTAAGTTAACACCCGAAAGAACGATAATACTAAGATATTATTAACAAATCAATGTTAAAAGATCATATATGATATAATATTAATATATATGATTATTGTATAATTTAATAACAATTATTTCACCATTATACAGGAGGTTAACCTACCCCAACCATGGAAAAGTACAAGTTAAGGGTTATTTCACAATCTCTTCATTATCCGAGGTTGTTTTTATGTAATAATCTACTGGGATCTCTTTATCATCCACATCCATGTTTTATTAAAAATGTATTTCAAAATTTTTTTATTATTTACAAGAATATGGGTTAAAGTCATTTATACCCTTGTTTGACTTTTTATAAGAGGAATCTTTCCGTCGTTTTCAAAACAAGGTCCTTTTAACCTTTTCGACAGAATTAAGTTAAGAATGTTTTTTTAACTTATACGGCGGGTACAGTTATTTTCCGCCGTTATAAAATCTTCAAAGCTTTCCTTACAAGCTTATAAGAATATTTTCAAAGAAAATGTTTTATTTTATATGGATATTAAATGATTTCAAAAATAGAAAGAGATATTTCTCTAAAAAGAGTTTTGATTTCATCTATGTCAACATCCTTTGATGGATTTTACGCTTATTTGAAGTTGATTTATTATGATACAAAACTTCTTGTATTGGAGGTTTTGTGATATGTTTGACTGTGGATGTGCTATTTTTATACCATTCATAGTTTTTTTTTGAAATTTTTGACATTTATTATGCTAGTTTTAATACGAATGTTTATGTTATGTTTAAACCTTTTCAGATGGGAATGCATTGGACTTAATATGTGACGGGTGGAGCCCGCTATAGCTCCTCGATGCATCGGTAGGTCTCATGAGACAAACTAGTGTCTTGGCACAAGGCCTTGGCAAAATATTATTTGTAGTCTTGGCACGAGGCCTTGGCTATGTGGTTATGATAGTCTGGCATTATGAATTCCATCATTATGAAAGTGGTTATTGATTTTGTATGTGATTATTCGATTAGTAGAATATCCATGTGAATAAGTAAATGGCATTATTTCATTTTATTTATGCCATACCATGTTGAAAGATCAAGTTTGAAAGGCTTTTGTTTTAGTTATACATTGCCTTAAATGTTTATTCTTATTTATGAAAGTTTCCTCTATATTGTTATCCTTACTGGGCATTTGAGCTCACCCTTTTTCTATGTTTTATTTTTTCCAGGATGTGAAGAAGTAAGTTATGAATGACCTACAGGGATATTATGAGGGCAAAATAGTGTGGACTGTGGAGACATTATGTTGTTGTAGTAGTTTTTCATTTTATGATGTAATGTAAGACTTATGAATATATCTATTGTTTCCAAGGCTACTAAACCAATCGGTCTTTCGAGATTTGATCTTTCTTGTGATCATGCCAATGTTATGTAATAATGCACCGACTCTGGGTAACTAGGGTCGGGGCGTTACAGTTATAGGCAAAATCTACAAAGGGAAGGTGATCCTCCCAACTCTGACCTAAGTCTAACACGCACGCCCTAAGCATATCCTCCAACACATAGACAGTGCGCTCGGTCTGCCCATCAGTCTGGGGGTGAAAGGTTGTACTCATCTGCAACTGAGACCCAAATGCCTCCTTCATGCCTCGCCATAAACGTGATGTAAATCGTGCGTCGCGGTCGGAGACGATCGTCGAGGGTACTCCATGAAGACGGACGATATCCCGAACATATAACTATCCCAGACTCTCCACCGAGCTCTGCTCCCTGATAGAAAGGAAGTGCTCCGACTTCATGAGTCAGTCCATTATCACCCAAATGGAGTCATGGCCTTTCACTGTGCGCAGAAGCCCTGTGACAAAATCCATAGAAACACCGTCCCACTTCTACTCCGGAATATCAAGGGGCTGCAACAACCCTGTCAGGACCTGGTGTTCTGCCTTCGCCTGATGACAGGTAAGACACTGAGAAACGAACTCGACTAAATTCTACCTCATGCCAGACCACCAAAACTGCCGCCGAAAGTCTCTGTACATATTCCCCACACCAGGATGTATGGCCAAGGGAGAAGTGTGGAACTCCCGCATCACCTCCTCCCGCATCTCCACCGGTACTAAAACTCACCCCTGAAATAGGATCTTGTGATTCCCTCCTTCAGAATACCCATCGGGTGCGTTGCCCGTGGATATCTGATCATGTAGTACCTCGCTATCGACATCTCCCAGCTGCGACTCTCTCACACGCTCAAGGAGCGAAGGAGTCAACACTATCGACTGTAGAAAAGTTGTACCCTCCTGCTCCACCAAGGTCAGCCGAAGGGAATCCAACTGCTCTGAAGCTTCCTGCACTAGGTGAGACTCGGACTTCCTGCTAAGGGAATCTGCTACTACGTTGCCCTTCCCTGGAGTTTAGACTATCTCGAATTCATAGTCCTACAGAAACTCCAGCCAGCGCCTCTGCCTCAGGTTCAAATCTCTCTGAGTGAAGATATACTTGAGGCTCTGGTGATCTGAGTAGACTACAAAACGTTCACCCACAAGGTATTGTCTCCATAGCCTCAAGGCGAAGACTACCGCTACCAGCTCCAAATCGTGTGTCACATAATTCTGTTTGTGGGGCCTCAACTGTCTCGACCCATATGCAATTACTGCCCACTGCTGCTTCAGTAGACACCCAAGACCATCTCCTGAAGCGTCTCAATATATGACAAACTCAACACCCTCCTCTGGAAGCCTCAACACCGGTGCACAAGTCAGTCTCTACCTCAACTCTTCAAAGGCCTGCTGGCACTAATCAGTCGAGGTAAACGGTTTCCCCTTCCGTGTCAAAGCAGTCAAAGGGGCAGCAATCCTAGAGAAGTCCTCCACAAACCTCCTGTAGTACCCTACCAAGCCAAGGAAACTTCGCACCTCAGACGCATTCTTGGGTGGCTCCCAATAAAGCACCGCTTCTATCTTTGCGGGATCCATAGCCAATCCATGTTCTGTAATGACGTGCCCAAAAAAAGTGAACCTTGTGAATCCAGAACTGGCACTTCGAGAGCTTCTCGTATAGCTAGAGATCTTGAAGTAAGTCTAGGACCATCCTCAAATGCTCTGCGTGCTCCTCCTCTAACAATGAGTAAATGATTATGTTGTCAATAAAGACAACCACAAACCGGTCCAAATACAGCTGAAAAATCTGGTTCATCAAAGCCATGAAGACGGAAGGGGAATTTTTCACACCAAAGGGCATCACCAGAAACTCGTAGTGCCCATATCGGCAATGGAAGGCCAGCTTCGGAATATCAGCCTCACAAACCCGCAACTGATGGTAGCCAGATTGAACACCGATCTTCGAGAACCACTTCACACCTTGCAGCTGGTCAAAGAGGTCATCGATCATCAGAAAATGGTACTTGTTCTTTATCGTGGCCTTATTCAGGCGACGATAATCCACACAAATCCATAGACTCCCATCTTCCTTTTTCAAAAACAGAACTGGAGCCGCCAAGGGGGACACACTGGGCCTGATGAATACCTTCTCACGAAGGTCATCCAACTGAATTCATAGCTCCCGAAGCTCTTTGGGTGCCATTCGATATGCTACAAAAGATATCAGAGCACTCCCCAGTTGTAAGTCAATGCAGAACTCCATCTCCCGCCTCAGAGGTAGTCCCGGAACATCTTCGAGAAAGACGTCCATGTAATCCTCTACCACGGTAGGGATCCAGGTGCCTGTAGCATCCGCGGCTCCGAGATCCATGCTCGCCAGCCGGTGCAAAAAAGGTCGGGGTCTCCTGCTTAGAGTACCCATCTGCTCTTCCAAGAGGTCTCGTTCACCAAGGTTGGTGAACCTCATCCCATCAGAAAACTCACCTCTGACTCATCTGTGACGACAGCCGATCTGAGCGTGAACCATAGAAAGCCAATCCATGCCCAGGATGATGTCGTAAGGTTCCATCGTGATGACGAACAGGTCCCACATGAAACTCCTTCCCCCGAACGATAGTTTGCACTGTCTGCAGATAAAAGTCACCAACGAGGCACTTCCCGTAGCAACCTCAAGGCTAAGTGCAGGTTTCAGCGCCTCTACTGGAAGCCCCAACTCTCATACCAACAGTAGTGATAAAAAGGAATGGTTGGGGCCTGTGTCTACTAGTACTGAAGCAAGGGTGGAGTAAACACAAAGCGTACCTCGGACCATATTGTGCGCTGGAGGATCTCGAACTCCCATGGCCTGAAGCTGCCCGCTACCCCTACCGCCATCTCCCTACGCCTAGCATGGGCCGCAGGGAGGTGGTGGGGGGGGATCTCGAAACGTCGTCCCCCACCTATTGGTCCTGCAGCTCTTCCTGTTCTGTCTCCCTGAAGACCACCGGGTCCTCACCTAGGTGACCCCTGGTCACAGCGCTGCCTCTGCCTCGACGGTGCGCCCGCTGCCTTCCACAGCTGATCTGCATGCCTGGTCAGTAAATCCCGTGCTAGGTGTCCCAGTTCGTCACAAGCATAGCATCGGACCTCTTCTGTCTGCCCTGGTGCCCTACGGCGCCACTGTGGTGTGCGACCCTGTCCCTAGGTCTACTCACGGAAGGGAATCCTTGGTTGAGGCCTAGCCCTCTGTCGCCTGGCTGCTGAAGACTCTGCTCTAAAACGGCCACTGCTAGGTCCTTCAACCTAGATCCCCTCAGCCAAGAAGATCTTGGTCACAAGCGCCCTCTCCAACACCCCAGCGTAAGTGGGGATGTACAAGGGAACCACACTAGCTTGGATCTCCCTGTGAAGACCCTGCTCGAACTTCCGTGACCAGAATTAGTTGTCGCGGATCATGTCTTGTGAGTAGCGCGTAAGATCAGTGATCCGGGTCGAGTACTGGGACACAGACATCCCCCCCTGGTTCAGCTCCATAATCTCCTGGACCCGAACTGAGTGCAAACACGAGGGGGAGTACTCCTCCCGAAAAAGCTACTGGAAGCCATCCCATGTGAGGGACGACTCGTCATGGGTCTGTGTCACCAGATCCCACCATCGCCCGGCTATCCTAAGGAAAAGACTGGCGGATAGAGCCACCATCTGGTCTGCTGGGGTCTGTACCAGCCTGAAGAGTCATGCCACTGACTTAAGCCAATCCTCTGCCACCTAGGGATCCAGGTCCCCATGAAACCTCGGTGGCCTCTGACGTTGGAAATCTCGAAGCGCGCTCAGTCTGCGCGCGACCTCAGCCTGAACTGATGGTACTATCTACCACTCCTCAGGTGCAGGGGATACTGCTGAAGCGCTGGGCGGGAGGGGATCACGTGAGGGTCCCTGAACCGACGCCTCGTCACTCGCTAGACCGTCATCATCAGCTAGAGAGGGTAACCTGGCAGGCTTCCGTCGTGGGGGCATCCTGAAAATTATCAAGGGATACCACGATCAGATGAGCATATATATATACATAACAGTAATAAAAAAGGGGATATGACTCAAAAAAGAATGGTCAAAGACTCATTCCTACGTGATTCATGTTTCAAAATTACCTACAACAAGTCTCAGCATGCCGATTCGAAAAGCAGGTTATCAGGGTCCTGGTAAATGGATACGTCGGCCGCCCGTACCATTACTGGACTCCCTAGCCTGAGAGCCTCTCTCGAGACACGTCAACATTATTGCCCTAAAAAAACCCAACCCGTTCCTTTTTAGGGATGTCCGAACAACGTTCCAAGGAATGAACGACCTCTGATACCACTTTGTCACGACCTGACCCTACCGGTCCCGAGCCGCAACTACCTCAAGCCCGCCTCTATAGGCTAGAGGCTGGCGACCAGCGCCGAAGGTGTAACAATCTCAGGGAGGCCTTCTCCTAAGTACATGTACTCATGCATACACAACCCACAAGATGCAATAGTGTAGAGTAGAAGGGAAAACAAAAGACAGGCAACTAAATCCCAACCAAAGTCATACAACAACAACTAAAAAGAGGAAATAAAGTGCTAGAAGTACTGACATGTAATCTGGAAAGTAAACAGGGAAAACACGCACCCAAACACAAAGATGCCACAACTCAGAAACATGTGAACAAAAGAAGACAACTGGATACACTCTCACCTGAATACTCTAGCACGACCGCAGTGCGCTACTCCTACTGTTATGACCCCTACGCTCCCCCATAGTCACGATCGACCTGTCCGTCATCTGCAAGGGCGCACCAGGTGCGGGCAAAGACCAAGTAGGGGTGAGTATAAGGATACTCAGTAGGATTCCCCGAAATCTCTAGGGAGCAACAAAGAAGGCACTAAAGAGGTGAGCAGTAAACTAATCAAGAATTGAATGAAAGTTAGTAATGAGAGTGCAGCTCAACCCAACAGAAATATGTAGGCACGGACCCCAGAAGGCGGGAACAGAAGTAAGGGCCAATTTATATATATATATATATATATATATATATATATGCTCGACAAGAAACCCAAACGAGTGCGTAAGGGGATATCTGCCTCCAAGATCAGACCAGGGTAAGTCGCCATCAGCTCCAAATGATTCCATCCTCAACCGAGCATTTCGTCCCGTTCACCTAGGAAACCCAAGTCAGAGGGGCTCAATCACCACACTTCAATACTATCTGCTTTGGGCAGCACTGACTCGCCCGCATGGTTTTAGGGCGCTTCTCAAGGACGCATCTTAGTGGCAAAAAGTACCCCTCTTCCTTGTGGGTCTTTAGGTAAAGTTAGAACTGTGAAACTATTGATCCGCACAATTAGGATCCCTCTCCGGTAATCATGGAGGAAAAAGTTACCGACTAGCCTCATGAGAAGGGCTAAGTCCGAATCGTCAATGGGTGACCCACTGCCCAACCCTGCTAGAGGGTAAATCCTATTACAACATCCGGCGACCCACTACCCAGCTCCACTGGAGGGTAGACCTGGAATAAATCAACGGGTGACCCACTGCCCAGCCCCGCCGGAGGGTAAAACCGGGACACGTCGACAGGTGACCCACTGCCCAGCCCTGTTGGAGGGTAGACCTGGAATAAATCAATGGGTGACCCACTGCCCAGCCCCGCTAGAGGGTAGACCTAGAACACGTCGACAAGTGACCCACTGCCCAGCCCTGCTGGAGGGTAGACCTGGAATCAGACGACGGTTGACCCACTGCCCAGCCCCGCTAGAGGGTAGACCCTAAGGTGTCGTCGGGTGACCCACTTCCCATCCCTGCTGGAGGGTAGACCGTGAATCATTCTGATAGCTCTACACTACCACTGACATCACCAGGTTACACTAACAATTCCACCATGCGTTGGTTCGGAGAACGTAAAAGAAGACCTCCACTTCACATTAATACGATCTGAAAGGAAGTTCCACATGCTCCAATGGGTTGCACCGTTGCAGTTATCACGGAAAAAAATGCAAAATAGACTACTTACTCACCCGATACGGACAACCGGTGGATATGGTACTATTCACCATAGTCGGCCCGTGAGGGCCCACATCCCAGCTTTGATACTCGTCGGGCCAACTGCGCCATTGTGATGCTCTCGGAAAGATACAGAGAATCGACTACTCATGTGCCCTGAACGGACATCTGGTGAAAATGCCGCAAAACGCTGCACGCAGCTCGAAGATGGATCGTGGGGCCCACGTCTCAATACCCACTTCAACTCCCTAGAACATACTGGAAACCTCTGCCTCGATGCCAGGGTCGTATCGCCGCTGACGGTGCTCAAATCGGACATTGGATGTGTCCGAGCCAACACAAACAAGAATTTCCGTCGTAGCACTTGACGCGCGTGATGCGCCACTGAGCTTCTATTCCAAGGGTTAAAATTCCCCGAAGCTACACCAGAATATACTCCTCAAGACGAGGATCGTCCTGCTACAAACGACGTGTAAAACGGACACTCGTAGCGATATTTACTGGTGTCCGAAGCCAGAAGGGACAAACCCTTGGGCTGGACCGACCTAGCTGGCCGGTCCACACGGCCTGGTCCGGCCCGTGCCGGCCGGCCCGGCTCACTGCGCCGGCCCACGGGTTTGCTGCATGGGCTGGTCGCGGACCCGTGGTCCCCTTGCAGTCCCCGCTTCAGCCGACCAGCCACACGGCCGTTCTTCGGTCTTCAAGGAGACCCGCTGGAAGCGGGTCTCGGTTCCTTGCGAGGGGTCGTGCCGCGACCCCTGTCTACCCGGACGACCACGCCCCGCCGCCCGTTCGAAGCACTGCGCCACCGCCCGCACGCCGCTCCGCCGCCTGGAGCTAGAGCCACCGCCTGCTCGCCATGCCACCACCTGGAACTGGAGCCGCTGCCTGCGAGCCTCCGTGCCGGAGGTCACCGCCGCCGCTGGAACGCGCTGCACCGCCGCCTAGGTTGCCGGACCACCCTGGATCCACCAGAAATGTGGGGTATTTGGCCGGAAAACTTCCCGGGGCCACCCCGGGCGCCCCGTGACTCCAAAAATTGATCAAAAAGGATCGTTGTGAAGAAAAATTCAAGCCCCATGAAACCAGAGGCTTCACTCGACGATCGGACAACAATTCAATGCGAAGAAGACTAACTTAAAGAAATTTGCGAAAATGGAAAAGATAAAACACGAGCCTACCTCGAGGGCTTTTCCCGACGCTTCACGATCGGGATGTCGGAGCTGCCTTGCCTTGCCGGAGTGATGGAGGGGGGGTGGAAGCTTGTTGAGAGTCCTTGCGCCAGGGAGGAATGTCTAAGGAGGGTGAAGAGGGTGGTTAGTGTGTTTAAATAGAAAAAAACACACTTAACCCCCTGCTCATCGGCCTGTTCCCGAACTTTCGTCGGGGCTGAGATTAAGCCTCCCTTAGAGAAAACACCATGCCCTGAACGCAATGTCGTCCTCAAAATTTTAATCTGAGCCTTCGTTCAAGAGTTATAAAATTCGACGCCCATGACCACCAAATTACGAAGATGCCCCCGGGGGCGTTTTTCACAGTTAGTCCACGCCCGCGAAAATCATACACCTCCTAGGGTAAACGGCACGTTTTGGACTCAACGGAACCCTCGGTTTTCCCATCCGAGCTACCGTTCAGGAGTTATTATATTTATTTATCCCACCCAGTGTGAACTCACGCCAAAACTAATTCCGGCCACACCGGGGCTCGGTTTCGTACGCCGTCAGAACGCCCTGCCTTAGAATTATATCAAGAGAATTTCAAAGTCTCACAGGCTCAAAACCGGGGTTCTTACAATTTGGTTTGAACTAAAAGGCTTCCTTGAAGTGCCTGCTGCCTAAGGTAAGGATTCTAGGTGGAAGATAGGAATGTATGCAGATTAAATGGACATATTTTGAATGATACAAGGGGCTTGAGAGGTTTGAGTATTGAGTTTGAGGTGAGGGATTTTTATAAGGGGGTAGGGGATCTTTAAGAATGTTTGAAAGTATTATTTTTTAATATAATGATTATCAGTTTCTAAAGGTCCAAAACTAATTAAAGATTAATATAATATGAATATTGTTCTAAATAAAATCATCCAATAATATTTGGACAGGTTCTGAATATTTTTTTAATTTCTATAATATTATTTATTTAAATCATTCATTAATGAGGAAAACACTACATCATTATTGTGTCTTACATAATATTATTTATATGTTGTCTAAAATTTATAAAACAAATACGATGATGTATGATATCATTTTATCATTATAATGAATATTTATAGTCAAAGAGATAACTTATATTACCCCATGTAAAAATTGATTTACTCAAAGATATATGTTTATATCATTTTTTCCATTACATTCAACTAATTAATATAAAGTGTCATTATCATTCTTATGTGGTTCCATGGGGTCCCATAATCAACCCAAAGGATGCCAATGGTCGGAAATTTATCAACCAATAGGATTATGACACATGTTATGGTAATTTAATATTACTATTATTTTATTTTTACCATGAATAACTATATTTACCTTTTACTGTGGTAAATAAAAGTTAAAAGATACTATTCACCAAAAAAAGTATCTTATTTAAGAACATTTTACATACTTATAACAACCATTTATGTCGTATTTTTGAAATTCAATTCACTGAAGTGGTAAAATATCATTTAAATGAAAAAGTGGTTTTTTAACTACTACTCAGTGTTTTCACTATTCATAAAAAATTGATGGTTTTTAGAAAAATACCAAAAATTCAGCCTAAGACTAATTTATATTACCATTTTAAAGAATATGTTTATTTTAAAAAATTAAAATCAAAGATGTTGAATTAATTATTTCAAAATTAATTCTCATTGTCAAAAAAAACGTGTTTTAAAAGAATAATAACTGTTAAAATATTGACACTATTTTATGTCCAATTTCAATGTGAAATTAATTCCAATGACCAATATTTTATTAAATGGAAAAATTATAATCTAATTACAATTTAAAAATAATTAAAAAGATAATCTATCCAAATAAATAAATTAGATTAAAAGGCAGTTTTGAAATAAAATACAGTATTTTTCACTATTCATAAAAAATGAATTTTATCAGAAAAATACTAAAAATTTACCCAATGTAAATTTTGATGTACCTATTCTAAAGAAGAATTTTATTTTGTCAAATAGAAAATATAAAAGTGACCAAAACTTGATTTAAAGAGGGTCTGCCATCAAAATGCAGCAAATAGACTTGTTTATGAATATTAGACTATTTGTGCTTAAAATTATATTTATTCACATTTATTCCTCTAACATTTATCGGATAAATGTAAAAACATTTAAAAAACATGTATAATAATATTGTAGTTAGTTCTATTCATTTTCGTCAATACAACGGCTAGGTGTTAACTACCTTTTAAAATAATATTATGTTACTAATTTTTAGTATGACTCATCATTGAGTGAAATATAAGATTTCAAAGTAACCCATTGTTGCGTATCAGGTACTCCATCGAACATATCATCCCCTTTAAAGTAAAATTAATATTTTATTAAAAAAATATTAATAATTATGAAAATTTATTATTCATTATTTACTTGGGATGTTACATCCTTCTCCCTTTTTGGAAATTGCATCCTCACAATTTTTATTCACTTATCAAATAAGGTGGGGTATTTATCCCTCATAGAATTTTTATATTCCCACGTTGCCTCTTAACCCATATGGTTTTTTCACAAAACCATTACGTGATAAATTACCTTATTTCACGACACTTGTTCTCTACGGTCAAGAATCTAGACTGGTTGTTCCTCATAAGAGATATTTTCATCCTACTGAACTACCTTTAGACTCAAAACATGATATGGATCTATAATATAGTTCCTCAAAATTGAAACATGAAAAACAATGTGTACTTGATATAAACATAGAGGTAAAGACAATCTGTAGGTAACTGATCCAACTTTTTCCTAGATTTAATAATGTGTAATGAACCACATACTCGGCTTTCCCTTTTTTCCAAAACTAATCACACTATTCCATAGAGAAACTTTGAGAAAGGCTTGATCACCTATCTCAAATGAAAAATCATGAATCTGGTTATCTGCAAAAAAAATCCTTCTTTGAGCTATTCTCATGTTCTTATGAATCAACTGAACTTTTTCTTCTATCTCTTCAACCAATCCTGGTCTCATCAACATCCTTTCACCTACTTCATCCCAAATATCTAGATTTCAACACAGCTTTCCATATAATTCCTCCAATAGAGAAATCTATATACTGGAATGAAAACTGTTATTTTATGAAAACTCAACCAATGAAAGATGATGATCCCAACTTCCTTAGTAATCTAGTGAAAAAGGAGATAGCATATCCTCAAAGGTCTGAATTTTTCATTCTAACGACCAATCTAATTGAAGATGAAAATATGTACTAATATTTAATTCAGTACCCAATGACTTCTAAAGGCCTTTCGAAAAGATAGAATTAAACATGGGATCACGATCCGATACAATTGAGAGGTGAACTCTTTGAAACCTAACTCTCTCTTCAATATATGACCAAGAAAGTTTATCTAGAGACAAATTATCTCGAATAGAAAGGATATGAGCAGATTTAGTTAATCTATCACCAATAACCCAGATTGTATTATTACCTCGAGATGTATTTGGTAATCCCAAAATAAAGTCAAGGGATATATATTTCCCATTTCCACTCTGGCATTGATAAAGGCTGAAGCATCCCTTTCTATAATTGCTGCTCTGCTTTAACATGTTTACAAGTTAAACACGTCACAGTAATGTCATCAATATCTATTTTCACTCCATCCAACCAGTAATAATCCTGAAGATCTCTTCACATCTTGGTACTTCTAGGATGAACTGAAAACGGAGAACTATGAGCTTTACATTACAACTCTATCTTCATCTATGAATCACAAGTCACACATAATATATTCCCAAAACTCCAAAAACAATCATTATCAACATTAAAATCAAGAAAAATACCCTTTTCAACCAAATCTACCTTTTTCTACAACTCATTGTCTTCCTTATGCGCTGGCTTAATTCAATATGATAGATATGATTTCCCTGACACTTGAAACAAAACAGATGAATTTCCTAAAACAACAACTTCTATGCCAAATTTCATCAAATCTTTAGTCAATGGATCTTATTCCAAATTTTTTCAAGGTTAATGTAGAAATACTTTTTCAACTCAAAGCATCAATAACATTATTTTCTTTTCTAGGATGGTAATTAATTATGAAATCATAATCTTTGGTTAATTCCAGCCATCTCCTCTATCTCATTTTTAATTCTTTCTGATGGAATATATAATTCAATCCTTTGTGATCGGTATATATTTTACACTTTACTCTATACAGATGATGCCTCTAAATTTTTAATGCAAAAAAATAGAAGCTAATACCAAATCATGTGTAGGGAAATTAAACTCATGAGGTTTCAACTGACATGAATCATAAGAAATTACCTAATCATTCTGAATAATGACAAAACCATGTCCTTTCAATGAAGCATCACTATAGATAACAAACTCACCATTTCTTGAAGGTAATTCCAAAACAATATCATTCATCAATCATATTTTCAATTCCTGAAAACAATAATGACATTCTTTTTTCCAACTGAACATAACACCTTTTCGAGTTAACTTAGTCACTGTTCTAGATAACCGTAAAGAATATTCAAAAACCTCTGGTAATAAACTTATGAACAAAGAAACCTATGAATCTCTATGAAATTTTTTGGTCTTTTCCATTCTTAAACAACATTCGTTTTAGCAGGATCAACATTTATTCCATTTTTTGAAACAATGTGACCAAGGAATGAAAATTGGTGTAACCAAAATTCACACTTTCTGAATTTCTGAAATAGTTTCTTTTGATTTAAGGATTTCAAGACAACCCTTAAATGACTTCCATGTTCCACTTTACTTTTTTAATAATCCAAAATATCATAAATAAGAACAACCACCATTTATCACCTAATTCAACTAAGCCATCACTGCAACAAACTAATAAATTATGATTCTGACCATCTGAGGAAGCTTATTGGGTAGGTAATTTCCCTCTATATGCCTTCCCATCACAACTTCCATGTTTCCTATATGAAAAACCATTATGAACATAGAAATATCTTAGGTGAAGCAACATGGTAATATGTAAATGGTATATAATAAACACAAATTAATTTATGGATATTAATTTGACAATATACTCACTCTTAAAGATATCTAAAATGACATCTGATACTAACTATAAGGACCTAGCCTTAAGACATTACATAATCCTGAATTAAATGAACAATTCACATTGATGATCTTTTCAGATTTATAGTTTTATAGAATTAGGACATAACTATTACATTACATCTCAAAAATTACAAAGTAGTCACTTCTACTCAGTTTCTATTATTTTCAAAAAATAAAAACTCTTGAAAAAATATTCAGGTCTAGTTCCGTGATTTAGATATCATGACTATTCCTTGATCCCATCCTTAACCATATTCATCAATATGTCCTATGAAAAACATTTCAAAACATGGTATTATCATAAAAAGCTCAGTAATTGTTATAAAACAAATGAAGAAAACATTAGTTCATTAATACATACATAACATAATCTCTTTAACATACCTCATCAAATCATTAGATTTATGAACAACACATAGTAATCACAAATAATAAAGGTAACTTGTGGCATCCATAACATACTTACGTTGTAGGTTTCACAACTATGTAGGGAGTTAAATTTGGAAACCCATCACAATATATTCCCTAAATCTCATAGGAGAAACATTCACGTTTACTTTATTCACATTACCCAATGCATTGGTGAGCTATATTGTCTCACCTTCCATAGGATTATCCTAGAACCACCCATATATGAAAACAATTCCCATGAACCATAACATATTCATAACACATAAAAGAAACATAATGGAAAGATAAAAATTCCAGATTTCAATCAAAATATATCATTTAAATATATTGACATAACCAATAAATTATCAAAAACATTTTCAATACCAAAATACATAAAAGAGTATATGGTATTTAATTTCTTTTTAAAAACATTATGTCTTGTTATGGAATAAAAATTTCAAATAATACTCATGATGGAGGAAAATGTCATTGACACTGCTTACGTTAAAAAACATTATTTTTTGTCGTTTAGTAAAAAGCCTCATATAAAAATATTACCTTTGAATTAAATGAAAATTAATTTTTTTTTTACACCTTATAAAATAATATTGTGTATAAAACCAAATATGCCTCAATGAAAGAAGATTGAGATGAAGTCCCTTACCTCGTGTCCGACTTGACCCGTTCGTTCTTTAATGTCATGAATAATAAACTAAATATAATTTCTACTTTCTTTAGAACCTTTAATCAAGTTTATTATTCCTTTTATATCACTTATTACCATGTTATAAACATTATGTAATCATTTATGTTAATAATGGTCATTTTGTCGATATTTGGTACTTGAGTCAAAAATGAACTTCTTGTAATTTCAAGTTGTTTATGTGGACAAAATTACATTATCTACAGAATTATATTCATGATATAGATATCATATATATCATATATATCCAGCATATATATATATATATGTAATTATAACAGTACATAACATTTGGAGATAAGCAATGAAATGCACCATTCATGGAGACGGTAAGTCGTACGTATGCATGAACACTACTTTCATTTCTTTTTCATATTTAATGGAATGAAAACATAATCAAACATAGGCATATTATAATTAAAATATTATTTCACATATAATTTCATTAACTCCTTTTTTAATAATTTCTTCTTATGGCATGAATGAGTCATATGACGTTGAGGGAGCGGTAGTCCGCACTTCCTCAAATGAAATTATCGTATTTACCCACTATGTTAACCATAATGGTATTCTATAAATGAAAAATAATGAAATATAGAAAAAATATTAATATAATATATATCATATATAAATAATTTTTCATCTAAGTGGACATCTTAAGAGGTTGTATGAGATAATTGAACAATCATTATTTCGTGAGGCATTAGTTCACCATCCACAAGAACAGTACGTTCTTTAACCAATAGATGGAGGTGTGTGTACGTGCAGTTAGAATACATCTCATAAAAACATAAAATAATATTGAATATATTGGGTTTTTTATAAAATATAGGAATAAAAAGTGTTTTGGGTATTTGATAAGTAAAATAAAAGAAAATAACTTAAGAGAAGACGTTACCTTTAAATCGGGTAACTCCCTTTGGTTTGAACAAAAAGGATTCCTTGAAGTGTCTTATTACTATTATAAGGCTTACATGTGTAATATAGGGATATAGGGAGATTAATTTGGTAGAGGTTGGACAAGCCAATGGGATTGATAGGCAATAGTAATGGGTTAGATGTGAGGGCTTTTTATAAGGGTGAGGAGGGGCTCTTTATGAAAGGGTGAAAATATTATATTATTATATGATGATTCTTGGTTTCTAAAGGTCAAAACACATTAAAGTAGAATATAAGATGACTATTGTACGAAATGAAACCATCCAATAAAAATTCTACAGGTTTTGGATAATTTTTTATTTTTATAATCTTATTTATTTAAATTATTCAGTAATGAGGTGAACACTACATCATTAATGTGTCATAAATAATTTTATTGATTTTATGTCTACAAATTATTAAAAAATACCATGATGTAGGAAATATTTTTAGATTAATAATGAATATTTATAGTCAAATACAGAACTTATGTAAACCCGTGTAAAAATTGATTTACAAAAAGATATTTGTTTATGTCATTTTGATCATTACTTTAAATTAATTAATATAAAGTGTCATTATCACTCTTAAGTGGAACCATGGGTTCCCAAAATCAAACCAAATGATTCCCATATTTGGGAATGTTTAATCCAATAGGATTATCACACATGTTGGGGTTATTTAATATTATTATAATATTATTTTTACCTTGAATTACCTTATATACCTTGAACTGCAGTAAATAAATGTTAAAAGTTAAAAATCATCAAAAAAATATTTTCATCTTATAGAACCACGTTTTAAATACTAATAACAACCATGTATGTTTGATTTTATAAATTAAATTCACAGAAGTGCTAAAATTTCATTTAAATGAAAAATTTGGGTTCTTAACTACTACTGAGTGTTTTCACTATTCATCAAAAAAAGAAGGTTTTTAGAAAAATACCAAAAATTACACTTAAGATATATTTGATATTATGGATTAAAAAAAGATGTCTATTTTACCAAATTCAAATTTAGAAGATGAATTAATTATTTTAAAATTAATTCCCCTTTTCAAAACAAAAGGTGTGTTTCTAAGAATTAATAACTATCAAAAGATTAACACTACTTTATGTCCCATTTCAAAGTAATATTATTAATAATGACCAAAATTGTATTAAATGGTAAAAATATAATCTAATTAAACTTTACAAATAATTAAAAATATAATCTATCTATATAAATAAGTCATATTAAAAGGTAGTTTTGAATAAAAATACATTATTTTTCACTATTCATAAAAATATTAATTTTATCATAAAAATACCAAAAATTTACCCAAGGTAAATTTTGATATCCCAATTCTAAAGAAAAAACTTATTTTGTCAAATAGAACATATAAAAGTGACCAAAACTAGATTTAAAGTGCTTTCGCCATCAAAAGGTGGCAAATCGACCTTTTAAAAAATATTAGACTATTTGTGCTTAAAATTAGATTCATTCAAATTTTAAGCCACTAACATTTATTGGATAAGTGTAAAAACATTTAAAAAACATGTATAATCATATTTTAGTATGTTATATTCATTTTCACCAGTACAACGGCTAGGAATTAACAACATTTTAAAATAATATTATATAATTATTTTTTAGTATGACTCAACAATGAGTGCACCATAAGATTTCAAAGAAACACATTATTGTATATCAAGTACACCATAATATATTTTATCCCATTTAAAATAAATTAATATTTAATTCACCAATATTAATAATTTTGAAAATGACTTATTTTTTATTTACCTGTGATGTTACACTTGGATTCCCTTAGTGGCATGGACCAAACTCCACATGGTTAAGTACTATATATGATCTGATATATGAGTTTGATGCCCGATGCAATATTACCTGGTGTAAATCTCCCAGTACAATAATATATTCATCATTACTAATAACTCACTCATCATTAAGGAATTTTTCACAATAAATGGGATCTTTTTTGCTTGTTAAATGAGAAATAATTTAATAGTATAGGGTAAGTCTTCTAAATAATCATAAAATACATGTAGGATACCATTATAACATTATTAAATGTTTCTTATACCATAATTATAAGTAATATTTTGATCGAAGATAATATAGAAATTAACCATACATTTAGAGTTGTAAACATACAAGTATATTTAAAAAATTTTAATAAATCTCCCTAAGATGGTGTTTAGATCCTATATAAAATTGGGCCATTTCAATAATATTTTTATATAAATTATTATCATGAAATTTAGAAAATTCATTATTCCATTCCTCTATAATTATACTATATTACATTTTAATTTTATATTTAATAAAAATTTCTTTAAAGAGTGAAATTGTGAGTGATTCCAAATAATTTTGATTGTAGTTTAATAGAAACTATTTCCATGGGATAGAGAATAAAATACATCATTGTTTTAAAAAAAATTAATTTCTTTTCAAATATATTTTAATCAAAAGTAATAAATTTTAATGATCCTGATGTGGATTAATTTTTTCTTGATAATTTATGTAATTTTATTTTTCTATCTGAAACGAGGAAACGCATAATTGTTCTAAATATAATAAAATATAAATTAAAACTTATTTGAAATATATAAGTAATGTGAATAATGAAAATGAGGACAATATAATATAGAATAAATAATATGAAAATATGATATTTATCTAATGTTTAAAAAGCATTGGTTGATTTTAATAAGGAATTTTTATAATGAAAATTATAAGTATTGAAGAAATATACCATTTAATAATTCAATTAAAATTTTAAAAAATAGTTTTTTAGAAAAATCCTTTGATAAAATAACTAATAAGAAAATACAAATAAGATTCTGTAATTATATTTTCAATGATAGAATATAAAATGAACAACATAAAATTTTATTAATTATGAATTCATAATAGTTCATTTAATTGGTATACACTTAAAACATTATTTAAATATGAGGATATATATGTAAGGATCGTTTATGTGAAGGTGATACATATTTTAAATATTGAATAAAAAATATTTTCAGAAGACTATGATAATAGTGGAAAAGATGAATAGAATAAAATGATGATGTGATTTTACTAATGTTCAAAAGGGAAGAGTTAATTTTAATTGATGTGCTTCTTTGGTAAATTAATTTAAAAGGTAAATTTAGTCTATAAGGGGAATTTTAGTAATATAAATGGGTTGTAATTTGAATTTTTAGATATTTAAATTTATTTTTTTATGATTATTTACATAGTTATAGGTTTTGACCATGAAATTAAAAGTGTTTCAAAGAGTAGTAATAATATTAGGGGAGGGATTAAGAATTTTTTAATTAATGAAGGATGTGAAATTTAGAGTTTAAAATGTTATGTGGAATCAATTAATTATTGAGACATATCAGGTACATGTTGATTCTTGGTACTCTATGGTCTATTTTGGTGGGATAACTAATTATATACTTAACGTGTAATGACATACTAAAAAGAAAAAGTCCATTTTATATTAAAATAATGTATTATCCCCATTTATATTCTCCCTTATAGCACATAAATTAATTACTTTAAACTTATCCCCCCTCTTGTAATTGAGAGGCTCTCCAAATTTTCAACATGTCTATATTCATCCCCTCCATAACACATGTTTTCCAATAGTAGTCATATGGAGATACTTAAATAATATAAAGAGAGTATTATCCATGAATTTCATGCCCAACCCCCTATTTCTTCTTCTTCTTCTTCATTATTTCCCAAATATTTTTAGGGTATTTTTCCTATAATCTTATGAAAAAAATTAAATCACATATTAATCCCAGGATTCTATTATGTTTTTTTAATAATACTTCATGGGGATTTATACCCCTCATTAACTCCCCTTTTGATACATCTAAATCTATGTATCATTTATTCATGGAGTTTAGTAATTGTTTGGATGCATATTTTTATTTTTTTAATGTTTTATCGATTTCAAAACTAAATTTTCAATGTTCCATTTGGTTTTAAATTTAAACAATCATTTTTTAAAAAAATTAGCTATATATATTTCTTATGAAATTATTATTGGTTATTTTTGAATGCTACCTCAGGAATTCAGTAAGTATGATAAAGATCCCCTATTTTAAAATTTCTCTAAAGATTGTTTTTATTTTTCAGTTGTAAATATGATACAAATAACTTATTATTTCAAAGATTCTATTTTTTTTAACTGAAAATTTTGAAAATAAAAATTAATCTCTAATGATAAAATATTTTTTAAATGAAATTACCATTTTCAATGATTTAATACCCTATAAATTAATTATGCTATAGAAAACACATGCTCTACATTTTTTATTTTGGACAACTTTATGAGATATAAAATTTAAATTATTATTATGAATTATAAATATTATTAATATCTTCATTTTTATATGGAAACACAAATTAGTATATTAAAGATTATGATAAATCCTAATTGATATAGAATAATGAATCAATATCCCCAACCAGTATGATTGTACCATATGGAGCCAATTTATCAGTTTTCCCATAGAGATAGAATCCTTAATATTTTTCTTATATTATAGTGAAGATGATATTCATGAACTAGGGCATGAATGAAACCATTTATAGTAGATTTTCAAGCTCATTTAGATATCGTCCCAAACAATGTTTTCCAAAACACTTCATGAAAATACCACCAACTCACCCATTATACTTAATGATTTTTCTGGTGTAATACTGGAATATGTTTCATGACCCTAACAATATGAAATTTTATATTTTATATTAATAAAAAAATTAGTATATTTATCCATTTTATATATTACTTATAAAGTTATTAGATAATTTTTTTGTTAAAAATTAAATTTTGATACAATGAAACACCTATTTTATTTTTGTAAAATGTATTATTTCAATCAAGAAAATTATTTTATTTAATTAATGAATTTTTAATAGAATGATATCTTAATAAATTATTATTATTAAATATTTTTTATTAATTATATATGATGATATAATTTTATGATTTCCAAATTATTTTTATATGTATAAGAAAACTATTATTGTGAAAGAAACATTATTCTTCAATAATTTTATATTTTTGATTAATAATTATACCTTAATATAAATCGATAATTATTTGGATAAAAATATATTATTTTTGAAATCAATATTTAAGTAATATCCAACAGTTATTTATAAATACTTTTAAGTGAAAAAGGATTTTTGGGTAATGATTGAATATTGTATAAATATATGGTGTGTACAATGAAATTATAATGACCAGAAATTAATGTAATATATTACAAAAAAGATATAAAATACCAAATATATATTTCCCATTTAAAATTATTCTTTTTTAGGTAATTTTATTAATTTTAATTACCCTTAAATAATCGTAAAAAACATACATTATATTTTATGGTTTTCAAAGAAATTCATCTTAAACATGAACCAAATCCAAATCACCGAGGGTATTTTTTAATGAGATTTGTTATAAACATGAAAATAGTTAAATAAAATCCATTTTAATATAAACCAAGATGAAAAACATGGTAAGTTTTGTTGTTTTGATTATTTTTTTATATAGATTAAAAAATTGATACTTAGAATTTGTTAAAGTAATATCCTCCCGTTTTCTATATAAACCCACCAAAATTACAATTTTTCTTCTCTAACACCCATGGATAATGAAATTAATCATCCATTACCTATCATGATCTTTCTAATATCTCCATTAATCTCTCAAGAAGTTTATTTATTTATTTTAGAAGCACTCCCTCAATGTAAATGATCCTCTCCTTCATTTTATTCATGTAATTACTTTATGTTAACATTACGTTTTTTCATTCTATTAGGTTGAGATATGTCCTGAAACATACTTATTACTTACCATGTGATTTAAAATTCATTAAATACCTTTTTCACTCACAACAATCCAACTAATGAACCTTTATATACCTCAATAATGGTGATTTAATTAACCTATGATATTTATGTGCCAAAATTATTTTTGTGAACCCCCATCCATAGATCCACCAAAAATTATTCATATAGATGTATCCATATTTCATTTAATAAATAATTACCTGGATATCACTAAAAAAATTTAATCATGGGATTAAATGTGAAGAAATATTTCCTTCTAATAAATGATCTATGTTGCTCACATGAACATGGAAATAATATAATTGTTGCACCCAGACAGCACTCTAATGCATTAGGTAATGTTTTAGTCTCATATGATATCATTTATGGGATTATGTAGTAAAAATAATCTTTTATGGTACTTTTTACACCCTGATATTGTTTCTTTGTGGTTATCTATGTCATATTTTTATGATTTGATGTTTTATGTTGTCGCTACACTCACATGTTGCCTTTATGATATCATGTTATATCATGAATTATTGTTCTAGATTATGATTGTCACCCCAATTATGTTTCCATTAAATGAATCTTAGATCAAATGGACTAATATATCTTATGCTAAATATTTTTATAATCTTACTGGGATTTATTACACATCATATTCTTATGTATATCCTCATGGCATCAAGTGCAATTATAAAAGTGATATGGATTTTTAAGTGATTTTTAATGAAATATTCTATAACATTGTTATATTCATGTATCAAGTTGATATTCTATATAACAAATTTCAAATAATAAACTAGGATTCCTGATATTTTGGGATTGTATTATGAGTACCTTTATTTTAAAAACAATTAGTTATAGTGTACTAATGATTTGGTATGTCTTAGTTGTTTAGAGAGAAAATTCTAGTAATTTATTGGTTTATTACTGAAAAAAATATTGTTAAATATATAATGATAAGAATTAACATAAGAGAAAATACTAAATTTTGGTAAATTATGATGTATGTAGATTCAAAGAAAAACAATCTCTTTCTAGATACTATAAGTGGATGTCAATCTATCATAAATTTACACAGGGGTAATATCCTTGAAAAGGGGAAATTGAGTTGGACTCAATTGTTACCTGATGCCCAAAAATTGGACTTTCTATACACGTTGTTTGACACACTGAGGTTATATACATTGTAACTTTATACTATCAATATGAACTATTATTTTTGGGAAAATTAGTAAAAGTTTTTATGTTTTAAAATTGGAAATGGAAAACATATATTGAAACTTGATATTTATCAGTTAATAAAAAAATTTCATTTATGAGTTATCCTCATAATGTTATGGGTTTTTAGTTTTTTTCATAATAGTTTAAAAATAATATACCATAAATTTCACTTTTTTCTAGTTAAATGGCCGTAAATATTCAAAATTTAGTCATTAACCAATGTGATTAGCAATGTAATGGCTTCTAAATTAATTGGCCAACCTGGTTGAACCAGGATTTGGGATCATATGGATAATACTTTATCAACTAACTTATATTTTTAATAGAAACCAAAATCAAGAGGAATTACCAAATACTCAAAATAAATAGAATGTTTCAATTTATAACTTTTTTTAAAAATGCATGTGACTTATGTGGATCATCTGATCCATTAATAACATAAAACTGCATCATATCAAGTAATAAGGTCTTATCCATTATTCAATTAACTATGAAAGAGAGTTTAATGATGGATAATTATGTTTTTGAAGGAAACGATAATATGTGGTAGAAATTGGTCAAAAATATGATTTCTGATGAGGAGATAGATTAGATGGAGTTGATGATATTTTTTTATTTTTTTTCAACAAATATTATCCCCACACTATTCTACTAAAAATGTAGAGGGACTTTCTTAACAATGGGAAAAAGGATGTTGAATTAATTTGGGTGTGTGATGAAAAATTAAAAAAAATGATCATGATACAACAAATTATTTTTCATTACCAAAAATATAAAATTTGATTAAATATTTAGTTGGAGGAAATGTACTCCTCCAAAAATAATATTCAATTTGATACATTGAATTATATGAGAAATTTGTGTGACATTCTCTAAAAGTTAGAATAGAGACCAGAAATTATTATGGTTTTCCAGCAAACTAGAAGTAGAAAATGGATTTTCATTCATTAAATTGGATGGGGAAATCTAAATGTGTAATGAAATCCAAAAACCCCCATTTTAAAAAGTGTGTGAAAATTAATCCTAGAATATTCTTAATCGGGATGAGGAAATACATTAGGTGTGGGAAGGAAGAACACATTTCTAGCAATTGTCGGTGGGAAAACACCACCAATGAGATAAAAGAATGGAACAATCCTTCTAAACATCAACTAGTATTATATTACATTAATTTTAATGAATACCTTAATTTTTCATGGGAATTACAAATACTAATTTTTTATAAAGAGAATCAATACCAACAGAATCTGAGGAAAAATGGTGAGATATTTCCATCACAACTGCACAGGTGGATCCCAAAAATGAAGATGTCACAATAATTATTTCTATTCAATAATTTATACAGAACATACATTTTTATTTTTGTTCTACACATTCTTTCATATCTCACATGTTTAGTAGAACTATATCAATACCATAAAAAACATTGATGTAGTGTTAATAGTGATTATGAAAATGGTTCAATGGTTTCATCCATAGTATATAACTCATTTTCTATATATATTTGTAGGATTAATTTACCAAAAAACCCAATGATACTTGATTTATGAGAATTTTATGAAACTCTGGTCATGGAGTGGATTCTCATATAAAGAGTTAGAATAAATAACCAATTTTGGATACCATCCTTGTTACAGAAATCATCGTCTAATTTTAAAGATGTGAAAAGGGGAGGATGATTTTGGTGGTACCATCATCTCAATAATTGATATTATTTTCTTCAAATAAAACTTATATATCACATATGATTGAGGATAATGAAAATATCATCATTGATCAAATTCTCATTTTATGGTAATTTAATGATGTGTTTCCTAAAAACATTTATGGTATTCCTCCAAGATGAGAGTTCCAATTTCTAATTGAAATTATACTAGAATCTTTTACAATATCCAAGTATCTATATTAAAAGGATATTATTTCATTTTACTAGATAAATTAGTAACAACATGAAAATATGGATCAATGGTTCATACTCTTATGTACTTCACCATGAGGTGCACCATTCCTTTTCATTAAAATGGAAGATGTGTCAATTGGCCTAAATATTTATTATTGTGATCTCAACATAATCTTGATAATGTAAATTTATCCTCCACCAATAATTGATGATTTCTTGGATCATAAATGTAGAGCATGGTATTTCACTATAGTGGATATTTAGCCAGGATATTATGAAGTAATAGTGAAATTGGAGGATGTCTAGGTGGATTATATTTTAGAAATGTATGGGCACTAGTGATTCCATTTAAACTCACTAATTCTCTATAAAACATCATGAAAAATAGGAATATAGTCTTTATATATTACCTCAATAAATTTATTATTGTATCTATATAGTATTTTACCATCTTATCTAAAATCAAGGAGGTACAAGAAGAAAATTTTAATTATGTACCAAAGACCATGAAAAATGAAATTCCTTTTGAAATGTATAAGAAATGCATGACTTGGTAAGAAAAATTGTGTTCCATGGGACATGTTATCACCTTTTAAGAGATATATTATGTCCTTTTAAAAATATAATAATATGATGGATGACTAAGGCCAACATTTTTGAATGATATAATTTGTTTCCTGGTATTAGTTGGGTATTATCATAGATTTTCCAGTAAATTATCACCATTTTTAGGAAAGTAAAATAATTAACATGGAAGGGGGTAAATTGTTTATTGAATGATGAGTCTGAGGAACATTTGAAAGAGCTGAATAAGAGTCCTGTCACTTATTCTTCTCTCACATTACCCACTAGAAGGGATGATTTTTTAACTACTATGATGCATACACAAATTTTTTTGGTTGTATACTCGTGTAGGATAAAGAAGTGATATCCTATACCTCCATCCATCTAAATATCCATGATTAAAACTACATAACAAATGATGTGGAATTATATGTAATAATTTTTCATTGATTCTATGGTGACATTATCTACGGATAAAAGTATTATATTTATATGAATAATAAAATCCTCATGTATATATTTACACAATAGTAGATAAATATGCACCAAAAATGTGGTGTTATGTAATCAATGATTATTATTTTTCAATGCATTATTATCATCTAAAAGTGAAAACAGTGAATAATGTGCTGATTACAAAGGATCATTGAACTATATCCATGATGATGATTGCAAGGGATCCACCATCCTTGGAACTGAAAATGATTTATATATAAAAAATAAAAGGATCATAATCATATATTGATAAAATAATTTTCCAATCATATATTCTTGATAGGATAAAAGAGGTCAATAAAGATGATGAATTTATTCTGTAGAAGATAACAAATATTCTGTAGTTCAACATTTCTGTAGATGGAGTAATAATGTTTACAACTCAGATATGTGTCATATTAAAAACATTATAAAAGAGGTAAATTTTTAATGATTTAACTACCTCATACTTTTCTATCCAACTGGGATTCACTATGATGTAGAGATACACAAATCAAAACTTCTATTGGGATAACATGATGAGAAACATTGTAGAGTGATTATCCCAATGCCTTATCTTCCAAAAAGACGAGGATGAATGATAGAAGTATAATTGTATGATCCATCCATCCCCCATGATAGTGTGGAAGTGGGAACTATTAATAATGGAATTAATTGTAGGAATACAGGGGAAAAATAGTGAAAATAATTCTACATAGGTGTTAGTCGATTTCCTTACAAAGTCATCACATTTCATTTTTATTATGTAATTTTTTTCTGGACAAAATCAACATTTTTTATATAATGGTTTTGGTAGGAATACTTGGAGTTCCACTCTCTATTGTATCTGATCAAAATATAAGTATTACATAGATTTTTTGGTGAGTCCTAAGAAATTGTTTCATATAAAACTGAGAATTAGCACTCCTAACCACCCTCAGATGGATGGTCACTATGAGAGAACCGATCTATCTCTCGAGTGAATCCTTAAATCATGTTAAATATATTTCTAATAATGTTTTTATTATTTACATCCATAAATATATTTCTTAAATGAAAATATTTTCTATTCTATAATTCACTTGGAACCTTATATGGCTTTTTATGGGAAGAGGTATTAAACACTGACATGCAAGGAAGATGTTAGAGAGTGAAAGATGAGGGACATGATCTTATCCAAGAAATTATTGAGAGGGTTCATATCATTTAGCATCATACGAATCTTGAAAATTTTCTTTAGCATATCAATATATAGATAATTTTGTATGATACCATGAGTTTGAGGTAGGAAATAAACTTTTCATTTATATTTGATTGTGAAAAATTGTTTTGAGGATTATAAAGAATGGAATTTTTAATCCTAGATACATTAACCACGTTGAGATCCATGACCTCAAAAAGTTGTGTCCTATCAACTAGCACTCCCACCTAAAATATTTCATGTACATGATGTCTTCCTGGTATTCATCTAGAGTAATTACGTACCAAAACTCTCACATGTAATGATTATAGATGTGGTACTATTGGAGAATGATCATTTAAATGGGGAGATACCAGTAAAGATATTATGTTATGGAGACAAGTCTTTAAGAATCAAGAAAACTCAGATAGTCAATTTGTTATGGTGGAACCATAATTTTAAAGAAGAGACATGGGAACTTGAATAGGGGATGAAATATAAGTACCCATTTCTATCTTAGTATAGGAAATGAAAATTTTGAGGGTGAATATTTTGAAGGGGGGAAGAATGTAATGACCCAATCATTTAAAAATAAAATTACCATTTTCAATTATTAAATACCAAATCATGCAATGATGTTATAGAAAAACATTCACATGTTTTCTAAATTTGGACAATTATGTATTATTTAAAATTTAAAAGACCATTAAAAATGAGATCCATTATTAATATTTAAATTAAATAGTTACCATTATTATTTATATGTTGTGGTTTATGATAAAATCCAACTAATACAGATAAAAGAGGAGATTCCCTCTGCTAGCAGGTTCATACCTTTGGAAGCCAACTTACCATATCATATGAGGGAGATAACATCAATATGATTTTATCTTATTTAATATACTGGTAATATTCAACAAATAATTCAAAAATAAAACTATTTATGAGAATAGTTCTAGGTAATCAAAATCATGGCCCATGAAAGGTATTCCAAACCACACAAGAAACTCACACCATCACACACCATACCCACACTATACTCCCTTGGGTAAAAATAGATGTATATATTAACCATAACTATATGTTCTTTATATAATGTTTTTATAAAATAATTATTATATTTATTCAATTTTAATAAAAAAATTAATTTATTAGATTACGAGTTTGATAAAAAATATATTTTTTATGATGAAATAGAATTTATTTTTTGGAAATTTATAATTTGAATAATGATACTAAAATTTAATGAATTGAGGAATTTTTTTCTTTAGAAATCATATTTTAATTAAAAAATTGTTATTATACAATTTTAAATAAATATAAATTATAAAATAATTTTATAGTGAAAAAAAATAATTTTATAATGTTCTAAAAATTATAGTGGAAAAACCCACTATTTTTTAAATAAATGTTTAATTGTTATTTAGAAGTGTGAATTCCTACACATAGAAAATTATTTTGATAATATAAATGTTTTTCTATTCTAGAACGTTGAAATAATCCAACATTGATAATTTAATTATTTTCAGAAACAATTGAAATTTTTTGTCATATTTAAATAGGGTATATGTATATAGTGTGTATAATGAAATCATAATGTCGAAAAAGAGATCTAAAATATTCTAGAAAAGGTATACATGAATAAATATAAATTTACCCTTAAAAATATCTTTTGAGGTCATTAGAATAATTTAATAACCTCTTAATAATTCCTTCAAAAGAAATATTACATTTTTATGGTTCTAAAATCATTATTTTATAAATACGAATCACTTCAACTATAATGAGATTAGTTATTAAACATGTAAATTAATGGAAACCACTTTTATATGTTATAATCCACGGAAAAAAACATGGGTTGTTTTGTATTTTTTTATCACAACATCATACATAGTCCATAATCAATATTTAGAAATTCATAAATATCACTCCTCCATTTTTATATATAAATCCACACAATGACTCATTTCCCTTCTCTAAAAAACCTTATAGAAAATAATTATTAATCCCTTCACTCACTATATCCCTCCTAAGGTTTCCTCATAAACTCACGAATCTCCTCTAATGACTTTAGATGAACTTTCTAAAGATATGGGAACATATTCTTCCCCACTTTATTCAACAACCTACTTTATGTTAATCCTTTTTTCCCATATGTTCATGTTTGGATATTTTCTCAAAAAACCATGTTAATTACATTATGATTTAAATGTGATTCGAGACATATTACACTATCATTCATCCTTCCTTTTAGCCTTTACATAACCCCATTATACTCTCATAATTATCTAGGGATTTATAAATGCCAAACATTTTTTTTGTGAATACCCTTCTATATTTCCACTCTATATTATTCTCCTAGATGTAACTATATATCATTGATTGCATAAATCCATGTATGTAACCCACAATACATAATTTTGCAGTTAAATGTGATGAAATATGTATTTATGTTGAATGGTATATTTGGATCACTTGATCAAACACATATTTCAATTGGTGTGCCCAAATTGTGATCCAATGCATTAAGAAATGTTTTAGCCTCGTGAGATGTCATTTATTAGATTAGGGAATAAAAAAATCAATTTTGGGACTTTTTACACTATGTAATGATGGATCAGAAGTTATCGTTGGATTAGGATTATGATGTCATGGTTAATGTTGTCTCCATATTCCTATATTGCCTTTATGATAACATGTTATATCATGCCTTATTTGTGATTATTATTATTATCTCCACCCATATGTTACCTTAATAGGCTGCTTGGATCACATTTTCTAATTAAACTTATTCTATGTTTTATTTATAACCTTATTAGGTATTATATGTCACCCATTATATATACATATATATATATATATGTTTGTGTTTGTGTGTGTGTGTGTGTGTATACCCTATTTAGCTCGAGCAGTTCTCAAAGAGAAATGTATTTTTATGATTATGTTATGGAAATGATAAATAATGGTTTCATGTCTATGTATCCACTTTATGTGATATGAACATAATTTACCTTGAAAAATAGGCTTCATGATCTTTTGTGACTGCATTATGTATATCCTTATGTAATAAATCATAAATTAATGTTTATTAATGATATGATATTTCATATAGTAGTTTTTAAATTATATTTTTTACTAAATGTCTTGTATGAAATTTTCTTTCAATGGTGGTAATGGGTGTAATTTATTTATTATTTTTGTTTTAAAAGGAGTTATTATGTTATTCTTTGATGTTTATTCTCTATATTTATTTTCCATTTTTATAAAAACAATTCAGTTTATGATGAAATTTTGAAAAATCTCTATTTATTATTGGGATATATCATCTAATGGAAATAATGGAATTATGATTTCTTCCACTATAGAATGTACTCTAAATCAAAATCATTATATAGGTTTATTATTTTGGATGAATAATATTATCATGGGTTTTATACGATAATGTTATATTAGTGTTAATTCATCCCAATTTAGATTAAAAAAACTTTAATTCAAAGAACTGTTCATTTCAATCTGTTAAGTGATTTCTTTTTGGATTAGATATGGTATTGGATCAGAGTTGGAGTAAATGTTATTTTACATTTAATCTCATTTAATTTTCAAACATAACATTACGATTCATAAAATTTATAAAGAAATATTTTTATGAACTATAACTTTAATCTATTATATATGATGTATGGACTCAGCATTATAAATTGTATTTTCAAAAAAAAACTCTTATAAGAGATTAATTCTTCCTTTGAAAAAAAATCCCAAATACCATTTTTTATTATTCTTAAATTCATAATTGATATATTAATTAGATTAAACTATTGAATTTTATAAAGGACCATTTTTGTTTTTAATAATTTTTTAGAATCAATATAGTATATTAGGAATATATTTGAAGTATATGATAATGTTTCTGAGTATTTTTATGTGATATGAGATTCTATTCATATAATTGCTTTTATTCAATAATGTATATTTTTTTGTGAGATTGATTTTTTTATGAGACATTGTATAGTTCATTTCATATCATCATAAAACCGATATAGTTAAAAGAAATATGTAAATGGAATCTTTATGAGTATATATTTATAATATTCATACAATTTTTAATAAATAGACTTGGATTAATGGAAATGTAATGAGAATATTAAATTTATATATTTTAACATCATTTTGTTCACCGAACATTCCAAAGGTTGATACTCAGAAATTGTAAATAAAAAATTCTAATGGAAACAAACCATAAGGTTTTTTTTATAAAATCGTTGTTCTATTCTCTAGGAATTGAAAGAAATATTCCACACATCACATGGTTCATTGGTGAATTCATATGAATATAAAGTAATATCATATATTTGTATACTTTGTTCAAAATTTAAAATAACATCACAAGGTTATGAAATTCGTAAGGATGAACCGTGGGAATTTGTATCATTCTGAATGTTGTAAAATATTGAGAATTTTTTAAATTTGACTATCTATTAATTATAAAATTATGTATTATTTAATGAAATTGAATTCATTGACTCATTAGGTCAACTCTTAACATCCTTATCTTAATTCTCCCTCACCTGACCAATTTAGGTAGTTATGATACATCATGCATGCCACCCCATCTTCTAGAGGATACCATCTAGTAGTGAGGGTGCACAGAATATACTGTAAGACTATAACATTTGGTATATAGTTCCAATAAAAGTTTAAAATTGATAAATAACCAAAAATTCTACTATTTAGGAATAAAGGATATAAATAAAAACTTCAAATAATCTTAATAATACATTTCATGGAATATTTTATACCAAACTAAATGGCGTGCTAAAAGCCATACATGTATTCTAAATTCACACTCGAAATAAAGACTCTAAAACCCTTATCCTTATACCTTGTATCTATGATTGAATCATATTTATAAAATACCACAATCAAGTATAGGGTTCCCTTAAATATTCAATACCTCATCTATAAACATTGACTATGTACCAAATATCACCCCAAATAGGGTGTGAGTACAAATCCTTTAGACGATACCTATAGTGTCATATCAATATAGTATAAATACATAGTACAGGTAATAGTTTGATAAAAATGGGAATTGACTGAAAATTAATTTTTAATTATTTAGTCAATTTTAAGGAAAATGTGGGAAACCTTGAGATCAGACACAAAAGGAAAAGCTAGAACCATTGAAGAACAATTTAAGCCTATCAGAATTAGTTTCTCTAAATAATTTCAATGAAATGTTGTATACCTGAAATTTTGGTTCATCCATTATATGCTCTACAATCAAGAAAATCATCTTGTCACAAGCCTTAATATATTCTTCAAGATTTATCTTCCCATTGTTGACCCCCCCCCCAACTAAAATCAAATCTTTTTTTCAATACAAGTATACTGCTCATCATTGATGTTGATCATTAACGATCACCCCTAATTCTGGATGCTTATTCTTCAGTATAATTATGTGTCAGAACCTACTCAACCACTTTATCCATTGAGATCATTATCAATTCCAAGGATTGATAAATAGTGACATCTTTTTTCCTCTATTGACTATCCATCTAAGAGGAAGAGAGATTAAAGTCGGCCATCAACTTGTCTTTTGATTTATTCATTGACCATGTCTCTATAGGGAGTGTCAAGTATGTGAATTATTTTATCTATTTTCTGATTCCCTTAGGGTTACTACCTATCCTCGGACTTGAGAGTCCATCACCCTAAACTTGATCATCACCATCTACTTCATTTACAAACTGGATAGAATGGTCATCAAAGGACATGAGGTTCTTCTTCCCATCTATGGAGTACCTGGTTGGATCCTGGTCATCCAGAACAGGATCTTCATTATATAGACCATCAACAAAATATCCCAACTCAATAATAGCAACCTCCTTACTTGGAATAGCTCTTAAACAAGAATAATTACCCTCCCATGATTACATAGGTGCCGTTGTTAGACATCTATCCTAGTTACTACTCCTTGAGCATACCGTCTCAGCATATGTGGCGCCAAGGGGGACTTGGGACCTCCCTCGTCCACTCATTGAAACTAATCTCTGGTTCGATCCTAGGATCCCTCAGCTCTATCCCCCTTTTCTTTATCTGATTGCTTCATATAGACATCCACAAACACTTGAGTAACTCTCACTAGACTGTCTTCCTAGGAAATATCTTCCTTGGGTGCGGCCACCACACCCGCTACCGCACTAGTAATAGGAGTCTTGACATTGATTGATGAACCCACACCCCCTAGCTTGCCTGAATGTCTAGATCCATGCCTATAGGCTGCAGAGGAGTCACCCATACATTTGCAATCGGAATAAAAATAAACACATGATTCATATACATAATGTAGTTTACTACGGAACTCCTCATCTACTATAATCCAAACAATGTCACTAGGAACCCTTAAGGCATCAATTTCCACACAAATCTGGAAGTTAATAAGATGAAAAACAGAATTGGTTTGGCTATCAAAGCATAAATACCTACATATGAGGTTTATCGGCATCCAAACTATCAAGGGATTTTTAAACGGTAATAGAAAGTTAGAAAGACTAACCCATATCAAAACCAAAGGAGAATCACACCTCATGAGGAAGTCATACGTCTATCTGAAGAGGAAAAATCATGAACTGTTGTTGCAGTAGGGAGTACTAGACTAGTATTTAATTAGGTCATCTTTTTAAGAAAAATGGATCAAGTTGTTCTTGTTCTCAATCAATCCCTTAATTTACCTATCCTGTAAATCCCATGATTCAAATACAAACCTATCAATGAGTAAACCAGATGACTTCTCTATGAAAATTGATCTATTAATGTTAGGTTAAAGTGGTACGATGATTCGTTGAACTCAGCCATAGAAAGCAGGAGGTTTGGGAACCCATCAGGTGGATCTGGATCCTTGGGAAACAAAAACATTGAGGGAACATGGGGAAATCAGGATATGAAAAGAGGGAGAAGGAGGTCGATGCCCCCACAAAGGACTTCGAATATCCCTCCCCCAACAGAGGTGGAGGTATTAACCCAGAGGCCACCGCCGTCATGGAATTGGAGATGAAGACCTAGCGCATCCCCTGAAAGATGAAACAAGAACAACATTTCCCACTCACAAGACTCCATAAAATGGAAAATAATTGTTTATTTCTAATAAACATAAAATAGTATTTCCATCCATTGATATTTTGGATGTCACACAGGGTTAGTGAGAACTTCTTTGGTTTCTTGTTTGATATCTTTTCCCAATTACCAATTATTTTTCCTAGTGTGAATGTCATATTGCATGTGTCTATGAACCATCATAAGTAACCATAGGTTTACTCTCCTACACTATAAAAATATCCATATCTTATAGAGTAACAAAACATAGTTCCCTTGGAAATGATGTATCCAAAAAATACTAGACTCTATGTGAATTTCCATGAATGAGTTACTTTTGTGTTCATAGGTTGCTAGACTATGATATGGGAAAAATACACCCATCATAGTGAAATATACAGTAATTCCCATTATATAGTAATATAAATGTACGGATGGTGAAATACAATCCCAAGGGAATAAAGACCCATGTTATATAAGTTTCTATCTAAATTCCCTTTATAGAGCTCCTTATGTGTTCCTAGGGATAAAGACCATGAAAATGGAAAACATATCACAATAAATAGTGATAATTCCACTTTTATGGATACATACATTCCCACAGGACCTCATACACTATGTGAATTCTTATTCTAAAGCTGATTTTAAAATTTATCATAAAATGAAACAAGTGTCAATGATTTAAATATCATTAAAAATGACGAACATTTAATAACAAGAAATAATTTTTATTTTATCCAAAAATCCAATTATAATATATTATGTCCATTAATACAATGTATAAACTATATAAAATAATTTTTAAAATTATGGTTATCATATCAAATATGACCAATTTCATTTCACAAATAATTTAATCCATATTCCTTCATATTATCATTACCAAGAGATTTACATTACTATTAAATTCCTTTAAATAATTTATACATTATTATGTCATTTTTTCCACTCCATAGGTTATGTCGGTTGACATTGTTTAGGAAAAAAATAACCATTTCTTATAATTTTAAATGGGCACTAGTTTTATTCTACTTAAGTTTTAACCTAGAGTTCAATGATGGTGAACCCCTTAGGTGGCCACAATTCCCAGTTTCAGCACCAATAAACCCAATAGTTCCTGATGTAGGTCAATAAAAAAATATCAAGAAATAGTGCGTTGTAACTTTTGGTAGGATATTTATATGATATTCTAAGAAAATAATACATATTTCAAATAATATAAAAAGAAATAAATGTTAGGTATTATTCAAGACCACCCACCCTAAATAAGGAAATATAACTTTGAATGGATTGGATGCCAGATCAACATGAAACATAATGATCACCTCTAAAATACAATCTATATCATGCCAAGGATCATTGGATATAATTCTGGTTTTTGAGAAGCATTTATAGTTCCAGAGAAACTTTAACGTTTTCAAATATCTAATTATGTTCTAAATAAGAGAATGAAAGGATCAAAATGTGTTTTTAGAGTGCAAAAATGAATTTCAACCCCTCATAATCTCATCCCCTCTAAATGCCACCATTTGAATGGTGGTATTCCTCTTGAATGAATTCAGGACATCTATTGTCATCAGATAGTCATTGTGTTCTCTCTAGGTGGATAGTGGGCCACCTAAAAGAGGACCATTCTTCCCCAATCCCATCTGTTGACCGGTGGGTCCCACCAACCTATTGATTTTATATAGTAATCTTTAAAAATTAAAACTGTCACTTTTAACTACTATTCTTTATAAGATCAACCACTACGTGACCCTGAAAAACCATAAAACCATGTTTTACACTAAGAATAGGGCTCAAATACCAAGGTGTATATGGTTAAACATAACATAATGAGTATTGACTAAATAATTAGAGAGAAGAACCATAAATTAAATAGGATCTTACAAATTTTATTGTATTAAACATCCCAATTATGATATCGATTCAAGAAATTTTTGGTTAATAATATATAGTGTTTTATGTAATCATAATTTTTATTCCTTAATATGTATTATTTAAAAAATAGCATTGCTAAAGGGGCTCTCTACTTCGTCAGATAGATCTCGAACCTCTAGGGTTTTAGCGGCGTGCCTTCAACTACTTCAGACGGTCTTCCTCCAGATATGTCCCTAGGGTTGAACAATGGGTCGAGGGGGTGATGGTAGCTATAGGCATGGTGGGGGAGACCTTGTTCGGCGATTAGATTTTTGGTGGTGATGTCGGCAGGAGCGGTTGGAGGCGGGGGTGCGATTTCTCGACAATCATGCTCACTGCTGGATCTGGTGCGTGCCTTGGCGTCGATCGGTGACGATCAATGGTCTGCAGGTCATATCTTGTTTGGATGTTCTCATCAGAGCAGATCTGGCTACATCCAGTCCATGGACCCTTTTTCAACCTGACATGGAGATGCTCTATTGCGGCGGTGATGCTGGTGGTCGAGGACGGATGGAGTGTTGCAATATTGGTGAGGTGGACAGCTTGGGTCATCCTATTCTATGACTCGATTTGTTATGGATCTATCATGGCCATTTGGAATTGTTTTTTTGGGTTTATGTTGGATTGTGTACCATTGGAATTTTATCACTTGGATCTAAGGCTATTTGCCTTGCCTCTGGCCTTCGGGCATCTAATGAGTTTCCTCTTCCCAGTTCAAAAGGGTTCCATGTTTTCCTTTTTTTAATAAATAACAACTTAGCCCTAAGATTTCTGAAAAAAAAATATAAATAGATAATAGGATTATATAAGTAATTAAAAAATTATTTGGATTATTTTGTATTTATGTTATTTTCATATATCACATGTCAATCATTGTTCATTGATTCAAGATAATTTTTTCTGGATCTCATATCATAAATTGTTATTATGTTTTGAATAAATAATTCTCTACATGAGTTGGATAAAGAAGTGGTAAACCAAAGGTGATTTGATAAAATAAATAATAGCTCACTTCAATGAATTTCATGAAATAAAAAATGAATTAGTTTTTAATTATATTAATTGTGACTAATGATATTTTTCTCATGGGATTTGATATATGAACTCAAAAGAAAAGAAAATGAAGAAGGGTATTTTTGAAAAAAAAATTGACTATGGCGAAATGATGGATTGAATATTTTTTGATCATCAGAATGTGATCAAATAAAAGTTTTAACGGTGGAATGAAATAATGATCTCATGCTACCTTTAGAAAATATTCACAAACTGAGCTAGAATTAATTAAAATAATTAAATTTTTTCATGATTGTTTAGTATAACTAAATAAGTGTGTAACTTTCATGAGAAATTTATATTTTTTGAAAATGTGAAAATGAGAGAAAAACATAGATTATAGATAAATTTAAAGAGTGAGAAGACAAATGTGAATGATCACACTCATTCACTATTTTCATGAGATACAAAACGATCATAAAATTATTCTATATAAATATATAATGAAAAAAAATATTATTTAATTATTTGATATTAGTTTTTAATGAAAACGAATATGTATTTATATGTTATTCTTACATTCTAGAAATCTCAAAGATGAAGATCATCAAATGTTAGAAAATCAACCAAGGTTCTAAAATGACCTTACCCAAATTGTTCTATACAAATTGTATAAAATGGTATGTTGTATTTTGATTGATATGTTTTTTATATTCCTGGGATATCAATTATAAATTATGATACCTATCCCATATAGGGTAATAAATGATTCATTATTAGTGACAAATCTATGGACTATGAATGAGTAATTAGCCACCAAGTATTAAGCACTCACACTACGACCCAACATAATAAATATGTTGTGTTCCTTTTTTAGTTTTTAATTTTTTCCTCATTCATGTGTGTTTAGGATAATTCCATTTGATGATTTATTCTTAGTTACAAAAAATTATTTGTTTAATATAGAATGACATTATACAATATTAAAACTACTCATTTATTCTTCTATTATTTAGTGGTCCACTCATTCGTGGGTCCTTTTATGACTTATTAAAGAATCAATGACCCTAGTAATAGATCTATATGTAGATAGATATGAATATTAAGAAATAAATTTAAAATTAACGGTCTTCCCATTTTGGTGGAAAAAACAATCATAGATGGAAGAACATAATGTTACCCTATTGGTTATCTCATGTTTTAAAAGTCAATGATTCTATACTAGTGGAACATCCATCTATTGATGGAAGTACCCCTAAATATTTTACTAATAATAGAAACATATTTTTTTGGGAAATATCAAAAAATTACACTCTTAGTAAAATATCATTAAATATTTTCAAAATGGTTATTGGGTTACAAAAACCTAGAAAAATATATGATATATCTGAATAAAAAAATTAATGAAATGTAAAATTTAATGTATCGTCAATCCATTTACAAATAAGTATATTCATTGATGTTAATTTTACTAAAGAAGAAACCATGAATTATTACATTACAAAAATATTGAATGTATTTCCATCATTGGTGGATTTAGTGAAAATCCATAAGACTAATTAATTTTTAAATAATTAATGTTTAATTTTACAGACATGCATGATCATAAAATTTATGCATTAGAATTTAGGGATGGAATTTACCATCTTTAATAAGAATGTTTTTTATTTATTATGAAATTTTGAGATTTCAATTATTCACAAGGAATTTAAATAAGAAAAAATATTTCAAATCCATGAAAAATTTGATAATAAAAATATGAATATTCTAAAATTAAAGTAATTATGATGACAGGATTACAAATTAATACTATAATATTGTTATGTCTATTATCTCAAGATAAACTAGAAAAATTAGGGGAATGGAATGGAAAACTATAAAATATAATATCAATTTCAAGTAGAATTGATCACAATTCATTAGTCTTCCAACTGAAGCATAATAGTGTCTAAGATACTAATGAGAAACAATAGAAACATAAAATGAATTAATTATATAATACCTCAACAGAAGAACAAATATGTGTTCAGAAAAAATAAGTATCATATAATAAAAATTTGATTTAATATTAGTAATTGTGACTTGGATGTAATGTCCTCATGACTCCAATATAATAATGAATGTGTTTAAAATTTATCAAAATTCATTGATCAAGTGGAAAATCTTGAAAAGTCATCTATAAGTGAAGAATATTAAGGTGAGCAAACATACATGAAACACATTAAAGACTTTAAAATGGTTTTATGTCTTGAGTAGATCCTTAATATCAAGAAATAAATAATATTTTTAAATAAATATGTTGAACAATAACTTTTATCACAGATGATTTTATTGAGATATAATATTATAATGTTGATGATATAAAAAACCATATTCTAAAATATAATGAGAAAGAAAATATTGTGAAATATCATTATGAAAAGTTCATGTTAAAAGTTTAACTTCAAAATAAGACCCAATAAAATTTCCATTAAGAAGAAAAATATTTTTAAAAGATGAATATTGATGTTAATAGAGTGTAAAATTAAAATATAATATATTAAAAGTATCCAAAAAAGTGATATCTATATTGATGGTTATGAATTTATTTGAAAATATAAACATTAACTGTTTTCCACTAATATTACAAGTTATTAATCAAATTATTCTCACGTTTGGAATCATAATAGTTATGAGAAATCATGTTTTACACCAATTTAATGGAATAAAATATCAGTAAAAATATTTGAACAAATCTAAAATCATGCACAACACATGATTTTCTTGTTGAAAAAAAAATCTAGATAGATTTTATTTGATCATCGATGAAATAAAATTTGTTGATATTTCTAGTGCAATAGAATTTCTGGAAAATAACATATACATGTATTTTGTAATTTTTCTCTTATATGTATAAGGATGAAATTAATGTTCATCAATTCTTGGAATAAAAAAATAATTTATCAGTGAATGTATGTTGTGTGTAGTACCCCTAGTTTCTGGAATTCAACCATTGATGATTTTTTTGTTTATAAAGTTAAATGGTCAAGGATTAGTGATTTGGGATAACCATGAATATGTATTTGGGGATTAAGGAAGGATGCCCGAGTTGCGCACAGTTTTTCCAAACCATGTAGAACCCAGAGTATAAACCGAGTAATGTTGTAAATTCTTGATAGTATTTTTGGCATGGTGGGGGAATGATTAAGGATATCGTGTTAGGAGGTCATGAAAGTGTCATCCTAGGTAGTATATAATGCTCAATTATTGAATGTCTTGTCTAACTAGGTGGACAAACCATGTGCGGGGTCAATGTGAGATCATAAAAAAGTGGCTCTTGCTCATTTTTTTGACTCTATAGGCATCTTTTCTCCTCTTATGTATCCTTAATTTGAGATTATTCTCTATTGAATGCTAGAGAACCTCTCCAAAGTGAATTAGGATTGATCAGGAGCTTTACTTTAGCGTTTGAAATCTTGTTTCTCTTGTTAAGTGATGTTCTCCATCGTTCAAATCACATTTCATTATATCTACTTAGATCTACTTCTTCTCTTCACTTCCTCTCTTATATCTATGTTTTTGGTAGGTAGATATACAACACCCCAAGGATATTAAAATAAAATTAATATTTAGTTAATGAGACACTGAGTCTCGACAAAAAAAAACTTATTCAAACCTATCTAATAAACATAATCTCTCCAATTTAGTGATTTGAATTTCGAAAAACTGACATACAGAGTTGGGTTTTGGGTGATATTTTGAGATTGAGAAGACAATAATAATTTTATTCTTTGTGAATAGTTCCATAAAATTATAATCCGAATAGTGATATTACCTTATGAATACTGAATCATATTATTATTTTGTTATATGATGTTTATAAGATAATGAGATCTTGATTAATTTTTAATGGTGATATAAATTGAATTGTAGTTTTAAAATTGTCATTTTTCGAATAAATTATGATTTTATTTAAAATTTAAATTAATAATATTTAGAAAATTATTTTTAAAAAATTGATCTCAATTATTAATTATACACATTGAAAAATATTTAGGGTGACTTTTTTAGATTTTTCTAAAATAGTCAAATTTTTATGAATAGTAAAATATGGTAATTTACCGTATATATACAGTATCAGTTAAATTCACTACTCCTAGCATCATGGATGATGTAATAACACTTTTTTAGAACTAAAATGAACTTATTAATATTATTGTTCAGATGAATTGACATTATTGGTTGTATTGAGCTAAATAATAAAATAATGAATAAAATATTCAAAAATCACCCCTCTCCTACACTATAACCCCCCCTCACTCGCTCTTCTCTTCACTCCTATCAATCCTTGTAACTTTTCTCAATTCTTATAAAATTTCATCCAAATATCCTCCCCCAAGTCTATAATCCCTTTGTCTCATAAAAGGACAAAAACATCTCCCCTAAATTGGTTCTCATGGAATATTACTTTAAGTGATAAATTCCTCTTTTCATTTCCTTTATTTCAAGTTAATTTTTTTATTTCATAACCTCCTTTCATAAAATTGTTATGATTAATCTTGTACCTTACATGTATTAGAATTTTTTTCGATAATGTCTAAATTATTCCTCCTTTCTCCTTTCTCTTTCTTTAATACTAGAAATGAAGACACTATCTCAGATTTGTTAATTTATCACATTCAAGAATGGGGAGTATTCATTTTCTATTAATGTCTTCCATTCAGGTAATGAAACCACTTTTATTGTTGATCCAGATTATTATATAGGATATATATCTTTTTTATGGTTCAGTAATAGCTTTTTACAAATGGAATTAATTTATAGATCAAAATGAGTTTGTTGTGATAAAAAATGTCCAAATAACCCAAAAAATTATCATTAATGTTTTATATAAGGATTCATTTTAACTAAAAATAAAAAAATTAATTTTATAACAATTTAATCATATTTATGTTTAGTAATCACATATAATATCAATTATTGACATACATTTTCATTCTACATGTTTATCTATACATGAATATAAGTAAACCAATCTGGAAAACCGAAGAAGAAAACAACCCCAAACAATGAAATTGAATATCTTAACCCATCAAAATCACATTAATGAACCTAATAAGGTTATAATAAATCAATTAAATTTATAAAAGGTTTTTTAATAATTAATTTAAGAACCGATATTTGATTATTTAGGTCATTATGATCAAGAGAAGAACACCTTTAGACATAAGGTAAGGGTTTCCCACCCGAACCTCCATTTTCATTTGAGTAACTTTTATTGTCTTCTTACCTCAATGAAAGTATAATGTATTATTATTTACACCTAATAATATCTGTTTGAGTGTTTTTTATATGTTTTCCAACCATCTTCCTTCTTTATTTTAGCGGGAGTTATTTTAAAAAGAAACATTCAAAATTCTTACTGAAAAACAAGCCTGATTCAAGGGAATTTCTCAAAATTACTACATATTTACAAGGAAACTCTATAATATATTTTTAGTGACCATTATATTTTTCAAATCACCAATTTCATTATGAAAATAATATCTTACATTGTTTCTATTTTTATACAATGTTTTTTCCCAATTAACTATTTTTTTAATGTAAAAGAGTATTTATCTCAAGAATTACTTGATGATTTTATAATTGTATCCTCAATTGTTTCAAAAAACTTTTTGATTCGTAAGTACTAATGAAATTAATATTTTTTAATATCATGTATCATATTTAATTTGATGGGTTATTATTAGTTTGTCATTGGATGTTCTATCTTAAAACAATTCAATAATTGACTCTTAATGATTAATGTTTATGATTAATGTTCGAGGAAGATATTTACATTTCATAAGTTAGTTACACTAAGAATGTATATAATGTTTATGTTTATCTTTGTTCATATGAGGAATGAATTATACTTATTATATAATGGGTGGGGCATACTATAGCCCATTGATGCATCGGAAATTCTCATGAGATAAACAGACATGGACTTGGCTGAGGCCTTCCCCATTTTTTGATATGGTTTTTGTCTAGGCCTTAATAATTTTTTGATGTCTTGACCTAGTAATGGATTTTATGTTTCAAAATGTTCTAAATATGAATTTACCTCAATATGAAGCTATAATTCATAGTTCAGGTGTTTCCTTGACTAGTAGAGCTACCATTATTATGTTGTATTATGAAAACATTAAGTCATCTCATATTCATACCATAATGTCTCTAAGTTTTTTTATTAATTTATATTCATGTGATTTCAATTATTCATGATGTGTAATGTTTATGTTTATGATATAGTCCTCTGTATTGATTACCCTCACTGAGAATCTGATCTCACACCTTTTTAGGATTCATTTTCTTCAAGACATAAGTAGGTATATTATGATTGATTTGAAGGGATAATTTTAGAGTTGTGGTTGTTCCCATTGGAGCTTTTGTGTTGTTTTTCATTTCATGTTTTAATGACTAACTTATGAATCTAACTATTTTCCAAAACTACGAAAGTATTCATTACTTTGGGATTAAAATTTCTTGTAAACATGACAATGTAATGTAATAAGGCACCAGCTTCGAGAAACTGGGTTCGGGTCTTTTTATTTAGTATTAGAGGATGTTTTAGTAGAAAACATGGATACAAGATTCAGAAAACATATATTAGGGAACACAACTCTCAGATAGTATTTTAGGATAAGTATACAATAATATCCTAAATGTTTTGCAAGGAATAGATTATGTGGATATTTTTAGGAAATACATCCCAATATGGATACTATGAGTCACTAACACAAAATAAGGTTATAGCCACAGTTTTGAACCATGTATATAGGCCCAAAGATCTTGGATATAGGTTATAGACACAGTTTCATAAACCCTGGCTGGTATTGGCATAGCTATAGGGAAAAACCTAAATCCAAACTTTGAACTGTGGAAACACCCTATAGCCATAGTTTTCAAACCATAGCATAATCCTAAGTCATGAAATACATATAGCCATGGTTTAAAACCATGGCTATATGCCTTTTTCGATGGCTTTAAACTCTTGCTATAGGGATGTAGCTGAGGTTTAAAACTGTGGATATATGTATCCCAATTTCATAATAAAACAACATCGTTCAACTGTGCTAATTATTGAAAATACCATATTTTATTGAGAAAAGAATATTGGAATGTATTATGCCTTTCCATATTCTTTTTCCCTGGTAATTTTTGATGATATGAAATAATGAAGAAAATGAGATAAAAAATTCAAATACAACACCTCAAAAGAGAAGAATTATTGGCCCATCCTATGCATGGCTTCTTCATAGACACACCCCCTGGCCCTTGCACCCCTGCACCCTTCCCTCTACCCCATTAAACCCTTCCCCACAGCACACCCATGCTCCCTACACACCCCCTTCCCACCCCCTTCCCACCCCTTCCCCCACCCTCCACACACCCCCTGCACAAACACCCTGCCCACCCAACAATACACACCCTTCCCCCTGCACACCCCTTACCTCCTTCCCCAACACTCCCCCTTTCCCACCGCTTACACACTACCCACCCCCTAGCATACCCCCCTGCCCCTACTCCCCTTCCCCTCACCCAGCCGCCTACACACCCCTACCCCCTTCCACAGCACACCCCTACCCACCCTCCACATCCTACACACCCCCCTACCCATTGCACACCCCAACCCACTAAACACCTCCAAGAACCCCCACCCCGCACCCAGCACACTTGTGCCCCCCCTACACCCTACCCCTGACCCTTCAAAAAGAACCCAGAATAGACCAAACCCTTTTCCCACTCTCCCTACACCCTCCCCCTTGCACCCCCCCCCCCCCCCGCGCACACCCCATCTCTATACCCCCTTTCCTAGCATACCCCACCTTCCCACACCCATCAAAACCCCTACACCCTACCCCTACCCCTTGAAAAATATCCCAACACGCCCACTTCCTAGAACACCCTTTGGAATCCCCATGAACCCTCTCCCTTCCCTTTGAACCCCCACCACTTCCCCCTCTCCCCATCACACGCCCTCTTCCCCCTCACCCTACCCCCTTCCCCCTTCCCGATCACACCCCTTACCCCCTACACACACCCCCTACACACTTCACATCCCTCAAGAACACCCCCATGCCCACCCCCAACCCATACCCCATACCCTTGCAAAAGAACCTAGCACACCCCTTTCACACCCCTTGGACACCCCACCCCCCCTTCCCCTTGCAACAAAACCCAGAACACTGCACCCTCCCCGAGTCCCCAATGCACCCCCTACCCACATCATGCACCCCTGCACCCTCCCACTACCCCTTACAATAAAATCCATCACCTCCCCCTACCCATTTCTAGAAAACCCAACACACTGCCCCTCCCCTGCAAACCCATTGGACCCCCAAGCACACCCCTAGACCGAACCAATTCACCCTACCCATTCCCCTTACCAATGTATCCATCAAAACCCCCAACACACCCCATGGACCCCGAAATTCCCCATGACCCTTTCAAAAAACCCATCACACAAACCCCTCCCCAGCACCCCCCTTGCACCCCTCAACCTGGCACCCTCCCCTTCTCCCCAGCACACCCCTACCCACCCCATGAACCCGCTCACCCTCCCCCTTTCCCTTGTAACAAAACCCCACACCCCCCTAATAACCTATTTTATTGGTCCTTAGAAGGGTTACTGTCAGTGATATTCACTGATATGACCCATTTGGATCATAGGTTTTGTAGTGGTGTATGTGAAGCCATGGGAACCATGTATGGGAACCCATAGGGTGGGGAGCTCACTATTGACTATCATTGGCTGGCATGGATTATCAATGATGATTTGAGAGTCAGTGGAAATGGATATTTCATATTAGAATTTAGGGACAAGTGAGGCGACCACATATATTCATTGTACTTAGTGATGAATAGAATATGGGCTACGAAGACCAGGTGTTTGGTATGGATGGTCAATGATAATTTCACTCCTATGGTGGGGATAATCATATCATTTGTGGGTTACTGACCCTCATGTCATATGGGTCGTTGATTTAGTGAGGCCGATCATTGAACAATTGAGGTGAAAAAGTGATGCTAGTGTGTGGGAAGATCCTATCTTTTTTGGTTCCTTGGTTAATACTAGATTTGTTTTTAAAAAATGGTGTTTTGTGGAGTTTGTGAATTGGAATCGAGCTCAGGATTGTTTTTGATATATCTGAGGGTGAATCACATCAGAAATGAGTCATTTCTTAGAGTAGGAGCCTGATGGAGAAAGCAAATAGTTATTGGTACATCTATGAAATTAGACTGGGATACAGGTATTAGTTTAGGGTGTAGGAATTATATGATCACATGATGCCTCAAGATGTGAATTCATCTTGATTGATAGATGTTACAACACACTAGGTGGTGAAACCAAGAAATTTTTGGAAAATTCATCCTAAGGAGAACAAACTACAATTTTTCATGGGGATGGGATGCAGTGAGCTGAAAACCACATTGAGATCATTTTTCAAAATTCAGTTACGAGGTCGACAGACCAATGGAAGATAATTCTCAATTTGAAATTCATACAGTTAAGACCACCATGATGTTTAGTCAACATTCACATGAAGATTAGTATGGTGGTGATAACCATAAGATTTAGGATGAATCATTTGAAGACACCGGGGAGTTTCTAGATATATGGGTGTAGTTGGAGCCTTCTTGGTGTTAGTGTTTGTAGTGAGTGAGTGGGTCTAATTTTTGTGCAAAGCGTGTCGTGATGTTTGTATTTTTGTCACAGAAACATGTTTAAAATTAAGAGAAGCAGAATAGTGAGTTCTCAGGGAATTGACAATCATAGTAGATTGTGAGACATGTTTTGACAAATACTTTGGATTTTTTGGGATGAGAAGTGTTAAAGTGGGGAGTTTATAATGCCCCATAGGTTTTATGATTCATTGCTTTTTGTGTAAATTTATGTTTTTAATATGAATCATGTATTGCTGCTTAAATTGGAATTTGGATAAAAAATATGAAAATTAGATGTTCTTAAATGGTATTTTTCGATTTGGATTGACTCCCCTATCGGAACCTCTAGGGTTTGGGTGGATTTTGGTGGAGGTTTTTTGTAAAATATAACTAAAATTTACGCGATTTTATCCTTTCATTTTGCGACCTATCGAGTTTATGCTTTGAATAGGGTTGGTTAAGGGGTGAACCCCCGATCTCAATCATTTGTGGATGTGAAACTCAGGTGAAGCCATGAAATTCCTGGAGGTTGGGATTCATGGTGTGAAACCCCTAGTCACTCATTGAATCATTCCTAGGTGGATCTATTTTAATATGTTAAATTCTGTCCTTTTCTGGGATCAAGTGTTTCGCAGTGATGTTATCGAAAAAAGTGTTAGGTTTTCAAGGCTGGTTGTCTGTGTTTAAGGAAATAAAAAAAATTCATTATGTTTTAGGTTTTTCTGAGAATGATCGATTTATGTTTTCTCAAAATGAGGAAATTTTAATCTCCAAATTGAATGAAATATCATTTTCAACTATTGAGTTTGATGAAACATTCTACTAGTCCACGTTGAAGGCCTATGGAAATCATATAAAACAGGTCTAAATGTAATTTGAAATAGGCACAACCAATTTTAATTTCATATAAATATTATATAATAATGAAAACAATTTTTAAAAATACTCAATCAATTATATAATTCCAATTAAATGGTTTAGGAAATGGAACATACCTCAACCTCAAGGTGCGCTGCTTTTGATGACGAAAACTCAAAGCTTCCTTTTTTTTCGCTTGCATGCATATGAAACTTCACACACACACACACACATATAAATATATATATAAGTACACCAAGACCCTATGTATTTATTGTTATGGCCAAATATGCACAAGGGTATCCTTATATATATGTTTATACTTTAATATACCCCATTACACTTACACATGTATACATTTTTAATATCTATATATAAGAACACCAAGCCCCAATATTTATATTCATACTACCATGAGTTAGTATATATAAATGGAGGAATTATATATGTATATGCGTAACTATTCATACATATTTAAGCCTTCATCAATGGAAACTCGAATCCACCTCAACAAGATCTAGAAAGCACTACAAAAAAGAACTCAAAAATCACAGAAGCCTTAATTAAAATTTTTCTAGAGAATAAAAGAAGAATAAATCTTACCCAAAGATGATATTGAACTCACTGTCATAGATGGTGGTGGATAGAACCAGCTTCATCATAAGAAACCAAATGTATAGAAATAGTGGTAAAATAAATGATATTTAATGAATTCTTATATATATTTGATCAGTGATGTTAAATGAAACATGAATCCATTACCATTATAGATTATATTATTCATTTCTATTATTACCAAAATATAATCATTTAGACTCTCCCATTAGACTGCTAATTTATGGTAGTCATGTCAACACAAAACAACTACAAACACATAAATTTTTCATCATAATATCAATAATCATTCCATTAATACATCTATAAACAATAGAAACAACACATCCATGAAGTATACCCCATTCTTCCATATTATCATTTCTATTCCATGTTCTCTTCTTAGAATTTATTTCCAATATATATCTCAATTTCCATATGAAATCATATAAAAATTTTTGTGCATGGTCATTATATAATCAACAAATAGAATATAAAGGAACTAATATTCAACTTTTATTTTTCATTCACTTCTATTTTCCCTATTATGTTAATTTCCCAAACACTTCATAAATTTGATTTTGAGCCCCCCCCCCCCCACACCACTCCCCCTAGCCCCCAACCCTCAACCCTGCCCTCACCCCCACCTACACCCCCAATTCCCCCGAGCCCCCAGCACCACCCCCCAACACCACCCCCTAGCCCCCAACCCTCAGCCCCGCCCCCACCCCCACCTTCACCCCCAATTCCCCCCCACCACCACCAGTCCTCCTAGAACAGTTCCCCTGAACCACTCCCCCCAGCCCCCAGAACAACCCCCTGCTCCAACCCCTAGCACTCGGTCCCCTACCCACAACACTCATCCCCCCATCCCCCACCCACACCCCCATGCCCACCTTCACCCCCACTACCCCCAGCCCCCCCCCCCCCCAGCACCAACCCCCAAGCACCAGTCCCCACTACATTCCCTACACCACTCCCCCACACCCCCCGCACCCACCTCATGCACTAGCCCCCAACACCCCATGCCCAGCGCCTCCCCCACCCCAGCACCCCCTCCTCAACCCAGCCCACACCCCCCACCTACTCCCCACTTCCCCTAGCCCCTAGCACAAGTCCCCCCTAAAACAACCCCCTAAAGCAGTCCCTTATCCCTAGCACCCAACTCCTACGCCATCCCCCAACACCCCCAGCACCCCCCCCCCCCACCTTTACCCCTACTACCACCACCACACCCCCCTTCACACCCCACCCACAACATCTAGGAATGCTTCCAAACAGTCTTCATCATGGATAGTTTTTTTGAAAGATAACTTCTATTCATAACCATTGGATTTTTTGTTATTTTTATGAGATAGTTATACCAGTTTGAATTAAACATGACGAGTAAAACCAACATATGTGTAATTATATTAACTTCCAATTAGATATAAACTTTTTTCATTATCACCTTTAATTCCGAACCAAATGTGTTAAAAAAATAAAGCTAATAATTTCATGACTTATATCCTAACTGAGAAGATATTTTTTTCCATATATTAAATACTACGATCTATTCATGCTATATTAACCTTTGAATTTAAAAATATACAAACCAATGGAAAATATTCTTTTTTTCTATTTTCTTCATTCCTTTAATATGGAACATGCAACCTTACTTTAGAAAATAGATCTCTTATATAATTTTCTACTCGATCCATATTCTTAGGCACTAGCAATTACATAGGCCATATGATCACACATCCTTTAGGCACAAGATCTACCTAATTAATGTGTGTGAAAACTTTTTCCATAAAAAAATTATTGATACTTATAGCCATTAATGTTTTATATTTTTACATCAATAGTCCATCTTTTTCTTGAAGTGAAGATAAAAATTTGTTTTGTGTATGACCTAGAATTTTGTATCTTCCATGTATCTTTTTGGTATCATTTAGAATACCATTATTTAGAATTCATTATTACTATTATTCTTCTAGGATATCATTAATTATATGAATTCCACGATTCCTTTCATTAATTTATTCTATTTTTTTTACTTTAGATCACTTCCATCGGTCATGACATTAATGGCCAATTATCTATGGCCCATGATCTAGACTATTCGTCTATAGTGTAGGCATTTGATCTCTATTTCAACATTCTCTTCAATCCCCTTCATTGAATTATTGAGATTACATGATATAATATTTTTATTTGGTTTTATCCCCAAGGTAGATTCATTTACTTTTCATACCTACTTCAGTTGTTATTGTGTTCTAATCCTGAAACTATTATTTACATTGTGTTGAGTTGGTATATGATAACAAGCATCTTAATTTTGATCAATTTTTTCAAATTTAACTAATATATAAAAAATATTTAAATCTGTTTCCTATAGATATATTAATCCAATTTTTTAAATTCTTCATTTTTTCCACGGTTCTTTAAAAATATGTTCTGCTCCCCCGGAATATAGACTTATATATCCTACATAGGTAGACATATTATTCCATCACTCACTATAAATCTTCACAAATGTCTTGTATCACTATTATTGAAAAATAAATCACCATATCATTCTATTTTATGTAGTATATCTTTTTTTTCTTTTTTTCTTTTTTTAGAATACAATAATATGATCTTGAAATTTTTTTGGAGATCCATGTAATTTGTTCATGCCCATATATAATTGGATGATATTGAGGGATTATAATTATTTAAACAAACCCATATTTGTATAGAATTTGTTTTTAACAATGGGTAATAGATAACTATGTATGAGTACAAAAATATTTATCAGGATAGTATTTCACAATCCTTCATGAGCTTACAGTGAAAAAATTAATGATCAATTAAAGTTATATTTGAAAAAATGATGAGTCTTTTTGTTAGTAATATTATCAATGTTAGTTTGTATAGTAGATACTCTTATTTTCATATAAAACATTTAATAATTCAACTTGGGGGGGGACTTCATGATTTATCAATTTTACCTCATACTTCGATCATTTTAGATTTAAAAAATACATATCTTATTCAAGTGATTTTAACATTTCTTCATGTCCTGTTTATTACATCAGAATCAGATCTCCATACACATTATTAGCCTTTATAATAGGACTATATTTTTCTTTAATACTATTATCTTTAAAATCAATCTATATATCATTAACATCCATAGAGGTTCAATATTTTTTTTCCAGTGCAAAGTCCCCTTCTATAATAACAACCTCCTAAAAATACTCATCTTCAATTCTTTTCCATTTATGGATATTTTTCCATTGAAAATTGATATAAATGTCCCCTTATCTTCAATAACCATTATGATGGTTATACATTAACTTAACTTTTAAGTGAAATTATATTTCATTAACTTATAATCTAAATATAACTATGATTTCTAATATTTTATCCCCTTGATGTATTCACATATGTATATAATAACTTCAATACGGTACATTTTAAGACAATCCTTAATTTCATAATTAATGTCACAGAATGATTCAATAGAAATAACTTCATCACAACATGAACATAACAAATTACAAGAATCATTCTTAGTAGATTTAATAGATGGAAAACCACTTTGATTGTCTTAAAATAGTGGTGTAATCTCATTCTCCTAATAATTATTTAATTGAATTTTAGCCGATTATTTATTCATGTTCCTCAATGTCTTACCTATCACATTCAATTAAATTTCAATAGGAATGGAAATTGATTTTTCAATCCATGGACCTTTAATATAACTTCTTATCTTTTAGTTCATATATTTCAAAAAATCAGTAGGGATTGAAATAATATAAATCCAACCATAGAAAATTTTATTATCATACCAATTATAGATCCCACTAGATTAGTTTAGACACTTGATGGGGGGTCCATCAATAGTGGTTAAACAAACAAGGTTTCAGGGAGTATTCAGTAGTCTCATATGGATATGGAAATAAGTATCAATCATAGTCACCTTTATAATATATTTGATAATAGATTTATCACCCCCTTACATCCAGAAGGTATGTAAAAACTCTAAAACATCAAAAGTTTACCAGAAAAATTCATGATCCATCCTTGAAAGACCTATAGAGACACATGGAGTACCGAGGTAATCAACAATCTAGTTTGAAAACCCCTGATTCGAGGCTTAAGGAGTTAAAAATCCAATATGAAACAATCCTTATTAACTTAAATACATTGATAAATCAAGGTTCATGTAAACACTTATCTTAACCAATTTTTAACCCAATGTGTTATTTTTATAAGAATTGGTAGGGATGTATATGGTAGTGTGGATTAACCTCTAGAAGAAAAACCTAAGACTAAACACCAAATGGGAAATGAATAAGACCATATGGGGAAACAATATCTTATGTCTCTATCACACCATGTTTTTAGAACATATATGTTCTATGTGACTCATAATAATCATATTGGATTTAATTTATTTCAGAAAATGATGTTCTCTATGAAATGAAATAATTTAACATGAAATTTAATAAATCCTTCAAACATTACTTCTAATAAAAAACTGCAACAATATTGTGATATTTCAGATATCCATCACTATGAAACATAGGTTTACATTAACCGATGTAATAATAATCAATGAATAGTATAGATTTATGAAATTCTCTTTTATATATCAACATATACCATTCATCCATCCTATAATCATATCATCATAAATTTTTATTTCTAGAATTTGTAATTTTATACTCTATAAGACAATCATTCCCAAAAAAAAATTGAAAAAAAATCAATGAAATCATACCAGATGCAATAAGTAAAAAAAATTAACCCTATCGAAGAAAAATGTGACTATTAAGAAGAAATGAAATCAAAACAAATATATCTTACCTAATGAAAATTGAAGAGGCTATGGATCTAAAATCAAAGAAACCCATATCAATGACATAAATCAAAGGTCATATAAGAAATTATAAACATCATGGTTTATATGTATGTAGTTCTATATTAGAGAAAAACATAGTTAATTGAATCCCAACAACATAAATATAATAGATATTTTAGGAAATAGAAAACGACCCCTAAATCACCCTACCGAAAGCCACTCACATGATTTGAGTCATGGACCGCCCATCGACGAGAAGTGGAGGGGCTCCTGGAATGAGTGTAGACTAAAAAACATGTTATTCGAGGAACATGGTGGCCTGAAAGCAGAGGCGGAGGTGGATCCAAATCGGAAGAAGATGATATAGAGGAGGATGGTTGGTCGTGTCATCGGAGGAGGATCGAGGTTGGGTAGCCACATCGTTTCCAGAGGATAGTGGTAGTTAGGGTGTCATTATCGGGGGAGGAGGTTTACCCACTTGCGGGGAGGAGACATCGAATAGGTAAAAATCAGGGGTGGAATCGAGAGGGTTGGGGGTATAGCACTAGGGGTAACATTAGAACAATGGGGATATATCAGGATATATCCAAGGTTTTTTAAACTGTGCCTATATATGTGTGGATAAATCCTTAATTTCTAGTACTGTATGGATGTGGTTCTTGAACAAATGTACATAGGAGTGAAAACTCTGGCAAGGAGTATTTGGCTTGACCTAAGGTAACATGGAACATGAAAATAGGCCATACTGTGAACTTAGTTAAACACACCTAGGGGGTATGCTTTAGATAATTTACATTTTATTTTCAAGTCATTATGATAGATTTAAATGTAAATTTTTTATCAGATAAACCATGTATATTTTTATGGGATTATCCATGCATATAATTTTAATTAATGTTACATATATTTTTCTAAGATGATACAGTACATTATTATTCACAACCTAATATAGTTTATGCCTTTATTTAGAAATGTTTCCAAGTGGAATGAACAGAAACCACATGAATACACGTATCCCATTTAGGTATTTCCCTCTTATACAAGATAATGATGTTGGATCTAGAGATGTTAATGGTGAGGAGAAACTTATAAGTATACTGGGAAATATTACTTAGGTTATTAACTATAAAATTACCCATATAGGTCATGCATATCCACAACATAGAGGTTCTACGTTAGATCTCATTATATGACAACATCCTCCATCATTTAGTGGGACTACAAATCCATTTTTTATGGAACAGTGGATATGTTCCATAGAGAAGATATTTCTCACATTGGGATGTAATGAAAGGGAGACAGTTTTTATGTAAGTTTATCATCTGTTGGGAGATGTTGATAAATGGTGGCCAATAATTCAAAACACAAAGGAGGTAGAAGAAACAGAAAACAATGAATGGTGTGGATTTAATGAACTTTTCTAATAGAAATACCTTCCTCATGAATAGTAATCTGACATGTAAAGGAACATTCGGAATTCGAGGAAACAGAAATATAAAAATGTTTCGATGTTTGAAGCTAACTATACAACATTGTCAAGGAATGTTCAGGGCTATATACGTAATCCAATTACCATGATTGATCAATTATTTAATGGCCTGACTCTATTCATCTAACGGGCACTAGTTTTTTAAACATTCTCATCATACCAGGACATAGTATCAAGTGTTATCAACATGGAAAATAAGTTTTTATATGTCTTAGGACATTAAATTAAAGAAAGAGAAAAATAGGGATGTTAAAAACTCTTGAAAAAGAAAATAAGAAAATGGGGATTAAGGGAAGAGTTGACTTTACACCCTATGATAATTGTGGAATAAAACACCCTGGTTCCTGTTTAAAAGGAAAGGGGGTGTGTTGCAAGTGTGGAAAAAAGGATATCATGTTGGTGATTGAAATGGGATGAAATAATCTATTAATGTTCAATTTTATAATTATAGGGAGATGAGACAATATTCTTATGATTTTAAAAAGCGTCAAGGACATGATCCATAGAAAAGGCCAATGGAGAAGGGACATACTTATGGGATCACAACCGTTGATATTAATGATCTTAATGACATGGTGGCAGGTACATTAATCATTTTATAAAACTTATCCAATTATTTATTTGATTTACAATCATCTCATTATTTTATAACTTCCCAATTTTCCAAAAAAATAGATATTTATAATTTTATTTAATAACTGATTTATCAGTTAAAAAACATTAGGAAAGTATCATTATAAAAAAACATATCAGGAAGTCCCCATTATGGAATATAAACATGATTTTTCTCCGAATTTTATTATCATAACCAAGATTAAATTTGATATAATACTTGGTATATATTGGATTTCGAATCATGAAGTGAAAATATATTTCAAGAAAATGGGGGTTACAATTATTGAGAATGATGTAGAATCCCATATCTTTAGAACGGAAGCATCATCATCTAGACAGTATCTTGATCCACCCTAGTATCTCTACATAATCTAATTCTTGGCGAGTATGAGAATGAATTATCTATTGGTGAGGGAAGAATTATTCAAATTGATTATGTACCTATTGTGAAAGAATATATTGACCTTTTTCAAGATGATTTACCTGGACATCCCCCAGAGAAGGTAGTTGAATTCTATGTTGATTTAATTACTGGTTCAAGACCTATATCCAAGCCTGCTTATAAAATGGAAACTATGGAATTTTTAGAACTTATGAAACAAATAGAGTAATTTAGTGATGAAATATATATTATGTCTAATGTATCTCTATGGGGACCTCAAGTTCATTTCATTAAGAATAAATATGTAACTATGAGGTTTGGAATTGACTATAGAGAGATCAATGCTTTAACAATAAAGAAAAATTATCCCCTATCATACATTGATGATCTCTTTGATCAGCTTCATGGAGCCCCATATTTTTTGAATATTGACCTTTGATCTTGATATCATGAGTTTCAAGTGAGGATAGATGATATTTCAGGGAAAACATTTCAAACTAGTCATGGGAATTACGAGTTTACAGTAATGCCATTTGGATTTACTTTTTCACCCTATGTTTTAATGTATCTAATGAACATAGTTTTCAAGGAATATCATGCTGACATTGTAGTGAAATTTATTAATGATATCTTTGTATACACCAAAATCTTTGAAGATCATGAAGATAACTTGTGCACTATTCAAAATACTCTTAGATGAAATGAATTATTTGGGAAGTTTAGCAAGTATGAATTTTGGCTTTCAATGAGTTTCTTATCATGGACACATTTTCTCATAATATGTAATATTTATTGATCCTATGAATAAAAATGTTGTGAAATACAGGACTACTCCCATGAAGATAACTCGGTGAAGAGTTTTATTGGTTTAGGAAGTTATTATCGGTGTTTCTTTCTAAACATTGCATGTTTATCAATCCCAATGACCAAGCTTACACGTAAATGGGTTTAGTTTTTATGGTCAAAATAATGGGAGAAATTCTTCAGAGAATTTAAGATGATATTATTGAATGCTCTAATCCTAACACTACCATCGTGGAATGGTGGATTTGTGATCTATATTGATGTATCAAAGAAAGGACATGGCTGGGTTCTTATTCATAATTAAAGAGTTATTTCTTATTCATCACGAAAGTTAAAAATTAACAAACTAAACTACACAACTCATGATATTGAGTTAGAAGGTGTAATATTGTCTCTAAAGATATTGAGGCATTATATGTATGGATAATGATGTGATATATATACAGATCATAATAGAATAAAGAATAACTTTTCACAGAAGGAACTCAACATGAGGAAAAGGATACGACTTGAACTACTCAAGGATTATGATTACTCCATACACTACCTCCTAGGAAAGGAAAATAAGGTAGTTGATTCATTGACCAGGAAGGATCATGGAGTTCTAAATAGAATGAGGATTGAAAGGGATCTTGTGTTTATGGATCTATTAAAGATGTACATGGGAATTATCAAAGTAGGTGAAATATCACTATTATTTAATTGGGTTTCCCAACCATAATTGTTAGAAATGATTAAAACTTCTTAATATGATGATGATAATATTCGAAATAAAATTAAAAGTGTGAATGATGGGATGTTGGAAGACTTCTTTTGTGAAGATGCAATTCAGAAATTGGGGAAGAGGACATGTGTTCCCTATATACCCAAGATGAAAAAGGAGTTACTGGATGATTCCCATAGCCTAAATTTACATATAGACCCTGGTATCAATAAAATTTATTGATATTTGAAGGAACATTTTTTTTCAGTACAATAACAAACGTGAAATTTCTAATTCTATATCAAGATTATTAGTTTGTCATCAAGTGAAGGCTAAAAGGAATCATCCAAGAGGAGTCATGTAAACTCTACCAATTCTTAGAGGGAAATGGGATGACATCAACAAGTAATTTTTCAATGGATTATACAAAACACCAATTATGAATGATGCGATATGGGTAATTATTGATTGACTTCAAAATTCATCACATTACCATACCATAAGGAAGGATTTTCCACTACAGCACCTATCATGAATCTATATAAATGAAGTTGTGAAAATTCTTGGGGAACCTATCTCAAATGTGTATTATCATGATCAGTGATTAACATCAAAATTTTGGAAATGTCTTTAGAAAACATTGGTTACTAAGCTTTTATTGAGTAATGCTAATCACCCTCAAACAAATAGTAAATTAGAATGGATGATCCAAACTTTAGATGACATGTCATGATGAGGTTCAAATGACTTTCAAGGTATGTGGGATCAATATTATCTTTTAGTAGAGTTGTCATAAAATAATAGTTTCCATTCAAGTATTCAAATGGAACCATATGAAGAATTAGATGAAAAGAGATGTTTTATAGAAACTTGTTGGGATGAAGTTGGAGAAAGGATGCTTGTGGGCCCTGATCTTGTTGAGGAAACAGTAGAAAAGGTAATGACTATTCGAAACCATATCAAAGTATCTCAAAGAATGAAAAATATCTATATAGATAATAGAAGTAAGGATTTGGAATTTCAAGTAGGAGATCATGTTATCCTAAAGGTATACCCATGGAAGGGTGTTATAAGAATTGGGAAGAAAGGGAAAGTATGCCCTATGTATATTGATCCTTTTGAAAGAATAGTGATAATTGGGGTTGTTTCATATCATTTAGCTATGCCACATAGCTTTTATAAAGTAAACAATGTGTTCCATGTCTCATTCTTGAGAATGTACATGTCAGACCCAACTCATACTCCCACTTTTGAAGGAAAAGAATTGCAACCTAACATATCATACAACAATGAGCCTATACAGATTATGGACACTAAAGAAAAGATTTTGAGGAATCATAAAAATTGATTGGTAATGATGCTTTAAAAAAATCATAAAATCAATGAGTCAATAAGAGAGCCTTAGGATCATATGATAAATATCTACCCAAATCTTTTTATGAGGTAGCATTCTATAAATTTAAAGGATGAAATTTTTGTGAGGGGAGAATGAAACACCCCAAGGATTTGAAAATAAATTTAACATTGAATAAATGAAATAATGTGTCCCTACAAAAAACATTTATTATAACCCAGCCAATAAAAATAATTTTTCCACTTCTTGGTTTTGAATTTTGAAAAACTGACATACACGGTTGCGTTCAGGGTGATATTTAGAGTCTAATAAGTCAAAATTAATTTTTTTAGTGAATAGTAACATAACCTTATAATATAAATTGTAATATGACACTTATAAATATTAAATAATAATACTATTTTATTGTCTTAAGGTTATAATATAATGAGATCATGATTAATTTTTCAATTTGATATACAAAATTGTTATTTTTTAAATAAATTATGATTTTTTTAAAAATAAATTAATAATATCTAGAGAATTATTTTCCAATAAAAGGTTTATGTTTTGAATTCTAAACATCAAAAAAATTTCACTGTGAATTTTTGTGATTTTTCTTAAATGCCCGAATTTTTTAAGAGTAGTAAAATTTGGTGATTTATCATACATATACATTATCCTTTAAATTCACTATTAATAGCATCATGGATGACATAAGCACACTTGGTTCTTACTCACATGCACTTATTACTATTATGGGTCATATGAATCAACACTATCTATTGTCTTGAGAGAAATAATAAATTAACGAATATGATATCCAAAAAAACACTCATCTTCTACACTGTAAAACCCCCTCACTCCCTCTTCTATTAACTCCTCTAAGGCCTTATGACTTTTCTAACTCCAATTAAAATAAACTCCCAATCTCATCCCCCAATCATGTAAAGAATCCCTTGTTCTCATAAATAGATTAAAACCTCTTCCCTAAATATGCTCTCAGGGGAGATTACTTAAATATGTAAATTACTCTTTTCAATTTTTTATTTCATGTACATTTATTTTCATTAAATTTTCTCTTCTAATTTCATACAAATGTTTGTATGAATCTATTACTATAAATTTATTGGAATTTTTAAATTATAAAGGAATAATTCTTCATCATCTCTCATTTCCCCTTTTTTTTACTTGTAATGAAAACACCATCTATGATGTGTTAATTTATCACATTCTAGGATGGAAGGTTTTTAATTTCTATTAACATATTCAATTATAGTCATGAAATAATATTTATTATTGAAATATATTATTATGTAGGTAATATATCTTAATTATGTTTTTAATCTTTTTTTATAAATGGTTTTATTTTATAGATCAAAATGAGTTTGTAGTGATCAAAAATCACCAAATAACCCAAAACATTATCATTACTTATTTATATAATAATTTATATTTACTTAAAATAACCAAATAAATTTTATAACTATGTAATATAATGAATCATAACTAATCACATATAACATTAATTCTGATAAACCATTCTCATTCTATATGTTCATCGGTACATGAATATAAGTAAACCAATCATGAAAACCAAGGAAGAAAATACTCCCAAATAATGAAATTGAATCTCTTAACACATTAAAAGGCCATGAATAAACCTAATAATGTTATAATAAATAAATTAAATGTATATTAGGTTCTATTATATTTAATTTATTAACCTTAATATGATTATTCAGTTCATTAATATTATGTTAGGAACACCTTCAGACTTAAGGTAAGGGTTTTCCACCCGAACCTCCATTTTAATTTGGGTTTCTTTTATTGTCTACTTAACAAAATGAAATTATTATGTAATACTATGTAATATTCATAAATTATACTTTATTTTTCTATTTATTTTTACCAACTATAATCCTTCTTTATTTTATGGGTAGTTGACTATTTTAAAAGTAACATTCAAAATTCTTTCTGAAATACAAGCCTGATTCAATGGAATTTCTCAAATTCATTCCAATTTTCAAGGGAAATATATAATCTATTTTTAGCACCAATTGTATTTTTGAAATCAATAATTTTATTATGTAAATACTATCTTACATAATTTATGGTTTTATACAATGAATTTTACCAAAGAACTCTTCTTTTCAAATTAAAATATAATTTATCTCAAGAATTTCATGATGATTTTATTAGATTATATTTATATATTTCTATACACATGATGATTCCTATGAATTATCTAAATTAATATTTAATTATAAAATCATCCATATTAAATTTAATGTTTTATGATTTTTTTGACTATGTATGTGCTATCTTAAAACCATTCTCGAATTTACTTGGAATGGTAAGTGTTTATGTTCAATGTTAAGGGACAGTTATTTAAATTTCATATGTTAGTTTCAATATGAATTTATATGTTGTTTATGTTTATCCCCATTCATATTAAGAATGAATTATACATATTTTGCGATGGGTGGGGCCAACTATATCCACTCAATTAATTAGTAGGTCTAATGAGACAAATAGATATAGACATGGCCGAGGTCTTGCTAATTTTTATATGGTTTTGGTCGAGGCCATCATCATTTTTAGATGTATTAGATTAGGCATTGATTTTATACTTTAGAATGTTCGACATATGGATTTACCTCATATTGAAGCTAAAAAATCATATTTCATGTGGTTATTCAACTAGTAGATTTCCCATGATTATGTCTTACTATGGAAATATTAACTCTGCTCATATTCCTTCTGTAATGTGATCATGTTTACTATTTTTAAAGGCTTGTGTTTTAAATTACTCACCATGCCTAATCTTTATGTTTATGATATATTCCCCTGTATTGATTACCCTCACTAAGAATCTGATATCACCCATCCTTAGGTTTCATTTTTCCTAGGATGTGAAGAGGTATATTATAATTAACTTACAAGGATAATCTTAGATTGGTGGATATTCCCAATGGGACTTTTATGTGGTTTTTCATTTCATGTTGTAATATGAAACATCTGTATGTATGTAGTCTTCCAAATCCTCAAAACTATTCATTCATTTGGGATACTACTTTCTTGTAATCATTCCAATGTAATGTAATAAGGCACTGGCTCAAGGAAATTGGGATATGATTATTACAAGATCTAAAAGGTGGATTCTCAATATGGTGAGATTTGATCTTTATAATGATAGGAGAAGAGATCAAAAGCTTTTTTTGTGGATAATAAACCCATTTTCTAGTGCATTCTTCATCTATTGTCAGTTTTCACCAAAACCATCGATGTAAGTGGCTTCTCCCTCAAGTCCACTTAGTTGAACTGATTGGAATGATTTCAAATTTAATATCTTCTGTTGAAGTGGTTGTGATTTGGATATTTAGAAATAATTCGAATCCCTTCATTGTGATGGTTTTGAAATTTTAGAAAATCTTGAAAATTGGGTATTTGAATAATTTGTTTTTGTTTATGACTATAAAATAGAGATTTTGAAAAGGGATTTTCTATAATTTAAGCACATGGTTAGTATTAGATGTTTTCAATAAAAGGGAATGTTTTAATAAAATGAAATTGAGTTTTAGAAATTGGTTTCTTATCTCATTTTTAAAAATTTATTTTCATTAAAAAAGTTTGTTTTAGTGATTTGAAATGATTTGGAATACATGGGACTGTGTGAGATCCTGCTATACGTACCCCTAAATAAGGGACATATACCATTGGGGTACATGGTGTGTGACCCTAGATCAGGGGCATGTGTCATTGGGATACATTGTGATAAGATAAGAGACCACTCATGAGTATGGATCTTTTAAACAAAGCATACATAGGTGTGTTTGTTGTGAACCATGGATTGGGTATGCCAATATGATAAAGTAGAATTAGTTTTAATGGTTTGTTCGGTTTTTTTCTGGATGTATAAATTTCTAGAAATTGGTTTAATGAGGACTTATTTTCATTTTTTTTACAATTGGTTGGGTAACATGTTTACATTGTGTTATAAACTATTTTGATGAATTGTTTTATATAAATGGTTTTATATAAATGTGTCTAACTTTTCTATCCATGTGGTATGATAAGGGGTGTCTTTGGGGAAAACATACTAAGTGTTATAGTCACCCCTACGTTAAAACATGGGTTCTTTTTTAGATGATATCATATGGGAGATAGGAAAAGATAAAGTATCCAACGTTATTAGCATCACCTCACGATATGTTGGCTATTTTGTGATTTTTGGATCATAGAGCTTGTGGAGGATGGATTTTTGTGGTCTTCATGGAGTCTTTAGTTTTTCTTCTAATGTTTTATATGATGATTGTTTGGTCTTCTAATGTTACTCACTTTAGAGTGTTCTTGATAAGAATAATTTTTCTGTGTTTTATTGCTTTTATTCATGCATAATATAGTGAGTTCTTTTGTTATGGTTGTTGGATAAGGGTTTTATTTTATAAAGGGTAAATTTTACCCCACCTGTATTTGAAACCCTTAAACATTTATTTCTATCCTTTAGTATCTTGTGGATTTCTCTTCAGTCCATGTTATGATTCATTGTATTCTCAAGAAAATGTGAATAACTGGGTCATTACAAATTGTATCAGCTTCGTCCATTCTCTGTGGAATAAGTAGTCTTCAGTTTTCTATGTCTGGGAGTTGAATTTGTTCTGTCATATTCATTAGGTTGTGATCATAGAAAGGAGTAGGGTTTTCAAGACATGAAATTAACATCATAAAAGGACATATATAACCCATTTATGATGAACAATAAGTTACCAGGGAGTTGTTTACATTAGTTCTTTGGAGACACTTATAATATTATGGAAATCTCATTGCAATGGGTTTAGCCAATGAGATGCGCATAACATATATTGTAGAGGAATGACTTCCCAATAGGATTTCACATTTCATTGTATTATTGATTTATGTTTTTTGAATTTTTTTGATTTTTCAAAAGCATTATATTGTTTTCAAATGATATAATTTGGAAAGTTCATGGTTTATGTATTTTGAAAGTGGTTTGATCTTCCAAAATAAAGATACATGTTTTAAAAAATAGTTCACTTTGGAAAGTTTTAGGCGAACCATGATCTAGTTATAAGTATTTTCCATGAATTTCATGCAAAGGACATGGGGAGCCTGAGAGATGAGCCAAGGTATGTGGATCATTCCATTCAATTCATGAAGCAGAATCCACCCATCTTCTGGGCTGATTTGAATCATGAATGGGTAGAGGTGTGGCTGAAAATAATGAATTGTATCTTTAAATTCATCAATACATTATTAATTAAAAAATTCAAGATGGAAACATTTATGATAAAGGATCTTGCACGCCAGTGGTGGGAACAAGTGCTACATGATAAAGGGGATCAAGGCCTTTCTTGGGAAGAATTTGAGGAGTTTTATAACAAACAATTCTATCCTCAGATGTTCAGGATCTAGAGGATGACATACATCTTTTGAATGAAGTACAAAAATCTCACTATCACTGGTTATGTGGAAAAATTAATTCATTTAGAGCACTTTGCACCCAATGTTTTAAGAAGTGAGACCTTGAAATAAGTAATCTTTGAATAAGGGATATGGAACTATATTCAATTGAATAATGTAGTATAGTGTATTACAGAATATATAGAGATGTTGACCAGAGTAATGTTGGATATATGTGATATGCCAAGATTTTTGAGAGGGGGAAGTATGATGATATCTATGGGAAATAGTGGTAACATGATTTCTAGGAAAATAAAATTAGGGACACATATTTATATGGTGGGACTGGGAATCAAAATTGGATAGTAGGATTAGTGAACTTTCCTCCACTACCAAGGAGAAAATCAGGCTATTTTAAATGTGGTTTGCATGACCACATAAATCTATAGTGTATAACACAACCAAGAGCAAGCCATAATTGCAAGAATATGGGGTATCTTCAGTGATATTAACACAAAGCTCCAAGGTCATGTTCTTGAGTTTATTCTCAAGTGTTTCATTCATCGTATGCTTTGATAGGATGAGGTCATTAGAATATATCTCATCATCATGGAAGAGATATACATGGTGATTCTAAGAAAACCATGAATCCTCAATAAGGGAAATCTCATTAAGGAAAGAATGAGTAGAGTGTAGTGACTATGAATTTTTATGTAGTTGAGAATATGATCATCGATGATTAGGATAGACCATAAAATGGGTGGTGTATGATTATATTTAATTCTACCCTTACGAAAGTGTTGTTTTATATAGGTGTATATCATTCTTTAATATCTTCTCGTTCTATTGACTTATTGTTCTTAAAACATGATATGATGCCTACTTTGATAAAAATTCGAACTCCTCTTGGAAAAATAGCATATCAAGGATTTGTGTGTAAATCATGTTCTTTTAATATTGATGGAGATGAGCTAAAATGGGAATTCTTAGTGTTTTAGATGGATTTCTATGATTTATTCCTAGGTATGGATTGGTTGACAATGTTTAAGGCTCAAATTGAATGTTACAGATGAATAATGTGTTTTTTGACTGAGGATGGCAGTGGAGTATCTCTTCATTGGATAGAGGGTTGTAAAGAAAGGTACAACGAGCTTGTTGGCACCAGAAGTGGGAATGATATATTACTAGTTGGAGGCATTTACTTTGGCATCGATAGAGGAGATTTAGGAAAAATAGTTTTCCAGTTGTTGGGGATAAATTTCCAGATGTCCCTTCTCAAGAACTTATCAGGGTTACCATCTATAAGGGACATTGATTATATGATTGATCTACTTATAGGGACCAACCATTTTTCCCGTCTATCTTTGGATGGTAGAAACAGAGTTAAGGTAATTGAAGCCACATATAGAGGAGCTAGAAAGAAAAGGTTTCATTTAGCCATGTATGTCTCTATGGGTGGCACTACTTTTTTGCTGAAAAAAGAAGATGGAATTCTTGGGAATTTTTTTAGTATTGTTTGATTAACGAAGTTATAATAAAGAACATATATCTAATTCCACGCATTGATGATTGATGTGATCAATTGATGGGACCTTATTGATTCTCTAAAATTGACTTGTCATTAAGTTATCATCAATTGCGAGTTTTAAAAGAAGATATTTTGAAGACATCTTTCAGAAGTAGAAATGTCCACTACGAATACATAGTCATGCATTTCAGTCTCATGAGTGCACCTACTATCTTTATGAAATTGATGAGTCAAATATTTTAGAAATATTTGGATTCTTTTGTTGTGGTGTTTTTGGATAACATATTGGGGTACTCAAGGATATGGGTTCAGCATGAGAAACACATGGATATAGTATAGGGAACCTTTAGAGGCCATCATTTTTATGCCAAACTATCAATGTGTGAATTTTGGATACAACTGGTAAGATTTCTTGGCCATGTGATTTTGGAAAAAGGTATTTCAGTGCAACCTAAAAATATAGAACCCGTGATCTCTTGGAAGCAATTGAATAATTTCTTTTCGATACCATGTTTTCTTAGTCTAGATTATTATTATCGATGATTTTTGTGTGAATTCTCATGTCTATATTATCAAATTAATGATTTGAAAAAGCATAATGTTCCATTAATGTGGACTAAGTAAATTACAAAAATATTTCTAAGAGATAAAATTTCATATCACATTGTCACCTATCTTGATTTTTCTAGAATAAGGACAAAGATATGTGGTGTACTATGATTTGTTGGGACTAGGGTTTGGTGGTGTTCTCATCCAAGGTTACCATCTGGTTGCTTATAGTTTAAATCAGTTCATAGTTCATTAGAAGAGGTACTAAAAACATGACTTGGAGTAAGTAGTAGTTCATAACTCCTTGAAGACTTGGCATCATTATTCTTTGGTGTGCAATTTACTGTGTTCATAGACCACAAAATCTTGAAATATAATTTATCAAAATGAGACATGAATATAAGGAAAAGGAGATGGATGAAATATATCCATACGATGGAAATTTACTTGATCAATACACCGTGAGAGAGAAATTTTCTTTATTGATGTGTTAAGAAAGAATTCATATGTTTAGTTGGTGAAAGAAGACTCAGATGAATGGTATTTGATATCGGTCCTATCTGACATGCATTTGGAATGTGAGGACTGAGGTGTTGTGGGGGGTTTACTTTCAGTATTGGTGGTTCTTGATTTGGTAAAAATGGTTAAAAAGGCACAAAAATCCAATGAAAAAAATACTAGTTATGAGTTCAAAATTCAATGGTGGAGAGACCACTGTGGGATAGAAACTAGATGGGAGTTGGGTTTTTTAGTTCAGAGATCAGATGGTTGTACCTATGTCTTTTCTTGAAAAACATATAAATGATTACCACCATTCTAGATTGGATATACATCTAGGTATACAGAAGATGTATAAGGAATGATGGCACAGTTTTTGTGGAGAGATATCAAAAGGAAACGGGTAGAGTTACATTCAATGTGCTTAACATGTCAACATATTAAGGAAGAGCATTATCAATGAGTGTGTATATTTTTGTCATTAACTATTCCAGTTTAGAAGTGGAAGTAGATATTTATATATTTTTTTAAATGGTCTCCCATGAATGGTTCAAAATAATGATGCCATATGGGTGAGAGTTAATCAACAAACCAAGTCAGCTTATTCCATTCCAATTATTGAGACTCATGCGGTGGAGTAGCTATCTAATATCTATCTCTTAGAATGGTTAAAGATACATGGAGTACCAATTTGAAAGTCTTATAAAGAGATATATGGTTCATGTATCATTTCTAAAAATCCTTATAGAAATCCCTGGGAACTCAGTTAAATATTAGTATGGTGTTTCATCCTCAGACAGATGGGAAATCTGAACAGGCAATATAGGAAGAGGAAGAATTTTTTCTAGCTTGTGTCTTGGATTTTGGTGGATCATGGGAAGATCATGTGCCATTACTGTAGTTCTCATATTATAACTTTTATCAATCCTCAAAGTATATAGATCCGTTTGAAACATTGTATTTCAATCCTTATCATTCTACACTATGTTGGGTGGAAATAAGAGAGACTTCACTAGTTGGGCCTTGTAACGACCCGAAATTTTGAATAAATATTGTTTCCTAATTTTATGTGTTATTTTATTTTATTTTTATACTCAAAAAAAATGTTTCATTTGATAACATGATTATAATTAAAATGATACCGTTGGGTTTAGACGGTTATATGACCATTGGTCAATATGACTGCTGGAAAATAAACATTTTGATTATTGTCTCTAAATACAAGTAATCTTGGTTAATTATTATAGAAATAAGATTCGATGGTCTCACCCAGTAGTCTTGGACCGATCAAAGACCATCTAACAGAACTTGGGAAGGAGGTAGCACCACTGGGCTTTTCTCTGGACCAAACCCAAGCCGAACTTCATCATGTGAAGCTAGAACGGAATTTCCTTTGCGAGAAGTTCAAACTGATAGAAATTACTACTCGTGCGATGTTAGCCGAGCCCCCCTCAGATTCTCTCACCTTATCACACCTTACACTTAGGTCCTATGCTGGTGTGATAAGGGGCTATGTAAGGAGACTGTAACTGCCTTGTGTAATCCTTTGTTTTAAATAAAAATTCCGATTTTTTATTATGATGAAGTTTATGAATTTTTAAATGACCAGATAAATATAGTATGCATATTTTTGATGAATTTTAGAAAAAGGATATTTTAAAAATGTTTATGTAAACCTTAAATAATTAAAAATGTGTAATGATTTTTAAAAAATGGTCTTCTACAATTATGTTCAGTATGAAATTTAGAGTCTAATAAGATCAACTTGATTTTTGATGAATAGTAAATTATGAATAGTGATTTTATGATTAGGATTAGTAATGTGTCCAAATGGATTAGTAATCTCACTTAAAGAAAGTATTAATATAATCTAGGCACCTTGATTAAGTAATGTGATTCAATAAAATGGTTAAATAACGGTTTCATAAATTATTATTCAAGTATTAGTTTTTTGAGTGAATAGTTTTTTTTAATTAACAATTAAAATAAAAATATTTTAAAAAATTATTCTTATAAAGTGGAGTTCATTTTTGAAATCAGAGCATTGATATTTGGTTAAGGTGAAATTTTGGGATTATTCTAAGAAAGTTGAATTTTCGATGAATAGTGAAAATACAGTTTTTAAGTTACGGGTGTTTAATGACATCATTAAATGATGTATTAAGTTTGTAATCAATATTTTCGACTTATGAATAGTAAGATAAGGTATGAGGTGTTCCAAGTGGCCAATACCATGGGAAAATACCATGGGCAAGCCCATGGTTTTGCCAAAACCACTAATGAGGTGTCCCTTGGCCATTAATGCCTTGTCCCCTCACTTTCCATATAAATACCAAGCCATCCTCTCATCCATTCGACTCCCCACTCTCCCCCAACGAAGTTCTGGTCTCATTACCTCCCAATGAGTCCTCCCAAGGTTCCACCAAGCCCTCAAGGTCCCAACCTTTGAGTTTTAAGAGTTACGTTTTAAGGTAAGGGATCCGATCTCTCTCTTTATTTTCAAGAAATCTCTTTTATGATATTTCTTTTATGCTCCATGTTATTATGTTAAAGGGTGTTCTTTTATACTCCTCTTACTGCCCTTTTCATGTTCACATAATGATAATTCCCCTCTTACTCTCATTATTTCGTTTTATAAAGTTTTATGTGGCGCCGTTAGGCTGCCGAAATTTTTGTAACAGATTCTTTCTCCCTTCTCATTTTTCAAGATCTATTATCATGTAAAGTATTTCAAGATCCTTTTTATTATGTTGGGGAATGATCTCTAAATTTATCATACTTATCTTATATGATCATATGATTAGATACCCCATTTTATCTCCTCAATTCAGTATTTTTAAGATTTAAGTGGTGTCGTTAGGCTGCCGAATTTTTAAGTGGTTCTTCACCCTTCTCGTTTTGAGGTTCTACTTTCATGTCAATTCTTTCAAGTTCCTTTTTGTTATGTTGGGGTATGATATCTATATCTATCATACTGGACTCTTATGTTCATATGATGAGAGACCCTATTTGATCTCATAAATTCATTTTTTGATGAAGTTTAAGTGACGCCGTTATGCTGCCGAATTTTTAAGGGATTCTTTCACCCTTCTCCTTTTCAAAGTTCTTATTCCATGTCAAGTCTTGAAAGTTCCTTTTTATTATTTTGGGGTATGATCTCTATATCTATCATACTGATCTTTTATGTTCATATGATGAGAGACCCTATTTGACATCATCAATTCATTTTTGGTTGAAGTTTATGTAACGTTGTTAGGCTGCCGAATTTTAATAAGAGAAATCTTATTTTTGTCTTCCTTTCATGTTCTTCATTTAATAAGGTATATTTTAAAATTTCATTACCATGTTCTTAAATCCATTAAATTATGTCCCTATACTGTTTTATGGGTCATTTATGATTGTTTGACCCATGTCCCCTCTCTTTTCAACATTTTCTAAAACCCTGTAACGTAGTCGTTGTGCTGCAGAATTTTCTTCTCAAAATGCCTCTCTCTTTTTCTCAAAATTACTTCATGTTATTAAGTTAATACTCAAAGATCATATTTCTACAGAGTTATTCACATATATACAAAAATGTTCTATTTTAAATTCTGGGATTTACATACATGAATCGCGCTCTCCCCTTTCGTGGGTTTAAAGTGACGTAAAGATCATGTCTTTAAAGCAGTTTTTAAAACATTATGATTATGAAATGAAACCCATTTATTTTATGCTATATGGGTTATTTATGAAATGTTTGATGATGATATATGTGGATCACATGATAATAAAGAAAAATTTAAGGGTGTTCCCTGATAGAGCTCCAATGCATTGGGTAATGATGTAACCACTAGAGATTACAATTTTCACGATACCTTGGTGAATAACCTTGGTAATTTTCAAATGACACCTTGGGGATGGACCTTGGTGATATGTTCATGATTTTCTATGTTAAATTATGTAGCCACATCTTCATGTTATGAAAATTTTATTTTTATTATGATATGCCTCATGATTTCATTCTCATGCTTTAAAGTTCTTTTCATGACCTTATTGAAGTATCTCAAGTTCACATGTAAAATGTTTCTCTTGATTCCCTTACTGGGCTTTTTGCTCACCCTTTCTTTTGAGGTATGTCCCCAGGTTATGTGAAGTAATGAACCTAGGATGAACATGAGGAGAATCCTTTCAAATGTTTTAGAATAATGTTTTATGTTTTCATGTTTAAAGTTCCTGGTTTCCAAGACACTAAACCTTAAAGATCCTCGGTTTTGTAAAATGTAATGAAAGTTTATGTGATAAAAGGGGGGATTCTATATTTGGTATCAAAGTATGGTTTAGTTATTTTTGGAAATTAGGATATGAAAACTTTAGGAAGAATCCTATAGAAAAGTTAAAAAATAGTAAATCTTCCTGGTATTTTGGTGAGTATTGAGTAAGGGGTTTCCAAGAAAATACATCCATGTCTGGATACGAGGAGGTAGAGGTGGATCTGGCACAGATGTACCTAGGGGTAAAACCCGAAAACACCACTTTGAGCTAGACTTGAACGGGAAATGGTACACGACAATGGTCCTTGCTGCACTCTTCGTTACGATACTCCCGGGGGATATGCTTTGGTAAATTCATAAGCTTAGTATGAACCATTGTTAAAGGAACAAAGATAAAATAAAATAAAGATTCACATAAGAATATATGATCATGGATAACCTAGATGGGAACCTAGGGGATCACAAGTTAGGGTATACTTTTCTTCTATAATTTATCCTTATATGATTTCGGTTCCTTTTTATGATTATTGGCTAAGTATTTAAGCCCCTAATTATGGTTTCTTTTCTTAGTTAATGGCGGGAAATGGAAGAACATGTCCCAAAAACCAATGTGATAGGAAATGAGACGATTTTCATATTAATATAACAGGGATGATTAGGGGATTAAAATATGATTATTATTTTGGAAGACGTTCATAATTTGGGGACCCTATATGATCGAGGTAAATAGATTACTACGGTATTTTCATTGAGGGGTAAGGTTGACTTATATTTTGAAGATTCGACGAATTTTAGGTGGACTTATAGTAATTTAGGTTACTTATGGAAATGATTAACCTATCTTGGGTAAAATATGTTTAGGTTAGCTAATTTTGTTATAAGATATTAGGAGTGGTTCATGTTGTTTGGAGATGAACAATGAAGTGTATTTTGGAAGACTATGTTATCAAATCCTTCTTGTATTTGGGTTTCAATATTAGCTTGGTTTATTTTGAGGAATCTTAATTGCCGTTATTTATGGAATGGTCAATGATGAACTATGGGTAGTACCATGGAACTTTGAAGATTTAAAAGTAGTTTCCATTCCTATGGGATTCTTTCTTTTTGAAGAGGTGTTTTTCCTTACCCTTTCTATTTTTGGGATAATGTTTAAAGATATAAGAAATAGATAGTTAATATTTTGTGGATTATGAAGATGATTCTTGTGTTTTGATGAGACCAAGTAGTTTTGAATGCTCATAGTTTGGAGAAAAGATTAGTTACGGGTAGAAACTTATTAAAGGATGAAACTCTACATGAAGATAGGTATATTTTCTTATGTTTTTGTTTTATGTTGTAAATGAATTCCTCAAAATTATGAAAAGGAACGTAAAACAAAAACGTTGTTGGTTTACGTTTCCTACTAGGTAATCAAAGATCGTTTACACACATCATATGTTTGGGATTTTCTTATGGTTAACTTTCTCCTAATCATGTTCTCTATCACTCTCCCCCAGAACTTGACCCATTGTTTTTCTTCCATGTCCATGTTTTCCTACATGGAATACTAGTGTGGGTTAACTCGGGTGACCTTTGTACTTCCCTTTCTTTCTTTTAAAGTAATAATTTTACTGACTCCTTTTCCGATGTGAGACTTTCAATGAAATTTCAAAACCCAATTTTAAAAATTGCGAGGACGCAATTTCATAAGGGGGGAAGAATGCAATGACCCAAAATTTTGAATAAATCTTGTTTCCTAATTTTATGTGTTATTTTATTTTATTTTTATACTCAACAAAAATGTTTCATTTGATAAGATGATTATAATTAAAATGAGACCGTTGGGTTTAGACAGTTATATGACCATTGGTCAATATGACCGTTGGAAACTAAATGTTTTGATTATTGTCTCTAAATACAAGTAATCTTGGTTAATTATTATAGAAAAAAGATTCGATGGCCTCACCCAGTAGTCTTGGACCGATCGAAGTCTATCTAACAGAACATGGGAAGGAGGTAGCACCACTAGGCTTTGCTCTGGACCAAACCCAAGCCGAAATTCATCGTGTGAAGCTAGAATGGAATCACTTTTGCAAGAAGTTCAAACTGATAGAAATTACTACTCGTGCGATGTTAGCCGAGCCTCCCTCAAATTCTCTCACCTTATCACACCTTACACTTAGGTCCTATGCTGGTGTGATAAGGGGATATGTAAGGAGACCGTAACTGCCTTGTGTAATCCTTTGTTTTAAATAAAAATTGGGTTTTCTTCTTATGATGAAGTTTATGAATTTTTAAATGACCGGATAAATATAGTATGCATATTTTTGATGAATTTTAGAAAAATGATATTTTAAAAATGTTTGTGTAAACCTTAAATAATTAAAAATGTGTAATGATTTTCAAAAAATGGTCTTCTACAATTATGTTCAGTATGAAATTTAGAGTCTAATAAGATCAACATGATTTTTGATGAATAGTAAATTATGAATAGTGATTTTATGATTAGGATTAGTAATTTGTCCAAATGGATTAGTAATCTCACTTAAAGAAAGTATTAATATAATCTAGGCACCTTGATTAAGTAATGTGATTCAATAAAATGGTTAAATAACGGTTTCATAAATTATTATTCAAGTATTAGTTTTTTTCGAGTGAATAGTGTTTTTTAATTAAAAATTAATTAAAAAATATTTAAATTTTTTTGTATAAAATGGAGTTCATTTTTGAAATCAGAGCATTGATATTTGGTTAAGGTGAAATTTTGGGACTATTCTGAGAAAGTTGAATTTTCAATGAATAGTGAAAATACAGTTTTTAAGTTATGGGTGTTTAATGACATCATTAAATGATGTATTAAGTTTGTAATCAATATGTTCGACTTATAAATAGTAAGATAAGGTATGAGGTGTCCCAATTGTCCAATACCATGGGCAAATACCATGGGCAAGCCCATGGTTTTGCCAAAACCACTAATGAGGTGTCCCTTGGCCATTAATGCCTTGTCCCCTCATTTTCCCTATAAATACCAAGCCATCCTCTCATCCATTCGACTCCTCACCCTCCCCAAACGAAGTTATGGTCTCATTACCTCCCAAGGAGTCTTCCCAAGGTGCCCCCAAGCCCTCATGTTCCCAAACATTGAGTTTTAAGAGTTACGTTTTAAGGTAAGGGATCTGATCTCTCTCTTTTTTTTCAAGAAATCTCTTTTCTGTAATTTCTTTTATGCTCCATGTTATTATGTTAAAGGGTGTTATTCTATACTCCTATTACTGCCCTTTTCATGTTCACGTAATTATAGATCCCCTCTTACTCCCATTATTTTGTTTTATGAAGTTTTAAGTGGCGCCGTTAGGCTGCCAAAATTTTTGTAACGGATTCTTTCTCCCTTCTCATTTTTCAAGATCTATTATCATGTAAAGTATTTCCAGTTAGTTTTTATTATGTTGGGTTATGATCTCTAAATTTATCATACTGATCTTTTATGATCATATTATGAGATACCCCATTTTATCTCTTCAATTCAGTATTTTGAAGTTTTAAGTGGCGCAGTTAGGCTGCCGAATTTTTAAGTGGTTCTTCACCTTTCTGGTTTTGAGGTTCTACTTTCATGTCAATTCTTTCAAGTTACTTTTTGTTATGTTGGGGTATTATATCTATATATATCATACAGGACTCTTATGTTCATATGATGATAGACCCTATTTGATCTCATCAATTCATTTTCTGTTGATGTTTATGTGACGTCGTTAGGCTGCCGAATTTTTAAGGGATTCTTTCACCCTTCTCCTTTTCAATGTTCTAATTTCATGTCAAGTCTTGAAAGTTCCTTTTTATTATGTTGGGGTATGATCTCTATATCTATCATACTGATCTTTTATGTTCATATGATTAGAGACCCTATTTGACATCATCAATTCATTTTTGGTTGAAGTTTATGTAACGCTATTAGGCTGCTGAATTTTCATAAGAGAAATCTTATTTTTGTCTTCCTTTCATGTTCTTCATTTCATATGGTATATTTTCAAATTTCTTTACCATGTTCTTAATTCCCTTATATTATGTCCCTCTACAGTTTTATGGGTCATTTATGATTGTTTGACCCATGTCCCCTCTCTTTTCAACGTTTTCTACAACCCTGTAACGTAGCCGTTGTGCTGCAGAATTTTCCTCTCAAAATGCCTCTCTATTTTTCTCAAAATTACTTCATGTTATTAATTGAATACTCAAAGCTCTTATTTCTACATGGTTATTCACATATATACAAAAATGTTCTATTTTAAATTCTGGGATTTACATACATGAAACCCGCTCTCCCCTTCCATGGGTTTAAAGTGACGTAAAGATCATGTCTTTAAAACAGTTTTTAAAACGTTATGATTATGAAATGAAACCCATTTATTTTATGATATATGGGTTATTTATGAAATGTTTTATGATCATATATGTGGCTCACATGATAATAAAGTCAAATTTAAGGGTGCGCCCTGATAGCGCTCCAATGCATTGGGTAATGATGTAACCACTGGAGATTACAATTTTCACGATACCTTGGTGAATAACCTTGGTAATTTTCAAATGACACCTTGGGTATGGACCTTGGTGATATGTTCATGATTGTCTATGTTAAATGATGTATCCACATCTTCAAGTTATGAAAATGTTATTTTTATTATGATATGCCTCATGATTTCATTCTCATGCCTTAAAGTTATTTTCATGACCTTATTGAAGTATCTCAAGTTCACATGTAAAATGTTTCTCTTGTTTCCATTGCTGGGATTTTTGCTCACCCTTTCTTTTGATGTATGTCCCCAGGTTATGTGATGTAGTAATGAACCTAGTATTAACATGAGGAGAAGCCTTTCATGTGTTTTAGAATAATTTTTTATGTTTTCATGTTTAAAGTATCGGGTTTCCAAGACACTAAACCTTAAAGATCCTCGGTTTTGTAAAATGTAATGAAAGTTTATGTGATAAAAAGGCGGGATGATATAGGGATAGTCTTGTCCAAGAAACAACAAAGAAGACTAATTTGATCATAAAAATGATATATATATATCATAGTATTCAGAAATATTTATCGGATCATTGTTGGCAGATGTTTTCATTTACTGATGGTGATTATGTGTTCTCGGGGATCTCTCTAAGGCTTGACCATCCCCATTTTGGGAAGAAAAACAAGTTATCTCCTCTGTCATTGTCTCTTTTGAGGTACTGGATCTATTTGGAGAGGTCACATATCGGTTGGTATTTCTACCACGGTTCATTTCAGTTCATAATGTGTTTAACATTTGTCCATTGAAAAAGTATCAGCCTGATTCTGACCATGTGATCAGATGGTATCAGAATAACCTAGATCAATATGCTTCATTGGAACATATCCCAATGTGGATTCTGGATTGGTAAGTGAAAGTAATGCACTAAAAATGCATTGGTCTAGTGCAGGTTTTATGGAAACATAGATAGTTTTTGGAAGAAACATGGGAACCTGAGACGGAAATGAAAGGGCATTGGCCGGAAGTCTATCAGGGCAGAAATGGTTATCTACTATCTGAGGAAAGAAAGACCAATGGTAGGGAGAATTTTGTAACCCTATTTTTTTTATAAAACCCATACTTGATTTTATTTTGTTTATAAAGATTAAGGGTGAAGGATAGGAGAGTTGGGAGAAATTTTAATATGTTTTTGGGGCCAAAGGAGAGGTACACGGGTTGTGCATGGTATGTCCAAACTATGAAGACCCCACAATATAAACTATGAGAAGTTTCAGATTCTAGATTGTACCTTCATCATGGTGGGTGCACGATTAAGGAGACCATGTGATGAGGCCATGAATGTGTCATATTAGGTAGTATATAATTCATTATTAAGGTACAGTTTGTCTAACTGTGTTGACTAACCGTGCGCGGGGTCATAGTAAGATCCTAAAAAAGATGATCTCAGACATTTTTAACTCTATAGGATTAATTTTCCTTATATGTGGCCCTAATTAGAGATTTATCTCTCTTGATGGATGGATAACCTCTCCCATGTTAATTGGCATCAGTTCAGATCCTTCCCTTGGTGTTTTAAAGCTAGATTCTCTTGGTATGTGACGTTATTCATCGTTCTAGTCATGATTCATTATATCTACTTATATCAACATCTTCTACATTCATTATTTTGCAGTTGTATGCCTATTATTAGGTGATCTATGATTGTGGACGCAAAATGTGATGAGATTTTGTCTTGGATGTTATATAATAAGGGATTTAAAGCCTCTTTATAGAGAATTAACCTAGCTTCAAGAGAATTCTTCTTCTGTTGTTGGTTTTCCCCAAAACCATAAAGGTAGGTGGCTTCTCTCTCAAATTCACTTAGTCAAACTAATTATAATTATTTCAAAAAAAATATCTTGTGTTGAAGTGGTTTTTATTTTTCTATTTAGTAATGGATTTAAACACTTCTTTATGATGGTTTGGAAAAATTTGAAAATCTAGAAAATCCGTTATTTGAATAAAGTGCTTCTATTATTGATTTTAAAAAATAGATTTTAAAATTGGGATTTTCTATAATTTCGGCCTATATTTAGAATTGGATTACTTCAACAAAAGGGAATTTCTTATTGTAATTAAGTGGATACTTTAAAATTAGATTGTTCTCATGTTTCCAATAAAGAAAATGTTTTATTAAAATGGTTTATTTTGGTGATTTAAAATGGTATAGAATATATGGGCTTGTGTGAGATCATGTTCAATGTGCCCCTGAATATGGAACATGTACCACTGGGGTAAAAGATTTGTGATCCGGGATCGGGGGTTTGGGTCATTGGGAAATAAAGTGATAAGACAATAGACTTCTCATGAGTATGGATATTTCAAACAAAGCATCCATGGGTGTGTGTGTTGTGAACCAATTATTGGGTATGCCAAAAAAAATGATAATTGGTTTTAATGATTTGTTTTTTGTTATTCTAGAAGCATAACTTTGTAGAAATTAGTTTAATGTCCACTTGTTTTAATTTGGTTACAATTGGTTTTGGAACATGTTTGCATTGTGTTACAAACGATTTTATAGAATTATTTTATAAATTTTGTTTATAAATGTGGAAAACTTTTCTATCCTAGTAGTATGAGTAGGGATGTCATTGGTGAAAACCTATTGTGTGTTATACTCACCTCTTCTTTGGAACTTGTGTGATTTTCTAGATTATATATTCCATGACATGGGAAAAAGTAACGTATCACAGGTTTTTTTCACCACCTCATAATATATGGGTTGTTTGGTGATATTGGAGAATGGATATTATGAAGCATAGAGTAATGTTTTCTTCTTTGAGTCTTTACTTTTTCCTCCCCTATTTTCTTTGATAGTTGTTTTTTCTTCTATTTATTTACACTTTGGGGTGTTTTTTATATAAATAAAGTAGTTATGTTGTCTTGATTTTATTCATGACTCTATAGTGATCTATTTTGTTATGGTTTTTGGATAATGTTTTTATTTATTAAAGGGTAAATAGTACCCTAATTTTATTTGAAACCCTTCAGTGTTTATTTCCATCCTTTAACATCTTAGTGATGTCTCTTAAGGAAATGTAATGATTTGTTGTATTATCAATAAAATGGGAATAAGTGGGTAAAATTATTTTTATTAAATCTATATATAAAAATTGTTGTTATGTTTTTTGATGGAATATGTGGACTATTTGACCAAATATGTTACATTTTAAATCAATCCATGAAAATTATTCTTGGAAAAAACTCTTATAATGATAATTATACTAAAATCAAAAATATAAATTGGTGAGAAATATAAAATTTTCTATATGGTGTAGTAAAAGGATGTAACAAATGAAATTCATCAATTGTAGATAATGGTACATCCAAAGTGAAATATTGTGAAACAAAGAAAGTAGATCGTTTAATAGAATTATGGAGGTGTAGTTTCTGTTGGAAATTAAAATTCATTGGGAATAAAATGTTTCTATTCTACTGATATTGATGAAAAGAAGATAAAATTCATCAAAATTATATATGTGGATCAACTTAAACATAATCTCATATGATTGATATGATTAATTAATGATTCTAATAAGTATTTTTTCAAGAAGAATCTATACAGCATCAAGAATACATGATATGGATGATCCATCACCAAATTATAGAGAACATGTTCCAATTTTTTGCAAATTATTAATATAACCCATTCATTAGACTTAAGTGTTAATGATATCAATAAAATATGGATAGTGATACATGAACACCATGGTAATTGAATCATTAGAAAAATATCAACTAATTATGTAGTGAGACAGTCCCTCCACCAAAAATAGAGTGATGCGCTATGTGTGGAAAATTAGAATAGTGGATGTCAATTCAAAGGAAATAAAAAATAGTGGATATTTAGTCCAGTAATCCATTAGAGTAAATTCATACATACTTTTTTGGTCCAGTTAGATGTTAATATTATAAAGGTGACCTGAACATCATTATTAAAATAGATTATTTTAGACTTATGACTACTATTATGTTTATAAATCATAAATCTAATGTAGTGTAATTACTCAAAATCAATAGATAGAATGTTGAGAAAAAAACTAGAGTTTTCATTATGAATCTGAATTGAGATAACGTATAAAAATATATGTGATATCCTTTTAAAAATTATAATAAAAATAAAAATAAAAATTTAATAATTCAATACACCTTATACTCTCTAATATAATGGAGTATCATAGATAAAGAACATTAATTCAGTTGATATTGGTAGAAAAATGTTATTTAAACCCTGTATATTAGGAAATTTCTATACATAAGATATTTTTACACAATTTCATATTAAAAAATAGGTTTTTACTGAGATAGATTAAATATAAAACCCATGAAAATGTTTGATACAAACTAACATAAAATGTAAAGTACATTAACATTTTTCTAATCCATTATTTCATAATGATCCAAAAAACATTTCATGGAGTTTTTGATGATTATAAAATGGAAATAATATTCCTAGGATATATATGTAATAACAGTGGTTATAATTTTTGATATAATGTAGATAACAAACTTATTGATTTACATTCATTGAAAAAATGAAAATAAGTCTTTATTACATGTTATAAAAGAAGTGGATAATGAATATATTAAATCTAATAACATGCATATACCTGAGAAACAGATCAATAAATAATAATAAATGTTACAAAAATATATTTATCATTATTCTCATAAAAATGTGATAAATTTTAAACAATTGATAATTTCAGAATGTGGAACTAGATGGTGGTAAATCATGTTGTTTTGTATTATATAGTTAACAATAAATAAGAACTATTTTTAAATTATACGAGGTTTATTATTTTACAATGAAACTAATATTATTTATCATGTCAAACCATATAAAATTTCAATGGTAGTTGAGAATTTGGATCTAGTTAATACTATTAAAATGGAGCTTGATATGATTGTTTATAGTTTCACATAAGAGTATGAACCAATTAAAAAAAATACTATGAACATAATATATATTTTTAGAATGAAAATATAATTAGTGATGTGATGTGATAATAATTTATTATAATGTAATTTGGAAGGGTAAAACACATATGGAGTGATTTTTTTATGATGTGTTTTGAATAGTGGAAAGGATACAATAATTAATTAAAATTTCATATACTGAGTACTAATAGGAATTACAATGTGTATAAAATAAATGTGATGTGATAATTATTATATGAATATCTTGAATAAGAAGCCTTTATTAAAGTACCCGATGTTTTTATTAAACATAAATGTATAATAATGGTTTATAGAATAAAAATAATATTTATATGAATTAAAAATGTTCTTAGAGCCTAGTTTTCCTAGTTTTATGGATTCCAAAAAGATATGAAATTCAATAATTGAAATTTTTATAAAACACATTATATTAAAAAAATATAGTTTTATTCTCATAGTCATAGTTTGTTCTGATAGAATAATATTTTCATTTGATAAATATACTATATGTTAGGATTATTATGACTAAATAACAATGAATTATTAGATTCTCATGCCATGTAACATGAATAACATTATGGGATTATTGATTATTCAAAATTATAATCACATCATTGTTTCGAAAGAAAAATATTCCATAGTTTTGGTTAAAAAATTTGGCATGAATGATTAGAATAAGGTTTTAAAACCATCATCAATTATGGTAAATGAAAATAATGATGAAATATTATTTTGTTTAAATTGAAAGGATTTTATAAAAAAAACTTGGGGAATTAACTATGAAATTACATCAAGGAATGATACTTTTAATTCTATGGCTCTATGTGAAAGTTTTCATTTCCAAAAAAAGCAGTCTTATATAATAATAAATAAAAAAGTCTAGAGGCATATCAAAGTTAATGTAAACTATGATATATTATATAAACACAAGTTTTACATGAAATTATATGGATTCAGTAATTCATATTGAGAATTTTATTATACATATTATAAGTTAACCTATATTGAAATATTTTTTTATAAGGTAGTTAATTCTTTTTCTCATAATAGGATTTAGAACTTAGTTTCATTGAAAACCCCATCATAGAATATATTTTTTGAAACTCATGTATCTAGATAGATGATTTATATGAAGGTGTATCTGGTTGATCCAAAAATGTTTTTATATAGGCCATATATGTTTTTTAGATAATCATTGTCTTACTGATCTATTAGAAATCATTTTAAAATGTTCAGGATAAAATTATATCTATCTTAAATCTCATTTCCTTAATGGGATAGTATAAAATGATAATGTAATACATGAATACACAATATAAAACCCCCTGAGATCATTTGATCAGATATCTAAGTACAAATTCCATATTTACTGAGATGTAAAACAACTTAATTAGACTTGTGATGAAGTCATATCTTACATGGGAATATAACTGCCTTCCACCCCCATGTTTTTTTCACTAGCTACATCTAATTCAATAGAACTAGTGATCCATTGAAATAGTAATCCCACTTCATCTATCAATGTCTACTATTTTCTTATAAGTCCATAGAAACATGTGTCTAGGATTCAATGATTTTCATTAACTATAGAACCACCAACTTCTTTTTTGTTGAGCCATCTTGCACCCGAATCCATCACTATTTTGGAAGATCCACAATGGGATTTCATTTATCTGTTCATCTCCAAAATGAAATGAAGGAGCATCAATTTCATATCCATGTGAAGGTTATGGGACAATGAATGTGTATCTTACTACATACTTAATTATAAGGGGTTGAAATACACCCTTGATTTCAAAATTACCATGTAAAATTTCTATGTCATGTTCATGTAGAGTTTCCAAGAATAGATAATTTTTACACTATCTCTCAAAAATAACGAGTAAGATTGTAGGAAATTACAGTGAGAGATCTCCATCTCTAAGATCCAATGTATAAATCCAAGAAAATTTTCCAACTAACACATCGTACTTATGCCTCTAAATAGAATCTTATATGATTGGAAATATTTTATATAGTGATTTTCCCCCTCGTCCAATTAATCCTCATTTGTGCCCAAAAAATGTGCCTCACTAAGATAAGTATTCATATGTGAATAATGTAAAGGGACCCATTAGGGTCATTATTAGAATATTTTCTTCATATAATGAACTAATATGGTTTACAATTACATGGATGATAAGGTCCTGATATTTTTAAAATATTCTATAGAGAAAAACGTTTTGACGTAAATAGAAATAAAACAGCCAAAAGTGGTTCAGTTGATGATACATGGTAACTATTTTGACTACCATGGAATCCTTATTAACCCCATCATTATTTGTTTCAAATTTAAGTAATTGGTCTAGGATAAGGAAGTCCATGTGAAAATTGATATATTTGATTGTCTATCAAAGTTCACTTATGTCTATGCCTCTCCTAAGGATGATGTGTATTCTAGACAATTTAATCATTTATCTTATCAGTGTGTACATAATTAATTTTTTTTAAACAAGTTATAAATTTCACATTACCATAGAATCATCAATTCGTGGTCGAATCAGCTAGAAACACACATAGCCACCTCATCCTAATATGTCCATCCATTAACATTTCAGGATTACATATATTAGAATATATTTCACTGATACATCATGGATAATAAATATCCACGCCTTGTTCAAAAAAAATTCTTCATCCTCTAGGATGTCACCCCTTGAATTGAGAGAATGTCCAAGGACCCATCTAATCCATCAATATTCCTTGGATGAAAAATATTAATTCCTATTTCAATGTTATCTGTCTAGTATATCATTTAGAATATTTCAATGTGGGTCTATTATTGTTGTCTCTTATAGGAAAATATATCCAAAAACAATAATGATATGGGAAATTACATTCAAATAAAAAAAATGATGTATAATTCTTCAAAGTAAGTCAGAAACCCAACAAAACCACACGAAAATAATTTCAAAAAGATTAGTAAGTGAAATCATCCATTAGTACTCTTTCTTTCACTCCCCCATGGCCCATCAGGTTCATTGACAATATGGTTCATCCCAAACCACCAAAGTATAAATATTAATTTACCAATTAATGTTATGATATAGAAACCACTTGTTAATACCCATCACCAAAAAAAGACGATATATCCATGAATCATATTATAGAGCTACTCAAAGGGAGAAAACCATGACCTCTGTTTCTAATTTGGTTTCAATGATGTATCTACACAAAATAACACTATGATTCTCGATCCCCAATGCACTCTACCTTTAAATGGTGTTATGAGAATCCATCACCGAGTCCCTAGAGATCCATTAAAATATAGAAAATTTAGTATCCATCAATGGATAATCATGTATAATATGAAGATCACGAAGGTAGTCAAGACATTATCTCTATCTCCATAGAGATTAGGGTGCCATTATATATAAGAAAATATCAAAATATATTTATCTTGAATTTTTAATTGCTTATAGATCAATTGGTGATTGGTGGAAACTATTACAGAAATAAATATCATTCTAACATAGACTCTATATAGAAAGGGGAGCAGCGGGGTAGATTTAACCTCTTATAACATTAAAATATAGTATTCCAACATGAGAAAAAATAGACTTACATCATGATTAAATTTATCTTATTGTATTTTGGTTTAGTTTTGAACACATAATTCATGTTTTCTTCAAATGATACTTCTTAAAACACATTACTCAGAAGGCCCTAGAAATATTTTCATGTAGTAGTTCACTCTTCATATGTAAGTGATTATGATGATCCCTTTGAAACTAATGAATCCATTTTTCATAATGATGGATATTCAAAAATGAAAGTAAATATGCACCATATTGATTAATATAAGTGAATCATTTCCCCCATGGAACTAACAGCCACCCCAGTATATAATTTTTAAGATCAAATGGACAATTTCATAATACCAATCTACTATTTGGTAGTGATCACGATTGATCCTAGAAAAAATTTATTCATCACCATGAAAAACTACTGATATTATATCACATCATACTCTTAAAAATGAATGTTTCCCTTGACCCCAATAAAATCAATTCCCATTATACACTAAATAGTTCTTCTCATATGCATAGATGAACTCCATCATCATGTCTTTTAGAGGCTTCGTGTAACCAATTATATGTTTACCTTCAATCATGGTTTGTTATCAAGGTAGACCCCATAAATGATGGCCACATTATACTATATCCACTTTCATAGTTATATGGTCTACGTAGAGCCATATATATTAGAACATACATTTCATGATCCTTCCCCAATATATGAAGATGTCAGTATTACCCCATTGTCTTACATGGTCAGGGATAATATCCTCTCTCCAACTATTATGGCCCTAGTGATGATGGGTATATGGTGTAACCTACAAATCCTTGATAGTAGAGTATCTGTAGCTATTGTTGACCTATGATTGGTGATACATATTTCTATAGAATACATTTGGATAACACTGATTAATCACATCATGTCACTAGATGATATAAAAAAATATTTCATGTTCATAATGTAGAACCATGATTTATTCTCATATTATAATAAATAGACTCTAGGAATAAATCCCTGGGTTGTCCCACACTTTGTTAGACATACCATTGGCCTCCATTATTTCAAAAATATACCAAGTGGAATGAATCCCACCTATGTTTCCCTCTCAAAGGTTAAAGATTTTTTTTCTAATCAAACCAAAAATTATTAGGGAAGTAAAGTACCCCTGTTAGATTTTAACAATCACTGAATTATGAATGAATAAATGATAAGTTAGAGTATTTATTGACTTATGGGACCCAAACAACAATTTAATGATGATAAAAATACATGTACCTATTATAGATTTACTAATTGATGCAACAAGTAGTTTCTAATATATCACCTTCATGGATGGGTATTATGGGTACATCCATATAAGTATTTCCCTTGAAGATAAACAATCAATTAGCTTCAAGATACATAGATGAATTTACACTACTTAGTGATTTATTTAAATTCACATAATGTAATAGAGAAACTTATTAGTGGGATTTGAATCACATAATTAAGCCGTTCCTTAGAAGATTACTTTATTTTTATATGAAATTCATGGTGTTCAATCCCCACCATTAATAAAAATGACCTCAAAGATATTTATATGGTCCATTGTATTATCAGTTCCCATCAATGAAAGATAAAATACAAAAATTTTGAAAAATGAGGTTAACTTTATAAAGATCCTTAAAATTTTCATTTGGTTCAGAGGCTTTGATATAATCCTAGAGAAGATCATGTTCATAAATGAATATACTCTGTATTCAATCATTGAAACTTTTGGGGTCCCTAAGGATATCAAACCTACATATATATTTTTCTCCAAACATGCAATAATTTTTTATCCCTATTTTAATATCATCATGAAATCCAATAATATGTTATTGGGATAAGAAATAATATATCATCATTGTGACATCATAAATAACAGCTACATCATGTGGTTCCTATGACACCCACCCCTTTGAAACCTCTATTGAATTATGTGAATTCTATATAAAGATTTCATGATGTCCTCAAGGACTAGGTGAATAATGATGGAATAGATAGGGGTATCTAATATCTCATTATCATGTATCTCTACATTGAGACCAAATATTATCTATGATATAATAACTTTCTCACCATGGTCTTCATAGTCTAGAAATTATCAAATTATATACACTAGTATGAGACTCAACTAGATTCACATTTTAATCCATCAAATTTTATCCTCTTCAATCCAATTCTAGCAATATAGTCAGCATGTAGGGTAGTAATCATGTAGAATTTCAGTATTATATTTATCCAATATAAGGCTTTTATGGGGAATGGGTAGGTGAATTTCTTGAACGTACACTCAACCTCTACGTAGTTTCCCCTAGACATTGAATTATGGATGAATCCATACCCTCTATTAATAAATAAAACCATATTTCTAGATGCACAATGATGATTACTTTGGGAGATCTACTGGGAGAAGACTCAACATCCCTATGATCCATAGGTTTGACCATTAGATTATATCCATAACTCCTTAATGGTCCCTCATGCCATACTCATTCGTCTTGTAATAAAGATATGTAAAACTTGAATTCTATTACTATAACCTCATTCATGATCTTGACCTTTTCATTCAGATTTATGTGACATGGTTTGATCCGGAAGAATACTCATATTCATTCATCATGAAAATTATTTGTGACTATAATATATGAAAATAGGGGCACATCGCTTTAATGAAGATAACACAAGATCTGAAATCCATGTTTCAATAAAATATAAAGGATACTCATGTCACATAGTATCATGATGATTAACGGGGCACTATCACAATCATGGATATATCCCTTAAAAACAGACCCAATCTATATGGTCATTAATGTGGAACATAGAATGTGATATCCTATATCACTTCTAACGATGTGAGTAGGTAGTTTCAAGTACTTGAAACTAGAACATTCCAATAAAAACCTCATGTGGATTGTGACATATGATGTATCTAAAAGGATGTATTCTATTATTGAGTAATTCAAACATGGGAATTTAACGTAAGATTCAGGAGAATGAAATAAAATCCATTATCAAATTATCAATATCATCCTTTATAAATACCCAAAATTAGATATGGTCATTTAAAAATACATATTCAGTGGAATCATACTCTATTATATCAATGGAATTTATATCCATAATGTTTCCATAGAGGTCCATTTTGAGTCATTTGGGGATCACCATTCAATGATACATCGCTCTCCCAAGATGAAATTATTATTCTAGTTCTTTCCCACCATATCTTTTTATTGTGAGAAATTGTAGAATAACATACATGACTTCATGATTCATGACATATTCTTGTAGTATTTCTCTTATATTATTATTTCTAGAAATCATTCTTTTCCTGTTACTACATTGAGACTAGATGTATTCAGTCTCTTCTAACTTGTGGAAACCCAAAATTTCTGGTATATACACACTACTATTGAATTCCACAAAATATATGTTTATGTAAACTCCCATGATGGATTTTATAACCGATATAATCATCATGTTCATGAAATCCAATATCATACATTAGATTAAGTTGACTTTAACAATATTCAATGATAATAGAAGAAAAATTTCATCCACCAATCTAACAAAATTGTCTCAAAAAGTTATTCATCCTTTCAAACCATATTACCCACCACAACATGAAATAAAATAGGAACATCGGTGTGTTAAATTAGACCCTCTCAAACATTATGTAGAAGAATGGAAAACAAAAAAGGATAAAAATACTAACATGATATCTAATTCGTTATGGTGGTATCAAATGATGTCTTGGAATTCCCCTTAGATTTTCCCATATACCATGGTATACGAAATGTATTAATACACTTTACAGTTAAACTACTATTAGGTTATACTGTAACCATAGATATAATTATTCCAAAATAGTTTTAAAGACTTTCTTATCCAAATTAGAGTCCCGAAATTAGATGAGTTTAAAAGGGACTCACAATGTTGAAGAACATAAAAATTAGGTATCCCATGATTTTAACTAGATGTTTCACCTCCACTCATTTCTCTAGGGATAATTGGTGTTTTCTTTGGGGGAGGAAATGATACCAAAATGGAAACAACTAAAGATGGACAGCTAATATTATGGATTTATTATCCACAAAGTATACTAAAAGAGTGAAGTCTCATTAATCCTCATGAATGATTAGTGAAACACACCTATCATAAATTCTTTATTCATTAAGAAATATATTTAATAAAAAAATGATAGTTTCCATCTATACCACAAGGTGTTAAACTATATTGTTATATCCATTTCATAGGGAATTAATCTGTACAGATTTCAAAATTATAATAAGACATTAATTTTTAGACATATATCCTCGATGAAATACTATTTGATTAATTATTGTTGTCCTTGCAATATGATTTCATACATCATAGTTATATTTTTTCTATAAGCCATTAAATTGAATAATTTTTTACTGAACACATGACATTAAACTATGTGACTAATTTCCTTTCAATAATATGTGAAACTATACTATCTCATCCTCATTTTATGTACCATAATGCATTAATCAATATAGTGTTCTCATTATATGATGTTATATTAAATGAAAAACATATATTTCAAATTAATTTATACAGTATGACAATGGTTTGAACTACAGAACATTAAAATATATAGCTATCATAATTATATATGAATTTTGATGTAGTGAACCTTGTTTCCATCCACATTTAAAAAGAAAATTATTCATTGGTTTCAGTATTTTATTCACCATAGTTGTTTGTAATTAGTCTCCTAAATCTCATCATTTTTTTATTAACATTCTTCTTGATTCCCATTTCATAGGACACATAGAAAAACCATTAGTTTTTTCCTATTCACATCAGTATATTCCTTTTGTTTTTCCATTGTGAGTAGGTTCAACAGTCACTAATAGATACACCCGATCATTGTGGTTAAATGAACATTGGAATACCACCCATACTATTAAATTCAATTTGAACACCCCTTCAATTCACATACAGATTTTGAGTATTCTTCAAAATTAGTCGACATAAAATCACATTTTTAAATGGGATCTTATTCCATTAAAAACAACTCCGAAATTCCTACCCCATGTCTAAGGATGAATCCCTTTGATATTTTTGGAAGCCATTATGGTTTTCATATACCAAAAATTGTTGACTTTCTAAAAAAAGTCCCCCCTTCCATTATAATGTGGTTGTGGATCCTACATTCCAAAAATTTTCAGTTTTAATATTCAAATCATTCATTCCCCTCTCATTATTCAGATTCTATAGTTCATAATCTTCCTCTATTTTAAACACTTCTGTTCTAGTGTAATTTTTACCCTTTCAACATTATTCAGTCACACATCCAAACATGTTGACCGAGAATGACCTTATCAGAAGGACCTCCCTGATCTATCTTCATTTTTCCCATATCATTCACTCCCATGTCACATGGTTAGTCTCTATCCACCTCTTAAATCCCATAAATATTTATACACATGTGGTTTTAGTAATTTTTTTAGAATAATCCATATGTAATTTTGTAACACAAAAACCACAAATAATATTCCCAATGAGTCAAATATGTTTGACCCTAAACCACATTTTCCCATATTATCTATGAAGACCACCTAAAACAATGTTCATAAAATACTAGGGACATTAATGTAGAACCATGAAACATTATCCTTTAATTCAAATAGATTTTATATTAAAAATTTTACATATAAAATAACAGGTCGTGATATTTATCTAGGTCACGAAACACTAAAATGAACACCCATCCTGGTCTAAGAATCATAACCTTAAATAGTGTAAATATAAACCCAAAATCATGAAAATAACCTATGTGAATTCATTCCAAGAATCCCCAACATAAAATGTGTACATCTTGTCAAATATATATGTGCTTAAATTTGAATAATATTCTTTAGTCAAATATGTGTACCATAAACCATATCACATAATTGTTCTTCTAAAATGACAATAAAATTCTATATAAAATATGAAACATATATATGCAGTCTGATATCCGCCATGGGGGGAACACAATAAAATTCCATACTACTTACCACCAAATAACCCCTTGAAGATGTGGCCACAATTCAGTGAGAAAATAGAAGAAAAAAATAGGGTTCATCATCAAGCCTATAAAAAATCCATGTCATTTATACTAATAAATATTGTTTTAGAAAAATATTAAGTAATATTTTCACCCATTTTCTATAAATTATTCTAGTTTATATTTAAAATAAATTACCTACTTCACTCTTTTTGAGATCATCCCAATGAAATTTAAATATCAAATTCACATCATATTCAATATTACTTTATGTTTATGTTAATTCATAGAATCTGGACAATGATATAAATTAGTAAACTCTATTAAAAATTTATTATTATCCTCCCCATTTTATTTTAAAGTATATGATAATGGTCGATGATGGATAACCTTAAACAATGTGAACCTCCTCCTAGTGGGTTGATCTATCCTTGCAGTGTTTCATATTAGTTAACACGAGTTATTTTATTTATGAAATTCTTATATCAAATTAGTTAGGTAGATAGTACCACCCTCTAGGTCTAAGAACCTAAACCAGAAAATATATATGTACTCTTTAGGATAATGTATGTGGGGAACTAGTTACCATGTACCACCATTCACTGACTTAAAAATAATTTTTTTATTATCCGAACAATTTTATGGGAAAAGTGAGAAACCATGATATAAGGCTCAACCTCTACGTAGTTTCCCCTAGACATTAAATTATGGATGTATCCATACACTATATTAATAAATAAAACCATATTTCTAGATGCATAATAATGATTACTTTGGGAGATCTACTGGGAGAATACTCAACATCCCTATGATCCATAGGGTTGACCATTGGATTATATCCATAACTCCCTAATGGGACCTCACGCCATACTCATTCGTCTTGTAATAATGATATGTAAAACATGAATTTTATTACTATAACCTCATTCATGATCTTGACCTTTTCATTCATATTTATGTGACATGGTTTGATCCGGAAGAATACTCATATTCATTCATCATGAAAATTATTTGTGACTATACTATATGAAAATAGGGGCACATCGCTTTAATGAAGATCACACAAGCGTTGATATCCATGTTTCAATAAAATATAAAGGTTACTCATGTCACATATTATCATGATGATTGACGGGGAACTATCACAATCATGGATATATCCCTTAAAAAATAGACCCAGTATATATAGTCATTAATGTGGAACATAGAATGTGATATCCTATATCACGTCTAAAGATGCGAGTAGGTAGTTGCAGGTAGTTGAAACTAGAACATTCCAATAAAAAACTCATGTAGATTGTGACATATCATGTATCTAAATGGATGTCTTCTATTATTGATTAATTCAAACATGGGTATATAACTTAAGATTGAGGAGAATGAAAGAAAATCCATTATCAAATTGTCAATATCATCCTTTATAAATACACAAAATTAGATATGGTCATTTAAAAATCCATATTTAGTGGAACATACTCTATTATATCAATGGAATCAATATCCATCATGTTTCCATAGAGGTCCATTTTGAGTCATTTGGGGATCACCATTCAATGATACATCGCTCTCCCAAGATGAAATTATTATTCTAGTTCTTTCATACCATATCTTTTGATTGTGAGAAATTATAGAATAACATACATGAATTCATGATTCCTGAAATATTCTTGTAGTATTTTCCTTATATTATTATTTCTAGAAGTCATTCTTTTCCTGTTACTACATTGAGACTAAATGTATTCAGTCTCTTATAACTTGTGGAAACCCAAAATTTCCTATATATCCCCACTACTATTGAATTCCACCAAATATATGTTGATGTAAACTCCCATGATGGATTTTATAACCGATATAATCATCATGTTCATGAAATCCAATATCATCCATTAGATTAAATTGACTTTAAAAATATTCAATGATAATGGAAGAAAAATTTCATCCACCAATCTAATAAAATTGTCTCAAAAAGTTACTCATCCTTTCAAACCATATTACCCACTACAACATGAAATAAAATAGGAAGATCAGGGTGTTAAATTAGACCCTCTCAAACATTATGTAGAAGAATGGAAAACAAAATAGGATAAAAATCCTAACATGATCTCTAATTCCTTATGGTGGTATCAAATGATGTCTTGGAATTCCCCTTAGATTTTCCCATATACCATGGTATATAAAAAGTATTAATACACTTTACAGTTAAACTACTATTAGGCTATATTGTAACCATAGATATAATTATTCCAAAATAGTTTTAAAGACTTTCTTATCCAAATTAGAGTCCCTAAATTAGATGAGTTTAAAAGGGATTCACAATGTTGAAGAACATAAAAATCATGTATCCCATGATTTCAACTAGATGTTTCACCTCCACTCATTTCTATAGGGATAATTTGTGTTTTCCTTGGGGGAGGAAATGATACCAAAATGGAAACAACTAAAGATGGACACCTAATATTAGGGATTTATTATCCACAAAGTATACTAAAATAGTGAATTCTCATTAATCATCATGAATGATTAGTGCATCACCCCTATCAAAAATTCTTTCTTCATCAAGAAATATATTTAATAAAAAAATGATAGTTTCCATCTGTACCACGAGGTGTTAAACTATATTGTTATATCCATTTCATAGGGAATTAATCTGTACAGATTTCAAAATTATAATAAGACATTAATTTTTAGACACATATCCTCGATGAAAGACTATTTGATTAATTATTGTTGTCCTTGCGATATGATTTCATACATCAGAGTTATATTTTTTATATAAGCCATTAAATTGAATAATTTTTTACTGAACACATGACATTAAACTATGTGACTAATTTCCTTTCCACAATATGTGAAATTATACTATCTCATCCTCATTTAATATACCACAATGCATTAATCAATATAGTGTTCTCACCATATGATGTTATATTAAATGAAAAACATCTATTTAAAATTAATTTATACAGTATGACAATGGTTTGAACTACAGAACATTAAAATATATAGATATCTGAATTATATATGAATATTGATGTAGTGAACCTTGTTTCCATCCACATTTAAAAATAAAATTATTCATTGGTTTCAGTATTTTATTCACCATAGTTGTTTATAATTAGTCTCCTAAATCTCATCATTTTTTATTAACGTTATTCTTGATTCCCATTTCATAGGACACATAGAAAAACCTCTAGTTTTTTCCTATTCACATCTGTATATTCCTTTTGGTTTTCCATTGTGAGTAGGTTCAACAGTCACTAATAGATACACCCGATCATTGTGGTTGAATGAACATTGGAATACCACCCATTATATTATATTCAATTTGAACACCCCTTTAATTCACATACATATTTTGAGTATTCATCAATTTTAGTCGACATAAAGTCACATGTTTAAATGGGATCTTATTCCATTAAAAACAACTCCAAAATTCCTACCACATGTCTAAGGATGAATCCCTTGGAGATTTTTGGAAGCCATTATGGTTTTCATATACCAAAAATTGTTTACTTTCTAAAAAAAATTTCCCCTTCCATTATAATGTGGTTGTGGATCCTACATTCTAAAAATTTTAAGTTGTAATATTCAAATAATTCATTCCCCTCTCATTATTCAGATTCTGTAGTTCATAATCTTCCTCTATTTTAAACACTTATGTTCTAGTGTAATTTTTACCCTTTCAACATTATTCAGTCACACATCCAAACATGTTGATTGAGAATGACCTTATCAGAAGGACCTCCCTGATCTATCTTCATTTTTCCCATATCATTCACTCTCATGTCACATGGTTAGTCTCTATCCTCCTCTTATATCCCACAAATATTTATACACATGTGGTATTAGTAATTTTTGTATAATAATCAATATGTAATTATGTAACACAAAAACCCCAAATAATATTCCCAATGAGTCAAATATGTTTGACCCTAAACCTCATTTTCCCATATTATCTATGAAGAACACCTAAAACAATGTTCATTAAATCCTAGGGAAATTAATGTGGAACCCTGAAACATTATCCTTTAATTCAAATTGATTTTATATTACAATTTTTACATATAAAATAACATATCGTGATATTTATCTAGGTCACGAAACACTAAAATGAACACCCATCCTGGTTTAAGAATCACAATCTTAAATGGTGTAAATATAAACCCAAAATCGTGAAAATAAACTATGTGAATTCATTCCAAGAATCCCCAACATAAAATGTGTACATCTTGTCAAATCTACATGTGCTTAAATTTGAATAATATTCTTTAGTCAAAAATGTGTACCATAAACCATATCACATAATTGTTCTACTAAAATGACAATAAAATTCTATATAAAAGATGAAACATATATATGCAGTCCGATATCCCCCATGGGGGGAACACAAGAAAATTCCATACTACTTCCCACCAAATAACCCCTTGAAGATGTGGCCACAATTCGGTGAGAAAATAGAAAAAAACAAAATAGGGTTTATCATCAGGCCTATAAAAAATCCATGTCATTTATACTAATCAATATTGTTTTAGAAAAATATTAAGTAATATTTTCACCCATTTTCTATAAATTATTCTAGTTTACATTTAAAATAAATTACCTACTTCACTCTTTTTGAGATCATCCCTATGAAATTTAAATATCAAATTCACATTATATTCAGTATTACCTTATGTTTATGTTAATTCATAGAATCTGGAAAATGATATAACTCAGTAAACTCTATTAAAAATTTATTATTATCCTCCCCATTTTATTTTAAAGTATATGATAATGGTCGATGATGGATAACCTTAAACAATGTGAACCTCCTCCTAGTGGGTTGATCTATCCTTGCAGCGTTCCATATTAGTTAACTCGAGTCATTTTATTTATTAAATTCTTCTATCAAATTAGATAGGTAGATAGTACCACCCTCTAGGTATAAGAACCTAAACCATAAAATATGTTTGTACTCTTTAGGATAATGTATGTGGGGAACTAGTTACCATGTACAACCATTCACTGACTTAAAAATAATTTTTTTATTATCCGAACAATTTTATGGGAAAAGTGAGAAACCATGATATCCGGAATACAATACCATAAAAACCCTCAAGAAAAAACCCATAACACTATAGGATCTTCTTCACCCCAGTAGTTGATCCATGACATCAATCCTTTTTCGAAGAAAGACCCTTCAACAAGTAGTCACATGAAAAAGTGCACGGGGACAAAACCGATTGTGAAGCCATTCAATCTCAGCCATCCAAATCCCAATGGAATGCTCCGATAAAGGATTAATTCTATAATCCCCTTCTGAATCAGATCCCAGAGGTTTGTAGTACAAAGTATCTAATTATGAAACAAGACTAAACAAAAAGGTGGTCTCAAAGAAAAAACAACACATACAAGAGGTCCTCACAAACCAACCATAAAATTCCACCAACTTAAACTGAGGAGTTAATGATGAACTTGTGATTACAAGTGTCTATTTCCATAAACAATTTCCAAGATAAGGATGATACCACCTTGGTTAGTGCTCCAATAATAATTTCTTAGTATCAGAGGGTCATCTTGTCCTAGGACTGAATATACTCCTCAAGACTGATATTCCCAATATTGAAGCCTCCCACTAAGATCAAATCCTACCGATCTATCTAGAAATATTGTCCCTCATTGAGATTCATCCTGAGAGGCCTCCCCATCATTTTAATGGCTTCTTGATAAGTTGCATTGAGATACAATACTTCTTCTACCATTTATTTTTCCGATATAAAGAGAAATTCCAATGGTTTTTTGAGCTCAACACCTACTTTGAATTGGTTATCCATATATTTGTATTTCAATTTCATTGATAACCGTGTATCCATTGGAAGATTAAAGTTTGAGTAATCCTTCCCCTAATTTCTAATGAACTTCCGTCCTTCCAAGGGGGACCTGACTGAAGCACATTCTATCTCATTTACTGTATTTTTAGAATCTTTATATGCATTGGGGGCATCCGAGTTGAGGCCATCGATCTATGATTTGGAATGGGAGGCCTTAGAATCATAATGATAATTGTGAGCCACATTCAACGCAACTACCAGGAGTTGTGTGTCCATTTCCTTATTAGCATTAAACTTCAGAGTCATGCCACCCTCCAAATCAAATATACTGTCATCAACATCAAGAAACTAAAAATATTTGCAAACTTTTTCATTTGTGTTGGACCATTCCAATCGCTCCCCACTTTTTACCTTTACCAATCCCTAACTTCCATCATTGTGTGAAACACCCATTGAATTTATGTTCTCTGCGTCTTGGTTATTCTACATGTCTTATTCTACATTAACTACATCCATTTCAACCTCATTAAGAGCTTCCAAAGTTGCATTCCCCGCAGGTTCTGAAAATGCCCGACCAACTATCATTATAGTAGTCAACCCAGTTCCCACCAACCCTCTGTCCTCCTGAGGATCCAAAGGGATGGACTTCAGTTACAAACCGATTTTGGATTTACCACTTCCCAACATTGGTTCCTTATGTCGCACATCCAGACCGCATAGATATCCCCTACCATGGCCCTTACCCATTCCTCCTAGAACTACATCCATCTTCTGTAAAAGGTTCCACCCAGCCTGTGGTACACCATGAGATGCCTCATCAAACTGCACACCCCCATACCCTCGGACTGTGAACCCCTCCTCACCACAGGTCCCAGAACCATGCTGTCTCGACCCACGTCATTAGGTCTTTGACAAATTTCCTAATCAGTTGCAGACAGATCAAAAATCTACCCATGATTCATACACTATTTGTTTCCTATAACATTATTACTCACCAATTGTAATCCAAATGAAATCAAGGGGATATCAGGAAACATCTACCTTGACACATGATCATGGATTAATCGGATGACACACAACCTTGGTATAACTATCAGAACAAAAAAAATGTCATACGAGATTGCCGAGCATCCTAATAATTGATGGGGTCTGAAATGGAAGAGGACGTTTAGGGAAACTCACCCATATCACCACCAATTTGGAGTCCCATTTCATGTGGTAATTGTATGTTTGTATATGTAGGTAGAATCTGAACCCATTTTAGTTTTGAGGCACGCCCGACCAGGCCTTGATTAGGTCTTCCTATGATACGAATTGAAACATAATGTTCCTGTTATCGAGAAAACATACCATTATCCCTAGCATAATGATCATATATATTGTCTTCCTATATGAAATTTGAATCCATATATTTGGATCATTATCCTCATATGAGATGGAATAACATCCAATTTTTTTGACCTTTCAAATACTGCACCAGTTCATGAACTATGTCTCACATTATTCCCATTTCACATGATACATTGTGACCATTGAATCGACTATCCAAGGCCATGTAAAGGTTTACATTTCAATTGGAGATTTTATTTAAATATTTTTTTAAGATAAAATATATTTTATTAGGAAACATTCTCTCACAATACACTAAAATGGTTCCCATCCTTTGAGCTAAGTATATACCATGCCTTTGTTGTTATTCCCTATCACAATGCCTAAACATAAGTTGGTCTCACAATCAAGGTGATAAACTATATCCAAAAATCCATTATGTTTACCTTAAGACTTCGATACTCTCATTTTTAACCACAATCATTCATGTACAAACATGATACCTTATAATGTTATCATAATTCTAAATAAGCCCTCCTACCATCTATAATATATACCCTGGAGGATATTAGGAGTAATTTTAAGATTATTGTATAATAGAAATGTTTATTGGTCAATAAATACATTGTTAAATCCTTTTTTAATGTAGAAGTGGTACCCTAAAAGTTGAAAGTATATCAAATTTATCCCCCAAACTACTTTTTCACTCCACCTATTATGACTCAAATCCAAGATTTTATGATTTTCATCAACCAGATTAGTTATTTTAAGAGAAATCAATTACCCTGAACTTTACCCCACTCGTGAACATTCACACAACAGAGTGGTAAGTAAATCTTATGTGGTCATTCCACTTTCTGGAAATCATTTTTCAGGATACTCATTAGGATTCAACTCAAATTTCATCATAATATATTTCTTATATTATGATCTCTTAATTTTAATTGGGAATTATATTGATCAATTTTTAAAAAATTGAAGAATTCATCACATATTTTTAGGCGATTTAGTAGGTTATTCGTCATATGATTGGATTTCACTATATTTATGGGATGGTATCCCCTCATAATCCTAGATACATGAATAAAAAATACCATTCTAGGGCTCTTAATTTTAGAATTGGTCAATAATTTCATTTCAGTTTTATCATATACATGGATATACATAGGGTTTCTCCCCATTAGTCCTAGCTTCATAAAATTAAACTACATTTCACCCCTTGTTACATGATTTGTGATCTTTAAATTATGTTAAAATAATTAAAATAGATGACCAATTATAGTAAGAAGACTTATGGTAACCTTTGTCCCTCTTGTAATTATTTTTTTTATCCACTCAATTTGGAAAAATCAGTTTCACCTTTCTATTCAACACAATATAACAATATACTGGTACAAATACCAGCCCATGATGAAATAAAAACTGTTTATTTTGTTATAAAGATGATTATGTAGGGATAGGATTTTTTATACCCCTATTTATGGTTGTATTTTGTTTTCCCTAATGCGTCACAAAAAAACCCATGGATATCCCCTAGTCCAAGCTCAATGCCCTTGTATTGGTAGAAACCCAAGGTTTATGTATCATAACCCTAATATGTGTGAATTTTCCTGAAACAGTGTCAGTATGACACAATGAATTATCTTTACTTATATGTAACATATTCATCCCCTTTAATATCCCTACCATATGATGTTAAAATAAACATTGTACACCATGTCACATGAAATTGAACTAAATGATACTCATTATCCGCACTAGGGAGTATGCCGCCTTTTCATTGTTATTTGGCTACTATACCGTCATACATAAATAAATATGGATTTATTCCAATTTCATGTGATACATTGTGAATCTTGGATTCCACATCCAATAACTATACAACTATTTCTCATTACTTACACATTTCCTCAGTTCCTGACAATTCATTGATGGGTATTAACATTTAACATTGTATTGGGGACAGTTTAAACACTGATGGAAGTTTTCTAAGCTATTAATACCTAAATTTTGATCTGCTAAATTTATTTCATAATGACTATAAATTTAATTACTCTTCCCTTTAGGTCATATGTATTGGAAAATTGTCTCCCAATTCATGTCAGGTCATTTATTTTCTAGGTTTAATATAGACCACCAATCACATTTGTCTATGTTCAATGACCATAACTCAATTGATCTCATGGACAGTTAGTTATCCCCAACACATTATCAAACCATTACTATATAATTTCTCATATTTGTGTCCATTATATATGGTGAAACCTATTTGTATTCCTGAAACATGATAGTGAATCCTCTTAGTTCTCGAGTCACTAATTGAGATCATTATTTAACATCCGTGCATTGTGTATATATACTAAGGGTGCCTCCGAAAGTTATCATTCCCAAGAAAGCACAATTATAGCTATGAAACAACACTGGATAAGATAGCCTACAATCAAGATCATGAACTATGGAGAAATTTTAATAGGCATTGAAGATTATGTATGCCTAAAATGGTCAATAGTCGATTCAAAACATTATTCAATGTAATTATTGATGATATTTCAATGGGAGTTGTGTTTTTATTTTTATTAATGGTCACCCATATACTAATTTTCTCCTCCCATGTATTTAAATTTTAGAAGGAATAAGTTTCCATTTGAAAATATATATACTAAAAATGTTCCTTATCCTTGTTGAAATTTATATTAAATACATGTGGGTGTGTAGGCATGTTGAATCTATCTTATAGAATCATATATAACACTTTTCTTATCCTTAAATTGTTCCTTATATGGTTGATGTATTATTCCTAACCTTACCACCTTTACGTAAGAACTCCTTTTTAAAACTTGTATCCCTCCATTGGTTGTAGTTTCTCACACTGATTAGAGATCATATATGATTAATAGGTTTGGATTGATTCCCTTTCTCACATGATCATAATTCCCCTTTAACATCCTTAATGTATGATGTCATACTAAGTGTCAATTTTCATCTCTACATAATGTAAAAATATATAGAATCCCTTTGTGGACTAACTCTAAATGGATGATTTCTTAATTCTTATCTAGTAGGACACCAACTTTGTTGTGATAACCTCCATCCATGAACCACATTTGGTTCTAGTCATAAAATACAACCGTTTTATAACTATGTATGCTTTTATTCCTATACAAAGAATACACAGTGACTCCTAGATGCCAGTCCCAGTCCAACTCATAAAATTATCCACCAATAGTGAGATCATAAATAATATAAATAGAACATTCAAGGTAATTTATATAGATAATATTTTCACCACTTTTAATATATATTTCAATGAAAGAATCCCTTTCACATTAAAATTATTATTTTATTAACATCTTTTTGGGATTTTTGGTATTTTTTGAGCTAAAATATAAAAATTTCTTAATTATTTAATTTTAATATATTTTTAAAACTTTTGTATTTTGATCATATATTTTAAAATATTTATCCAACTGGAGAGATTATTTTTTTAGGAATCCATTATTCATGGGATTAAAATTCATTTTATCTACCGATAGATTATTCTAACTTCCAAAGGCCTAATAAATCAATAAAATTGAACAGTATTTCTTGAAGATAGAATATAACCCACATCAGTAAATGATGAATAAATATGGATAAAGAACACTTAATGATCTGATTCTAACTATATTTAATAAATTTATCAAATATGGATATTCCCATAAAATTTCATTGAGATATTATCTCATTAATGCATCCATTGAATGTGTTAAATTGGATAAAAATTTAGTGAGTATTCTTCCATAAGATGTTTGAATCATTAACTATGTCATATAATCATGTATATATATCAAATAACTTTTAAATGTGGTGCGTAAAGAGAAAAACCAAATTATAATAACTTATAAGAAGGAATAACTTCATGTTTTTACCATTTGTTGGGTAGGATAGAAGCAATCTTTTAATGTCCTTATTTTATATGAATTTTTTTCTTCTTTTTTTTATATTGTTATTTTTATATTTTTAATGACTATGTATTACCCATTATTAATGACTACCCCTTCACATTGTGGGGTATGAAATATGATTGATTGGATACTGGTATTTTTCCTTATTTGTAATATTTGTGTTCTAATGATTTATTGAATAAAATTTCGTTATCTATTTTATGATGATTATTTCATTTTTAATAGTAGTTTTTATTAATATGTATGATCATATTTTTTTGGTTTTATTATTTATTTTTATGAGTTAAATGACGATTATCTCCCTCCTTGAGATTCTACATTATATATAACTGAATGAAAATGGTCTTAGTCGTGATTTATTTAACTATTATCAATAAATGTTAGAGGGATAGTATAGATTATTCAATGTTTGTTACAAATAAAACTCGATTAGGAATTTCATAAATAAATAGATAATATTAACTTCAACAATATTTCACAAGGAATGAGAGTTGAAATAGATAAGATCTTTTTATGTTTTATTTTCACCATTACCATTTTACAAAGGGAGTTAGTGGATGTTGTTTTGGAGTCTCACTTTTGCTAGATTTGTAGAAAAATATTGACTAAATTAGAATAAGGATATAATTTAATTTGGATAACTAACCCTAGTTTTATCACCTTTATCATATAATAATTCTTTATTACTCACATTTTCAATTTGTTTCAATATTTTTCTTAATTACATTCTTTTTTTAGTAACTTTTTTTTCAAAATAAAAAAATTTCAAAGATTACCAATTTTTCCTCTAATTCAATTGAATTGTGTTTTTGTGTGATCCACTCTAAAGAAAACCTATATTTACCACAATAATACCTTTTAATTTATGAAATAATTGTTTTTCCACAGTCCATGATTGTGACATGTCAAAATATGGCTCCATTTTTAGGAGGTGATGCCAACAATCTAATTTTATGTATTTTACTATTTTAAAAAAATATAAACAAATTAAATCATTGTGGTCAATGGAGGATATCATAAAATTATTTTATAAATAGAGTAATGGATCTCAATGAAAAAATTTATTAGATGATAAATTCAAATATCTTATCTAGGACCTAAAATATAGAATAGAATAACCAATTTTTATGGGATTGGAAGTAGAATTAATTGAACTCCACGACTACTTGGCATACATTTTTCAAGTAATTGACATGGTGAAAATCATGTTTCAGTGTATTAATATATTAAAAATATTAGATTCATTAAATTTATGAATAAATATAGGACATATAGTGAAAAATAGAATGGATATTTGACCATATACACCCATCCAAAGAGAAACCCAAACAGAAACTTGGGTCAGTGGTGGATGTCGATTCCCCAATCATCATTAATGATAATGAAACTAGGTATAATATGATGGAATTAAAAGAAAAAATATTTTTACCTCACAAAACATTGTTAGAGGAGATTCATGAATAAGAAATTATTTATGAAGTCTATAAGGGAGATCAAAAAAATTTGGATAGCTTTAGGAATGAATATGTGGTGCAATAGAATTTACATATCCCTTATAAAGAAGAAGAATAAAAACCACTAAACATGTACCTTGCATTCAGAGAATATAAAACCATAAAATTTGTATAATTTTTTGACAATATGGATGATCCTAACTACCTTCCTATTTTTAGTGAAATTCAACTCTAAGAGGAACTTCCAAATGAAGAATAAATTTAAGTCGAACAAACTCAGGGAGATTATCCTTTCTCGAAATCATTTCATTCGGATTTTGTTAAAGATTAATTGAGTATTACCTCCCCTTTTTTTAAATTTAGTGAATTAGAAAACACTTGTATTACCTTGGAGGATGAAGAATATGAAGAATAAGTTTCTTCTAAAGAGGAACATATGGAGCTCTTAGATCTTGTTGAACATTTATTAGATATAGTACAAGTGGTGATCATGGTTTCTATTTCAAGGGAAACCAAGAGACAGTATTATTACATTAAAATAGATTAATTTTATATTGATAGTTAATATTTTAATTTTATTCAAATATAATTACACTATCACATTCCCTATAAATATTCCATTAATGAATCATATATTGAAAACTAACTAGAGAATGAAGAAGTGGTTGTGAAAATTAAAACAATAAAAGAGGATGACTTATTCTTTATTCTACCACCACCATGAATGTTTTATACTAGTATAATAGGGGTATATTTTATACATACTATCTATATATTCATAAAAATTGGAAGAATTTAAATATAGATATATATGTTCTTGTGGTTCATTTCAAAGTAACTATATCCACCATCATATTGGGGATAACCCCTAGAATTTCTCATATAGTGGTAGTCAAAACCCACGGAACACCAGGGGGATTAATCCAAAACATATCCATATTTTCATTAAATGTATCATTATATTTCACATATTTTCATTCTATAAATTTATTATTTTATCTTATTTAATTTTTAGGTAGTTTTTTTAGTGAGTATCTTTTTGAAGATTAACTCAATGTTGCACTACCAATAAGTCAAGTCGTACCACAACATTACACTTACTTTCTTGTAGGAATTCAATTAAACATATGATTAGTTATTATATATACTTTAATTAATTAAGTCAACATCCTCATTTATGTATTGGGAGGGAACCATTTTATTTTACTATTCTCAATTTTTATTTTTTCTATTTAAAAAAATAAACAAAAAAAACACCAAACAAATTGAGTGTTTTAAAAAATTTTGTGAATTTAATTTTGAGTTTTTTGTGTTTTTTTAAACATTTGAGCTCAAATGATTACATTTTACATTTTTAAAACCAATTTTAATGATATAACTGATTTATAACATGAAAATATGCATAAATGGATACAGAAATAATTTTATTGACGTTTAAATATTTGTAAATTTCATGAAAATTAATCCAATATCTAAATATTATTACAAATATCACTATATTTATAATTAAAATAACTTTCCTGTGAGACATTTAATTTTTTTTTCATTTTATTTACCTTCTAATCACTTCTATAATTAACAAAACAATAATTTATGTAACCATAATTTGATTTATTCTTATCAAAAATTGAGGGTTTGATGTAATTTTGTTTTAAATTATTGAGGAATTTATTTGATTTTAAATACCATTTTTAATTGAATACTATTTATTCTATAGTAACTTATATTTTTAATCCTTATATACTTATCAGTACATGAAAAAATATTTTGATTATCCACATTACCAGATGATTTTCCCTATCCAATCCACTCATTATGTGAAATTTCATTATCCATTCAAACTTACATGTGGGAGAAGATATCTTGAATTGTTCTACCTCATATGGTAATACATTTGGAGGATAATAAAATTTTGAAGATATTAGTTTACTATAGAAAAATTAATTCTATTTAAATATGTTCTTTTCTTGTGCTATCATAATAAAATAATATTTTTCTTTTTGAATATTTTTAAATGATAAATAATGTTGTGCCGATTTGGAGATTTTTTAAAAAATACAACATTTTGGGAAGCTGTTGTTGTGATAAAGAAAATTAATGGGAGAATGTGTGGGATATCAATGAAATAAGTTTTTATATTACATTGTTGCTGATGTTCTGCTATATGGAGTGTGTAGGATACCATACTTGAGTAAAGCTTTGAATCATGCTGTTTTTCATCAAAAAGAGAAAACACCTCCTCATTCGGCCTTAGAATTAATAAAATCTAAATTATAACATCTGAAAGACATAAAACAAACCTAGAATTTACTCAAGATAAACACTTCGATTTAACTCACAACAGGTGAATATATATTAATTTATTATGACTATGGTGACTCTTACATGGGTTTGGATGATAAAAGGTTAAATAAAAATTTACATTTCTATGACGGAGAAAATTCATATGAGTTAGGTGTGTTGTGTTAATGTCAAGTTAAATGAAGTTTAAATGAATTTAATTATTTTAATATATAACATGAAATTATGGTTTTGAGTTGGCAATATATATTTGGGTTCTTCTTTTAAAAAAATTATCTATCTCATGTGTATGTGTTTTTAATTTTATTTGATTTGATTTCAATGTTTATTTGTCCAAAAGACCAAGTGTTACGTGTGGGGGAATTAACATAGATGATATGTTCTTAATTTTTTATTTATAATTCAACAATTTAATCCCTGATAATTTTATAATTTGAGCTCAATTGCATCATTTTTTTATTTCTTTTATTTTTTGGGATAAAACATGAAAAGTTCTAAGTTCTAGAATCTTATTATATTTTTATCACTTTTGTATTGTGAGAATAAAATTTAAAATATTAATCCAATTGTAGTGATTACATTTTATAGGTTTCCATTATTTCTAGGATTAAAATTCTTCTTCTAAACCCAAACCTAATCTGATCTATCAAATTCCCAAAAAATAATCGAGTTGAAAAATAATTTTGGAAGATAAAATGGACCCTACCATATAAAATGAGGCATAAATATGGATAAATACCTCAAAAGGATGTTATTATTATTGAATATAAAAGTGGTATCAAATACTAATTTTCACATTCATTTTCATGGATATATTCTCTAATTTAAAAAACTATTGAATGTTCCAAATTGGTGGAATATTTAGGGCATATTAGAACAGAAAAACATTGAATAATTAATTATGTCAGAACTGCTTGTATAAATATCGAAAAACAATGAATTTTTTGGTATTAGTGAAAAATAAATGTATTTTTTTTAAAGAAGGACACTTCTCATTTTTTTCCATCATGTCGGTAGAGTTGGAGAAAAAATTTGGTGGTTGTATTCTTAAGGAGAAATGTCATGCTATTCATTTTCCCCATTTTCATATTCTTAATTTTGTAATGCCTCTATATTCCCTATTATTTTAAGATACCCCTTCACATGGATGGGTAGATATTCTAATTGATTGGGGAAGGTTAGGTTCTATATATTTTAATTATTGTGTTTTATAGATTTATTTAATAAAATTTCTTTCCCTCTTCCATTAAGTTTCATTCAATTTCTAATAGTGGTTTTTATATTTATGAATTATTGTATTGGGTTTCTGATTCTATTGTTGATTTTTCTTTGGAAAATGATCATTATATCCCTACACTTGGCTATTTTTTATATATTTAGTATTATACTATATCTTTGTGGTGAGGTTCTCAATGATCATCAGTACGTTTGGGAGGGGTGGTGCATATTCGGGATTTATTTGTGACAAATAAGTCCTGATCAGGTATTTCCTATATCAATTGAGGATATTTGGTGGAATAATTTTGCACAAGGATAGTAGCCAAAATAAGTTATAGAAATGGATTACTTTCACCATCACTATTGGACGAAGGGAGTGAGGAAATATATTATGGAATCCCACTTCAATGGGATTAGTTTAAAAATGATTGGATAAATTTGAATTAAGATAACATTGCATTTGGAAAACTGACACAGATAAGATCACCATTCTATTATAATATATTTTAATTACATTAATTTTAAATATGTTTTCAATATTTTTAATAATTACTATTATTTTTTCATTTCTTTATATTACTTTAAAAGTGAAATAATTTTTAAAATAACCACTTCCATGTGTTATTAATTTTTACATAATTTTTTTTACTTTATCCATAATGGATTTATCACCGTTAGAGTCAATGAATCATGACATTAAACTAGGTGTGTTTGGTCCTAGGTGTAAAACATTAAATATAACATTCCTCGCATCTTGATTTCATGAAATTAAATTAAACTCTAGCAATCTATACTATACAACCCTAAATGGAATTATAGTCCTTAACACTCTACAATAACAAGGGGTTTTAGATACTGTTCTATATAAATATTTTTTATTTCATTTATATCTATATTTTCATGCAACACTGAGTTTAAAAAACCTATTATATTATTGAAATATTTTTTATTTCATGTGATTTTTATTTCTTATCCATTAAATTAGCGGGTAAGAATAAAAATATCCACATTATGAGATATATATGTATTTTTACTACTCAATAAAAATTAATTAATTAATTCCTATTAAATGGGAAATCAATATTTATTAATGGAATTTTTTTATTAAAAACATATTTTCTAAAAAAATGTGTATTTTTAAATTTTTATGTAAGAATATTATAAATAATTTTATGAAATTTTATAAGTTCTATATTATAAATTGTTTTCATTTTATAAGTCATCATATTAAAATAATCGTATGGTGGGTATTTTGGTTTTTATTGAATGATTTATATTTTATTGAATAGTAAAAATTCTAATTTTTATGGATAAAAATATATATTTTAATGATTTTTTAATGTTTCATATCTTTTGAAAATTGTTTCAATGTAAATTTTGATATATTATATAATTATTAATCCATTTATATTCATTGGAATAAAATTTGAGGTTTAATTTTCTATAATTTTGTTTTTATATTTATAAGGTATTCTTCTGGAAAACTATATTTGATTGTGCTTTATGTTAATATTTTTATTATTTTTTCAAAACTTATATACATTGAATTGTAAAAAATTTATTCCATATATTGAATTAGTATTACAAAATTTAGTAAATAGTTCAGTTTTATTATTATTCATAATAAATAGTAATCATAGTAATGTTTTATTACCACGGTAAAACTATAATGGTTGACTTAACATTAATACTAATTTGATAAGGAATGAAATCTATTAAAATCATGAATTTATCCTATTGGTTGGGATTATAATGGACATTTACATATTTTTATCTATTATATGGACACTTAGTGACATTTTTCATTGAATGTGACCATTATATTTATTTAAGAAATCAATAAATAAAAAATGTCAATCTATTTTCTTAATCATCTATTAAACAATTTCATTAAGATAAAAAGAGGATATGTTTGGATAAAAATATTTATAATTAAAAATGAATATTATTATTATCATGAAAGTTTATTTTTAATTTTTAGTGACTGAATAATTAATGTAATTGTTTATGCAATACCCACACAATATTTATTTAATTAATATAAATATAAAATAAATGATTTTAAAAATATTAAATGTAATAAAATTTGAATGAATTTTTTGGTTCCAAATTTTTTTATATAAATATAATATATAATAGATGTGGTAAGTCTTTAGATTCAAATTACTTTACTGTCATGTCTATTTTAGGTCAAAATAAATGAATTATTCAAAAAATGAAATTATTGATATTTTATATCTAATAATATATTATTAAATTATTTAAATTAATATAAATCATAAATTTTTCAACCTGAAATGGATATGGTTGAACCTATAAAACACGACCCATTTCTAATTCATTCTCCCTTTTATGGTAATATTCATATAACTTAATGTCTAGAAAAACATTGATATTTCGGTAGTTGTCATAAGAGTTAATATGGAATTAAAACTAGGATATATGGGTAAAAAATATGAAAAACATGTTAAAATGTTATTGGATGAGATTATTTTTAATAATAATATTATTATATTATAATTATATCAATTTGGATCAATTTTTAAATTAAAAAAATTAATGTCAATTTAATAATTTATGTAATTTCATGAGTTCCCCTCTCCTCGCTAAAACTTAATATCATGTCCTTCATTATTACCATCAATTATTACTTTTATAATAGATATGTAATACCCAAATATAATAATATCTTACATCAGTACATCATATTGGTATTTTTCTTCCAAACAGACCATCTATTTTGGGTAAAAGTTGTAACCCAAAGAATGTTTCTCAATGAAGAGGTATAACTCTTAACTGAACATTTTCAATTAAATTTCTTAGTGTATATCCTATAAATTTTTGGAATTTATTATAAAATATTTAAATATGTATGTTATATAAAATTAATTTCTATTATTATTATTGAAGAACAATTACCTAGCTTCATTAAATCTATTGGAAAAATATAACGTCGCTTATGAAAACTTGTGACTTATCACATCCATGAGGTAATTTGATTCACTTTTCAATTCCATTTTACAAGTATTATAATAAAAAATATTTAAATAATATAGGATATATTATCTAATCATTAAGGTTAATTACTTTTTTACCTTTTTTCTATTTATCTGTTGAGAAATGAATATTGTGTTTCTGTGTATGTATGGTTTACGGTCTCTATTAATGGTCGGAATCATTTTTTCTATCTCTACCTTTTTTGGATGAACCAATATATATATATATATATAATGAATATATATATATATATATAATTAATATATAATATGTATATATGTATTTATTTGCATTTTGGATATGATTAGACTATGATCAATGTATTAGGACTAGGACCTGCAAATCAAAACATGCATGAAAAACGAAGTACCCATAATCAAGAAAAATAATTTTAATAACTAATTTCAGATAAACTTGTGAAATATGTTATATGAAATTAAAATATGTTCTTAAATATATTTTTATGGTTATATAATATGTTTATAATAAATCTATATTCATTTTATTTGAGGATTGAACATGTTTGGAGAAATATGAGACATTAGGTAAGGGATTTTACATCTCAATCACATTTTATTAAAGATTTTTTATTTTTGAATATATAATGAGGGGATTATATGATAATTTATTTATAAACACTATTAATTTTTATTCTCTTATAATTAAATCTTTGGAATACATGTTTTCCATTAATTTCCTCCACTTAATGTACTCATGATATGAAATGAATTTTTTTAATTAAAAGTAACAATGTTTTATGTTTCATTCCGGATTAATATCCTTCAATTTCCATGTTATCAAAAAAATGTTTGAAAATTGATTTTTATTATTGTCCACTAAATTTTAAAATCCATTTTCAAATGAATTAATTTTTATAAAATGGATTGAAAATGAATATTATTTTTCATTTCACTAATGAATTAATTTTTTATTTTTAATAATTTTTTAGAGGAATCACTATTTTAATGTACAGGACATGAATTGAATTTCAATTTTCCATGTCCATTAAATAATTTTAAGAATAAATTAACAAGTTAAAAGTCTATTGTCAACTAATATGTTTTCAATAAAAGTTTAAACGTTATTATATTTTAAATTACATATTTAAAGATAAAAATTTAATTATTCTCAAGAAATATTTGAGTGATCCTTTAATGTAATTTTCATCTATGATAACATTGTTTGATTTTAATTAATATTTATTGGGGATATGTTCCATTTGTAGAATTATTATTCTTTGGATATATGGTTTATGATTATGATAGTAATATTTTTAATCAATCAATTTATTTTCCCTGGGTTACTATATAATAAAATGATTGATTCTTTTTTAGAATGTATTGTTCACAAGTTTCGATGACATGATGAAGGATTTATGTTCTTGTGGGATAAATATGTATGTTTATAATTATGTGAGGGGAAATTATAGAATTATATATTCCTCTACTTTGTTGGATAATATTTTATATGTCATGAAATGATTATGGGAAACAATATGATTTTCTTGATCCGTTGTAGGAAACAAGTATTGATGATTGATCCTCATTGAGAAGAAAGTGAGGATTATTTATCTATAATGATACGAGAATCATGGATTCATGTCGAATATACTAAGATTTGATAGTCTCTATAGTTAATCATTAAAAATTATATGTATTTAGTAAACATTATTATGCTATAATCTAATGATTTTTTTGCTTATAGTATAATCTTTTGGTTCAGGATTAATTAATGATAATTCAATGCTATGGTATCTCATATAACATGAAATAATAAAATTTCATTCCATGACTGATGTTTATTATCAAAAAAATACTGGTTGTGAACATTATATGTTATTTTCTCAATATCAAATATTATTATCTTCTTCTGAGTTTGTATGATAATCGATATATATTTCCCATGTTAACCCTTACTAAGCATCTGATATCACCCTTTATTATGTTTCTATCATGACCTATCCCAGTCGGGCCCAGGTCGTGACTCCCCAATCCCACCTCAAATAAGCCAGGGTCTAGTGACTAGAACTGAGTAGGCATATCACTAACATGGGAGGCACTGAATATGTACATGTACGCACACAAACATATCCAAGCCCACAAAATGCTGAAATGTAAAAACTACTATGAACCAAATGCATTCATAACACTATATCCAAACCCGAGTTTGAAAATAAAGTAATGTTTTGTAATGTAAACCAAGATAGAATACAAGCCCGCCAAAAAAAGTCTATGAACAAACATCCAACCTGTAAGAATAGGTACTAGGACTAATGTCCATAGCCACCGAAACCCCTTGGCCTGCCTGATCTCATATGGAACCAACTGGTCCTGGTTTGCCTAAACTATTTAAAAATTTCACTCATCTTCACAAGACATGACATGTGAGAGAAAAGACCGTACATGGGTGAGTAAAACATTACTCAATGGGACTCCCCGAAACAACAAATCAATACAAAGGGAATGATATAGTCAGCTCTAAACAGTATATGTATACATCACATATAACAATGATATCCATATATACTCTATCCATGGAATGAAGTATGATGGTATGTCACTACTTCCACACACAAACACTTGGGATCCAGCTCAAACATTACACAAATCACTCATCCGAGAGAACATACTCTTGAGTCTGATAGCACTGATGAAATTATTCTGAGATGTAAAATTTGTTGGGCACCATCATCATAGGGATATTATGATAGATATGAAGAGAATGATACAATACATAGATGATGATCACAACTAGTTCCATGAGATGATAACTACAACTCCATCTATATTAAACTACTATGCAGAGGATCAACGTCTGGTAGGATTGGTCCTATCAATACCAAGGACTATACATAGGCCCTGAAGAATCAAAAGTGGATCCTACTCTTGGAATCCTGAGGGATTCCAACAACTCTATCTAGGAAGTCCTGCTAAAGGGATCATACTCTTATGAGTATGAAATGATACACACCAACCTCCACATAAATGAACAAGGGAATGAAACTTGTTGAACCCTATCCAAGATATGGTGTAAAATAGATTCAAGACATGTATAATGGGGTACATTGTGTGTTTTAGGGTGAAAGAATGTGTCTCGTAACCCTAGGTAGTACCCGTGTACAATGGCACATGTCTTTATAACTTTGTCATGTATAAGATGGATACACGACGTGTACATAGAGAGACACACTGTGTCCTTCCTTTTTGGGTACACCTATGTACTCTAGGCATGTGCATGTATACTATTTCTACCTGTGTATCTCTGATCATGCACCAATACATAGGGTAATCTGTGTACTTGGTTCTAGCGAAGTTGCCTGGTGGGGTACGCGCTATGTGGTAAACTCGTATACTCCACCCTATGTCCATGTATCTCTCAAGATACACTCCAAGTATTTGGTAAGTGCCTTCATTCCATGTGAAAGGTTCACATGACATGTGATGTTTAACTAATCCTCAAAACCCTAGACACCACTCAGTAGGGTCCGCATGCCATGTAAAGCCTGGTTACACTCTGAGTTTATCATGATTTTCCAGAAACTAGAGTTCACAATCCCGCGTGTCGGTCGATATTTTGTGTCACGTTTCATTGATCCCTTCACCTCAGAACTCTATATCCAAGGTGGTTTCATCACCCTATCATTGAATTGATGTGTTTTGGGACACTAATTGAATTATTAAACAATATTAAATTCACCCTGATGAAAACCGCTCAAAGAACGATATCTCTAGAATCGCTTCAATTCTTCAATATCCATCACTGTCACACATCCAATAGGGTTTCCCAGTGTGGGGTCTTAAATGAAGGATTTTTGGACCATGAAATGGATTAAAAATGATCATTTTTTCAAAACCACCTGAATAATTAAGAAAACTATTAGAAAACGGGGGACAAAATTTAACATGTAACAAACCCGAGGAAAGAATCTCCACTATTTTTTATTCTATCATCGATCCATTACACTAAGAACCCTAAAATATAAAATCAATACAATAATAAACTTCATAAATCCCACAATTTAAAACCCATCCTGTATAAATGGCCAAAATTCCAATCAACCTGTTCTTTGGTGGGTCTATGATCATCATTCAATCAAAGAATAAGGGAAAAACTATTAAAACAATATTCCCTAACTAGGAAAAGGATTTTTCACTATTGAAGACTGATTTATAAATGTGAATACCATCAATAACAATCCTCAATCCAATTCTCTATCATCGCCATCGAAAAATTCTCCAGGGTTTCTCTCCAGAGCCTCTATGAAATTTCTAGGGTTATAAGCCTAACCCCAGATCCCTGCCTAAATGATTTATTAAAAAGAAAAATAATTGATGTGATGTTGTGTTGAATAAATGGTAAAATAATATAAATTCACAATTTATTTTATTTATTAAAAATGACTAAAAATACATTTCAATGATGACCTGCGTCGGCTGGTGTTAGGCCTCCCCATGGGTAAAGTCACTTCTCTAAATGCAATGGTTCACTTAAATTTCTGATCAAAAAACCCATATAGAATTTATTAAATATTTTCAGGAATACTATGACCACGTGCTACTAAAAATTTTAATATTTTTCATGAAATTGCTACGATAACACTGGGCCTTAGAATCGCATTTCATCTTAGTTCTTTGTCCAGAATTTAATTCATATAATATTTAAAAATCATTCACAGAAAATCCAACACATTAAATTCTCTACTCCATGGGGATTTACGACCCTAAAAGAACAAAAAAATGATACTATAATAGATATTGGTACTGTGCATGAATCAGAGCCTCCCACTCTAATGTGATCTTATGGAGATTATCATTATGCCACTAGACACACAAAAAAAAGAATCAGTCGACCATACATGATCCTTTTTTAACCTTGATCTCAACTAGGTACTCAGTGAAAGTCACTCTATCATCAATTTTTGTCTTACCCCAGTTGATGATGTGTGATGGGTCATGCACGTACCTCCTCAACTGTGACATGTGGAAGATGTTGTGTACCCGGTCTAACTGTAGGGGTACCTCTATGTGTGTCTCCACCACACAAAATTTAAACAATATCCAAAAATGGACGATAAACCGTGAAGACAACTTTCTGCCCTGTCCAAATATCCAAAATACCCTCCGCGTTGAAACCCAAATGAATATTTATTCCTCAAAATATAAAGGTATCCACCTCCTGTTATCCTAAGAGTTTTAACGGCTCTGTGCAGTTTTCATTCGCTTCTATATGATCTGCACCATATCCAAGTTATCTTGCACTAGGTTTAGGCCCATGAGTTCTGACTCTCCTAGGTTAGTCCATCAATGTGGTGTCCGAAAGTGTCTCCCATAAAACGCCTTTATTTGTTCCAAACCAATATTGTATTGGTATTTGTGGTTGTACACGAACTCCACCATTGGTAGGTGATCCTCCAAAATATAAAAAACATCCTACAAGCATCCCATAGCATTTCCTACAGAACCTGAATGGTTTTCTCCCTCTGGCCATATGTCTATTTGATGAAACACTTTACTCAAGTGTAAATGGGTTCCAAATTCCTCATGTAATCTCCTCTATAGTCAGGATATAAAATTAACATCACAATCTAAAACAATAATCAATAGAATTTAGTGGATTATAACTATATATTAAACATAGAGGCATCCCTTGATAACCATAGAACTATGCTCTTGGATTTCTAGGAAGTGGGCCGACATGGTGATTTGGCCAATGATCTTCTGGATTGAATCATCTCCCTGGGATGTACATGGTAAATCTATCATGAATTCCATCGATATCCCATCCCACATCCATTAAGGAACATAAAGTGGTTTAGAAAAACCAAATGGATCATGGTGCTCAGCCTTCACTTAATAACATGTAAGCCACCGACAAACAAACTATGCCACTCCTTTCTTCATTCCTGACAACCAAAACTGACATCAATTGTCCTAGTACATTTTAATAACACTAGGATGTACCACCATAGGGGATTTATGAAACTCCCTCAGAACCTCCTCCCTCAATGCCACTAGTACTACTATACATCATATGAAAATAATTACATGCTACCCACCATTTATATATCCCTTAAGAGAACACCATATTGATATTAGAGCATGTATAGTCTCACAGTTGGTATCCCCAAGATGTACCTCCCTAACATTCTATAGGAGTGAAGGGGTAAAAACCATTTACTGTATATACGATTCTCTATCTCTATCCACTAAGGATTACTGTAAAGAGACCAACTGCTCTAATTCCTTATTCAGAAACTATGAAATACATATTCTACTAAGATCATATTCCACCATGTTCCCCTTCCCAGAAGTATAGAAAATATCAAAGTCACCATCATAGAGACACACTAGCCATAACCCCTATATCAAGTACAAATCCTTATGTGAAAAGATATTCCTGAGACTCTTGGGATCAAATTAGATGATGAACTGGTTTCCCATCAGGTTGTTTCACCAAATCATCAATGTGAAGACTTCCACTGCTAACTCAGGATCATGGGTTGCATAGTTTTTCTCATGTGGTATCAACTGGGGCAATCCATTTGAAATCACCACTTTCCACTACATTAGGACACCACAAACCCTATTCCCAGATGCATCGATGAACACTACATTGTCGACACCCTCATTCGACAATCTCAAGATTGGAGTGCTCTACAAAATCTACCTCAACTACTGAAAATCCTACTGGCACGTCTTTATCTACAAAAAATGCTACCCATTTTGAGTCAAAGCTATCACTGGTGTTGATATCCTGAAGAAATAAGGTATAAATATTTGGTAATATCCTATTAGACCAAGGAATTTCCCACCTCCTTCAAGATTCTAGGTGGATCCCATGATAAGAATGCCTTAACTTTGGTCGATTCCACAACCACTCCATTCACCGAGATAACATTTCCTAGATTGTGGATTGGTATAATACAAAACTGGAACATAGATAGTTTCCTATAAAATTTGGATCCACCATAGTACATCCCGAAAAATCCTTAATCATATCATGAACTCCTCCTCAGACGCTGATTATAGAAGGATATCATCAATAGATTCTACCATAAACTGATCTAAGTAAGATTGAAAGATCCAAATCTTGAGCCCCATAAAAATTACTTTGTATTTCATCAAGCCAAACTAAATCACCAAGTAATCATAGTGACTATAACAATATATGAATTCTGTATTTGGTATATCCTTATACCGTAATCACTCTTGGTGATATCCTTATTGAAGTTCAAACATCAAAAACAATTGTTCCCCACTCAACTGATCTAAGAGACCACCAATCCTCGGTAGAGGATAGGTAATCTTCATCGTCACCTAGTTGATGTTACAGTAGTATACACATAATGTCAAGCTTCCTCCTTCCTTTTGGGAAAATAAAACTCGGGCTACCTGGGGTGAAACACTTGGTCTCATGAATTCCTTCCCCAGTATGTCATCCAGCTGCAACCTCATCTCACAATGCTATGTGGGATCCATACGATATGTTGGTGTATATTTCGGTGTTGTACCAGGGTGTAAATCAACCCATAATTCTATCTCATGGCTGAGAAGTAATCCTAGAAAATCTTTGGGGAAGATGTCCTCATATTCTTCCACTACTACTAGGAACTAGATAAACATAACATATTTTTCACTGAGGGTTAGGCTAGAGAACTGATGAGTAATCGGATGCACCCTCCTATTCATGAGTCCATCGGGTGTTGCCTAGGCTTACATTCAATCGACAATGTCAAAAATCATTCCATCATTATGGACACGATGAACCCTTTATCTAAAACTTTAAATCTGTTAAATAATTATGGATAACCAATCCATAACAAGAATGAAAACATAAGGCCTCAATGCTTCCACAATGTCATTCCAAATGAATGTCTCAACTCCAAGGTCCAGGTAACACTGTCGGCATCGATTTGTGATCACTGGTTCATTTCTATTAGGTGTATCTAAGCATGAGGGTCGAGCCAATAGTTCAAACAGAATATCTTTGACTTTATCAAGATATATAGTGAGATATGACTTACTAGAACCTATTCATATAAGTACTACAACTAAAGTAGAAAATATAGTTATCATATATCAAATCATTTTTGGAGCCCCTCGGTTTTATTCCTCGAACGCATGTAGTTTTTCCCTTCTATATTCTCTAGCTCCCTAAGCCTAGAATTGACCACTTGGGGGTGGTGGAAGTAACAAGTGGAAATGTAGACCACCTCCCGATGCTCTCCCAACTCCTCTATCATCTTCTCCAACATGCAGATCTACCTTCTCCTGTCACTTTATCTTAATCTATGGTGCATGCACTATCTCTTTGTTAGAATCATTTAGGTTTATAAAATATTGATCGAGATGTAACCTACCATCACATGAACATCACCGCCTCTCCCTAGGCTAACTAGACCAAACTTGAGAGCCCTTAACTGTAGATCCATTTTATTAGGACCTTATCCAGAAACATCTCGCACACTCAGATCCTTGAGATTGATGTTCGATCCCTACTTCCAAGGTCTCTGCACCTACTGGTCCACTAATAACTATTACTAGATTTATCCTCTCTACCATGAATATTTCAATCACCAATGCTCTCTCAAGCACCCCAACATACATCAGAATCATAGAAGGATAACATGATCTATGATGTCTCTATTCAGACTTTTCTCCAAGGTCTAAGCACTGAAGTTCTAATCTATAACCATATTCGACATGTTCCTATGGGTCTTGTGTAGTGACTCCACAAGACCACCTCTATTAAAAAAGGGGATAGTGACTAACAACGAGTAGGCATATCACTATGATTAGAGTAATTTATTATATCCCCCACCCCACAGATCTCCATTCCATAAAAATACCAAAATGTAATGACAACTAAGAACCAAATACCTACATACCACTATATTCCAACCAGAGTACGATTGGAATGTAAAGTACAATAATGTAAACTCAGACAGAATTCAATCCCACCAAAAAAAAGTTTTAAACCACAAATCAAACATATATGAAGAGGTATTAGGACTACTCTCTATAGCCATATGAACATCTCATCTTGACTGATCTCACAAGGCACCTTCTAGTCAAGGTTTACCCCAGACTCCATAAAAAGGACACTTATCTTCACACAACATGATAAATGAAGGAAAATATTGTGCTGGGGTGATTATAGAAACACTCTTTAGGATACCCCAAAACCAAAAATAAATACACAATGGATATATATAGTAATATTTACAATGTATATATATATAACACATAAAACAATGATATAAAGATATACCCTGTCCAATACACGTAGTCTAGAGTTATGTCACAACTATCACATACCAACACTATGGATCCAGATCAAAGAATCCAAGAAGCACTTATCTGAGAGGACAAACTCTTGAGTCTGATATCACTGATGACATCCAACTGATAGGTACTATTCATTAGGAACCATCATGAGAGAGATAAACTGATATATCTTAAGAGAGAGATATGATACCAAGATAAGGATCATATCCAGTGCCATGGGGTGATACCAACAACTACATCTATATTAACCTGCTATGTATAGGATCAACGCCTGACAGGATTGGTCACATTGATATAAAGGACTCTACCTAGGGAATTAAGAATCAACCAGGGATCTTGCTCGAAGCCTCTTAGGGGATTTTTTAAACTCTATCTAGGATTTCCAGCTGAAGGGATCATACTCATATGTGTTGGAAAGAATACACACCAACCCTCAGGGAAATGATCTGGGGCACAAACCCTAACAGAAATTTCCAAAGATATGGTGGAAAGGAGATTCAAGTTGTTTAAAATGGGGTACACCGTGTGTATTGGGGTCACACACCATGTCCCTTGACCCCAAGCACAACCCATGTACAATGAGACGTGTCATTCAAAATGAGTCATGTAGAAGATGGGTACATGGTGTTTACAAAGATTCACACACCGTGTCCTTCCATATGGGGTCCACCCATGTACACCAACCATGTGTGTGTTCCTGGTTTAAACCAGTGCATCCCTACCTATGTACTATAGAATGGGGTAGTATATATACTTTGTACATTCCTATTCATGTGGTGGGGTACACATCGTGTTGGCAACCTGTGTACTCCACCCTATATTTGTGTATCTCCCAAGATACATGATGAGTCTCTAGGAAGGGCCAACCTATCGTGTGATAGTGTAACATAATGGGTTAGACTTAACTATTACCTAAAACCATAGCTAACACTCAGTGGGGGACACACACCCTATAACCTCAGGTTATATGACTTGTTTATCATGATTTTCCATATACTCACATTCTTCCTTCCATGCATTGGATGTTCTTTTGGTTTTCCTTCCAGTGATTTATTTTCCTTGAAATTTCAGATCCTAGGTTGTTCCATTAATCTAACACTAAATTGATGTGTTTAAGGCCTTTAATCGTCTTTGAAAAAAACATTAAATCAATCGAAAGAGAACTTCTTGAAGAATGATATCTCTCGATTTGCTTTGATTCCCCCATCACCATCATCATCACACATCTTCTAGGTCATCCTAGAGTTGGATCTTCAATTTTGTATAACTACCAGATGAAACGAAGGAGCAATGATCTTTCACTCATAACCCCGTGAAGAATGAAGAAAACGTGTAGAAAATGGGGGATAGAATTTAACATGATGAAAAGCATGAGTAAAGAACCTCAACCGTTGTTTGTTCCAACCTCAATCTATTCCCATAAGAGTTATCAATAATCAAATCAATAAAATAATCAATCCAATAAATCCCACAATTTAAAAACCATATTATAAGGATGATCAAACTGTGTATAAACATGTTCGTTGGATTGTACAAGTTCGTCCTTGAATCATAGAACATGGGAAATAATATCAAAACAATATTCCCTACCTGGGAATTGGATCATTAACTATTTAATAATGATTCTAATTGGAGAATAACATCCAGAGTGATCCCCAATCCAACTCTCTACCGTCACCGTCGAGATAATTCTCTAGGGTTTTTATATAGAGCCTCCATGGAATTTATAAGGTTGTGAGCCTGAACCTAGATCCCATCCAAAGGGAATTATTTAAAGGTAAAAAGCATATTTGTGTCTCTACATCAAAAAAATGATAAAATATCAAAAAAATATCATTTTAATTTATTCCATAAAAACACCCTAAAAAACTTTTCATAGCCTAACCCTAACGGCTGATGTTTGGCCATGCAAGGGTAAATTTTCTTGTCTAAACACAAAAGTGCCCTCATAATTATGATCTGGGAACCCGTTTAGATGTTATTCCACTCTTTCATAAAAACTATAAACACAAACTATTTAATATTTCAATAGTTTTTAATCAATTTTTCTGGGCACACTGGACCTTGGAATATCAAGACATCTCAGTGTCTGGCCTTGAATTTAATACATATAACATTTAAAAACATTACATGGAAAATCTAGGAAATTAAAATTCATTTTTTCATATTATATATTTTTAATTAGTGTTTTTCATGAAGGCTATAATATTGAAATAATGTTATGAGGTGTGATGAAGAATTCACTTAAATAAGATGTTTATTGGTTTAGTCTCAAATGACACTAAATATTATGGTCGTTGTGGGGAATGTAATGTGGTGAATTGAATATTCATTAGAAAATATTAAATATTTATATTTGATAATATCACGGCCCTATAGTTGGTATTATAGTTGAGTTTAGTTAGTCATTTTCAATTAGAATTAGTAAACATTGGATAAAACTATGTGGATAAGTCTATATAAAGGATACTATTCTAATGTTTTGGTAAAGACCATGAATGGACTAGGATATAACTACGCTTCCTGATATTGAGAACATGGTTTCCTTATTTACACATCGTTTTAATGATATTTAATAATTATTTTATAGCTCACCCTTTTTATTATATCTTGACACTTACACTTTCCTTTTCCATTTTACTAAATTACAGGAAATGGTAAATACCACGCTAAAAATGAATGTGATAAAAATTTAATGATTGTATACCTAATAAAAAAGCATTTGGGATCCATTTCCATGACACCCTCCAAAAATAATGGAATGGGGGGAGAGAGATAATTAACCCATGTCCTACCATTAGTAGGTCTTGAGTTTGTGACTGTAGTGAGTTTATAAAAAAATATCATATATGGGAGTTATTTCCCATTATGTAATAAACATGATCAATAAATAAGATTAATAAACCACAAGAGACATGGACATAATATAAATAGAAACCAAAATAATCCCACAATGCATTCATAATTAAAAATCATATAGGTAAAATATTCAAAAGTAAATACCCCAAAAAATAGATAAGGAAAGGACCCAACAACTATCCAAAAATATCTGAGCTAGTACCTCCCAACATTCCCCTTGTAATCCTTCTAGAAACCTGAAAATTAATTTATATACACAGTGTGAGAATACAAGTATACTCAGTAGAAAACCAATGTCTCTCATGAACATGTGAATGAAGCATAACAATGCACCTGTGTAAAAACTACAGGACCATCAATACCTAATGAAGTCAAAAACCTATCCCATTACCACTAGGAAATTCTCACAAAAGAAATAAAACTATGTACTATAAAATAATCATAATAATATCAATAATGTTTACCTTTCACCACGTTCCCACTAATTTTCCTCTCTCATGCCCCGACATCATATGTCTTGGTGCTCCCATATCTTCTAAATAATATATATCACCCCTGTAATCATGATCACATCAAATCATGCTCGTAGCCACCAAGGCCACTTCCCCACATTATAGTCACATCTAATCTCACTGAAGACACCTATGAAATCACATCAAAACAACTTCCATAACCAGAGTAGTAGGGTGTCATTGACATGAAGAACATCAAACTCTCTCCCTCCTCTTACCAGGGACAACCCCTACCATAATCATTCCGAAATTATATTCATATAACATCCATCCTAAAGACATATGGCCCATCACCCAATTCCCTAATAAGATAACACCAACATAACTTGTCCATGTCTACTCTCCTAGAATATAGAGTTGGGAAGTGCAGCTAGCCATCCAACCATCATGATCACCAAGATCATAGAAAAAACACCCTTCATATTAAAATACTTGTGTCAATAAATATTGATCGATGTCGGTAGGGTGTGAATCGAAATGATAAGGAATATAAATGTATATATATATAGGCCAAAAATAATCCTAACCAAAGGGTTCTCAACCAAACACTAACCAATCCACAAGAATACCATTTTCACTACCATGAAAAAATGCATAACACCACACAATACCTAACCCACATTTCTTATTTTCAACCAATAAAATTATCTAACTCATGCATTTCATTATTAACCTTCAACCACATTTATCAACACAACACATCATTTATTTTCTCATTAATAATTTCTATCCCATAAAAAAACCAAAACCCGAATAATTTTTCCATTATAATATAATTATTCCATAATTAACCTAGAATCAATCAAAATGAAAACACACATCATAATAATCTCATCATTCCCATCAAAATATTTCCTTTCTATCAAAAAATCATTGAAAAACCAATTATCACATCACTTCCCCAAAATCATGGCCAAACAACCACTATTCCTACACAATACAGTGGAAGAAACCATCTCCTCAATACCCCAAAGGCACATAAAAAAAACCATCACATTGAAACACCCCATGCATAGAGGGATCTCACTTATTTTTTCCACATTACTAAACTAACAAACAACCACACATCATTGCACCAAAATAATTTTAATTTTTTTTACAGATTTAGCAAGGATAATTTTACAATTCAACTTATTTATTTTAGGGACATTATCAAAGAATTCATAATACAAGGGAGTCCATTTCATTAGAAAATTATTAGTGATTATCTGATTTATCATTAAGGGTGGAATAAAACAATAAAAAATAAAAAATTATTCCTCAACTTGTGATAAATCAAAATAAACAATGCCCCCAAACAACCATAATTTTCATTGGGGTACTTAACTCATACAATAAAAATGTCACAATAATGTTTATTTTACATGAAAATACTTCCACTTAAATTTCAAATATCCTTTTAAATTATATTTATTAGGAAATAAAAAAACAACAACCCATAGATAGAAAAGAGAAAATTCATCGAGTATGATACTAGAATGTGAGAAATGAGGTATTACCTACCTCAATTATAATTTATTAACTCATTGAACATCATAGGGAAAAGAAAATCTTCCATAAATCCAAAACCACACCAAGAGAGCAGGGATAAAACTACATCTTATTGATGGTTTTCAAGAAAAATACCAACTCACAAACTAAACCCAAACTACATCACCACATCTAATCCTTGGGATATGAATAGAAGAAAACAACCATGAAGATGATAAAGGCTTACCACTGACTGCCAATGGACATCCACTGGAACCAACAAATCAATATGAGGGAAAGAGGGTTGAAATATCCCTCAAAATCAACTAGGGTTGTACAAAAAATTAGAGGAATAAAGATACATTTGAATTTGGATGTTTTCAAAATAAATACATATTAAGAACCCGGTGCTCATCACATTCATTTCATTTAACCCTTTCATGATTTGAAATCCTTAGTTATACAATAAAATTAAACATTCACAAAAATTATCTTCATCCAAGCTTGAATTAATTAAACATCATGAATTGCATACACAAAGTGATTCCATTTCATGAGTTAAATCTCATTAACATATAGTCGATGAATGTATCCAGATGTAGAATCCATGAACCACAAATTCATGGTGTGTACTCCTTTCAAGACTTGAATCTCCCACAACAGATCTGATGCACCTCTAACCACCCTAGAACAACCTCAAGCCTCCTCTAAAAGAACTCCAACCTAGAAAAAATAAAATACAGTAGTCCTGGAACAGACATGATATTACATTGAATACCTACCAAATGATTACATCCCTCGAGAGATCAAAACCAATCCTAGATGGAAAGGGATTCAAAAAACCACCCCATGAGATACCACCCAAAGATCTCATTACTCAACAATGCTACCATATACATGACATGCCTATTGTAACACAAATTAAAAACATTGGACATCCAATCAAACAACCTTTCACACAACCACACCACTATAATCCAACTTTACAACCATCTCAAACTCCACACAGCCAAAATAACATCCACTGAAAAACTACATCATCCCAAAAACACAAATCATATAATTATATGATCTATGTTAAGATACAATATGTTCTGGGTGGCATCGAATCAATTAAAAGAGTTTAATTTAATATTAGTATAATGTGTATCAATTAGGAATAATTTCACCACTATTTCATATGTTGAAAATTTATCAAACCTCGCATATCAAGAAAACATTAAATAACAAAATATAATAAGGTCCAAACATCACTTCATAATTAAAAAGTTTATGTCAAAAATCAAAACTAATTCAGGTGATGGGAATGAATCTATGTCTCTCACTCCCAAGTACATTCTTCTGGACACCAAGACTCTAGAAAATGGAATCCATGGGAATGGACTATCTACATCGTGTCTTCTCTTGGAGATCCTAGATCTCTAATTGGATGGTCCATGAATTTTATGTCATCCTAAATATCAAACACTCCCCGATGAATTAACTGGGTGTCATTGTGAAGATGCCAAAAATGATGAGAGGAATGCAAGACTTCACATTGGTCCATTCCAACTATGATGGAAATTCCATCCAATACTCCACTATTCCAACTCACCCCAACACTATAGAGGGTGTAACAAAACTAGAGGATATCTTTCTCTCTCGAACAAACCTCCATTTCCCATGTATTGGGAAAACCTTCAATAAGAAAACATGGTCACCAACCTCAAACTCTATGGCTATCCTCTTGTGATCGGAATATTCAATCAACTAATTTTATGTTTCTTTCACCCTATTATGAACATGCTGAAACTTCTCTATTATATTATTCACCCCTTTTGAATCAATAATTTCTTCCTCCCTAGACATCATCCAGAACAATGGATAACTTCATATCCTATCATACTAGGCCTGAAATCGGACCATGTCAATGTATGAGTGATATCTATTCTTATAATAAAACATATAAAAAAAGGGTAATGTTGTTCACATAAACCACTAAAGTCTATGATGAATTCCCATGCCATGTCCTCACGTGTCTAGATGGTATGATATGTTTTCTAGTCAATATAAGGGTGGAAAATAGTTCTCAGGCATAAATATATTGAAAAAGAATAATTTTCCCCCTTCATACAAGGAAGGAAAAACCTATGTCCCTATCCAAAATAATGGACCCTTAAAATCCATTAAACTACACAATCTCATCTATATACCTCTTATCCAATGAATCTATCACACATGACTCGTTATTCACTAAGAATATGTCTTATTTCATAAACTAATAAATGAGTAGGCTAATTATATTATATCCTACCTATGATTAGGGTAACCCTATGATGAAATCCATTGATATATCATCCAATTTATAATCAAGAATATCCATAGGATATAACAAACTGTAGAGAACATAATTCTTAGCCTTCACGTAATAGGGAACCAAACAATTCACCATAAACACATCCACTATCGATTTTATCAAGGGACACCAAAACTATATCCTCGGTCCATGGTACATAATGGATAATTCTATGTGTACTACCAAATTTTGAGCATTGTAACTCATAATGGCCCACCTTATGCATCAATACTAGAATAAATAGTCTCCCCTAAATTGTCATCTGGTTTTGACCATCTTCGGAGCAACCCTCTAGAGAATCACCATAGCCAAAATGATCATGCATCACATATACCTATGAGTTTTCCCAATGATACACATCCACATACTACATCAGAAATTGTTGAACCATCAATTAAAACTAATAGGATCTATCATCATCCACCATGGCATCAAGGTTCAAGGATCCAAGTCCTCCATCATTCTCCAGACACCCTCAAACTGTTGAAAAACATCATTATTCACTAACTTTTTTCTCAAATCATTAGCCAAAAAATTTCCCTATATTGATGTATAATAGATCTAAATTTCATAATCATTAAGAAACTCCATTGACCTCAGTTTCCATGAAATCATATCACACTGAGAAATTATACTCCTCCAAAACATTTCATCTTTGAAGAGCACAAATCTCTTCCCAATGAGGCAATGCCACCACATCTTTAGTTAAAAACACTAATAAAAACACTAGATAGAGGGTTATATCATTACACTCATTGGGATGTAAATCCTAAATTACTAAGAGATCTGTTGGTTGGAGTGGAAACTCAAGAGGGGGTGAATTGAGTTCCAATTAAAATTTCTGTTAAAACATTGTCTAGTTAAAATCCCCCGATTTATAAAATAAGTTAAACTGTAGTGAATTTATACAGATTGTAAATGTTCACTTATCTTATCAAAGATTTATTAGGTCTCAGTTAGTTTAACCACAAGATCAAACTAACTTTTGAAACTAATCTACTGATTTACAATAAGTGCAAACACTTTCTAATCTAACTATCAAAGTAACTTCAAAATAATTTTGTATTTCAAAGTAATAGTCGTGGAATAAATATAATATATGTCGTATATATTAAACTTAATTAAAAGATGCACAACAGATATAACAAGAGGTTCAGTCTCAAGCCGAGACATAGTCCTCTCAAATATATATAAGAAATTGATCCACACCCTGGATCAGGGTTAAGAACAGTTTTACAAAAACTATCCAGGTCCAAGACCTCTACCACTGTTATTCATGGGAAACAAAACAACAGAAAACCAGCTGTTCAGGTCACACACGACCTCTACCACTAAACCAGTGGGAAATAAAAGATGTAAGAGTTTGATTGAGGATTTACAGATCCTCCGGTTAAAGTTCAGGAGACAGTGTGTGTGTAAAAAAACAGAAGATGACACACACTGCTAAAAATGTAAATAATGAATCACAGAGTAGATATGTAGAGTTTAGAAATGGATCTAGTGATTGTTAATGTAGCTCTGGACTCATTGGATTGAGCAGGAATGCTTCAGAGTCCTTCTCTAGTTTTTCTGTTGAAAAACAGAGTGTCGTAGTTCGGCTGGTGTTCTACAGTCTCTTGATTCATCGTGTGTTATTCAGAAATGTAGGATTGCATGTATGGAACTTCTTTGAGAATCGTGCAATGTGTTCTTCAAAGTTGTGCTCCAAATTGTTCTTTTGTTTAGAACAGAGCTCGCCTGTATTGTAGTATATGTGTTGAGACGTGTCAGGCATGCACGTGTGTGTGGGTTCGTTCATTCGTTACCTAATGCATCTCAATCTTCTTTATATTCCACGAGCTCTAGCAGTAGGAATGATTCCCTTTTCATAGGTACGATATACAGTTTCCTGTCAAGAAAAAAACTAGCATTAAATAACATTAATTGCATTAAAAACAACAAATATGACCGTTAGCACCACTTAAAATAATATTGACAAAATCTTAAGAAATGATGTCACAGTGATCATGGAAACAGTGTCTTCTACATGGTGTTTGGTCACGGTGTCTGGTCACGAAGTCTTTTCACGGTGTCACAGTGTCTGGTCACGGTGTCTGGTCACGGTGTCTGGTCACGGTGTCGAGTCACGGTGAGTCCTTCACGGTGAGTCCTTACGTAGACAAAAAAATCTTTATTTGGACTAAGACAGTGATATGCAAGATATAAGTTAAGGTTAATCATTATAGATAATATATGAGAGAAATGTAATTATGCATAAAACATGTAAAGAGTAATTAACATCTATAATATTTGTTATTATAAAAACATGATATGCACCTATTGTTGAGTTTGAAGAGCATTAGCAAGATGTGCACTGAAAGTCAAGATTAATTAACAGTAATGAGATTTGTGATTATTAAAACATTATTAACACATGAGGAGTCCAACAATGTCCCCCTTTTTGATGATCACAAATCATATATAGGAAGAATATAAAAGATATGTAATATTAAAGATACTAGCATAGAGAAAACATTATAGAACAGATACTTGCAGTTTTTCTCCCCCATTTATACTATTATAGAACTGATATGTGTGGGTTGTTCTCCCCCTTTTGGGATTATCAAAAAGTAGAGAAAAGGAAATGAAACTCAGCAATTATCATTAACCAAAGCATTTATAATACAAAGTACAGGAGAAGCACAAACTGGAAACAAGAAATGACATCCCATCAAAAAGAAAGACATGTGGTAAACTCTTTAGGGATCCATTTTTGTCTTTCCTTTATCTGTAGTAGGAGCTGGTGCTAAAGTAGAAGAAGGCATAGAAGAGGTAGACAACAAGGGTAAGGGTAGACCTTCAAAAACAGATGGAGCCAAAGTAGGAGCAGTAGAAGATCTAGGCTTAGGTTGGTCAAGAATGAATGGCCGGATCTGAGAAAGGGCGTGGCTAACTGTCATGGTAGTAGAGGCTAAGGCTGGAAGTCCAGGTCTAAGGGGTGCAGCAGCTGGAGAAACTATAGCAGTACCCTGCACATGAAGATAAGGCTTCAAAAGATTGATGAAATCAGTAAATATTTCACCACCATACTGCATAGCCTTTTCAAAAACATCCTTATTCTCCAGAAATCTATCCAACAATCTGGTGAACTCTGAAAGTTTCTAAACATGAGTTTTAAAAGCGTGAGTCACCGGAGGGATTCTCATATTTTCCACAAGATATCTAAAGTGATCTGTCATGTCACTTTTAGAGAAAATCTGGGAAATATACAAATCTATTTTCTTGGAGATCTCTTGCTGAGCATCATTGGCTATCTTTGAATGGATCCTAACCAAGTCCAATGCTCTATCACTGTTCTTAATTACTTCTGACAAAGAAGATAGATCCAAGCCACTAAAGGCATTTTGTAATTCTTCCTTAATTAAGGATCTCAGCAGAGAATCATCCAAAGCAGGTGTGGAGGTCTGACCAGAAGCAGGTGAAGCCTTGACAGCTTCGGTTAGAACTTTGAGCTGTTTTAGAAATTTTTTCAGACATCCAGTGTATTCATCTGTAAGCTTATTCAAAGTTTCCACAAGCTCTCTCATGCGTTCCAGCATCTTTGTGTGCCTTTTTCCAATATTTTCATCAAAATATAGAAGGTAAGGATGAACTTGAGACACAATATCCCTATCAAGGAGGGAATCAGAAGACTCAGGGGAAACAGCAGCAGGTGCAGGGGCAGAAACAGGAGCAGGCTCTAATCTCATAGATAGCTCATTCTGCAAACTTGCTACCATACTTTTCAGATTTTCAACATCAGTACTCAGCAGCTTATTCTCTACTCAGACTTCTTGAATTTCTCGGATCATCCTTGGTTTAATATGCAAGATAATATTTTCCAAGAGAATTGATGCATCTTCTTGACTTAATTGAGTCACTAGGCGAGGTTGAGTGGAGACAATTTTCTCAAAACCAGCTAGAAAAGTCTCGCCAAAAACTTTCAGATCATCTTTGATTACAAAGGCATGAAGCTCAGGTAAGGATGCATGTAAAGGTAGAGGCTCAGATTCTGGTTGAGGGTCAGAGTCATCTTCAGACTCAGATTCTGATCCAGATTGAGGTTGGGGCTCTGATTCTAGTTTTGAATAAGCTAAGGACTTCAGTTGAAAGAGAGAAGAAAGATCCATTCCAGTTGCAGTCACTTGCTGTGACTCATTCACGTCATAAAAGATTGGGAACTCATATCAAGAGTGTACAGAGAAAGTGATAGAAGGTTGAGAAGCTTCACCAGATCCAGCTTCCACAATATCAAGATTTCGAGTTTCCTCCCCCTCAACTTGTGCTTCCCTTTCGGATTCTTGAGGTTCCGGAACATGGACAAGATCCACAGGATCATCCCTAATCGCTTCAGCAAATTCTTGCCTTACCAGCTGAAAGGAAATTTCCATTATTTCTTCAGTAGATGGAATAATCTCAGGAACTGATTGTTCCACTGGATAAGCTTCTAGACTTGCTTCTTTCTCAACAGAAAGAGTCTCTTCAACAAAAACATCCTCAAAGGTTGCTTGCTGTTCTGAACCAGGAAAAACTAATTTTCTTGCAGCTTTGGGATGAGCTTCTTCCTCATGAAGAACAACTGAAGGATCCTCAGTCCTTTCTTTTTCAACAACAACTTCCTATCCTTGAGGTATTTCAGCAGGGATAACAGTAGGGATAACACCCCTTTCCTCTTCAACAGGAACTGTTTCCATTAGAGGTATTATAGATTCTTCTCTAGGTGGAACTTCAGCTATTACTTCTTCTTGTTCTTATTCTTCTGAGTACTCAGCCACTTCATCTGGTTCCAAACCAGTATCAACTAGGTTCTTATTCCTTCTTAGATATTCAACCGGAATAAACTTTTTATACAGTTGATCACTATCCTCAACCCATTGCTTTTTCCATGGATTCCAGCTAATCTTCATCCTTCTGATGATAGGCATGGATAGGTAGAAATCAAATTCCTCTAATTTTTCATCATTCGGTCCAACCATTCCTTTTGAGACTAACATGGCTTAAATCATCCTTGAATAAAATAGGGAGGTGGATTTGGAAGTTACTTTGATCAGCTCACAGATATGGTTGATAACATACTTACAGAGATTGATCTTTTGGCCATTCTTCAACAGGTGAATCAGGAACACATCCTGATACTTCATCATAGAAAAATCTTCTTTTCTTGGACTAACCAAATACTGAACAAACATGAACAAAAGTCTTGTCTCCCCATCCAGTTCAGTAGCTATGTCCCTTCGCTTGGTTCCATTTCTAGTTAGATTTTCCAAAGCGGTTTCTAGGTCAAAGATGTCAGATATCGGAGGAGGTTCTCTTTGGTAATCTTCACACACTCCATCATGTGGAATTATTAGGCATCCAGCCCACAACATTGAAGAGAAAGAGCACTTCTGACCATCGATCCAGCTGGTCACCAAAAAGCTTTCTCCAAACTCAAAAGAGAACTTCACATACTGATAGAAATGAGATAAAGCCTCGGGTAAATCAGTCTATTCTGTCCAGTGAACCATTCAAGCCATCCTTGTTCTTTCAAAACATTCAAAACTAATGATCTTCTAGACATCAACCATTCAGGGAAAACCTCTTTTTCAGGTACAACTGTACGGCTTACCAGGTTTGGGTTTAGAGGTCCTTCAGGCGCTGTCCTCGGTATCCTCCTTTGTTTCTTAGAGCGGGGCTTCTTAGACGAGGGTGAAGATGGAGGCTTCATCCTTAGCATTCACTAAAGGTTCGGTCGAGAGGGAAAAGAAGGTTCAGGAGAGAATTCGGGTAAGGAGTCGAATGAAACCCTTATGTTTTATCATTTGGGAATGTCAAACGTCATAAAAACACAAACGCGGGAAATCAAAAAGCGGTGAAATAAAAATTACGGCGATACGGATAAAAATAAAATAAAAAAAATAAAAATTATCATACTTCTCACGGTGAGACAAAAAACTATCCATCACGGTGAGACAGTTTATAGTCCTCACGGTGAAATAGTGAGCAGTTTATATAGTCACGGTGAGACAGTGAGTTGTCAGACCGTGAGCATAAAACAGTAACTTAGAAACAGTAAGATATTCATTTATGATTAATCATACCAAGATCATGTATGATGTAATCTAATCTTTCAGAATTTAATGGTTTAGTGAATATATCAGCAAGTTGATATTCAGCACTAATGAATTCCAAAGTGATATCACCTTTTTGATAATGATCCCTCAAAAAGTGATGTCTTACATCAATATGTTTTGTCCTAGAATGAGAAACAGGATTATTAGAAATATTAATAGCACTTGTGTTGTCACAATTTATTGAGACATGTCTGAATTGATATCCATAGTCTAGTAATGTGTGTTTCGTCCACAAAATTTGTGCACAACAACTTCCAGCAGCTATGTATTTAGCTTCTGCAGTTGACAATGCAACAGAATTTTGTTTCTTACTACATCATGATACTAGTGACTTACCTAAAAGATGACATATTCCAGAGGTGCATTTTCTATCTAGCATACATCTAGAATAGTAAGCATCAGAATAACTAACTAGTTCAAATGATTGTCCTTTGGGATAGAACAGTCCTAAATTGGGAGTATGCTTGAGGTATTTGAAAATTCTCTTTACAACATTTAAATGTGAATCTTTAGGGTTTTCTTGAAAACGAGCACACATACACACACTAGACAAAATATTAGGACGAATAGCAGTCAGGTAAAGTAGACTTCCAATCATTCCTCTATAAGTGGTTTGATCAACAGATTTACCATTTTCATCAAGATCCATCTTACAGGTGGTACTCATGGGAGTGTCACTACTTTTTGTGCTATCCAATCCAAAACATTTTAAAAGATCTCTAGTATATATAATTTGAGTTAAAATAATTCCATCATCATTTTTAACAACTTTAAAAACAAGAAAGAATTTAAGTTCACCCATTAAACTCATTTCAAATTCATTTTGCATCATTTTTGAAAAATCACTACATAAAGAATTTTTAGAAGATCCAAAGATAATATCCTCAACATAAATTTGTACTACTAAAACATCTTTAGAAAATTGTTTTATAAAAAGAGTAGGATCAGCTATTCCTTTTGTAAAACCTTTAGAAATTAGAAAAGTACTTAATCTATCATACCAAGCTCTTGGAGCTTTCTTTAAACCATATAAAGCTTTTGATAATTTTAAAATATGATTTGTAAAATGAGGGTTTGAAAAACCAGATGGTTGTTCAACAAAAACAACCTCAGCAATATATCCATTTAAGAACGCACTCTTGAAATCCATTTGATATAGTTTGAAATTTAGATGTGCAGCATAAGCAAGTAAAATCCTAATAGCTTATAATCTGGCTACTAGAGAAAAAGTCTCCTCATAGTCAATACCTTCTTCTTGACTATAGCCTTGTGAAACTAGTCTAGTTGTATTTCTAACTATGTTTCTGGATTCATCTACTTTATTTCTAAACACCCATTTTGTGCCTATTGTGAAAGTGTCCTTGGGTCTTTCAACAATATTCCAAACTTTATTTATTTAAAACTGATTGAGTTCTTCTTGCATATCAATTACCCAAAATTCATCATTAATAGCATCATCAATATTTTTAGGTTCAAGCTGTGACAAGAAGGATTGATGTTCAACCTGATTTCTAAGAGAAGCTCTAGTTTGTGTCCCTCTATCAAGATTTCCTACAACAGCATCTAAAGGATGATTCTTCATAATTCTAGTTGATCTACTAAAGGTAGGGCTAGAAATTTCATGTTCATAAATAGGTTGGGAATCAACAGAAGTAGGTTCTAGAAAATTTCCAGAACTGGATGTTTTAACTATAGGTCTACTGTCTTTATCATTAAGGTTCAAAACAGAGAGATCATCTTCAAGATTTTCAAGAGAGGTTTTAGGCTCATGTGGATCAGTTTCATCAAAATTGATGTGAACAGATTCTTCCACACACTTGGTTCTCTTATTGAAAACTCTATAGGCTTTACTAGAAATAGAGTAACCTAGGAAAATTCATTCATCACTCTTGGATGAAAATTTGTCGAGATTATCTTTAGTATTAAGAATAAATACTTTGTAGCCAAAGACTTTGAAGTAGTTAACCTTAGGTTTCCTATGGTTTCACAACTCATAAGGGGTCCTCTTAAGAATAGGTCTGATTAAGACTCTGTTGATAATATAACAAGCTGTATTTATAGCTTCAGCCCAAAAATAAACAGGTAGGTCATACTCATTAAGCATAGTTCTAGCAATTTCTTACAGAGTTCTATTCCTTCTTTCTACTACACCATTTTTATGGGGTGTCCTAGGGGTAGAGAAATTGTGACTATAGCCATTGTGGGAGTAGTAAGATTCAAATTCATGATTCTCAAATTCACGGCCATGATCACTTCTCAAAGTTTTAATCTTAATTCCACTAAGGTTTTCTACAGATTTGGAGTACTTAACAAAGTAAGAACAAGATTCACTTTTGTGAGCTAGAAAATATACCCAAGTATATCTAGAAAATTCATCTACTAAGGCATAGACATAGTGCTTCCCATTTAAGCTAGAAAATCTAGATGGTCCAAATAAATCCATGTGATCAAACTCAAGAGGTTGATAAGTTGACACTTATTTCTTTGATTTGAAAGAAAAATTATGTTTCTTTCCCTTTTGACAGGGATTACAAACTTTGTCATTTGGAAACTCAATTTTGGGTAGGTCTCTAACTAAGTTCTTCCTAGTAAGTTTTCTAAGAGAGTGTATATTGCAGTGTCCTAATCTTCTGTGCCAAAGCCAATACTCTTTATGAAAAGCATTTAAACAAGTAATATTCTACTTAGCTAAAGGATTTAAATCAACAGCATAAACATTTTCATTTCGCAGGTTAGAAAATACTAAAGCATTTTTAGAATTAAAAACATTGCACAACTCATTTTCAAATTTAACATTAAAACCATCATCACATAACTGAGAAATACTTAACAGATTATATTTAAGTCCATCAACAAATAAAACTTTAGAAATTAATACTGAGTCCATGTAACCAATCTGGCCTAAGCCGGTGATTTTCCCTTTAGAATTATCACCAAAGGTGACAAAACCTCCATCAACTCTGACTAAGAATTTAAAGCATGAGAAGTCTCTAGACATATGTCTTGAACATCCACTGTCCAAGTACCAGGTCTTCCTACAGGAGCTCTTTAAGCAGGTTTCCTACAAAACAGATTTAGATAGGAAATGATTTTGGTACCCAGATCTTCTTGGGTCAAGACAGGTTAGAAATCAAAGCTTTTGGTACCCAAATTTGTCTTATGGGTCTCATGAAAGTTGTAGAATTAACAGACTTTGAACGATAAACCTTATTAGATCCATAATTATGAATATAACTAGTTGAAGCATAAAAATTTCTATAACTAGAATTAGCAGTATTCTGTCCAGATTTAGGAATAAATATATTCTTAGTAAATTTTCCCTATCCAGGTTTGTAGCCTATTCTAGTAGTGTATTTTGGTGCAACTTGCTTTCCTAGCATTTGAGTTAGTGTATCCTTTCCATTTGTGAATTTCTCTAAATCCTTTCTGAGTTGCTCATTAGATAATTTTAGTTCAGTGTTTTCTTTAAGAAACCGAGCATTCTTTTCCATTTCAATATCAAGATCATATTTATGTTTAATAGTTAAAGCATACTATTTCTTTAAACCTTTGTATTTGTATTTCAGCTCATTACAAGTTTCTTCTAACATATCACAATATTCAAATAGTTCAGATTTTGACATGTTATCAGAGTCAGTATCATCTCCAGAATAATAAGAATTTAAAGTAGGAGTTTCAGTTGTTACCTCAGAAGTGTTTGTCATAAAACACATGTTTGCCTTATTTTTGTGTTCAGTTTCAGAAACTCCAGATTCAGTGGAGCGGTCCTCAGAAGCGCTCCAAGTAGCCTTCATAGCCTTTTTGTACTTACTGTCCTTGTAATCACATTTCTTCTGGAATTTGAGCTTTGGGAAGTCTGCTTTAATATGTCCTTTCCTTTTGCACTCATAATAGACAACTTCATTACTTTTATATGGCTTTTTCCAATCCTTCTTCCAATGTTCCTTATTGTCATACTTTCCATTGTAATTTGATTTTCTGAAAAACTTATTCTTCCTATAGAACTTCTTAAACCTTCTGGAAATGTGAGCCATTTCAGCATCACTATCGGAAGAAATTTCACTATCTTCACAGCTTGAACTCTCGTTTATAGTGTGAAGCTTCTCCTTATCCTTGTCCTTTGAAGTTGAAGATTTGAAAGAAACAGACTTTCTTCTAGGTTCATCTTCTTCTTCTTTATTTACCTTGAGTTCTTCCTCATACATCATAAGCTTACCAATGAGTTCTTTAATAGGTAGAGCAGCAATGTCACATGACTCTCTGATTGAAACAGATGTGCCTCTCCATCGGTCTAGTAAACATCTCAAGATTCTCATAATTTGTTCCTTTGCTAGAACAGCTTTTCCAAGTGAATTAATTGTATTGACTATCTCATTAAACATGAGATACATGTCAGAAATAGGTTCATCAGTTTTCATTTTAAAATTATCATATTTAATAGTATAAGTATTTAATCTCATTTCCTTAACATTGGTTGTTCCTTCATGAGAAACAGATAAGTTATCCCAAATTTCAAAAGCAGTTTTACACGCAGAAATTATGTTAAACTCTTCATCTCCTAAAGCACAGTACATGGAATTCATGGCTTTACAATTATTATTGTAAGAAATCTTTGTAGGTTCATCCCAAGTGGATCTAGCAGTAGTAGGAAGTTTATATTCTGATTCTATGGCAGTCCATATATCAAAACCTAGGCTTTCTAAATGAATTTTCATTTTAAGCTTCCATTGGGCATAGTTGGTACCATTGAAGAAAGGTGGCATGTTAGTAGCAGCACCATCTAGTCTATTATCCATAACTAGATTTTAGAATGACAATTTAAAGAGAAAAAAATTAGAACTAACAGAAATTTAAGATCTTTAGAGATGCAACTAAAATCACAGTTGAAAAACAGAGTAGTTAAAGAATCTTTGCACACAAAAAAACAAAAAAAAACTAATCCTTTGATACCAAATGCTGGTCGGAGTGGACACTCAAGAGGGGGGGTGAATTGAGTTCCAATTAAAATTTCTGTTAAAACATTGTCTAGTTAAAATCCCCCGATTTATAAAATAAGTTAAACTGTAGTGAATTTATACAGATTGTAAATGTTCACTTAGCTTCTCAAAGATTGATTAGGACTTAGTTAGTTTAACCACAAGATCAAACTAACTTTTGAAACTAATCTACTGATTTATAATAAGTGTAAACACTTGATTATCTAACTATCAATGTAGCTTCAAAATAATTTTTTATTTCAAATTAATAGCAGCGGAATAAATATAATATATGTCGTATATATTAAACTTAAATAAAAGATTCACAACAGATATAACAAGAGGTTCAGTCTCTAGCCGAGACTTAGTCCTCTCAAATATATATAAGAAATTGATCCACACCCTGGATCGGGGTTAACAACAGTTTTACAAAAACTTTCCAGGTCGAAGAACTCTACCACTGTTATTCGTGGGAAACAAAACAACAGAAAACCAGCTATTCAGGTCACACACGACCTCTACCACTAACCTAGTGGGAAATAAAAGATGTAAGAGTTTGAGTTAGGATTTACAGATCCTCCGGATAAAGTTTAGGAGACAGTGTGTGTGTAAAAATATAGAAGATGACACACACTGCTCGAAAAGTAAATAATGAATCACAGAGCAGAGATGTAGAGTTTAGAAATGGCTCTAGTGATTGTCAATGTAGCTCTGGACTTTTTGGATTGAGAAAGAATGATTCAGAGTCTTTCTCTAGTTTTTCTGTTGAAAAACAGAGTGTCGTAGTTCTACTAGTGTTCTACAGTCTCTTGATTCATCGTGTGTTCTTCAGAAATGTAGTATTGCATGTATGGAACTTCTTTGAGAATCGTGCAATGTGTTCTTCACAGTTGTGCTCCAGATTGTTCTTTTGTTCAGAACAGAGATCGCCTGTATTGTAGTTTATGTGTCGAGACGTGTCAGGCGTGCGCACGTGCGTGCGTTCGTTCGTTCGTTCCCTAATGCAGCTCAATCTTCTTTATATTCCACGAGATCTGGCAGTAGTAATGATTCCCTTTTCATAGGTACGAGATATGGTTTCCTGTCAAGCCAACAACTAGCATTAAATAACATTAATTTCATTAAAAACAACAAATATGACCATTAGCATCACTTAAAATAATATTGACAAAAGCTTAAGAAACGGTGTCACAGTGATCATGGAAACAGTGTCTTCTTCACGGTGTCTAGTCACGTTGTCTGGTCACAGTGTCTGGTCACAGTGTCTGGTCATGGTGTCTGGTCACGGTCTCTGTTCACGGTGTCTGGTCACAGTGTCACGGTGTCTGGTCATGGTTTCTGGTCACGGTGTCTGGTCACGGTGAGTCCTTCACGGTGAGTCCTTACTTAGACAAAAAAAATCTGTATTTAGACTAAGACAGTGATATGCAGAATATGAGTTAAGGTTACTCATTAGAGATAATATATGAGAGAAATGTAATTATGCATAAAACATGTAAAGAGTAATTAACATCCATAATATTTTTTATTATAAAAACATGATATGCACCTATTGTTGAGTTTGAAGAGCATTAGCAAGATGTGCACTGAAAGTCAAGATTAATTTACATTAATGAGATTTGTGATTATTAAAACATGATTAACACATGAGGAGTCCAACAAGATCAATTCCATCTACTGAATCAACATGAATCCCAATCCTAGATGGGAAGCATCACAAAACAAATCAAACATAATACCCTCCTCATGGGACTAAATCAATGGACCACTGACAAACATACCCCTCAGATAAAAAAACACAATATGGAACTAATTGGTTACCAAAAAGTGATGGTCCTTATTGGTTAACACTATGAATGGGGTTGCAAATAAATATAATTTGATAAAAAACCTTTGATAATAGCCAATAAGACCATGAAAACATATATTCTCTACCAGGATCCTGGGTTCTAACCATGTAATTACTTCCTTGTCATTTGATAGGTCTACTGCCTCATCTATATGGCACACCACATTATGGTGTAAATTCACCTCTCATGTCCAAAAAATTAGTTTGGAAAAAATTACAAAGATTTGGTGGCATCAAAGAACCTACACGACAACTCTGATATGATTGGAATGATTGTCCACTAAATTTCGGTAGATCATTAGGATTTCGTTGAAAAAAACGTTGAACTTGTCTTGGAATTCCAAGAACATGATGTTCATGAGTACCGTGATTTCAATCGGTGCATTTGTGGCAACAAATGACATCACTGGAAACAAAAAGGCCTCTTACCCATATCTAAATGTAGTAATTGGAATATTATCCTCCACCACACACTAGTGACATCTAGACTGTAGGTAGATTCATGAAAATAAACTCTCACCTTTCATTTGGAAAAAAATGATCACATGTCCTCTAATGAAGGTAAAGGTTCTTGACCATCACCTACTTAATCCTTGACTAGTATATGCACAACCCCACACTACCATCCCCCTTCAAGGAGAATAACAATAGATCTCTCCATAATGACATAACGGGAAAGATAAAACTACCCTTCATCAGATCATTTATCTGAATCCTCAAATATCAATACTCATAAGGTTCCATATGATAAGGACCCAACCAAATTAGAGATGTGTTGTTCTGTAATTCAATCCCAAAATCAATATAATATCAAACAATATCGTCATAAGATCCATAGAAAAATAATCTAGAAAATAAAAAATGACCCTAGGGGCCTCTATTATCACTGAATACATTTATTTTATAGAAAACTAAAACACCATATAAAGAAGGGTCTCTACACACCTAAAACCCACCAAAACCCATGCTATACAACAAACAACACACTCTGGACTTCTATATTTTAGAACCTTAATCTCTTCTTGAAGAAGTCAATTAAAGATTGTATAGAAAACAAACCATTCATTCCCTATGCTAACATCGTATGGATGCATCTATAGTAATAAAATATCCCTATAGGACTGATGTGTCCCCATCATTAGTCCACACCCTCATCACACATCAAACATGCTGGTTTGGACTTCGAATGCAATAGTAAACTCTAAGGGAATGTAAATCCTTTCTATATCTAGTCCTAGAGATTGAACAAGAGTCGATGAAATAAATAAGTTTAATTTTATAGAATTAGAGAAGGAACAAATAAGTTTTGAAGATATAATCGTCATACCTCAAACAATCTCTTTCCCATGAAGCACAACTTCATCCAATATTAAAAATTGACCACACCTACCTCCAATACCACAATGCATATGAACACCTCCAAAACCCAAATTAGGTTGAGGTACCTAAACACATGGAAAATTTTGAGGTTGACCTATACCCACTCCATAACACCTCAACAAATAAGAATATTACCTCCCCTACTAATGAAATGGTCCCACTAGAAACTTTGGTTCAGGATAGTGTTAAACTTGTCCACCTCCACCAAAATAAGCTCTAAAAACCAATGGAAAATAGTTATAGAAATTTAAAAGAACCCCATTGAAAACACAATATAATTGGATATCTCTAGAAAAATAATGGAAACCAATGACCCCTAAATGTCGGAAGAGAACTCGGTGAGGTCAAATCCCAACTGGTGTAACCCTCAAAGGTCGTGTTTCCTGGTAAATTCATCTAAAAAATCTCTTCATGGAACCCTTGTCAATCCCCGCTCATGGTAAATATCATCATGAGTGAATCCACTCCCTCAACAATTCCTTCTATTGATCATACATATATGTTTTTAATGTAAATTGAGTTACTACATACTAGATTGATGGATGTAATTACCCATCAAGACATATTTCTAGAGACCCATCTTCTAAAATGATATCCAAGGGAAAATGTTGAAGGTTCTTGAACATGATTTCCAACTCCCACTATGATATACTCTCCTACTAGAGTAAAAAATATGTTGCATCCTCACTACATTCATAGTCACTGAAAGGAACTCTACTCGAAGCTATTTCAGATTATCAACCCAGAAAACATCTTCCTCCATCTGCTCACCTAAATACAACATCTACAACTGATACACCCCTCCCCACATTTGAACAATTGTAAAGGGAACATGTATCACACTAGGACCTACACCAGAACTAAAATAAATCTAAATCACCTCCATCCATCTCTCTATCTTCGCATCAGAAACACCCCCCTGTACTCCCCCTTTAATGATACTAAGAAGCACACAACACCTTTTACCAATCCTCACCTCCTATGTAATAACAACTATATAGTGATCAACCATTTTAGCCTACAGAAGATAACTACCCAAGGAACACATAAATGACATCGGGGATCCATAACAAAAATATAAACAATATATTAAAAATCGATTTAAAAAAAATATATTATTTATATTAATTTTAATTATGTTATTCATTTAATGCTTCCCCAGACAACCTAACTTACATCGGAACACATGTCATAATAATTCATGTACATCTCCTAGAAATGTACCCTACAAATAGTTCCACAACAAATGGTTCTTCCATTAACTCAGAGTCTATATACTAGAACACGGGTGGGGCGGTAAATCACATAACCTAGATGGTCACCTTAGACTATGTCATGCAGTAAGGCCAACTAGAACTATTTTCATACAAAACCATTCATTCCTCAGTGTTCCTAAATCCAAAATCCATCTAATATATAAAACATCACCCTTGATACCAATATATCATGAAACCCTCATACCAAAGATACCACAATTAGGGGAGGGAGATAATGACCCCAACCCCCTCCTATAGTAGGCCTTGGGATGGCGACTCTCACAGAGGGTATAAAAAATATCATAAATTGTAGGCATTACCCTATATAATATAATCATGATTTTTAGATAAGATGAATCAACCATGAGGAAATCCATGTATTAATATAAAAGAAACCAAAACCATCCCATAATGTATGAATAAATAAAAACAATAAAGGTAAAATTATTTAAATTTAATTATTCGAAAGTTGAGTTAGGGTAGAAACATAACTTCTATCTAAAAATTTCCAATATAGTATGTTCAAAAATAATCAACATAATTATTCTTCAAACATGAATATATGTTTATATACATTGGGAGATCATAAATATATACTCATTATTAAAACCACTATCTCTCAGGTACATGTTAAAGAAGAAGAATAATGCACAAGTGAGTAATCAAAAGATCAAAAAACACCTAAACATTCCAACTCTCTATCATTACTGAACCATGTAACGCTAGAAAAATAACATATTATAAGTAAAATAACATTAAAATATTCATATCAATAATGGTTATCTAACACCAGTTTCTCATTGATTTTCTTATCTCACACCCTAATGTCTTATGTCTTCGGACTCCTATCATTTCCAAATAACATATTCCACCACCCCATAAGGACAGTCACATCACACTAAGCCCATGGACACCAGGGCCACCTCCCCACAACATAGTTTCACCTCATATAACCTGAACACTTGTGGGCCATCACATCACAACCACTTCATTAACTAGAGAAGTAGGGTTTCAAGAACATGACAGAAATCAATCTCACACCATCCTCCTACCCTGAATGAATCCCACTATATTCTTTCCCACATCATGGTCATATCACAACCCACCTAAAGACACATGGGAATCCTCTATTTCACTATCAAATATATATCAATTGTAGCCTAAGCATATCTACTCATTTTTAATGGAGATTAGAAAAGAGAGGGTATCCAACCATCTATCCTTATCACCAGGATGCTGGGAAAACACCCTCCATATGAAAATACAGGCATCCGAGAATAGTTATCATTCAGGTGGTGTTCTTGTAGAAATAAAAAGGAATATTAGATTATATATATATAATATATAAAAAAATACAAATCTATGGGTTCAAAAAACACTAACTAACTCTAAAGTCTAACAATTTCATTTCCACCAATAAATTCATATCACCATACATTCCACAAGACGAATTTCATTTTTCCATCTAATTAGAATATCCATATATTTCATTTCATTATTAAGAATCAGACACCTTTAACCCCACAACCCATTATTTATTTTTTATTAATCATTTACATATAATTAACAAAACCAAAACCCAGTCATTTTTGACATTATTGAACAATAAATCCATAACTTATTTTGGAAATATAACATAACTCAAACAAAAAAATACTAGAAACTCATTATTCATGTAGAACCATCACCCATACACACATAAACCAAGAAAAAAACCAATCACCTCATCATCCCATAATTATGAAAAAAACAATCACCACTCTTCTCCACAATCATATCCAAACAAACCATCACCTAAAGTCCCCTAAATAATGACTAATAAACCATCCCCTCACCCCCTAAAGCATAGATACATCTCAAATATAATTCTTATATGACCAAAACACAAAACAACCACACATCCCTTTTTTATAGCGTGATTGAAAAAAAAAATATAGATTTTTTAAGGAGGTTTAATCAACTCCATTTATCCATTTTATCAGCATTATAACAGAAGTCGTAATCCTAGGGGAAAAAATTTATTATCAAAATATAATTGATTTGTTGATTTATAATTTTGAGTGATATCAAAGAAATCAAAATAAGAAAGGGTTCCACAAATCATTCTAAATCACTACAAACAAAGCCTCAAACTATGAATATTTTATGAGGGGGAAATTAACATATATTATTAAATTGTAAAAATAATGTCTAAGAGATAAAATAATGTGAATAATTACCATTTCATGTTAAATTTCAATTAATATTTTAATTTATCTATATTTGGATAACACGAACCACCCCACATAAGTAAATAAGGGTAAATCACTCCAACATCATAAAAACAGTGAGAAATATGGGATTTAATTCCTCAAATAAGCCTTTGGATCACACTACACACCACATGGTGAAGAATAACTACAAAAAAACACAACTTCCCCATGAGTTCATTGATAAAACTACACCACATCAAATGGTTTCCCCAACATAGACCAAATTAAAACCCAAAACAAAACTACACCACCAAGGTGTATCCATCACAGTAGTGTGGAATAAAACAACCCAAAAGAAGAGAATGGCTTTCCACTAACCACTAATAGGGAATACATTGAAACCAATGGATCAAGTCAAGGGATGTAGGGCTAGAAAATCCCTCAAAATCCCCAAGGGATCTTAAAAAAATGATTAATGTAATAGTTAAAATGGAATTAGTTCAAATAAAAGACCTTTTTAAAACCTAGAACATGACACTTTCACTTCATGCTACCCATTCATGACATATAATCCGTGTGAATTCAAACAATTCCAAATTCCACAAAAAGTCACATCACCTCAGTCAAAGTTAAGTAAAAATCATGAATTTAATTCATGGAATAAATCTATTTCATGAATTCACACATAGAAACATACAATCCATGAAACTGGTTGACTACACCATTTGAGAACAACCAAATAAAAATGTGTACACCATTCATGACTTGAACATTCCACTAAAAATCTGTTGCAAATCCAAAAACTATGAAACCTCATCAAGCCTCCTCTAATCCACCTCCAACACCAAAAATTAATAATTTAATGGTCTGAGAAGGAATAATGCATTACACTAAGAATGATTAATATTATTGTTATGCACACACATCTTTTTAATCTCATGATTCATGTTGATCTGACACATAATCAATAGAGGGAAATATTTATTTTTTCGTCTTTCATGAAGAAACATCCATCATATTTTAGTAGGAATTCTAATCAACTAGTGGCTAAGTGAAATATTAGAACCATTAATAAAATTTTCTATATTCCCTACTACTTGAAAAAGGAATTAAATTCTTTATAAATTTATCCTATTGATGGTGAAGAAAATAAATTATGTAATATCATTAATAATATGTGTCTAGAGGAAAAAATTGACTTCATGAAAATAGATGAATTTTATTAGAATTTTTTCAATACATACTTCCATCATATTCTACAAACAAAAATGGAGAAGGAATTCCATGATAATAAGATGAAGGATGTTGAATGTATTAGTACTTATAGAGGCACACTATCCATGGATTTCAATGTATACATATGGTTTATTAATAAATAATCAATGAATAATTGATAGATTATTTGGAGGCTTAAAACCAATCATTCAATTGTGTTTTCAATTAGATAATTCAATTCTTATGATGGAATAATTTTATTTTGTCCCAATTTAGAAATGAAAATTAGATATCCAATCCATTCCCATTGTTTTTATTGGAAATTGAAGTTTAATCCTTATGTAATCTCAAAAAAAACATGTTGGAAATAAATACCATTGATATTCATGATAGAATTGTCAGAGGAAAAATACATTTAATTTTATGGATGGAATTGTGAGGTTTTTAGAATGAGAAATCGTGAGATAAAAATATCATTAACGTTGTTAGTCAATGAAAAGGGAATCTCATACAAAAGATTAAATGATTATGGAGGGAAATGCATAATCCATTATCCATTGCTTCAAAAGTAAGGATTATGTGAATTATGATTATTAGTTAACAAATATAATTATTTTCAATTATTATCAGCATTAATAACCTCTTTTTTCTCGAGTAAAAGGGAAACCTCATAGGACCACCACTGCTAATGTGGGTTATAGGAATTTCATGATGAAAGAAACACATATCATCCACTCTAAAAAACAAATATCATAATGAATTTTTGATCTACACACAATTTAATATATAAGTAATTTTTAAGGGTATCTTTTGACACTCCACTTTATAATGGGGATGGAATGTTGAGGTATATAACCTTAATAATATTATACCGATGAAAAGAACCGTGAAGTATCTGAGGGAATTCCCCCAACTGGGATGCACAAACCCTTACACAAAGGAGGCCTGCACAAGCCCCTGCATGACACCAAAAGGAAAGAAACCCATGAATGAGACACCTATGATAAGAACCTATATCCATGAAATGAAAAGGCGAACTCAATCAACCATGTTTATTTATTTTCCTATAAATAGAACTCTGGGATCCTCGCTTATAGAAATGAAAATACTGAAGAAGCCTCCATGCTCTTCTCTCACAACCCCTTCACACAAGACTCCAAAAATTCCACCGTGATATATCCAAAACCTATGAGAAGATATAATTAAGTGGCATACCTGAGATAAAAGTAACATCAGGGTCTGAAACTCAAGACACCTACATGGGGACCCTTTGTCCCTTAGTGGACAATCGCCTTCATGAGGTTTCTTCCCTAATCAAGGACCTATGCGAGACCAATCTGGGGAAATCTCTGGAGACCTGTGGTGCCTCGGATAAATACTCTACCATTTTTTCCCAGGTGGTTTATTTTTCAAGTCATATCTATCCCACATAGTCCTACCCCCCCTCCCCTCCCCCCCCCTGATGCAAAGAAACACTAGTTCATCCAAGGCCCTGTACGAGGTTCCCTTTCTCTCTAAAACAAGGCATGTGCATGACCCCTATTGATTCATATTCTAGTCATCCAATGGTAGGGATAATAATATTTTCTTTCCCTTTTTAGATAGGTACCATGGTAAAATGTGACACCCCAAGCTTCAACAATATATTTCCCTTCGAATAATGCGGTAGCTTGCATTGTACACTACATGGAGTTTTAACACAATGTGACCAATCAAACTAGCCGTTATGAATAGAAATAAAGAATTTTTGAAATTTTATAAATATTATTTTTTAGCATAGACTTCATTTTTCAATTTGGAATATTGAAATTAGCGTTGTAAGAATTTTTATAATTTTTCTGAAAACTTTAATGTTTTTGAAGAATAATGAAACATACTAAAAAAATTTCTAATCGAAATAATTAGAAGTGTTAAATTATATATTTGAGTGGTTTTAAAGTATAAATAGATTATATTTTTATTATTTAATATAATTTAGGTCATTTTATGTAATATCACATTTAAACTGGACATAAACAAGTGTCAATATTTTGATATTTATTATTTCTTAAAAATACACTTTTTGTTTTGACAACGGGGGTTAATTTTAAATTAATTTCTACCCCTTATGTGTTTTGAATTTTGAAAAATGGATTCCATATTTGGAATCAGGATGTCAATATTGTGTAAATAGGTAACCTTTATTTTTATACATTATGAATAATTACTTCGGTAAATATTTTATTTACAATGGTTAAAGAGTAAATCCGGAAAATTAGGGAAACAATAATATTATAATAATATTAAATTACCATAACATGTATTATATTTATATTTTTTGATACATTCCTACCATGGTCATCTTTTGTTATATTTTGGGACCTCATAGAGCCACTTGAAATTGATAACAACACTTTATATTAAATAATTTAAAATAAAGACAAAATTGACATAAACATATATCTTTTAGTAAAACAATTTTTTATGGGGTTATATAAGTTTTATTATAGAATATAAATACTCCTTAGAAATATATATATATTTAATACATAATTATATTTTATTTATAATTTTTATACATTAAAAAATAAAATTTATTTATGACACAATGATGATGATGTAATTACCTTATTAATGAAAGAACCAAATAAATGGTATTGTAAGTATTAAAATAAATATAATTTAAAGTATTGATGCCATAAAAAAATTTATAGGTGAATATGATATTTTAGTATTGATTTAATGTATTTGGTTTGATGTTATGAATGTGTGGTGGCTTCCACAAAAAACCAAATACTAACTATTGTCTAAATTGACATAATTGATTTTTTAAAACAAATAATGTATTATTAATTGATATAATATTAATAAATATATAACAATTAGACAACGAAACTTGATAAGGTTATATATATTAATAATAAACCACTTTTGGTACGCATGGATTGTTATAGTATGTTTTTAATCATATAATATAAAAATACAAAGAGACGTGGTAAATGTCAAACTATTTAACTAAGAGTTAAATCTAAAAGATATGGATAATATGGTGACATAAACCAGTCCATAACCTATTTTTTGAGAGTTTTTTGACCCATGAACACCTTATTCTAGAAATAAATCATTTTTGAGCCATTATAAATTGAAAATTAATTTATTATAAAATAATATTTCATGATTTTCCTAAAGTGACCCTCACCTCTCTTATAAAAGGGTACTTTCCCGTATCTTAATTTCACACCACCAAATCCATTTTTATTGTCCAAACCCTACCCAAATATCCTCCCAACTTTCCTCCCTTCATTCTAGAGTACTTCCTTTGGTCAGAAAGCCAACTTATGAAGCCCTTTTGATCAAAACAAAAGGTAGAACCTGAAGAAGAGGTAAATATTTCATCATCTCTTTCAAGTTCTTTTCTTCTTCCACATCGTATTTCATTGTTGTTTCCATTATAAAATAATAACTCCAATATCTTCTATATACAGTGATGTTATTATAAAAATGGTACAACTATATTCATTATTCTATCCATTATATGAATGACAATGTCATCATACGTGCGTACGTATGGCTTACCATCTCCACGCCGTGGTGTAGTTTGTTATTCAGAAACATCATTATTTGGATGGGTATAATAATGAGTATAAATACTGTAAATAGTAGATAAAATATTATAATTATACTTTATATATGATATAATATCCAATTACATACTATTTCACCATCAATATAATGATATTGTCCCTCGTGCGTACGTACAGAATACGGTATCCACAAATGCGATGAGATTCATTCTTCATCGTAATCATTCAAGAATAATTTTTATTTTATGATTATAAATAATGTTTATGAAAATAATTTCATTCTGTATATGAATCAAATACATCCTATTCATAAAAAACATGACATACGTAACCAATCATATAAAGGAAAAAGAATCAGTAAACACCCGAAACGATGATACGTCTAAAATATTATTAAAAAATAAATATTATAAGATCATATATGATATCATATTTATTTATATGATTATGGTATAATTTAATATCAACGTTTTAACTATTACACAGGAGGTTAACATTCCATATACTATGGAAATGTAAAATTTAAGGGATAATTTCACAATATCTTTATTATTTGAGGTTGTTTTTACGTAAGTATCTACTTGGATCTCTTTATCATAAACATCAGTGTTTTCTTAAAAATATAATTCAATTTTTTTTTAATATTTACTAGACTATGGGTTGAATTAATTTATACAATTATTTTAAATTTATATGTTTTGAAAGGAATCTTTCCGTCATTTTCTAAACAAGGTACTTTTTGACCTTTTCGACAAAATTATGGTAGGAATGTTTTTTTACTTATAGGGCAGGTGGGGATATTTTCTACCGTTATAACATCATTAAAGCTTCCCTTACATGTTTATAAGAATATATTCAAAATAAATGTTTTCTTTTATATATTGGTTTCTCTTAAATGGTTTCAATATAGAAAGAGGTATTTCTTTCAAATAATATTTATTTCATCTATGTCAACATCATTTGATGGATTTTAATCTTGTTTGAATTTGATTTATTATGATACAAATATTCCATATAGTATTGTAGGTTTTGTGATATGTTTGAATATGGATGTGTTATTTTTATACCATCAATGGTTTATGGTTAAAGTATTGTCATTTTTACGCTAGATTTAATACGAATGTTTATGTTATGTTTCAAAATTTTCATATGAGGAATGTATTGGACTTAGTATGTGACGGGTGGAGCCCTCTATAGCTCCTCGATGCATCAGTTGGTCTCATGAGACAATTAGAAATGGAATTGGCTTAGGAAATTCCCAATTTGATATATGGTTTTGGCCGAGGCCTAAATCATTTTTAGACGTCTTGGACGAGGCCTTGATATGATGTTTTAGAAAGTCCGACATTATAAATTCCCTCATTTTGAAAATAATAATGATGGTTCATGTGGTTATTCGACTAGTAGAATACCCATGACAATATTTTATTATGGAATTATTTACTCAGCTCATATTCCTGCTATAAAGTGTTCATTTTAGTATTTGTAAAGGCGTGTGTTTTTAATTTTTCACCATGCCTAATGTTTATGATATCTTCTTCTATATTGCTAACCACTACTGATCATTTGAGCTCACCCCTTTCTTATGATTAATTTTACTAGGGTATGAAGAAGTTAGTTATGAGTAAATTTCAGGCATAATCTAGGAGTCTTGGATCTTTCTAATGGATTAAATTAGTGTTATATTTCTTTTCAAGTTGTGATGTTGAACTTATATATGTATCTTGTTTCCAAAAATACTAAAATGATCAGTCTTTCAGGACATGATTATTTGTATCAGGAAAATGTTATGTAGTTAAGAAATGACTCTAGGTAACTGGGGTTAGGGCATTATAGATGGTATCAGAGGAAGTTTAGTACATGCCTTGGAAACTAGATTTAGATAGACACTGATTATAGCACATTACCCAAAGATATACATTGAACATTGTTATAGAACAACATAAAACATTTTTAGTAATGTAGAGGTTTCGTGTATTTTCCAAACAATACATCCATGTCAGGATATTAGCAGGTAGATGCGGCTCTGGCACAGATGTAACTAGGAGTGAAAACTCTGACAAGGAGTTTCGGTCATGACCTGGGGTATCCTGTTACATGACAACAGGCCTTGCTACACTCTTAGTTATGAACCTCCTGGGGGATATGCATAGATTAATTCATATTTTCATTACAACCCATTATTATGGATTTATGAGTATATACCTTCTTAAAGAAAACATTTTTTTATGAGTGTGTATTATATCCTTAAATTGTTAAATTTATGTTAAGTGTTTTACAAGTATGGAATTATGTATTGCGATTCATAAACTAATCTAGTATATGCCATTATTTAGAAATGGCGTATAGTGGAAGGAATGGAAACTGTATCAATGCATGTAATCCATGTAGGGATTGTCTAACTACTCAAGATAATATAGTGGAGCTAGTGATGCAACTGGTTCTGATCAGCTTATCACCATACTGGTACTAGTCACACAGGTTATGAATAATATCCTTACTCGTATGGAGCACCCTGATCCAAAACACGGAGGATCAATGTTTGAACGCTTCATGAGGAAACAACCACCAACATTCAATGGGAGTACAAATCCATTAGTAGCATAGCAATGGATAAATTACATAGAGAAAATATTTAATTCTTTGGGGAGTAGCGAAAGGAAAAAAGTTGTCATGGTAGTTTATCACCTCACTCGAGATGCATTTCAATGGTGGTCATTAATCCAAAACACAATGTAAGAAGAAGAAGTATCTGACATAGAATGGATGGAGTTTAAAGATATTTTCTTAGAAAAATACTTTCCTCGTGACCATCAAGTAGATATGGAGAGGAAATTTCTGAGTCTGAGACAAAAGAAGGATGAGAATGTCGCAAATTATGAATCTAAGTTTACAAGGTTAAGAAGGCATGCTATAGATTATATATGTAGCCCAATAAGTAAGACTGGTAATTTCTCCTTCGAGCATTAGTCTCGCAATCCTTCTCATCATATTATGTTATTGTCTCATGTGATATCAAGACATAAAAGTAATTCTCTATGTATTATGAATTTAAGGAAATGTAAGAGAAGAAGAGATCTACTAAACAGCCTGGGAAAGGAAATAAGGAAACAAGGAAGAAGGGAAGAGTTGAATTTCCACCTTGTGATAATTATAGAAGGAAGAACCCTGGTTCCTGTCTAAATGGAAAAGGAGTATGCTACAAATGTGGATAGAAAGGCCTTCTTACTGGTTATTGTAAGGGGATGAAAGAAGCTAACAATTTTATATGCTACAATTGCAGGGATATGGGACATTATGAAAATGAATGTATTAAGCATCAGAGAAACATAACTCATATAAGGCCAAGGGATCAAGGCCAAGCTTATGATATCATTACTCTTAAGGTCGATGCTATGAAATACGTGGTGGTAGGTAACTTAATGGTTTCCTCAAGTTTATCCAATGCTTTATTTGATTCTGGATCATCACGTTGTTTCATATATTCCCAGTTTTCTATGAAAATTAGATATTTTCAATTTTACATAACAAAGGAGTAGTCAGTCAACACTCATAATGGAGGTATCATCACAATAATATTTTGTGAATCGGTTCCCATTAGGGCATATAAATGTTCATTATCTGGTGATCTCATCACTATACCCATGATTGAATTTGATATAATCCTTGGAATGGATTGGCTTTTGGACCATGATGTGAACATTTATTGTTAGAAGAAGGAGGTTACAATTTTCGATGATGATACGGAGTACCTCATCTTTAGAGTAGAAATGTCCCCACCAAATTCTTATCTAGATCCACCATAGAAGCCCTAATAAATTCAATTATTGGGGAGGAAGAGAATGAAGTAATTATGGGTGAGGAAAAGAATGTTTTAATAGAGGACATATTTATTGTGAGATAATATATTGATATGTCTCCAGAGGATTTACCTGGACATCCTTGAGAATGAGAAATTGAGTTTTCCAATGATTTAATTCTTGATTCAAGGCCCATATCGACGACCACTTATAGAATGGCCATTGTAGAATTAGTAAAACTAATGAAACAACTAGAGGAATTGACTAATAAGGGATTTATTCACCCTAGTGTTTCTCCATGGGGATCCCCTATCCTTTTTGTTAGGAAGAAAGATAGATCTATGAGGTTTTGCATTGGATACAAGGATATCAATGCTATAAAAATAAAGAACTAGTATCACTAACCTCACACTGATGATTTATTCAAACAAATTCATGGATCTCAATATTTTTCAATGATTGAACATCGATCTGGATATCATCAGTTGTGTGTGAAGAAGGAAGACATTCCGAAAACAGTACTTCAAACTAGGTATGGGCATTACGAGTTTACAATAATGCCTTTTGGATTGACTAATGCATCCTATGTCTTCAGGGATTTAATGAATAGAGTTTTAAAAGAATATCATGTTGAATTTTTAGTGGTATTTATTGATGATATCTTGTCATACACAAAAAGCAACAAAGATCATGAAAATAACTTGCGCACTATTCTGAAAACCCTCAGAAAAAATGAATTATATGGTAAGTTTAGCATGTGTGAATTCTGGATTGACGAGATTTCTTTTCGTGGCCATATTTCCTCTACGGATAGAATCTACGTTGATCCTTCAAAGACCAAGATAATACAAGAATGTCCAGCACTGATGATTATAACTGTGGTACATAGTTTTATTGGTTTATCAGGTTATTACTGATATTTCATCCAGAATTTTTCCCGTTTGGATAACCCATTAACAAAGCTCACACATGAAGGGGTTAAATTTGTTTGGAAAAAAGAGTGTGAAGAATGTTTTGAATAACTAAAGAGAAGAGTAGTCAATGCTCTTATCTTGACTCTACCATCAGGGAACGATGGGTTTGTAATTTATAATGATGCTTCAAAGAAATGACTTGGTTGCATCCTTATGCAGAATGATAGAATTATTACCTATTCATCACGACAGATAAAAATTCATGACAAAAACTACACCACTCATGATCTTGAGTTAGCAGCTGTAATCTTTTCTCTAAAGATATGGAGAAACTATCTCTATGGTGAAAAATGTTAGATTTATACTGATCACAAGAGTTTGAAGTATATTTTCACATATAAATAACTCAAAATGAGGCAATGGAGATGGATTGAACTACTCAAGGATTATGATTGCACTATACACTACCACCCGGGGAAGGCAAATAAGGTGGTTGTTGCTTCGAGTACAAAGGATCATGGAGTTTTGAACATGATGAGAGTTGAAATGGATTCTATTTTCATGGATCTAGTAAAGATGGATATGGGAAAACCCATAGAAGGTGAAACATCAATAATTTTTCCAATGGTTTCCAAACCATATTTACAAGAAAGGAGAAATAGTTCTCAGTCTGATTATGAGGAGTTTCGGAAAAGGATTAATTCTATGAATGATGGGAGATTGAGTGACTTCATATATTAAGATGGAAATTTGAAATTTGGGAAGAGACTTTGTGTTCCTAACTTATCTGATCTAAAAAGATAATTGTTGGATGATACTCATATCTCTAATTTCTCTATACACCCTGGGAGCACCAAGATGTATATAGATTTGATGAAACATTTTTGGTGGGACAACATGAAGAGAGATATTGAGGATTTTGTGTCAATATGAATGGTTTGTAAACAAGTGAAAGCTAGAAGGTAACATCCCGGAGGAGTCATGCATACTCTTCCAATACATGAGTGTAAATGGGATGATATTATGATGGACTTTGTTATGGGGCTAACAATGACTCCTAGAAGGAATGATGCAATATGGGTCATTGTTGATTGTCTTTCCAAGTCATCACATTTTCTTGCTATAAGATAAGATTTACCACTTGAACATTTAGAAAGACTTTATATTAATGAAGTTGTAAGACTTCATGGATTACCACTATCGATTGTTTCGGATCGTGATCCCCATTTTAAATCAAGATTCTGGAAAAGTCTTCAAAAAGACATGGATACTGAACTTTGTTTGAGCACTGCCTACCACCCTTAAACTAATGGATATTTGGAATGGACTATTCAAACCTTAAAAGATACGTTGAGTTCTTGGTCACTCTACTTTCAATATATTTGGGATCAATATTTACCTCCAAAATAATGTTCCCATAAAAAAGCTTCCATTCAAGTATTCAGATGGAACCATATGATGCATCCTATGGAAAGAGATGTCTCACACCAACTTGTTGGGATGATGTTGGTGAAAGAAAACTCATTGGCCCAAAACATGTTGGCAAAACAATGGAAAAGGTTAAGTTTCTACAAACCCACATCAAAGCAGCTCAAAGTAGGCAAAAGAGCTATGCCGATAATCGGAGAAAGGATTTGGAATTTCAAGTAGGAGATCATGTTTTCATGATGGTATCTCCATGCAATGGTGTTATAAGATTCGGTAAAAAGGGTAAATTGAGTCCTAGGTACATTAGACATTTTGAAATTCTAGAATGAGTTGGAGCTATAGCTTACCGTTTGGCAATTCCGCAAAGTCTCTCCAATGTTCATGATGTGTTCCATGTATCACTATTTAGAAAATACATGCCTGAACCAAAGAAGGAACAAACCTATGAAGAAATTGAACTATAAAATGATATATATTATTGTGAAGAGACTATCAAGATTCTTGATACCTGAGAAAAAGTTCTGAGAAAATGGACGACTCATCAGGTAAATGTTTAATGGAGAAACCATAAGATCGAAGAGGCAACGCGGGAACCCGAGGAACATTTGATGAAGAACCAATGGAATATTTTCATGCAGTGATATTCTAGAAATTTCTAGGATGAAATTATTTTAAGGAGGGGAGAATGTAACACCCAAAGATTCCATGGTACATTTCCCTTTGAATAATGTGGTATCTTGCGTTGTACGCAACGTGGAGTTTTTACACACCACGACCAATCAAACTAGTCGTTATGAATAATAATACCCACTTTTTTAAAATTTTATATATCGTATTTTTTAAAATGGACTTCATTTTTGAATTATGAATATCAAAATTATCTTAGGGTGAATTTTTGGTACTTTTTTAAAAACTTTCAATTTTTTGATGAATAGTGGATAATAATAAAACAACGGTTTTCATCAAAAAAATTTATAGTGTTAAATTATAAATTTGAGTGGTTTTAAATTATAATTAGATTATATTTTTATCATTTAATATAATTTATGTCATTTTATGAAATGTCATATTTAAACTGGAGTTAAACAAGTGTCAATATTTTGATAGTTATTATTTCTTAAAAACACGCTTTTTGTTTTGACAACGGGAATTAATTTTAAATTGATTTCTGCCACTTCTGAGTTTTGAATTTGGAAAAATGGATTAAATATTTAAAATTAAGAGTTCTAAATTGTGTTAATATATTACTTTTATTTTTAGTCATTATGAATAGTTACTTTGGTAAATATTTTATTTACAATGGTTAAATGGTAAATCCAGTAAATTAGGGTAAAAAATAATATTATAATATTATTAAATTTCCCTAACATGTGTCTTATTTATATTGGTTGATACATTTCTGAACATGGGAATACATTGGTCAATTTTGGGACCTCATGGTTCCACTTGAGAGTGAAAATGACACTTTATATTAATTAATTTCATGTAATGACAAAAATGATATAAACATATATCTTTTAGTAAAACAATTTTTATATTAGATTATATAAGTTATCATTTATACTAAAAATAATCATTATAAATATAAAAATATTTCCTACATAATTATATTTTATTTATAATTTTTAGACATTAAATAATTAAATTTATTACTGACACAATGATGATGCACTAATTACTTTATTAATGAAAGAATCAAATAAATCATATTGTAAATATTAAAATAAATATAATTTGAATGTTTTTATTCCATAAAAGAATTTTATAGGTTAATATGAAATGTTTGGATTTATTTAATATATTTTTTTGGAAGTGATAAAGATGTTATTCCTTTTACAAAAAACAAAATACCAAATAGTTTCTAAATTTCACATAATTGAGTTTTTAAAACAAATACTATATTATTAATTGATATAATATTCACAAAAATATAATGATCGGCCAAAGGACTTATATAACGTTATATATATTAATAATTAACCACTTGGTGTTCTCTTTTCATTTTATAGTATGTTTATTAACCATATAATATAAAAATAAAAAGAGATATAATAAATGTCAAACTATTTAACTAAGAGTTAAATATAAATGATAAGGTTAATATGGTATCTTAAACTAATAAAAAACCTATTGGTTGAGAGGTTTTCGACCCATCCCCACCTTAGACTCGAAATAAATCATTTTGGAGCCATTAGAAACCGAATATTATTTTATTGTAAAATAATAATTGATGCTTTTCCTAAAGTGACACTCACCTCTCTTATAAATGGGTACTTCTCATTCTCTTAATTTCACACCTCCAAAGCCATTTTTTCATCCAAAAACTACCGAAATATCCTCCCAACATTACTCCTTTAATCCTAGAGGCCTTAATTTGGTTTAAAAATCATCATAATTATCCCTTTTGACCAAATCAAAAGGAAGAACCCGAAGAAGTAGTAAATATTTCATCACCTCTTTGATGTTCATTTCTTCTTCCACTTATTCGTTCTTTGTTGTTTACATTCTAAAATAATAACTCCAGTATCTTCTATATAATGTGATGTTATTATAAAAATGGTACAACCATATTCATTATTCTGTCCATCATGTGAATGGCAAAGTCACCTTATGTGTGTACGTTTGGCTTTCCGTCTCCACGTTGTGGTGTAGTTTCTTATTCAAACACATAATTATTTGAATGAGTAAAATAATGAGTATAAATAATGTAAATAATACATATACCATGTTAATTATTTTGTATATATGATATAAAATCCAATTACATACGATTTCACCATCAATATAATGATATTTTCGCTCGTGCGTACGTATGGATTACCATCTCCACGGGCGTGATGAGATTCATTTCCCATCGTAATCATTCAAGAATAATTTTCATTTTATGATTAGAAATCATTTTTATGAACATAATATTATTATTTATATGAATAAAATAAATTTTATCCATAATAAACATGACTTACGTAACCAAGCATATAAATGAAAATGAATCCATTAACACCCGAAACGAAGATACTACTAAAATATTATTAAAAAAGAAATATTATAAGATCATATATGATATCATATTTATGTATATGATTCTTGTATAATTTAATAACTATGATTTAAATATTATACAAGAGTTTAACATTCCATCAACTAAAAAAATGTAAATGGTAAGGGTTAATTTCACAATCTCTTTATTATCCGAGTTTGTTTTTACGTATGTATCTACTAGGACCTCTTTATCATCCACATTCCTGTTATCTTAAAAATATATTTCAAAAATTAGTTACTATTTAAAAAACTGTGTTTTGAATTAATTTATTCCATTATTTGACCCTATATGTTTTGAAGGGAATCTTTCCATTTTTTTCCAAACAAGGTAGTTTATGACCTTTTCCACAAAATTAAGGAAAGAATGTTTTTTTAACTTATATGATGGGTGCCGCTATTTTCCACCGTTATAAAATCATAAATGCTTCCATTACAATATTATAAGAATATTTTTGAAATAAATTATTTCTATTATAATTATGTGATGCTTAAATGGTTTCAAAATAGAAAGAGGTATTTCTTTCAAATAGTTTTCATTTCATCTAGGTCAACATCCTTTGATGGATTTTAAACTTGTTTGAAGATGATTTATTTTGATTCAAGTCTTCCATATTGTATTGAAGGTTTTGTGATATGTTTAGCTATGGATGGGTTATTTTTATACCATTCATGGTTTATGGTTAATGTATTGACATTTCGTATGCTGGTTTTAATATGAATCGTTATGTTATGTTTCATCCATTTCATATGATGAATGTATTAGACTTAGTTTGTGACGGGTGGATCCCGCTATAACTCCTCAGTGCATCAGTAGGTCTCGTGAGAAAATTATACATGGAATTGACTAAGGCCTTTCTCAATTTGATATATGATTTTGGTCGAGGCCTAAATCATTTTTAGACTTCTTGGCTGAGGCCTTTACAAGATGTTTAAGAATGTCTTACATTATACATTCCCTCATTATAAAAATATTAATGATGGTTCATGTGGTTATTTGACTAGTAGAATTCCCATGACTATCTTTTATTATGGCACTATTTACTCAGCTCATATTGCTGCCATAAAGTGTTTAAGTTTATTATTTGTAAAGGCATGTGTTTTTAATTATTCACCATGCCTAATTTATATGTTATCTTTCACTGTATTCCTTACCCTTACTGAGCATTTGATCTCACCCCTTTCTTATGTTATATTTTCCCAAGATATGAAGAATTTTTTTATGAGTGACTTGAAGGAATAATCTAGGAGGTTGCGATCTTTCTAATGGAATAAATTAGAGTTGTATATCTTTTTTAGTTATAATGTTGAACTTATATATGTATCTTGTTTCCAATAATACTAAACTGATCGTTATTTCGGGACATGATTATTTTTATCATGCTAATGTTATATAATAAAGAAATGACTCTAGGTAAATAGGGTCGGGGTATTACATGAAACCTCCACTAAAGCCACTAGATTTTCAAAATCATGCAAGTAGGAACACTAGTGTTCCTCCAATTTGATTTTCCATTCATGTGATTAGATGTTTCATGTAATTTTCCTACATGATGTTTAGTGTCCTTGTAATGCCCCGACCCTAGTTACCCGGAGTCGGTGCATTATTTCGTAACATTGGCATGATCACAAAAGATCAAGTCTCGAAAGACAAATTAGTTTAGTAGCCTTGGAAACACTAGATACATTCATAAATGTGACATTACATCATAAAGTGAAAATATACAATAACAAAGTCTCCATAGTCCACACTCATATCCTCTTCAGACTATCCCTGCAGGTCATTCATAAAATACTTCTTCACATCCTCGAAAATATTAAAACATTGAAAGGGGTGAGCTCAGATGCTCAGTAAGGATAATAATATTTCGGAAGCTCTCATCAATAAACAAAAACATTTAAGGCAGTGTATAACTAAAACAAAATCCTTTTTAAACTTGAACTTCAGCATAATATGGAAAAAATAAAATTAAATAATGCCATTCACTTACTCACATGGATATTCTACTAGTCAAATAATCACATGCAATATCAATAACCACTTTCATAATGATAGAATGCATAATGCCAGACTATCATAACCACGTAACCAAGGCCTCATTCCAATACCAAAAATAAGATTTTGTCAAGGACTTGTGCCAAGACTCTAGTTTGTCTCATGAGACCTACCGATGCATCTAGGAGTTATAGCGGGCTCCACCCGTCACTTATTAAGTCCAATGCATTCCTCATATGAATAGGTTTAAACATATCATAAACCATAACATAATCGTATCACATAAAACATGCATAATGGAAACATAACATTTCCACATTTCAATCACAAGATATCAATACAAAAAATTGATATAATAAAAACACTTTCAAAACCATTTTCAATACCAAAATAAAATAAAGTTAAAACTTTGTATTTATTTTTCATTAAAAAAAAGTTATGGCTTGTAGAGGAAGCCAAAACACAAATAATGGTCACGGCGGTGGAGAAGTCGTTGTCACCGCATACGTAAGACAAAAAATTTCTTTTTTCATTTAGTAAAACACTTTGTAAAAAAAATTCCTTTTTGAATAAAAGTCAAAGTCAAAGGGGTTTATACACCGTATAAAAGAAAGTTGTGTATAAAACAAAATAACCCTCGATGAAAGGAGATTGAGACAAAGACCCTTACAAAGATCATTTTTTTAAATAAAGTAGATCTATTATGTGTATTCACTATAAGTACACATAAATAAAGTAAAAATAAAATATAGGACATAATAATATCATGACATAATTTAAAAGTAGGAGATTAACCCAATGAATAGAAATTGGGTTAAGAAGTTCCCTTACCTCGTGTCCAACTTGACTTGATCGTTCTTTAACCTCCTGAATAATAAACTAGAGTTAATATATAACTTCTTAAGAACCTTTTTCAATTTGATTATTCCTTTTATATCACTTATTACCATGTCATGAACATTATGTAATTATTTATGTTTATAATGGTCGTTTTGTCGATCTTAGGTATTTGAGTCAAAAATAAACTTCTTATAATTACACTTTGTTCACGTGGTAAAATATACATTATATCCATAATTATATTCATATGTATATATCATATACATCATATATATCCAGTATATACATTCATTTATAATATTACATAACATTTAGAGGTAAGAAATGAAATGCACCGTTCATGGAGACGGTAAGCCGTACGTACGCATGAACTCTACTTTCATTTCTATTTCGTATTTAATGGAATGAAGTTGTAATTATATAAAGGTATAATATAATTCCATAAAAATATAATTTATAATACAATTTACTCCATCCTTTATACATCCCACATATGGCATTAACGATTCAAATCAATTTGAGGGGGCGGTAGTCCGCACTTCCTAAAATGAAATTATCGCGTTTACCCATAATGGAAATCATAAAGTATGCCAAAAATGAGAGATACAGAAGCATAAGGAAAACATAAACATAATATATATATCATATATGAAAATATTGTCATCATAATGGCCACCATGAGAGGTGTTAAAAGAAGTTTGAACAATCATTGTTTCGTGAGGCAGTAATTCCCCACCCACAGAAACAGTATGTTATTTAACCATTAGACGAAGGTGTGTGTAAGTGTAAATCAAATCCTTATCATAACAATATCATATTATATTGTAGATACTGGTTTTTTACAAAATAAATGATTAAAAAGAGTTTATGGGGTTTGAGATGCAAAATAAAACAAAACAACACTAGAGAAGACATTACCTTAAAATCGGGTAACTCTTTTTTGATTTGAGCCAAAAACTTCCTTGGGAATAATTCTGCCCAAAGTTAGGATTCTAGGAGTAAGAGAGGGAAGTTGGGAGAGTATTTGGGCAGAGTTTGGCCGATCCAAAAGTCTTGAATGTGTGAATAAGGTGGGAGTGTTGGGTGGCTTTTATAAGAGGAGAGAAGGGACACTCTTGGAAAGATTGAAATGTTACATTATTATGAAATGATTTTAGGATTCTAAAGGTCCCACAATGATATATTTCTAGGATAAGGTGATAAGGGTTCGAAATATGCACATCCAATAGGTTTTTGACAAGTGTAAGCCTTATATTTTACATTATCTTTTCATTTTATTTAAATCGTTAATTAATGAGGTAATCGCTGCATCATCATGGTGTCATAAATAATTTAATTTATTTAACGTCTAAAAATTATAAAAAAAATATCATGATGTAGGAAATATTTCTATCTTTATAATTAATATTTATAGTCAAAAATATTACTTGTATAACCCCATTTTAAAATTGTTTTAGTAAAACAACTCATGTTTCTGACATTTTTATTTTAACATTAAATAAAATTTTTTAATTTCATTTTCCTACCAACGTGGCTCCATGGGGTCCTCATGTTGACCCATGGATTGTCTTGGTCGTACATGACTCATCCAATATGGGTAGGACAAGTGTAAAGGTATTTTCATATTTTTATAATATCATTTTTACCATAAATTTCACTAATTACCTTTAATCGCGATTAATTAAACTTAAAAGTTACTATTCACCAAAAAATTATTTTAATCCCATTGAACCACATTTTACCTCTTAATGACAACAATTTATGTCGGATTTTTGAAAATTGAAACACAGAAGTGGTAATGTTTCATTTAAACGAAAAATCAGTTTTTTAACTACCACTTAGTGGTTTCACTACTCATCCAAAATTGATGTTTTTTAGAACAATGCCAAAATTTCACCCTAAGATATAATTGATATTCTGAATTAAAAAATGATGTCTATTTTACAAAATTCCAAACATATAAGTTTCATTAATTAATTTCATAATTAATTCCAGCTGTCATAACAAATAGCGTGTTTTTTAGAAACAATATATATCAAAAGATTGACGATTGTTTATGTCCAATTTCAAAGTGAAATTAAATCTAATGACCACCATTGGATATAATGGTAAAAATATATTCCAATTATACTTTAAAACCACTCAATATTATAATTTATCACTATAAATTATTTTGATTAAAAAAGTTATTTTTAAGTATTTTTCACTATTCATAAAAAATTGGAAGTTCTCAGAAAAATACCAAAAATTCAACATAGGCTAATTTCGATATTCTGAATCCATAAATGAAGTCCATTTTGAAATATAAAATATATAAAATTTCAAAAAGTGGGTATTACTATTCATAACTGCTACTTTGATTGGTCGCGGTGTGTTAGAATCTTGAACTTCCGTACAATGCAAGCTATTGCATTATTGAAAGAGATGCGTATCGTGGAAGCTCAGGGTGTTACATTCCCCCCTCCTTCAATAAATTGCGTCCTCACAATTTTAAATTTTTCTTTGAAAATAAAAGGTTGAAAATAGAAAATACCTTTGTGGAAAACCCACATCGGAAATAAGGTTAATAAAAATATAACTTTAAAAGAAAGAAAGATAAGTACAAAGGTCACCCGAGATAGCCCATACTAGGATTCTATGAAATTATGGATATTGAAGAAAAACAAACCATCAAGGTTTGATGGAGACTTGTAGAAAACTGGTTTAGGAGAAAGTTAACCATATGAAAATCACAAACTTGTGATTGGTTAAACGGTCATTGAATCCCCAGTTTGAAAAGTTAACCGGCAACGTTTTTGTTTTAAGTTACCTTTTATAAAGTTGAGGAATTTATTTAGGATATTTACAAAGAACGTAAGGGAATATACATACTGGTCATGTAGACTTTCATTCTTTAATAAATTTTTACCACAAACCCATCTTTCACTCTAAAAGGTAATAGAACTCGAAAATATTCTATTTATCATAATTGTATAAGGTTCCAAATATTAACACATACCATTTAGATTAGGAAAACTTTTTGTAATAACCAGGGACTTACTGTAGGCTAGTGGTAGGTAGTAAAGGTATGTCGCACTATGGTTGTGGGTTTGATTCCTGCAGCTTTGTCTGATGCGACGGGTTATGCCCCACCCTTACAGGTTGTCCTTTTCCAAAAAATATAGTATTATAATATTCCAAAAATAATCTTCAGAAATTTTTAAACCTTAAACAATACTATTCAAAGTTCAACTTTATCCATCCCAACCATTATAGTTATCCAAAATACCTCCGTCCAGACTTTCTCTAAAAGGTCTCTTAATTCCAAAATCAATTTATCAGATTCCCCAAACAAAGTAAAGTTTCTCTTATTGTCACATATTAAAAATATGATTACCTTTATCATATTAAGACCTTAATGAAAAGAACAAGTATTGTAGTACAATCCTTATATATATCACATTATTCTTATAACCAGAATATAATCCTTGAGTCCAAAAGCACCAATACATTAATTATTCTACTTCAATTGTAGTAACAGCATAAGATTGTCCTTGATCCCTTGGCCTTTTCTAAGGTAAGTTTCCCTGACGCTTAGGAAATTCATTTACATAATGCCCAATTTCCCTACAATTGTAGCATTCAACATTGATAGCCTCTTTCTTTCCCTTGCAATCATGAGCCTAGTGACCTTTTTCTCCACATTTATAACAAACTCTCATTCCTTTTAGGCAAGCACCAGGGTGATTCTTCCCACAATTATCACATAATGGAAAATCCTTCTTTCCCTTTTTCCCTTTATCCATCTTTTGTTCCACCATTCTCTTCTTCTCTTACTTTACTTTGTTGTCATAAGACTTAGAGAATTCCTTTTCTCTCTTGATAGCACACGAGACAATATCTTTGTACGATGAGAAGGATTGTGATACTAAAGCTCGACGGAGAAATGGTTTTAACCCATCAAAGAAACGATCAATATTACTCCTTGGGTTACATATATAATCTGCAACATTCCTTGCTAACCTTGTAAAGTTGGCCTCATACTTTGCGACATTCTCATCCTCCTTTTGTCTCAGACTCAGAAATTGCCTTTCCATATCTGCTCGATGGTCATGAGGAATGTATTTTTCTAAGAAAAGATCTTTGAACTCTCTCCATTCCATACTTTATACTTCTTCATATTCATTTGTATTTTGAATCAGTGACCACCATTGATCGGCATATCTAGTGAGGTGGTAGACTGCCATGACAACCTTCTCCCTTTCACTACTCCCCAAGGCATGGAATATTTTCTCCAAGGAGTTTATCCATTGCTCAGCTACTAATGGATTTGTACCCCCATTAAATTTTGGTGGTTTTTTCCTCATGAAGCGGTCTAACATTGATCCTCCACGTTGCGGATCAGGGTGATCCATACGAGTAAGGTTATTATTCATAACCTGAGTGAGTTGTCCCAGTATGGTAATAAGTTGATCAGCACCAGTTGTATCCCCATATCCACAATAATTATCTTGAGCAGGAGGGCAATCCCTACATGGAGTGCGTGCATTGATACGGTTTCCATTCCTTCCACTAGGCGCCATTTCTAAACAATGGCATAAACTAGATTAGATTATGAATCAAAATACATAATTCCATAATTTTGAAATACTTAACATAAATTTAACTATTTATGGATATAATCCATAATCATAAAAAGAAATGTTTTCTTTGAGAATGTATATACTCATAAACCTTTCATAATGGTCTGTAAACAAAATGAGAATTATCCTAAGCATATCCCCCGGGAGTGTCGTAACCAAGAGTGCAGCAAGGCCCATTGTCGTGCACCAGTTCCCATTCAAGTCTAGATCAAAGCGGTGTTTTCGGGTTTTACCCCTAGGTACATCTTTGCCAGAGCCGCCTCTACCTGCTCGTATCCAGACAGGGATGTATTGCTCGGAAAACTCACAAAATCTCTATAATACCAAAATTCTAGGAAGTTCTTCTATACTAATCCTCAAAGTCTATCTTTGGGCTATGTGCTCTAATCAGAGTTTATCTAAATCTAGCTTCCAAGGTTAGTACTAAACTGCCTCTGATACCAACTGTAATGCCCCGACCCCAGTTACCTGGAGTCGGTGCATTATTGTGTAACATTGGCATGATCACAAAAGATCAAGTCTCGAAAGACTGGTTAGTTTAGTAGCCTTGGAAACACTAGATACATTCATAAATGTTACATTACATCATAAAGTGAAAATATACAATAACAAAGTCTCCATAGTCCACACTCATATCCTCTTCTGACTATCCCTGCAGGTCATTCATAAAATACTTCTTCACATCCTGGAAAACATTAAAACATTGAAAGGGGTGAGCTCAGATTCTCAGTAAGGATAACAATATTGCAGAAGCTTTCATCAATAAACATAAACATTTAAGGCAATGTATAACTAAAACAAAAGCCTTTTCAAACTTGAACTTCAGCATAATATGGAAAAAATAAAATTAAATAATGTCATTCACTTACTCACATGGATATTCTACTAGTCAAATAATCACATGCAATATCAATAACCACTTTCATAATGATGGAATGCATAATGCCAGACTATCATAACCACGTAGCCAAGGCCTCGTGCCAAGACCACAAATAGGATTTTTTCAAGGCCTCGTGCCAAGACACTACTTTGTCTCATGAGACCTACCGATGCATCGAGGAGCTGTATCAGGCTCCACCCGTCACTTATTAAGTCCAATGCATTCCTCATAGGAATAGGTTTAAACATATCATAAACCCTAACATAATCATATCACATAAAACATGCATAAAGGAAACATAGCATTTCCACATTTCAATCACAAGATATCAATACAACACATTGATATAATGAAAACACTTTCAAAACTATTTTCAATACCAAAATAAAATAAAGTTAAAACTTTGTATTTATTTTTCATTAAAAAAAAGTTATGGCTTCTAGAGGAAGCCAAAACACAAATAATGGTCACGGCGGCGGAGACGTAATTGTCGCCGCATATGTAAGAAAAAAAATTCATTTTGTCATTTAGTAAAAATCTTTGTAAAAAAATCCTTTTTGAATAAAAGTAAATGTCAAAGGGGTTTATACACCGTATAAAAGAATGTTGTGTATAAAACAAAATATGCCTCAATGAAAGGAGATTAAGACGAAGACCCTTACAAAGATCATTTTTTTTAAATAAAGTAGATCTATTATGTGTATTCACTATAAGTACACATAAATAAAGTACAAATACAATATTGGACATTATAATATCATGATATAATTTGAAAGTAGGAGATTAACCCAAAGAATAGAAATTGGGTTAAGAAGTTCCCTTACCTCGTGTCCAACTTGACTCGACCGTTCGTCAACCTCATGAATAATAAACTAGAGTTAATCTCTACCTTCTTAAGAACCTTTTTCAAGTTAATTATTCCTTTTATATCACTTATTACCATGTCATGAACATTATGTAATTATTTATGTTTATAACGGTCGTTTTGTCGATCTTAGGTACTTGAGTCAAAAATAAACATCTTATAATTACACTTTGTTCATGTGGTAAAATATCCATTATATACATAATTATATTCATGATTTATATATCATATACATCATATATATCCAGTATATACATTCATTTATAATAATACATAACATTTAGAGGTAAGAAATGAAATGCACCGTTCATGGAGACGGTAAACCATACGTACGCATGAACGCTACTTTCATTTCTATTTCATATTTAATGGAATGAAGTTATAATTATATAAAGGTATAATATAATTCCAGTATAATATAATTTATAATACCATTTACTCCATCCTTTATACATCCCACATATGGAATTAACGATTCAAATCACTTTGAGGGGGCGGTAGTCCACACTTCCTAAAATGAAATTATTGTTGGAACCACTTTGTGTATAGGTTTGTATTTGTTGTCAATAGTTGTCAATGGAATATCGAAATGAAAGAGATCAAGAAGTACTCCAATAAAATGGAGGAATGGAATCTCACAATGAAGTAGATCATGAAGTACTCCGATGAAGTAGAGGATTAGTCATTCAGACGATTGTTGTGCTGATCGTAAGTTCAAAGAACATGTGTCAAAGATGATACATTGTTTACAACAATGAAGAATGTGAGGAGTTATTCATCCAAGGATGATTAAAGTAGGATGGTGTTTTTGGATGAAGACTATGCAATTCCTCCTTATTTCATAAGAACCATGGGCTTTGATGAAGACCATGCAATTCCTCATTATTGCATGAGAACAATGGGTTTTGATGAAGACCATGAAATTACTCATGATTGCATGAGAACCATGCTAGAGACTTCTTGACGGATTGAATCACATGCTTTGCATGAAGTTGATCATGAAGGTTGATGAAGGAGGCAATGTGCTAATGATTTGACTTATGAAATGGTCATGCACATCACATTGTCGTAGAAGTTGATGGTACTAAAGCTGTTCCTTCAAAGAATACATATCACAATAGTGGAGTCTGTGATAAAAGCAAAAGAGTTGCTAAAGGATACAGATCACCAAGAAGAAGTGATTTTGAGGTGATCGTGCTTGTCGACAAAGCAAACAAACGACATACAAATTTGTTGACAAAGTAGATTCAATGGTGACATGTCGAGTTCAAGAGTTGTGGTCAACGATCAATGTTTGATTCAAGAACTTCGACAGAGGAATGGATGATCTGGAGGCGGTACAAAAAGAGCAGATACAAGGTGGCGCCATTTTCCAGTGTTTGCCAAATTTCAGGGCCTCAAAATCAACAAATGAAGAAGAGTGATTTTGGCAAAGGGGCTTGCGCGCCATACTCTTGGAGGATAGGAAACTTGTGCGCCATATGTTTTTAAAGATCAGAGCATCAAAATATGGCAAAGGGATAAGGGTCGCGCAAGTTTTGGTGAAGTCGCGTAGGTGAATTATGTGTCGGGAAGAGACTTCTGTGTCGACGCCTTGAATGCATTATAACTTGCGCGCCTATAGTTTTTCGAGATCAGAAGATCCAAATTTGGAAAAGGCATGATGTCCGCGCAAGTGTGGATGTTGATCGCGCAAGTGCCTAGCAGGGGACGAGACTTGCGTATCGATGGATGAATTGCGTGCCGCCGCGCAGGGGGTCCAGTTTGCCTATAAATACTGGACCACCCCTCCTCATTTCTAACGGAGCTCAAGACTTTGAGATTGTTCGAGCTCTCGTCGCGCAGGTGGTTGAACCGCACAAGTGGTAGTTGGGTCACACAAGTAGAGGTTGCGCGCCGACTGATGGTTGAGCGCTCCAGGTGATTTGGACAAGGAAGGAAGTGAGTCGCGCAGGTTTGAAGTTCAAGAAGTCAGAGTCGCGCAGGTGCTTTGGAGACACTTGCGCGCCATGTTATACTTGCACGCTTAAGACTTGCGCGCCAGTTGGAGACTTGCGCGCCGGGCATGAAAAGGAGATCCAAATATTGTTGAAGCACGCCCGCCTTTCTGGAGCTGCACAAGAGCTATAGATTAGCTGATACCTTCGGTGCAAAGCGAGATTGAAGAAGAAATCTAAATGATACATGCATGATCTCATGCATACATGGTGAATTGATTCTGACAAATAACGATTAAGTTGAACACCATTTATTGAGCAATCACATAAGTGATTGTGATTCAGGAAAGCGAAGACAAGGGGATCTAGTGCATTCAGTCATTGCACTAAAGAAGAATGATTGAACTATAAAGAGCATCAACTCTGAACCCTGATGCAAGCAAAGTCTCATGCTGAACAGGAGACAACGAACATCAATGCATGTTTATTGAAGAGACCTTCACGTCTATAAACTGAGTTAGACTTCACCCACAGCAGTGAGCCAGGGGGAGTCAACGGGAGTGACCCGAGGGACGCAGTGAGCTATCCCTGAACAATTGTAAAGGCAGTGAGCCTGGGACGGATTTTCTGTACCTGAACATTTGTAATCTATAGCTAGTGAAGCATAGTGGATTTAGTTACGACCGAAAACCTTTCGGCGTATGCTCCTTGGACGTAGCCCTTAGTGGTGAACCAAGTAAAAATAGCTGTGTCACATCTCTGCATGTGAATGTTTAATTGCTGATCATATCCATCATATAGGTTTAGGTAGTTCCTACCAACGTGGGAACAAGATCCACAACTAAAAGAAGAAAAAGTTTCCACCCTGATTCACCCCTCCCCTCTCAGGGTGTCCCGGGGTCCTACAATTATCGCGTTTACCCATAATGGGAATCATAAAGTATGCCACAAATGAGAAATACAGAAGCATAAGGAAAACATAAACATAATATATATATCATATATGAAACTAGTTTCATCATAATGGCAACCATGAGAGGTGTTAAAAGAAGTTTGAACAATCATTGTTTCGTGAGGAAGTAATTCGCCACCCACAGAAACAGTATGTTTTTTAACCATTAGACGAAGGTGTGTGTAAGTGTAAATCAAATTCTTATCATAACAACATCCTAGTATATTGTAGATACTGGTTTTGTTTCAAAATAAATGAATAAAAAGAGTTTAAGGGGTTGGAGAAGCAAAATAAAACAAAACAACATTAGAGAAGACATTACCTTAAAATCGGGTAACTCTTTTTTGATTTGAGCCAAAGGCTTCCTTGGGAATAATTCTGCCCAAAATGAGGCTTCTAGGAGTAAGAGAGAGATTTTGGGAGAGTATTTGGGCAGAGGTTGGACGAGCCAAATGTCTTGAAGGTGTGAATAAGGTGGGAGTGGTGGGGGCCTTTTATAAGAGGAGAGGAGGGCCACTCTTGGAAAGATTGAAATGTTACATTATTATGAAATGCTTTTCGGATTATAAAGGTCCCAAAATGATATATTTCGAGGATAAGGTGATAATGGTTCGAAATATTCCTATCTAATAGGTTTTTGACAAGTGTAAGCCTTATATTTTACATTATATTTTCATTTTATTTAAATCGTTAATTAATGAGGTAATCGCTGCATCATCATGGTGTCAAAAATAATTTAATTTATTTAATGTATAAAAATTATAAAATGAATATCATGACGTAGAAAATCTTTTTAGATTTATAATTAATATTTATAGTAAAAAATATTACTTGTATAACCCCATTTAAAAATTGTTTTAGTAAAACAATTCATGTTTGTGACATTTTTATTTTTACATTAAATAAAAGTTTTTAATGGCATTTTCCTACCAAAAGTGGCTCCATGGGGTCCCCAAGTTGACCCATGGATTGTATTGGTCGGCCATGACCCATCCAATAGGTGTAGGACAAGTGTAAAATTATTTCCATTTTTTTATAATATCATTTTTACCTTAAATTTCACTAATTACCTTTAATCACGATTAATTAAACTTAAAAGTTACTATTCACCAAAAAATTATTTTAATCCCATTGAACCACATTTTACCTCATAATGACAACCATGTATGTTGGATTTTTGAAAATCAAAACACAGAAGTGGTAATTTTTCATTTTAACAAAAAATCAGTTTTTTAACTACCACTTTGTGGTTTCACTATTCATCAAAAATTGAAGTTTTTCAGAACAACGCCATAACTTCACCCTAAGTTATAATTTATATTCCGAATTCAAAAATGAAGTATATTTTACAAAATTCCAAAAATATAAGTTGCATTAATTAATTTCATAATTAATTCCCGCTGTCACAACAAATAGCGTGTTTTTTTAGAAACAATATATATCAAAAGATTGACAATTGTTTATGTCCAATTTCAAAGTGAAATTAATTGTAATGACCACCATTGGATATAATGGTAAAATATATTCCAATTATACTTTAAAACCACTCAATAGTATAATTTATCTCTGTAAATTATTTTTATTAAAAAAGTTGTTTTTAAGTATTTTTCACTATTCATAAAAAATTGGATGTTCTCAGAAAAATACCAAAAATTAAACATAGGCTAATTTTGATATTATGAATCCATAAATGAATTCCATTTTGAAATATAAAATATATATAATTTCAAAAAATTGGTATTACTATTCATAACTGCTACTTTGATTGGTCGCGGTGTGTTAGAATCTCGAACTTGCGTACAATGCAAGCTATTGCATTATTGAAAGAGAAGCGTATCACGGAAGATCAGGGTGTTACAGTCCTCATGGTGCATGTGAGTGTCAATTAATATGGTTATGAAGAACACACCCCTAGGGGTGGTGTAAGGGAACTATTGATCTTTGGAAATAGGGTATGGACCATGGATTCCCATTTTCATATCTTAGACCCAGAGCCTTTGATTTAAAGAGGGGCAGTTGAGGATAAAAATTTACATTCAATTTGATATATAATTGGATCCTCCTCTCCTACTAAAGAACTTATTTTAGGTCATACCTCATAGAGTAATCCCCTATACTTTCTTGCAAGACCTCTTCTACTTCACTCTTTCCTCCACCTACCCGATTACCAAAATATGATGGAAGATGTGAACTTAAAGTTTCTTCCACTATCCCATTGTGTCTAGTATATAGATATGAGAAGGAAGTTTCATCTCACAGAACACTCCCACAAGTAAGGAGATCATGCGGTTTTAGAAATCTTTGATTCCTCTTGTTTCTCACATTCAAGAGTGAAACATCCCAACTCATGTTGTCTTAGATGTTAGTCATGATCTTGGTTTCGGCTTGATCATATGAATTTTTTGGATGAGAGTCTTGTTTTGGATCTTCCACTATCTTTTCATGAGAGTGCCTCTAGAAATGTAGTCCTCAAGTCCACATATCCAAACTTAAGGAAATGTATATCATATCATTTACTGGATGTTATGTTTCCTTTTATTTCTCACACCGAGAATTAATCAGGAGGGCTTAGAGGTTAATGGTGGTCATGACATCCACATGATCCCAAAACATGTTGTCCTCATTCAATGTGTAATCCCAAAAGAATCTCAGGGAATCACATTCATGATTAATCCAAAATCCAAATCCATTCAAAGGGATATACTCACTTGTGAGGCATGAACATGGGCATCATGATTAGAACCAAACCACAACCAAACCCTTATTCTGAGGGGAATCATCCTCTAGGATAATCCCCAATTACAAAACTCTTATACCTCATTTTCAGGTATAATCCCTAATTATATCATCACACTCAATCAGGGAATCCTCTTTAGGTGTGAGACAAAAATCAAAGACACAGTTATCCATGAGTCATGTCACTTCCCATGGATCCAAACTAAATTCATTAGGAAATAATCAATATTATTAATCCCAATATTAATCCTCTAAAAAGGACATACCCTCATGTGATAAAAACCATTAGAGGGACTCCATAGGTGTGGGTCCTCACAACTGAACTATGGGGTTTTGAATCATATCCAAATGGTATAATGGGAAGACTACTTGAGGTCCAAACAAGACACCCTAAACAAAAACTATCCTATCTGGGAAACACCCTTATTAGGATCTTATTAAAAACAGAAATTATTTTATCTATTAGGTTCCCAAGGCTTGTTCAGCATATGTCCCACACCAAACATTGTCTAGGGAACATCCTCTTAGACATCCTTTACATATAATAAAAAACTCTATAGTTTGGCCCTTATAACCACACCTTAAAAGGTATTATGTGTCTGATTAAGTGGAAAAAACTATATGGGTCCTGATTCCATTAAAAAAATACATGGAAATCTCATCCATGGGTCGGGTACCAACCATTATATAACTCTAATCTCCATGGATGATGGCCAAATCCAGGATGACTCATTATGTGGTTGTGAACTTGCATCTTCCCAATAACGACCATCAGATATATAATCAGCATATAAGAGGATAAAATTGATGAATAACATTAGATATATATATCTATATGTCTCAATTGATGAAAAATCATTGATCATTATAAATGATTCTATATTCCCTACATGCTGATGATTGGTAATTAATTCAAATGTGACACACACCATACTTGTGAATTAATGATGGATTCATGAACATATCTTAAATATATGAGGGAGTCCTTGAGTATGAAATAATTCCCTAATAAGGTTGTGATGAGCCTGAACACGCATACTATAAAAAAATGTATATTCTTTAGAATAGTTGACCAAACTACATGAGGAGTGTCTACCTTTGGAATGAAGTTCCTTCATCGATATAGATCATTGTGTGTTTTTAGTTCCACAGAGAAACCCATTGGAAAACAATTCATAAATAGTGATCCTAACATGAATGATTGTAAAAAATATGACCCCATGAAATTAATCATTGATCAGAACATGTGTTTTTTGTGTGTAGAAAAAAACTGGTGAACCAAACATGAATCCGTAAACAAGATGACAATATCACCTGCTTGTCAGGACACATTTTCTCTCATAAGAAATAGGGCCAAACAAGGTAATTAATCATTCATGTGTTCTTAAAAATGATATTATTCTTTGATAGGATTTCCTTGTTTTTATTTTTATTCTATATTCATAAACATTCTCTTAGAACTCCCTTCAACACAATGTCAATGTATACACTCTCACCAAGGCATTACCCGACTACCATTAAGGCTGGGTATTCATCCAAGTAGAGGAATAATTCTATAAAATAAAAACTTTAGTGTTGGGTCATGAACATGATGTTCCAAAGTGTCACTAGAAATGTAAAATATAGACCTTGGAGGATACCTATTAGTCCCCCTATCTTTTCATTCCCCATAGATCATTCAATGAGAGACAATAGGTGGTCTAGAAGAAGACAAAACCAAATTCCATATTCAACCATTTCTTGAAATAATCCCCATCATGTGACAACTTATCCCAACCCTATTATAGCGAGATAGATCAGTAATCCAGAGAAGATATCATCTAGATGACATAGGGATCCTACAAAATGGATTCTACAAGCATTCACCACTACCAATGTTATGTGGTAGGGAACCCCTAACATGATGATGGTGTCGTCCTAAGTGGTCTGGCCTAGATTATTTAGACCTAGGCATTCAAGAAGGCCCTCAGAGGGTAACAACCAGCCAACTAAGAGTGTGGACACACCATTTTAGCCTTTGTAAAATCCCACAGTAAGATTATGTGGCGAGAAATGAGCATGAACATATTCCCACCCAGCCTAATTTAGCTATATAGTAGACTTTATTTAAATCATTCAAGGCAACCCACCATTAAAATCTAATTTCACAAAAACAGAATGAACATTAACCTAACCACACTAACAAATCCATCTAGTAGACTCATCTAGATGAACTATGATAATCCCACTAAGAATGTTTTGTAGAAAACCATAAGTAGATGCACACAACTATCTACATTCATCAATCGTGAAAGTAATTTCATCTTCTAGCACACAAAGAATTCAACCGAATTTCCTAGTAAAAATTAGGATGTAGAATAAACTTTTTTCCCCACACATTAGTACTGTCAACATCCACTGTTATGAGTGGGAGGGAAATAAAATGTACATACCAAATCTCTGAACATGGAAAGGAATTATATCCCTATTCCGGTCATTTATGTCACCAAGCATATACTAGGAATGGATAAATAGAAGACACAAATCCCTTCCCATATCCTACATACTAACCTAGACATCATAACAGTGAAAACAGTTGTGCATGAGTGATAGATTCATAGCTCCATTCCCACAAAGGGGTGTCTCACTAGTATGCCACCCCATAGTAGTCATACACATATAATACCATCCAAGTGGTTCATGGTGAATACTCCCCCAAGATATATGGACAATGCGATCTTGTAAACACACAGATTAAAAATATAGGAAATCATCTAATTCCAATGAACACTCTTAGGAAGGTACCAACCCCTATAAAAATTATAGAATCCTGTCAAAAAATTCTAATAGAAACACGAGATATAGTAAAACAAGATTTCATAATTAAAAACAACTAATCCCAACAAGTGGTCCCAGTTGGTTGAAATAAGGAATAAGAAAAATATGTCTCACTAGAAAATAATAGATAGAGAATATTAAATCTACAATCCCGCTCTACTTAATGGTTGAGTTATTGAAGTCATCCAATTAATATTTATAGAAAATAAAGATCATACTGCCCTATTACAAAATCAATGGGTTGGAAATAGTAATTCCTAAGGTCCTTCAGAGACACTTCACCGTGATGTATTTATTACAGACCACAATCTGATCCGTCTCGAGAGCCTATCTCTAAAATAGAGTCATGGAATCCCTCCACATTTCCTGAAGATAAATGAGAAATAGTTTCTTCCACTTTATTTAATCCACCACGGAAGTCCTCCCCATGATGGATTTTTTTAATGTTCTCTATATTTTAGTCTTTCATGTCGTAAAGAGGTTCCCCCTTGTAAATGTTGTAATAAGAAAGAACTCCAACCATGAATCACGTGGGAAAGAATGTTCAGTAATGTATTATTCATTTCCATTGAAAAGTGATATTATTTATCAGCAAGAAAATAGATCAAGGTGATGTTATTTATATTGACCACCCCAGGGAATCCTTTCCCTCATCATAACATAGGATGTTCCTAAAAATATCATATATTATAATAAAGAATCATGAATGTTTCCACTTTGGCCAGATGAAGTAGAGGAGCCTCAAGAAAAAGATAAAGATGGCATGATAATCATGAGAAAACTATTGTATAAAGATGACATACCAGTCATGTTTTGGCCTTTAGATGCCCATAATATAGCCTTCCAAAGGCACTATTGAACGATTGTGAGAACAGAATCATCCTCACTATATTGAAAATTCATCCACACTATAAAGAATATGTTTTTACCTTATGATGAGTATCAAAGTCACATCAAAGTAGTAAAAGGGATGCAACCCTAATTTAATTTAGAGGATCTCCTGTATTCATGGAATTCAATGTTCATGAATCATGTAAGAGCCCATAAACGTGCTTGACTCAATGCATTTGAAATATTTCTACATCTGATCACTAGTACCTCATCTAATGTTTATATAAGAGGATGGGGTGGACATGGAGTGTTAACTTTCACTATAAACCATGAACAAAAAACCCCATGGAATGTAGTATCATGTAATGTCATATATTAGGACCGACTTCAAAAATAAACCCTATTGAGAACTAAATATATGGGCATAAAAATAGAACCCAATTGACTCTCACTGACATAAAATCAGAAGAAATAAATATATTCAGATATATTTTCATCAATTATATAAAAATATTAAGCATGAATTCCATTTAGGAGATGTTATCCATCAGATAGTGAAAATTTTAGAAATATGACAATGATATTTGGTGGTGGGTGATTTAGGTGCATACCAGATGATGCACCCAACTCATATTCAAACTAGGAATAAAAAAATCAGTTGGGAAGACATGATAATATTATCCATGGTAGTTTAGGATAAATCCCATCCCATAGGGATGGATACTTTTTTAACCCATCATTTGAGTTGCATAAACAAGACCTGATGAGTTGTCAAAGTTGAACATGAACTATCCAATCCCCTATGGTTATGGGATATTCACCTCAACAATTTCCTCCTAATATGAAATCATCCTTCTCCCAATTATTTGAAATGATGTAGAATTTACCCTCACATTTTTTCCCATTCCATGATATGGTAACCTCACAGGGAACACACACGACTGAACTGTCTGGATATTCCCTTTAGATTACCATCAACTAAGCGGATCCCAGAGAATAAAAAAAGGAGAGGACCCCACCTCCTGGGGGGTATTTAAAAATGAAATATAGAAATAAAAATTATATAGTTATTACCATGCATTTAGAATCATGTTATTTCATCAATATTGATATTAGAGACCCTATATAAGATGATTCCAATTTAGAAGAGGAATTGGAGGAGAATGTTTTGGTTATAAATGTGGTCCACAATAAAACAATTGAAGGATGAGGGTGTGCTAAAAACCAAATAGTTTCCTTAAATCCAGGAATACACTCAAATAATATATCATTAAAACATCAAATAAAATTCAATAAGGAAAATGGTGTGGGTCATATTGTGCCTCACCTATCTCCTAGATAGGTTAAGGCCCTTTCACTTGAGGAAATATTTTCTCAGTTTGAGGAAGAGGTGAATGGAATATTCAGACACAATGATGAAAAAATCATAGGGAACTTTACTAAATTAAAAGGTAGATACTTAAATCACACTCCCAACTAGAGCACCTTAGTAAAGGGAGTTCACTAATATGAAAGAAGTGTATTTGGAACATTCGCTCAACACTGGATACCAACCACTAATATACATAGATCCTATTACAATAGATCTATATTTCCTCCATTGGGTCAACAACAATAATGTGGCCAATAACATCCTTATAGGCCATCCTCTATAGGCTACCCATGATATATACCATCGGTGTAGCCACAGATGGACCTACTGGACGTTACACCTATTTATGCTTCGGCTAAGACAGATACCCCCTAAGGGCTCATGAATGCTCTTGAGTAACTCAAATATATGTTTGATGCCATGGAATAATTGTTTTTGTGGAAACAACTGGAAAATAATCCTTACAATGAATTAGTAGATCGGAATCTTACCACCCCCCAGAAAATTGGGAATCCAACATTCCCCATTTTTAACAGATCAAGAGACCAAGGGCATCATTTAATGCATTTCATCTCTCACTATGAACCCATGATGGGTCCCCTGAACAAAAGGTTGTAGTGAAAATTAGGTGCTTTGTGCCATCACTGCAAGGAAAATCCTTTTATGGTAAACTACTTTACACTCTCGGTCAATTATGGGGTGAGAAGACCACTGTTAGAATTTTCTTTTCTAGTTTATCTTGATGTTGTAAAATACAAAATTCCATGAAATCTCATAGTGTGGAAGACTCCATATCATAGACCAACATTAAGTCTTGAATAATTACACCAGATCAAGGAAAGATAATGGGGAAATAACAGGGTTCTACTATTTCATTTAGACAATCCCATGTACCAACTCCAACTCCAAAGCCCATACCACATCACGCAGTTCCATATCCTATGTTTCAACAAAAAAAACAATCCTCATTAAGATGATAAATGAGAATAGTGGAAAAAAATATTTTGAGGTGATGAAAAATAGGGCCTATTGTTTTAGAAATTTAGATTCCCATGAATTTATCATATCGAAATTGAAAATAAACATGATTATGTTTCCATAGACTAGGAAACTGAAAAAGGGATGGTGATGATGTTCTCCTGTATGATTTCACCTTTTATCATGTATAGGTGGACAACATCTTGAATTTTTTTTCTTCAATGAAATAAAAAAAATTGTAGACTCCAAGAAAGTGTAGTTGGGAATACTACCTTGTCAAGTATCATTTATATCATCCACCAATATGAAGTTTTTGAATGAACAGAAAGAATACAAAATCAAAAGTATATAGAAGTTTAGTAACTGGATTGTCAAAAAGATGATCAAATAGACTCATGAAATCCACTAAAAACTATTGAAACAACATGGTTTACCAACAACCACTTTAACTAGAGGACAACTAAAATCACTAATTGTTCAATCATATAAAATCCAATCATAAAAATTATTTACTTGGATAGAAGTGTAAGAAAACAATATAATGATGGGTTTGTGCCTAAAATAAAGTTTTCTTTGACATTGTATAAATTCAGTCCTATAGTCCCATAATTACAGGAACAACCCTACCAAATGGTATAATAAGAGAAAAATTTGTAGATAAAATATCTATCATACAAGGAGTTCATATTAGATTCTATTAACATTATTCACTTAACATATCCCTTCTCAGATAATGACTATGATCATAACCTACAATTACCTACACTTGTGTGCACAACCATGGGAAGAGTCTCTCAGATTCAAGGATACAGCATAAGACACTCCCATGTCTAGAGTTGCTACTCTAACTGTATCCTTGGTCGTATCATATACAAGGATGAATCTCATGGTATAGATCTGTAGTGTGGCCAGAATGAACAACATTGTACCCCACACTTATTAGAGATTATCCTATCAAAATCATCTAAGAATATTTTTCTAGGGGATATTTGATCACTTAATCATCCTTAGCATACATTCATACCTAGTCGACCACTTCCACCATGATTAGAAGCACCTTCAGCTCCTATCCCATTTTCAAATTCACCCACATCAAGTACTTCTTCTATTAATGGAAAAGAAAAAAGACATCACCAATCTTGAAAATGAAGATCATGGGACTAGAAGAATGATGTTTTTTAGCAATTATCACAATTATCTTCCAATTTTACATCCTATATTCATTGATTCAATCAAAATACTTATAGGGAGAAATCATAGAGGCATTGTTAGACCCTCAAGAATTTGAAGTTAATGTTTCTTATCCCAAAGTGTATCATTCTAAAAAATGATCATATAGAATTCTAATCATTCGTCACATTCATAGATCATGATGAGGATTCCATTATATTAGGACACATGAGACCCTTGTATATATCTACCATGATAAATGATGTTAATATATGACAATATTTCATTGAAAAAAACTCTGGAGAAATCCTTATTCCAATCTAAACACTTAATCATATGGGTTTCAATGAATCCCACTATTCTCATTCCACATTAATATTATAGGTTTATGAACCGAATGTGAAAAACCCTCTTAGTGAAATCATACTCAAAACTCAATTAGAGGATCTCATGTTTGACTCAAAATTTAGGGTTGTTATGAATGATACAAGCTTCAATGTGTTGTTGGGAAGAACTATGATACATAATCATACAAATACCACTTCATCATAAAACCAATTCCTTGAATATCGTATCAAAAGATTTTTTTGACATTTCAATATAACAAAATCCCTATTTAAATCCTATGAATCACAATATTATGGCGCGACATTATACTATAAGGAAGGAAAATTGTCCATGGATGATAGTGTCAATCAGATCAATTCCCTGAATGGTATAAATATAATTACAACTAAACCTTTAAAATAGATCAGTGTGGAGTTCATTCTCCACATAAACCATGTCAAAGAGGTGGATCTGAATTGTATCACACATCGTGGGGCATCCTTAATGTCAGTTTTAACTACTGGGAATATCATCATTGGAAATGTTGTTAACTCTTGAAGAAGAAGTTAAATCCTGGAAAAAATGTCTCCATTCCATCCAAGGAGCGTAAACTAATCGATATTCCATCAGCTAGTCTGGAATAATATTTCAGGTCAATAGGAGAAATGGAAGATGTTCATTCTCTATCCCTTATCTCCCCAATGTGATCAAAAGTTGCTTCATATCATCAATTGAGATAGTAATGGTTGTTTCAAATTTCTAGTATCCAAATAAAAACTCCCCTCCTAAACCCATGAAACATGTTTCATCACCCACTCCCCAATAGAGGTTGAGGAGTTAAATAATGAGGAAGATGTAGAGGAGGAAGACCTTAGGGTCACCCCTCCATATTTGGAGGAAGGTGTCCCCACCACTCTTGACGTACTTAGAGAAATAGAACTGGGTGTGGTTAAAGATACACAACCAACATTGCGGTATACACTTCCTTCTAGAATCAAAATTGATATATTATTTTTTAATTACATTGATATTCCATGCCTCAATACATAGGTGGCCACCCACAACCTCAGTTATCCAGAAGACCATCAAGGATACAAATATTAAGACTATTGGACACACTCAATTCAAATCCCCAAATATAAGATGAATTGAAAAATGTGAAAAATGATGACATTATCTAAGAGGTAAAATATCTAAAATGGATATCAAATATCACCCATGTGAAGAAGAAGAATAAAAAATTTATATTTTCCATCGACTTCGTATATCTCAATCAACACTATCTTAAAGATGACTTCCCAATTCCAATAACTGAAATTCAGATTGGTGCAATGATTGGTAATCATGACCTTCACATCATGGAAGTCTATTCTTGGTATAAAAAAAACATATTGACTCATAAGTTAAATAATCATCCACCTTCAGATCCCCTCAGTGTGTATTCTACTATCAGGTAATTCCCTTTGTCTTAAAGAATGATGGTGCTACATAGTAATGTGCCACAAATCACATCCTCATCCCCTTTATTGAGATGTTTGGTTAGTGTTATTTTGATGATCTAGTGGTTAAATACCAATAGTTTTATGATCACCTGCCTATCGTTGAAGATATATTTAACAAGATATGACTACATTTCCGGAATATAAATCATATAAAATGTTAATTTTGGGTATCCTCAAGAAAATTTATCAGCTTCATCATGCGACATCAAAACATCGAAGTCAACTTGGAGAAAAAAATATATACTTATCATGGGACCTCAAAAAACCACAAATATTAAAGAGTAATTCAGGGAATCCATACCTATATTCGGTACTCCATAGCTAACCATTACATAAAATATTTTCCCTTCACCAAATTGATGAAGAGGGGGGCACATATCACTGGACCAGAGACTGTGAAGAAGAATTGGATAACCTCAGGAAATACATCTTGAGATCACCAATTTTTATTCCAACTATTGAGGGAAATCCTCTAATTCTATATGAATCATGCCTTAGTAGATAACTAGGTTCCTTCCATGAAAACAAGAATAATGATGGAATGAAAAAACCTTTATTATCTCAATCAGACCATATATGGCATGAATAATCAATGTTCAGAAATCGAGAAGAGATACCTAAAAATAATCTATGTAGTTCAAAAATTGATACACTTCATAAAAAACCACGAGGTACACATAGACTCTCATAATAACCCACTGAAATGCATACATAGTTGTATTATATTGACAAGATGTATGAAATGATGGTTGGTTATTCTGTAGGAGTTTGATATACAATTGATGCCTAAAAAATTATTGAAAGTCTAGGCATTGGTTGAAATCCATGTGGAACATACTTTTATAGAATCAATGTTTGTAAATATGGTATTTATAGATTCATATGTCTTTTTTATTCAACATGATCTCAAAACACAATATTTTTACTTCAATGGAACAACTAGGAGCCAGACATGGGGGATAATGGAAGACCCTAAGGTCAAAATGTTGGGTTGGGGACTATTCTCATCTCTCCAAAAAATCAGTCTTACCATACTCCTTCTTGTTTTCAGAAGGTTTTACTAACAATGATATGGAATATAAAGACATCATTTCATTCCTAGAATAAGTAATCCAAATACTGGTGGACCAATTAGAAGTGAAACATGATTCAGATTTTGTGATAAAACATATCAATGAGGATTGAGCCATTAGAAAAGAGGAAGTAATACATATACTTGACTCTGTATGAGGGTTAATGGAAGAGTTAACCTCATAAATAAAATTAAATAATGTTCCAAAATAACATAATTTCCATGAAGATGAATAAGAAAATTCATCAAAAACTTTTTTAGAATAAACCTGTATGAAAAAATCATCAACATTCCCCATCACCAAATGGTGTCAACTTTTGGTCGGCTCAGAACAGAGGTGAAAAATGAAGTCAGTCCAATTGCTAAGCCATATGGTCCTTCCACTGGGTGGATTATTTAAATCATTTAATAACTTCATGATGGAATTATCAACCATATAGTGCAGGTAAATATCAAATATGATGGAATGAATACAAATTAAATCTTTATGATGACCTAAAACACCATAAAGTCTTCTACAAATAACACTTTGATGGAGTGTTTCTCGGATGTATTGATGGAGAAGAAACTGATATTAAAATGAATGAGGTGCACATAGGATCCTATAGTTTCCACGAATTGGGGATAAATATTTCAAACTGAATATGATGTTTTGGATAGTGATGGGCCCTTGTGACATACAATGGCACAAGATTTTCCAAGTAATGTCATTCACATCCAATACATACAATATTAATCCAATAAACCATAGAGTTTCTAAATAAAACTAAATACTCTTATAGGTTTTCTATATTGTTAATGGATGTTGTGGGGACACACCCCCATATATGGTAAAGTAGTTAAAATACAATAAAACTATTTCTGATTTCCTCCCCAAATGTGTTAAGGAAATACCCTTAAAAGAATTTGGGTCAGAAACATCATTAACATCATGAAGGAAAAAATCATTCTATATTTTTGTCCCTCATAAAATAATGAAGGAAAATGGAACCAAATTATATTCTGCTAAGGTGGAAAAACTATATCAAGCATACGATATCATATCCAACCATTCGTTCTGCTATCATGTAGTGGTTAATGGAATGACAAAGGTGTTCAACAATATACAATAAAAAAATACTCCAAAAGATGTTGAATAAAGATAAAATTTATTATATCGTCAATAGCATTCATTAATTATGGGATTACTAGACTAAATCCTATACTGTCATATAGGTGACCCCATACTCACTATTATATAGAACCTAGTAAGTTTGTCCCATTGTGGTCTAACTGACATCGCTCCATGTTTTCATTTGTGATCAGATATCCAAGTATGGGAAATCCTATAAATAAATTAATGAATTAGAGAATATTGATGATAAAATACTTTAAACCTTTCATCACTGAGATGTATATCAAAATAGGACAACACGAGACATTGGAAATAAAATCTACCTCCATTCATTCTTCCATGGAGAATGGGTGTTCGTCCTAAGGACTCTATCGTTCTAAGAAACAAGCATTCATAGATCAAACTAAGGTTGATGGGACCTTACTTCACATATAAGGCCCACTCTAACAAAGAATATTCCACGATCTCAATGATTTGAGATCTTGTTATGACTCCAACCAATGTTAATGTTCTTGATGAAATATTTTTTTTATCAAATAAAAGTCATCTTGGCTGCAATATGTTCAACTACAAATGGTCTTTGTAACCAGATCTAAAAAGTAATGACATAACATCAATGCCACAATATGTTAAAATGCACAACATCTTCATCCTTGTCTCATGATGATAAACTGTGTGGCATAAGGTCCTACTCATTTGGACTAAAACTACAAGACACCATTATTCCTCATTGCATGACATAAAACTACCTGGTTAATGTCTCTCATATTCAATGTTAGGAAACCCCTGAGGTACCACGAGCTAAACACCCATAGTGGTACTTTAAATATGGGAATCCATCACATGTTTTAGTTCCACCAATATCCATATAACTTCCCAAAATTTCAGGTTTACCTCTTGGATAGACATTGGGATCAAAGGATGAGTAGATATTTTTAATCAGCCTCACACACATCAATTCCATTATGCAGTGAAACTGAGACCCCCCTTATAGGAATTATCCCTATAATTGACATGTCCTTACAGAATGAAATAAAAATGCATGTTATACATATAAGTTGCGTAACGACCAAACTACTGACCTTTATAGAAAATAATGTGGTTTGATTCTCATGCCAATGAGATACACAATGACTCATGGATCTTTTATCATGGGTCCCACTGCAAAAAGGAACCCCCTTTCCATATTATTGACCTAAAAATAGAAATTTTTGATAAATATGTGTTGATTTATTATCATTCCAATGAGATACATATTGATGCCCAAATCTACTAGTATGGGTCCACCCATAGTGATAAAACTATTCCCCCACTTTTCCTCATGTAAAAAATCAGACCTGGACAAGGAACACATCCACAACTATGTGTGGCTTGATTCTCATTATAATGAGAATGTAGTGATACCCAAACATTCTTTTCTATTCCCAATCGTAATTATTAGAAATATTGAAACCCAATTTTCCCCATTTTGAAACGTGATTATTGTGGATAAATATCTTTTGAAACTATACATGGCTTGATTATTTCTCTTGAAAGATATATAGTGACACTTGTGACATATCCCCTTTTCCAAATTTAATATCCCTTTCCATGTCATGTTACCCACATCCTTACTACATGAGATTAAACTATACAACCAACATCTTCATTGCATGATGATAAAATTCACAATCTATCTAGAACTATGTGGGGCCTCATATTAATTCAAATGATATATATAGTGATGCCCAGATCTCCTATCTCAGGTCCAGCTTCAAAAAAAACCCCATTCTATATGTACAATCCAAACCTACATATGAATCATTTTTAAGAACTATGTGTGCTTTGATTTTTTTATCCAACTATATATGTAGTGACACCTAATTCCTACCACATAGTCTAGAAGCAATACCTTTTTTTATTTTAGGAAGCTTTTCCACTTTCCACATGACATTAAACAACATGGTTAAATAGGAATTACACATGGGTTGATTATAACTCTAGTTAGGTACATAGTGACACCCAAAATTACATCCTTGGGCCTAGCCCCAAAAACTAAACTCTATCATGATGATTCACCCTCATCCTACCTATAATATATAAATTCCCCTATCCTTCCATTGTATTGACTATGTGTAGTGAATGAAACCATTTCCACTCTTTATTTTCACACTAATAATAGATAGCAAGGTCTTAGGAGTTTTGGTAAAAGAGTTCCATGCATGATTAATTCATATAGATTCACATTGGGGATATCATCATCTTGGAACATGAAAATAAAATACCGAATTTTCTACTAAAATATGTGTGTCTTGAATCTCATTCTAATTAGACACATAGAGATCTCTATATCTATAATCAAGGGACCAACCACAACATAGTAAGGAAAATTCTACATACCCACCCATGTATGAGTTAGATCTACATGAGATGATCGAGTATGGGTTCTCAACCTATGCATGAGACCATATTCTCCAAACCCCCCCCCCCATTTACTCCACACATGAATTCAATCAGTATGGGGGACATTTATTTTAGAACTACCCATGGCCTGATTCTTTCTCCAACATGATATGTAGTGATTCCCATGTCCTATACCCATGTGAAACCACAATCACAAAAATTCACCTTCATACATACCTCATGATGTTAATATTCATGGAAGACATCCTTTTTTCATGTCATTAAAATTCATAAGTGATTTCTGTATCATATGACATTAAACTTCATGACTGATGTCCTCACCACATGAATTTAAATTTCATGGTACCTTAAGAACTAAATGTGGATTGATTATAATTCTAGAAAGATATTTAGTGACACCTACACGTCATGTACTAGTCTCATCCATGAGGTAAATAAAAAATACACTTATCCTATATAAAAACAAGGATCTATTTAGGACATCATAATATGAGTCCCATTATTAAGGGATCCACCAATGAAATGGAGATTCCACTCATACATATGAGTTATATCTATACAAGTTATTCTACACATCATAGAAAATTTCAACCTAAGAAATTATTTTGTACTCATATATATCCCGTCCACATGTCAGAATCATAATATTGGACACTGTCATATCATCATAATCATTCTCTAGCTTCCAATGATAGAATGTCTGATAATGGAGGACTCATTTTCCTAACAATGCAGTAACACATCCAAGTTGTACTTACATTAAGACACCCACAAAAATGGTTTTGAGCCAAATGATGCCACTATTTGAATATTCATTAATAGTCTATTGTTGGATTTGCAAAAAACACCCAAAAAATATGTTTTTCAACCAGTGCTATCTTATCCCCTTTGAGAAGCCTCTTTTATTATTGTAATCTTTGATGGAATTACGGTGGAACCTGTAATTCAAATTCCATTTATGATCATCACTCACATTCTTTCCCCATATCCTTTATCCTGATTTTAAAACCCCAAAGGCCGAATTTTATAATTTCCTCCCTCATGTATTATGTATGAAAGAATTATTTAGGTCTGGTAGGCCACATATCACCTATTATTTGCATAATAACATTGTCCTGGTCATATGACCTAGAAAAACAGACACCATTTTTTTAGCATTTTGTTCATTCGTAAGTAGGAAAGCTTGTCCCCCAATTATTATAATTTTAAATTGAAATTATCCCCCACACTCAGGTATAATCCTTCCATAAAAACATAATCTATGTTCAGGGAAATATTAATATCCAAAAACTTCGTTCGGCCATGAGAAATAGATTGTCATAATTCTTATGAACTCTACTTCTTAACTTTTCTATAACATTCCAAAGTGGAGATTTCATAAAGAATCCCAGAAAATGTATTTTTTAGCCATATTATTCCACTTCCTTACTATTCAGTTGCATAGTCATGTTAGAATTTCATAATGTATCCCACAAAATGTGTTTCTCAATAAGAAATATCATCATCTTCAGTAGAGAAATCATGTATATCTATAATTCCTTTCCCCATACCACTCTCCAGATTTAGAAATATACATATTATAGCTTACGAAATACCCTTCCTCGTTAATAAAATTGGTGATGCATTCCGAAATAGATTACCATGATTATTGATAATTATTAGTGTTTTGTTCTATGCTAAAGACCTTAAATTATATATCCCCAAATGTCCTTTCTTTATGACTTTAAACTAGATAGTATAATTTCCTTTATATATGTATTTAAATTTCATGGCATAAAATCTATTTTATAAGACACTAAACTATAAAAAAATATCCACACAATAAGATGTTAAAATGCATAGTCAATGTCCTAGTGACAGGAAATTAAACTGCTTGATGATTTAACCCTTGTTAGAAAGGGACCATCCCAACTCTTATTGGTCATTTAATCAAATGTATCCTCTTATACAAAATCCAAATCTACGTATGATAAATTTCCCATTTTAGGAAAATGAAAATAAATGTTTCCTTATTTCATTGATACATTACATTGAAAAAACTACTGATCATGGTATTGTGAAATCAGAATCTTCATAAACATCCATCAACAATCAGCAATAGAACATTGGAATTCCTAACATCTCAATTTCTTGAATATGTAGTAACTTGATCAAGTTGGGAATGCATAATGTCACCCAAAAATGCGGGTTTTATCCTATGGAGGATACTATTTGACTATTCTCTAACACACCATAGTTGTCTTTTCAAAATGTAGACCACAAAACAGGTTTATCAACCAGTGGTAACTTCATCCTCAAGAGAGACCTCCTCTATTATAGATTATGTTTTTTATTTGATAGCTATAGAATCATTGTTCAAAATTCCACATTGGGAATTTGATGAATGTGGGGATGTTCCTGACCCACAATCCTTGTTCGTGTCGTTATTTATAAACATATGGTCACTATTGTTCAACCTAAAACACAAGTCTTATTACTTTGGATTGTGAAACATGAAAATTCCATTAATAACAGACACAATGATCTTCAAATTGAAAACCTATGAAGGGAACTCTGAAAAAATTACTACTATAAAATAATTATACCAACACTCCATGTGGTTTATAATTTAAAAATCAATAAATGAAATGAAAAGGGAAAAAAATGTTAGTATGAAAACCATCAATGGATGGATTAAGAAAAATCCAAGTCTCACCCCTCGATTCATCTTCATAGTGGACTTATGAAAAATTGTGGTGATAAGAAAAAAGAAATTTTTTTTGCAAGGTTGTTCATGTAAACTTATTAACATACGGACAACTCTATCTAGGCCACATGGCTTAGGAAACAATTAGATCATTCTATAATCCTTATAATTGTAATTATAAAATGATTTTGTTCAATCAAATGTTTCATTTTTCAATGATTTATTATGATAAAGTAATGATAGAAATTCAATAAAATGTTATTGGGATAAAATCTTTTTCATTTATATTTCAAGGTGCAGAGGAACATCCACACACTAGAGAAACTCTTCTAAATTTTATATTTTTTTCTCAACATAGGATTTGATAAGTTGATCTGTACCTTAACCAATTTTAGTAGCATGATGATGCTCGATTGTTTCTGTAATTGTATCCTCCTCAACTTTATGGGGATTCTCCTGCTCTACACCAATGATGTATTTTCTTGGTTCCATGGACCTTACCAAGGAGTGGTGGAGAAGGACTACCTATTCCTCTATACAATTAAAATATTATTCTAGGAAAATCATTAGGGGATAATTTTCGTTGAGGAAATCTGGGTAATCATCTAATTTCATTGAGTGGCCGACCATTTCCTATATTATTCCAGATTTGAGTTCCTCAACCATACCCTTGAGGTTAATCTCAATTTTTTGTGATCTTTTCTCATCATTACTCTTGTAGTTGATAAACTTCACTGCATCATGGATATAGTGGTAATTAAATACACCATATCCCTGCATGGAAAGATTTAATATAAATAGTTGATGTCTCAATGTCATGAATTCTAGAAATTTTTTCTATATTGACATCCAAATATAATAATTGAAAAAAAGGAATGTAGTTCCGAAAGCCTCCTATATATCTATATTAGACACACTTATGCTCTTAGAGGGAGAGATATAGTCTGGGAATAATTAACTCAAAAAGCCAATCTGTTCTAATCCTTTCAAAATATCCATAGTATCACCCACTATTTTTGGTGGAACTAGTATGGAAGACCGCATTTCATGTCCATTTATCGAATTTGATGTTAATGAACTATCGGTGAAACTTTTCATTATCATATAAAGGTCAATATATCGAAAAGGAAATGAGGTGACCACAACCATTGATGATAGTCACCCATTTTTAGATCAGTTATTGGAAATGATACATCTACATCACCCCAATACTCAATTCCCAAATTATGAAACTCATGAAAGGGAATATACTATTGATTTTTCTTAGTATCTTTATTTAGAGGCCCTTGAGAATCTCCTAAATTAGGGCTCTAAACCATCACTCTATTAGTGATAAGAGTATGATGTACTTGGATTCATTATTCATGAAGTTACATAGAAATTTTATTTTCTGAAAATGATACACAATTTGAGACTTGATGTGAAGAATCAGGTTAATGAATTTTTTTAGGAAAATGAAGGAATGATAAAACTCACACCCATTTAAATCCCTATGGAAATCTTATAAATCCTTGTGGGAACATAGAATATCAATGCCTGGATTAATTTCATCCTTAATTTCATGATACATGGAGTTAAGTATTGCAACATACTCAGTAGTATATATATATGAGATATATTACTGAGGATGTGAATTGGGTTCATTGTTGATCCTCTCAACTGACTTCTCAAAAGATGAAACATCTTCATGCCTTATAGAGATATGGGTAGAGTCTATTACTTCATCAAACCATTAGATATTCCCTCTAAACCCTTCCAATGATAAAATGGGAATGAAATTTAATACTACATGACCCTACTCTGTAGGTAAAAGGTCTAAAATATCATGAGAAAAGGAAAGTAAAAAAACATAAAATGAAACCTTAAGAGAGTGAATCTGAAATTAACATTTCCCTCTCCCCTCTCTGATAGAACGGGGGAGGACATGGTATCATGTTTTGACTCTTCATCTACCAAGATAATGGATTCATGATTGTGGGTATGTGATTCCTCTTAGATGTCCTCTTCGACCCTTAATGGATCAGTTCAAGACACAATTAGGATGAAAATGAATTATGATTCGTTCAATGGAAATCATGTTAAGAAGAGTTTATTTGAGAAATTAATGATATTTAATGATGAAAATAAGACTTACTATAGGTCATGGACCTGGAGAACATTATTTATTATATTCTCTTTATATCCTAATATGGTGAATAGCCTATGTTAGTCCTCTTTGAAAAATATAATTGATGTAAAAATCATGGAATTCATGACACCATCCCATCTACCTTGGTCCTCTGACATGGGGATTGTTCTGAAGACCCATGGGCCCCATCCGTTTCCCCAATGGTGTTTCTTGTGGCTCCATATTTTATAAACTCAAGAACCTATGTTGTTGATCTTTCTTATTATCCTTCTTATTCTTATCCTTCTAGGAATAAAATAAATCCCCTCAAGATTAATAATAGTTGATGAAAAATAAGAAAAGGTAAGGGAGAAAATAGATATACATCGGTAGGGTTAGGTTGATTCCCCACTCCTCATCACTATGATAATAAACCCACTCAATAATTCCGTGGTTTATCATGTCTGATGCTCACTTTTTTACTTGGATCTGTTCTGTAGTTGCACATATATAATCCTTCATGTCCTAAATATACAAATCCACCTTGGAAAAATCATTATCATGGAATAGATCAGAGGGTTTTTAATATCTCCTTTATCAAAATGCAGATAATTCCATTGAGGAACACCCATGAGTCTAAGAAATCTTGAGTTATGATCTTCCTAGCTCATATCTCCAAGTATCAAAGGTAGTTTGGATATCATGTGGATGGCTATGAGGAAGAACTAATACCTTTAAACATGGAAGATTCTTCAAGCATCACTTCTATCATGGATGAATGGGTGGATAGAACAAGAGTCTCCTATTGGTGGTGATGAATAGACTTCCTTGGAATATGAAGTTTTTTTTTGGACCCTAGACTACTCGATGGACTTTTCGCGAGATAAATCAAATATTTTTGAGCATAAGCATATTCACCCTCAGTTTGAGCCTTTCTACCACACCTACCATGACTAGCATTTCTCTTGGCTACAACTCAGTAAATGTATTTCTTCAATACCCCCTAGGATATAAATAGATCAATGGTTTTACTTACTAAGAATCCATCCGGATTTATACATCCAATATTTGATGTGTTATTGAAATTTTGGATACCTCCATAGCCATCAAGATCCAAAATAATTGGTCTACCATTAGATGTTTCTCAAGACTAAATTGCATATGGGGAAATATACATTACTATTGAAGGTCTTTAAGAATTCCATCAAATAGATATGGTGCATAATCCTCACATGTGTTATTTTATTCAATGTGAAATTCTAGTATTCATTCTTTAAATGCTATCATGCACACCCTCAGTTCATAATTTATTTCCTTACCATCATCGATAGACGTCCCAATCTGTGGGTTGATATATGTTAATTTGTTGAATTCTCTTAGCACATATAGAATCCTTAGAACAAATTCATATGTTTGGTTCATAGGATAGATTGTAGAAACATCCTGAAGAAATGGGTGTAATTAGCTGTTAGGGAAATTAATTGGTGTCCACATTACAAATAAACTAAACTGTGACGCAATATAGGCCCAAAATTATTGAAATGACCCTTAGATTCTAAATAGATCATTCACATTTATTGTATGAAATAAGAACCAGTATATTATTTCTTGGAAAATATATGCCAACCATATGTACCTCTCTAATGAAATTTTCCCATGATAAGAAAATTCCATGGCCTCAACCCACCATTGGATTCATTGACTTGATATAAGTAAATTATTATCCACGTTGTGAGGAATCCATGTGGTGGAGTTTTTATAGCAACTTTCGGATTGATCTTATAACCCCAATTGGTATATTGGTCAATCTCTAATGTACGATAGAATGTGCCATGAGAACCTTGATTCTATGTGGTGGGGAATCAAATAGATCTCCTACAAGTGGGATCTTTTCCTTTGGCTTTTCGTACAAAAATCATCGATGTCTCAACATGGTTATCACCCTTGGGGAGAGGTTCATTTTTCTTCTCTTTCTTCACCTCCTTTTAATGATTATGGGAAAAGGGTGATGTCTTATCATCATCTTACTAAATTTTCTTTATTGGGATGAACTCATCATATATCCCCCATAGAATATGAGAACCATAAATTTGGTAGACATCCCACAGGGTAATGCTATCTTCAACTTATGTTAGGTGAAAACAAATTCTGAGGACTCCATGGGCTTAGTGGCTCAGGGATGATTTATGAGTTCTTATACACATAAGTTCTCCCTTACCAAATAGACTCATAGATTTGGAATTATTGTTGTTCCTTTTTGATTTCTGTGCAAGTCTAGAACACCCAGTACGCTAACATTCACTCACTCCGGACTCGCCCTCTAGATCAAAAATCTCATTCCTTCTCTAAATCTCTCATCTGAGATGTCTATAAATTATAGAATGTCGAGTCATAAAAATGAGGGTTAAATTCCTGGATATGAAACTTCAGATCCAGATTTTTTCTCTTTTGGTGCATGAAACAACCAATGTGAACTATTTTTTTAATATATACACCATTTCAAAAAATTTACATAAGGGAAGTTAGTATGCTTAAGAAACCAGGATTTTTGGCCTGACCTATGATGCTTAGGGATAATGGCATCCCAGAAAAGTCAATTATAATAAATTATAAAGTATTTTACTCATGAATAATCAAAATTGAACGATTTCAATTATGTCTCCATATCGAGTAGAGTTGGCTCAGCTATGATAGAGTAATAATTCCCAAGAACATTGATCATCTTAGAAGAATGTGCAACTTCTTGTTAATTAAAAGTCACCAGGGAAGCCTTTGTAAACTTTCAAGAATGCATAAATTTTTCAAATTATGTTGAAATAATAACTTGGAAAAGTTAAAATTTTTACTTTGATAAAGTCAAAATTTTGGAAAGGGAAAGGACTCACATAGACCCTTCAACCAAGAGCCACTTGTATCCTTATGGACCAAGATTCTTATGCAAGACCCTCGACCAGATGCCCAACATTGTATCATTGTCTAGGTGAATTCACATATTATCATATCCCATGGTTTTGTACTATAAGAGATGATTTGTGAGAACATTTTGAAAGGGGAATCGAAGAATGACTTTTCATATGACCTGCACGATGAGAGAAAAAATCTACAGCATGGAATGTGAGAAAAATAGCTAAGGGGTTAGCAGTATTTCTAGACGCCGTTATCTTATTCACTATACCGATTCCATTAACATGATCCATTGACATGAACAGTCGGCCTACACCACTGAAAAATGTGGATTTTTTTGTGGTTTACCATCACCAACATAATATTCATTTCTTCATTCAACGTCAAGAATACACCCTCTTATTTAAATCAAATCCAATCTTGAGGGAGGGATTTTTTACACTCTATTATTTCATGGGGGGTGAGAATATTTTTAATTGAACCTTATTCATTATATACTGATTAATATGCCAAATAGTACTCATATTTAATTCCCCAAACTCACATGTGTAAACCTCAACATATGTTAGTCCCACACATCCACCCTGGATGTCTTAAAAATGCCTAAAACCCCAGCACATGAAACCAAAATAGAGCACATGTGCATGAAACTTGAGCTTGAAAAATCCTTCCACTAGGGTTCATTATTTTTCTATAAATAGGACCCCAGGGATCCCTATTTTTTTAACTAGAATATTGGATGAATCCTCCAAGATTTGGTCACACATCACCTTCCACCAGGTCTTAAAAAACTTCATTGGTAGCTCTCCAAAACCTGAAAGAAGAGAGAATTAAGGGGATAAGTGTGATCAAAGTCCCTTTAGGGTTAAAAAAAGAATAAAAATACACAAAGACCATTTATAACCAAGTGTATAATAACATACGTTAGGTTCCTTCTCTAATTAAGGACCTGCGTGAGACCCATCCTAGGACACCTGAGAAGACCCATGGTGCGTAGGTTAATGACTCACCCATGTTTTTTTGCATTTTTATTTTTTTTAGAAGACATATCTAACACGAGAAGGCCTATATCACCACAAAATATAAACTCAAGTTTCTCATAGTCCCTACATGAGGCACCTATCTCTCCCTTGAGACATATTTCAAGCCTCCAATGGGAAGGTACCACTTCTTTTGGATCTCTTGTCTAAGAGGGATAATGATTAAACATCCACTAAAGCTTCTGGACTTGAAAAACTATGAAATGAGGCACACAACATGTCTCTGATATTTGTATGAATTCATATGATTAGATGATTTCCACACTTGTCCTACCCGATGGTTAGGTTACTCATGTTTTATGTGAGAATGAATTCCTACGGTCACATGAAACCTAACCCATAAGGAAGCTTCAGGGAACTTTGGGTCATTATTACTAGGGTTAGACCCATTTACATAAATAGTCATCTCTAATACCCATAGAATATAGTTCTTGGAGGAGAGGATGAGGATCGCACTTTTCTTTCTCATTGATAGGCTGTGAAATCATCCTCTCATGGTATTGAAAGAATTTTAGGGTACCCCCTTAGAGTAAGCCCCTAGACCTTCTTATATGTGATCTTCTTCTTCACTCCCCTGTCTACATAACCATGTTACCAAAATAATAGAGAATATGAAAACATTAAGAACATAAATCCCTCCATTTGGTTATATGATATAACAACTGGAAGGATGTGTCATGAAACCCAACTTCTTCCTCCAACTGAAGGGGGGTCATGTGGTTTTCTAGATCATAGTCTTCCTCTTGTTTCTCAAATTAAATCCTAAATAATCATTACTTTTGTGGGATTATAGGTTAGTCATGATCATGGTTTTTTAATGACCAGATTTTTGTGGAAGGGAATATTAATTTTGATATTCTTCTCAACTTCCTTCAGAGTACCTCCATAATCTTGGGCCATCAAGGATTTGTATCCATCCTCTGGGAAAAGCAAAAAGTGTTGATTGATGGGTCTTCTATTTAATATATTCTCTCACCCCTAGCATGAACCACATGGGATTATTATTTGAAAGTGGTAAAAAAAATCCATGTGATATGCAACCTTATGGACCCTTTTCAGAGTGTATATCCAAAAAAAATCTAATGGAATCATCATCACGAGTAATCCTCAATCCAAATCCTCTCAAAAGGACATAATCCATTGTGATACATAACCCTAGTAATCATCCTCAAGAGTAATCCCTAACCAAACTCCCATTCACTAGGGAATCCTCCATACGAATAAGATTTAAAATCCCAACCTTTTTTCTTTCCTCTTCAGGTATAAGCCTAAAAAATATCATCAAAATACATCGGGGATTCCTTCATAGGTGTATGTACCATACAAGAACCCTAAATCACCATGTTTCAAGTCACTTATCATGGCCACAAGAAAAATTCATTAATATAACCTACCTAGGTGTATGCCCTAACTTAATACTTTGAAAAGGGCCATAATCTATTTCGAGAAAATCCATCGGAGGGCATCCATAAGCATGATTCATCACAACTGTACTATATGAGATTTTATTTCTTTACAAATGGGATACATGGGAAGCCTCAGTGAGGTCTAAACATGACACCCACAGTCAACCATACTCTCTATAGGAAACATTCCAAGTAGAGACTTATTCAAACTCAGAATTCATACCCCTTTCATGTTACTTGGGATTCTTCAACATATTTCACACAAAAAACATTGACTAGGAACCTTTCTCTTAGATGTCCTTGTCACGTGATGCTAAACTGCATGGTTTGTTCCATATAACATGACCATAAAAGGTATGATTTGTCCCATTCTATGGAACTGAACTATAAGGGTTATGATTCCTTTCACAACAACACATCGGAATCCCATCCATGGGTTCAATCCCAAGATCAAAGAAACTCCCATCTGCCATGATAATGATACAATACAAAGCACCCCATGGTGTAGAATAAAACTATCATTGACATAATAATGAAGAAACAAAATCTAATCAGTATATAAGAGGATAAAATTGATAGAGAACTTCAGATACATAGAGATTTCTCCATTGATGAGGAACCTCAGATACATATATATGATTCCAAACTCATTACATGATGAAGATTGATTATTAATTAAAAAGTGGCCCACTCTATAATTGGGAATTAATGAAGGATTCACAAGCATATCAAAAAATTATAAGATAATCGTGGATATAAAAATAAATCCCCTTGAAAGGGTGTGATGAGACTAAACTACCATCACCACAACAAATATGATTTCTTGAGCATCATTGGACAAACTTCTCAATGATCCACTGCCTTTAGAATACAAGGCCTTCATGGATATACAACCTCTGGGTGGTTTTGGTTCAATGAAGAAACTTATTGGAAACCATTTAGTAGTAGTTAACCCAATGTGAATGATTGTACATAATTCAACCCCATGAAGTCAATCATCGAGTGAAACACATGCTTTCTATCAGATGTAATATCAAATCACAACCTCAACGAATAAATGCAATGTTTTTATAAAGAAATGTTATTCATAGGATGGTCACATCTAAAGTATATAGTTCCACTATTATATATCTTTTTGGGATGTTTCTTCTTATAAATCTTGTGATTCATCTATTTTTGGTATTTTATGTGATTATAGGCATGGATTTCAGTTATTTATATGGATTACATATCAATTGATGTGTAAGGGAAGTAAAATTTCTTATTCTAAATGAAACTATAATCATATATCAGTAATGGTATGAATATAAATATTCAATTGAAATTAATTATATATAGTGGGTATTAATTTATATAAATATAGATTATTTATCTACTTGGAGGGGGAGAAACTGAACATCTACGATACACCTATTGTGAAAGAGATTGTTGATGTATTTTCAGAAGAGTGTCATTGTCTTCATTGTAATCAAATTATTTTTCAAAACAACTTTTAACAGGTGATACACCTTCATTGAAATATCCTTTTATAATTTCCTACATATAGTTATAGTAATTTAAGTACAAACTCTAAATGATTCATGATAAGGGATTCCTACTCCCTAGTAAATCACCATGGGGTTCACCTATTCTTTCTATTTAGAAGAGTTATGGGGCAATGAGACTTTATATTGATTATTTGGAACATAAAAATAATAATTTTCAAGAACGTGTGTTCACCCCATAACGATGAATAATTATTTCAATTAAGATGGGAGTAATTCTTTTCCAAGATTGAATATCCTTTTCGATATCATCAATTTAAGGATAATAAGGAAGATACACCCAAGACTTTCTTTATACTAGGTATGGGAATTAACAATTTACATAAATTCCATTTGGATTTTATAATTCCTCTTCTATTTTCTAATATCAATTGAATAAATTCACTATAAATTACCATTCAATGGTTTTTGTATACTTTCAAGATTATATAATTATATATTAAAGACCAGAGAAGAGTATAAAGATCTTTTTTGGGTTGTGGGGAAGATCCAAAGGAATTAAAATCTATATGAAAATATTACCTCATGTGAATTTGGGATTTATAAATTCTCAATTCTATGTCATAAAATCTATTATAAGGGTATATCGTTGGATCCTATAATGATAGACGTTATTGAGAAATTTCCTAGAAAACCCCTATTAACCAAAAGCCATTGTTTTCATTGTATGGGATGATATAATCAATGATTAATGATAAATTTCAAACAAATATCTAATCCAATCATCATGTATATTCAGAAGGGGGTTATATTACAGTGAACATATGATATTGAGGGGAATTTCATGAAACTTAATTGAATGGTGGTTATTTTACGTATTTTCTCTATACCATATAGTGGAGAAGGTTTTGTGATATTTATTGATTAATTAAATTTGTGAATGTGATTTTTACTCATTATAAATTATATAGAGATATAATATGCCTAAATCCATTTGAAAATATATGATAAAAATTACCAGGATTATGAATGGGAGCTTGCATCAATATTTTTTTCATTGATGAAATGTAGAAATTACCATTATAGTGAATGGTGTGATATATATATGGATCATAAAATTATGAAGTATATCATCACATATAATGAGTTTGATATTTTCAAAATGAATATTGTTTTAATTTGTTAATGATTATGAATTCCCAATACATTCCACCATTGGAAAGCATACTAGGAGGGGAATTCCATGAGTTGGAAGGACCATGTGACTTTATCCATGATAGTGTTTGAAAGAGATTTAAAACATATGGATTTGTAGAATATGGATCATTAAATACTAAGGATTTGGATTGATCTTATATTTCTCAAAGAAATTTTCAACTATAAATGCATGTAAGAATTGGAGTGGTGTAGAAGTATGTTTTGATAATATTTTAGATGTCTAGAAATGATCTATAGTTCAACGATGGTAGTGATATAATTATATGATTATAGAATATAATATTTCTCCAGTAGATAATTGAATTATATAAGTAACTATAAGATAGTACTCATAAATCTACCCTCTTTATATATCCACTATATATAAAGATGTATTGAGATATTAAATAATTTTCAGGTGGCACAACATGAAAATAGAAATTAAAGAGTATGTATCTTGATGCCTATTTTGTTAGAAAAATAATGATGATAAGATAAATTTTAAGGGGTTTTCACAACCATTACACATAATTTTATGGAAATGGAAAACATTACTATATATTTCATCTGAAGACTACACAAAAAATATAAGGACATAATATAAATTGTTTTTTTACTATCTCATTATGAAGCCATCACACTTCATTTACATTATTGAACATTTTTGTATTTTTAATTTTATAGTTTTATATAGTATGGACATGATAATATTACTTGGAGTACCATATTATACTAAATCTGATCTAGATCTGATATTTACCTCAATTTTCTAGATAAGTATTCGGAAAAATCAAGATTAAGAGTGTTGTTTCAGTACTTCTTATCATCCTCTGATAGATGTTATTTATATGAGCACTATTCAGACATGATAATTTATTTTATGAACTTATTATATCAATTTAGATTTTTTTCTAAAAAAAACCTTATTCTAGTTGATTTTTCTAATAACATTATCTTTCAAATGCGAATTTAGTAGGCTCCTTATATATCCCTCTATGGAAGAGAGTGTTGTACTTCAATACGATGGGATAATGATTGAGAATGAAATATATTGGTACATGATCTACTTTATGTAATGGTATAAAATGATTTCTCCATTTACCTAATGATACGGGTTTCTCAATGACAATAGAAAGGTTATATTGAAAATATTCAGTGATATATGGATCTCAATGTTGGTGAAAAGGTATTCCTATGATATCTCTTTGGAAGAGGTTATGATATTTCAAAATAAGGGAAAAATGAGCAATATATATATCTACCCCATTTAAAATAATGTTTTTTATATGTTATCTAATCCATTGCAGCTTTCACCGAATATATCTCAAATTCAAAATGTTTTCCTTGTATCACTTCTGAGGATGAACATACTTGATCCCTCACATAGACTAAACTCAGTTGTCTTGACACTAGATAAAGATATCTATTTTAAAGAACAACTAGTGGAAATTATAGATCATATATTGAATGTGCTGGGAAATAAGACCACTCACTACTATAATATTTTTTGGAGTAACCATAAATTATTGGAGGCTACAAGGGAACCAAAGGATGTGGTGAAATGATGATATCCCTAATTAATATTATCTGAGTGAAAGAATTAAATTGAAGAATATTTTTCTAAGGTGGTATAATTTAATGGCACAATATTTATAATATACTTTTGTTTAATTAAATTTTCATTCTTTCATAGATTCATTTACATAAAACATAGATATCAAAATAACCCATTTATAATATTGAAATATTATTTCTAAATATGAAAATTATTGCCAACCTATTGATACAACAACTCTGAATTGGATTGACCACCTCATGAAATATATATATAAATACATGTAACACTTAATAAAAATTTATTAATTATTAATATATATCATTCAAGTTTTATTAAAGTCATTTTATACTATTATAATACCTTTTCATCAAAAATGGTTCTTATTATATTTTTTGTGTGAATATTATAATTAATTTTTGGAACTTTTATAAAATGTGTCTAAACTTAAATATATCATTTTAAAACAATTATATTAGAATCATATAATAGTGAATTTTTGAGATGTTTCTAAAAATGTTTATTTTAATGTGAATAAATAGAAATAATATGTTCTACTAAAACTATATATTTGATCCAATAATTTACAAAGTCCTGATTAAATTAAAGTTATATCAAAGTTACATTATTTCTTATATAATATGAATAATCTAATTATGTTTGTTAGAATCAATTTTTTGGTTAAATTTTCTATTAAAACATTTGTATAATTAAAATGTAATTTTTTAGAAGAATTGTTCTATGTTACATTTTAAGTTTTCATATAAATAAATTTATGAAATGTATAAAAATTGGCTCCTAAAAAATTGGATTTCATTTTTAGAATTAGGATATCTAATTTTAAAAAAGAGTCCCCTTTTAATATTTTTAAATATGAATAGAAACAATATAAAAATTTTGTTCACACGATTAAGGTAAAATGGTATATTTATGGTTAGAACTAATGTTATATGACATAAATTTTTTTGTAAATACATTCCTTTATCTTTTTTTATGTATTTATTTCTTCCACTTGAATACATTTCTCAAATATAAGGCCATATAGTGCCATTTATCTTTATTTATTACCATAAAGTTAATAGATAAAAAGAATAAATTGAAAAGTTAACATCCTTAAAATAAATATTTGTATAGTTTTATCATATGAATTTAATGAATATACTTCCCATTAAAAAAATTATTTCAATGATAATTTATTATTTTGAAATTTAAATTTATATTTAAATATTAATGGGTGAATAATTTTCCTAAATTCTTAAGAAACGCTGATGGAGTATTTATTAAATTATTTGAAAAAAATATTATAAAACTGGAAAATAATAAAATATTGATAAATTATTAGGATCAAAAATTTATAATGATATTTAGAAAAATTTAGTGTTATGTTAATGTTTAATATTCAAATTCATTTACAGTTAGGTATTTTATCCAAGTCAAATAAGCAGAACATTTCCTAAAATAATGTTAATGATATTTTATAATGAATAATTTTTTATTTAAGGAAATAAAATTAATAAAAATCATAATATTGTATATTTATTTTTATATGGTGTAAAATATAAAAAATTATCCATATATTAATCCCATGTAATTTTTTGGTAACATTCTAATGTTTTAAATAGTATAACTCTTTGATATTTCATTAATTTTCATTGCGGTTAACTGGGGTCAAAACTAATAGATATGGTAAAAAACATAACAAAAAAGATAAAATTTTATATGGGAGAAGAATTTGAATCATAATCATATTATTTTTGTATTATTTTAATTTTTATCAATATTTTGATGAAATGTAATTTTTATTTATTAAATACATTATGAAATTCAATGAGTTCCCCTCTTGTAATATATAAAACAGAACCTCCACCCCATATCATTCATAATGATTGAGCCTTATATCATAGACATTGAATGTCATACTATATTCATGAAATAATTGATAACATCGAAGAGCTTATGGTCTTTACAAAACACCATTTGTTCATGGATTCATGTGTAAGAAGGTAATGGTTTCTCAATGAAGAGGTATAACAGTTAACCATTTTTTTTCAATTTCATTTATAATTATATCTCATATATGTCATGGTGTATATTATAAAATAATGTAATTGTTTTACAAAATATATCTAATTTCTATTATTCTAATGAAATATCCATTATGCACCTTCTACCCATTCATTGGAAAATGATATCATCGCTCTTATATATGTGTGGACTACCACCTCTACGAAAAAATTTGATTCATTTTTAAGTTATATTATATAGGGATTGTAATGGGGTTAAATTAATTAAATATATTATATATTAATGATTCAATAATTTGGAATTATTATTTATCTTTGTTTCGTTCTTTACTTTAATAAGTAAAAAAACATTCATGTGTACATATGACCCATTATCTTTAAGAATACTGAAATTCATTTTCAATATATTAAATTTATAGATTAATATAAATATTTACAAAAATCATATATGATATTTAGATCTTAATTAATATTTTATAAAATATGGAACTAGGATCAATGTTAAAGGATTGGCACTTGCTAACAAATACATGCATTAAAAATGAAGCAATTGTCACACGAAACAGTGATTTTAATAACAAATTGTTAATAAAGAGGAGAAAGATGTCATAAAAACCATATATTAGATGATATATATGGTTATGGTTCAATAATACATTAATAATTAATGTCAATTTTTTATAAAAAATATTTCTTTTACAAGTACTATGAATTAATAGGTTTTAGGTAAGGTATTTTACTTCTCAATTATATTTTATTCGGGACTGTTCATGCTTGAATTTCAATTCGAGAAATTATATCATCTGTATATGATAAATCATTATAAATTTTTTTAATGTATTTATTTTTTAAATAGATTTTTTTCCTTTAATTTTCATCACATTATTCACCCAGGAGACTAGAAAAAGGAATTTAAGGAAGACCAACAATTCTTTACTATTTAGCTGGGAATCATTTTATTCAATGTCCATATATTCATTAAAATGTTTTCATGAATGTCTTTTTATCATTAAATAATGAAATGTAGAAATTAAATTTTATATATTATTGAACTTTATTTTGTTTTGAAAATTAATGTTCCTGTAATTTTTTGAATAATGTAATTTTGAATTTTGATAGATATTTTTAAAGGAATCACCATTTAAATGTAAACATCATCAACTGAATTTCCCTTTATCATAACCACTCAATGCTTTAAAGCATCCATTACATGTTTTAGAGGATCTTTTTTGTAGCGACCCTGACCACAACATCCTAAATCCAGGTTTTACTATCATTATATTGGAATAAGATATAATGAAATCAAGTCACAAAGAACTGAATAGTTTAGTATTCTTAGAAAACATGTTACATATATGAGTCTTGTATTATAAATGAATAATAAAATTACAACATAATTGTTTTTGAAAAAACATTAATACATATATCATATCCCCACATATTATTGAATGTATACATAATTGATTCATTGGGAAAAGGGAAAAAATAAGTTTGATCTCAAATGATCATTAATTGTTTTGTACAAAAGAATAAATAATTAAGAAATCAGCTAAATCAAAATGGTTTGGAATATAACTAAACACATATTCTATTTAATCAATAAACTCATATGGAAGTGTGTAAATATTATAGTATGGTGAATAACTAAAGAAATATTACATTAAAATAACATGAACATCATGATAATATAAGGGATAATCAATATGAAATGATAAATAACATAAAACACAATCCTTTGAATCAATAAAAAGTGAATGAAATGCTTCCATAAATTTTTTCATAGGCATAATTTCCTGAATAATAATAACATAATACTGAATGAAGGAAATACATAAATTTTGGATTGTATGTTTCCAAGGTACAAGGAACATTTACCATCAAGACCTTTCACTAGAAAGTTTTAATCCTTATACTATCAATACCTTTCATAAGATAGTTTAAAAAATTTTGTTGCAAACACAAGTGGGTTTCTCAAATGGATATCATCATACAAGACTTCCAATGATTTGAGGGAATTACTTTAAATGGTCCCCAAATAATTTCATATCATTCCAAATAATTACTTATATATAAAATAATCAATTTAATTTATAAACAAGTATCCTTATCAAATGTCCATATTGAGTAAAGAATACATATTTATAAATATTTCCACAGATAGTCGTATAAATTTCAATGTGAACAACGTATGTAATACTGTTATATGGTTTTGGAAGTAACAGAATCAATGATAAATAATGTTTCTAAATAGGGGAATATAATGTATAATGATCAAAGTAATGTGATCATTTCAAGGGGAAGTTATGGGCTTCAAAAATTAATTGAGGATGTGATTTTCAAAATATTCCATTGTAAAAATACTGATTATCCATCCATAGAAATAATAATCATTGTGAAAATAAAATAGATATCGATTATAGTAAGAATAAATGTTTTTTTAATTAATTAAAATAAATAACATAAAAATATCTTTTAAAATAAAATTTTCTGGAAAATATCCTATTCATTTTGAAAAACTTTTTTGAAAAACTTTCTTTAAAAATATCTTTAAAAAAATTTATCTTCATTTTGAAAATAATTTTTTGTGTAAATAACCTTTGGAAATTATAAAATAAACTTTAAAACATTTTATTTGTCATGATGGATGGAAATTATGTTCATGTCATACATAATAAAACAAAAAATTCATTCACATTTTGTTAAAAGAAAAGAAATAATTATTTGGAAATCTATATAATATTTTGTTCATTTTTTCAAAAGATTAAAATGGGTGAATAATCCATTAATAAATAATTTTTAAAATGTAAAAATATTTTTAATAGCATTTCTATAAGACATGGGATTGGAAGATAAGATAGTTCCAATTGAAGTGGGAAAGGAAGCTGAATTTTCTTGAAAAAGTTTTATAAAACCTTTTATATAACAAAGAGTGGTAAAATGGTACTCTTACTTGTGAATAACCAAGAATTAATAAAGTATATTAAATTAAATTTTTTATAAAACAATGTTCAAATAATGTCCTTAAATTGAAATTCATGTGTAAAAAATCCTAAATAAAATGAGATTGTGAAAAAAAGGTTTCAAAGATAATAACATTGAAGTGAAATCAACAAATGAATAGATTATTTTTATCAACATTAAATAAAGAGAAATCATGTGGAAAGACAAAAACATAAATTAAAATACCATTAAACACATAAAATTTTAATATTAATGTCAACGAAGAACTAATATAACACAATAATTAGGAATTGAATTTTGAAATTAATTACCACATGGTATATTTTAATTAAACTCACCATAGATGTAATAATTAAATTTAAAACCTAAAATACCATGGATAATAAATTATTCAAGATATTACAGTTCAATGTAAAGTATATAAACCATATAAATGTAATTAGGTGTATAAAATTATAATATTCCTTAATGAAATGAAATTGAGAAGAAATGCCTTACCTCATTCATTCCTTTTGGGATTACACACTTTAGAATCATTAATAGTTATTTTAAACATGATAAGAACATAAAATATAATAGTATTATTATTTATAACATTATATTTAATTATTTTATCACATCTTATCATTCATTTATTAATAAACATTCTTTATTTTTATTGTTTGGTGTGTTAATTGCCTTGTTGTTTGAAAATGTTTTCAATTGTTATTTTTTACCGCTTAAATAGATCATGATTTAATCATATACAGAATATAAAAACATTAATTTAATAACATATATATTCTATACATATTCATTTAGATTAATCCATAAAATTTAGTTATAGGAAATGAAATACACCATTGAGGGAGATGGTAGGCCATACATACGTATGAATGATGCTTCCATTATCTTATCGTACTGAATGAAAGAAAAGTAAATTATATATATAAAAATTATCAATATAATATCATTATTATGTAATATATATAACATATTATTACTAAAAAATCCTTAATACATTCTATGTAGAGAGCGAATGAATTACATCTCTTCGTGAGGCGATAGTCCATTATTTACAAGAGTGACGTTACTATATTCCCAAAAATTGAAAGGCTTGTAGAAATGTTTTATATAATAATTTTATAAGATTAAATACATCATAAATATCATATATATAATATATAAATATCATTGTCATCATTATTTTTAACATTGATATGTGGTAATAAAAAACGAACGATATTGGTTCTAGGGGCAGTAGTCCACCGTACACACGAAATAATGATTTCATGACAAATTTTATGGAAATATGTGAAGTTTTAGGTTATAAAAATTACATAAAAACATCTCTATATATTATAGATACATATTATATTATATATTAACATAATAAGAATAATTGAAGGAGGTGGATAAAGAAATAAAACAAAAATGCTTATAAAAAAACAGTACATTTTCTTTGGGTATCCCCATTATGTTTGAACTATTTTCTTCTTAGGTTGGATTTATAATAAATAATAGAATTATAGGATGATGGGAGGGGTTTTATTAATTTATTTGGATAGATTGTTTTTGCAAAATGTGGTTTCAACTTGTGAGGAGATGAATAGAGTGGGTGGTTTTTTATAAGTTGGTTGAGATACACTTTTGCAATTTTCTTAAAGAGTGAATTCAACCCACATTTTTTCATTTTCTAGTGTCTCTAATAATTGATACATATAAATTTAATAATTTATAAGGTCAAAATATGTCTAGAAAATGGGTGTTGGATATGTTTCAAGTTAATTTTACCCATTAAGATTAATGTTTTGGCCCGTGGTAAACAAGTTATTTTTTAATCAGTATAATTAATTTTAACTACATTCACTAATAAATTTGGTAAAAAATTAATTTGGACTTATTAGAAATTATATATTTTTATTAGAACAAATATTGAATCTATTTTTTCAAATTCAAATCACATAAGTGGATGAATTTAATTTAAAAATAACCCTATAGATGGAACGAGAAAGCTTTTTTTTAAACTAAAAATGTTCAAAATATTACAATGTTTTAAAATATAAAATCATAATAAAAATGATTACCAAGAGATAAATATTATTAATATATTTATATGTTATTTTTAATAACATTCAAACTAATTCAAAATATAATATATCATTATTAATTTTTTAGATGAAAATTATTATTTCAATATTTTTCACTATTCATCAAAAATGAAAATTCTCAACCTAAGAAAAATTTAGCCCAATGATTTATAAAATTAATTATATTTCCTTGAATTAAATTTATAAAATTTTAACAACTTATTTTTGAAAAAAGTGATCCATTAAAAGGATAAAAAACCATTGTTAGAAAAAAATACATCTTTTTATGTGTAAAATTGGATATGTTCTTATCATATACCTACAAAATCTATCAGATAAATCTCAATTAAATTTATTGAATATATAAGATATAACTTTCATTAATATTATAAAATAATATTTGATATTTTAATTTATTAAGATAAAACTCTTTTGGATCTTTACAAAAAATTAATGATTTTTTCTTTACATTAAATTGGGTTTTATAGTCATTTCTAATTAATTTGTAACCAATGAATTCATTCATATATATTCATAAGATTGTTAAAACTATTTATAATCTAAAATTTAATGTCTATTTGGTAATTTTTATTTTAATTATTAATATTAATATTATGTTGTTTTTTGGTAAAACATGGTCTTGCATATAACACAAGCTATTAGGGGAACTCATCATTGCATGTAATGAAAGATAAATTCAACATTGCATGTAATATAATATAAAATAAACATTGAATGTAATGTAAACTAATTCAGTATTCCATGAATTTTGAGACATTTAATATACTGAATTTATGAATAAATGTAAGTATATCGCAATGTCTCAAGATATTATATTCCCTTCTAGGATTAATGTTTCTTTTCATTCATGCTATTAAATACGATAACAATATTTTACAAATTTCATGCGGTTAGATTTTTAAAGAAAATATTTTATTTATTAGTTGGTAAATTTTCTACTTAAAGTTTGGGATAATTGAAAGGGGTATTTTCCTCAATAAATATTGTAGTAATCATTTAATGAAATTTTCATTTGTGAAAACATATTTTAATATTACCTATGATTTACAGGGGATATGATCCAATGATACAACCTTATATCCTTATTTTTATGTTTTATGAACATGGGAATAATTTTCTTATGAAACACAATTATTTACCAGGGATTATGGTATGATGAAATTTGGAAATGTTTATGAAACATGTTTCAATTCTACGAGTTATGGTGATATGGTGAATGTTCATTGATTCTCTGACATGCATATACATTATTAATTATGTGATTGGTTGGAACATAATCATATATATCAAAAATTAATAAAAAAAAATATGACATTAGATAATTTTGGAAAATAATTCATCATTCTTGGAGAACTATAGGAAATAGGTAGAGATGGATAGTCCATTTTTTGAAATAGGTGTCTACTCCAGATCCACTAGTATTTGACGGTGTTATAAGTTATTATTGACATATGAAATGGTCTCTGAACCCATAATTGTTCACCACTCTTATGAAATGTTTTTATTCATATGATATATACCTATGCTTCATGATTAATTTATGATAATTCCTTATCGTCATGATTCCTTTCATTTTAAATGATTATGTTTTATTTAGTGACTCGTGTTTAAGATCCATGAAAGATTGGTTATGAACATTTTTAGTAATGTTCATGATCTCACACCCTTATTATTTTTTTACTTCATTGATATCACGAGTAATTGATATATCCCATGTTTAACCTTATTGAAAATACGAGTTGTAATGTCCCAACCGAGCTTACCCTTGAACCGGTAGCCGGACTGGTCACCACATGACCTCATGTGAATCTCCCCATATGCTAGAGATTTCCGATAAGAAATAAGTGTCTATAGATTGTCAGTGGGGAGATTATCCTCTCATATTCAGATTGCATACTGGAAATGGATAAAAAACATAGAATACAACAGAATAATATAAAACAATATTCAAATGTATAATGAAAATGGCCAACTCCAGTTTATACAATGCATGCATGTCATGGTGATATATATCGGAAATCATTAAAAAAATAGCATGAAATACATTACTATACAGAAATAAATAATGGACTCAATCCCCAAGGCTGATCTCCAAGAGCATCCATAATTGTCACTCGGTCCTTTGCTCCTAACTCCCATGTATAGGTAACACCCACAGATAAAGTCCCATGGTCCTGCAAATAAGAAAGTTTACTTGAGTACCCTAGTTCAATCTCTTCCTGAATAGGGTGTGAGATATAAATCTCAGTAGGCCGAGACCACTAGTTTTCAAGATCAATATAAAAAATTATGTTAAGATATAACAACTTAATAATATAATGGAATAAATAACCAACAACCTATCCAGTTCCTAAAGGGACACCTGAAGGTGCTACCAGCTTCGGTCCGTGGCCGTAATAAGAGTCTTCTCAAGAATCATACAAGTATATTTATCAATAATAAATACAATTCAAAAATTTATCATTTATTCTATATTTAATAATTTATTATCTCCATGGTTACCATGGTATCACTTACCTCAATACCAACTTCATCTTATGCCAGAACTCATTCTCAATATTTCTTAATTTAATCACATTCAACTCGATCATGATTCCTATCTCTTATTCATTACGCAATTCATTAATATAATATACCATTTGTGTAGAACTCCAGGTATATCACCTAAAAACCTAATTCATATATTTATACAATTGGTGTTAGAAATCCATGTATAACACCTATTTCTCATTCGGTGTAGATGTTCATGTCTAATACACTTACATCTAAACTCTTAAATAACTATTTAGGAGGAACACCATGTTAAGGACAGAAATTATACATTGGTCTAGGATTCCACTCATTGCACTACATTATCATTCATTTACATCATTTTATAACTATCGGAGAGGAACACAATGTCCAAGTCCCAACTTCATCATTGGTCGAAGATGTCATACCTAGCACCACATTCTCAAATATGTACATCATTTGGATACTATTTGGGTGGAGCACCATGTCCATGTCCCAACTTCTACATTGGCTTATGATACCATACCTAGCACCACATTCTCATTCATTTACATCATTTGATAACTCACAAGAATTATCCACATTATCCCATTACTAATCCAAATATTAGATAAACATTTCAAAGGAAATTAGTCAACTCTTCAATTAACTAATCACATAGCCCATTAATTAGTCATAACTTAATTAATCAATCAACACTATTCTCATTATATAGTTAAATATTCTTAATTTATTTTATGAAACATTACTACAAGAGAACATAGGTAATACATCATTAATTATCTTTAATCAACATCATGAAACATAATGAATTCACAATTAATTATCTTCTATAGCCAAACATCATCACATAATTAATTTTCCCAAATTAATTATGAAAACATAACTAATAAAATATTCCAATTACAATTATCTAGGATCATAATTAATTCACAAATTAATTATCTAAACTTTTCCAATTAAAAACTCATAATTAATTCACCAATTAATTATCTCAACTTATCTCACCCAATACTCATAAATTCCACTTAACCCAAGTGCGTCAAAAAAAAAGAATAAATAGTAATTCCCATAACATCATGCTAAATGAAAATGTCACTATAAACATTACTTTTTTAGTATGAAGGAAGAACACCTACATTAGAGGATTTTTTATTAAAAATCTGATTTTTTTAATCTAACAAATAATAAGAAATTCAATCTAATATTGAATTCAAATTTATCAAAAGAAGTAGATTCAAAGAAACTGCATTTTTACCAAATAAAATCATTGTTGAGGACCCTACCTCAAAGATTTGGTCGAACCCATGCTTTCTAACTTAAACAGCAGTCTGATCATGATCATGCACCTCCAAAAAAGAGTGTTCATACTCAAAAGTCATCACTGCACCCAAATTTTATGGCAGTGAACCAAATCGAGATAAACTACCATGCTTTAAGTAGCGATTATTGAAATATGGACCAACGGGTCTCGAGACATCATCCACACCACTGAGAATCAGAAGAAGGGATGAAACCAAAATAACCTCGGGCGTTAGGTTTTCGGCCTAACAGAGACTAGGTGAAGAAGAGAAGAAATGGACGATGTGAAGAATGAAACATTCTGAAAAGGACTTACCTCTACGAGAATGGAACCTTACTTGAAGGAATTACAATGTTTTGACGTGTAGAGAGGGAGCCAAGTTGGGGAGTGGTGCACCTCACAATGGGATAATGAGGGGAGGGGGTCGCGCCTCACCCTATTGTGTGCCTCCCTCTTATAACCCCAATTAGTTTTATAATAACTAATATAATAATAATAATAATAAATAATAAATAATAAAAAAAACATACATATTATTATTATTATTATAATTTTATTGATTCATTTGTTAAACCCCATAACTCCTCCACTACCCCACATTTAATTAAATTACTCTTCAAAAAAATTAATTAAATAAAAACTCTCTCTTAACTCATTTAATTACGTTCCCTTAAATGAATTTAATTAATACAACTACAACTCATTGTTATTTAATTAAATTCTTCCAACCTCAAATTTAATTAAATAATTTCCCCCACATTTCATTAAATAATTAAATTCATCATATCCTTGAATTTAATTAGGTAAAATCCCAATTCAACATCTATTTCTCATTTAATTGAATTTCATTGACCTGGATCTAATTAAATAAAACTCCAACTAATTTAATTAAATTCTCTCACATTAATTTAATTAAATGAAACATCATTTTTTATCAATTAATTAAATTGATTTTTAACAATGAATTTAATTAATTAAGAACCCCACACATCAGGACATTTAATTAAATCCCACGCATTCGGGAATTTAATTAAATAAATTCTCTGAAACCCAAAACATGGTAAGTTGTACGGTTTGTCTTGCATGGTCTGGAAAACCGTCCACCAACCATGCGAGACCTTTTGTATAAGGACCATACATAGAACTGTTTTTCCCACACAGTTTTCCTGACCGTACACAGACTGTGTGAGTACCTCTATATCACCTATATCAAGTTATACGTTTTGACATGCACTGTTTTACAAATAGTGCTCAGCCCGTGTGAACGCCACTGCTCGGTTTTTGGCTTCCGAAACCCATTGAAACCCCCATAAATGTTCTTAAACCTTTAACCAAGCCTATTATAAACACTTTTAAATGGTCCAAAATCTCTAAAAATCATCATGAATCTTGGTTCTAGGACTGATGCATCCAATAAATGAAAGAGTTCTAAAACTTTCATATTTTAACCTAGTTAAAAAACATAGGACTTTACAATTTACCCACCATAAAAACTTCACATACCTAAGAATATAAAGGAAAGTACTACAACATTAACCAACCAACCAAGGTCATAAAGACTCATTTGAACTATTATATTGTGTTTCTAAACCAAATATTCAACTTTAACCATTCATAATCCCAACGGCTTAAACCATTTAAAACTAATCGAATGATCTGAATCCAACCCAAAAATCAAAATGTCACATAACAAAGCCAACACTACTAGTGACATGATATCATCATTGCCTCTTCAATTGATATTTCCAACCCAAAAACCTATATTCACCATTAACTCAGTGACGTTTTAAAAAAAAGATTCCATCATCAACCACAAGTAACCAAAGTCCTCACTCAACTTTCCACTACTTCTCCAAGTCAATACATCTCAAGGATAACTTAAAACTATTGTTTCCCAATACAAATAAATGTGTAACCTAATGAAACACACATCCCACATACTACCCAATTATCAACCACTTATTGAGTCCATAAACTTTTAAAACATTAGCATGGTGTATGACCAATGCTATCTAAGTGCTTCCAGGTTGAGGTCAAGATAGGGGACATGCTTGTATCATTCAAAAGAGAACACTAAGAGGAATCCCATGTCACCAAATGATCAATCAAACTATCACTGATCAACTATTTATAAAAAGGTTTGGCTTCTCCTGTTGATGTGTCATCAACAAAACCTTGATATCTATATCTATAAAGGAATCATTGTTCCTTCAAAGCATAGCACTAAAATTATTTAAAAAACATGATTATGTGACATTACCCACCATAGGAGTTTCCATGTCATAGAATAAATGATTAGTCTCTCGTAAACGCACTATTTTAGAAACACCTAAAACAAATATGTGGCCTTCTACCAACCACGATCACCATATCAACTTATTATATGAAAGCTGCAAGTTAAATATATCAGCGTGTTAAAACACCCAAGTACCAAAATTTATAGTGTTTCCCTGGGAAGTCTTGGGGTTGACAACATCACCTTAACAGTACTCTTGGTCAATCCGTGGTTTTGGTGAGATGCTGATGAAGATCCCCCCGTCGATCAGCCCCCATCGTGGATCTGGTGTGGGGTTGCATTTTAATTCGGTGTGGATCTGTTGCTGCTTGTTCTCATTCAATGGATTCTGTCTCAATGGAATTACCTGTATGTCAAAGATCCCGATGATGAAGACGAGGGGTGCGATGGGGTTGTGGCTCAAGCTGGCATCGAGGAGATTTACAGGACTCTCTCAGTGGCGATGGTAGTGGTTCCTGGCATGGGTGTGTGTTGGGTTATTAGCGGCTTAGTCCTAGACTAGGTTCTTTGACCTGCCCATTGATGGTTGCTACTTTTGGGGTGTAGTTTTGGTTTTTGGGATGGGTTCCTTCATTGGCCAGCTTTCTTAGGACTCTTCGCATGCAGTGTTTTTTGATTCTCACTTTTCAGTAAAGTGATTTTTATAAAATAAAAAGAAATTTTGTTTTGACCAAAAGTTATAGTAAGGTAAACGACACTATAATGACACCAACATCAAAATATCATAGTGGAAGAAAGTATCTCAATCTGTAAGGGTGCTACCTACCACGAGCTAGTCCTTTACGAGGAATATGCATCAACCCAATCTCTTGGTTACACAAAACATAAATCACTAGGCTCAAAATACCCCATTACATTTTAGTATTTCGTTGAATTCATTTAAACCTATAAATATTGAATGATTTTTTACAAAGTGAAAAGAACTATTACAAAATAAGGAACATGGTCTTTAAACAAAGCTCCTTGGCCAAAATAGGAAAGCTATAATAAACATCCTCTTAAAAATTTAACATTTTGTGTCATTTTATTTTTAAATAGGAAATTTAGCATATAAATTCCTTTTAATCAGAAGGTGACCTCTGAGGGTCCCATTTAATTCAAAACATATAGGGTCTTCATAATGCAACCCCATAATAGTTCATTTCAATAATAAATCAATATTTTTACATTTATAACAATTTTCAATCTCCCTATTGACATTCTAGGATCAGTCACATGGGTGTCCATCTAACAATCGATAAGGCTCCCATACACCTTACCGCTGGAATTTTTCTCCAATATATCACAATTAATTTCCATTTGAATTTTTTTTAACATTAGTAGCAAATTTTTAAATAGTTTGAAAACATGAGTTACCCTTTTCCAAGTTATAATTCACCCATACACCTTACAACTGAAATTGTATCCCATTGAATATGTAATAAATGAAAATGATTTTATACTCATACGAATATTTAAACATCAAAACTACTCTATAATGTTATCATTACCAATAACCAAACAATATTTTATAACACATAAGCATAGAACAACCTCAAAAATGATAATAACAGAGGCATCATGACATATAAGCACCCAAACATGTTATATAATTCACCAAAACATGCTATCAATTGGGGAATTTTAAAGAAAATCAATACATGGAATTCTACCCAAGGCACCCAATCAAAACTAGGTGTCACCCATCTAATGAAACTAAATGGCATGTGATATGCATGGCATGTGGATCTCTAAGTGCCTAAGATGATACATGTAATGAAATTTCATTTCCATATTAGGAAAAAGAAAATTTAATAAATTCTAAAAATCAACAATCAAGGGAAAGTACACCAGTCCATCAATGATAAATCATATCAACTATAACCTCAAACGGTATAAACGTCAGTTCCCATCCCTGTCCACTTGGTCATTTCACGTACTTTGGGTGATTAGTTCCAAGAACAACTATTAACTGAGCACTGAAAATTTACTAGACTTTTGTCTACCAACCCAAAACAAAAAGGAAAAGGAAAAAAAGAATGAAAACCTGAACCTATGATACCAGTTTGTAATGTCCCGACCTAGCTTACCCTCAAACCGGTAGTAGGAATAGTTGCCACATGACCTCATGAACTTCTCCACATGCCCAATAGGCTACCAACTAGTAGTGAAGGTCTATGTATAGTTAGTGGGGAGACTCTACCATCATATTTATAGTGCATAGCGGAAATGGATAATAAACTCAAAAAATAACGGAATCATATAAACAATATTCAACTGGATAATAAAAATGGGCAATGCCAGTTCATACAATGCAAGCATGTCATGGTGATATATATTGGAAGTCAGAAAAATATTGCATGCTTTACATTAAAATACAGATATAAAGAGTGGAATCAATCCCCAAGGGCGATCTTAATGAGCATCTCGAACTCGCACTTGGTAATTTGCTCCTAACACCCAAGTACACATAGTACCCATAGGAAAAGGTCCACAGTACTATAATCAATAATGTCTACTCTAGTACCCCAGTTCAATAGAGTCCCGAATAGGGTGTCAGATATGCATCTCAGTGGGCTAGGACCACCAGTTTTCTAGCTCAATTGAGACAATGTAATATAACAAATGATGTGAATACATAAAAAGGTAATAATATAATTGAATAAATAACCAACACATCATCTAGGATCAAAAGTGACACTTGACGACGATACCTGCTTCAGCCCATGGTCGGAATAAGAGTCTCCTCATGAAATATACAAGAATATTTATGAATAATAAATACCATTCAAATAATTACCATTTACTATCAATTTAATCCTTTATTATCTCCAATGTACACATGGTATCCCATACCTCAATACCAACTTCAGCTCATGCCGGAACTCATTCTCAATATTTCTTTATTTAATCACATTCAACTTGATCAATATTCATATCTCTCTTTCATTACATAACTCATTCATATAATATACTATTGGTGTTGAACTCCACGTATATCACATAAAAACCTGATTCATATATTTATACTATTAGTGTTAGAACGCCATGTCTAACAACTATTTCTCATTTGGTGTAGATCATCATGTTTAACACCCTTACATCTAAGAGCTTAGATCACTATTGGGGAGGAACACCATGTCCAAGTCCCAACATCTACATTGGTCTAGGATACCATACCGAGCACCACATTCACATTCAATTACATCATTTGATAACTACTGGGGGTGAATTCCATGTCCATGTCCCAACTTCAACAATGGTCTAGGATGCCATACCTAGCACCACATTCTCATTCATTTAAATCATTTGATAACTATTGGGGAGGAACTCCATGTCCAAGTACAAAATTCTAAATTCATATAGGATGTTATACCTGTCACCACATTCTTATACCTTTACATCATTTGATAACTCACATGAATTTTCCACATTATCCCATTACTAATATAATGATTAGATAAACATTTCAATTGCCATGAGTTAACTCAAAAATTAACTAATCACATAAAACATTAATTAATTCATTAATTAAATAATCAATCAACACTATTCTCATTATATAATTAAATATTCAAATATAATTATCTAAAACATTAATGCAAGAGAATATAATAATTACACCATTAATTATCTCGTTTTATTCAAATCAACATATCATTATCAATCCACTGATTAATTATCTTAGTTGTCATATTCAGTATCTTATAATTAATCACATAAATAATTAACTATATTTCAAGGCCAGGCACATAAATAATTCACAAATAATTATTCAATTATAAATCTCATTTTCAATAATTAATTCTTCACAATTAATTTTCCCAATCAAATATCAACTTATCATAAATAATTATCACAATTAATTATTGTTAATCAATATAATTACATGTACTTAATTCACCATTAATTATCTTACATAGCCAAACATCATCTCATTATTAATTTTTCCCAATTAATTATCTTAACATAATAAATTCAATATTTTAATTACAATTCCCGAGGTTCATAATTAATTCACAAATTAATTATCTTAACTTATCCAATTAGAAACTCATAATTAATTCCTTGATTGGTTATGTAATCGTATCCCTCCCAATACTGAAAAATTCAACATAACCAAAGAGATCCATAAAAAAAGAATAAATATTATTTGAAATGACCAAAACCAATACAAACATGTCACTTTAAACATTATTTTTTAATCATGAAGGAAGCCCACCTTCGTTGGAGGGGTTTTATTACAAAGCTTGATTTTTTAATCTAACAACTAATAAGAATCTTTCTCCAATATTGCATTCAAATTTATCAAAATGAGTAAAATATCAAAAACATAATTTTTCCAAATAAAATCACTGTTGAGGATCCTACCTCAACGAATTGGTCAAACCCATGCTTTATAACAAAAATTACAAACTTCGCATGCACCTGCACCTCCACAAAATCGTGCGCACCCCCAAAATTCATTTTCGCACCCAATAATGTTTGAGGTGAACCAAATCAAGACAAAGATACATTATTTAGGTGGATGTTGTCAAAATATGGACCAGCAGGTCCTAAGACATCATCCACACCCCTAGAATCAAAAGAATGGAAGATACTGAGTTGACCCTGGGCTTTAGGTTTTTGGCCTAATGGAGACCAGGCGAAGAAAGGATGAAATGGAAGATTCAAAGAATTAAACCTACGAGAAGGACTTACCTCAAATGATACGAACAAATTATATGAAAGAACCACAACGATCCTGTATGCGGAGAGGGAGTTGAGTTGAAAAGTGGTGTGCCTCATTATGGGAGAATGAGGTGAGGGGGTCATGCCTCAACCTGTTGTTCACCTCCCTCTAATAAACCCAATTAGTTTAATAATAATAAATAAAATAGTAATAAAAATAATAATAATAACCATATTAGTATTATCATTTTAATTTAATCAATTCATTGATAAACCCCATAACTCCCGAGTAACATCTCATTTAATTAAATCCCTCTAAAATGAATTTAATTAAATCAAAACTCCTCTTTAACTCATTTAATTAAATTACCATCAACGGATTTAATTAATAAAACTTCAACTCATCATTATTTAATTATATTCTTCCAAACTCAAATTTAGTTAAAACATTTCCCCACTTTTCAATAAATAAATAAATTCAACCTATCCTTGAATTTATTTAGGTAAAACCCCAACACCATGTTTATTCTTTATTTAATTAAATTACATTGACATGAATCTTATTAAATAAAACTCCAACACATTTAATTAAATTCTCTCACATTAATTTAATTAAATGACACCCTATTTTTCATAAATTAATTAAATTTATTTTTTAACCATGAATTTAATCAATTAAAACCCCCATATCAAGACATTTAATTAAATCCCTAATAGCCAGTAATTAAATTAAATAAAATATCCTGAAACCCAAAACTCAGTAAGCCGCCCAATTTTCCGTTCACGGTCTGGAAAACTGTGCAGCAATAGTATGAGACCTTCTGTCTAAGGAACCTACTTCACTAGTTTTTTCATGCACAATATTTCAAAATATGTGCAGAGCATCTGAGCGCCTCATTCCCACTTTTATCAAGTTGCATGGTTTGACCCGCACGGTTTTCCCAACCATTTTCAGCCCTTGCGAGCACCACTCCCAGGATTGGTGCACCCGAAAACTATTGAACCACCCGTAAAAATCCTCAAACCCATAGTCAAGCCTATAATCAAAACTTTTAAATGGTCATAACTCATGAAACCTCAACCTAATGCTTTTTTTAATACCATCCCATCCAAAAAACAAAAAAGTTCAAAAAATTTATATTTTAACCTAGTTCAAAAACACGAGACTTTACAATTTTTCCACCGTAAAAACATTTCTTCCTCGAGAAGCTAATAGAAACTACTACAACATTAACCAAACAACCAAGGTCATAAAGTCTCATTTGAACAATTACATTGCATTTCTAAACACCAAACACACCTTTAACCAAATCACAATCCCAACCACTTAAACCTTTTAAAACCGATCCAATGCTCTGAATCCAACCCAAAACAACAAAACGTAAAATATCCAAGCCCATAATAATAGAGACATGATCCCATCATTGTCTACTAAATTGATATTTCCAATAAAAATACCTATAGTAACCATTAACTTGGTGAATTTCCTTTAAAAAGATTACATCTCCATCCACAAGTAACTAATGACTTCACTCTACATTCTATTATCTCTCCACGTCAAGCCATCTCAAGGCCTCATTAAAACTGTTGTTTCCCAACATGAATAAAAGTGTAACCCAAATAACAACACATCCCATATACAACCCAATTAACAACAAATTATCGAGTCCAACATCATTTAAAACATTAACACAATGTATGACCGACACTATCTCAGAGCCTCTAGGATGAGTTCAAGATAGGGGACAAACTCGTGACATTCAAAACAAAACACTAAGAGTAAACCCATGTCACTAAAAGATATATCGAACTATCACCGATAAAATCTTTACAAAAAGGCTCAGATTCTCTTGTTGACACATCATCAACCCATCCTAGATGCCTGTATCCACCAAGGAATCCTTTTTCTTTCAAATCTTACAACTAAAATTCTTTGAAAAATGTGTCATTGTGACATTACCCATCATAAGAGTTTCCATGTCCTAGAAGAAAAGATCAGTCACTCACAAGAACACTATTTTAAAAACACCTTAAATTCATGTGTGACATTCCATGACCAATGATCACCACGTCAACATATCATATGAAAGACACAACTTAAACATATCAGCGTGTCAAAAAAACCAAGTCCCAAATGTTCTAGTAATGGCTACAACACTATAACGACACCAAAATCTAAAGATCACAGAAGAATAAAGCATCTCAATCTCTAAGGGTGATAAGTGCCACAATCTAGACCTTTACAAAGCATACACGTCCACCCAATCTCTTGGTTACGCAAAACATAAATCACTAGGCTCAAAAGCCCACATTTCATATTTGTAGTTTCTTTGAATTAATTTCTACCTATAAACATTGAATGAATTTTAAAAAATCCAAAATTTATATTCCACAACAAGTAAATGGGTCATTAAACAATGCTCCATGGAAAAAAGGAAATATTTAATACACATCCTCTTAATAATTTAACCATTAGATTCATTTCATTTTTAAATAGGCAATTTTTTATTTAAATTAATTTTAATAAGATAGTGACATCTGAGGGTCCCATTTAATTCAAAACGTATGGGTTCTTCAAAAAAACACAATAATAGTTTATTTCAATAAAAACTTAAAAGTTTTAAATTTATAACCATTTTCAAACACACTATGGTTATACTAGTCTTATTCAGATGGTTGGACATCTACCAATTGATAAGGCACCCATACACCTTCCCGCTGGAATTTGGCTCCCATTTATTAGAAATAATTTAGATTAAACATTTTGTAAACATTAGCAGCCACTTTTTCACTACATTAAATACAAGGGATACCCTTTTCACTGTTATTAGGAACCCATACACCTTACCAATGAAATTATATTCCATTGAAGACGTATTCAAAGAAAATGTTTTTATACTCATGCAGCCATTTAAACATCAAAACTATTCTAGAATTTTATCATTACCAAAAAACAACAGTATGTTATAACACAAGATCTTGGAACAACATCAAAAAATGATAATAACATAGGAAGCATGGAATTTAAATACCCAAACATCTTATATCTATCATTGAAACATGCTATTTAACGGGGAATTTTAAAGAATCGAAAAGATGGAATTAAATCCAAAGAACACAATCAAAATTAGATGGCACCCTAATAATGAAACTACATAGAATGTGATATGCATGGAATGAAAATATATAATTGCCTAATATGATTCATGTAATGAAATTTCATTTCCATAGTTGGCGAAGAAATTTTTTCAAAATTCTCAAAATCAATAAGGAGCAGAAAATAAAACAGTCACTCAAGGTAAAATCAAATCAAATATATCCTAAAATAGTATAAATGTTAATTCCCATATCTGACCACATTGTTATTTCCCATACATGGGGTGATCAGTCCAAAGCACGACTACTAACTGATCTTTGACACATTCCTAGTATCCTTTCTACGAACCCAAATCAAAAATACAAAGGAAAAAATAAAGAAAACTTGATCCTCTGATACCACATTGTAACGTCTTGAACCAGCTTACCCTCGAACTGGTAGAAGGACCGGTCACCACATTACCTCAAGTGCATATCATCATATTCCAAAGGCTACTGACTAGTAATGAGGGTCTATTGATAGTCACTGGAAAGACAATACCCTCATATTTTGAGTGCAATGTAGAAATGGAAAATAAAATCAGAAAAAAGCAAAAGCATATAAACAATATTCAACTGGAAAATGAAAATGGACAACACCAGTTTATACAATGAATGAAATTCATGGTGATTCATATTATAAATAAGTGAATAAAACAACTTGATTAAAATTACAATACATAAATACATAACAAACTCAATCCCAAAGGGTGAACTCCACAAGAATCCCAAACACCCTCTTGGTCCTTTGCTCCTAACTCCCATGTACATGTAACACCCACATGAAAAGGTCCATAGTCCCACAAAAAAATAAAGTCTACTCGACTACCCCAGTGTAATGGCGGCCCGAATAGGGTGTGCGGTATACATCCGAGTAGGTCAGGACCACAGGTTGTCGATCTCAATCTGGAAAATGAAATATAAAAATGATGCTGAGATATATCAAGGTGATAACTTTACTGAATAAATAACCAACAACCCCTTCACGTTCCAAAGGGACACCTGATGGTGATACCTACTTCAGCACATGGCTGGAATTAGAGATTTCTCACGAATCACACAATCATATTTATCAATCATAAATACCATTCAAAAAATTACCATTGATTATATATTTAATAATTTTTAATCTCTAAGGTTCTCATGGTATCTTGTACCTTAATACAAACTTCGGCTTGTGCCAGAACTCATTATCAATATTTCATTATTTATTCACACTCAACTCGATCTTGATTCATGTATCTCATTCATTACATTATTCATTCATATAACATACTATTTTTGTTGAACTCCATTTATTGAACCAAAAAAACAATTTATATATTTATACTATTGGTGTTAGAACACCATGGCTAACACATATTTCACATTCAATGTAGAACATCATGTCTAACACCCTTATATATAAGCTCTTAGTTAACTATTGGGGAGGAACGCCATGTCTATGTACCAACTTCTACATTGGTCTAGTATTCCATACCAAGCACCACAGTCTCATTCATTTAAATTATTTGATAACTTTTGGGGAGGAACTCCAGGTCAAAGTCCCAACTTCTTAATTTTTCTAGAATTCCATACCTATCACCACATTGTCATCAATTTATATCATTTGATAACTATTGGAGAGGAACTCCATGTCCAAGTCCCAACTTCTACATTGGTCTGGGATTCCATACCTATCACCACATTCTCTTTTATTTACATCATTTGATAACTCACCAGAATTATCCCCATTATCATATTACTAACACAACGATCGGTAAAACATTTCAATGGCCATTATTTAACTCAACAATTATCTAATCACATAACCCATTAATTAATTAATCAATTAATTAATCAATCATCACTATTCTCATTAGACAATTAGATCTTCATAATTAATTATCTGAAACATTACTACAAGATTAAATTATTAATAAATCCTTAATTATCTCATTTTATTCAAAGCATTATATCTCAATTAATAAATTAATAAAATATCTCAAATATCTAATTCAATATCTTATAATTATTCACCAGATTAATTATCTATATTTAAGGTTCAATCACATAATTAATTCATAATTAATTATTCTATTATAAATTTCATCTTTCAATTATTAATTCTTCACAATAAACTACCCAAATAAAATAACAACTTATCATAATTAATTATCACAATTAATTATCATTAATCAACATCATATAAGATAATTAATTTATCATTAATTATCTTACATATCCAAACATCATTTCATAATTAATTTTCCCCAATTAATTATCTTAACAAAACCAATTAAATATTTCAATTACAATTCTCAAGGTTCATAATTAATTTACCAATTAATTATCTTATGTTATCCAATTTAAAACACATAATTAGTTTCACAATTAATTATCCCAACTTATTTAGACCCATACTCAGAAATTCTACTTAACCCATATGTGTCAACAAAAAATGCAGAAATAATAATTCATATAACCGCAAACTAAATGAACATGTTACTTTAAACATTAATTTTTTAGCATGAAGTCTACGCACATCCGTTGGATGGGTTTTATTACAAAATATTTTTTTTAATGTAACCAATAATAAGTAAATTTCTCCAATTTTGAAGTCAACTGTTTAAAAATTAGTAGATTAACAAAAACTATATTTTACCAAATAAAATCATTGTTTACGACCCTACCTCAAGGATTTGGCTGAACCCACACTTTCAAACTAAAACTACATATAGCTCTCACACACACACACCTCCAAAAAAGCATACACACACTCATAATTCATAACCGCACCCAAATATGATGACAATGAACCAAATTGAGACAAACCGCCTTGCTTTCAGTGGAAGTTGTCAAAATATGGACCAACGGGTCCCGAGACATCATCTAAACCACCTAGAATCAGAAGGAGGGAAGAAACCGAATTATCCCCGAGCCTTATGTTTTCATCCTCACGGAGACTGGTTTATAAAGATTTGAAATGACCTATAAGAAGAATGGAACACGCGGATAATAACATTCCTCAATGAGATGGACAAATTTTGTGATGAAACTACCGAAATCTCACGCGCGGGGAGGGAGCCGTGTTGGGGAGTGGTTCATCTAACCATGGGGGAATGAGGGGAGGGGGTCGCGCCCTACCCTTCTATGTGCCTCCTTCTTATAAACCCAATTATTTTTATAATAATTAATACAATAATAATAATTATAATAACAATCATCATTTTATTACTATCATTTTAATTTATACAATTATTTGACAAACCCCGTCACTCCCCCATTACACCTCATTTAATTAAATTCATCTCCAACTAATTTAATTAAATAAAAACTCGTGCTTAACTCATTTAATCAAATCATATTCAATTAATTTAATTAATACAACTCCAACTAATCGTTAGTTAATTAAATTCTTCCGACCTAAAATTTAAATAAATCATTACCCTAACTTTTAAATGAATAATTAAATTCATCATATCCTTGAATTTAATTAGGTAAAACCACAACTCCATTTTTATTACTCATTTAATAAAATTCTATTGACCTAGATCTAATTAAATATAACTCCAACACATTTAATTAAATTATCCCACATTAATTTAATTTAATAAAACCCCATTTTACATCAATTAATTAAATTAATTTTTTAATCTTGAATTTAATCAATTAAAAACACCCATATCATGACATTTATTTTAATCAATCGAAACCAGGAATTTAATTAAATAAATTAACCCAAAATTGGGTAAGTCGCATAGTCTCTCTTGAAAGGTCTAGAAAACCATGTGCCAACTGTGTGAGACCTTCTGTCTATTGAACCTACTTTGCATGGTTTGTCCTGCGTGGTTTCCCTAACATTGTACAGACCGTGCGAGAGCCTCTGTATCACCATTACCAAGGTGCACTGTTTGATTAGCATGGTTTGTCCAACCGTGCTCAGCCTGTGTGAACACCACTGTTAGGTTCGGTGCTACCGAAACACATTGAACCACCCATAAAAATCTCTAAACCATTACCCAAGCATTTTATCGACACTTTTAAATGGTCCAAACTCATGAATCATCAACCCAAATCTTGGTTTTAACACTATCTTATCCAAAAAAATAAAATGTTCAAAAGACATTCATATTTTAACAGGGTTAAAAAAATGTGACTTTACATGAGATCAAACTTAATTATATTTATTTTATACTGGTTATGAATAATGTTTTTTATAATGGTATGCAAATAATGTTACAAGGTAAAGAAAAAATTATAAGATACAATGATGGATTTATCTAAACAAAATGAAAATGTATCTAGTATCTAAAAACACCAAAACATTACGGTTCAGGCGTGGATCATAATGTAACAAATTGAAAATTAAACTAAAAAGATTTAATGTTTATGTATGAAAATTTTGGGTCACTATATACATGATTGTAAAAGGAACAACCATCTATACAAGGTATATGAAAATAAAAATTTCCCCCTTTCAATCAAGGATTTCTGACCTTAATCATAGAAGCATCAAAGATCATCAATATCCACCATAGAGAACAATCATACAATATTTCGGTGTCTTTCATGCGGTTGGAATATTCATTTCACCTACTAGTTGGCACACCATTCATCTTTTGGGTTTCTATGTTGATATTATTAATTAATGAATCTCTATCCTTAATAATTCTTGAACTCTTCTTGGGAATCCAACTCCTCTATAAATACCAATTTTGATTCTATAATTTGTATCAACATCCACTTTTTTCCAAACTAGCTCCCAAACTATGATGAAACATTATAGGTTTTTCATTCCCCCATCCAAACCACACACCCTTGAAGAACTATCAATTTCACTAATTTTACACCCCTAAGATGATAGTTCAGGTCCAAAATTGGATGACCTCCCATCTTGTGAACATAACTCAAAGAAAATATATTCTATACAATGGTCAGGGAACACATGTTCCCAAAATGGTAAAAAATTATCTTCAATACACCTACCTCGTACATTCATCGATACAAACAAAATTTAGTTCTCTTCACCTTAACATTATTGAAGTAGAATTCTTACACCGTTGGGGTTTTACCCTATTTCACTATATAAATTTGTAGGGAAATCAAACAGATGGATTCACACCGACATAATTCACACATGTTTATTGGTTTCCAATGGTATCTCCAAATGATTCCCATTTTATATTCTCAATAATTATTGAATTTAATCTTACTTTTGATTGTTTAACACATGGATAATAACTCATGTTGGTATAGAAATTTATAGTCATTCATTTTTTTATGTGACTAATTAAAAATTTCAATATAAGAAACTCAAACAAAGGATATTTTTTCTGTAGGAAAAAATATAATGAGGGGGCATCCATATATTAAAGCCTCTACATTATCAATATAACTCTCCTAAATAATCTATTAGGATAAAAATGATCCATCTTGGCTATAATTTCATGAATTTAGATTATTTATTTCATCAACATGGCCTACTCCACTACCTCCTCCTCCACCAAATTTAACACATCATACACTTTTAATTTGACCATACCATGACTAGTCCATCATTCCACCACTATAAATTGTCACAAAACCTCTATAGAATCATTCAACACTAATTGTTCTTTTATTTAGTGGATTGTTTCATCCCTAGTAGCGATGATAGCGTCAACATGGCACGAATCCTCCTCTACATTGATAATCCCGTGTTTTCTACACTAATTTAAATTATTCCCTAATATATTCCCTCATACATGGTAGCATCTATCTTCTTCCACTCTGGACACACCCTCCTAGGAAAAAATATTTTTTCCAAAGTATGGAGATAATGAAAGTCTACAGGGTTGGTCCCAAGTCAAAGAACCCAGTAGATAAGTGATATAATTTGGCTCACAATATCTTCTCATTGAATCATTGTAATTATGTTTCTTTACTCAAACTCTCTCAACAAAAAAATTATTAATTATCATATATGAACTATATCTTTGGGTCACCCTTATCCATAATGGAAATATCATATATCGAGAAGGATATGAGAATATATTATGAAGGATCCTCCATTGGAAACCTCTATACAGTGTCAGGATAATTGTCGATGGTAGGTATCATGTCAGATGATCCCTCGTCAAAAATAATTGTAACATTTAGTGCCATATTTTTTTCACCTTTCCTATAAGAAAAGGAATTTTCATCTGATAAAAAAATCCCCCTACCATAGTATGTAGATCCTCTGGAATAAAATTTTCCTTCCCTTAAAAAATAGTTCAATAAATAATTACTTCACCATTAGATCACTAGGAGGTTCACCTTTATCATAACACATAAAAGTCAATTTTACCTAAACATTTTAGAAACTTTTTTGGTTGTAGGAAAAATAAGGTTTTGTGGAGTACCTTTCCGATACTCTATAATAGGAGCCATAATATAATTTTCTATCATAGTAGAATAAACTACATCTATTCCTATAAAAATATTAATTATTGGTGTAAAATATTTCTTAAGGGATATACAGTGTACAAAAGACTATGTAGATATAGTATTTTTGTTACCTCAATGTTTATCAATTTTATTAGCTACTAACTCATCAAAGACACCCAATCCTGGTGCGGAAATTTTCATATCCATTGTTAGATACCACTATATATTTCCGGGCACCCCATTAGCCACTATAATCAAATATAAGGATAAATATTTTTTTCCTAATGAATGAAATAACAAATAAATATTCTAAGGGAATAACTTGGGTAATGAAATTAGAGGATGATAGAAGTCACCTATAGGTCATAGCAATATTTTGACTATTTAACGATGTGCGTGTTGTTCCATGCCTATGGAAAGTGTATAATCTTCAATTCTGTTTATTGGAACCACATAGATAATAGTGAGAGTATAGGAACCAATATATTTCCTCAAGGTATGCTACATTGTAATACCTTTATTTCACCATAGTTAAAATTAAGACCCCCTTCCTTTATCATTCATAAAAGACTCCTTTTCTTCACCGAATTATTTCTATACATGTCATCCAGATAATGTTAACTCCATATAAGGGTTTACTTAGGAAGCATAGACCCATTTTTTGTATAATCACCAGTGAAGAATAATTTTTTTGGAATCATCTTCGAGTGTGATTTCCAAAATATCCTTTAAAATTCCCTTCTCTATGTCACTACTCTAATCACTCTCATTGATCGATTCCCCAGTCCTAATGTCATGAGTTAGAGCTCCTTAGGCTACAAACTCTTAGTATTATGCTTCATCCAACCTCTCACCAAGCATGTAGTTCACCCTTGGAATATTTGGGTTAACCAAACCATATAAGTGGTATATTTCTTTGGGTTTGGATATGTAGAAGAACTAGTATTTAAAAATTTATAGGGAGAACAATTTTGACAGCACAATTGATAAAATATCCACATCATCCATCAAGAGACATCAGCAAAACTACTCTATATTGATGGAGATCCACATTCTACCAAATGTATCCCACATTTAAAGGAATATTTTAACATTAGTTATATTGATGAGGTGACACAAACACTACAATTATGCCTCATCATTCTCCATTTTGTTTCATTGGATCATTAAAAATTCTCAATTAATCACATACTAGTTGGCTATATGTTTTTCGACTCACATTATTGAAAGTCACCAATTAATGGATGAGAAAAAATATACCTCTTTGCCCCCATGGGAGTAGATTTCACCAATGCAAGGGATCGATTCCTTCATATGGAGATACCCTGCTAGTAGGTAGCCAACATATATGAAATAAGTAGGATTAATTTATGGTAGAAACCATATTCACCCATTATCTAAGTAAACATTTACGTTGCACAACCATAGTGTCTCAGGAATAGTCATAGGTGAGGTTAATTACAACATTGGTTTGTGGTATATTGATCACCTCCATAGATCTCTCAAATATGTGCATTCCCTAGAATTAGAATATATTGTAGTGAATCTCCCTCAGTATAGGAAAATCTACATATGCAACACCAATAACTAATAACAACTATACTTGTATAAAAACATGGTCATTGTGTATGAATCATAATATGTGTTTCTCTCGATTAGATTAACCAACACCCCATATAGAAAAGTTTTCATATATTACCTATGTTCAATTCTCTAGTACATATATTTAGTCATTTCCAATGTTAGAGAAGTGAATGGTAGGAAGCTGAAATAATTGATGATTCCAATAAAATAGAATGATGTTGCTCCATTAATCCATGATAGTCACATCCAAAAATGAAATATAATTGAAAATTATTGTTTTCATTGATGGGAGTGGGATGTTATTTATGAATTGATTTCCCTAATTCATGACATAATACATCCATGTAGGAACACAAAATAGATACAAATTCTCCTGGGTATCTCCCCTCTACTGATGTTCCCCATGTGGTCATATATTTTGCATGATATGAGTACACCGTGGTTGAAATGGTTTCAGGATTCCAAAACCTCATCCATTAATAATTTACCCTGACACTTCACTATGCATCCATCCCTGATAGAAATCCAACCACATTGGAATACTTCTAAGAGAACCACATATCTTATTTTTCAATGTGAATCATTGATCTTGTACCCCCATTATGCATACAATCTGACCTCAATATTGAGTCAACACGACCATGGATTCCTCATAATCTAGACACCTAGTAAATATTTTTATCTTTATGGAATACACCCATAAGAGATATTAATTATGATATTGAGCAATTACATTAATGGAATATCCATATTTATTGTTGGGTGATGTTGCAACATAGCATTCAAGGGATCATGTAAAACATCTACCACTACTAGTGGCTATTCCAATAATTTCTATGTGTTAGATACTAGGTGAAACATATCTTATTTGAAACCCATTAGAGGGTTCAAAATAATATTTTAATGATCCCATTTGTTGATACATACCAATGAATAGTTAATATAAAAGGTATTTTTCTTCCAATTATATATATGGAATTTATGGAGTTTCAAAAGATCATTTTCAATTTATCTAGATCATAGAACACCCAATACAATAATAGATTTATCAGTTGTGATCAATCAATGAATAAAGGTAAATTATAATTCTAGGAGGATAGATTATGTAAAAGATGATGGGTGGTCTTGATCAGATGGTCCAAATGATCCATATTCGACAGACATAGAAATGCCTGTAACTTTAAGGATGCCAGAATAGTAACCTACAGTTCTTTTCCAACATTATATTTTCTTATGGTTAATAACTAATATATTAATTAACTCCCAACTCAAACCATTTGAGATGGTGATGGAGGATCAACAACAGTAACACCATTTGACACATGGGCCTAATGTAGCTATAGTCCCCAACACATGTGGGTGATCAATTCACCCACTCTCTATAGAGGGCCTATACATGGCCTAGAGGGTTATGTAACACCTCTATAACCAAGATGGTAGTCTTGGTTTTTCAACACTAGATGAGGTTGACCTATTTAGTCCCAAAATTACTTAGTTAAGCATTGTTCTAGGTTGGCTGGTGTGGATAGAGAATATTTTTTTTAATAATAACCCCAATTACCAATCATATAATATAAAGAATTTTTCCAATGTATCAAACATAATTCCATAACGACCAGAACTATTATAAATAAATTTCCCTTTTTGATTATTTAAATTCCTCATCAAGAAATGTTATTATAGAAAATAATTGAACTTATTTTTCATTATAATCTATTATTGTATTTAAAAAACAATTATAAATCATTACCATTGATAATATTTCCCTTTAATAATGATTACATGATTAGTATAAATATTGGGTTTTAAAAAATCTAATTGAAACAGACAATGGATGTGATGTCCTCAACTTGTAGTATCATTCCTTTTGTATCCCATTTTTTTGATCCTCCAATGGAGATAGAATTTATGTGCTTTTCCCTTGACAATGAATTTCTTTTGATTAAAAAACATAAGCATGAGTGAAACTATTTACATGAGAAGTACAAACTAAATGAAATCCTAGATCAAACCATGCTCACTAAACCGCCCCATGAAAGTCCCACCATCACACACCATACTCTGAGGGAATTTTTGTTGTATTAAATTTATATGTATTAATACCCCATAAATATTAATATTGAATTTTTTGTCTAGATTTATCAATATATTTTTATCTTATTATTGTTACATTGTAAATGATATTTATTTTTATACAATAAAGAACAAATTGTATTTTCGGTCCATATTCAAATTCAATTAATGAATTACTGAATTATTTTTAAAAAATAAATAAATAATATTTTAATATTATTAAATAATTTTTATAATATATAAATGAATATATAATATATATGATGTCAAATGTAATTTTTTAAGGGATGGAAATGTCTAATTGTCAAAAAACCATCCTTTATTAATAAATATTGATTCTATATTAAATGTAAATGATTACATATTCATTAAATTATTTTTATAAAATTATCATTATTTTTGTAATTATAATGTAAAAATTATTCAATAGTAAAATTTCCATTATTTCTGAGATAGTCGATTTTTCAGTTAAAAATTAAATATCGTATAAATATACTCTATGTTTTACGACATCATAATGACTCAAATGTGATGTAATAATTACTATAAATGAGATACAAGACCACATTTATATATATTTTTCCATTTACAATATGTGATTTTAGGTTAATTTTATTTATCTTTTAAATATATTATGAATCCCCCAAAACAAATAATATATATTATGGTTTTAAAATTATTTCATTAAGAGTGTAACCCACCACCACATAAGAAGGGGAATTATTTTTATAATTTTGGACCTTATACGTATAAAATAATGAGGTCTACTATATTTTTGGAGAAACCATGTGGAAAAACATTAGGTTGTTATGTGGTTTTGGATATTCTATTAAATAGATTCCAAAACCAAAATGATAATGAAATCCCCTTATTTTAATATATAAACCAACCCAATATTCCTTTTATATTCGCTCAATATCCTTTGATAATGATAATATTATACCCTCCATTATCAAGATCCCTCTCAAGGCACCCTAAGATCTCCATAATCCCTTCGTAAGCTTTTGAAGTCACACACTAAAGTAACAGATCCTCACCATCATTTCCATCATTCAGTTCTAGAACCCTCTTTAGAATCGTTCATCTTAATTGAAAATTTTAATTATTTCATCTATTTTTAAACATACCATCATATCCACTACATATTATTTAATTAAGTGATCATTTATTCTCTCTCACTTTTTCCTTCAACTAAGACTTTACTATGTCATAGTTTCATAAGGTATTTCTCTCTTATCATTTACATTTATGAACTCCTTTTATGTTATGTATAATAAATTATATATTATTTTTTTGGATAGGTTCGTCCATATTACCCTTACTATCTATTTAATTCATAAATTATTATATCCCCCTTTTCACACTCATTGATCCTCCCATGTTCTTTTATGTACACTTGTTACCAAGTCAATATTTCATAAGGGATCTTTTCATTTCTCCTCATTATGAAAGTATCATCTTTACATAATGACTTTTATCTTCATTTCCTTATGATCAGATATATTTTTATATATCTTCCATACATTATAATTGATTTAAAAAATTTGAGAGACCCCTATCTCTCTCATCAATCCATTTTATGATTTTCTATTTAACACTGTTATACTATTAAAATTTCCCTGTGATTTTCCATGCCAAAAAAATTGTGTTGTGAATACCATACCCATTTTTCAATAAATGTAATTCCCATTTATGCACATATACATATTTATTACGAGCACAAATGAATTTATTCAACATTCCTTAGAAATATAATAATTTATAAAAATTAATGAATCCATGTTGTATCATCTATGTGGAACACATAATCCTGATAATGAAATAAATTTGAATGGTGTTCCTAAATAGCTCTCCAATGCATTGGGTAGTGTTTACTATCCCAATACATCAGACTGGGACATGGAGTGAACCTGATTCCTCTAAGGGAATTTGTCTACCATTTTTTATTTTTGGTTTTATCCATGACCTATGTTTATGATTCTACGGTTTATGTTTGTCTTCACATTTCCAATGTTATGATTATCATACCACATCATGCCTTATTAGTCATGTTATTTTTATTCCTTATTGATATTCCTATTTTCTATAATTTATCACCTATTAAATTTTTATTACATTACTGGTATTTATAAATCATCCCTTTCATATATATATCCCAGGTTATCCCCAATAGTCTTATGTTTGAAGGATTATTTTGAGCATGTTAATGATGTTTATAGTAAAGATGTTGTATTCTGTATTTTGTGTTATTATATAATTTTCCTAATTCCGAAGTGCATTATAATTAATGATCATAAATGTTGTATTAATTTTATTCTCATGTAATAAATCAGGTGTTAATTGGAAATTAAGAGTTGGGTTGTTATAGTTCATATCAGAGGAAAAATTTAGTTAATTTTTTGGGATTAGGATTAGAAAACTCTAATGAAGACCTTAGACATAAGACTAAGTATAAGAAAGCATAAGTGAATTAGGGTTAGAATATATTAAGTGATTTATCAAGAATATTAATCCTTTTCTGGAAACTAAAAGTGAACATGGTTCCAGTTCAAATGTACATAGTATTAAAAATTCTGAAAAAAAGTGTTCCCAACCGAAATGGGTGTAACCTGGTACATGATTATTGGACTTACTGTCTACCTAGTTTGTCACTCTTAGGGGATATCCTTTTCTAAATTCATTATCTCATTATGAACCATTTTTAAGGGAAAAAATCAAATAATAATATATGTTCAGAAATAGAGCATGGATAACATATATTAATGCCTAAAAATTCATAATTTAAGGAAATATATGAAATTTATAAGTTATCTCATTAATGTAATTGGATTTCCATTCATGTAGTAAATATTTTAAAATTACTCATCTTTATTTCTATATTGGATAATGTATTACATGAATTAAAATTTTAAATGTTGGTTTATATTCCATAGTTCTACACATTCTTTCAAATCATGAATGTTTTTAGAACTATTGAAACCCCACCAAAATTCATTGAGGTAGAGATGTGAATAAAAATGGAAAATGGGGAAATTATTTCATCCCATTAATATAAGTCAAATGATATAAATATTTGTGTGCTGAAATTACCATCAAACCATGTCATAATATTTATTATGGATTTTGATGCAATTCTTTGCATGGATTGTCTTTCCCTATACATATCCCACATAAATTTGCATTAAAATTAAATGACTCTCTGTATTGTTAATTGATCCATGATTATATACAAGTAAAAGAAGGATAAATGTTATTTTAAACAACCATCCCAGTCATAGATATTATTTCTCGATGAGCAATCATATATCGCTCGAATGATTGAGTCTAAGGAAGCATCCATCTTCAATGACATACCTATTGTGAGGGAATACATTGTTGTGGTTCAAGAAGAATTTATTTGTCTTACTCTGTGACAAGAATTTGATTTTAAATCAATATTATACTTTTGGAATTATAAATATCCATGAATCCATATTGAATTTCTGTATTGGAAATTGAGGAGATGAAAGTCCTCTTCAAGAATAACAAGAATGGGTAAATGTGACTTCAAATTGATTTCTACGAGCTCAACAAGGTCATGATAATGAACATGTGTCCTCTTTAAATTATTGATGACTTGTTCAATCAGTTATGTGGATAAAAATACTTCTCCAAGTTGGATCTACAGTTGAGATATTACCATGTTTGGGAGAAGAAGAAAGATACCCACAAGAAAACTATTCTAATAAGGCACTTGCATTATGAGTTCATAGTGATTACTTTTGGGCATATTAATTCTAAATCAATATTCATTGACATGATGAATAGAGTCATTAGAGATTACATAATAAAATTTATTGTATTCTTTATAGATGATATTCTAATATACTCTACAACTAAGGATGATCACGATGAGTATCTGAGAATTGTGATAAAGTCCTTTCGAACGGAGAATCTTTATGAATGTACAATAATCATGAGTTATGCCTAAAGGAATTCTCATTCTAGGGAAATATAAAAAAATGGGTTATCAATGTATCAGTAAAATATAGAAACAATTTATGGATTGTTTATTCTAACATCTATGAATAATACCCATAGTTTTCTTGAATTAGATGAGTATTACCATCCATTTGTGAGAAAATTTTAACAGTTGTAAAACCTTCTAAATAAGCATACTTAGAAGGGGAACAAGTTTTTATGGATTAATGAGTGTATAGAGATATTTAAGTAACTAAAAAAGTCTTATCACTAACCCTATGCTCACACCACACAAAAGAGTTAAATTGTTTGTAGTATTTATCAACGATTAGAAGGAAGGATTGGTGAATGTGTTAATGCATAATGAAAGAGTCATAGCCTTTTCATCATAGAAGTTGGAAGTTCATGAACAAAACTACCAAAAATATGATATAGAGTTGGATTTTCTATTATTATTTTTTAAATATTTTGACATTAAATCTTTTGGAGAAGTATGAAATATATAACGATAATAAAATATTCATGTATATATTCTCAAAAAAGTTTTGCGTATGTGGAAATGAAGATGGTTGTAGAAGATCAAGGACTATTAAAACACAATCCACTAAAATTATAGTAAATTAAATAATGTGGTGGATGCTATAAGTAAAAATATCAATCAATTATATCGTTAATGATAATTAATAAGGATATTATATTATTATATTTAAAAAGGATGAACAATACAATAATAAAAAAATGAACATCAACATTCCTTTCACAAATGATTACTCATACATCCCTTCAGAAGAGGTTAAAATATGGTCAATGGGATGGTGTTGGAATTTAGACCAAAGTGGAAACAATAAGAATATAGAAATCCTTGGAATATAATGTTTATCAAGAATGAGTTTCGAGATTGGGTTCAAAACTATGTATACTATCAAATCATGAGTTAAAGAAGGAGCTGTTGGGTGATTCACATAACTCAACCTTCTCCATCCACCTTGAATGCACAAATATGTATCATGATCTCAAATAACTATATTGGTGGGGAAATATAATGAAAGAGATCACTGAATATACATCAGTGTTCCTGGTATGTCAACAAGTGAATTCTGAAAGTTAGAAGTATAAAGAGATGAATTAACCATTACATATATCAATAAGGAAATGGTAAAACATCACCATTGGAATATTCCCAACACATCTGATGACTTATAGTGAAAACGATTCCATCTTGTTTTTAGGGTATCATCTTATAAATAAATATCACATCAATGTGATTCAAGAGGATATCTTATGGTTTCAAATTCCAGGGATATACATAAGATAAATGGTAAGGTTTCATTTAGTTCCATTATAGATTTCATCCGATCGAGATCTGATATTAACCTCAATGTTCTATAAAAGTATCCAACATGCTCCAAACACTGATTTGTACTTCAGTATGACATATCATCCTCAAAATTATGGCCAATATAATCAGATTATTTAGAAACTAGAATAAATGTTACAAGAATTTTCTGTAGATATCAAATGAGGTTAGGACAAATATATTCCTCTGGTCAAGTTATTATACAATAATAGTTTCCAATAATGCCTCTAGATGGATCCCTATAATGCCCTTTATGGGAATAGGATTATAACACATTCATTTAGGGAAGTAGTCTAGGATTGAAAACTTATAGGTCTTCAAATGGTCTAGGAAAAGGTGAAAATGGTTAATACCAATCAGAAGCACATCAAGGCTACTTAGAGTCGACAGAAGTTCTATGTTTATAATCATCCACAAGACATAGTGTTTGATGTTTGAGACATGGTATTCCACCACAAAACTTTTTGTAAGAATGTTATGTGACTTGGGAGTAAGGGAAATCTTAGTACAAGATACATTACACCCATTGAGATCCATGATCGCATCAGAGTGGTGGATTATTGACTAACAATCCAACAAAACCTATCTCAAGTACATGATGTATTTGGTGTATCCCTCTGGATTAAGTACATAACAAACCCCTCACATGTATTCAATCCACACATGGTATTGTTGGTGAATGAACGTTCTTATGAGGAGAATCTATTAAAGACATCAGAACATAAAGATAAAGTTTTAAGGAATAATACAATGCACCCAATCAAAGTGTTATGGAAAAACCAAACATTTGAATAAAATATATTGTAACAAGAGGAGATTATTAAGAAGAGTTACCCTCATCATTTTTAGTGTGGTAAATAGAAATTTCAAGGGATAAATTTATTAAGGTTTGGTATTTTAATGACCCATAATATTACAAATAAAAATCCCCTTTTTGATCTATTTAACTGTATAATCATGAAATATGGTTATAGAAAACACATGCACTTGTTTTATTTTATTAAATTCTATTGGATTGAAAATACCATTAAGATTTAGTAGCATTGATAATACAGTCATTGAATAATTATTTCATTATATGTATAGATAAAACCTTTTATCAAATCTAATTGACACAAACAAAGAAGGGATTACCTCAACCAGTAGGATCATAACTTATAAATCCAATTTATTAGTGCTTATGAGTGAGATAGAATGTCTTTCCTTTTACCCCAAAAAACCCCATTATATTATCTAACAACATAAGCATGAAAGAAACTATTTATGGTGGTAGTTCAAGCACATTGAGATCACAACCAAAACCATCTTCAACAAATTTCCCCATGAAAGTCCCACTACTGCGAACTTTACTCATTAGGCATTTTATTGTGATTGAATGAATATGTATCAAGATAAAATCAATATTAATATATACTTTTCTTAATATAACAAATAATATATTTTCATCATATTATTTTCACTTTGTAAATTATTTTTATTTTTATAGAATAATCTACACATTATATATTTGGTTAATATTAAATTTCAATTAATGTATTTATGAAATAATTTATTTTTAAAATCAATAACATTTTAATATTATTAAATTATATTTATCATATATATATGATCAAATAAGTTTTATATAGGAAAATGTAATATTTATAAGGGTTTGAAAATTGTTACCATAAAAACCCCAACATTTCTTAATAATGTTGATTTTAGTTTAAAATATAAAAAGAACAAATTTAAAAACTTATTTTTATAAAATGAATATAAATTTTGGAATTATAATGTTTAAATTATCCAATGGTTAATTTTTCATAATTTCGCGAGACAATAAAATTTTTGGTAAAAATTAAATTTTGTATTAATAATATCTAGGTTTAATTACAACATAATGACCAAAATTGTTTTACTAATTACAATAAATTTAATAAAATAAAAAATATATGGTTTATATTTAAATTAATTTTATTATATGTTTATTTAATTTATACTTTGAAGACATAATGAATCCTTGAATACTTATTATATATTTTAAGGATTTAAAATAATTTCTTCAAGAGGGTGACTCAACTCCACATAAGAAAGGGAATTATTTTAATAATTTAATACATTTTAGTTATTAAATAATGAGAATGAATCCCCATTTTAGCCAATAACGGAATGAAAAATGGTATGGTTTTTGGTTTTGGTTATTTTATTGTTTAGAGTCCAAAGTCTAAATAATAAATAAATCCCACTCTATTCATATATAAACCAAAAGAAGATCCAATTTCTATTCACTAGAACTCCACAGATCATGAAAATACTCCAACCACAACTATATATATTCCACCAATGGTGACCTAATCTCTCAAGAAGATCCTCCTATTCTTTTTATGTCACTCACTCATGTTAGGGATCTGCACCTATATCTCTTACTTCCAGTTCAAACACATTCATAGGAATTTGTTTCCTTAATTGTAATTTTAATGATGTAATTTATTTTTAAACTTCCCATAATGTATAATGGATGGTATTTATGTGTGTTATGTTTTATTATATCTTATTTTTACCTTCAACTAATCCATTACTATGCAGAAATTCTGTATGGTATTTTATTATTCTCATTTCCATTCAAGAACCACTTTTATGTTTTTTCTATTAAATTATATTTTATTTTGTTTTATGTGTTCTTAATCATTACTATCACATTAAATTTAATTTATAAAATATTATATCCCCAATTTCACTTTCACTATGCCTTGAATGATCCTTTATGGACACCTGTTATAGTGGAAAAATTTCATAATGGATCTTTTCCTTTCTCCTCTTTATTCATGTATCTTTTTTTACCTTATATATTATATATTCATTTAATCATGATGATAAATGTTATTACATCTCCCAATTACCATCCAATTGATATCAAAATGATGAGAGAATCGATTCTCTATCATCAATCCCTTTTATGAATTTTTAATTAATGTCATTATACTGCAGAAATTTCACCACAATATTTCATGGAAAACCAGAGTGTAATGAATACCATACCAATTGTTCAATAAAATTATTCAACATTATGCACATATAATTATTTATTAGGGACATAAAATTATATATTCTATATTACATATTCGTGAAATTAATTATGTTGATGAATGAATTCATGTTGAATGATCTATGTGGCACACTTAACCATGAGAACAAAATGAATATGATGGGTGTGCTCAAATAGCGCTCCAATGCATTGGATAATGTTTAGTGTCATGATATGTCAAGTTGGGATAAGGATTGAACCTACTTCATTTATAGGACATTTTCCACTATGATTTAGTTTTGAGTTTATCCTTTTCCTTTGTTTATGTTTCGATGTTTTATGGTTTTTCCACATTTCCCATGTTATGATTATCAGGCTATATCATGCCCTATTATTCTTGTTCCTTTTATTCTTCATTGATATACCTATTATCTAACATGTATAACTTGTTACAATATTATTTATTTATTAGGATTTATATATCACCTCTTTATTATGTATTTTCCCATGTTATCCCATGAAGTTTTATGTTCCAAGGAGTAATTTGAGCATTTTAAAGATGTTTTTAATAGAGGTGATGTATTCCCAGTTTTATGTTGGTTTGTAATACACCTAATTCCAAAATTCACTAGAATTATCAATCATATAGGTTTTGTTAAGTGTATTCTTATGTAATATATAAACTATCAATGTTAATTAAAGAGCATGGTTGTTATAAATTCATCATGTAAATTGTAAAAACATTTTACATGGCCATATTTTCATTATTCATGAAACATCTAAAATATTTTTTATCTATATTCACTTCATTCAAAACTACATATACAATAATGTTAAAAATACATGGAAATAACGTATTCCATTTTTTTAAAAGGTTGGGGACGAAGCCTCAATTTATTATTAAAGAAAAGACCTCTTTAGACTGGCTAAAGGGTGACCCATTACATAGCCCAAAGTCCCAAGGCCTAATGGCCTACATACAGGGCTAGAAAGCCCATTTTTTGGCCCAAAGAAACCCCTCTATGAATAGTACTTCTATAGTACCCATGCTGCTACAGTACCTACTATAGTAACGTCACCCACTACAGTACCTACAACAGTCCCTCCGCCGCTACAGTGCTGCCACTGCTATAGTCTGCCGCTACTACAGTACTGCTACAGTAACCTACTACAGTGCTGCTATAGTGCCCTGCTACAGTACTCGGGAAATATTCCCCCCCAATAGATTTTGATCTAACAATTAATGATTTTTTAGTATTTTTAGGGATACCTTAATGGTAACCAAACACTTATATATCATTCTTAAAATTTTGGTATGTTTTTTATGGCCTCTATAATTCTGAATATATTTTTTGATAAATAAATTTTATGTTTTTGAAATTATTCATTACATGTATCATTGACTATAAATCAACTATGATACAATATTTCTTTATAACATAGATTTCAAATTGGTAGGTTCATATAATAATTACCATATTATAGGAAATATGTATAAAGGTATTGAATAATAAAATTTTATTAATTAACTCATGATAAATAAGTAGTCACGTATTAATTAATGTCATTTTTGGCATCAATTTTTTTAGAAAAATATCATTTTATTAATATTTTCATTAAAAATATACCTAATTTATACAATTTATAGTAATTTTATTTTATTAAAAAAATATTATTTCTTAAATTATCATGTAAATATTTTCTTAAAGGGAATATTTTTGAGTTTCCATCAATTATTTCTTTGGAAAATAGTTAATAATATTAATTTTAGAATTTTTTTGTTCATTCTCATTGCAGATTTTGATTTTTATTATTGGATAATAATGTAACAAAATAAACCCTTTAATTATAACTAACCTAATCAATTTTCTATTAATTAGAAATATAGTTGACTTTCAATAAGATTATTTTTTTCATAAAAATTATTTCTTGGAAAAAAATGTTTTCATGCATAAAATATGTTTTTATATTAATAAAATAAATAATTTTTTATTAATTAATGGTATTACTAAAATTAATATATTATATATTCAATAAATTATTTTATCATTATTTTATGGTTTTTACATGAAATTAAATGGGTTCAATTTTTTTCTTAAAATATATTTTTCTAGAAATATCTTTACATAACATTTTTTATACCTACTTAAAATTTAATTCCACCACATAATGAAATTGAATATGATAAAATAGATTCATTTTATTTGTTATAGTAATTAATATAATTTAATAAGAAAAATTTATGTTTTCTCAAAATGGATATTAAAAATTGTAAACTTATATTACCGTAGTTATTGTTAAAAGGTGTTTACTGGGGGTTAAATAAGGATATACAGGTATGAATTCTTCCCAAAGAGATATATTTCTTATTTTATGAAAATATTTTAACATTATGTTATGATGAAATATAATTATAGACTATTTGGGTCCCAATTTACTTTAAATTAACCATATATTAAATAAGTCTTTTAAGGAATTCAATGTGTGTCCCTCCTGTAACTTATATAAGGGAGGATCTTTGGAAACCTTATTCACACAATTATATCCTTATAACATATAAAATACCTTTTAAATACCCTTATCTATCGCCCACCATAATCTTATATCCTGTGTTATTCTCATAAGACCAATATTTCAATTCATAATGCATATTCCAATAAAGGCCTCTCAATGAAGAGGTATAAATCTTAGCCGAGATCTATCAATTTTATTTCATCTTCAACACTATCCAAATTTTTTTTATCAATAAATAAAATATTAATATATTATAATAATATAAAAATATTTAATTATTATTTTGGTACAACCATTCCCCACTTTTTCCCATCAAAAGGTAAATGAATGAATTGCCCAAGCGTACATGTATACTACCACCTTCACATAGCGATATGATTAATTTTCCATCACCTCCATTCATTTTTTATTATAATTTTTTAAATTTTCATATATTATATTTAAGGTATAATTATTATTCTTATATTATAACATATTTTCTATATTATTACCATCTTATTTGTTGGTAAATTATAATATCGCTCTTCCTTATGTGTGGACTACCTCCCCCATAAAGAGATGAAATTCATTTTTTGATTTCACTTAAAATAAACAGTAATAATTAAAAGTTAAATGAATATTTTTCATATTTATGATATCACAATATCTTTTTAATGGTGAATTTTCCTTTACCTTTCCATTATTATATCCAAAAACCCTTGGAAACATTACTCATGTGTGTGTAAGGATTACTATCTTCACAATGTGATGTAATTTATCTTTCATCACCTATATATTTGAATGGTCATAAAAGTGTATATAATGATTAAATGTGGTATTTATTACATGATTATGATTCTTGAGATTAATTATCTATGATCAATATTCAAGGACCAAAATATAATAGCCGAAACAGACTTGAATAATGAAATAGTTAAAACCTTAGAACGGGAATTTTAGTAATGAATTATTAATAAATGAGGGTGAAAATAATATAAATGGATAATATATGACATTATTAGTATGTACATGGACCTATAATATAAGTATAATAAATATTCATTTATTATATATGAGGTTAGAGTAGTTATGAATCATTTTTCACATTATGTAATAGTTCTTGGCCTCAATATTGTGTTCTCAAGACATGTTTGAAAGTGATGAAACCATTTTTAATTATGAAGTGTATATAATAAAAAATTATTAAGATATCTCATGAATAATTATTAATTAATTTTATTTATAGTTAATACTAAAAATTATTCATCAATGTATTTTATTAAAATTTTATTAATGAGGTATTGGTTTACTATCTGGCCTTGGCCCAAAAAATTGGGCTTATGTCACGACCCGCCCCCCAGGGCCCGTGCCGTGACTACCCAAAGCCCGCCTTCCATAGTCCAGGGGCTGGAAACTAGCACCAAAGGCGTAATTTAGTAAAATTGGGAAGACATTTCTTTTATAACCTATAACACACACAACAAAGCACACCGATGGATACAAAACACTATGTAAAACTATATAACAAAGGAGTACTGAAAAGTAAAAGGGGGCCGGAAAGACAAGCCCAACTGTAAAGTACAATAAACTGAAGGTACAAGTACAAATGAGGAAATAGTTAAAACATCCATTGAGTCATCCTCTGAGGTACCTACCTAAAGGGTAGGTATAGATCGCCTCCTCAGCACTCCACGTTCGTCCGTCTCCGCCGTGTACCATCACGCCGTAAGGTCCACCTCTGGGTACCGTCTAGTCATGATACTCTCATCCTCAGTTAGAAAAATATGTCATCTATATCCAACACAACAAGGTGCGGGCATAGCCCGTGTAGGGGTGAGTATAACGATACTCAGTAGGGACCCCAAGACCCCCAAGCTCTCACAAAATCCAACAAGGGTAAACCAAAAGGAATGAAATCAATTGATAACCCCACTTAGATATATGCCCATACATATACCTAAGTTATCAAGTAATCCATATCAATCATGAGGAAAACACAAATTTACAGAATCATCTCACACAGGTATAGAACCTATGTTTAGAGACGAGTAGATGTAGCCACTAAATCATCTATTCTGTCGAACCCACATAGGATCCAGGAACAGAAACCAGAATTGTCGAACCCACACAGGATCCAGGAACAGTAGACTGAGCTATCGAACCATCACATGATCTAGGAATAGTAGTTAGTGACGTCGAACCCACACAGGATCTAGGAACAGCAGATAGAACTTTCGAACCCACATTGGATCCAGGAACAGTAGTCAGAAAGCAGCCAGCCATTGGGTTTTTTCACAAAGCACGCTTGACTTTGAGAGGGTCTGCTCCTCAAGGAAAGATTCGATACATCACCTTCCGCAAAGTCCCAAGAAGGAGTATCTCAAAGGTCCTGCAACGTCATAGAGGTAAAAAACAATTCGAGTCCAAGATATAGAGGACAATATGACCAAGACAATTACCAAAAAGTACACGACCTGTTGGAATAAGGCACACGCCGTGTAGTCATACCTCAGGTACATCCCATGTGAAACGACCTGTGTCTAAAGGCTGGTCGTGTAGAAAAGTAAGTACACGGTGTGTTGGAATAAGGTACACGTTGTGTAGTAAGACCTCTGGGTATTGCCTCTATGCAGCAGCCCGTGTCGAAAAGCTGGTCGTGAAGAAAATTAAGTACACAGTGTGTGGTATGGTTACATGTCGTGTCCAAGAAACTAGGATCGACTTCATGTCAATGGCCTTTCCTGGCCGTGTGGTGTAGTACATGCTCGTGTACTTCACCGTGTGTCCACGTATCCCTGAGATACATGCTGAGTCTCACATAGCCGCCTCTACCAAGATATGTGATGTGTACACGTCGTGTCCCTAGGTCGTGTAAGTCTTCCCATGTCAGTGTATTTCTCCAAATACACACCAAGTCTCACGTAGCCACCTCTGCCAATCTATGTGAAGATTACACACTGTGTGACAGGGGCCAAACACTGTGTGATGCACATCTAACGCTTGTAGTCCTAACGACAGTACGCCTGTACTACACGGTGTGTTCTTTAGAAGTACACGTCGTGTATTCTGGAATTTTCCAGAAATGATGCTTTTAGCTAGCGTGCCTCCCATGATGCCCGTTCTTCATTTTTATGGTCTGATCACACGAAACTGTAGACTCTAGGTCTCCTAGAAGTTTTGAAATCATTACTGGCATTTTTGGGCCTCCGATAGGCTCCGGAAACACGTTATGATTCACCCGCTCAAGGAACCGTCGAAGAATAGTCTTCCCGGTCATGTCGGATCTTTCACCCGCTATTGTCATCACACATCTGATAGGTCGTCAGGATGTTGGGTCTTTAATTTGGTATTTTTGTGTCACACAACGAACCCACAACTTTTCATTGTTCATCACCCAAGAAGAACGCGAAGAACACACTACAAGAAAATACAGATGAAGAATCAGGCCATGTTAGATTGGCCTGGTCCATCCGCATTAGTTTTATAGAAAGTGGTTCAAGAGGAATAAAATGTCTTATGAGGAAAAATAATAACATTGATCATTCAAAACACCCCTACTGTTGTTTGTTGATCATTGACATTGGCACGAGAAGGCGGACGTTGATTCGTTGTAGACGAACATGTCCTATGTCGAAGGATGATCCGAAGAATGAAGTCAAAGATGATCCATGTCGGCATTCTTTCTTGGAAGAATGCGTTCTCCATTCATTGTTCTTAATTCTTAGTTGGTGAGTGATTTTCTCCCCAAACTCTCTACTTTATCTCAAGCTCCACCAAAAGGAAATTGCCAACCCAAAATAATGGATTAAGTTAAACTATTATTTAATTGTTGGCACTAAAAAACAAAATGGGTGGATTAATTAAATGAAGGATTTGGAACATTAAGTGTTTGGGGTGTTGAAATTACCCCCCTACAATTAATGGAAGGTGGAGGGTTTCTACCCATTAAAGGAGAGTTTCAAGGGGGTTTAACCCCGGGTGGTCCCCCCCCCCCCCCCCGCCACACGCCACAATAAACAAGAAGTAGAGGTTTAGACCTTGGGTGGGCCCTACCTCTATAACCTCTCATAAGAGGTTAAGGTGTGGTGGTCACCACCTCCAACCTCCACATGGAGGTTTTAACAAACTAATAAAATTAAAATTTAACCAACCTTATTTTTATTAAATTCATTCACTAAAAACCCAAAAACTAACTTTTATTATTGACCAACTACCGTTGAGCTGAAATAATTCTTAAGAGAATACCGGCACTACGAGTTCAACAGTGCCCTTAGATTTCAATTCCGAGCACCGGTTCAAAAGTTATAAAAATCCACTCATTCGTTCATAGAACGTACCCGAAAAAACTTCAGAAATTGATTCTGGGCACACTAGGACTCGGAATCATGCGCTGTAAATTTTCGCGGACTCATAAAATTCCAATGTATTTTGGAAAAAAAATTCTCCAGAAATTTTGGGACTTTACATTCTCCCCACCTTAGGCCTTTACCTCCCTATAATATACAACTCGAACTAAGAGAACAAGTGGGGGGTACTGAGCGTGCATCTGAGCCTCCCACTCCCATGTGTTTCCTGAAGATTCGCGTGCTTCCAGTGAACGTGCACCAGAGGTATCGACCGTCCATGTAGGACATGCTCCTATCGATCCTCAATCTCCACTAGAACCTCCGTAAAAGTCACCCCATCGTTGATGTCTATCTCTCCATGGTAGATGATGTGAGAATGGTCATGCACTTATCTCCTCAACTGTGATACGTGGAAACCGTCGTGCACCCGGTGAAACTAAGGTGGAAGAGCTAAGCGGTATGCCACCTCAGCAACTCTGATGAGGACCTAGAAAGTTCCAATGAATATTGAAGATAACATGATGCCTCAGACAAATCTCCATATTCCTTTTTGTGTTGAGACCCATAGAAAGACATGGTCGCCATCCTTGAACTTCAAAGGCCTCTGTCTCCTATCTGCATAAGACATATGCCTGCTCTGTTCAGTCTTCATCTGCTTTTAGATGAACGTCACCTTCTCTGTAGTAGCTCGTACCATCCCCGGTCCCAGTAGTGCTCACACCCCATGGTCAGTCCAGCACAAGGGTGATCTGCAAAGTCGCTCGTATAACTCCTCAAAAGGTGACATCCCAATGGTGGATTGATAGCTGTAGTTTTATGAAAACTCCACTAAAGGTAAGTGATCCTCCCAGATGTGATCAAAGTTGAGGAAACAAGCACGCAACATGACCTTGAGGGTCTGATTAGTCCATTCAGTCTGACCATCCGTCTGAGGATGGAAGGTCATTCTCAATCATTGCTATGTCCCGAAAGCCTCATGCAACCCCTTCCACAGCCAGGAAGTAAAATGTGCATCACAATCAAAGACAATAGAAGAAGTTACCCCTGGATGTACGTGGAATTTCTATCATAAATTCCATGGTTATCCCATCCCACTTCCACTCTAGGACCTCAAAAGGCTGAACCAAGCATGCTGGTACCTGCTGCTCTGCCTTCACCTGCTGACAAGTGAGGCACCGAGAGACAAACTCTGCAACTTCCTTCTTCATCCCCAACCACCAGTGTTGTCTCCATAGATCCGGGTACATCTTCGCCACTCCTGGATGTACCACTATAGGGGATGTATGGAACTCTCTCAACCATTCCTTTTCAAGTGTTGCTGGCACCATAGTATGTCCTCTAAAGAGGATAACATGATCCCCGCCTTCAGAACATCTATAAGGTGTATGCCCTGTAGATATCTGAGCACGTCGTGTCTCACAGTCAGCATCCCCACATTGTGTCTCCCTGACTCATTAAAGAAGTGGGGGAGTGACTGTAAGATACTGAAGGAAGGCTGCTCCATCTCTATCCACAAAGGATATCTTTAAAGAAGCTAGCTGCTCTGTTTTCTCACCTAGCAGTTGTATACTAGATCTCATGCTGAGTGCATCTGCAACAATGTTCCCCTTCCTCAGAGTATAGACAATCTCAATGTCATAATCCTTGAGGAACTCAACCATTGCCGCTATCTCAGGTTCACGTCCTTATGAGAGAAAATATACATGAGACTCTTGTGATCTGTGTACACAGTAAAACGATCGCCCATCAGATAGTTTCACCACATTATCATGGCGAAGACCACTACTGCTAACTCCAAGAAATGGGTAGTGTAGTTCTGCTCGTGCTGTCTCAACTGACGAGAACCATAAGTGATCACTGCTCGCTCCTGCATCAGAACACATCCGAGTCTGGTCCCTGATGTGTCACAGTAAACTATGTACCCTACGCCCTACTCTAGAAGAAACAATATGGGGGCACTAGTCAGCCTCTGCCTCATCTCCTAAAAGCTCTGCTGGCATCTCTCTGACCACACAAAGGGTTTCACATTCTTCTTCAAGGCTGATAGTGGTGATGCAACTCTAGAGAAGTCTAATACGAACCTCTGGTAGTATCCATCCAAACCCAAGAATCTTTGTACCTCTGTCACACTCCTAGGTAGCTCCTAAGCAAGTACCACCTCATTCTTCACTAGATCTATAGCAACTCCAGCCTCTGAGATGACATGTCCCAGAATGTGAACCTCTCGGATCAAGAAATGGCACTTCGAGAGCTTACCATAAATCTAGTGCTCTCGGAGTGTGTCCAGTACTACCATTAAATGGTAGGCTTGCTCCTCCTTAGTAGTTGAGTATATTAGAATGTTGTCGATGAAAACTACAACAAAGCGATCTAGGTATGGATATTAAATCATTTTCATGAGTCCCATGAACACTGCTGGAGCATTGGTTATGCTGAAAGGCATAACCATGAACTCATAGTGTCCATACCGACATCTAAAGGCCGTCTTCTACACATCCTTATCTCGATCTCTGTGGTAGTGATAGCCCGATATGAGGTCTATCTTTGAGAACCACCGTTCTCCCTTCAGCTGACCAAAGAGGTCGTCAATCCTAAAGAGTGGGTACTTCTTCTTCAAGGTCACCTAGTTCAGGCAACGGTAGTCGACACAAAGTCTCAAACTCTAATCCTCCTTCTTGGTGAATAGAATTGGGGCTGCACAGGGAGAAACACTGGGCATGATGAATCCCTTCCCCTACAAGTCCTCTAACTGTACCCGCATCTCATGAAGATTAGAGGGAACCATCCGATATTCTAGTGTAGATATCGGTTCCATATCGGGGTACGGGTTAATGTAAAAGTCCACCTCTCGGAAAGGAGGTAGTCTTGGTACATCGTTATGGAAAACATACGTGTACTGGTCCACCACTACAGGATAAGTCAGACTCTCCACATCAACTTCTCTGAGGGCAAGGCAAGCTAACTAATGAGTGATTGGTTGTACTCTCCTCCGGGCATGTCCATAATATGCTGAAAAGGCTCCCTTCTCGCTGATGAAGGTGAACCTGGTCCCATCCCTACGGAGACAATGCATTTTGAGCCTAATACAGTCGATATAAGCATGGACTGTAGATAACCAGTCCATACCCAAAATGACGTCATAAGGCCTCGACGCTGCTACTAGTAGATCTCAGCCAAATCTCTCACCTCCTAGAGTAATATCACATTGCTGGAACCAGTGTTTAATTTTCTAATATGCTCCTATAAGAGTCTCTAGCCATACGGATCGATCCAATGGCTCCATCAGAATCTTCGAGCTCTGAATGAGGGTGGTGTCAATGAAAGAGTGATTGGATCCTCTTTCTATAAGAATTGTAGCTAAGGTGGAGTATACACATATCATACCTAGAATCATCTATGGAGCACCATTATTATATGCCTTAGCTAGCCGGAGCTGACCTCTCCCCTATCCACCTACTCCTTGCAGTCGGGGTGGACCTCTTGTTGGAGGTGGTGGTAACACCTCGAAACGTCTTCCACCACCATCTGTATGACCATATCCCCTGCCACTTCCACCTATACCATACAAATTGCCTCGATCGAACCTATACATCTGCCTGGGAGGTCCCTCAACTGTCTACTGATTATCCGAACAGTGGGTCGGACAGTCACGAGTCATGTAAACCTACCTGCCGCATGTGAAACACTGCTTGTTCCTCGAATGACTGGCTATGTATCATGTGTCTCACATAACCGAACTCATGTCCTGAGGTCGTCCATAGGATGGCCTGGTCCGCTTGGATCTCTATGACATCTATCTGCTACCTTCTCTAGAAGACTCTGCTACGTGACGCCTGGTGGTGGGTCTCGCTGCTGGTGACTACTCAGTAAGGAAAATCTCCACTAAGAGGGCTCGCTTCAACACCCCCTCTTTCATCGGGATACTGAGGGAGATCATCGTAGCCCTGATATCTTGCCTGAGCCATATCTCAAAGGCTCAGGCCCTGAATAATGGGTCCTGCACCATATTTGTGGAGTAGCACTAGAGGTCGATGAACCACGTTGAGTATCGTGTCACCATCATGCGACCCAACTACAGATGAAGTAGCTCTTGTATCTGCACTACATGTAGGGTGGTTAGGTAAAACTCTCCACGAAATAGGATCTCGAACCCAGAGTAGTGTCTCCTCATCATACACCTAGATAATTAGACTCCACCATCTGTCTGGTGCTTCCTGAAGGAGACTCGCGGCAAGGATCACCAAAATGTCGGCTGGTGTCCCTTCTAGTCTAAAGACTCTCACCACAGCCGCCAGCCAATCCTCAACTGCATGTGGGTCCTTCTCGCCCCTATACATGGGGAGCCTTGGGCGCTGGAACTCTTTCAATGTGCTCAGGAAGCGTGCAATCTCTACTTCTGGGGCCGGTGGCATCAGTTGCCCAACAGGTAATGGTAACGCTAGTTCCTGCACTGTGATAAGGCCCTTCACCGAGGCCTCATCGCTCGGTGGGATTCCATCATGTACAACTCTCGGAACCCTAGATGGCTGTCTACATGGAGGCATCCTGAAAAGAAATAGGTATGTCATGGTCAAAAGGTAATACCTGATGAGATGACTCAAAGAAATCACAAAGAAAACTCTTTGAAACAGACACACAATCAATGTTTTTGTGAACTATGTCGGAAATCAGAAGTCAGGGTCCTGGTGTATGGATACATCGGCCGCCGCACCAACACTAGACTCCCTGAACTGAAAACCACAATTAGTAACCTTAACACTATTGCTTCATAGAAGAGATCAAATCCCTAAGTTCTATGGTAGAACCGACTCCTCATATACCAATTTGTCACAGCCCATCCCCCGGGATCCATGTCATGACTACCCCAATCCCGCCTTCCATAGGCCAGGGGCTGTCGACTAGCACCAAAGGTGTAATTCCATAAAATAGGGAAGTCATTGCCTTTATAACCTATAACGCACACAACAGAGCACACTACTGGATACAAAACACTATGTAAAAATGTATAACAAAGGAGTGCTGAAAAGTAAAATGGGGACGGAAATACAAGCCCAACTATAAAGTACATGAAACTGAAGGTACATTTACAACTGAGGAAATTTGAAAAACAACCACTGAGTAGTCATCTGAGGTTCCTACCTGAAGGGTAGGTACATATCGCCTCCTCTCCACTCTATGTCCATCCATCTCTTCCATGTACCGTCACGTCGTAATGTCCAGCTCCGAGTATCGTCCAGTCCTGGTACTCTCAGCCTTGGTCATCACTATTCTTCATCTGCATCCAACACAAGGAGGTGCGGGCTTAGCCCGTTCAGGGGTGAGTATAAATATACTCAGTAGGGACCCCGAGACCCTCAATGTCTCACAAAATCCAACAAGGATAAACCACAAGGTATGAAATCAACAGATAACCCCACTTAGGTACATGACCATACATATACCTAAGTTATCAAGTAATTCATCTCAATCATGAGGAAAACACAATGTTACTGACTCAGCTCACAAATGTATACCACTTATGTTTAGAGATGAATATATGTAGCCACTAAATCATCTATTATTTTGAGCCCAGGTAGGATCCAAGAATAGAAACTAGAACTGTCAAACCCACACAGGATCTAGGAACAGTAGACTGAGCTATCAAACCCACACATGATATATTAACAGTAGTCAGAGCTATCGAACCCACATAAGATCTAGGAATAGTAGACAGACCTGTCAAACCCACACAGGATCTAGGAACAGTAGTCGGAAAGTAGCCATCCATAGGTTTCCACACAAATCATGCTCAATTCTAGGAGGGTCCGCTTCTCAAGCCAAGAGTCGATACATCAACTGCAACAAAGTCCCATGAAAGAGTATCTCAAATTTCATTCCATGTCATAGAGGGAAAAATAAAAAAATTAGATTCCAAGATACAGAGGACAAGATAACCAAGCCATTTACCAAAAATTATGCGGCGTGTTGGAATAAGGTACACGTCGTGTAGTCAGACCTCGAGTACTGCCTGTGTGCAATGGGCCATGTCGAAAGGCATGACGTGAAGAAAATTAAGTACATGGAATGTTGGAATAAGGTACAAGTCATTTAGTCAAACCTCAGGTATTTCCCAAGTGTAACGGCCTGTGTTGAAATACTGGCCACATATAAAAGTAAGTACAAGGCGTGTGGTATGGTTACACACCGTGTCCAAGAAACTGGGATCGACTCCTTGTCACTGGCCTTGTATTGCCATGGGGTGGAGTACATGCACATGTACTTCACCTCGTGTTCATGTATCCCTAGGATACACACTGAGGCTCACGTATCCACCTCTGCCACGCTGTGTGAGGAGTACACGTCGTGTCGCTAGGCCATGTAATTCTTCCTGTGTCCGTGTAGTTTTCAGAATACATGTCGAGTCTCACGTAGCTGCCTCTGCTAAGCTGTGTGATGAGTACACGCCGTGTGACAGGGGTCACATGCTGTGTGATATGTGTCTAACGCCTGTAAAATGATCTTCAGTACGCCCGTACTACACGTTGTGTTCTTCGTATGTACAGGTCGTGTATTCTAGAATTTCCCAAAAATAACGCTTCTGGCCAGCGCACCTCCCGTGATGCATTTTCTTAATTTTTATTGTATTATTTCCATGAAACTAAAGACTCTAGGTCACCCCAAAGTTATGAAATCATTACCTGCATTTTCGGGCCTCCAATTCGCTCAGAAAACACATTATGATTCACCCGCTCAAGGAACGGTCGAAGAACAGTCTTCCCAGTCCAGTCTGATCCATCCCCACTATCGTCATCGCACCTCTTCTAGTTCGTCAGGATATTGGGTCTTCACTTTGGGATCGTTGCATCTCACAATGAACAAGAAACGTTCCATTGTTCGCCACCCAAGAAGAACACGAAGAACACACCACGAGAAAATATGGAGGAGGAATCAGGCCGTGTTAGTTTGGCCCAGTCCCTCTGCATTAGTTTGATAGCTAACAGTTCAAGGGGAATAAAACAACTTACGAGGAACAAGAATAATGTTGATAATTCAAACAAACCCCTACCTTTGTTCGTTGATCATTGACCTTGGTGCGAGATGGCAGATGTTGATTCGTTGTAGACGAACTCATCCTACGTCGAAGGATGATCCGAAGATGGAAGTCGAAGAGGATCCTAGCCGGTGTTCTTCATCGGAAGAATGCATTCTTCGTTCTTTGTTCTTCATTCTTCGTTGGCGAGAGATTTTCTCCCAAACTCTCTCCCTTATCCCAAGCTCCACCAAGAGACAATTTCCATCCTAAAATAATGGAATATGTAAAACTATTATTTAATTGTTGGCACTAAAATTCAAAATGGGTGGATTAATTAAATGACGGATTTGGCCCATGAAGTGTTAGAGGAGTTGAAGAGGCTCCCCTATAATTAATGGAAGGTGGAGGGTTTCTCCCCATTAAAGGGGAGTTTCAAGTGGGTTTAACCCCGGGTGGTCCCCACCACAATAAACAAGAAGAGGATGTTTAGACCTCAGGTGGGCCCCACCTCCATAACCTCTCATGGGAGGTTAAGGTGTGGTGGTCCCCACCTCCAACCTCCACATGAAAGTTTTAACCAACTAATAAAAATAATGTTTACACAACCTTATTTTGATTTAATTCATTCACTAAAAACCCAAAAAGTAACTTTCATTCTCGACCAACTATCGTCGAGGTGAAAGTCTTCTTAACTGAATACTGGCACTGCAAGTTCAATGGTGAACTCTGAATTCAATTCCGTGCACCGGTTGAAATGTTATAAAAACCCGCTCGTTCGTTCACTGAAAATACCCAAACAAATCTTCAGAAATTGATTCTGGGCACACTGGGCCTCGGAATCATGCACTGTAAATTTTCACAGACTCGTAAAATTACGATCTATTTAAGAAAAAAAATTCCACAAAAATTCTGGGTCCTTACAGCCTACGGGCCATGTAATGGGATAAATGTCTACTAGGCCTTCGGGCTATGTAATGGGTCTCCCTCAACCCAGTTAAAAGTGGTCTTTGATTTAGTTTAATAATAAATGAGGCTTTGGCCCCAACCTTTAAAAAAAGGTAATGGTTTGCCATCTTAAATAGTTTTCATTGGGACATCTGTTATGTTTTACACCTATAATATTTTATGAGGTGTATCCAATTAAAATTTTATTTTTAGAACCATTAATATAAATATTATCATTTTATTTAATATTTTATTGGAATTTTTTATTTCATGGAGGGTTTTAATAATATATTATAAAAAATCTAATGATTTTGGAATAAAATATTATTTTTTCCAAGAGTCTTGTATGAAAACATTTTTGATGATTAAATTATATGATCAATATATTGAAAATAATTTTGATTTTAATATCCACTAGTAAATTATGTACAAAATATTTTTTCTTTAATTATCATCTCTTTATATAATAATGATAAAGAAAGGCTATTTTTAATAAATAAAATTAATTTATTTGTCTCTTCTGTCGGGAGTCATTTTTTCCATGTCCATATATTGTTTCATCAAATTCTCTATGATTATTTATGATTTATTAAAATAATTTTAACTGTGTTTTACAATTTATAATTTTTTCTAAAATTATTGTTATATTCCTCTTCAAATGTGGAAATTTTGATTTCATTCATTGAAATGTAAAACGTATCTTTTCCCGACAAACACCACTAGAACACATTTTACAAACATCATGAATTATCTCAACCTTGAATCATGTATTATAATATTAAATGTTAAATTTAAAATTAAAATTTATCATTACAATTATGGAAATTACTAGATTATAAACAACTGATTTCAATATAGAAATGTTATTTTCCTCATGATGTATTCAAATAATCTATTAATGTTATTTTCATATATTAATAGAGAATTTTTCTTTTCATTTTATTTTTGATGTGTATTATCACATTTATCAATATCTATTTTTTCCCTTAATGGTTATTTGTTATTATAATTAAATGTTTTTGAACCATGATTTTCTTCCATGGTTTAGGGAATGATTAAATGATGAATGATTTATGTTATTATTGTAGTAATATTTATTGATTTTTATTATGTAATGTTTTATTCCAATATAGTTTAAAATTATGTTTGGGATTGTTATATCCATATAATGCATTGGTTTTTGTGGTATGAGTTGAGAATCATATATGATAGTATGGAGTTAATAGACTCATTAGAGTCGATATTGTTGAGAAAATCTTATAAGAATTAGTAGTTAATATGATCCTAATAGATGGTTACATTAATGAGAAGGATGTAAATTCTGAGTGAATATTATCAATTATTAATTTATTATGATTCTGCACACATATGACCTATGTTAATTTTTATACAATGCCTTATTCCATGATTTATGATTCTTGATATGTGGATGCTTTTGAAGGATTATTTTTAATTATGATCATGTTTTGATACCCTTATGTTTATATTATACCCAATTATGAGAATTTATTGATATCTCTTTTGGTTACCATTACAAAGAATATGAACTCACATATATTATGATTCCATTCCCATAGTTATAGATAAATGTATAAAATATGGAATGTATAATAATGACATGAATTTTGATGATCTTCATCGAAAATATATTATATCATTTTTGTACCAATTATTTATGTATCCATAGTTTTAAATACACTAACAATTTACATTTATATAATAGATGTTATTGATATGTAAGGAATATTCATATAAATATTTTTAGTATTTGTGTATGAAGAGTTGATGCCAATATATTTATTTATTACAGCATGGTTTATTTATTTTAATAAACTATTTTGGGAAAAAATATTGAATCTCTTGGATGTACCTATGTGTAGCAGAATATCCTAAATTATGTTAAATAATGTGATAAATGTTTTTATATAAAATCAATCTCTATATTGAATATTTTAATTTGGGATCCGCTGTGTAAAGTAAGCACCAATGAGTGACAATTTTTAATGGGTGTAATGGTTATTAACACATTGGTCCTTAGTGAAAGATATCTCCCTTTTCTAGAAAATAATATTCGATATTCATTACTAATTCACAACATAATTTTAAAAAAAATTTATGATTTGAATATATGATGATTATTAATGAATTAGGAAAAACCTATGGGGTAATATATTGAAAATAATGTGTCCTGATATATAAATTATATATCCCATATTCATGATTATATGACTAATCTCTCTGATTATTAGTGATCACATTAATACTTTTTGTTTTAGTTAATACGTGGAAAATATATGAATTCTATTATAAACTAATATGATATAAAATTAAATAAATTTATTCATGAGATTCCTTATGAAATTAGAGATGGAATGTAAATATTTAAGAGTATTCTTAATTATATTTATTAATATATGATTAAAAATATTAACATAGGTTTGTTTCTAAATGAAAAAAATAAGAGAAAATATATTTTCACAAAGACTATAAAGGATATACTATTCATCTAACTACATGATGAGAATGTGGGGAGAAGAAACCAGAGACATGTATTAATGGAATTTGATGATGTTTAATTTACAGAAAATAAGGACATTGAGGAACTAATTTCCAAATGAAAAAAGAAATTTCGAGTTAATATTTAGTATTGGATTAATGGTCTATAATAGGTATTATATATATTGGAATGTTTTTAATGTGAAACATATATGACTGATTGAAAATTAAATTTTTTTATTAAGATAAGATAATACCTTTTAAGGGTAAAGGGGGGAAACCACCATGAAATCAAAGACATAAACAAATAAAAAGGCCCCAATGATCCAAAATTCCAAACCAAACAACCCACACTACATGAGAAAATCTGCTCCCAGTGTCAAAAAACATGAAATCCAGTTTCCACCTTCCATTGCTGATCAGATAGCTGTACCGTGAAAAATTTCATGGGCCTGGTACCGATGGTCGTAGCCATGCCCTCTCAAACATCCAATTCCAGAAAGCAGAAGTACAGTGGAAACACTTCTCCCTAAACCTCATCTGGAGCAACCTCATGTAGACGATCTGATTGCAAGATCTTTAGAACAGCAGACCACTAAGGCCAAGAAAAACAAACCAACTACATAATGAGAACCGTCATCGAATCACAACATCAAACCTTCACTTCCTCAGTCTTCAAAACACACCCAAAAACTAGAATCAACTTCAAGAAGCTCTCCACAGCAGATCCAGCTTGAAAAACACAAACCACTAAAAAGAAAATCACGAACAACATCACATCGACAAACAGTGGAAACACATTCACCCCAAACCAACACACAAGCAACAGAACATCCAAATCCAAAATATGAAGGAAAAAACGTGATTTGAGAAATCATCACAAATTGACCAAGAGGAAGAATATGAATTCGTTTCATCACATCCACACCGTCGCCACAACACTGACGATGTCGCCGAACCAAACACGCCGAAGCAGAATGAACCAAAGCAACCGAGAATCGCGAATAGTAAGAAATCATCAAAAAACCAACAACAGAAACAAAAAATGAAGTCCAAAATCACCATCATGCCGAAAGAAACCCCACTGCAAACCAGATCTCATTGCCGCCATCCAGGAATCTTGCAGAAACCACAATGAACCACCCAACGCACATAGTCGAAAATGAAGCGAAAACCCTCAAAATGAGGAAGCAGGAACTCGGTTGCTAGAACATCACTACGCCGCCATGGAAAGCCTTGTCAGCCAAGGTGAAATGAAACATGACAACAAAAATGAACGCCGAGATGACCAAGTCCATGAAGTCCATGACGCCATCGCGATAGAGAGGTTGCCGCCACGAGCTCGCCGAGCACGAGGAAGGAAGCCGAGCCGACCCGGGCTGAAGGGATAAGGCGGTGACAGGGGGAAACCCTAGATTTCCAGTGCCCCTTACGGGCTCATAATCCCATCAATGTTATGATTAGTTATGTGAAATGTATATGTATTATTCAAATTAATGTATAACCTAGAAATCCTGAGAAGGGTATCAAAACATTTACATGTGGAAATATTTAACTACTGATGATGAGGAGTCTATGAATCACTGATTAATAGATGGATGTATTTCAGAATATGGTGACAAATAATGAAAACATATTTTAAAATGAAGTGTAAAAAATTATGTGCCTATGTATTTGAAATCTATAAATATATTATAGACGTTCTTTATCAATGATAATTTCTAAGATTCAAAATTCATTAATGGATATATATTTATAATTTTTTATGATTTTCATGAGTATATTGAATAATATTGATAAATTAGAAATTTGATTTAGTGGTAAGATGATATATTTTTTTGAATACACATAATTGTGTGATAGATATATGTTAATATGTTTCTGGTGTGGAGATTATATTTTTTAGTTAATAAAAATATGTGATTGGTGTTTACAATATAAATTGGATAGCACTAGTGATCTTGAAATTGTTAGGTGGTCTAATGAAAAAGTTATTTATGTTATCGTTTATGAAGGTTATTTTATTTTATTTTATTTAATGAATATATTTGATATTATATGGTTTTATTTAGGAAATAAGGGTAAGTGTTAATTTTTGGAAGTAGATATTCTTTCATTTAGTTTTTAAGGATCGTCAATTTATTTTTGATGGGATAAGAATTTATTGAGAAAATATATTATCCGGGTATCTACATATTTGGTATGTGACATTTTGTGAAAATTTCTATTATTCGGGGATTAATGTTATATTTATTTGGAAAATTATTTGACCATATTTATAATTTCTTGGAATTTGAATTTGGCCAGAGATATTTTGTTGGAGTCTTAAGGATTACAATTTATTAATGGTTTTATTGTGTCATTTTCCATTGTTGATTGCAGTTTTATAGATTTCGGAATTACATAATCATAAGAATATTTTTCCATCTTTGATAACATAACCAAAATATTTTTTTGTAAAATTATATAGATAGAATGAATGACCTGCAATTAATTTAAAGATATTATGATCCAATATATGTTAATTTAAATTCTTTAGTTATGAAAAAATCATCTTCAATATTCATTTCATAGAGAATAGATGTGCTAGAAAAATATGTTGATAGATTCACAATATAAGTATGAAATTATATATATATAGATTTTAAGAAATCAAGAGTTTATATTTTCTCATGTTCCATGTTCAAATATTTCCTTAAGACTAGTAAAATGGACACCACAAAAGAAGATGTTTTTTATTGATATTTTTGTATAATAGATGGAGGAGAATGAGCTCGTAAGGGGAACCGTGCTTGGCTAGGGTTTCTCTCATGCCGCCTCCCTCATCCCGGATTTGCACTCCTTCTTCCCTGTCTCGGTGGTTTGAGGTGGTGTTTTCTATACTGCAGCGGCCTTGTATCAGATCATCTTGCATGCACCGGGGTCTTCGCGACTCGGTGCTGATTTTGCGCCTAAGTCCCTGGTCCGACGGTTCAAGATCAGAACTTTGGCCATCGTTTTGGTAGTTTGGAGGTCAAGCATTGCATCTCTGGTTTTCTCCGATGGTGGCGTTGGGAGCTTGTTTTGTTTCGAGCTTATGAGGATTATGTCGGGAGGGTTTTCCAGAAAAACTCTTGTTCTTGGAGTTCGGTGTTTGATCATTTGGGGCTGGGATGGGTTTATGGGTCGTTAATGTGGCTGTTTTCTAGCCATAACGATGGTTTGTGAAGACGGTGGCGGGGTCAGAACTCTCTTCGGCGTCCTCGATGAAGAATGGTGGTGCGTGGTGCTCCGTTATTCTCGCCGAAAATCTGTTGGTTTCGCGGTATTGCCGGAGGAGTTCTCACCGACGACGATTGATGAAGTCTTATGGTGACATTGATGGGTTCGATGCTTGAGGGAATGACCGGGTCGAGGGTGCATGGAAAGGTGTGCGGATTGATGGTGTGCGAGTCGAGGACAACGGTCTGGTTTACTTGAGTTTGAAATTTGAAATGTGAATTTGAACTGGATGTTGCGTCCTGGTCTTTGGAAGCGGTGATGTTTTGTATTGGGTACCGGAAACCCTTAAACCGGCCATGAGAAAATGGGAAAAAAAGTAATTTGCAGCATTTAGCCTAGAAATTTTCCTCTATGTGAATATTTTTACTTCCTGATAATGATATCATATATTGTTAAATGATTATGTGTATTTTTTGGTATCCTTTATGTTTCCCACATCCCCTGATCAAATAATATTTGTTGTTCCATTGTAAAATATGGGCTTTAAAAATGTTTTTTCCAATATTGAACCTTAGATTACCAAGATAAAAATTGGAAGGTTTTAATTAATTATATTGAGGATAATGTAATACCCTTATATTTTAAAATATATTTTTCATTAAATTAAATTTATGTGTTCGGTGAGCTTTTTTACATGAAACCCGAAGTCTAAATGAACTGTGATATAGTAATATTTTAAAAACGAGCTCTAAAATTATAATGTATGAATAGTAATAAACACTATATTACAAATATTTATAATGGTTTTAAGTAATGAAAATTTATTTATCAGTTAATAATAAATAATTACTCAAATTTTTAGATATCATAGTTTTTTTCAAAAATATGTTTTCATAAAAAATGTAATAATGAACTATTTATATAGAAAATATATTTAATTTATAACATTTTTAGAAATTATATTTTTGGAAAATAATATCATTTTTGAAATATTCATATCAAAAATACCTCTTGGTTATGCCATATGTTTTTTCACGGTATTTTTAGTGAATATAAAAAAATATAGATTTTTTAAAATTATAATTTTCTTTCATTTAAAATCCCTATTATTATTGGAAATCTATCGTAAAATTAAATATTAATAAATTATTTATAAATAATATAATTAAAAACATCGTAATAATAATTATGGTTCATATTGTTATAACATTCATTTGGAGATTAAAACAAATTTTTCTAATAAATATTTTTATGCACACAATGTGTTTTTATCTTAACAAATTAAATTTACCTCTATTGATTAATTATTATAGTTTAAATCATAAAATATATTTTCTAAAAAATTTAATAATTAAATTTATAGTTTTTAAAATTCATGAATTGGATATATATTCATTTTTTTGATGAACTATGTATTTTCGAAAAATAGGTTTTCATTGCCATTGTGCATGCTTATCAAAAATTTAAATATTCCAATTATATAAATTACATAAATTAAAATTAATATCATATTATTAATATGAATAATTAATATAATTTAACTGCATTTACATCAATTTTGTACATCATTTATATTAAAATCAGTAAGCTTTGGTTGTCAATGTTAGGAATTGAATGGCTTTTCGAGAGGTTTAGACCATGAGATAAGGCTTGTAATTCAACCCAAACAGTAATAAATCATATTTTTTAACTTATTTGATAATTATTTTATAAAATCATATAATTAAATAAAATTTTGATCCACTTCCATATAAAAGTGACATTATATTATGGAAGTCATTTTTTAAATTCCATTTGTGTCCCTCCCCTTACATATAGAAGGGCACCTACATAACCCCCTTCATCACAAAATTTGAACCCAGTATATAGAAAATTAATTAATCATAACAATTTATAGATTGATTAATTTAATCCAATATCTTATTTTCTTTTACTAGGACCAATCATCCAATGCTTAAGGTGAAAGTAAAAGGAAGTCTCTCAAAGAAGATATTTTAAACGAAACAAAACTCTTTCATTTTTGGTCTTCACCCCCTTATATAATTTTTTTATATCAAAAAATAAATATAAAATATAGTATCATAAATATAATTATATGTTATTATAATAATAAAAGATCAATTATAACTATTTCCCATCAAATGGAAAAAGAAGGTATCAACCTTACGTTCATGTGGATTACCTCCTCTACATAACGATATGATTAATATTCCATCACTGTATATCATGGTCTGATATTAGTATGGATTTAATATTTATATATTATATTTATTAAATTACTATTCTTATATAATTATTAGAAAATATCCAAATGATTACCATCCAATTTGATAAAATATGTTATTGCCTTTTATGCCTATGTATAGAATACCACATTCCTAAACTGGTGTAATTTGTTCTTTGTTTCTGCTGAAATTGAGAATTTATAAAGATTTACATAATTAATATATAATTTTATATATGATATTTCTGATATAATAAATATTATTTAATAGTTTATTTTCATTTATTATTATTTAATTTCATCCACAATGTTGTGGAAATTTCACTCAATTGTTCGATTCAATTACTACTGCAATGAATTAATGTAATTTATTTTTCACCCGAAATTTATATAAATGATTTTAAATGTTTGTAAAGTATTTAAATATGATAAATATTAAATGTTTTATATTTTATTGTGATGGAACCATGATTAATTTTCATGGTATTAGCTACCAAACCAAAAGATACATGAAAAATGAAACAGTTACCACCAAAATACGATGATTTTTATAATGAATTCCTAATAATATGGCCTTGATATTTTGTTAGTGTAACATCCCAATATTGCTTAGTACGTTATCTCTTTAATTTAATTCAATAGCTTGCTCTACACGCAACGCCGAGTTCAAGTGCATCACAGCCTATCAAACTAGCCGTTTAAAATGCGATTATGAATAGTATTGATAACATTTTTAATTATATATATATATCATATATAATATTAAAATTCATATTTTTTGTTTCTTAGACATAATATACGGACAAATTCAATTTTTCAGATAAAAAAGTATTTTTTACAAAATGTAGTTTTCCCACCTTTTAATGGAGAACCCTTTTTAAATCAAATATTTTCAACTTGTATATATTCAATTTAATGAAATTAAATTCTTCATTAGAAGCATGAAATAAATATTTATTTTGGATAAATTTTTGGTACTCTTTGGATAACTATCATATTTTGATGAATAGTGAAAAATACTAAATTTTAATTAAAATATAATTTTTAATTGAAATAAATTATAGTGTTAAATTATATAGTTGAGTGGTTTTAAAGTATCATTAGATTATATTTTCATCATTTAATACAATTTATGTCATTAGTTGTAATTTATCATTTAAATTGTACATAAAAAAATGTCAATTTTTTGTAATTTTTTTCTTTAAAACCCGTTTTCTAGTTTTGACAATGAAAATTAATATTAAATTAATTAATTAAACATCAATGTTTTGAATTTGGTAATATTTATATCATTTATTAATTTCGAATATCAAAAATGACTTTTGGTGATTTTTTGTAATTTTCTAAAAACATTCAATTTTTGATGAATTATGAAAAACACTATGTTGTAGATAAAAACCGACTTTTTCATTTAAATAATTATTTTTAATTAAAAATTTGTCTTAATATCAAAATAGATTCATAATACTTATATTAGTCCCATATAATTCGTTGGAGTCATTTTATAATATGATTAGACATATAAAATTTTATTGAACCTTTTTATCCTCTTTTACCCACCATCTAGGCACATTTGCAAATTTGAATAAAAAACAATTTTACCGCTTCTATGAATTTAATTTAGAAACTCTGAGAGACACTATTGATATCAATAAGTAAAATTTGGTTCAATACGATGAAAATCATTTTTTGGTGAATAGTAATTTTTAATTTTATTTACCACAGTTAAAAGTAAACAAGGTAATGAAATGTAAATGTAATATTAAAATTACCCTCACAAATGTACTAATTCTATTGGATAAGTTTTTTTAAAAAAAATAAACCTTACGACAAAAATAAAATATTTTGGATCCATTAGGGTAAGATTAGAACATTTGTTATGTTTTATTTAATGAAGATTAAAAAGTGTTAAATTCAATTTTTAATAACTAAAATGTTATTAATATAGGAATACACATTAGATAAATTCGATTAAAAATATTTTATTAGAAATATAAAATGATTTCATACATCATGGTAGTTTATTGATAATTTTTATACATTATATAATTAAATTTATTTATGACACAATGATGATGTTGTAATTACCTTATTAATGAATGATTAAAATAATTGATGTTATAAATATTAAAATAAATATAAATTTAAAATTTTTATTCCATCCACGAATTTTCAAGGTAAATATGACATCTTAAGGTTGATTCAATTTCTTTTTTAGAATTAATCAAGTTTTTATATCTTTCACAAAAACCAAATACTAAATAGTGTTAAAATTGACATAAATGTGTTTTTAATACAAACAGTATTTTATTAAATGATATAATATTCCAAAAAATATATAATTCAGAAAATATTTTTTATAAAGTGATATATGTTATTAATGAACCACTTTAGGTTCAATTGGAATTTTATAGTATGATTATTAACCATATAATATAAAAAACAAGGAGACGTGGTAAATGTTAAACTATTTAACTAATGGTTAAATATAAAATATAAGGTTAATATGGTTAACTAAACATATCAACCCCTACTCAAATATCCTCCCAACTAACCTCAAATCAACCTAAATTCCATACTCTAATAAAAATCCAACATACGGAGCCCTTTTTTCAAATCAAAAGGAAGAACCCGAAGAAGAGGAAATTATTTCATCACCTCATTCTTAATTCTTTTCTTCTTCGACTTACTATTTATTTGTTGTTTCCATACCAAAATAATAAGTACAGTACTTTATATATATATATATATATATTTGCTGTTATAAATATTTTACAACCATATTCTTTATTCTATCCATCCTATGATGACAAAGTCACCATAAGTGTGTACGTACGGCTAACCGTCTCCACATCGTAGTGTAGTCTATTATTCAACACATTATTAATTGGATTGGTATAATAATGAGAAAAATTGATTTAAATAATAAATATAAAATTTTATTTATTTTGTATATATAATATATGATCCAATTACACATGATTTCACCATTAATAGAATGATATCATTTCTCGTGCGAACGTATGGCTTACCGTCTCCACGACGCGATAAGATTCACTTCCACGTTCACGACTAAAAACTGAATATAAAAATATATATTGTTAATAAGTATGTAAAATATGACATTATAATGCTACTAGATATATATATATATTTACATATATCTCATTCACTTATGTCGGTTCAATATGATATGAAAATTGAAATGACATTTATGCGTACGTATGACCTATCGTCTTCATAAATGGTATTTCCCATTTAATATATCTATATATTATACATATTTATATTCATAAAATATATGATAAAAAATAATTTTTTTTGGAAGAAATTAAATTATGATATAAGTGATATGATCAGGAATAACAAGTTAAAACACATACGATAAAGTAAGTGATTATTACCCAAAATGTTATTTTAACATAGAAATTATTATTTAATGGGTAGTATAAAGCCATAAATGAATAGCGTATGATATCATAAATATTAATATGGTTCTGGAATATTTTAATAACATACTATGGTCATTATACTGGATTTTAAAAGTGCCCTCGACCAAATGAATGTTCAAGGTAAATGTTAATTCCTCGATATCAATATTATCTGAGATTGATTATATTTAAGTATTTACTAGGACATATTTGTTATCCTTGTCCTTGTTTTATAATATAGTTTTAAAAAGGAATTTTTTTAATGTACTCTTTAACTAAAACATCAATTTAAATGATTTAAATATTTATTCTTCTAAATCAATCTCATTAATGTCTGTGTTTTCGAAATGGGTTTAAGGATTTATATATATGGACTTGAATGTTTTAAAAAATTAATTCCTTTAAAAAGATTCAAATTGGCATGGGAAAAATTAATTCAATAATCTCTTTCAAATTACTTCCTTTATAAATGTGTGACTTTAACATGATTTCACAAAAGGGATATTTCTATCAATGAGTTTTAGTGATCATTTTCAACTATGTCAGTATCATTTACTGGATATTATTCTTAATTGAGGTTTATTTATTATCCTCCATATTTTATTGAATGAGTTATTATATGTTTTACTATAGATGTTATATTTTTATACAATTCATGGTTTATGGTTTATGTTTTTACATTTTGTATTCTAGTTTTAATACGAATGTTTATGTTATATGTCAAAAATTACATAATAAGAATGAATTGGACTTAGTAAGTGATGGGTGGGGCCCACTATAGCCCCTCGATGCATCTGTATGTATAATGAGACAAATTATAATCTTTCCACAAGTCCTTGACACAATTTTTATTTGTAGTCTTGGAACGAGGAATTAACTACATGGTTATGATGTCCGACATTATGAATTACGTCGTTATGAAATTAGTTATTACATGTGATTATTAGACTAGTAGAATATCCATGTGAATGAATATATGGTAATGTTTGATTTATTTTTTCCGCATTATATTTATGTTTTTGTTTAAATTTTTTTTTATTTATTACACAACTTGCCTTAAATGTTAATAGCTTCCGCTAAATTATTTACTCTTACTAAGAATCTGAGCTCACCCCTTTCTTATGTTTTGTTTTCCCAATATTATAAGAAGTGTATTATGTTTGATATGAAAGGTTAAACATAGAGAATAATAGCATTCTCAAAAGAATATTTAGGTTGTGTATTATGTTGGAATTTTTAATGTAACATTTATGTATGTAATCTATTTTCAATGACTTCTAAACAGATCGGTATTGCAGGACATGATTCTTTGTAATCATGACAAGGTTATGTAATAATTCACTGGGTCTGGGTAACTGGTGTTGAGGCATTACAGTTGGTATCAGAGGAATTTTATCAACAACCCTATAAATATATTTATATATCTCTGATTAGGAATCAATATCCAAATATAGACTTTAAGAATTAGTATAGATGAACTTTCAAGAATTATGGTAAAGTAGAGATTTTGTGAATTTTCCATGAAATATATCTCTGTCTGGATATAAGCATGTGGAGGAGGCTCTGGAACGAATGTATCTAGGGGTAAAACACAAAAACAACACTTTGATCTATAATCCAACAGGAACTAGGGAACAAAAACGGGTCTTGCTGCACTCTTGGTTACGACACTCATGGGGGATATGATTAGGATAAATCATATTTTCTTTTGAGAACCATTATAAATGATTTATAAGTAAATATGTCATCAAAAAATCAATTTTAATGATTATGAGACTAGATGTATGAAAATCTTCAATTAATGTGAATAGTATTTTTAGTTTTTTTATTCTACGTTATGATATGATCTATCATAGTGTATGTCATCCTTTAGAAATGGAACCCAGTATATGAAATGAGAACTCCATCAATATGCATGTCCCAAAGAGTAATAATTATCATATCGTTCATAGAATTATTCCAACATTTTGAAAGGAAATAGCCTCCCATGTATTCTCATCATATGAGGAAATATTATCATGTGTTAATAAGATATGTAAATAATTCTTTGAGTCCTATGGCTTTGATGGGATGCCAGAGAAGTATAGGATGACAGAGAGAAATATGGATTAAGGGAAGAAGGGAAAGAAGAATTTTCCCAAATGTGATAACTATGGAAATAATCACACTGGGAAGTCCATGAATGGATAGGGTGTTTGTTTTAAGTGTGGGGAAATGGGTTATTAGGAAAAATAATTCAGTGGGAACAAAGTAAAGAATAATATTCATTGTTTTAACTGTAGAAAAAGGGGACCACACGCAAATAAATGTACTAATCATCAAAGAAAATATAGCTCAGAAGAATAAAAGGGGTCAAGGTAAAGCATAAGCTATTACTATGGTCGACATGGAATAATTAATGTATTTGTGTTTCTGGATTGAAGAATTATATCATTTGAGTGTTGTGTCAATGATATAATGGTTATATGAATTATGGAAATAAATAAGCATTATACAACAACACTATTTCATTAAGAATTTGAGATTGTGTGGTAACAAGAAAAGTGACTCAATAGAAGGTTAATATTTTCGTAAAATATAAGTTCGATAGAAAGATAAACCTTAAAATAGTTCTGAGGATGAGGTAATGATTTTTGAATAAGAGATAATTGAGTTAGATAAGGTATATTGGATATTATTGATGATCTTGGAACTAATTAATGGTCTACATATTCCATAATTGGTGGAGATTACAACATTTTTGTATTTAAGGAGATTATATAGTATTCTATGTTTTACAGAAGGATTAAGGAAGTACAGACCTATTCAAATATTGTTTTTTGGTAATTCAGTTTATTACCATGTCTTATCTGAATACACAATGAAGGTATTCACATGTATATTATGTGACCTTTCTTATTAATTTTGGACTGTGAGTTTGGAAAAAAAGTATTTTGTATAAGTCTAAAGGTTGTAATGGATTAATTTGAACATTAGATACTATTGATTTAGGTTAAAATACTTGTTAATATTATATTTGGATTGTTATAAAAAGGAAAAACTGGAGGTCGAGTGATAACCCGTCACGTCCAGCAATGCTGCAAGACCTGAAACTGCAACCAAAGGGTGACAAGGGTGCATCACCCACAACTGCACTACGTGATGTCCTAGATTGTATAATGTATCTTTTTAATGGTCTGATAGTTGAATTATAAATTTAATTTTTTTTGGAAGCCTTTACAATTATGTTAAATAAATATTTTATTGTTCTATTATCTTTTGCAGAAAAAGAAGAGTTTGTGGTAGAAATTATTTAAAGGACGGAACTATACTTTTCAATTATTCTTTTTTTTTCTTATACTTTTGGGAAAGTATCATAGAACCAATAAATTTTTATCCTAGTACCTTATGTTTTGTTGAATTGATGATATTTTAAATCATCATCATAGATTTATGGATTTGAGGCCCTCAATTTTCAATTTATGTTTCACTTGTTCGTGATTTATGAGCTCAATCACTCCCTATAAATATTTATATTTTTCTCCAATTATTTGCCTCTAATTTCAATTAATGTTCCCATATTATAAATCCTAATTTGGGGGTGACCTTTTCATTTCCATTTCCCTCTTATTTAGACTAAATTTTATTAACCCTATTTCTGATGTGGGTTTTTCACAAAGGTATTTTCTATTTTCATCCTTTTATTTTGGAAGAAAATTTTCAAATTGTGAGAACACAATTTTTTAAATGATGGGAGAATGTAACAACCCATGATTTCATATTATGTCATCTCTTTAATATAATTCAATAGCTTTTGATAAACAAAACATCGAGTTCAAGCACATCACGACCTATCAAACTATCCTTTTAAAACACGATTTTGAATAGTATTATGAAAATTTTGAATTTTATATATATCCTATATAATTTTAACATTCATTTTTTTTTTGTGTTTCTTGTACATAATAAGGACAAATTCCATTTTTCAGATAAAAGAAGTATTTTGAAAAAAATGTTGTTTTCCGCCTTTTAATGGTGAATTATTTTTAAATAAAATATTTTACACTTATATATATTTAATTTAATGAAATTAAATTCTTTTTTAGAAGCATTACATATGAATTTATTTTGGGTAAATTTTCTGTACTTTTCTGATATCTTTCATATTTTGATGAATAGTGAATAATTATAATTTTTAATCAAAAAGAAAATTTTAAATTGAAATAATTTAGAGTGTTAAATTATAACTTAGAGTAGTTTTAAAGTATAATTATATTATATTTGTATCATTTAATATAATTTAGGCCATTGGATGTAATTTATCATTAAAATTGTACATAAACACATGACAATCTTTTAATTGTTTTTACTTCTTAAAACCTGCTTTCTGGTTTTGACAAAGGGAATTAATTTTTTATTAATTAATGAAAATTTAATGTTTTTAATATGGTAAAATTGAAATCATTTTTGAATTTGGAATATTAAAATTTTCATTTATTTAACTTTTCATATTTTTCTGAAAACGTTAAATTTTTGATGAATAGTGAAAAACACTAAAATGTAGATAAAAACTGAATTTATCCATTAAATAATTATTTTTAATTAAAAATTTATCATGAAGTAAAAAATGTATACATAATAAATATATTAGTCTAATCTAATTCATTGGAGTCATTTTATAATAATATTAGACATATAAAAGTTTATTGAACATTTTTTACGTCTTTTACCCACATTCAAGGAATATTTGAAATTTTTTATAAAACGTATTTTTACCATTTCTGCGAATCAAATTTCAAAAATATGAGAGACACTTTTGAAATAAGTAAGTAAAATTTGGTTCAATAGGATGAAAATAATTTTGGGTGAATAGTAATGCTTGAATGTTATTTACCACAGTTAAAAGTAAATAAGGTAATTAAAGGTAAAAATAATATTTAAATTACCCCAAAACATGTCCTTATTCTATTGGATATGTTTTTTTCGACAAAAATAAACTTTATGACAATTATAATTTCCTTTTTATCCATTTTGGGTAGATTATAACTTTTATTATATTTTAATTAAAGAAAAGTTAACAGTGTTACATTCAATGTTTAATAAATAAACTATTTTTTATATAGATTAAAAAATAAGATAAATTTGACTATAAATATTAATTAGAATGTTAAAAATATTACATACATAATGGTAGTTGTATAATTTTTTTTAGACATTAAATAATTAAATTTATTTATGACACAATGATGATGCAGTAGTTACCTTATTAAAGAATGATTAAAATAATTGATGTTATAAATATTAAAATAAATGTAAATTGAAACTTTTGATGCCATCCAAGAAATTTTTAGGTGAAAATGACATGTTAGGGATTTTTCAATGTATTTATTTCCATGTAATAAAGTTGATATGAATTTCACAAAAATCAAATACTAAATAGTGTTAAAATAGACACAAATGAGTTTATAAAACAAATACTATATTAGTAAATGATATAATATTCGTAAAACTCCAATATTATTCCAATGAACTTATATAATGTTATATATGTCATTTATAAACCACTTTAAGTTATTTTTTATATTTATAGTACTTTTATTAACTATATAATATAAAAATACAAGGAGACATGGTAAATTCTAAACTATTTAACAAAGAGTTAAATCTATAAGATACGGTTAATATGGTAACCTAAACATGTCTAAAACCTATTGGAGGAGAGGATTTAGACCCATACCCACATTCTATTTTAAATAAATTCATTTGGAGCTATTATAAATTGATAATTATTTTATAATAAACTAATATTTTAATCTTCTGTTAAATTGCCCCTCACTTCTCTTATAAATGGTACTTCACCTTATCTTGATTTCACACATCAAGATCCATTTGGATCCGAAAAAACCAACTCAAATATCCTTCCAAATACCATCACTTCAACATAAATTCCTTACTTTAATAAAAAATCCATCTTATGGATCCCTTTTGGTTAAAATAAAAAGTAATAACCAGAAGAAGAGGAAATTATTTAATCACCCCATTCAAAGTTCCTTTCTTCTTCCACATCATCTTTCTTTATTGCTTCCAAACCAAAATAATAACTAAAGTACCTTTTACATTATAATAAGTTATTATAAATATGTAATAACCATATTCATTATTCTATACATCCTATAAATGAAAACGTCAACATATGTGCATATGTATGGCTTACCGTCCCCATGTCATGGTGAAGTTTGTTATTAAACACTCCATTATTTGGACCGGTATAATAATGTGTATAATTGAAGTAAATAATAAATATAGTCTGTTAATTATTCTATATATATAATATAACATCCAATTACATTTTATTTCACCATCAATATAATGATATCATTGCTCATACATATGCAAGGCTTACCGTCTCCACCACGCGATGAGATTCATTTCCCTAATCACCATTCAAAGATGATTATAATAATATATATTATTAATAAGTATATAATATATGACATTATAATGCTATAGGATATATATATATATTTATTTATTTACATATATCTCATTTAATTACTTCTCTTCAATAGGATATGAAAAGGGAAACAACGTTTATGCGTACGTACGGCCTACCGTCTCTATAAACGGTGTTTTCCATTTCATATATCTATTTATTATACATATTTATTTTCTGAATATATATGATATATAAATAGTTTTTTATATTATGGAATCAATTTAATCATGTTATTAGTGATACCATCAAGAATAACAAGTTAAAACCCATAAGATAACGGAAGCGATTATTACCTTTAATGTTATATTAACATAGAAATTATTATTAAATGGGTAGTATAATTACATATTTGAATCAAGTATGATATCATAAATATTAATATGGTTCTGTTATAAATTAATAACCAACTATGGTCATTATACAGGATGTAAGCATACCCTCGTCCAAAGGAAATTACAAGGAAAGAGTTAATTCTTCAATCTCATTATTATCTGAGATTGTTTATGATCATGTTTTTACTGGACATATTTATTATCCATTTCCATGTTTCATAAAATAGTTTTCCAAAGGATTATATTCAAGGGACTCTTTAACTAAAACATCATTTTAAATGGTTTAAATATTTATTCTTCTAAATCATTCTCATTAATTTCAATGTTTTTAAAATGTTTTTAAAGATTTATTTATAAGGGAATGAATGATATAAAACATTAATTACTTTCAAAAGATTCAAAGTAGTATGAGAGAATTTGATTGAAAAATCTATTTTAAATGACTTCATTGAAAAATGAGTTACTTTTAATTGATTTCCTAAAAAATGATATTTCTATCAAAGAGTTTTACTGATCATTTTCAACTATATCTACATATTTTACTAGATATTATTCTTGATTGAGGTTGATTTATATTCATCCATATTTTATTGAATGAGTTAATATATGTTTTACTGTCAATGTGATTTTTTTATACCATTCATGGTTTATAGTTAAAGTATTATCATTTCATATGGTTATTTTAATACGAATGTTTATGTTATATTTCAGAAATTTCATATGAGGAATGCGTTGGACATAGTAAGTGATGGGTGGGGCCCACTAAATCACCTCAATGCATGGTTAGGTAGAATGCGAAAAATTAGTGTCTTGGCATAATTCCTTGACCAAATTTTTATATTTAGTCCTAGAACGAGGCCTTGACTATGTGGTTATGATGTCCGAAATTATGCATTATCTCATTATGAAATTTGTTATTAAATGTGATTATTCGACTAATAGAATATCCATGTGCATGTTTATATGCTAATGTTTGATTTATTTATTCCATATTATGTTCAAGTTTATGTTTAAAAGTATATTTTTTTATTACAAATCTTTTCTTTAAAATTTTATAGCTTCCACTAAATTATTTACCCATACTGAGCATCTGAGCTCCCCCATTCGTATGATTTGTTTCCCCAGTATTCCATGATGTGTATAATGTTTGATATGTTGGTATAAGCTACTGGAATAATGGCATTCTCAATGGATTATTTATGTTTTGTTTTTTGTTTTAATGTGTATTGTAACGTTCATGTATGTAATCTATTTTCCTAGACTTCTAAACTGATCGGTCCTTCAGGACTTGATTCCTTGTAATTATGCCAATGTTATATAATAATACACCAGATCTGGGTAACTCAAGTAGTGGAATTATAGTAAGTGGATAATATATGATATTATAAGTATGTAAACCGTTCATTTATTATAATATAATATATCAAAAAATTATTATACAACATATTATATTAATTAATAACTAATTTATACATAATGTATGTGTTCTTCATCTCAACAGTGTTTCATAGTGACATATTAGATTTTATGAACCAATTTCTCTTTAAGAGGTGTATTCAATGATCTCTTTACATTTTATATAATTAATAATTATAAAATTATTATTTTTAAATGTTATAAATAAATATATTTAACTCAAGGGGATTTTATTTTAATGTTACCAAATTTGTTAGGTTTTAATATCTCATTTTTTCTTCTTTGGGACCTATATTGTGTTAAACAAATATCCTGTTAAATGATTTGTATCTTCTATGAATTTTATATAGTATTCCATTAATATCAATAATTTCATGTGTTTTGTTTTTTATTTTAATTTATTTCTTTTCATGAGTGTTATGAATAATTATTTACCCAAGTAGTAACAGTCTTATGTTACGATCTCATTTTTTTACTTGGACTATTTATTCATAAATTTATAATGTTGAAATAATGGTATCTATTACTCCATGAAATTAATTATATTCTTTTAATATAGTTATTTATAGTGAGTACATGTTTCATATTGATTTTCCTCCCATTATATACTAATGAAAAATACTGAATATGATTAAAAATAAATACTTTATTTCTCTTCTTTGTCAGTAAGTATTCCTTTAATGTCCAAATGTTCAGAAAAACATTTCAATAATTTTTTATAAACTCAAAAAATATTAGTTAAAATCATTTTTATTCATTTTTTTTTATATTTTATAATTTTTATAACATGAAAACTAATTATATTTTCATATTGAGGTATATTAATTTTTTTATTTAAATTGAAAAATGAATCATTTTTTTGAAATAAAAAGTATGAAGGAAGTTACCTACCAATATGAATTATATTTTCTTAAAAGACACTATTCCAATATTCAATGACTACATTCATAATTTTTTTTCCTTATTACATTTAAATTTTTTAAATTTCATATAAGTGGTTTAAAAATGTATAGGGAATTATTCACAAGAATTGTTCGAATAAAATTGTAGAGGTATTTTAAAATATTTACACATGCTTCAATGTTTCTTATATTTTAATAGGGATATGATCAAATGTTACAATATAAATTCTTTATCTGGATTTCTTATACTTTTAATAATGATATGTTTATGAAACCTTTTTTCATTCCCTAGTTTATGAAGTGATGAATGTTTTTTTTAATATTATAGAAATATAATATATTCATTATATTATTTGATCAGTGGGACTGTTATATATCATGGTGAAAGGTAGGTTCATTTAGACCTCTATCATATTATTTAATTATAAAGAAGATGTAAATGTCTAAGATATTATAGAGAGAATTAAATCCCACATTTTTTCAAAAGTTGAGAAAACACAAAATTGAAGTGGAGTCAATAATCTCATAAGAGATGAAAGAGTTAATAATATCAAAGTCACTCTTAAGATAATTTTGTTATTGACCCTTTAGGAATTTCCATTATATTAATCTATCCATAATTATAGTCTATGGAGTGAACCTTGAATATTTATGTTATTTTATATTATTATATATATTCAAAATACTTTTGTGTTATGGTTATAATATATTTGCATGGATCATTATTCAAGATTGATTATTCCATGCACATATAAAGTATGTCCATTATTGGTAAAAACATTATTTCATGATTTATGATTAATGAACATTTAATGATTGAGTATAATTATTTTTAGTTTTTATCATGTTATCATACCATTTGGATTTTCGAATACTCTATTTTGACCAATTATAGATATTTTATATATTTAACCTTATTTTTAATATGATCTCAACCTTTTACAAGGTTAATTTTTCTATTTTATTAAGGAATGTTTTATGAATCATATGTCTATAATATATTCTTGTTGTGCAAAACATAATTATAAATGATGTGGATATTTAATTTACTAGTTTTTTCTATATATTTCTTTCTAATGGAAATAACTGTTATGGTTCAAATGTAGATCATATTACAATTTTATGTATATTGATCTAAAATTATTTAGTATTTATATATTAAATGTTTGGGAAGCTATAGTCATATCAATAATCCATTTGATTCTTAGGATATTCAAGTTACATAACTGTACCATTTTTTAAAAAAAACAAATAATTATTAATTCATATTTTTATAAATATTAATTAGTGGGTTTCTAATAGTATTTTATGATTACAAGTTCCATGTTTTGATCTGTTTTTGAACAATGTCATGAATTAGTTTTTTTTATTTTGGTTTTAGTAGACGTTTCCATGTAAAATTTTAATGATTATTCCTTATAAGTCCATATCATTTAATATAATGTATTAATCATATTTAAGAATAGTAATTTATCCCTATTGATTATTAGGGTTTGTTATCTCATGAATCCCAGACACGTGAGGTTTCTTATGGGAACAAACTATACAATTGATCAAAAAATTTGTGGGTTTTTTTATTTTTATAATTAATATACTCTCCTGAATGGCCCAAAGGCCTTCATTTTTTTATTGATTTTTTGATAAACCCATTTCAATGGATGAGGGGGAACCCTTACAAGGCCCAAAGGCTCAGAGATTACATGGCCCGTAGGCTTAGGAGATTACATGACCCAAAGGTCTTAGGGAATTCAACCAAACTATCTACAAGAAACTACCCCTCCCCAACATATGCATCTTGATAGTAGCTCTCCACCTTTGCATGACCGTCTAGGCATCTCGTGCAAGCATAGGCTGGTACCGATGGCATAGTCATACCCTATCATTCTGACAATCCATTTGGCTATGCTCTAGTGAGTGCACCTACTCTGAATCCTCTTCTGGGCTTGATCCTTTTTTGGTTTAATGTGTGAATGATAATTTGAAATTATAATCATTTTTTTTAAATAAAAACATGATGATTCAAAAACCCAATTATTAGTTTTTGTTAATATAAAACCTCACCTTATTTCTAGTTTTATTAACTAAATATATTTTATGTTCTCCTATAAATAATTATTTATAGTATATCCAATTAGAAACACACTCATAGGGGGATTTTTATGTATTCATAATTAGTTTTTTGACATTACATCCTTTCCTTTTATAACTTATCTTTTTCAAAAGGGATAATATAAAAAGATTTAAACTAATACCAAAATAAAATATTTTTTCATTTTTAAATTTTTAAATCAACATGACTCAAAATACCTATTAATAGTTTGAACAAATATGTGGGTAAATGTTATTCCATAACATTTATGATTTTCTATAGACATGTCTTGAAAATTCCCACATTATTACATTTTATTGTTTATTTAATACAATATTAACAACCATAGGATTAATATAATGGATGGTGTGGGATTATTTTTTACCCACATTAAGGAATTATTACTAGGTGTTTACAATTTCTATATTGTATTAATTTTTTGAATAGTCTTTTAAGGTGCCTTCTATTTTGTGAATGAAAGTGATGACTATTCTAGTAAAATAGTGTCAATTAGTAGTTCTTAAACCATAATGTAAATACACAATGAGATAATAATAATGAAATTTAATTCTTATTTGATGAAATATTATTTACGTTTTACATTTCATAATTTATAATTGGTAGGATATGAATATGATACCTTTTTTCTATATCAAGACAATTTCAAATTGTTGTCCATTTTATTCGAATTTTTTTTGGATTTATGTTTTTTGTTTTTATATTAATAATTCATTTTATAATCCCTTGTTGGGATTAATTTTAATTTTATTTTATGAAATAGGCACCATTTTTTTAATCTTAATTACTAAAAATAGACTTTGGCGATTTTTCTTATTTTTATCAATGATTTATTTTTAATTGAATAGTGAAACATATCGATTTCTATTCAATAGTATTTTCATGAAAAAATAAAATTCTCATTTGGATTAGTTATAAAATTTAATTAGATAATTTTTATATTAAATAATTTATTAATGGGGTTTTAAATAAATTTTATACTTGAATTTACTATTAAAAAATTTTACATTTAAAAATGATTTTTGTGGAAAACTCCTTTTTCATCAAATTCATCCAATTTGATTTTACATATAAAAATTCAATTATATTTTATGAATTTTGAAGAACGAAATCCATATTCTGAATAAGAAAGTCCAAATTTGGTATGTAGGATCATTTCATTTTTGGTTAATATGAATCCTTACCATAGTAATTTTTGTTACCACACTAAATGGTAAATCTAGTAATTAAAAGAGAAAAATAATTTGATAAGGAAAATAAAATGACGTAATGTATTGAAATAATTTTACATGATGAATCCACCATAACCATACTAAACATGATTCATTTATATGTTCTTATTTTCCATTTTTAGGATAATTATGACCTTTATAATGTTTTATTTAAAAGATAAAAATGACACATAATTTTTTAATGAATGTAATATTTTTTATGTATAGGGATAAAATTAATACATCTTAGGTGTAATTATTAATATGAAATATAAATTATTTTTTTATCTTGGTAATTTATTTTTATTTATTATGAATAATGAATTACATTACATTCTTATACAAATCTGACACAATAATTTTTAAATTAATAGAAATATAAGATAAATGATATTACAAATATTAAATGAAATAAAATTTAATATAATAAATCGCTTATAGTAAATTTATAGATTAATGTAAAAGTTTAGGGATGTTTTAAAATATTTTCTTCAAATTTAAATTATTCTTTTTGTGATATTAAAATCAATGTAATGAATAGTTGTAAAAATATAAACTAATGATATTTTATAATAAATTTTATTTTATTTTATAATATAATATTAATAAAATTCCTTGATTCAGTAAATTTATTAGGATATGTGTTGATACTATCAATCATATTTAATTTATGGGAATTTTTATTTTATTTATAGTAAATATATGGACCGTCAATGATTAAAAAACCTTGTTTTCACATTATGTGTGGGGTTAATATGGTCTAAAAACAAATGGATAAGGGTACAAATTTGATATTAACAAGTGAAAATTATATATTTTTTGTGGTTATTTACTATATTAATTTAATTTATTGGAATATTATCAATTTTTAGTCATTTGAGAATTAAAATTAATTTTTATTAATTTATTAATTTACTAAATTCTAGGAGTACCCATACCATCTCATATAAATTTGCGTATCTTTTTATCCTTACTTAACTCTTAGAAAACCCATTTTATTATACCATTTTCTATCAAAATAACCTAATAAAATCCCTTCTTATATTTTACAGGACATATTTATAAATTAATAATTAATATAGTGGTGTTAATGCGTTAAGAAAAGTAGGTTTCCCAAAGAAGATGTATTGTTAATAACTAAGAGTTTCTATTTTATTTCATCATCCAACTCATTTAAATCACTTGAAAACAAGAATATATAATAACATCCATATAATAAATATACTTATAAGTAATAATTTAAATGGAATAACCACTATAAATATATATCCTCTAACAAATGGGGAAGGAATTCAATTTTCGTGTGTAAGGAAACCCACTGTATAACAGACTGAAGTAATTCATTTTACATCATTAGCTTTCATTGAAGATAATAAAGATGGAATTAATTATTATATATTATATTCATGTAATATTTATATTTATTAATATATATTATATCATTTAAATTATTACTATTACAATCACTAAAAAACTATAACATTATTCGTGCTTATGTGTGGACTACCACCTCCATAAAGCGACGTTGCACCTATTTCAATGCCACATCCTAAAATTTTTATATATAATAATATTTAAATAATTAAAATTATATTTATGACATAATTATTATTATTCAATGTTAAATATAATATTTAACTTTTTTCAAAAAATGATCATTGAAAAATGGAAAAGTTACTCATCTGTATGTATGACCTATCATCTCCATAAATGCAACATAATAAATTTTCATTTACAAATTTTCATTTTTTGGTTTAGAATATATAATTAATGGATATAAATTAAAATTAATAAATTATTATTACTATGTAGATGATGGAATAATTACCACTTTGACATCATCCATCCTTAAAAAGATATTGTAAACTAATTAACCGAACCTTCTAGAAAGACAGGACATGGATTATCTGATTACGTAATAACTATGTCATTAATTTAAATGAAATAAAAATTTTATGTATAATGTATTAAAATAAAAAAAATTAATATGAAATAAAATAATTGTAATTATTTTATTATAAATTTATTTAGGGTTATACAAGAAATGTTTGGACCCAGGTTAAGGGATTACGTCTCAATTTCACTTCATTAAGTAATATTTTATTGTTATTCACTAAATATAATTTATATGGTATATATAAATTCCTATTACATGTTATATAATGAACCATTAATAGATTATTGTATTGTAATTTTTAATTTGAGTTACATCGTCTATGGGGGTTTTAATTGAATGTTTCAATGTGGAAAAATGATTCTTAATTCAATTTCCTTTTCTTTGGGTGATCACCATTTTTTGTTGACAATGTAATGCCTAAATTGTGTCTGAATTTATCTCTAAATTGTTTTATTATATATTTAATTTAGTTTATTATATATTTATTTATTTTATTAAAAATATCTCAAGTGATTAATTCTCAATTAAATGATATGATTTTTGTAAGGTTTATTTGTCAAAAAATTGTATTTCTTTGCTTCATAATTTTATAGTCTACACATATAATAATTGATGAGGTGTATTTAATATCTGTTTTAAATTTTATGTAATGAGACTTCTAATTTTCTTGATATTAATGGTTTTCCATTAATTTTATTATTTTATGGGTATTATCATTGAATGATGAAAACATTGGAAAACGATTTCTATTACAATTTATTTTCAATTCAAGTGGATTTATATTCGAGGTACAATTGGGGGAATTAATATTATCTCATTTTCATGAAACACATCTATTTTTTATGTCAATGTTATTAATTTGTTTAAATGTTTAATTTATTTTTCCTCTATTATTGAATATATGAACATCAATACTTTCGTTTTAATGATTAAATAATCATCAATATTCTTATAGAGTAGGAATATTTATGTTACATATCTTGGTTTTATAAAATAATTTAAAATGTTTTCTTTTTTAAAAATAAAATATTTCATTAATTTTTTATTCATGATATTTCACATTCATTTAAAAAGTTTTGAAAATTTAATTTCAAAATGTTTTCCAAATGGTCACTTTTGAATCTCTTTGCAAAATTATTAAAAGAATATTTATTTTACCATTGGTTATATGAACATAATTTTACACTATCATTTTGTTTAGCTTCCATGAATATTACATTATGCATTTCAAGGTATATTTTTAAAAGAAATAAATTCACAATATTTTTAATTTTTTAGTTTTTAAAAATTTTTTTTTAGTTAAAATGTAATTTTTCTAAAGAATGTTTTAATGGAATTCTAGTGGTATTTCCATTAATCATTGTAAAAATATGATGATTTCAATTATACTTCACTATCTATATTTTTTAAGAAATATATCCACATTATGTAACTATAAGGAATATTTTTTAAGGTTATTTTTTGGGAAAAAATTTTTTTCCATGTGTCAATCGTGTTATGTGAGAATTATTGTATGATTCACTAAGTTTTATGAAGAGATGTATGAGTTATGGAATTTTTTTCATGACATGGATCTTGTATAATGACTATATGAAGGGTTTACACCCATTTTTTCTCATGGGTGAGATCAATATAGAATATATTATGGGTTCACCCAAATGGAATCGTGTGACATTGATATATCATATAAGATGGGTTCTCCCATATAGAATTGAGTAAGCATGATATAGATTTAATGATGGGTGCACCCATATTACACTCAAATTCATTGGTTAAATAATGGTTTCATCATATAACTATATTGGATGTTGGTTATATTGTTATTCCTATTGTAAGTGTTCTGTTAGGGTACTGTATTTATTATTTTCCCAGGTCCCACATGTTTTCATTATAATTTCAATGGGTTATAAATGATTTTAATTATCAGGGATGACATTAAATTTGTTAAAAAACGACCTAATAAGTCCTTCTTGGATGGTGGATTACCGACCGTCACATCCTGATGCCCACCTCTTATATGAAATGGGTAGGTAACATATTATGAAAATGAATATTGTATATGGAAGGGGATTTCCTTGTGTTCATTTATTAATGCAGGGAACCAACACCATGAAAATGTGTAGTGTAATAATAAAAGGATTTATAAGATCTAGAGTAACACCATACATGAAATAAACTACAGTTAATAAATTAAAGTATGATATAAACAAACCAATTTTAAAATGGGGAAAATACATACCAAAAAAATGAATCCCCAACATGTAAAAAACCAGAATAAAAGAATGTTGAGAGAGACCAACTCATGATCTACAATCATGACGACAATATTTGTACTTTACAACTAATTATCATTATGATCCATCGACATCACCACCAAAGTTTATGTTTTCATCATAAGACATTACATGTGTGGAAAATCACTTGTAGAGGTGTTTTTATACATACTTAGTAAGAAACACTAGAAAAAGGGATAAAAATAAAGATACAAAGAAGGTTATATCAACATATTAATATAGTAAAGAAAACCAAAGAATATATATTCTTAATAAAACCCATATGAAAGAAAAATGGGATCTTCATCTCACAGCCCTTCCCAGGATGATGAGTCTACAAGAAACACCGCATGTATATCATTGATACCCATCATATCATGTGTAATTCTATTAAACACATGTGGAGGACCCATAACTCTCCACTAATGTAGATCCCATGAGGGTAAAACTCTAATAGTGGAAACATTTCCTTGTATGATAAGGGTATTCCACCTAGTAGAGACAGTACCCTCACAAATGAATAATAGGGGAAATCCATAATATGTATGGATATATGTAACATCCCACCACATCCCATTGGATTGAAAGGGCAGGGAATTATACTTGGCTTTAAGTTACGTTCCCTAGGGTCCATAGGCTGTAAATTAATATTGAAGGCATCGATGACAAATTGGGGAATTTTTTCCCCTAAAGACAAAACTAATCAAACCATCAACTCACAAGGACTATATTACGCAAGTCAATAAAACATTAAAGCATGTATTACCAAAATAAAATGAAGTTATTACACAATACAACCCAAAACCAATACATCCCAACACAAAATTTGAGCACTAAGTGGAAGAGTAAACAAGATACACTACTGGAAATGCAGTTTTTCCCAACGCTTCTTTACCAATGGGTTGCTTAAACCATTGGTAAAGAAGCCTTTTCCCAATGGTTTTAGGAAACCGATGGGAAAGGGTAACCCTATACCAATGGTTCTACTGAACCATTGGGAAAGGGTGCCTTGGAAACCCCTTTCCCAACAGTTTTTAAAAACCGTGGGGAAATGTTTACCCCAAATACAGAATCGGCCGCTGCTCTCCCCCATTCGCGACAGAACCCTAAATCTCTACAGGGATCGACTCCTCTCGCGAATTCCCCCATCTGAACCTATGAAACTCCATCTGAATCACCTCAAATAAGGTATTCTCTTCTTCATACACATAAAATATTTAAGTGCTACCTTGTTTTTATTGTTATTCATCTCATATTTTAGTTTTAATTTTTGATTTTTATGTGTATATCATTTTTTGTGTTTTGATTTAATCTTGACTTTATCCATTCCAAACCATTTAATTAATTAAATCATTAACCATCCATCGAAGTAGAAGCATCTCAAATTCATTGTGGTTGTATTCAAGTTTTTCTAAGCATGTGTTTTTATGCTTTTTTTCATCTTGTAATTAATTGTTACTTGGAAATTTATTTATATTTGTTTGTCAATTTTTAGAAAAGTTTTTATGAATGTTTTCCTTAAAATTCCTTGAGGAAAGTGTTTTATTAAAATGATTTTTTTTAATAAGTCTTGTGTAATGTAATTTGTTATAGTACACTATGTGACTATGTTTGGTATTTAGCAACACTTGAGATAACTGGTGTGTGATAATGTGTTGTGAAAGAGATTCCATGGTTGGTTCAAGATTATATTTACGTTTTGAGCCTATTAATGAGTTGTTTTAAAGATGTTTTGAGATATTTACCTTATTTTTATTGGTGAAAACTGGGAGCTATAGTGGTGGTTCATGATTAAGACATATAATTACTGCTAAACATGTGGGTAAACCATGCATAGTAGTGAATTCTTGAAATGTTTTATGTTTTTAGCCCTTTTTTATTTGGATTTTATTTTAATGATGATGTTTCTTATTGATACATATGATGGGAATTTATTTTAGTTTCTAAATTGGCTGACACTCCCCCACCATGCATAGTGTATGCAACCTCCACCCTTATTTAATCATTCTGTTTACATAGCCTATGCAACCTCTACCCTCATTTAATCAGTGAACTCAAGTCATTAATTCAAGCCTTCATTATCACTAGCATGTAATAAATTTAATGATATAAACCCATCCTCACATGATTTCTTACCTTAGATAGTGTCCAACATATGGAATACGAGATTTTAAATTCATCAGTTAACCAGGATCATATATTCCATTTCCCCCAAGATGACTGTACTAATATAAATTTAGGATCAATTAAATATGGTTCTCATTGTACGTTGTATATTATGTTTCCTTGTTGGCAAATAATCACTTTTATGAGGGTGGGGTTTTTTTCACTACCCATGCTGGCATGTGTAGGAATCCATAAAAATGTTAGATAATTCACAAGTTTAATTTAGTAATGTTATTATCATTGAAATACTTTATTAGTAATCTCAAATTTAAAAATAAATGTTTTTATCTATACTTAATGAAATTAAATCTTTTTACAATCCATGAACAAACTATTAGTGTAGAAGCCTAAAATTTATTCACCCATGCGGTGCGATTGACTTAGGGAAGTAATTGGGTAATGAAAGGTATGGCCATAGAGGTGCCAATAATGAGTTATTGAACAAGAGTGAATGATTTGGGATGCCTATAACACATAATGGGACCTGTGGCATGTGCCTCTTATAGACCTAATGAAAATGAATATAAATAAATTTTAATTTAATTTATGAGTACTTGTTCTTTACATTATTTTAATAGTTCACTACATCAACTAGAAACTTCTTCCTTTATCGTTTACTTAAATGTATTTTCTATTAAATTTCAATCCTATTGAATTATTTATGACAAAATAACTTATATAAATTCCTTTTAGATAATGGACAGAAGTTGGATATATGAAACCGATCGGATCTCAAGCGATTTTCAAAACAATTTGGAGAGTTTTATAGATTTTTCATTTCAAAATGCTTTAGATAATGGTCACATACACTGCCCATGTTCCAATTATGTTAGTAGACCTTTTTTGAGCTGTGATGATGTTCGATACCACATAACCAAAAATAGGTTTTAAGAAAACTACTTTCTGTGTATCACAATGGGGAGAAAATGAAATCTCAAATTCGTGATGATTGAAATGAAAGGACTGGAATGGAGAATTTGTTAGATGATCGGTTTCCGTTTATTTTTCATCATTAAAAAGAAAGGATTTCGACTCAAGAAGACTTCGATATGATGACAGATGATTCTTTTAGTGAAAATGATGATATTGATAGGCTGAAAAAATTGAATGATACTGCCACGACTCCAGTATATCGACAATGCGATAAAATGAAAAAGCTGGAATTTATAATCTGATTGTTTCATGGGAAAACTATGTATGGGATTTCTAATATAGCAATAGATTACATTCTTACCCTCTTGAAGGATTTACTTCTATATGATGCAGATATTCCCTCAAACCACTATATGGCATGGAAGTTAGTTCAGGAACATGGATTTTTAAGAAACAAAATTCATGATTGCCTGAAAGATTTTAGTTTATTCTGGGAGGAAAACGCTGAAAGGAATGATTGTATAAAATGTGGAACATCCCGCTGGAAGTCAAAATCTGATAGAACACCATCCCACATTCCACAAAAAGTAATGTGGCACTTTCCATTGATCCACAGACTCCAAAATCTTTTTATGTCTGATGACATATCAATAAAAATGAGATGGAATGATACCGAGATAAATAAGACTACCGATTTGTTGGTTCATCCTGTAGATAGATTTTCATGGTAGAGATTTGATGTTCGACATCCTAATTTTGCAACTGACGTGAGTAATGTGAGGTTGGGTCTTTCATGCGACGGTTTTAATCCGTTTGGGTAGATGCTTAATTCGCACAACACATGTCCAGTTTTTATACATATTTATAATCTTCCCCCATGGTTTTGTATGAAAAAACCTTTCACTTTCATGAGTATACTCATATCTGGTCCTTCTAATCCCCGAATTAATATTGATGTATACATGCAACCTTTAATAAAAGAGTTGAAACTTCTTTGGGATGTGGGTGTGCGCACATACGATGCATGTTCGAAAGACATATTTCAGATGCGTGTTGCGCTTATGTAGACGATCAATGATTTTCCAGCTTATGAAATGATGTCTGGATGGAGCACGAAGGGAAAACTGTCATGCCCAGTTTGTATGAAGAATACATGGTCCAGAAGACTGAAACATTGTCGTAGTTTTTGTTTTATGGGACATCGGTGATTCTTTCCAAATGATCATCCATATAGAATGAATCATCCAAGATTTGATAATACCATAGAGACCGATGATCCACCTCAGTGTATGTCTAGAACTGATGTGCTTAATGAATTGAAAGATTTCAGTTTTTCATTCAGGAAGGGTCAAATGAAATCTGGAAAGAGAAATAATGTTTCCACTGAAACCTGTTACAATTGGAGGAAGAGGAGTATCTTTTTTGATTTGCCTTATTGGTCAACCAATTTGTTACTTCATTGATTAGACTTAATGCATATTGAAAATAATATATGTGAAATGTTGGTTTTGGTTCTTCTAAATATCAAGGGGAAGAAAAAAGATGATTTACGATCTCAGCGTGACTTGGTGGATTGGGGCATCAGACCAGAATTGCATCTTGTGCGTATCAGTCAAAATAAATGGCAACTTCCATGTGCTTCTTATGTGATGAAAACTACAAAAAAACAATTTCTGGAAGTATTAGAGACTATTAGAGTTCTTGATGGCTATTCAAGCAACATATCTAAACAGGTCAACAGAAGAGAGTTGAAGCTAAAATCTTTGAAGACTCATGATTATCACGTTCTACTGCATGAGTTTCTTCCAATAACAATCCATCATCTTTTGTCCAATAATGTAAGGGTGATTGTTATTCATTTGTTCCATTTGTTTAGAGATCTTTGTGATAAGAAGTTTTCGAAGTCTTTCTTGAAAAAAATATTGACAGATGCCCCATTAATTTTGTGTGAGTTGGAGAAAATATTTCCTCCATCATTTTTCACATGCATTCTGCATCTGACATTCCATATTCCCACTAAAATACTTCTTGGAGGACCTGTTTCTTTTTGTTGGATGTATCCAACTGAAAGAAATATTTTCACACTAATGTCTTATGTCCGAAACAGAAATCATCCCAAAGGTTCTATTGTGTATGGTTACTTGGCTTAAGAATGTATGTATTCCTACTCAATGTATTTGTTTGATCTAACTACAAGAATGAACAGAACAATGAGAAATGAAGAAGAAAAGTATGAGAAAATTGAACCCAGTTTTCCATCACATCCTCAAACAGGATGAATTCCTGGATCATATACATTGAAGACATTATGCCATGAAGAGTGGGAGATGACACCCCGCACAGTTTTGTTCAACTGTGATTTGGTTGATGACTATAGAAGGTAGATAAATTCAATATGTATATCTTAAATATATATCTGTTAAACTATTCATATTTTTAATCTATAGGGAACATAAAATAGTGATAAATAGGAAGCATCATTCATTATCTTTGAGAAGGAGAGAGACTTTGCATAGCAAAGAGTTTTCTGCGTGGTTAAAATTGAAGGTAAAAATATTACTGTTTAAAATAATTATATCAATATTTAATTAAGTTTAATAGTCATTTATATTGCAGGTATTGAGTTTGTCTGCTGACTCTGTCTCTGAGGAAATAAGAGATTTGGATTTTGGTCCTAATATCGTGGTTCGTGATTGTAAATCAATTGTTATCAATGGGTAAAAAAAATTTGGCACTGAACGAGAAAAGAACATGAGAACACAACATGATGGTGTTATGGTTACTACCACAATAGATTTTTATGCTTGTGAATCAGATAGTAGACTGCGATTTGAAAATGTTGGTTATTATGGAGTCGTTGAGAAAATAATAATATTGTATTAATACTCTCATGGACGAGTCACATTGATGAAATTCCATTGGTTTGATTCGATGACGAGACAAGGCACATTAATTGATGATTGTGGATTTCGAGTAATTAATATGACTCGTACTCTTGCTACCGAAAACCATATGTGTTGGCATCAATGGCTAAACAAGTTTTTTAAGTCAAATACCAACTTAGAACTAAATTTGGTGTCATAGTTGATGTAATTCCAAGACATATTTTGGATGATGGTGATGATGGAATTGACACTGTTCCTAGTGACATTGGAACCAATCCATTTATTTCTTTTGATGACTCCAATAGCTCAATTGTCAAAGTTGATTGTGAACCTGAAGTTGTGTTTTAAAATATATAGAATCATTCATCCATGTTCAAGATTATTTTGGTTTACCTTGAGTTGGGTTGTTAAGGTTGGTAATATTCAAATTGATTTAGCATTGATCACAAATATGTTTTAGCTAACTTGACCGTTATGTGAATTTTCAATGTTTAATGGTTACAGTTTTATTTGAATTGCATTTTCTAATTTGGAATTGAACTGTATTCAAACCTAGTCAAACAATATTTCTAACTTGGTGAACATTACAACTTGTATGATTTATTAAATCCATTCAAGATCTTCTAAAATAATTGATAGCTAAATTACCAATGAATCCCCCTGTTCCCTCATATATTTAGTTTTTTGGATTACACATTAGTTTCCTTTTTCTAATTAATTACATATTTGTTTTCAAAAGCATAAAATGCAGCCAATTTAAGAGAGATGAAGGAAAAAGATGATGGAGAACAATCGTCGAATGGTGGAGATGGGAGTTCCACCATTAGTGCCTACAGTGAGTACTTTATTTCAAATATATATATTTAAAGAATATATAATTTCATGTGATTAATTTTTTTGTAAACATTTTAGCAGGATCCACCTATACGTCGACAGTTATTCGACAAGGATCCTAGTACTTGTCCTAGTACATAGGCCGGTGGTATGAGGAGGGTTCGTACCAGAGGTGGACGAGAAGCTGTGCGTAGCCGACTAGACCCTCCCCTCCCACTAACATTTCATCCTTCCCACATTCTGATCCCGGTGTGTCGTTAGGGACACACGAGATATTTAGGCCTCCCATGTTTTCGCCACCTTTTTCATCTTCTGGCCCATCATTTTCACATCCCATGATGATTCCCACTCCCCAGTCAGAATTCGGTCATACAGCCATCCCATCTTCTTTTACTTCTACTTCTGTCTCTCCGAGCTTCTATATTCCATCGTCTTCGACTCCTGTTCCACCACAGGGTGTTCCATCAGTTTCTATGGATCTAGCGGCGCTCAGCGATTAGACTGACGCATGTAAATTTATAAAAACCTAACAAATTTTTATAGCAATATTTATTTTCATTATAAAATGTTTTGATAAAATATTTTTTTTTCTTTCATGATAGATACATCTACTGACAGGAGGCGGGGGTAGGGGCGTACATGCATGCGTTCGGTGTGGAACCGCTGCACACAAGTTATGGTGGATTACAATGAAGACAACCAAATGGTTGAGAAAATAGGGCAGCAATGTTGGAGTTTTTTGGCGACGCTTTCCAAATACTCCGACATCATTCCCGTTAGCCCACAATCATGGAGACATTTTCCACATGAGGTCAAGGAAAGATCTTGGGCAGAGATATGGGGAAAAAATCTGTTGTATTTAATGTCATGAAGTATTTTTGTATTTATATGAATTAATACATTGATGTCAGCTTCGATTTAATTTTCCCGATGGTGAGGGTGCATGACCGGAACATCTAAAGGATTTAGGTGAGATTTGGAGAGTGTACAAGCATGAGTTGTATATTGGATGGCATGCTAGAGATGACATCGAGTTAGAGGCAGTACCAGTCCTGGATGATTGTCCTATAGAGCAGTGTCGTCAGATGGTTACTCATTGGATGACTACCCAGTTTAAGGTATGAATTAAATTTGAGGTATTTAACTAATAACTTTCATGTTTTTCATTAATATTATCCTTTGCATTATCGAATTTTATTTCTGAATCATTTGTAAAAAAAACATTGATGCAAAAAAATACCTCCACACACTAAGACGTACTATGATGCCAGATCATGAGAGGAAGATGGTATGACAATTGTTTATAAGTTTTATTTATGACTTACATTTTATTTTTTTTCCTCAATTATTTAATTGTTTGCTAAAGTTTTCATATAAATTTAGTTTTCAATGTCATTGTAGAGGCAAATACAGAATATTGAAGGACGTGTGCCTCGAGCAAAACTGTTTTGCTCGAGTAGATGGAAAAAGGATGGAAGTGCCGTCAACGAAGAGACTCAGCAACAAATTGTAAGTTTTAATATATTGATTATATATTTTAATATCTATTTTGTAACTTAATAATATATTTATATTTTTAATAGGATTTTTTAGAGGCCCTCGATGCCCAAGAACCACACAATTTTGGTCCAACTGCTCACTTACATCAGGTGTTGGTAGAGGAGCATCCTGGCAGAGTATGCTGCCGACCTAGGATAGCCCCGACGAGGTATTGGCCCTCCTCAGGTACGATTTTTAGTGCCATCGAGCTGCAGCAAGTTAGGGCACATGCAGAAAAGGATGAGAAAAGGGCCACAGAGATGGCAGAATAGTCTGTTAGGGAAAACAATGCATTTATGAAATTTATTAAAGTTCTACGTCCAACACTTCCAGCAGAGGCCTGCCCAGCTTTTGATGAATATATGTCATTGATACGTTCTATATATGGTGCAACAGGTGTCAGTTCTAGTGGTGGTCAGGATGATGTCCAACTTGATGATGATGATGGCGAGGAGTCTAATGCAGAAGAGGAGGGAGAGGAGGAGGGTGAGGTGGATGGTGAGGGTGAAGAGGAGGGTGAGGGCGAGGAGGAGGGCGCTGAGGAGGACGAGGACGATGATGGGGACGAGGACGACGGTGATGATAATAGTGATGATGGTGATGGTGATGTGGGAAAAATTTATCCATTACATTTTTGACTAATATTACTGATATTTGATGTTTAATATATTATAGTTGTTGGTTTTATCTAGACCCGTAATATAGTATTGGAGTTGAGTTATTTTTATATATTGTCTGTTTTTATGGATGTTGTTGTCTTTTAGTGGTTGTGTGTTTGGGAACACCATGGACAACCCCCCTCCTTCCTGGACCCTGTAAAACCCCCCACCATCCTCCTTGGACCCCGGATAGTCCCCCGGGTAGCCCCCTGGAACATCCCCCCCACCATCCTCCTTGGTCCCCGGACAGCCCCTCGAACACCCCCCGGACAGCCCCCTAGAATGCCCCCCGGATAGCCCCCCACCCTCCTCCCTGGACCCCGGACAGCCCCCTAGACAGCCCCCCGGACACCCCCCGGACAGCCCCCCACCCTACTCCTTGGACCCCGGACAACCCCCTAAACACCCCCAGAAAGCCCCCCGGAAATCCCCCCCACCCTCCTCCTTGGTCCCCGGACAACCCCCCGGACAGCCCCCGGACAGCCCCCCGAACAGCCCCCCGGACATCCCCCCACCCACCTTGATTCCATTTACTACTAGAAAATCTATAATATATATTTTATTTATTTTCATCATGATAATCAATGTAAATCACATTTACACATCTAATCAATATCATAGATTCTTGGTATGTTAAAAAATGGATGTATTCATTGGGCATGGCATTATTAGCTCTAAATTGTTTCATAGCATGATAAACTAAAATCTAATCTATACTAAGAATGATATAAAAATATTCTATATGAATTTCCACAAGATTTTAAGTAAATACCATTCCACTAGTAGAAACATGAGTATTCTCATAAATCATGTTTACCTTAATATTTCCACAAGGATTTTTAGTAAAAGTTTTATCTTCTATCAATTGTCTGATATTCTCAATTTAAATGTAAATTTTTCATAAATAAATTAATTTAAAGACCCATAGTAAAATAGTGTATTTGAATAATGTGAATAATCAACTAACATACCACTCTAACTGTGTCTCTTTTGTTTAAAATGGACAGGATTATAAGTGAAAAGAAAAAATGGCATACGGAAAACTGACCAAACGCATTTAGATTCTGTTGATAATTTATTGTAATGATCCATGGGTCATATGTGACATGTACAACGAGCCAACCCGGGCTCAATCCGAGTCATAGTGTGGTTGGGATCACTCTAAGTGTCTCTCTTTTATTTAAAATGGACAACATTTTAAGTACATATGGAAAACTGACCAAACACATTCGGTTTCTGTTGAAACTTTATCACACTGATCCATGGGTCATATGTGACGTGTATGAGTCAACCCTGCCTCAATCCGAGGTGCGGTGTGGCTGGAACCACTCTAAGTGTCTCTTTTTTGTTTCAAAAGGATATCATTTTATGTGAAAACATCAACTGGCATACGGAAAACTGACCAAACACATTTTTATTGTGTTGATACTTTATCACAATGATCTATGGGTCATTTGAGACATGTACGAGTCAAACCCATCTAAATCTGAGGTGTGGTGTGTCCGGTACCACTCTAACTGTGTCTCTTTTGTTTAAAATGGAAAGGATTATAAGTGAAAAGAACAACTGACATATGGAAAACCAACCAGACATATTCAGATTCTGTTGATAAGTTATCACAACGATCCATGGGTAATATGTGGCATGTACGAGTCAACCCGGGCTCAATCTGAGTTGTGGTGTGTCCGGGATCACTCTAAGTGTCTCTCTTTTGTTTAAAATGGACAACATTTTATGTACATACAGAAAAACAACCAAATGCATTCGGTTTCCATTGAAACATTAAGATAACTATCCATGGATCATATGTGAAGTGTATGAGTCAACCTCGCCTCAATCCGAGGCACGGTGTGGCCGACACCACTCAAAGTGTCTCACTTTTATTAAAAATCGACTTCATTTTAAGTGAAAACAAAAACTAGCATACGGAGAACTGACCATACGGATTCTGATTGTGTCGATACATTAGCACAATGATCTATGGGTCATATGTGACGTGTGCGAGTCAATAGTACCTCAATCCGAGGCGCGGTGTGTCCGACTTCATTCATAGTGTCTCTCTTTTGTTTAAAATGGACATCATTTTAAGTGAAAACAACAACTGACATATGAAAAACTGACCAAATGCATTCTAAATGTGTTAATACTTTAGAACAATGATCCATAGGTAATATGTGACATGTATGAGTCAACCCCGCCTCAATCCGAGGTGTTGTGTGGTCGGGAGCACTCTAAGTGTCACTCTTTTGTTTAAAATGGACATCATTTTAAGTACATACGGAAAACTAACCAAACAGATTCTAATTGTGTTGATACTTTAGTAAAATGATCCATGGGTCATATGTGACGTGTATAGATCAACCCCGCCTCAATCTGAGGTGTGGTGTGGCCGGAACCACTCAAAGTGTCTCTCTTTTGTTTCAAAAGGACATCATTTTATGTGAAAACATCAACTGACATACGGAAAACCAACCAAACACATTTAGATTGTGTTGATACTTTAGGAAAATGATCCATGGGTCATTTGAGACATGTATGAGTCAACCCCATCAAAATCCGAGACATGGTGTGGCCGGTACCACTCTAACTGTGTCTCTTTTGTTTAAAATGGACAGGATTATAAGTGAAAAGAATTACTGGCATACGAAAAGCTGACCAAATGCATTCGGAATCTGTTGAAACTTTAGGAAAATGATACATGGGTCATATGTTATGCGTACGAGTCAACCACACCTCAATCCAAGTCGTGGTGTGGCAGACGCAACCCAAAGTGTCTCTCTTATGTTTAAAATGGAAAACATTTTAAGTATATAAGGAAAACCGTCCAAACAGATTTTGATTGTGTTGATATTTTAGCAAAATGATCCATTGGTCATTTGTGACGTGTACGAGTCAACCCCACCTCAATCTAAGGTTCGGTGTGGCCTGCACCACTCAATGTGTCTCTCTTTTATTTAAAAAGCACTTTATTTTAAGTGAAAACAAAAACTGACATAAGGAAAACTGACCAAACACTTTCAGAATATGTTGATACTTTATGACAACGATCCATGGGTCATTTGTGACGTGTACGAGTTAACCTCGCCTCAATATGAGGCACGGTGTGGCTGGTATCACTCTAGGTGTATGTATTTTATTTAAAATGGACATCATTTCTAGTAAAAAAATATGGTATACGAAAAACCGATCAAATTATGAATTGAATTCAGGAATCCACATATAATTTTTATTTAAATTTTTAGTGGAATTCTAAATGAATTATGTATGTTTATAATTATGTTATGAATTATGATTTAATTCTGGATTTGTATAGTTCTAGGATTCATTATATGTTAAATGTGTATGAATTTTTTCTCTATATGTATGTGTTAGTTGGTTATTGCAGGTACAATAATTGTATATGTATGTGTTAGTTTATTGTAGGTACAATAATTGGAAATTATTGAAAATGAGGGGGGCTATGCAAATTGCAGGCTGGCTGGAAATGAGGGGGGATGTGAAAATTGCATGCTGGCTGATGTGTAGTTTTCACAGTATAGGCTATGCTAACTGTTTGAAACGGTTTCCATAGAAATATGATGTTTTTTTCCAACGGTTCATAGAACTGTTGGTAAAAATCTTTTCCCAAGCGTTTAGAAACCGTTGGGAAAGAAGTAGGTTGCTTGGTTTTCCCAACGATTCAAGCCAAACCGTTGGGAAAAACTATCCCAAGGGTTTGGCACAACCATTGGGATAGGTTAATTTTTTCCAACCTATCCCAACGGTTCACTGTAAACCATTGGGAAAAGCTTTCCCAACAGCTTACTTCCCTACGGTTTTCAAAACCGTTGGTATAACATATACCAACGGTTCTGCAGCATTTCCCAACAGTTGAAAACCATTGGGAAAGCCTGTATTTCCAATAGTGAGACCCCAAAATGAACCAAGACACAATCCATATCTCCACACCAGGCTCCATGATCCAAGAACCAACACCTCTCCCAAGCATCACCACAATACACTAGCAATGAGATGCCTTTTCATTACCTATGTCTCGGAATATGACATATCCAAGGCACCCTTGTTCCAAAGGAGGGGGTGAGTACTAATAATCAGTAGGTTTCCCCAAATTACTTCTTTACGCATGCCACTTGGATAAAACTAATAGCGCATTTATATAAAGTAGTTTATATAAAAAATCACAAGTTAAACCATTACCATAATCCAAACACACCCTTAACAAGACACCTCACCCAAACCAAGAAAACAAGGGAAAACCAAACAAACAAGCCATAATCCATTCCATCATTTACACATTATCAAAACAATTTATATCTTCTATGAAATGCATAACAAGGAAACCAAAATAGATGAGCTTCCTTCCAACCCGTTCCCCCATTACTAATAGTGGTGCTTCCCACCCACTTATCCTTTGATGGTGGCCCATATACTAACCATCCCCTTATTATAGTGTTACTTCCCACCCAATTCCACACAGTATTTCTAACAATCCATAACCAAGAATATGACCCACCGAGGCCACAACAATATACAATAAACAATTTCCATTTAATGTCAATCCACTTCAATAAATTCAACATTTATTGAAAACACCATTTAATAATTTTCCAATAAAAAAAATTCAATAAAACAAAATCATTATAGAAACCCTATTTCTATGAACTATTTTCTCAAGTTAATCTCAGAATCCAATTTTAAAAATTCCATTTTAAAATCCACAACACAAGCATTTAACCACAAAACCCCTTTTCCCCCAAAACCCCCAAAACAACCCCAAAGGGATTTCCAATCAAATTCTAACATCAAAACATAATAAATTTGATGAAAAAAATTTAACTACAACCAGGCATCATGTTCTATCAAAGTGGTGTCGAGAGAGAAGCCACCTACCTTTAGGGTTCTGGAGAAATCGACCCACAGGCAATCGCACCTCAAATCTGGAAAACACAACACCAAAACTGTTCTAGATCCCCTTGTCTAACATCCAAAAGCCATAAAATTAACACCCAAGGAAACCACAACTCTAGATCAATATGAAACATTTTTAGATCTAGAGATACAAGAAAGAGGGAAGAGTAGATATAGAGAAAATCACAAATAAACCAAGTGCATAGACTTACTCGGAAGAAATAACTTTCAAACCGCATCGAAAATTCTTAAAGTCACTTCAAAAACATGTGGGACAGATCCTCCAACCTATGAGAGCCCAAAATCCCAAGTGAGGCTGTAGTGGGAGAAAATTTGGAGTGAAAAGGGGAACCCCTGAGGTATCCCTAATTTAAAAACCATTCTTTTAAGTGGCTACATGGTTTGGGAAACTGTGCGCTAACCATGTGCAAGACACCACCTCTAGAGAGGGGGTCTACATGGTTGCCTCACATGGTTTGGAATATCGTGCATAGGCCATGGGAAGGATACTGTCTTACCCTACAAAGTTTCCTAGAGAATTATCACGGTTTCCCCTTACTATGCTCAAACTGTGTGCCCTTAGAAAACTCTATATACTTATTTAAAACCATTCCAAACTCTCCTAACCTCTTCCCAACTCATCCCATGAACTTTTAAACACATGAAAATTCATTAAAATGGCTACATACCTCAAACCAGGGTTCTAAATTCTCCCAAACATTGGAAATTCCTTCCTCGGAAAGTAGGGTGCCATTGTTTTGCCAAAAAAAGATCGAGCCATAGCTCGGCCATCTCTCTCTCCCAATCCAAAGCCTCCTATTGAATATGCCAATACAGCTAGAAAACATGAACTAAACTGATTCTTTTACCACTCTAGATATTCTCTTTCCTATACACAATCTGCACTAGCATGTGCACAAATGTATCATCTGGTTCTAGATCAACATGATCCCAAAAAATCACATGTTTATGATCCAGATGATAATTTTTCAAATGTGACACATGAAACACATTGGGCACCACACTAAACCGTGGTGGAAAATCTAAACAATAAACCACCTCTCCAATCCTCCCAATTTTCTCAAAAGTCCCAATATAACTCATAGATAACATTCCATAATTTTCAAACAAATGATGTCCCAACATAGAAGAGATTCTAAATAAAACACGATCACCCACCTCAAACAAAAATTGTTGTCGAAGATGGTTTGCATTAAATTTTTTATAACTTTTATCTGTCTCCATCCTCTTCATAATAAAATATATTGTCTTCATAGTCTCTTAGACATGGCTTTGTCTGATCATCGAAGTATCTTCTATTTCCACCCATCACATTGGATAATGACATAGACACCCCTATAAATCCTCAAACGGAGCCATATGTATCAATGCATGATAACTATTTTTGTAGGAGAACTATACCAATGGTAAGTGCTCCTCCCATGAACCAGAAAAGACCATCCCAAAGACCCTTAACAAATCCACTAATTTTTGTATTGTCATATCAGATAACACATCTTTATGGGGATAATTTGTTGTGCTCAAAGTCAACTATGTCCTAAGGGATTTCTACAAGGATTTAAAAAAATGAGATGTGAACCGCTGATTTCTATTTTATACAATCGAAACAATAACACCAGGCCTATTTACCACCTCCCAAATATATCATTTGGACAGATCCTCCACCGTATGAGATTCATGAATTATGATTAAATGGGCCGACTTTGTAATACGATCCATAATCACCCATATGGAATCTTACTTCCAGGCCATTTGTGGGAGACCCATCACAAATATAAATTGATATATTCTCCAATTTCCAAACTAGGATAGGTAAAGACAACAACATTCCTACTGGTCGTTGATTCTCTGACATGACTTTTTAACAAGTCAATAATCTCAAAAAAACTCGACCACATCCATTTTCATACCTATCCTCCATATAGTGTCTTCAAAACCTTATAAATTTTCTGAATTCCTTGATGGACTGTCCACATGGAATGATGATAAGCCCTGAGAAGTTTATCTCGACAAGACACTAGTACCACCATCTGATTCCGAAAACAGAAGACTAAATTCCCATCAAGTTCTCAGTTTTCAATGGTCTCCCCACCATTGAGTTTTGACCTCATATCCATACACTCAGAATCAAATTGTTCTATATCTTTAACTAATCCAACCATGTTACAAAATAATGAAACTAGAAAGAAGACCGCTCTGTCACCCCGGTCCTCACATTCCAAACACATGCCAGCTATGACCAACATCAACTGCCTCGGATCGGATACCTGCTTCACCACTTAAGCATATTATTTCATACATAATTCATCCTCCTCTAAATTTCCCTATCCCAGTGTGTATATCAAGTCAAAATCAAACATCTGTAGATATTCCATCCATCTCATTTGCCTCATGTTGAAATCACTTTTTGAGAAAATATGCTTTAAATTCTTTTGATCGGTAAACACTATAAATTTCTCACCAAAGAGGTAATGACATCACATTTTTATAGAATTAACCTCTATTTCCAACTCCAAACCATGTGTTGGGTAGTTATTATTATGTGACCAAAATGTTCACGAGACAAATGCAACCACATGATCCCCATTCATTTGAACAAACACTAAACCAGATCCCGATGTGTCACAATACACCATGTAACATTTACCTGGTTCTAGAAAAACCAATATTGGTAATGATGTAAGGTGACCCTTTAGATCTTCAAAACATTTCTAATAATGCTCATACCATTGAAATGTGACATTCTTCTTTGTCAAATCTGTCATCGGCAAAGATAATCATGAGAAATCATGAAAAAAACGTCGATAATACCGAGCTAGAACAAGGAAGCTCTTTATCTCGAAAACATTCTTTAGAGGTTTCCAAGAGATAACCACCTATATCTTTTCCGGATCAATAGAAACACCCCTCTAATAAATAACATGTCCAAGGAAGTGAACCTCTTATAACCAAAAGGAAGACATTGGTAATTTGGCATACAACCAATGATCCCTTAAGATCCCTAATACAATCACCAAGTATTGCTCATGATCTACCCTTGTCCTTGAATACACCAGTATATCATCAACAAATACTACCACCAAAGCATCTAGATATCTCTAAAATATCTAATTCATTAATTCCATGAACACAGCTGGTGCATTCGTTAGACCAAAGGGCATAACCACATACTCGTAATGGTCGTATATACTTCTGAAATCTGTTTTTGGAATATCCTCCTTCTACACCCGTAGCTGATGATACCCTGATCATATATCAATCTTGTTGAACAACTGAGATCCCCTATACTATTCAAACAAGTCTTCAATGTGTGGAAGTGGATATCGGTACATTATCTTAACCTTATTAAGTCTATGAAAATAATAACTGAGTCGCAAGGTTGTATCTGTCTTTTTAACAAACAAAACCAGCGCTGCCCATGGATACGTACAAGGCCAGATGAACCCTTTGTTCTCATAATATTCCAATTGCACTTTTATTTCCTGTAATTCTGTTGGTTCCATCCGTCAAAATAAAAGTGATATTGGAATGGTACACGGAAGGAGATCAATCATAAACTCCACTTCTCTCATGGGTGGTAACCCTAAGAATTCAGTGGAAAAAACATCCATAAACTGATCCACGACAACTGAAAGAACACTATTCTCTATACCTTCTAATGCTGCTAATGGAAAAGCCACTAACTGGTTATATATCGTGCCATAAAATGGTTCCAAGAATCCTATTTCACCCTACTTCTCATTCTTCTCCCCTCTAAATAGACGTCTCATGCAATCCTCCGTCACAAAACTAACCATTCATGCATAACAGTCAATGTGGGCCTTAAAAATTGTCATCTAATACATTCCATAGATTATATCATACAAAACAATCTCATGCACTGACAAGTCCCATGTTAACTCAACATCATCTAGCACTACAAAACATGCTCTATATAGGAAGGCTCGACACTCTATTTCACCCAGATGAGTTTTATTTCTATGAACCATATACATCATTTCTACCTTTAAACCCAACAAATCAATGATGAGAGAAGAAATAAAATAAATGGAAGCACCTTTATCAAACAACACATGCATCAATGTGGAATTTAAAAGAACCATACCTTGCACTGTGGATGGTCTTGACTGATCATCCATCACAACCTGTTCAGCTCCAAAATTTAATTTCTTACTACACTCTGTTACTTTCTTCCCTGTTGAGACGTTTATTGAGGAGTCATTGTGTTCCTAGAATCACTATGATAGACTCGGCTCTACTAATGAGGAATATACTACTACCCTCGTCTTGTCGAGGCATAAGACCCCTGAGACCCCTAAGGAGTGTAAAAAACACCTGACCTGGGAGCATTCCGACAATACCACTGAAGGTGCCCCATCTGCATACAATTATGAAATGATTGAGGTTGTTTCATAAAATCCCACTTGATGTTGCTCATAGAACCACATTAAAATAGCCTAGATTACTCTACGGCTTCGGAAGAATATTCACCGATCCTGTAGTTGGATTTTGATTCATACTCCCACCCTAGAAATAAGTTCCCCTCTTTCGCTTGAACCCAACATCTGAGTTACCACTATTCTCCATAGGTACTAATACACTTCCTCCGCTCGCACCCCCAAGGAGAACCCTTTAATCCACCGAGGTTCTATTCACCAATTCTATGTAATCATCTATACACAGCGCTGCTATCTTGGACTGAATTTCCTACCTCAAAACAGCTTCGATTATACGAGCTTTCAACAATGTACTACCCTCCACCATGGTTGGAAACCTCACTAAGTTCATAAACATAGATGCATAATCTATTACCGAAAGGTTCTCATGTTGTAAATAGAATAAATCCATTTTGTGCTACATTCTGAACGTATGAGGGTAGAATTATTTAATAAAAAATTCTTCAAATCCAACCCATGTCATACCTTGGTCCGTTCTAGTATTGACAGCCAACTCCCACCACATAAGGGAAATATCTTCCATCACTTACATGGACAAATTCACATTAAACTCTTCTAGTGTTCCCAAGAATATTATGATCTTGTTCATTATATTCAACCACGATTCTGCCCTCTTTGGCTCTGAATTACTCCTAAAGATGTTTGGATTCTTCCATTTGAACTGAACCATGTGATCTACATTCCATTTTTCATCATCTTTATTCACACATATTTCAACTTCAAAAGCATGTGTTGTACTTTTCACTAACTTCTAGTAAATCAGGGGCACGGGTGAAACCACATTTAAAGCAGCTTCCCCCAGTTGGTCTCAACGACTCATACTCAGTGCCATTTCTATCAACACAAAATCAACCGAAATTCCTTCTATTTTAGCAACACATGATTCACAAATTCTAGTTTAATTACACTAAAACTATCAAAACTAGGCTCTACACAAGTTCACATTTCCCATGTTGCACTATTTTGAAAAATCCACCATGTCATTAAAATAAACCCATTTTCAAAATACCTAGAGTTTTACTTGTTTTAAATCCTTCCGTTTTGAAAAAAAATCATGTTTTTCCAAATCCACACATTCATATGATACCATTGATCATTTTACCTCAAATAAATATACATCCTAGTGGGAATTCATTTCTAACATGCATTCCATGCTAATTTCATTGGCTACACCCATGACAATGAGATATCCAATGCCTATAAGGATCTCAAAACACTTATGTACCCAAATCCCTAGTAACATGAAGTTCACTATAAAAGGGTTATCTACATCCTTTAATTCTATACATTCCATATTCCAACAATATTATGTCTTGGAACCATCCCGACTCAAGGAATAGTCCAAGAATGAATGTCAACACCAAGACCAATGATCGACACCAAGGATTGTACAACTACTTTCACATTAAATCCAAGGACTGAAAAAACTGATACCACATGTAACATCCCACCCCATCCCATTGGCTTGAGAGGGTGGGGGAATGGTACATGTCCTTAAGAAACATTCCCATGGCGCTAAAGGTTAGAAATGAATGCCTAGGGCTTCAAGAACAAATTAGGGAATTATTTTACATTAAGACAAAACCAACCAAACCATCAACTCACAAGGACTATATGATGCATGTCAATAAAACATTAAAACATGCATTACCAAAAGAAAATAAATTTGTTCCACAATATAACCCAAAACAAATACAACCCAACAAAATATCAGAGTACTTTACAGAAGACTAAACAAGAGACCTCAAAATTAACCAAGACACACTCCAAAACTCCACATCAAGCTCCAAGCTCTAAACACCAACACCTCTCCCAAGAATCACCAATAACCACTAGTAATGAGATGCCTTAAAATTACATGTGTCCCAGAATATAACATCTACCAAAGCACCTAAGTTCCAAAGCTAGGGGTGTGTACTAATACTCAATAGGTTTCCCTAAATGACTTCCCTACACATGACACTAGGATAAAACCATTAGAGAATTTATATAAAGAAGTTTATATAATATAATAACAAGTGGAACCATTACCATTAGATAAATAGACCCTTAGAAAGATAAATCACCCAAACAAAGAAACCAAGGGAAAACCAAACAAACATTCCACAAGAAATTTCATCATTTATATATTAGCACAACAATTTTTAGCTTTCAAATCAATGCACAACAAGGCAACCAAAATAATGGATCTTTCGTCTAACCCATTCCACCATTCCTACTAGTGGTGCTTCCCGCCCACTTATTTTCTGATAGTGGCCCTTCTATCTACTATCCATCCTCTTATTATAGTGGTACTTCCTTACCACTTCCACAGAACATTACAAACAATCCATAATCAAGTATATGACACACTGAGGCCACAACATTATGCAATCAACCATTTCCATTATAGATCAGTCAACTTCAATAAATCCATCATTTATTGAAAACACAATTTAATCAATTTACATGACAAACACCATTGCAATTAAACAACATCATTACTGAAAATCATTTTCCATCAACCATTTCTAAAAATCAATCCCAGATTCCCATTTTAAAAAATTTCATTTTAAATTCCACAACACAAGCATTTCACCATAAAACCCCATTTTCCCAAAAATCCCCAAAACATTACCAAAGGGATTTCCAATCAAATTTTCACATCAAAACCAACTTAATTCTAAACACAAAAAATTAATTGTAACCAATATTCACGTTCTATAAAAGTTGAGTCAAGAGATAATCCACCTACCATTAGGGTTAAAGTGAAATCAACCCACAAACAATCACACCTCAAATCTAGAGAACGCACCACCGAAACCATGCTAGATCCCCTTCCCTAACATCAAAGACATAAAATTAACATCCAATGCAACCACAACCCTAGATCTACAAGAAAAAAATTTATATGTAGAAAACAATGAAAGAGGAAAGAGTAGATCTAGAGATAACCACAAAGAAACCAATATGAGAGAATTAACCGGATGAAATCACCTTCAAACCACCACTAAACCTCTTAAAATCACTTCCAAAACGTGTGGGATAACACCTCCAACCTATGAGATCCCAAAATACCGAGTGAGGATCGAGTGGGAGAAGAATTGGAGTGAAAAGGGGTACCCCCCGAGGGATCCTAGATTTAAAAACACTTATTTTTAGTGGCCTCACAGGTAGCCTGCAGGGTTTTGAAAACCGTGCGCTAACCTTGAATAGGCCACTGCCATGACAGGGGTGGTCCGCACAGTTTCCTTGCATGGTTTGGAAAATCGTGAGCATGCCAAATGAAGGCTATTGTCTCCCCCTCCACGGTTTTATGGAGAATCCACATGGTTTACCCTAACCGTTCTCAAACCGTGCACCCTTAGAACAGCCTCGAAACTTATTCAAAATCATTCCAAACTCTCCCAAACTCTTCCCAACTCATCCCATGCACTTTTAAACACATACACTAACTGAAAATTAATTTTTTTTATTTAGAATAATCCCCTTTTAAGGGCCGAGGATGAACCCATCATGACATCATTGACTTAAACAAGAAAAATATCCCCAACAGACCATGGACTCAAGGACACTAACACCTTACACTACAAGAATAAATCACCACCCAGCCACAAAAAACATTAAGTTGAAATTCCACAGTCTCAGAGCTAAACAGATAGTTGTCCCATGAAAAAGTGCATGGGCCAGGTACCGATGGCCGAAGCCATACCCTCTCAAATGCCTGATTCCAAATAGTTTAGAAACAAAGAGAATTCATTTCCCTGAACCTCATCTGGAAAAACTTGTTGTAGACAGTGTGTTGCAAACTCTCTTGAGCTGCGGACCACCAGGGCCACAACCAATATCAATTCACCGATAAAACGAACACCAAGAACAACCATCATCATCCCAATCAAGTCCTCTAGTGCATAAACCTTCCACTGCCTGTTCCAAAAAATGGACCGGATGCTCCTCCACATTGCGGTCTTTGTAGAAGCTTATTTACCAAAAACCAGAATGAAACTGAGTGAAAGCACAAAATCCCAATCTCTAAAACAACAAACCAATATCTTCGCACAACATCACCAGCCCTAATCTCCGGAGGAGCTTCCCAAGAACCATTCACGCCACAAAGATAGAATCGAATCCAAGGAATCATAATGAAAACAACTTCAAAAAGTTAAGTCACAACATCACCAGACGCCCGAAGGAAGACCCATCACAGCTAGATCCCATCACTGCCAGCATTGACATGCAGAGGAACAACGAACCACCCTCTGCACCCACTGGAGTCAGGGAGACATCGACAGGCCGCAGAAGCTGGAGCTCCACCATGGATCAACACCATGCCACTATGGAATCCCTAATAAGTCATTCGATTCCACTCAATTAGTTTAATTTGTATGGCAGACCCACACTCGGGTGAAGTAGGGGGTTTTTAATCTTGGCCTTGCTTTGATGATCATTCCTGATCATTCCAACCAGTATAGCATCACCAAAAGAAGAATTACACTCTCCAAACTACATTTCATATATGATTATCTCATATGAATGATACTATCATGTTATATGCACAATCCTAAATAGGATAGGCTACTCACGTGCCAAAATATATGTCAAAATAGAGGATAAACATGATTTGAACATAACTAATAAATATACAATGTGTGAACAAATGGTCACATGTCATGTAACATCATTTGGACACATTTTCGCATCCTCACCCACACAAGGAATGGTTGGTCTAGTAGTAAAACATGGAACGTATTAGTAATACATGTTATGTCTCCACCACCTAGGTCCTACTAGTTGGATACTTTCTATTCACATGTACATCGGGATGTGCTCGTGTACCTAACCATGCTCAGGTTCCAAGATGTTCAAGTGTAGACTTGTCCATGATCATGTACACTTGGAGTACACAACATATCTTACCACATGGGGTCCTGGACATGTGCATCTAGCACAAGTCTTGGACACCTGGGGGTGACATGATGTGTGGGCCTAGTGATGTGGTATGAGATCCTATCAACAATGAAACCATTACCATAGAAGTTGGAGGAATAAATGGATTGTGTTTGAATACTACACATCATGTTTTCAGATTTTCTAAATAATCCTAGGGAAGTTTTCATGAGCTTTGTTGTGACACCACGATAGGGGGTTCTGCATACAAATTTATTGGGAAGTACAAATCTAGGGTCTTCCATACCCGATCCACCTCTGATTGATGTACTCTTGTCAACTGACCCCTGACTCATCACTTTGAAACAACATTATTCCACTTCCATTGTCATTTCTACTCTAAATCTTTTATCCATCAAGAATAAACTAAAATTCATGCCAATACATCTCTAAATCACTATTCTGGTCAATGTTTTTACAACCTCCATGATTCTAGGGGTTAAATTTTCTCTCCAACCCACCTCAACAATGTATAACAACAACACCATGGGATAACAATGTTGTATATGAATTACGGTGAGGGGAAATAAAAAATAACGAAGTGAAACCATCATTGTACATGATTTATTATACAATTATTACAAAAGTGGGATATATGGGGGTGATAATAAGGCACATGATTAATAAGTTTTATTAGAAAATTTAATTTTCATGTTTATATCATGGGAAGGATCAAATAATCACAAATAAAAACAAGATACAACTAATTTTTTTAAAATTGATTCAAGATGGATAAACCCATAATTGATCTGTCTTGAATATAAGGCCCCAGCCTTAAACCTTACTTAATATTGAATTAAAAGAATAATTCACGTTGAGGATCTTTTCAGGTTTAGAGTTTTAGAAAATTAGAACATAACTATTACATCTCAAAAGATTACAAAGTAGTCACTTATACTAAGTTTCCATAATAAAAAAAACTCTTAAAAAGAAACGTGTCTAGTTCCATGTTTTATATAGGATGGCATTCCCTTGATCCCATCCTTGACCTTATTCCACATTAAGTCCTGTGAAAACATTTCAAAAAACATGGGATGAGCATAAAAAGCTCAGTAAGGGATACAGAAAGAATGAAAACTGTTAGTTTTTCAAACATAAAATAAACCATATTTACTCTATTAAAGTAATACCTTCACCTTTATGAAGTAGTAAAAACTCTTCACTGAATAAAGTATCATTACTTACCTTTTTATAACCAAAGGATTACCATAAAATCCATGAAAAGAACACATAACATTTATAAAGGTAACTTGGGACATAAACATACTTAAGTGGAATAACCATACGGTCGACTTCCACACATATCACTTAATGGAATAGCCAAACGGCCAATTTCCATACATACTTAATGGAATAGCCATACGGCCGACTTCCATACCCAATGCATTGGAGGTTATAACGTAACCACCCATCCTGGTATTCACGGCACCACCCGTCATATGGTTTATAACGTAACCACCCGTTAAAATGTCCAAGTACCAGTATAAAATCATAAAACATAAAACCAATATAAAGGAATGATAACATTTCCACATTTCAATCACAATATATCATAAATATATTGACATAATAGAATCCTTTTTCAAAACCATTTTCAATACCAAAATACATAAAAGAGTATATGGTATTTATTTTATTCTAAAAACATTACGGCTTGTTGAGAAATCCAAAGACCAAATAATACTCGCGGCGGTGGAAAAGGCCGTTGTCACCGCGTACGTTAAAAAAACATTCTTTTTTGTTGTTTAGTAAAACGCTTCGTAGAAAAAGATTCCTTTTGTATAAAAGTAAAATTCAAAGGTTTTTATACACCGTATAAAAGAAAGTTGTGTATAAAATGAAATATGCCTCAATGAAAGGAGATTGAGACGAAGTCCCTTACCTCGGGTCCGACTTGACTCGATCGTTCTTTAACGTCCTGAATAATAAACTTGAGTTAATTTATACTTGATTAAGAACCTTTTTAAAGTTCATTATTCCTTTTATATCACTTATTTCCATGTTATAAACATTATATAACCATTTAAGTTAATAATGTTTGTTTTCTCAATATTTGGTTCTTAAGTCGAAAGTGGACTTCTTACAATTACATGTTGTTCGTGTGGTCAAAGGTTCTTTATATCCAGAATGAAATTCCCGATTTGGATATAATATGTATCATATATATCCAGAATATACATGTATTTATAATATTACATAATCATTTAGAGGTAAGAAATGAAATGCACTGTTCATGGAGACGGTAAGTCGTACGTACGCATGAACGCTACTTTCATTTCTTTGTCATATTAATGGAATTAAAACTAAATGAGAGGTATGTATATTTTAATTCCAGAATTATATTCATAATTTAGATATATCATTAATTATATATATATCCATTATATACATGTACTTTTAATAGTACATTACATTTGGGGATAAGAAATGAAATGCACCGTTCATGGAGACGGTAAGCCGTACGTACGCATGAACGCTACTTTCATTTCTATCTCATACTTTAATGGAAAGAAATAATAATGATATATAGGTATATTATAATTCCAGTATAACATCATATATAATAACTTTAAATCCATCCTTTACACGTCCCACATATGGCATTAACGAATCACATCACTTTGAGGGGGCGGTAGTCCGCACTTCCTTAAATGAAGATATTGTGTTTACCCATAATGGAAACCATAAAGGTATGCCGAAAATGAAAAATACAGAAGCTTAAAGAAAAAATAAACATATTATATATCATATATAAAAATAGTGACATCATAATGGCCACCTTTGAAGGTGTTAAATGAGTATTGAACAATCATCGTTTCGGGAGGCAGAATTTCGCCATCCACGGAAACCGTATGTTCTTTAACCATTTGATGTAGTTGTGTGAGAGTGTAGCTCGAATAAATCTTATAAAAACATCCTAGTATATTGTAGATACTAGTTTTGTTACAAAAGAAGTAAATAAAAATAGTTTAGAGGGTTGGAGAAGCAAAATAATACAAATGAACAAGAGAGAATGAATTACCTTTAAAAGTGTAACTCCCTTTTGATTTGAGCCTAAAGGATTCCTTTGAAAGGCTTCTCCCCAAAGGGAATCCTCTAGGATGAGGAGAGGGATGTGGATAGAGTAAATGGGCAGGGGTTGTCCGAGCCAAATGCTTGAGGAGTTTGTGAAATGAGGTAGAGGTGGGGGCCTTTTATAAGAGGAGAGGAGGGCCACTTTTGGAAAGTAAAGAAATATTACTTTATTTGAAAATGTGTTTCGGTTTTAAAAGGTCCCACATTGAAATAATTCGTGGATAAGGTGATAAGGGTTCTAAATCCACCCATCCAATAAGTTTTGGACATGTGTAGTTCATAGATTTTACATTATCTTTCCATTTTATTTAAATCGTTAAATAATGATGTCATCGCTGCATCATTATTATGTCATAAATAATTTAATTTATTTAATGTCTAAAAATTATAAAAAAAACTACTATGATGTAGGAAATATTTTTATCTTTCCAATTACTATTTATAATCAAATATATGATATTTATAACCCCATGTAAAATTTTGTTTCGTAAAACATATTATGTTTGTGTCATTTTTACATTAATATTTAATAAAAAGTTATTTATGTCATTTCCCAACCAAAGTGTCTCCATGGGGTCCCCAAGTTGACCCATGGCTTGTCATGGTCGGCCATGACACAACCAATAAGTTTGGGACATGTTTCTAGGTCATTTCATATTATTAAAGCCTTATTTATACCTTAAACTACACTAATTACCACTAATCGCGATTAAGAACTTAATAAGTTACTATTCACCAAAAAAATTATTATAATCTCATTGAACCACATTTTACTTCTTAATGACAACCATGTATGTAGGATTTTTGAAAATCAAAACACAATGATGGAAAAATTTCATTTAAACGGAAAATCAGTTTTTATAAGTACCACTTAGTGGTTTCACTATTCATCAAAAATTGAAGTTTTTCAGAAAATTACCAAAAATTCACCCTAAGCTATATTTGATATTAAGAATTCAAAAATGAAGTATATTTTACAAAATTCAAAACATATAAGTCACATTAATTAATTTAATAATTAATTCCCGCTGTCAGAGCAAATAGCGTGTTTTTATGAAACAATAAGTATCAAAAGATTGACACTAGTTTAAGTCCGATTTCAAAGTGAAATTAATTCCAACGACCACTATTGGATTTAATGGTAAAAATATTTTCTAATTTCACTTTAAAACCAATTCAAAATATAATCTAATCATATTAATAAATTAGAATAAAAAGAAGTTTTGAATTAAAATACAACATTATACAGTATTCATTAAAAAAATGAACTTTATCAGAAAAGTACCAAAAATTTACACAAAGTAAATTTTGATGTCCCGATTCTAACAAAGAGTTATATTTATTCCAATAGAATTTATAAGATCGATCAAAACTATATTTAGTGAAGGTTCTCCGTCAAAAGGTGATAAGTGGACCTTTCGTGAAAATTAGGGTATAAATGCCTAAAATTGAACTTTTTCCGTATTTTAAGCCTTTATCTTTTATTGGGTAAATGTAAAAACATTTAAAAACATATATAATCATATTTTAGTTATTTCTATCCATTCCCACTAGTACAACGGCTACTCGTTAACTAACATTTAAAATAATATTATTTTATTACTTGTGTGCAACGTAAGTTTTCAAAGAAACTCATCGTTGCGTACTGAGTACGCTATCGAACGTAGAAACCCCTTTTAATTAAAATTAATATTTAATTCGTAAATATTAATAAATATGAAAATTCTTTATTCTTTATTTACCTGGGATGTTACATTGAATCATACTTGATCAATCGTTGGGGAATTTTTCATCTTATAGTGATGAAAAAGACTAGCTAATTTCACCACCTCATAATCTTGCTTGATCTGATTGTATATCATCCTTCAATATCGATCAAATAAATAAGAACACTTAGATCTACTCTCAATTATCAATGGGTTTATATAGATCACCCTAGAGTATTTTTATAATTATTTAAATATATATGTAATTAGCTCATGGGATTTTAAAATAAATTAAATAAATATAATTATTTATTATGATTAAAGACTCTAATAATGACAACCTCAACTGATCATTTGGTGCTAACTATACTTTAGTCGAGCATATGGTAAGCCACACATTCCAAATTTAATTATGGTCTCATACTTTCAATTCAATAATCCATTAAATTATTGTTATACTATGTCTAGGAAAATACAATCTTGTGATATTTATATATTTAATATTTCTATAATATCCTTACAAGGCTCTCCGAGCCTCAAAATCTCACATCATTTTTTATTCTGGATCAAAAAATATTTCTTAATATATTCCAACATCATTTAATAAAAACTATGGTCACCATATTCTCCCCTCCTTCCCGGATTTTCACTTATGCAAGAACATGTTAGAGAAGGTGGTGATATTGAGCCCTCATCCGGCTATATCAAACATAAGATTTCTCTTTCATTATATCATCCTTCCACAACTCATGAACAAAGGGAATGGTCCATCCTCGCAGGATACTCTCAAAATGATCCTCGATTTATAGAGGGTAATCCATGAATGAGGCTCCATCCTCGATGTCCACCTATCAATAGTTAATAAAATGGCTCAAAAAATGGATTTTATTCATCATATATGTCACATAGAAACTCTATTCACCCAATACAACTGTGTAGATAAGGATATGTAGTAAGAAACCTCTACAACACATTATAGGATCATGAACGACTCGATGAACCTCAATGATAATATTTCTCCCCAACCAAACCTCCATAATCCTCATCATGGAGAGACTATTATAAAAACATTATCAACATTAACGAACTCCAAGAGCCTACCATAACAATATATGTAATATTTCTATTATATTTGGGTTTTCGCCATCCGACTGTGGATCACTTGAGCCTTCTCTTACTTCGATTGTACCATCTATGGCCCATAAAGATATGCCACTCCAATCCCAATCTAGGATAATATTTACCTATAAGGTCTCCCATAATAGGAATCGAAAGGTAACAAACTGATAATAGAGTGATTTATATTATTTAAATAAAACTATACCTATATAATATGATCCTCACAACTCCAACCAATGTCTTTCATAAAAGCCCTCAGTATATCTTCCATCAGCTGGATTTTTCACTAATTATTCCCATCCATATGGTGTTGGAACATCATAATCATCCTCAAATGGGTCCCAAATGACTTTTAAATGGTTCTAAAGAAGTGTGTCATGAAACAAAATTCATAGTTGTAGAAAATAAATGTGGATACCCCATTATGATGGATGATCACACGCATGTAAAACTATCTCAGAATATTAACTAACGTCCTCTCCATAATGATATGTATGTCTTCCAACTTCATGAGTCATTTAAAAATAACCAAGATGGAATCAAATTCTCTCATTGTTTACAAAATCCCCACCCCCAATTATATGGATATGTACTCTTATTTCCCATTTTTTATATTAATATTCCTCATCGAACCTACCAAAATATAATGCTCAACATTCAATGGCATACATATGGTAGACTAGGAGATAGAATAGGAAATACTCCACCTCATACTAGTTCAAAACAAATTCCAATCCATTTCGTATTAATTCACTATCCAAATAGGAGGTACATTCAAAAGGGGTGTGTGAAACTCCATCTTCACCTTCACTCACATCTCAATCGGAACCAACATCGGTACAAGAGAAAGGATGAAGTGATCCCTTTCTACAGAAAATCCATCTACTTAATCTACTTAGGATATCTAGTTGTGAAGAACATTATATTAGATGAATCTCAACTGGGATTCTCTAACATTATAAAGTAGTGGAGGAGTCACCACCATGGTATAAAAAAGATGAACCCATCTATTATAATATGATCATCTATAAGGAAGACAACTTTTCATATGCATACTCCTCCAAGTATGGACAAGAATTCCTACTAAGGGAAAATACCACCACAATACAGTTAAAATGATGGTAGAGTATCCCAATGTAATTATCCTATTCAATATCTAAATAACCCCTTTGTGTTATGTTTTGATCCATCTAACTGAAGATATACCTTATACACTAGTTGTCAAAGTAAATAATAGTTTGATCTCTAAGAATACATTGCATCAGCTTCTTCAGAATGAACACTTACACTTCTTAAAACATGACATGATTTTTGTAGTTATGCTCATGGGGTATGATAATCCCCACCCCTTATTAGATAACTCCATTCCTATACATAAAAATTCACCTAAGGCAAGCACTGAAGGAATCTTGAAACCCAAAATACTCTAAACCCTCATCTAGTTGTCTCATAAATGATTTACTGGTCAACTATAGACTCAACCACTTGAAGGATACCTAAACATAATCGGTCTAGATAAACATATTCCAATTCCATGTCACATAGGTGAACGAATCATGTACTCTAGAAATTTCATACATCAAATTATTTTAGTAAATACCATTCCATGAAAACCACACATCTATAAAATTATATTGGGTGGATCCCATGGAAGAACTACATCAATATTCTCTGGGCCCATAGCTAATCCTTTATCTAAAATGAAATTCCGGAGATAGTGATACTCATGGATTGAAATATATCTCTTCAAATGTATATCATAACCCCAGTTCTCTTGAAGTATATCTAGGACCAGACTCATATTCTATGCATTATTTTCCTCTAACATAATGTTTATAATTATCTCCTTATTGAATTCAACCACAAATCATCCTATGTGGGTCTGGAAAATGTAGTTCAACAAAGACCTAAAGAAATCAGGGGTGTTCATCACACTAGAAGGAATAGTCATGAACTCATATTGTCTATAGAGAAATCATATTTCCTTCTTCTAAATATCACCCTTGTGAACCCAAATATAATGGTAGATGGACCAGATATCCATGTTCATGAACTCACTCATTCCTCATAAATGATCAAAGCTATTTAAAATATTTGACAAGAGAAAATTTTACCTTATCAGTACAATTTTTAATAGATGATAATAAAAAAATGGGGCAAGATCCTATAATCCATTATTACAAAAAATGGTGATGTCCAAGGGGTTATTGTGGGTTTGATAAATCCCTTCTCAGGATGGTCCTCCAACAAAACTTTCTTCTCATGGAGTTGAGTATGAGAAATTCTACAAACATCCAATGATATAGGTGTGAAACATGGTTGTATGTAAATGAAAAATTCAATCTCCCTCCTTAATTAAAATTCTAAAATTTCCTTGTGGAATATTTCCATCATTTCTTCCTCTAGCGATTGAGTAAAAATGATAGAGGAGATAAATGAACCATGGTCCAGAATTTCAAATAAATGGGTTATGGGATGCATCATCCTACAAGTAAGGCCGACTCACTCTGCCTGTAGGTCTCTTTTTCTTGAGAAGGATAATATTATCCCATCAATCCATAGGTATCTAACCTGTTTATGATGACATTCAACCCTTGATTAAACCATGGACAACAGAAATATACCCAATATGATTTTGTAAGGTTTCAATGTGATTATTAGTATATACCATGAGAAAATATCTCCATTAAACACCATCTACCATGTATTTATATAAACTATATTGATTAATCAAAAGCAGTAAAATCCTATAACAAAATATGTTGGGCTAATGTCGAAATTGATAGATGCAGATCTCACAAAAGGGATAAAAAATAAAGGGGTTAATTTCACATGTTTCACAAGTACTAGGAAATGTGTATAAATGGAATAGATCATACCTCATGTCCTATTGTAAACTTTTTATTCATGACCCTCTGTAGTATGAATATACCAACACCATCGACCACCAGCTTTCAAATCCTTGTCTGGGATTCCTGGTGGTAATGGTAAAATAGGCTCATACTATTTCCCTCCACCCACACATCCTCTCCCTAAATACCTACCATCTCTTCTACTAGTAACACCTATCTAATGGCCTCTCTGGACACATTTAGTAGTACCATAATAATAGCACAATCTCTACCATGGTTCTTTATCCATTGTCTTTCATCCCTCCTCAGCACTCTAGGTCTGGAAATCACATGCCACATAGAATCTCACACTACAAATATAACATCACCCTTATCATGGATATATTAATCACCTAAAAAGACATTGCACCACATGTCCATGTTACTGCGTCCAGAAATTTTTTGGTCTCATATGTTGAGACTCTTGTGACTGTATCATATTAGGTATTGTTAACGACACATTCCCATGACACCCAATACGAACTCTAGCTTCCACACATCAATATGATTGGAAGATCTCAATCATCAGTGCTAGATTTATAAATATAGCCTAGGTGAAAATTAACAATGGCAACACAATGGGAAAATTTCTCTTTAGAGACCTCACTCGATTTTCTATACTCAGTAGTGACCATCTAGCACAATGTAGTTGAAGTACAACATATGGTGAGTGAACCTCATAGCATACTCAAAAATCATCATACTACTGGTGTTATATTCAATAATCTAGTTTGTTTGATATTAGACCATATTTAGGGGTAATACATAGAATAAATTATAATATTTGGACCATGAATGTGTCGCCTCATTGTGAATCATCAATTTGAGACTCCACTAGTGCCCCAATACTACATGGAAAACACTAGCTTCCAGTGCCACCATTTGATATGTTGGGGTCCTGTTGAGTCTAAATACATTCATAATTGACTAAATCCAATCCTCTAATTAATATAGATCTATCTCACCATAGATCCTTCATGGACTCTATTGTTGGAAACAAATTATTGTTCTAATACTATGTTCATCTTTAGCCTACCATGATGGTAGTAACTGTAACTAGAATTGGGGTGTTCTGATCCTTACATTGTTGGAGTGTTGTCCTAATGAGATGGACCCTCAAATGATGACCCCTTAACTCATTATACCATCTTCACAATCCTTAATAGATAACCTAGACAACTGTATTCAAAGTGGAATTGTGAAAGTGATGAACACATAGGAATGTAAGATAAACACACACACAAACACATTCATATATAGGGAGATGATACAGGTGGGATATTTAATGGACTAATTCATATATGAAGCATTCTCAATTGTTCCTCATAACAAATTTATAGGTATTCCATGTTTACAAGATGCTATATAGAGTCTTGGGGTATGGATACAACATCTACTACACCAACACTATGTTCCCATGGATTGAAACCATACTCAAGTTACATTGACATTATTTTTGTATGTCCTAACCAATCCTCCAATGGGGAAAATCCAAACACAGTACCTATGAATTAATTTCTCGGATATAGATCTATAAGGACCTGAATAAAAATGTTTTACCAAGATGAAGGAAGGTAAGGTCTTCACAACCAAATGCCCACATATGATAGGTTTGGGGACGGTGAAAATATCCAATAATGCATAATATAAATGGGATGTATTTTTTCCTATAGATAAATTCTCCTAATAAACCATTTGTATGAAAAAAATGTGAAAAGGAATATTAAAAATGGATGTAACATCTAGTGTAAATATCGACATGTAAAAACATCTATAGAATACATCAATCTATAGAGAAATAATGAAGGTGAAAAGTGGTGAAATTCACTGCCAATTTTTAATCAATTCTTAACTTGAAAACAAATAGAGTAAAATAATTACAGAGATCATTGTTCCTAATCTCCAATCCCAACCATTTCACAAATACTATTGACCTGAGTATTACTATGCTTCACTAAGATAAAAAAAATTTCCATCATCTATATAAGACATCACACATGTGAGAAAATCCTATGCAGGGGTGAAAATAAATTCTTAGTAGGAATCCCCAAAAATAAAAAATGGGAGCGATAAAAAGATATATAAAATGATATCTCAAACCATGATAGGATGAAAATGATACACAATAATATATATATTCTAGAAATAAACTCAAATGATAGAGATAAGGGGTTTCCATTAGAAATCTCAACCCATGATGAAGAGTCTTCCAACAAAACCAATGGTCCATCATTAATTCCTAGCATATCACATTTAGGCATAAGAATTTCATGAAGAGAAGAAACAACTCATCACATATCCAAAAACCTAGTGTCAGAATCTCTAATATAGAATATGTGCCCTAGTATAATAGGAGGATTACACTTGGTAGATAGAGGAATCATTTCCTAAAACTATAGTGGAATTACACTCATTGTTTGGATAGAGGACTCATAACCATGTGTGTCATGGGTGTTCCATTAAAAATAATAAGGGTCCGATTACTATCATGATAAAAAAGTAACACTTTCTAGGTATAGAAAGATGACCTTTTCCCTTGTCTGCTATGTGGGAAAGAATATGTGGGTAGAAGACTCATACCCTAAAATCATAGGGGGTTCCAATCATAGAGAAAAGACCCATGTACTTGTTCATTAGGGGGTGAAATTGATTAAATTTATGGAGTATGGGAGAACTAAAACCTAGAAAAATAATGTATTAACAAACATATCATATTCATGATTATCATTTTTGACCATTTATACTGGTCCAGAATTGGAAGAATAAGTGTACACTCTCAGCAGCACACATCATATCTCAAAATATAATACGAAGGATATCATCATGTTCTATATGTAATCATTATGAAGATAGTCTACTTGGGTCCCAAAATTTGAGTCTAAATGAATGAAATATGAGAGTTTAATGTCCCTTAGAGAAGTACATGGCATGAACTATTGTTCACATGGACTATGACACCACCTATCCTCCAGGTCACGTCCTCACCATCATACGACTTGTCAGTACATGTAGTACTACATGATGTGTAAGAATACTACACAGAATGTCTCAACAAACACTGGTCTACCTATTATTTTTACCCATTCCCATGTATTTAGTTCATGTCTGGTACATGGTTGTTCCTAGGTATTGAGCCATGTTCATTTAACCCATTACGTCCATGTTTTTTCCAGAGTACTTAGAATTTTATTTGGGATAAGGCATTAGCCATTTGTAGCTTACACATTGCTTAGCAACATGGTAGGGTCACACGGTGTGTGACCCCATCCACATGGCATGTAATACATATCTTCCATTAAAACCTATATTACATAGTTTGGGGAATACATGTCATGTGTCTAGATTATGACCACATGATCTCTTATACGTCTCCTCATAAATCCACACTTTATCTTCCATTTCTATTGTTTCTCTGGATTGAAAATCCAAGAGGAATCACATATAAATTATCCTGGTCCATCTACAAAAAAGCATTTCTATTATTGTTCACTCAACCGTCCTAATTATGGGGGATCAATTGGGCTCAAACCCACCATGTCAATTTAATTCCTATATTAGAGCCATAAGAAGGATAAAAAATCACCGATGATAATTAATAAAAATCAACAATTAAAAAATTAGAATAAGAGGGAGGGAAAAATTATTTATGAGTCATACGTCAAATTATATTAATTACTCGTGATGATTTCATTCTATATAAATTAATAAGACACACTACATTTTTTATCTATGGATTCACCAGGATATTATCATTCATTATCATAGGATCTAGATTTTCTTGCAAATAACACTCATAGAACCTCTCAATTATATGATGGTTTATGTTTCTAAATGTATAGAATATTTATATCAAGGTGTTTATAGATGTAATATTGAATTGGTTATTTATTATTATATAATAAAATTTAATTATTTATTTTAATTAATTGAAACACTAATGACTACCTCTATTGAACATCTAGTGATGATCAGCCATAGGTTTCTCCTAGTGTAAACTTTTAATTTATCCACATAGCTAATTCCTGATATAAGAAATTGGTATGAATGTATCTTTTTCACATGTAGGATATTTTGAGAATTTTTTTTGATCCTCCGACCACATTATAAATTCCACTGTGTTTTTATTAGTAGAATGAAGTGAATCCCTGTATGAATTGACATCATTTAAAAACCTTCCCTATCCTTGATGATAATAAGAGTTAACATTTTTATGATCCTATCATGTCAGTTCTACATAAGGATCTTGAATAGGAACATAAAAATACAATTAGGATCAAATTATAAGATTAAATTTTGGTCTCTCATTTTCAATGATAACCTATTATGAAATTACATGAAGTAATATCTTAACTAGAATCTGAACCAATCCACTATTGTCCCAAAGAACATTTCTGATCCCAACAGGATGGAGACAAGAATATGGGAAAGAAGAAACAACCATTCATAATTATTTCCCTAATCAATAGATAACATAAATCAAAGGGAAATATGAATAAATAAAGAAAAAATTGACCATTACAACCACATTATGAAACAATGTAAAGATAAAAAATCCATGCACAGACAATAACAACCCCAACAACAATAAATCATCACCTTGGGGTCAATTACCACCAACTGTTTTCTTTTCCACTTCCAGTAGCCAACTAATCATGGAAACCAAAAATGACTATAATGAGAATATTTGAATGTAATATAGATACATGGTGGTTGAATACACCATGTGGTATATGTGGGTATGAGCTAACATATTCATATAGATTACCATGATACATTTTATGAAATTTATATACCAATAAATTCAGATATGTCAGTTTTTAATGTTGGAATAATAAACAGTGATTTCCTATTAAAAATATAGAATGGAAAACATGATTTTTTTTTTGAAAATGGATAATATGAATCTATAATATATGGTTATGAGAAATATGTTGTCAACACTATTTCCATTTTTATTTCATAAACATTTAATAATATCTATAAGAAAACATGTCTTTGTAATATTTTAATATAATAAAAATTTATTTATAAAACCTTGAGAAAAGATTCACATTCACAACATAACAACTCATAGAGATGCTATGATATTCTACACTATATATTATAAAATCAGAAATTACCAATAGAAGATGCATTGGTAAATAAGTTGCCTCATTGCAATCATGATTATTTAGTAATGGAAGTAAAATGTGGAAACTATAGTGCCAATTAATGATAGATAGACTTGAGTCATATATCACATATCATTGATAATCATAGAGTTCTCTTGTCATGGTTATTTATTAGATATGTTTTTTATTCCATCAAATAAATGAAAAATCCATAACTAAATCCATGGATATGTTGAGACATACAAGTTCACAAGTTTAATTACTCAGTGCACACAAGACTACTTGAAATACATTATTATCTTGAGTCCACATTATCCTGGGGACTCTAGCTAAGGATTGATTCTGAAAATTCCTAACATAAATATATAGTTTCATATAAAGCAACTATTGTTTCCCATGACCAAACATAATTTTTAATTAGATATCATCCAGTAAGAATCAAAACAAAGATCCATAATGGCATCATAATACACAATCAACATTTTGTATCATACAAGGATCCTATCTCAATCTCCCTCATTCTCCCACAAAGAGTACAACCACTACTTCAACACTTGTTATCTTATTTTTAAATCTCTATTCACTAAGAAATAACATACATAGGGTGTTGATACAGAATTTTCACAACATGATAATTTACTTCACAATGTCCCATGTATGAATTTATGGTATCTAAATTAATAAAACAAACTGTTATTAGTTCAATAAAACAAAAAATTGAATGAAATTATAAAAATATCTATACATTACATCTTCTTTTAAAGAAAAATGTACTATTCCAGATCGGCCTTTATACCATGAACATAAAAAATCCAAACAATCACTTTTATTTTTCGAAATATCTTTTCAATAAACAATTATAAATAATTTTTTTTAATGTTATCCATTAATGAATTGAAAACTAAATTTATATAATATCACAGTTTTACCCATTGGAACTTATTCAAGGAATGAAAAAATTATCATTCAAATGAGGCTTTACATTTCATAATCCAAAAATTGAAGATCATTAAACAAATAAAAAAACATTTCATAAAAATGAATAAATTATTTAATTGAATTTGACTATTCTTAATGTCATCATCACAAAAAATGGCCCTTTTAAACATCAAAATTAATAAAAAATTCTTATCAAATTTCAAATAGAATAAAAAAAATTCAAGAAAACAAGTGAATAAAAGGAATAATAAATGGTAAAAAACACCCTTATTGAAAATCCAATATTAAATATAAACTAATATAAGATGTGTGGCCTCTATTAGAAAACATCATTACAATGGAAGGTTATCTTAAGATAATTTCTAGGAGATCCCAGTATCATAAATGTAACACCCCAAGATTTCAGAGTACGTTATCTCTTTAATGTAATTCAATAGCTTGCGCTACACACAACACCATGTTCAAGCGCATCACGACCTATCAATCTTTCCATTTAAAAAGAGGTTATGAATAGTATTAAACACATTTTGAATTTTATGTATATCCTATATAATTTTATCATTCATCTATTGGGTTTCTTAGACATAATATAAGGACAAATTAAAATTTTTTGATAAAAGAAGTTTTTTTCAAAAATGTAATTTATGCCTTTTAATGGAAAAACCTTTATAAATCAAATATTTGACACTGTTATATATTAAATTAAATATTTATTTAGAATTGGGTAATAAAAATTTAGTTTGGACAAATTTTTGGTACTTTTCAAATAACTTTTATACTTTGATGAATGGAGAAAAATACTAAATTTTAATTGAAAAGAACTTTTTAATCGAATGAATTTATAGTTTTAAATTATGAATATGAGTTGTTTTAATGTATAATTAGATTGTTTTTTATATTTTAATATAATATAGGTAATTGTAAAAAATTTCACATTTAAATTGGACATAAACACATGCAAATCTTTTGATAGTTTATACTTCTTTAAAACACGCATTATGGTTTTACAGTGTGAATTAATATTAAATTAATTAATAAAATTCTAAAAATTTAATTTGGTAAACTAGAAATAATTATTGAATATGTAATATCCAAATTATCTTAGGGTGAATTTTTTGTATTTTTTCTAAAACATTTAATTTTTGTTGAATAGTGAAAAACATTGTGTTATTGTTTAAAACCAACATTTTATTTAAATAATAAATATTTTTCTTTAAATTTATTTTAAAGTAAAAATACATACCTAATAACTATATTAGTACAATTTAATTCATTTGAGTCATTTTATAATTATTTTAGATATGTAAAATTTCATTGAACTATTTAACATCTTTTACCCACCTTCTAAGAACTTTTGAAAATTTGCATTAAATTTTTTACTTATTATGTGAATTGAATTTCCAAAATTAGAGAGACATGGTTGAAATTTGTAAGTTAAATTTGGTTCAATGGAATGAAAATAGTTTGTAGTGAATAGAAGCTTTTCAATTTTATTCCTCGTGGTTAAAAGTAAATAGGGTAACTAAAGGTAAAAATTATATTATAATTACCCTAAGACATGTCCTAATTCTATTGGATAAGTTTTTCCCAACCAAAATTAAACTTTTCACAAAAATATGATTAATTTTAACCACTTGGATTAGATTATTACATTTTTTATATTTTATTTAAAGAAGAGTGAAAAGTGTTAAATTCTAATTTTAATAACTAAACCATATTTAATATAGGTTTATAGATAAGATAAATTCAATAATAAATATTCATTAGAAAGATTAAAATATTTCTTACATCATGGTATTTTATTTATTTTTATTAGATAATAAATAATTAAATTTATTTATGACACAATGATGATGCAGAAATAACCTTATTAATGGAATATTAAAATAATTGATTTCATAAATATCTTAATAAATGTAAATTGAGACTTTTGATGCCATACATGAATTTTATAGGTGAATATGACATGTTAGGGTTTATTAAATTTATTTTTTTCTAATTAATTATGTTGTTATGACATTAACAAAAAAACAAAAACTAAATAGTGTCAGAATTGACATAAATGAGTTTTTAAAACAAATACTATTTTATTAAATTATATATTAGTCTTAAAAATATAAAGTCTGGCCAATGGACTTAATTAATGATATATATGTCATAAATTATCCACTTTAGGTTCTCTGGGAATTTTATAGTTAGATTATTTACCATGTATTATAATAATACAAGAAGACATGGTAAAAGATAAACAATTTTACAAAGGATTAAATCAATATGATAAGGTTAATATAGTGACCAAATCTGTATAAACCAATTTTTTGAGATTATTTCGACCAATCCCCACCTTATCATTGAAATAAATCCATTTTTAGCTATTATAAACCAAATATTATTTTATAATAAATTAATATTTCATGTTTTTTCTAAAGCTCCCCTCACCTCTCTTATAAAAGGGCACCTCTCCTTTTCTTAAATTCACACCTCCAAAGCCATTTGAAAATGCCAAATGATGCTCAAATTTCCTCCAAAATACTATAAATTTATCTTATAGTCCATACTATGGTTATAAATCCAACTTAATTATCCCTATTTTTCAAATCAAAAGGAAGCACCCGAAGAAGAGGTAATTATTTCATCACCTCTTTCAAAGTTCTTTTCTTCTTCTACTTCCTCTTTAATTGTTATTGCCTTAATAAAATAATAACTATAGTACATTATACATGATTATATGTAAGTATAAATATGTTACATCCATATTCATTATTCTATCCAACCAATGAATGACAAAGTCATCATGTCTGTGTATGTATGGCTTACCATCTCCATGTCGTGGTGTAGTTTGTTATTCAACACTACATTACTTGGATGGGTGTAATAATGAAAATAATTAATTCACATAGTTAATATAACATGATAATGTTTCTTTATATATAATATAACATCCAATTAAAAAACATTTCTCTATCCATAGATTGATATTGTCACTCATGCGTACGTACGGATTATCGTCTCCACTACGCGATGATATTCATCTTCAACGATCACCCTTAAATAATTTTTTATAAAAATATATATATTGATTAAAATTGAAATATATGAAATAGTATTTATAATAGAATAATATATATTTATTTGGCTAAATATATTTTGTTTACTTACTTTCATACTATATGATATGAAATCAGAAACAATGTTCATGTGTACGTACGGACTACCGTCTCCATGAACGGTGTTAAAATTTCATATATCTGTTAGTTATAAATATTAATATTATGAATATTTATGATAGATAAATAATTTTCTATATTCTGTAAGTATGTAAAATATTATCTAAGTTTTACAATCTCGAATAATAGGTAAAAACACGTACGACAAAGAACATGATTATTACCCAAAATATTACTTTAATATGGAAATTATTAATAAATGGGTAGAATAAATTCATAAATTAATAATATATTATGTCATATATATTAATATGGTTCTGGTATATTTTTATAAGATACTATGGTCATTAAAAAAGAGGTTAATCATACCCTTAAATAAAATAATGTTCAATGTAAGGGTTAATTTCTCTATCTCATTATTATCCGAGATTTTTTTTGTGTAATTTTCTATTGGGAAATATTTATTATCCATGTCCATGATCCATAAAACGGTTTTAAAAAATGATTATTTTAAGGGACTCATTAAATAAAATATCAATTAAAATGGTTTCAGTATTTATTCTTCAAAATAATTCTCATTAATTTCTACGTTTTCAAAATAGATTTAAGGATTTATTTATATGGACATGAATTTTTAAAAATGTTAATTCCATTCCAAAAATTAAAATTTGTATGAGACAATTTGATTCAAAAATGTATTTTAAATATCACCCTTTCAAAATTATGTAACGTTTAAATGATTTCATTAAAATGGTATATTTATCTCAAAGTGTTTTACTGATCATTTTCAATAATTTCAACAAACTTTACTGAATATTATACATAATTGAGGTTTATTTATTATAATACAATGTTATGTATTGTATAGAATGAGTTATGATATTTTCGACTATGGATGTGATATTTTTATACCATTTATGGTTTACTATTAAAGTATTGACATTTTGAATGCTAGTTTTAATACGAATTTTTATGTTATATTTCACTATTTTCATATGAGGAATTCATTAGACTTAGTGACAGGTGGGGCCTGATATAGCCTCTCGATGCATCAGTAGGTCTCATTAGACAAATGAGTGTCTTGACATAGGGCCTTGAAAAAAATTTGTTTGTATCCTTGGCCCGGGGCCTTGACTATGTGGTTATGATGACCAACATTATCCATTCCCTCGTTATAAAATTACTTATTACATGGGATTATTCAACTAGTAAAATATCAATGTGCATGTTTACATGGTAATGTTTGATTTATTTTTTCCATATTATGTTCAATTTTATTTTAAAATTTATTTCATTTTTATTACCCATCTTTCCTTAAATGTTTATAGCTTCTACTAAATTATTTACCCATACTGGGCATCTAAGCTGACCCCTTTCTTATTTTTTGTTTTCCTAGGATTCCAAGAAGTTTATTGTGATTGATATTCAAAGTTTTGATAGGGAAATAATGGAATTATCAAAAGATTATTTATGTTGTGATTAATGTTTGAATATATAATGTAACGTTCATGTATGTAATCTATTTTCTAGGATAGCTAAACTGGTCAGTCCTTCATGACATGATTCTTTGTAATCATGCCAATATATTAAAATAATGCAATAACTCTAGGTAAATAGGGTCGGGGCGTTACAATAAATCTACATTAACCATTCAGTATCAATGAAACCCATGATTTCCATTAAACATGTTAAGAATGAATTAATATAATGAAGATATATCGAAGTCCAAGAGAAGTAATTCATAAAAAAATTGTATCATTAGATCGATCAACACATTTATCAAACAAGAGATGATGTTGAGATACATAAAAATGATAATTATAGAACTATAGGATCATGTGGGTTGAGTTACTGTAGAGAGGTAAGAAAGGGTAAATAAAAATGGTGTTCCATGGTTCATTTACAATGAATCCTCTATAAATCACATCAAAAACACCACCATATATCTAGTGAAGTTTGAACTGCTAGACAATGTCGAATACAAAAAATTAATTATCCCATGTCTGGCCCACAGACCCACTGGTGAAGAATCACCAGGTGGATATTGTCTAAAATATATTGATGTATCCATTTCTAAGCCTAATTTCTATGTTTTGGAATTCATAAGGATGTTGGGGGACCATCTCCATCTTTAAAAACTATAGGTATAGGTCCACACCTACTCAAAGGGTAATGGTCATCCTATAACCCCCTGATAATTCTAAAGAAAAATACAATGTGTTGGACCTTAGTGAAAGTAAATATTATGTGTTACAATCCCCCCCCCCTACATCACATTATTTCACCAAATAAAATCCTATATAAAATATGGAAAACTTTAGGATAGATATAACTTTTGAACAATACATGTGAGGGAGAATGTATACAATAATAAAAAGGGCTAACTCTATTGGAAATCACCGGGAATGACCCTAAAAGAATAGATGAGAATAATTCTTTATAAATATCAAGAAGATCCTACTATATCACTATACTACTCCTAACAAAAAAGAACCATATCCAAAGATTGGAAGTGTCGAGAAGGATGGGAAAACTAACATAGGTCTCCCAAAAATTTTAATTATCAAAAAAATGGTTGAATTTGTTGAATACATCCATAAATAACACATCTTCTAAACTAAAAATAGGGTCTTTAGTTACTTTCCATAAAGAACCATCATATAGAAAAAAATGTCAAAGGAAATAAACTCCAAAAACATCCTTTTGATTCCAGGATATACGACTCCCTATTTATTCATCAGTGATCCAACCATCCACAAAAATGAACAAAAGAACCAATTATTTCTACCTCACCCATGTAATTGACAAAAACCTAGTAAATTTAACATTAATCCTCACCCATTAATGAAATAATAAAATCAAACACAAATTTATATGAGTTCTAGGTCTATCAACAATTCACAATTCTTGAGTTACCCAAAAACCAACATAGGGCCAATCTATGTTTTATTAGAAGGATATCCAAATAACTTGGCTAGAACATGACTAGGGAATTACAACCTGTCATAATGGGTGATCAACCAATATGTCCCATTCGATATCTACAAGAAAGGTATAAATATATTTTTAGATAAGGAAAAACATCATACCCAAAAATTTATAAAACTACCCATATTAATACACCAAATATAAGTAAAAAAATTAATTTTCAAGGAAAGAAAACCCAAACATCAATATGTTTTAATAAAATTATTTCATCCACAATGACTCACCGTCTATAAAAATATTAAAACCATTTAATAAAATGAAAAAAATAATTAGAGAATGAACATCAATAATTTTAATCTAATGAGTACTCAAATAAATTAGTTCACATTAAGATTAAAATTCACAAATAACAACAACCGTGATCCACAAAAGAGAATCCAAAAAAATATCAAAAAACACCCCAAAAGATACGTAGATGCTAAAGGTCACCAAAAAATGATGACAGTAAAAAAATATCATTTTGTAAACCCAAATAAAAAGTTCATTGATGGTGTACATGGTTGAAACAAAAATATCAAACCCATATATATTTTAGAAAAGTCCTCTTAGAATTACATGTTTCATCACTCTCGAAGAATATAAGATGCCTATTACCTCCAAATAAACATTTACTCTATTAACCAACTCTTATGATAAAAAAAGACATATTCAACTAATACAACTATATAAAAGTTATTAACCACATCTTTTTTAATCAATAGTCATGATTTTACTATCGAATGAGATGAAAAACCCTTTAGATAAATGGTTACATTGAATGTTTATAAAGTATACCCACGATCTTGGAAAATATCATCATTAAAATAGAGAGACTTAGTAGATAGACAACTAACATGATCAAGTGAGAAAAATTCCAAACCTAAAATGGTTTAGGCATACTCATCAACTATTCTCCAACCACAATTAAGACCCATGATCCCAAGTAACCATCCCCATCATCATTTCATTGGATTTTTCCATTGAACCATAATTGAAATGAAGAATTCCCATGAAATTTTATCATCCAATTAAGGAGGTAATAGAAATTATGAACACTTTATTACATTTTCTTAAAAAAGAGATGATATAAATTACCCTTATCTATTTGGGGCGTTGAGATAGAAAAAATTCACTCATATTCATCGAGAGTGATCATTAACTCATGGGAACCCTAGTCACCTTTAGAAAATATGGATTATGATTTAATATGTTTTACTCATGATTAAATTGAAGAAATACTAGGTACCTACCACATGATTTAAAGTATGGGCAGGGTTTTCAAAATTATATGAATCATTAGAAAGATTTTATGGCATACTATAGTGAATAGACTCCTGAATGGGCATCCTATCCTCTTGGAAATATTTTATGTTGAAATTTAATGATATATATAAACAGAAACTAATCTAAAAAAGAATAAAACTTATCCAAAGTTATTAAAAAGATATAAATTAGTGATATTTTTAATGAATCAAAAATGATATTTATTAACCACTCCATTAAAATAAAAACTACAACCCTATTTAAAAATCACTACACATTCTGTTAGAATTGAGAACCCTCTATATAAATCAATCAAAATTTTAGTGTCTTTTACTAGCTTATAGTAACCCTTCATTCATTTTAAATCATTTATCCAAAATTATAATTTTGAAAAAAAATTAAATTTTAAATCCATCTCAAATCAAGAATTAACATCATGAAAAATTCTTTTAAAACATCACTTACATGTCATTGAAAATAAGTTTTATATAAAAAATATTACATTATACACACCTTTAGTGATTTGAAAATATTTTTCTTAGATATCAAATGAGTCCCATTTTAAAATAAAAAAATATAATTGATTTGGAATCATTACTGATGATATTGAACTAAAGAAACCAAAAAAGATCATGTAACAAAACCCACCCTTTATCATCCGTTCAAAACCCCCCAATTTACCCCTTGTAAATGAATTCATTATAGAAGAAAATATATATGGGACCAATATCATGGATAATTAATAAATATGAATAAAATGGATTGATGAGATGGTAAAACATGAACCATCCTTACAATAGTTACTTGATTTGTTTCCAGATCAACCACACTTATTCTTCACAGTATACCAAACTGTGAAAGAAATCATTTGTCCCTGAAAAAAATCTAGGTCAAACCGAAAACCCATATGATATTTACAAAATTATAATTTCATCAATAATTTACATATCATGAAAAGTAGATGAAAATTAGTATCTTATGATAAAAAAAATTCCAAAAAATATGTGGAAACTAATTTTTCATCGTAAATAGTGATAATCATAAAGCTATTCGTAATCTAAATCTTGAATCTTGAATCATTCCTAGTATTTAACCTAACATGAATCCTTCAAAATTACATATTATCTTTCAATTAATGAAAATTTATTGGAATACATATCCATTTATAATAATTTTATTGAACCAAAACCGAGTACCATATATAATGATATCTGAACTAATATTTAACTGGCTCAAAAGACATTCCAAATCCCCACATTTTGTCAAAAAACACAAGTGAATCATGGTATATCCTTTAAGCTAAATTTTGACCAAAAAAAGTTAACATAAAATTATTATCACATTAAATATAACGATAAATATATAAACCAATATAAACACATCAATAAGTTGTGATATAATGCAAAAAATCCATGAATAGAAAGTAAAAAATATATATAGAACTATTGTAACACATATATAGGTGGTTTACGTCCACCCTCTATGTCTCATGCCACGTTACCTTAACTAACCTACAATGAACCCATACATGGAAGATGAAAATAAATGGAAACCTACTAAAATAACATAAAGTCTTCATGAACCATGCAGTTTAGATAGGGTGTAATCTAATAGAGCATAGTAGAATCCCACTAAGAATTCTATGCTATTTCTCAATCAAGGAAATATGATCTTTTAGTTTGAAAATAATTATTAATAATACCTGGATTTCCTATTATTAGTACAAAAGGTAAAATATTCAAAATGTTAATTTGAAAAAATATGAAACCATAAAGTCTACTTTTAAGAAAAAATAATTCAAAACCATTTACATTTCTATTTCAATTCAATTTAGGATTCTCAAGAGGAAATCATAGAAAATGTATTTTTAATGAAAAAACATAGTTTAATAAATCCATGAAAATTGTTTTTGTTTACAAGCTAGAAAATGAATGATAAATCAATGAGTTAGATTCATATATCATGGAACAACACAACATATCAAGAGACAAAACATGGGAAAATAATGTACCACTTAACAACCAAGTTGGTATAAAAATGGAATTAAAAAGCGGAAAAATTAGTTCCATGTAATGATCAAGTAACCATATTCATATATCATGTATAGATAATTATCATTGATTTTATAGGATATGGGAAATTCATAGATAAATTAGTTATTCTACCAAAAGTAAATTACAAATCAATTATTTGATACATGAAAATATCGAATCTAAAAAATATACCAACTTACTGACTAGGAACACACCTAGCTATTGGGTGAACCGCCCAATACTAAATCCACATTCTCTAGGGTGATAGTAGTCATGGAGTGAGTTTATAAAAGAATAAAATAATTATATTGTTTCTTACCTACCTAACTACATTTACCGATGACTAGTGAATGTGGTGAGTGATATATTAAGAATCTTGAATCACAATGTGGATCCCTTAAGGAGTTATAATACATAATAAATATTCCATAACATATTAAAATAATAAATAACCCTAAAAACTATTCTCAATCAAAGAGTAAAACTATGTTTGTAAACAAATTTTTTTATGCTTCAAGAACCATTCACTAAGGATGAACATACCAAAGGAGTAGATCAATAATTTTCATGAATATGGAATTTACATCAAAATGTTCCAAATAATCCTTCGTGGTAATCCAAACTAATAAACTAAAACATTATCCATTATTTAAAAACAACATTCAAATTTCCATTCAAAAGATCCATATATACTAGATTACTTAAAAACATTTATGGTTCCATACAGGCTAATAATCCATGAACATAAAAAATCCAATCATTCCCATTAATAATTTGAAATATACATTAAATCAAAATTTCTAAATCAAACTATAAAATTTTATGATTGAAGTCATATCAAAATTTATTTGTCGGAAAAATATACATTTAAACAAATTGGTGTAAATAAAAATAATAAAAATATATTCATTAAAACAAGTATTTACATTTCCTAATCCAAAACCAGTATGAATTAAAATAATAATAATAATTTCAAATTAGAGGATCAATTTTTCATATAAATGTAACCATGAAAAACTTTTTTTTAAATAATAAATATTATACTTCCAAATGAATAAACCATGATTATCAAATTTCAACCAGCTTAAACATGAATTCAAGAGACACATGAACTAAAAGTAATAAAATACATAGAAACACAGACATAGAATATGCAGTATCAATCATTAAGTAATCCAAGAGGTGTTGCATCCTATATGGAATAACGAATCATGGAGGAGGGATCTCGAGGGATGTGATTAGATATATGGTATTCATAAATCCAAATAAATTTGTATATAATAACATATCATAATGGATCTATAGCCTCATAGAATAACAAATCAATATTAATAAGAGAGATCATTGTCCAGAAGGTGTTATACATACCGAAATAGGATCACCGCTTTGAATGAAACATCAATCCTCTAAGATTTGTTGGTGAGAGTGAATAAACCACCCAAGAGGTTCCAAAATATGGTTTGGGAAAATATATATTCATTAGAGAATAATTTCTAAATAAAAAGGGGGTTGTGGAGAGAATTTAAAATTCTACCCATTCTAAAATCACATATACTGGCACCACTAGGATTACATTGGCTACTATAAAAGTTTTGTATCCAATGAATAGAATAATGGAAGGATAGTGGATACAACAGATTATTATAACCACATTCAATCCAATTCATCTAAGTGATGGACAACAATAATCTTAATAAACGACATTTTTAGGATGAATCCTTCAATTTGGGTATAAGTTACCCTCTAATCCATCAAGATAATAAATAATGAACCTAAGGTGTGTCACATTGATGAAAGTGATTTAGGTATGTTTCTAAAGCGCATTCATACCCTATATTTCCTAGGGTAATACACATCCCTTTAAATAATCATGAATTACCTATATGATGTATTTTTTAATTTATCATATGAAGAAACATAAAAAGGACAGTGTACTCTTACAGTAATAGGTGTATAAACCAGTTATAGAGACATGAAATGTGTACATATATAATATTAATCTAGACTAGATTCTTGAATCTCATTGTTTATTTTATTTGGTGCATCGTGGGAATTCATTAAAAATAAATTTCTCTTTGGGTACCCTACAAGGATTTCTATAGTTGATATATTCATAAATATTTCACCACTATAATAATATTTTTTGAGGTCATGATAATCAATTTCCATAGTAATATAAACTGTAAATTGATCATTTAATTTATTTATTTTATTAATTGACATGAATCTTTTTTGAAACACTTGAAACTATTTGGAATGATATCTTACTGTTGGCCTTATATGGGAACAACCTAAGAATTATCTCTCACCTATGTCAAAATTTCGACCCAATTACAGTTATTTGAAAACATAAATATATTTTTATTATAGTTTTTGATATACTAATTTATATTCAAATTATATCAATCTAATAAATAATTTTCCATGTATGTTCATAAGATTCCAAGGAAGGTAGAGATTCATTGATTTTAGGATAAACCTTTATGTTTAATATTTTATATCCTCATATTTCCCTTCCTGATATTTCATCATGTGAAATTTTTATTATATAATACATGATCAATAATATTATTATTAGAAATAAATTATTTCATGACTTTTATCACCCTATCAAAAACATAATTCACTATTTATTCTCTGAGTGATCAAAAATAAATATTATATCTTCTCAATGATCTATATATATGATCTTGGATTAATATTGTGTGGTTTTACTATAGAAATATTATTTCAACCACATCATAGATAGTGTAAATAAAGTTGGTAAATAAGGATCATTCATTTAATAAACCACCCCAAATCACAGTATTGAGAAGAGACAGGTTCCACTGACCTATAGTGACATCCACAAGACAACAAAGGCATGAAATAAAATCAATTGTATTATAAAAGCATTTGGGGTGATTCTATCTTATATGATATTGAAAAGTGTCCAAAATGAAAAATAAATATAAAATCCTTTTATAAAATGAATGGTTAAAAAAATACTACCCTAATATAACCATTAAATAAAAAATATTAGAGTGACAATGGAAACATGAAAAACCCACTGACAAAACCAATGTAAAAAAGGACTAAATCAATTAAATACACAATGCAAAATAAAATAAAAACATCTAAAAGCTTGAACTCCACTTATCATGTACCTGTTATCAAAATTCATCAATATAGGAATAAGACATCATCCTTTTCAATTTAAATTGGTAGGTTATATCTTTAATCACACCAAATTTCCCATGTGGGGGTGATTATAAAATTTTTAGACATTCCCCAAATACGTCCTAACACTCCCCACTAGGACAAAAATTCTTCAAACAATTTATATAAAATTCCTAGGATACTAATAAACATATTATATTAATATTCTTGAGAAAACCATGTTATAAAAAAAATAAAAATTTATTCTATCCATTTGAATATAACAAAATCATTATTATGATCATACACATACACTAATTCACATACACAAAACCATACACTCAAGCATGGTGGTACTATTAATATTGGAACTCTGTGAATATTATCTATTCAACATTGGAAGGGGAACATTGAACCTTGTTTTCCCCCTTAATCACCTAAAAAATAATGTTTTCAAATTCCTAGCTATATAATTTTCACAAAAAAAACCTTCCCTTGAAAATATTTCATCATATACATTTCTTTTATGAGAAAAATGCAATAATTTTAAAATCATCATAAGAAAATTTTAATTAAATATTCTTTTTCTGAAAGGGATGAAATTATGCACAATTTCCAAAAAAAACAATGGAAAATGGTTCCATTCTTGAAATCAAAAAATGAGACCACATAAAATCCAAGAAAAACATTAAATATATATACAACATATTAATATATAATATTGGATATGAGATAGAATAAATATAGAACTCAATAATTTATGAAAATGAAGAACAACACTTGGATGATCTTAATTGGGGTTCAAAATTGATTCTCTTTATTAGATCCAATAAAACTCATCAATATAATTATTGTATAACATAGATAAATCCATAATAGTATAGATATATGGAATTTATAAGTATGATAAGACTAGATCTAAGAAGAACGGGGTTGAAATATTTGGAACATGGACTCATTGATGATTCCAAATCTCTAACACACTTATGTTTAATTAAAATTTTCTCCCAGAACAAGTGGAATTATCTATCAATCCTAGGGAAGAAGTAGAGTTTGAGTCCCTAGAATAACATAATACTAATTATGGTTTTTGGGATTTAACACCAATTAAAATGGAAATTATTCCAATATAAGAACCACCACACAATAGCATAACTACATGACTGTGAAACAGATATAGAAGGATAATATAGGTTATAATATTAGGAAATATAACATTCCATAGTGGATATCATGAACTCCACATCTAGAAAACCTGGAACATGATACACCATATATCCTATAAATAAATAGAACACTATGATTCATTCCTCTAAACCATGTAAGAGATAATGATAATCTTATTCCACTTTCAACATCGTAAACTACATTGCTTCAAACATTGGTAGAAACACCGAATTCTACCTCCCTAGAGAACTACAATAAAAAAATTACCATTATATTACAGCCCCGGACCTCCCTACAACATATAATTTCATTGTAAATTAGACCTACCCAAAATGGATGTTTATATGAGTACCCTCTTTATGGAAAACTAGGCTAGGGAAATTTCTTAAACCATAGCAGCATCCTCTATGGTTTAGTATAATGATATTCATCGTTGAATTCTAAAAAAAAGAACCCTTTTGGTACACCTTTAAAGAACACTAATAACACATAGGACTAAAACCATGGATTATATAACAATGGAATACATGAAACCAATGTAATGAAACTGAAACTAGGGGTTACTAAATTCTCCACACCATTGGCCATTCCATATAAATAATGTAGAAAACCAGTGTTGATCTAGAATTGATATGGTTGTTTCCCCAAGATATAAATTTCACATCTCCATGTATCTTTCTAAATTTGGACATATTTGTATTTAAATTATAATGAATATATATTTTTAACAAAAAATCTATTTATTTCCAACTTAAAATCCATACCATCCCATGAATCATGTTATAATTATAATAAAGATCAAAATGGTACAACGAAATCACATGGATAGGATCAGGTTGGTACTTCATAAAATTAGATACATTAATCACTTTATTTATTGAAATAATAATTTGTGGAAAATACAACAAATATTACACATCACCTAATCATTCACATATATCAAAAAAACCTTTTTACCATGGAGACATCTTTTCTTTCATACAAAAAATGATGATTCTATACCCTTGGAGATATTCGCATGAAAACATGATCTACCATCTCAAAATGAAAACAGTCATCGATGTAGATATGAAATCAATTTATGATTAAATTAATCCCTCACCATTATATTTCTAATTATTTTAATGAATTTTATTATTTCTTCCGTAGTAACTATTACGATAGGTGGTGTGTTTCATGTTTCAACCCAACAAAGTGGATAATGAAAATAGTGAACTAAAAATTGTTTCAAAAGGACCCATATATACTAATACATGATTAATTTTATTTTCTTAGAACTACATTAAGGCTATGTTTCCCTTCCCTTTATTCATACAAATCTATCAAAAAATATCTAAAATATACAACCAATGTTTTCATCGTCATTTTTTATTTTCCCTATATTTTAGCATGATATGTTGTTCTTATAATCAATTGCATTACATGTGCTTGATGTATGGATTTATAAAGAAAATATGTAAACAATGGGCATTAGTTTAGTATAATTGAATTAGTGACACCATATATTTCTATAAAATAATCAATATATATTTTTGGAAAATTCATATACCATATTATAGTAATTGACTGAGATGAAGTGATCCATATTCATGAGTAGATCCATAATCGCACATATATAATCATGTTTTCTATCAATTTTTTGATGTCCTATTTTAAAATTCATTCATATATTCTTTTATTTAAACATTGGAATCAATAAACAATGAAACATGTGAGTTGGTCATTTTTGGTCAACCTTGAAATGATGATAGGTATGGATTCTTAAGAAAACATAGAAACTTTTCTCCTTATTCATGGACACCAAAATTGTTATTCTAAATAATCATACATCATTTTGATTCCCTAATTAATAAACCATCTTGACAAGTATAATGAAGAAGGTATCTATTTCTAAAAAATGTATGTATAATAAATTGATCACTAAAACATATTATTGATCACTCATCTAGAAACCATCCTTAAAATTCCTCCCCACCATTCATGTTTGAACTCGTTTTCAATCATTCAGGTTCAAATTTCTTTAAAGCTATAACATAATCATCCAAATTTGTAACAAATATAACCCAAAGGAAAACTAAAACATTAACTTATTCCATAATGTCTAGTTTCATTTTAGATATGATGACTAGTAGATTCTATTTAACTAAAGTATATTTATCTAACTAATGATAGGACATTATGCTCAAAAAATTAGCTAAAAAAATTATTTTTCTCAACTCATAACTCATATTGAAATAATAAATTAGTAGTTATTCCATTTATCTTAATTTTGTTATCTTAAAATATATATGTTAGAAAATTGTTTCATTATCTATTGATCCATAAAAACTAAAAATATCTCACTAAAAATATAAATAATCTCTTTCTTTAAGGAAAAACTACAAAACCAAATTAAATATGTTGTAATAGGTAGTTCTTATATTTCACCCATAATTATTGTGGGCTATAATAAGAATATGGATTATCTATATGAGAAAAAAATCCAGCCAAGATTCCAATGTACCAAAATAGAACATACAAACCTATCCTGACTCTTGAAAAATATGGATTAGTAATAATGAAAGCTGAACCATGATCTATTGGAATTATTTATTGAAGTCATAGTTCTATTGATAAGGTATTCATTTCATTGTAAGATATATCATTGGTGATGTGAGCTGTAAAAAATCATTATTCAAACATCAATATTATTCTAATATGCTAAAGAAATTACATTTTTTAATGAAATTATTCAATTGTTTCCTAGAGTTAATAACATATATCAGTTCAATATCTCCTAAAAATTATTTTTGGAAATGACTTGACCCAATAAAAGTGCCTTCAATATCTAGAAATCATAATTTTAAATCTTATTATAAAGGTAATATTTATTCAAGATACCCAACACTATAGCCAAGTGTTTATCATAAATAGATATAGTTCAATAATACACCATAATATCATTGATGAAAATATCAATAATGTTATCAAGATACCACTAAGGATTATATTCATCAATTCCATAATCATTATTGGTTTATAAGTACGAACAAAATACATAACCCCATATTCATACAGACCATTACAACCCTTGAAAGGAATTTTTATAAGATCCCCCATCCTAACATGTATTTGGTGATAACCCCATCATAAATCAATTTTATTGAACCACATGGATCAACTGAATTTATCAAACAAATAATTAATTTTTTTAAATTAGATACCAACTTTTTATAAAAACATGGTCGACCATATCATAATCTAGAAAAATACTAAGAGTTCCATATAATTTCTTCACAAAAGAATTGGTGATTATCACTAGTACATTCTTAGTCAAATGAAACAATTTATTTACATGTATTATATCTATACATTCAATTACCACAATTATATTAGTTCAATTCTATAAGAAAGAAGTGAAATATGACTATTTCTAAGTAGGAAATAAATCATAAATTGTAATTATCTTTTAGTGAAAACATAGAGAAAATATTGGTAAATACATCAAAAAATTGAAGAATGGTTGGTGGAGAATATATTTGTATGATTTCATTAGAAGATTCCAATGTGACCACTACCAACTGATAAAACATATAACCATCCATCTCTACAAATGGTCATACTAACCATGTAATTACAAAATAGTCTCCTTTAATGGGATGGTTAATGCTATAAAAAGATATAATACATACCTGATGGGAATAATAACCTAAATGAGATTTATAATATGTTAACAATTTCATTCCCAAAATTAGTTTACAGATATCCATTTCCAAAATCGAGGAATCATAGGCCAACTAAAACCACCAAGAGTTATCTCACAAAGTACACACCAAAATGACCAAGACTCCCCTTATAATTGGGTTGTTTGATGTTTCATAATAGAAGGTATAATATCAACATGTAATCCCCTATGATCCGCCCCAAGAGTAGTAATAACATAGTGAAATTTACCCATATAAAAAATAATTCATAAAAGGTTAATTCAAAATAATCATACCTTGACCCATGAAAGGTCCTGATGGACAATATATGATCAAATTCTCAATAAAATAATGATTAATTTCAGATTCTCTCTAGTCATTTCCCCTTTATCGAGGTTTTATTACACGATAAGTCATGGTGTTCCTCAAATCCCACTAGACTTCTTGGTTCTTTTATTAAGATTTATTCTATAGAGATAATCCTATTATAACAAAATATTTTTGAGAAAAATGGGATACATATCCAACAATATGATTTAGAGCGCTATGGAAATATATCTTAAGATGTAATGTTTGATTAATGCTATGCCATAATTTCTATTATTACATTCAATCTATATTATTATGTGTGTTATAATTTCATGTTAATAAACTATGCTTTATATTAATTCATTGAGGGAAATTAAATAATTCTATGGTCTAATTACAAGACTCTCCACCATGTTAGAAGTAGGTGTCCCTCTTCTTCTTATTAATAGTCTTTAATTTTCTACCTGTTCCGATGGTGTTAAATATTTACCCTTCATCTACATATCCATAAATATTCTTTACCACAACAATCAATCTATTTACAATATCCTCATATGCTGTAATGAAAAAAATAGCTATCTTTGAGTGGATTTGTGATCACATCCCAAACAAAAATATATTTTCCTTTACTTATGAACTACCCAAAAAATATGAGGAAAAAATCTAAATTCATAAAATTTTCAGCATACATAATGATGGTACTTTTTATTATTTCAATCTAAATAAATTGGCTTTTCCTTAAATTTTGAATAAATGTAGGTATAATTTTTTATTGAATAATTAATCATTATACATACAAGTAGTTTTGTGGGAAACATTTTTCTCTATAGTTAAATTCCACCATTGGTGTTCAAAATCATCAAGTACATATATCACCAAATTTATATTCAAATAGTCTAGTGTTCCCATGAATTTAAGGATATTTTTCATCTTATTCAACCATGCTTCATCTTTTTCTGGCTCAAAATTTCCCTAAATGTTATGTAAAATCTTCTTATGAAATTGAATAGATTGGTCCACCTATCATGGTTCATTATTCTAATTTCAACTATCAATGGATTTAAAATCATGAGTGATAAATTGGACTTGTTTCTAGTTCTCCTATGGCTCAGGTTCCACCACATTTTACGCCTGCTCCTCCAAAAAAAATTTATAGCTTTAACCCATTAGGATTACCCCTAAGCATAAAAAAATACATTTAGTCCACACAAACTCAACAATAAAGGATCGGACATATTTTTTAAATCACTATAATGGATAATAATTTCAATTATAATATTTATAAATCAATATTTATAACCTTTTTAAATATCTTTTAACTCAAAATGATCACTTTAGTCAAAAGAAAAAGGCTCACTGTCAATTAATTATATGAATCACAGGTTGTCTAAACCCATGATAATGATATGAGAACAAACCTAGATGTGTCTAAAATACATTTATACTCAAACGCCCGGGTAATATGATGTTTAGAATAAATTTTTTTACTGTCTTATAATGAAATAAATTTCATGATTCAACATTCCTATCTTCTTACTACCAAACCAAGATATTAAAAAACTGATCAATACAGGTAAAATTTGTAACAACCTACCCCAAGTTATTTGATTTGGAATATATAGAGTGCCACTAACCATAGGTGATGTGACATAAAAATTGAATACTAATAATAAATTCAATGCAATTAGGAAAACATTGGGGGCATATTACCTTTTATTCTAAAGAAACATATCTAAAATAAATAATAAATATCGAGTCCCCCTATATAAAATATGAGTAAAAAACATCCTAAATATACTATATATATATATATATATTATCAATATGACAACAGAAACATGAAAAAGGAAGTATATAATCCAAGTTTTATCAAGACCGATTTCATTAAATACATAGTCCAGGGTAACAACATACTGACTCAAAGCTCTAACTCCACCTTTCATTCCCATGGTATCATTATGCATTATTATAGAAACAAGACATCTTACCTTACCTTGTTACATTGTATATGAAATTAGAATAAAAATAGAAGTTTCCAAGAGGAGGGTGGGTATAAACTCAATAGGAATTCCCCAATGACTTCCCAAAACATTCCACTTGGAAAAAACCTGTTAGAAAAATTTATATGAAATTACTAGAAAATAGAGAAATAGATTTTATAAATATTATAGAGAATTCCAACTGAGAAAACCCATAAAAATATTATTATATCCATTTTAATTTTTCACAATCACGCTACGTTTCAAACACACACACACACATCACATACACAAAACCATAAAATTATTTTTATTCTATATTTAATAAAGGTAATCCATGATCACATTCTCTCTGACCTTGCAGGTGGAACTTCTAACAATATTCATGACATTAGACACAAGTGGACCAAATTATATTAAATTTCATTCAAAATATTTTTTTCAAAATAAAAAACTTAATTTGAAACTATTTCATTAAAATAGTTGATTGAAAAAGAAACAATACAAAATTTTAAAATCTTTATTTTAAATTTATAGACATATCTGATTTTTTCAAAATCTATGGAATATTCAACAACTTCCAAAACACTACCCAAAATGGTCTCCTCAATTAAATCACAGTATGGGACCCCATAAAATCTAAAAACCCATATCTGGTAACTAATACATCATGTTTTTGTGTAGTCGATATGTGATATAATTCACATGAATATCAATTATTTATGAAAAAAATAATGAAATCTAAATCTTATAGATGTGGGTTTATAGAAACTTCCCTTTAAAAGATCCTACATAAAAAATAATGATTCATATTTTATCACATAGATCTATCTATAATAGAATATATATATATATTGATTGTAAAAATAATTTAATAATAGATATATGATGTAAATGGAATAATGATAAGGATCATGGACTCACCAATGATTCTAGAACCCATCTCACTTTGATTCATCAAAAAGAGAATTTCAAATCGTGGGGAATTGCCTCTCAAACCTAGGTAGAAAGAGGAGTTCAATACTATAGATAATTACAATATTAATTGTAGTTTGTGGGATTTAATATCAATTAAATTAAAAGGGGGATGGGATGAAAACCAATATCCGATTGTTTAACCATGTTAGCAAACCAAAAATATATTCGGAAAACACAGGCTATGGTGTAGGGAATGGTATGACACAACAACTATCATGGTCAAATATGAATCCTTTAAACATTATGAAATTTGTATTGTATATCATATAAACAAGGGGAGTATTATGATATAATCCACTACCCAAAATCATAGATTTAATGAATCCCACGCCACATCCCAGCCCTTTCACTATAGTGGTACCAAAATTGTAAGAACCGCTGAATTCTTCCCACTCACACACTACAGTGCTACAATTACCTTCATTTTTTATCACACAACCTCCCTATTTTATATACTAGATCTAGGAATATACTAAAAAAAATTATTATTCTATCTTAAAATACACATTCCAGGACCCTATGCAGTAGCTGGATCTCCACATCCCAAACCATGATCTTGAGAGTCCCCCATGCACTACTGTGTAGCCTTCCCCAAAACAACAAAGAACCACCTAAAACCCTTAAAAAAATTCCAAAAATTAACAAAAATAAATTAAATATATAAAAAAATTCAGAAAAAATACATCAATGGCCATTTAATAGAAAATATGGGTATTATAAGTTCTTCCAGTTTACTAGGATTATAATATTATGAAGATATTTGTTGATAAAATTCCACTAATAATAACATATGAATAAGTTAATAGAAGTAAATTTCAAGGATATAAAGAAAATATTCTATATGGATAATCAACATTAGATTTTAATTAAAAAATATAATAAAATTATTTCATATTTACTTTCAAAAGTTATTCCCATTAAACTCATAAAAAATTAATTATTTTAATAATATACACCTCATATATATGATATATTTTTTAAGTGGATTTATTTTCTCAGAATTTTATTTCCATTATAGTATTTATGGAAACATGTATGTAAATTAGTTGTCAATTAACTTTAATATTAATCATTTACAAGAGAAACAAGGTAATATTTTAGGTGGATCAAGATTATACAATCAAAATGAGCTCAACAATAAGTTCTAAATACAAAGATGGAGTAATGGAAATAATTTAAATAGTCAAAATAATATTGTTGATGTGTTATCACAGAAGTAATATGGATTATGTTTTTGAAGAAATACAATAATGTTATTCAAAAGATGAAAGGGAAACAATAAGTCTTCGAAAAAAAGACATAAGAACAACTGGATGAAGAACTCAAAGGGGACATATGTAGTGGATCATAACAGCTTCCCATCTAACTAAAATTGTATCTTCCAATGTAAAGGAACCCATGGTTGAAAAAATTACCACCCCACTATGACTAATATATGTGTTCATAAGTTATATGTAAAATTAGTTTCATATGTTGTGGCAGTCGCATTTAATTCGTAGAAAAAGAAAAGGGAATAGATATTTTTAATATCCTTGTAAATAAAATATGAAATTATACTTAATTACTTTAATTGGATTTGAAAATTTAAATTATATTAAAATTTATTTTATATTTTATACACCTAGAAATATCATGGTAGTGGTAATAGAAAAAATTTAGGTTAGAAAATTAAACGTAAAACACATATTTCTTGAATTGGATAAAATATATTCATATTTGTGAGATATTGTTTCGGTAAGTTAAAATAATTCTTCCATAAAATACATTTTTTATAGTGTATATATTGTGTTATAGATATTTATCCTGAAAATTTCAATGGAATGTAGGTAATCATTTTGAAGTGTTAAAATTTGATATCATTTGTTACATAATCATTAATTTCATGAATGTTTTCTCTCATCACTAGAATGCCTATAATTATTCAATGAATATGAATATATATATAATTGTTATGGAATTTTATTTGATCACCCTAAGTTTAAAATAAACTAAAAGATAGTTTCCAAAATATTTTAAATAGAATTAATGGGGAATTCATCATATAGGATAATTGTATTTTGAATATAAAATTCATTAATGGTTATACATTGAAATATTAACAGGCATATGAAGAGGAAAAACTAATTGAGGTATGTAATTTATACAAATAATTGATTCTATTATATATATGGTTTATATCAGTTATAATATATTTAATTCTAAGGCTAAAAATATGTATATAACTATTCATTATAGATTTTAAAATGCATGTGGTATTCTTTTGATTTTTTTATATAAAATAACCATTAATATGAAAATATATGTATTAAATGTTAAATTTCCCATAATTTCATTATATATGAGTATATATTATCTTATATTAAAATTTTCAATGGTTTATATAAATGAATTAATCCGTCTTCGATTGCGATGGGTCAATCACTGGATAATGAATATAAGAGATCATATTACTCACCGAGGAATGCAGTTGGTATAATATCATATATTCATAATAAAATTATATATAAAAAATATTTAAATTTAAATTATTATATGTTTTTTAGGTGATCATTAATTAATTAATTTTTCAGAAAGTCTGTTTATTATGTAATTAAAATCTATAATGATAGGAATGATTATTCTATGAGATATTGATGTAATATGAAATATATATCAAATAAATTTGTGATATTTTTAAATAAAACTAATATGCTATGATTTTTCATGTTTCTGATGAAAACATAATATAACACTCCTTTAGTGGCTATAAATAATAAAAAATGGGTATAGATGTTAATAATAATGTTCTTTATTTTATAAAGAATAAGAAAAATAGTAATATAATAATTAGGATTTAGTTTGTAAAAATTGGAAATAAATGCATTCATAATTAAATATAGTTAAATGAAAATAATATTAAATTTTAAATGTTAAATTAAAAAGATGAAATTTAAAACCAACATTTAATAATCAAAGACATAGTTTATAAGAAAAATTCCACTAATTTAATCAAAATATTTCTATAGTTATATTAAAAAAATAAACCAATATGTATTAAAAAATCATTAAATAATATAGACTGTGTTGATAAAATGAATGATGTTTTTTATCATCTTGAAAATATTTTCTCATTAGTGTTAATTCCCATGAAAATGTAAAAAAGACTATTGGAATATTGTGGGTGATATATGAAATGTTAAAAAATGAGAAAGAAGTTTCTCATAATCATGAAAAATATAATTCTAGACGATATTATGAAATATAATTGGTTAATTTTGGGGATAAATTTCATCTTTTACAATTATTTTAAATAACTTATCTAAATGAAAATATATGATATTAGAAATACATGTGAAGTGAATTTCACATAACAATAAGCTTAATGAATAAGAGTATGTAGGTCAAACTGATAGATATCTACATTGGTAAGATGATACATCTATTTTAATTATAGAAAAGGAACTGTATAAATTAAATTAATCCAAAATACCTTAGTATTCTAAATTATATATGTTTGAATTCTATAATTTATGAAAGGAATGGGTAGATAAAATATTGTATGTAAGAATATATTTAATGACTCAGTTATTTAAATTATCTTATGAATTATATTATATAATTATTCAACTAATTAAAAAAAATTATATAATTTTCCCCACAAATAGTTGATTTTTATGGATTCTCAGTCATAAGGTAATTGAGATATTTCCCTGGCATTAAAATTTCCCTACAAAATAATGACAAATTTTACCTCAAGATAATTATACAAAAGTGTTATTAAATATGTTTATTATATAAGATGAAAATTAATTAATTTTAATTCAATTAATACATGGGATAATTTCAAGAATATTATTATGATAATTTTTAACAAAATTGTGTATAATAGGTTCGCAGCAAGTCACTTATAGAAGATTATTTTAGTATTAGATATCATTTTTGTTGTTTTTTTATGTTCTCATTTTCAATGTCAATAAATATAATCATGATTTTTTAGAAAATATATTTATTTTAGCTATATAATTGAGAATAATTTACATGGTTAGATATATATAAATAATGTATATTTATACATAGTTAATTATTTTAATATATATATATTTCTAGAATTTTTCAAAGTTGTATGATTATAATTTGTTTTGATTTATTTATAGAGGAGAATTACTTTTTGTGGAATTAAATTTGATAATTTAATTATTTTAACTAATATAAAATATTTTATGTTTTTGAAAATGATGAAATAACTGAAATAATGTGTATAATTACTCAACATTAAGTTCTCATATGTTACAATTACTTAAGGTATTTGAAAATCAAAAAGATAAATTTTTGAAATGAAATAGAATTGTGGTAAAATCCTTAAAAAATAACATTTCATTATTTTACTATCAAAAATAAATTTTTTAAGTAATATAAGGTTCATGAAGTCTAGTTCTTTAGTAATAATTAAAAAAATCAATATACTTTAACTAAAAATCCATTTCATTCTAATCAAATATAAATTTATTTATATAATTAATAATAATTTATCCATTTTTTTAAATATATCCAAAAAAATTATACATAATATAGTATTATATAAATACCATATAAATAATTTATTTTTATGATATGGGAAATGGGAAAAAGTTAGTATAATATCATGAACTCTGTCAGGATAAGCATAAGATATAACAATTAAACTTCATAAGTTATAATTGGATTAAAAATCTAATTATAATGTAAACATAGATTTTGAAAAGAATATAAAGTATTATTACCCAATATAGCATGGATTATAATCTAGGAACCACAGTATGGGGATTATATATAAAGCAACTAATATCAAGGAGCGTGCGATTATTAGATTGTGATCACAACATATTTTATGAAATTATTAAAATTATCCATGGTTAACTCCAAATACATTAATTATATTGTGTAAAATAACTCATACTATTTTTTATTCATTTCAAAATACCATAAAATACATATTAGGAGATATAAACATAATCCCAATGATTTAGAGTTCTGTATACTTTCAGGCCACCCTTTATCACATAATGGATAATGACCATAATGGATTATAATCACTCCCAAATCCCTTATCATATAATGAGATATTAATATTTTCAAAATTATTTATATGGTGAAATAGTTCTATACCCACACATCACATGATATTATGTAGATTCATAAATTTTCTACATAGAAAAACATAAATTTTTTTATCCAAATATTTTTAACCTAATTAAAAAATATATTTTATTATTAATTCTGAGAAATATAACCATATAACATTCATAAAATTAAATATTATTCTTTTAGACGAACATTTTCTATGTTATATGAAGAAACATATACGGATGCCGACAAATATAGAAAGAAACTTAGAAATAAGAATGCATCAAATGGTAACAAATAATAAGGGACAGAAAATTGAATTATTTTACACCAAAAGATAAATTCACCCAATGATTGAATAAAAAATGTTGGTAATTCATGTGTAATGAATAAAAATTATAGAAAACCATGTTAATATTAAATTTAATTGGGGAAAAAAGTGTAAAATATTTTTAGAAATCATTTTTACTATTATAATAAAATAAAACATTTTGGATAGATTAAAAACGAATAAAAATGATGATGTGATACTTTCAAAAGATTTTGATTGAAAATAATATCAAATATTGGATAATTAAAAAATATTTATATGATTCAAGATGAAATTTTGTCTAGAATATTAAACATTGGATCATAAAATGGAAATCTTGTTGATATTTTTTAAAAGAAATTATTTGAAATCCCACATCATAAAAATATTTAACATATGTCTATTTGAATGGGTTAAAGAGAAAATATGATAGTAAAATGAGTTTATATATATTATTGTTTCAAAATATTATAGTATTAAATTGGCGGGAAGATGAAAACTTGAAAATGTGTTATAAGACTAACATTTATGTGGCCGTAAATTATTATTTAGAGAGTCTTCATATTAATAATGAATATTATTCAATATTAATTTTGATTTAACTCAAATTTTTTCTACGAGGATTGAAAAAGGAATATATATGTGTTATTAATGGAGGAGATCATGGATAAACATTTTAACATAGGAAAGATGACTTTGTTATCAAAATATCATATAACATAGGGATGAAATCATTAATTCTTCATTGAAATGATCCGAATGAATGGGTGAGATGTTTAAAATATCAATAATAATTTAAAATACTAAAATTTTAGTTGTATTAGTTACCTAATAAAAAATAATATTGGGCAATAATATCACAACATGCCTTAATGAAGGGTGCTAGAGGTGGAAACCCTTATATTTTAAAATTATTTCCTCAAATTCACTCAAAAATACAATATAAAAACCAAAATATATTAATTATTCATAACTATTATGATTTACAATCATCATTTATAATCATTATTCATGTATATAATTTTTTTAGATATTATAGATATTTTATATTAGTTTTGAGTAATCTCAATCATTATGAACTAGTTTCAAAATAAATGTGTCGTTATTCATTGTTCTCCGAATTTTATCAATCCTAGAGTATAAACGGAGTAATAATTTATTTTTTATAAATATAAAAAATTTTATATTTTCATTTCATAAGTATTTATATAATTTTATGTAACAATGGATTATATGAAAAGCCAGTTTTAGAAATTTATAGTGAACATAGAATTATTCCTTAATTAAGGATTTAAATCATGATATTACTGATAAAGATACAAAAGAATTATGTTTTTATTATTAATATAAAATATTAATATTGAAAATCCATCCATTAAATACATTAAAATCATTTTCCAAGTATGTGGGTAAACCGGCATAATAAGATTATTTTATAATCTATGCGTGAGTATAGTTATGGAAGAGATTCGTTTTAAATAATACCAAAATCACCATATAATAATTACATTATTTATATGATGATACATTTATGAATAATAATTTGGATTATTTATATGAATAAGGTAATATAAAATGATGTTTGAACTAATAAATAAATGCATTTTCTTTATTTTTTGATGGTCTTTTACTATTAGTCTATCAATGACTTAATAATGATAATAATACATATAAAAGGACCATATTATTTTTGAAAAATATAAAAAATGAGATAAATAAATTATATTTTCACTAAAACTATTTTTAGAACCATGCTTGAATGAAATTGTTGAAAAAAGAAATGTTTCAGTTAATGAGGTGGTAATACACACATGTGAATAATCACAGTTTTCATTTTTTTATTGAATAGAAGGGGATTGGGTAATGTTTATATCATAAATACTATAAAATTTCCATATATCATTTAAAATGATTTAAATATATATATATGGTTATGATGGGTTCAAAATAGTTTGGATGATAATGATGAACAATGGATGTTAAGGGTAAGTAATGATGACGTTGAGAATTTTCATATTCTCTTGAAATATCCTTTAGAAATGTCGATCTTGAGGACATTATTTGGAAAAAATGATTTCAAAAGTTTAAATATGATTTATAATAATTATTTTTGTTATATTTATATTGAAATATAATTATAGTGGTGATACATCGAACTGGTGGAAGTGAGCAAAGTTGAAAAAATGGACCAATATTTGGTAAAAAAATTTAGGTTAGGGTTAAGAATAGAATATCGTGGGAGTTAAGAAATTGCGGTGGGAAAAGTTTTGTTTTTTAAAAGTATTTATTTTAAATAAAAAGGTAATATATAGGGTCTATAAGTAAAATTTAATAAGTATTATTCATAGTATGATTTATTACATTTTTAACACTTATAAATAATGAATAAAATTTATTCAAGTTAAAAATATAATAACTAAAAAAATAACTAGACATAAAAAATGTATTTTATTAATAAAAATTTTGATTCTATGAAATCAAATTTTATTTTTAAATATATCAAAATTATAGTTTATTATAAAACATATAGTGTGTTCAAAAGAAATTTTTTATTATAAAATAATTTATATTCATTAAATGTTCTTATTATTATTTAAATTCTATTAAAAACTAAAACTATGTTAATTTATTTTTATATACGTTTATAAATAAAATATAATGTATTTGTCTACAAAATATCAATTAATTTAAATTCACAATAATTATAAAGGTATCATTCCTTGAAAATTAACTATTTTACCATGGTAAATAATAGTTCTCCTCATAACATATTATTCAGACTATAAATTAAAATGATCTCATTACCAAACACAAAACAATTTGATTACGAATATTCAAATATTTTCATAAGATACCATTTTTAATAGTGATTGAAAACAATTTTTGTATAAGTTTGCATAATACATAATTTTCTTTAATGAAAAATGAACCTTCTACAAATAATTGAGATATATTACATTCCATATAATAATAATTTGATAGATGTTAACTTATATTATTGTATATATTTTCAATAATTTCCATTTAAACAAATTTTAAATTATAATAAAATAATAATCATATATCATGAAAATGAAATATTTTATAAATTTATTTTTATGCATACAAGTATATTATTTTTTATTTATTTGTAATAATTGAATTATTTCACTACATTACTATTAAAAAATATATTTCATAATAGTTTACTACATGCACATCATGAACATGTGCTTCAAACATAAACATAAAATTTCTACAATTGATATCAATAAATGTTATTCAATTAAAACAATCCAAAACATACAACATCAAAAAGATAATAGTGCATCACTTATGTCATGACCCATCCCCTGAGGCCCGTATCATGACTACCCCAAGCATGACATCCATAGTCTAGGGGATGGAGACTAGAACCGAAGGCGTATTACCTAAAACTGGGAAGACATTGCCTTTATAACCTGTAAACACACGCAACCAAGCACACAACAGGATACAAACTCAAGAAAATTGAATTGTAAACAGAGTGAGTAAAGTAAGTAAAAGGTGCCAGAATACAAGCCCAAATGGAAAGTATGAGAAACTTAAAGTACAAGTAAACTGGAACAACTCATGTGATCACCCACCAAGGATCCTACCTGAAGGGTAGTTTTAGCTCTCAAACAGTCGTCTTTGTGGTATGCCACGTCTAAGGTCCACCTCCGAGCTACCTCCAGTCTTGGTACTCTCATCCTCAATCAACGATGTTCATCGTCTGAACCAAAAACAATGAGGTGTGGGCTTATCCCGTGTAGGGGTGAGTATAACAATACTAAGTAGGGACCCAGAGACCCTCATGGTCTCACAAAATCCACAAAGGATAAACCAAAAGGAATGAAATCAACTGATAGCCCTACTTTGGTATATTCCCATAAATATAAATAAGTTATCAAGTATACCCATCTCAATAATGTGGAAACACAGAGTCCAACAAAAAATCCCAAAGATTAAGTATTCCACAAAGGAAGGAACACCGCAATGGAACATACCGCTTAGGTACAAACTTATCTCACACCAGGTATTATCTAGGTACAATATTAAATATTATTAGATGTTACTACTAAATCATCATACTCTATTAATTGGAAAACCCACGAAGGATCCCTAATTATCAGCAGACCCATGGAGGATCATAGTACATCTTCAGACCCACACATGATCCTAGTACCTCATCTTTACCTCTTCACACCCACATAGGATCTCTAGGTGCTGACCCACAATGGATCGCTCGGTGCTGACCCACACAAGATCTCTAGGTGCTTACCCACAGAGGATCACTCGGGGCTGACACACATAGTATCGCTAGGTGCTAACCCACAAAGGATCACTCAGTGTTGACCCATAAATTATCACTATTCATTGTTCATGTCTCAGCCAGCTACTATGTTCCTGCACAAAGCTTTCTCGTCTCCGGGAGGGTCCGCTCCTCATGCCAATGGTATGTGTTCAGATAGTATGAAATTATTTTTTGAAGTAAAATTTTTGGAAAGGTTATTAAAGAAAAATGAGTGTGGAATATTCAATGATCTAGAAGTATATGGTATTATTTGGTAACAAAGGTTGAACTATTTCTATGAACCCAAATTAAGAATTTGTTGGGAAATAATCCATATCATTGTCTCTTTAATGATTTTGGTTTGTTGTGTTTTTTGGAAAATAAATGTTGAAAGATGTCTAGTCATTTCTTGGAATATTTATTTTTAAATAGTGATGTTTCCTAGTGTGTATAATTTTTTTTTCATAAAATGTTTGAGAAAATATTGGTTTATACATAATTATTAAACATACCACATCATATTTAGGCTTTCTAAATGAAGAATTCAGAATTATGTAATATTCACATAGAAAATGAAAGAGGATTGTATGACTATGTGAGGAGGCCACCATTCCTAATGGAGATATAGAGTTTTCTCAACCATGTAATACATATTATTATCATGAATGAGGATAAAAAAATATATAATAATAATGTAATTATTAGTCTAAAGGTGTAATAATTTAAAAGGATTTTTTTCTTAGTGAAGGGGTGAACAATAATTTTATTTTGCATCTTTTTGAAACCCCTAACTATATATATACATAATAATAACTTCATTATCACAGAGAAATAAAAAAATAAATTATGAGTTGATATATTTCATTGGAATTTATTGTAATTAATAGTGGGTTTCTTAAATAACATCAGACATGAAAGGTAGTATGCATAATTATGTCAACTTGTGGAATTATGTAGTAATTGGAAAAAACTTATAAGAGTTCATGAGGGAAGAAGTATCGATGTCATTTCATGTGTCAATTTATGTGATTATTTTTTTTTTGAAAGTGAGTTAATGAGATAATATGTTTTGGGGGAATATCATTTACAACATTACATAGTGAGAATCACATGGTACATGTCTTACAATGAATAGTTCACCAAGTATGGAGATGGATATTTCATGAGGAATTTGTTTCATGAGTTAAATCATACACAGAATAAAGGATTCAATCCCTCATTTAAATATTGAGAATCATGAAAAAATTACATATGTGTAAACCAAATATGAACTAATTCAAAATAATGGATGAAATATATGAAGGAGAATTGTTCAGAATATTATAGTGATATTGTGAGTTCTCAAGTAAGAATGGTTGTAAACATATGGGATAGTCAGTCCACTATAAACATTGTAACACATGTGCGATGTAGTGGATACAGTACATTGTCAAAAATTAATTGTATATTCTTTTTAATGTAACTATTTAGGGTGGCCTAATTAAAATTTTTGTGTCCTATACCTTTTCTTATTTCCCTTCGATCATTGTTACAAGATTTATAGATGGAAGTGTTTTTTTGAGAAAAAAGTTTTAAAGATGGAATGTTTTTTCAATCATACATACAATATTATCCCACTCCCAACATCCTCACTATATTTAACCTTGTGGGATAACAATTTTTAACTCCCTATTTTTTTTGATAAAAAATTGTATTCAATATAGTATAATAAACACATTACTGGGGTAAGAAAAACATAAAATATTATTATTTTAATATGATCTTTATAACTTATCCAATAAAATAAATGGTATCAATAATATTTAAGACATTATAAAATATATTTAAATTTCATAGTAAATATTATTTTATTCTCAAATTCATAGTGTATAATTAGTCAATTTTTAGTAATGTTATTTTACTCTTCAAAAATATGTTTTCATAAAAAATAATTTTCATTTTAATTTTATGTGAAGGTAATATAAATACATTAATGATATTTTATAAATGTTATATTATAAAAGTAACAAAAATTTTGATATTTTTATATCTACAGTTAACTTATAATGAAATTTTGGATTTTTTGAAATGAATTATTTTTCAATCAATAATAGAAATTTTAGTATTTTCACATATTTTAATTTCATTACATTGAATAAAATAATTTTAATGCACCATTATATTTTATATTTAGTATCAATGATTCATATATTCCAATTTATTTATAATAATTCAGTTAATTTAAATTTTATTAGAAATTTTCATGATGTTGTTATATGCTTATTTTTCTACTATTAAACATTGTTTTCTAAAAACTACTTTCAAGTGCATAGTTTAAATAAATTTTTACTAATTATATTAACCAATAATAGGAAAATATTTCAATTATATATATAATCTATATTAATGTTAATTCAAATTAATATAATGATGGTTCCTAATCATAGAGTAAATTTACGATTATCTATTTATTGAAGAACTATTTTTCTGAAAAATATTTTTTCCATCGCCTTTTTAGGACATAATATTGTATTAAATTTATCTTATTCTTTATATTTAATAATTTAATAATTTAATACGTATTTGGATTCATGAATTCAAAATTTGTTAAATCGTTATCTTTTTGTATTTTTCCACTATAAATAATAACTATATTTCTTCTTGTTACCGCGGTAAAAGCAAAAAGGGATAATTAAGGGAAACAATAATTTTATGATTACTAAAAAGTAACCCTAACACATGCCATATATTTATATGTTGAGTAACGTTTTATTTAACATTAAAAAAATAGATAATAAATGGCCTTTTTATATATTTCCTTGATTGTGACATTTATGATACCTTTTGATTGGAAATGCCAAAAATGTCACATCACTACTTTTAAAAACTGTAATGATTTTTTTTGAAATGGATAATAACAACCAAAATAGAATAAAAAAATTCATTTGGATGATAAATAAAAATTTATAATTCTTTTTTACTAATAATTTTATATAAATAAATATTTTATAAAATATTATTATGAAATACCTATGTAATAATTATTTAATTAAAATTAAATTGAAATAAATGATTTTATAAATATTAAAGGTCAATGATTTTGGATTAATTGTTATGATCATATTTTTTCACTCAAATAGATCATATTATTGATCTTTTAAAGGTATATGTTTGAATTACATATATATCATGATATATTTTATGTAAAATTCAATGAATAACACCAATATTGACATTAGTAATATGTTTTAGTAAGTAATGATTTATTAAATGATTAAAAATTCATAAAATGATTTTATTCCTCTATGTAAATGGGATACGATATATAATAATCACCATCTGATATTCAAGGGACATTTTTCCTTTAATATGAACTTTATAGGGCCATATGTGATAAAAACATTTACTCTAGTTTACTTGTTCAAAAATGGATAAAATATGTTAAAATAAAAATACTGGTGAAAAAATCACCTAAACGTATCCATTTTTTATTTTGTTAGTTTATATAAACCTAAAAATAATAATTTTTTTTATACGATCATATTTGATACATTTTTATATAATAATTAATTATATTAATTTAATGCAAAATAAATTCCAAGTGTGCCCTTCCCATATCTTACAAAATGGAACCTCCTCATTTCTTTTTATAACACATAATAAACTTTTGGTATCATCCAATAAAAACCTTAAAACATCATTCCATCACTACCCACATCCTAGATACCTTTTATTATTTGAAATGTCTCATATGGTTTCTTCTAGTGCAATCCTAGAGATGTTATCCGATGAAGAGGTATCAATAATAGTTGGGCATTTTCATTTTATTTCTTATTCTACCTCCATCAAATCATATTCGTATATGAATAAATAAAAAATTATTACATATAGGTATATATTTTAATTCCAATTGAATAGAATATATTCATATCCTCATCCATAAAATGGTAAATGAAGCCTTAAATCATTCGTATAGAGGACTACATCCTCATAAACAAATGTAATATATTTTCTATCATGACCTATCAGGATTGGATATAATTATGTATTTAAAGTATATATAAATTATTTTGGTCATAATTAATCATGATTAATTATAACAGAATATAATACTTCTTATTTTCCAATCTGCTGCAAAATGACAACGTTTCTCATGAATACGTGCGGATTGCCACCTCCATGAAGCAACATGATACGTTTTTAATTTTATATTGAAATTGATGGTAATAATGATATATTAAATTAATATATATGATATAAATGATATAAATTTCATTAAATAGGGTTGATTTACTATTTATTTGTCTTATTTTTTCATCCATTGTAAAAATGGAATAATTGTTAATGTGTATAACCCACCATCTCCATTAATAGTGTAATTCATTTTTCTATATCAAATTTAATGGATGACTCAAACAATGTATGAGATGAATGTATATTATTTTTGTATAATTAGTAAAATTCATTATATGATGGATCCATTACCAAAGTATCTAATCCCATAATACTAAACTAAAAAATATATAAAAAAAGAAGCAATTATCATTTAGAATAATTATAGTAATAATGAATTGCTAATAAATGAGTGATAAATGGTTATAATTAAAATAGAAATGTTATGATATTTAATATTTCTGTTCTAAAATATATTTATAATAAATATATATTTATTGTCTATAATTTTTGGACACATACGAATGAAATTAGTCTTGATGTATGGGATTTATTGTTTCTCTTTAATTAATGGGAGACATAGGCCATATTCAACATTAATTTATTTTATGTGGTCTACATAAATCTCCATTGACATTTTATAGAATAAATATCATTATTTTAATGATATTTAATTTTAAGTTTATTTTATTCTCTCATGGGGATTATTAATATATTGTTATCAAAGTTGGTAAGGTTGTTATGCTAAATCCCATCATTTATGAGGATTCTTTATGATTATGTTAAAATGATGAAATTTCAAGTTCATTCATTGAATAATGTCTTGAATTATATTCTCATCTATATATTTATGGAGATTTAATATTTTTAATTAAATTTTCTCTCATTAATTACTTAGGGGACAAAAATAACATTTTTTAAAAACCTGACTTTATATATCTCTTCAATCAATTTTTTTCATATCCTCAATGTTAAATAATGTAAATATAATATTTTTATAATTTACTAATATTTATAAATTAAATTTTTACACAATGATTTAATTATGTTATAAAATGGTTTAAATGTAATTTTCTTATTTTTTTTAGAATAAAAAATATTTCAACATTCATTCAATGGTTTGAGAGAAGGATATTTCTTTAATTTATACAAAATGAATATAATTTCCCAACTTCATGATCAATAATTATTTTATAGAATATCTTATATGTTTCTAAGACTCATTTCAATGGAAATTATATTTAAAATATTTTATGTATTTTTATTTTAAAAATGTTATTTTCATATTGGAAATGTTAATTTCCTCATAAATTTTTTAATGATCATTTAACAATTTTTATATTCATTAATGAAAACAATCCTTATTTCTATTCATGCGCTTTTAGGGATGTGATACATAGATAAAATCATTTTTATATTATTGAATGGTTTGAAATTATGATGAAATTATTTATATAATAGTTGTTCATTTTCCAATAGGTAATGCTTTGGAGTTTTCAAGAAGGGATTAAGAAACACACTCTTTTTTCATGGGTTATATCTTTATGAAATGCCTATGAAACCCATTTATTTTAATAGGTTATGAAATAATTTAAATTTTAAGATCTTTTGTAAAATGTATATATGATTTTAATTTTGTGATGGGTGGGATTAGAATTATATTACAATGAAATGCATTGGGTAAATATGGATATATCATATGAAAAATATGACTACCATAGGGATTAAATATAGATCAGTGAGAGACTTTATCCACCATTATGCTGTTGGGGTTCATCCTTGACCACTGTTATTGTATGGGGAGCGAAATCAATTCACTATGATATTCATGGAAATGAAACCTGATAACTAAAGAGATGATTACCAGTGATTATATTTCTTCCAAAAATCTATGCCATCCACCACCGTTATTATCGTAACAATTTTCATAAACGATTTCTTTATGAATAATATAATATGATCAAGAAAGTGTTATTACATGACTCAAGATTATTATTAATGATATATAGGGTCTAATTTTGAAATTTTATGATCATATTCGTGTACCATTATTCTTATTTTTATTTATGTGATAATTTATATCTCCCTGGATTAATCTTACCACGAATATGATCTCACCATTTCATATGTATCCATTACATTGGTTATAAACAATGTTAATATGAATGATATTTCTAAGAGGGGTTCTAGTTAAAATGATCTTTGAGGGAGTTGATGGGGTTTACATACAGACCAATTCTATATGCACCCATATTTCTAAAATTACTATAACTATATGATTCTTTCATAGATAATTTTATATGTAATGAATATTCCACTAATATAAATTAATATATATGTATGAAATTTACTTGTTAGTATAGTTGGTATCAGTTCAAGTATTGGTAAAAAAATTAAAAAAATACTATGAGACAACATCCCTGATAACCCTTAGGATAATTCTATGTATAGGATAACATTCTATGTTGTGGTAAAAAACTGTGATTTTGTTAAAAAAATATCACTCTCTATATACTAAAAGTGTTTGTGGTTTTGGAAAATATTCACCTACAGTTAATAACCCATGAAATTAGTTTTCAACTATGTGTCATCCATTATTCTGGTGTGTGGGGAGGTTTACCTTATTTCACAACTAGTTTGACACACCCAAGAGATATTCTCAGTGTCATGAACCGAATATGGTTGCCACAAAAACTGGCACCAAACCCAGCCCGTGAGAAGTCCAGAAGGGCGTTTCCTATCCCCACAGGCTGGCACAAGTGCCTGGGTATCATTTATCTTGGCTTGGGAACGATTTACCCGAATATGAATACATAAAACACCAAAAATAATTGATTAAATGAATCTGAAAAATTCATACCAACAAGGTTTATACAAAAATCCAGAACTGAATACATAAGTTCAAATGCAATACAAAAGGTCCAAAGACACAATGAAACAACAAAAAAGATCCCCATGGACTCCACATGACAAGGGGTCATCACCCACCAGTCATCTCCACAACTCCGCCCGAAAGATGAGAACTAACACCCCAAACCACCATCACCCAATGCCTTTCCTTTACCTGGGTCAAAAATAATAAATTATACTTACCCCCAAGGGGTGAAAGTAGGGTGTGAGACTAATAACAATAGGATACCACCCAATTATTCCAAGTTTCATCCAATACAAGGTGAAAAATCAAGCGGTTTTAATATGCAATGAAAAGCGACGACAAATTCTATGAAATGCAACTTTAAATTGAAAAACATTTTCAAGATAAAACTTCCAGAATGTTAACACATTTAAATAGGCATGTTAGTTACTTCAATATAATTCCAAATACTCCCAAATAAAAGTGCAAATACCACAAATCCAATTAGAAACAAAATCGGGAACACCCCAAGGAAATAGATAGTTTCGGGCCCCTTGTACCTCGTACCTCGGTGTAATGTAACCATAGTAAAATCCATTCTCATGCAAGAGACACTAGTAGGGAACATACCCAAAACCAAGTGGTCCACAATAATCATCCATATAGTTTATATAGATTTGTCTTTATCCAAATTCTAAGTGAAACAGTGACAAAACCCATCTGGTCCACTCGCCGTACTAATACACATCCACCCCACCTAGGTACTCGGGCTTCCCCCTTGTGCTCACACAATTTCATCATGCTAAATAAATACATTTTAATATTAAACACCACTACTGTTCACATTAAAATAGTACAGTATCTACACTCTTTATACCACTTAAAACACACAACAAAACACTATGATTTTCCATTAAGTAATTTCTCAACAACCCGCATTATTTTGCACCCAAAACTCCTTGAAAACCCCACATTTCACACTATGTGAAAACTCAAATTTACCAAAACAGAATTAAATGTGCCCAAAATATTTCTATAAACCTATTACATTTGTTATAAAACAACCCCATTAGTCAAAACACCAAATAGTCATGTAAAACAACCAATTTAGCACCAAAATGGTGCAAAAAAAATCCTTCACTTATCAAACATCCCCAAAATAAGATTTTGTAGAATCAAACAAGGGATATAAACATTCAAAACATAATTATAATCCCTAATACATTTCAATAAAATCAACCAAGTTGTTATAGGGAATCCCCAAATAAACTCATAAATCATTTCTATGCAAAACCCCCAATTTCACATAAAAATGGAATTTAAAATTAATTTGCAATACAAACATCTCTAAAAATAATTTTTTCAGTAATAATAATATGAGATAAACTTAAAAATATGACAAATATAGAATTCTATGACACAAGGATTGAATAAACATGGAATCACCTACCAAAACAAAGGAAACCCTTGAATCCTTTGTGCGAAAACACAAACACACCACCGCCGCACATCAAGGAGGGTAGATCAAAACTAAAAATAGAACATGGGAAGAAGAAAACCCAAGGTCAAACATTAGGGTTGACACCTTACCCTCTGGAAATTTGGGACTTCATGTATAAGGGAAGAAACCCTAAGCACATTGAATGAAACCCTATGAAAAATGAAAGAAGAATGAAGGAGACTCACTCACTTGAGGGTTCTTGAAGTAATCGCCCCAAATACACCAGTGGATTAATTTGAAAACAACCAAAAATTAAATTGATGTTGGAAAATGAAATATAAGGTTAATTGAGAACTGAGATGGGGGGAATAGAGTGAATAATGAAATATTTATGAAGCAATCAAATTACCTTTTTAAATCTGGACGAAATGTGATTCACCAAAAAATTCGATCTAAACCGCGAGGAAAATGAGCTCCAAAGAGGGTGGGAGGATACTGGAAGCACTGTTGGGTTAAATGGGCGTGTGTGGGGATTTAAATCACCAAATATAACTTAATATTGAATAATTTATTAATTAAAAAAATTATTTTTAAAACAGTAATTCATCTTTTGGGTAGGCCCAATCCCTTAAATAAAAACCCATATACAACATGGTGATGGATTTATAAAGGATCCAAACTATAATGGCGGTGTTAATATGTCAGGGAAGTCCATTTAGGAATTAAAATTGGTGAAAAATATTAAAAAATGAAAAAATTCAAAAAGAAACAATTTTTTTTAATCTGGAATTGGGCTCACGGTTTGGCCTAATTCACGAAAACTCACCCATTCTACCATAAAAGGTAGAGAAATCCCAAAAACAAAGAATAAATGGAAATTAAATGAAATTTAGCATTAGAATAAGTCATGTGTCATGAACCAGCCCGGGTCAACCCTGAACCGATCACCCGAGTCGGCCCGCGACATGGCCATAGGGGCGTTCCCGATCCCCACGTGCTGGAAAATAGTGCCGGGCATCAAGACTAAACAAGAGGGAATGATTTTTCCCAATAAAAATAAATAAAACAGAAGAAAAGTGGAAGAACACAATATAAAATAAATGAACCTGAAAAGAAAGAATGACCAATGAGACACACTATCCTGGTCTCGAAAAAAACTCCTTGTGACCTCGAGAGTCACTCTCCACACCACAACCAAGTCTCGCTCACGATGAACAAGCTCAAGTCAACCTGAAATAGAAATAAAAATAGGAAAATACTATAGGCATGAGTATTAAAACTCAGTAGGTAAGTGCGGCTAATTCTATTCCCAATGCACATACCATTAAATAAAGAATTCATTAATTCCAGGTTTTTAATAAATTATATAAAATATTGGTTTCCACACACACTTTCATTTCTAAAACAAATAACAGTCCATTGCCCTTTTTAATTTAAGAACAAGTTTAGTGTTTGGAAGAAACATATGCAATGCATTTTAAAACACTTTTGCAAACAATTTAGAAATCCAAACTTTAGTTGTTAGTAACAAGGAACATCACACATAACACACAACACACACTAAGGGCAATGGAAAAAGTGGCACACATGGGTCAGCAACTAAACTCGACCTCTCAATCGTCTTCCCCGTACAAACAAAAATTAAAATAAACATAGGTCGAACCTAGGAGATCATGAACAATCCAGAACATACTATATATCTGACTCATCATAAAGGCATGCCCTAACTCGATGACATCATAACGCCCATACTACTACCCAGTATAGCCCTGCATGGCCTAACCGAGGGGCCCAATCCCCATAACAGCAATAACTCAGTATTCCCCTGCTATGGGGACACTAGCCAGTGCGTGGTCTAAACTAGTGCAGTAATCGTTCTCAGAAGATTCACTCCCTATGCCAGGTTCCCATATCAACACATATAATAAAAGAGGGGTGCGTCCACAATGTAAATCAATCAGTCACGATGCACAAACATCACATACAGTTCACGCAATCAACGCACACAAAAGATCACCCCTGAATGGGTTTTCCAAAATAATTTATTCTATTAAAGTGTCAAATGGGCCTTCACAAATTTTAAAACAAAACATCATTTCTCGAGAAAACCCAAAACACTTGTTCAGAAGAAATCACTTATCTTTAAAAATAGAAGTACATTTGAAATTCTGTGAATTATGTTTAAAGTCCAAATAGTAATTCTTTCAATACAGGGTGTCTTCTCGTCAAGAAAATGTTTCAAGTGTTCGGTATAAAATAAACGGCTCTTTTCACACTAAATAATCATTTAATTTTTTATTATATAATATTATTTCTTACTCATTAAAATTAATAAAACATCAATTAATTAATAAATTCTAAATTTAATGGTGAGTACAGTGGGGGACCTACCTCAATTTGCCACTCGATCGTGACGACACGACTCACTTCGCACTTGCGCATAAGCACATGCAACCCGATAACCGCAGTGTTGCGGACTTTCGCTCACGAGAAGCTGCAACAACCGCAGGACATTTAAAACTGGAAACCTTTACCCAACTCAAAAAATATAACTTTCCATACTTACTAATCATTTAATAAAACATTTTAAAAATTCATAAATAAAATTTTAAAGACCATTTCCACAGATAAACAGAACACTAGGAAATTTATTAAACAGTTTTCAAAATATTTCGCATGACTTTAAGCGCCAAAAACATCACTCACAACATGCTTTTTAAAACCAAACGCACCTTGGCACAACACCAAAACACCTTCCACACATTTTTCACACCATTAATATAATTTAAAAAATGATACATAAATGTTTATAAAACAACGTTCAGGAAGTGAGACTTGGCTTTACCAATAAAACTCATTCAAAAACCTGATTTATGACCAAAAACACCCCAAAAGAATATCAAAATAGAATCTTCAACCCCAGTAATATTTTATAAACTAGTTTCACAATTCACAAAACACCAATTAATAATGCAATATGAGTTTTCATCCAATACGCACCACAATTCACATGAACATGCCACTTTAAATATCAAACACATAATAAACACGCATAGAAAATAATTCCGCACTAAGAAAACTAATTAATAAACATGATAGATTAACTAAATAAGAAAATTAATCCATAAAACAATATTTTTATGCAGAAACATATACCTCGTTATTGACCAACTGCACAAATTTGATGGAAACTCTTGTCGCACAACAATCACACCGCCAGCAACGCAAATTTACCCTAAAAACAAGATATCAAACCCTTTTGCATCAATATACAACCAACTGCATCCAAAAAGACAAACCTCGATGGAGATCGGAAGAAAAATTACCAACACAAGGATAATCAGGAATAAAATAGAAGGTCCATGCAGGTGTAGCACGCAGGAAAACATGGGCAGGGCGCGGATATGCAGTGTGAAGTGGATAAAAGGAGGGCATGCGCACAGATGAGGAGGCCTAAGGGGAGGTGCCGGACTGGAGAAGAACAGGGTGCGGGTCGAAGGCGGTTCGGTAGGGAGGCTGGGCATGGGTCTCTGGTCGGAAGGAAAAAAAGTGTTGCGGCTATTCTAAGAGGAGTGCGGTGTGGCCGGGTGATGCGGTGCATCTCGGTTTCTCCTGGAAGGGGGTGTTGTTGAGAGGAGAGGCAGGATGGAAGAAAAAAAATGCTAGACGAGAGGCCAAATAGAGGAGGAGGAGCGCATGACAGATGATGGTTCACTGGGAAGCTGGGTGGCACAGGGGGGAAAAATGGAGAAGGCTGGTGCGACGGCCCAGATGGGATCAAGAAGGCATGACCACGGAGGGTGTCGGCTGTCTGTGTGGTGATTCCAAATCAAGAGAGAAGAGGTTGGGGTCAGCTGCGACACTAGAGGGAAATGAGAGGAGAGCGGCCGTGAAGAGTTGCTGAGGGTTTGGGAAGTGCGGACGAGGGGAGATGTGCCCACCTGAAATCAGTTTAGGGTTAGAGGGGGGGCTTGTAGCGTGACAGACCAAAGGGAGGGGGAGAAGAAAAGAGAGGGGGAGAAGAGAATAAAAAAATAGAAATAAAATAGAATAAAGAATAAAGGGAGGGAGAAAAGAGAAAATAAAATAAAATAAAATAAAAAGAAAAGAAAATAAAATAAAATACGAAAGAAATAATATAATTAAAAAAATTACTAATAATAGAACTAATGATAATAAAACCTAAATAATAGAAATGACCAAGTTAAAAAATTAACTTAAATAATAATAATTCTAATAATAATACTAAAATAATAAAACCAACGAAAATAATAACATCATTATTAAATTATGTTGGACACCGTGCACGGTAGCGTGCACGGTTGCGTGCGCAGTCGCCTGCGCGGACGCGTGTGCGGTCGCACGAGCGAGCGTGTGCGCGGTCTCCTGCCTAGTTGCATGCCTATGTAATAATTAATTTCACAATAAAGCATTTTGTTATTTAATTTGGTCACTATGCAGGTTCACGCATATGGCCGCACACTGTATATGAACCCAAATCACAAAAAAAAAACGGCTAAACCTGTGGCTCAAAAATGAGATCCAAAATAATTAAATTAAAAAGGGCGTGTCGGTCAGGGTGTGACATCATGTATGTGACAATTCTACCCACCATGAAAACTTTCCATCCCCGGAAATCTACAACCAGTTCAGATACCAAAACCAAACCCAATCGATAAACCAAGATGTACTTCTTTTCTAAACTTTTCCCCCAAGGGCCAAGACACCTCTGGTGATCAATTAAGGAATGATTAAACTCATAACCCAAACTAACACCACTTTCCTGAAATGGTCAATCACATTCATACTTTATCCCAAAATGAAACTCCTTGAACGCTATCTGAACAAGACTCAAGTAATTCACCCAAACGAACAACAACTTTGAACAAGGTTACACTTACCTTACATTAACTAAACCATTGGGTGATCTCCATTCCCAACGTTTACTGAAGGAAAATGTTGGTATCTAGACAGTTCCGAATGAGAATACCTACCACCAAGCCATGAACATGGATAAATTTGAGCTATTGGTACGGGGGGACAAAAATAGGCACCCCACCATAAGAGGCAACCTATATTATTTTCTGAGACAGAATCAAGACACTAACAAGGGGATCCCCGAATGAAATCCCTAGTATAAAGGGTAGAATTCCATTCACAGTTTACGAAGGGACGTACATGAGAATCATAGTGGGTCTCCCCACCATAAGATCCAACCATCTAAACCGACAAGCATGCGCTGACACAGAAAGACCCAATTTTTTTTAAAGATTTGGGAAGGGCGCAGGGTCAGTCCGCACTGTTTAGGAAATTCTGCACTAACTGTGTAGATCATTCTTTTCGTATGGCTTTCTGGAACATTGTCACTACTAATCATACACAAACTATGTCCTCAGCACGTCTATCAAAATTTTCAACCATTCTCTAATGAATCGATGGGAACCAAAGGGGGAGGGAATGACATTAGGTGATGACATGGGTACAAGGCCTTCAACCTATTTCCACCGAATAAGAACAATGGAAGAAAATGATGAAACTAGAGGTTTAAACTCTTACTATATTTCATACTGAGGATAAGAAATTGTACATGGGTTTAAACAACCCTGGAATTTCCCCTGACTATGAGTCAGCTTCTCTTCGAGACCTATGGCTGGAGCTCAAATGATTGAAGCATTTTCAACCTCACAGTTAGGTTTTGGAAACCCCCCTGAATGAGAATTCTTCTTTTGGTTCCACCAACAACTATACTGAAACCCTCGATAAGATTTCCAATACATAACACATTCCAAACTCACTTTACCCTAACTTGATATTTCACTGAAACAAGGGCTTAGAAAATGAACACACATCACACCTTGTTTCTTCGAGTGAGAAACTATACAAGTAAATAACACCTATAATCACCTTCCTCTAAAATGGAAGATTTTGAAGTTTTTCCAAGGGAAATATTCTCATAACATAAAGAGACTCTCAAAGTATTTCACGACATTCACCTTTAAATTCAATCGAGTGCACGAAATCATAAGGCTTCACCGAAAATGACCATTGCGACTGATATAAACAATTCATGGAGTGGGACCTTATACAACATCCCCAAACAACACACAATTCTAGAAAGTGGCCAAAATATCCTCTTGTGACCAGATTTCCCACACTGGTAGTTTATTGTGAACTACTTCTTTGAAGAGACTACGATGGACTGAGAGGACCTCTTAGACACCATCCAGATACTCATCCATGCTAACAACGCCATATGACTTCCACCTATGGAAAATCAGGAAACTTAAGAGGCTATGGTCTCTTTCAACCTTCCATGATCACTCTCCCACTACAAGAGGATACATAAATCTAGGAAATGAAAGGGTGTAGAATCAATCTAAAAATCTCAAGAAAAATATTCCTTATATTGATCAATTAGAGGGTATTCGAATGGAGAAACAATCTGGGTTTCCCTTCAGTTGTGAAATAACCCTTAATAGGGTGTACCTTATCCAATGATTAAACTTACAGATCCAACCATGATGGAACATTGGTCAATATATACCACAAACCAGATTCGAACACTTGAAAGGAAACACCGTAAAATCATCCCAAAACATTTCTCAGAAGAGACCACTAACCAGCCCTTCAACATAGCTTACCGACCAAACACAAACCCAAAACACAATACAAACAGGAGGGGTTCTTAGAATCAAAACATACCACTACATCAACATTTAAAAAAAACAAATAATACACACCATCCCAAACTCGTCATAAATACACCATGTTTCTCATTTAAAATCATCTTTTTGAAATTAAATGATTTAGCAGTTAGCGTATCCACCAATGGTACCCCATGGGCCTTACACATGCATGTTTCTGTGCCATAATGGGAACCCTCCTCATTAAAATCCCAAAACTCATCTATCCATGTCATTAACCATCCATCATCCCATATAACCCCATTCATGTGGTCTCTCATGGAAATACCAAAGGTTAAAATAAAAAAAATATTTCCAATTTTCAAAACCAATATTGACATAGTTCATTCTTTCAAAAGAGGTGCAAACACACTATTTTCCATTCCAATTCATTTCTGAAAATTCATTTCTCCATTTTAAAAAATCTAACCATTCAATCTTTATTAGATAATCATTTCACAAAAACTTTGTGCTTCTTAAAACCAAGTCACTTTAAAACCAAAGATCGAAGATTTCAAAACTAAAGAATACAAGACAATGCGAGGGGAAACAAGTTTAATGGGTGACTTGGACATATGGTTTTCAGCCATATTCCAATCACTTAACCATCACAGAGAGTGTTCTAGGTAAATATCCCTGGCTCCACATGGCTTTCTAGACCCTGCGATCTCACCGAGACCAGTAACCCAACTCTCTTTTCATTTCCCCTACTCATCATCAATCCAAGAAATCCAAAGGACTCATATAAATCCCAACATCCCCTAGAAACTTGAATCTCATCAGGAGGTGTGGTGATCAGACACATTACTCATACCTAGAATGCCAAGTCCCAAAAATCCTAACTCTAGACTATCCTGATTGTTCCCCAAATAACGTGACCCAAAGAGAGTGAACCCCCTTTGATACCATTTTTTCACGAATAGAATCTGGTCGCCACCAAAACCGGAACAAAACCCAGCCCGTGACAAGGCCCGAAGTGCGTTCCCTATCCCCACGGGCTGTCACAAGTTCCCGGGTATCATTTATCTTGGTTGGGGAACAATTTACCCGTATATGAATGCATAAAACACCAAAAATATTTGATTAAATGAATCTGAAAAATTCATACCAACAATGTTTATAAAAAAATCCAGAACAGAATACATAAGTTCAAATACAATACAAAAAGTCCAAAGACACAATGAAATAGCAACAAAAGAGCCCCATGGACTCCACATGACAAGGGGTCATCACCCACCAGCCGTCTCCACAACTCCAACCCAAGGATGAGAACTAAAACCCCAAACCACCATCACCCAATGCCTTTCCTTTACCTGGGTCAAAAATAATAAATTATACTTACACCAAAGGAGTGGAAGTAGGGTGTGAGTCTAAGCCCAATAGTATACAACCCTATGATTCCATGGTGCATGCAATACAAGGTGAAAAAGCAATTAGTTTTAATATGCAATGAAAAGCGGCGACAAATTCTAAGAAATGCAACTTTAAATTGAAAACATTTTTCCAGATAAAACATTCATAATGATAAAAAATTTAAATAGGCATGTTAGGTACTGCAATATAATTCCAAATACACCCAAATACAAGTTTAAATACCACAAATCCGATGAGCAACAAAATCGGGAACACCCCTAGGCACTAGATAGTCTCGGGCCCCTTGTACCTCATACCTCGGTGTAATGTAACAATAGTAAAATTCATTCTTGTGCACGATCCACTAGTAGGGAACATAATAATAACCTATTGGTCCTCAATAATCATACATATAGTTTAGTTAGAGTTTTTTTTATCCAAATCCTAAGTGAAACAGGGACAAAACCCATCCGGTCCACTAGCCGTACTAGTACACATCCGCCCCACCTAGGTACCCAGGATTCCCCCTTTGTGCTCAAACAATTTCATCAATATAAATAAATATATTTTAATATAATACACCACTAATGGTCACATTCAAATAGTACAGTATCTACAAACTCTTTATACCACTTAAAACACACCACAAAACACTTTGATTTTCCATTAAGCAATTTCTCAAAAACCCGCATTATTTTGCACCCAAAACTCCTTGAAAACCCCTCATTTCACACTATGTGCAAAGTTAAATTTACCAAAACCGAATTAAAAGTGCCCAAAAAAATTTGTATAAACCTATTACATTTTTTATAAAACAACCCCATTAGGTAAAACATCAAATATTCTTGTAAAACAACCAATTTAGTAACAAAATGGTGCCCAAAAATCCTCCACTTATCAAACATCACCAAAGTAATATTTTGTAGAATCAAAAAAGGTATATAAACATTCAAAACATAATAATATTCCCTAATAAATTTCAATAAAATCAACCAAGTAGTTATAGGTAATACAAAAATAAACTCATAAAACATTTCTATGAAAAACCCCTAATTTCACATAAAATTGGCATTTAAAATTAAATTGCAACACAAACTTCTCTAAAAATAATTTTTTAAGAAATAATAAAATGAGATAGACATGAAAATATTATAAATACATCATTCTTAGACACAAGGATTTCATATTCATGTAATCACCTACCAAAACAAAGAAAACCCTTGAATCCTTTGTGCGAAAACACGAACGCACCACCGTCGCACCTCAAGGAGGGTATATAAAATCTAAAAATAAACATTGGAATAATAAAAACCAAGGTTAAACCTTAGGTTTGACACATTTTCCTCTGGAAATTTTTGAAATCATGTATAAGGTAAGAAACCCTAAGCACATTGAATGGAACCCTATGAAAAATGAAAGAAGAATGAAGGAGACACACTCACTTGAGGGTTCTTGAAGAAATCTCCCCAAATACACCAGTGGATGAATTTAAAAACAGTCAAAAATTCAATTGAGGTTGGAACATGAAATATAAAGTTAATTGAGAACTAGAATGGGGGGAAAAGATTGAATAATGAAAGATTTATGAAGGAATCAAATTACCTTTTTAAATCTGGACGAAATGTGAGTTCTTCAAACGATTCGACCTAAACCGCGAGGAAAATGACCTCTAAATAGGGTGGGAGGATACTGGAAGTGCTTATGGGTTAAATGAGAGTGTGTGGGGCTTGGAATCACCGAAAAAACTTAAAATTGATTATGTTATTAATTAAACAAATTTTATTTTTAAAACTGCAATTGGGCTTTCGGGCAGGCCCAATCCCTTAAATAAAAACCCATATACAACTTGGTTATGGATTTATAAAGGCTCCAAACTACAAATGTGGTGTTAATATGTCAGGGTATACCATTTAGGAATTGGAATGTGCGAAGAATATAAAAAAATGAAAAAGTTATAAAAGAAACAAATTTTATTTTTAAATATTGAATTGGGCTCACGGTTTGGCCCAATTCACGAAAACTCACCCATTCCACAATAAAAGCTTGAGAAACCCCAAAAACAAAGAATAAATGGAAATAAAATGAAATTTAACTTTAAAATAAGTCATTTATGTGACACTTAGGTTATATCATATTTTCTTAAATTTCCTTATAATGTATTTGAATAGATAATTATCATTAATGGAATTACATAAGCCCATGTCTTATTAGATTTAAATGAATGTTTTGTGATTTAAAATCATATAAATTACTATTTATGACACAATTTTTTTTGTTTTAGAAAATGGATGGAACTATGATGAATGAAATTAACATTAAATGTGATAGAAAATTTCGTGATTATGAGAAACCAAATGGGATTATTACAAAAGTGAAATATATATCTATTACTCTAAACTACTTGTCCTAACGAATTATTAAAAAAATAAACCATATTCGACACTCAGAAAGATAATAGTAGAGAATTATAATGTCTTCAGAGACCTTGATTTGTGGATCCTCTAGAGGAATGAAGGGAAATATCATTTATAAAAAATATATAGAAATAGACAAGTAAGAGAATTTCAAAAATAAATATACGATTTTTTATTTGTTGTATATATGGTAAAATATAAACAAATTTCCATGTAAATGTGAGGAGTTAATGGGGAAAATAAATTTCATTCCAAAGATCCATTTAATGTTTCGTCTCTTAAATGTAGAGAACGTTGTTATTTTACAAGTAAATTCAACATTCTAACGGTTATATCCTTGTACAAAGAAGAACATATGTTATATATATCATTGATTTGGAAGGGTTTATGTACTTATGTATTGGGATTCAAGAATTATCTTTAGAATTATTTTTTTAAATGCTAATTTTTTTATAATAACAATGAAACATCCAATGGTTTTATTAATTTCAGAATCATTCATGTCTTAATTTATTATTATCATAAAATTTTGGTTACCATCACCAGTTTATGAGATTAAACATGATCACATAATAAAATTCTAGAACCCAAATTCATAGTTTTTCAATGATGGGATTGGATTTTAATGTGATTAATAACAATTTTTAGAGATGTTTTATTGGGATGTGGTTTTTCAAACCATAAGGCATGACACAAGGTACTATTTTTTAAGAATACTATTTTTGTATGTTTTAGGATATTGATAACCTTCATGGTTTATATATACGGTCTTCTATGATTAGTGTTATTTATAAGGATTTTCATGATATTTCTAGGGAACTTATACAAATTATATTAATATATATTTATTAAAAAGATAACCTTCACACATCTGACATGGTTGTTGGGATTGAACAAAAAACCAAAGAGAGATAATTGTGAAACACCAACCATTGGATTCCAAGATGCCTTGGTCATTTTGATTTTCTTAATGATTTGATTAATAAGGATTAACACGATTTTGGGAACACATGTTTTTTCATAGAGATAAGTAGGGGATTGAAATTTTATTTGGTGATTAATGTTATCTTAAAAGAAGTACACCATTTGGGGAACCTTTTATAATAATGGTATATCGATCATTATGTGATTTTTTATAAGGAATAAAGGTATAATTATCTTTTGTATGAATATAATATTTTAATGTGTTTTTGTGGTGATTGATTCTATTTATGGAAATAATTATAATATCCTTGATATTATATGATTTTAGAATATAAATTTCTGGTATAAGACATTAATAGTGGTTGATGTTATATTTAAGAAAATTTTATATTTATATTGCAAGAATATCAGATGAAATAATTATAATAATTTGGTTTCATTCTTAATTTGGTATATATTTAGGAATATTAAGGTTTTAAAATTATCAATAAATATATGTAGAACACTGAGTTTTATTATTGATGTTTTTGTTAATTATTGATGGCTTAATATTATGGTTAATTCATTTTGAGAATTATATTGTTCTAAAAATGTATTTATTTATAATTTAGAAATTTAAGATGAATTAATTATTATCATTTTTTATATTACATGATCTATTAGATATTCATTTCAGTTATTCCTAAAAAAAATTCTTGGATAATAATTTCATGAAGGAATAAATGATGTGGAAATTGATCAAAGGATATCAAATTGATTAAATTGTAAATATGAAAAAAATAAAGTAAGTATATTTTGTAGAGTTTGTTTTATTATATTCAACAGAATTCAAAAAAAAATAGGAAAATGATCATACAATGAGAATATTATAAAACTATATTCAGTTTATATTAATTGATGATCTTTTTCAGACAACTTTGGTCAATCATTTGTTGTCATAACTTTTTTCATGATCATTCATATTGTTGTGATAAATGATCTTTGAAACTCTCCATCATTACTGGGGAATTAAAATTTTCTTCCATGTATATAATTTCACTAACCACTAATGTTATCCTAATTGGATCCTTTTTATGAGTTATTCAAGATGACCTTTGTACATCGCAACCTCTCTATTCTAGAGGAAGTATATTAACCCTTTATAGGATTTGAGATTAAATAAACGGTGCCCTGAAATATAAATCTTTTTATTATGGATCCTTGTTGAAATATTAAGGGATTAAATTTATTAGAATGGTGGATAATGTAACACATTTATATTTTTGAAATGATAAATATGATTTATTATGTATATGAAAAAACTCCAAGACTAAATGAACAATGACATATTATTATTTAAATATGATCATTATAACCTAGAAGATATTTTGACAGTTTATAATATGATTAATTTTTATATGATATATATATCCTAGTATATATGAATTTTTTTATATGTTCTTTGAAAATAATCACTCAATTTTCAGTAAATTCATTTTATTTTTCAAATATTTTTTCTTTGTAATTAATTTTCAATTTCTTTTTGGGGGAATGTATAATAATTATTATCGATAAATTTTAAAATTTAATATTATAAAAGTAAAATTATTTTGAAAATTATCAAATAATAATTTTCTTGGATTTAAATTAATCGAATATTACTAAAATGGGTTTTTAGTGAATAGTGAATGTTTCTAATTATTCAAATAGTATTATATAATTCAATAAAATCATGTAATTTAAATTTAATATTACATTCTAGGATTCATATTAATTTTACTTATGACATATTTTATTTATAATAGTATACTTAATTTCATTTGAGTATTCAGTATTCATTTTTTTTGAATATGTTTATTTTTCTGCTTAAAACCACAGTTTTATAACTAGTAATTAATAGTGAATAAAGTTTATAGATTTTATTTAATTATAATTACTAATAATAATAAATGATTTAAATGAAATTTTTAGATTATAAATATATTAGTATGAATTAAAATTCATATAATTATGGGTTTTAGTCATATATTGAATATAATATCATTTATTTTTAGAAAAACGCTAGTTTTCAAAATATTTGTTTCTCATCACATTTTATGAGTTAATCATAATTTTTTTTACCACATATAATTTTTTAATTTTGGAATATGTATCAATTATTTTTAATTATCAGGTATAACTTTGGAGAATATGACTATTTTATGTTTTTTTATTAGTATTAACCATAGTAATTCTTATTTATCCTGATAAAGGAAAAGTTTATTAATTATGGGGAAAAATAATTTTATGTGGTCTATAAAGTAAATATAATTTTTATTAATGAATTAATTATCTTAAATTCATATGGAATATAGATGTTGTATTTATTTAGTTAAAATAAAAAAAATAATTGATTTTAAATATATTAAAACAAATTTAATATGAATTAATTTTTATGGTACATGAAATTTTTAGATAAATATAACATTCTAGGGATGTGTAAAATTTATATAATCTATTTAAATTTTTTCCTTGATATTTTTAAATTTAATTAAATAAATATTTTTAAAATTGACATTAATAATATTTTATAATAAATAATATTATATTAATTTATTTAAAATTCATAGACTTTTTATCATCATCCAAGTAAAAGGGTTATGTTAGATAATGTCAAACATGGTACATTCATGGTTTATCTTACCTTTTATAGAAAATTATTTTCCCCAAAAGAGTATAAACATTAATTCCATGATAATTATGAAAAGTGTTAAAATGAAAAAAAATAAGTGCAAAAACCTAACCTATAGTTGTCTATTTTTTTAGATTAATCGATTTATGTAAACCATAATCATATATTATAACATTATAATTTTGAATAAATATTAATATAAATTTTAAATAATATTAATTTAATACTTTAAAAAATTCTATGGGTTCCCCTCCACTATCTTGTAAAAGGGATCCACCACTTCTCTTTTATTTACACAATAAAATCATTTTGGTTTCGTAAATACCTTTAACAATACATGAAATACATTCCTCCCACATTATATATAAATTTTTGTGACTAAACAATTCAATTATGAATGATTTTTTCTCAAACATAAATAAATTGACTAAATAAAATGTATCATTCCAAACAAGGAATTTTTATTTTATTTATTTATATACCTCGTTCAAATATTCCTCAATTGTGATGAAATTATAACACTAGTATATTAAATATATTTAGATATTATTATATATATTATTAATCTATATAATATATTAATCCCAAAATTTGGAAGAAATAGTCAATCATATATATGGTAGACTATCGCCTCACTAAACAATTAAATTTGTTTTTTCTATCACCACCTCTCAAATATAGATAAAATAAATGACTAAATATATATATATATATATATGACATTTATGACATGGTTATAACTCTAAAATTATAATATAACATCTACCTTCTTATATTCCTATCCATTGAAAAATGGTAATGTCATTCATTTCAATGTGTGGACTTCCACCAAAATTAGGTGACATGATATGTTTTTTATTTTTTTTTACATGAATCATAATAAGGGCAGATATAAAAAATATATCTAATATAAATTATGTAAAAATTATTTTACAATGGACAATTATAATTTACCATAATTTCATTCAATCCATCAATAAAATGGAAACCTTTGTCATGCATACAAATGACCCACCATCCCCATGAGTTCTGTAATTCATTTTTCTTGTAGAACATTATTAATGACTCTAAATAGTTATAAAATGAATATATTATATTTTTATATAATTATTAAAATTATCAATAGAAGGAAACCATGAACATATTTCATGAACTAAAACTACCCTAACCAAACATAAATGAAAGATGACTTAGTTATCTCTGAGAACAATGATTTTAAGAAAGAATCGTCAATAAAAGGATGATAAATGGTTATATATAAATAATATATTTAATGATATAAATGAGTATTGTTTGTATATATGTTTAAATAATATATAATTTTTATAAATGTTTTTTAACATGTACAACAAAAGTTATACTGGAGGTAAGATATTACAAGTCACACTATATTTCGAGGATACATATGCAATATTCAATAATCATTTATTTTCATTATGGTATGCACAAAGGATTTGTCTTCTTATATAATTTATATCTGTAATGTAATGGTTTTTAATTTTCATTTGATGTTATTACATTATGGGGATTATGAATCAAAAGTTTCCAAAGTTGTTAGGTTATTTTGTTCCAATATAATTATCTATCAGGATTGATTTTCATTTTTTTTCTGATAATGATATTTCACATTCAATAGCAGATAAATCCTTTGATTTTTTTATCCCATATTTATTTTTTAATAATAAATGTTTTCCTTTCATTTTACACTCTTTAATTACTGAAGGTATTAAAGGAAATATTTATTCAAAACATACTTTATCTCTCCCTTTGGTCGAATGTCATTTTTCATACATATCCATTTTTTTAAAATTGTTTTCAGGAATGTTTTTAATGAATTAAATATATGTTTTAACATAAATTTTAACAAAATTTTATTTTTTATTACTAAATTCATTAATGTTTATATTCCTTCCATTTTAACATTGTTGTACTTTTTGATTTTTGTTACAATGGTGTTAAAGTAACATTTTATTTTAACGTAAATGGCATGAATATAACATCCCGTCATATTTTCCACTAAATTATTTATTAAATAATTTATCAATTAATATAGTAATATTTAATGAGATTTATTATTATAATATTTCTTGATTTTTGTTGTTTTAAAAAAGTATTTTAAAAAGGGAAATTTTATTTTCCACTATAAGATTTTTACAATATTTTAACTGTATTTTTATTCCCCAATAATGAAAGCCAGTTTTTAAATTTAATTTTATTGGGGATATTATATAATTGTATTATCCTTGTTATTTATCTAGATTAATTAGTAATATGTTGATTTTTTAATTTTTTTTCATTTTCCCATGAGTTATACTATGATGATATGATGAAATTATTAAGAAACACATTTCATTTATATAGGTTATATATTGATTATTTATTTATGAAAACCAATTATTTTAAAAGGTTATTAAATGATGAATGTTTTATGATCATGAGGGAAAAAATTATTGTCAACTATGTTTTGACTAGAGAGCCTGAAATTTTATACCCCTCTAATGCTTTTGGTAATAATGGATACCTCATGAGATAAACTAGATAAGAATGTGGAATAAACCTAATTCAGTGAGGTAATGTGTCCACTATGAATTTTAGTGGATTAAGCCATTACTATTTTTATGTTATCAGTATTAATCCATATCTTGTATAATAGTCATTACAGTGAGACTTTACTATTAAAGAAATGGTATTATATTCTTATATATATTAAATAAATCAATGCTATATTCCAATTCCATATTCTCATTGTTGATGTTCATTGATTACTTTATGATTAATGACTTATAAACTTCCAAGATATATGATATGACTCATGATTATGATAATTGACATATACACTAAGGATTTCAAATAATTATCTCCTTTTATATTATTGGGATCATTGATATCTCCATTGTTTAGAATTATGGGAAATCCGAGCTCACCCTTTATTATGATTCCATTAATAAGGTTATGAAGAAAGGTATGATGTCTGATATGTCTAGGAAGTGTTATATTTATTAAGAAATCATTGGGAGATTATTTATCTCACTTATGAACTATTTTCCAATGTATCAATGTTTTTAAAGATACTAGACCTATACGATTCATGTGTGGATTGTTATGTTATTTAATGAATATTAATATTATATGATATATTATCTCTATATGAAATTTATTTGTCTATATACATATGATTCCATAATTTTCACAACCAATATAACTCACTCATACAAAATATTCATTATGGATAACTACCACTTGGTGTGATTTCCTGAGTTATACACCTTTACAACATTTTATATTGGTTCAAAATTTGTATTTCATAACCAGACACGTAATAGTTGAATCGCAAATGTGATATTTTTTATAGATAGGAAATAAAATATACTATATTTATTTTATTTTTTTATTTGGTGTTTTAATCATAATACTAGATCCTATTAAATTTCACACTTTGGGGTTTATCCAAATATAGAGAGAAATTATAGGGAATGAGAAAAAATGAGAATAAAAGAAAATAGTGAAAAATGTTTTTAAACATCAAAAATATAGAATTCTACATCATCATTTAAATCATATATATCTTTATAATAGTGTTATATCATGGAATAAAACATATAACATATTAATCAGATACATATATATTTTTTGTGATGAATATTAATTATCAAAATAATCCACTAGTAATACCAAATAATGAAATTAGATTTGAAAATAAATATGATATAACTAAACTCTTTACAATGATAAATAATTTACCATGTGATGATCCCACAATAAACATTATGTGATTGAGTTAATTGTTTATTAACCTCAATCACATTAGAATTACTAAAGAATAAATTGGGATTATGTAATTCCCATTTTTTGATGATATAGATAATGGAATGGAAGTATAATACATAATCGAGTGACATCATTCTATGGGATGAGTTTAAAGTTCATTTTTTTAGAAAATCAACCCTATACCATGAAATGACACAATAATAGAAAATATCTAAGTAACATGTTATGTTATAGGAGAAATTAAATAGGAGTATTGAGAGAGGTTCAAGAAGCTATTTGAATGCTATCGACATTAACCATTAGAAGACATACATATAATATTTTATTTTATGATAAAAAATTAAATAATTTTTTAAACTTTAATGATCATATTTTAGTAGGATCACTCAAAAAATATCTACTTAAGGTTAGGATGCTATAATAATTGATCCCCCGCATTCTCAATAGTTTCATTAAATGGTTGTTACCATAGTTGTATATGAGTTAAAAAATTTCAACTCACTTTTACATGAATCTATAATTGATTAAATTGAATATCTTATTAGATATTTAACTCTATATATAGTTATTAGTTCATGTTACACACCACCATAGGAAAACAATGTGTAAAAATAATGACATAAATACATTGATTGAAACATCCAAGAAGATGATAAAGAAAATTGACTCAAAACAAAACCATATGTAGTGGATACTTATTCTATATAAATTAAATATTAAAATGATAAAAAATAAAATAATTGAAATCCCAGCCTCATACTATATGGGATAACTTTCCAAATTTTTTAATGTTAAAATGCATATATAAATACCTCTAAAAGATTAAATAACTAGTGAGAATCTCCATAAGATCATTATTAAGGAGTTATGTTTATTTGATAAGGTGAATTTATTAGTAAAATCAATGGTATATATTTATTCACTTAAAATAAATGACATTAAATAAATTATGAGTATAGGTTATATATATAAGAAATGACATACATGTGGAGGATATGTGGTGACCACGGGATATAGAGGGTTAATAAATATAGGAGGTATCTTCTTCCCGTATTTTTTTCACTAACAGGAACTGGCCATTTTTGACATCAGCACATAACTAAAATATTTTTGGAGGATATAATATACTTCCAAAAACTCATCAATGATTCCAAAAATTTATATAATATATATTAAAACTACAAATTCAGAATAGTGACTTCAAAAACACATTAAATTCTCCCTACAGCATTGGATTTTTTTGACATACTTGATCTTTATGGAGTAGAATATATAGCGGGAATTCCAATTTATTTTTTTTTAATTTTTAATTTTTATATATGCGAACTATGGCTCTAAATCAATTTTTTCCAATTATAATAGAATTTAAAACTTAATAGATATTATATAATTTACAATATAACAAAAATTTTAGGTTTTTAATGCCTTGTGATGTTAATAATGATTACAGAATGCCTTGTTAAATGGAAGTTATTATTTATGTGTGTAATAACATGATTTCATGTTCCTAAAAATGATAAAAAAATGAAACCTCATGGTTTCTAATTGAGATATAAAGAGGATTTTGGAGAAAATAGATTAACTAAAAAAAATTATTATAGTTGGAGACTCAATGTATTAATGTAGTTATAAAAACTGCATTCAAGTCCCCCTTAGTATATATATATATAAGGTCCTAAGTGATTGTTTTTGGGAATGTGATTTCAGTTCATGATTTTAAAATGATAAATTCTAAAATAATTGTACTTTTTTAATTCATTGAAAAATTATTGTATATTAATTTAAATAAATAAAATTTTATATTGAAATGGATAGTAATTATTTATTTGTGATAGTTTTTGGAATATTGGTTGAATCAAATTCAGTTTCATTAGACATATCCTTGAGGTAGGGTTGTGTACCATTGGGGAACCCAATATTGGTTACATTGTGAATAATTGGTACATCAATGTGAGAATACTCAATGATATGAAACTATCACCTTTTCATGCATATGGGGCTCTCTGGGCTAGGTAATCCAAATAGATTTGAGAAATGATTTAAATATTATATTTATTTCATTCTATGGAAAACATTATTATCTTGGAAAAATATTTTATTATTTTATCTAAACATATATAATCTATTTTTAATCTATTTTATATAAATTTTACTACATGATATAGAATATTGGTGTGATTTGGGACGTTATTTGGGAAATATTAATGAGTTTAGACTCACCCCATGCTTAGTCACTACAGTGTATATGAAGATGTTTTATATTAAGACATAGGTAAAGGAATTCTATGCTAGTCAATTTGTTATTATTCATGATACCTTGGGATGGGAAGGTGGATTTGGAGAATAGATTATTTTGGGAGTTTCAAGTTGGTGTCTTCAGTGTCTCTAAATTTTTATTATATTCGGGTTTCTTTTGTTATTTCATCTTTTTTTCTCTTGTAATCTTATATAGACTTTTTTTTGGTTTTGTTTTGGAATGTATTTTTACAATCAAGAATCATTTAGGAAATTTTAGATATTTATTTTTAATTAGGTTCATTTATTTTTAGAGGATAAATCATCCACCTAATTTTTATGAATCCCTTGGAATTTATTACAATCCATTAGTGTCTTGCAGATGTCACCAATGTATTGTAACACCGCAAGTGTCTTTCCAAGCTAATGGGTGAGGAGGTAGATTTTACAAATCATATCATCTTATTCAATCCTTGACATAGAATTAGTTTCATCTTATCTTTTGTAGTGGTTGTAAGGATATTGGATTTTTAGAACCTTAATTGATGATCATAAAAATAAATTTTAAACCTTATTATACTGGACACCATGATATTAGGGAGTTCAGTTAGATGTATGTTTTAAGAATATTTTAGGTTGGTTTTCACTTAGTCATATTGGGTGTAGCTAATGAGAAGACAATTCCATTCATTTATAGTAATGACTTCCCACTAAGAGTGAATAGATCATTTTTAGTTATGATATATAATTTGAAGACAATTTTTTTACATTTGAATGTAGTTGAAAATGGATTGATTTAAAAAAATTAGTTTTTAAAAATTGGTTGAAAATGAAAATTATTGGAGTTTTGAAACCATTTTTTTTAATATATGTGATGTGGTAAATTGGAAATTTCTAAGCCTCACATTTTTTTATTATAGTAATAAAAGTATATTTATTTTTTTTTATAGATAATGACATTTGGTAGGCACAATAGAAACTAACAGAAAGAGGTTAATGAGAATGTGGTTGCAACTAAGCCCTATGTGAACTAATAATTGGTTCAAATAAAATTTTTGGATATTCAGGACTAGTATTAAGGTAAAATTTTAGATCAAAAAATATAAGAGGACCATTCACTTATGTTCCAAAAGACGAATCCACCCACTGTTCGGGGTGATTTGGAGCCAGAAAAAGAAGTAGTCTGGATGAATATAATGAACTAAATCTTTAACATCATTATGAAAATATCTAAGATTAAAGTGATTTTGGAAACCTACATGATAGAGGATATAACATTCTAGTTGTGGGATTTATAATTTCAAGATAAATTAGACCATGGAATTTCATGGGAGTTTTTTATGAATTGTTCAACAGATAATTCTATCCACACATGTTCATAATTTCTTTAATAATAATATTATTCTATTTTATGTATGATAATATATTTCTGACATTATTTTGGATAAATTTATGAATTTAATATTCATTTCAATAGAGTCTATGGAGAATGCATCATTGAAGGAACACATTTTTTATTTAGGGATAAAAATAGAGATTTTCAAAATAATTAATAGGATTTATATAAAGAATTATTTAAATACGGTCTATATAGATATGGTTGAAGAAAGATACATATTAGGGTTCATGATAGAAGGAAACACATGTGGGAACCCTAATACTAAAAAACATAGAGGGGGGAAACCTATTATAAATGGGGTGGTATATCTCCAAATCAAACTATGGGCATGGTCTACTTACCACCTCAAATGAAGAGTAATCAATGATTATTTTAGTGAGGTTCTTATGAGAATGTGAAATGAAATTGTATAAAATTACTAACATCATGCCATATTAGAAAAAAAAATTGACACATTGGGACTATTTTTGTAGTAGTCTAAGTTCATGTTCTAGGGACCCATCTAATGTTTCTCATACATTTTATTCTTAAATAGGATGAGTGATGTAGAATAAATCATTATAGAACCACCAAGTATTCCATAGTGATTCTATGAATTCAATGACTCATGAAAAATGGAAATCTAAATAGGTTAATAAAAAGAATGGTGTAGTAAGTGATAAATTATATGGAGGTGAGAATGTGATCATTGATGATAAATTAGTAACTTTGATAGTGATTGGTACAATTATTTTTAATTCTATAATTTGAAATGATTTTTTATATGGGTGAATCCATTTTGTTTTTTACTTTTCATGTTGTTAATCATTATGGTTTACATATTGAGATAATTCCTTTTGTTTGGAAACTTCAATAAAATATGGGAAAAGATACTGTATAACATTGAAATGTGTTGATATATTGATAAAAAATGATGAGAACATGTTGGTATGTAACTCCCCTATGATAGACATAGATTTCTATGAATTGATTCTAAGAATGGATTGGTTGAAAAACATTGAGTCCAATATTGAGTTTTATTCATGGAAACAGAGTTTCATGACTTTTGATAGTGTTATACATATCATTAAACTATATTGGCTAGTGGATACTATAATAGAAGGTCCCTTGCTACCAGTAGATGGGATTATCTTTTACCAGTTGATAACAGTTGATTTGAAATCGAGAAAAGAGATTATGAATAGTGATTTTCCAACCATGGAGGACTGGTTCCTTGATGTTTTCCATGTCAATTTCTTGGGGTTTCTACCCATAAGAGAAGTGGATTTATGATCATTCTCCTACCATGGACTATTCCTATGTCCATTTCCTCTTATTATATGGTATCAATCGAATTGGTGGAATTGTAGGATCTAATTGATGAATTTGAAGGTAAAGGGTTCATTCAACAGGGTATGTCTCTATGAGAAACACCAGTTAATTACATTAATTAATACTATGAAACTTTTTGGATTTGAGTAGATTATCACAAAATTAACCATGTTATGATAAATAATCAGTATCCTCTTCCATGATTTTTTGTGTTTTTTGTCAATTGAGGGTAGCTTAATTAATTTCTAAAATCAACTTGTGTTCAGGATATCACTAAATGAGGGTTCATAAGGAGGATATCCCAAAAATAGTTTTCAAAATTAGATATGGACATTATGAATTATTTTTTATGCCTTTTGGTATTAAAAATGAACCATTCAAAATAATTGAATGGATAAATCTGATATCTCAAAGGTATTTGGATTCATTAATGGTGGTGTTTTTGGATGAGATACTGGTGTATTCAATGACATAGGTATATCATGAAGAAACATTTTTTCATGGAAATGGGAATATTTTATGAGCACCATCCCAATTCCATGTTATCAAAATATGAGTTCTAGATACAATATGTACATTTCATTATCTAGGTTATACTTGAAAAGGTGTTTTTATGGATCTATAAATGATATTGGTTTTGATCACTTGAGAACCACCGAAGAAAGTATTTGTGATACATTGTTTCATTGATGAGTATCGTTATTACTAATTATTTTTTCAGAACAATTCCTAAAAATATTCACCAATGATATATTTGAAAAGGATATATTATCCATTAGAATGTAATGATCAATGTGTAAAGTCTTTTCCTGAGCATAATATTCTCCACATGTCATCGCCAATCAAGATATTTCCAGATTGATGGAAAATCAACATTGTATATTGTGATTCTCTGGGATATTGGTTGGGGTGTATTCCCATGAAAGTAGATCATGTTTTTTTCTTATGGCTCATGAGTGTTAATGTTTCATGAGAAAACCCACCTAACACAAAATTTGGAATTATCCGGGTTTTTTCGTGAGTTAAAGAACAAGTTTAATTATCTTTTTGGAGAGAAATTCATTGTGTATATAGACCATAAGAAAATTAAACACATTTCCCCACAATGATATTTAAAATTAATTAAATTAATAAGGTTGGAATAGCATGAAAAGTTCAACATCAACATGACGTATAATCAAGGTAAAGGCATTTTTGTGGATAATGCATCAAGTAATATGCTGTATAATGAGTTGGCTAAAGAGTAATTGGATCAGTGGAAACTAATGACATGTATATTAGAAATGATCCAAGATTTTACTAACTAGGGTGATATTATATTTTTCACACCATTTTTGGTTATTCCTAATTTGATTCAGCATGTTAAAGGGGTTCAAATTTTATATTCTGAATGTGTTTCCTTAAGGTCAAAACATAAAGGCGGGGAGAAAATTGAGGAATTTAAATTTAATAGAAGAATATTTTTGTGGTTTTTAGATCAGATTATCTCACGTCTGGATTATCAAGAACAATTCATTCATGCTTACCACCATTTGATATTGGAATTTCATCCAGGAATGAAAAATATGTAGAAGTCACTAACATAAAAATTTATGTGGGATGGTATGAAAGGGAAAGTGGATGAATTTTTTTAGACACCTCACATGTTAGAATAACCAATAACAGTTATTAATGTATTTGTGATGTTCTCTATTTTCACTAATTTTTGAGAGGTAGGGGGATTCTCTTTCAAATCATATTGATAATAACATGATGGATTGGTTTCAAATTATTTTAGTTTATTTTAATTGATGTTATATCCTTTTTTTATTTTATGGAATCCTCATTGGTGAGTATTTATTTGACATTGTTGAAATTGGATGGTATTTTTGAAAGAGTTCTATGTTCTTGATTAAAAAATGTGATTTTTTTGATTCATATAAAAATATTTGTCAAATTTTTTCCAATAAAATAATTTTTTTATATAAATGGCTTATCATTATTATTTTGGAATGGTTTTTGGAATATTTTGTTTGATTTTGTTTGTTTTCATTAAGCATAACCCTGATGAAGGGACTTTAAATTTAGGGCACCTTGTATTTTTTATCTTGTGAGGAATTTGTGGATCAATGAGATACCTATCATGTTTATGGAACTGTCACCATGGAATCCATGTTTGGATTTGTGGATGTGGGGAATTGGTAGGACAAATGGATTTTAGAAATTTTTTAATGAATTTTTTATGACATCTTATGAACGACTATTTTGTATTGGAAAAATTTTTTATGTCTTGATAAAAAATGTGTTATATTTTTAGATGTTTTATATCAATGTGTTAATATGTTTTTTTCCTAGTTTCATGATTTGGGAAATCATTTTTAAATAATCTTGAGTTTACACTCACCCGATGCTAGGTAAATGTTGTGAATTTTCATATGTCTTCAATCAAGACATATTAAAATCCAGTATATTCTAGTTATTTAGTGATGCTTCATGAAACATTAGAATGGGAAGGTGGATTTATATTATTTATTATTTTGGGAATTTTTGTTCATTGTTTTTTGTGTCTCCTGGTTTTTCTATATTTTTGTTCCTTGGGTTATGATACATTGTTTCCTCTTGTACTATGATATTATATTTTGTTTTGGTTTTGTAAAAGATGGTATTTTAACTCATTCTAAATTTATTTGTTTGATAGTTTTTGAATTGTGGTGGAGTTTTTTAAGAGGGAAAATCATCACCGAAATTTTTATCAAGCCCGAGGAATTTATTTCTAGACATCGGTGCCTTAGGGTTGTCTCATATGGCTTATAACACACACCACCTATTCCAATGATAATGGGTGATGGGAGGGATGTGAAAACACCATACCTAAGTCACCCTCATAAAATAAAATTAGTCATGTGAAATGGAAATTTTAATGATATCATCACATTAAATATTGGTGTAAATGAACTCAATCATTATATCACATTTTTTAGAAGTGAAAAGTCAAAATAATTTGCTTATAGTCAATATTCATAGTGTTGGAGTGTTGAATTGAATTTCATGAGGTAACAATGAAAATAAATTTATCAAAATTAATAGGGACAAAAGTGTAATTTATCCTATAATTTATTGGAGTGTGTTTCATCCAAATAATTTTGGTGGAACTACTCAAAAATGAAAAATATATTCTATATTAATAATTAAAATAGAGAAATTTATTATCTTTTTAATACTCTAAGATTAAATGATCAATAATATTAGGTGAACAACATAACTTTTACCTTTCATATCCCATTAACATGCTCCTAAATCAACGTTACCATAAAATAATGTCCAAAATCAATTTCATTTAGATAAAAATCATGAATTTTTAAACGTGAATATTCATAAAAATTATATTATGTGAATTAAACTGTGATTCACTAGGATAATATTGAATATGATAATGAATTTATACACTAAATAATTTTTATTTTCATGTTATAGTGTGGTAAATATGTCTCCCATTATTACCTCTATAAATATTGTTGTCAACCAGTTTACCAGCATTAGTCAAAATTATTGTATTTGATATACTCAAATGGGTAAAAAGTTCCAATCCATGATACATTCCCAAATGATTTCAAATATCATTTCAATATTTATATATTCATAGAATCATTTTACCAATATTTTTAAAAAATTTAAAATAATGAAAAAATATTGGCTCTCCCTTAATAAACATTTGAAATACATTTGTTAACAAACCAGAAAAAATATTCCAAGGATTATATTTTGTAGGACATAAAATTAAATCATTTAAATAAATTTATAAATTTAATAATTATTTTTAAATTTAATTTCAATTAATATTCAATTTGAAATTTTCATTTGAATATTTATTTTTTAAATGATATTTAATTAATCATTCAGGCCAAGGTGGAGGAGATTATTTTAAAAGATACATATATTGTTTTAAAAAAATGACATGATTTGGTAATTTTTAATATTTAAACTAGGTGTTTATTATAAACCATATTAAATACATAACCATTCTGAAATTTAATTTTAGAATTATTTTGAAAATGTTATAAATTTTAATGAGTGGTGAATGTGAAAAAGATTTAAATTGATTCAATCCATTTATAGGTGAAAAAATCCTCATTATAATAAATTACTCATTCTTGATTATAGTCTTTGGATATAATTATATCATTATTACTACTAATTTTAGAAATATCATCTAATTTATTTCTATAACCACATTTAGTACCAACAATGAAATATATTTTCAATCGTTAAAAATGCATGAAAATATTATTCCATTAAAAATGATTAATTCATATTACATTAAAAGTAAAATCCTTTCGTCGTTAATAATGTCATTAATATTTTGGGTCTATGGGGTGAAAAAAAAGGTAGATGTCAAACATCATTTGAAACATGCCATCTGGTACGATTACCAGATCTCAAATCAATTATAGAATTTTCTAAGGGTTGTTGTTTTGATTTTACCCATTCCTTGGGTTATGGACACCATTTTTTTTCTATAAAAAGTTCAATTTCACTATAAGTTAGTATATTATTTATGGTCAAAATATCTATTCAATGATAAATGTTATCATATTAGACATAATGTTTTTGAAAATTATCATCAAATTTTCTATGAAATTATTATTCTAATTTATGGGTCCTTTTATTAAAAACTCAGTATTATTTTCATTAGATATATTATAAAAGAAAAATATTTTCATCATAGTTGGGATCAAATATTATTATATTGTATTTAAATATTCTAATATATCATTTCTTTCAAATCACTTTGAAAAATTGACTTTATGAAATTTATTTCTCCCATGTTTATAGGGTGCGTTTTTATAGATGTTTTTTATTAGAAAATGATTTAAGGCATAATTTCTAGTAATAACCACCACTAAATAAGAATATAGAGGGTTAATAAAATAATTCAATAGTTTTTGCGATTTTTTTTTAATATTTTTATTTCTTCTCTTAACAAACCCATTTCATTGTGGAGTCGTCAGATCAGAAAAAGTAATAATTTAAAACTTATGATGCACAAATTTCATCATAACCATTATTATCGGGATATCCAAAATGATTAATCCAAATAATATGATGTTATGCCATTTTTAATTATCAAACTATTTGAAATATTTAATAATTTATTTACAATTATTTTTTTAATGAGACAAGAATTAAACACATATATACCTTGTATTATAATAAATAAATAATAATGTGCATGGTGTGACTCCTATGCTTACAACATGGGTTACTCTAATTGGTTAAAAATGAATATGTTTAAGGGATTTAGAGAAAGAAAATTATGTTTTATAATAATGTTTTTTATCATAATTTCAAAATGGTTCATAAACATTGTTATTATTGAAATTTAACATTGGTAAATCTCATACAATACTATTAGGGTTGTGTTGTAATAGTGTGTCCATGAAAGTAAGAAATATGAGACTATGATAAATCTGTGATTTAGTATCTTGTAAAATTCAAAATTCCACATTTTTACATTAAATATATTTAAAATAAAAAATTAGTTCATTTTGAAAATAACAAGATGAAAAAAAAATCGTATAGAATAAAAAAAATTCCAAAATCATTTTCAAAATAGAGGTTGATGTTTTAATAAAATAATTAAATTTTGAATTTTTTTTATATATTTTTCATACAAATGATATTTAATTATTGAAATATTTTTGGATCAATGGTACATATAACAATTATATCATTCCTTTCTTTCATCACCATAATTGAAAAGGCCTTCCTCTATTTTTTAATAATTACTTAATATAGTGTAGTCATAGTAAATCTATATCTATCACCCACTATCCTAGTACCATGTATATCAATGGGATATTATCTTGAGACACTTCCCTAAAAAAAACTATTTATTTTTTTACCCAGGTTTTTTCCAAAAATTTTAGGCTAAACAGATTTTGGAATCTGTAATTTTTTAGCATTTTATATTCTATAATAATTTCAATAGAAATTATGAATATAGAGGTGAAAATAAATATTTCAAAAATAATGATAATTTTTAGAGCCACATTCAAAAAAATATTCCTAGTTTTATATAATAATTAAAAACATATCTTTAAAGAACACTTTTACAAAAATATGTCTTTAGAAACCTTTTGGAATTTTAAAACCAAATTAAAAATTATTATTCACTTGTCATTGAGAAATCAATATTTTATTTAGATTATTCTTACATTTCATGAATTTAGAAGGATAAATATCTATATCATTAAAAATGAATCATATTTCTAAATAATATGTTTCTCTAATATTTTTATTCATAAATATACTATTTGTATCATTTTTTACTCTTTTCAGAAATATTTTGATTTTATATCATTTTGAGTTCATTGAATATTATGAAATGTCCTAAATATTGATTACATAAATCATTATAATCTATTTTTCTTGATGAAAAATAAGTGGTGGAAGAATTTTATGTTGAATTTATGGAGGTCTTTACATAATCACAAAAAAATTGAGCATTGAGATATTTTCAACATATATGGAATAAGTAGGATTACATGAGTGAATCATTGAAAAAAATCCATTAAATTACATTGATGGATTTGATTACATTTAAATTTTTATTATCCTACAATGATAAAAATGGTCTGACATGTCCAATTTTGTTTTAATGATCACAAGTTTCCATGGATTAGTCCTATTTATTATCATTTATATAAATTCATAATGATATCGTTTTATTTATGAATTTGATTAGATTCTTGGCGAAATGTTCCATGTGAGTATCAATGTGGATTGATTCATCATGAATTTATTTATATGAAATTATAATATTTTTCTTTACATCCATTTTTTATTTTCTTCTTAAAACATCATTCTAATATCATATGTTATAAGAGAACTAAAAACTTTATCATCCACCCTATTTATCATATTTTTTCAACCTAGATTACTTTTACCATGTGTTCCCAAACCATTGAATAAACAAACGTATTTTATTCTCAATAGTTTCTATAGTAATTTTATCATCATCATGTTTTCTTATATTATGTATATTAGTAAAATGAGTAAACACTTCCATAATAGATTCATTTATAAGAATAATATAACATTAAAAATAATTTATATACCATAAAAGACCAGTATATTTCACATTATTAGTTCCTTAATGATTAACATAATAAAATTTAAGGATTTCATTTGGTATTATGAATGAAAAAATAATATTAAATTTATTTCTATCTAAACCCTATGAGTGTCTGTTCACAAATTTTTCGTCAATATCACAAGTTTAAATATAATTTAAGTCCATTTTTCATGTAATTCTCTAATAGGTTTATTATATATGAATAAATATTTCCCAAATGGGATAATAAATATTTATAAAAAAATAAATAAGTGTATAATATAATAAATAAATAATTTTTCATCAATGAATGGGGTGTGATCCCTTGATATCCCCTCATGATCACATTGGTTGATCGAGGTTGAATCCATTTTTAATGATTGTTATGTGAAATCAGTAAAAAAATTTAAAACAAAATATTTGAACCATGGTATAATTTTTTTAAAATAAGGCCTCCCTTTTACCAATTTTTGACTGGAGTAATATTTTAATATGGGAAATTTATTAAAAAAAGTAAATAAAAAATTTGATAAAAATAAGAAATTTAGCGATATGAAAAAACAAATTAATTGAAAATTATTGACATGAATTTAGAAATTAAGATATAAAATATCAATTGAAAAAAATATATAATATTTTAATGATATATTTTAAGATATTAATAGATAAAAAGATAAAATGAATAATTGGATTAAATGAAATAAAGTGAATAATAAATAATTGATACAAAATGAAAATAAGCCATTAAATTTATTAATGATTTTTAGAAAAATATCAATTATTTTCCCTAACATTTTAGACCATAATGTCTTGAAGATATCTGAATATAAAAATTTTATATTTACTCATTTCCATTTACTTAAAAAATAAAACAAACTAAATAATTTAGAAGTAGTTAGGAAACACCAGTGAGAAACTAAGTTTCAGTCACATTTCAAGAACCTGAAGATAATGATCCCTCAAATATAACATTTTACCAACCACTAGATGAGATATAAAAAGGGAGACTATATTTAGTGATAATATATTAAATAAATTCTCCAAATTATCTAAAATATTTAGAAAATTTTAATTAGGGAATTATATATATGTATATATATATATATTGGTGATCAATGAATTATAAGAAAGGATTATAAGAAAGAATTATAATGGGATTTTAAGAGGAATTATTTTTGGGGCCAATGCTTGTATTTATTAACTATATATCAGTAATTTTAACAATTGATTAATGTTAAATTCTTTAATGTATCATATGGGTTTAATCTATAGCCTTAAGTGGTCCTATGGTTGAGGTAGATAAGTATAATGGTTAGGGGATCGATTGAAGACTACCATAAATGTGATCTTTGACTTGATGACCTGATTACATTGTCAAGGGGGATGATGCCACTGGCTATCCAGTGTGTGTGAATTTTGACTACACACTATAACATCATCCCATTGGAAGTTGATTTATACCAATGGGTTGTCAGTGATATACATGGTGTTCTCCTTATTTTTTCCAATTATAATGTTTTTTAGTGACATTACCAAAGAAAACCGATTGAATTATAGTATCTATGGAACTTATTTAGTTTCAATGGTTAGAAAATGACTCCCCGCTATGTAAATAGCAGTGGAAGAAATTGAATTATCATTCTTTTGAATTATGGATTCAATATTAATCCTTCATTTGATCCAACTCCAAGAAATATTCATGCTCATTCTTAAATATTTCAATACACTCAATTTATAATATTACACTACCAAAAGTTTTTTTGATTATTAAAACTCAACAAAGAGAGTAAGGAATAAAATAAAACAATATTATAAATATTTTTCGATCCCTTAAAAATAATTATTTGGTTGTGATGAAGGGAATTACTTCTACATTAAGTAATAGATATACAATACATGTTGTGAGAATCAGGATTCCCACTCTAATGTCGGTGTAATTAACACTCAATATGTTCTCAAGGGCTAATTTTTCTTTATAAAAGATATTGTATTCCATTCATGAAAATATTGGTTGTTAAAAAATTAATTTTATTTTTTTATCTCTAGTAATGGAATTTTAGGCATTTAGTGGCCTAGCATAGAATATGTAAACAACCCCTCATACTACATAATTTTAACACATTCCTATTTGTTTCTATCAGGTTATATATAATCAAATTATCTTCAAATGAATTAAATAAATTAATATTTCCATTTTATTTTTTATTTAAATTCATTTCCATTTCTTGTTATTTGTTTTATATAAACTACCACTTTGGTGTACTCACGACCAATTCAATGAAGAGTAGTGGGACTGATAAAGGAGTGATTATAGACCAATGACATATTTTGTAAGGAAAAGGTCGTGTGTATAGTGATAAATGAATATTTAATTTAATATTAAATTCACCAAGGATTAGATATTGGATGTGATCATGGTATAATGAATATAATTTGGAAGAGATATTATATGAAATATATATGATTTGATCAGAATGGATGAGAAAATATCCAATTTTAGTACTCAATTTCCCAAATATTTTGAAATTCAATATCATTTTTAATCAAGAGGATACACTTTTCTTCTATTTTAAAAAAATCTAAAATAATCCACAAACAAAAAATAAACACTCAAAAATTATTCATATTTATGAAAAATCATAAGTTATGCCACATTGTATAATTTTTCACTTGTTAAAAATGGGTATTTTGCAACAAACCCATAATAGATATTCTAATTTTATATATCTATTTTATGAAATATGAAAGATGTTTTCATAAAAAAATATTGAAATAAAAATTTAGTTTTTTATTGATATAAGTAATAGGAAATTAAAATAAAAAAATCAAATTCATTTTAAACTATTGGTGAAATACGACTATAAAATCTATAATGACATAAATAGTGAATTCATATTATATAAATCTCAAAACCACATTATAGATATTTATAAATCCCTTAATTACATTGTCAATATAAATCATCACATATAAATACTAAAATTAAATATTTAATAATTTCTATGATTTTTTGATGAAAACATGGATATAATTTATTTTTTTATTTTACATAGCAAAATTTAATATGAAAAATATTGAAATAAATTTTATGAATGTTATATATTTTATTGCAAGAATCATTGAGTCTAAATGAACCATGATATATTATAAACCTGATAACAAATTAACTGGTATAGACTGTATGAATAATACTAAAAAATAGGATATATATATTTATATATTTATTGACAAAAATTCAAATTAATTTATTAATGCAAAAATAATCATATAATGTTTTAAAAACCATTTCATTATTAAGATAACTATTTTCTCATGAAATGTAACTCTCTATGTATTATGTGATTTTAAATAAAAAATTTATTAATTACTATTTTAATTTTAATTTGTGTAAACATATTGATAATTTATGAATATTCATTCAAACATTACCTATACAATTTATAGGGATGAGGAGAAAATATTTTAAATATAAAAAATATGTATTTTTTGAAAAAATGTTCAATGACTGCATTGTGTTTTTTAAATATGAATTTAATAATATTTTTAAAAATTAATGTTGTTAAGGAAATGTGTTTATTATTTTAAAAAAAAATATTTTTAAATTAATATAATTATTTCTTATAGGATGGTAATGATGGTAAACTCAGTTTTATACATAAAAATGTGTATTTTTTAAAAATGGTTTTCTAATAGTTTTCTTGGAAAAAATAAAATTGATCAATATTAATTATTTAAAATAAAATGTGAAAATGAATTTCATATTTTTAATAACCATTATAAATTCTGATAATGATTCAACTTTCATTTTTCACCATAATGAGGCGCAAAAACTATAAAAACTTATTGTGGTGGTTAAGGTTAAATGTGTATTTATATGGGTGTAACTAAGAGATGAAGTTAAAAATTACACATAAACATTTATAAATCTCACTATATGATGATATTTTAATATTGCGTTATATAAACCTTGAATAAATTACCATTTTATACTGTATTAAAATGAAAATAAATTATATTATATAATTCTTTTAAATAATTACTTGTGTACCCCTCCCAACACATATAAAAGGGAACCACTTTTAATCCATTTTCAAAAAATAATGAGACACATATATCTACCAATAAAATAAAAAAATTATCCATGAATTATTTCATTAATTATTTATCATTTTTTACTTCCATAAATCCATTATAAATAGGCATAACGTGTCAACCATAGAAGGTCCCTCAAGGAAGAGGTAATCGTCATACGCAAGTCATTAAGTATTTATTTACTGTTATACATAATATATATTTATAATATCCATACTAAAATATATTTTTTATTTACATAAATAAATGGTTAATTTATTATGATTATAGGATAACCATTTTTGAACTACTTCTAATCAAATGTGAAATGGAATCATTGCTTGTGTGGATGTGAATATTTCCTTATCTGTGTAATGTGATGATTCATTTTTATCACCACCTCACAATGATGATTGTAAAAATGGGTTTAATATATATATATGATAATTAAGATAATATTATTATTATGATTTAATTATAAAATATTATTTATCTTTCTTTCATTGGTTTCAATAGAATATGTAAAAATCATTTATGTGTATGTACAGACTACCATCTCTCTGAAAAGTGTAATCCATATTCCTGTATCATTTTTTTAAGAATTGTTATACATGTATATATATGATTAATATAAATGAAATTAATATTATTTTTATAATTATTATGATTAAAAAACTATGATCTGGATGCAACAAACACAACACACAAATTAAAATATACATGAACATTAAAGCAGTTAAGACCCAAAATGAAGGTATTAATGAAAGTAGTTAAAATGGTGAATTAGATTCCATATGTAAATAATTTAAGGAATTATATGTCTAAATATTATTTTTTATTTCATATAATAATATTTTATTTATTATGATGCTCATTAGTATCACTTATGAAGCATATTGGACCTATCATAAGGGTTTTGTTTACAATATAGATTATTGTAGTAATTAATTATGACTAAACCTAAAAGGATGATTTTATGTGATCTATCTCTCATAAATATCATTTATTTTGATTTAATTGGGTTATTTCTTGAAATTACATATTTTCCCCTCATTTTTCCATCTCAAATTACTCAATAGTTTAATAAAATGTTTTTAAGTAAATAAAATTTTATTCATCTCTTTGGTGATGAATATTTTCCTTACATGTAAATATATTATTTAAAATGTGTTGATGAATGTTTTTATTATACCAAAATGATTTAATTTATACATTTTAACTATATTTTAATTTCAATATGTAGTATTAGTTTTAATATTCTTTTCATTTTATGATTTAGTTATTTTTTACCAGAACTATGAATGAAATCATTGTATTAACATTCATGACATGAATAATATTTCACATCATAAAGATTATTATTTTATTTGATGATTAATTCACATGTTTATAAGGGAAATTTCAAGTAATGTAATTTTATCAAGATACATATAATTTATATTCTTTATTGTTACCAATTGGAAATTTTATTTTATATATTTTCATATAAATCATCATATTATATTCTAAAGTTATTTTTAATATATTTCATCATACCTTAATGATTTCTATTCTTTAGATTATATATGTTATTATGATACCATTCGCATTCATTATATTGACTTATTAGGATGAATTATATATCATTATATGAAACCTATTTTATTGGAGGTTGTGAAATGATGAAATAAAGATTAGTTTATAAAACCCGTTTACTCTCCAGTAGTTATGGTATTCAAAATTTATTTAACTTTTTTGGCCGTATAAAAAAATGTATTTCATTACATTATTATTGTATGGGATTGAAATTATTTATCCCTCCAACGAATTGGGTAATGATTCTAATATCATGAGATAGTATATAATTGAATAGGGAGTGCACTATGTTATGTAAGGGACTATGTATAATTTGATAGTGTAGGGAGTGAGTCTTGAGTGAGGAAATATGGAATCAAGAGTGAACCCAATCCAATATGATAGTTTTTGTAGTGATCCTCGACTTGGGGAATTTTTGTATATTCATGTGTTTATTCCAAATACAAATGTATATTTCTTATATTTTGTTCTAAATGATCATGATTTTTTATTAAATATTACATAGAGTTATGATTTTATTATTATTTTATTTATGAACCATATTCCAGGATTTTTTTTACTATTTTATGGTAGGATTATGATATTTAAATCTTATATTATCATAAAAATATTGTCATTTACTACTTACATATGATAAAACAGTGATATCACTCATGTTTACTCTCTCTGAGCATCTAAGGTCACCCTTTATAATGTTTACATTCCCATAGTTATAAATAAATATTTTAATAATAATATAGCTAATAATTTTATATTTACTGAAGAGAATTGTGTGATATATTTATTCCCTTTTCTGAAATATATTGATTATCTATCTAGTCTAAAAATTAAAAAATTATTACTATTCTAGGGAATTAATTATTATCAGATTTGTTGTTATTCATATATGATCAGGTAAAAACAATTTCTAAAATTTGAAATGATTAAGATGGAATCCAAGAAGGGTTTATTTGTTTTTAGATTCAGATATTATGATTATTTTTACAAATGTTATTATATATCTAATTTGAAATTATTATCCTAATGATCTGTTAAATTAATATTTATGTAGATTTACATGAAAATAAATCAATATCTTGTTATCAGAAAGTGGATGTGGTAGTGGCATAGATACACTTATGGGTAACAACACCAAATGGTTCATATTAGGTATTGACATAATATTTATTAATACATGACCAATTGAAATTAAACCATACATCTAGATATCAAATCTCATGATATATTCTCTTTTTAAATTATATATAATTTATGAACCATTATGAATTATTTTAATTTATATTTTAAATTTATTTACTAGGTTAAACTTATGCTATGCAGGATTTAATATAAAGAAGGATATAAACATCATATAATTGTATTTTCAATATTATATGTTTTCACATTAGGATAAGTATTTATCACAATATTTATTTTGGGGTTAATATTTGTATGGAACATAGATAAATCATGATATAAATATATGTGATAGACCTTGAAATTAATATTCTATTGAGTAATAGAATACCATAATAAATGGAATTGGAATTATTATATCTATGATTTATCATCATTCTCTTAATTTAAATAATTCTCATATTCATAATAATAAATTTATTTAATAATGTATTATTATTCTATTTATAAGTAAAAATCAAACTTTTCAACTGGGTTAGCTGATCCACCTACTACCTAGAAAGGGATCAATACCATGAAAAAGATATTTTCAATTCTCCAGTTCTCAAAGCCTAAAAAAGATATTTTGTTTTTTTTTTATCATTTTGAATGAAAAGAAAATATATTATGGACTCATATCAATAACATGGGAAAGAATAATTAAATTAAATCCATGGTTTGGTATCAATTTATGAGGATATATTTAAATATTTTCTTTACCATAATTCCTTATATAAAAATAGAAATATATTTCCTTGATTTAATCTAAATAGATTACGAATTCATGAGTACTTCTGAGGAAACATTTTTAATAATTTGAAGGTTATAAAAAAAATTTATGATAGAATATAAATGAAATAATTTTTTATTTTGAGGTTCATTAAATAAAATTTATTCAATTTCATTATCCTTAAGATACAATCATAGCAATAAATAAATCATTTGATTTTATATAAAAGTATGAATAGATATCAGAGTCAACCATCTATCTCAGGTTTTTTGACAATAAGGGAAGGATTGAATTGAAAATAAATTGTAATAGTAAAATTATTTTATAAAACAAGATGGGTCTACCCATATAATTAAATTGTAGAATTAAGAAAATAATAAATTTTGTTATGATAAATATTTTATGTGTCCGAAAGATAATCATAGAGAAAATGAATGATGATATGATATGAAGATGCCAGTGAATATTGTACAGAAAGATCAACTCAATGTTCCACCCTCACAAAAATGATACAATTGAATGGATTAGAGACATTATTCCAAACATAGAATGAGTCCAAGGGTAAATTATGATAATTAGTGTGATCCCCCTCTTTTTCAAATAGATAAATGAAAATCTCATGTGATCAATAATTTTGATGTGGGGCATGAGAACAATGAAATAAAAGATAAATGTATCGTTAACTATATAACCATATAATATTCAGTTTTATTATTATTGTACCATTCCCTTTATATCTAATTAATTTTATGAAGGTTTCAAACTACCATATCAATAATCAGATGTTTAGTAAGTAGTAAATACTCCTAGTGTTATGGTGATTTCATCTTAAGTATATAGATCCTATCTGATAAATATTTGTGGATATGTTCTTCCTATAAATATTCTAAAACTCCATGTACTATAATTTTATATTATTGTATTCATATATTTATTTTATTTATATGAAGTTTTTGGTAAATTTAAATGGAATGGATTTAACGTTTTATATAATAAATCATCAATGATCATCTTTTCCTGTGGTTGTGATCAAGAAATTAAATTGACATTGAATTAGTTTTACAAATCTTATTACCTATTCCTAGGGGATCTTTATATTATATAGTTTTAGAGAAAAAATATTTAATATATTCCTATTTATTTGTTGTAAGAATTTATATTTCACGGAGACCTTCATATCCCCCCCACTTCTGAAGATTAATTTTCACTAGAACTCATACATAGAGCTTCACCTATTTGAATAACTGCATATATAATGGCCTTAAATGAGTTGTAGGACATGAATAAATAATTATAACAATGAATTTAAAAGGTATTCATATAACATTACTTTCCACCATTGGTTGGAAAAATTCCTTTAGTTAAAAAGAATGGTGGGTAATTGCATATTTGTAATGATTGTAAAGAACATAACAAGCTCAAAATCAATTTTAGGTATCCTCTAACCCATATTGATTGATTTGTTCATCTATAGGGTAGATTTAAATATATTCCCAATATTAACCATTGGACTATATATCATAAATCAAGGGTCAATAAGGAGGATATAACAAGGAATCATCCAATGAAAGGTAAGTTAATTATGAATTTATAGTAATTCTATTTGGACATAAAAATTTCAATTATTATATTCATGGATAGGATGAATAAATTATTTTGATATTACCTTAATCTGATTGTGACACTATTTATAAATGATATTCATATATATTACAATATAAATTAAGGGCATGGAGAACATTTTAGGATTGTATTGAAAAAAATTACGATATATAATATGGATGCCAAATTTATGAACTATTAATTCTATATACAATAACATTCAATCTAGAGTAATATTATCACTAGAGATAGTATATTTATGGATCCATTATAAGAGAAAGTTAATGAAATTTTTTTGAAACAACCCATAATGACTTATATAGGTTTTTATAAGATAGGATGAATAAAATTGGTAATTTTTGGGTTATTTTTCATCATTATCTATGATAATAACCATGTTGACTTGAATGATCACCAATTTCCATTGGATAGATGAATATAATAAAATGTTTAAAGGAACTAATGGGATAGTTAGTTATTTAAAATTTTATGTCTCTTCAATATAGTAGAGAATGGTTTGTGATCTACTATAATTAAATGAGGAAAATAATATGATGTTCCACATTCCAAATGATATTGTGATATCTCATGAATACCGCTTATTTAAAAATTTATTAACAAAATTAGATGAAAACCATTTCATGTTTTTAGTAGTAATTTATGTAATGAAAATATACAATAATTATCTTTATTTTTAATGATATGATTTCTATAATGATCATACAATTTTGAAGTATATATTCACAAACATCTAGTTGAATATGATACAAAGGGAATGATTTTATTTTAAAAAATTAATATGACTTCTCGTTAAATTACCAAAAAATGAATTAAAATATGGTTTTTGTTTTCTCAATGTTTGAATGAAATTATAGTTTCACAAGATGAGGACTGAATAATGTCTAATATTTTTGGTTTTTTTAGACTATAGATTTTGAAATCATTACTATTAGGGAATGATCCAATCATTCAAGGATGAATTTTCATCTATCCCTATATTGGAGAATTACATATGTTCAAAAGGAATATGTGGAAATGAAAATGGAGATGATGAATGCACCTAAGTTTAACAATGAATATGAGGGAATTATATGATTACATAAAATAGTATGTCTCTCATGAATAAAATATCTGAATAAGTACTTATTAGATGAATCTAATAGTTTATCATTCCCAATTCATCCTTAATTAAGTAAGATGTATATTGATCTTCATGATTATATGTGATGGTAAAAGATCAAATTCTATATTGATGAATATAAATTGTGATTACTAATATGAAAAATTATAATGGATATGATATAATATTATATTGGGATACTATATCTATTACCAATAATAAAAATGAAAATTAGAAACACTATCATGGATTTTTTTCATCGGACTTTTTAAAACATATAACATCTATAATGATATATGGGTTTTATTTGATTTACTTATTAACATAGAATAATACATTATAATAATAATATATAAATTTCATGGAGATATTTTAGAATATAAAATTTTTGGTGATATGGTTACACAGAGTACCAAATTCTAGTGCATCTGATCGAAATATGAGATTTACCTTGTTGTTATGGATAATTCTTTAGCATTCTTTTACTATATCATTAAATTTAGAACTAATGATCATACAAATATTTTTTTTAGAATTATATGTCCATAAAAACCATAGATTATATGTTTATAGTTTGTTATTTGGACATCAATGAAGTTTGGGATCAAAACCATTCTATTTTTTATTTTTCATAAAAAATGGAATTCAATCATGCATTAGGATGGATCATAATGTTACCTATATCATAAAAAAGTTTACAAAACAAAATTTTTGGGATTAATTTAGAGATAAATAGATTATGGGGCCTATTGAAAATGGTTAAATTTTAGATAATGTAAGTTTTATTGAAAAACACTTCAGGCTATATCAGATTCAATGAAAATATATTGTGGAAAAAATCAATTGGATATTAATTTTGACAATGGTGAAATAATATTACGAGAAATATCACTTTGATGATTATTATGATCAATGTAATTAATGGAGTGATAAGAGATAGATATATAGTTGTTCATAAATATCATCATTATAACAACCAGAGATTTTAGGAAAAAAATTGAATTAATTTTTCCTTTTTGATATTTTTTTCCTCCACACATCATAGAAAATAGGTTACAAAATTTTAAATCATTAAGTTATGATTGTATTATAATAATAAAATTTTTAATAATGCACAAAAACAACATAATGATTTTAATTCTCTACATGTTATTCCAAGGTTATCTAATGTTACATGAAATAACGACTTTCCTCTATGGCTTGCGTAACATGTAAGACCGAGTTTTACCAAAAAAATATATATTATTAAAAATATTATTATTAAATATAATAATATATAAAGTAACAATTTAGGTGGAGTTTATAAATATGATTAACTATATTAGGAAAATACATGGTTGAATTCATTTTCACAAATTAATTATAAATTAAAATAAGTTCCATTTGAATATGATGGGCCAGTTTTCATAAAAATGACTTTTACCCTCAAAAGGAATTTCACCATAGTAAATTAAATTAATTAAAATTGGTGAATATTATTAATTAAATATATATTTTATATATTCAATAAAATATTTATCACATTTATATAATATATTTTACATGTGTAAGATAAGAACAAACCCATTATTACACATTAAAAACCAATATTTTTTAAACATTTTAAACACTTTTTAATAGAGAAACAATTTTAAATATAAATTTATAGAACACCAATAAAATATATATGTAAAAATAATTTTTTTTATTAGAAACAAAAAATATAACGTTAAGGTGAATTTTTTATATTTTTCTGTGAAGTGTCATTTTTTGATTAATAGTGAAAAATATAGATTTTTAATTCAGAAATTATTTCTCTTCTAATCTATTTATAATTTAAAATTAGACATATAGTTTGTTTTAATGTATAAAAATATAAATTAAACATAAATCCTTACAAATTAGTAAATTTTGATAAATTTAACATTTAAATGAGATATAAAAACATACCAAACATTTCATCATTTTTACATAAAAACTTGCATTATCATCTCATCTATGAGATTAATTTTATATTAATTTCTTCTACTTATGTGATTGGAATTTGAAAAAATGGATTATACATTTGGAATAATAATTATTTATAATTTCTATTAAGTTCAAAATATCTATTGATAAAAAATATTTCCGAATATAATTAAAATTAATTTTATTGACTAAGAGGAATATTAGATTGAAAATGTAAAAACCATAAAAGTAATGGATAAAATGACCTAAAAAATTTTCTAAAAGACATTGTATGTTCACATTTTGAATCTATCCTTTATAGTCCATTATTTTTTCTATTATTGGGTTCATTTTAAATAAGAAAACATTGTTTGAATTTCATTTTCCAAAATATATAATAATTACACTACTCCTCTACTATAAAAAAGAAACTCACCTCTCGCCCTTATTCACACCTCTAAAGTGCTTTGGCTCACCCAAACTCAAAAAAATTACAAAAAAATCCATTCCATCATCCTAGATTCTACCCTTTGGGATAAAATAAATCCAAGGAAACCCTTTGGTGAAAACCAAAATTAGTCACCCTAAGAAGAAGTGGTTTGAATGTGTATGAGGAAATTCCAGAATTAATGTAATGGAATTTCATAAAATTTTTATTTCCCTGAGATACATTTCTTATTAACCACTAATTTCTTTTTTAGGGAGTTTATACTGAGAAATGATGTATTCTTTTATTATTATACTCAAATTTATGGTTATTTTTCTTACCAATATCAATATCATTCTTTCATGGGGATTTTTTTTCAAATGTTACCATATCTTTAAGTAATTTTGTCTCAATTTTTCATCATTGAGACAATTGACTCATTAAGAACGTATATTTTTCTGTGAGGTTTAAATAATACACATAAAAGTTTATGTCATTAATATACTTATTTTTATGATATTTCATGCTTCATATAATTTTATTAATTCCATTATATTATAATTTAATGTTACGAAGGTAGAAATGGTTTATTGATATAGTCTCATCGCTTATCAATAATGTTTATGAATATTCTTACAATGATCAAATATTATGATTCATATAACAGAAACATTCATGATTTTTACTACACTGTGGTTATTCATGTTATATCTATGTAATAAAAAAATATTTTTCACTCGTTGGTATTTAAGATAACTATGAAATTGTTTTTAGGAAAATATGAATTTATTTATCCTTTTGGTTAAAAATATGTATTCTTCCAAAATGTCATTTTCTAAAAATATTTTAAAAAATATTTTACTATTATCATGTAATGATTAAAGGAAATTTTTACCCCTGTTTTAATTTCTTACAAAATGATTTTAAAAAGATTCTTTCATTATTTTCCAAAATAATCACTCTTCTAAAAATTTAAGGTGAAAAAGGAATGTTCAGCATGTGTAGGTTTACCCAATATCATGAAGGTCATTTACAATAATATTCCCATATATGATTACTATTTTATTTTTAAAAAATCATAATATTCTAGATATTTTTTGATTTGATAGTTGTTGAAAAATAAAAATGTTTTCAAAAAAAAAGGTTTTACATTAAAAAATAGTTTTTAAATTATTTTAAAAGATTCATTTAAAACATTTTAAAACGTTATTTTGAAAAAAATGGTTTCATTTATTTTAGGTTTTCATTATAATATTTCAAAAGACATTATCTAGAAAAGGGTTACCAAAATGATGTCATGCCTTTATTTTATGTTTTCAAGCTATTTTCAAAGAATTTATTTCATAATTATATATGTTTTTAGAATCATTTTTAATAGTGGAAAAGATAACATTATTAAGAAATGTTTTAAATGAAATTATAATGAATTAGTTATATGAAATTGATTTTTTAAAGTGGTTTTATGAAAAAAAAATCATATAATGGTTGTTTTACTTAAGAAATGTTCCATTTGATCTTTCAAATCCCTTCTCAACTTATAATGACATAATTTGTTATCGTTTATGAATATCATTCATTTTATTCCATTAATGGTTTATGTTTTGATGGAATGGTGTTTACGAAACCTATTTATAATTAATGGGTTATATTATATTTAATCCTACTTATTTTATTGGGTTATACTTTTCTTATATTATTATGAATCCAATCACTTTTTCATGGGTAATGATGGGATGAAATGTCAATGACACTCATTTAATTTCATAGGTCTTTATATGAGGAATGCTTTTTTATCTTGAGTCTCAAGAATGTATGATTTCATAATGTACTGGGTGGGGAACATATATATCCACTTAATTAATTTGGAGATGAAAATGTTTTTATGAGATAAATAGTGTATATATAAGTGAATCCCATGACTAAAAAAACGGGAATCTCGTGCCTGAAATAAGAGGGAATCTTAAGCCATAAACAAGATGGTAAACATGGGGACATCCCAAGCCCAAAAAATAGAGTATAATAGAGGGAATCCCAATACTGAAATAAGAGGGTACATGGGAGAGAATATTAATCCATAAATTAGAGTGTACATGGGAGGGAAACCCAATCCCAAAACAACTGTGTACATGGGAGGCATCCCAAGCCCAAAAAAAGGGTACACAAGAGGCCTTCCCATGCCGGAAATAAGAGGGTACATGGGAGCGAATGTGAAGCCTGAAGCAGCTACATTAGTCATTATCCCATTACTACTATGTTCATAATGGATTGGTTGGTATACTAGACTTATTATTTTCTAGGATTATATTTATTTTAAAAATTCCATATATTATTCATGTGTTATGTTTTCATTGATTATGATTTTTGTTCCTATATTATTTTTGTCTTATGATATACCCATATTTAATTAAATACTAATGTTTTTGATCATTTATATGAAGGGTATTATATTAAAATGTTTTTCTCATATACTTATTCTCATGTAATTATTATGTATATCCTTTCTTTATGCTTACTAAACATCTAAGCACACCCCTTTCTAACAATTGTGTTCACATGGCTGTGAAGAAATGTTTTAGTTAGATGTGCTATATGGGGATATCATTATGGGAAACATTTATGATCATTCAATGAGTTTGAATATTGTTTTACATGAATCCAGAGATACTAAACAATGGCTATCCTCATGCATGTATATCTATAATTTGTTGAATATTCATCTAAAATGATGTAATATCCATGTATTTTAATCCTGGGTAACTATATTTTGTATCAAATTTATGTTTTAGATGACTATTTTAAACTAGGATGAGAATCATTTAGTGAAATTCCTATGAATATTTACAAGGATAAGCCTAGGTATGTCTTTGAAGAAAAGTTTAAGGATGATGAAAGTATTGGAAAATGTCCTGGAATTTTTGCAATGGATAGACTAAGTGGATTCATATAAATTCATCCTTGTATAGATAAAAAAGTGGATGTGGCTCTAGAACATCTGTACATAGGGGTAGAAACTCTAAAAAGGTATATCAGGCTTGAGTCAAGGGTAATCAGGTAAATGATAATAGGCCTTTCTTCCCACATGGTTTGACACTCATGAGGGATATGCATTGTGAATTCAAAAACTATTTACAAACTATCATGAAAGATTCAATAATATGATGAATAGATATAACCAATCATAAACCCAATCTTTCATTTATTAAATAACTAGGATTCATGATTTAGACATCTAATAATTAGTTTTTCTTTATTTTGTGGTTCCCTGATGTGATAATTGTTTCTTACTCTTTGCTTTTTTGTATTTTATATTGAATAGAACCCAATGGAACCTTATTAATGGGGAATGTAGAGGAAAATTAAATGGTTTTTCTCATGATAAAAAAATGGTTGTGGGATATATAATGAAAAACCTAAATTCATTACTCACATAAATTTCTCTATCTATGATTCATGCTAAGGTTCAAATCAATAAATGTTGGGAAGAACATTCAATTGAGTCATTTATGAGGAAACATCATCCTTCTTTCAGAAAGGATTCTGTACCACTTGTGGATAAAAAATTAATCACAACCACTGAAATTATATTCTCCATTATATAGTGTTCAGAACATGAGAAATTCATTATGGATGTTTATTATTTATAAGGCGATCCTGAATAGTTATGAACCCTAATCAAGAATACTATGAAGCAATATGAAATTGAATGCATAGACTATGAAGAGTTTAATAATATATTTTTGAATATGAAATTCACTAATGTTCATTTTACGATGATAGAAAAGGAATTATTGAATCTTAATAAGAAGGATGATGAATTAGTTGGTTATAATGAAGAAAATTTTATTACTATTGAAAGGTATGCTTCAGTTATTATCATCCAAACTGAATGAAAAACTTATTGATTCTTTAGTGGAATGAAACCAAAATTTCTAAATTCCTTCATTGTAAGACACATTATCTGCTATTAAAATTCCGTAAGATATGAAATCAAGGAGGAAGTATAGTTTGGAATAATTTATCAATATCACAGTTTTGATAAAAAGAGGAAGTTAGAGTAAAATGTAAAATCTAACCATAATGGAGAACAGAAAACGAGCCTTCCATTATGCACAAATTGTTGTAAAAACACTGAGGTAATTGTATTAAGGGTACTACTAAATGTTTTAAGTGTGTAAGAGATGTTTATAATGTTTATGAATGTAAATGTAATAGTAATAAGTTAGATAATGATGTGAATAATGAGAAATCATCATAGAAATGACCTCCACACATCAATCTTTCAATTTCATTGTCTTTTACCATTATGATAAAAAGGTCCCTAATCCAAGGACTAATGTGGATGATAATATGAAACACCCTCTGAGGAAAAGAAAAAAGAGAAATCTTATGCAATAATACTAGATAATGTGAATCATGATAATTAGAAAATACTTATCCTCCCATACTTAGTTTTTAATTTCATGTTTGCTTTTGTATTGTTATGCACCATGAAAAAATTATTTTTCATCACTTAGTGATGTTTCATGTGATTGTATACCTATTCATGGATTATTGATTAATAAAATCACATTTCAAATTATATCAGTACAAGGATGGACCCATTTATTCAATAAAAGTGATTTGGTAAATGATAAGAGATCATTTAATGAATAAAGGGTCAATTATATTTTGGAAGGGTTACAAGGTTGACCCTCTATTGAATAGTTTATGATAAATTCAGAATTTTTTTATATATTTATGTATTATCTCACCATATGAGGATTTATACATATTTTGTAACTTATGATAACCATTTTTTGTTATAAAAATAGACTGAATGTCCTTTAATTATATTCATGGACCTCACGATTTATTAATAATTCAAGAATAAAAAATTCACATTCATTTCATGGAATGAAAGATGAAGTGAAAGTTGATGAAGGTGAAAAAAATGGTAAGGTTTACCTAAAATCATGCAAGTATATCTTTTCATGAAATTTCTTCCATATTTTGGAAAAGGGATCCTGAAACCCAAAATTCTACCCAAGTACCTTAATTTCTGATGAATCAAACATCCCCTTAGATCATCATGGAATTATGTATTTTTGAGTGTCAACATTATATTAACTATATTCTAAATAAATATCCATTAGAAACTAATAGTTATTTTTCTCTTCTATTTCAACGTTTTGGCATCCCACTAATGTTCTATTTTTGAGAAACCTATATATGTGTTACATTGTCTAAATAATATGTTTCCAAAAATCTTAATTTAAAGGAGGTTTTAGTATTCATTTATGCGATGTGGGTATCTATGAAAGGAAATTTAATGTATTAAACCATAGAATACCCAAAATAATTTTTATGGATAAATTCATTTTAAGGTTTGTATAATGTCACAACATGATATTTTGTGAATTATTTTTTTTTGAATCAATTTATCATTTTTTAGTTTTTTTTAATTTCTCACAACACTAAAAATATTATTTTATGTATATGAAAGAACTATGTTTGGATTGAATTAAATGAATCACCTTGATAATTATTCACTAAACAAAACATAATGATTATATTACTCTACACGGTACACCATGGAATGTTTGTGTTACACTGAAGATATAATTTACTTGATAGATTATGTAAAATGAAAGATTGAGTTTTACCGAAATATAATATATTTTTTAAAATGTTTTTATTTAATAAAATAAGATATTAATTATCTATTAAGTTGGAATATATAAATATTATTTTCTAAATAATTGAAATGATTTTTGGAATTCATTTGTTTCAAATTAATTATAAATGAGCCAATTGAATATAATGGGTATGTTTTTTTAAAAACTACATTAAGGATTGTAATGGAATTTCACCTTAATAAACTAAATTAATTATTAACTAATAATGGTATTAATGAAATATATATTTAAAATATTTTAAAAAAATTAATTCATTGGATATATTTTATATGCATATGATATGAACAAAACCAATATTTGATATAAAAAACCTATATTTTTCTAAAATCATGTTTACACACATTTAATGGAGAACCTAATTTAAATATAAACTTTAGAAATTAGAAAAAATTTATATATAATATTAAAACATTAATTTTTAAAATAGATTTATAAAAATTACATTAGGTTGAATTTTTGGTATTTTTTTGGTGATGCTTCATTTTAAAATTATTATTGAAAAATAATAAATTTAAATTTTAAAATATGATTTCGTATAATTTTTAATAGGGTTAAGTTATACTTATATATGGTTTCAAAGTATAATTATACAAATTATATATTAATTAATACAATTTATTTCATTGGGATCAATTTCAATTTTATATCAAATATAAAAATATAGCAAACATTTCAAAAAATTTACATTAAAAACCAACATCATCATCCCATTTGTAGGATTAATTTTAAATTAATATTTTTTGAACATATGTTATTATAATTTGAAAAAATAGATTCCATTTTTTGGAATCAGGATAATTTATAATGAATTTATGTTAAACATATTTTTTTAACAAACATATTTTTTAATATAATTAAAAATAATTACATCTATTTAGAGGAAAATTAGATTATCAAGGGATTAAACATTAATCAAAAGGGCCAAAATGACATATATACTTGTCCAAAATCCATTGGATATTCATATTTAAACCCTATAATCAATTATATCTAATTTAGACCATTGTTGGAGATACATTATATGGGAAAAACATGGTTGTAATTGACTTTTCCAAAATAGAAAAGAATGTAACTCCTGAATTATTAAAAGAAACTCACCCCTACCCCCTATTCACTCCTCCCAAGCCATTTGGATCACACAAAATAAAATAAAATATGTTACCAAAAACCTAAAATAATCTATAATTATCCAATTGGATAGATATCCATCCATGGAAGTCATTTCGTGCAAATCAAAAGGGATTACAAAAATAAGAGGGGGTCTGAACATGGATGAAGAAAGTCAAGACTGAAGTTAAGAGAATTTATTCTCACCTTTTATTTCCCTGGGATACATGGATTATTCCCCACTAGATTTTTTGTGGGTTTTTACTGACCATGTATGTATTAAATTATTCTTATACATAATTTTAGGGGTATTTACATATAAATTTTATTTTTTTCTTTCATTGGTTTTATGTTTAAAATTTCACAAAATCAGTAATGAAATTTTGTCACAATTATACTTCTTTAAGACATGTTCCATGATATACACCTATATTTTTCAATGAAGTTCATATATTTACATTTACATGTTTTATCATAAATCTCTTTTTTTATGATATTTCAGGATTCATTTTATGTTATTGGTTCCATTTTTTCTAATTCAATGTTTCCAAAGTGGTAATTGTTTATAGCTAAAATATGATTTCATGTTAAGATTATTTATTATTATTCTTCCATGGTTAAAACCTTATAGTTCATATCTAAATAAATATAATGAATATTACTAACCTCTTTTTATTCATGAAATATCCAATTAATGGTTCATTTTTTCCAATCTTTGGTACTTCAGATAATTAAAAAACATTTTTTAAAAATAGTACTATTTATCATTTCAGTTGGAAACCTATGTTCATTCCAAACCATGATTTTTGAAAATGTTTGAATTTTTTTTAATACTATCCTATGATGTATAATTTAGTATTTTACAAATATTTTTTTTATAAAACTTGTTTTTGAATGAATATTCATGTCAATTTTTGATCAAGGAACATTTCTAAATATTCAAGGTGAAATGGGATATTTGGCATGTATGAACATACCTATAATCATGAACATTGTTTACCTAGAGATTCAATTATATTTTTACAACGTTATTTTCGAATAAAATATTTTTCTAATATTATGGAACTTTTTTTTTTATTTTAATTTGATTTTAAATTAAAAAATATTTTCAGGAAATTTTTTATGATTAAATTTTTTTTAAATGATTCTCAATTATCCCATTATAATTTTTCAAAATGGTATTTTTAAGGAAATGGATTTCAATGATTTCATGTTTTAATTTTATGTTCTCAAAACCCATTTTTATGAAAAGGGTCTCCAAAATGATATCATTCTTTCTTTTTATGTTTTATTTTTTTATGAAAAATGTTTTCAAAATAAATTATTTATTTAAAAACATTTAAAAAAGGAAAATATATTTTACTCCAAAAATTTTATAAATGAAATTGTAAATCCTACTTTATAATAATTGGATTTTTGAAATGGTTTTATGAATGTGGGTTTTAAAGAAAGGATATTTTTATTTAAAAATGATTCTAGTGACATTTCAAACTCTTTCTCTATCTAATATTACACACTTTAGTATATTTTATGAATTATATTCTTGTTATTTATAAAATGGTTTGTGTTTCAATGGAATGATGATTATCATACCCATTTATCTTCAAAAAGTTATATTCTTTTGAAACAATATTCTTATCATGGGTTATTATTTTATGAAATTATTATGAAACATATACATTTTTTCATAGGTTACGGTGTGATGAAACATTAATGATAATCCTTTCATTTCAGTGGTTATGATATGATTAATGTTTTGTTATCTTTTGGAACATGCATGTATGGTTTCATTATGTAATCAATGGTACCTATATCTCCCTCAAATTTATAATGTAATGATAAATGTTTTATGATCTCAAGAGGGTACATGGGAGGGAATCCTAATTCTAAAACAATTGGGAATCCCAATCCTGAAACAATAATTAATCATTAAGTATGAAATAATAGGTTACATATAAGGGCATACAAATCCTAAAATAGGAGGGTTCATTGGAGGGAAACCCAATCTTGAAACAAGATGGTACATGGGAGGTCACCCAAATCCTAAAAAAAAAGAGGGATCACAAAATGTAATCCCATGCATAAAAGAAATTGATACAAGGGAGGTCATCCCAATACCAAAACAAGAGGGTAAACAGTATGGAATCCCAATCCTAAAACATGAGGGTACATTAGAGGGCCAACCAATATCCAAGAAGGTAAATGCATTATTATCCCATGCCTAACATATTATGATGTTCTTGGTAGGTATACCTAACAGTGTATTTTCTTTTCTTATGTGTATTCCAATAATTACATGCTTTATTCTTATGATATATTTTCATGGATTATTCTATTGTATCCATTATGATTCATGTCTTATAAACTTTCAATATTTATTCAATGAGTCGTGTATATGATCTTTGATATGTAGTGTATGATCTTAAAATTTTACTATCATACCATTATTCACTTTTTATGTTGATATATCTCATTTTTTTAATGTTATTGTGAATATGATATCACCCCATTTGGTGTTTCCTTTCTACAGGTTATGAATTACAGTTTAATGTATAAATAATGGAGGGGATGATATTTGTGGGAAACATTGAAGATCTTTCACAGAGTTAGATGATTTTTTCCTCAGTATCTAAAGACACTAAACAATTATATTGATCGGGCATGTATTCATATAATTTATTGAATATTCATTTAAAATTATGTAATATCTATATATATCTATAATATTTCTCTATATTCATAATTCTATTATGGTTTCCTATCCCATGGAGATTCCATAGAGTCACAATCAAATTTTCAATATATTCTATTTATTTCTCATAAAAATTCAAAAAAAAACCATACTTCAGATGCATATAACCTAGTGGTTATAACAATGGAGCATGATATCTCATATGAGGATCAACTAGTATAGACTCTGAATCATATAGATATTTTATTAAAAAAATACCCTCACCTGATCAATGTTTTTTTTCAAATCCATAAATTTGATAATGCTATGTGGGAACCCAAAATTTGGTATGGAATAAGTATCATCATTAATTTTCAATAGAGTGATGTAATTTTGGAGTTTATCATGTTATAAGGGGGTGGAATGTTACACCATGATGTTTAATTTATATTCCTTTGATTCAAATTTTATTTATTAAATAGCTTTCTTTACACCCAAACATTAGTCTAAATAAACTATGATATATTTTTACCTTTATGTAATATTCTATTGATTAGAGGGTATAAAGAATATTATTCTCATCATGAAATATATTTATAAATATTTCATTAATTAATTTGTGTTTATTAATGAATAAAAGAATAAAATTTAATTTTTTTAATAAAAAAATTTCATGATTAGAAGACATAATTTTGAAAAAAATTATGTTTCTTAATGTTATTCATTTTTAAATAAAAAAACTTTTTCACTACAAAAATGTAATATTAAAAAAAATTCACTATGAATGAATAATAATTCATACATTTTTTATGAAATGGTTAGAATGATTATAATATCACTTCAATGTAAAAAGTGTTTTTTATGAAACTTGTTTGATGTTTGCATCGTTTTTTATCATAATTTCTTTAATTAGTCATAATCAATTAATTTTTTAATAAATTTTATACATTATTTATTAAATTAAATATTTTAATATTCATATAATAGTATTTAATAAACTTGTAATGAATTTTATGTTAGTCTTATGGTGATTATATATATTTCTTGAAATATATTTTCTAAACATTTTGCGATTTTATATTAAAATTAATTTATACCACTTATAAAAATTAAATTTGATAAAATAGATTCGATAATTTGGAATAGGCGTGTTAAAAAATATTTATTATATATCCACTTTGTTATAATTAATAGTAAAAATATTAAAACATCTTGATAATTATTAAAGAAAAAATGGTTTAATATGGGTTTAATAAATATATATGGGTAAAAATGTGACATAAATATTTCTCAATATAAATTTTTTATAAAATAAATCCTTTATATTATCCTCACATAAAATTTTTATCTATTTAGAGTGACTTACAAAATAAATTTGAGCTTATTTTTTTAAAATATTTTATATAATTCATTGTGTGTCACACACCTCAATTATAAAATGGAACTTCTTTTAAACCCTTATTCACCAAATTGAATCCCCATATATCATCGATTCCATGCTCGATAAAAATTATATATTCTTTCCATTTTTATTGATATTCTTGTATTACCCATGGGCCGTACTAACATGGATTGTTGTGCAAGATAAAAGAGATCTCCCAATGAATAGTAATCATCTTACCTATATATTTCAAATATTATTTATTTTTATAAGTAATATAAATAAATATTATCCATCCTTGCATAATGAATATAGAAACATAAATACACTGAGATGTTGTTATAATTATGAGACAACCATTTCCCCTTCCTTATTATAAAATGGTATATGAAATATTCACTCTAATATACATGTGTAAAAAAACATCCAAATTGGGATATGGTTCATTTTCTATCAACACCTCATATTAATGTATATAATGACACATTTAATAAATATTTATTATATTAATTATAAAATTATTATTATAATATTTATCATTATTTCTTTATTTTTATATGAAAATGATAGCATCACTCATGTGTATATAAGGATTACAAACTCCATAAATGGTGTGATTCATTTTCCAATTTATGAATTTTATTAATTTTACTGAACTTTTAAAAAATTAATATATGTTTTATAAATATTATGATTATAATTTAGGATATTCTATAACAATTATCCTTATTAATGTACTATTAATTGTGAATAAAAACATGCATGAAAAAATGTAGGTAACCCCGAAAATGATAATGAAAATGATTGATTTTTATAGAATTAGTGATAAGATATTATCATCAAAACAAGTCTGGTAAGTATGTATAAATATGATTTTGAAATATATTAGTAATATATTTATATTTATTATATTAGTGGTTAAAGTCCCTTATGAATCATGATGTCCATGAGGAAATATTTTTATTTTAGAATCTTACTTTCTATCAGGATTTTTTTATACATAAATATATGATGATGAAACTATATGATATATATCCCATTAATATCATTAAATTTAATCTATTTTTGTTATTTTTTGGAATTGAATAATTTCCTATCATTTTTCCTACTTTATGTACATAATATTATGAAATAATGTGTGAGGAAAATAGAATTTATTTCTATTTTTTGTTGGTAATATTTTTCATCGTTGTCTATATTTTATTTAAAATAATTTCTAGAGTGTATTAGATATTCCCAATAGATTAATTAAATATTTTTTTGACAACATTTTATTTTCTATAATAATTTTTAAAATCAATCATAGTGTGATTTTAAGAATGAGTTAATTTTTACCAAAAAATTGAACAAGATCATTATTTAAAAATACACTACATGATTGGGTTTTCAGGTCATAATGAGTATTAATTACATTAAAAAATTTCTTCACAAGTATAAATTATTATTTTCAATGAAAATTTCATTAAAATATTATGATATTATATTGTTTTTTCTTTTACCAAATTAAATATGAATTTTATCTATTTTCTATGATATGTTCTAATGCTCTTGTTAAGGATTTCTCTTACAATTTCAACATCATTTGAATAAAATTATGGTTCTATAAGGATATGATCTTGTGATAACATTAACATTAAATCGTTGGATGAATTTTCATATAGGGATAATTATATTAAAATAATTTCATTTCCATAGGTTATACAATGATGAAATTATGGAATGATTATGAAACACATTTCCTTTACATGTGTAATGATATATTTAATTGAGGAACATTTTATTATCTCATGAAAAAAAGATTTTTGGTTTTTATTATTTGATCGAAGGGACTAGAATTATATATACCACTAATATGTTGGGTAATTATTTATATCTCATGAGATAATGTAGACTAAAATAGGGAGTGGACCCAATTTTTTAATCGTCCGTGCGAAATATGATATTATATGGACCGGTCCTTGACTAAGGAAATGACGTAATGTGGAGTGAACCAAATCCACCATGGTAATTTTGGCAGTGACACAAGAGTATGTTAATGAATTTATATTCTTCTATTTATTCCAAAATAACATTACTTATTCTTATTAAATTTTATCGTGGATTATGATTGATTGTTGATGATTCAAAATTATTCGTACCTATGTATTTTGTTATGAAAATAATTATTCCATGATTATTTTTTTTGAATTAATATATATTATTTTAAAATTATAGTCACATACTCATATAGACATATGGTAATGAAATTCATACATATGTTGATTTACTGATACCTACTTCATTTTCCCTTTAATGATCATTTGAGGTTTCCATTCATTTTTTTCTTTACATTGGTCACAAATATCTGTTTTTTATATATTATGATAATGATGTTTACAATGTGGGAAGAACATTATGGTATATTTTGACTATATTTTGTGAAATATTCTAATTATATGTCTTGTCTCCAAAGATATTAAATGTTTCTATTCTAGGCCATGTATTGTAGAGAAATGAAATCAGTTTTCATATAAAATTATGTAATAAATAAATATAATTTTCTTGGGTGAACACATTATCCATGATTGAAAATGAGCAAGAATGGTGTGATATTTATAATCTCATAAGAACTATTATGGTTGATTTGGATTTTTCATTTTGATTTAATAGTTTCTAAAAGCCATAAATTTATGATGAGTTTATGAAAGGATTAATTTATTAAGAGTAGTGTTTATGTTGTTCGTATAAGGCATTTCATATGTTTAAATATTCAATTACAAAAATTTGGGATTTATTAAGGGGTAATGAAAATATTTTTTACTATCTGTTTTGTTTTGTTTTGTTAATATACAAGTAAAATAATGAATTTAGTATACCTTTAATATAAAACAAATTTATGATATAATCATTTTATTTTAATTAAACAAATTGAATTGATAATTCTATTATCATTCGATTACAATAGGTTATTCATTGTTTTTAATGATTTATATGGGATGATAATCCTAAAAGTCCCATTTTTTATCAAAAAATTATTTATTTGTTTGATATACCGTTGAATACCACATAATAAAATATATGAATATATTCATTATTTTAAAAAAAATGTCAAATGGATGGATATTTATAATTAGAAACAAATATAAATATCATGCACCCAACCCACCCTCCCCATTTTTTTATTGGATATCTCATGGGGAACCTTTTTCTTGGTGTTTAAAGGGGTGGGATTCTAGGGATTTGGAGTTCTCATATGATCCTAATTATATAATATATTACCATAATTTATGTATATCATTATTAAATATAAACAAAAATTCTTGTATCAATAAAATAAATGTATCATATAGAGGTAGAAATGTTATGGTCCTCTTTATAAATATAACTCTTTATTGGGGGATTTGAAAAATTATTTTTATCTATATATAATCCCCGATGACGCCACTCTTTTCCTCTATGTGATGTGTTTAATTCATGAAATTATATTAATGATGATTTTACATTAGATTTTATGGATTTAATAATTTCATATAGATCATTTTTTATATCACAATATTATAGCATGTTGATATTAGATATTAATAAATTTAAATATTGTTTAAAATTATTCCAATTTTTTTCATGTATTTTATTAGTTGGGTTATGTTAAATAAATATTACTCAAATTGAATTATATTTTTAGATTCACTTACAATCCTATGGAATATTATTAATATAATTATATTACAAAACTTGTATGAGAGGGAAAATATAATATTTTTTGTTGTTTTCTTATTTGAAATTTCATTTTATACCTTTTCTATTTCATGCGTTATTTCCATTTTATCATCTATTTTTTCAGTTTGAATATTGATGAAATAAATATCACATGATATATATATACATACATATATATATATATATATTGGAAATGAATTATGTATTATTTTATAATATTATTTCCTTTCATTGATTCTTATCATATATATTTGGGTAGTGTATCTATAATCATTTTTACAAAATATGCTCCTATGTACATGGTAGAATTCTTAATAAGAATTATCTAAATCTCTAGCCTCTTAAAAACATGATTACGTGATCAGTGAAGGTATTCTTGGATATACATGTGTCATGGATTCTTGATCAGTGTGACACCCCTACTAGAATCACATGGTAGAGAAGGAGTTCGATATGTCAATCATGCCTACCTACATGTATGTATGATATTTTTTACTAACAATGGGGGTCAAATTGTCATTAGTAGCGACACTATACACTCGTTATCAATAAATTAAATAATAAATAATATCATAAAGTAATTAATAATGGATGTAAAATAAATTAGGACTAGAATTTTTCATAACTCAATCAAAGTAGTGAAAAATGAATATGATGGTTGAAAATAAATTAAAGTTTGATAAATGGAGGAATGTAAATAAACATTATGGAATCACTCTAGGGTCAATCCAGGTACTACCTCAAAACACAATGATCTATCTCTCAGCTCCCTATCACTATATCCCTAACCTAACCTATATCCCATATCATCCAGATAGCACAATCATCTTGATGGTTGCATCTAGTGTGAGTACAATCCATTTAAGACACCAACAATGCATCCCCAACATTTTTGAACATGTATAAGAGTTTTTAAAACAATTATAAATAAACAATTAATAGATATATATACATTTAATAACACTATTAAAATATATAATGAGTCCTTTCAGACCATATCTACCTACTAAAAATCTATTCATCATGGAATTTTAACCATCCATCTAACACACACCCCTTGATTGTTTTGAAAATAAACATAAGTGGAATATCCCAACTAACAGGATAATTCATTTACCTACAAACAATTTTTTTACACATAACTATTTGGGATAGATATACTATATGGATAAACCTACACATCCAACTGTAGAAGAAATATTAAAATCACATGAAGTACTTAATTAAAGAAATGATAAAAAGAATATCACATCATTTCAACAAAGAGTCATACCCAACTAAATTCCACATTCATGAGAATCACAAGAAAATGACATAGAGGGATACACTTTCACAATCATTTTATCAAAAAAATTATGCATTTAAAACATAACTACATGATGCCATATTTTTCTAGTATATAAATGGAATCAATGTAGTAAAGAACATCTGGCATCTAGAATGTGAACATCAATATAATGATTTTCCTAGAGTGTCATCACCACGAACACAACCTTAAAAAAACAAGAACAATCATACATGATGAAGATATATAGAACCAATTATAAGATGAAAATTATTATTGATCAAGAATGAGTCAGAAGAAAACCCCAATGGTTAGAAGATTCACATACCCATTGAAAATTTAATCCAATAGTAATCCTCAAGTATTATTAAAGGAGTGAAAAAATATTCACTATTTGAGAGGGGAAATATTAGATAATATCTAGGATGCCATCAATCCATATAAACAATAATATTCCTCATCTCCCATTCTTAAAACATCATGCATGGATATACAATTACATTTATAGAGAATTAATCATCAATGATTTTAGATTCGATAAATATGTTTTCCTAAATAAACCCAAAATTTGAAATAAATTTGTTTGTAAAATAATTGGATCGATGTAATAATCATGGAATAAGGGGTAAAATTTATTAAAAGAGGAATGAATCGAATAAAAACAATATTAAATACCCCCATTTATGATGAATTAGTTTCACCTTTCAAATGGATGAGTTCCAAGGATAAATGAATATTTACTTGTTTCAAAAATATACAAGACCACCACCATGCCCTCTCCTAGATCCTACACCACATTATTGTTGATTCTACCTTTTTGGCCCAAAATGGACTATGAAATGGTGAGTCACAACCTTTTATTCATTTTACCCCTGACAGACTCCACCAAGGGAAAGCTGACAAGGTCATATACCATAAAGTAACTCACATTCCCCAATGAGGCCACACCTTTTCTTCAACATTTTCTTTCCCAGTTTACCCACACGAACCCCCAAGGAATCCACCATGGTTGTGGTGTCACATGTTTTTGATATAGATTTTACCAAACACATAAAATACATGTCATGACCCATAGTACTTAATCTAGGGATGAAAAAACCCAAAACTAAAAAGTTAATATGTATATAAGGATTAACATATTAAAAAAACAAGTCATTATAATCTCCCCCTATAAGTACTTATATTACATGGGAATAATATCTAGTGGTCTTGCATGGTCAACATAGGAGACTAATCTAGAACATAATACTCCCAATTACATGTATCCTACAAAAATGTAATGTCATGGATCCAGATTCTATTCAATAGTGTCCCAAGTCTAGTTGGTCACATTTTCTCAAGAGAATCTCCCAAATTACTAGAGGCTGACAACTAGTATTGAGGGCCTAGCTGTGTCTGTGAGGATACTTTTCCATCATCACCAGAGTGTAGCACATCATAATATGAACAACAGATAATTAGTATAAGTAGTAAATCACATATAAAATAGATGAACATCAGGAATAGATAACAAAAACAAAGGAATCTCATATACAATGATGATGATGCATGCCATGTGTCTAATTAAACTGCAAAAACATTAAAATAACAGTAAATTACAATACAATTATCAAAATTAAAAAAGGTGTAATATATCCTAGATAGCATCGAGTGCCTTATCTCAGTCCCATAATCCCCATGTACTAAGAATAAATCAAGAACATGTATCATAGAGAATTCTATTATCCACACTTGTCATATTATATTTTTTTCGGGTACCTAAGGCATCTCGAATAGAGAGTGGGACATAATCCTTGTAAGAAACCACCAAAGGACATGTTCTATCCTGTTAGTGAGTATATAATAGTCATAATATGAAAGACTCAATACAGTAAGGATGGATGTACAAAAGTTAAATATCATATATAAGTCTAAGTTCTTATTTATAATATAGTTCATTTAATCATTCAAACTTATTGAATAAGGTTTCTAGACCTTGAATAAGGACAAGAATCCCCCATGATAACATTATTAGAGGATTCCTAATCAGACCATCCATAATGTGTAAGCCCAAAACTGAATCCATTCTTCTACTTTGGATTGAACGATGTGTCATGTAACTAAGTTAATTTAATATTCATTCAGGACCTGAGAACATCAATGAAACTCCTAATTTTGAAACCATGTATCGCTCCTAGTATAATATAAACCAACACCCTACAATCTCATCTTTCATGATCCTTATAAGAACCCATGTATCACACTAGGTGTCGTATAAAATCTCTGACATTTGTGTATGTCCTCGGAGGTCCACTAGGAGGGCCGAAGAATCACCTAAGGAATACATTATCAAATTCCCTTTGAGTAATTCCTTTTCAACACATATGTAATCCAAGTATCACATGAAATATAATAGTCTAACCCTATGATTCCATCCTAGGAACACCATTAAAGGAGTCCAAATGTCATTTGGACATAAGCATGGTACAAGACAATTGAGTCTATCCTTGGAATTACTCATTGAATCTATATGTCACCGAAGGCATATAGGAATTGCAAACACATTAAATACCATTTAACCAAATACATTTAAACATTTATTTTTATTCACCAAGAACATTTGAAATCAATAATACCTCAAAAGATGACTAGATAACAACTAATCGTAGAAGCCTTAGTCATTAAAAATAACTCACATGGGTATCAAAATATTAAGAGAAACTAAATCTCGAACAATCAATTCAACAGAAAGAGCCAAGGTTCCTGGTCACACTCCAACTTCCTTTAATCCATATGAATAAAAATTCACCTTTCAATTGATAATTCAATTAAAATTTTCAATTTTATTCAGCAATTGTAAAATCATTATTAAACATCCATTTCCTAGGGGTAACTAAAACTCCTAGATGGTATCCAATTTAAACTCAACCATGGTTATCTATTTAACTAAAATTTACACCTAAAGGGTTGGTTCTAGTTTAAGTCTCTAATCCAATAATAAATTATCATCAGTATCATTAACACAATATGTCTCACCTATTCATTTTAAATGACTATTAAAGTCCATTTCATGGTCATCCCTCTAGTAATTGGGTGTGTGGACCTGATAAATATATAAAAACTTTTACATTTATATAAAATAATGAGACTAACTCTTCTAGTTTAGTTCATGATATATCATCCGGTATCATCTCAAAATTTGGCTCAAATCTGGAGAAAATCAATGAATGGAGGAAGAACCTAATAATAGAGAAAATTTTCTTGCACTAAAATAGTGCAGTCTATACCAAACCAAAAAAATAATGGATAAAAAAGAATTGAGATCTTATCGAGATAGATCTTATGAGACCTATGTTTCTTGGTCAAAATAACGAATGGTATGGATCCCTCGATTTTAAGATTAGTCACCAAATATGGCATCATGGGAGGTGAGTTGGGGTACATAGGATGATTGAGATAAATATGTGAAAAATAGATTTAATTATGGGTAAAATAGATATTTCCCATTAATTTAAGGTTTAAAAAGTTTGTCCACACCATTCCCAAAAAATGTTCCAAATTTTACGCTTTACAATAGAGAGGGGCACCACAGATGGTTTTCTCATATAGTTTTTCTAACGGTGATCAAACCTTGAAAATATACAATGTCAAAATTAATGACATGGAAACGTGAATGTGTGCCTAAAATAAAATAGTTAATCAATCAATGAGGCCACCTAAATCACACTAACTAGAATGGAATGGTCAGATGTAACCATAAGGACCAACTATCATGGTTTCTTCTAACAATGTTGCATGCCTTTTCACCAAAAATATGGGTTCCATGATCTGAACCATCCCTAAAAATCTATAATACATTTATGAACTTAATGGGAATTCATTTTAAGCACTATTTAAATTATTAAACTGAGAATTTATGGAAATTAAATATTTGTACATCTAGAAATAACCAGGTTAATATAAGCATCCCCCATAAAATAAATTATTCCCTAAATTTCCCATTCAAGTGTTATCAGTAATATCTAAAACTAACACCATCCACTATGATCATACATCGACCTCCCACTCCCAGATCTCCTCCTAATACACAATTATGCTTCTATATCACCCATAAGAACAAAACTAACTAGCCTTGTAGAACCTTAATTCTATGATACACAATATGTATTGTAGGATTATTAAAGGGTGTTATATCCATCCTCTTCTGAATCAGCTCTATCTGCTCTGAAGTCTCCTAAACAAGACGAGGTCCTAGCAAAGCTACCTCTCCTGCCTCCAGCCAGCATAAGGGTGATCGGCATGGCCTACCGTACGAAGCCTCGTATGGTTCCATCTGAATGGTCGCCTGGAAACTATTGTTATAGGCGAACTCCACAAGAGGGGTATGCTTCTCCCAAGAACCGCCAAAGTCTAGGATGCAAGCTCGGAGCATATCCTCAGGCACATGGATCGTGTGCTCGGACTGGCTATCAATCTGGGGATGGTATGTTGTACTCATAAGTACTTGTGTACCCAAAGCCTTCTGAAGTCCCTACTAGAACCGAGATGTAAAACACGCATCCCTGTCTGAAACAATAGAGTGTCAAAATCTATACAGACGAACGATCTCTCTGATGTAAAGTCATCCCAGATCATCGACACTGAAGGTCTCCTTGATTGGAAAGAAGTGAGAAACCTTCATGAGCCTGTCGACGAAAACCCAAACAGCATCGTTCCCCTGAGGTGACCTCGGCAACCTGGTCACAAAGTCCATCGCAACATCGTTCCACTTCCACTCCGAAATGGGTAACAGCTGTAAAAGGACTGTTGGTCGCTGATGCTCCGCCTTCACCTGCTGACAAGTAGAACATATCATGACAAAACCAGCAGTATATTTCTTTATACCTGGCCACCAGTACTGGCGATGAAGATCCTGATACATCTTGGTGACGCCAGGATGAACTGCCCAAACTGAGGAATGAAAATCCCGCATCAGCTCCTTGCATATGTCTGCTGACACCCACGCGCATCCCTGTAAACGCAATATCTCGTCCTCGCCCACTTTACATCTAGGAAGAGGGTCCTCTCCTAACACACTCTCCCAAAGGACTAAGCCTTCTGAGTCTGATAGCTGCCTCATCCATACCCGATCAAGTAGTGTATAGGTAACAGCTAAAGAAGATAGGAAGGTTTGTCCATGTTTGTCGTGCACCTCCAGATGTATCTCAGAGAACAGATCCATAAGCTATCACTCACTACTGGCCTCCTTAACTGCCTGAATTTGAGTCACTACTGGAAACATGATCTTTCCCAACACTTCTATACCAACGGTTTGCAAAAACCGTTGGTATAGCTACCATTTCCCAACGGTTCACCAAAACCGTTGGGAAAGGGCCTAAAAACACACCCTTTCCCAACGGTTTTGGTGAACCGTTGGGAAAGAGTTACCTTTCCCAACGGTTCCCCAAAAATGTTGGGAGAGGGTGTGTTTTTGAGGCCCTTTCCCAACAGTTTTGGTGAACCGTTGGGAAAGAGTGACCTTTCCCAACGGTTCACCAAAACCGTTGGGAAAAAGAGGAAAAAAATCCAGCATTCACTACACTAAAAATATAACCACCCAAAACCTATCCCAACGGTTTTTAGAACCGTTGGGATAGGTCTATCCCAACGGTTTTGACAACCGTTGGGATATGTTCATTGATTTTATTCCAGATCTACTAACCGAGAACATTATATAAACCAAAATTTTAAATAATTATGATAATACATATATATATTTATGAAGTTATGTTTACAAAAGTGATGTTAGCTTAGTGTTTAAGTCGTTCGATTATAAACGAGGGGTCCTGGGATCAAATCCCAGCAGATGTTTTATTTTTGGAATTTATATACCAACGGTTCGATTACCGTTGGTATAGATTTCATATTACCTATACCAACGGTTTCCAAAAACGTTGGTATAGGTCTATACCAACGGTTTTTGGAAAACTGTTGGTATAGACCTATCCCAACGGCTTACTTGGCTACGGTTCTCCAAACCGTTGGTATAGGATATACCAACGGTTTGGAGGCCTATACCAACGGTTCCAAACCGTTGGTAAAGGTTAGTTTTACAGTAGTGAGTTCTCCTGCTCAATGCATCTGCCACTGTGTTTCCCTTTCCCAGCGTATAGGCAAGCTCGAAATCAAAAGACTGAAGATACTCAACCCACCTGTGCTACCTCAGATTTAGATCACGCTGAGTGAAGATATACTTGAGACTCTTGTGGTCAGTGAAGACCACAAAGTGCTCTCCTAGAATATAGTGTCTCTAAAAATGTAAGTCATGAACAATAGCTGCTAACTCCAAATAATGTGTAGGGTAGTTCCTCTCATGTGGCCTCAACTGCCGAGACCCGTACGCAACGACTCCATCTCCCTGCATAAGCACAGCGCCTAGTCCGATACCTGAAGCATCACAATAGACAGTATAGCTCTTGCCTGGCTCTGGAAAGACTAGTATCGGTGTCGACGTCAGTCTTACCTTCAGCTCCTGAAAGGATGACTCATAAGAATATGACCATAAGAACTTCACCCCCTTCTTGGTCAGAACTATCAATGGTGATGCTAAGCGTGAGAAGTCCTGAATGAAGCGTCTGTAGTATCCAGCCAGCCCCAGGAAATTCCGTACCTCAAAAATGTTCTTCGGCTGCTCCCAGGAGACTGCAGCTCTCACTTTCTCTGGGTCCACAAATACTCCTACCTCTGAGATGACGTGACCCAAGAAGTGAATTTGTTCCATCCAAAAGTGTCACTTCGAGAGTTTATCATAGAGTCGATGCTCTCTCAGTGTACTCAGAACAATCTCAAGATGTGTGGAATAGTCGTGTCGAGTGTGAGAGTACACCAAGATATCGTCCACGAAGACCACGATGAAGGAGTCCAAGTAAGGATGGAACACTCGGTTCATCAGTGCCATGAAAACTACAGGCGTGTTCATGAGACCAAACGGCATGACTGTATACTCGTATAGACCATACCTGCTCCTGAAGGCTGTTAGAGGTATATCTAATGGTCTAACGTAAAACTGATGATAACCAGACCTCAATTCGATCTTCGAGAACACCCAGGCTCCTCGAAGCTGATCAAAAAGGTCATTGATCCTCGGCAAGGGATATCGGTTCTTGACCTTCAACTGGTTCAGCTTCCGATAATCCACACAAAGTCGAAGGGTACCGTCTGCCTTCTTCACAAATAGGACAGGTGAACCCCAAGGAGAAGTAATGGGTTGGATGAAACCCTTTTCCTGCAACTCCTCAAACTACTTCTTGATCTCCTGCAACTCGGGTGTATCCATGCTATAAGGAGGAATGGACATCGGTGTTGCTCCTAGAACGAGATCAATAGAAAAGTCTACCTCACACTTCGGAGGCAAACCCGAAAATTCCTCTGGAAAGACATCCCTGAAACGATCCACCACTAGAGGAAAGTCTAACTGCGAAGTCCCATGATCATCCAAATAAAGACTAGAAATATGGGATGTCACCCTTACCAGCCCATGATTCTCAAGTCTTGCTCGACTCGTCTGAACATCCCATTCGCCTCTATGAAGAAAAGACTCACCCTCTGGTGAAACGAAACTCCCTCTGCGGTGATAACAGTCGACGAATTCCTGGAAGGGAACCAACTAGTCCATCCCGAGGATGACATCATAGCATGTCATCTCTAGTACATAGAGATCCCATAAGAAACGATACCCTATAACCTCGAGAGGGAACTCTCTACACTGGCGTACACTAGATTTTTTCATCCCCAAAGGTGTGTCTAGTGTCAACGAGTCGGCAGAAGAAAAGACACAGAGCCCAAGGCTCTCCACAACAGAAAGAGAGATAAAGCTATGCGTAGCACCAGTATCGAAAAGAGATGAAGATAAAACTGAGGCTACTAAAATCGTACCTCGAACTGTAGAAGGTCCGGGATCCTGCTCCTGATAGCTCTGCTCCACCGCAAAATTCTGGCCTGCCCCGCAGCACTGTGACCCTACGTGAACACTCTGAGTTGAACCTCCCTGTTGGCGCTTGTAACAACCCAAAGTATTTCAATAGAAAATTCCCTTCTTATATCTATGTCATAAAAACACAAAATAACGAACTACTAAGTGATAAGTGACCTTTAAACATAATTTTGTCACCCCTATGTTTGGAATTTTAAAAATCCGACATACACGGTTTTGTTCAAGACAGTTTTTGGAGTCTAATGAAACAAAAATAATTTTTGGTGAATAGTAACCTACCCTTATGAATAGTAACCTACCCTTATGAATAGTAACATGACCCTTATGAATAGTAAATAAGAGTAACATTACCTATGAATAATAAAATAAAATTTAGACATCTTAGAAAGTGACAATTTGACCTTAGTAAACGTTTTTGGTATTTTATAAGTCATAAATAATTAATTATAATTAATTAATTAATTTAAAAGAATATTTATTTCCCTTAAATATATTAATAAATTATTTAATCAATTTATAATAGTTTTTAGATAATTTTATAAGACCCTACGTAATTTTTGAAAGAACTGCAAAATCAGTTTTAATTTTAAAAACTGTTTTTTTAAGTAAATTATGATTTTAATTATATATCAAATTAATAATATTTAGAAAATTATTTTTAAAAAATGGACTTCATTTCTGGATTCTACACATCGAAAAATGGTTGGGTTAAATTTTTGGTAATTTTCTGAGATACTTGAATTTTTTATTAATAGTGGAATCCGATAATTCACAATAAAAGCTAAATAATGTATTAATTGAGTCATCGATGATGTTCTGCTGATGTAAGCCCACTTGGTTCGGGATTACATTATAATATTACTATTATTGGTCATCAAAGACTCACTATTCCTTGTCTTTGGTGAAATTAATAAACTAATCAATTTTATATTAAGGAAACCCCTCTTCCCTCCACTATAAAAGTCACCCTTCACTCCCTCTTTTCCTCACACCTCTCAAGCTCCAAGATTTCTCTAAAATCTGCCCAAAAACCTTCCCTATCCCCTCCCCCACGTCCAAAATCTTCTGGTCTCATCAAAATACCAATCCTAGCTTCCTTAAAGAGGATCTCAAGAAGAGGATTCTAAAGGTAATTTCTCTCTCTTCTCCTTTAATTTACTTTCAAGTTCAAGTTCCTTTATTGATCTCTCCCTAACTATGTTCATCCAAATTGTTCTGTAAGTCCAGTATTATATATATACTATAATATTATGATTCTAATGTTATATTATATCACCCCACACCCTTTCCCTCTTCCATTTATTTTATTAAAGAGAACATTGTTCATGAGGTGTTAAATTTATCACCTTCAAAAACGACATGTTCTCTTCTTCCATTTCTACCTTCAATCTGGTCATGAAACCATTTTATGGTTGAACCAGAATCTTTTATATGTATTATGTTCTATTTTAAGTTTTGTAAATAACCTATTTCCTTATTACTAAGTTAAATGTTAAAACAAGATCGTTGTGATCCAAAAACCGCCCAAATTAACCCAAATAACCATCATTAAATTTTTATCTATTGATTCGTCCACTTGGATCTAATATAATTCACTATAAAATTATTAAATCTACTGTGATATTATTAATAACATGTGGTATCAGTTCTGGATTTTTACATGGTCTACCCAAACATCAATTTAAGAATACAAGTGGACCGCTCAAGAAAACCATGAAAACGAACATCCCCGATCAATGTTTTTAAACTCTATACGTCATCCAAAGGAACATAATATGAAATAATGAAACCAGAATGAACCCTATTAATGTATGAAAGGTTCTGGAATTTCTAATTAATTAATATAATGTCATTACACAGGACATTAAATAGAAGGAAGCATTCGAGTACAAGGTAAGGGGAAATCTCAAACCCAATTTTATTCCTTCGGGTTCTCCCTCTTTCACTCCATTTTTGATATGGTTACTCCTCAAAGATCATTTTTTTCATCATTTCCTTTACTTTTATGGGATATATATGTTTTTCACTGGTTTTTATGTCCAACAAAATGTTTTCCAAAAGAACTCCTCTTTCAAGATCTCACCTTTTACCTCTCATTCAAGGTTGATGGTTCTTGTATCAAGTATGTTGTTCCCTCTTTATTTTGGGAACCCAAAGCTTATGAATGTGTTATTGTGAGATGAAACTCATTCCTTTTCATGGGTTATTAATGTACATGTTTGATATGTGTTCTATGTGGAAACCATGATAATGATAATGTTATGATGTGACAGGTGTGCCCGGAATTATATAGTGCAACATGAATGTTTAAATGTGACGGGTGCGCCCGGAATTATATAAAGCTCCAATGCATTGGGTAAAGTGATGAATCTCATAAGGAAATGTAAAATGATGTGTGAACATGATTCTAGCTTTGTTCACAAGTATGTGTGGTAGTTAACCACTAAGACATGATGTTTCATTTTTATGCATTGTCACATTTCAAGTCTTTTACTTATGCTCCACTCATGTTCATGATCTTTTTCCAATGCTATGATTATGATCACCCCATGATGTATTGTTCTTATCTATCCTCTTACTGGGCTTTTAACTCACCCCTTTTGATGTATATCCTCAGGTGGCTACATGTACTAAGGACAGGACAAGTGCTACTATGAAGCTATAAAAGAAGAAATTAAATAAATGTTTATGGTTGATATTGTATTTGTTATGTATGGTCCTAGTTTTCCCAAGACACTAAACCTCTGGATCCTCCATGTGTAATACTATTATGTTGTTTATCTTTGAAATGATGTAATAGTAATGTAAGAAAAGGTCGGGTCTCTATAGTTGGTATCAAAGGAAAGGTTTAGTTAATTTGGGAATTAGGATTAGTAAACCCTAGAGAAAACCTCTAGCATGAGAATAAGTACAAATATGTACACAAGAATATTTACCTAGGGATCCCATATGTTATGTTTTTGGTATAATTGTTTAAATTAATAAGTTATTCCTGAATTGTTTAGTATGTTTTGTTCTATCCTTTTCTATTTTGGAAAACGGTGGGAACCAGGAGAGGTAATGAAGGATAAGTACCCTCACCTGTTTGTGTAAAGTGAAATTTCGGGGGCGAAATTTCTTAAGGGGGGAAGAATGTAACAACCCAAAGTATTTAAATAGAAAATTACCTTCTTATATCTATGTCATAAAGACACAAAATACTGAACTACTAAGTGATAAGTGACCTTTAAACATAATTTTGTCACCCCTATGTTTGGAATTTTAAAAATCCAACATACACGGTTGTGTTCAAGACAGTTTTTGGAGTCTAATGAAACAAAAATAATTTTTGGTGAATAGTAACCTACCCTTATGAATAGTAACCTACCCTTATGAATAGTAACATGACCCTTATGAATAGTAAATAAGAGTAACATTACCTATGAATAATAAAATAAAATTTAGACATCTTAGAAAGTGACAATTTGACCTTAGTAAACGTTTTTTGTATTTTATAAGTCATAAATAATTAATTATAATTAATTAATTAATTTAAAAGAATATTTATTTCCCTGAAATATATTCATAAATTATTGAATCAATGTATAATAGGTTTTAGATAATTTTATAAGACCCTACGTAATTTTTGACAGAACTGCAAAATCAGTTTTAATTTTAAAAACTGTTTTTTTAAGTAAATTATGATTTTAATTATATATCAAATTAATAATATTTAGAAAATTATTTTTGAAAAATGGACTTCATTTCTGGATTCTATACATCGAAAAATGGTTGGGGTAAATTTTTGGGAATTTTCTGAGATACTTGAATTTTTGATGAATAGTGGAATCTGATAATTCACAATAAAAGCTAAATAATGTATTAATTGAGTCATCGATGATGTTCTGCTGATGTAAGCTCACTTGGTTCGGGATTACATTATAATATTACTATTATTGGTCATCCAAGACTCACTATTCCTTGTCTTTGGTGAAATTAATAAACTAATCAATTTTATATTAAGGAAACCCCTCTCCCCTCCACTATAAAAGCCACCCTTCACTCCCTCTTTTCCTCACACCTCCCATGCTCCAAGATTTCTCTAAAATCTGCCCAAACACCTTCCCTAGCCCCTCCTCCACGTCCAAAATCTTCTGGTCTCATCAAAAGACTAAGCCTAGCTTCCTTAAAGAGGATCTCAAGAAGAGGATTCTAAAGGTAATTTCTCTCTCTCTTCTCCTTTAATTTACTTTCAAGTTCAAGTTCCTTTCTTAATCTCTCCTTAACTATCTTCATCCAAATTGTTCTGTAAATCTATTATTATATATATACAGTAATATTATGATTCTAATGTTATATTATATCACCCCACACCCTTTCCCTCTTCCATTTATTTTATTAAAGAGAACGTTGTTCATGAGGTGTTAAATTTATCACCTTCAAAAACGACATGTTCTCTTCTTCCATTTCTACCTTCAATCTGGTCATGAAACCATTTTATGGTTGAACCAGAATATTTTATATGTATTATGTTCTATTTTAAGTTCTGGAAATAACCTATGGCCTTATTACTAAGTTAAATGTTAAAACAAGATCGTTGTGATCCAAAAACCGCCCAAATTAACACAAATAACCATCATTAAATTTTTATCTAATGATTCGTCCACTTGGATCTAATATAATTCACTATAAAATTATTAAATATACTGTAATATTATTAATAACATGTGGTATCAGTTCTGGATTTTTACCCATGGTCTACCCAAACATCAATTTAAGAATACAAGTGGACCGCTCAAGAAAACCATGAAAACGAACATCCCCGATCAATGTTTTTAAACTCTATACGTCATCCAAAGGAACATAATATGAAATAATGAAACCAGAATGAACCCTATTAATGTATGAAAGGTTCTGTAATTTCTAATTAATTAATATAATGTCATTACACAGGACATTAAAGAGAAGGAAGCATTCGAGTACAAGGTAAGGGGAAATCTCGAACCCAATTTTCTTCCTTCGGGTTCTCCCTCTTTCACTCCATTTTTGATATGGTTACTCCTCAAAGATCATTTTTTTCATCATTTCATTTACTTTTCTAGGATATACATGTTTTCACTGGTTTTTATGTCCAACAAAATATTTTCCAAAAGAACTCTTCTTTCAAGATCTCACCTTTTACCTCTTATTCAAGGTTGATGGTTCTTGTATCAATTTGTTGTTCCCTCTTTATTTTGGGAACCCAAATCTTATTAATGTGTTATTATGAGATGAAACCCATTCCTTTTCATGGGTTATTTATGTACATGTTTTATATTTGTTCTATGTGGCAATCATGATAATGATAATGTTATGATGTGACGGGTGCGCCCGGAATTATATAGAGATCCAATGCATTGGGTAAAGTGATGAATCTCATGAGTAAATGTGAAATGATGTGTGAACATGATGATAGATTTTTTCACAAGTATGTGTGGTAGTTAACCACTAAGACATGATGTTTCATTTTTATGCATTGTCACATTTCAAGTCTTTTACTTATGCTCCACTCATGTTCATGATCTTTTGCCTATGTTATGATTATGCTCACCCCATGATGTATTGTTCTTATCTATCCTCTTACTGGGCTTTTAGCTCACCCCTTTTGATGTATATCCTCAGGTGGCTACATGTACTAAGGAGAGGAAAAGTGCTACTATTAAGCTATAAAAGAAGAAATTAAATAAATGTTTATGGTTGATATTGTATTTGTTATGTATGGTCCTAGTTTTCCTAAGACAGTAAACCTCTGTATCCTCCATGTGTAATACTATTATGTTGTTTATCTTTGAAATGATGTAATAGTAATGTAAGAAAAGGTTAGGTCGTTATAGCGCTGAAGGACCGTTGACTAACTGCTATGGCCTCTACCTTCACCTCGGCCCGAACGGCTGGAAGAACTCTAGTTTCCCGACTAGTGTGAAACTGGTGGTGCTTCTCCTGAACGAGGAGTCATGGAAGAACCCCCATCACCAGAAACTGGTGAGAAAACCTAGAAGAAATGCTGAAGGTGACCCATCTTGCCACAGGATCAGCACTCCACTGGGTCCCTCTGGCATTGCGGCCTCATATGCCCACTCATACCACACTGGTAGCATACAACCTGGCTGCCAGAAGATGTATCTCACCTCCTCGTGTCACCGAGCGAAGACTCCCTACGGCGTTTCCTGCTATCAACTGGAGGAACACTAGCTCTGGAAGCAGAACCGCCCTAGCTCGCAGCTTTGAAGTCTCTCAGATTGCACTTCGCAATTAGTTCATGGTTGACGATGGAAGAGATAGAAGTCAACTGGAAGAGATTCACCTGCGAGCGGATCTCCCGCTTGAGACCATCCTCGAACTTCCATGCCAAGAACATCCTATCTCCACCCCGGAGGGGTGTGAAATGCTGCAGCTCGGTAAAACGAGAGGAATAATCCATAACAGATAGATTACCCTACTCTAGAATCATGAACTCCCAAGTTCGATCGGCCCTCAGGGTCTCCGGGTAGAAGTAGTCATAGAACACGCGCTGGAACTCCTCCCAAGCCATAACCTACTGATGACCTGCCTGTGAGATCACGTCCCACCACCTCTTGGTAGAGTCTCAGAGCATGTAGGTAGCGAGCTTGACTCGCCTCTCTGGAGGTGTCTCCAGATGCTCGAAGATAGTCAGCATGGCTTCCAGCCATGACTCTGCAGCCTATGGTCCTCCTTCCCCCGAGAAAGTAGAAGGATGTTGCTGCTGGAAAACCCACATCAATTCTTCCATAGTCATGCTAGGAGGCAGTGCTCCCTGAAAGGTCTGAATCATCCTCATAAAACCTTCCCTGAACTGCGCATCAACGCCTGCAACTGGTATGACAGCCGGTGCCAAGGCTGACCCGACTGGAGGATCGGCAGGAAGTCCCTGATCAGCCATATCTAGCATCTGATCACTGCCTGATGATTGACGTAAAACTGGAGGACGTCTCAGAGGCATAGCTCTGAAAGATCAAACGCACACCTTAGATCAAGATTAACAAAGACTAAGAACACAAGAGTAAAAAACGGGAACAGGGAAAGGAAAACACACAAGTTTACAAAACACGACTACATGGCGTGTATAAAAACTACACGGCGTGTCTTATTAAGCCACTGACATGGTCGTGTACCCTTGCCCTAATGGTCATGTAACACCTCAAACTACATGGCATGTTGACCCCACACATGGAGTTTACTTGAAAACTATTCACCTTCCCGAGTCTCTTTACACGGCTAACCCACACGGTCTGACTTTACCTGATACTACACGGTGTGTTCTAAACAAACACGGCATGTACTAGACAAGGCTTCGGCGGCCCATGTTGTTAAATACATGGTCGTCTACATGGATGAACCTTACATGGAATGTTCCGAACAAACACGGCGTGTATAGGTGAATGTGACACCATCCCGTGTTGTTCGTGACACGGTCGGGTACCTGAACAAGACTACACGGCGTGTTCCGAAAAAAAACAGTGTGTCTAAGAGAAGGTAACTCCGACCCATGTTGTTCATGACATGGCTGGGTACCTGGACAGAACTACACGGCGTGTTTCTTTACAACATGGCGTGTTCTGCTCGAGCTTCCATGACCCGTGTTGTTAGTGACACGGCCGGGTACACGGCTCCGAACTACACGGCGTGTACCTACTGTACACGGCGTGTTCCTGAAGTTAATTCTACAACAGTGTTTCCCTGCTCACACGGTCAGTGACACAGTCTAAAAACTACACGGCATGTAGTCAAAAAGTACACGCCGTGTATTCTGGGTTTTTCTAGGCAGTAGCTCAAAAACTGCACAGAAGCCCAGAAAACACAGAAAACAAGGCAAAGAGGTGCCAAATTCCGATTCGTAAGGGCCCATACTCCCCAAAAATCAAAAATTGGCGTTCATTTAAGAAAATTAGAATACAAAAAATCCTCTAACAAGGCAGTAGAGATTCTATCAAACATCTATCACAACAGCATGCATAATCTACACAAGGTCTATCACAGCAGCATGAAATCGCTAATGCACCCTAGATGGCATGGCAAGAATGCATGGAATGTGATTTCTACAAGTTCCTATATGATGCATGAGATGAAATACCCTCATCTGATCGAGTTGTGATAGAAATAGAACAGCAATAGTCAAGGAAATAACAACACAAGGCATGTGAATCACTCTAGGTGAAATTATATCAACCATAAAATCTCAAAACCAACAAACTTCAATTAACGAGGTAGTATGGCTTTTCCCTGTACACAGGTTAGCTACTCCAAAGCACAGATTAAGACCTAGTACCGAATCCTTCCCATCCCTGGCTAAAGGCTCCAAATAGTAAATCAATATAAATGAAACCCTCTGATACCACTTTGTAATGTCCCAGATCCGGGTGCCACTCAACGGGTGCCCCGGACCCGGTTCTCCACATGACCTCAAGCGCATTTCCCCAAACGCCAGAGGATGCCGAATAGCAGCGAGGGCCTTGGTAAGTTATTGGAAAAACTATTCCCTCATTTGGTAAGGTATACAAGGTAAGGAAAACAACAGTCAATAGTGGAAGCAGTAAAAACATACATAATTATAACCAAACAGCGTAATAATAAATATATAGAAATGATGATAATGATGCAGCAGGTATAAGTATCTAAGGAAAGTAGAAAACACAACAACATGCTGAAATACAACTGAACACAAAGTACTAAAGCAACAGCAACTCCAGCAGCATCGCAAGTCGTAGCTTGGTCCCATGCTCTCCATCTCCATAGCAAGTCAAACACCTGAAGTATAAGGGCGCTTGACCTTATCTATACCTACAACAACATAGTCTGCTTGGGCCCAAAAGCATGTCCCAAACAGGGTGTGAGACAAAGTCCCAGTAGGCAACCACCCAAAGATCTGTGCCTAACAGTCAATGAATACATGGCAAGTAAAGTATAGGAATAGTAAACAGGAAATACACAGCAGCTACAATTTACAGTCTAGCATATAAACTACACAAGTATAAAACAATCAACAAGTAAAACAAAGGTAACCCCCTGGGTAGTTCTCACAGCCTAACCCTTATGGTTAAACCTATAAGTACTAGCACCCCCCCCCCGGAGGCACACACAGTCTCACCCCTCTGGTTCAGCTGAAGAATAGACTCTCTGGGGAAGCACTCACCGTCAATTCCCCCTATAGTCTTGTATCGTACTAAAGGATCTCTAAGGAAGCACTCAATGTCAATTCCCCCTATGTCCCGCATCGAGGAACTACAGACTCACTCAACGTCAATTCCCCCTATGGTCTCATATCGTAAATTAAAGACACTCTATAGAAGACCATATGTCCATTCTCCCTTTGGTCCATATACTAGGTTCTCTCAGACCTGTGTAATATAAACATGAATAGTGCGCGTGTATCTCCCAAGTAAACCTCAAGAACTACTTGGATATCATTCTAAGGTTCAGTAGCAAAACAGCACAAAAGTTCCACTATCCTATAACTAGGAATGGAAACTGGCATAACGCCTAACAGGCAAAGCAAGTACGGAAAACATCCAGAGTACAGCAAAAAATACTCTATTTACAAAGGTAAACCTCTACTATAGCAATCAAGAAAGTAGGCAATCAATCAGGGGAAAAACAGGAAAACGCACAATTCTCGTTCAAGGGAATTGACGAAACTGCAGAAAATGTTCAAAGCCTTTCTACAGAAAGTCACAAACCATTCACCTCAAACCTAGGAGATCGATATACGTGAACAGAGATGAAAGATTCTCCTTAGAATGTCGTAGATCTGAGAAAACGTCCAAAACACATAAACCACGATAACTTGAGAAAGAGGAGGATTTGGAAAACAAGGCTCAAGCAGAAGGGAGAACTCACCGCTGTGATTCCAACGCAATCAATGGTGCTCGAATCGGAGAATGGACAAAGAGGCGGGGGCACGTCAAAGATTCGTGGATCCTCGGTGCTCTCAGACGAACAGAACCTAGAAGAAGACCTTTCTGTGCGTCAGACGCGACCCCGGTCCGTTTAATGAAAAAAAATTACATTGCGTGTACTTTTAGAGTACACGGAATGTACTAGTTTTTTCCGTACTCTATTAAAATCGGCCTCCACATCATCCCTACACACTGTGTGTGTGGCCCGGACACGACCATCACACGGCTTCGAGCGGGAAAAGAGTACACTGCGTGTACTCATAAAGTACACGGAGTGTACTTCGAAAATTTCCAGAAACTTCATTTTTTCTCAAAAACTCCAGAAAAAGGAAAGGCGTACCTGAAAAGAAGATCTGGGTTCTTACAATCAAAACAATCCAAATTTGTTTCCTTGTTTTTTAGTACGCCACTTGTTTTTTATACTAAAATGTCCTTTTAAACTAAAAACACACACTTTGAGTCATATAGGTCTCATCGTGTGTGGTTTTGACATGAGACTGATTCATACACACCAAAAATGAATTATGAATCTTTTTCATAAATTATCAATATAATTTGAGTGTGTTTTCTTAATTTTCAGTGAGTGATACTTGTGAGTATTAAAATTTTGATTTTAAACTGATAACAGACACTTTGAGTCATATCGGGCAAATCGTGTATCGGATTGAGGTGTGTCTGATTCCTATATGTAAAAAATGACATATGGATTGTTTTAATAAATTAACAAAACAATATGAATGTATTTTCTTAGTTTTGAGTATGTTAGCTATTTTTTTACTAAAATTATTGTCAATTTTGAATAAAAAGATGAACTTAGAGTCATAAAAATCACATTGTGAATCAGATTGAGATGTTTATGATTCATACACATCCAAAATGACTTATGGATATTTTTTATAAAGTATCAAAACAATATGAATGTGTTTCCCTGGTTTTGAGTACACCGTTTGTGTTTTTTGCTAAAATGTCATTTTAAATTGGAAACATGCACTTTGAGTCATATAGGTCTCATCGTGTGTGGTTTTGATATTATATTAATTACTATATATATATATAATTAATTATAAATCATTTTCCTAAATTATCAAGACAATATGACTTAATTTTCTTAGTTTCTAATGACTGATGCTTTTTTGTATTAAAATGACAATTTTAAACTGATAACAGACACTTTGAGTTATATTAGGCACATAGTATATTGGATTGAGGTGATTATGATTCCTAAATGTCAAAAATGACTTATAGATCATTTTCCTAAAGTAACAAAACAATAATATTTTTTTCTCAATTTTGAGTGTGTTAGTTTCTTTTACTAAAATTAATGCCAATTTTGAATGAAAAGATGCACTTAGAGTCATGTCAGTCACTGCTTGCATCAGATTGAGGTGAGGATGATTCTTACATGTTCGGAGTGACTTATGTATCGTTTTTCTAAAGTATAAAAAGAATATTAATATTCTTCCTCATTTTTGGGTACACCACTTATGTTTTTTACTAAAATGTCATTTTAAACTGGAAACATGCACTTTGATTCATACAGGTCGCATCGTGTGTGGGTCTGATATGAGACTGATTCTTACACATAACAAATGAATTATGAATCATTTTAATAAATTATCAAGACAATATGATTGTATTTTATTAGTTTTTAGTGAGTGACACTTTTTTGTATTAAAATGTCAATTTTAAACTGATAACAAACACTTTGAGTCATATCAGGCACATCATGTATCAGATTGAGGTGTGATGGATTCATACATGTCAAAAATGAATTATTAATTATTTTCCTTAAGTAAAAAAACAATACAAATGTATTTTCTTGGTTATGAGTATGTTGGTTTTTTTTACTAAAATTAATGTCACTTTTAAATAAAAATGCACTTGGAGTCATACTAGTCACACCGTGCATCGGATTGAGGTAATTCTGATTTCTATACATCCCAAGTGACTTATGGATACTTTTCTAAAGTATAAAAACAATCCAAATGTCTTTTCTCAGTTTTAATTATGCCATTTGTTTTTTTACTAAAATTTCATTTTAAACTGGAAACACACACTCTGAGTTATACAAGTCGCATCATGTGTGGGTTTGACATGAGACTTATTCCAACACATCACAAATGAATTGGGAATTTTTTTTCTAAATTATAAATACAATATGAGTGTGTTTTATCATTTCTTAGTGAGTGAAACATTTTTGTATTAAAATTTCAATTTTAAACTGATAATTGACACTTTGAGTCATACCCAGAACATCCTGTATCGGATTGAGGTTCGGATGATTCCTAAATTTCAAAAATAAATTATGGATCATTTTCATAAAGTATCAAAAAAATCCAAATGTTTTTTCTTGGTTTTGATTGTGTCAATTGTTTTTTTACTAAAGTTAATGTTAATTTTGAATAAAAAGACACATTTGGGGTCATACCAGTCACACCGTGCATCGTATTTTGGTTTGGATGATTCTTATACATCCCAAATTACTTATGGATAATTTTCCTAAACTATAAAAACAATCCTAATGTGTTTACTTAGTTTTGAGTATTCCACCTTTGTTTTTTACTAAAAGTCATTTTAAAATGGAAACACGTACTTTGAGTCATACAGGTCGCATAGTGTGTGATTTTGGCATGAGACTAATTCATACACATCAAAAATGAATTATGAATATTTTTTCTAAATTATCAATAAAATCCAATCGTGTTTTCTTGGTTTTTAGTGAGTGACACTTTTTGTATTAAAATGTCAAATTTAAACTAACAACGGACACTTTGTGTCATATCGGAAACATTGTGTATCAGATTGAGATGTGGTTAATTCCTAAACATAACAAATGACTTATGGATAATTATACTAAAGTACCGAAACAATATGAATTTTCTTTATTTGTTATGAATATGTCAGTTTTTTACTAAAATTAATGTCAATTTTGAATTAAAAGATGCACTTGGAGTCATAACGGTTACACCATGTGTTGGATTGAGGATTGGATGATTACTACACATCCCAAGTGACTTATGAATATTTTTCCTATAGTATCAAAAAAATATAAATATGTTTTCTCAGTTTTAAGAATTCCACTTGTATTTTTTACTAAAATGTCATTTTAAACTGGAAACATGCACTTTGAGTCATACCGGTCACATCGTGAGTGTGTTTGACATGACACTGAATCCTACATGTAAAAAATGAATTATGAATTGTTTTCATAAATTATTAATAAAATCTGAACACATTTTCTCATTTTTCTGTGAGTGACACTATTTTTTATTAAAATTTCAATTTTAAACTAATAACGAACACTTTTAGTCATATCAGGAACATCATGTATCAAATTGAGGTTTGGCTAATTCCTACATGTCAAAAATGAATTATAGATCATTTTTCTTAAGTACCAAAACAATAAAAATGAATTTTCTTAGTTATGAGTATGTTGGTTGTTATTTTTTACTAAAATTAATTTTAATTTAGAATAAAAAGACGCACTTGGAGGCAAATCAGTCACACCGTGCGACGGATTGAGGTGGGTTTGATTCCTACACATCTCAAGTGACTTATTGATCTTTTACTTGAGTATCAAAACAATCTGAATTTGTTTCCTTAGTTTTAATTATGCCAATTGTTTTACTAAAATGTCATTTTAAACTGGAAACACACACTTTGAGTTATACAAGTCCCATCATGTGTGGGGTTGAGATGAGACTGATTCCTACAACTCACAAATGAATTATGAATTGCTTTCATAAATTATTAATACAATATGAGTATGTTTGCTCAGTTTTTAGTGGGTGACACTTTTTTTATTGAAATGTCAATTTTAAACTGATAATGGACACTTTGAGTCATACCGAGAACATCTTGTATTAGATTAAGGTTTATATGATTCCTAAATGTCATAGATAAATTATAGATCATTTTCCCAAATTATCAAAACAATTTGAATGCGTTTTCTTGGTTTTGATTATGTTAGTTGTTTTTTTACTAAAGTTAATGTCAATTTTGAATAAAAAGATGAACTTGAGGTCATACCGGTTACACCATGAGTCAGATTGAGATTTGGATGATTCTTACACATCCAAAGTGGATTATGGATCTTTTAATAAAGTATCAAAACAATACAAATGTGTTTCCTCGGTTTTAAGTATGCCACTTGTGTTTTTTGCTAAAATGTCATTTTAAACTGGAAACATGAACTTTGAGCCATACAAGTCACATAGTGTGTGGTTTTTACATGAGACTAATTCCAACACATCAAAAATTAATTATGAATATTTTTCATAAATTATAAAGATAGTAAAATCATGTTTTCTTAGTTTTCAGCGAGTGATACTTTTTTGTATTAAAATATCAATTTTAAACTAACAACGAACACTTTGAGTTATACCAGACACATCATGTATCGGATTGAGATGTAGATGATTTTTACATATAAAAAACTACTTATGGATCATTTTCTTAAAGTATCAAAATAATCCAAATGTGTTTTCTCGATTTTGTGTGTGTCAGATTTTTTACTAAAATTAATGTCAATTTTGAATAAAAAAACACAGTTTGAGTCATACCAGTTACACCATGTGTTAGATTGATGAGTTTCTGATTCTTATATGTCCCAAGTGACTTATGGATATTTTTCCTAAAGTATCAACATAATTCAAATACGTTTTATTAGTTTTCAGTATGCCACTTGTGTTTTTTACTAAAATGTCAATTTAAACTGGAAACATGCACTTTGAGTCATACAGGTCGCATCGTGCGTGGTTTTGACATGATACTGAATCCTACATGTAAAAAATTAATTGTGAATTATTTTACTAAATTATTAATATAATATTAATAAATTTTCTCAATTTTCAGTGAGTGACACTTTTTGTATTAAAATGTCAATTTTAAACTGATAATGAACATTTTGAGTCATATCAGGCACATCATGTATCAGATTGAGGTGTGGATAATTAATACATGTCACATGACTTATAGATCATTTTCCGTAATTACCAAAACAATCCAAATTCATTTTCTCAGTTATGTGTATGTTGGTTGTTTTTTTTTACTAAAATTAATGTCAATTTTGAATAAAAAGACACACATGGAATCATACTGGTCACACCGTGTGTCAGATTGAGGTGAGTATGATTCCTACACATCCCAACTGGCTTATAGATCTTTTAATAAGTTATTAAAACAATACAAATGTGTTTCCTCATTTTTAAGTATGCCACTTGTTTTTTTACTAAAATTTCATTTTAAACTGGAAACACGCATTTTGAGTTATAAAATTCGCATCGTTTGTGGGTTTGACATGAGACTAATTAACACACATCACAAATTAATTATGAATTTTGTTTCTAAATTATCCATATAATCTGAGCATGTTTGCTCAGTTTTTAGTGAGTGGAACTTTTTTTATTAAAATGTCATTTTTAAACTGATAATGGACACTTTGAGTCATAACAAGAACATCCTGTATTGGAATGAAGTTAAGATCATTCCTAAATGTCACAAATAAATTATGGATTGTTTTCCTAAATTATTAAACCAATATGAATTTTTTTACTTAGTTTTGATTATGTCAGTTGTTTTTTACTAAAATTAATGTCAATTTTGAATAAAAAGACGCACTTGGGGTCATACCAGTCACACGATGCATCAGATTGAGGTTTGGATGATTATTAGAAATCCAAAATTACTTATGGATATTTTTACTAAAGTATCAAAACCATCCTAATATGTTTCCTTTATTTTGAGTATGCAGCTTGTGTTTTTTACTAAAATTTCATTTTAAACTGGATACATGCACTTTGAGTCATATAGGTTTCATAGTGTGTGGGTTTGACATGAGACTAATTCCTACACATCAAAAATTAATTATGAATATTTTTTATAAATTATTAATACATTTCAAGAATATTTTTCTTGTTTTTTAGTGAGTAAAACTTATTTGTATTAAAATATCAATTTTAAACTAACAATGGAAACTTTGAGTCATATTGAGAACATCATGTATCGGATTGAGATGTGGGTGATTCCTACACATCAAAAATTACAAATAAATTATTTTCCTAATGTATCAAAAAAATCCTAATGTTTTTTCTTGGTTTTGAGTATGTTCATTTTTTTTACTAAAATTAATGTCAATTTTGAATAAAAAGACACACTTGGAGTCATACTAGTTACATCGTGTGTAGGATTGAGGATTGGATGATTCATAAAAGTCCAAATTGAATTATAGATCTTTTTTTAAAGTATAAAAACAATCCAAATATTTTTTCTTAGTTTTGAGTATGCCACTTGTGTTTTTTACTAAAATGACATTTTAAACTGAAAACACACACTTTGAGTCATACAGGTCACATCATGTGTGGGTTTGACATGATACTAAATTATATATATAAAAAATTAATTATGAATTTTTTTCCTAAATTATTAATATAATATGAACACATTTTCTCAGTTTTTAGTGAGTGACACTTTTTTGTATTAAAATGTCAATTTTAAACTGATAATGGACACTTTAAGTCATACTGAGCACATCGTGTATCAGATTGAGTTATACTTAATTTATACACATCAAAAAATACTTTGGATAATTTTCCTAAATTATAAAAACAATATGAATGTGTTTTCTTAGTTTTGAGTATGTCAGTTGTTTTTTTACTAAAATTAATGTCAATTTTCAATAAAAAAACACACTTTGAGTCATACTGGTCACACTATGCATAGTATTGAGGTTTAGTTTATTCCTAAACATTCCAAATGACTGATGGATGATTTTAATAAAGTATAAAAACAATAAAAATGTGTTTTATTGGTTTTGAGTATTCCACTTGTGTTTTTTACTAAAATGTCGTTTTAAACTGGAAACATGCACTTTGAGTCATACAGTTCACATCATGTGTGGGTTTGACATGAGACTGATTTATATATTTAAAAAATTAATTATGAATATTTTTCATAAATTATCAAGACAATATGATAATTTTTTCTCAATTTTCAGTGAGTGACACTTTTTGTATTAAAATGCCGATTTTAAATTGATTACGAACACTTTAAGTCATACCGAGCACATCCTGTATCGGATTGAGGTGTGGATGATTCATAAACATCAAAAATGACTTATGGATATTTTTCATAAAGTGAAAAAAATAATATGAGTACATTTTTTCAATTTTGAGTATGTAAGTTGTTTTTTTTACTAAAATTAATGTCAATTTTGAATAAAAAGATGCACTTGGAGTCTTACCGGTCACACCGTGCATCAGATTGAGGTGGGGATAATTCCTACACATCTCCAATGACTTATGTATGATTTTATAAAAGTATAAAAACAATCCTATTATGTTTCCTCAGTTTTGAGTATGCCATTTTTGTTTTTTACTAAAATGTCATTTTAAACTGGAAACACGCACTTTGAGTCATACAAGTCATATCATGTGTGGGTTTGACATGATAATGATTCATACATGTCACAAATAAATTATGAATCATTTTCATAAATTATCATAAAAATAAAAGTTTGTTTTCTTAGTTTTCAGTGAGTGGCACTTTTTTGTATTAAAGTGTCAATTTTAAACTAATAACGGACACTTTGAGTCATACCGGAAACATCGTGTATTGGATTGAGGCGTGTTTGATTCCTACACATAAAAAATTACTTATGGATAATTTTAATAAAGTACTAAAATAATCCCAATTTGTTTTCTCAGTTTTGAGTATGTCGATTTTTTTACTAAAATTAATATCAATTTTGAAAAAAAAAACATATTTGGAGTCATATCGATCACACCATACGTCATATTGAGGTGTGGCTGATTCATACATGTCCCAAATGACTTATGGATCATTTTACTAAAGTATTAAAATAATATGAATGAATTTCCTTAGTTTTTAGTATTCCGCTTTTTTTTACTAAAATGTCATTTTGAACTAGAAACAGACACTTTGAGTCATACATGTCACATTGTGTGTGTTTGTTTGATATGAGATTGATTCTTACACATCACAAATTAATTATGAATCGTTATCCTAAATTATCAATAAAATTCAAATGTGTTTTCTCAATTTTTAGTGAGTAAGACTTTTTTGTATTAAAATATCAATTTTAAACTGATAACAGACACTTTGACATTATCCCTCCTCAATAACCATGATATATCAATGTTGTTTATCCTCCAATAGTTTTTTCATACATCTAGTGACTTAAATGGTTGATTTCAAAAATATTTATTCAAATATTTAAGTTGTATTATATACTTTTTTTATGATTGGGAGTTATACATATGTTGCTTCAATGACACTAGTAGAGAAATTGAAGCTTCCAACAAATAATAATCCCCAGTCATATAAACTATAATGGTTGAACAACAGGAGAAAAACATAAAGTCAAAAAATAGGTTCTTATTTCATTTTCCATTGGTAATAACTATATTGATGAGGTTTTTTGTAATGTTATTCCTATGGATTCTCGCTTATTTTTGGGATGGACTTGGCAGTTTGGTAGGGAAGTGAAATATAATGGGAGGAATATCACATATTCTTTATGATCTGGGGAAGATAATATTACACTTGCTCATTTGAAACCATCCCATTTTCTTCAAGTAAAATTTCTTCCAGAAGTCCCAAAGGTTTCCTCTTTATCAATAATTCTCTAGTGGAGAAATCAATCCATAAAAAAAGCCTATTTTTTCTTTATTTATGATGGTGAAGTCATTCCATGAAAAGAAGAGTCATCACCGTAAGTTATCTCATTCATTGATTGAGTAATGTCATGATGTTTTTCCTAATGATATTATAGGTGGATTACTACCATGTATAAAATCACTTAAACAAGTAGTGAAAAACATTTTTTCAATAAGCCACCTGAAACACTTTAATAATGGATATTATCTTAAGTGACAAGTGTTGTGTGTACTTTTCAATAATTATTCTCAAACAAAATCTTGGTATGATTCTCCTTATACTTAATTTCCCAACAATTTTATTATTTCCAATTCAGTACTTCATCTCCTCCTTTGCCTCATTCTTCACCTTTTCTTCCTCCTCCACCTTAGTCTCCAACTCTGACTTTGCCTCCGTCTCTGCCTTCACCTTCGCCTCCTCCTTCACCTCCTCCATTTCCCAACAATTTTATTATTTGTAGGTAAACGCTTCTAAACAAATTGATTTCCTCTATTATAATTTTTATTGAGAAATATATCAAAAATAATATATAAGAATTCTAATGTTAATGCTTCACACCCCAAATATATTTCTAAGGTTATAACTCATAATATATTAAAAACATATAAGTTAATCACCTAAATTTGTTTTAGTCATACATTCTAAAAAAATATACATTGACCACTCATCTCTAAACAAATGTACTTATTCTTTTGAGTATTAAGGTTGTATTCAATCTTGATAGTACTAAGAAAATATAGACAAACAAATGATTATAAAATATATTTAATGAAATTTTAATTACCTTCAGAAATTACATGTTGGGAGAAGGTAGTCTTTTCATGCTTCATGATCTCTCTCATAAATTTGAAAAAATAATATCCTCAATTATATTCCATTATCTTTATTCGGACACTGTATAAACATTGAAAAAAATAAGAAAATTGTTTTTATATGTTTTGATAGTTAAATATTTATATATATATATACCTTAATTTGTTTCCATTTTTAGTAATCCATGGTGTTTATCTCTTTAGACACCGAATTCATGCCATGATTTAGCCTATATTTAGTGACCACACTATCATAAAAAAATTATTGTTAAAACAAAAACTGAAACATATAATTCATAGTTTATTTATAAAATGTTTATTATAGTGTATTTCAAATTAATAATACACATTATTTGTGGTCGGTTGGTTGGATATTCATGCATTGGATCCAAAAAATAAATATTTGGGGTGTCCAGATTGAATGTGATCAGTATCCAGTGCTCCCTAAAAAAATAAGTCATGAAAAAATTAAAAATAGATTTTATGTGATTAGATTATAGAATTTTACTTCTGCATTGTAAGAATAAAAAAGATTTTGTTATCTGATACTTTTTTATCAAACACTTTGAGTAACTCATCTATTTCCTTCTCAATTTCTTCATTATCCAAAGTAAGTTTTTCCATATAAATGATACAAGGATTAATGAATCAAAATAATAATTTGCACAATCTTCCATTTATATAGTATTAATATAAACGGCTATAGAAAATATGAAGATTTATTAAATTTAATAGAAATATTAGATCACTATTTGGACAGATGTATTATGAAAATTTACCTTATGTATGTATTCACAACTAAGACACCTAGTCATTCATGATTGAGAATCTCATTTATATTATAAATACCAATTATGTTTGTCATGAAAATTCCATATATTTCTTATTCATATATAATTTAAGACATATTTTCATATTTAAATGTGGTCTATGCATGAATTTTTAATGATAATAAATGTTCTTCTAGAACTAGTGAGGAGAAGGTACGCTTGGAAGTTCATTTTGATTTCTTGGTCAATTCACTAGATTTTATTGATCCTACCTTTCATTTCTTCATAGTTTTATCCATATGTAATATCATACCTCACTTCATACCTTTTATCATCAAACATTATAGGTTTTTTATTTGAAAAAATTTGTTAAATACATACCTTATGTATCTTTATAAGATTAAATTTACATGCTATAAAAGATTCAATAGCATCATGGATCATTGTAATATCAAGATCGTCAAGTGGAATAGGTAACTCAGTAGTCATCTCATGATGTACCTCAATCCACACTCTCGTGTGATATTTTTGGATTTCATTATTGTGAATCTTTTCTTCTATGATATTATACATCGTACTCATCACAACATGGTGGTGCATGGGTGTTGATAGATACAAATCACATACAACAGTACCTTTTAGAATTCTAGTAATATAAAGTTATTAGAATTTATTTGATTCATATTTAGAAAAAATATTTGTGAAAAAATTGATTACCTTGAGTAAGGTATGCGGTTGGGAGGAATGACTATCCTCAAATCTAGTGGGATCATTTGGTTCATGTGTGGATATTTTCTCTATAGTCATTTCTCTTTAATCCTTTCTCATTAATTAGTCCACCAAACTAGACTGTACAATAATATCTTACAGTGATTCTTTTTTTTCTGCAATCATCTCACCATACTATATGTATCTTCATGTGGTTTTATCTTCTCAAAATATGTTCAAGGAAAAACTTCAAAACCTAATCCTTTAACGCGTCCATATTGTTTCGACCACTTCAAAGTTACTGAAAGCAGCTTTTCTTCTAGTACAGTCATTGTCGATTCTTATGTCTAAACCATATAAAAATATTAACATAAATAGATATTTTTAAGTAATATTTTTATAAATCATAATGAATTAAAATTATGTCATACTTACACATGTTTCCTATACTGTTTTTTTTTCATCAACTAGTTTACCCTCCTTATTTACACAATCCTCCTTCCATAGCACATGATGGGGGATGAAATTGGATTCATATTTTGATTCATTAATATATATATATAAACAAAGGAACATATGTTGTTTCATATCACATAATTAAACTTTTATTTTTTATTTAAAATGCATACTAATTTCTTATCTAATGGATCATACCCCATATTTTATTTATGATAGGGATACATTGGTTTTAATGCATGTTCTTTATTTTCATCACTCTTTTTTTGTTTCATAAATTAACAATTTTTAATCAAGTTGGATAAAATAAATAATTTCAAATAATATTTTATTGAATGCAATGCACTTGAAATGATTTCTCATTGTAATTATTGATGAAATAAGTCTATGTTTCTTACTTTATAATGTGTGCATAATTAACTGGTGGGTTGGGATTTACTTCCCCCACAGCATCCCTAAGATGTAACTTTATAAGAAGAGTTCGGAAGCCTATATGGGATTTTCCAGTGGCCATTAAGACAACTTTATTACGAAAATATTCTAAAATAAATGAACTGTGCAAGTAATAATGAAAATTAAATCAATGTTTCATGATATAATTTTTTTGTAAAATATAGAAATTATATCATAACATTACTATTATATCTTTCCAAAGGATTTCCTTCGTTACAGGTTAGACATAGCTCCATGAATCAATATCAATCAGAACATTCATCTTCATTGTGACCCCAAGATAACTAATGAACATTGACTTATTAAGGTCAATAGGTTAGCCACATTGATTCCAACAAACCTCAAATTTTATACTCTGACTTATTGCCTTGATAATTTTATTCAACACTGTGATATTGTGTCGTTGTTGTTTTTTTTCAACAACATGTTGTTGATCCCATAATAATTATGTAGTTTCATCATAAATAGTTATTTCTTCCTTGGGATTGGTAACATTATCATGTATAAAAGACATTATCTACATGAGTATTCAAATATTTAATTTTTATTGAATAATAATAATATAAAAACAGAGAAATTATTTGAGAATGGTCACATGCATGCTCTATTGAAAACTTGATGAACTCTTTAACTCCATCTCTATACTCTTTTGTAAAATTATTAGAATGAATCCATTTTAAAGAAAATGGTTAGCTAAATTTAAGAAAATAATTACCCCACTATAGTAGGTTTTATCCTCTGAATTCATATAAAAGTAAAAGTTATAGACAATTGTTATCCTTACCAGCTTCATCTCTCAAATAGTTATTATTGCATTTTTTTTCTTGATAATTGTTCCCATCTCTCGTGGACATCCACATATGTTTCTTGAACTAATCTAACCAAAATTCATCCCATATCAGGTACTGGTGATCATTTTGGATGACTACTACTCAAAGTAGTTCAAACAACATAGAAGAGATGGGGATGAGTCTCAAGCAAAAAAATGCAATAATAATTGTTTGGGGGTGAATTTGGTGAGGATGGTAGTTGTATCTTAATAATTTTTAAACTAACACATCTTAATTTAAAATTTCAAATCTCATATCAAAATGCTAAAAAGTCCCTGACACAACCATGAGAACATCAACTCATCCCCACTGAGCTTCACCGGCTCTAACTAGTGATTTTTCCTCACTCAAATATAAGACCTCTATATCCAATAAGGTTCAAAAATAACCTAAATAAAATTTTAATTAATGATTATAACATATTACATTTCAAAAAATAAAGAATAAACATTCAAATAAAAATTGAAATAAATTTTTATTCCCTTAATATATAAAATTGGTTATTACCTAATCCTTTAATTTTTATAAATCACTATTTTTTCTCCCCAAGAATAGCCTAAATTATAGCTTTGATTATCCTTTTTGGAAACCTTGTTCATCTAACTGCAGGTCCACATGAATTCCACTCATAGTAATTTACTTTCACTCACAAGCATGTATTGTTTTCCACTTCCTATTAAATGTTCCTTTTTTTAAATTTCCTTCCTGGTCAAGAGTTTTAACATGTTTGAACTATTTTAGTGGGATTTTATTTCTTTAAATAGAGGATTTTTAATAAAAAATGCATTATTTTTTCTTTTCTGAATGTTTTAAGAAATTATTTATTACAATTAGTGTCTTTGGAGAAAAATAAAGATGATGAAAATGTATTCAAATTAGCTGAAGATCTTAAGGTTATATGGTATTTTTTTCTTTCAAGAGTCAATTTTTTGTATTTATTTGATCAAATTTTACCATTTTATATTGTTTTAGAGGGAAAAGGAGAGGTTTTCCTATAAAATAATTCAACTAGAAACACAACATGAAATAAAAAAGGCATTAGAGTGGTAAATTCAGGGGTTAAATGAGACATTAAAAGTCATGAAGCACATACAAGATGAATGTGATGTGGAAGTTATGAAAAATATGGATAGAATCATAGGGATTTTGAGAGAAAATAAGGAATACCTTGATGGCCTAGAATCATTGAAACAAAGATTAAATATATAATCATTATTTAATAATTGTAAAAGTTTGGATCAATTATTCTAGGTCATCAAGGGCTTCCTACTTTTCTCTCAACAGCTCTAGGATTCCCTCTATATTTTTCATAACTTCCACATCACCTTTATATTAAATGTTATTCATGACTTTTAATTTCCCATTTAACCTCTAAATTTATAACTCCAATGCCTGATTTTTGTCAAGTTGTGTTTATAGTTGAATTATTTTGTAGAGAAGCCTCGCATTTTCCCTCTAGAAATAATATACAAGGTTAAATTTTGATCAAAGAAATACAAAAAAGTGACACTTTAAAGAAAAAAATACCATATAACCTTATGATATTAAGCTAATTTGAATACATTTTCATCATCTTTCTTTTGTTCTAAATATACCAATTATAGTGAAAACTTTCATAAAACATTCTGAAAAGGAAACACGATGCATTTTTTTACAAAACCTCTATTAACATAAATAAAATCCCACTAAAATAGTTAAAACATTTAATTTAAATATATAGTCATTATTAAAGTATTTTTAAACATAATTCTCATTACATTATACCATTTTTTTATTACCCATCTATCTAATAAGTTTTTTACTTTGTTTGAAGTGTATTTGGCTTCGTTTGGAAACATATATTAAAAAATTCTTAAATAAGATAGGATCTATTTGGAAGAACTTACTAATAACTACTTATAACACCTATGATAAGTTTTTATTTATAAGTGTTTTTAGATTTATTATTGAAACAGTGATTTAAGGTCACTTATGATGGATTTATGTTATGCATAGCTTAGAGGAGATACAAACTTGTGGTGGTATTGGTGTAAGGCAGATAGGGGAGCTTGAAAAATGTCTATTTCTCTAAGATGCCAAGAGAAAGTATCATGAAGATGAAGCTGAAAGCAGGGCCATAGATCTCTTCTCATTGTGGGAAGAATATCTTCAAGAGTCAGATTGGCACCCTTTTAAATTTATCAAGGTTAAAGGGGAAAAGAATCAAAAGGTGTGTTTGGCATGTTTTTTTCACAAAAAAATGTGCAACATGAGTATTTTTAGGAGGTCACCCATAATAGTAGTATTCTCATTCAAGTATGCTTAACAGTAGAGTTATAATTGGATCCAATGTGACTGCACCCAAATTAAAAGTAATTTTTGATGAAGTGTTGTCAAAAGTAATCGAGTGAGTCTCATAAGAAAATTCATATCAAGAAACCAAACAAATTAATTCATTGTGTTTTGATTAATTTTTAGGTCTCATTTTTTTTGTTCTTAGGAAGTAGTAAATGTGGAGGATGAAAGGATAAAAGAGTTAAAAAATGGGTTGGGAGATTCAGTATTCAAATCTATGGCAGCAGATTTGATGGAGATTAATGAATACAATCTGAGTAGGAGGTATGTCATCAAGGAACTTTGGAACTACAATGATGGGATGAAGGATAGTTTGAAAGAGGGAGTCCAATCCATCATCAAGAGATAGAAGTAAATCAAGTGTCTGAGGATGGATTAAATAAAGGTAGTGAAGGTTAGTTATACTGAGTATTAAAATATTATATCTTTGTTCAAGATAGTAACAATTTTCATTCAAGATGCATGAAAATACGGACTTTTATGCATGAAATGTATTGTATTGTATATCTATCTTACAAAAATGAATCCTTATTTACACAACCTTATTTGTGAAACCCATGGTCCTTTATAACATTAACAATGATTATGAATTCTTAATCCATAATCATAATCAAAGAACAATATCAAACAAAACATCATTGTTACTCACATTTTAAAGGTTGTATGACCTCCATAAAAAATATAATTCACTTTCCATCACAACATACCACTAACCATAGTGTAATCACATCAAAAACTTTTCCATTTAACCAGCTTGAATTTATCAATTCATTTATGGTAAAAATTAATGCAATCATAAATATAATATAATAGTGCTAAGCAGTACTAAATTTTCTAATATTTCACACAAGTTTAAATTAACACCATTAATAAATATTCCATGTGGTATATCATCATCTCATTATTCAATAATATATTCATCATGTGGAATTATATTTAGATTTATATTCAAATTGTGTATGAACAAAAAAAATCAAATGAAAGAAAATATATAGGAACCACCATAAAATTCTATCATTTTATGAAATGGGAACAAAATTCATTTATTAATTATACTATATCACCTATGTGATGTTAATAATTCAATATTAATTAAGTGAAAATACACACATATCATTCTATGAAATTTTATGAAGATGATTTTCTCAATAGATACACATATATTCAGAATTATTCTTATTATATTAAACTTTTTTCATATTCGTGTGAATTTCATACTATGGAAACAAGATTCATTTAATGAAAATACACACTATCTAAATGGTAACAAGAAATAATATAACAAAAGCTTAAATAAAATCATTATTAGTTGCAACTGGTGATAGAGATGTAGTTCTCAATGGTCTTGTATGAAGCAATAATGAGCTTACAAAGTAGGGGTAGTGTTGTGTAAGTATAATTAAGTGTGTGTGTGAGAGAGAGATAGAGAGAGAGAGATGAAATATAGGGTTCATCATGGTTAAGAAGAGCACAAAAACACAAACTGTGGAACCCAAAAAAATCAAACAATGATAGAGGAAAAGGAGAAAATAACATACCGTGGAATATAGCCTTAATTCATCTGAGAGAACGTAGAGGAGTAGCATTGGCAGTAGGGGAGTTTCATGAGAGCTTAAGAATCATGACTGAATGAGTTTCGGTTAGGGTTATTTTAAATTGATCAGGGATACTTTTATCAGTGATTTCAAAAAAACACTAATAAAGAGCCCTTTTATCAGTGCTAAGTTGATAAGCGCTGATAAAAGGGCTATTTATCAGCATTTTTTTAGATCTGATAATGCTCGATCTTTATCAGTGCTAAAATTTTAGCACTGATAAAAAATTTATAATTATAATTATCAATAAAAAATTTGTAAAAAAGTTATATAATTATACATTTGTTTATTATAATTTTATAATTATTTAAATATATAATTATTTATTTATAATTACATTAATTCTTTTTTAAAAATATATTTTTTTTATTTATAATTAAAAATATATAATTTTATAAATATAGAAAATATATAATTTTATAAATATAGAAAATAAATACATTTATAAACATATTTATAATTATTTATTTATAATTATAAATATGTTTATATCATTATATATATTTATATCATTATATATATTTATATTATTATATATATATAAATTTAATAAATACATATAAATATAAATATATTCATTATTTAAATATATTTATTATAATTTCATAATTATTTAAATATATAATTATTTATTTTTAAATATATGAATAATAATTTAAAATTTATTTATATATTTATATATTTATATATTTATATATATATATATATATATCCCCCAGGGTGCAGCTCAGTGGTAGCTGACCCTATGGGTCTCAGCATTCAAGTCTCACCAAGTACATCCATGTATTGTATGTTGTCTGTTTTTCTTTATAATGTAGCCTCTTTCCTCGAATAAATTGAAGCTTCGACATCAACTTATGTATATATATATATATTATAAATATAAATATAGTATAGTATATTCATTATTTAAATAAATTTATTATAGTTTTATAATTATTTCTTTATAATTATATAATACTTTTCTAAAAAATAATATTTATTTATTTATAGTAATTATAAATTTATAAATTTATAAATATATTAAATATACATTTATAAATATATTTATTTATAAATATATTTTTAACATTATTAATTAATATATAATCATAAATACATGCATTTTAAAAATGAGTGAAATTGGATAATTTAAAATGAGTACACTAAAAATATTGAAAAAATAGATCAATTTTATTAAATAAATATAAATTATTAAAAAATATGGATATATATATTGAAGTAAATATGAATACATATTGAAAATACTAAATCATAGTAAATAAATATATATAAATAAATAATAGAAAATGATTGAATTTAAAATAAAATAAAAAATAAAAAATGTTAAAAATGAATAAATAATACCTAACTGTAATAATATTAAAAATAAATAAATAAAATTAACTGATTAAAAAAATAATTTATTAAATGTATCATGTTATAATGAAATTCTAAAATATGTTAAAATTTGAATAAATTTCATAAATATTAGGTGTATGTGTTTCTATATAAGATTTCATTAATTACGTAAATATTTGTGTATGTGTGTTGCAAATAAAAATGCATTAATTACATATATATGTGTGAAATAAATGTAACACACAAAGTTTGATATATGTTAAATTAAAAAATTAAACAATATTAAAAATGAATAGACATTAATAGGTTTTTAATTAGTACATTTTATTCATTTTTTATATATTTATATTTAATATATTTTATTTATTACTACTTATAATCAAAATATATATTATAATTATTCATTTTTATTAATAATTGTTTCATTAATAAATTATTAAATAATTTTGTAATTTATTCATATTTAATTTTTTTTGTTTAATTATTATAATTTATTCATTTTTAATTTTTTTTTGTTTAATTATTACAATTTATTCATTTTATATATCTATATTTAATATATACTATTTATTAATATTTATAATCTATATATATGTATATTAAATTTATTCATTTTTATCAATAATTATTTAATTAATAAAGTATTTAATATTTTTCTTAATTTAGTCATTTTTAAATTTTATTTTTTGAATTATTTCTTTTTATTCATTTTACATATCTATATTTTTAATATATACTATTTATTAATTTTATAATTTATATGTATGTATATTCAATTTATTCATTTTAACCATAATTATTTAATTAATAAAATTGTTAATATTTTTTTATTTTTTTTAATTATTTTATTTCATTCTAAACCTTTATCAGCACTAAAAATAAAACACTCATAAAGGGTACCTTTTATCAGTGCTTCTTTTAGCGCATATAAATGACAGTGCTATTAAATGCCTCTTTTGAAGTAGTGAATCATGATAGTCAAGATAATTTTTTTGGTAGTGGGAATTACAACAACCCAAACACGCATGCACCCATGCACCCGAGTGGGTCATTCCTCATCCCTCCCCATAAAGAATGGTATGCACCCAACTGGACCTATTTTATTACATCAATATCTTATAGGCCTAGATCCTGAAGGTTAGTACATAGACTAAAGTCCAATACGTAGCTTGAAGGGCTAAATTGTAGTGTGGCCTGAAGGCCCTGAATGAGAATCCTTTATCATGCCATGCCACTGTAACCCCCCCCCCCCACCCGTCTGAATTCATCACACTATATAAATAGACAAAATCTTGTGTCTCCCCCTTCTAGGATGATGCATCGTGAAACCACATATGCACTATGGAAGGGCGCCCCTCTATCTGAAATAGATAAACCATGTGGGAATAGTGTTATATCATATATTTCAGCTCATCTCTCTCTCTTTTGAGTCGCACACCAAGAAATGCATATGTGATGTTCCAAAGCATTTCCTACCTGATGCGTCACACCATCTGACTGAACTCACCATGCTTATAGATATGTGATGGGGCATCCATCTTTCCTACATTGGTTAAATGACTAATGATGAATGAAAACACTTTCATCCCTATTTTTAGGTCATCTTCCTTGTTGGTACTTATGTGTAACATATTAAACCACCACCTATTGCGTCGGGACAAAATTGATTGGCCATGACCTTGATACTTGCAACTCATTCTGACCCGATGACTTCCCATGTGAAACTGCATTTTTACAGCCCATTTTTTCCTTTTGGGATAACATCCCATGTTGGCCACATGTAATAGCCATCAAAGCATTACCCCCCCCCCCCCCACTATCGAACGGGGAACTCCTTCTTGCCAACATCAGTTGACACCAGCACAACCACCACTCTTCATAGTCAAGTGTGGGGCCATGTCACCCTCTGTTATCAACTGAGGGTCAGTCATCCACTATGTCTCGTATATTTAAGGCCCTAATAAACATTGTTGTAGGTGTCATTTTTGACACCAATGTAAAAATACCCCCCCCCCACACACACACACACATAATTTGAGAGGGAGTCCAATAGAGAGGGTCAATCCATCGAACCCTGCTTTATAAATGTTTTAGATAGGAGTGGCTAACTACTCATCCTCACCCTAGTTGCCTAAATAGAGTATTGGGTTATAGGGTATTGTTATTTATCATACCACATCTTTCTTGGGGCCAACCTAGCACCTACACGTTGTCTGATCTAAGTAAATTCTAGTGTGGTGGGACTCAACCACATGTCAGTTCTATTGTTAGGGATTGCTTACCTTATATATTACCACTTGACTGAACTCGATCGAAATAGTATAGATATGAATAATATAAATTTTCATATTATTTATACTGGACGCACATCCCCATATCACCCTTTGGAATATTTTTTTGGGGTTTTAAAAAATAAAAAATAAAAAATGGGGATAGGGTTTTATATAATTTTAAAAATGGTCCTGGAGAAGCATAAACATTATTCACACTTCCCTTTTCGGATAGGAAGCATGAACGACGTTCACTCTTCCTGGGGGGCCAAAAAGTGGCATGAATCGAGTTCACTCCTCATGTATGAAATTTATACAGGAAGCATCAACATGGTTCATGACTCCTGTATTTTTTAAAAAAAAATTTAAATTATTTGTTTTGTATGTATTATTAGATTATTAATAATTAGTTGGTAGTTTAATAATTTTTAATAAGTAATAAATTATATATATAATATTTATCATAAATAATTATTAATAATTATTAATAATTTATTAATCATGTAATTACTGAATTAAAATGTAGTAATTTATATAAAATATAATATATTATCACTTATTTATTTATTAGAGTAATTGATATATTTAGAAATTTTTGGTAAATTTTTGTTGATATAATTATTTTTAATTTATTAATTGGTAATATATTTATTAATTATAAATTGTGTTATTTGTTATTATTTAATAATATATTATTATGTTATTAGTATAATTAATAGAAGTCATAATTTATAATATTGTTAATATTTAATAATAGCTTTAACATGATTATCAAGTAAACATAATACGAATAATTATAATAATAATTATTAATATAATAAAAAAAATATTAATTATTATTATTATTATTAATGTAGTTATTAATATTAATATTTATTTATCATTCATTCGTATTATTACCAAGTATTAATATTATTAATTATTATTATTACGTAGAAATTTTTGTGAAATTTTGTTGATATAATTATTTGTAATTTATTAATTGGTAATATATTTTTCAATTATCAATTTTTTATTTATTATTAATTAATAATATATCATTATGTTAGTAATATAATTAATAGAATACATAATTAATATTATACTTAATATTTAATAATAGCTTTAATATGATTATTAATTAAGCATAATATGGATAATTATAATAAGTATTATTATAATTAACAAATATTAATTATTATTATTACCAGTTTAGTTATTAATTAAACATAATATGGATAATTGTAATAATAGTTATTAATATAATTAACAGATATAAATTATTATTATTACTAATTTAGTTATTAATATTAGTGTTTCTTGATCGTTCATATACATTTGTACTAATTTCTAGTAATATCAATTTCCTTATTTTATATATTTAAAAAAATGTAATATATTAGTAGGTTTTAAAATAATGTAAAACTAATGATTTAAAAAACATGTATCAGTTTAATTTGTGTCTCATCTCGAGTGCTCCTTCATTCCATAACCAAGTGTATAGATAATGTGTTCATGCCATATCTATTGATTTCTATACATTGGAATACACACCTCTTGTGTAGAATCTCTGGTACCTACCTCTACATTACCCTGTGTGACAGGTGGTGTGTCACATCTATGATTTTATTTTGAGGCATTCCTTTTTTTATTTTTGGTCTTATCATGGTCTCTTAACTTCCCCAATGGTTTTGGGTGAAAATTGGATTTTTTTTTTTCAGACATCAAGTGGTGCACAGTTAGGGGAAACCATGCATCATCCTAGAGAAAACCATGTGCCTTTGATAGTGGCACTGTCTAGGCCGCACAACCATGTGTCATTCCCCAGGAGACCGTTTGGCCTCGTTCCTCTTGGACAAAGAGGGGTTCACAGTTTCCGTACGGTTTGGAAAATTATGAGGGCTAACCGTGCGACCTATCCAGGTCATTAAAATTGGGAATTTCCTTCTCTACCCTATCCAAATTTTAACCCTAAATCACCCCTAATTCAATCCATACTGGATTTAAAGCCTTGGAGCTACCTATTGTCTTTCTTGGACCTCTTTAGCTTCAATATTTGGGTGGTTTTGGTGTGGTAACTTCAAACAATCATCAGGTAAGTCATTTTTCTCTAGATTTTTTCTTTTTTCTAGGGTTTATCTTTCCTCTTCTTGGGTTCTTATAATCTAGTAGTCTATTTGACCAAATTAGGGGTAAATCTAGTGTTTTTGGGTGAAATCATGATGGTTTTTGTTCAATCTTTACTTTATAGAGTCTTATTGGGGTTTGGTTGTATTTTTCCACCAGATTCCAGAAGTTTCCAAACTTGAGGTATGTGGTTCCATGATTTTACATTATTAGGTGATTTTGGCTTTCTTCCTTAGTTATTTAAATGTGTTCTATAGATTATTTTTATGGTTATAAATATGTTTTAAAAAGTTTTTGAGATTCATATGTGATGAAAGTTTATTTTCTAAAGGAAAATGGTTATGTTTCATGCATGTTTCATTGTGGTGCTTCTTGGAAGAGTTTTATGATTTTTGCAAAATGTGTGAAAAGTGTTTTCAAGGGGATTTGAATGTGATAATGTGTTGAAAGTTGGTTTTCTAAAATAAATAAGTTTTTTCCATGTGATCTTATTTTTTGTGTACATTAAATGTGGTTTTTTTGAATTGTGAAAGTGTTGTGAAGCATGTTATAAAGTAGATTTGGTATGTGTATGAATTTTAAAGTGGATTTTCCCATGGAAATGGTTAGATTTCTTGTGTACCCTTATTATTGGGTTTCCAAATGGGTTTCATGAGTTGTGAAAGTGGTGAAAAATGTATTTTAAAATGTTTTTGTTGTGCGTGTGAATCTGAAAATGGTTTTGTTAATAAAAAATTACAGTTTCCATTTGAGTTTTGATCATTAGAACAATGTGGGTTGTGAAAAATGGTGATTTCCTTGTGTTTTCATGATTATTTTAATGTGTGTGTGAAAGTGATTATTTATGTGACATATGAAATTGAATTTGAGCACAAATAGAATTCTGGGTATCTAGGTGGGTGAACTATAACTAGTATGCTAGTTGATTTGGCAGGGCCGAGGTCCGGTTTCTTCTAGTAGGATTAACACTACAACACTAACTAAACACGTGATATGATCAGAGGCCACTAGAACTTGGGATGGGATCCCCTCTAGTGGATTGTACATGGGAATTCTGTTGGTTTTGGTTTATGATATGGATACCACTAGACCTTGGGATGTGTTCCCCTCTAGTGGCTCGTGCATGAGGATGTTGGTGGTTTTGGTTGGAGTATTTTAATCACTGTGGTATGAGGTTCATAGGGTCCCACTTATGCTAGTTACCTATAGGTATTTCCCATGGTGCTCTATTCTAATATTATTCTTATGTGATGAGGTGATAATGGTCAGTATAGGGTGGACCTTGTGTATGTTTAATTTTAAAGAAATATTTTTTTGAGAAAAATTTTTCCTTAAAAGTGTTTTCCTAAAAATGTTTCCTTTCAGGTGATCCTTAAGAATGATTTCAATTATCTTATTAAAATGTGCATGTTTATTTATCTTCTAATGTTACATCATGGAATCCTTCTTTTGGGTGGCATCCTACTAGGATTTGGTTTGCACCCTACATAAACCTTTGGGTGTATATAGATTTTGTTATGTATGACCCAAGTAAAGGCAAGATATATCATGGTGGTAATGGTGGATCCAGTTTCTGGTGTTCCACTTCTTGTAGGTGTAAGTGGTGGTGGATTGTGGGTGATTTCCCTCTTGTTACATGGAGGTTTTTGGGATGGTTTTGTTATTCCCTTTCCATTGTAGTATTTTTGGTATTAGTTAAAGTTATAAAACTTTGAATCTAAAAATTGGTGTATCCCATTTGGTTATGATTATTAGTTATGTGATGATTTATTATTATGTGTTTTTTATTGTTATATACATGGGTGAAATCATTCCAAAAGTTTATTTTGATACCCAGGAACTAGTTTTCAGCCTGTGGGGATCGAGAACACCCTCTGAACCATGCCACGGGCTGGGTTGAGTGTCAGTTTGGATGGAACCCCAACTTATTCATGATAAAATGGTATCAAATGAGGTTTATCTATTTTTTGACTAATTATTTCAGAAGAGTTTGGATAAACTAGAGCTAGGATTATAGATTCTTGAGTTTCTAGTTATGAGTGGGGTTTCTGGACCACACACCTCATGATAGGACTTGGGTTTCCATGGGATATTGGGATTTTGTTTGAATTATTCCCCAAGTGAGATGTACAAGTTGTATATTGTATATGGACATCATGTGGGGTGAATTGGTTTGGATTTTTATTGTTTTGGATATTATTTTATTTTATTTATATAAGTGTTTAGGAATTTTTTTTTACTGAAAATTTTTAGGATGTTGTGTTGGTGGTTGTGTTGATGGTTTTTCTTTGTAGTTATTGCTTGTTGTAGAAAAATGCCTCCCTAGAGACTTTATGTGAAACCATGGGAAGAGGTCGGAGAGTTTTCTACCTCGCCAATTTATCATAGACTAGTGGAGGTAGTGTTTTGGGATATCTAAGCTTTGGGTTAGGGAGCGGGCTCTTGTCCTTTATAGGTTAGAGAAGCCGAACCATGTCCTAGAAAGGATAAAGCTCAGGAGTTCCTCAAGAATAAGCCTCCTTTCTAGGGTAGCACAGATCCCCAAGAAGCTGAGGATTGAATTGAGAATATTGAGAGGATTTTTGAGTTTCTTGACACTCTTGAGGTAGTCAGGGTGAAGTGCGCTTCATTCACATTGGAAGGTCCCAATCGGAAGTGGTAGGAGTCAGTGGTGCAAGATGCGAAGCATGAGTAGATGAGTTGGAAATATTTCAAGGTCATATTCAATGAGAAGTATTAGCCAAAGACCTTGGAATTTTCCAAGACCTGATAGTTTCTGTAACTTCATCAGGGGGATCAGACTGTGGTGTAGGATCGAAATGTAGATGTAGATTCTCAATTACAAGAGGGGGTGAATTGTAGGTTTAAAAACTTTCCCCTTTTAATCATAAAATGAAATATATGTTTAACAAAGTTAAACAAGATAATTTCACAAAACCTCTTTATTTATAACTCAAAGGGATAATTAGAAGGGCCCAGGTCCAATTATAAAAAACCTAAACTTAAACAAGTTAAACTTAAGGAAACTCAAGCAGGTTTTACTTAGAGAAAGATTCTACCTTAAATCATATAGAATCTTATTTATATCAGAGTTAAATAAGTATAATTAAATTATTAATTAAATAAGTATCCTTATGAATTTTTCCATTCCTTTATGTTTTGAAAATCACAAACACATTTCTTAAGGAAAATTATCTTTCTCTAAGAATTTTTTTTAAATAAAATTTTCTTTCTCTAAGAAAAGTTTTATCCTTACCCTTGGTTTTCAATGTAATATTTAATGTCTTCTCAAACCAAGTCTAACTCCAACAGCCCGAAGGCCTCCAAATTTTTTTATTTATTAGATAGAGCCCCTTTTTAAGGGAAGAAGGGGGGAACCCGAAAGACATTAAGGACTTAGAAAAATCACACCCGAAGGACAAAAGGAGTAAAACTAGAATTAAAACCAGAGCTACCCCTCCCCAATATTTGATCATTTTGAAGTTCATCAGTTTCAAGGCTAATCAGAAAAAAAGTGTCCTATGTCAAAGCATAGGCCTGATTCAATGGCTGATGCCACACCCTCTCAAACAATCGAATCCAAATATCAATGAAAAGATGAACCACCAACTTTGAATCCTCCTCTAGATCATGTTCTTATGATCGAGTCTGGATGCACTAACTTCCCACCTTCATGATCAAACCAAACTCACAAAAAAACTTACACCAATCACTATAGGGACTTCTTCAGACAGCAAAACCTTTACCAAATCATCAGCATCAAACAAATCCAACTACATAGATTTCCAGAAATCATCCATCCAACTTCAACAATACATACGCAAGAGAACATAAAACACCAGGAGAAGCTCAAGAAGACAATATCGTACACCATAATACATGCACCAGTCACCAGAGCCACCACTAGAAAATAACTGTGCCACCATCCGTGAGAAATCCCCAACCATCTGTAGAAGCATTCGTGCCACACACGAGAAGCAAAGATAGCGAGGAGCAGCAAGGAACCTCCAGTGGCGGCGACGCCGCAAAAATTGGATCCTTACCTATCTTAAAGCCTTACAGTTTCTTAGACTCTGATTTCCCCAGAATTAAGACTCTGAATTCTCTAAAATTCATATTCCAAATTTTCTAAAATTTAGACTCTAAATTCTCTGAAATTCAGACTCCAAATTCTATGAAATTCAGAGTCTGAATTCTATAAAATTCATACTCTTAATTCTCTGAAATTCAGAATCTAAATTCTCTAAAATTCAGACTTAGAATTCCTCATAATTAAGACTCCGAATATCCATTTTTTATAGAATCTGATTGTTCATTTTTTGGACTCTGATTTATAATTTTTCTAGATTCTAATTATTCATACTTGTTAAAGTTATTTTTTTTTCTTAATATATTGTTCCAACTTTATCGGATCCTAATTTACTTAAGTTTCTTAAACTAATAAATGTTTTTCTTACATGTTATATTTTCTTACACATGATTATATTACAATAAAATGATGTTGTACAATCTGTTTTAACTAACCGTTGTTTGAGTGACATGTGTACAGGTCCCTCTGAAATTCAAGGAAAAATATGAACATTGGAGGAAGAGATAACTGTTGGGATTTTAGCCTATAAATACCCTATTCATTAGGATATTACAACACATGTTGACACATCTATAGATTACATAATGTGATGCTATGAAGTGATTTATAGAGATAGAGACTCTTGTGCCTTGTGAAATTTGTGAACATCTTGTTTAGCCGTAAACAACTTGTTCAGCTTACTTAGTGTGACTCCGATTGTTACTGTGTACAATAGAGGTCCTTTGGGGATAGGAAGAAAGAGGTGTCGACTACCTTAAATTTAAAGGGCTTGCAGGGATAGAAAGACAGATTCTGATATTCTTATCAAGGGATTACCCTGGTGTCGGTAAGATATACTTTATTGAAAGTATAAATTAAGGGACCTTTATCCAAGTTTATTAGATACTCTTCTCTTTGGGTTAAAAGATTTCTTACTTGTTTACTTGTTGTTGTTACATGTTTTATTTCCTCTTTATTTTGTTAAATAAATAAAGTATAATTTTCTTATACTTTCTTATACTTGCTTAACTCTGATATAAATAATATTCTATATGCTTTAAGGTATAATCTTTCTCTAAGTAAAACCTTCTTAAGTTTCCCTAAGTTTAAATTGTTTAAGTTTGGGTTTTTTATAATTGGACCTGGGACCTTCCAATTATCCCTTTGAGTTATAACTAAAGAGGGTTTGTGAAAGTATATTTTTTAACTTTGTTAAACATATATTTCCTTTTATGCTTAAAAGAGGAAAGTTTTTAAACCTACAATTCACCCCCCCCACCTCTTGTAATTGAGCATCTACATCTATATTTCGATCCTACAATTGGTATTAGAGAAGGTCTCTAAAATACTTGCATTACTAGAATTCTAGGTATTTGCGACGGGATCTCATCGCAAATAGATCATTGCAGAAAACGGCATCGCAAAAAATATTATTTGCGACGGGCAACTTCACCGTCGCAAATAAGTCTCCAATTATATAGTTTATATAAAAAAACTTTTTTGCGACGGGCCCATAATCCCATCGCAAATACATTTTTGAAAATATTTATTTAGACTATTTGCGATAGGCCCGTCGCAAATACCTTTTTTTTAATATTTAAGCTATTTGCGATGGGAACCCGTCACAACAGATCCCGTCAAAAAATAATAAATAAATTTTAAAAAAAATTAATAAAATTATTATTATTGAAAAATTAATTTAATATTATTAAAATAATAAAAAATAAAAAATATTAAAATTCTCAATATTCACAAAAAAATATAAAAAATCATAAAATATTATTATGATTATTGAAAAATTAATTTTAATATTATTAAAATAATAAAAAAATAAAAAATATTAAAATTATCAATATTCACAAAAAAAATATTAAAAAAATCATAAAATATTGTTATTATTATTATTATTATTATTAGTAAAATAAACAAACATTAAAAAATATAATACTGAAAAAATATATTTAATAAAATTATGATTAATGAAACAATAATATTAATATTATTCAAATAATAAAAAATAAAAATTATTAAAATTCTCAATATTCACAAAAAAAATCATAAAATATTAAAAATTAAATTATGTAATATTCGCACAGATATAAAAGACAGAAACTGTAAGTAGTTAATATTACAGCAAATGTTAAATTCAAATGTTTTTGACATAAAAAAATCATTGGGGGGTCGTCTTCTGGAGGAGGTGGAGGAGCTGAAGGAGCTGGTAGAGGAAACTCCATCCCTAAACTACGAGTTAGACGGCGCATGTACTCCATCTGCTCGTGATGATGCTGCTGCCATCGATGCATCTCCTCCTCATGCTGTTGTTGTTGCTACTATTGCTGCTGCTGACGCATCTCTTCTTGCTGCTTCTGCAAACTCTCTATAAGGTCATTCTAAGCTCGGAACTGCTCCTCATATTATGAGGCGGAAGATGATGCCTCTCCACGAGCTCCTCTCGAGCTGGACGCCGACATTTCAGAAGTACCATAATAAGTACCAGGAGTCACATGAGAGCTGATATCAACTACTCGGCCCTTCTCAAAGCCATACTGAGTCGCCTGCATCCATGTCGCCTCGTCGAAATGGTTGGCACTGGTCTGATCAGTCGCCTCGTCCTGACCCTCAGCCTGTGTCTGATAAGTCATAGCCTCATATGACTCCTTCAATTCCAATTTGAAAATAAAATTGTAAAATTATTATATGCAGTTAATTGTCAAACTGAAGAAAAAAAATAAGACTAACCACAATCTGACGTTGGCGATCACCTCTAATCTCTCTGGTGGCTGGATCACTGTACATCCTTCGATAAACATCATACTCTGTAATATCGGGATGCTCGACTGCCTATATGAATATAAAATAAACTATTTATATTTGAAGTTATATAAAATATTTAAAAAAAATACTTACCAGATGCTCTTTATGCGTACTAAATATATGGCTACCAGCTCAATGTGTCACCTCCTGTCTCCCCTGGTTCTGCCGACCCAATGAAGACCTCCTCTGAAATCCACCACCCAACCAGTGTACACATAATCTATCCCAAACCTGAGATGAAATGTACTCTGGTCGGTGGGCTCTGCACGAATCATCATATATTGTCGCTCTTGCTTTCTTAATGGCTGTCTTTCTCAAATTGTGAAAAAACTGATGTAAACGCTCATGCATAGCCACCTCTCATGTCGCATGGATATCTTCATGCATGTTATCATCGATGGGATACCATAAACCCTACAAATAATTTATAATATCAAGTTATTAATAAAATAAATTTCAAAATAAATTTCAAAGTAAATATTATTTATTTACATGTCAACCAATGATTGTACATGCCAAGATGCACATCAATGGGAATATATTCTCATGTGGTTCATGGATGAGAAAAATAATTGAGCAAGATAGCGCTCCCTTGTCCAACATCTACATGTGAAAAACTGTGAAAAAAGAATAAATAATCAAACAATTAGTGTATATATAAATAAATTAATGAAATCTAACTAAAATATATAGGTTACTATACCTTCATGTGCATGGATCGAAGCCAAGATGTGGACGTCGTTCGGGGATAGGGTCAGGAATCATCAGTCGTGCAAGAACGCACCCCCTCCGCATACCTCCTGAACCACCGGTAGGCTGAGGGTCAGATTATCCCACATCCCCCTCATCCAAAGGTAGCTCAGCCTCCTCTAACTCACACAACAGATCAGAGTCCATCTGAAACACAAAATGATTTTTGTTAGCATATAGTTGAAAATAGTTATTATATATATATATATATATATTATTTATGATCATAACCAGCATTTAATTGTGTCAATGTTCACCTTCATCATCATCTTCATATCTGACGATGTCAATGTCTTCATATTCCTCCTCGGCATCATCAATATCCATATGAGTTTTACTTTCACCATCCCTTGTCATTTCAAATTAATTTGTAACATCATTAACATCTTCATCACCATCGACCCTTAATTATGGGATATCATCATCGATATTCACGTTTCTTTGTGAAAAAGATGGATTTTGAGTAGTCTCTTGAAAATTTTCAATTCTTTCCACTTTAGCGGAACCACATTCAGTTTGAGTAAATTGATTTTCCCGAGATTTCATTTTTATTATGCTCCACCAATCACTCAGGTCTCTTGAAGTAGCACAGTACTTTGTGTAATAAATTTGATGTGCCTATTGAGCCAGTAAAAATGGTTCATTTACTGCAAGAAGACTTTTATATTTAATATCAACGATTCCATGAGTCGGATGAACACGCAAGCCTCTCTCAGTATCCAACCACCGACATTTAAACATCGTTATATAATTTTTTCCAAGATAAAATAGCTCAAAGATTTCATCCAGAATGCCGTAAAAGTAAACTTCAGTTTCTCTATGATGCGGTCCTCTTAAAAAAACTCCATTGTTCATTGTTTTTTTTATTCCTCATATGAACGTGTATGAAATCGAAAACCATTCACCACATATGCATTATAATATTTAACCATTTTCGATGGTGGGTTACTCAATATGCACAGTCGCTTATCAATTTTATCAGTATGTTGAGACACCTAAAATTTTTTAAAACAATTATCAATATAATAAATAGTAAAATGAATTGATATTAAACCATCAATAATTTATGTTACTAGTTTTTGAAACCATTGAGAAAAAAAAATCTGCATTCTTCAAGAGAAGCTACTGTAATTTGTGGAAGTTGTTTCTTGATATGATTATCATATAACCTACAAATAAAATAAGTTTACATACTGTAACAGAAATTATAGAATAAGTGATAGAAGCACTCACAGTACAAATGTTATCATTTCTTCACAGTTGAGCAGAACATATGTATGAGCTCTATGATGTTCATCATCTGAAAGACATCATTCTTGAACTCCACCGAAGCCAAGATTTGGCTGATTAAAAACTGATAAATGATCGTCTATTTCATCATTAACATTTCCCTCGTTTCGTCCCATGTGGTTTTCTTTTAGGGATATTTAGATTCAAAATAGTGAGAGTAGAAAAAAGAAATTTCCTCTTGCAAATAAGCTTCAGTAATTGAGCCTTAAACCAATGCTTTGTTACCTACTTTTTTCTTCAATTTCTGTATGCTTCTCTCAAATGGGTACATCCATAGAAACTGTACTGGACCTCCATATTTAGCTTCATGTGGCAAATGTAATATCAGATGTTCCATTGAGTCAAAGAAAGCAGGCGGAAATATTTTTTCCAGTTTACATATAATTACTGCAACATCTTCTTCCAGTTTTCTTAGCGCATCATAATCTATTTTCACTGCGCAAATGTCTCGAAAAAAATATGATATATATGTTATCGAATCCCAAATCATATAATTCAACAAAACTCTGAATCCAATTGGCATATGCATTTCCATTATAACATAACAATCATGACTTTTTAATCTGATAATATGACTATTCTTAACACATCTGCCCAAATTGGAAGCATACCCATCTGTAAGTCTCAAATCTGCAATCCACTAAAAAAATAATAAGCGGCTCTCTTTGGAAAGTGTATAAGCTTCTTTTGGCTTCATTAACCATTGTGATCCGACATTTTCAAATAGTTCAAGTTCTGGTCGCCTGTAAATTTGGGCAAGATCTAATCATGCTTTTACAGTATCTTTATTCTTACCTGGTGTATCCAAAACTGTATGAAATAAATTATCAAAATAGTTCTTCTCAATATGCATGACATCCAATATGTGGCGGACCAACAAATCAGACCAATATAGGAGATCCCAAAAAATGCTTCATTTTATCCAATTATGTTCTTTCCCAAAGCCATGAATTTTCTGTTGGTTTACTGTTGGCCCAAATGTGATGGGAGGTAATGAAAATACTATTGATTTTAACTTTGTACCTAAGATCATTTTTGGAGGTTCATCCCTTTCAATTGTGCCTTTTCTGAAATGAGATTTGTTCCTTCGAAAAGGATGATCGGTTGGAAGAAATCTACGATGACAGTCAAAATAGAAAGGTTTTTTTCCATTGAGGAGCATAAAATATTTTTTGTCTTTCATACAGTAAGGACATGATTTCGGACCATGTGTACTCCATACAGATAACATTACATATACCTAAAATTCACTAATCATCCACATCAATGCAACTTTTAATGTAAAATTTTGTTTCTTAGCAACATCATATGTACTAACATCATTACTCCACAATGCATTTAACTCATCAATAAATGGTTTCAAATAAACATTAATATTCTTTTTTGGATGTCCTGGGATTAATAAGGTCAAAAAGATATAGATCTCCTTCATCAACATCCATAGAGGTAGATTTTACGGAGTTATAAAGACAGACCAACATGAATACTGACTACCATAAGAACCAAACGGACAGAAACTGTTATTTGAAAGGCCCAATCACACGTTTTGGGCTTCTAAAGCAAAAGAAGGATGCAGACGATCAAAATGTTTCCATGAATCACCATCATATGGATGATTCAAACTTTTACTAATTAAAATATTGGTTTTGTCCCATGACATCATTGATGTTGTGTTATGAGACATAAATAAATGTTGCAGCCTGGGTGTAAGGGGGAAATATCTCAACTGTTTAACAGGAATCAATCCAGACTTCCCTGGTTGAGCTTCTTTATACCTTGATTGTACACATGTGGGACAACTATCCAACGAATCATTTTCACCATAATATAAGATGCAATCATTTTCACATGCATTAATCTTTTGATAACTAAGGCCTAGATTATAAACCAACCTCTTGCTCTCATAGTAATTTCCAGGCAATACATTTCCTTCGGGTAACAGTGTTTTAACCAAAGAAAATATCTGATCAAAACAGATTTTTGACATTGCATTATCTGATTTAATAGCCATAAATTTTTCAACCGCTTCTAATTTGCTTATCTTGCAAGCAGGATACAATGCATCCTCAACAGACCTCAACAACTCATAAAATTCGGATGGTGCCAACTCAGGAGTTAAATCAATATCATTGTGAGTTTCAGTTTGTTGAACAGATGGACCTACAACATCATGCACTAAATTTTGGAACTGTGATGGATCCGAAATCAAGTTATTAGTATCTTCTCTGGAACTGCGTTCACCGTGTTGATACCAAAAAGCATAATATGGTTGAAAACCAAACCGCAAGAGATGTCCCTCAACCTTGTCAAATGTTTCAAACCTTCTCAAAGCACATTTTTTACAAGGATACATAATTGTGCCTTCTGAAACAAATTATGGTTTTGATGATGCAAATTCTAAGAAAGCTTCAACACCCTCAATATATGCAGGATTTAAACTAGAACCATGTTGATTTTTGTACTGATTTATCCAAGTGCGCTCATCTAATAATGACTGATGTCGACTTCCTTGTTCCATATTTTTCTACAAAATATCAAATCATCGCTATTTTTGAATAATTTGAAATTATAAAAATACTATCTGAAAAAATAAGATAAATAATTACTACTACTTATTAATAATTACCATTAATTAAGGGCGACACAATTTCCAGTGGATTGACAGCTACTCTTTTATCTGACGACTAATTTACTTGCATCTTTCTCACATTGAAATCACAATGAAGAATCTGGTCGGAGGTATGCATATTCATTCTCGTATGCACGGGAATGAATATGTGTATCTCCAACCATATTCTTTATTGTGATTTCAGTGTGAGAAAGATGCAAGTAAATGAGCCATCGGACAAAAGAGCCCCCTTTTCATTGATGAATCGTCTTCTTCCAACTGTCACCGCTTGAAAACATTATAAAAAATATGATCCTACGAATGCATATCCAATCTCGTATGCACGAGATTGAATATGCCTATATAGCAGCACATTTTTCATAATGTTTTGAGTCGGTGAGAGTTGAAAGGATAAAATTCATCGATCAAAAGGAGTGTCGTCAATCCACTAGAAATTGTGCCAAGTTCTTAAAATTTATTAAAATTTATTAAAATTTCTTTCTAACTGTTCCTAACTGTTCCTAACTAATTATTACTATTTATTACTAATTATTATTATTTATTACTAATTATTCTTATTTATTACTAATTATTCTTATTTATTACTAATTATTCATATTTATTACTAATTATTCATATTTATTACTAATTATTCCTATTTATTACTAACTATTCCTATTTATTACTAACTATTACCATTATTACTAACTATTACTATTTATTACTAACTAGTTTTGAGTCGGTGAGAGTTAAAAGGATAAAAGTCATTGAGAAAAAGGAGTGTCGTCAATCCAGTGAAAATTGTGTCAAGTTCTTAAAATTTATTAAAATTTATTAAAATTTATTAAAATTTATTTCTAACTGTTCCTAACTATTCCTAACTAATTATTACTATTTATTACTAATTATTCTTATTTATTACTAATTATTCCTATTTATTCCTATTTATTCTTATTTATTACTAATTATTCATATTTATTACTAACTATTATTATTTATTACTAATTATTCCTAACAATTACTATTTATTCATATTTATTCCTATTTATTCCTATTTATTCCTATTTAATCCTATTTATTCCTATTTATTCCTATTTATTCCTATTTATTTTTATTTATTTCTATTTATCCCTATTTATTCCTATTTATTCCTATTTATTCCTATTTATTCCTATTTATTACTAATTATTACTAATTATTACAAATTATTACTAATTATTACTAATTATTACTAATTATTACTAATTATTACTAATTATTACTAATAATTGCTAATTATTGCTAATTATTACTAATTATTTCTAATTATTACTAATTATTGCTAATTATTTCTAATTATTACAATTTATTACTAATTATTACTAATTATTCCTAATTATTACTAATTATTACTAATTATTGCTAATTATTCCTAATTATTGCTAATTATTTCTATTTATTTCTAATTATTTCTAATTATTCCTAATTATTCCTAATTATTGCAAATTAATGATAATTATTAGTATTTATTAGTAATTATTCTAAATTATTAGTAATTATTCCTAATTATTCCTAATTATTTCTAATTATTGCTAATTATTGCTAATTATTGCTAATTATTTCTATTTATTGCTAATTATTTCTATTTATTGCTAATTATTGCTAATTATTGCTAATTATTACTATTTATTGCTATTTATTGATAATTTTTGCTAATTATTGCTAATTATTCCTAATTATTGTTATTTATTGCTATTTATTCCTAATCATTGCTAATTATTTCTAATTATTTCTAATTATTCCTAATTATTGATAATTATTGCTAATTATTAGTATTTATTAGTAATTAATAGTAATTATTAGTATTTATTACTAATTATTCCTAATTATTGCTAATTATTGTTATTTATTTTTATTTATTGCTAATTATTGCTATTTATTGCTAATTATTGCTAATTATTGCTATTTATTTCTATTTATTGCTAATTATTTCTAATTATTGCTAATTATTCCTAATTATTGCTAATTATTGCTAATTATTAGTAATTAATAGTATTTATTACTAATTATTAGTATTTATTACTAATTATTACAATTTATTACTAATTATTACAATTTATTACTAATTATTACAGTTTATCACTAATTATTACAATTTATTACTATTTATTACAATTTAGTACTATTTATTACAATTTATTACTAATTATTACAATTCATTACTAATTATTACAATTTATTACTATTTATTACAGTTTATTATTATTTATTACAATTTATTACAATTTATTCTTAATTATTACTAATTATTACTAATTATTACTAATTATTACTAATTATTACTAATTATTACTAATTATTTCTAATTAATAAAATTTACTCCTAATTATTATAATTTACTCCTATTTATTACTAATTTACTTTTATTTATTACTAATTATTCCTAATTATTGCTAATTATTGGTAATTATTGCTAATTATTTCTAATTATTGCTAATTATTGTTAATTATTGCTAATTATTGCTAATTATTTCTAATTATTGCTAATTATTGCTAATTATTCCTATTTGTTGCTATTTATTCCTAATTATTGCTAATTATTGCTAATTATTCCTAATTATTCCTAATTATTCTTAATTATTGCTAATTATTCCTAATTATTCCTAATTATTGCTAATTATTAGTATTTATTGCTAATTATTAGTATTTATTAGTAATTATTACAATTTATTACTAATTATTACAATTTATTACTAATTATTACAATTTATTACTAATTATTACAATTTATTACTAATTATTACAATGTATTACTAATTATTACAATTTATTACTATTTATGACAATTTATTACTATTTATTACTCATTATTACTATTTCTTACTATTTATTAATAATTATTAATATTTATTACTAATTATTATTATTTATTACTATTTATTACCAATTATTATTAATTACTACAAATTAATTATATACATTACTAATTATCGCTAATAATTATTAATTGCTACTAATTATTGAAAATTAGTACTAAAAATTTCAATTTATTAGTACAAATAAATACTAATGACAAAACAATTTAAATTTAATTTAATTACTATCTAATCAACAATAATAAAAATTAATATAAAAATGAAATAAATAATAAATTAAATAAAACATAAATACCTTTAAGACTGATTTTCTATTGATGTAGACGACTTCACAACTTCTTCGTGAAAAAAAATTAACATAGAAAATTTTTCCCTCTAAAATCAGAGTTTAGAGAGAAACAGGATCTAAGAATTGAGAGAAATGAGAGGAAAACGGATGGGGGTATATATAGGTTAGTGTCTTTTGCGACGGGTCCTGTCGCAAATACCTACGCCTGCATTAAATACTGTCGGCGGTTAAAAAGTTATTTGCGACGGGTCCCGTCGCAAATAGTCCCTGCAGACACAACTTTTGCGACGGGACGACATCCCGTCGCAAAAAGCTATTAACCACCGACAGTAATTAATGCGGGCATAGGTATTTGCAACGGGTCCCGTCGCAAAGTCCTTGTCGGCACACCTTTTGCGACGGGACGACATCCCATCACAAAAAACTATTAACTGTGTCGGGTATTTGTGATGGGTCTCGTCACAAATAACCTTCGTGCGGTTTGGCGCGCTACCCGTGCCAAACTTGTTGCGACGGGAGACGAAATCTCGTCGCAAATAATTGGTTATTTGCGACGGGATATTACCCCCGTCGCAAATAACCTCTTGGACGGACCTTTTGCGATGAGATTTATTCCCGTCGCAAAAGGCCTGTCGCAAAAAGTCCTTTTTCCCGTAGTGTTGTATTCACATATAAGTTTTCTTGCTCAAATTTTCTTTCTTAACTTTACTTGTTCAAGTTTTTCTTAAAGATTTCCTTTGTTTATAAACTTTTTCTACTAACCAATTTTGTGGAAAAGATATTTTTTTATAGAATGGAAGGAGTGAATGTCGGTTTTATAGACAACTTAAATCCTACCAGACCACCAATCTTTGATGGAAATAATTATGAGTTCTAGAGAGATATGATGAATACCTTTTTCAAAAACACTAGTGTGGATAACTTTATTATGCTAATGGGAGACTACAAGATTCCTGACAAGGAAATCAGAACCTTCACAAATAAGGAAAAACAAGAATATCAACTAAACTACAAGGTACTCAATACTCTTTTATGTTCCATGACCATGAATATCTACATTCAAATATCTTATTATGAATTTTCCAATAGAATTTGGAAGAAACTTGAAGATACACATTTTGTAACTTCTAAAGTGATAGAAACTAGAATAGCTATACTCAAAGCTGAATATCATGGATTTACATTTTCTTATAGAGAACCTGTTTGCAAAGTACAATAAAGATTTGTGACTATCATCAACAGTCTTTAATCTATGGGAGAGAAAGATCTTGATGATGAAGTTCTTATGGAAAAGATAATTGATATTATTCTTAATGAGTGGGAATCTAAAAAGACAACTATTGATGAAAATAGAAAAGTATATAATATCACTCTTGATGAGTTATTTGGAACTCTTCTTCACCATGAAACAAGAATTAAGAGAGATTCATATTTCAATAAGAAGAAAAATGGTAATGAAAGCGTTGGTTTCACTACTACATCTAAATCCAAGACTCTAGAAAGGGTAACTAGATCTAAAGATAAGAAAGTTGTTGTTATATCTGATTCAAGTGACAGTGATCAGTCTAAGAATGAATTATCTAGTCTTTCTCTAAGGACGAACAAGATTATAATAAAGAAATATTTTCAGTACAAATATAAGAGGAAAGACAGAAAGGAAAAGAAAGATTCTGAAGTAACTTTTTATGAATGCAAAAGGGTTGGACGTATTAAACCTGATTTTCCTATGCTTAAGAGAAAAGATAGAAAGGATAAGCATTTTGAAAGGAATAGAAATAATTACTACAAATCTAAGGATAAGAAATTCTTGAAGGCTAATGTCATCTGGAGTGCTAGTGGTGGTGACTCTTCAGATGAATCTTTGGAATATAAATCTTCTAGTCAGAATAATATTGTTCTTATAGTCAGATTACCTATTGAAAATCATTGTCTTATAGATATGGTACACAATGCAGAATCCTTAACCAATATTTATTTAAATGAAAATTTTCTTAATGAAGAATATTATCAATCTTCATATAAAGAATCTTCCTCATCAGAAGATAATACTTTACCTTCATTTGAAGAAGTTTCTAGATTTTCTAAATTACTTAAGAATGAGAACTGTAAGATAAAAAAGAAGTTAGATAAAGAAAATTCTATAATTTATGTTTTAACAAAAGAAGTATCAGATCTTTCAAAATATCTTGATCAGAAAAATCTTGATTTTAAAAATGTATCTAAAAACCTTGAGAAAGTCAATTCTGAAAAGGATAAACTTTCTTAGGATCTTGAAAATGTTATTTCTAATAAAAATGTTTTATAGAATAACTAAAATTATAAAACCAATGACTATGAGGATAAGAATTTATTTATCAGACTAAAATATGAAATTTTTTTCTGAAATAAAATTTCATCAAATTTTACTTTGAGAAGAAAATATTTTGATAAATTTTATTCACAACTTCGTCCTCTTAGGAATAGTTCTGGATTTGGTTATACTCACTTAAAACTTGTTTTTAGTCACAATTATTTTGTTCCCCAAAGTGCTCCTTTTTTCACTAAGTGTCAATGTGGTGGACATTGGGAGAAAAAAAATCTTTAAATAAAACCCAATCCTTAGGTTTTCATAAAGCTTGTTTTTTTAAGAAAATGTGGATACCTATGATTTTACTTTCTAAAAATTCCAGATCCAAGAAAGTTTGGATTCTGAAATTCTAACGTTTTTATTTTTACAAAAATAAAGGAAGTGCCAACAAAAATACATGGTACATGGATAGTGGATGTTCCCAAAACATGACTGGAAATAAAAACTTCTTTGAAAAGATTATCAAGATGAAAGGAGGAAAAGTAACTTTTAGAGATAATGCTCAGGGAGAAATTGTTGGTATAGGTAACATTGTTCTTCATATAAAATATCTAATTTCAAATGTTTTATTTGTTAAAGGTATTAAACACAAGCTTATAAGCATAAGATAATTATTTGATGAAGGTTTCCTTGTGAATTTTAGGAATGATAAATGACTAGTACACAATTCCAAGGAAGAGTTTATTCTCTCTGCCCATAGGCATGAGAATGTTTATAAACTAAACTTATAATACCTTAGGATCCAAGATCTACCTTGCCTTAGTGAAATGGGAGATCAATCGTGGTTATGAAATAGAAGACTAGGACACTATAATCTTAGGAACCTATGAAAACTCTCAAAGAAAAGACTTATTAAGGATCTAACAGAGATTTGATTTGATTCTTCAAAAGTTTTTGATCCTTATCAACATGGAAAGAAACATAAGTCAAGGTTATAGCTAGTGCATGGAAAGAAACATGGAAAGTTTTGGATGCATTGCAGCTAGTGCATATGGATCTTTTCGGTCCAACACAAACAGAAAGTATTGGAGGAAAATAATATGTATTTGTTTTAGCTGACGATTACACTAGATTTACTTGGGTCTATTTTCTATCAAAGAAATCCGAAGCATTTTATTATTTTAAATATTTTTCATCCAAATTTTAAAATGTGAAAAACCTTCTATTGATAACTATTAATAGTTATCATGGGGGAGAATTTGAAAATTCAGATTTTGAAACTTTTTGTAGTAAGAAAGACATTACTCATAACTTCTCATCTCCAAGAACTCCTCAACAAAATGGTGTTGTTGAAAAAAGATATCAAATTCTTCAGGAGATAAATAGAACCATATTGAGTGAATATTCTATTTTTAAACACTTCTGGGATGAAGTTATTAGTACTGCTTTTTATACTATAAATTGAGTTTTAATCAGACATTTTCTTAATAAAACACCTTATGAATTGTGGACTGGTCAAAAAACTAAAGTTTCTTACTTCAAAGTATTTGGATACAAAGTATTCATATTTAATACTAAATATAACTTACATAAATTCTCACCTAAATCTAAAGAAATAATTTTCTTAGGCTACTCCACTACTTCTAAGGCATATAGAGTTTTTAACAAAAGTTCATGTACTATTGAAGAAACAGTACATGTTAAATTTGATAAAACTGGTCCTTTTGTTTTTAAAAAATCCCAACCTATATCTTCGAATGTATTTTAAAAAACTGATTATCAACTTTTTATGGAAGATTCTTCTAATAAGGAAAATACTCAAGAAAATGTTTCTTAAGTATTTATCCCAGAAGATTTTTTACCTTGTGTTAATGAACAAGTTTTACAAAATCAAAATCAGTTGTTTTTTAAGAATCATCCCAGTGATAGTATCATTAGTGATGTAAATCAATCTATAAGGACTAGAAGTTATTTAAAAAATTAAGTAGAACATCTAGAATTTCTTTCCCAGTTAGAACCTAAAAGAACTGATGAATATTTAGGTGGTGATGATTGGATTAAAGCTATCAAAGATGAACTAAATGAATTTGAAAGGAACAAATTTTGGAACTTGGTTGAAATACCTAAAGAAACTTCTGTAATTTGATTAAAATGGGTATTCAAAAATAAATGTGATGAAAATGGAATCATTGTAATAAATAAATCTAGATTAGTTGCTAAAGGCTATAATCAATAAGAAGGAATAGAATATGAAGAAACCTATGTTTCAGTATCTATACTTGAATCTATTTGTATTCTACTAGCCTTTGCAGGATTCTTCAATTTCAAACTTTTTCAAATGGATGTGAAGTGTGCTTTCCTTAACGGATATGTTCAAGAGGAAGTTTTTTTGAATAACCTCCTGATTTTGAAGACATAAAACATCATAAACATGTTTTCAAACTTACCAAAGCTTTATTTGGACTTAAACAAGCCCCTGGATCCTGGTATGATAGAATTACAGGATTTTTGTTACAAAATGATTATGTTAAGGGAACTGTTGATCCAACTTTTTTATAAAGAAATATAAGAAAAATGTTTTTATTGTTCAAATTTATGTTGATGAAATTATATTTATATCAACTCAGCAATCTTTAACTAATTCATTTGTGGATATTATTAAATCTAAGTTTGAAAAGAGTATGATGGGTGAGTTAACATTTTTTCCTGGTTTTCAAATTTCTCAAAAACTAGATGGAACTTATATATGTCAACATAACTATATTAAAGATATTCCTAATAAGTATAGATATCACAACACTAAAATTATAAGTACTCCAATCGGCACCTCAAACTCTCTTGATCTTGATGAATCTGGGAAACCAGCAGATCAAACATCTTTTAGAGGTATGATAGGAAGTTTATTATACTTAAAAGTTAATCATCCAGACTTAATGTTTTCAGTATGCTTATGTGCAAGATATCAATCTAATCCAAAGGAATCTCATTTAAAATAATTGAAAAGAATTTTTCACTATTTAAAGGGAACCATGGACTTAGGACTTTTTTATTCTTATAGAAATGATTTTGTTTTAAAAAGTTTTTCAGATAATGATTTTGGTGGATGTAGAATGGATAGGAAAAGTACATTTGTAACTTGTCATTTTTTAGGAAAATCATTAGTTTCTTGTTCATGAAAGAAACAACACTCAGTAGCACTTTCCACTGTTGAAGATGAATATGTAGTAGTTAGAAGTTATTGTGCTCAAGTTTTGTAGATGCAACACACACTCACAGACTATGGAATGAGTTTCACCAAAACACAAATATTGTGTGATGATACAAGTGTCATTTCCCTAAGAAAAAACCTTGCACATCACTATCGTTCAAAGCACATAGATATTAGGCATCAATTTCTTATGGATTACACACTTAAAGGAGATATCATTCTTCAATTTATCAGAACGTAAGATCAAATTACTGACATTTTGAAAAAATATTTACCCTATAATAGATTTTAATACATTAAAAAAAGTTATGAATGATAAACATAAGGTAATATTCCATATTATCTTTCTTTTTTTGAAACATATATCCTTACATTAAGAAACTCCTTTTCATAAGGGGGCTTTATATAGGATTTGTGGCGACGGTTCGAATTCCCGAATCAATCCAACATTTGATATAAGCTGGATCTGATCTGACTGTTAATATCAATGCCAATGAATGATTTATAGGTTTCGATATTTTGAAGCTTTAATAAAAAATCAGATTTAAGGAAAGTGAATCCGATAAAGTTTTATTAAAATAAGATAGAAATACCAATAAGTAAAAAATGAAATTATGAAGATTTAAGTAAGGAAACATACCTTCTAGATTACTTAGAAAGAATTTTCAATATTGATAAGGTTCTTCTTGAAGAACTTATATTCTGGAAAATAAAAAATTTAGGTTCCGAAAAATTTTATTAAGGAAAGGAAAAAATTTAGTTTCCAAAAAAAATTATTAAGGAAAGGAAAAATTTTAGGTTCCAAAAAAAATTATTAAGAAAAATAAAAAATTTAGGTTTTGAAAAAAATTATTAAGTAAACGAAAAAAATTAGGTTACAACAAAATTATTAAGGAAAAGACAAATTTTAGGATGCCTTTGATCAGTTAAATAACACCCTAAAAAACCTTATATCAAATCTTTCAGAAAATCTAAATTAAGAGAAAACTACCTGGATTAAATAAGATAAAGACCTAAATGGAAATATCAATTAAGTTACTCTAAATTTGAAAAGAGAAAGAGAACTTAGGGAAGAGTTGGAAGAAAAATTCAAACAATAAGAATAGGTGGTAAAGTTTCAAGCATAATTTCTTAAGTCTCAAGAAGAAAGAATTAAAGTTCTCAAGAAGAAGAATTGGGATCAGGATAAGTTGATCAAGAAATTTCAGTATGATTACAAAGATTTGAAAAAGTTGAAGGCAACCTTAAGAAAGTTTATGTCTAAGGAGAAGAAGGATGAATGATTCCTTAAAATCCGATCTTTTGTTGTATACTTATTGTAACAAATTTGTTCTATCATAATGAAATTTTGTTATCTTTATATTGTTTTTTATATTCCTAACCTTTTAGGTATAATTTTTTTCTTCTTTTTATTCATTCCTTTTTGAAAATCATAAAGGGGTAGAAAATAATGATCAAAAGAATATTAAGATAAAAAGAAGAAATTTCCCTAAGTATGGGGGAGATTAAGTAAGGGTAGATTACTTAAAGGATATATTCTTAAGCAAGAAAAATTAACATCTATAAGAAAGATAAGAATATGATCTTTATGGATTTAAAAACCTAAGGGGGAGTTGGTAATATTCATTATGGTTCAATGTATATGGAGATAGGTATTTTCTTTAAAGTTAAAAAATAAAAAACCTTATTTTTTATATTCTTTTTCGAAAATTTATTTTTGTTTTACAAAAAGGGGGAGATTGTTAAGTCAATAAGTATCCTTATGAATTTTTCCATTCCTTTATGTTTTGAAAATCACAAACACATTTCTTAAGGAAAATTATCTTTCTCTAAGAATTTTTTTTAAATAAAATTTCCTTTCTCTGAGAAAAGTTTTATCCTTACCCTTGGTTTTCAATGTCTTATTTAATGTCTTCTCAAACTAAGTATAACCATTTTTTTAAGACAAATAATCATATCCTTACCTATCTTAAAGCCTTATAGTTTCTTAGGCACTGATTTACCCAAAATTGAGACTCCGAATTCTATGAAATTTAGACTCTGAATTCTCTGAAATTCAGACTCCAAATTCTTTGAAATTCAGACTCTAAATTCTCTAAAAATTAGAATCTGAATTCATCATAATTCAGACTCTAAATTCATTAGAATTCGTATTTTGAATTCATCTGAATTCAGACTCTGAATTTCCATTTTTACTAGAATCTTATTGTTCATTTTTTAGACTCCAATTTCTTATTTTCCTAGAATATTATTATTTATTCTTGTTAAAGTTATTTTTTTTCTTAAGATATTGTTCCAACTTTATCGGATCCTAATTTAATTAATTTTCTTAAACTTATGAATTTTTTTCTTACATGTTATATTTCCTTACACATGATTATGTTATAATAAAACAATTTTATACAATCTTTTTTAACTAACCATTGTTTAAGTGACACGTGTATAGGTCCCTCTGAAATTTAAGGAAAAATATGATCATTGGAGGAGGAGATAACCATTGGGATTTTATCCTATAAATACCCCATCCATTTGAAGAGTAAGACACATGTTGACACATCTAGAGATTACATGTTGTGATGATGTGAAGTGATTTCTATAGAGATAGACTCTTGTGCCTTGTGAAATCTGTGAAAATCTTATTCAGCCATGAACAACATGTTCAGCTTGCTTAGTGTGACTCCGATTGTTGTTGGGTACAATCAAGGGCTTCAAGGGATAGGAAGATAGAGGTTCCACCTATCTTAAAGTTTTAGGACTTGTGGGGATAACAAAATAAATTCTAATATTCTTATCGAGGGCTTACCCTAGTGTGGGTAAGACAAAATTTCTTGAAAGTATAAATTAAGGGACCTTTTTCCAAGGTTGTTGGATACCCTTTTCTTTGGGTTAAAATATTTCTTACTTGTTTACTTGTTTTTGTTACAAATTTTATTTCCACTATATTTTTTAAAAGAAATAAAGTATAATTTTCTTATACTTTCTTATACTTGTTTAACTCTGATATAAATAAGATTTTATATGCTTTAATATCGAATATTTCTCTAAGTAAAACCGGTTTAAGTTTCCTTAAGTTTAACTTGTTTAAGTTTAGGTTTTTTTATAATTAGAATCGGGCCCTTCCAATTATCCCTTTGAGTTATAACTAAAGAGGGTTTGTGAAATTATCTTGTTTAACTTTATTAAATGTATATTTCCTTTTAGGATTAAAAGGAGAAAGTTTTTAAACCTAAAATTCACACCTCCCCCATCTTGTAATTGAGAATCTACATATACATTTTGATCCTGCATGTGATGGAGTATTCTAACCATTTCCCTGAGTTAGTTTGGTTGTGACCCAAGGTATTTTCCAATGAAATGCTAAAAGCTCAAAAGTTTGAGATGGGGATGCGACCAAAAATTTTATCTCAGGTATTATTGTTCAAGTTAAAGATGTATACCTAAGTGGTTGATCATTCTATGATGTTGGAAATTTATCTTAGAGGTAAGTATGGTTTCTCTGGATTAGTCTCAGTAGTGTTCAGTGGCAGTCTGTCTAAGTAGAAGAGGAATTAGGATGAGCAAGAGAAGATGGGAGGTGTTATTTTATGCCATCCTTCCTGGCTATCTTCATCTATGGCTTCAGGTGTTGGGTTATTCATGTTTCACTAGTGTGGGAAGGCATGGAACATGTAATCAGCATGTTCATATCCACCTAGGCCTTTCCATCGGTGTGGAACTATGGGGAACTTTCAACAATTTTGCAAGATTTTACACCCATATTATAGAGGTGTGGGATCTTTAACCTTAAAAGGGATGTAAACCTGGTTAGAAATGTCAAATATAGTGGGTTCTTGGCTTCGAGGTTGTAGAGGAAGTGGTAGATCTTCTTCTAGGTAGAATCAACTCAGGGCAGAGCTTTAGGTTAGTGGTCGTTCTTAGGGGTAGGCTGAGACAAGGCATATACATGTTGTGGATCGAATTACAATGAAATTAGATGCAAGTCCTGTGATGGTTTGAGGTACCGTTCTTATTGTATCATCATTGGCTTTTGTTTTGTTTGATTTTGGTGCCTTTGTTTATTTTATTTCTTCTCTTCTTATGGATGTGCTAAAGTTTCCAACCGAGCATATTCCATATGCGATGGAGTTAGAATTACCGCTTGATAAGAAGCAAGAGTAGGGTTTCAGGTGTCCATATTGTGTGATCACCATGTAAAGGTTTGTATTAGAATGGGATTTACTAGTTTTTAAGATGGACCTCTTTGACATGATCATCAGTATGGATTGGATGGTGTGTTTTTAAGTGACCATCGATTGATATCAGTAATGAGTAAGTTTTGTGAAACCTAATAGAAGTACCCAGGTTTTTCAAGGTGAATGGGATCCTCAGTCAAGACATGATGGACCTCCACTTATGGAATTAGGAAATATAATTTTTTTGATCTTATCGCTCATGTTGTAGAATAGTGATAGTGGTCTGAAATTTGGATTACCTCTTGTGGTGGATGAGTTTTCAAAGGTATTTCCAGGGGATTTTTTAGGTTTACCCCTAGAGTGGGATGTGGATTTCACCACTGATTTGGCATTGGGAACATAGCTTATATTTCTTATCTCACACCGTATATCCCTCACCAAGTTGAGGGAATCAAAGGTAAAATTGGATGATTTTAAATCCAAAGGATTCATTCACCTGAGCATCTCTCCTTAGGATACCGTAGTTTAGTTTATGAGAAAGGTTGATGGATCTCTCTAGTTATGTATCGATTATTGGAAGTTAAACAAGGTTTTGATCAAGAAAAAGTACCCTTTCCCCATATTGATGGACTTTTCAATCAGCTTAAGGTATAGAGGTGGTTCTATAATATTGGTTTGTATTCTGGGTATCACTAATTCAGAGTTAGAGAGGTGGATGTTTCCAAAACATCGTTACAAAGGAGGTATGTTCATTTTGAGTATTAGGTCATGTCTTTTGGGATGACGAATTCTCCAGTGGTCTTTATGGCACTTATGAATAATGTATTCCATTAGTATCTCAACTTGTTTGTCGTGGTGTTCATGGATGACATCCTGGTCTATTCTGAAACTGAGGAGGACTATGAGCGGCATTTAAGGATTATGTTAGGCACCCTTCAGGATCATCGCCTTTATGAGAAGTTTTCCAAGTGCACCTTTTGGATTAGGGAGGTGAAGTTTATGGGTCATGTGATCTCATAAAGAGGGGTTTTGGTGGAACCCGAGAAGATAAGTGCAGTAATGTAATGAGAATAGACAAGGAATGTTTTTGAAATCAGAATATTTTTGGTCTTGGTAGGGTATTACATGAATTTTGTTAGATATTTCTATCATATTTCTTTTCCCATGATAGTTCTCACTCGAAAGGGGGTTAACTTTGAATGAAATTCCGAGTATCAAACGTCTTTTGAGGATATTAAGCAGCGGTTGACCACTGCCCTTATTTTGATCGTGCCGGAATCTGGGAAAGGGTACATGGTCTACTGTGATGCTTTAAGTATGGGTCTTGGGTGTGTACTGATGTAGGATGAGCATGTGGTGGCATATGGTTCTCACCATCCTCTACTACATGAAAAGAATTACCCAACCCATGACCTGGAGTTAGCAGCGGTGATGCATGCCTTGAATAGGTGGAATCGTTATCTTTTTGGGAATGAATTTGTGGTTTATTCGGATCATAAGAGTTTATCTTACATATTCTCCCATAAATATCTAAATCTAAGGTAGCATCATTGGTTTGAGTATCTTCAGGGGTTCGGCTTTGATATCATCTACACCCCAGGAAAAGGAAATATGGTTGCATACGCTTTGAGTGGGTAAGTGTTGATGAAAGTGATAAAAGAGTCCAATGATGAGTGGACTTTGATGGGTATTTTTTCCCAATGGCATCTCAAGAACAAGGATCATAGTGGAGGTGTGTTCTTGGCCAGTTTTTAGCTAACACCTTCCCTTCTGGAGTTAATTATATAACATAAGATGAGTGATGAGTTATGCCATCATTATATGTAGTTTCTTAATGGTAAGTACGTTCCTTATGAATGGTTGTTATCTCCTGAGGGAGTTTTTTGATTAAAGGGTCATTTCGTGGTGCTATTTTCATTGTAGAAGGTAGTAATGCGGGATAACCACCAATTCCAGTGGTCCATTCATCCCAGTTCCCCAAAAATGTTCTATGATGTGCATCAATAGTTTTGGTGTCCAGGTATGAGTCGGGATATGGATGAGTTTGTATCATAGTGTTATACATGTTTGAAGGTTAAATTAGTACACCAAAGGCCCTCTAGTTTGTTTCAATCACTATCCATTCCCACCTGGAAGTGGGATGATATAGCAATGGATTCTATTTTTGGATTGCCTCATTCACCCCGTAGGTGGAATTCCATTTGTCTAGTGATTGACCATCTGACCAAATCATCCCATTTCATTCCAATTATGGATTCAGCCAAAGTGGATGAGTTGGGTCGACTATATATGAAATATATAGTGAGGATTTATGGTGTTTCATCGTCTATTATTTCAGAAAGGGACCCCCATTTTACCTCGCAATTTTGGGAGGGCCTTCAAAAGGTGATGGGGTCATAGGTTAAGTTGATCATGACATACCATCCTTAGACGTAACAAGAGAATCTAATCTTAGAATATATTCTCTGGGAATTTATGTTGTATTTTGGAGGCTCATGGGATAGTCATTTGGTATTGATGGATTTTTCATATAACAAAAGTTACCAATCCTCGATTTGAATGGCTCCCTTTGAGGCGCTTTATGGTCAGTCATGTCGATCCACTTTGTGTTGGGATGAGGTGGGTGAGACCATTTTGTTAGGGATGATCCTTGTCTAGGAAACACATGGTAAAGTTAAGTTGATCAGATAATGTTTTTTGTCAGCACAAATCCATTATTATTCTTATGCTGATCAGAGGCATCAATATTTGGAGTTCTCTGTGGGTGATCGGGTGTTTTTGAAAGTGGCTCCTCGCTTGGGTCACTATCATCTTGGTGAGCATGGGAAGATAACATTGAGGTATGTTGGACCTTTTGATATCATCAAGAGAGTCATTAAGGTGGCATACTAGATGGATTTTCTCTCCCATTTGACATTAATTCATGACGTGTTCCTTGTATCTTAGTTGAAAATGTATAATCTGGATCTGTCTCATGTGTTAGATTGGGAGGATTTGGAATTTGAGAATGATTTTTTAGTGTTTGAGTGGCCAGTGCGGATTGTGGATTTTCAGGAGAAAGTGCTTCATGGGAATTTCATATTGTTGTTCTGGGTTCTTTGGAAGCATGGTAGTGATGAGCATGAGATTGGGAGAAGAAGTCTTTGGTTGAGAAGGAGTATTTGTTTTTGTTCTCTAGTCATACTTTAATATGAATTTTCAAGGATGAAAAGTTTTCATGGTGGGGATAATTTTCACATTTATGATTTTATTTTGAGGTATTCCTTTGTTTATTTTTGGTCTTATCTTGGTCTCTTAATTCTCGTGAGATTTTTTTGGTGAAAATGGGATTTTTGGGCCAGACAGCAGGTGGTGCATGGTTGGCGCATGGTTAGGGGAAACCATGCGCCATCCCAAATCAAACTATGTGCCTTAGATAGTGGTAATATCCAAAACTCGTGACTTTCCACACATCCATGTACCATTCCCAGTAGATCATGGGGCCTTATTCCTCTTGGATAGAGAGGGATGCACGGTTTTTGTATGGTTTGGAAAACCATACGGGCTGATCATGTGACCTATCTGGGTCATTAAAAGTGGTAATTTACTTCTCTACCATCCTTTAATTTTAACTTTAAATCACCCCTAATCTGATCCATATAGGATTTACAGTTTTGGTAGCTTCCTCTTCTCCCTCTTGGATCTCTTTAACTCCAATATTTGGGTGGTTTTGGTGTGGGAACTTCAAGAAAACATCAAGTCTCTTTTCTCTCGATTTCTTCCTTATTCTAGGGTTTCTATTCCCTCTTCTTGGGTTATTCTTTTCCAATGGTATGTTTGACTAATTTGGGGTTGATTTTTTGTTTTTGGGTGAAATTATGGTGTTTTTTGTTTGATTTTTCTTTTATATGGTCTTTTTGGGGTGCGGTTGTAGTTTTCCACCAGATTCTAGAATTTTCCAAGATTTAGGTAGGAGGTTCCATGCTTTTACATTATTAGATGATTTTGGATGACTTCCTTGGTTGTTTAAATGTTTTATATAGATTATTTGTGTGGTGAGAAATATGTTTTAAAAAGGTTTTGAGATGCATATGTGATGAAAGTTGATTTTATAAAGTAAAATGGTTGTGTTTGAGTAAACTGATTTTCCTAAGATTTCATTTTTATTATGCTCCACCAATCACTCAAGTCTATTGAAGTAGCACAGTACTTTACGTAATAAATTTTATGTGCCTGTTGAGCTAGTAAAATAGTTCATTTACTACAAGAATACTTTTATATTTAATATCAATGATTCCATGAGTCATATGAACACGCAAGCCTCTCTCAGTATCCAACCACCGACATTTAAACATCGTTATGTAATTCTTTCCTATATAACATAGCTCAATAATTTCATCCAGAATGCCATAAAAGTCAACTTCATTTTCTCTGTGATGTGATCCTCTCAAGAAAACTCCATTGTTCATTGTTTTTTTTATTCCCCATATGCATGTGTATGAAATCGAAAAACATTCACCACATATGCATTATAAGATTTAACCATTTTGGATGGTGGGTTACTCAATATACACAGTCGCTTATCAATTTTATCAGCATGTTGAGACACCTAAAAATTTGTAAAATAATTATCAATATAATATATAATAAACAGAATTGATATTAAACCATCAATAATTTATGTTACCAGTTTTTGAAACCATTGAGCAAAAAAAATTGTCTGCGTTCTTCAAGAGAAGCTGTTGTAATTTGTAGAAGTTTTTTATTGATATGATTATCATATAACCTACAAATAAAATAGGTTTACATACTAGAACATAAATTATAGAATAAGTGATAGAATCAATCACAACACAATTGAATTCATTTCTTCACAGTTGAGCAGAACATATGTATGAGCTCTGTGATGTTCATCATCTGAAAGCCACTATTCATGAACTCCACCGAAACCAAGATTTGGCTGATTAAAAATTGATAATTGATTTTCCATTTAATCATTAACATTCTCCTAATTTCATCCCATGAGATTTTTTTTAGAGATATTGAGATTCAAAATAATGAGAGTAGAAAAAAAAAAGCAATTTCCTCTTTCAAATAAGCTTCAGCAATTGAGCCTTCAACTGATGCTTTATTACGTACTTTTTTCTTCAAATTCTGCATGCATCTCTCAAATTGGTACATCCATCGAAACTGTATGGGACCGCCACATTTAGCTTCATGTGGAAATTGTAATATCAAATGTTCCATTAAATCAAAGAAAGTCAGCGGAAAGATTTTTTCTAATTTACATATAATTACAGCAACATCTTCTTCCAGTTTTCTTAAGGAATCGTAGTCTGTTTTCACTGTACAAATGTCTCGAAAAAAATATGATATGTCTATTATCGAATCCCAAATCATAGAATTCAACAGACCTCTGAATCCAATCAGCATAAGTCTTTCCATTATAACATGACAATCATGACTTTTTAATCTGGTAATATAACCATTCTTAACACATCTTCCCAAATTGGAAGCACAATCATCTAGAAGTCTCAAATATGAAATCCACTGATAAAATAATAAGAGACCCTCTTTGGAAAGTGTATAATCTATTTTTTTCTTCATTAACCTCTGTGATCTTACATTTTCAAATAGTTCAAGTTCTGGTCGCCTGCAAATTTGGGCAAGATCTAATCATGCCTTTACAGTATCTTTGGTCTTACCTGGTGTATCCAAAACTGTATGAAATAAATTATCAAAACAGTTCTTCTCAATATGCAAGACATCCAACATGTGGCGGACCAACAAATAGGACCAATATAGAAGATCCCAAAAAATTATTCGTTTTATCCAATTATGTTATTTCCCAAATCCATCAATTTTCTGTTGGTTTACTGTTGTCCCAAATGTGATGGGAGGTAATGAAAATACAACTGATTTTAACTCTGTACTTGAGATCATCTTTGGAGGTTCATCCCTTTCAATTGTACCTTTTCTGAAATGAGATTTGTTCTTCCGAAAAGGATGATCTCTTGGAAGAAATCTGTAGTGAAAGTCATAATAGAAAGGTTTTTTTCCATTGAAGAGCATAAAGTCTTTGTTGTCTTTCATACAGTAAGGACATGATTTCGGACCATGTGTACTCCAGCCAGATAACATGCCATATGATGGAAAGTAACTAATCGTCCACATCAATGCAGCTTTTAATATAAAATTTTGTTTCGCAGCAACATCATATGTACTAACACCATCACTCCATAATGCATTTAACTAATCAATCAATGGATTCAAATAAACATCAATATTATTTTTCAGATGTCCTGGGATTAATAGAGTCAAAGGATATAGGGCTCCTTCATAAACATCCATGGAGGTAAATTGTATGAAGTTATAAAGATAGTCCAACATGAATACTGACTACCATAGGAACCAAACAGACAGAAACCATCATTAGAAAGACCCAATCGTACGTTTTGGGCTTCTAAAAAAAATACGGATGCATACGGTCAAAATGTTTCCATGAATCACTATCAGATGGATGATTCAAGATTTTATCAGTTGAAATCTTGGTTTTTTTTCATGACATCATTGACGTTGTGTTCTGAGACATAAATAAACACTATAACCTAAGTTTAAGGGGAAAATATTTCAACTGTTTTACTGGAATCGATCCAGACTTCCCTGGTTGAGATTCTTTATACCTCGATTTTCCACATGTGGGACAACTATCCAATGACTCATTTTTACTAGAATATAAGATGCAATCATTTGGACATGCATGAATCTTCCAATAACTAAGGCTCAGATTACTAACCAGCCTCTTACTCTCATAGTAATTTGCAGGCAACACATTTCCTTCAGGTAACAGTGTTTTAAACAAAGAAAATATTTGATCAAAATAGTTGTTTGACATTGCATTATCTGATTTTATAGCCATAAATTTTGTAACCACTTCTAATTTTATTATCTTGCTACTAGGATATAATGTATCCTCAACAGACCTCAACAACTCATAAAATTCAGATGGTGCCAACTCAGGAGTTAAATCACTATCATCTTGAGTTTCAGTTTGTTGAACAGATGGACCTACAAAATCATATACTAAATTTTGAAACTGTGATAGATCTAGAATCAATTTATTAGTATCTTCTCTAGAACTGTGTTCACCATGTTGATACAAAAAAACATAATCTGGTTGAAAATCAAACCGCAAGAGATGTCCCCCAACCTTGTCAAATGTTTCAAACGTTCTCAGAGCACATTTTTTACAAGGACACTTAACGGTGCCTTCTAAAACATATTCTGGTTTTGATGATGCAAATGATAAGAAATCTTTAACACCCTCAATATATATAGGATTTAAACCAGAACCATTTGAATTTATGTGCTGATTTATCCAATCACGATCATCCAATAATGACTGATATCGATTTCCTTGTTCCATATTTTTCTACAAAATATAAATCATCACTGTTTTTAAATAATTTGAAATTATAAAAACACTATCTAAAAAAAGAAGATAAATAATTATAACTACTTATTAATAATTACCATTAAATTTAGGTGACACAATTTACAGTGGATTGACGGCTACTCTTTTGTCTGACGGGTCATTTACTTGCATCTTTCTCACACTGAAATCATAATGAATAATCTACTCAGAGGTACGTTTATTCATTCTCATGCATACAAGAATGTATAAGTGTACCTCTAAGTAGTTTATTCATTGTGATTTCAGTTTGAGAAAGATGCAAGTAAATTAGCTGTCGGACAAAAGAGCCCCTTTTCATCGATGAATCATCTTCTTGCAACTATCACCACCTGAAAAAATTATAAAAAATGTGGTTCTACAAATGCATATTCAAACTCGTGCATACGAGATTGGATATGCATATGTAGAAGCATATTTTTCATAATGTTTTGAGTCGATGAAATTTGAAAGAAGAAGAGTCATCGGGCAAAAGGAGTGTCATCAATCCACTAGAAATTGTGTCAAGTTATTACAAGTTGTTAGAATTTATTCCTATTTATTCCTATTTATTATTATTTATTCCTATTTATTCATGTTTATTTCTAATTACTCATGTTAACTCCTATTTATTTCTGTTTATTCCTAATTACTCCTGTTAACTCCTAATTACTCATGTTAACTCCTAATTACTTTTGTTAACCCATAATTACTGTTGTTAACTCTTAATTATTCCTCATTACTCCTAATTTTTCCTAATTATTGAAATTTATTCCAATTTATTATTAATTATTTCTATTTATTACTATTTATTCCTATTTATTACTAATTATTTTTATTTATTTTTATTTATTGCTAATTATTACTATTTATTACTATTTATTTCTAATTATTCCTATTTATCACTAATTATTCTTATTTATTACTAATTATTACTATTTATTACTATTTATTTCTAATTATTCCTATTTATTTCTAATTATTCCTATTTATTACTAATTATTCCTAATTATTGCTAATTATTCCTAATTATTGCTAATTAATCCTAATTATTGCTATTTATTCCTATTTATTATTTTTATTCTTATTTATTATTAATTATTTCTATTTATTATTAATTATTCATATTTATTACTAATTATTCCTATTTATTACTATTTATTGCTAATTATTTCTATTTATTGCTAATTATTCCTATTTATTACTAATTATTACTATTTATTACAAATTATTTCTAATTATTCCTATTTATTTCTAATTATTCCTATTTATTACTAATTATTCCTATTTATTACTATTTATTTCTAATTATTCCTATTTATTACTAATTATTCCTATTTATTACTATTTATTTCTAATTATTCCTATTTATGACTATTTATTTCTAATTATTTTTAATTAGTACTAATTATTAATAATTATTACTAATTACTACTAATTATTACTAATTGTTACTAAATATTACTAATTAATATTATTTATTACTATTTATTACTAATTATTCCTATTTATTACTAATTATTCCAATTTATTACTAATTATTCCTATTTATTACTAATTATTCCTAATTATTGCAAATTATTCCTATTTATAACTAATTATTCCTATTTATTAGTATTTATTATTGTTTATTCCTATTTATTAGTATTTATTATTATTTATTCCTATTTATTATTAATTATTCCTATTTATTATAATTATTCCTATTTATTACTAATTATTTCTATTTATTACTATTTATTTCTAATTATTCCTATTTATTACTATTTATTTCTAGTTATTCCTATTTATTACTATTTATTTCTAATTATTCCTATTTAGTACTATTTATTTTTAATTATTCCTAATTAGTAGTAATTATTAATAATTATTACCAATTACTACTAATTACTGCTAATTACTACTAATTATTACTAATTATTACTAATTATTACTAATTATTACTAATTATTCCTAATTATTCCTAACTAGTACTAATTATTCCTAATTATTACTATTTATTACTAATTATTCAAAATTATTCCTATTTATTCCTATTTATTACTAATTATTCTTATTTATTACTATTTATTTCTATTTATTACTAATTATTCCTAATTATTGCTAATTATTTTTATTTATTAATAATTATTCCTATTTATTAGTATTTATTATTATTTATTTCTATTTATTAGTATTTATTATTATTTATTCCTATTTATTAGTATTTATTATTATTTATTACAATTTATTATTAATTATTCTTATTTATTATTAATTATTTTGATTTATTAATAATTATTCCTATTTATTACTAATTATTCCTATTTATTACTAATTATTCCTATTTATTACTAATTATTTCTATTTATTACTATTTATTACAATTTATTACAATTTATTCCTATTTATTACTATTTATTTCTAATTATTCCTAATTATTCCTATTTATTACTATTTATTGCTAATTATTACTATTTATTGCTAATTATTCCAATTTATTACTAATTATTCCTATTTATTACAATTTATTTCTAATTATTCCTATTTATTACTAATTATTACTATTTATTACTATTTATTACTATTTATTTCTAATTATTCTTTTTTATTTCTAATTATTACTATTTATTTCTAATTCTTCTTATTTATTACTAATTATTCGTATTTATTACTAATTATTCCTAATTATTGCTAATTAATCCTAATTATTGCTATTTATTCCTATTTATTACTAATTATTCCTATTTATTATTAATTATTCTTATTTATTATTAACTATTCCTATTTATTACTAATTATTCCTATTTATTACTAATTATTCTTATTTATTACTATTTATTGCTAATTATTCCTATTTATTGCTAATTATTCCTATTTATTCCTAATTATTCCTATTTATTACTAATTATTTCTAATTATTCATATTTATTACTAATTATTCCTATTTATTACTATTTATTTCTAATTATTTCTATTTATTACTAATTATTCCTATTTATTACTATTTATTTCTAATTATTCTGATTTATTACTATTTTTTCTAATTATTCTTAATTAGTACTAATTATTAATAATTATTACTAATTACTACTAATTATTACTCATTAATACTAATTATTCCTAATTATTCCTAATTGTTACTATTTATTACTAATTATTCCTAATTATTCCTATTTATTACTAATTATTCCTATTTATTACTAATTATTCCTATTTATTACTAATTATTCCTATTTATTACTAATTATTCCTATTTATTACTAATTATTCCTATTTATTACTAATTATTCCTATTTATTATTAATTATTCTTATTTATTACTAATTATTCTTATTTATTAATATTTATTCTTATTTATTCTTATTTATTAGTATTTATTATTATTTATTCCTATTTATTATTAAGTATTCCTATTTATTCCTATTTATTAGTATTTATTGTTATTTATTTCTATTTATTCCTATTTATTAGTATTTATTATTATTTATTCCCATTTATTATTAATTATTCTTATTTATTCCTATTTATTAGTATTTATTAGTATTCGTTCCTATTTATTATTATTTATTCCTATTTATTAGTATTTATTATTATTTACTTCTATTTGTTATTAATTATTCCTATTTATTAGTATTTATTATTATTTATTCTTATTTATTATTATTTATTTCTATTTATTAGTATTTATTATTATTTATTCCTATTTATTAGTATTTATTTTTAATTATTCCTATTTATTATTAATTATTCCTATTTATTAGTAATTATTCCTATTTATTACTAATTATTTCTATTTATTACTGTTTATTCCTATTTATTTCTAATTATTACTGTTTATTTCTATTTATTCCTAATTATTCCTAAATATTACTATTTATTACTATTTATTTCTAATTATTTCTATTTATTACTAATTGTTACAAATTATACATATTCATTGCTAATTATTCATATTTATTTCTAATTATAAATATTTGTTCCTAATAATTACTAATTATTCCTATTTATTACTAATTATTGCTATTTATTACTAATTATTCTTATTTATTACTAATTATTCCTATTTATTACTAATTATTCCTATTTATTACTAATTATTCCTATTTATTAAAAAATAGTACTAACAATTTCAATTTATTATTACAAATAAATACTGTTAACAAAACAATTTAAATCTAATTAAATTAAAACTAATCAAAAATAATTAAAATTAACATAAAAAATAAAATAAATATTAAATTAAATAAAATATAAATACCTTTAAACTTGATCTTCTATTGATGTAGATGGCTTCAAAACTTTTTCGTCAAAAAAAACTAACTGAAATAATTTTCACTCTGAAAATAGATTTGACAGAAAGAGAGAAAGTGAGAATTGAGAGGAGAATTTGAAAAAACGGATGGGGGTATATATAGGATAGATTAGTCGTGACGGGACCTTTTGTGATGGTATTCCCGTCGCAAAAGGTCTTCGTTGCGACGGGGCCCGTCGCAAATACCTTTGCCCGCATTAATTGTTGTCGGCGGTTAACAGGGTATTTGGGACGGGCCCCGTCGCAAAAGGTACATGCCGGCACACATTTTTGCGACGGGGCAACATCCCGTCACAACAACTCATTTACCGTCGTCGGGTATTTGCGATGGGACCCGTCGCAAATACCCTCCGAGCGACGAACTATTTGCGACGGGGGAATTCCCCCATTGCAAATAACCTTCTAGTCCCAAAAACCCATTTACCACCGCCGGGTATTTGCGACGGGTCTCATCGCAAATACCTCCGAGCGACGAACTATTTGCGATGGGAATATTCCTCCCGTCACAAATAACCTTCCCGTGGTTTGGCGCACAAATCACGCCAACTTTTTGCGACGGGCCACCAAAATTCGTCGCAAATAATCTCTAGACTGGACTATTTGCAACGAGATTATTTCTCGTCGCAAATAGTTCATCGCAAAAGGTCGTTTTTTCCGTAGTGTTCTTTGTCCAGAAATTTATGCATTCATTGCCAAAAATATCCATCTCCCCTTATGATTCATCCATTGATTCTAAAAGAAAAAATATTCAAAATAAATTGATAAATAATATCCTAAAATATAAAATTAAAATAATCAAAATAATTAATTCCACAATCTCATGATTAATTGGGTCCAATTTTACACACTCTAAACAGGAATTGCACATGTGATGAGAAATGAATTTCAATTTATAAAATGCACTAAAATTGTTGTTTATAGACATTGAAACACATGAATATTAAAATATATTCAATTAATATTAGCCTATTTCATTGGCTAGTCACACCCCCAACCTAATTTTTTCTAGTCTCAAGCAAAAAGTATCTAAAAATATGAAATTGAATTCCCTTTTTTCAAAATCATTTCAACATAAAATTATCACCAAAAGAAATCATGCCAAAAAATCATGAAACCCATAAAAATAATTTCACACAAGCTAGGTTCACAAGCATATCTTAATCCCAAGATCATTCTGTTGTTTAAATTCATTTCCATATTTCATCCAATTTCAATTAAGCATGATGTTTTGTTGTGCATCACAAAAGACATGAGACCCATTTTCTTGTTCAAGGGGAAAAATGTAAGTGCTAAGTGGGAATCACATTAAAACTTAAGATGAGAATCCAATTTTTTCTTTTTTTTTTCTTTTTTTGTTTTTTTCAGCCATAATAGAGATGAAAAAGAATAACTCTGGGCAAGACAATTATGGAGTCGTGATCCCCAAGTGTTGAGCGTCACGCATATTTTCAATTACATGCTCTATAATATAGATTTAAATCCTAACTCTGGTCAAGAAAGCTATAGAGTCACGATCCCCAAATGTCGAACACCACGCATTTGGAAAAAACATTTCTCTATGTGGTCATTATTTAATTTTTTTTTATACTCAAATAAAACTAAAAGTGACCCCAACCCCTATGCTAGGATGAAAGGGGACAAAGAACTAAAACTTACACCCAAAATCCAATGGACGTAAGTTGTGTCATATTGATTAAGTGGATGAAAAATTAAACATTGAAAAATCACATCAGACAACCGCACTTTCCAAAAACTATGCTCATGAACATAAATGTGCATTAAAATCATAATTAAAGCATTAAAAATTATTTGAAATTAATTTTTCATGTTTCACAATGTACATTAATGCATAAAAGGATAATTAATTTAATTTTTTTCATTAGATTGAATTTTTATCATAAAAGCCCAATTTTTTTCAAAATACCAGATTTTCACTCCCCCCAACTTAGAATAACATCGCCCTCAATGTTGAAAGAGAAGATAAGAGAGAGATTAGGATTGAGAAAAAAAAGGGGGATAATTGATTTGAAATGAAATCATGGAACACAACCACATGGTTTGAATTTTATGACCCGTCAATAAGAAATTGATCACTTTGGCTTCACGTCACATGTAGACTCCTCGGGGATGATTGATGGCTGGGTTTGAACATTAGAATGCATGGGTTTCATTTGGAAATATTAAAATTCTTAAATTGATAAATATCACACACCAAAGGCATTATATCACCTTGGAAACCCCAAGGTGGTCCCTTGACAAGAAAAAAACAAAAACACAAAAAATAAAGTAAAATAAAAAATAATGAAAAGGCTGTGTTTCCTCCTAGAAAGCACTTATTTTAAAGTAATTAGCATGACTTGGACCCCAAAACTTACCCAATACCAATTATCAACATTTTAAGGACCCCGTTTTTCTCTACTTCAACTCAATTGATATTGATTCTTAGTTTAGAATTTGTGTCATGTAAAATCCTTTATTCTAAAATGAATGGGGAAATCCAATAATATCAGAAATGGTTGATCCTATTGCTTCTGTAGTATTTCCTAAGACATCAATGATCATTCTTACTTTATTGGTTTCAAGAGAAGAATTAATTCCAACTGAAAGGTCATGGTTATAACCTATGAATGGATACTTGAGAGGGGAAGGAAGGACAATAATTTTGAGCTCGAGTTGGATAGGACATTCAGACATGGGTCGGGACTTTGAATCAAACTCGATTTCATTTTCAAAATTTATCAATAGAATTGGTTCCTTTTGAACAGAATATTCAACTAAAAATTTGGATAGATCAGTTTCATGAAAGGGTATGGACTCGAAGTTTGTGATTTATTCCAATATATTAGTGTTTGGTGTTTCTCAAAAATCATCAATGGGGTTATATTCGGGAGACTCGATCCATGATGTCAGATTATCCTCTTTTGAATCCAAAAAATCAATTTCCTCTTGATTTAAAGACCCCTTAAAAATTCCTTGATCTTATTAAGATATAAAAAATCCAAAGGTTAATTATTTAGTAAATTTATGAGAGGTTTTTGTGAGAAAATATTCTTCTATCAGTGAAGAGGAAGGGACAACCTGAGTGGAAATGGGTTCCATAACTGTTTCAATGCTTTATAGTTCTAATTTCAATGATAAAACCTTAGAAGTAATTATCTCTATTTTTTGACAAATTTTATCAAGTAATGGTTGTGGATTAGGCTGGATAAGGGTTTGATCCAAATAGTCTACTCTATGAGGATAATAATATTTTTGGAATTGCATTGGAGGATGTTTAGATTGGCTTTATTGGGATTGAAACTTGTTATAGGTTGGTATGTTTTGTTGATCATGGGAGTTAAAACATTGTAATTGATTTTTATTTTGATTTTACCATTAGTATAAACTAATATGGTCATTGTACATCACACTTGGTGTGGGGTATTCAAATATGGTAGAGGTTTCCCATGTTTGGATTTGTTCAAAATGGTCATCCATAGGAGTCACTACTACAAAAACAGGCAAGGGAAGTGTTACCCCTTTATCAGCGCTAAAAAAAAGCACTGATAAAGGGGGCCTTTATGAGTGCTAAAAAAAAGCGCTCATAAAGGGGTGCTTTTATCAGCGCTAAAAAAAAGTGGTGATAAAGGTCCCCTTTATCAGCTCTTTTTTTAGCGCTGATAAAGACCCCCCTTTGTCAGCGCTTTTTTTAGTAGCGCTGATAAAAGGGGAATTTATCAGCGCTTTTTCCTACCAGTGATAAATTTTATGTTTAAAAAAATCATGAAAAATAAATTATTTTTATATAAGTATATTTATATTGATATAAATATAATATATATTTTTTAAATATGTTTTAGATACGTATAAATATACTATTAAATTTAATATATAAGAAATTTAATGAAAGTGGATTTAAAATATTTTAAAAAATATTATTAATTAATAATTTTCTAATTATTATCGATTAAAAATAACTTAATGATAATTTTAAGACACAAAATATCAAAACAATTAATAAAAGATCTAAAATAAGTTGAAAATGTAACTCAAACTTCAAACGGCCATAACTTTTGATCTGCGTGTCCGTTTGAGCTCTACAGCATATCAAATAGAATCATGCGACAAGCTCTACGCGCTGGTGACCTAGGCAAAGCCTTTGTCACATTTTTTGAGGCCAAAAAAGTCCCATAAGGCCTCCAAAACTGAGTTTTTAGTCAAGATACACTGATTTGTTAACATTCAAACAGGTATAACTTCTGATCCGGATGTCCGTTAGCCCTGTACCACATATCATATCGAAGATTGTTTCATTTTATTCAATTTTAATGGTTGTGGAGTTGAAACGGGCTTCTATATTATAAGTTATGGTCGTTTTAACATTCTATGGATTTTCAAATACACATATATATGTATTTATTCGTAAATATATATGTGTTTGTGTGTGTGTGTGTTGTATATATGTATGTATTTATTTATTTATTTAATTATAAACACACATAAAAAACATATTTCATAAATGTATTTAAAACTAATCTTATAAGTATATATTAATATACAAATAAATATACGGATAAAAAATTATAACTAAAAATATATAAATAAATAAATAAATATAAATATATATTAATATACGAATGAATATATATATATACTAATATATGAATAAATATATTTATATTAATATGAATCTATATCAATATATGAATAAATATAACTATATATATATAGATATATCATTAAATAGAGAAAAAAACGAAATAGCTTAGTGGAAAAGGTGCAGCTGTGAAAGGGGGAGGTTGCGGGTTCGAGTTCGGGGGAAGCAAAGTGGTGCACGTGTGCGAGGATGTGCGGGAAGGGAAGCGTGTGGGAGAACTCCTAGAACTGATAAGGGGGGGGGGGGTCAAGCGCTTTTAAAATCTCTCTCTGCATTATTGGATTATTATTTTTTGAATTTTATCAGCGCTTTTTAAAAGCGCTGATAAAAGTCCCTTTTATCAGCGCTAAAAAAAGCGCTGATAAAGGGGTCTTTTATGAGCGCTTTTTTTAGCACTGATAAAAGGGGCCTTTATCAGCGATTTTCAGAGTGCTGATAAAAGGGACCCCCCTATATTAGTGCTAAGTTTTACAGCGCTGAGCTTTACAGTGCTTTTTTAGCGCTGTTAAAGCCTGTTTTGAGTGCTGATATAGACCATAATTGTAGTAGTGAGTGGAATTGGTATGAGAAAGAAGTGGGGGTGAGAATAAAGAATTTGAGGTGATAAAAGGATTCTAGTGTCTAAGATAACTTAATTAGGTCCCTGAAAAAGGTTCCAAAATTTTATGATACCCAAATCTACCCTATAGGTATAATCTATCATTATAGTATATGTAAGGATCGAATCCATAGATACCTAAGAAGAAACCTAGAGACACGTATATTCTATAGAGAATTGGCTATGAAGTGGCCAAATTTGTTATTTATTTCAATTGGGAAACTAAAATAATAAAGTACCTAAGAGAATGGTTTGTATTTAAGAATGAAAAACTTAATGTTTTAATGGAAAAATTAATTAAGATGATTCGGTCCTAGGTTTTCTCTAGGTCTATATTTGATGTATTTGTTTTCTTAGAAAAATTTAGATCACTAATTCAAGATGTATCCAAACAATGAGCTAATTCCACAACATCGTTCACTAATTTAGTCCTTACACAATTTAAATGATAATCACCAATTCACTTATAGTATCACTTAAATGACCACTCAATGTAATTGGATTGTACTAGCACTCAAAATGTGTCGTCGTTAAATTTAGCTAAGATGAAGAAGAAAATAACCCATTGGATGGAAATCATAAAATAATGAACTGATTAAAATATTAAATAACATACAATCCATCCCCTTTCTACTCACTTGGATCAACCCATAAGAGGTTTATCCCTCCATTAATGATATTATATTAATTTAAGTGTGAAGTAGACTCATGAGGGAAGAGTTAAAGGAGAAAAATAGTGAAATAACGATCACTCCACCTTTGTGTGAAGAATTTCAAAAAATATTATGTGAATTGATTAAATCCCTAAAGAAATAGTATCAATGTGATATTAATAATAATATAATAGGTTATTAATAATAACATTTATTAAGAAACAAAATTTATTCAAACAACTTATATGAAAGAAATTAAATAAGTGATTACAAAAGGACAGTGTAACATTATAATTGAAAGAAAAGAATCCATTCCCAAATACCTTCACCATCAGATACTTAAATAGGAAATTTTGGGTCCCAGGGTAGATCCCCTATCAATAAATTCCTTCCTTGTTAATTATTATAGTCAAATAGAAAGTGAGAAATAAAAGGAAATTAGACATTTTCAAAGTTGACTAGAAAATCAGATCAAGATTATTTTCCCTTCTTGACATGCATTTATGACTTTGAATATGGAATAATTTTTTGGATCCATAGAATAGAAATATTTTATTAAATATTTTTTCTAATTTATTTAGAAATTTCATCCCAATTGGATCATCCATTCTGATGTTATGGTTAAATTGGTGGGTTAACTTTATGGACCTTGAAATATGGTCCATATTTTAATCTCCATCTTTGACTGCATGGATCACCATGAAAAAATTCAAAATTAGCTCTAGAAAAGGTTTTATGAAATTATCCCCATAATTTTCTCTATATACATATAAAATTTTAGCTTTATTGGGCTTGAAATGTGGGCTCAACTTTTATTTTATGGGCCTAAGACCCATTCTACTTTGTTCATAAATTTCAGTATTCATTAACAAAAATCTTCATATTCCCTTGTGATTAATCCATTGATCCTAAAATAAAAAATGTTCTAAATAAAGTGATAAATAATATCCTGAAATATAAAATTCAAATAACAAAATAATTAATTGCACAATCTTATGATTAATTGGGCCCAATTTTTCACACTCTGAACATGAATTGCACATCTGATGAGAAATAAAGTTTAAAAAATAAAACGCACTAAAATTGGTGTTTTTGAATATTAAAACACGTGAATATTAAAAATATATTCAATGAATATTATATTATTTTAGTTTATAATCAGGTATCTTATGTTGGCTGCATCATTGGTGGTATGACATTGATTGAATGATCACGATAGAATTAGTCATTTCTAAGTTGAGGAAGAGATATCTCAATGGACCTGATTGACCAGGATGGTAGTACCTTCAATAAATACATGGTCATGGTAAAAGAAGGTAAGTCCATCCAGTACGGTCAAAAAGTGGAAAATTCAACAAAAAGATGATGATATAAGTTTTCATCTTTCTTTATGAGATATCGCGAGACAAAGAGATTATATTACACAGAATGTGTTTGTAGGAGGTAGTCGTAGCTATAAAATTCCTTATCTCCTTAGGGGTCATGATGGATTGTTATAATTCACTCTTGGTATGTGGTTTGGACTCACTTATGTCAAGATAAGGACAAATAGGGTCACATTCCAAGTGTATCTTCAAGTTTCACATATTCTAATGAATATGAGTTTAGGACAAAGTGGGCCCCACATGTGGGGGTGGTAAACGTCTGAGTATGCCTGATCGTAAGTAAATATAATTCAATTATATTATTAAATTTTAGAACAATTATGATTGAATTTATTTCTCAAGTTATTCACAAGTTGTTTGATCATAAAAGTGAATATGAGAAAATATAATTTTCTGAACGAACATAGAATGTTCTTTGTTTGTTAAATTATTTTTGGGAGATTACGAGATGAGTTAATGGTTCCTATTTTATCACATGAAATTTTATAGTGTTAAAAGTGTGTGATAAAATATTTGTGACATTTATGACAATGTTTTTAATTAATATATGTGAGAAAATGTCTAAAAATGAAGGTTACTACTTTCCAGGGACCAAAGTGAAATTTCAGAAAGTATAACCTAAGTATAAAATATCATGCAAGCATTTTGAATAGAAATATACACCATTTGGACAAATTTAGTGAGATAATATGTACTCTTATCTCCTCTAAAGTTCTTAGAGATAGATTTTGGAGGAAGAACAAGGTCGGATCGATCCTGCTTTCTTGATCGAGTCTGCATTCTTCAGGTGATCAAAGGGATGCCTTAAAGCTCTTCAATTTCTCATGATAGCACCCAGAAAACATATATTGATGATCCTAGAATTTTGGATCATGTGTTAAAGATCTAGAGGATTCCTATTTTGGTGTCTTTCATCCATGACACGTCAATGGTGAGCGAATCAAACTTGTGACTTCAATCAAACAAGGTACCGTTTACACTTTCGTTTGATTTTATTTTTCATGCTTAAATTGAATTGCACATGATCATTTTAGAAATACAAGAAATGGGTTTTGTGGATTCAGTGTTTTTAACATGAATCCAAACCCAAAATTTTTAAATTGCTCATTTTTCACACTTCCACTGCACCCCAGGTTCCTTCAATTGGTATTAAAGGGAAAGTGTAATTATTTAAGTCAAAAAAATTGTAATTGTAATTAAATTTTATATGATTAAAAATTAGGGTTTTGATACATATCCAATACAATTAATGGAATGTTGATCCGAGTTTGTGTGGCCAAGGTATGGTCGATTGATGATTGATGGGTTTTGTGTAAAAAGTGTTATGAAAATTAATGTTTTATTTTATGATTCAATTTAATGGATACTAGTGTGATCATTTTTTAAAGCATGATGTAAGTACATTGAATGTTATCTAGATATATCAGAAATTGGTTGGGTAGTCCGTTGGAAATACAAGATTTCCATGGAAGCTTATTTAATTAAAAGGATAAAGCTCTCCATGGAAACTACTTTAAAGCTTCTCATGGAAGCTTGTTTAATTAAGAGGATAAATCTTTCCATGGAAGCTAGTTTAAAGATTATCATGGAATCTTGTTTAATTAATAGTATAAATATTACCTTGGAAGCTAGTTTAAATCTTCCCTTGGAAGTTTGTTTAATTAAAAGGACAAATCTTCCATTGTAAGCTTGTTCAAATATTCACGTGGAAGCTTGTTTAAAATATATATAAAAAAGGGGGAAAATATTATATTGGAAGCTTGTTATCATGTTAAATTATTTTATATATGTATATAGATGTGTGTGTGTCCTTTAAATGGATACACCATCTCGGTCCGGACGAATTCGATCCAGGTTTGACCGGCCTAACCAATTTAACATGTCACTAGTCCTAAATTAATTTGGGAGATCTACTTTAGGTCCAAATAGACCCAAAAAATTATGAAAAAAAATCATAAATTAAATTTAATTGTCCTTGATTTAATAAAATTATATTGGGTTACATGGTATATATCAATAATTAATTTAAATTATTTTAATGAAAGTTAAAACATTAAAAATACCCTTGACTTGAATTTTAGAAAATTTAATTTTTCTTATGTAATATAATTTCATTTTGACTGATCATGAGATGATACCAAACCATGCATGTTTGGTTTATTATTTATTTAATTTTATTATTTCATTTAAGTGTTTTAAAATGTAATAATTATTTTATTTTGACGATCTATGCATCATCCCTCAATATTTAATTTGTATAATGGATTTTGTGTCCACATTTAAGTGATAAAATGTATTTTCACTGTCACGACCCATCCTCGGGGCCCGTGACGTGAATACCCCAAGCCCGCCTTCCATAGGCCAGGGGCTAGCGACTAGCACAAAAGGCGTAATCCCAACAAAAGGGAAGGCATTTCCTTTATAAAAGTGAACAACACAACAGAGTACGCAACAGGTGTAAGCACAAAGTGATACTGAATACAAAAGTAAGTGTTGAAAGGTAAATGGGTCAGAATACAAACCCAACTGAAATTACAGTACAACTGAAAAGCTAGAACAATAGTAGTAAAGGAAAATAGCAACCATCGAGTCATCCTCCGGGAATCCCACCTGAAGGGTGGGTACAAATGGTCTCCTCAGCTCCTCGGATCTGTCCGTCCGCCCCGTTTACATCTCACCAAGTGGTGCACCTCCGGGTACCGTCCATCTCAACAAGTCTCCACCACGATCAGTGTTGTCCGTTGTCTGCATCCAACACAACATAGTGCGGGCATAGCCCGTGCAGGGGTGAGTATAACGATACTCATTAGGGACCCCGAGACCCCCGAAGGTCTCCCAGAATCCAAAAAGTATAAACCACAAAAGGAAAGATATAATCATGAAGTATCAACCAACTCTACTTAGGTATATGCCCATACATATACCTAAGTCATCAATCCCAGTTCGGCTCCAATTCTCGAGCCCAAGCACAACCCAGTACACATAGGAAATAAGTCAATCACATCAATGATAATGATTGAAAGTCAAGACTCAGCTCACACAGGTATACATCTTTCGTAAGGTGATAAAGATGATCAGGTGTAGTCACTGATTCATCTAAGCTGGCGGACCCACGTAGGATACTAGTCCAGCTAAGTTGTCGGACCCACGTAGAATACTAGACCAGCTACTCTGTCGGACCCACATAGGATACTAGAAGAGAAGTCAAACTGTCGGACCCACGTAGGATACAAGAATAGTAGTCATCACCGTCGAACCAACTGAGGATTTCCATTACGGTACTCGTCATTGCCGAACCCACAGAGGATTCCAGTATGGTAATCGTCGTCGCCGAACCCACGGAGGATTCCAGTACAGTAGTCGTTGCAGTCGCAGCCAGCTCTAGGGTTCCCGCACACAACATGCTCGATTCCAGGAGGGTCCGCTCTTTGAGCCAAGGGGTCGATACATCAGCTGTCATGAAATCTAGAGTTGATGTATCCCGAAGTTCCGTCACTTCAGAAGGAATCCAACTCGACAGACGGCGCGTTAATCGGACGCCCGGTCTGAGAGTTATTAGCATTTTTGCTCTGAGGACCCGGTTGGAAATACGCTCATTCCAAACCCGTCCATTTTCCAAAGTTATCCAAAACTCACTTAGAGTATCGCAAAAGGACCGCCACGTCATGAGGGTCCCAGTGCCATAGACGGTGCGTCGATCGGACGCGCGGTCTTAAAGATATTTACCTTTAAGTGAAAACGGGTCCGGCCCATTAAGCCCAATGGGTTGGCAGGTCGGGTCAACCTGATATTGGCTGGTCCGACCCGATAGGGGTTCTGACCGGTCTGAAGAATTGCACGGCCCGGTCCGAGGGGCACAGCCTGGCCTGAAGGGGCACGACCTGGCCCGACAGGGCACGACCCGGCCCGGCCCGGCGCGGCCCGGCCGGCCGCGGCTCGGCAGCTGGCCGAGCGGTCCGAGGGGGGGGGCTTCCCGAACCGGCGGTTCCACCCTCCCAAACCGGTCGGTCAGCCTTCTCGGCGCAATCGGCCTGCACGGGTGGGCCGCGGTTCGTCCAACGCGGCACCCTGGGTGTCGCGGCCTTCCTCTGCCCGACCGGCCGACGATCCGGCCGGTTCTTCCGCCGAAGCGGCCCGCCCTGTGCGGGCCGCAGTTCTCCACAGCGTGGCACTGAGGGACGCCACGGTTCCTCCCTTCGGCCTGGCCGGCTATAGCCGGCCGGTTCTTCGTCGGTCGAGCGGCCCGCAGTTGCGGGCCGCGGTTCCTCCTCACACGGTCGCCGCTTCCGTTTGTCGCCACCGCCTCTCGTTGCCGCCTCCAAACAATCCAAGAACAATCGGAGGGTCTTCGGGCCATTTTCGTTCGACCCGCGCCCTCCGCATTAGGCGGTATCAAAAGTCCAAGACGGACCATGATTTTCAACGATGAATAAGAACAATTTTAATCAATTAAAATTGAACATAATTCCCTCTACCTCGATAAATGACGTCGCACGTCGTCGAGCCTCAGAAGATGAGTGTTGCGGTAGATGGTGTTGCGGAGAAAGACGTCATGGAGAACGGACGTCGATTCCGTGGACGTCGGGGTGCGTCCGAGGAGGAAGCGGTGTTGGCGACTTCGCGTTCTTCGAATCATAGAGCGTTTTTCATCGAGGTAGAAAGTCTTTCTTTATCGGAGGCGTTCTTCGTTTTAAGAACGTAGCCCTTCTAAATCTCCAGTGGTTCCCCCACAAAAAATATTTGCTATGAAAATATTAAATAAAAACTTCTCCCACTTTAAAGAAATTCCAACCAATTCAAATTAATTCAAAGAATCAATCCATTAATTAATGTATAGGCAAACATTAATGGGAGAGAGGGAGATGGAGAGGCTCCTCATATTAAAGAGGTGGAGTTGTCAAAAAGAATTAATGAAGGGAAGTTCAAGGGAGTTAGGAGGAGTTATGGGGGAGATGAAAGGTTGGGAAATCGTGTAGGCCCCACCTCACAAATATCCTCCCATGGGAGGTTATGTGGGTGTGGGCCCCACCACTAACTCCCCTTGGGAGAAAATAACCACCCAACTTAAATAAAATTGTGTTCCACAATTTTATTCATTTTATTCATTTCATTTTAAAACCCCAAATATTAACTCTCAACTCGCATAAAACGCAACTGCGGTAAAGGTCCCCTTAAGCGAATACCGACACTGTGAGTTAATCGGTGCCCTCAGATTTCAATTCCGAGTGTCGGTTCAAAAGATAGAAAAACTCGCATGTACATTTAGTGAACGTACCTGAACAAAACTTCAGAAATTGATTTCGGGCACACCGGGTCTCGGAATCAAGTGCCATCAGAAACCGCAGACTCGTAAAATTCCAAACCATTTAAGAAAAAAATTTCCTTGAAATTTCTGGGTCTTTACATTACTCCCACCTCAGGGCTTTACGTCCCCGTAAAACTAAAACACACACTAAGGAAACAAAAGGGGATATTGAGCTCGCATATGTGCCTCCCGCTCCCAAGTGCTCTCCTGGAGGTTCCCATACTACCATCGAATGCACACCAGAGGAATCGGCCGTCCACATAGGAACTGCTCCTGTCGATCCTCGATCTCCACCGGGACCTCTGCAAACGTCGCCCCATCATCGATGTCCAGCTCCCCGTGATCGATGATGTGGGTCAGGTCATGCACGTATCTCCTCAGCTGAGATACGTAGATGACTTCATGCACCCTGTGCAACTGAGGTGGAAAGGACAAGCGGTAAGCCACCTTGCCTACTCTGTTGAGGACCTGGAAAGGTCCTATGAAACGCAGAGATAACTTGCCGCCCTGGCCAAATCTACAAAGACCTCGTCGAGTTGAGACCCGTAGGAAAATGTGGTCGCCATGCTCGAACTCCAGTGGTCTCCATCTCCTATCAACATAGGACTTCTGTCTGCTCTGTACAGTCTTCATCCGCTCCTGGATGATCTGCACCTTCTTCGTCGTAGCCTGAACCATCTCTGGTCGTACAAGTGATGACTCCCTAGGGTCAGTCCAACACATAGGTGATCTGCAAGATCGGCCGTACAATGCCTCGTATGGTGTCGTCCCGATGGTGGAGTGGTAGCTATTGTTGTATGCAAACTCCACCAAGGGTAGGTGATCCTCCCAGCTGCGACCAAAGTCAAGGACACATGCATGGAGAATGTCCTTGAGAGTCTGAATAGTCCTCTCAGTCTAATCGTCCTTCTGAGGATGGAAGGTGGTGCTCAGACGTAGCTGCGTTCCAAAAGCCTCTTATAACCCCTTCCATATCCAGGAAGTAAATCGAGCGTCCTGATCAGAAATGATAGTTGATGGCACACTATGAATCCATACGATCTCCTAAATGTAGAGGCATACCAAGATCTCTATTGAGCTCTGCTCTCTGGTCGGGAGGAAGTGGGCCGACTTGGTGAGTCAATCTATGATCACCCAGATAGATTCATGCCCTCTGGATGTACGTGGAATACCTGTCACAAAATCCATGGATATCCCGTCCCACTTCCACTCCGAGACATCTAAGTGTTGTACCAAGCCTACTGGTACCTAGTGCTCTGCCTTTACTTACTGACAAGTGAGGCATCGTGAAATGAACTCTGCTACAGCCTTCTTCATACCCAGCCACCAGTGCTATCGTCTGAGGTCCTGTTACATCTTTGCCACTCCTGTATGTACCACTAGAGTGGAAGTGTGAAACTCCCTCATCACTTCCTCCTGCAGTGAAACTGGTACCATAGTACGTCCCCTGAAGAGGATTACATTCTCTCCTCCTTCAGAAAATCTATCAGGCACCTTCCCTGTGGATATCTGAGCACGTTGTGTCTCACAATCAGTGTCCCCATGTTGTGCCTCTCTGACTCGCTGAAGAAGTGGAGGAGTGACTGTGAGTGACTGTAGAAAGGCTTCTCCATCTCTATCCACAAAGGATATTTGTAATGCGGGTAGCTGCTCCGTCGCCTCTCCTAGTAGTTGAATTCCCAATCTCCTGCTGAGAGCATCAGTTACAACGTTCCCCTTTCCAGGAGTATAGAATATCTCAAATTCATAGTCCTGGAGGAACTTGAGCTATCTCCGTTGTCTCAGGTTCAGGTTCTTCTGCGAGAAGATGTACCTGAGACTCCGGTGGTCAAAGTAGACTGTAAAGCGCTCGCCCATCAGATAGTGTCACCACATCTTCAAGGCGAAGACCACTGCTGCTAACTCCAGGTCATGGGTAGCGTAGTTCTTCTCATGCTGTCTCAACTGCCATGAACCATACGTGATCACTGCTCTCTATTGCATTAGGACACACCTGAGTCTGGTCCCTGATGCATCACAGTAAACTACGTACCCAACTCCCTCCTCTGGCAACCTCAAGATGAGCGCACTGGTCAACCTCTGCCTCAGCTCCTGAAAGCTCTGCTGACATCTATCTGACAACACGAAGGGTTTCCCCTTCTTTGTCAAGGCTGAAAGCGGTGTTGCAACTCTGGAGAAGTATGGAACAAATCTCCGATAGTATCCAACCAGACCCAGGAAACTCCGCACCTCCGTCACACTCCTGGGTGGCTCCCAAGCAAGCACTGCCTCGATATTTGCTGGATCCACTGCAACTCCCACCTTCGAGATAACGTGTCCCAAGAAGTGTACCTCTCGAATCCAGAACTGACACTTAGAGAGCTTACCATAAAGCTGGTGCTATCGGAGTGTATCTAGTACAACCCACAAGTGGTAGACGTGTTCCTCCTCAGTAGTCAAGTAAATCAGTATGTCGTCAATGAAAACTATGAAAAATCGATCGAGGTAAGGCTGGAAGATCCTGTTCATGAGACTCATGAACACTACTTGATCATTGGTTACACCAAAAGGCATAACCAAGAACTCATAGTGGCCATACCGACACCTAAAGGTCGTCTTCTTCACATCCCCGTCTTGAACTCTGAGCTGATGATAGCCTGACCTGAGGTCTATCTTCGAGAACCAATGTGATCCCTTGAGCTGATCAAAGAGGTCATCAATCCTCGGGAGTGAGTATTTGTTCTTCACAGTCACCTGATTCAGGAGACAGTAGTCGACACACAGTCTCAAGCTCCCATCCTCCTTCTTGGCGAATAAAATCGGAGAAGCCCAGGGTGAAACACTGGTCAGATGAATCTCTTTCCCTGCAAGTCCTCCAACTGTACTCGCAGCTCACGAAGCTCAGCGGGAGACATCCGATATGCTGTAGTAGATATTGGTGATTTCCTGGGGTACAGGTCTATGTAGAAGTCTACCTCTCTGTGAGGAGGTAGTCCTGGAACGTCGTCAGGAAAAACGTCTGCATACTGATCCACCACAACAGGAAAACTCGGACTCTGCACATCAACCGCTCTAAGGATGAGACTAGCCAACTGATGTGTGACCGGCTACCCTCTCCTCTTTAAAAGTCCATCATGCGCTACAAAGGCTCCCTTCTCGCCGGTGAAGGTGAACATGCTCCCATCCGTGTGGATACACCACACCTTGTGCCTAATACAGTCGATCTGAGTATGGACTATAGATAACCAGTCCATACCCAAGATGATGTCATAAGGCCTCGACGCCTCTATAAGAAGATCTCAGCCAAAGCTCTCGCCTCCTAGAGTAAGCTCACACTGCCGGCACCAGTGCGTAATCGTCGAGTCTGCTCCCGTAGGAGTCTCTAGCCGTAAGGATCAAGCCAACGGCTCCGTCAGAATCTCCAAGCTCTGAATAAGGGTAGCAGCAATAAAATAATGACTCTCATCTGTGTCTATAAGTACTTAAACAAGGGTGGAGTAGACACGGATAGTACCTCGAATCATCTCAGGTGCGTCATGGTCATAAGCCTCGATTACCTCGAGTTGAGCCTGCCTCTGTCCGCCATCTCCCTGTGGTCGGGGTGGACCTCCTGGTGGTGGTGGTGGTAGAGCCTCAAAACGTCGACCACCACCTGCTACTCGGCCAGCTCCTCTGCCCCGTCCACCTACTCCCTACGGACTGCCATGGTCGAACCTCTGCCTCTTCCTGGGAGGTCCCTCCACTGTCTGCTACTCATCTTCATGGTGGGTCGGGCAGTCTCGAGCCATGTGACCCTGCCCGCCGCATGCATAGCAATGCTTGATCCTCGTATAACTGGCTCTGTTTCGGGTGCCCCGCACAACCGAACCTGTATCCCGAGGTTAATCTCCTGATGGCTTGGTCTTCTTAGACCTCTACGACATTTTTCTACTACCGGCTGCAGAAGACTCCGCTAAGTGTCGCCCTGTGGTGGGTCTCGCTGCTGGTGTCGGCTCAGCGAGAAAGCTCTCCACAAGAAGGGCTCGCTTTAGCACTCCCACCTGCGTTAGAATGCTAAGGGAGATCATCGAAGCTCTGATCACATGCCCTAGTCCCTGCTCAAAGGTTCAGGCCCTGAAGAATGGGTCTCGTACCATGTATGTGGAGTAGCGCGAGTGGTCAGTAAACCTCACTGAATACTGAGCTACTGTCATGTTGCCCTACCGTAGACGAAGTAACTCTTGAATCTGCACCGCACGAAGGGTGGCTGGAACAAAATCCGAGCGAAAGAGACTCTCGAAGTCTGTCCAAGTAGAGATGTCTCATCGTGCACCTGGAGCATCAATATCCACCATCTACCTGCTTCTACGTGTAGGAGACTCGCAGCAAAGATCACTATAAGATCGGCTGGTGTACCTACTAATCTGAAGACTCTAACTATAGCCTTCAGCCAATCCTTGGCTGCCTAAGGGTTTGTCTCTCTGCGGAACCTAGGCGGCCTCTGTCACTGAAACTCGTGCAATGCACTCAGGCGACATGCACTCTCTACTGCTGGGGCTGGTAGTATCAGTGGCTCAGCGGGTGGTGGTACCGTTGGTGCCTCTGCTGTGATGGGGCCCTGCACTGAGGCCTCCTTGCTCGGTGGGCTGCCATCTCATACGCGACTCAGAACCCTAGTTCTCTACTGGTGTCGGCTCAGTGAGAAATCTCTCCACAAGAAGGGCTCACTCCAGCACTCTCGCCTGTGTCATAATGCTGAGGGAGATCATCGAAGCTCTGATCTCATGCCTCAGTCCCTGATCAAAGGTCTGGGCCCTGAAAAATGGGTCTTGTACCATGTCCGTGGAGTAGCGCGAGTGGTCAGTAAACCTCGATGAGGACTGATCTACTGTCATGCTTCCCTACCGCAGATGAAGTAACTCCTGGATCTGCACTGCACGAAGGGTGGTTGGAATAAACTCTGAGCGGAAGAGACTCTCTAAGTCTATCCAAAGTAGAGATGTCTCGTCGTGCACTTGGAGCATCAAGCTCTACCATCTACCTGTTGTTGCGTGCAGGAGACTCGCAGCAAGGATCACCATAAGATCGGCTGATGTACCTACTAATCTGAAGACTCTGACGATAGCCTCCAGCCAATCCTTGGATGTCTGAGGGTCCATCTCTCTGTGGAACCTAGGCGGCCTCTGTCGCTGAAACTCGTGAAATGCACTCAGATGGCATGCACTCTCTACTGCTGGGGCTGGTAGTATCGGTGGCTCAGCGGGTGGTGGTACCGCTGGTGCCTCCACTATGATGGGGCCCTGCACCGAGGCCTCCTCGCTCGGTGGGCTTCCATCTCGTACACAACTCGGAACCCTAGTTGGATACCTTCATGGGGTCATCCTGAAAAGAAACAGGTGTGACACGGTCAAAACAGTATACCTGGTGAGATGAAACAAAGTAATCACAAAGAAAACTTTTGAAACACACATGCAATCAGTGTTTTCGTGCACTGAGTCGGAAATCAGGGGTCAGGGTCCTGGTGTATGGATACGCCAGTCACCGCACCAACACTGGACTCCCTGGACTAAAAACCACACTCAATACTCTTAACACTATTGATTCACAGAAAGGAATAATCAGAGTCCTGAGTTCTGCGGTATAACTGACTACTCTGATACCAAATGTGACAACTGAGCCCCGATGACAGCACAGCCACCCCACCTTAACATGGTCGTTGGGTCCTGGCCTACCAGGTACCACCAGTTGCCCCGAAAACATGTGGGGCCCACCCCAGGGTCCACCCACGTGCCCGAATGGTTCATTTGACTAATGATTGTCCCCACAAGCCAACACATGTCCTTCCCAGTATGCCTTGTCCTCACTCACACACACCCTGAGAAACTTCCCAAAAGGTCACCCATCCTGATCACTACTCCATGCCAAGCACGCTTAACTGTGAAGTTCTAATCAGACAGGCTCCCAAAAAGGAAGGTGCACCTTGTTGACATGAGTCATATCATTTAGTCAGTTAACCCTTTATCATTTGGGGGTGTTACAATCACCCCCCCCCCCCCCCTTAGAGCACAACATCTTCGTTTTGGGCCCTACATCTCAACCCAGGCAGTGCACCGCACTTAAGGCTGGGTACCACCTCTGATACCAATTTGTCACAACCCTTCCTCGGGGCCCGTGCCGTTACTACCCCAAGCCCGCCTTCCATAGGCCAGGGGCCGACGACTAGCACCAAAGGCATAATCCTAACAAAAGGGAAGACATTGACTTTATAAAAGTAAACAACACAACAGAGTACACAACAGGTGTAAGCACAAAGTGATACTGACTACAAAAGTAAGTGCTGAAAGGTAAATGAGCCAGAATACAAACTCAACTGAAAGTACAGTACAACTTAAAAGCTAGAACAGCAGCAGTAAAGGAAAACAGCAACCACCGAGTCATCCTCCAGGAATCCCACCTGAAGGGTGGGTACAGATGGTCTCCTCAGCTCCTCGGATCCGTCTGTCTACCCCATGTACATCTCACCAAGTGGTCCACCTCCGGGTACTATCCAGCTCAACAAGTCTCCACTATGATCAGTGATGTCCGTCGTCTGCATCCAACACAACGTAGTGTGGGCATAGCCCGTGCAGGGGTGAGTATAACGATACTCAGTAGGGACCCCGAGACCCCCGAAGGTCTCCCAGAATCCACAAAGGATAAACCACAAAAAAAAGATACAATTACGAAGTATCAACCAACTCTACTTAGGTATATGCTCATATATATACCTAAGTCATCAATCCCAGTTCGGCTCCAATTCTCGAGCCCAAGCACAACCCAGTCCACACAGGAAAGAAGTCAATCACATCGATGATAATGATTGAAAGTCAAGACTCAACTCACACAGGTATACATCTTTCATAAGGTGATAAATATGATCAGGTGTAGTCACTGATTCATCTAATATGGAGGGCCCATGTAGGATACTAGTCCAGCTAAGCTGTCGGACCCACGTAGGATACTAGACTAGCTACTCTGTCGGACCAACATAGGATACTAGAACAGAAGTCAAACTATCAGACCCAAGTAGGATACAAGAACAGTAGTCATCACCGTCGAACCCACGAAGGATTTCCAGTACAGTAGTCGTCATCGCCGAACCCATGGAGGATTACAGTATGGTAGTCGTCGTCGCCGAACCCACGGAGGATTCCAGTATGGTAGTCGTTGCAGTCGCAGCCAGCTCTAGGGTTCTCTCACACAGCACGCTCGATTCCAGGAGGGTCCGCTCCTCGAGCCAAGGGGTCGATACATCAACTCTCACGAAGTCTAGAGTTGATGTATCCTAAAGTTCCGTCATGTCAGAAGGAATCCAACGTGACAGACGGCACGTCAATCGGACGCTCGGTCTGAGAGTTACTAGCATTTTTGCTCCGGGGGGCCGGTTGGAAATACGCTCATTCCAAACCCGTCCATTTTCCAAATTTATCCAAAACTCACTTAGAGTTTCGAAAAAGGACAACCACGTCATGAGGATCCCAGTGCTGCAGACGGCGCGTCGATCGGACGTGCAGTCTTAAAGATATACACCTTTAAGTGAAAACGGGCTCGGACGGTTAAGCCCAGTGGGCTGGCGGGTCGGGTCAACCTGATATTGGCGGGTCCGACCCGGCAGGGGGATCGGACCGGTCCGAAAAATTGCGTGGCCCGGCCCGAGGGGTACGGCCCGACCTGAAGGGGCGCGGCCCGACCTGGGAGGGTGCGGCCCGGACCGGCGCGCCGCGACGCGGCGTGACCCAAAGCCCCGCGGCCCGGAGAGGCACGACGCGGCATGGCGTGGCCCGACGCGGCACGGCCCGGAGCGGCGCGGCGCGGCCCGACGCGGCACGGCCCGGCGCGGCGCGGCGCGGCCCGACGCGGCACGGCCCGGCGCGGCGCGGCGCGGCCCGACGCGGCACGGCCCGGCGCGGCACAGCTCGGCCCGGCGCGGCGCGACGCGGCCCGGCGCAGCACGGCTCAGTCGGCCACGGCTCGGTCGGCTGGTCGAGCGGTCTGAGGGGGGGGAAGCTACCCGAACCGGCGCCGCCGAAGCCGGCCGGCCTTCTCGGCGCAAGCGGCCCGCACGTGCGGGCCACGGTTCCTCTAGCGCGGCACCCTGGGTGCCGCGGCCTTCCTCCGCCCGGCCGGCCGGTTCTTCCGCTGAAGCGGCCCACCCTGTGCGGGTCGCGATTCTCCGCAATGCGGCGCCGAGGGGCGATGAGGTTCCTCCCTTCAGCCCAGCCGGCTATAGCCGGCCGGTTCTTCGTCGGCCGAGGGGCCCGCGGTTGCGGGCCGCGGTTCCTTCTCATGTGACCAGCGCACGGCCGCCACTTCCGTTCGTTGCCACCGCCTCTCATTGTCACCACCAAAGAATCCAAGAACAATCGGAGGGCCGTCAGGCCGTGTTCGTTCGGCCCGCGCCCTCCGCGTTAGGCGGTGTCAAAAGGAAAAGACGGACCATGATTTTCAACGATGAATAAGAACAATTTTAATCAATTAAAATTGAACATAATTCCCCCTACCTCGATAAATGACGTCGCACGTCGTCGAGCCGTGGAAGACAAGCGTCGCGGTAGATGGTGTTGCGGAGAATGGCGTCGCGGAGAACGGACGTCGATTCCGTGGACGTCGGGGTGCGTCCGAGGAGGAAGCGGCATTGGCGACTTTGTGTTCTTCGAATCGTAGAGCGTTCTTCGTCGAGGGAGAAAGTCATTCTTCGTTGGAGGCGTTCTTCGTTTTAAGAACATAGCCCTTCTAAATCTCCAGAGGTTCCCCCACCAAAAATATTTGTTATGCAAATATTAAATAAAAACTTCTCCCACTTTAAATAAATGCCAACCAATTCAAATTAATTCAAAGAATCAATCCATTAATTAAATTTGTAGGCAAACATTAATGGGAGAGAGGGAGATGGAGAGGCTCCTCATATTAAAGAGGAGAAGTTGTCAAAAAGAATTAATGAAGGGATGTTCAAGGGAGTTGGGAGGAGTTATGGGGGATATGAAAGGTTGGGAAATCATGTGGGACCCACCTCACAAATATCCTCCCATGGGAGGTTATGTGGGTGTGGGACCCACCACTAACTCTCCTTGGGAGAAAATAACCACCCAACTTAAATAAAATTGTGTTCCAAAATTTTATTCATTTTATTCATTTCATTCTAAAACCCCAAATATTAACTCTCAACTCGCATAAAACGCAATTGCGGTAAAGGTCCCCTTAAGCGAATATCGGCGCTGTGAGTTCATCGGTGCCCTCAGATTTCAATTCTAAGTACCAATTCAAAAGATAGAAAAACTCACACGTACGTTTACTGAATGTACCCGAACAAAACTTCATAAATTGATTCCGGGCACACCGGGCCTCGGAATCAAGTGCTGTCACAAACTGCAAACTCGTAAAATTCCAAAGCATTTAAGAAAAAAAATTCCTTGAAATTTTCAGTTCTTTACATTCACACCCCAAGTTCCCCTCACCTACATGTGAGTGTACATTGTAAATATTGGAGGAGTTCATGGAAAAGCGATTCGATTAGAGAGTTGATGTGAACCAAACAAGTGAAATGCACAAGAGTTTTGGGCGCTCTGATTTAAGATAGGTATTAGCTTAAGGAATTCCCCTAGGGTCTTAGTTAATCCATAATTTTCTTGATGGATTAACCAATAGTTAATTTATCATTATCACGTCATTATTTATTTATTTTATCATGTGCATGGTTTATTATTTTGTGAATGTGTATTTATTACGCGTGATCACATAGTATAATAATAAACATGCATGCAAAGATAAAATGAACATGTGCGGTGAATGTTTTCTATTTAAAAGCATGGTTAAGTTGTGAGTGCGATCACATAGAAAAATAATGTTAAATAGAAAATTATTTCATTCATCGATATTAAATTACCAAATCCATCAAAGAAAATATTAAGTCATTAAATTCCTTTCATCACTCAAATTTGAGCCAAACCAAGTGTTCAGGGTGCTCGTCATCCAAATTTGAGGGTGTCTCTTACTACCAGATAGTTCTTATGAGAGTGGTGGGTCGACTTAACTAAATTTGATAGCAAAGAAGTATCCAAATATAGCTTTCTGAAACTCTAGAGGCAAACCATTAAGAAATGCAAAGTAATTATTTGTGGGAGATGAGACTCCACTCAACAGATCAAGGAGACTGAGTTAATATGATTGGCCATATTAGTACATGCCTTGGACTCTCCAAGTAGTGGCATAGCCAAATCTTGTAGACTATGATGAGGGGTTTCAAGGATCCTTGCCACTAGAATACTCGGGTATTCCAAATCTAGTAGTTGAGGGATATTATGATTTGAAAAATAGTGGGCGACATTTAAAATTTATAATTTGAAAATGTCTACTAGTAATTAAGATAAAATTACTAACCTACCAGATTTTTTTTTAGAAAATTAAATGTGATACCATAAGTACACTAAAATAATATTGGACAAAGAAAAGGTCCAAACTAGAATGAGTTTCCAAAGAGTAGTATTGGCGCTTGTGAAAAGTACTATGACATTGGAAATTCAAGGTGTTAGTGTCCCCAATATCTGTTAATACACCTCAGGAAGTGAGGGTGTAAAATTATTATGGGAGACTCATGTATAATTCATATGATGGTTATTCCATAATGTTATAATTGGTGTCTGATGTGAGTTTTGGATACAGCATATGGACATGGATGATTTTACATGTCATCTCATCTCCAAGAATCTTGTGAGGAGAAAGTGAAGCAAGATATGAATGGATGATGATTACACTAAAAACCCAATCTCTTTCAATACATCCCTTTCTCATATCATTTTCACCCATTTACTCCAGTTCTGTTTAAGATTATAAAACTAACAGTAAGGAGAAAACGCTTTGTTAACTTTTGGGTAAGGTTCACCAAGAAATAAGAACTTAAAGAGAGTTTAATATTTAGTTCTTATGGTTAATAATTTGAAAGAAAAGGAAAAAAGGATAATGGAAAGTTTCATGCCAAAATGAACCTCTGCAATGTTCTTCAAATAAAAGAGATATTAAACAATAGGTTAATTGTTTCGCATATCTTGAAAAAAATCTATGGAATTTAAATGCAATTTACTGAATTGAAGAATCAAGAAGTCGCTTCTTCTTCGGGTATATTCATCATTATTTGTGATGTTTTCTAGGTAGGCACCAAAATAGAAGAAATCATTTTATCTATTACCAATGAGCATGTACCCAAGTGGTATAGGCTCCTGCTTGACATCTAAAAGACCCAGGATCAAATCCGGGTAGGGAGGAATTTTCGGCACTGTAGTAGGTATAAGGCCCCAGCCTTAAACCTTACTTAATCTTGAGTTATTACAAGATTACACATTGAGGATCTTTTCAGGTTTAGAGTTTTAGAGAATTAGATCATGAAACTTGCATTACATTCCACATTTAAACAAAGTGGTTACATAAAAGACAGTATTCATTCTTCCCATCAACGGAAACATATTGAAAATAAAACATGGATTCTTTCTTGACACATCCTTGACACTATCATCACATCATGTACCTTTCCCTTGACCTGTGAAAAACATTTCAAAAACTTGGGATGAGCATAAAAAGCTCAGTAAGGGTTATAAAAATATGGAAAGGAAACATGAGTTCATATATACATAAGAATGAAATCATACTTTACCCATAAAACATAGGCACTTTAACATACCTCATCAAACCATGAATAAATCATAGAAAACATAAGACATAAAGGTAACTTGAGGCATTCATAACATTATTACATAGGGAGTAACCCTCTTGGTTACGTTTGGAATACCCATCACAGTATATTCCCAAAATCTCTTCGGAAAAACCTTAACGTTTCACTCCTTCGCGTTACCCAATGCATTGGAGAGCTATATCGGGCTCACCCGCCCTTAGTTTATCACGGAACCACCCATTTTCATAACAATTCCCAAGAACCATAACATACACGTATCACATAAAATATTCATAAAGGAAACAAAACATTTCCACATTTCAATCACAACATAACATTTTAGTATTTTGAAATAATGAATCCATACAAAAAGAAACCATTTCCAAAACCATTTAAAACATTTAATAAAAAGATTTTTGAATCAAAGTGTCTCATACCACCTTGAAGCTAAAAATTTTAAACCATTAATATCCATATAAGTAAATCCTTAAAACCATTTTTAAAACATTTATATTAATAACAAATAATTAAAACATTTAAAATGATATTTTGGTTAAAGGGGTTTTACCAAAATTAGAGACACTTGAATACAATAATTGAGGAATAAAATTTAGTCAGAACTTTATAATATCATGAGAATAAATTAATTCATGATATAATACTCCAAAGGATAGTATGTACACCATATAAGAGTGAATTGGTGCATAAAAACAATTAACCCTCAATAGAAATGTCAAATGTGATGAAATCCCTTATAAAGAAGGTATCTTTAAATTAAGGACAAATCAATCTCAAAAATATGTGTGACAAATATAAATACACCCAATATAAGTGTATATTAAGTGTAAAACAATAAAAGGTCATTCACACATATTCAAAGGATGACATATTCAATAACTACATGTTGAACCCAAAGAAATCGAAATTGGGTTAAGAAGTTCCCTTGACAGCCTAACGACGTCACATCAAAATGAGTTGATGAGAGATAAAAAGTGTATCTCATCACTTGGACATAAAATTTACATCAATAAGGATATATGAGAACATATCCCAACATAAAAATATGTAAATTAAAAGACCCAACAAAAGAAGTCTTTTAAAAAAGAGGAGGGTGAAAGGTTCCCTTACCGACTTGGGTATCTTTCAAAACATACACCCCATGAAAGAAGGACAATAGATCATTGATGTAAATACTCATAAACGAAAGTATATTACACAAATAGTAGAATAATGGGAAGTACATACACCACTCAATGGAATTTGTGGCAAATGTAGCATAAATCTCATGGGAATAAAAGTGAGATTAAAAATCCCTTACGAAAACTCAGCAGCCTAACGACGCCACATAAAACTTCCGAATTTGGATTGATGAGATCAAATAGGGTATCTCATCACATTACAATAAAATGTACAGCAAGAGGAAAATAAAAGAACATCCCCCAACATTACAAATATGAGTTTAAAAGAAGTGACATAAAGGAGAGTACTTAAAAAGAAAGAGAGAGGTTAGATCTCTTACGAAAGTTCGGCAGCCTAACGGCGCCACTCAAAACTTTCAAAATGGATTTATGAGAGAGAATAGGGTCTCTCATCACATGAACATAAAAATTACAGTAAGTTTAATATAAAAGATCATCCCAATAACAAGAAAGATGAGCTTTAAAAGGAATGACATAAAAGTGTGTACTTGAAAAGAAAGAGAGGAGTAGGATCCCTTACCTTGGGTCCGACTTGACTCGATCGTTCTTTAATCTCCTGAATAATAAACTTGAGTTAATTTATACTTCCTTAAGAACCTTTTTCAAGTTCATTATTCCTTTTATATCACTTATTACCATGTCATAAACATTATGTAATCATTTAAGTTAATAATATTTGTTTTGTCGATATTTGGTTCTTAAGTCGAAAGTGGACTTCTTACAATTACATGTTGTTCATGTGGTCAAAGGTTATTTATATCCAGAATGACATTCCTGATTTGGATATCATATATATCATATATATCCAGCATATACATGTATTTATAATATTACATAATCATTTAGATGAAAGAAATGAAATGCACCGTTCATGGAGACGGTAAGCCGTACGTACACATGAACGCTACTTTCATTTCTTTGTCATATTAATGGAATTAAAACTAAATGAGAGGTATGTATATTTTAATTACAGAATTATATTCATCATTTAGATATATCATTCATCATATATATCCATTATATACATGTACTTATAATAGTACATTACATTTGGGGATAAGAAATGAAATGCACCGTTCATGGAGACGGTAAGCCGTACGTACGCATGAACGCTACTTTCATTTCTATCTCATACTTTAATGGAAAGAAATAATAATGATATAAAGTTATATAATAATTCAAGTATAACATCATATATAATAACATTAAATCCATCCTTTATACGTCCCATGTATGGCATTAACGAATCACATCACTTTGAGGGGGCGGTAGTCCGCACTTCCTAAAATGATGATATCGCGTATAACCATAATGGAAGCCATAAAGGTAAGACAAAAATTAAAAATACAGAATCATAATTAAACATAAACATATTATATATAATATATAAAAATAGTGACATCATAATGGCCACCTTTGAAGGTGTTAAATGAGTATTGAACAATCATCGTTTCGGGAGGCAGAATTTCACCATACACGGAAACCGTATGTTCTTTAACCATTTGATGTAGTTGTGTGAGAGTGTAGGTCGAATAAATCTTATAACAACATCCTAGTATATTTAATATACTGGTTTTGTTACAAAAGAAGTAAATAAAAAGAGTTTATGGGGTTGAAGAATCAAAATAAAACAAATGAACATGAGAGAATGAATTACCTTTAAAAGTGTAACTCCTTTTGATTTGAGCCTAAAGGATTCCTTTGAAAGGATTATGCCCAAAGGGAATCCTCTAGGATGAGGAGAGGGATGTGGATAGATTAAATGGGCAGGGGTTGGCCGATCCAAAGGCTTGAGGAGTGTGTGAAAAGAGGTAGAGGTGGGGGCCTTTTATAAGAGGAGAGGAGGGGCACTTTTGGAAAGTAAGGAAATATTACTTTATTTGAAAATGTGTTTCGGTTTTAAAAGGTCCCACATTGATATAATTCGTGGATAAGGTTATAAAGGTTTGAAATCCACCCATCCAATAAGTTTTGGACATTGTAGTTCATAGAATTTACATTATCTTTCTATTTTATTTTAATCGTTAAATAATGATGTCATCACTGTATCATTATGATGTCATAAATAATTTAATTTATTTAATGTCTAAAAATTATAAAAAAATTACTATGATGTAGTAAATCTTTTTAGCTTTCCAATGACTATTTATAATAAAAAATATTACTTGTATAACCCCACTTAAAAATTGTTTTAGCAAAACATATCATGTTTGTGTCATTTTTAATTTTAACATTAAATAAAAATATATTATTGTCATTTTCCAACTAAGGTGGCTCCATGGGGTCCCCAAGTTGGCCCATGGCTTGTCTTGGTCGACCATGACTCACCCAATAGGTGTAGGACAAGTGTCATGGTGTTTTCACATTCTTATAATATCATTTTTACCTTAAACTACACTAATTACCACTAATCGCGATTAAAAACTTAATAAGTTACTATTCACCAAAAAAAATTATTTTTATCCCATTGAACCACATTTTACTTCTTAATGACAACCATGTATGTTGGATTTTTTTAAATTCAAAACACAAATATGGCAAAATTCCATTTAAACGGAAAAATCAGTTTTTATAAGTACCACTTAGTGGTTTCACTATTCATCAAAAATTGAAGTTTTTTAGAAAAATCCCAAAAATTCACCCTAAGCTATATTTGATATTCTGAATTCAAAAATGAAGTCCGTTTTACAAAATTAAAAACATATAAGTCACATTAATTAATTTAATAATTAATTTCTGCTGTCATGACAAATAGCGTGTTTTTATGAAACAATAAGTATCAAAAGATTGACACTAGTTTAAGTCCGATTCCAAAGTGAAATTAATTCCAACGACCACTATTGGATTTAATGGTAAAAATATTTTCTAATTTCACTTTAAAACCAATTCAAAATATTATCTAATCATATAAATAAATTATATTAAAAAGAGGTTTTGAATTAAAACACAACATTTTACACTATTCATTAAAAAAATGAACTTTATTGGAAAGATACCAAAAAATTACACAAAGTAAAATTTGATTTCCCGATTCTTAATAAGAGTTTTATTTGGTCCAAAATAATGTATAAGAGTGATCAAAACTATATTTAATGACGGTTCGCTATCAAAAGGCGACAAGTGAACCTTTAGTGAAAACTAGGGCATATACGCCTAAAATTGAATTCTTTCCGTATTTTAAGCCTTTATCTTTTATTGTATAAATGTAAAAACATTTAAAAACATATATAATAATATTTTAGTTATTTCTATCCATTCCCGCCATTACAACGGCTACATGTTAACTACCATTTAAAATAATATTATTTTATTATTAGAGTGCAACGTAAGATTCCCAAGAAACTCATTGTTGTGTGTTGGGTACGCCATCGAGCATAGAGTCCCCTTTAAAGTCATATTAATACTTTATTCACAAATATGGATAAATATGAAAATGTCATATTCTTTATTTACCTGGGGTGTTACATCCTTCCCCCCTTTTGGGAATTGCGTCCTCGCAATTTTAAAAAATTGATCTTGGAAACATCCTTGAAAGTCTCACATCGGAACAAGAGTCGATAAAACAATCACTTTAAAAATAAAGAAAGATAAGTACAGAGGTCACCCGAGTTAACCCATACGAGGACTCCATGTAGGAAAACATGGACATGGAGGAGAAAACATAGGGTCATGTTCTGATGGAGAGTGATAGAAAACATGTTTAGGAGAAAGTTAACAATAAGAAAATCACAAACTTGTGATGGGTTAAACGGTGTTGGGTTCCCCAGTAGGAAAAGTTAATAGACAAAATTTTTGTTTTAAGTTACTTTTATTGAGGAATTTTATTCATAAGGAAACATAATCACTTATCATGTTGACTTTCTACTTTTACTAGATTCCTTAATCAAACTCATATTTTTTCCAAAAGACGAGTATTTAGAGAGACTTGTTCGCATTAAGAGTACTATAATCAACTTCTAGAGAATCACATAATCCACAAAAGAGAACTATATACATCCCATATCTTTAGACCTTAACCATAACCAAAACCAAAAGGGTTAGTACAAGGTCAGATAATCCAGAAAAGGATAACCCTTTATAAAAATAAAATCTATTCTTAATCTCCAAAATTTGTCCAACAAAACCGAAAGTTCAACGAGGACCATCCGATAAACAATTTGTCCATAAAATTCTTCAAAGTAAACCAATATAATATTGAAACCCAAATATTTGAAGGATTTAGTCACATAGTCTTTCAAGTTAAATCGTAACATTTATCTCCAAACAACATCAGTTGCTCCTAAAGTCTCGTATTGAAAAGTAATTAACCTAATCACATATCCTCCATGATAGGTTAATCATTTTCATAAATAACCCAAAATCAACTTACTCTTAATTCATAAAATCATATAACTAGAAAGAATCAGTCAAACTAACTAGGGACTTCATGTAGTCCAGTGGTAGGCGATAAATACCAGTCGCACTTTGGTTGTGGGTTCGATTCCCGCAGCTTTGTCCGACGCGACGGGTTGTCACACGGTCTGTGTGTTGTCATTTTTCCAAAACTATATAATTCTTAAAACATTCCCCAAAATGAGATAAAATCTTCAAGAATAATCATAACATATTTTAACCTCAAGTTTATCTCATGCCCTTCATTTTCCATCATATCATAGAGTAACCCATAATTACCTCAAAAGTAAGGATCATATAAACCCTAATGGTTACCTTAATAATTATTACCTGAATTTCCACATCGAGTTGGCCATATCGTACATGATGCATTAGAGAACTCACCAAGGTTGAAGTGGTTGATCATGACTCCTTGATAGTTGGTTTAGAACAACCATGAGATTCCTCATTGAATCCCCCATCTCATCCAGTCTCTTAATCAGAGAACCACCACAGTTTCCTTCAAACCCATTGTCACTTTGGTGCCTGCTAGATCCAGCCATTTACTAAAACCAAAAAGGTCAGTGTGAGTATATCAACATAACCATCATGTACTAATGAGGAAGATAAACACTAAGATATACTTACTCATTCACTTTATCTAAAACTAGGACTCTTTCTGAAATCCTAACCATTATGGTAATGTCACTTGTGCTTAGAGAATACCCTAACCTCTAAAGTTATCTAAACCTCCCTTTGATACCAACTATAAGGCCCCAACCTTAAACCTTACTTAATCTTGAGTTATTACAAGATTACACATTGAGGATCTTTTCAGGTTTAGAGTTTTAGAGAATTAGATCATGAAACTTGCATTACATTCCACATTTAAACAAAGTGGTTACATAAAAGACAGTATTCATTCTTCCCATCAACGGAAACATATTGAAAATAAAACATGGATTCTTTCTTGACACATCCTTGAAACTATCATCACATCATGTACCTTTCCCTTGACCTGTGAAAAACATTTCAAAAACTTGGGATGAGCATAAAAAGCTCAGTAAGGGTTATAAAAATATGGAAAGGAAACATGAGTTCATATATACATAAGAATGAAATCATACTTTACCCATAAAACATAGGCACTTTAACATACCTCATCAAACCATGAATAAATCATAGAAAACATAAGACATAAAGGTAACTTGAGGCATTCATAACATTCTTACATAGGGAGTAACCCTCTTGGTTACGTTTGGAATACCCATCACAGTATATTCCCAAAATCTCTTCGGAGAAACCTTAACGTTTCACTCCTTTACGTTACCCAATGCATTGGAGAGCTATATCGGGCTCACCCGCCCTTAGTTTATCACGGAACCACCCATTTTCATAACAATGCCCAAGAACCATAACATAAACGTATCATATAAAATATTCATAAAGGAAACAAAACATTTCCACATTTCAATCACAACATAACATTTTAGTATTTTGAAATAATGAATCCATACAAAAAGAAACCATTTCCAAAACCATTTAAAACATTTAATAAAAAGATTTTTGAATCAAAGTGTCTCATACCACCTTGAAGCTAAAAATTTTAAACCATTAATATCCATATAAGTAAATCCTTAAAACCATTTTTAAAACATGGATATTAATAAGAACAAATAATTAAAACATTTAAAACGATATTTTGGTTAAAGGGGTTTTACCAAAATTAGAGACACTTGAATACAATAATTGAGGAATAAAATTTAGTCAGAACTTTATAATATCATGAGAATAAATGAATTCATGATATAATACTCCAAAGGACAGTATGTACACCATATAAGAGTGAATTGGTGCATAACAACAATGAACCCTCAATAGAAATGTCAAATGTGATGAAATCCCTTATAAAGAAGGTATCTTTAAATTAAGGACAAATCAATCTCAAAAATATGTGTGACAAATATAAATACACCCAATATAAGTGTATATTAAGTGTAAAACAATAAAAGGTCATTCACACATATTCAAAGGATGACATATTCAATAACTACATGTTGAACCCAAAGAAATCGAAATTGGGTTAAGAAGTTCTCTTGACAGCCTAACGACGTCACATCAAAATGAGTTGATGAGAGATAAAAAGTGTATCTCATCACTTGGACATAAAATTTACATCAATAAGGATATATTAGAACATATCCCAACATAAAAATATGTAAATTAAAAGACCCAACAAAAGAAGTCTTTTAAAAAAGAGGAGGGTGAAAGGTTCCCTTACCGACTTGGGTATCTTTCAAAACATACACCCCATGAAAGAAGGACAATAGATCATTGATGTAAATACTCATAAACGAAAGTATATTACACAAATAGTAGAATAATGGGCAGTACATACACCACTCAATGGAATTTGTGGAAAATGTAGCATAAATCTCATGGGAATAAAAGTGAGATTAAAAATCCCTTACGAAAACTCGGCAGCCTAACGACGCCACATAAAACTTCCGAATTTGGATTGATGAGATCAAATAGGGTATCTCATCACATTACAATAAAATGTACAGAAAGAGGAAAATAAAAGAACATCCCCCAACATTACAAAGATGAGTTTAAAAGAAGTGACATAAAGGAGAGTACTTAAAAAGAAAGAGAGAGGTTAGATCTCTTACGAAAGTTCGGCAGCCTAACGGCGCCACTCAAAACTTCCAAAATGGATTTATGAGAGAGAATAGGGTCTCTCATCACATGAACATAAAAATTACAGTAAGTTTAATATAAAAGATCATCCCAATAACAAGAAATATGAGCTTTAAAAGGAATGACATAAAAGTGTGTACTTGAAAAGAAAGAGAGGAGTAGGATCCCTTACCTCGGGTCCGACTTGACTCGATCGTTCTTTAATCTCCTGAATAATAAACTTGAGTTAATTTATACTTCCTTAAGAACCTTTTTCAAGTTCATTATTCCTTTTATATCACTTATTACCATGTCATAAACATTATGTAATCATTTAAGTTAATAATATTTGTTTTGCCGATATTTGGTTCTTAAGTCGAAAGTGGACTTCTTACAATTACATGTTGTTCGTGTGGTCAAAGGTTATTTATATCCAGAATGACATTCCTGATTTGGATATCATATATATCATATATATCCAGAATATACATGTATTTATAATATTACATAATCATTTAGAGGAAATAAATGAAATGCACCGTTCATGGAGACGGTAAGCCGTAGTACACATGAACGCTACTTTCATTTCTTTGTCATATTAATGGAATTAAAACTAAATGAGAGGTATGTATATTTTAATTACAGAATTATATTCATCATTTAGATATATCATTCATCATATATATCCATTATATACATGTACTTATAATAGTACATTACATTTGGGGATAAGAAATGAAATGCACCGTTCATGGAGACGGTAAGTCGTACGTACGCATGAACGCTACTTTCATTTCTATCTCATACTTTAATGGAAAGAAATAATAATGATATAGAGGTATATAATAATTCCAGTATAACATCATATATAATAACATTAAATCCATCCTTTATACGTCCCATGTATGGCATTAACGAATCACATCACTTTGAGGGGGCGGTAGTTCGCACTTCCTAAAATGATGATATCGCGTATACCCATAATGGAAGCCATAAAGGTAATACAAAAATGAAAAATACAGAATCATAATTAAACATAAACATATTATATATAATATATAAAAATAGTGACATCATAATGGCCACTTTTGAAGGTGTTAAATGAGTATTGAACAATCATCGTTTCGGGAGGCAGAATTTCACCATCCACGGAAACCGTATGTTCTTTAACCATTTGATGTAGTTGTGTGAGAGTGTAGGTCGAATAAATCTTATAACAACATTCTAGTATATTTAATATACTGGTGTTGTTACAAAAGAAGTAAATAAAAAGATTTTATGGGGTTGAAGAATCAAAATAAAACAAATGAACATGAGAGAATGAATTACCTTTAAAAGTGTAACTCCTTTTGATTTGAGTCTAAAGGCTTCCTTTGAAAGGATTATGCCCAAAGGGAATCCTCTAGGATGAGGAGAGGGATGTGGAGAGAGTAAATGGGTAGGGGTTGGCCGATCCAAAGGCTTGAGGAGTGTGTGAAAATAGGTAGAGGTGGGGGCCTTTTATAAGAGGAGAGGAGGGGCACTTTTGGAAAGTAAGGAAATATTACTTTATTTGAAAATGTGTTTCGGTTTTAAAAGGTCCCACATTGATATAATTCATGGATAAGTTTATAAAGGTTCTAAATCCACCCATACAATAAGTTTTGGACATGTGTAGTTCATAGAATTTACATTATCTTTCTATTTTATTTTAATCGTTAAATAATGATGTCATCACTGCATCATTATGATGTCATAAATAATTTAATTTATTTAATGTCTAAAAATTATAAAAAAATTACTATGATGTAGGAAATATTTTTAGATTTCCAATGACTATTTATAATCAAAAAGATGACTTGTATAACCCCACTTAAAAATTGTTTTAGTAAAACATATCATGTTTGTGTCATTTTTAATTTTAACATTAAATAAAAATATATTATTGTCATTTTCCAACTAATGTGGCTCCATGGGGTCCCCAAGTTGGCCCATGGCTTTTATTGGTCGTCCATGACTCACCCAATAGGTGTAGGACAAGTGTCATGGTGTTTTCACATTCTTATAATATCATTTTTACCTTAAACTACACTAATTACCACTAATCGCGATTAAAAACTTAATAAGTTACTATTCACCAAAAAAAATTATTTTTATCCCATTGAACCACATTTTACTTCTTAATTACAACCATGTATGTCAGATTTTTTGAAATTCAAAACACAAAGATGGCAAAATTCCATTTAAACGGAAAAATCAGTTTTTATAAGTACCACTTAGTGGTTTCACTATTCATCAAAAATTGAAGTTTTTTAGAAAAATCCCAAAAATTCACCCTAAGCTATATTTGATATTCTGAATTCAAAAATGAAGTCCGTTTTACAAAATTCAAAACATATAAGTCACATTAATTAATTTAATAATTAATTCCCACTGTCATGACAAATAGCGTGTTTTTATGAAACAATAAGTATCAAAAGATTGACACTAGTTTAAGTCCGATTTCAAAGTGAAATTAATTCCAACGACCACTATTGGATTTAATGGTAAAAATATTTTCTAATTTTACTTTAAAACCAATTCAAAATATTATCTAATCATATAAATAAATTAGATTAAAAAGAGGTTTTGAATTAAAACACAACATTTTACACTATTCATTAAAAAAATGAACTTTATTAGAAAGATACCAAAAAATTACACAAAGTAAAATTTGATGTCCCGATTCTTAATAAGAGTTTTATTTGGTCCAAAATAATGTATAAGAGTGATCAAAACTATATTTAATGACGGTTCGCCATCAAAAGGCGACAAGTGAACCTTTAGTGAAAACTAGGGCATATACACCTAAAATTGAATTCTTTCCGTATTTTAAGCCTTTATCTTTTATTGTATAAATGTAAAAACATTTAAAAACATATATAATCATATTTTAGTTATTTCTATCCATTCTCGCCATTACAACGGCTACATGTTAACTACCATTTAAAATAATATTATTTTATTATTAGAGTGCAACGTAAGATTCCCAAGAAACTCGTTGTTGCGTGTTGGGTACGCCATCGAGCATAGAGTCCCATTTAAAGTCATATTAATACTTTATTCAAAAATATGGATAAATATGAAAATGTCATATTCTTTATTTACCTGGGGTGTTACAGTAGGGATTGTAGCAGTACTGTAGCAACGAAGGGGTTGTAGCAGTGGTGGCACTATAGCGGTGGAGGCACTATAGAAGGACCTATAGAGGAGGTGGTACTGTAGCAGTGCGGGTACTGTAGCATTACTGTTCACTGAGGGGTCCTTTGGGCCAAAAATGGGCTTTCAAGACTTGTATTTTGGCCACTTGACCTTGGGCCTTTGGGATATGTAATGGGTCTCCATCTACCCAGAATTAAAGATGTATTTTCTTTAATAATAAATTGAGGCTTCAACCTCAAACTTTAAAAAAATTAAATAAACATTACTAGAATTATGGTGCGTTCTCTAAGAGACTAAGACAGGGTGGTTCCTAAGTCAGCAGTGAGAAGAACACAACTTCTAATTGCCAAGTAAATAGTTCTAGTTGAACTATCACGTGTACTTTGGACAAAAGTAAACATTATTCAAGTTTAGGAATAAATGTTTTTTGTGGTGTTTAATACTCAAACAATAGTTCTATAATGCTTGAATAATTGGAAATACATGATAAATATAAAATATAAGACTTATATACCCAGTTGTGGAAAGATAATACTTTGTCAAGAAAAAATAAATAGTTGTCAAGGATATAACTAGTGTGGTTTTAGAATATTTGGAGTTAAAGAATTTATGTATGATCAACAAACTTAAATACATAGTTTTGGACAGATAAACCTTTAGAAATAAAGGTAATCCACAAAGCTTTTGGAATTAGTTCAGTTAGAGAGTGTGAACTATTCCAAGGGTAAGCTAGTGGTAAGTATACTTCATAATATTCCTTTAATTATTTAAGTAATGTGAAAGTGGAGTATTCTATATGCATGGTCAGAAGATATGAGATGCTTCAGGCTGGTGTTCTGAAGAATATCTTGACCAAGCATTTATCGATCAATATAATGTAGTGTGGAATAAAACCTAAACGCACATTACCTTATACACATCAAAGATGTGATGATGATAAGGAGGATTAATGAAGATTACTACATGTTAACATTTATTAATAAAATGTATCATGAAACAATTCCTAAAGACACATTTCTTTACACACATCATAGTCATGATGTAAGTAACGGTGTATCAATGTTAAAACCCATGCTTTACAGATACTTCAATTTTTTGAGACATGCTTTGAAAATAACAATATAATCCCATAATAATATGTCAAATATAATGAAAAATAGATATAATATGAGTTTTAGTATGATATAAATCCATTTTCATAAGAACATGTGTTTATATGCAAATATTTTTTTAGGATATAAACAAAATTCCATCAAGAAAAAACAAAATGTGCATCTATAGTAATCATCCTAAAGTTTTCTAAGGATAGTACAAAAATCCATATGATAGAAAAGATATAGTCAAGTTATAGGCTATATTTCTATAAAAGGGTGAACATCTCTATTTAAGATAGTGGGAGAAAAATTGACTTGGTTTTAGTCAATGCTTGAGACACACAAATAGTTGACATAGGAATGAGTTCCATAAGAGGCATGGAAAAGAAATGTTCCAGAGACATATAATACATAGGGAGGATAAAACCATTTTAATGGTGTTATATTCACCATGGATGGTGATGCATTATTCATTGAGAATAAGAATTCCTACAAGTAAGCAGTATATAGAAATTAGATAAATTTGAAAATATCAATTAAAATTTAATTATGGATTCCATGTATTAAAGTCCAGAAGGCTTACTATTTTGAATACTATGGTAGGTATTCAGGTGAGACTATACATGGCTGGTACAAGTGTGGTAGCAATAAGGCTCGATTGGTAATACCAAGTCGTTATTTGCAATTCCATTAGAATTTTATTTATCATAGCTGCTTTTTATGATCATTAAATTGATCATTGGATGTCAAGACCACCAATCATGGAAGATATCTATACGACGCAACCAGAAAAGGATGGTGACATCATAGAATGCCAATAAGGGTGAAGGTTACTGAAATCTAGTTTAAGATTAAAGTGAAAAACTAGATTATAGAATATTCATTTGGAATGAATATTTTCCATGTGTCTACCAGAGGTTAATGGGAGTGTCATTGTTTTCTGAGTAAAATATATTTGTTAACATATGGAAAATAGTTATTTGTCTTATAGTTAGTTGAGACTAGGATGATAGTAACTCTATAGAGATTTACTTAAAGTAACAACCAATGTTCTAGGGAATGATATATACTAAAGTAGATCTAATGGTTACTTAGACTTAGTTAATAGTACACATATTGACAAGGTATTGATAAAATACAAGTTAGAACAATTCGAGAGATAATTGTTACCAGTGTCACATGACACAAATCTCTCCAAGAAGACATGCATATGCATAAGATGAGATTAATTTAGTAAGTAGAATTCCATGAGAACAACCAATGGATCTATCACATATGCCATGATATGTACAAGACATGATATTGACAACATAAACTTTATGTTAGGAAAATATCAGTTATATATAGGAGGACATAAGGAGAAGCAGTCAGAACTATCTGATTGTACTTGAGCACGTACAAAAGATATGTACCTGGTATGTGAAGAGGAAGGGATACTGGGTACAAGGGGACACAAACTAGTCTTCCTATAAGGTCAATACAATCTAATATCATGGTTAGCATAAGGTAATGAGCAAGACAAGCTCATTCAATCTAGTGGTATCCATATCTACAAAAAACCGAGTTTGTTACAACTTTTGAGGTAGCAAAATAAGTAGTGTAAAATATGAAAAGATTTGTTCTAGTTCTTAGAATCACACCTAGTAAGTAAAGTTTTATCATTATGACGATTCTATTACTAGTACTGGCCAAGATGTCAAGTTTAGATGGTGGAAAAAAGGGATATACTTGGGGATATAATCTATTGAGAAGTCTTACTCAAAGAGATAAAGTCAAATATAGAAGAATAGACAGATAGTGGAAACAAGGCCGGCCCCCGACTAAAGTCATATATCAGTAGAAACATGATCTTATCATGTGAGAGCTAACAAGGATGGTTAGAAAGTTGGCTCTAGTTCAAGTGGGAGTGTTGTAAGAGTGGGTTCCCTATACCCAACTTGAACAATACTTTTGATTACCATTACATGTATACAAATTGATATATACATGTGTTTATTATTACCATAATAGGGTTGATATTTCTTCATCCACTATTTACATGGTAGTGTCCTTAGATTACATGTCATATCAGAAGGTTATAGCAGTTCCCAGCTATAATGATAACCTCGAGATATTATGATAGTAATCTTAAACAGATGTCATGTGGTCTAGATATATCATACTGATAGGACATATATGATGTCTGACTATCAAGTGTTGGGGCTCATAAGCATTGATACTTCTTCTCATGAAGTTCTCACTTGGTGATCTTGAGCAGATGAGATCATGAGGATAGATCCGTCAATAGGAACACCATATGTTTTAGGTGTCATTGGATGTTCCTATCTATAGACATAAGTATTGGTCTCCTGTCTTGAGATCATTATCAATGTGTTCCATTTGACCATGCACTTTGATGAAAAACAAAAACCATGATAATGAAATTGTGATGAGGTAACTTGTGTTGGGTGTTTCATTTGTGGTATGACATTGGTTGAATGATCGAGATATAATTTGTTGCTTTTGGGTTGAGGAAGAGATGTCTCGAGGGCCCAGGTTGACTAGGATGGTAGCACCTTCAATAAATCCATGGCCATGGTACAAGAAGTTAAGTTTGTCCAGTAAGCTAACAAAATAGATAAAGCAACAAAAGGATGATGACACAAGTGTGTATCCTACATTATGAGATATCGTGAGACAAAGAGATTATATTACACGAAACGTGTTCGTTGGAGGTAGTCATAGCTATGACATTCCTTATCTCCTTAGGGTCCATGATGGGTTGTTAGAATCCGCTCTTGGTATGTGGGTTGGACTCACTGCTATCAAGATAAGGACCAAGAGGGTCACACACGAAGTGTATCCACAAGTTCCACCTATTCTAATGAATAAAAGTTTATGATGAAGTGGACCCCACGTGCGGGGGGCGGTGAACGTTTGAGTATGATCGATCGCAAGTAAAACTAATTCAATTATATAATTCATGTTTAGAATAATGATGATTGAATTTATTTCACAAGGTATTCACAAGTTGTTTGATCATAAAAGTGAATACGAGAAAATATAATTTTCCAAACAAACATAGAATGTTCAAGGTTCATTAAATTATTTAATGAGATTACGGGATGAGTTAATGGTTTGTATTTTATCACATAACATTTTATAGTGTTTCAAGTGAGTGATAAAATATTTGTGACATTTATGACAAGGTTATTAAGTCATATGTGTGCGCAAAGGTCTAAAAATGAAGGTTATTACTTTCTAGGGACCAAAGTGCAATTTCGGAAAGTATAACCTAAGTGTAAAAGCTCATATTAGCCTCTTGAATAGAAAGCTACACCATTTGGATGAATTTAGTGAGATAATCTCTCCTATCCTCTCCTCTTAAGTTCTTAGAGAGAGATTTCGAAGGAAGAACAAGGTCGGATCGATCCCACTTTCTCAATCGAGTATGCGTTCTTCAGGCGATCAAAGGGACGCCATAAAGCTCTTTGATTTCCCACACTAGAACCCGAGAAATGTAGATTGATGATCCCAAAATTGTGGAGCACATGTGGACAATCTAGATGATGCCTAGTTTGGCATCTTTCATCCACGACATGTCAACAATGAGTGAATCAAACCGACGACTTCAATCTAACAAGATACCATTAACACTTTCGTTTAGTTTTATTTTTCATGATTAAATTGAATTACATGTGATCCTTTTAGAAATATGGGAAATGGGTTTTGTGGATTTTGTGTTTTTAACATGAATCCAAACCCAAAAATTTTAAATTGTGTGTTTTTCATGCTTTCGTTGCACCTCAGGTTCCTTCAATGTCTAATTTTGATTTTTTCTCCTTCGGGTTCAATGAATTACCAAAACAATAATAACCATTCAACTGCTAATATTGTTACCCCCATAACACCCGAGGATTCTAATTCAGATCCCAAAATGTGAATTTAATCATAATACTCAAATAATCTGAGGTATGTTTTGTATAACAATCTTAACTTTTTTGTCGTATTTTAATATTGTATTTGCAAGTATTTTCTATTTAAATAACATATAATTTCTCTAATATTATTTGTTATAGTGTTGCAGCTGCCCAAATAAGTTTTATCAATAATGAATTTATTAGGTGCGGTGATGAAGGTTGGAGATCAGTTCCATTTGAGAAAGTTTGCGGTGCTCTCTCCAATGGGCCTTCTGATGGTATTAATGTAAAAAACTCCTTGTCTACTTTTAGTTTGATTTTAATTTTACATTGCTTCGATGATTTAAACATAAATGTTTTTTGGGATGGTGTTTACAGAACTGTGAAAAAACATATATAACATAATAGTAAAACACTATAACTTCCAACAGTATGTATTATTTGAACATGTCCATGATTATAATCCCTCATAGCTTGGAAGGACTGTAAGTTATAAAATTTATTGAAAAGCTCTGCTCCAAAACTAGCTTCATTTAGCATTACTCGCATTTGGCTCTCCTCGTTATCCCACTCTGCTTCAAATGAAGCTATGGAAGGTTGCTACCTAGATTTTTATCTCCTTTCTTTTTTAATGTAGTTAAGGAGTCAAGTGATCCTATAATTGACTATAAAATATAGATTTGCTAGCAGACAAGGTTGTGTGTGAGAACACATATTCACTTATGATATGTGCTTTCATATAAGGGTGTGTTTGGTAGAAAAGTGTTTACACCACACAATTGGGTTGTGTTATTTTATTATTGTCATGGTTCTGCTGTAGGATTTTGACAATAGTTAATTGCAAGTGAATATTGCAAAGGAGTGGTTGAGTCCTGATTCATTATTTTGAGAACAAAGCTTATGCAGTTTCCATCTTTTTAAATAACCAGTGGTAAATATAGGGATTTTTTTATGCCTTTGATGAGGTGTATATTGATTGTGTTGTATCTTTATACTGAACCTGACACGCGTTCAAGGAGTTAATGAATATTGATAACATGAGTTGAGATATGAATTTTGATGTTCATTTTCTATAAAAAAGTTATTATGTTCAACCATTTTTAGCTTTTGATTAATGTTTGTCTTTCTTTTTCATGCAAACATGCTTTGTTCTTTGAAACACTAATATACTTTTTTTAAGGTCGAAGCCTCGATTTTTTTATTATTAAAGCAAAGCAAAGACCTTTTTTGTCTATATAGAGGGAGACTCATTACACATCTCAAAAGCTCAGGGGCATGAAGACCCATTTTTTGGGCTAAAGGGCCCTCCGGTGAATAGTGCTGCTATAGTACCCGGGCTGCTACAGCCCCTATTACAGTACCGCCACCGCTACAGTACCTCACTGCTACAGTGCTGGTACAGTACTCGAGAATTTTGTGTCTACGCGGAATCGATAATGAGCTTTTTGGATGCCAAACATGAGTCTTTACCACTTGGGTATAGACTCGTTGGCACTCTACTATACTTCATTCATTCATTTCTGGACAAATTTATCTTCAACCATTTAATGACATATTCATCTTCAATCTTTCAATCTTATGATTGATATTATGGAATATGACTAAGTAATAATAACTCGCTAATAATTTATATTGCACGGTTGGTTTAAAATCTTGTGGATTTTTATAGCGAAATTTTAGGATAAATTGACATCCCAGCTCTCATGTATTCCCATTTCAATACGAATAAAATTAATATGTAAAAAAATGGAATGATATTATTCTAATCTATTTTTTTCAAGTTATTTATGAATAGTATTATTCTAGAAACATATCATTTCAATTATTATTAATATTACTATGTATTATGTTCTTTGCATTTATATTCTTAGAATTTCTACATTGTTTATTATATGTTATATATTATTTTTCTTAGAATTTATATTATAAAATCACTTTATATATATCATTTATTATGTTCTTAACATTTATATTCTTATCAAACTTTATTATGTTCTTAACATTTATATTCTTATTCAATTACATGGGTAGGAGTGTTTTTTTCTTTATTTAACATATATTCTAGCATTTGTTTTTATTTCTATATTGATTTTAACTTTGTTTTTTTTTTTTATAAATAAAAGTTATCTACTCTTATATTGGCTCATATTCTTTTATTAGTTAAACCGAAGTTTTTAATGGTTTAATTGCTATATTTATTAATAAAAAAAACTCCACCTTTTCCGGTTAGTATTCTGAGGCTTTGGAGAGCAATTTTATCGCTGGTGATATTTTTATATTATTATATTGTCTTATTCGAGAATCATAGGAGGGTGGTTTCGTCATTCAACGGGCGGAAAAGGCTAAGGCCACCTTGCCGCCGCAACGCAAGAGAGTGCAGGCAGAGGAGGCTGGGATGATTGCTGGCTCGTTGATTCATCGGCGGATAACCTTATCGTCGCCCATCCGGCCTCCGTTGCTTTGTGGCCATCCACCACTCTCACCTCCCGTTCTCGGTGCCTTCCCGTCTCTGTCTACCCCACTCTCTCTCTACTGAATTCCAGTCTCACATACCCCGATCGAAATCCCCCATACCCTAATCAGCCATTCCTTCGGCTCCTTATCTCCTTGCCTTTGTTTACTCCGCCTTCTGGGTACACTACGGCGCCCATCCATGGATCCCAACCCCGCTGTCTCCTTCCCTGCGACGGAGGACGCCTCGTCTCAGCGCTCAGGTTTGCCTTCTCTAACCCCTCCCTTTGTGAGAGCTCCGCCATCGTACGACTCCGATACCGAAACTGCTCCCGAATTTGATGCGGGAACTAGTACCAGGAGCAGCAGCGTGCGCAGCAACGCTAGTGACGCGGGGTTCGACACGGCCTCGGAGATGCCCTTTGTGGGGGACCAGGATGATGAGACCTTTTCCAAGGCCGCGGAGGAAGCTGAAGATGTTGATGTCACTTTCCTCGAGCCGTCCGGGTCTCCAGAATTTTTCCCCGTGCCCAACCCTTCGATGCCGATAGCAAAGGTTTCCCTTGAAGACGACGATGACGTGGACGATAACGAGGATGAAGATGAAGACACTGAAACTTCTCCCAAGGCTAAAGCACCGAGGGAGGATTTAGTCGTGAGAGAGTCGCCTGTTATTCAGGAGTTGAACTCTGGATTGGGTTCTGTAGAACACCTCGAGTCTGAAGATCGTGAAAGCAAGGAACATGCTTTCTCTGGGGAAACCAACCCCCGCAAAGAGGCTGTATCCGGTGAAGGGGATGTGGCGAATGCTGCTACTTCTACTGAAGAGGCTTCTGCTAAGATTTTGGGCCATGGTGATGGTGGGAAAGAGTATGGGAGCCCAAAACTGGATAACGGTGTGGCTTCTGAAGATGGGGGAAATTCCGTGCTCGAAATGCAAGAGCTGGAAGCGATTGTGGCGGCTGATGGTTTGGAGTTAGAAGAGGCAGATGTGGAGAATGCTGCTGCTTCTACCGAAGAGGCTTCTGCTAAGATTTTGGGCCATGTTGATGGTGAGAAAGCTTATGAGAGCACAAAATTGGATGGCGGTGTGACTTCTAATGGGTTAAAGTTAGAAGCACAGGAAGGCGAGGCCACTGATAATGTTATTGATTTTGAACCTGAGAAAGTGAATTCTTCTGTGGTTGAACTTACGTATAATAATTTTGCAGTGTCTGATGGTGCAGATTTTGCTAGGGCGGGAGACTCAGTTGCCGATACTGCTGGTCTCAATTTGTCCAATGTTCACCCCTTGGACACTGCTGGAACAAGGGACGTGGACGAAAGTGCTGGGGTCTCTGTTGCTGTGAGTACAAATATGGATAAACCAGCCGATTCTGAGACTTCAGGTGCATATATTGACTCAAAATCTGCTTCAGCTCTTGATGTTGTTGAGACTCCAGCCTCAAGTCCTCCCTACGAGAAAATCGTGGCTGAGTATGATGGCAGTGGTGGGGCCATTGGACCTGAAACCGTTGTTATTAATGGTGCTGAAGAGGGTGGTGGCCATGCTGCTGCTGCAGGGCCTGCTTCCGTTGATAAGGGAATTCATCTTCCTGCTGGCAGTGATGGATCAGTAACACACGGGGATGAGGAAATGGAGATATTTGGAAGCTCTGAGACTGCCAAACAGTTCTTAGAGGAACTGGAAGGGGGCATGGGGAATGATTCTGACATGGGGAGAGAGAGTTCTTTGCATCATGCTGATGGAGTGGATGGTCAGATCATCTCTGACTCGGATGAAGAAGTGGATACTGATGGGGAAGGAGATGATGGGAAAGAGCTTTTTGATTCTGATGCACTGGCTGCTCTGCTGAAGGCAGCAGCCAATGCTGGCTCAGATGGTGGGAGTGTCACTGTAACCTCTCAAGATGGATCTAGGCTCTTCTCTCTTGAGCGTCCTGCTGGTTTGGGCTCCTCCACACGCTCTCTGAAGCCTGCCCCGCAGCCAATCCGGTCCAGCCTTTTTGCTCCTTCCAATCTTGCTGAAGGTTCTGAGGATAATCTGTCCGAGGAAGAGAAAAATAAGCTCAAAAAGTTGCAGCAAATCCGTGTGAAATTTCTGCGTCTTGTTCACCGGCTTGGCTATTCCTCTGAGGATCCCATGGTGCAGCAGGTTCTTTATCGACTAACACTTGCTGCTGGTAGGCAAACTAGTCCGACATTTAATGTCGAGGAAGCGAAGAGGACTGCTTTGCAGCTCGAAGCAGAGGGAAATGAAGATCTGAATTTTTCTTTGAACATACTTGTTCTTGGGAAGACTGGTGCGGGAAAAAGTGCTACGATAAATTCTATTATCGGGGAAGGGAAAGCAGTTATTAATGCGTTTGAGCCTGCAACAAGCTCTGTGAAGGAAATAGTTGGAACTGTTGATGGAGTTAAGATCAGGGTCTTTGACACGCCAGGGCTGAGATCTTCTGCAATTGAACAAGGTCTTAATCGGAAAGCATTGTCCTCTATTAATAAATGCACAAAAAGCACTCCCCCGGATATCATGCTTTATGTTGATCGCCTGGACTCCCAAACCAGAGATCTCAATGATCTTCCTTTGCTGAAGTCAATCGCCAGTTCTCTTGGTTCATCAATCTGGCGAAGTGCCATTGTCACGCTTACCCACGGTGCTTCTGCCCCTCCCGATGGGCCATCTGGTGCCCCCATGAATTATGATGTTTTCGTTGCTCAACGATCTCACGTCATTCAACAGTCGATTGGGCAAACTGTTGGTGACCTCCGTGTGGTGAATCCGAGCTTGATGAATCCAGTGACTCTTGTTGAGAACCATCCTTCCTGTCGCAAGAACAGGGAGGGCCAGAAGGTTCTTCCCAATGGCTCAGCTTGGAAGCCCCAGCTGCTGCTGTTGTGCTACTCGATGAAAATCTTATCAGATGCCAATTCTCAATCGAAATCCCAAGATCTGTTCGACCACCGGAAGCTGTTTGGGTTTCGTGCTCGCTCACCACACTTGCCGTACTTGTTGTCTTGGTTGCTGCAATCCCGCCCGCACCCGAAACTATCAGCTGACCAGGGTGGGGAAAGTATAGATTCTGAAGTTGATTTAGATGAGTTGTCTGATTCCGAGCAGGAGGGCGATGAAGATGAGTATGACCAGCTCCCCCCATTTAAGCCTCTAAAGAAAGCTCAGATTGCCAAGCTGAGTCGGGAACAGAAAAAGGCGTACTTTGAGGAGTACGAGTACCGAGCAAAGCTCCTTCAGAAGAAGCAGTGGAGGGAGGAGGTGAAGAGGATGAGAGAGGTGAAGAAGGGCAAGGTTGCTGGAGATGATTACATGGGGGAGGATTTTGACCAGGGAAACGGTGGCCCAGCTGCTGTGCCAGTCCCATTGCCTGACATGGTGCTTCCACCTTCCTTTGACGGTGACAACCCGGCTTACAGATACCGTTTTCTGGAACCAACCTCACAGTTCCTTGCCAGGCCTGTTCTGGACACACATGGCTGGGACCATGACTGTGGGTACGATGGCGTCAACCTCGAACAAAGCCTCGCCATTGTTGGCCGGTTCCCCGCAACTGTTGCTGCCCAGATTGCCAAGGACAAGAACGAATTCACCGTTCACCTGGATTCTTCAGTTTCGGCCAAACATGGTGAGAATGGATCAAGCATGGTAGGGTTTGACATCCAGAACGTTGGGAAGCAGCTTGCTTATATCCTCAAAGGAGAGACCAAATTGAAGACTTGGAGGAGGAACAGGATGACCGGTGGCATGACTGTCACGTTCATAGGTGAAAATGTGGCTCCGGGAATCAAGCTGGAGGATCAGATTGGGCTCGGGAAGCGGCTGGTTCTTGTGGGCAGTGGCGGGGCTGTTCGGTCTCAGGGTGATGCTGCTTATGGAGCCAACCTGGAAGTGCGGCTCAGGGAAGCTGACTTTCCCATTGGTCAGGACCAGTCCACATTGGGGCTTTCCCTGGTGAAGTGGAGGGGGGACTTGGCACTCGGGGCCAACCTTTTGTCTCAGTTTGCCATTGGGCGGGGTTCGAAGGTGGCGGTTCGGGTGGCATTGAATAACAAGATGAGTGGGCAGGTGACGGTGCGGACGAGCAGCTCAGAGCATCTTCAGATTGGGCTCTTGGGGATTCTTCCGCTTGCGCTGACTATCTACAAGACTGTCTGGCCAGGCATGGGTGAGAATTACTCAATTTACTAATCTTTTTCTGGTTGCTTTGAAGCATCATTTACGGTTTTGTTCTGTTGAGTTTCTTTAATCCCATATGTTTCCCGAATTAAGCTACTTTTACTTGAATCATAGAAATGGCTTTGGTATTAGGTTTGATGGTTTCCATGATGTGATTAAAATTGAGAAACTTTTTGACCTTTTTGTTTGGAAATCTGGTTACTGAAATATAACTGGCTCATTTTTTTGGAGTCAAGAAAGAACATTATGCATTGATTTGAATGTGGTGCCTTTTTGTTTTTCATTCTTTGAATATCTTTACCGAACTTCCTAAAAAAATGTACCTTGTTTATATATGTTTTTTTATGGGGCCATGATACCTCAAAAACATCCTTCATTTTCATCCATGTGGCATCCTAGTTGCATTCAAAACGATCTTCAAGATGTCATTCAATATCCTTTTTTTCCTGTTTTTGATGTTTCTTTCGTTTTCTTTTCTTTTCGTTTGTTTGAATTAATGGTTTTTGAATTACTGATTACGATTCTTGATTCAACTCTCTATTCTTTTCCGATCGACATGTATAATAGATTGATGATGAACGAAATTGTACATAACCTCAATTTGCTTCTTTCGATAAGTATCTCTGTTTTTGCGTATGACATCGCCACTATCTTTATGCTAAAACTACATCCCAAATTAAATCAACATTCTAATCTTCATATATTGTCATCTTATTAGTGATTTTATCGTATATTCGATAGCGTGTGGTATACACAACATCGAGGTTAAACTAACCACATTATTCAATTGAAATATTATTATTTAAATATGATTGTTATGATCTAGAGATGTGTGTAGAAAATTTTTTCTTCAATAAAAAAAAAATCAATCATTAATTATTAATTGGTTGGAAATGAAGATAAAATCTTTTGAAAGTAAAAGATATATTTTTCATAAAAGTATTTTTATATGTGCAACGTATATTTATCTTAATAGATTAAATTAATCATTATAGATAAATGATTCTAATGAAATATGTTGATTATATATCTAATTGAATTAACATTCATTTAATTATGTTTATTAGACAAGTAATGAGAATAAAGTCATTTTATACTTCAAAAATACATTTTCTTTAAAAATGGTTTTTATTGCATTTTGTGTTAAAATATTATAATTTTTTTTTCACTTTTATAAATTGTATTTGACAAAATGGATATCATTTTTGAATTCACCATGCCATAATAGGCTTATGATGTTTTTTTGAGATGTTTTTGAAAATGTTGCTCTTTGAGTGAATAGTGAAAAATGTTTTTTTTGTAAAATTGTCATTTCTTTTCTTTAAATCAAGTAATTTAAAAGTCTCATTATGTTTTGGATTTGATCTTAAAGTAACTTTAGTCTCATTTAATTATACATAATATAATCAATTACAAAAGAATTGTCATCATATTTAATTTTTGTATAAGCTCATTTTTAAAATTAAAAACATTTTTCTAAAAACTGTTTTTCATTGCATTTTATTTATATTAAAATTGATTTCTGTCATTTCTAGAAATTGAATCTTGAAAAAAAAAATCCATATTTGAAATCAGGAGGTTTAAATTTGTTAAATAGGTCTCTTATTTTTAGTCATTATACATAGTAACTGTGATAAATATTTGTCACCACGGTAAGAGTAAAACAAGTAAATCTTGATTAAAACTATGAGATAAATCATACAAATCTCCCTAACACTTGTCTTTATTTAATTGAATGAGTGTGTTTAGACCATAACCATCCAAAATTCGAAAATGTGACAATTACTTACAACTTGCCTTTGATTATAACCTTTATATTATTTTAAGTAAAGAATAATTACAAAAATGTCACTTTCTTGTTTTAATATCTCTAATATATTTTCACCGAGATAAAAAGAAGTTATACCATCTATAAATGAAGAGTTTTGTTAGTCTAATAACAATTATTAGAAGCAATAGAAGCAGTTAAAACCCCTTTGTCGAGGATCTCCATGCAAGATAATATGAAACATGTGATAAAATTGAAATGAAGTACTGTAAATGTGTATACCTTACATCGAAGAGTCACTACAACAATTTGAACTTCGTCTGACAAGTTTGATAAAGATTACCAAAGTGGAAAACAAAAGCATCCCACCTTCGTAGTGTATCAATGAGTTGCACTGAATCATTCGATGCTCAGATTAGATTAATCTTTCATTCACGATGTCCTAACATCTCATATGCAAAGGAGGAGGATAAAAGAGAGTTTCAGGTTCCTTGGAGTCATTGGACGAATATCCACACACTATACCATCATATGGCTGTAGGGTTTATATAGAACCCGAGGACACTCCTGGGTGGTATCCATATCAACTCATGCATTAAAATGCATGTATAAATGCCATGTCTAGTTCATGCATCGTATGCATTTACTCCATGCATGTTTCATATAAATATGAAATGATTTCATTTAATGATAGCTTACGTGGATGAATGGTTTGGGTGTCCAACACACATGAAATAATATATAAGGTCAATTACAACCGCCACCGTGAAACACAACACAAAGAAAAAATTTTGCAATAAACACGCAGGCCCGAGGACTTGACCCCGTGACCCTCCCCTCACCCCCAAACCCTTACCACCCCACCACCAATGATGGGGCACACATGAAATAATATACCCAATGCATGCAAATCATAATTTGCATCAGGGCCGACCCGAGCAATGTCACTGCCCAAGCCTGGTTTTTTAAAATGTTGCCCTATTGAATTACAGAAATAAAAAGTATGCATTCAAACTAATTAATTTCAATTCTGATATGTCTTAAATTGATGTTGTCTATATCAAAATAAAGAAAGATCGATAAATAAAAATTACAATTAGTGCTAAACAGTCCAAATAACAAAATAATTATGAATTAAAATCAAATTAACATATGTAGATGAAATACTCATCAAATAATTTCTACAGAAAAGGCAAAGTAGAAAATTACAACACTTACAGAGAAAATTGACTCAGTTATATGTGACGAAGCAAAGAGAAGAACCCAACAATGCAGCGACACACATTGGTAATGAGGTGAAAAGGAAGGAGGCAGAGATGCATGATAGAGTGATACATTAGCATGGATGGATGCGATAGAAGCTTGAAGGTGTGGCTGAGGGAACCATTCATCAGTACAGAGAAGTTGAAAGGGGTGGAGAAGGCAGGGAGGCAAGGCGATGAGGCACGAAGAGGATCGCGTTTGCTAGGAAGAGGCGAGGTAGGTGAGCGGAGAGGCGCAGCAGTTGAGGCACGCAGGGAAGCAGCGACCGCTGATATGCTAAGGTTGAGATCTGAAGAGGGAGCAAGCAAAGCGGCGGTGGTTACCCCTTTCTAATTGGTTTCCCTAGCCTGAGGGCTCGCTGGGATCGCCCTCGGGCCGGGCCTGATTTGCATGCATACCGATACACAACCCATAAATATATCATATATAAACATGACTTTAGGGCACATCCCCTTCAATCTCCCACTTTCTCTAAACCTCATAGACTTTGTGTCATTTCACTTTATATTGCATCATATACAATAACTCATGAAATCATATCCAAAACTTCTTTTGAAAATCTTCCAAAACACGTTTTGGAAACCCATCATTAACTTTACATTGTATCACATCATATGCAATACCTTATGAATACCCATCCAAAACACTTTTGGATTAACTCAAACAATTTTAGAGTAGCTCTCTGAGTCAAACTCAATCCTCATTCAGTCAACCGCAAAGTGTGACCCCGTAGACCTTTACAATGTTAACAAAAAATATGAATCCACAGATCCATAAGTGTAAGCAAAGAGCAACCTCTAGTAAAACATCAATGCTACTCAAGCTATAAAGGGATATGGCGTAATCTCCATCAAACACATTTATCTCTATACATGTGTCCACTAGTCTGCATCATATGTGTAACATCCCTCTATTTCTCATTGGCTTGAGAGGGCGGTGAGACGTTACTAGGCTTTAAGCAACATCCCCAAGACGTCAAAGGCTGACAATAAATGCCGAAGGGCTTCGATACATGTGGGGGACGATTTGTCCTTTAAGAATAAAACCAATAACCAAACAACCACTATATGATGCATGATAACAATGAAAGACAACTCAGCATTTCATTTATCAAAATCATACTAAAATCAAGTGTCATAGCGGAAGACTACAATATCAAGGTAAACAGAGAAAGACAAACTAATAAAACTCCAAGACAACAACAAGACCCCAAGCTCCACAAGATCCATGCTCCAACTTCATTAAACAACCCAAGTATCACAAAGTAGTGCTAAAGACGTGTGATACTTTACCTTTTCCCATGTCCCGGTAGATGAAATCTGTAAAAGCACTTAAGGACCAAAGAAAGAGTGAGTACTAAAACTCATTAGGTTTTCCCCAATGACTTCCCTACTCACACCATTTGGATAGAAGAGTTAACAACATTTATATAAAATAGTTTATATAAAACAATTTCTAAAACAACTTATAACCAAATATAAACAACTTCTAAAACATTCTATAACCAAATATAAACAAGTGCTATATCAACCAATTTTCTAACAAAAGCTATTTCCAAGGAAACAAACAAACCATGCTTTAAAACCATTTCACAAGTTCCATTTGGCATAACTAATCCATTCCACATATCCGCACTACCAACCACACATGCCTCGTTATGACACACTACAATAGAAATTGCCTTTAGCGGCGGTTTTGGAAACCGCCGCTAAACCCTTTTTAAAATTGGTTTCGCGGCAGTTTATAATAAACCGCCGTGAAACAATTTTTTTTTACACTGCCGACCCTTCCCCCCACCCCGACCCCTTCTCACCCCACGACCCCGCTTCCCCCAGCCCCCCGCTTCCCCCGCGACCCCGTCCCCTCGTGACCCCGGCGACCCCGCGACCCCGGCGACCCCGGCCCCCCGCGACCCCGGCGACCCTGCGACCCCGGTGACCCCGCTTCCCCCGGCCCCCCGCGACCCCGGTGACCTATACGAACCCTAAGGTTTGAATTCTAGTAATTTTACCTCAATTCTTGTCTCCTTATATTATGAATTATGAAGATTCATGGTTGATTTTCCATTCGATTCATTAAACATACACATAACTCGTGTTTAATATGTTATACTTGATAGAAAAACTTATTATCACTTTGTTATTATTTATCTTTAATCCCTGTCGACTATTTCAATAACTTAAGGTGTTGAATTGGAATCTCCCTAGGTATTGTGCATTCTTAGGTGACCAAACCACATTCTATGTGGTTTTTCTTGAATCTTAATTGTAATGACTATAATGAATTTGATGAGAAGGGTGTCATGAGACCATATCACCTGTTTCTACATAAAAAAGGATACTCCCTTGTTAAAATATAATGCTGATAGATTATAAGGCATACTTGAATATAATGAATTATGACACTTAGGTATGGAGTTCCTTATACTTTTGATACTCGATCATGGAGTCCATCAAACATGTGTTACTCAAGCATAGCATCCCTTATATGTGTGGTACTCAGGCATTGTGTCCCTTATACTTGTGACACCCGAGCATGGTGTCCCTAATACTTAGAATAATTAGTCATTGAATCCCTTATACTTGTAATACATGGTAATCACATCCCTAATTATAGTATTACTAAGGTCTGGAGTACCTCATACTTGTGATACATGGTCATGGAATCCCTTATACTTTTAATACTTTTTCATGGAATCCCCTACTACCATATGAGACTCTAGTGACTTTATAGGGATGCCTGAGTAATGCCTCAGGTCATGGATTGTTACTCACAAGTTGTAATCTTTTCTTTTCGGTAAAATGGAATGTTGTAGTGTTTCTCCCTTAGAAGCCAGAATTTCAATCCAAACAACATAAAACCAAAGCGTTCTTTCGTACTGTCATTTACTTTACTTTGCATAAATTTCTTTTGTGTGTTGAAGTGAATGGTATTGAATTCATTCTAACTTATTGTAGTGGTTTGGATGAATATAATTCTTCCAAGTTCCCGAATATAATGTTTAGAGAGAATTCCTTCTAGGATCTATTTCCACCTATATGATTCTGATTATCTTATTATATTGTCATAGAGGATAATACCAACACCCCACATTTCATCTCCAAATTCCCAACATGATTCTACTATGAAACTCCAAACACCAAGCCCAAACACATCAACTATTCTTCAAATACCCTAGTTTGATCCCCAAACCACATCAGCCGCATCTTGAACGACATTTCTGATGTGGTCTCCACCTTACCACATCAATTTTTATGCAACAACACTAGTAAGTCCTTCTCTAGATGAATTATACCAAAGGCGCTCAATCCCACCCACCAATGCGCTATCATATCCCGACCATGATGCCTTAAAACTCAAGGAATAACAAAAATGTTTAATGCCCACACCGAAGTCTGAATCTGACTCTTAGTTCAACTCCATGGTCAGATCCTCGATCGTCCCATTTAACCATAATTCTCCACTCATGAGCACTAACACATATATGATCCAAATCACCCTCAAGTCACACTACCACTCTTTTCTATGTGAATACACCAAAGAGAGTTCTAGGAATTCAATCCACACAAGGTCCGTAGAACCTCAAAACCTAATCTCCCAAGTTATTTCATCATGCATTTCCATGAACACCACCACTTATCATGCCTCAATACTACCATCCCTCACGTAGTTCTTGCCACTCCAAGGAACAGACAATGAATTCATCCAAATCTAAGGCCCCGACCCCCCCACGATCCCGCGACCTCGACGACCCTGCGACCTCGGCGACCCCGCTTCCCCCGGCCCCCCGCGACCCCGACGACCCCGCGACCCCGGTGACCCCGCTTCCCCCGGCCCCCCGCAACCCTTATCACACATTTTATCAACTAGAGAATTTCCACTAATGGTGACTATCTTTTAATCGCACTTTTTGGTAAAGTGATTTTATCCCCAATGGAGAAAGGGTTCATTCATGAGATTCCTTTTTGGTAGAGATGATACCCAATAGTATCTTCCTTGGTTTGTATTGGTTACCCTTTTCTATTGTTATATGGTGTTATGTGGTTTTGTAAATGAGATGAGTTCCACCTTCAATAGTGAATGGGACCCTATTAGGTGTATCAAGTAGCACCAACCCTTAAGAAGTGGTAGTGATTTTCCCATCAGATGGTTGCATGGTTTTATATGACTTAGGGGTGGTTGAGGATTGACTTCAGATGGTTGCATGGTTTTGTTATCTAATATTATATTTTGATGCTATAAAGGATTTCAAAAGTCAAGGGTTGAAAATTTGGAGATTTGGGAGAAACATGATAGGAATACTGTTTAGCATAACTTTTAGTATTGACCATGTGGTAATTGAGTAATATGGCATTGCTGGTTCTATTGACGATTTTTATTATTTCAGTAGATTTTTCTTAACCATTCATTTCCATGAAAACCATTTGGATGAATGGAATATATTATAGATTTTTTCTCATACCTTATGAATGATTTTTATATCCACGTATTTATTCCAAATCAAAAACGTGCTTTGGTTTTCATGGTAAAGTAGCTACCATGTTGTTAGAACACTGTTTCTCTTTACCAAAGAAACTTCCCCTATCCCAAACACTAGAGGGTTCATATCTAACTCAGGGGATCATCTTTATTATATTATGTTTCTGTAATCTTACACTATCGTATATATTAATCTCTTTCTCTATTTAGTAGTAACTGTGTGTTTTAATTTTTTTTATTATTGTGTAGGCACATTGTGATATACATGGATAAAAGCTGGATCTCATTACCGAGGAACACACCTCAGTATGTTAAGAGTTTGAATGAGTTTTTAGATTTTTCAATTTCTAATCGATCCATTGAAGGGAGGATAAGATGTTCATGTCCTAAATGTAAATTTAGAACATGGTTTAAGAGAGATGAAGTTTATGAACATTTAATACTGAAGCAATTTCCTGGTCAATATTTGTGTTGGATTTGGCATAGAGAATTGAACGTTACAGAAAGATTGAGCACTGATGTTAATCCACATAATGAGGTCTCAAGTTCATTGACAATGGAAAATGAAATGCAAAACCTCATAAATGATGCATTCGACACTGCAAGACACTACTATCAGCATCAAAACATATCAGAACAACCAGAAGAGGGTGCTACAATTTGCAACGTGACAAGTGACGTTTTTGAGACTATAACACAAGCAGATCAAGATTGTAACATATCATTGGATCCTCCTCTTGATTCTGTGGAGCCAAATGTAAGAGAAAACTTCACTGAGGAAAATTCATTTCATGATTTAGTTGATGATGGAAATCAAGAGTTGTATAGTGGGTGTTTGAAATATTCAAAGCTTTCATTTCTGCTGAAGTTATACCATATAAAATGTCCATGTGGAATTACAAATAAGGCAATGTCCATGATATTGGAATTGATTCTTGATGCATTTCCTGAAGCAAAAATCCCAGAATCTTTTTATGATATGAAAAAAGTTGTTAACAAGCTTGGTCTGAATTATACAAAAATACACGCGTGTCCCAATGATTGTATGCTTTATTGGGGAGAGGATTCGAGTAGATAGAATTGCAAGAAATGTTCTTCTTCTAGATGGTAGTTAAAGGGTGATGTTTAAAGTCTGAATGAACATAATTTCATGGAGAAGAAGAAAAGGAACACACCTGCAAAGGTTTTGCGTTACTTTCCTTTGAAGCCTCGATTGCAAAGATTATTCATGTCATCGAAAACCACCGAACACATGAAGTGGAATTCTATAGATAATAATAATGATGGGTTAATGAGACATCCACGAGATTTCCAATCATGGAAGACATTTGATTCATTACATCCAGATTTATCAGCTGATCCTAGGAATGTTTGATTGGGATTGGGTGATGATGGATTCAACCCATTTGGGACTTTGAGTACCAATTATAGCATTTGGCCAGTTGTTTTGATCCCTTATAATCTGCCTCTGTGGATGTGTATGCAACAAACATATTTTATCATTTCGATGATTATTCCTGGAAAAAAAATGTCTGGAAATGATATTGATGTATACTTGTAGCCTATGATTGAAGAATTGCAGGAGTTATGGAGCAATGGTGTTGAGATATTTGATGCTTCTTCTAAAACAATGTTCAAAATGCATGCTGCTTTAATGTGGACCATTAGTGACTTCCCTGAGCTTGGGAATTTATCTGGCTGGAACACTTACACAGGTTTGTCTTGTCCCATTTGTAACTTTGATTTTGAGCCCAAACGGATACCCCACAGTAGAAAATGGTGCTTCTTGTGCCATCAAAGATTTCTCGATGCATCTCATAGATTTCGGCTGAACATATCAAAATTTAATGGTTCCATTGATTGTACACCACCTCCAAAGTTGTTAACTGGTTCTGAAATATTGACATATCTTGAAAATGTTGAAATAGAATTTGGGAAGGTTCATTATTTGAATGATAGCGGAAAACGGGTCTGAAGTGCATCGTCAAGTGAAATCAGAATGCAACAATGGAAGAAAAAAAGTATATTCTTCAAACTTCTGTATTGGGAATTTAATTTTTTACATCACAATCTTGATGTGATGCATATTGAGAATAATGTGTGTGATAATTTGATTTTTATATTACTTAATGATCATGGAAATTCGAAGGATCATCTCAATGCTCGCAAATAATTACAAGTAATGAACATAAAACATGATCTCTGGCCAGATGAGAATGAAAAGTATGCTCCGACCATTTTTGCAATGCAAAATAGGGATAAAGATACATTCCTTAGAATTTTAAAGAATGTGAAAGTATCTGATGGGTATTCGAGTAACATCTCAAGGTGTGTTGACTTGAAGAATCGTAAGTTACATAGATTGAAAAGTCACGATTCACATATTTTGTTAAAACAATTACTACCATTGGCATTGCGTACATTATTAGATGAAAAAGTTACTACTTTTGTACTTCAATTCTGCACATTTTTCAGGAAATTATGTGAGAAAGCTCTATATCCATTTCATCTTGAAAACCTCCAGGAGATGTTTGTATTGACCCTTTTTTCAATGAAGATGATCTTTCCTCCATCATTTTTTACTGTCATGATACATTTAACTGTGCATTTGGTTGAGGAAGCTAAATTAGGTGGCCCCGTTCATTATCGATGGATGTATCCAATTGAGAGGTATTTTATTTATATATTTTTCAGTTAAGTAAATTTTTTTGGCATTTAAATAAATGCATAATATTATTATTTTATTTCACAGATATCTTGGACATTTGAAAGCATACGTGAGAAATAAAGCTCAACCAGAAGACTCTATTGCTGAAGGCTATTTGGCTGAGGAGTGACTTACCTTTTGTTACAGATATTTGGATGATATTGAGACAAGATTTAATCGAGTTGTACACGTTGACGACACATCAACTCAATCTCAAATGCATCAGAAATAAAAAATATTTCCTGCTATTGGCCGATCAGTTGGGAGGACCTCAAATGTGACACTGACAAAATTGGAATTATTACAGGCACATAGATATGTGTTGCTGAATAGTGAAATTGTAGATCCATTTATTGAAGAGTTGAGGATACAAACAAAGAGACGAATGAGAGGCCGAACACGAAATGAGAAAAACATAACAAAAGTTGTGAATAAAGAGCTTGTAGAATGGTTTGAACGACGTATAAGTTCATAAATATTGCAATAAATATGAATATTAGTTTGACACATACATTTTGTAAATCTATTAAATTATATTTCTTTTTTCAGATCATGAATACTGATACTCGAGCAGACTTGTCAGGAGATTTGAAGTTTCTTGCTAGAGGTCCTATAAAACAAGTTAGAAAGTTTGATGCTTATAATGTGAATGACTTTAGATTTCGTACAGTCGATCGAGAAGTGGGTTTGAAAACACAGAATAGTGGTATATTTACATTTGCTGAAGTGGGATACTATGGAAATCTGCATGATATTATTGAATTAAAATACCACATACATTTTTTTGTTGTTTTATTCAAATGAAAATGGGTTGATATTATCAGAGGTGTTAAAAGAGATTCCTTGAAATTTACTTCTGTGAACTTCTCTCGCTTGATGGATGTTGGTGATCATGAACTACATGATCCATATATCTTAGCATCACAAGAAAAAATGGTATATTATGTTAATGATGTTGTGGATGAAGGGTGGAGTGTAGTTTCTCACATAATACAAAGAGATTTTTATGATATGGGTGATGAAGTGGAATATTTGACCTCTGAAATTGAATTTAATCAACAACATGAAGCAAAATTATTTTTCCATCATGATATTGAAAATATTAGTCTAGAAAGGATGAGTGAAGTGGATTAAGCAATGGAGAAAGAAACCGATATTATTGAAGGGGAAAATGATTGTATGTACAATTATTTATTCATTTAACAACCACTTGTTTCATTTCTGCAGTTATTCATTATCATTATTATATATATTTTGTCTGTTAGTACTGTGAATCTATTATCATTTTTAATTTTTTTTTCTGCATAATTTTTTTGAAATATATATTCTGAAATTAATTTTATTTAATTAAATGACAGGAATGCCAAGGAGGAAGCGGTACACTATTTCATCTAGTTCTGCGATAGATGACGATCCATCTGGCTCCCTCCCCACAACATCTGATGCACCAGCTGCCTACACCCCTGGACCATCTCCCCCTGCACCATCTCTCACACCATTTGTGGATGTCCCATTAGAGGCTGAGTCGTCGACTCCCCCTTCAAGAGCCTCAATAGTGGGGTAGTGACACGCCCCTTCTAGTTCATCACGAACATACTGGAGTGTCACTGTCATATGTACAAATTTTAATTAAATAAATTTATTGCATTTTGTTTATATTAATTTTTTGATCATTGAATATGAAAAAAAGCAACTGTGGAGAAAAACATAAAAAGTTCAGATGTTTGGAATATTAATAGAGAGAAGATAGTCGTGCCATTTGATTCTTATGGGGTCCCTACGGATGACGCCGCGGGGTTACTTGGCCAAATTCTAGGCCAACTGGCAGCAAAACCCATCTCCCTTCCTATTTCTTATGATGATTGGAGACATATGCCTCCAAGCTGAAAAAATGAAGTTTTTGATTCCCAAATAAAGGTAATTTTATTAAATTATGGTTTAATTGAATGTCATGTTACTAATATGTTCAAAATGAATTTCTGTATACAGATATTCTTCCACTTTACAGTTGCTGATGTGATAGCACAGAAGTGGACATTGAAAAATCTTGGTAAGAAATGGAAAGATTTCAAATGGATTTTGTGGTGTGATGTCAATGATACTTCGTTGACCATGCAACAAATGTATGAGAAGCTACCCAGTGGGGTATCGAAAGAACAGTGGAAAGTTTTTGTTGACAGACATCGTGATGAGAAGCGGATGGTATTGAAATATATATTATTATATTATCCTCATTTTACATTTATACATGTATATTAAGAGGAGATGACATTGAATACATTACTGTTAAATTGCATTTTATTTATTTCAGGATCTCTCAAGGCAGAATGCATCAAACCGGGCTAAGCAAGTCATCCCTCACACTACGGGCTCAAAAATCTTTTCTAGAAGCCGAACGACATTGGTAATCTTTTAATTAGTTTAAATATTTATAAGACAATATTATATGTTTAATATATTGAATTGTTGATTTATCTTTGCTTAATGTAGTCACATAGTTTAGGGCACGAAGCATCCCGAACTGAACTGTGGTTGGATGTTCACAAAAAATCAGATGAAAGTTTTGTTAATGAGCCTGCCAAAGAAGTTGGGGTATGAAGTCAATTTTTTTATTATAATAACTTATTATCAATTTTTACTATGTTAATATATATTTATATTTGATTTATAGGTAAAAATTAAAGAACTATGGGATGCCAATCCTGGACAGTCCTACTCAGTCTCCTAGGATGACCCAGTTTCTAAAGTCCTTGGGAAGGAGCATCCTGGTAGAGTGCGTGGGATGAGTTTCAGACCCGTACCATCTAAGGTCTTTGGCATGACTCCAAGGATTATAGCTACATCTACTCCTGGTTATAGTCAGTCCATACCCGAAGATTCTTAGAGTGATATTGCTTCTCTACGAACCATAGTTCAAGACCAAAGGGTTCAAATATCCTCTTTGTAGAAAGCGATGACTGATATACATCAACAAATGAGCAGATATGCCCCTGGTGGTAGTGCATCAACTAGTGGTATGCAGGTAAATCAAAAAAAATAAAAATCATTTAGTTTGCAAACTTTCACTGGTTTTAAGTTTTAATATAAATATGCAACAATATTTAATTTTCAATATAATGTTCTTACAAGTGACAACAGAAAGTGGAGATGGAGGTGGAGAGGGTGACGATGCATCATCGAACCATGAGTAGTTGTATTGTTGATGTGTTGAACAAATATGGGAATAGTTGGTTTGTATATGTAACATGTGTGACACATAGTTTCCACCAAACATTTTCATGTCCTAACATTTCCTTGATTTATCATGTTTCCTTTTATGCATTTTATTGATTTATGATGTTTCCTTTTATGTCTTGATTTCTCGAGTGTGGTATACATCATTCCATTTAGGCCTGTGTTTGAATTGGTAGTCGAGATTTTGGATGACTAGGAGTTAAACCCATTGTTGATGTGTTGAACAAATTGGGTCATTTCATAGTGATCAAGGGGATAGTGTTGTTGACACTTTGGTGAGGCAGAATGTGTAGATAGTGAATCTTCATGCGTTGTTAATGGTTATTATATTCTGTTCATGATGATAAAATGTGGTCATACCCCATATAAAACCTAGGTTCCTCTTAATGGGAGATGGTATTAAACCGTATAAAACTGGGATTCATTGTACGATGTGTATTGGATGATCTAAAAGTCTTACACTATATAAAATTTTGGATTCCTCTTACGATAATTATGATATGTTCAAAAACATTACCTCATATAAAACATGGAAGCATCAAATTATGTGAGATGAAAAAAATCATTTTCTTCAAGACATGACATTAAAATTTTCATCATGGTCTTGGTTGTATGATATTACACTGTGTGCAATCATATTCAAGATTTCTTCATGGGTTGAAGGGCCTATTTTATCCTATAACCCCAAGTTTTATTCACCACAAAAACATTCTTGATTCCCCCACCTCACCAATCTATACTATAACAGTTTATATCAAGAGATCCTTAGTCCAAGCGTTATGACAATAAAATATTCTCATACATCCATCACATGGGTTTATTCATCCCTGGAGTTTCCTCAAACATCTATTTCCACAAAATTCTATAACTATGGGTGGATTGATTCCCATTTCCATGGGATACATATTGATGCATATATCTTCTATCATTGAGCCTAGCTGATGATTCACCATATAATAATCCATTACATAAGGTGTCATTTCCCCAAAACACTCACATGAGCCTCTTTTTTAGCAATAATCTCCTTTCATTTATGTTGACACATCAGTGGGCCAAGATGCTATCATTTCCTGATATGAGGAAGTAAATAATGGGTATATAGATGCAAAAGACCTTCTAAAATCCTAATAAGATGAATTTAAACTATATCATTACCCCGTGTAAAATATATATATCTATTAATGATAGATAATTTAACACCATAAAAAATTGATATGTCTCTTAAAGAGAGATAATTACACCTCTTATAAATTCTCGATGCCTAATATTATAATATGTAATTATTCAATATCATCATCTAAGAAGGTAAACCCTTTTGGCGTTGGTATCCTATGACACCGTGAATCATAAAAACATGTGGATTGATTCCAATAATCACGATATAAGTAGTTACATATAAATATTTAATCCAGGGAACAACCCTATCACCGACTCATTATAGGTTTCTACCTTTCCTATCTACTTTGGTCAAAGCTTAGAGACCTTTAACTCAAACTTATTCCTATATTTGGAGCTATAGGAATTTAAACTAGTTGTAGTCATAGTCCATGTTGTATGATTTTAAACATCAAAGCCCAATGTCCTCAGCAACCAATGTTAATTAACAACCATACCCTATTAAATGAAATAAGGATGCTTCATCCGATAAGTGTGGGATGATTATAAAAATAATTACCACATATAAAACTGAGATTCCTCATATGATAAGTATGAAATGAGCCACACATTACCCATATAAAACCTGTATTTCTCCGAATATGAGATGATATGATATCCTTGCCAGAGATGAAATCACTCCACTGACAATAGTATCTTACCATGTCACACATCAACACTATGTTTGTCTTGACGCCCATTATGAGGAGACACATATTGATGCATGTATATTTCATCTCAGTCCCATCCCTACCAGCAACTCATCATGGGGACGTTTCCCTTTGGGCCAGACTTGAATCTTGTCAACCCACATGTTTAAATATAAAATTTGAGCACATGAGGAAATATCTCCCATGGAACCTAATATTCTATATGGTACATGTTGGGAAAAAATCCCTCAAGTCACCATTGAAGCATTTTTGAGGTGATTGTGTTTGTTGACAAAGCAGGCCTCCTTGTTGTGTTTGTTGACAATGCAGATCATGATATATGTTTGTGTTGACAAAGGGGGTTTACATGGTGATTTTTCGGGTTCAAGGGATGCTTTCAACAATCCATGATTGATTGAAGAACCTTGACAAAGGAATGGATGATCTGGAGGCGGTACAAAAAGAGCAGATACAAGGTGGCACTATTTTCCAGTGTTTGTCAATTTTTTGGGCCTGAAAATCGGAAAATAGAGAGATTTGTTTTTGGCAAAGGGAGGTGCGCACAAAATTGGAGTGGTGCACGAAGAAGTATGTGTGGCGCAAAAAATCAGCGGGATGCACGAAATAATTGCGCTGTGTGCAAAATATGTGCGGGTTGTGTGAAATAGAGGGATGAAGATTTTCGCGCAAGAGGTGTTTCGAGGTCCGAAGCTCGAAAAATGGCAAAGGCATAAAGTGCGCGAAATATTGGAGCAGTGCACAAAAAACGGCGTAACGTGGAAGCTTTGTTTTTCGCGCTCAAAGAGAATTACGCGCTCAAGGAGGGTTTTTCACGCGGGGTCAATTTTTCCTATAAATATGAAGTGACCCCCCTCCATTTAGTGGAGTTTAAGTCATAGAAAATATCCGAGCTCTGGTGCGCAAAATTAAAGTTCGCAAGGGAGTTGCGTGTAAACTTTAAGTTCGGGCATAATGTCTGGTGCTACGTGAAAATCTAAGGCTACGCACAAAATAAATCAGTTTCTCATAAAAGGGGTGTTGTGCGAAAAGTGGATTTCGCACAAGTCAAGAAAATTACGCACAAGCCAGTTTTGAGGTTGCGCGTAAAATTTGGAGGTTGCGCGTAAAAGGGGTGTTGCACGAAAATTCAATTTTACGCAAGGCAAAGGAATTACGCTCAAGGCCCAGTAAAGGTTGTGTGTAAAATTTGAGGTTGCTCGGTACACCCGGTGCAAAGTGAGATTCATCTGCGGTTGAAAGTTGGACTTCAACATGACATCTACATACAGATGCATTCCTTCATGAAAATGAAGAGACCTATAGGTCTATAAACTATGAGTGGATTCCTTCTAGAGTAGTGAGCAAAGGAAGAGGAAGAATATGATCCTCTCCACCGGCAGTGAGCCAGAGAGAGAGAAACAGGGAGTGACCCTTGGGAAAGCAATGAGCTGACCCTAAAACTTGTAAAGGCAGTGAGCCTGGGACATAGTGACTGTGCCCGAACCTTGTTATCCACAGCTAGTGAAGTATAGTGGAATTTGGTACGACCGGAAACCTGTTGGAATATGCTCCTTGGACGTATCCCTTAGCGGTGAACCAAGTAAAATTGATGTGTCCTGTGCTTGCTTTACTTTCTGTTTATATTGTGCAACAGGAAAGAGAGAGAAGAGTGTTTTTATTAACAACGAAACAAGATCAGAACGGGCATTAATTTCAAATTAGTCATACCCTGATTCACCCCCCTTCTTAGGGTATTCAGCCTTGTGGACCTAAAAATACATCCCCACATACACTTGTGCGGTTCACACATTCTACTATTTGGATAATCCTCACCCTACCAATCTGAAAAGGATCTCTAATGAAATGATTCATGGACATAGTGTCTTACATACCATCTCAGGTTCATTCAATGAAGTACATTTACTGATAAAAAGTGGATCTCATGCTTTGATCTCCATAAATAGTAGATCATTATATTTTTCATCCTATCCTCAACCAGCTCAGGTATCCTATGTTTCAAACATGGTCAATAATAATTCTATTTCTATCAATTACTCCCATTTCACTTCCCAGTTCTCAAAAGTTGTAATTTTCATAGTGATATTTTTCAAGTCACTTCTTCCCCTCATTGGTTTCACCCCTATAATCAATTATAACTATATAAATATCCTTTATTCTTGAATAAATCATGGCTCAGCAGGGCTTAGGGGTTGGGAGGAAGTCTACCTCAAGCATGGTTGAGTTGCATGATCACCACATGGTCCTAATTATATAACCTTAAATGAGTATTCCATTTCCATGAATCACTAATCTAAAATAATTTTAAATCAACCTTAGAATGTGTTGTGTGGTGTTGTACCCATTCTCTATCAATTCAGGTCATGTTTTTTACTCCTCCTCACTACACATATCCATTTATGATGTTCCACTATATTTTCCAAGCATCACGACCATACATTTTTTACTAGTTGTCTCCATTCTTTTTTAAAATTTGTGTGCATTAATTTGTTAGGATATTGGTATTTTTGGTTTGATTTGTTTTTCAGGGCAGTGATGGAGTGGAAGCAGATTTTTTTTGGTCAGCTTTTCGCAGTGGTTTTAACCGCCGCAAAAAGTATACAGGTAAGACATTAGCGGCGGTTAAAAGCGCTGCCAAAAGTAAGTATTTTTTACATTTAGCGGTGGTTTTAACCACCGCTACAGAGCCTCATCACCCGCGTGCATTCCACGGTTGTCCTCGTGACTTTAGCGGCGGTTTTATGACCGCTAGATTTTATTTTATTCATGGCAGTTATAACCGCCACTAATAAAATAAAACCCAGGGTTCGTAAAAACCGCTGCTAAAATCAGTAAAACTGCCGCGAAACGAGGCAGCTATGACGCTTCCCTTAAACTGCCACTAAATGGAAATAACCACCGCTAAAATATTTCCAACGCCCAATTTAGTGGCGGTTTCTGTAAACTACCGCCAAACCATGTAGTGGAGGTTTAAACTACCGCTATACGCAAAAATAACCGTCGTTAAATGGAGGTTTTCTTGTAGTGATAGTTTTATACTCATGAGTGGTCTCTCATTGATCTACCAAGTCATCACAAGGTAATTATATCCCACGTTCCATTACACCTTTGACACTGATCATAATATCATATTTCAACCAAGCCTTGTAAATGAAATATAAACAAATACACCAAGTATACCCAAAACTAATGCCAATACAAAAATTCCAAACTCTTTTCAATAAAACACCATTTTTATTGATTTTTTTTCCAACAAACCATTTCAAAAATCCATCAAATCCATATTTTAAAATCACCTTTTTAAAATCAAGAAACTAAATCACTTTGTACAACAATACACCAAAATTCTACAATTTTCCCCAAACCCATAAATCATTACTAAAGAGGATTTATATCATTCTCACACCAAGGTTTAAAAAATCAATTTTAATCAGTTAAATAAATTTGAAACTAATCCAATCAATTCTAGAAAAATGACTCGAGAGTGAAGCCACCTACCTTGAGAGTTTTGGCGAAAATGATAAACGAAACGAAAAACATCACAAAATAGGTTGAAACTCCATGAACTCGCCTTATATCTCTTCCCCTAACATGAACCAAGCCAAATCTAATCATATTTGGAATCCAAAACCTTAGATCTACTCATAGGGGGCGTAGACCTAAGAAACCAAGAGGAATGGCGAAGTATATATAAGAAAACACAATAAGAACTATGGAGAACGAAGCCTTACCATAAAAAATCAGATTCTAATCACCAAGGAAAGCCTTCGAATCGCCTCTAGATCAACGAAAAAAATTCCTTGACCTTTGAGAGAGCAAAAACCTAAGTTAGGGATGCATAGGAGAAAAAATGAAGGGTTAAAACCTTAAGCCGGCCTATATCTACTTTTTATGGATCTTGTTTTTAACCACGCTTAGTTTGGTTGCATGGTTTGGTCACATGGTTAGGCGAACCATGTGCTAACTGTGCGTTAGCCACTGCCTTAAGGATGAATCTCGCACGGTCTTCAAACCGTTCTCCAGTGCCGAATCCCCTGCCTCAAAAACGTCCAAATCCATTTTTCAAAGTGAATGGTTTCTCAGGTTTCCATACGATTTGGACAAACCGTACGGAGCCCATGTTCCTTCCCTCTAGCCCCTGATTTATTGTGCATAGTTTATTGCAAGTGTTTCATGGTTTTCACAAACTATGGACCACCCGTGAACCTATAGGAAAGCCCAAAAAAAACTTCAAAAGTTCTACAAACTCTTCCTAGATTCACCCTTATACTTTATATACTTAAAAAACATAAATAAAGGGTTGCATACCAGAAACTGGGGGTGCTACATTCTCCCCACACTACAGGAAAATGAACCTTTCATGGCAGTTTTAAAAAACCACCACTAAATTGTGTATCAGCATACAATATGCGACAATTTACTTGATTTAGCATAATTTTATGGTAACCATCGTAGTGGACGCATTTAGCGGGGGTTTTCCCGTCCAAAATTATTTTTTTAGCAGTGGTTAAAACTGCCTCTAAAAAAAATAATTTTTTCTGGGAAAACTGCACCTAAAACCAAAATAACCGCCGCAAAATAATAAAGGAATATGAATTTTTTTTAGCGGCGGTTAAATCCACTGCTAAATTATTGTCTGTAGCGGTGGCTTTAACCGCTGTGGATAGAAAAATACTAAAATTGTAGTGGTAGTTAAAACCACCGTTAAATATAATACATTTATTTCACGGTGGTTAAAACCGCCGCTAAAGCCATATTTACAAAAAAAAATAGCTAATTCTATAACCCTAGTACCTGTGCCCTGAAAAAAAAACCATTCCAATTTCACATGCACATACATCCCACATCCAAAATAATACCAGAAGACCAATATTTTCATAAGAATCACATGATAGATACTTGAATAATAGGTTTAGTATGATTTGGGTACATAAAATTTATTCTAAGTACATGAAGTGTCACTTTTGGATACAGTGATTTCACAATCAGGGATAACAATTGATCTCAAGTATGTTGATGCATTTGTGTATTTGTCATAACTGAGGAATGTAATCAATAGTTGATGTTTTATTGGATTTTATGGTAATTAAAGGAGAATAATTTTGGAGATCTCTCACTTGGAATTACCAATTACCACAATTACCAAGAATGGATTCACATTTGACTATACATACTAGTGTGAGGAAGTTTCCATAGTGTTGAAGAAGTGGTTATTGTCAGCTCTGATCTTAAGCATTCCCGAGCTTAATGTTGGACATATAGTGAAATGTGATGCATCTGGTTTTGGCTTAGGATATGTTATGATGTAGAGTGATAAATTAGTCTCTTTGGGTTTCATTATCTTTTAACCCACAATATTAAATACTCTAATCCTATATTTTAGTTTGTAGTTGTGGTCCATGCATTGAAATGATCATGACAGAACCTCTTAGGAGAGAGATTTGTTGGGTACTTTGGCACCTAGAGTGAATATAATATTTTCTCACTGCATGGACATAATCTTTATCATATTAATTTCATAGATTACTTGCATATGTTTAACATAGATAAATAATATTCAAATAGAAATGGAAATGTAGTGGTAAATGCATTGGGCTAGAAAATGTAGGAGATGGGAGAACCGATTTCATTATCTGAATAGAAGATCTTATCTTCATTGTAAGACTAGTTGGTGGGTGTAGTTGAGGGTTTAGGGGAAGCAATGTGGGTATCCTTAGAGATAATGTCTTTATTGGTTAAACAAGTAAAGACAAGTTAGAATATTGTTCTAAAATGTATCATGATGTGTGATAGGTTGGAAGAATGTGAAACTATTTTAGGATTGAATTTTTATATACATGGAGTGTTTATAGTTTGTAGCATGGTAATGGTCACATATTCCATGAGAGATGAGTTTATGAGATCCTATAATGATTTGAATTGGGATGTTCACCCAGGGCCGACCATGATTTTAGGATTGAATTTTTATCCACCAGATGCATCTTTTGGGGATATACAAATTCTGGTAGTGTAAGACACTCAAGTGTTCAACAAATATTTGTAAATTATTATATTAATGAAGTGGACAATCCCTCTACCTTAACAGGACCAAGACACTCAATTGTTCAACATATATTTGTAAATTATTATAAAAACTATTTTCAATAAGATGAAAACATAAGTGGGAGTGATCACATGCCAACTATAAAACATGAGACAAGAATATTATAAAATTTGAAGAAATAAGGGCTATCCACTAAAAACAAGTTGAAGGGAGTTACAAAACTGGATATTCCCAAGAAAATAAATAAGAAGGTTGATCGTTTATACTTGGGTAAAAAACATAATAAATTTAGGAAAAATTAATCATAAAAATGTTTCATGAAAATAAATAACCAACATATATGGTGCATACCACACTCAAGAAATCAAGACATAAAAGGAAACATCAGAAATCAATAAAATAAATAAAAGGAATCATGAGAAATCAAGAAAATGTTAGGTCATGAAAATGTTTGGTGGAAACTATGTGCCACAAATGATACATATACAAATCAACTATTATCATATTTGTCCAACATATCAACAATAAAACTAATCACAGTCCAATGATGAACACAACTTGTCACCCTCTCCACCTCCATCTCTACTTACTGCTACCATCTGTAAGAACATTATATTGAAAATTAAATACTGTTGTATATTTATATTTAAACTTAAAACCAATAAAAGTTTGAAAACTAAATGATTTTGATTTTTTTTGATTTACCTGACCAGTTGATGCAATACCACTGGGGGAATATCCGGTTGTCTTCTGATATAAATCAATCAACGCTTTCTACAAAGTGGATATCTGAGCCCCCTGGTCTTGAACTATGATTCGTAGAGAAACAATCTCTCTCTGAGTATCTCAGGGTATGGAATGACTACAACCAGGAGTATATGCATCTGTAATCCCCGATGGCCTACCAAAGACCTCAGATGGTACGGGTCCCAAACCCATCCCGCACACTCTACCAGGATGCTCCTTCCCAAGGACGTTAGCAACCAGGTCATCTGGGAGACTGAGTAGGACTGCGTAGGATTGACATCCCACAGTTATTTAATTTTTAACTATAAATAAAATAGCAGTCATATTAGAAGAAATATATATTAACATAGTAAAAACTGATAATAAGTTATTATAATGAAAAATGAGTTCATACCCCAACTTCTTTGGCAGTCTCATTAACAAAACTTCCATTAGATTTTTGGTGAACATTTAACCACACTTCTGTTCAGGATGCTTTATGCCCTAAACTTTGTGAATGCATTAAAAAAACATAAATCAACAATTTAATATATTAAAAAAATAATATTTTCTTATAAATATTTAAACTAATGAAAATATTACCAGAGCAGATTAGTTTCTATAAAAACTCTTTGACCTTACAGTGTGAGGGATGACCTGCTTAGCCCGGCTTGATGGATTCTTTCTTGAAAGATCCTGAAATAAATAAAATGAAATTTAATAGTAATATATTCAATTTCATATTTTATTCATATACATGTATAAATGTAAAATGAGATTAATATAGTAATATATATTTAAATACCATCTGCTTCTCATCACGATGTCTGTCAACAAAAACTTTCCATTGATCTTTAGGTACCCCATCAGGTAGCTTGTCATACATCTATTGGGTGGTCAATGAAGTATCGTTGATATATCCCCATAATATCCATTTAAAGTCTTTCCATTTTTTGCCAAGATTTTTCAATGTCCACTTTCGTGATATCACATCAGTAACTGTAAAGTGGAAAAACATCTGTACACATAAATTCATTTTGAAAATATTAATAACATGAAATTCAATTACACCATAATGTATTAAAATTAACTTTATTTGGGAATAAAAAACTTTATTTTTCCAACTTGTAGACATATTCCTCCAATCATTAGACGAAATAGGAAGAGAAACGAACTCTGCGGCCAGATGGCCTAAAATCTGGCCAAGTAATCATGTGACATCATTCGTAGGGACCCTATATGAATCAAATAGGAAAACTATCTTCTCTCTGGTCAGATTCCATACATCTGAACTTTTTATATTTTTCTTCACACTTTAATTGTTTCCATCTTTAATAAGAAAAAATTTAGTATAAAAAATTGGAATAAATTTATTTATATTAAAATTTGTACCTATAACAATCACCCTTTAGTATCCCCATGAAGAACTAGAAGTGGCGCGCTGCTCCCCCACTACTGAGGATCTTGAAGCAGGAGCTGATGAATGATCTACTGAAGGGACACTCACAAAGGGTGTGAGAGATGGTGTAGGGGGAGATGGTGCAGGGGGTAAGTGGATGGTGGCTTAGATTCCGTAGGGAGGGAGACAGATGGATTGTCATCTGTCACAGTGGTTGATGAAACAGTATATCACTTCCTCTTTGGCATTCTTGTCATTTAATCAAATAAAATTAAGTTCAGAACATATATTGCAAAAAATTTATGCAGAAAAAAAAATTAAAAATGATAACAGATGCACATTACTAACAAACAAAATATACATAACAATGATAATGAATTATTGTACAAATGAAATAAGTGGTTGCTAAATGAATGCATAACCGTACATACAATAATTTTCTCCTTTAATCATGTCATTTTCCTACTCCATTACTTCATCCACTTCATCCATCCTTGCTAGAATAATATTTCCAATATCATGATGGAAAAATAATTCATATTCTTGTTGTTGATGAGATTCAATGTCAAAGGTCAAATCTTACACTTTATCACCCATATCATACAAATCTCTTTGTTTTACTTGAGCAACTACACTCCAACCTTCATCCAAAACATCATTCACATAATATACCATTTTTTCTTGTGATGATAAGATATATGGATCATGCAGTTCATGATCACCAACATCCATAAAGTGAGAGAAGTTCATAGAAGTAAATTTCAAGGAATATCTTTTAACACCTCTGATAATATTGAACCAATTGAATTTGAATAAAACAACTGAAAAATTCCCATGGTAATTTAATTCAATAATATCAGCCATCTTTCCATAGTATACCATTTCAGAAAATGTAAATATACCACTATTCTATGTTTTCAAACCCTCTTCTCGATCGACTGTACAAAATCTAAAGCCATTCAAATTGTAATCATTGAACTTTCTAACTTTTTTTAGAGGACCTAAAGCAAGAAAATTCAAATATTCTGAAAAATCTTCTCGAGTATTAGTATTCATGATCTAAAAAAAGAAATATACTTTATTAGAATTACAAAATATATGTGCTAACCTAATATTCATATTTATTGCAATATTTATGAACTTACACATCATGCAAACCATTATACAAGATCTTTATTAATAGATTTCATTATATTTTTCTCATTTCATGTTCGTCCTCTCATTAGTATCTTTGTTTTTATCATTAAATCTTCAATAAATGGATCTGCAATTTCACTATTTACCAGCACATATCTATGTGACTGTAATAATTCCATTTCTGTTAGTGTAACATTTTGGGTCCTCCTAACTAATCAGCCAATAACAGGAAATATTTTTGATTTTCCATGTATTTGATATTGATTCGATGTGTCTTCAACACGTCCAACTCGATTAAATCTTGTCTCAATATCATCAAAGTATCTAGAACAAAAGGTAAGACACTCCTCATCCAAATAGCCTTCAGCAATAGATCCTTCTGGTTGAGCATTATTTTTCATGTATGATTTTAAATTCCCAAGATATCTATGAAATAAAATAAAGAAACATAATTATGAATTTAATTAAGTGCCAAAAATTTTCTACTTAACTGAAAAACAAATAAATAAAGTACCTCTCAATTGGACACATCCATCAATAATGAATGGGGACTCCTAATTTAGCTTCCTCAAACAAATGCACAGTTAAATGCATCATGATAGTAAAAAATGACAGAGGAAAGATCATCTACATTGCACAAAGTGTCAATAAAAACCTCTCTTGAAGGTTTTCAAGCTCAAATGGATGTAGATATTTCTCACATAATTTCCTGAAAAATGTGAAAAATTGGAGTACAACAGTAGTAACTTTTTCAGGTAATAATGTACGTAATTCCATTGGTAGTAACTGCTGTAAAAAAATATGAGAATCGTGACTTTTCAATCTATGTAACTTACAATTATTTAAGTCAAAACACCTTGAGATGTTACTTTAATACCCATCAGATACTTTCACATGCTTTAAAATTATAAGGAATGTATCTTTATCCCTATTTTTCATTGCAAAAACTGCCAAAGCATACTTTTCATTCTCATCTGGCTAGAGATCACATTTTATGTTCATTAATTGTAAGCCTTTCTGAGAATTAAGATGATCCTTCGACTTTCCATGCTCATTAAGTAATGTGAAGATCAAATTATCATATATATTATTCTCAATATGCATCACATCAAGATTATGCCGCAACAAATTAAATTCCCAATACAAAAGTTTGAAGAATATACTTTTTTTCTTCCATTGTTGCATTCTGATTTCACTTGATGATGCATTTAGAACCTGTTTCATGCTACTATTCAAATGATAAACCTTCCCAAATTTTATTTCAACATTTACAAGGTTTTTCAATATTTTAGAACCAGTTAACAACTTTAGAGGTGGTCTATGATCAATGAAACTGTTAAATTTTGATCTGTTCAGCCGAAATCTATGAGATGCATCAAGAAATATTCGATGGCATAAGAAACACCATTTTCTACTGTAAGGTAGCAGTTTGGGCTCAAAATAAAAGTTTCAAACATGAAAATCCAAACCCATGTAAGTGTTCCAACCAGATAAATTCCCAAGCCCAGGAAAGTCACTAATGGTCCACATTAAAGAAACATGCATTTTGAACATTGTTTTAGAAGAAGCATCAAATGTCTCAACACCGTTGCTCTATAAATCCTGTAATTATTCAATTAAAGGCTTCAAGTATGCATCAATATCATTTATAGACATTTTTTCCATGAATAATCATCAAAATGATAAGAGAGGTTTTTTGAATACACATCCATAGAGGCAGATTGTAAGGGATCAAAACAACTGGCCAAATGCTATAACTAGTACTCAAAGTCCCAAATGGGTTGAATCCATAGACAACCAATCCCAATCAAACATTCCTAGGAACAGTTGAGAAATATGGATGTAATGAATCAAATTTCTTCCATGATTTTGAATCTTGTGAATGTTGCATTAACCCACCATTGTTATTATCTACAGAATGTCACTTCATGTGTTTGGCAGTTTTCGATGACATGAATAATCTTTGAAATCGAGGCTTTAAAGGAAATTAAAACAAAACCTTTATAGGTCTGTTCCTTTTTTTCTTCTTCATGGTAGTATGTTGATTCAGACTTCCAACATCACCCATTTAATTCCATTTAGAAGAAGAACATTTTTTGAAATCTTGTCTACTTGAATCCTCTCTCCAATAAAGAATACAATCATTGGGACACACATGTATTTTTGTATAATTCAAACCAAGACTATTAAAAACTTTTTTTATATCATAAAAAGACTCAGGGATGTTTGATTCAAGAAATGAATCATGCATCAATTCCAATATCATGGACATTGCCTCATTTATAATTCCACATAGACATTTGATATGGTACAACTTTAGTAAAAAATAAAGTTTTGAATATTTCAAACATCCACTATACAAATCTTGATTTCCATCTTCAACTAAATCATGAAACAATTTTCCTCAGTGAAGTTTTCTCTTACATTATTCTCTATATAATCAAGAGGAGTATCCACTGATATGTTACAATCTTGATCTGGTTGTCCTATAGTCTCAAAAATATCACTTGTCATGTTGCTATTTGTAGCACCCTCATCTAGTTGTTTCTATATGTTTTGATGTTGATGGTGGTGTCTTGCAGTGCCGGATGCATCATTTATAAGGTTTTTCATTTCATTTTCCATTGTCGATGAAGTTGGGAGCTCATTCTGTGGATTTACATCAGTTCTCAACATTTCTGTAACGTTCGATTCTCCATGCCAAATCCAACACAAATATTGACTAGGTAATTTCTTTAATATTAAATTTTCATAAACTTCATCTCTATTCAACCATCTCTTAAATTTACATTTAGGACATGGAAATCATATTCTCCCTTTAATGGATTGATTGAAAATTGTAAAATCTAAAAACTACTCCAAACCCTGAACATACTAAGGTGTGTTCCTCGGTAATGTGATCCAGCTTTTATCCATGTATATCACAATGTTCCTACACAATATTAAAAAAATTAAAACACATAACTATTAATAAGTAGGAAAATAGATTCATATATACTAGTTAAAAAAATTTATAAATATGTTAAATAAGGTTTTCCTATATAAATACATATGGTAAATAATGAACCCACCCACTAGAAAACCAAAGCATGAAAATTAAAAAGATCTATAAAAGAATATAAAGATATCCTAAGTGCTTGGACCATTTTTAAAATTGAAATTAACCATGTAGGTGATTTCCCCTTTCTCCAATGACATTTCCTAAGTGACCCATAGAGCTAATTTCTATCCAATTGTATCATGACTTCAAGCCTATTATAGATGACCCAAAAGACTGTTGGTGTAAACCATGAATATCATACATATAAATCACAATACACCTAATTGTAATCACACCTCCAAATATCATATGTGGATCATATTTTATATTCCACTCTAAATATCATACATGAATTCTATAAAAAACACACCTAATTGTGAACACACCTCCAAATTTTGAGCCCCCGCCCCTGCATCCCCACTAGACAACCACCACCCAGAGAGCCCCCCACCCCACCTGGAGAGCCCACCCCACCCCCTGGATAGCCCCCTCCTCCCTAGACATCCCACACCCCATCCCCCACCTGGACAACCCACCCCCACCCCTTGGACATCCCACCCCCTGGAAAGCCCACACCCCTCCCCCACCTGGACAACCCACCCCCACCCCCTGGACATCCCTCCCCCACCCTAGATAGCCCACCCCCTCCCCCATACCCCTGCACCCCCCCTACTTCCTTGGACAGCCCACCCCCACCTGGATAGCCCCCCCCCACCTAGACACCCCCCCACCTGGACAACCCCCCACCCCACCTGGACAACCCACCCCCACCTGGACACCCCCACCCCCACCTAGATATCCCACCCCCACCCCCACCTGGATATCCCCCACCCCCACCTGGACAGCCCCCACCCCACCTAAACAACCCACCCCCTCCCTGGACAACGCACACCCCCACACTCATTCAACCCCCTACCCCCTACATCCCCCCTGGACAGCTCCCACCTGGAGAGCCCCCCACCCCACCTGGACAACCCACCCCACCCCCACCTGGATAGCCCCACCTCCTCCATGGACATCCCACACCCCCTCCCCCACCTGGACAACCCACCCCCACCACCCTTGGACATCCCACCCCCTGGAAAGCCCACACCCCTCCCCTACATAGACAGCCCACCCCACCCCCTAGACAACCCACCCCCTCCCTGGATAACCCACCCCTCACCCACACCCCTATGGCCCCTACCACCCTGGATAGCCCACCCCCACCTGGAAAGCCCCCCACCCCACCTAGATAGCCCCCCCACCTGGATAGCCCCACCCCACCTGGAAATCCCACCCCCACCTAGATAGCCCACCCCCACCCCCACCTGGACAGCCCCCACCCCACATGGAGAGCCCACCCCCTCCCTGGATAGCCCACACCCCCCACACCCCTCACACCCCTGCATCCCCCTACCCCCCTGAACCCCCCTAGAGAGCCCCCACCCCACCTGGACAGACCACCCCCACCCCCACCTGAACAACCCCCTCCTCCCTGGATATCCCACACCCCCTCCCCCACCTGGACAACTCACCCCCACCCCCTTGGACATCCCACCCCTTGGAAATCCCACACCCCTCCCCCATCTGGACAGCCCACCCCCACCCCCTGGATAGCCCACCCCCTCCCCAGACAGCCCACACCCCTCCCCCCTCTCCCACACCCATGCAACCCCTACCCCCTGGACAACCCACCCCCCACCTAGACAACCCACCCCACCCCACCTGGATAGCCCACCCCACCCCACCTGGAAAGCCCACCCCCCACCTAGACAGCCCCACCCCCACCTAGACAGCCCACCCCCTCTCTAGGAAACCTAAAAAAGGCTAGGAAACCGTAAAAAGAAAACCATAATTTTTTTATATATCAAATGATGTATATAGGGTGTGATAAAAACTAATCCCAGTAGGATATAAATAAGGATTTTGTGAAAGTCTTTTCAAAACACATCTCATTTATGATAGTTTTAAATATAGTTAGAAAATAGATTTTTATTGATAATCACATGAAAAACCAAATATCACCTTAACATACATTTTATAAACTTATATTTTCTTCTTCTTTAAATGAAAATAATCATTTTAAAAATATTACTTTAAAACCCTTACATTCTTTAAAACCACCCATTATAGTTTCAATTTTAAAAATACTTTAGAAACACCATTTTGAAAACACTTCAAAAACAATTTAATGAAATAAAACCATTCTCATAAACTATAAAAATAAAACACCAAGTCACCACATCACAAATGAGATATGAGTAAACAAAGAGACAAATTCATGGTTCCCATCATATTAATCAAACTAGGGGACACAATTTATTGCCATAGTTAGAAACCATGGAATTAGACCCTATATCCACGGTTAGAACCCGTGGCAATAAACCTATAGCCACGGTTATAAACTGTGGCTATATGGTCTGAAAAACCATAAAAAATAGCCCCACCCCGCTACACAGCCACCCCCTGCAGTAGTCTACCCCCTGCAAACCCCTCCCTCCTGGACACTGGACACCCCCACCCTACATAAACCCCTCCTCCTGGACAGCCCCCCTACAAATCCCCCCTCCTGGAAAGACTCTGGACACCCCCCAGACAGACCCTGGACACCCCCCGGATAGACCCTGGACACCCCTCGGACAGACCCAAGACACCCCCAGACCCTGGACACCCCCAGACCCTGGACAGATCCCCCTGGACAGCCCAGACCTCCACTCCCCTAGACAACCACCCCCACCCTCCTGGAAAGACCCTGGAACCCCCCCAGAACCTGAACACCCCCCAAACCCTGGACACCCCCCTGACCCTGGACATATCCCCCTGGACAGCCCATACCTCCACTCCCTGGACAGCCACCCCCACCCTCCTGGACAGACCCTGGAACCCCCCCAGAACCTGGACACCCCCATACCCACCAGTCCTGCCCCCCACCTTGCCCGTTTCCCCTCCCCCCTTCCCTTGCCAGCCCCCACTTGCACCCCCTACCAGCCCCCACTTGAACCCCCTACTAGCCCCGCCCCCTGCCAGTTCCCCCCTGCCCCCTGCTAGTCCCCTCCAAATTAAATTATACACAAAAGCTACTTACATAATAAGAATTAAACAAATCCAAATATAAAAAAAACACATAACTGCACTTACATGAGTCTCCCTATAAGACAAACTATCAAAGAAGTCTAGAACCAGCTCAAAAGTACCTACAACACAAGGTATAACATAGTAGTGCTCATCCCCTAAAATTATGGTAAAACAAAACATCTTAGAATATTAACAAAGAATATAACTCAATAAACAAGAATAGTGCATACCCCCTTGCTAGACCCCCTGCTAGACCCCCTGGATAGTAGCCCCCCTGCTGGACCCCCCTGGATAGCAGACCCATCCCCCTGTTGGACCCCCTGGACAGCAGCCCCCCACCCCCATGCTGGACCCCCTTGGACAGCCTCCCCTGGATAGAAGCCCCCCTACTGGACCCCCCTGGATAGACCCCCCCACACATCCCTTGCACATATCCTGAAGTATCCCATGCACTATCATCATGTTAAAAAGAAAATCTCACATGAGGAGGGAAGAAAGAAATCCATGCTGCCCAAGGCTGCTTCAAAATCCAGAAGTGCATGCATGAAGAGTCCATCCAGACTTGGAGCTAAATTGGAAAGGACAAACTGGTTGAGAAAATTTTCTCAACCTAATAGCTCACATTAATGAGCAAGGACATCAAACTTAATCCCTAATTATTTATTATTTTTGTGTTATTAGCGTGCCTTACAATTTAGGGAATTGAAGGTGAAACTAGTTCTCAAGAGGAGAGTAAATGAAGGGAAGTAAGCTGGAATAACTATTCCAGATCTGAAAAAAAGTCACCATCTTGGTATGATTTATCAAATGGTATTCCAAATAACATCAGAAGGAAAGATCTGCCTTGATGGAGTGAAGATAGTGTGTCTCATCGATGGGGAGATGAGTGGAGAAGACCCTTGAGAACCTGCCAGACTTATTTATTCCATGTAAATCTGGAATTTCTAGAAAGTGCACACCCCCCCGACACACCCCACCCCTGCCCCCCGTGCACATACCCCTTCCCCCCTACACACCCCACCCCTACCCCCTGCACATCTTGGTATGATTTATTAAATAGTATTATAAAGAACATCAGAAGGAAATATCTGCCTTGATGGAGTGAAGATAGTGTTCTCCTCGATGGGGAGATGAGTGGATAAGACCCTTGAGAAGCTGCTAGACTTATTTATTCCATGAAAATCTGGAATTTTTGGAAAGTGCTTGAAAAAATCATTGATGAGGTATGCATTTCTCTCATCCCTATTAATGAATGAATAAAGTATTATATTAAGGGGGAGAAATTGAATTAATCAATGAAAAGAAGTTGAAGAAATTTGAGATCTCAAGGATGATTTCTAAAACTTTCTACATGTACTTGAATGTTTTCAACATGTGTATTGAGATGAGTGCAAGATCTCAGGTTGTAATTCCAAAAAGAATGAATATATCAATTGGAATCATTTAGTTTCAACTTGAGGACATCTGAACAGCCCCTAAATGAGTCATGGGAATTATAATCAGTTGGTATCATGTTCACCCCCCCTGCACACCCCACCCCTGCCCCCCATGCACACACCCCCTGCCCCCTGCACACCCCACCCCTGCCCCCCCTGAACACCCCACCCCTGCCCCTGCACATCTTGGTATGATTTATCAAATGTTATTCCAAATAACATCATAAGTAAAGATCTTCCTTGATATAGTGAAGATAGTGTGTCTCCTCAATGGGGAGATGAGTGGAGAAGACCCTTTAGAAGCTACCAGACTTATTTATTCCATGAAAATATGGAATTTCTGGAAAGTGCTTGAAAAAATAATTGATGTGGTATGAATTTCTCTCATCCATGTTAATGAAAGAATAAAGTTTGATATTAAGGGGGAGAAATTTAATTAATCAATGAAATGAAGTTGAGGAAATTTGATATCTCAAGGCTGATTTCTAAAACCTGCAACATGTACTTGAATGTTTTCAACATGTGTATTGAGATGAATGCAAGATCTCAGGTTGTAATTCCAAAAAGAATGAAGATATCAATTGGCATAATTTGGTTTCAACTTGAGGACATCTGAACATCCCCTAAATGAGTCATGGGAATTAGAATCAGTTGGTATCATGTTCACACCCCCCTGCACACCCCCCTGCCCCCCGTGCACACACCCCCCTTCCCCCCTGCACACCCCACCCTGCCCCCTGCACATCCCACCTCTACCCCCTGCACATCTTGGTATGATTTATCAAATGGTATTCCAAAGAACATCATAAGGAAAGATCTGCCTTGATGGAGTGAAGATAGTGTGTCTCCTCGATGGGGAGATGAGTGGAGAGGACCCTTGAAAAGCTTCCAGACTTATTTATTTCATGAAAATCTAGAATTTCTGGAAAGTGCTTGAAAAAATCATTTATGAGGTATGTATTTCTATCATCCCTGTTAATGACCGAATAAAGTATGATATTAAGGGGGATAAATTGAATTAATCAATGACAAGAATTTGAGGAAATTTGAGATCTCAAGGCTGATTTCTAAAACCTGATACATGTACTTGAATGTTTTCAACATGTGTATTGAGATGAGTGCAAGATCTCAGGTTGTAATTCCAAAAATAATGAAGATATCAATTGGCATCATTTGGTTTCAACTTGAGGACATCTGAACAGACCCTAAATGAGTCATGGGATTTATAATCAGTTGGTATCATGCACACACCCCCTGCCCCCTGCACACCCCACCCTGCCCACCTGCACAGCCCACCCCTGCAAAGAACATCAGAAGGAAAGATCTTCCTTGATGGAGTGAAGATAGTGTGTCTTCTAGAGGGGGAGATGAGTGGAGAATACCCTTGAGAAGCTACCAGACTTATTTTTTACATGGCTAATTTTCAGGGAAAAGAGGGTTCAAGCAAGGGGATCTGCTTTCGCCTTTCCTTTTTATGATTTTCATGGAGTTTTTATCATGCATCCTGGAATGCAGGAGGATGGGGGCTGGTATGGTGGCTAGTGCGGGATGGAGTGGCTGGTGCAGGCGGGAAGGCAGGCGGTAGGGGGATGGCAGGGGGCTGGTGCAGGCTAGAATAGGTGGCAGGGGGCTGGTGTGGGCTGGATTGCAGGTGGATGGGGGCTGTTGGGCATGTGGAAGGGGCTGGTGCGGGCTAGGATGTTGGAGGCCGAGGGATGGTGAGGGATGGAACTGGTGGTTGGGGCTGTTTTGCAGGTGGCAGAGGGTTGGCGTGAGTGTTTTGCAGGAGGCTGGGGGTGGTAGCTGGTGTGGTGGCTGTTACGGGATAGATTGCAGGTGGATGGAGGCTGGTGCGGGCTCGAATGCAGGTGGAAGGGGGCTGGAATGCTGGTGGAAGGGGGATGGAATGCTGGTGGAAGGGGGCTGGTTGCAGGTGCTAGGGAGATGGTTCGGGCTGATTCGAAGGTAGCAGGGGGGGGGGGGGGGTGTTGCAGGATGGAAGGCTGGTGGTAGTGGGCTGAAATGAAGGTGGAAGGGGGATGGTGTGGGATAGATGTGGCTGGAGTAGGGCCAAATCATGACATTACTGCGGCGTGATCGCAGCGTGACTGCAATGTGACCGCGGTGTGTTTGCCTGGTCTAACAACATCTGAAGGTCAACATCTTCTGGCCAGAAGTGAAGGGAGCGGGAGGAGGCGGGGCAACATTCCGACCGTCACCCCACTAACAGAAATTGTGATTAGTTAGTCTCAACATTGATCACAAGACTCATGGAATACTATCACTGTGAACCGCCGTGAGGTGTTGTCCTGGAGTAGGGCCAAATCTTGGCATTACCGCGGCATGACAGCGGCGTGACCACGACATGACCGTGGCGTGACCGCGGCGTGACCGCTGCGTGACCGCGGCGTGACCGCGGCGTGACCGCGGCGTGACCGCGGCGTGACCGCAGCGTGACCGCGGCGTGACCGTGACGTGACCACGGTGTGACCGCAGCGTGACCGCGACGTGACCACTACATGATCGCAGTATGACCGCGACGTGACTGCAATGTGTTGGCCCTGTCCAACGACATCCTTGGGGCAATATCTTCCGTCCAGGAGAAAAGGTAGCGGGAGGAGGTGGGGAAACATTCCGGCCATCACCCTGCCGGCGGAAATTGTGATTAGTCAGTCTCAACATTAATCACAATACTCATGGAATACTATCACTACGAACCGCCGCGGGGTGTCATCCTAAAGTAGGGCCAAATCACGGTATTACCGTGGCATGACCGCGGCGTGACCGCAATGTGTTGGCCTGGTCCAACGGGGTAGCATCTTCTGGCTAGGAGTGAAAGGAGCAGGAGGAGGCGGGGCAACATTTCGGTTGTCGCCCCGCCGATAGAAATTGTGATTAGTCAGTCTCAACATTGATCAAAAGACTCATGGAATACTATCACTGCGAACCACCGTGGGGTGTCGTCCTGGAGCAGGGCTAAATAACGACATGAACATGGAATGACCACGACTTGTTGGCCTGGTCCAGCAACATCTACGGGGCAACATCTGCTGGCTAGGAGCGAAGGGAGCAGGAGGAGGCGGGGCAACATTCTGACCATCGCCCTGCCGACAGATGATAGAACAAATCAACTATTTAATATGATATAACAAGGGATCTCCATAGAAGGTTGTAGCGAGTGTCACAATGACACAACGTCTAAAGGGAAACAAAATTATGGAAAATAATCATACACCCTACACAAACCATCTACAAATTCATTCACTTTGCCTAAACATGGAAATTTTATTTATAATATTCAAAGCGTGAAAAGGAAAGTGTCATGGTCAAGGAATATGCCTACCCGGGCAATGTCATTTGAGTTAAACGAGTATGATAAGACAATTTATATTATTCAAAGAAAACAAAAACTAACTAGCAAAAAAAAACACCAACAAGAGTCATATGAAATACTTAAACCAAATCTAAATATGATACAAATAACTATCACTACTCTTTGGTTTAGAAGAAAACACACCTCTGTTGGAGGGGTTTTATTATAAAATCATGGAATTTCTTTATCACACAATTCATTTAATTATATTTAACATTTATTATAAAACTCATTTAGCACAAATCAAATGTAATAATTTAAGTAACTAGATCAACATAACTATCACCGTGAGTTTTCGCAGATAGCGCACCTCCGTTGGAGGGGTTTTATTATAAAAACATGACTTTATTTATCAAATGAAATAATTATATTAAAGAACACTTATTTAAGATATGAAATTCAATATAATTAAGCAGAATTAATAAAGAAGCTAAATTCAATTTAAAGCATTCTTGAATTAAAGAGGCTAGAAGAGGGATCCTACCTCAAGGTGGAACCAAACCGTCCACTTCGGCTCTTGGATCTTTCTAACTAAAAATTACTGCTCCCCCACTAGGTATACTCACCTTCACACACATGCAAGGACACCTAGCCCCTATTCACACACCCGCATGGCCATGAGCATGTGCAAGGGGATCATTGTACATATGCTTATATGCATATACCGGTCTCCACTCACCTACGTATGCATTTATATATATATATATACATGGGAACATATCAAATTTAATACAAGTAAAAGAAACTATTAACTGAAAAAAATAAAATGACCCACTGCTTGAAAATATACCCTTGCTCCAGTCTTCCATAATTTTGTATTTCTCCAAAATCGAGTGTTACTCCATCATGTCACATTGTAAGAAGGATCAAAACCCTGCATGAATATTAATTATACTGAATATATTGAAAACATAAATGTGTGGTACAAAATATTGCAATAAAGTGTTAAAATAATTACAAATTATTTTAGACACTACCTATAATTATCTATGTGTGGGCCTGTATAAGGTGAGATAGAAATGTCGGCTTATGAAAAGTCACTATGTATAATTATCTTCAGTGCACATGACTTGTGTGACATTAACATTAGGTTAATCTCATGTGTTATGTGGTTAGACCATGTAATAATTATTAATCACCAATTATAATGTCATAATACCAACTACTGCATCTTCTAGTCATATTTAACAGTATGCACCATATCTCTTATAAAACATGGTGCTCTATTTTTCAAAATCATGAACGATTCCTACAATTTCTTCATTTTAGAACATGATCTTGTGAACCAAGCACACAACATAGGTCTAATACTGCTAAGGGGGTTGAAATGATAAAAATACCCTTATTTATCTTATAGGAAACAATTAGAATCCCAAAAGTCTAAGAACACCATGCATGAAACTCAACACTATGATGTATATTAAATAAATAACCAATTTGTATACCTTTCAGTGGCCTATACTTATAAAAAATTCATCATTCATATTTTTAATGAATACCCCTCCAAAGGTTTCCATCGAACCTCCCTATACAGAGTGTATCAATGGGCCAACACGGATAACTCAATTATCAAGAAACATTTTCCAACATTCCACAATAAAGTGTTAAGAAGTTACAAATTATTTTAGTACATATGTAAAAGATGATTATTTAAGGATTGATATAGTAATTTTTAAAACAAACCAACCAAAGAAATTTTGTTAAAAAGTTACAACCTGTTTAACAAATTAGTGCAAAATGTGCATGTAGTCCATCCAAATAAGTGTAGTTTATAGGGTAATTAGAGGGAATGTCTCCATGTAAACCTGTTATAATCTCAGTCACTAATGATCTTTGCATCTTCACTATAGCTGTCATAGCATCTATCCTATATTGGGCTTCTGCATACCTGTGTTAAATATGGGGTGAGAAGGAATCTAATTAGCAAATTCACCAATTAGCAATAGATTTATCTCAGCTCTTATGAAATTTGATGGAGAATTTGATTTGGATAATTACAGCTATACAAGAATCAAATATGTACTGAATGGCGGTGTCTTTGACTACAAGAGTAGTTGCAACTACAATCTGCTTCAAAATTTCTAGATCCCTGCATGGAGAGAGGCAGGAACACATTATTGCTGGTTAAACACATATAGAACCTCTATTTCCCTATAGTAAAATCACACTGAAAGAGAATGTAGGTGAGAATATGACCACCCCCAATATGATTCTTTATTAGATAGAGACAATCTTTGGAATCCACTGGTACCTCTATGTCCCAATTGAAATATACAATAAGAAAATGAAGGGTCAAAACTATATTGATATGTATATGTGAGAATATACAGAATACACATATCATACCTAAAACTATCTCAAGAAGTACCTAATCATGTCCATCCTTTGTATGCATCATCATATGGTCCCCAAAAATGGAACCATGAGTTTGAAATAGACTACCTATAGCTGGTGGTGGGATTTGATTGAAACATTATCCATCTAGAGCTATTCTTAATATTGTAGCATCTCCTACTCCTCAAATGAATCCACCTCCTAAAGGAAAACACTATAAAATAGAGGGATACCCTTAACTACAATGATGCCTTTCTAATATAGGTCCATCCACACTACTACCATAGTGACAATGAATTATTATATTCGTTGTAAAATTTGGAACCATATCTTATCTAAAAATAGATGCATTTAATTTCCAACATCCCTACTATATTAATCTGTACAAATATATTATGTAAATTTATGGAATAAAGTTCAATATATGTACCCATAAATTCAAAAATATCTGTACAAATGTATTAATATGTACATGTTCTGGACAATCAATATCTGTACACATATATGGCGTTGAAGCCGTCTAACATGCAAGCATCATTTAAGTTTTTTTTAGGAAAATAGTATAATATTGCTCGGTGTCAGTTGCTTCATTTTCCTAACATAAAATGAACTCTTATATCCTATCATGATTTATATTGTTTGAAATCAATTAATATAATAGTTTGGACCCAATGTAATAAATGTACAAACAAAAGAAGTGACCTAACCTGAAGATGTAGTGAAAATAGGTACAGATTTCAGATTTCTGGTCACATCTTGATGTGTTTCTTGAATAGAATATCAAAGTGAAATCATTAAATCAATGAAATTTTTAATAATTTATACTCTTCTGATTCACCAGAAAAAATCATAAAAATCACAATTGAATAACAATGCTAATAAAAAAAGTGATAAAAAATGATCAAACTTAAAGCATAAAATTTAGAATCTAAATATAACTTTGGGCTAATTCAACTTCATTGGAATTTAAATTTACTTTAGCAATATATAACATTCCAATAAATTTTTGAAAAATAATAATGAAGATAGACAATTCCAATTGAGGACCTGTATCGAGAAGCGATAAAACCAAAAATTCAAGAGGAAAAAATACATCCATGTATACACATTTAAATCACGACTCTTTCCTAGAATATCTTTACAATTAATATAGACTTTATAACCTATGAATAAACAGACTTTATTGAAATAATGGGGTTATTAACCTTTGTGTTTAATGAAATAAGAAAAAAAAATTAACATAGGAAACACAATAGTCTTTTATATAAAAATGATAATTTACAGACAACAAAATATAGGAAAACAACAACAGAAAATATGTAACTAAATAAAAAATAATGTATATAAATGAATAATTTGAAGAATTAAACATGAAAATTATAGATTTCATAAATGAAATAAATTAAAATGGATTTGGAAAAAAATAAAACAATAAATTAATCCTAGAGAATTTTTACAATTTTAATGATTGTGATGGATAATATTACAATAAATATTAATTAATAATTGAGAAATAGTCAAACTACATACCTTTTATACAATTATCCCCACCCAACCATTTTGTAAGGCACATTTCAATAGCGTTGTCAATACTATTTCCAATGATGCTTGTCCTGAAAGCATAAATCACATTAATGAAATGATAACTATACCATGTGATCATTAATTACAAGAGTATACATGTTAATTTTAATCTATAAAATAAGATGATATAGAAATTTCACCCTTTTCAATTCCAATGATGTTGGAAGATGAAACAGAATAACCTAAACTGGAGAATTAAACCTGAAAATTATAGATTTCATAAATGAAATCAATTAAAATGGAATTGGAAAATATAAAACATTAAAAGAATATAAAATAATTTTTACAATTTTAATGATTTCAATGGATAAAATTACAATAAATAGTAATTGATAATTAATAAATAGTCAAACTACACACCTTTTATAAAATTCTCCCCACCCAACCCTTTTGTAAGGCACATTGCAATGTCATTGTCAATACTATTTGTAATGATGCTTGACCTGAAAGAATAAATCACATTAATGAAATGATAACAATATCATGTGTTCATTAATTACAAGAGTAGACATATTAATTTTAATCTTGCAAATAAGATGATACTGCAATTTTACCCTTTTCAATGCCATTGATGTTGGAAGATGAATCAGCATCACCTAAACTAAAGATTTCACCCATACATTGAAAACATTAAACAACCAAACTTGAAACTGCATCATATTATGAAAATGTGAGTCTGGGGTTAAATTTCATAGTTGAGGATGCAGTTGAGTAAAAAGAAAACTTGTCATGATGTAAAAAATGGTGTGGTAAAACCATACCTTTGGCGACGGTGGATAAGTCAACACCGTTATGGAGGGAATGGAGTAGTAGATCAGATGAAAGTTGATTTACCATAAATAGATGGCTATTTCACATGTCAGAGGAGGGTGTGGAACATTAGTAAAAATCCAGTGGGTGTCGTAGCAAGTCCCGATGAAAATCGTGAGTTGGAGATGCCGAAGTAGGGCATGGAGTATATGGAAGTTAAAAATTACAGTTGGTACCATAGAAAGACCCAATGGAAATCGTGATGGGAAAATATAATAATTCATGGAGTGGAGGGAAACAACACTAATCAGTAATTCAACTATGCATTATCTGCATGAATGAAACTATAAAAATTATGTATTGAATGAAACCAGGTAGGCATAACAAAACTGCATGACACTCAGATGTAGTGCCTGCACAGCCCCTTCCCCCTTACACACCCCAGCCCACACTTCCCCCTTGCACACCCCTCCCACCCCTAGACAACACCCCCTCTCCCTCCCCCTTCCCCTTGCACACCCCCTTCACACCCCCTGCCCCCCCGCCCCCACTGCCCCCTTGCACACCCCCTGCCCCATGCCCCCTTATAATGAAATTGAGTATTTAGAACCCAAAAAAAAATTTATCACATGATTTCCATGAAACACCAATAAAAACACAACAAATGGTTACTAATGTCTTGCAAAAAATGGTATAAAATAACCATTACCTCCTATATTTTATATTCACGTCAATCCCGATTGCAAGTCATGGGAGAAAATCAATTGCACCGGCTATGTTTTCTTGTTGGTTCTCTGCATAGCATGAATCCCTATCCTGCACACCAATACAAGTCATCAAACTCACAATATGATCAGTGAAACTAATAGAGGGGACACCTCAGGAAAAAAAATGGAAAATTGAACTACATACCGTCAGAGGTGTGCTGGAGGAGATAGATGGGATTCCTTAGAGAAGCGTCATCGAGGAGGTACGATGGTCATGTCAGAGGAGAATACAATTCAATATAATAATAATAAAACTTAACTACTACATAAACAATATGTAGAAACATTCAGAAACACCACAATACAATTCATTATTAAAATAATAAAACCTCATTGCATAATAAAATTACACATATTAACAATCCAAAAATACAATTCACATCAATAGTGAGTCTCAATATCAGTATCATCAGATTCATGATAACCCTCATCCACGCATCCTACAGAAACACCATCATCACCTCTCATGCCACCCGCATCATCATCAACATCAACATTGGTACCGGCACCGACACTAGGGCCGACTCTGGCTACAACTCCAACTCCAGCTTCGGCTCCGGCTACAGCTCTGGCTCCATCTATAGCTTTGGATCCACCAGTAGAACTCATCGACATCAAACATGTGTCAACCGCTGCAGCTGCTTCTGGTGAAAGTGTAGAAGAAATGACAAACATAACTTTCTTTATATTTTCAAATATCAACTTTTCTGCTTTTTGAGTTTCTTCTTTGATTGCGGAATTAATCTGTTCTACTATGAACAAACCAGAATTGGTACTCGAAGAAACATTTTTAGTAGACCAGTATCGAGATGGTATAATATTCTTCCCAGGTCGACAACACACTCTGCCCTGATGCTCATCTTCTAATACCTGATGTAGATGATCGTTCGGGCCCAAATTGTCAGGCTCTTCTTCTGCCAATGTCTCCAAAGCATTCTGTTGATTGATATATAACATAAATTAAAATGATAAAATAATATAAGGAATTAAATTCAGTCAAAATAAAATAAATTGAAATATACTTACAATCGCTTTCTCGGTGTCAGTATTTTGCATAGTACCATCTTTCTTTTTTCTTCTTATATAAAACAAATTAGAGCGAGGAAAGTGACCCTCAATATTCAATTATTTTTTCTGGAAAAAACAAAGAAATAAATCAAAATTGGAAGTAAAAAAAAAATACACTAAACGAAGCTAAATATTTTAAATATTAAATTACCTGTGTTTGCTCAAGATCTGGGAGTGAAGTGTGTCCACGAGTGTAAACATGTTTCATTCCACTCTTATTTCTTTTTTTCATGTCTAATTTCTCCTATAAACAAATAATTATATAATTTCATTAACATAAATAAAACCCATTTTCAAATAAATAAATGAATATATATATAAATTTAACAAATACCTTAAACTCTTGACTCTTCTAATAGCCAATAATCTCTTTGTATTGTGATATTGGGAAATCATGAATCACTGGTACTTCTTCAAGCACTGTTACAACTCTCTTTTTCCAACCATGATATAAGTCATACTTTTACGCTCGCCACATTTCACCTAAATCCATTAACCTTGAAGCCTTGGCATTTTGTCCATCAAAAAAATTATATCAGAGCTACAATGAACAAAATATTTATTAAGAAAATATTATAAATTAATATATATAAAAGGTGATTAACATTACTTACCCAGATCTCTGCCCAGGCATTGTCCTTTATTTTTTCTCCAACTTCCCTCTAACTTATTAGTTGAACCAGAATGATATTGTTGTGTCTAGAAAGTGTTCCCATAAAGCTTTTACATTATGTACCATTTTTTTAATTATATATTTTTCCTCATTGTATTCAACCATGATTTGTGTGTGTCGATTCCAAACCTCTCATATTTTTTATGGCCTCATCGTCTGGTGGAGACTAGAGATAATCATGAAAAAAGATAAAAAAGGATAATAATGTATATGAATTTATCATTAATCACTAACAGTAATGTTTAAACACATACCAGTAGACGGGGGATCTGTTGACCCCTGAAGTGCAACATCTAGAGGGGGAGTAGCCTCTGTGGTAAGTGGGATATCTATAGTAGGATTACTCTATACAGTAGATGGATAACCCTGTGTATATGAGGGTGGATATGGATATGTATATGGCGGTGGGATATATGGGGGCGCAATTCCCTATATAGTGGATGGTGGGAATGGAAAATAAGGAGGAATGGGAGTCTGAGAACTACCATCCAATGTGGGTGTGGGCAGAAAGGGATATAGAAAAGGTGGGTATGGATAATATGGAGGTGGGATAATGGGAGGATGACCTTCTGATGACTCAAGTGGAATATTAGTAGGCTGAACTGTAGAATCAATACCCCCGCCATACTATCATCCTCGGTAGTATAATTCAACCGTCTCCTCAATGAAGTAGCCTAAAATAACATAGATGATAAAATTAAACAAACAATAACAAGATAAATAATATTAAAGACCATAATATTCAAACATAAATTACACTTACAGTGTTGGCCATATGAGACATATATTGTTCATTTCTTCGTATACTTCTATTTCTTCTAATATCATCATATTCAAACATTTTGACCTGGAAATTTAAAATAACATTCTCAAATAAATATAAATAATGAAAAATGTTAAATAATACAATTGTATCATAAAACAATGAGATACATTTTTAATGTGATATTTATATTGATAAAATATACTAGTTAATTTGATACCGTGTATGGAAGTTTAAAAAAACACATACAATATTACGATAATGTCAGGTAAATACTTACAAATGTATCAACATTTTATGTGGTCTGTGACAATTTCTGGTTCACAATATATTCTAGAAATTGAGTCATCTATGTCATCAAATGAAACATTTTAATAAATACCAACAGGTTCATCCACAACATCATTGTCATCCTTGTATTCATCAAAAATATGTCTGGGAATGACATCAACAATAACACCAAATTGTTGTTGTAACAGGTCAGTTACATAAAACACCTGTCTAGCCTGTGGCGTAAGAATATAAGGTTCATCAGTGTGAAGCTGGCGATTCATATCAATCACTCTAAATCCATATTTATCAATATGCATTCCTTGTCGTGTTATTGAATCAAACCACTAACATTTCATCATTGCGACGTGACCATGTGCATAGTAATCTAATAAAATGATTCTTTCAACAACACCATAATATGATATATTTTCTGACCGAGGTTTTCTATCTGATACACTCACAAAAAAATCTGTTGTGGCACTTATCATCACACCATCATGCTGTGTTTCCATTTTTTTGCACAGCTATTTATAACAAATTTAAATCCATTGAAAATCATTGCTTTACAATCACGTACCACATCATTTGGACCAAAGGATAACACTCTTACTTCATCTGATACTTCATTCATTGGTAGAGTTAAAACCTAAAAGATACCAACATTGAATATTAAATAGAGACATGTGATTATGTTATAAGAAGAAAAAAAAATCTATTACCTTTGACTTTAACCAGGCAGCAAATTCTTTGCTATGCAGCAGTTCCTTCCTCTTAATAGATAGAGAACGATGTCTATTTTTTATAATTTATAAATGTTCTCTACAAATATGAAAGCTTAAAAATGTCAGAAGATATTAATAAATAACATAGTGAAAAAAATCCATATTTATTAGTTTACTTAATTGATATAATCATCAAGCACACCATAGTTGAATAATACTATATGATGAGCCATTTCCCACTCTTCCCTGCTTAAAGTACACAACGAGTACGATCCAGATATCCCCCCTATTTGGGGTAGTGAAGGAAATGCGGGCTCAATGGGATCATATTTCTCATCTCAGTTCTCATAAGTCTATTAGACCTCGTGGTGATGTTATCCAAGTACGATGAACAGAAATCCATGCATTCTTATGCTAAATAACATTTCAAAATAGAGCCTTCGAGGTGATATTTATTTCTCACATAAGATTTCAATGTAAACATCATTCTTTATGTAGGATACATCCAATGACTCAAAACAGGACCACCAAAAATAACTTCTGTGGGAAGATGCATAGTCAGATGTAACATATATGTGAAAAATGATGGTGGGAAAATTTTCTCCAAGTCACAAAGAATAATCGGTGCATCTCTCTGCAATTTCTGAACAACACTTCTGCTCAGTCTTTTGGCATAAAGGTCTCGATAAAAATGACATAAATTAATCATAGAAACTCTAACATTATGTGAAAGTAAATGTAGAATGTAAATAAGAATCAACTCATGTAACAAGACATGGTAATCATGGGTTTTAATAGATTTTAGTTTCACATCTTGTGTATTCACCCTTTTCGAAATATTACTTGAATAAACATCTAGAACCTTCAAACTTTCCAAGACCTAAATAAATTGTTTCTTCTCTACATTTGTCATCGAATAATAGGAAATAGAGACTTTCCACTTATTTTGACCAATTAACTCAGGATGAAGTTTTACTCTTATACCCCAATCTATCAAATCACGACGAGACCAAAAATCGTCTTTTGTTTTGCCTTTAACATTTAAAATAGTAGCAAGTAACATCTCACAAATGTTTTTCTTGATATTAATTACATCTAAAAAATGATGCAATAAATTCGATGACCAATACAACAACTCAAATAATATGCCTTTCTTTCTCCAATTGTTATTGGAATTCTAATTAACATGTTTTCACTTTCTGATATTTGATTGAATTTTGCCAAGAACATAATTCAAATCATCAAGTTCTTTAACAATATCATTCTATGACATTCGTTGAGGTGTCTCATCTATCTCGACGACATTATCGAACTGTCTTCGATTTTTCCTGTATGGATGATCCATCGGTAGATATCGTCGATGCCCTATGAAGCTAAAAGTTCATCGAAACTTTAATCTTCAGAAACATGTATTTTTCATACAAATAGGGCAGGATAATTTCCCTTTAGTACTCTAAACAGAAATTATTCCGTAGGCAGGTAAATCATTTATCATCCCTAATAAAGCTGCACGAAACATAAAGTACTCCTTTGTGAATGAATCGTATGCCTGTGCACCAACAATCCAAAGCTCCTTTAACTCCTCTATTAATGGATACAAGTATATATCCATATCATTTCCAGGATCACTGGGTCCATATATCAATATACTCATGATAGTAAATGGATTCTTCATACAGATCCATGAAGGAAAGTTATAAATGTGAATGAAAACAGGACAAGTACTGTGTGTAGTATGCATTTGGAGAAATGGGTTGAAACCATCACAGGATAATCCCAATCTAACATTTTATGGGTCAACTGCAAAATTAGGATGTAACCTATCAAATTTCACCCAAGCCAACCCATCTACAGGATTCACTATTTCATCAATATCTTTATTTCTTTCATCTTCATGCCATCTCATATTCTTTTCCATTTGTTCTAACATAAAAAGTTTTTGAATCCTGGGAATTAAAGGGAAGTGCCGCATCACTTTCTCTGGTATGTGAGATTGCGTTTCGTCTTTATTAGTCTTCCACCTTGATGTGCCAAACTATTTTCACTGACTTAACTCTGCATTTTCCTTCCAGAACAGACAACAATATTTGGGGAAAGAATGAATCTTAATAGATGAAAATCCAAATTTGTCAACAAACTTTGATGCCATGTAATTATTTTCTAGAATACATGCATCATCTGGCAGTAAATTCTTAATAAATGCAAGGAGATAATCGACCTCAGTATTACTAAATCCATACATTTATTTTCCATGATATAATCGCATTAAAAACTCAAGTTTTCTCTTTTTTCCACATGCATAATATACTGGAGTATTTGTAGCTTCCATCAGCTTTCTAACACTCTCAACGTCATCATCATGATTAATAGATGAAAACTATGTTCTAGTATTCATTCCCTCTTGCACTGGTCTACATGAGGATCTGGCTTCAGAAACAAAAGGAAACCGATCGAAAATCATATTTTTCATACCAATCCTTTACGTTGAATCGATGTCATTCACCACTTGCTCTTTTTCTCCATTGTGATACCACACATGATAATTTTTTTGGAAACCTTGTTTAGTGATATGATAACTCACTTCCACGCGATTTAACCATGTTATTTCAACATAATCAAAACACGGGAAACGAATCAATCCGCCATCTAAATCATTAGTGAATGAAAAGTCCAAGAAATGTCGTAACTCCTTCTAAAATTCATAATTGATCCGATCAATATTGTACATCCAGTATCTATCCATTCCGAGGCATATAAACATAAATTAAATAAATAATAAATAAAACGACTTAACATTATATGTATTGTTTCATAAGATAATTAGTAACCATCAATAACATGTTAATAAAAAAATCATAACAAATATTATGGTTAATGGAATTCATAAATGTTTCAAATTATAAAAAATCATGAATAGTCACACCTTTCTATGGCCACATAAGATTATTTTGGTGTACCTCCAACACCCACATTAAAAACTAGATTTTTGAACAATGACCTATTATGTTTTTTATAGAATTATCTTATGGGAACCCCCCCTCCTAGACACCCCTCCCCCTCCCTCTTGGACACCCCCCGGACACCCCTACTCTAAGACAGCCTCCCCAACCCCCCTAGACAGCCCCCCTACCCCTAGACCCCCACACCCCTTTCCCCCCTCCCTGCCCCCTGCACACTGCTCCCCCAGACCCCTTCACCCCCTCCTGGACAACCCCACTCCCCTTACACCCCCTTCCCCTCATTGTCAAGCAGGTTTTCCCTATCCTTTAAAAAGGTTAATGGCCTAAAGCCTTCCTGATTCTTTGAAGAGAGTTATAGAATTTGGTATTTGCGTCACCGTTGGTTAACCATTTAATTTTAAATGCTTGTTTTCTCATATTTTCTTTGAACATGAGCAAAGAGTTGAGTTTGACTATAGTGTTTAGTTCTTGAGTAGGATCAGTGATGAGGTTGAAGCTGGTGTTTTTGTATTGAAGATTATTTAGGACTTTCTTAAGAATCACGATGTCATTAATAACTTGTTTGGATTTAGAGTTACACCAAGTTTTTAGAGTCTCTTTGAGATGTTTCAATTTGAGGTTTCAGGAAAATGCGTCATTGTTATGAGATATTCAAGACCAATAGTTCTAGATGTTATGGGTGAAATCATCATCGGAGAACCACACATTGTTAAATATAAAAGGAAATCGGGGTTTCATGACATTAGAGGCGATATTGACCGAGATGGTATGATGATCAAAATTCATCTTGTGAAGAGTGGTGCTGGAGATAATGTCCCATAAATCTATAGCAGGGACATTCATGAAGTCTCTATTCAATTTGGAGGCAACCACTTTGTTGTAATGTCTTCTATACCAAGTGTATTTTAAACCTCTGAGATTAATTTCAATGATATTAGTGTCTTCAATCGAGGCTTTAAATTATTTCATTGAAATAGAAGCATGAGAAGGTCCAATTTTATCTCTTGAGTTAAGAATGGCATTAAAGTCACTAATTAGAAACCAGGGGTGGTTATGTTAGTGCCTAGGGATGAGAGATCATTCCAAATAGTTCTTCTTTCTTGGTATCTATTTTTAGAATTGAAAAAGGAGCAGAAAGTATGTGTGCCATAAATGTTAAAGTTACAAGTAAATATCCGGAAAAATATATTGAAAACACTAACATTGTGTAAATAAGAGTGTGAAAAAATCTATAAAGAATCATCATTGAGTGTATTATTGATTTCACCAGTAAAAACATAATTATGTTGGCATAAATGTGATTATATAGAGGAAAACAAAATTTTAGGTTTAGCGATGGAAAATAACATAGGATGATGGTTGTTAACCATTCTTTTTAAAACAATGAACATGTCATAGTTAGCGATACCCTGACAATTCCAAAAGGGGATCATCATTTAAACCTGAATTTGGAGTTAGAACACCCTTTTCTCTTTATTCAAGATCCTTTTTTTCTAGTAGTCCTTCTAACCTCTAGGTTATTTTTAGTGGCATGTTCTTGTTCATTCCTAGATGTGACTAGAATATTATTTATAGGTTTCCTAATTGGATCATTCATAGGTGAGTCTATATAATTCTTAGAATAGATCGACAAAGAATTGATATTATGATTAGAATTCAAGTTTCCATATTTCATAGATAAATCATCATTAATTATAGATGTAGAAATAGGAGTACCTGAAAACATTGAAGTATCCATTGTCTGTTGTTAGGCAGTATCCAGATTTGTTAGATGGTATGAATTCAATGGAAAGGAAATATTACATGCCTACATATGTTTAGGGTCCTGTACTGAGGATGTGCAAGTGGATTTGATAGGTTATACATAATTTTTAATATTTTTAGAAGTCATGGTATGTGTCTCAGTTGAAACAACATTAAAAATACTCATATGAATCCCTGATTATACATAACTGGTAATAGATTTAGAGTGCGCAAGGGGAGAAGGAGCTAAATACTTATCTAAATATTTGGTTACCAACTTTATTTCAAGAGTAGTATTATTATTAGATATGATAAAGAAGTGATTAACAAATCTCATATCATCATGAGTTAATGAAATTTTAATGGTTGGGTCTGTAGGATTCAAATTACAAAGCATCAGAGAACTAATGACATCAACACTATTAGCAGGCTGTGAACTATAAAAAGAGTATAATGTAGAAGAAGAGGTTGTAACTGGATCCTTTTTTTCTCCACCCCAGTATCCTCCATGGGATTAATCTTCTTAATGGATCTAACGAGATCCTACATTTTAGTCACTTGTACCGAGGGTGTACTTACATTCATTGATTTAACAATTTCCAAATCCATGGAAACAGTTGCAGTCATACTACTAGTACATGTGATATCCTAAGAAGATTTTGGGATAGACAATATATTCCCAAAATCTATAGAATGGCTAGTTGAATCTATAGTTTTAGAGAAATTATCAGGAACATTTATTTTACTGTTGGTCTAAATATTTGTCCCTAATGAAATAGTGGCATTTAATTGGGAGGGGTCCTCAATTTTTCAAGTACTTAAAGATGAGGAGTGATCATCCACAGATTGAACAGGAAATGATCTAGTGCACACATAGTTATGAGGGGGTGTAGTGTATGCATTGCATTCATTGCACTTCAAGTTTTTACCTGGGCTATGTTTAGAATTTTGGTTAGATTCTAAATTTTTTTCGGCAGAGCATGTATTAGATTCGTTCTTATTGGATATCCTAATAGTGTCTAACACCAAAATTTCAATTTCTTTTAAGAGGCCTTTATCTTTAATGGAGTTTTCTTCTTATTCATCAATATCATCCTAGTTAGTACTTGAGTTATCCCCTATGTGTATCACTTTATTTGACTATTTCACCCAAGTTTTAGATTTATTTGATGGGGGTATAGGTATATCTATCATAGGGGATTTATCCTTTTTATTTCTCATAATTTCTTTCCAATCATTTTCAACTGGTTGTGTTACTTGTTTTCTAATTACTGTAATACTAAAAATTGTATTACCAATGATCTTACAATGTTTGAAAAAGGGAGGTTTCCTCTCATATTCAATTCTAATTTCAGTTTTGTAGTCATTTGAATTGAAATTAATTGTGGTGGGAAGCTTTGAATCATGTTTAATTTCCACCATAACTCTAGAAAAGAGACATAAGTCAGCATTTAATGTTCTATGATCAATTTTGAGGGGAGTTCCTAAGGAGGAGACAATATCATTCAGAATTTTTGGGTGCCAAAAGAACCAATTAAGACCATGTAGTTTGACCCAGACTTTGGACAATATATTCCTATGTGTGTGCAGATTGAAGTTAGAGTCCCAATTAGAAATTATGAGTAAACCGAGTTTAAGATTGAGGTTTCCAGTCCTCCAAAATCTCTATAGATCCTCTTGCGATTTCAACAAGATATGAAAATATCCTTTTCCTATTGGAATTAATTTCTAGTTTGAAGAATTCCAGTAGAGAGAAATATGTGTATGTAATTTAGATAAAGGCCAAGGGCAATCAACTTTGAGGTACGAGAGGTGATATGTTACCACGAAGGAGACTGAGTTGCCTTGTTCGGTGACAGTGATGGGCAGCATCGCGAGGGGGATGAGGATGGGGCAGTGTCACGAAGGCCATCCAGGAACTGTCAGGGGATGAGGATCGGTGAGAGGATAGGTTGCCAAGGCTTTCAGGGAAGAAGGGTCTCCGCCGAGAGGAGAGGTCTTCACCGAGAGGAGAGGTCACCGCCGAGAGTAGAGGTCACCGCCGAGAGAGGAGAAGCCGCGAAGGCCGAGATGAGAAGTCGCGAAGAGGAGAAGTCGCGAAGGCTACAAGGAGAAGTTGTGAAGGCTATGGGGATAGGTCTGTAGTCGCAGGTATAAGGTGGGTCACGAGGGGTCGGGGGAGGAGGAGCCCAATAGATGGTAAAAAAAAACTTAGATATGGATTTTTTTAAGCATGGCTATAAACAATGATTTAGCCACAATTTTAATATAAACGTGGCTATAAAAAAAGTTATAGCCATAGACTTATAAAACCACGGCTCTAGGTCTGTGGCTATAGCCTTGTTTTCTATTAGTGAAGCAGTGGCTGCTGATATGATAATGTTGAGATCTGAAGAGGGAGCAAGCAAAGCGGCGGTGGTTACCCATTTCTAACTGGTTTCCCTAGCCTGGGGGCTTGTTGGGCTCGCCCTTAGGCCAGGCCTGATTTGCATGCATACCGATACACAACCCATAAATATATCATATATAAATATGACTTTAGGGAACATCTCCTTCAATATCCCACTTGCTCTAAACCTCATAGACTTTGTGTCATTTCACTTTATATTGCATCATATACAATAACTCATGAAATCATATCCAAAAATTCTTTTGAAAATCTTCCAAAACACTTTTGGAAACCCATCATTAACTTTACATTGTATCACATCATATGAAATACCTTATGAATACCCATCCAAAACACTTTTGGATTAACTCAAACAATTTTAGAGTAGCTCTCTCAGTCAAACTCAATCCTCATTCAGTCAAATGCAAAGTGTGACCCCATAGACCTTTACAATGTTAACAAAAAATATGAATCCACAAATCCATAAGTGTAAGCAAAGAGAAACCTCTGGTAAAACATTAATGCTACTCAAGCTATAAAGGGATATGGCGTAATCTCCATCAAACACATTTATCTCTATACATGTGTCCACTAGTCTACATCATATGTGTAACATCCCTCTATTTCTCATTGTCTTGAGAGGGCGGTGAGGCATTACTAGTCCAAAAGCAACATCCCCAAGACGTCAAAGGCTGAAAATAAATGCCGAAGGGCTTCGATACATGTGGGGGACGATTTTTTACTTTAAGAATAAAACCACTAACCAAACAACCACTATATGATGCATGATAACAATGAAAGACAAATCAACATTTCATTTATCAAAATCATATTAAAATAAAGTGTCATAGCAGAAGACTACAATATCAAGGTAAATAGAGAAAGACAAACTAATAAAGCTCTAAGACAACAACAAGACCCCAAGCTCTACAAGCTCCATGCTTCAAATTCATTAAACAACCCAAGTATCACGAATTAGTGCTAAAGACGTGTGATACTTTACCTTTTCCCATGTCCTGGTAGATGAAATATGTAAAAGCACTTAAGGGCCAAAGAAAGAGTGATAACTAAAACTCAGTAGGTTTTCCCCAATGACTTCCCTACTCACACCATTAGGATAGAAGAGTTAACAAAATTTATATAAAATAGTTTATATAAAACAATTTATAAAACATCTTATAACTAAATATAAACAACTTCTAAAACATTCTATAACCAAATATAAACAAGTGCTATATGAACCAATTTTCCAACAAAATCTATTTCCAAGGAAACAAACAAACCATGCTTTAAAACCATTTCCCAAGTTCCATTTGGAATAACCAATCCATTCCACATATTCACACTACCAACCACGCATGACTCGTTATGACAATTCCATACACATGAGTGGTCTCTCATCAATCTACCAAGTTGTCACAAGGTAATTATATCCCATGTTCCATTACAACTTTGACATTGAGAATAATTTCATATTTCAACCAAGCCTTGTAAATTCAATAAAAACGAATACACCAAGTATACCCAAAACTAATTCCAATACAAAAATTCCAATCTAATTTCAATAAAACTCCATTTTTATTGAAAACATTTTTCCAACAAACCATTTAAAAAATTCATCAAATCCATATTTTAAAATCACCTTTTTAAAATCAAGAAACTAAATCACTTTGCACAACAATACACCAAAATTCAACAATTTCACCCAAACCCATAAATCATTACTAAAGAGGATTTATATCATTCTCAAACCAAGGTTTAAAAATCAATTTTAATCAGTTAAATCAATTTGAAACTAATCCAATCAATTCTAGAAAAATGACTCGAGAGTGAAGAAACCTACCTTGAGAGTTTTGGAAAAAATGATAAACGGAACGAAAAACATCACAAAATAGGTTGAAACTCCATGAACTCACCTTAGATATATTCCCTTAACACGAACCAAGCCAAATATAATCATATTTGGCATCCACAACCTTAGATCTACCCATAGGGGGTGTAGACCTAAGAAACCGAGAGGAATGGCGAAGTAGATATAAGAAAACACAACAATAAAGATGAATAATGAAGCCTTAGCGTAAAAAAATCAGATTATAATCACCAAGAAAAGCCTTCAAATTGCCTCTAGATAAAAGAAAAAACCTTCCTTGAACTTTGAGAGAGAAAAAACCTAAGTTAGGGCTGCATAGGAGAAAAAATGATGGGTTAAAACCTTAAGCCTACATATATCTACTTTTTATGGATCTTGTTTTTAACCATGCACAGTTTGGTTGCATGGTTTGGTCACACGGTTAGGCAAACCATGTTCTAACTGTGCATTAGCCACTTCCTTAAGGATGAATCTTGCATGGTCTTCAAACTGTGCTCTAGTGCCGAATCCCCTGCCTAAAAAACGTCCAAATCCATTTTTCAAAGTGCACGGTTTCTCCTTAGGTTTTCGTAAGGTTTGGACAAACCGTGCAGAGCCCGCATTCCTTCCCTCTAGCCCCTGATTCATATTGCATAGTTTCTTGCAAGTGTTTCATGGTCTTCACAAACTGTGGACCACCCATGTATCAGTAGGAAAGCCCAAAAAACACTTAAAAAGTTCTCCAAACTCTTCCTAGATTCACCCATATACTTTATATACTTAAAAAGATTAAAGAAAGGGTTGCATACCAAAAACTGGGGGTTCTACATTCTCCCCACACTACAGGAAAATGACCCTTTCACGGTGGTTTCAAAAAACCACCGCTAAATTTTGTATCGAGATACAATATGCGGCAGTTTACTCGATTTAACAGCGGTTTATGGTAACCGTCATAGTGGATGAATTTAGCAGTGGTTTTCCCATCCAAAATGATTTTTTTAGTGGCAGTTAAAACTACCTCTAAAAAAAATCATTTTCATCAGGAAAACCACACCTAGAACCAAAATAACAGCCGAAAAATAATAAAGGAATATGAAAATTTTTTAGCGGTGGTTAAAACCATCGCTAAATTATTTTCCGTAGCGGTGGCTTTAACCGCTCTGGATAGCAAAATACTGAAATTGTAGAGGCAATTAAAACCACCGTGAAATATAATAAATTTGTTTTGCGGTCATTAAAACCACCGCTAAATCCATATTTACAAAAAAAAAGTTGATTTTTCAACCCTAGTACCTGTGCCCTGAAAAAAAATCATTCCAATTTCACATGCACATACATCCCACATCCAAAAGAATACCAGAAGACCAAAATTTTCATAATAATCACGTGATAGATACTTGAATTATAGACTTAGTATTATTTGTGTACATAAAATTTATTCTAAGTACATGAAGTGTCACTTTTGGATACAGTGGTTTCATAATCAAGGATAATAATTGATCTCAAGTATGTTGATGTATTTGTGTATTTGTCATAACCGAGGAATGTAATCGATGTTTCATTGGATTGTATAGTAATTAAAGGAGAATAATTTTGGAGATCTCTCACTTAGAATTTCCAATGACCACAATTACCAAGAATGGATTCACATTTGACTGTACATACTTGTGTGAGGAAGTTTCCATAGTGTTAAATAAGTGGTTGTTTTCAGCTCTGATCCTAAGAATTCCCGAGCTTAACATTGGACATGTAGTGAAATGTTATGCATCTGGTTCTGGCTTAGGATATGTTATGATGTAGAGTGATAAATTAGTCTATTTGGGTTTCATTAGCTTTTAACCCACAAGATGAAATAATCTAATCCTGTATTTTAGTTTGTAGTTGTGGTCCATGCATTGAAGTGATCGTGACAGAACCTCTTAGGAGAGAGATTTGTTGGGTACTTTAGCACATAAAGTGCATATAATATTTTCTCACTGCATGGACATAATATTTATCAGTTTAATTTCATAGAGTAATTATATATGTTTAACATCAATAAATAGTATTCAACTAGAAATGGAAATGTAGTGGTAAATACATTGGGCTAGAAAATGTAGGAGATGGGAGAACAGATTTCATTAGCTGAATAGAAGATATTATCTTAATTGTAAGACTAGTTGGTGGGTGTAGTTGAGGGTTTAGGGGAAGAAATGTGGGTCTCCTTAGAGATAATTTCTTCATTGGTTAAACAATTAAAGACAAGTTAGAATATTTTTTTGGAATGTATCATGATGTGTGATAGGTTGGAAGAATGTGAAACTATTTCAGGATTGAATTTTGATATACATGGAGTGTTTATATTTCGTAGCATGGTAATGGTTACATATTCCATGAGAGATGAGTTTATGATATCCTATAATGATTTGAATTGGGATGTTCAACTAGGGCCGACCATGATTTTAGGATTGAATATTTAGCCACAAGATGCATCTTTTGGGGGGATACAAATTCTGGTTGTATAAGACACTCAATTATTTAACAGATATTTTTAAATTATACTATTAATGAAGTGGACAATCACTCCACCTTAACAGGATCAAGACACTCAAGTGTTGAAAAAATATTTGTAAATCCTTATCAAAACTATTTTCAATAAGAGGAAAACATAAGTGGGAGTTATTACATGAAAAATATAAAATATGAGAAGAGAATATTATAAAATTTGAAGAAATAAGGGCTATCCACTAAAAATAAGTTGAAGGGAGTTACAAAACTGGATATTCCCAAGAGAATAAATAAGAAGGTTGATTGTTCATAATTGGGTAACAAACCTAATAAATTTAAGAAAAATTAATCATAAAAAATGTTTCATGACAATAAATAATCAACATATATGGTGCATACCACACTCGAGAAATTAAGACATAAAAGGAAACATCAGAAATCAATAAAATAAATAAAAGGAAACATGAGAAATCAAGAAAATGTTTGGTCAAGAAAATGTTTGGTGGAAACTATGTGCCACAAATGATACATATACAAATCTACTGTTAGCATATTTGTCCAACATATCAAAAATACAACTAATCATGATCCGATGATGAACACAACTCGTCACCCTCTCCACCTCCATATCTACTTCCTGCTACCACCTATAAGAACATTATATTGAAAATTAAATACTGTTGTATATTTATATTTAAACTTAAAACCAATAAAAGTTTGAAAAATAAATGATTTTGATTTTTTTTATTTACCTGCTCACCACCAGTCGATGTAATACCACTGGGGGAAGATCCGGTCATCTTCTAATATAAATCAGTCAACGCTTTCTGTAAAGTGGATATATGAGCCCCCTGGTCTTGAATTGTGCTTCGTAGAGAAACAATCTCTCTCTGAGTATCTCAGGGTATGGACTGACTACAACCAGAAGTAGATGCATCTATAATCCCCGGTGGCCTACCAAAGATCTCAGATAGTACGGGTCCCAAACCCATCCCACACACTCTACCAGGATGCTCCTTTCCAAGGACTTTAGCAACCGGGTCATCTGGGAGACTGAGTACGACTGCACATGATTGAAATCCCATAGTTCTTTAATTTTTACCTATAAATCAAATATAAGTCATATTAGAAGAAATATATATTAACATAGTAAAAACTGATAATAATTTATTAGAATGAAAAATTAGTTCGTACCCCAACTTCTTTGGCAGTCTCATTAACAAAACTTCCATCAGATTTTTGGTGAACATTTAACCACACTTCTGTTTGGGATGCTTTGTGCCCTAAAATTTGTGACTGCATTAAAAAAACATAAATTAAAAATTTAATATATTAAACAAATAATACTGTCTTATAAATATTTAAACTAATGAAAATATTAATAGAGCAGATCAGTTTCTATAAAAAATATTTGACCTTGCAGTGTGAGGGATGACCTGCTTAGCCCGACTTGATGCATTATTTCTTGAAAGATACTAAAATAAATAAAATGAAATTTAATAGTAATATATTCAGTGTCATCTCCTATTCATATACATGTATAAATGTAAAATCATATTAATATAGTAAAATATATTTAAATACCATATGCTTCTCATCACGATGTCTGTCAACAAAAACTTTCCATTTCTCTTTAGGTACCCCGTCAGGTAGCTTGTCATACATCTATTGGGTGGTCAATGAAGTATAGTTGATATCTCTCCACAATCTCTATTTAATGTCTTTCCATTTTTTTCCAAGATTTTTCAATGTCCACTTTCGTTCTATCACATCAGCAACTGTAAAGTGGAAAAACATCTATACACATAAATTCATTTTGAAAATATTAATAACATGACATTCACTTACACCATAATGTATTAAAATTAACTTTATTTGGGAATCAAAAAATTTATTTTTCCAACTTCCAGGCATATGCCTCCAATCATTATACAAAATAGGAAGAGAAACGGACTCCGCGACCAGATGGACTAAAATCTGGCCAAGTAATCCTGTGACATCATCCGTAGGGACCCTATATGAATTAAATGGGACAACTATCTTCTCTCTGGTTAGATTCCATACATCTTAACTTTTTATATTTTTATTCACACTTGAATTGTTTCCATCTTTAATGAACAAACAGTTAGTATAAAAAATTGAAATAAATTTATTTATATTAAAATTTGTACCTATAACAGTCACCCTCTAGTATCCCCACGAAGAACTAGAAGTGGCGCACCGCTCCCCCACTTCTGAGGCTCTTGAAGCGGGATCCAATGACTAAGCTGTTGAAGGGACCCTAAAAAAGGGTGTGAGAGATGGTGTAGGGGGAGATGGTGTAGGGGGGAAAGCAGATGGTGGCTTAGATACCGTAGGGAGAGAGAAAGATGGATCTTCATCTGTCGCTGTGGTCGATGAAACAATATATCGCTTCCTCCTTGGCATTCTTGTCATTTAATCAAATAAAATTAAGTTCAGAGCATATATTTTAAAAAATTTATGCATAAAAAAAATTTAAAAATGATAACAGATGCATAGTATTAACAAAAAAAATACATAACAATGATAATGAATGATTACACAAATGAAATAAGTGGTTTCTAAATGAATTCATAACTATACATACAATAATTTTCCCCTTCAATCATGTTATTTTCCTGATCCATTACTTTATCCACTTCATTCAAACTTTCTAGAATAATATTTTCAATATCATGATGAACAAATAATTCATATTCTTGTTGTTGATGAGATTCAATGTCAAAGGTCAAATCTTCCACTCCATCACCCATATCATACAAATCTCTTTGTTTTACTTGAGCAACTACACTCCACCCTTAATCCACAACATCATTCACATAATATACCATTTTTTCTTGTGATTATAAGATATATGGATCATGCAGTTCATGATCACCAACATCTATCAAGTGAGAGAAGTTCACAGAAGTAAATTGCAAGGAATCTCTTTTAACACCTCTGATAATATCAACCCAATTGCATTTGAATAAACCAACTGAAAAATTCCCATAGTAGTTTAATTCAATAATATCAATCAGTATTCCATAGTATCCCACTTCAGAAAATGTAAATATACCCCTATTCTATGTTTTCAAACCCTCTTCTCGATCGATTGTACGAAATCTAAATCCATTCACATTGTAATCGTTGAACTTTCTAATTTTTTTAGAGGACCTCGAGCAAGAAACTTCAAATCTTCTAAAAAATCTTCTTGAGTATTAGTATTCATGATCTAAAAAAATAAATATACTTTATTATAATTACAAAATATATGTGTCAACCTAATATTAATATTTATTGCAATATTTATGAACTTACATGCCATGCAAACCATTCTACAAGCTCTTTATTAATAGATTTCATTATATTTTTCTCATTTCATGTTCTTACTCTCATTCATATCTTTTTTTTATCATTAACTATTCAATAAATGGATCTAAAATTTCACTATCCAGAAACACATATCTATGTTCCTGTAATAATTCTATTTTTGTCAGTGTAACATTTTAGGTCATCCTAACTAATCAGCCAATAGCAGGAAATATTTTTGATTTCCCATGTACTTGAGATCGATTCAATGTGTCTTCAAAACGTCCAACTTGATTAAATCTTGTATCAATATCATCCAAGTATCTAGAATAAAAGGTAAGACACTCCTCTACTAAATAGCCTTCAGCAATCCTTATGGTTGAGATTTATTTTTCACATATGATTTTAAATGCCAAAGATATCTATGAAATAAAATAAAAAAACATAATTATACATTTAATTAAGTGACAAAAATTGTATAATTAATTGAAAAACAAATAAATAAAGTACCTCTCAATTAGACACATCCATCGATAATGAATGGGGCCTTCTAATTTAGCTTGCTCAACCAAATGCACAGTTAAATGCATCATAATAGTAAAAAATGATAGAGGAAAGATAATATCCATTGAACAAAGTGTCAATACAAACCTCTCTTGAAAGTTTTCAAGCTAAAATGGATGTAGATATTTCTCACATAATTGCCTGAAAAATTTGCAGAATTGGAGTACAACAGTAGTAACTTTTTCAGGTAATAATGTACGTAATTCCAACGGTAGTAAATACTGTAAAAAAATATGTGAATAGTGAATTTTCAATCCATGCAACTTATGATTATTTAAGTTAACACAACTAGAGATGTTACTTGAATACCCATCAGATACTTTCACATGATTTAAAATCATAAGGAATGTATCTTTATCCATATTTTTCATTGCAAAAATTGCTAGAGCATACTTTCCATTCTCATCTGGCCAGAGATCACATTTTATGTTAATTACTTGTAAGCCTTTCCGAGCATTGAGATGATCCTTCGACTTTCCATGCTCATTAAGAAATATGAAGATCAAATTATCATATACATTCTTCTCAATATGCATCACATCAAGATTATACCGCAACAAATTAAATTCCCAATACTAAAGTTTGAAGAATATAATTTTTTTTATTCCATTGTTGCATTCTGATTTCACTTGATGATGAACTTCGAACCCATTTCCTGCTACCATTCAAATGATAAACCTTCCCAAATTCTATTTCAACATTTCCAAGGTTTTTCAATATTTTAGAACCAGTTAACAACTTTGGAGGTGGTCTACGATCAATGAAACTGTTAAATTTTGATCCGTTCAGCCGAAATCTATGAGATGCATTGAGAAATCTTTGATGGCATAAGAAACACCATTTTCTACTGTGAGGTATCCATTTGGGATCAAAATCAAAGTTACAAACATGAAAAGTCAAACCCACGTAATTGTTCCAACCAGATAAATTCCCAAGCCCAGGGAAGTCACTAATGGTCCACATTAAAGAAACATGCATTTTGAACATTGTTTTAGAAGAAGAATCAAATGTATCAACATCGTTTCTCCATAACTCCTGTAATTCTTCAATTAAAGGCTGCAAGTATGAATCAATATCATTTACAGACATTTTTTTCCATGAATAATCATCAAAATGATAAAAGAGGTTTTTTTTCATACACATCCACGGAGGCAGATTGTAAGGGATAAAAAAAAAATGGCCAAATGCTATAACTGGTACTCAAAGTCCCAAAATGGGTTGAATCCATTTATAACTAATCCCAATCAAACATTCCTAGGATCAGTTGAGAAATACGGATGTAATGAATCAAATGTCTTCCATGATTGTGAATCTTTTGGATGTCGCATTAACCCACCATTGTTATTATCTACAAAATGTCACTTCATGTGTTTGGCGGTTTTTGATGACATGAATAATCTTTGCAATCGAGGATTTAAAGGAAAGTAAAACAAAACCTTTGTAGGTGTGTTCCTTTTTTTCTTCTTCATGGTAGTATGTTGATTTAGACTTCCAACATCACCCATTGACTGCCATCTAGAAGAAGAACATTTTTTACAATCCTGTCTACTTGAATCCTCTCTTCAATAAAGCATACAATCATTGGGACACACATGTATTTTTGTATAATTCAAACCAGGACTATTAACAACTTTTTTCATATCATAAAAAGACTCAGGGATGTTTACTTCAAGAAATGCATCATGGAACAATTCTAATATCATGGACATTGCCTCATTTGTAATTCCACATAGACATTTGACATGGTAAAACTTTAGTAGAAAAGAAAGTTTTGAATATTTCAAACATCCACTATACAACTCTTGATTTCCATCATCAACTAAATCATGAAACTTATTCTCCTCAGTGAAGTTTTCTCTTACATTATTCTCCATATAATCAAGAAAAGTATCCACTAATATGTTACAATATTGATCTAGTTGTCCTATAGTCTCAAAAAGATCACTTGTCATGTTGCTATTTGTAGCACCCTCATATGGTTGTTCTGATATGTTTTGATGTTGATAGAGGTGTCTTGCAGTGCCGGATGCATCATTTATAAGGTTTTTCATTTCATTTTCCATTGTCAATGAAGTTGTGAGCTCATTCTGTGGATTTACATCTGTGCTCAACCTTTCTGTAACGTTCGATTCTCCATGCCAAATCCAACACAAATATTGACTAGGGAATTGCTTCAATATTAAATGTTCATAAACTTCATCTCTCTTCAACCATATTCTAAATTTAAATTTAGGACATGGAAATCTTATTCTCCCTTTAATGTATTGATTGAAAATTTTAAAATCTAAAAACTCCTCCAAACCCTTAACTTACTAAGGTGTGTTCCTCAGTAATGTGATCCAGATTTTATCCATGTATATCACAATGTGCCTACACAATATTAAAAAAATTAAAACACATAACTATTAATAAATAGGGAAATAGATTCAAATATACTAGTTAAAAAAATATATAAATATGTTAAATAAGGTTTCTTCTATAAATACATATGGTAAATAATGAACCCACCCACTAGAAAACCAAATCATACAAATTAAAAAGATCCATAAAAGAATATAAAGATATCCTAAGTGCTTGGACCATTTTTTAAATTGAAATTAACCATGTAGGTGATTTCCCCTTTCCCCAATGACATTTCCTAAGCGACCCATAGAGCTAATTTCTATCCAATTGTATCATGACTTCAAGCCTATTATAGATGACCCAAAAGACTGTTGGTGTAAACCATGAATATCATAAATATAAATCACAACACACCTAATTGTAATCACACCTCAAAATATCATATGTGGATTATATTTTATATTCCACTATAAATATCATACATTAATTCTAAAAAAAACACACCTAATTGTAAACACACCTCCAAATTTTGAGCCCCCCTACCCCCCTGCACCCCCTAGACATCCCCCACCTAGAGAGCCCCCCTCCCTACTTAGAGAGCCCACCCCACCCCCTGGATAGTCCCCCTCCTCCCTGGACATCCCACACCCCATCCCCCATCTGGACATCCCACCCCCACCCCCTTGGACATCCCACCCCCTAGAATTCTTACACCCCTCCCCCACCTGGACAGCCCACCCCACCCCCTGGACGTCTCACCCCCACCCTAGATAGCCCACCCCCCTCCCCCACACCCCTGCAACCCCCTACTACCTTGGACAACCCACCCCCACCTGGATAGCCCCCCCACCTGGACAACCCCTACCCCCACCTGGACATCCCCCACCCCACCTGGACAGCCCACCCCCCACCTAGATAGCCCCCACCCATACCTAGATAGCCCATCCCCACCCCCACCTGGATAGCCGCCACCCCCACCTGGACAACCCCCACCCCACCTGGACAGCCCCCTACCCCACCTGGATAGCCCACCCCCTCCCTGGACAATGCACACCCCCACACTCCTGCAACCCCCTACCCCCCTGCATCCCCCCTGGACAGCCCCCACTTGGAGAGCTCCCCATCCCACCTAGACAACCCACCCCCACCCCCACCTGGACAACCCCACCTCCTCCATGTACATCCCACACCCCCTCCCCCACCTGGACAACCCACCCCCACCACCCTTGGAGATCCCACCCCTGGAAAACCCACACCCTCCCCCACCTAGACCACCCACCCCACCCCCCTAGACAGCCCACCCCCTCCCTGGATAGCCCCCCCCACACCCCTGCAGCCCCCTACCACCTTGGATAGCCCACCCCTGCCTGGAAAGCCCCCAAACCACCTGGACATCCCCCCACTTGGACAGCCCCACCCCACCTAGAAAGCCCACCCCCACCTAGACAGCCCACCCCCACCCCCACCTGGACAGCCCCACCCCACTTGGACAGCCCACCCCCCTCCCTGGACATCCCACACCGCCACAACCCCACACCCTACACCCCTGCAGCTCCCTACCCCCCTGCACCCCCTGGAGAGCCCCCCCACCCGGAGTGCCCCCACCTGGAGAGCCCCCCACCCCACCTGGACAAACCACCCCCACCCCACCTAGACAACCCCCTCCTCCTTGGATATCCCACACCCCCTCCCCCACCTAGACAACCCACCCCCACCCCTTGGACATACCACCCCTGGAAACCCCAAACCCCTCCCCCATTTGGACAGCCCACCCCCACCCCCTGGATAGCCCACCCCCTCCCTGGACAACCCACACCCCCTCCCCCCTCCCCCACACCCCTACATCCCCTACCCCCTGAACAACCCACCCCCCACCTGGACAGCCCACCCCCACCCCACCTGGATAGCCCCCCCACCCCACCTAGACAACCCCCACCCAACCTGGACATCCCAACCCCCACCTAGATAGCCCCCACCCCCACCTAGACAGGCCACCCCCTCTCTAGGAAACATAAAAAGGATAGGGAACCTTAAAAAGAAAACCATAATATTTTTATATATCAAATTATGTATATAGGGTGTTATAAAAACTAATCCCAGTAGGATCTCAATAAGGATTTTGTAAAAGTATTTTCAAAACACATCTCATTTATGATAGTTTTAAATATATTTAGAAAATATATTTTTATTGATAATCACATGAAAAACCAAATATCACCTTAACATCCATTTTATAAACTCATATTTTCTTCTTCTTTAAATGAAAATAATCATTCTAAAAATATTACTTTAAAACCCTTAATTTATTTAAAACCACCCATTACAGTTTCAATTTTAAAAATACTTTAGAAACAATATTTTGAAAACACTTCAAAAACAATTTAATGAAATAAGCCCATTCTCATAAACTATAAAAATAAAACACCGAGTCACCAAATCACAAACGAGATATGAGTAAACAAGGAGACAAATTCACGGTTCCCATCATATTAATCAAACTAGGGGACACAAGGAATGAGATTCCCCAAATGGAATCCATATAGTATCATGGGAAACAAAAAAGGTCATAAAGTAAGATAGTCCTAGACCTTACCAATACGTGATACCTACCACTGACATATGTTTCATCCAAACAACACAAGTCACTTGAGTATCCTGCACCTAGCATTATAGGGGGAACTCCCCACTAGCCATGGTATACAACACAACTAGGGGACACCAATAGTGTGTGACTATCTAGTGTTACATAAATATAGACCTCTCTCTCAGTTCCTAGTATACCCATGACAGAAATAATAGGAGATGAGTAATCAAACAAGTTACATGATTAATGAAACAACATAATATAAATCTAACCTCACCTCCAACACCCTTTAAATAAACAACACCAAAAATATCATCCATGTCTTAAAAATACATCTAAATAGAATGGGGAATCATTGAGGGTATTACATACATTATAAGTAGTTCACTATGAAAGTTACAAATGAGACTTATTAAAATAATCAGAATTCTAAGTCACTTTAATTCTCTCTAAAATCTCATTTCAAATAATTCATTAAAACTAACCATTTATATACTTTATTGACATATGAAATATTTGAATGTATCTTAATTATACTCATACTATAGAATATCTAGTGATCAAAATATTTTGGGGTTTAAAAAGAAATATGAAACCTAAATATATAATAGTTCAAGAGGAAAATGAAATAAAAAACATGTCATTTTAGGATCTATATGGATCTATCATGACCTATGAGATCAAAATGAAGTTATATGCTAATAAAAAATCCAAAAAATCCAATAATAAAATAATGTTTTCTTTTAAAGAAATTAATGATGAAACATATAATGATGATGAAATGGCTCATCAATCAAAGAATATGAACATATTCTTCAAAATAAAGAAATCATAAAATTGTTAAAATAAGGTGGATAATGATAGAGAAAAATAAGTGATGTTATTAAAATGAAAAAAAGCAACACATAAGGTCGTAATTCTATATGACTAACAAAAGGAACAAGGGGAAGAATAAAAAATCAAGGAAACCTTCAATGTTTCAACTTAGTGTGTGAGAAATGAAACCCTCCTATAAAGGGAATCAATGGAAAAATGTTCCTAGTATCTCATGACTAAAATAGAGGTTAGTCATGATGTAAAATCTAACTCTTATTCATCTTCCACTTACTCCTCTCACTCTTATTCTTTATCCAATCACATATGCTATAAAGATCTAAAATATTCTTGTTGAAAACATGATGAAGGTTTTTCTGAACTAAATTTAATATAGAAATATTATAAAAATAAGTATAATCAATCCCTCAATGATAAGTAAAAACTCGCAATAAAAAAAACTGAATTATCAAAAATAATGTTCAATATAATGTGATGAAGTTAAAATGGAATATTGATTATATCAAAAAATATATTTTGAAATTCACTAAATTCTAAAAAAATATATATAAAAAATTGGGTTTACAATGTTGTGAAAATAATAATATTCTTTGGGCTTTTCAAAAAATGAATGTTCTTTAAAAATAAAAACTATTTATTAATTGATCTAACAAAAAAAGTTTTATAATTAATATAATAAAATAGAGAATATAATTCAAGAACATAATTAAAATAATGGTATCCAATTAACTAGATGTTTGGGGTGAAGTGCTATGGTGCAAGGATATTTTATCAATGTTAAATTTGATGGTGTGGAGGGTTTATAATCATATACTTCCAACTGATGAAAATATCATGTGCTTGTGTGTGAGTATGGCCTCTAGGTGATACTGTTATAACTAGAGGATATAGGATAGAATAAGAATAATAAGGATGATACTGAGGGGTGGCGAGAAGTGTCGAGCGGCGCCATGGGTCAGGACCTACAGTGGGGAGGCGAGCTAGGGCTTCGGGGGGCAGGCGACAATGGGTGGCTGTAACGCCCCAACCCCAGCTTCCCAGAGTCGGTGCATTACTTCGTAACATTGGCATGATCATAAAAGATCACGTCTTGAAAGACCTATTAGTTTAGTAGCCTTGGAAACACTAGATACATTCATAAACATTACATTACATCATAAAAATGAAAACTACAATAACATGGTCTCCCTAGTCCACACTCATATCCTCACTGACTATTCTTGAAATTCAGTCATAATACACTTCTTCACATCCTGGAAAAAATAAAACATTGAAAGGGGTGAGCTCAAATGCTCCGTAAGGATAACAATATAGCGGAAACTTTCATAAGAAAACATAAGCATTTAAGGCAATGTATAACTAAAAAAAAGCCTTATTGAACTTGAACTTCAGCATAATATGGCAAAAGTAAAATAAAATAATGCCATTACTTACTCACATGGATATTCTACTAGACGAATAATCACATGAAATATCAATAACCACTTTCATAATGAGGGAATGCATAATGCCAGACATTCTGAAACATTTTGTCAAGGCCTCGGCCAAGACGTCTAAAATGATTAAGGCCTCGGCCAAAATCACAAATCAAATTGGGAAAGGGCCTCGGCCAATTCCACGTCTAGTTGTCTCATGAGACCTACTGATGCATCGAGGAGCTATAGCGGGCTCCACCCGTCACTAATTAAGTCCAATACATTCCTCATATGAATAGGTTTAAACATAACATAAATATTCGTATTAAAACTAGCATACGAAATGTCAACAGTTTCTCCATAAACTATGGATGGTATAAAAATAACACATCCACAGTTAAATGTTTCACAAAATGTTCAATGGAAGTTTTGTATCATAAATCAATTTCAAATAAACTTAAAACCCATGAAAGCTATTTGAGAGAAATATATCTCTTTTTTGAAATCATTTAGAAGTCCCATAATTATAAAATAATACATTTACTTTGAAAATATTATTATAATCTTGTAAGGGAAGCTTCGACGAAGTTATAATGGCGGAAAATAGCCGCACCCGCCGTATAAGTTAAAAAAAACATTCTTACCTAAAATTTGTCAAAAAGGTCAAAAAGTAAATTGTTTGGAAAATGACGGTAAGATTCCTTTTAAAAAAGTATAAGGGTATAAAAGACTTTAACCCATTTTCCATTTAATAGTAAAAATGTTTTGAAAGACATTTTTAAGAAACATGGATGTGGATGATAACGAGGTCCAGTAGATAATTATGTATAAACAACCTTGGATAATGAAGAGGTTGTGAAGTAAACCCTTACCTTGTACTTTTACTTGGTTGGGGTAGGTTAACTTCCTGTATAATGGTGAAATAATTGTTATTAAATTATAAAATAATCATATACATTCATATGATATCATATATGATCTTTTAACATTGCTTTGTTAACAATATCTTAGATTTATCGTTGTTTCGGGTGTTAACTTACTCGTTTTCTTTTATATGTTTTGTTATGTAAGTCGTGTTTTTCATGGATAGGTTGCATATTATTCATATCCATAATGATATCATGTCCTTAAACATTATTTTTAAATCATCAAATTATAATTATACTTGAATGGATACGACGGAGAATAAATCTCATCGCGTTCGTGGAGACGGTAGTCCGTACGTACGCACGAGCGACAATATCATTATTTTGATATTAAAATAATATATAATTGGATAGTATATCATATATAAAGAATCATTATCATGTTATATTTATTATTTACATTAATTACATATCATTATTATACCCATCTAAATAATAATATATTGAATAACAATTACACCATGACGTGGAGACGGTAAGCCGTACGTACGCACGTATGGTGACATGTCATTCAAATGATGGGTAGAATACTGAATATGGTTGTTCCATATTTATAATAACATCACAGTATATAGAAGATACTGGAGTTATAATTTTAGAATTGAAATAATAAACAAAGAGGGAGTGGAAGAAGAAAGAAACATGAAAGAGGGTGATGAAAATGTTACCTCTTCTTCAGGTTCTTCCTTTTGATTTGATCAAAAGGACTCCTTAGGATGGCTTTCTGACTAAAGTAAAGCTTCTAGGATGAAGGGAAAGAAGTTGGGAGAGTATTTGGGCAGAGGTTGGCCGAAACAAAAGGCTTGAAAGTGTGAATAAGGTGGTAGAGGTGGGGGCCTTTTATAAGAGGAGAGTAGAGGCTCTTTTGGAAAGATTGAAATGTTACATTATTATACAATGATTTTCGGATTATAAAGGTCCCACACTTATATAATTCGTGGATAAGGTGATAAGGGTTCTAAATATACCCATCCAATAGTCTTTGGACAAGTGTAAGCCTTGGATTGTACATTATCTTTTCATTTTATTAAAATCGTTAAATAATGAGGTCATCACTGCATCATAATGATGTCATAAATAATTTAATTTATTTAATGTCTAAAAATTATAAAAAAAATACTATGATGTATGAAATATTATTAGCTTTCCAATTAATATTTATAGTCAAAAAATGACTTGTATAACCCCATGTAAAAATTGTTTTAGTAAAACATTTCATGTTTGTGTTATTTTTTACTTTAACCTTAAATAAAAGGTATTTATGTAATTTTCTAACTAAAGTGGCTCCATGGGGTCCCCAAGTTGACCCATGGATTGTCTTGGTCGGACATGACACATCCAATGAGGGTAGGACATGTGTCAAGCTCATCTCATATTATTAAAACATTATTTTTACCTTAAACTACACTAATTACCTCTAATCGCGATTAAGAACTTAAAAGTTACTATTCACCAAAAATTATTTTAGTCTCATTGAACCAAATTTTACTTCTTAATGACAACCATGTATGTCGGATTTTTGAAAATCAAATCACAGAAGTGGTTATATTTCATTTAAACGAAAAATCAGTTATTTAACTACCACTTAGTGGTTTCACTATTCATCAAAAATTGAAGTTTTTCAGAACAATGCCAAAATTTCACCCTAAGATATAATTGATATTCCGAATTCAAAAATGATTCCTATTTTACAAAATTAAAAACATATAAGTTTCATTAATTAATTTTATAATTAATTCCCGCTGTCACAACAAATAGCGTGTTTTTAAGAAACAATTTATATCAAAAGATTGGCAATTGTTTATGTCCAATTTCAATGTTAAATTAATTCTAATGACCACCATTGGATAAAATGGTAAAAATATATTTTAATTATACCTTAAACCACTAAATAGTATAATTTATCACTATAAATTATTTTGATTAAAAAAGTTGTTTTTAAGTATTTTTCACTATTCATATAAAATTAGAAGTTCTCAGAAAAATACCAAAAATTCAACATAGGCTAACATTGATATTCCGAATCCAAAAATGAAGTCCATTTTGATAAATAAAATTTATAAAATTTCAAAAAGTAGGTATTACTATTCACAACGGCTAGTTTAATTAGTTGTGGTGTGTGTTAGAGCTCGAGGTTGCGTACAACACACGCTATTGCATTATTCGAAGGGAAACGTACCGTGGAAGCTTGGGGTGTTACATTCTCCCCTCCTTCAAATAATTGCGTCCTCGCAATTTCTAGGGTATTACTGCATAAAAAGACTCGGGTGGTTCTTCATCATAAGTTCCTCAGGTTCCCACGTTGCCTCTTCCATTTTATGATTTCTCCACAAAACTTTTACCAGACGAGTCGTCCGATTTCTCAGCACCTGCTCCCTCACATCAAGAATCCTGATGGGCTCTTCGCAATAAGATAGATCAGGTTCCAGTTCTAATTCCTCGTAGGTAAGTACATGTGTTGGGTCGGGCATGTATTTTCTCAATAGCGATATGTGGAAAATATCGTGAACTTTGGAGAGATTTGGCGGCATCGCCAAACGATAAGCTACAACCCCAATGCGATCTAGAATTTCGAAAGGTCCGATGTACCGGGGACTCAACTTACCCTTCTTACCAAAACGTATAACTCCCTTCCATGGAGATACCTTTAGGAAAACATGATCTCCCACCTGAAATTCCAAAACCTTTCTTCTGCTATCGGCATAGCTCTTCTGCCTACTTTGAGCTGCTTTGATGTGGTTTTGGATTACCTTCACCTTTTCCATTGTTTCTTCCACCAGTTCTAGTCCCACAAGTTTTCTTTCAACAACGTCATCCCAACAGGTTGGTGTACGACATCTCTTTCCGTATAACGCTTCATAAGGTGCCATCTGAATGCTTGAATGGAAACTATTGTTATAGAAAAATTCTACCAGTGGTAAATATTGATCCCACATACCCTGAAAGTCAAGAGAGCATGATCTCAACATGTCTTCTAAGGTTTGAATAGTCCGTTCTGATTGTCCATCTGTTTGAGGGTGATAGGAAGTACTCAAACGAAGTTCAGTATCCAAGGCCTTTTGAAGACTTTTCCAAAATCTTGAAGTAAAACGAGGATCACGATCAGAAACAATCGATAGGGGTACTCCATGAAGTCTTACAACTTCATTAATATATAGTCTTGCTAGACGTTCAAGTGGTAGATCCTCCCGTATAGCCAGAAAATGTGCTGACTTAGTAAGACGATCAACAATGACCCATATTGCATCATTCCTTCTAGGAGTCTTTGGTAGTCCCATGACAAAGTCCATCGTAATATTATCCCATTTCCACTCAGGTATGGGAAGAGGTTGCAATACTCCACCAGGATGTTGCCTTCCAGCTTTCACTTGTTGACAAACCATACACCTCGACACAAAATCCTCAATCTCCCTCTTCATATTGTCCCACCAAAAATGTTCCTTCAAATCTCTATACATTTTGGTGCTCCCAGGGTGTATAGAGAAATTGGAACTATGAGCATCATCCAGCAATTCCCTTTTTAGATCAGGTATATCGGGAACACAAAGTCTCTTCCCGAATTTCAAAATTCTATCCTTATACACAAAGTCCCTCAATCTTCCATCATTCACATCTTTAATCTTTTTCTGAAATTCTTCATCATTGGTCTGAGAACTCTTAATCCTTTCTAGTAATGATGGTTTGGAAACCATTTGAAAAAGCATTAATGTTTCACCTTCCCTAGTTATTCCCATGTCCATATTCACTAGATCCATGAAAATTGGATCCCTTTCAATTCTCATCACATTCAAAACTCCATGGTATTTTCTACTCAAATCATCTGCCACCTTGTTTGCCTTCCCCGGGTGGTAATGTATCGTGCAATCATAATCCTTGAGTAGTTCAAGCCATCGCCTTTGCCTCATGTTGAGTTCTTTTTGTGAGAAAATATACTTCAAACTCTTGTGATCAGAATAAATCTCACATTTTTCACCATAGAGGTAATGTATCCATATCTTTAAAGAAAAGATCACAGCTGCTAACTCAATATCATGAGTAGGATAGTTTTGCTCATGAATTTTTAGCTGTCGTGATGCATAGGCAATAACCTTATCATTCTGCATAAGGACACAACCAAGTCCTTTCTTCGATGCATCACTATAAATAACAAACCCATCATTCCCCAATGGTAGAGTCAATACAGGGGCGTTGACTAATCTTCTTTTCAGCTCTTCAAAACATTCTTCACACTCTTTTGTCCAGACAAATTTAATCCCTTTACGTGTGAGCTTTGTCAATGGGTTAGCCAATCTGGCAAAATTCTGGACGAAACGTCGATAATAACCTACTAAACCAATAAAACTGCGTACCTCAGTTATACTTGTCGGTGCTGGCCATTCTTGGATTGCCTTGGTTTTAGAAGGATCAACGGAAATTCCGTCCTTAGAGACAATATGGCCAAGAAAAGAAATCTCATGAAGCTAGAATTCACACTTGCTAAATTTCCCATATAATTCATGCCTTCTAAGAGTCTTCAGGATAATGCGTAAGTGATTTTCATGATCTTCGTGGCTTTTGGATTATACCAAGATATCATCAATAAATACCACTACAAAGTCATCAAGATATTCCTTGAAAACTCTATTCATTAGATCCATGAAAACAGAGGGTGCATTAGTCAATCCAAAAGGCATTACTGTAAACTCGTAATGCCCGTACCTTGTTCGAAATGCTGTCTTTGGAACGTCTTCCTTCTTCACACACAACTGATGGTATCCAGAACGAAGGTCAATCTTTGAAAAGTATTGAGCTCCATGCAGTTGGTCAAACAAATCATCAATGCGAGTTAGGGGATACTTGTTCTTTATTGTTATAGCATTGATCTCCCTACAGTCAATGCACAACCTCATAGATCCATCTTTCTTATTAACAAAAAGAACAGGGGCCCCCCAAGGAGAAACACTAGGGAAAATAAATCCCTTATTACTCAATTCATCTAGTTGTTTCTTTAGTTCAACAAATTCCATAGTGGCCATTCTATAAGGGGTCTTCAATATGGGCCTTGATCCAGGAATTAAATCAATGGAAAACTCAACTTCTTGTTCTGGAGGATGTCCAGGTAAATCTTCCGGAAACACATCAACATATTCTCTCACAATAGGTACATCCTCTATTTGAATATTCCTTTCCTCACCCTCAATAATTTCCTTCTCTTCCTCCCCAATAATTTAATTTAGTTGAGCTACTGGGGGTGGATCTAGATAAGAATTATGTGGCGACGATTCTTCTCTAAAGATAAGGTGTTCCTTATCATCATCATCAAGAATCGTAACATATTTCCTCTTACAATAAATTTTTGCATCATGGTCCGAAAGCCAATCCATACCGAGGATTATATCAAATTCAATCATGGGTATGATGATGAGATCAGCAGGTAAAGAACATTTAGGTGCTCTAATGGGAACTAATCGACACAACTTTGTTGCAAAAATACTTCCCTTAGGGGTTTTGACCGACAACTCCCTTGTTAAATCAAATTGGAAATATCTAATTTTCTTAGCAAACTGGGAAGATATGAAACAATGCGATGATCCAAAATCAAATAATGCATTTGCTAAACTTGAGGAAACCATTAAATTACCGGCCACCACGTCTTTCGGAGCTTCCACCTTAGCAGTAGTGATAGCATAAGCCTGGCCCTGATCCCTTGGCCTCTTCTGAGGCAAGTTCCCCTGACTCTTAGGACATTCATTTGCATAATGTCCCTTCTCTCTACAATTATAGCATTCCACGTTGACAACCACTTTCTTTCCCTTGCATTCATGAGCTTGGTGGCCTTTTTCACCACACTTGTAACATACTCCTTTTCCTTTTAGACAGGCACCAGGGTGCTTCCTACCACAATTATCACAGGGTGGAAATTCATTTCTACCCTTCTTCCCTGTTTCCTTATTTCCTTTCCCAGAGTTTTCAGCAGATCTCTTCTTATCTTGCTTTGATTTAAAGTCATAAGACTTAGATAATTCTTTTTCCGTCTTGATAGCGCACGAGACAATACCTTCGTATGAAGAGAAGGTTTGTGATACTAAAGCTCGACGAAGAAATGGTTTTAACCCATCAAAGAAATGATCAGTTTTACTTCTTGGGTTACGTATGTAATCTGTAGCATACCTCGCTAACCTTGTAAAGTTAGCCTCATACTTTGCGACATTCTCATCCTCCTTCTACCTGAGACTCAGAAATTGACTTTCCATATCCGCTCGATGGTCTCGAGGAAAGTATTTTTCTAAGAACATCTTTTTGAACTCCTGCCATTCCATGTTTGTTAATTCATCATCTTCCTTTGTGTTTTGAATTAGTGACCACCATTGATCGGTATCTCCAGTGAGGCGGTAAACTGCCATGACAACTTTCTCCCTTTCACTACTCCCCAAGGCATGGAATATTTTCTCTAAGGAATTTATCCATTGCTCAGCTACTATAGGATTTTTACTCCCATTGAAGGTTGGTGGTTGTTGCCTCATGAAAAGGTCTAGCATTGATCCTCCACGTTGCGGATCAGGGTGCTCCATACGAGTAAGGTTGTTATTTATAACCTGCGTGAGTTGTCCCAGTATGATGAGAAGCTGATCAGCACCAGTTGTATCACTAGCTTCACCATAATTATCTTGAGCAGGAGGGCAATCCCTACATGGAGTGCGTGCATTGATACGGTTTCCATTCCTTCCACTAGGCGCCATTTCTAAATAATGGCATAAACTGGATTAGTTTATGAATCAAAATACATAATTCGATACTTGTAAAACACTTAACATAAATTGAACTAATTATGGATATAATCCATAATTATAAAAATGTTTTCTTTGAGGAAGTATATACTCGTAACCCTTCATAGTGGTTTGTAAAGAAAATGGGAATTATCCTAAGCATATCGCCCGGGAGTGTCGTAACCAAGAGGGCAGAAAGGCCCGTTGTCGTGCACCAGTTCCCATTCGAGTCTAGCTCAAAGTGGTGTTTTCGGGTTTTACCCCTAGGTACATCTGTGCCAGAGCCGCCTCTACCTGCTCGTATCCAGATAGGGATGTATTGCTCGGAAAACTCACAAAATCTCTACAATACCAAAATTTTTAGGAAGTTCTTCTATACTAATCCTCAAAGTTCATCTTAGGTCTACGTTCTATAATCAGAGTTTGTCTAAATCTAGCTTCCAAGGATAGTACTAAAATGCCTCTAATACCAACTGTAACGCCCCAACCCCAGCTTCCCAGAGTCGGTGCATTACTTCGTAACATTGGTATGATCACAAAAGATCACGTCTCGGAAGACCGATTAATTTAGTAGCCTTGGAAACACTAGATACATTCATAAACATAACATTACATCATAAAAATGAAAACTACAATAACATGGTCTCCCTAGTCCACACTCATATCCTCACTGACTATTCTTGCAAGTCAGTCATAATACACTTCTTCACATCCTGGAAAAAATAAAACATTGAAAGGGGTGAGCTCGAATGCTCCGTAAGGATAACAATATAGTGGAAACTTTCATAAGAAAACATAAGAATTTAAGGCAATGTATAAATAAAAAAAAGCCTTATTGAACTTGAACTTCAGCATAATATGGCAAAAGTAAAATAAAATAATGCCATTACTTACTCACATGGATATTCTACTAGATGAATAATCACATGAAATATCAATAACCACTTTCATAATTAGGGAATGCATAATGCCAGACATTCTGAAACATTTTGTCAAGGCCTCGGCCAAGACGTCTAAAATGATTAAGGCCTCGACCAAAATCACAAATCAAATTGGGAAAGGGCCTCGACCAATTCCACGACTAGTTGTCTCATGAGACCTACCGATGCATCGAGGAGCTATAGCGGGCTCCACCCGTCACTTATTAAGTCCAATACATTCCTCATATGAATAGGTTTAAACATAACATAAATATTCGTATTAAAACTAGCATACGAAATGTCAACAGTTTCTCCATAAACTATGGATGGTATAAAAATAACACATCCATAGTTAAATGTTTCACAAAATGCTCAATGGAAGTTTTTTATCATATATCAATTTCAAATAAACTTAAAACCCATGAAAGCTATTTGAGAGAAATATCTCTCTTTTTTGAAATCATTTAGAAGTCCCATAATTATAAAATAATACATTTACTTTGAAAATATTATTATAAGCTTGTAAGGGAAGCTTCGACGAAGTTATAATGGCGGAAAATAGCCGCACCCGCCGTATAAGTTAAAAAAAAACATTCTTACCTTAAATTTGTCAAAAAGGTCAAAAAGTAAATTGTTTGGAAAACGACGGTAAGATTCCTTTCAAAAACGTATAAGGGTATAAATGACTTTAACCCATTTTCCATTTAATAGTAAAAATGTTTCGAAAGACATTTTTAAGAAACATGGATGTGGATGATAACGAGGTCCCAGTAGATAATTATGTATAAACAACCTTGGATAATGAAGAGGTTGTGAAGTAAACCCTTACCTTGTACTTTTACTTTGTTGGGGTAGGTTAACCTCCTGTATAATGGTGAAATAATTGTTATTAAATTATACAATAATCATATACATTCATATGATATCATATATGATCTTTTAACATTGCTTTGTTAACAATATCTTAGATTTATCTTTGTTTCGGGTGTTAACTTACTCGTTTTCTTTTATATGTTTTGTTATGTAAGTCGTGTTTTTCATGGATAGGTTGTATCTTATTCATATCCAGAATGATATCATGTCCTTAAAAATTATTTTTAAATCATCAAATGATAATTATACTTGAATGGATACGACGGAGAATGAATCTCATCGCGTTCGTGGAGACGGTAGTCCGTACGTACGCACGAGCGACAATATCATTATTTTGATATTAAAATAACATATAATTGGATAGTATATCATATATACAGAATCATTATCATGTTATATTTATTATTTACATGAATTACATATCATTATTATACCCATCTAAATAATAATATATTGAATAACAATTACACCACGACGTGGAGACGGTAAGCCGTACGTACGCACGTATGGTGACATGTCATTCAAATGATGGGTAGAATACTGAATATGGTTGTTCCATATTTATAATAACATCACATTATATAGAAGATACTGGAGTTATAATTTTAGAATTGAAATAATAAACAAATAGGGAGTGGAAGAAGAAAGAAACATGAAAGAGGGTGATGAAAATGTTACCTCTTCTTCGGGTTCTTCCTTTTGATTTGATCAAAAGGACTCCTTAGGATGGCTTTCTGACTAAAGTAAAGCTTCTAGGATTAAGGGAGAGAATTTGGGAGAGTATTTGGGCAGAGGTTGGCCGAAACAAAAGGCTTGAAAGTGTGAATAAGGTGGTAGATGTGGGGGCCTTTTATAAGAGGAGAGGAGGGGCTCTTTTGGAAAGATTGAAATGTTACATTATTATACAATGATTTTCGGATTCTAAAGGTCCCACACTTATATAATTCTTGGATAAGGTGATAATGGTTCGAAATATACCCATACAATAGTCTTTGGACAAGTGTAAGCCTTGGATTGTACATTATCTTTTCATTTTATTAAAATCGTTAAATAATGAGGTCATCACTGCATCATAATGATGTCATAAATAATTTAATGTCTAAAAATTATAAAAAAACTACTATGATGTAGGAAATATTTTTAGATTTACAATGACTATTTATAGTCAAAAATATTACTTGTATAACCCCATGTGAAAATTGTTTTAGTAAAACATTTCATGTTTGTGTCATTTTTTACTTTAACCTTAAATAAAAGGTATTTATGTAATTTTCTAACTAAAGTGGCTCCATGGGGTCCCCAAGTTGACCGATGGATTGTCTTGGTCGGCCATGGTACATCCAATGAGGGTAGGACATGTGTCAAGCTCATCTCATATTATTAAAACATTATTTTTACCTTAAACTACACTAATTACCTCTAATCGCGATTAAGAACTTAAAAGTTACTATTCACCAAAAATTATTTTAATCTCATTGAACCACATTTTACTTCTTAATGACAACCATGTATGTTGGATTTTTTAAAATCAAATCACAGAAGTGGTAATATTTCATTTAAACGAAAAATCAGTTATTTAACTACCACTTAGTGGTTTCACTATTCATCAAAAATTGAAGTTTTTCAGAACAATGCCAAAATTTCACCCTAAGCTATAATTGATATTCCGAATTCAAAAATGATGCCTATTTTACAAAATTAAAAACATATAAGTTTCATTAATTAATTTTATAATTAATTCCCGCTGTCACAACAAATAGCGTGTTTTTAAGAAACAATTTATATCAAAAGATTGGCAATTGTTTATGTCCAATTTCAATGTTAAATTAATTCTAATTACCACCATTGGATAAAATGGAAAAAATATATTCTAATTATACCTTAAACCACTAAATAGTATAATTTATCACTATAAATTATTTTGATTAAAAAAGTTGTTTTTAAGTATTTTTCACTATTCATATAAAATTAGAAGTTCTCAGAAAAATACCAAAAATTCAACATAGGCTAACATTGATATTCCGAATCCAAAAATGAAGTCCATTTTGATAAATAAAATTTATAAAATTTCAAAAAGTAGGTATTAATATTCACAACATCTAGTTTAATTAGTTGTGGTGTGTGTTAGAGCTCGAGGTTGCGTACAACACACGCTATTGCATTATTCGAAGGGAAACGTACCGTGGAAGCTTGGGGTGTTACATTCTCCCCTCCTTCAAATAATTGCGTCCTCGCAATTTCTAGGGTATTACTGCATAAAAAGACTCGGGTGGTTCTTCATCATAAGTTCCTCAGGTTCCCACGTTGCCTCTTCCATTTTATGATTTCTCCACAAAACTTTTACCAGACGAGTCGTCCGGTTTCTCAGCACCTGCTCCCTCACATCAAGAATCCTGATGGGCTCTTCGCAATAAGATAGATCAGGTTCCAGTTCTAATTCCTTGTAGGTAAGTACATGTGTTGGGTCGGGCATGTATTTTCTCAATAGCGATATGTGGAAAACATCGTGAACTTTGGAGAGATTTGGCGGCATCGCCAAACGATAAGCTACATCCCCAATACGATCTAGAATTTCGAAAGGTCCGATGTACCTGGGACTCAACTTACCCTTCTTACCAAAACGTATAACTCCCTTCCATGGAGATACCTTTAGGAAAACATGATCTCCCACCTGAAATTCCAAAACCTTTCTTCTGCTATCGGCATAGCTCTTCTGCCTACTTTGAGATGCTTTGATGTGGTTTTGGATTACCTTCACCTTTTCCATTGTTTCTTCCACCAGTTCTGGTCCCACAAGTTTTCTTTCACCAACGTCATCCCAACAGGTTGGTGTACGACATCTCTTTCCGTATAACACTTCATAAGGTGCCATCTGAATGCTTGAATGGAAACTATTGTTATAGGAAAATTCTACCAGTGGTAAATATTGATCCCACATACTCTGAAAGTCAAGAGAGCATGATCTCAACATGTCTTCTAAGGTTTGAATAGTCCGTTCTGATTGTCCATCTGTTTGAGGGTGATAGGCAGTACTCGAACAAAGTTCAGTATCCAAGGCCTTTTGAAGACTTTTCCAAAATCTTGAAGTAAAACGAGGATCACGATCAGAAACAATCGATAGGGGTACTCCATGAAGTCTTACAACTTCATTAATATATAGTCTTGCTAGACGTTCAAGTGGTAGATCCTCCCGTATAGCCAGAAAATGTGCTGACTTAGTAAGATGATCAACAATGACCCATATTGCATCATTCCTTCTAGGAGTATTTGGTAGTCCCATGACAAAGTCCATCGTAATATTATCCCATTTCCACTCAGGTATGGGAAGAGGTTGCAATACTCCACCAGGATGTTGCCTTCCAGCTTTCACTTGTTGAAAAACCATACACCTCGACACAAAATCCTCAATCTCCCTCTTCATATTGTCCCACCAAAAATGTTCCTTCAAATCTCTATACATTTTGGTGCTCCCAGGGTGTATAGAGAAATTGGAACTATGAGCATCATCCAGCAATTCCCTTTTTAGATCAGGTATATCAGGAACACAAAGTATCTTCCCGAATTTCAAAATTCTATCCTTATACACAAAGTCCCTCAATCTTCCATCATTCACATCTTTAATATTCTTCTGAAATTCTTCATCATTGGTCTGAGAACTCTTAATCCTTTCTAGTAATGATGGTTTGGAAACCATTTGAAAAAGCATTGATGTTTCACCTTCCCTAGTTATTCCCATGTCCATCTTCACTAGATCCATGAAAATTGGATCCCTTTCAATTCTCATCACATTCAAAACTCCATGGTCTTTTCTACTCAAAGCATCTGCCACCTTGTTTGCCTTCCCCGGGTGGTAATGTATCGTGCAATCATAATCCTTGAGTAGTTCAAGCCATCGCCTTTGCCTCATGTTGAGTTCTTTTTGTGAGAAAATATACTTCAAACTCTTGTGATCAGAATAAATCTCACATTTTTCACCATAGAGGTAATGTCTCCATATCTTTAAAGCAAAGATCACAGCTGCTAACTCAAGATCATGAGTAGGATAGTTTTGCTCATGAATTTTTAGCTGTCATGATGCATAGGCAATAACCTTATCATTCTGCATAAGGACACAACCAAGTCCTTTCTTCGATGCATCACTATAAATAACAAACCCATCATTCCCCAATGGTAGAGTCAATACAGGGGCGTTGACTAATATTCTCTTCAGATCTTCAAAACATTCTTCACACTCTTTTGTCCAGACAAATTTAATCCCTTTACGTGTGAGCTTTGTCAATGGGTTAGCCAATCTGGCAAAATTCTGGACGAAAGGTCGATAATAACCTACTAAACCAATAAAACTGCGTACCTCAGTTATACTTGTCGGTGCTGGCCATTCTTGGATTGCCTTGGTTTTAGAAGGATCAACGGAAATTCCGTCCTTAGAGACAATATGGCCAAGAAAAGAAATCTCATGAAGCCAGAATTCACACTTGCTAAATTTCCCATATAATTCATGTCTTCTAAGAGTCTTCAGGATAATGCGTAAGTGATTTTCATGATCTTCGTGGCTTTTGGAGTATACCAAGATATCATCAATAAATACCACTACAAAGTCATCAAGATATTCCTTGAAAACTCTATTCATTAGATCCATGAAAACAGAGGGTGCATTAGTCAATCCAAAAGGCATTACTATAAACTCGTAATTCCCGTACCTTGTTCGAAATGCTGTCTTTGGAACGTCTTCCTTCTTCACACACAACTGATGGTATCCAGACCGAAGGTCAATCTTTGAAAAGTATTGAGCTCCATGCAGTTGGTCAAACAAATCATCAATGCGAGGTAGGTGATACTTGTTCTTTATTGTTATAGCATTGATCTCCCTAGAGTCAATGCACAACCTCATAGATCTATCTTTCTTCTTAACAAAAAGAACAGGGGCTCCCCAAGGAGAAACACTAGGGCGAATAAATCCCTTATTACTCAATTCATCTAGTTGTTTCTTTAGTTCAACTAATTCCATAATGGCCATTCTATAAGGGGTCTTCGATATGGGCCTTGATCCAGGAATTAAATCAATGGAAAACTCAACTTCTCATTCTGGAGGATGTCCAGGTAAATCTTCCGGAAACACATCAACATATTCTCTCACAATAGGTACATCCTCTATTTGAATATTCCTTTCCTCACCCTCAATAATTTCCTTCTCTTCCTCCCCAATAATTGAATTTAGTTGAGATACTGGGGGTGGATCTAGATAAGAATTATGTGGCGACGATTCTTATCTAAAGATAAGGTGTTCCTTATCATCATCATCAAGAATTGTAACAAATTTCCTCTTACAATAAATTTTTGCATCATGGTCCGAAAGCCAATCCATACTGAGGATTATATCAAATTCAATCATGGGTATGATGATGAGATCAGCAGGTAAAGAACATTTAGGTGCTCTAATGGGAACTAATCGACAAAACTTTGTTGCAAAAATACTTCCCTTAGGGGTTTTGACCGACAACTCCCTTGTTAAATCAAATTGGAAATATCTAATTTTCTTAGCAAACTGGGAAGATATGAAACAATGCGATGATCCAAAATCAAATAATGCATTTGCTAAACTTGAGGAAACCATTAAATTACCTGCCACCACGTCTTTCGGAGCTTCCACCTTAGCAGTAGTGATAGCATAAGCCTGGCCCTGATCCCTTGGCCTCTTCTGAGGTAAGTTCCCCTGACGCTTAGGACATTCATTTGCATAATGTCCCTTCTCTCTACAATTATAGCATTCCACGTTGACAAACACTTTCTTTCCCTTGCATTCATGAGCTTGGTGGCCTTTTTCACCACACTTGTAACATACTCCTTTTCCTTTTAGACAGGCACCAGGGTGCTTCCTACCACAATTATCACAGGGTGGAAATTCATTTCTACCCTTCTTCCCTGTTTCCTTATTTCCTTTCCCAGAGTTTTCAGCGGATCTCTTCTTATCTTGCTTTGATTTAAAGTCATAAGACTTAGATAATTCTTTTTCCGTCTTGATAGCGCACGAGACAATACCTTCGTATGAAGAGAAGGTTTGTGATACTAAAGCTCGACGAAGAAATGGTTTTAACCCATCAAAGAAATGATCAGTCTTACTTCTTGGGTTACGTATGTAATCTGCAGCATACCTCGCTAACCTTGTAAAGTTAGCCTCATACTTTGCGACATTCTCATCCTCCTTCTACCTCAGACTCAGAAATTGCCTTTCCATATCCGCTCGATGGTCTCGAGGAAAGTATTTTTCTAAGAACATCTTTTTGAACTCCTGCCATTCCATGTTTGTTAATTCATCATCTTCCTTTGTGTTTTGAATTAGTGACCACCATTGATCGGCATCTCCAGTGAGGCGGTAAACTGCCATGACAACTTTCTCCCTTTCACTACTCCCCAAGGCATGGAATATTTTCTCTAAGGAATTTATCCATTGCTCAGATACTATAGGATTTGTACTCCCATTGAAGGTTGGTGGTTATTGCCTCATGAAACGGTCTAGCATTGATCCTCCACGTTGCGGATCAGGGTGCTCCATACGAGTAAGGTTGTTATTTATAACCTGCGTGAGTTGTCCCAGTATGATGAGAAACTGATCAGCACCAGTTGTATCACTAGCTCCACCATAATTATCTTGAGCAGGAGGGAAATCCCTACATGGAGTGCGTGCATTGATACGGTTTCCATTCCTTCCACTAGGCGCCATTTCTAAATAATGGCATAAACTGGATTAGTTTATGAATCAAAATGCATAATTCCATACTTGTAAAACACTTAACATAAATTGAACTAATTATGGATATAATCCATAATTACAAAAATGTTTTCTTTGAGGAAGTATATACTCGTAACCCTTCATAGTGGTTTGTAAAGAAAATGGGAATTATCCTAAGCATATCCCCCGGGAGTGTCGTAACCAAGAGGGCAGCAAGGCCCGTTGTCGTGCACCAGTTCCAATTCGAGTCTAGCTCAAAGCGGTGTTTTCGGGTTTTACCCCTAGGTACATCTGTGCCAGAGCCGCCTCTACCTGCTCGTATCCAGATAGGGATGTATTTCTCGGAAAACTCACAAAATCTCTACAATACCAAAATTTTTAGGAAGTTCTTCTATACTAATCCTCAAAGTTCATCTTAGGTCTACGTGCTATAATCAGAGTTTGTCTAAATCTAGCTTCCAAGGATAGTACTAAAATGCCTCTAATACCAACTGTAACGCCCCAACCCCAGCTTCCCAGAGTCGGTGCATTACTTCGTAACATTGGCATGATCACAAAAGATCACGTCTCAGAAGACCGATTAATTTAGTAGCCTTGGAAACACTAGATACATTCATAAACATTACATTACATCATAAAAATGAAAACTACAATAACATGGTCTCCCTAGTCCACACTCATATCCTCACTGACTATTCTTACAAGTCAGTCATAATACACTTCTTCACATCCTGGGAAAAATAAAACATTGAAAGGGGTGAGCTCGAATGCTCCGTAAGGATAACAATATAGTGGAAACTTTCATAAGAAAACATAAGCATTTAAGGCAATGTATAAATAAAAAAAATCCTTATTGAACTTGAACTTCAGCATAATATGGAAAAAGTAAAATAAAATAATGCCATTACTTACTCACATGGATATTCTACTAGATGAATAATCACATGAAATATCAATAACCACTTTCATAATGAGGGAATGCATAATGCCAGACATTCTGAAACATTTTGTCAAGGCCTCGGCCAAGACGTCTAAAATGATTAAGGCCTCAGCCAAAATCACAAATCAAATTGGGAAAGGGCCTCGACCAATTCCACGTCTAGTTTTCTCATGAGACCTACCGATGCATCGAGGAGCTATAGCGGGCTCCACCCGTCACTTATTAAGTCCAATACATTCCTCATATGAATAGGTTTAAACATAACATAAATATTCGTATTAAAACTAGCATACAAAATGTCAACAGTTTCTCCATAAACTATGGATGGTATAAAAATAACACATCCACAGTTAAATGTTTCACAAAATACTCAATGGAAGTTTTTTATCATATATCAATTTCAAATAAACTTAAAACCCATGAAAGCTATTTGAGAGAAATATCTCTCTTTTTTGAAATCATTTAGAAGTCCCATAATTATAAAATAATACATTTACTTTGAAAATATTATTATAAGCTTGTAAGGGAAGCTTCGACGAAGTTATAATGGCGGAAAATAGCCGCACCCGCCGTATAAGTTAAAAAAAAACATTCTTACCTTAAATTTGTCAAAAAGGTCAAAAAGTAAATTGTTTGGAAAACGACGGTAAGATTCCTTTAAAAAACGTATAAGGGTATAAATTACTTTAACCCATTTTCCATTTAATAGTAAAAATGTTTCGAAAGACATTTTTAAGAAACATGGATGTGGATGATAACGAGGTCCCAGTAGATAATTATGTATAAACAACCTTGGATAATGAAGAGGTTGTGAAGTAAACCCTTACCTTGTACTTTTACTTTGTTGGGGTAGGTTAACCTCCTGTATAATGGTGAAATAATTGTTATTAAATTATACAATAATCATATACATTCATATGATATCATATATGATCTTTTAACATTGCTTTGTTAACAATATCTTAGATTTATCGTTGTTTCGGGTGTTAACTTACTCGTTTTCTTTTATATGTTTTGTTATGTAAGTCGTGTTTTTCATGGATAGGTTGTATCTTATTCATATCTAGAATGATATCATTTCCTTAAAAATTATTTTTAAATCATCAAATGATAATTATACTTGAATGGATACGACGGAGAATGAATCTCATCGCGTTCGTGGAGACGGTAGTCCGTACGTACGCACGAGCGACAATATCATTATTTTGATATTAAAATAATATATAATTGGATAGTATATCATATATACAGAATCATTATCATGTTATATTTATTATTTACATGAATTACATATCATTATTATACCCATCTAAATAATAATATATTGAATAACAATTACACCACGACGTGGAGACGGTAAGCCGTACGTATGCACGTATGGTGACATGTCATTCAAATGATGGGTAGAATACTGAATATGGTTGTTCCATATTTATAATAACATCACAGTATATAGAAGATACTGGAGTTATAATTTTAGAATTGAAATAATAAACAAAGAGGGAGTGGAAGAAGAAAGAAACATGAAAGAGGGTGATGAAAATGTTACCTCTTCTTCGGGTTCTTCCTTTTGATTTGATCAAAAGGACTCCTTAGGATGGATTTCTGACTAAAGTAAAGCTTCTAGGATTAAGGGAGAGAATTTGGGAGAGTATTTGGGCAGAGGTTGGCCGAAACAGAAGGCTTGAAAGTGTGAATAAGGTGGTAGAGGTGGGGGCCTTTTATAAGAGGAGAGGAGGGGCTCTTTTGGAATGATTGAAATGTTACATTATTATACAATGATTTTCGGATTCTAAAGGTCCCACACTTATATAATTCGTGGATAAGGTGATAAGGGTTCTAAATATACCCATACAATAGTCTTTGGACAAGTGTAAGCCTTGGATTGTACATTATCTTTTCATTTTATTAAAATCGTTAAATAATGAGGTCATCACTGCATCATAATGATGTCATAAATAATTTAATGTCTAAAAATTATAAAAAAACTACTATGATGTAGGAAATTTTTTTAGCTTTCCAATGACTATTTATAGTCAAAAATATGACTTGTATTACACCATGTGAAAATTGTTTTAGTAAAACATTTCATGTTTGTGTCATTTTTTACTTTAACCTTAAATAAAAGGTATTTATGTAATTTTCTAACTAAAGTGGCTCCATGGGGTCCCCAAGTTGACCCATGGATTGTCTTGCTCGGCCATGGCACATCCAATGAGGGTAGGACATGTGTCAAGCTCATCTCATATTATTAAAACATTATTTTTACCTTAAACTACACTAATTACCTCTAATCGCGATTAAGAACTTAAAAGTTACTATTCACCAAAAATTATTTTAATCTCATTGAACCACATTTTACTTCTTAATGACAACCATGTAAGTCGTATTTTTGAAAATCAAATCACAGAAGTGGTAATATTTCATTTAAACGAAAAATCAGTTATTTAACTACCACTTAGTGGTTTCACTATTCATCAAAAATTGAAGTTTTTCAGAACAATGCCAAAATTTCACCCTAAGCTATAATTGATATTCCGAATTCAAAAATGATGCCTATTTTACAAAATTACAAACATATAAGTTTCATTAATTAATTTTATAATTAATTCCCGCTGTCACAACAAATAGCGTGTTTTTAAGAAACAATTTATATCAAAAGATTGGCAATTGTTTATGTCCAATTTCAATGTTAAATTAATTCTAATTACCACCATTGGATAAAATGGAAAAAATATATTCTAATTATACCTTAAACCACTAAATAGTATAATTTATCACTATAAATTATTTTGATTAAAAAAGTTGTTTTTAAGTATTTTTCACTATTTATATAAAATTAGAAGTTCTCAGAAAAATACCAAAAATTCAACATAGGCTAACATTGATATTCTGAATCCAAAAATGAAGTCCATTTTGATAAATAAAATTTATAAAATTTCAAAAAGTAGGTATTAATATTCACAACGGCTAGTTTAATTAGTTGTGGTGTGTGTTAGAGCTCGAGGTTGCGTACAACACACGCTATTGCATTATTCGAAGGGAAACATACCGTGGAAGCTTGGGGTGTTACATTCTCCCCTCCTTCAAATAATTGCGTCCTCGCAATTTCTAGGGTATTACTGCATAAAAAGACTCGGGTGGTTTTTCATCATAAGTTCCTCAGGTTCCCACGTTGCCTCTTCCATTTTATGATTTCTCCACAAAACTTTTACCAGACTAGTCGTCCGGTTTCTCAGCACCTGCTCCCTCACATCAAGAATCCTGATGGGCTCTTCGCAATAAGATAGATCAGGTTCCAGTTCTAATTCCTCGTAGGTAAGTACATGTGTTGGGTCGGGCATGTATTTTCTCAATAGCGATATGTGGAAAACATCGTGAACTTTGGAGAGATTTGGCGGCATCGCCAAACGATAAGCTACAACCCCAATACGATCTAGAATTTCGAAAGGTCCGATGTACCTGGGACTCAACTTACCCTTCTTACCAAAACGTATAACTCCCTTCCATGGAGATACCTTTAGGAAAACATGATCTCCCACCTGAAATTCCAAAACCTTTCTTCTGCTATCGGCATAGCTCTTCTGCCTACTTTGAGCTGCTTTGATGTGGTTTTGGATTACCTTCACCTTTTCCATTGTTTCTTCCACCAGTTCTGGTCCCACAAGTTTTCTTTCACCAACGTCATCCCAACAGGTTGGTGTACGACATCTCTTTCCGTATAACACTTCAAAAGGTTCCATCTGAATGCTTGAATGGAAACTATTGTTATAGGAAAATTCTACCAGTGGTAAATATTGATCCCACATACTCTGAAAGTCAAGAGAGCATGATCTCAACATGTCTTCTAAGGTTTGAATAGTCCGTTCTGATTGTCCATCTGTTTGAGGGTGATAGGCAGTACTCAAACGAAGTTCAGTATCCAAGGCCTTTTGAAGACTTTTCCAAAATCTTGAAGTAAAATGAGGATCACGATCAGAAACAATCGATAGGGGTACTCCATGAAGTCTTACAACTTCATTAATATATAGTCTTGCTAGACGTTCAAGTGGTAGATCCTCCCGTATAGCCAGAAAATGTGCTGACTTAGTAAGACGATCAACAATGACCCATATTGCATCATTCCTTCTAGGAGTCTTTGGTAGTCCCATGAAAAAGTCCATCGTAATATTATCCCATTTCCACTCAGGTATGGGAAGAGGTTGCAATACTCCACCAGGATGTTGCCTTCCAGCTTTCACTTGTTGACAAACCATACACCTCGACACAAAATCCTCAATCTCCCTCTTCATATTGTCCCATCAAAAATGTTCCTTCAAATCTCTATACATTTTGGTGCTCCCAGGGTGTATAGAGAAATTGGAACTATGAGCATCATCCAGCAATTCCCTTTTTAGATCAGGTATATCGGGAACACAAAGTCTCTTCCCGAATTTCAAAATTCTATCCTTATACACAAAGTCCCTCAATCTTCCATCATTCACATCTTTAATCTTCTTCTGAAATTCTTCATCATTGGTCTGAGAACTCTTAATACTTTCTAGTAATGATGGTTTGGAAACCATTTGAAAAAGCATTGATGTTTCACCTTCCCTAGTTATTCCCATGTCCATCTTCACTAGATCCATGAAAATTGGATCCCTTTCAATTCTCATCACATTCAAAACTCCATGGTCTTTTCTACTCAAAGCATCTTCCACCTTGTTTGCATTCCCCGGGTGGTAATGTATCGTGCAATCATAATCCTTGAGTAGTTCAAGCCATCACCTTTGCCTCATGTTGAGTTCTTTTTGTGAGAAAATATACTTCAAACTCTTGTGATCAGAATAAATCTCACATTTTTTACCATAGAGGTAATGTCTCCATATCTTTAAAGCAAAGATCACAGCTGCTAACTCAAGATCATGAGTAGGATAGTTTTTCTCATGAATTTCTAGCTGTCGTGATGCATAGGCAATAACCTTATCATTCTGCATAAGGACACAACCAAGTCCTTTCTTCGATGCATCACTATAAATAACAAACCCATCATTCCCCGATGGTAGAGTCAATACAGGGGCGTTGACTAATCTTCTCTTCAGCTCTTCAAAACATTCTTCACACTCTTTTGTACAGACAAATTTAATCCCTTTACGTGTGAGCTTTGTCAATGGGTTAGCCAATCTGGCAAAATTCTGGACGAAACGTCGATAATAACCTACTAAACCAATAAAACTGCGTACCTCAGTTATACTTGTCGGTGCTGGCCATTCTTGGATTGCCTTGGTTTTAGAAGGATCAACGGAAATTCCGTCCTTAGAGACAATATGGCCAAGAAAAGAAATCTCATGAAGCCAGAATTCACACTTGCTAAATTTCCCATATAATTCATGTCTTCTAAGAGTCTTCAGGATAATGCATAAGTGATTTTCATGATCTTCGTGGCTTTTGGAGTATACCAAGATATCATCAATAAATACCACTACAAAGTCATCAAGATATTCCTTGAAAACTCTATTCATTAGATCCATGAAAACAGAGGGTGCATTAGTCAATCCAAAAGGCATTACTGTAAACTTGTAATGCCCGTACCTTGTTCGAAATGCTGTCTTTGGAACGTCTTCCTTCTTCACACACAACTGATGGTATCTAGAACGAAGTTCAATCTTTGAAAAGTATTGAGCTCCATGCAGTTGGTCAAACAAATCATCAATGCGAGGTAGGGGATACTTGTTCTTTATTGTTATAGCATTGATCTCCCTACAGTCAATGCACAACCTCATAGATCCATCTTTCTTCTTAACAAAAAGAAAAGGGGCTCCCCAAGGAGAAACACTAGGGCAAATAAATCCCTTATTACTCAATTCATCTAGTTGTTTCTTTAGTTCAACTAATTCCATAGTGGCCATTCTATAAGGGTTCTTCGATATGGGCCTTGATCCAGTAATTAAATCAATGGAAAACTCAACTTCTCGTTCTGGAGGATGTCCAGGTAAATCTTTCGGAAACACATCAACATATTCTCTCACAATAGGTACATCCTCTATTTGAATATTCCTTTCCTCACCCTCAATAATTTCCTTCTCTTCCTCCCCAATAATTGAATTTAGTTGAGCTACTGGGGGTGGATCTAGATAAGAATTATGTGGCGACGATTCTGCTCTAAAGATAATGTAACATCCCAAGTAAGTAATGAATAATATATATTTTTATCTATGTCTATTAATTATTAAGATAGTGTTTTAGAGGCTTAAAATGAAAATAAATACAATCTTATGCATGGAATACACTAATATTCTTAAAAGATTGTTTTACTGCCTTTTGATGGCAAACCATTTTTGAATCTATATTTTGACAATTTTATAAACTATGTTTGTCAAAATAAGCTTATCCTTTATTATTGGGACATAAAAATTTACCTTGTGTGAATTTTTGGTATTTTTCTGACAATGTTCATTTTTTAATGAATAGTGAAAAATACTGCATTTTACATCAAAACTGCTTTTTAATCTAATTTATTTATATGATTATATTATGTTTTGAATTGGTTTTGAAGTGAAATTAGAATATATTTTTACCATTTTATCCAATGGTGGCCATTGGAATCAATTTCACTTTGAAATTAGACTTAAACTGGTGTCAATCTTTTGATACTTATTGTTTTGTAAAAACACGCTATTTGCTCTGACAGCGGGAATTAATTATTAAATTAATTAATGTGACTTATATGATTTGAATTTTGTAAAATAGACTTCATTTTTGAATTCGGAATATCAAATATAGCTTAGGGTGAATTTTTGGTAATTTTCTGAAAAACTTCAATTTTTGATGAATAGTGAAACCACTAAGTGGTAATCAAGCAAACTGATTTTTCAGTTAAATGAAAGTTTACCACTAATGTGTATTGAATTTTGAAAATCCGACATACATGGTTGTCATTAAGAATTAAAATGTGGTTCAATGAGATTAAAATAATTTTTTTGGTGAATAGTAACTTATTAAGTTTTTAATCGCGATTAGTGGTAATTAGTGTAGTTTAAGGTATAAATAATGCTTTAATAATATGAAATGACCTAGAAACATGTCCAAACCTTATTGGTTGTGTCATGGCCGACCAAGAAAAGCCATGGGTCAACTTGGGGACCCCATGGAGACATTTTGGTTGGGAAATGACATAAATAACTTTTTATTTAATGTAAAAGTAAAAATGACACAAACATAATATGTTTTACGAAAACAATTTTTACATGGGGTTATAAAGATCAGATTTTTGATTATAAATAGTCATTGGAAATCTAAAAAGATTTCCTACATCATAGTATTTTTTTTATGATTTTTCGACATTAAATAAATTAAATTATTTATGACATAATAATGATGCAGCGATGACATCATTATTTGACGATTTAAATAAAATGGTAAGATAATATAAAATCTATGAACTACACATGTCCAAAACTTATTGGATGAGTGGATTTCTAAGCCTTATCACCTTATCCACGAATTATATCAATGTGGGACCTTTTGAAACCGAAACACATTTTCAAATAAAGTAATATTTCTTTACTTTCCAAAAGTGCCCCTCCTCTCCTCTTATAAAAGGCCCCCACCTCTACCTCATTTCACACACTCCTCAAGCCTTTGGCTCGGCCAAACCCTGCCCATTTACTCTATCAACATCCCTATCCTCATCCTAGAGGATTCCCTTTGGTAATAATCCTTTCAAAGGAAGCCTTTAGGCTCAAATCAAAAGGAGTTACACTTTTAAAGGTAATTCATTCTCTCATGTTCATTTGTTTTATTTTGCTTCTCCAACCCCCTAAACTCTTTTTATTTACTTATTTTGTAACAACACCAGTATCTTAAATATACTAGTATGTTGTTATATGATATATTTGAGCTACAAACTCAGACAACTACATCAAATGGTTAAAGAACATACGGTTTCCGTGGATGGCGAAATTCTGCCTCCCGAAACGATGATTGTTCAATACTCATTTAACACCTTCAAAGGTGGCCATTATGATGTAACTATTTTTATATATGATATATAATATGTTTATTTTTTCCTTAAGCTTCTGTTTTTTTTCATTTTGGGCATACCTTTATGGTTTCCATTATGGGTAAACACGATATCTTCATTTTAGGAAGTGCAGACTACCGCCCCCTCAAAGTGATTTGATTCGTTAAATACCATATGTGGGACATATAAAGGATGGAACTATGATATTATATATTATATTATACTGGAATTATAATATACCTTTATATCATTATGATTCCATTCTATAAAATACGAAATAGAAATGAAAGTAGCGTTCATGCGTACGTACGGCTTACCGTCTCCATGAACGGTGCATTTCATTTCTTACCTCTAAATGATTATGTAATATTATAAATGCAAGTATATACTGGATATATATGACATATATGATATCTACATCATGAATACCATTCTGGATATAATGAACCTTTGACCAAATTAACAACATGTAAGTGTAAGAAGTCTATTTTTGACTTAAGAACCAAATACCGACAAAATGAACATTATTAACTTAACTGATTACATGATGTTCATAACATGGTATAAAAGGAATAATGAACTTGAAAAAGATTCATAATCAAGTAGAGATTAACTCAAGTTTATTATTCAGGAGATTAAAGAGCGGTCGGGTCAAGTCGGATACGAGGTATGGGACTTTGTCTCAATCTCCTTTCATTGAGGCATATTTTATTTTATACACAACTTTCTTTTATACGGTGTATAAACCCCTTTGACTTTTACGTTTATTCAAAAGGAATCTTTTTTATATGCAGCGTTTACTAAACGACAAAAGGGAATGTTTTGTTGTACGTATGCGGCGACAACGACTTCTCCGCCGTCGTGACCGTTATTTGAGTTTCGGCTTCCTCTACAAGCCATACCTTCTTTTTAAAAGAAAAATAAATACCATGTTTTACTTTTCTTTTATTTTGGTATTGAAAATGGTTTTCATAATGTTTTTATATCAATGTGTTGTATTGATATCTTGTGATTGAAAGGTGGATATGTTATGTTTCCTTTATGCATGTTTTATGTGATATGATTATGTTATGGTTCTTGGGCATTATTACGAAGACGGGTGGTTCCGTGATAAACTAAGGGCGGGTGAGCCCGTTATAGCTCTCCAATGCATTGGGTAACATGAAGGAGTGAAACGTTAAGGTTTCTCCGAAGAGATTTTAGGGAATATACTATGATGGGTATTCCAAACGTAACCAAGAGGGTTACTCCCTACGTAAGAATGTTATGAATGCCTCAAGTTACCTTTATGTCTTATGATTTCTATGATTTATTCATGATTTTATGAGGTATGTTAAAGTGCCTATTTTTTATGGGTAAAGTATGATTTCATTCTTATGTATATATGAACTCATGTTTCCTTTCCATGTTTTTTATATATCCAATACTGAGTTTTTATGCTCATCCCAAGTTTTTGAAATGTTTTTCACAGGTCAAGGGAAAGGTACATGATAAGATGATAGAGTCAAGGATGTGTCAAGAGATAATCCATGTTTTATTTTAAATGTGTTTCCATTGATGGGAATGAAGAATACTATCTTTATGTAGCCACTTTGTTTATATGTGGAATGTAATTCAAGTTTTATGATCTAATTCTCTAAAACTCTAAACCTGAAAAGATCCTCAATGTGTAATCTTGTAATAACTCAAGATTAAGTAAGGTTTAAGGCTGGGGCCTTATAGTTGGTATCAGAGGTCAGTTTAGATAACTTTAGGAGTTAGAATTCTATTAAATGATTATCCAAAAATATATTTTTTTGAAATGATATAGCATTTAAAGATTACCATGTTGCTTCATCTAAGACATGTTTGTTCAGAATGGTTTTCCGCAGAGGAAACAGGGAAGCAGTGCTAGGAAGGAATACAGAAGGAAATAAACTTCCGAATCAGCATCCAGAAATGGTCGGAATTGGAACTGAACAGTTTGTTGCAGTAATGGCGCAGTTGACTCAAGCGATAAATGGCGGTGGTATCCATGCATGAGATCAGCCAGAACAACCGCAGAGGAACATGTCAGTGGTGGAACATTTCATGAGGCAACATCCACCATCATTCAGAGGATCATCTGACCCTGTGCTAGCTGAAGGGTGGATTAAAGCACTGGAGAAGATTTTTGATGTCATGGGGTGTTCAGACAATCAAAAGGTTAGTCTTGCTATTTACCGTTTGGAGGGTGAAGCAGATCAGTGGTGGTCTATGGTTAAAAATATCAGGGACGCCGATGAGATTGATGCTCTTGACTGGGATGAATTCAAAGGTATGTTTCTTGAGAAGTATTTTCCTAAGGCTGTTCGACTTAGGATGGAAAATAAATTCTTGGAATTGAGGCAAGAGGAAGACTCAGTGGCTGCCTATGAAGAAAGGTTCACTCGATTGGCAAGGTATGCTCCAAATTTTATCCGAGACCTTGATAGTAAAATCAATCGTTTTTACTCAGGATTAAAGCCAAAGTATCGAAGGGCATTAGCTTCTCGTGAGTTTAAAAGTTATGAAAATCTTGTTCGATGTGCTGAGAAGGTGGAAATGGAGTTTGCCGATGACCAAGTTTTCTATAACAACCAGCAGAAGAAGAGACCGAGGTGGTAGGAGAAAGGTAATAATTCTTCAAAAAAGTCTGATGGTAAGAGAACTAAGTTTCCAGTTTGTGATAAATGTGGCAAAAGGCATGCTGGGGAATGTCTTCTGAATTCTGGGAAGTGCTACCGATGTGGTAAGATGGGACATAAGGCTCGTGATTGCACTGAAAAGGATCAAGGTGAAGGTAAGAACAAATTTGATTTACAGTTAGTGAAATGTTATAAGTGCAATGAGATGGGTCACTATGAAAACGAGTGTCCGACAAAGAGCTTGAGTGATGGGAAGCAGTTAGACTACAAGCAAAAAGGGGTGGTGAAGTCCTTTGCAACTACTTCAGCAGATTTCGGGCCATCAAATGAAGTTGTATCAGGTACTTTTTTTGTTTTTTCAGATTATGCCAGTGTGTTGTTTGATTCGGGGTCTACACATTCTTTCATCTCTGAAACCTTTTCTAGTAAAATGGGAATACCATCTCAAGAAATGACTCCTGAAATTTTGGTAAAAACACCTGGGGGAAGTGTCGAGGCAAAAAGAATTTATAAGAATCTTCCTATCCTTATCTGTGGAAAGAACCTACTTGCAAACTTTATTGTTCTACCTCTAGTAGAGTTTGATGTTATCCTGGGTATGGATTGGCTCTCTATTTAACATGCTAAGATTGACTGTAGAGCTAAAGAAGTTTCTTTTCAGAAATACTTTCAGTTTGTTTACAGGAATGAACCCTTACTTTTGATAACATATCAAGAGGCCGAGAAACTTGTAAAAGATGGAAATGAATGTTACCTTGCACACGTCGTTGAAAATAAAGGAACTGTTCAGATTAATGATGTGCCGGTGGTAAATGAGTATCCTGATGTTTTTCCTGATGAGTTGCCTGGAATAATACCAGATCAGGAAGTTGAGTTTACTGTTGACTTAGTTCCTGATGCTAAGCCAATTTCAAAACCCCCTTATCGAATGGCACAAATTGAACTTTTAGAGTTGAAGGAGCAATTGAAAGATTTATTAGAGAAAGGTTTCATTAGACCTAGCACATCACCATGGGGTGCTCCTGTTTTATTTGTTAAAAAGAAAGATGGTTATATGAGACTTTGCATTGATTATAGAGCCTTGAATAATATCACTGTTAAGAACAAATATCCTTTGCCTCATATTGATGATTTGTTTGATCAGCTCCAGGGAGCTCAGTTTTTTTCAAAGATTGACTTGAGATCGGGGTACCATCAGCTGAAGGTAAAGGAGGCATATATTCCAAAGACCGCGTTCCGTACGAGATATGTCCATTATGAATTTGTAGTAATGCCTTTTGGGCTAACCAATGCACCTGCTGTATTCATGGACTTAATGAATAGAATTTTCCATGAGTTCTTGGATAAGTTTGTGGTGGTTTTCATTGATGATATTTTGGTGTTTTCTAAAAGTAAAGAGGAGCATGAAAAACATTTAAGGGTTATCTTGCAAACCTTAAAAGAAAAGAAACTGTATGGGAAATTCAGCAAGTGTGAGTTTTGGTTGCAACAAATTTCTTTCCTGGGTCACATTGTTTCTAAAGATGGAATAACTGTTGATCCTGCAAAAACAAAAGTTGTGGAAGAATGGCCAAGACCCACAAATGTAACCGAGATTCGTAGCTTCCTTGGTTTGGCGGGCTATTACCGAAGGTTTGTTAGAAATTTTTCACGGTTATCTAGTCCAATGACTAAGCTAACTCGGAAGGGTGTTAAGTTTATCTGGACAAAAGAATGTGATGATTGTTTTCAGGAATTGAAAAGAAGATTGGTGAATGCTCCATTTTTGGCACTACCTTCCAGGAATGGTGAGTTTGTTATATACAGTGATGCTTCGTTGAAAGGACTTGGTTGCGTCCTAATGCAGAATGATCAGGTAATTGCTTATGCTTCACGACAGTTGAAAACTCATGAGGTAAATTACCCTACACATGATTTGGAACTAGCTGCTGTTGTTTTTGCTTTAAAAATATGGAGGCATCATTTGTATGGAGTAAAGTGTGAAATATATACCGATCACAAAAGTTTAAAGTATATATTCACTCAGAAAGAGTTAAACATGAGACAAAGGAGATGGCTGGAATTAATCAAGGATTATGATTGTACAATTCATTACCATCCGGGAAAAGCAAATAAAGTGGTTGATGCTTTGAGTTGAAAAAGTAATGCTTCATTAACAATGTTGCGTTTGGAACGTGATCCTTTGGTTAATGATTTGATGAACTTTGGCATAGAAGTTGTTGGTGCAGGAAGTCCTTCTGTTTTGTTTCAGGTATCAGTGAGATCTTCTCTATCAGATAGAATCAAGCAGGCACAGAAGCAAGATAGTGAGTTGCAGAAAAAGGTAGAGCTGGTTCAGAAAGGTAAGTTGCCTGAATTCAACATTGATAATGATTGCGTTTTGAGATTTGGGAAGAGATTGTGTGTGCCTTGTGATTCAAAGTTGAAGAGAGAGTTGTTATGTGAAGCTCATAGTTCTCCGTTTTCAGTTCATCCGGGTAGTACTAAGATGTATAGAGATCTGCGGGAGTATTACTGGTGGGATGGAATGAAAAGAGATATTGCTGATTTTACTATGAAGTGTTTGACTTGTCAGCAGGTTAAAGCAGAGCGGTAGTTACCGAAAGGGATGCTTCAGCCTTTACCAGTGCCAGAGTGGAAATGGGAGAATATATCCATGGACTTTGTTGTTGGATTACCAAATACATCTCGAGGTAATAATGCAATCTGGGTTATTGTTGATCGCTTGACCAAATCTGCTCATTTCCTTGCTATACGAGATACTTTCTCTCTTGATCAACTTTCCCGTTTGTATCTTAAAGATATAGTCAGGTTACATGGAGGTCCTCTCTCCATTGTATCGGATCGTGATCCCAGGTTTACTTCTAACTTTTGGAAAGGCCTTCAGAAGTCGTTGGGTACTGAATTAAATTTTAGTACAGCTTTTCATCCTCAATCAGATGGGCAATCAGAACGAACAATTCAGACATTGGAGGATATGCTACGATCTTGTTCTATGGATTATCAGGGAAGTTGGGACTAACATCTTTCTTTGGTTGAGTTTTCATATAATAACAGTTTTCATTCCAGTATACAGATGACACCATTTCAGGCATTATATGGGAAGCGGTGTCGAACTCCAGCTTTCTGGGATGAAGTGGGTGAAAGAAAGTTGATGGGACCAGAATTGGTAGAAGAGATGGCAGAAAAAGTTCAGCTGATTCAGAAACACATGAGAACAGCTCAGAGCAGGCAGAAGAGTTATGCGGATAACCGGAGGAAGGATCTATCTTTCGAGGTAGGTGATCATGTTTTTCTCAAGGTTTCTCCTTGGAAAAGTGTGATGAGATTTGGTAAGAAAGGAAAGTTGAGTCCAAGGTTCATTGGACCATACAAAATTCTAGAGAGAGTTGGATCAGTTGCATACCGAGTGGCTTTACCTCCGAGTTTATCTCAGGTGCACAATGTTTTTCACATTTCGATGTTGAGAAAGTATATGCCAGATCCATCTCATGTTTTTAGCCCAGAGGTAGTTCAGCTGGAAGAGAACCTATCTTATGAGGAACAACCGGTCCAGATTCTTGACCACAGGGAGCAAGTGTTACGGAATAAGGTGGTTCACCAGGTAAAGGTTTTGTGGAAAAACCACATTATTGAAGAGGCAACATGGGAATCTGAAAATGCAATAAGGGATAAGTACCCCCATTTATTCGATAAGTAAATAAATTGCGGGGACGCAATTTTCTAAAGGGGGGAAGGATGTAACATCCCAAGTAAGTAATGAATAATAGATATTTTTATCTATGTCTATTAATGATTAAGATAGTGTTTTAGAGGCTTAAAATGAAAATAAATACAATCTTATGCATGGAATACACTAATATTCTTAAAAGATTGTTTTACTGCCTTTTGATGGAAAACCATTTTTGAATCTATATTTTGAAAATTTTATAAACTATGTTTGTCAAAATAAACTTATCCTTTATGATTGGGACATCAAAATTTACCTTGTGTGAATTTTTGGTATTTTTCTGACAATGTTCATTTTTTAATGAATAGTGAAAAATACTGCATTTTACATCAAAAATGATTTTTAATCTAATTTATTTATATGATTAGATTATGTTTTGAATTGGTTTTGAAGTGAAATTAGAATATATTTTTACCATTTTATCCAATGGTGGCCATTGGAATCAATTTCACTTTGAAATTAGACTTAAACTGGTGTCAATCTTTTGATACTTATTGTTTTGTAAAAACACGCTATTTGCTCTGGCAGCGGGAATTAATTATTAAATTAATTAATGTGACTTATATGATTTGATTTTTTTTAAAATAGACTTCATTTTTGAATTAGGAATATCAAATATAGCTTAGGGTGAATTTTTGGTAATTTTCTGAAAAACTTCAATTTTTGATGAATAGTGAAACCACTAAGTGGTAATCAAGCAAACTGATTTTTCAGTTAAATGAAAGTTTACCACTAATGTGTATTGAATTTTGAAAATCCGACATACATGGTTTTCATTAAGAAGTAAAATGTGGTTCAATGAGATTAAAATAATTTTTTGGTGAATAGTAACTTATTAAGTTTTTAATCGTGATTAGTGGTAATTAGTGTAGTTTAAGGTATAAATAATGCTTTAATAATATGAAATGACTTAGACACATGTCACAAACTTATTGGTTGTGTCATGGCCGACCAAGACAAGCCATGGGTCAACTTGGGGACCCCATGGAGACATTTTGGTTGGGAAATGACATAAATAACTTTTTATTTAATGTAAAAGTAAAAATGACACAAACATAATATATTTTACGAAAACAATTTTTACATGGGGTTATAAAGATAAGATTTTTGATTATAAATAGTCATTGGAAATCTAAAAAGATTTCCTACATAATAGTATTTTTTTTATGATTTTTAGACATTAAATAAATTAAATTATTTATGACATAATAATGATGCAGCGATGACATCATTATTTGACGATTTAAATAAAATGGAAAGATAATGTAAAATCTATGAACTACACATGTCCAAAACTTATTGGATGAGTAGATTTCGAAGACTTATCACCTTATCCACGAATTATATCAATGTGGGACCTTTTTAAACCGAAACACATTTTCAAATAAAGTAATATTTCTTTACTTTCCAAAAGTGCCCCTCCTCTCCTCTTATAAAAGGCCCCCACCTCTACCTCATTTCACACACTCCTCAAGCCTTTGGCTCGGCCAAACCCTGCCCATTTACTCTCTCCACATCCCTCTCCTCATCCTAGAGGATTCCCTTTGGGAAGAATCCTTTCAAAGGAAGCCTTTAGGCTCAAATCAAAAGGAGTTACACTTTTAAAGGTAATTCATTCTCTCATGTTCATTTGTTTTATTTTGCTTCTCCAACCCCCTAAACTCTTTTTATTTAATTATTTTGTAACAACAACAGTATCTTCAATATACTAGGATGTTGTTATATGATATATTTGAGCTAAAAACTCACAAAACTACATCAAATGGTTAAAGAACATACGGTTTCCGTGGATGGCGAAATTCTGCCTCCCGAAACGATGATTGTTCAATACTCATTTAACACCTTCAAAGGTGGCGATTATGATGTCACTATTTTTATATATGATATATAATATGTTTATGTTTTCCTTAAGCTTCTGTTTTTTTTCATTTTGGGCATACCTTTATGGTTTCCATTATGGGTAAACACGATATCTTCATTTTAGGAAGTGCGGACTACCGCCCCCTCAAAGTGATTTGATTCGTTAAATACCATATGTGGGACATATAAAGGATGGAACTATGATATTATATATGATATTATACTGGAATTATAATATACCTTTATATCATTATGATTCCATTCTATAAAATACGAAATAGAAATGAAAGTAGCGTTCATGCGTACGTACGGCTTACCGTCTCCATGAACGGTGCATTTCATTTCTTACCTCTAAATGATTATGTAATATTATAAATGCAAGTATTTACTGGATATATATGACATATATGATATCTACATCATGAATACCATTCTGGATATAATGAACCTTTGACCAAATTAACAACATGTAAGTGTAAGAAGTCTATTTTTGACTTAAGAACCAAATACCGACAAAATGAACATTATTAACTTAACTGATTACATGATGTTCATAACATGGTATAGAAGGAATAATGGACTTGAAAAAGATTCATAATCAAGTAGAGATTAACTCAAGTTTATTATTCAGGAGATTAAAGAGCGGTCGGGTCAAGTCGGATACGAGGTATGGGACTTTGTCTCAATCTCCTTTCATTGAGGCATATTTTATTTTATACACAACTTTCTTTTATACGGTGTATAAACCCCTTTGACTTTTACATTTATTCAAAAGGAATCTTTTTTATACGCAGCGTTTACTAAACGACAAAAGGGAATGTTTTTGTTGTACGTATGCGGCGACAACGACTTCTCCGCCGTCGTGACCGTTATTTGAGTTTCGGCTTCCTCTACAAGCCATACCTTCTTTTTAAAAGAAAAATAAATACCATGTTTTACTTTTCTTTTATTTTGGTATTGAAAATGGTTTTCATAATGTTTTTATATCAATGTGTTGTATTGATATCTTGTGATTGAAAGGTGGATATGTTATGTTTCCTTTATGCATGTTTTATGTGATATGATTATTTTATGGTTCTTGGGCATTATTACGAAGACGGGTGGTTCCGTGATAAACTAAGGGTGGGTGAGCCCGTTATAGCTCTCCAATGCATTGGGTAACGCGAAGGAGTGAAACGTTAAGGTTTCTCCGAAGAGATTTTAGGGAATATACTGTGATGGGTATTCCAAACGTAACCAAGAGGGTTACTCCCTACGTAAGAATGTTATGAATGCCTCAAGTTACCTTTATGTCTTATGATTTCTATGATTTATTCATGATTTTATGAGGTATGTTAAAGTGCCTATGTTTTATGGGTAAAGTATTATTTCATTCTTATGTATATATGAACTCATGTTTCCTTTCCATGTTTTTTTTATAACCCATACTGAGTTTTTATGCTCATCCCAAGTTTTTGAAATGTTTTTCACAGGTCAAGGGAAAGGTACATGATAAGATGATAGAGTCAAGGATGTGTCAAGAGATAATCCATGTTTTATTTTAAATGTGTTTCCATTGATGGGAATGAAGAATACTATCTTTATGTAGCCACTTTGTTTATATGTGGAATGTAATGCAAGTTTTATGATCTAATTCTCTAAAACTCTAAACCCGAAAAGATCCTCAATGTGTAATCTTGTAATAACTCAAGATTAAGTAAGGTTTAAGGCTGGGGCCTTATAGATAAGGTGTTCCTTATAATCATCATCAAGAATCATAACCTATTTCCTCTTACAATAAATTTTTGCATCATGGTCCGAAAGCCAATCCATACCGAGGATTATATCAAATTCAATCATGGGTATGACGATGAGATCAGCAGGTAAAGAACATTTAGGTTCTCTAATGGGAACTAATCGACAAAAATTTGTTGCAAAAATACTTCCCTTAGGGGTTTTTACCGACAACTCCCTTGTTAAATCAAATTGGAAATATCTAATTTTCTTAGCAAACTGGGATGATATGAAACAATGCGATGATCCAGAATCAAATAATGCATTTGCTAAACTTGAGGAAACCATTAAATTACCTACCACCACGTCTTTCGGAGCTTCCACCTCAGCAGTAGTGATAGCATAAGCCTGGCCCTGATCCCTTGGCCTCTTCTGAGGTAAGTTCCCCTGACGCTTAGGACATTCATTTGCATAATGTCCCTTCTCTCTACAATTATAGCATTCCACGTTGACAACCGCTTTCTTTCCCTTGCATTCATGAGCTTGGTGGCCTTTTTCACCACACTTGTAACATACTCCTTTTCCTTTTAGACAGGCACCGGGGTGGTTCCTACCACAATTATCATCGGGTGGAAATTCATTTCTACCCTTCTTCCCTGTTTCCTTATTTCCTTTCCCATAGTTTTCAGTAGATCTATTCTTATCTTGCTTTGATTTAAAGTCATAAGACTTAGATAATTCCTTTTCCGTATTGATAGCACACGAGACAATACCTTCATATGAAGAGAAGGTTTGTGATACTAAAGCTTGACGAAGAAATGGTTTTAACCCATCAAAGAAATGATCAGTCTTACTTCTTGGGTTACGTATGTAATCTGCAGCATACCTCGCTAACCTTGTAAAGTTAGCCTCATACTTTGCGACATTCTCATCCTCCTTCTACCTCAGACTCAGAAATTGCCTTTCCATATCCGCTCGATGGTCTCGAGGAAAGTATTTTTCTAAGAACATCTCTTTGAACTCCTGCCATTCCATGTTTGTTAATTCATCATCTTCCTTTGTGTTTTGAATTAGTGACCACCATTGATCGACATCTCCAGTGAGGTGGTAAACTGCCATGACAACTTTCTCCCTTTCACTACTCCCCAAGGCATGGAATATTTTCTCTAAGGAATTTATCCATTGCTCAACTACTATAGGATTTGTACTCCCATTGAAGGTTGGTGGTTGTTGCCTCATGAAACGGTCTAGCATTGATCCTCCATGTTGCGGATCAGGGTGCTCCATACGAGTAAGGTTGTTATTCATAACATGCATGAGTTGTCCCAGTACGATGAGAAGCTGATCAGCACCAGTTGTATCACTAGCTCCACTATAATTATCTTGAGCAGGAGGGCAATCCATACATGGAGTGCGTGCATTGATACGGTTTCCATTCCTTCCACTAGGCGCCATTTCTAAATAATGGCATAAACTGGATTAGTTTATGAATCAAAATACATAATTCCATACTTGTAAAACACTTAACATAAATTGAACTAATTATGGATATAATCCATAATTATAAAAATGTTTTCTTTGAGGAAGTATATACTCGTAACCCTTCATAGTGGTTTGTAAAGAAAATGGGAATTATCCTAAGCATATCCCCCGGGAGTGTCGTAACCAAGAGTGCAGCAAGGCTCGTTGTCGTGCACCAGTTCCCGTTCGAGTCTAGCTCAAAGCGGTGTTTTCGGGTTTTACCCCTAGGTACATCTGTGCCAGAGCTGCCTCTACCTGCTCGTATCCAGACATGGATGTATTGCTCGGAAAACTCACAAAATCTCTACAATACCAAAATTTTTAGGAAGTTCTTCTATACTAATCCTCAAAGTTCATCTTAGGTCTACGTGCTCTAATCAGAGTTTGTCTAAATCTAGCTTCCAAGGATAGTACTAAACTGCCTCTGATACCAACTGTAACGCCCCAACCCCAGCTTCCCAGAGTCGGTGCATTACTTCGTAACATTGGCATGATCACAAAAGATCAGGTCTCGAAAGACCGATTAGTTTAGTAGCCTTGGAAACACTAGATACATTCCTAAACATTACATTACATTATAAAAATGAAAACTACAATAACATGGTCTCCCTAGTCCACACTCATATCCTCACTGACTATTCTTGCAAGTCAGTCATAATACACTTCTTCACATCCTGGGAAAAATAAAACATTGAAAGGGGTGAGCTCAAATGCTCCGTAAGGATAACAATATAGCGGAAACTTTCATAAGAAAACATAAGCATTTAAGGCAATGTATAATTATTGAACTTGAACTTCAGCATAATATGGCAAAAGTAAAATAAAATAATGCCATTACTTACTCACATGGATATTCTACTAGACGAATAATCACATGAAATATCAATAACCACTTTCATAATGAGGGAATGCATAATGCCAGACATTCTGAAACATTTTGTCAAGGCCTCGGCCAAGACGTCTAAAATGATTAAGGCCTCGGCCAAAATCACAAATCAAATTGGGAAAGGGCCTCGGCCAATTCCACGTCTAGTTGTCTCATGAGACCTACCGATGCATCGAGGAGCTATAGCGGGCTCCACCCGTCACTTATTAAGTCCAATACATTCCTCATATGAATAGGTTTAAACATAACATAAATATTCGTATTAAAACTAGAATACGAAATGTCAACAGTTTCTCCATAAACTATGGATGGTATAAAAATAACACATCCATAGTTAAATGTTTCACAAAATGCCCAATGGAAGTTTTGTATCATAAATCAATTTCAAATAAACTTAAAACCCACTAAAGCTATTTGAGAGAAATATCTCTCTTTTTTGAAATCATTTAGAAGTCCCATAATTATAAAATAATACATTTACTTTGAAAATATTATTATAAGCTTTTAAGGGAAGCTTCGACGAAGTTATAATGGCGGAAAATAGCCGCACCCGCCGTATAAGTTAAAAAAAACATTCTTACCTTAAATTTGTCAAAAAGGTCAAAAAGTAAATTGTTTGGAAAACGACGGTAAGATTCCTTTAAAAAACGTATAAGGGTATAAATGAATTTAACCCATTTTCCATTTAATAGTAAAAATGTTTCGAAAGACATTTTTAAGAAACATGGATGTGGATGATAACGAGGTCCCAGTAGATAATTATGTATAAACAACCTTGGATAATGAAGAGGTTGTGAAGTAAACCCTTACCTTGTACTTTTCCTTGGTTGGGGTAGGTTAACCTCCTGTATAATGGTGAAATAATTGTTATTAAATTATACAAGAATCATATACATTCATATGATATCATATATGATCTTTTAACATTGCTTTGTTAACAATATCTTAGATTTATCGTTGTTTCGGGTGTTAACTTACTCGTTTTATTTTATATGTTTTGTTATGTAAGTCGTGTTTTTCATGGATAGGTTGTATCTTATTCATATCCAGAATGATATCATGTCCTTAAACATTATTTTTAAATCATAAAATGATAATTATACTTGAATGGATACGACGGAGAATGAATCTCATCGCGTTCGTGGAGACGGTAGTCCGTACGTACGCACGAGCGGCAATATCATTATTTTGATATTAAAATAATATATAATTGGATAGTATATCATATATACAGAATCATTATCATGTTATATTTATTATTTACATGAATTACATATCATTATTATACCCATCTAAATAATAATATATTGAATAACAATTACACCACGACGTGGAGACGGTAAGCCGTACGTACACACGTATGGTGACATGTCATTCAAATGATGGGTAGAATACTGAATATGGTTGTTCCATATTTATAATAAAATCACATTATATAGAATATACTGGAGTTATAATTTTAGAATTGAAATAATAAACAAAGAGGGAGTGGAAGAAGAAAGAAACATGAAAGAGGGTGATGAAAATGTTACCTCTTCTTCGGGTTCTTCCTTTTGATTTGATCAAAAGGACTCCTTAGGATGGCTTTCTGACTAAAGTAAAGCTTCTAGGATGAAGGGAGAGAAGTTGGGAGAGTATTTGGGCAGAGGTTGGCCGAACAAAAAGGCTTGAAAGTGTGAATAAGGTGGTAGAGGTGGGGGCCTTTTATAAGAGGAGAGGAGGGGCTCTTTTGGAAAGATTGAAATGTTACATTATTATACAATGCTTTTCGAATTATAAAGGTCCCACACTTATATAATTCGTGGCTAAGGTGATAAGGGTTCGAAATCTACCCATACAATAGTCTTTGGACAAGTTTAAGCCTTGGATTGTACATTATCTTTTCATTTTATTAAAATCGTTAAATAATGAGGTCATCACTGCATCATAATGATTTCATAAATAATTTAATTTATTTAATGTCTAAAAATTATAAAAAAAATATTATGATGTAGGAAATCTTTTTAGCTTTCCAATTAATATTTATAGTAAAAAATATGACTTGTATAACCCCATGTAAGAATTGTTTTAGTAAAACATTTCATGTTTGTGTCATTTTTTACTTTAACCTTAAATAAAAGGTATTTATGTCATTTTCTAACTAAAGTAGCTCCATGGGGTCCCCAAGGTTACCCATGGATTGTCTTGGTCGTCCATGGAACATCCAATGAGGGTAGGACATGTGTCAAGCTCATCTCATATTATTAAAACATTATTTTTACCTTAAACTACACTAATTACCTCTAATCGCGATTAAGAACTTAAAAGTTACTATTCACCTAAAATTATTTTAATCTCATTGAACCACATTTTACTTCTTAATGACAAACATGTATGTCGGATTTTTGAAAATCAAATCACAGAAGTGGTAATATTTCATTTAAACGAAAAAGCAGTTATTTAACTACCACTTAGTGGTTTCACTAGTCATCAAAAATTGAAGTTTTTCAGAACAATGCCAAAATTTCACCCTAAGCTATAATTGATATTCCGAATTCAAAAATGATGCCTATTTTACAAAATTACAAACATATAAGTTTCATTAATTAATTTTATAATTAATTCCCGCTGTCAAAACAAATAGCGTGTTTTTAAGAAACAATTTATATCAAAAGATTGGCAATTGTTTATGTCCAATTTCAATGTTAAATTAATTATAATGACCACCATTGGATAAAATGGTAAAAACATATTCTAATTATACCTTAAACCACTAAATAGTATAATTTATCACTATAAATTATTTTGATTAAAAAAGTTGTTTTTAAGTATTTTTCACTATTCATATAAAATTAGAAGTTCTCAGAAAAATACCAAAAATTCAACATAGGCTAACATTGATATTCCGAATCCAAAAATGAAGTCCATTTTGATAAATAAAATTTATAAAATTTCAAAAAGTAGGTATTACTATTCACAACAGCTAGTTTAATTAGTTGTGGTGTGTGTTAGAGCTCGAGGTTGCGTACAACACATGCTATTGCATTATTCGAAGGGAAACGTACCGTGGAAGCTTGGGGTGTTACAACGACGATCCACACTGAGGGGTGATGAGGTGGTGAGGCATGCTGAGGGGAGGTGTAGGGATTTGGGGGTCACTGGGGGGAGAAGGGGGGTCTCACAGGGGTTTCCAGGGGGGGAGAAGTGTCGGGGTTGAAAAAAAAAAGTTTAGCGGCGGTTTATTAAAAATCGTCGCTAAATCATTTATAAAAAAGTAGTGGTGGTTTATTAAACCATTGCTAAAAAAACACTACAAAAGGATATTTATGTTGTAGTGCCACCATTTTCCTTTCCATCCTTGGAAATTATAAAAACATCATTTCCCTGAGAGAGTTTCGGCCATCACTCTTTCATTTCCTTCTCGCGTTCCCAAGTTTCTCCCAAAATCTGACCATGTTTCCACAAAACCCGCACTAGGCTGATGCTTTTTCCATGCAAGACTTTCTCTTGCCTATCCAAAATATGCACTGGGATATGAACCAATAAATCATCCATCTCTAGGTCAACATGATCCCATTTAATAACATGGTCAAGATCTGACTGATACTTTTTCAATTGCGATACATGGAACACATTATGCACCACACTGAACTATGGTGGTAATACCAGTTGATATGCCCCCTCTCCAACCCATTACAGTATCTCAAAAGGGCCTATTTATTGGGAAGATAACTTTCCCTACTTCCCAAAATTATGATGTCCAAGCCTTGGAGAGATCCTCAAGAACACATGATCACTCAATGTGAATGACAACAATAGTCGACTATGATTCACCTAAGATTTATAACGACTCTGAGCCATATCCATCCTCTTTCTGATCAACTGAATCTTATTTATTGTTTCTTAGAAAAGTCTTGACCCAGCCAGTGAAGTCTCAGCTGTTTCCACCCAATAGAATTGAGAACGACAAGGTCACCCATACAATGCTTCAAAAGGGGCCATATGTATTGAGGCCTGATAGCTGTTATTGTATTAGAACTCCACCAATGACATGTGATCTTCCCATGATCCACCAAAATCCATTACACAAGCCCAAAAAATGTCTTCCAACATTTTTATTTTCTTTTTGGATTGTCCATCCATATGAGGATGATACACCGTACTCATAGTCAACTGAGTCCTAAGGGATTTCTATAAGGATTTCCAAAAAACAAGATGTAAACCTTGGGTCTCTATCTGATACTATCAAAACTGGTATGCCATGTCTCTTTACCACTTCTTAGATATGGATTTTGGACAGATCCTCTACTGTATGAGTTTCACAAATTGGTATGAAGTGGATTGAATTTGTGAGATGATCCACTATCACCCATACAAAATTGTGTTTTTGAACCTTTCTTGGGAGAACTATAACAAAATCCCTGGCTATCTGCTCCCATTTCTACACTGGAATAGGTAAGGACTGCAACATACCTGCTGGTCATTGATGTTCTACCTTAACTTGCTGAAAAGTTAAGCACCTAGAAATGAACTCCACCACTTTACTTTTCATGACACTCCACCAGAAATGCACCTTTGACGCCTTATACATTTTCTATATTCCCATATGAATAACCTATCACGAATGATGGTAAGCATGAAGAAGTTGTTCCTGACAAGACATAAGTACAACCATCTGATTTCTAAACCACAATTCTGAAGTCCCATCTAGATTCCATCCCTCAATGGTCTCTCCACCATTGAGTTTTTAACTAATATCCACACATTCCACATCAGACGTCTGTTCTTATCTAACCATCTATACCAAATTAAAAATCACATAAACTAAAAATAAAACTTCAACATTTCCTCGGTCTTCACATTCCACATGCATTTCAGCTAGGACCAATATTAACTTCCATTCATCAGAAGCTTCTTTTTTCCAACTGAGCATAAAAATTTCTTTTTAATGCATTAGCCACTAAATTTCCTTTAACCAATGTATACATCATTTCAAACTTGAACATCTAGAGATACTCCATCCATATTATTTGTCTCATATTCAAATACCTTTGTGAGAAAATATGCTTCAAGCTCTTATGATCCACGAACAAAGTAAATTTCTCACCGAAGACATAATGACACCAATTATTCAAAGAATGGACAACTGCAGCTACTTCCAAATCATGTTTTCGGTAGTTCTTCTCATTATCCCTCAAATGTCTTAATCCATAAGAAACAAAATAGGCTCCTTGCATGATAACACACCCCAACCCAGATCCTAAAGCATCACAATACACCATGTACCATTGTCCTAATTCTGGAAAAATCAATATTGGTGCGGATGTAAGGTGAACTTTTAACTCTTGAAAGGAATTATGACATTCCTCAGTCCATTTTAATGGAACATTATTCTTTTTCAAACCTATCATGGGTGATTCTAGTCATGATAAATAATGAACAAAACATCAGTAATAACCAGTGAGAGTAAGAAAACTTTGTATCTCAAAGATATTATTCAGTGTTTGCCAATAAATAACAACTTCTATCTTCTTTGGATCTACAGAAACACTTTTTTCAGAGATTTCATATCCTAGAAGGCATACCTCTTGTATCCAAAAATCACACTTTGATAATTTGACATATAGACGATGGTGTCTCAATATTTCCAACATTATCACCAAGTGTTGCTCACGCTCAACCCTTTTCCTTGAATACACCAATATGTCGTCAATAAACAAAACTACAAAAGAATCCATATATCACTGAAATATCCGATTCATCAATACCATAAAGACCACTGGTGCATTCGTAATACCTAAAGACATTACCACATATTCATAATAGCCATATCTGCTTCTGAAATATATCTTTAGAATATCCTCCTTTTGAACTTGAAATTGGTGATATCCCAATCACAAGTCAATTTTGGAGAACCACTGGGCTCCCATCAATTGGTTGAAAATATCATCAATGCGTGGAAGTGGATACCTGTTTTTTTATCGTAACTTGGTTAAGATTATGATAATCTACACACAACCTTAAAGTTTCATCAAATTTTTTTATAAAAAGGATTAGTGCTTCCCATGAAGACGTGCTCGGTCGAATGAAACCCTTTATTTCTAGCTCTTCCAACTGAACCTTTAGTTTCCTTAATTCTGTTGGTTCTATTAGATAAGACGGAAGTGAGATAGGACTGTTCCCTTGGAGGAGATCAATTGTAAAATACACTTCCCTCTCTAGCGGTAACCCTGATAAGTTCTTGGGAAATACATATAGAAATTGATCTATGAATATTTGAAAAATTTTATCCTTGATCTCTTCCATTGATTTTAAATTCAACGCCACCAATTGTTAAGGGATCGTTCCTATTGCTGGTGCCAACAAACCCGTTGCACCTGTCTTCCGGATCCTTTCTCCTTTAAAGAGATTCTCTATGCCATCATAATTCATGAAACTAATTGTTCTGCTATAACAGTCAATGTGAGCCTTGAATATTTTCAACCAATCCATACCTAGGATTACATTATAGACATCCATTTCCAACACAGAGAAATACCATTTTAGCTCAGCTTCATTAATAGTTATAGAACATGCTCTATACAGGAAGTCTCAACATTCTCTTTTCCCAAGAGGAGTTTAAAGTTTTATCACAGAAGACATCACCTCAAGTTTTAAACTTAGAAAATAAAAAACACAAAAATAAATGAAGTAATGCGATGCACCAGTATCAAATAAAACTTGTATGAGGTTAGAATTCAAAATAATCATACCTCTCACTGTATATGCTCCAGCATGATCATACACAATCACCTACTTAGCTCCATATAATTTCTTCATCACTACACTTTGTTACTTATTACCTTGTTGAGATTTCCCTTGTTAAGTATTCATGGTATTCTTAGAATTACCATGGCTATCTTTACTCTGCTGATGAGTTTGATTTTTCTTCCCTCGCCCCATCGAAACATATGATGTCTACAACACCTGAGAAGTGTCTCGAGCACCAGAACTCAGAGTACTATAACAATAGCGCTTAAGATGTACCATATTGTTGCAATTATGACATGATCTTGGTGGTGATGTACACTCTTTATTTATGTGGTCGAATGAACCACATTAGAAACATCTTACTTTTTTTGTGGGTCTCAAAGGATGATTCACTGATCCAACTATCTGATTCTGATTCCCGCTCCCACCTTGGAAGTAGGTATCTCTCTTCTTCTTACTCACAACATTAAAGTTCCCACCGGTTCCCATGGGTATAAATATAATTCATCCTCTAATAGCTCCTGATATGTCTCTTTTAGCCACCGTTGTTCTATTAACTATCTCTGTATAATCAGTAATACAGATCACATCAATCTTCGAGCGAATATCTTAGCTTAGCCTTGATTCAAAGATTCGTGCCTTAAAGGATTCACTAGCCATAACCTTGGTTGAAAAACACACTAAATTCATGAATTTAGCTGGATACTCATTGAAAAAGATATTTTCCTACTTTAGGCAGAAGAATTACATCATTATTTGGATATTGAACATGTAAGGATAGAATTGTTTGTTAAAAAACTCTTCAAAATCCTCCCAACTAAGGCCTTGATCCAATTTAGCCTATAACGATAAATCCCACCACTGGCATGCAAGATTATCTAGCATATACGTTTCCACTTGACTTTCAGCTCCGCTGGTGTGTTGATGAAATTTATGACACGATTCATCCTATTTAGCCACATCTCTTCCTTTTCTGGTTCAGAATCACCCCGAAAGATGGGTGAATTTTTCTTCTGGAACTGGATGGAATGATCCATATGCCTTGGATCATCCTTCCGGTTACCTATGACCACATCTTGAAATGCTTGGATGATACTCTGAACCAGCTATTAGTTCACCTATGGTTTATGTGCAACCTCATTACCTGAAGCTTATTCCGATTAGTTTCTACGATGCCTATTGGGTGCCATTTTCTAAACAAAAAGTAAAATCCATAAATCTCACTCTATAGCAATTGAAGTCTTAGCATTTCAAATTCCATCACATCATACTATCACAATAATTCTTTCCCAAAATCAACATTTTTCCAAATTCAACCATTTTTGAAAACGATTTCAAATTTCTTTTGAAAATCTTACCATTTTCAAAATATCACAACCATGTTATTTTACAAAATATTCATTTGAAAACCATTTCCACTTTTTTTTCTTCAAAAATCAACACATTTGACCAAATCAGAAATCTTTACTCAAAATGATGTATGAATTCCTAGTAGGGAAGTCACTGCTCTAATGCATGTCATGGTTGTCTCATTGGCTAAACCCATGAAAATGAGATTCCAAATCCTATAAGTGTCAAAAACACTTATGTACCCAACTCACTGGTAACTTGAAGTTCATAATAAAAAGGTTAGATACATCTTTTTATGCTCTACATTTTAAGTACTGACAATTCTACTAATTTCTATGATCCTAACTCAAGGAATAAACCAAAATGAATTCAACTCCAAGACTGACAACCAATACCAAGTTAGATACCAACCAAGACTTAGACCACTTATTCCACAAAGTAAATACCAAGCCGATACCACTTTTCTCAAACATAATTTTGGACCGAACAAAACTAATACCATTCGTAACACCCCTCTATTTACCATTGGATTGAGAGGGTGGTGAGACATTACTAGGACTTAAGCGATATCCCCAAGATGCAAATGGCTTCCAATAAATACTGAAGGGCTTCAATACATGTGGGGAATGATTTTCCTTTAAGAACAAAACCACTAACCAAAAAAACTATAACCAAACAACCACTATATGATGAATGATAACAATGAAAGACAACTCAACATTTCATTTATCAAAATCATACTAAAATCAAGTGTCATAGAAAAAGACTACAATATCAAGGTAAATAGTGGAAACTAAACTAATAAAACTCTAAGACAATGGAAAGACCCCAAGATCCACGAGATCCATGCTCTAACTTCATCAAACAACCTAAGCATCATAGAGTAGTGCTAAAGACGTGTGATCCTTTACCTTTTTTCGTGTCTTGGTAGATGAAATCTATAAAAGCACCAAAGTTCCAAAGTATGGGTGAGTACTAAAACTCAGTAGATTTTCCCCAATGACTTCCCTACTCATGCCACTAGGATAAAATAATTAGCAACATTTATATAAAATAGTTTATATAAAACAATTTCTAAAATAGTTTATAACCAAATATAAACAAATTCTAAAACATTTTATAATCAAATATAAACAAGTGCTATGTCAACCAATTTTCAAGAAAAATATATTTCCAAGAAAACAACCAAATCATGATTTAAAACCATTTTACAAGTTCCACTTGGCATAACTAATCCATTACACATATTCACACTACCAACTATGCATGCCTTGTTATGATAGTTCCATACCCATGAGTGGTCTCTCATCGACCTACCAAGTCGTCACAAGGTAATTATATCCCTTATGCCATTACACATTTGGCACTGAGCATAAGGTCATATTTTAACCAAGACTTGTAAATAAAATATGAACACACACAACAAGTATTCCCAAAAATCATGCCAATACAAAAATTCCAAACTCATTTCAATAAAACACCTATTTTATTGAATTTTTTCCAATAAACCATTTCAAAAATCCAGAAAATCCATATTTTAAAATCACCATTTTAAAATCAATAAACTAAATCACTTTGCACAACAATACACCAAAATTCTACAATTTCACCCAAACCCAGAAATCATCACTAAATAGGATTTATATCATGCTTACTCCAATGTTTCACAATCAATTTCAATTACTTAAATTAATTTGAAACTAATCCAATCAATTCCAGCAAGAGGATTCGAGAGTGAAGCCACCTACCTTGAGAGTTTTGGAGAAAATGAAAAACAACATGAAAAACATCACAAAACGGGTTGAAACTCCCCAAAATTACATTAGATATATCCCCCTAACATGAAACAAGCCAAATCTAATCATATTTTTCATCCAAACCCTTAGATCTACCCATAGTGGGTGTATGCCTAAGAAACTGAGAGGAAGGGTAAAGTATATCTAAGAAAACAAAACAATAACGATGAAGAACGAAGCATTACTGCAAGAAATCGACTTCTAATAACCAAAGAAATCCTTTAGATCACCTTTGGATCAATGAAATAATCTTCATTGACCTTTGAGAGAGAAAAAACCCGAGTTAGGGCCACATAGGAGGAAAAACAAGGGGTTAAAACCTTAAGCTGACCTAAGTCCACTTTTTAAGGATCTTGTTTTTAACTATGCACAGTTTAGTCACACAGTTAGGCGAACCATGTGCTAAACGCATGTTAGACAACCTAAAGGATAAATCTCACATGGTCTACAAACTATTCTCCAATTGTGCTGAATCCCCTACCTCAAAAATGTCCAAATCCATTTTCAAAGCTCACAATTTCTCCTTAGGCTTCCACACGATTTGGACAAATCGTGCACAACCCGTGCGCCTTCCCTCTAGCCCCTAATTCATTGTGCATGGTTTCTTGCAAGTGTTTCATGGTTTTAAGAAACCATGAACCACCCATACATTTGTAGGAAAACCCCCCAAACTCTCTAAAAGTTCTATAAACTCTCCCAAGATTCACCCTTATACTTTATATACTTAAAAAACATAAATAAAGGGTTACATACCAGAAATCGGGGGTGCTACAATATGAAAAAAATCCATTCTCATATAATCCATTTGTCTAAGACATTGAGTGACCATGAGACACCGAGCATGTCAATCCCATATAGCCAACTCATCTATTCTCAATTCTCAAAGTATAGACTGATTTGATTGATGAATACATCAAATGTCATTCATACTTATAGATAAGCACATCACATGTCCCTTATCTAGATAGATATACAATAATAGGTTCGAACACACAAGCCCATAGTCTATCTCAATCGATGACCTTGATGGCATACTCATCATACGATAATATGAATACCATCTTGGTTAAGCTCTAACCGATGATATGATTAGCAACATACCCAATCACCCCCATACTAGCTAAGTCAATATGTAGACTTGCGTAAGTAGAGTTTCTAAGTATGAATATTCTCATGCTAGGTATATCACCAACCTTAGGTGGTGGGGACTCAAATATGATTCATTCACCCCTAGTATACCAAAGACGTCTGTATGAAACTTCATGTAGTATACTTAGTGGGTTATCTTGTGCACACAAAGAATCGTATTCTTTGTATTGTGCCTCATGAGCATATTATGTATCTTTATACAAGAATCCTACTCATTCTAACCTTAAAATTTCTTTATAACCTATAATACTCCATGAAAAACACCAATTAGGGATAAAATCAAAGTCATACTTTAAGAGGTCAATTATTATTGCACTTCATGAAATGTATATATATACATTTATATAGACAATGTGAAAGAATGATAAAATGAAGGTTTCCTTTCAATTTGATACATTTTAATATTCTTAAACTCTTTAAGAATATTTAAAAAACCCAACATAAGCACCAACTTAAGATATCATATATCATAAACTGCCAGATCGGCTTTATGTTTGCTACACTTTCTAGATTTTGTTAACACATTATATCATATTTAATACTTGTCACATATCTATGTGACCATCTGATAAAACACTCCCACTGACTCTTTAGTGAGAAACATTTATAAATAAAGTCAGTTTGAATAATGGTGAGATTTAGGAATCATATTCCCAACTGTTTAACTTCTTGAATATATTCAAACTTCTTAACATCACAACAAAAAATGTTATGATGTCGACTTATATTGTATACTTAGAACTCTATTATATCAAATTATTTCCTTAAAATAATTTACCTACTTACATTATTATTTACTAGTCCTAATAAACTTTTAGGATAAAGTGACAATCAATTTAATATGGTAACTAAATGAAACTATTTAAATTTTTATTTGTCGTTACACATCATAAAATATTTTAGGATATTGAGTGAAATTTTTTTTATCTTAAACAAGTATAATAGTGATAAACACTTTATAAATGGTAACTAAATGAAATAATTTACATTTTTCTTTACCTATACATATCATAAATATTTTAGAATATTAAATGGAAATCACTTTAACTTAAGATTAGTGTTATCCTTTGATAATTTTGAACTTCTCTAAGTTCAAACATATTACCACTAGACTCTTAGACATTATATTATTTTCAGAACGTCTTGCTAATATACACAAACACTTTTGTGTTAGGAAATAATTTATTTTCATTCAGTAAGAATATTTAACAAATAAACTATTGTTTCCATATCGTATATGGTATTCTATGTGTTTGGAACATTTTTCATTTGAAAATAAGACTTTATTAAAATATACTACTAATGGGTGGTATGAACACATTCCTAAATATTTTAATAAATATTTGGATCAACACTTTTATCCTAGAATTTTTTTATCTATATCTTCCTCTCAAAACATGTTATAGAAATTGATGAATCATAAATCATTTAATAACAACTCTTTGATATAAAACATCTTCTCTTATTAGATAAGAAAAATGATTTGATGATACACATTTTTTACTTAGATCATTTGAGCTTGATAAAATCCTTTACATTCATATGTAGAAACTATTTTCTTCATGAATTTATACTAAAAGATCAAAAAATTATTCTTTTTATTTTTAACTCCTATATATTGATGACACTTATATAATATGCATTCAATATCATATACCTTTAAAATCATAAGAATTAATTTCTATAACAACCATACCTGATATAGATATTCCATGAAGTTTCACATACTCCTTCAAGTATTCTAGATAATCCCATCATATGGAATTATTATTCCTCCTTGAAAACTATAGGTTTTAGTGACCATGATTGGATTCTTGAAGAAACATTTTTAAACTTTTCAACTAAAATTTCTTCTTTCATTTTAAACTTTTACCCACTTGTACTGACAATACAATACCAAAAACCTGACATCATATGACCAGTTCATCTATTCTCAACACTTTGAGAATATCAAATAAAATTTTCTTAAATTCAATCATATTTTTAAAACATTTCCATATATGATAATAGGAATAATTCCCTAACCAAAATAATCCATTTTTCATTTAATTAAATTGAAACGTTGAATGAATCACTCTATGCATCCATAAGCATCTAGATTCACTAGTTAAATTGTTTCAACACTTGGTTACTGAGGGAGGAATTGTTCTGACACACATAATTTTTCTTAAGAATGTTTCTTAGATCACCAATATTACTTAAGAAACTTTCTTAACTTACCAGTCTAAGGATTATCTTACATTAAGATTCTCCTTATTAAGTATTTGATTATAAAGTTTAGCTTAATGATTATGATGATATTATCTACAATAGAAGATTTTATCAGATGAGTAAAATGTATTATTAACCACTTAATAAGGGTTTTTATTAAATGGGATCCCACTGAAATGATGACCCATTTTTTAAAATTCATCATAACCATTAGTGGGCCAAGATACATATTTCACTAAGCAATGATTTTGCTTTAGCATTCATCTCACCACTTAATTATTTAGGTAGGGCATAATCTCAATCATATCATATATTATTCTTGGATAATTGAGTAGACAAACCTTTTTCTAATCCATCATATGAATAAACTAAACTATATTTCTTTGGTATCCTAACCATTAGGGCTTCCCAGATAAGTGTTACCCAAAGAAAATTCCAAAAAACAAGCCAAGTAAGGATAATCTAAGGGAACTTGACATTGGTAAAAAACTACCCAACAATAGAATCCAGAGTCACTTATTACTTTCTTTACTTACACAATATAATCCAGGGGTGCCCAAATTTATCACAAAACTACCTAGTTGGATGATCAAGGTCTTAAAAAGTGTCTCTTTGGAAGGAATCTCACACTTAATATTTGAAAGGGATTTTAATCTCAACATTTTATCTCATGTTATTCCCTTTTATGTATTCATGCTTCTAGAAATTTAGTTTGGAATCCTATTCCCTCTACCAAATCAATATGTTCAAACCATATTGATGTGAAAATCTTTACATAACCCACAAGTTTGTGTTACTTATGAAAAAATAGAAGTCAAACATATTCATACATATCTAGATGGATTACATGCATAAGGTACGTGAACACTTCTTGTAAAAAAATATATTTATATGAGACTAAAAATCTCCATATGAGTAAGCCCAAAGTGAAAAATAACCAACACCATTCACCAACCAAGACTGGACATAAGCCTCCAGGTAAGTAGGTAGTCTGACTCCAAGTTCCTCTATCAGAAGATACTTCACTCAAGATAGAATCCAATTTATTATAACTCTAAAATATAATATACAAAAACTATATTCAACAAATGAATTCAAGTTCATAACTTCAATTAAAAACTAACCTTAAGGTAGATGAAAAACTAAATTCATTATATAGTCAATCATAGAATGTAATGTAAGGCTCTATCCTATAAGCAATTTAACATTTTAAACTAAAGCATACACAATATTCATATTTCTAAAATAATTTACTAAACATGAATATAACAGAGAATAACCTTTAAATAAAGAAATAATTTAAATATTTAAACATGTGATAAACATTTATGAATAATTAATAAATAAAATATAATTATAAACCTTTTATAATTTTATCTTTATATTATGTACATTCCATAATTATGAACATAATCATTTTATGTTCATTCCAATATGAATTATTTTATATTTATCATTATATGACATTTCAAATTTAAATATATGATATTATATAAACTATAAATTATTTATAATTAAATTTATATTATGTAAACATTTTTTATAATCTAAATATCACATACTTAGTTATTATTTATGTAAGATCACATATTTTTCTATGTACCTCTCTCTTTGAGTTTTTCATGCATTTTTATTTTGGGTGAGTTTTGTCTTGTCTTTAAACCTTGATGGTTGTGTTTTATCATGGACACCTGTCATTTGAATAAACATAGTATTAGGTTGTGAGGAAACTTGATAAAATTGAAGAGGATCCACATAGAGAGCCTTTCTTGGGGAAAATGACTTAAAGTCCAGAGATGCATGTCTGTTTGAATTAATGGAGTCTAAGTATAAATGGATTAAGTGTTACCATAGGTTCTTGGTAAGTTGAGAAGATTTAAAGGGAGTTTAGAATGTTTATAATGAAAATGGAATGAAAAACCATATATAGAACATTCACACACCATGTAAATGGATTACACGTTGTGTAATGTTTGGGTGTTTTTAATAAAATAATACGAGGTGATGAGTTTTTCAGCATATTTCATTAAAAATAATTACATGACATTTAACTGTATTACATGTCATGTAATTCCCCAATATTCTATTTTAAAGTATGTCGTGGGGATGATTTTTCAATTCATCTCACTACAGATCTTCTCTTATCGACCTAGGGAAACCCTCCATGCAATTTTGGAGTGCCAACCTCCCTTTTGGACAACCCAATAACACAAATGATCCCTATTAAGTCTATTTGGTTAGTTTTTTCCTTTCGCTCCATTATTTCTCTAACCGTTATGGTGTAATCCCTTGACCATGTGCATTTTTGGTTTTTATCTTGATCATTTTTTATATCAAATCCTCATTGTGATCATCCTCACCTTCTTCCTTATAAGAGTTTTCTATAGGAAGCATTTTTGGATCATCAGTTAAAGGTAGGGGGTATAAATCTTAACCCTATGGTTTGATATTTACCAAGTATATGCAATATCATGATTGTGAAAATGCAATGTGCACCTGAATTAATTAAAGAATTAATGAGATTATTCCTCAAATTATATTGGATTCAATTGGCTATTAACCTGGATTATGGATACCTATTGGGTGAGAGAACCTTGAATATAATTGAATTCATTAATGGATTAAAGTGTTTTTATCATGACATGAGACCTTAGGTGATTACTTGATATAGAATCCCTAAGTTTTGGATTACTACTTATTGTTTTAACCATTGATCCTCTGTGAAATAAATGAAACCAGTAATTGAAAGTAAAATGGTAATACACATAATTAACCATTGAGTCTTATGTTGTGATATTGTGATATCCACAATGTTTGGAGATGCCTTTTTTTCCTTACTAAAATTCTTGTATATTGGGTATGGATCTGGAACATGCACACTTATATGTTGTAATACTAATATTAAGTGGACTCGGCCCAATCCCATGCTGCAATGCTTATAATGAGTGGGATCATCCCAGTCCCATGTTGTAATTCTTATAGGGATTTGACCTAGATATTGTTATTATTATAGGGATTTGACCTGTATTGTTGTGATTATACCATGGTTATATGGTTGTGGTTGGCATGGTCGTGAGACATGATCAGAGATATTCCAACATGATGCCAAAGTAGGTTATTTATACCAAGGTTATATGGGTGTGGTTGGAATGTTCACGAGACATGCTCAAAGATATTCTGGAATGATGCTGAAGTAGGTTATATTTACCATGGTTATATGGTTGTGGTTGACATGATCGTGGGACATGCTCAGAGATATTCTGGCATGGATTCGAAGTATATTATTGTTGTATTTTATTAATTGTTGAATTAATTAATACACTTATTTATCATTTTATTGCATACAATTCTTATTAGACTAGTTTGTTTAGACACATTGGTGTCTACTTACTGAGTTATTCTCATACCCTATTCGGGCCGCTGATTAGTACCAGAGTAGATTATGTGGATGTAGGTTTGGATAAGGGAAAAAGACCTTACTATTGATTACTTTTTTTCTAGATGAGTTGGATTTTGGAGGTGGGACCGACATGGGGTTTGGGGCTAGGGGATTTTGAGTATTTATTTGAGTATGCTAGTATTTTACTTGTATTATTTCTATCATGACATTTAGTTACATTCTAGAACATAATTACATTATTCCTTTATTATTTATTAGATTTGATTTGATTGTTAGTTTTTTTATGTTTATTCTATGATTTCTTTCATTTATATAGATTATTTATACTGCTATGACACTTCATACTAAGGGTTATATTCTCCCCACTATGTATTTATCACCCCTTATGTTAGTCAGTAGCCTCTGGCATATGAGGATGCATGCTTGAGGTCTCGTAACCAACCCTTTTTGGAAACATAAGAGAGTGTCATATCAGGGGATGCTACAAAGTGCTATTAATGGAGCATGTTTTTTTTTTCTACTTGACTATTTGGGAAAGGTAGAAACAAGACTAGGATGTTTTGGGACTTGGTAATTCACTTGTGCATGGGAGTAGCCAACCCATATATGGGAAAAAATCCAAGTGCCCAGGGATGATATTTCTGTTTGTACTATTTTCTTGTTATAGTTAATTTTATCTCACCTTGGGTGATTCACATGTTACGCGAGGTTATTGTTATATGATGTTGTTGATTCTTGAGATTTGTAATCTTGGAATGGTATGGAATGAGATGAGTTTTCATTCATCATAACAGGCACATATGGATATATATTATCATGCATTGTTCATGATAGGGACATATTTATTCCATGTGATATATATTTTTCTGTTGAACTATGATACAAGACATCTATTATACCTTATAAATGAAAGGGATTGACATGTCATGGTAAAACACTTTTAAGACATGTTTAGAGAGACCAGGAGTCAATGTTTCTCTTTTATAGTCACCTGTTGAGGTTGACCTTATTGTTCCTAGTGTTCTAAGGTGTGCGTTTGTCTTGTAGAGAAAATCCCACCTCACCATTTTCGACTTGAGAATTAGAAGAGTTTAAATCAACATACTCCTAACACAACTAAAACGGAGCTTCCTATAGTTACTCATGATCAAATGTATGTTCATCTTCATGATAGCTTCTTGAGGGTCATATGATCCATGGAAAGGGATAAAATTCATATTGTTCCTTTGATGTATGAGATGATAAGAGAGTTTCACCTACAACATCTATCTACATTTACTGGGGAAGGAGGACCCCAGACATCTGAGTTCTAGATTGAGTATATCCAGATGATCTTTAAACATCTTGAGACACCCATAGATAAGAGGGTGAAGATTGCTGCATATATGCTTCATGGACCTTCTAAGCATTGGTGGGATATTTTGGAGGAATCTAGGTAGATGGATGAGATATCTTGGAAGGAATCTGAAAAAAGGTTCTTAATCCATTTATATCTTGAGACATTAAGGGATGAAAAATCTTGTGAGTTCATGCATTTGACAAAATAGGGCATGTCAGTGATGGACTATGCTGGATGTTTCACTGAACTGCAGTGGTTTGAGGCATCTTTGGCTACTGATGAGATATTTAGGGAGAGATGTTTTCAAGATTTTCTTCATTATGAGATCAAGTTGTAGGTGATTTTTTTTGTCTGAGAAGTTTTGAGGACATAATGAACTGGGAACTCATCATGGAATGGAATCTAAGAGAGCCCTCCAAGAAGTATCTAGGCTGTTTTAGTAGGGAGAACTAGGAGATCTTCTTTAGGTGGAAAGAAACACTTCTATGACAATTTCCTTTAAGGAAGTAGTGGGAATAACATTTCGTTTAGTGGGTAACCATCTCAGGACTATGTTCTATTGCACTACTATCAGTGTGAAAAGTTTGTCCACAAGCACTCGTTGTGTCCTTACCCCCCCATTGAGTGTTGTACTTGTGGAAAACTAGGCCATCTTCAGAGAATATGTGGAAATTTTCCATAGTAAACTAGTGGTAGTGGATTAGGATAGGCACCCAAGTCGGTAAGGGGCTCAACTACCCCTTAACAAACTTGTAGTTGGAGTTCCAATGGCTATTTAGGCCAAGACAGAGGACATGGTATCCCAGTGTGGGAGAAGCAGTACCAGGTATGGGAAATAGATTAGGGTAGTCAAAATGGAGCCTAGGGTAGAGGGGCAAGTTAGTTGCATGTTATGAAAACTACTCCAACTATCATGGATGTAAGAACGTCTACTGTTAGAGGTACGATTCTTATATCATCCACCATTTCTTGATTTTTGTTTGATATAGGAGAATCACATTCTTTTTTTATCTTATCTTTTTTAAAATGGTTTGGGATTAGTTGTGGAAATCTTGGATGGTGTTTTAACCATTGAAACACCATTGAGAGTGTAATCAGAGAATATCAAACGTTGCAAGTTGTGTTCTCTGGAGACTGGTGGTTACCATTTCTTTTGGGAACCATTTGAGTTGGAAATAATAGGATTCAACTTGATTATTGGTATAAATTAGTTAGTTCTATAATATAATCATATCAAATGTTATACGAGGAGAGTTACCTTCCTATCTTTATAAGGAGGCAGCTATTTTGACCAGGGTGAGTGAGATCTTCAGGCTGGTCACGCAGGGCCAATTTAATGAAGATTAGACTGTATCATGATTTAGATAAATGGTATTTCTATAGATGATGGAAGAATGAAGTAGGATTATTTTCCTACAGTTATAGACTATTTTCAGGATGTTTTCCACGATGAGTTATATGGATTACTACCCAAGCAAGAGATTGAGATTATGATCAAGTTGGTGTCTGGAGTAGAGCCAGTTTCTATCCTGCCTTACATAATGGAACCAACAGAGCTTCAAGTTTTTAAAGTTTAGTTGGAAGATTTGGAATCTAAAGGCTTCATATGGCCTAGTAAATCTCCTTGGGGTTCTCCAATTCTCTTCACCAATAATTCTAATGGGTCTTTTCACTTATGTGTGGATTATCAGGGTTGAACCAGATGACAGTCAAGAACCAGTATCCTCTTCCATGTATTGATGATATTTTCGATCATTTGATAGGTGATAAGGTATTATCCAAGATAAATTATAGATTAGGTTACCACTAGTTAAGTCTGAGACCAACATACATACCTCAGGTTGCTTATAAGAGCAGGTATGGATTGTATAAATTCGTGGTGATGCCATTTGGGTTGACTAAGGCACTGATTATTTTCATGGACCTGATGAATAAGATCTTTCATCTTTTTTTGGATCGATTTGTGGTGGTTTTTTTGATGATATCTTAGTTTACTCCCAGTTAGTAGGAAATTATTCCTAACATCTTAACATCATCTTAAGTATATTTAGAGAGCATCAGATTTATGCCAAGATAACCAATTTCAGTTTCTGAATTGATAAAGTGCACTTATTGGGCTATTTCATCTCAGAGGTAGGAATGTTAATGGACCCAAAGAAAGTTTCATCCATGGTATCTTTGGAGCATCTGAATAATTTCTTTGAAATTTAGAGATTTATGGGTTTAACAGGTTATTATCAGCGTTTTATCCAATATTTCTTCTATCTAGTAGGACCGATGTATGGGATGACCAATAAAGGGGTGAAGTTTTTTGGGTATAAATCTTACGAGAGAAATTTTAAGGAGATGAAATATAGTCTAACCTCATCACCCTTCCTTACTTTACCTATGCTAGGTAAAAATATATTGTGTACTATGAAGCATCCGAAGTTAGAATCATAGGAGTTCTGATGCAGGAGGATCAAGTGGTTTCTTATGGCTATAATAATCTAAGACCACATGAGAGGAATTACCCTACTCACAATTTGGATTTAGCAGTAGTAGTACATTACTTGAGATGTTGGAGACACCATCTCATGGGTGATAGGTTTATGGTATACACCAAGAAAGTGAAACATCATTACCAATTTGTTGAGATTAAATACATAGATATAGATAGTATGGGATTCTTGTGATGAGTGGTGGATAATTTTACTCTTTTTAGACATGCATATAGATGTTCAGGAGTCTTAGAGATGAGTATCTCTGACCTCGACATCTGTTATACCTGTTCTTTCAGACCGAATCAAGTCTGAGTAGTTATCTAATCCAAAGGGCTCAGTTTTGAAAGAAAAATTATATGGTGGGGAGACACCATTAGGATGATCTATTAGAAGTGGAAATTCTATTCTTTTCTGTTCCTGAGTATGGATTCTTACAACCTTATGTGAGAATCTGATAAGGGAGTTTCATGTTTCTAGATGGGCGGTGTATCATGGTTTGAAAAAGATGCATCATGATATCCATAGATATTACTGGTGGTTAGGAATGAAGAAGGAGGTAGTATGCTTTGTGGATAGATGCTTCACTTGTCAACAGGTGAAAGATGAGCATCATAGGATAACTGGAATTTTGAAACATTTTCCCATTACTAAGTGGAAATGGGATGATTTTACTCTGAATTTTGTAATAGGATTACCCAATGCAGTCTGTAAGAATGATACTGTATGGGTGATTGTGGATCGAATGATGAATATATCCCATTACTTACCTATTAGGGATACCTTCATAGTTGAGGATCTAGGAAGTATTTACATGTGGGATGTGGTTCATTTTCATGGTGTTTTGATGAGTATCTTTTTATATAGAGATCCTCATTTCACATCACGTTTATGGAAGGGTCTTCAGAAGGCTCTGGGATCATAGGTTCTTTTGATCATAACCTATCATACATAGACTGATGGTCAATCTGATCAGACTATTTAGGTTCTGGAAGATATGTTACAATCCCATGTTTTAGATTTTGGTGGTTTATGGGAGTAACATATGGAACTCATGGTGTTTTCATATAATAATAGATTCTAATCATTGATCTAAATGGAACCTTTTGAGGCTTTGTATGGTAGGATGTTTTTTTCACCTCTTTTTTTGGCTGGAGGTAGGTGAGTCAGCATTGTTGGGTCTAGTCTCATGTAAGAGATATCTGAGAAGGTTTAGTTGATCAGACAATGTTTGGTGACTAGAAGAGCAGGAAAAAATTGTATGATGACCATTGGAGATGACCTATGAAATTTGAGGTTGGTCATTATGTTTTCCTTCAGGTATCTCCTAGAATGGGGAAACGTCGTATCAAGAAACAAGGAAAGATAACACCCATGTTTATCAGCCTGTTTGAGATAGTGGATATGGTTGGTCTATTGGTGTACTATTTATCCCTTCCATAGTGATATAGTGACATGCATGACATATTTCACATGTTTTAGCTTTAGAGATATCATAAAGACCCTTCCCATGTGATAGACATAGCATATGTCGAGATTTGTGCTGATGTGTCCTTTGAGGATCAACTGATACAAGTTATGGATCATAAGGAGAAATATCTTTGGGGTAGGACCATACTATTGGTTTGAGTGCAGTGGTAGCATGAGAGATTTTAGGATGAGACCAGGGAGGGGGAGTCTGAAATGAAAATACAGTGGCCAGACTTGTTTGTTGAGACCTTACAATGATGCTTAGGGTAGCTCAGGGATGAGCTATTATATGGTTAATAGGTTGGGGGATCCCATATTTTTCTAGGTACTTCTCTCTCTGATTTTTTCATTATTTTTTATTTTGGGTGAGTTTTTCCTCTTCTTCAAACCTTGGTGGCCGTGTTTAATCGTAGACTCCTATCGTTTGAATAAACACAACCTTAAGTTGCAAGAAAAATTGAAAAAATTGGAGAGGATCCACATGGAGAGACTTTGGTGGGGGAAATGACTTAAATCCCAGAGATATATGTCTGTTTGAATTAATGGAGTTCATGTATAAATGGGTTAAGTGTTACCATGATTTCTTGGTAAGTTGAGAATCTTTAAAGAGGGTTTGAGATATTTATAAGGAAAATGGACTGAAAAACCATCTACAGAACATTTACACATCATATAAATGGATTACACATCATGTAATGTTTGAGTGTTTTTAATAAAATAATTCAAGGTGATGATTTTTTTGGTGTATCCCATTAAAAATAATTACAGGACGTGTAATTTTATTACACACTGTGTAATTCCCTAACCTGCTATTTTAAAGCATGATGTGTGGCTATTTTTGCAATTCATATCACTAAAGATCTTCTCCTCTCTACCTAGGGAAAACCTATAGGATATTTTGGAGTTCCAACCTCCCTTTTAGACATCCTGATAATATAGCTGATCCCTGGTAAGTCCCTTTGGTTTGGTTTTTGTTTTCTCTCCCTTGTTTCTACAACTGTTGCACTGTAATCCCTTGATTGTGTACATTTCTGGTTTTGATCTTAATTAGTTTTGATCTCAGATCCTCATTGCAATCATCTGCACCTTCTTCCTTGTGAGCATTTTCCATTTGAATCATTATTGGATCATTGGTTAAAGGTAGGGGGTCTAAATCTAAACCCTATAGTTTGATATTTTCCAAGTATATGCAATATTATGATTTCTCCAACATAATGTGTGCCTAAATTAATTAAATAATAAATGAGATTATTCTTTGGAGTCTGTTGGATTAAATTGGTTATTGATCATGGTTATGGATACCCATTGGGTGAGAGAAAATTGAATATAATTGAATTTTCTAATGGATTAAAGTGTGTTTAACATGATATGAGACCTTAGGTGATTGCTTGATATATATTACCTAAGTCATGTATTACTGCTTATTGCTTTAACTATTGATCCTTTATGATATAAATGAAAGTGGTAATTGAAAGAAAAATGGTAATTCAAATAATTAACCATTGAAGCTTATGATGTGATATTGTGATATCTATACTGCTTGGACATGTCTTGATTTCCTTGCTGAAATGATTATATATCAAGAATGCCCTTATCACATGCACACTTATATGCTGTAATGCTGATATTGAGCAGGCTCGACCCAATCCCATATTGTAATGCTTATAGTGAGCAGGATCAACCCAGTCCCGTTCTATAATAATTATAGGGATTTGACCCGGACGATGTAATTCTTATAGGGCTTTGACCTAGATTTTTGTGATTATACCATGGGTATATGGTTGTGGTTGGCATGGTTGTGAGACATGCTTAGAGATATACTAGCATGATGATGAAGCACGTTTTTTATACCATGTCATATGGTTGTGGTTGGCATGGTCACGAGACATGCTTAGAGATATTCTAACATAATGCCAAATCAGGTCATATTTACCATGGTTATATATTTGTGGTTGGAATGATTGTGAGACATGCTCAGATATATTTTAACACGGATCCAAAATAGGTTTTTGTTGTATTTTATTAATTGTTGAATTAATTAATACACCTTTTTATCACTTTATTTCATACACTTCTTATTAGACTGGTTTGTTTAGACACAGTGGTGTTGACCTACTGAGTTATACTCACACCCTATTCAGACCACCAATTGGTACCTGAATAGATTATGTGGATGCAGGTTTGGACAAGGGAAAAAGGACCTTGCTGTTGATTTCTTTCTTTCTAGATGGGCTGGAGTTTGGAGGTGGGATCGACACAGGGTTCAAAACTGGGGACTTTTGAGTATTTATTTGAGTTTTCTAGTCTTTTACTTGTATTGTTTCTAGTATTACATTTAGTTATATTCCATCACATCATCACATCATTCCTTTATTATTTATTGGATTATTCAGTTAGCTTTTATTATTAGTTTTCACTAAGTTTATACTATGGTTTATTTCATTTATATGGCTTATTTCTAATGCAATGTCACTTTATACCAGGGGGTATAGTCTCCCCACTAAGAATTTCACACCCTATTGCTATTCGGAAGCCTCTGGCATATGGGGAGATTCACTTGAGGTCTCATAACCAACCCTTTTTGTCCATGCGAGAGAGTACCAGATAGAGGGACATTACAATGTAAACCTCAATCATATCAATCATCAAAACACTTTTTATGTGGCTTAAAAAATATCCAAATAAATCCCCTTCTTATTTTAAATAACTCAAAATAATTAATTATGTACAATTCATAATTTAAATATAAACATTTTATATTATGACCTTATTTCACAATTTATTTCCTTTTATAAATTATTTCTTATGATTTCTAAAAAAAACTTTTATTTCTATATCACAAAAATTTCCATATAATTTGTTAAAAAGTATTTCAAATATTAACATTTAATATTTGGGAAAAATAAAAGTTTCATAAACATTTTTTAATTAATTATAAACCATTTATAATTAATTAATTTATAAACCCTTTATAAATTAAATATTTTCAAAATACCTTTTATAATGATTTATAAACATTTTAAAAAACATTAAAAAAATTTAAGAATTTTAATTTTTTTAAATGTTTTCCATTTACCCTTATGAAAGATCCCATTCCTCCATAAAGGTATGATCATTATACCCTTACATAAACACTCTACATAAGGGTAATCTGATTTTGGAGCTCATGCGTAAAGTTAAGTCACTCCTAACCTTTACATACCTTAAATTTAACACACTGTGTAATGGTAAAAATGATAGTACCTTTACATAAATGCTTCACATAAGGGTAGGTATCGATCTACCTTTACACAACCTTATATAACCACTTTGTAAGGGTACTAACTTCACATAGTCAGTTCACATAAGTTTATGACCTTTACATAGCCCTTTTAAATCCACAATTACCTTTATGTAAGCTCTCCCATATAGGCAATACATTGTATACCTTTACGCAACCAGCGTTCCGCATAAGGGTAAGTTTCAATGTACCTTTACGAACCTTTAGAAAATCCGTGTTTACCTTCACATGGATCTCTTCATGCAAAGGTAATCCATAAGTTACATTTATGTGACCATTCACATATAGCTATCTCCCTGGTTACCCCAATGCAATTGATATGTGTAAGTGTAATGACTGGGTTACCTTTACACAACCTATCTGTGTAAAGACAATATCTTAGTTACTTTACATATCTCTGATATGTAAGGATAATCCATTTTAAAACTAAATTTATAAAAACATATAATGTTGTTATTTTTTTTTCCAATTTTCTTCTTCATTTCATCACAAGTTTCACAAAACTTAAGCATGGATCCCTATGATACCATTGAAGGTTTTTAGAGTCTAATAACAATTACTAGAAGCACGAAATCAATTAAAACCCCTTTAATAAGGCTCTCCATACATGATAATATAAAACATGAAATAAAAATGAAATAAATAAGTGTTGTAAATGTGTGTACCTTACACCAAAGATCCACTTTAACATTTTGATATTTTCTTGATGAGTTTGATAAAGACCAACAAAGTGGAAAACAAAAGCATCCCACCTCCATAGTATATCCATAGGCTTCACTCAATCATCCAACACTCAAATGTGATTAATATTTCATCCATGATGTTCTAGAATATCATATTTAAATAAGGACGATGAAATAGAGATTCAGGTTCCTAAGAGTCATTAGCTGAATATCCACACACTATACCATCATATGACTGTAGGGTTTATATAGAATTCAGGGATACTCCTGGGTAGTATCTACATCAACTCAGGTGTTAAAATACATGTATAAATGCAATGGATGGTTCATGCATCATATAAATTTACTCCACATATATTTTATATAAATATGAAACAATTTCATTTAATGATAGATTACATGGGAGAATGGTTCGGGTGTCCAACACACATGAAATAATATACCCAAAACATGAAAATAATAATTTACATGTAAGATGATACAGAACCCATAAATGTATCATATATAAATATGGTTTTAGGCCACATATCCTTCAACTAATGGTTATTTTTAAGATTAATACATTATTTTTATGATATTTTTTTTTTAATTTTTAGTAATGATATAATTACCTTAAATGATTATTCAACACTAATATAGTACTTTTTAAAGTAGTAGAAAAATAAATGTAAATGATTAAAAAAAATAAAATTAATGTGTTTTGGATAAATTGTGGTATGCCATAAATTTTATAGGTAATTATAAAGTATAATTAATGTAAATATTTTTAGATATGAATCCCATTATTTTCTTGATGTCTTAGAATTCAAATTAAATGAATATAACCAAAAATGACTTTAATGATATTTTATGATAAATAATATTTTATTAAATGATTTAAAAATAAAAAAAATCTTGCAAGAGGACAATTGGAATGAGAAATGGTCAATAATGTCATATATAGACCATTTCTAAGACACTTTACACCTTATAAGTAAATTTATAACCCTTAAAGAGTGAAAAATGTGTTATCATGGTTAAAGTTAAAAAGGGTTAACAAGGAGGTTAAACCGAAAGATAAGGCTTCAAATGCAACTTAAAAAGTCTAAATTTTATTGTTTGAAGGAATTTCTACCTTATCATGTCTTACCGTCAAAATAATGGTCATTTGGTACCACTTTTCATGATTATGATATTTATTATATTTTAAAGTTCTTAATATTTAAAATTACACCACTTCCCTCACTTATAAAAGGAAACTACCTCTCCTATATTCCTTACACCTTTTTTAGCCATATAACTTGACCAAGATATTCTTAAATATTTTTCTAAACATCCTCCCCATGACCTAGAGACTATATTCTCACAAAAAGACCAAACTAGAAGGATTAAAGTGTAAGCCAAAGGAGTTATAAATCTTAACCAATTTGTAAGGGTCCATATTTTCCTGATCCCTTTATTGTTCTTGGATATCCGGTGGTTCGAGAGTAATTTCATAAATTTTATAAGTTGTCTTAAAAATTATTTTTAAATTATAAAAGATGATTTAAAATGTTTTTTAAATTATGGAAATAATTTAAAGTTTTAAAAGTTTATTTGGGAAATTAATTTGGAAGTTTTTAAAGTGATTTTAATATTTTTGAAGTGTTTTTTGGATTTTGGAAGTTTTAATAAAGACTTTGTTTAATTATTTATAAGTTTTTTGTAAGTGAAAATTTAATATCTCTAAAGTTACTTTTACCCTACTCAAGTTATTACTTTTGTGTAAGGGTATTAGTTGTTATAATGGATTGAGTAAAGGTAAAGGGAAGTTTATACTTTGTGTATAAGGGTAATCCATGGTTCTTAAACCATGTGTAAAGGTAAGACTTATTTTTAAAAGGTTTCATATCAGAAGCTTCAAATATCTGGAGTTGTGTAAGGGTAAACCACGAGTTTTAATGCTCACGTAAGGGTAATTTGAAACTTGTGTAAGGGTAACATTGATCTCCCATGAACTGTGTAATGGTAGAAAATACCTATATAAGGGTAGCGTGTAACTTGAATGGGGAACCAAATCGTATAACGGTACTTGCGTAAGGGTACTAAATCGTGTAAGGGTACCTTGAATTTTTCAATGCTTGTGTAAAGGTAACCTATCTCATGTAAGGGTACTTAACTACTTGTGTAAAGGTATAAAATACCCACATAAGGGTATATTGTAGCTCACGTAAGGGTACAAGTACATTTTTAGTATTTGTGTAAGGGTAACCACTGCTCGTGTAAAGGTAAAGTGCGCTTTTGTAAGGGAAGAATGGTGCTTTACTAGTATGTGTAAGGTTCAAATGGTTTTCTCAAATCCTATATAAAGGTATATATATATATATATTAGGTGATTAGGGGTAAAATTACACTAAACACACACACACACCACACACACAGGCCGAAAAGGCCGGCCAAATACTACATAAAGTTAATTTGTTCCTTACGTAATGATAATAGTTTTTTTCTTAAAAACTATATCCGAAATTCTACACGAACTCATGCACAACTCCCCATATGCAAGAGATTTCCGACTAGCAGTGAGGTTATCAAGTGAAAAATTGGGGAGACTATAACCTATGTATCTTTTAATAGGATTGATAATAATGAATAAACCAAATAATAAACAATCAATGTAAATGCCAAAACAGAATAATGACCTACATATAAGAGCTCCCAAAGTGGTAAGTCTATCCATAGTATAAAGCAATAGAAAAATACAAGATAAATGTAAATAAATAACCATCTTCTGGGTACTCTGTTGTATATCCAAGTCCACTCCATCTTCATGCTCCACCACTCAACCATCCGCTATAGGGCCATTTCCATTTTCTAGATCTCTGGTCACGAAATATACAAGCGCCCCGAAATTCTTGAGTAGGGTGTGATTACAAGACTCAGTAGGACACCACTAATGCATCCTTACCATAAGTATACAAAATATATATAAGAGTATATATCATGACATAAGTAAATTCTCAGTAAACATACATGTGCTGAGTCATCGTGTGATGACCAAGATGCCATGAACCCCAACCCCACCTATTTTGGATCATTACTGGTAAGAATTTCAAGAACACAAAAATCTCTATCAAGGTCACATATATCACCCCACCCTTCCAGTGGTTGTTATAGGAACACTGCACATTCCATCGGGTCTATCTTTGGTCCACTTATCCTTTTAATTACCCATGACCCAAGTCTGTAGGAATCCATGACCGATATCTTCCAGCAAGACACTATTATTTTCTCTATATGGGGGTATCCATGTCTGAATTTAAGGATGTTAAGACTACATAAAGATGGGTAACCAGACAATAGACCACGTAACTCCCACCCTCAAGGATCCACCTGTGTATCTCAATATATTCCAGCTAGCCACTATGTTTTCCTCTCTATAAGAGTAGCCACACCCACATTTAAGGAAATTAGGACCGTATCAGGTTGGGTAAATGGCCACTAAGATGCATAACTCCCAAACTCAAGGGTCCACCTGAGTATCATAGTACCAGCAACACAATTCCATAGGATATGAAACACACAAACAATATGCGTTGTATCAAGGAACGATAAGTCACACCAAGATCAAATTAAGGATAATCACACACAAACAAGTAAACCCATGACAACTCACACACCCACATTCAATTCATCAAAAGAATGTATTCTTCCTAGAACCTCCTATAACACATTTTTAACAAAATTAATGGGTTTTAAATGGGAAATCAGTGGTTTTTTAATATACTAAGGGATCCTATCTAATGGTGTGGTGAAAATAAAATGGAAACCAATTTAATATGAATTTGTGTGAAATAAAATATGGGAAAGTTTGACGGTGTTTCTAAAGTATCCATGAAGGGATATCTATAAATCATAAAAATGAGTTTCCTTTTCTCGTTTGAGTCTCTTTTTTTCCTCCTGAGTCCGCATGATCTAAAACCTAGATATTTTAGTTTTTTGAGTCTTTTGAAAATCACTCGAGGCCTCTTCTACTTCTAGACATTCATTTTCTATGTTGAAGAGATATTCCTCTCTACTCTGTTTTAGATGCAATTACTTGTAAAGTAAATTTCTTGTTAAGGGATCCTTGAATTCTCCTTTTTTTATATAGTAAAAATTTAAATTATAATGATTTATCTTCTTTGTTTAAATGGATGTTATTAACCATAACCAGATAAAATATGGGAAATAATCGCATGAATAATGTACATGTGATGATTTGGAAAGAGGAGGATAAATGAATACTATATAATTATATTAAAGATAATAAAATATAATTAATTCCATAATTTTAAATGTAAGTTTAATTTATGTAGTATAATTTATGACTATAAGAATACTGTAATTTCATACAATGGAATTAATGTGTTAATATTATTTCAAGTAATGAAATAGAAGTTTAATTCTTGAAGAAAATGGTTAACCTGTTATTGTTTAATTTCCATAATTGAAATAGAGATAAAATTAACTTCCAAGGATAAATAATGTTATCTTAGAATCTAGAAATTTATTATTGAAAAGCTCATTTTTTATAATAATTTCAAAAATGGAGTTTAATGGTTTATTACATGCAGTAGTTAAAAATATTTTATAATCTATAATATTATCGAAAGAAAGAGAAAATTGAAAATTTCATGTTGTAGAATAATGATAATTATATTATAATCATCCAAGAGAGATAATGGGATAATTTCATGACACTATTCAATTATTTTTTGATAAAATAAAAATGATAACATGCCATGATATTTAAATGCTTAAATAATTTTGATGAGAATTATTTGATAATTTTGATTATTAGAAGTTTTAAATATATATTATTTTATGTTATAATTTAATTAAATCCTATAACTATAAGTATTATTGCATGTGGGAATAATTATATTCATACTTGAAATATTTGGGATGTGTGATTGTGTACTATATGGTGATGACATACTTGAAAATACAAGCAATGAATTAATAGTGCTATTGGAACTTGGATTAGAAGATTAAAATTTCAATCTTGGAAAATATAATGGTAATAATTAATTAATTATTAATTAATTAATTAATTTTGAGCTTGATGCTTGTATGTTTTTTATATATTGGCCTTAACAGTGGCAGTCAGGAGTCCCGTGTGAGGTTAGCGGTAGGTGAATCTAAGGCTAGGTAGTTACCCATAGTGTGGTTGTGAGACTTATATAGATAATACATGTTTTGTGATTTCATATGCTACCTCACCCATGTCAGTAGGGAGATTGACACCCAGTGGACTCTAGGAGGGTGTTTTTCCTAATATCCAAGTTGGTGAGGAACAAATGGATAACTACCCCATCTGAACCGATCTCAAATCCTAGTAGTTTTATGTTCTATTATGTACGATGGCTATATTTTCCCATATATACGTGTAGAGGGATATAATGGTTTGTGGTTACTTCACACACACACACATCTCCAGATATAGTGTCCTAATGGTTATTATAGGTATGTTGTGTATGTGTTGTGATAGCTTGAGGTATAATACACATTATACGAGTTGTGGTGGCTCCCAAAAATTACTTGGATACTATGTGAAGATGTGGTTGGGATGTTGAGATGATTTGATGAATGAGGTGCATGATTTATCCCATTTGACTTTGATCTAGCTTACTTTATCCCAGGTGTCTTTAGGCTGTATTTTGGAGAGAGATGGATCAAAATGCGTGATATTGGTGAAAAGTGACAAACCCGTAAGGAAGTGGTATCATGGTGCCTTAATTTGATATTATATTGGATATTATATTATTTCTTGTATGTGATAATTGTTGAGTTATCCATGGTGAGGATGAGAAAAGAATAATACACTTCTTTAGGTGATGAGTTGGTCTCATTTATTTACTCAATTGGATTTATAATACTTCTTTTACATTTTGTATGATAGATTTTTGGGGGGATACTTCTGAGTATAAATTTTATTTTCACCCTATGTATATATAAACTGTTTTTCAGGTCAACAGGGGATGGTTGGTGATTGAGCTGGACATTTCTATTTTGAGGAGTTATATAGGAGTTGTTGGAGATTCATGGTTACTACCATGGATTTTTCTAGTGTTTTTAGTTTTTTAATTGTATTTCATTACATTCATATCATGTATTGGGATTTTTTTATTTTTTTTATGTGAATGAGTTTTTTGGTGGTTGTTTCTATCATATTTTTCTTATTTCTCATATCTCATAGGGTAATGAATCCCATTCGTGTGTATGTTATACCCACAATACTTGTTTCCAATTCAAGAACTATTAAAGGTATGATTCAGGTGTCATTATCTTACTTCTCTCATTTCTGTCCTAGGAGGGGTACCTTTGGGGTTGGGGGTTCTGATAGAGTGACATCAAAGGTGATGGTTGAGTGATATGATGAAGTTTGGAGTTAGGTACTGGTTAGGATACATGGTTTGGTATGGAAATAATATTAGCTGGGCTTGGTATGTGTTGTAAACTAGGGAGACCAACTAAGATACATGATTTTAGGTGACCCTGTGATCTGATGCAAGGACCTTAAAGTTTACTAAATATTCTAAGAGAAGTGATTCTACTTATAAGGTAGAGACCTAGGAAATTATCATGCATATTTATTGTATGTTCCTGTGTTTGAATAGGGTAGAAAATGGGAAAAGGTTAAAAATAAAGCAACTAATTAACCTTAAATAATCCATTTCTCATACTAGGAGTCCCTAATTTTTATTATTTTATATTATTGGATCTATTTTGACATCCCTATAAAGTTTATTCCATTATGTTCAACAAGATGTGTCATCAAATCACCATAGATTGGAGTGTAAGATCCCGTGTTTTAGATGGGTTAAAAATTTTCAAATTAATTTTACTTTTTTATTTAGTGGATGGGATAAATTGTAAACTAATAATTTAAATGTAATTCCAAGAGTTAGAAAACATAATTTTTTTTTGGATGAGGTTTAAGTTCCAAGAGGTGTATCAGGAGTTTGGATGAGTTTCAGAAGTGCTAGGCCCCGAAAAACCAATTTCGAGATAAGCAGGCATGGGTGTATGGTTAGCTCATAGTTAGTACTAACTATGTGGAGAAAACAATGTAGAATGTTTTCTATAGGGGCATGATTTTTTTAAATCCCCTAGCCCTATAGGGGGAACCATGTTCCTTGGTACAGGTGCACTAGGTGACCTACATGGTTAGTACAAAGTTTTTCTAACTATGTGCTACAACCTTGTAGGGGGTGTACCTTTGGAGGTTGGCACATGGTTTACCAAACCATGTAGCTAAACCATGCATCTATTTAAAGGGATGGAAGTTACTTTTTTCCCATGCCTATTTTAAGTTTTCATCTACCTTTATCCTTCCCCATTCATGCACAACATCCCCCTCCGATAGTGGGAGCTCTCCCTCTCCCTCTTATATAGGAATGGAGGTCTCTCCCTCATCCAGACTTATAATTAGTCACTATCAATTATATTGGACATCCCTTGGTCATTCTATGATTCCTTTTCCTTATTTTCTTCATTAAATTTTCCATATTAGATGTTATTTCCATGTGAGCTTAGATTCCCAATTTTTAAGGTGTTTGTCTATTTAATATATTTCTCTCATTTCAACTTGAATAAAATCCTAATAATGGATGATTTAAGTTCCCTAATTGCAATGTAGGTGGTCTATACATTTTCCATATAGTCTCTATGTTTATAGCTTGCTTCATAGTTCCACATGATGGACCCTCCATGCGTTGCTTCTAAAATTATTAATACCTTAAATTAAATTTTGTAAAGCATGTTTTGATGTTCTTTTTGAATTTAAATGGTTTTAGACCACTGAAATCAACCTGAACATCCCCTTTAGGTGAGATTGTTAGAATTCCTATGACTGTGCCGCCCCTTTGGGTGAGCTGAGATTTGCACCCTTGAGTGGAATCTATATATGAATTAAAAGTGGATGTTAATTGTTAAATACCTATTATGGAACCTTTTAATTTATAAATTAAAGGGATATTGAAATAAAATAATTGGAATTTATAAAACGAGGTGGATAACCTCTTGGATTATGCATTAAATGTAAATAGTTGGTGACATGGAATGAAAATTAACATGGACCCTCCTTTTATCACTTGTAAGTGAATTTATTAAGGAAACAAAAGTGATGAATTAAATTGATAAAGGGAATTAATAATAACATGGACCCTTGATCCTTTATATAAAATGTTCAATGATGGATAATTCAATATGTAACTAACATTACAGTATGGACTCGACGACTCTTTTACATTGGATGCCTTGGATTGTTACCTTGGATCCATATTACTTGGACCGCCTTGGATTTATTCCCTAGGATCCTCCCAAGTATATACCATGTTTTTTATGGATGAGATATATGAAATCAAAGAAAATTCCTTGGTTAATGGACTTGGGTTCCTGGCCTATATAGGTCTACATTATATCATGTTTTCTATAGATGAGCTCTGTGGACTCAAAGATGATGCCTTAGTCAATAGCCTTGGGTCCTGAACCTCATAGGTTTGATACTTGATATACTTGACATATGTTGTCACTAATTCTTTACTCTTTAATACAAGTTTTCATAATTTATAGACTAATTTTCACAACATGTACTTATAGATTGGATTACATCACTTTATCATTACAACTTTATTCCTGTTATACCTGCACGCTATTACATCTTATATTCACAAGATTTATTTGTTATAGACACCATTGGTGGTGGCCTACTAAGTATATCTCACACTCTATTTGGGACACCGATTGGTACCCAGACATACTTCATGGATACAATTAGGGAAAATGGAAAACATATTTCTATGGATTCTTGATTTTCTATACTAGGATGGAGTATGAGAGAAGAGAATTGAGCTTATGTTTGTGATGCTATTGGAGATATCTTTTGAAATTTTGTTCATTTTTTGTAAAGAATGTTGTATATGATTGTTGCTATTTATTCCTTGTATTTTACATTTTTGTATATAATGACATGATCTTTAGTTTTTTATATGATATTGGATATGGTTCTACCATTATTTATGCTAGTATGTTGATTTTATGTGATGTTATCTTGATGCTTATTATTATTCTGGATGTGATGCTTCCACTATTGTATCATGTTTCTTCCACTTATTTTTTATCTATCAATGCATACCACTTTTAAATGAGGGTATATTCTCCCTACCATACTGTTATATAACCTCACTATTAGTTAGAATCCTTTAGCATATGGGGAGGAACACTTGAAGCTAGGTGGATCTCAGGTTTTGTTACTTGTCAGTGAGCCAGATCCGAGATGCTACAAGTGGTATAAATTCATTCTTTTTTACTTCATATTACTATTTTTTGATGGTATAAAATAGATTAGTACTATGTTGGAACTTGGTAAATATCTCATGTCTAGGTCCATCCAATCCACACATGAGGGAAAGATCAAGTTTCTAGAGATGAGACTATTGTTCATGATGCTCATTATTATGGTTGATTATTATTTGACCTTGAGAGATTTTTTTTTAATTTTTATGGTTATTGATTTATGGGATTTACCTCTTGGTTGGTATAGAAATATATGGGGTGCATTCATGCACCATTTCAGGTTCATAATATTCACATATCATTAACATGCATATTTTCATACCATTTTAGTGTGATTATTCAATATGATTATCTATATACCATGCTTGCATAATTATGTTCCATGATTATTTGTGTACCATGCCTCGGTGATTATTTAGCATGCTTACTTGTATTCCATATTTTGGTGATTTCCTTCCTTGTATAACAGTGTTCCATGCTTATGTAGCAGCTTCCCATGATTATTGTATTAATTTCTATATGATAGAATGCCTTGTTATATTCATGATATATGATTGGTTATTAAAGTTTCTACATCAACCTAAATGGTATTTTCCCATATATCTCGATAGTGACACCTTAATTAAAAAATTATGATATGTTTAATCTATGTAATATTGGTTGCATGGGATGAAACATTAGTGGTTGCGATTGAATGGGAACCAATTGAAATTAATAGTGTATGGGCCTTTATAAATTTGGAATAATGACACATATAATCAAACCACCATATATGGACTTGTTATATTCCGATACCAAAGGTAAAAACCTAGTTTCACTTACATGAATTTCAATTTAAACTTATAAAGGCAAGTACCTTTATAACTTAGGAATAATGATTCATCTAACTAGGCCATTGTATGAATAAAAGAGTTGTTAAATGTTGATTCATAAAGGAAATGGTGTGATTTGGTAAATGAGTTAATGTGAGTGAAATATTTAAATTTTAGGTTTATTTGTTTTGGAAAATTCAAGTCATTGATTATGAGCTCACCCCATTATGGGTATGTTAAAAATATTGATAAAACTATATATTATGGGTTGTGCTTAAATGGGTTTCCAATGGTAATTTATAGAGTTTTAAATCAATAAATTGAGAGTGACTACCCATATACCTGAACCCATATTGGCTTTATGGGACCCTCATAGGTCACCTTTATTTCTTTTTATTCCTTGGTACTTAATCCCTTGGGAATGTGATATGTTAAAAAGGTATGGTTGTTTAAAGTGTTGGTATCCACTTATACAATTTTTCATATAAATGTACGGTGTCATATTACTTGACTATTCCCCTTAACTTGATAAATAACCAATTACTATATTTGATATTTATTGGTATGGGGCATTAATTAATTAAATTTCCAATTAAAAACTAAATAGTGTTTTCCTCTATAGCTTGGAATTGACACTTTATTTTACTGATCCTAGTTGTGAGAACTTATGGATGAATGAAATCAATTAAAATGGAATTATAAGGTAAATTGACTAAAATGAAACAAGACGTTAGCTAAATGAATTCCAAGTATAGTTATCTCTAACACTTGTACTTGAACTTTCATATACCTAAGAATTTTTTTTAAATGTTATAATAAATATAATATGATAAAATGGATTAAAAAAAACCTTAATATTGTTTATGATAAGGAACCCTCGTATAGGGGTTAATACTAATTTTCCTTGAGAGATACTTGAACAGGAACATGAGAATTTCCCATAGATCTTAGTTGGCTTCTTTTCTGTTGTTTCTTGAACCTAAATGATAGGTGGTATATCCTAGTGAAATTTTAGGCATGATTATATTATTAAAGTAGTCACCTTATGTTAAAATAGGGGTTATCCCATTATGGGAGTGCCCTTAGAGATAATAAACTAGTATACTTTTGGGATGAGTTTCTAAGAATGGTAGGTGTGGTTTTTTGATCCATTTGAGTTAGGCATGACTCTTTATTAATTGAAATGACTCCCCAGGAAGGTGGGTGATTTTCTAGTAAGTTTAACCTTGAGGGGGTATTACCACATGAAGATACCTGATCAGTGTTACCTACTTATCCTTTTTATGTTTATATCATGGCCCCATAGGGAGAATTTTCTTATTAGGATGATCAGAGTGGATTATGGTATGGTAACCCGATGCTAGGTAGGTTATACCTTACACTTATTTTGATAGGTTATGAACCTTTTAGGTCAATGATATCCTTCTATGATTCCTGTTTTACATCTTTAGATGGAATTTCTAGGCACATTAGACGTCGTGTGACATATTCCCTTAAGTGGGATATGGTTCTCATGTGAGAGTACTTAGGGATAGGTGGATGAACCTAGTAGCCCTGTTTTGAGACTTGATTGGTAGGGATAGGTGTAGAACCTAGATATAATTGGTTTTGAATCAGATACTATTGAGTCGATGACATTTGGTTTGATCAAGGGAATCTTGTGAGAAAGGTTGGACCAAGTTTTATGAATTCCACTTTAGGTGATGAACTTATTGGTATACTCGTTTAGAAGCTAATGCATAAAAGGTGCCTGGGTTTTGAAATATCAGCATGGAGATACATGTGGTTTTAAAGAAATCACCTAGGGTGATCATGCAATTAACATTTTAAATTCCTTAAATGACACCGTGAGGAGGATAGTTGTTCGATAAAATAAGGCATATGTTAGTACCTGATTTTGAAGGTGAGTTCCAAGAGATATTCTAGATTAATGGTAATAATGTTCCATGTATTATGGTTAAATTACCCTTGTTGATGGATAAATCATGGGAGTGGAAGTTAGGTTTTGAACTGAGTGGTATGGGATGTACAACCACTATGTACAACAAGTTTGGTTTGCACTGGTTGCACATGAGAACCATTTGAAATTAAACATTGGTGAGTAGCTGTGTACAAAATGAGGATTGATGGTTTCTAATGACAATTCTTGTGGGAAAGGTGACCCAAATCTTTGGATAAATTTAGATAAAATTCCTGGTGATGAGATCTATTTTAAATATAGACCAGGTTCTGTTATACGGTTTCTCATGATTGAACCTAGACATGCATCATTAGATATGTGGCATCAAGATCCAATTAAAGGCATGTATAGACTGTTTTAATGAATAATGGATCAATATAGTGGTACATACCTAATAATGGAATCTTAGTGCACCCATATTCAGAGACGATCATGCCCAATATTTTGAAATCATCCTAAATATACTGATATAACATCAAATATATTCCAAGATAACCAAATATATTTTATGCATAGATGAAGAGACACCTTGGGATTTGTCCTTGAGGAGTGGTTTAAAGATAATTGATAACATGTGGGGATCATTAATTCCTATAGGTTTACTGTATTTATAAATTTATAACAGAAATTAAACAAACCACTAAAATACAAGGTAGTGTAGGACATTCAAGTTCAAGGTAAAACCTAAAAAGATAGGGTTATAGAAAATATTAATTCTATAACAAAGAACTAAAATAATTGTAATTTTTAGAAATTGAATCTAAGTTACTAATAATATGATTAGTGAAGATTGTGGGAGAAGAAAATATAAAAAAGGGTTTCAAGAAGCAACAAATCCAGTTTTATGGGATAACAAGGTATAAAATAATTAATTAAAAATAATTCAGTCATGAAAATTAGGTCATAGTAAGTTTAATGGTCATGGTAAATGATTTCCATCCTAAACTTTCCTTTTATCATGGCCAGGTTCTTCAAATTTCAAAATAATGGGTAACCAAAACCATATTTAAACATAGGGTATGAACTAGACCAATGTTTGTGGAAGAAGTTTACACCCTAGATATCACATTAAACAAAGGCATTCAATCAACTTAGGAAATGGTCATTCTCAAAGAAATAAATAAATTAAATCCACCTTTTAACCCTGCATACAATGGTCATGCAAAAAGAATCAGGTAAGAGATAACAGTGAAGAAAAAATATAAAATCCCAACATGAATTGCAATAAAAAATAAAATAACTTATACAATCAATCTCTATTCATCATGCATGCAATGAAACAAAGAAATAACCTCCTCATGCTAGGAATGAGAGGGTGATAAGAAATAATAAACAAAACATATAGAGCAGTAGTAGCAGGGCTTCAAACTCGTGCTTTGGTTTAGTATCATTTCAGTACTCTCCATTCATTGATATCTCCTATATGAAGCTAAAGGATTTATAAATAGTCCTTTGTTGGAAAACCTTGGTCTTTCATGTATTAAAATCCAACTTTACGATGGGTTCATGATGTGTATTGTTTACACATTGTGTAATGGGAGTCCTCCTTCTCTTATCTTGATATTCTCATGACGTAAAATCATTTCATGTTGTGTAAAATGAAATTTCAACCAGTATGATAAAGCACCACAAAATTTGGAATAAATATACCTTGAACCTTGAGATGAAACTCAAGACATGAACATTGTTCAAGATTTGAAAATTTTCTTATTCACCTTATATAGTCACTCCATCTCCATGTGATTTTGGTTTTCAGCTTCAATATTCTGGTGTCATGATGCAATGCTTTGCAGTGCAGTGTGAAGTGAATTTTTCTCCTTAAATTCATATCTTTTTATTATTTTTCCAAATATTGGTAGTATCTTGACATAAAGTCACAAAAAAATCAAACCAGTCCAAATATTAGAAGGAATATCAATTAAATACCTAAATCAGTTCATTAAGACACCCTAAAACATATGTATGAAATACACATATCAATAATCCATATAGTGGGGAGTTCACTATTATATGTTTGAGGGTGGTGACCCTCATTTTAATTTGAAACACCATGATAATTTTTTGTACATATCTATCATTATGTCCAGGGCATGAGATGTGGTAAGATGGAAATAATTTCAACGGTGTGATGAAAAAGATGCTCCTAAGGTGGAAATTGGGGTGTCAGTCACTGACGAGTGACCCCCATGTGAGAAAGGAAATAAAATCTTGATAATGGTTCTGTGTTGATCATTTTGGCATTCATATATCATTGGATAAATTAATCATGGTAAAATGAATTTCTCGGTAAATTCCAGGCAATCTACTATTTGTATATTGATTGACTATGGTCATGGACCTAGATCTCTATATTGGCATGGTTTTCCTGAGTGACACATATATTCTTGAGTAGGAATTCCTTGGATAGACTCACAAACACTAGCTGATTCATCGACTCGACCACCAGGTGAGATACCAAATTTGGGCTTGTTTAGTGGTTCTGATGTCCAGAAGTCTAGGATATGTACCAGTGTTTCACTTATAAAATCAAGAGTATGTACACCTCAGGATAAAGTCTTTTTGAATCTAGTTTTTTTGATGAATCAGATATTGAAGCCGATCATTTTCAAAGTAGTTTGAGAAGGTGATTCAATTTGAGTTCCTCAAATAGTTAGAGGTGGTTGGTAAGAAACCGCATTAGGCATGTCGTTGGGTTGACACATGCACACTTTAAAGGTCGACCATATATTTTAAAGGAAAGGACACAAAAACTAGTTTGGGATTGGTCAATGGGAGTTTGACTGTATAGATCAAATCAAGGGACAAAGGTAGTTTCATTATGTGTAATTAGGGATAAAAATTTGATATGTGTTCCTATAACATCATTAGGATGACAAGGGTGTACTTTTGTAGGGAATTCCAATGGTAGAAGTACCATAACATGGAATTGGATGTTGAAATATAGAACCTATAGCGGGGATTTCCATAAGATACTCAATGAAAGATATAAAAACATGAACATGTCTTAGGTTAAATGGGATTAGGTAAGCTCCATCATGATGTTTCTTCAATGGTTATGAGTGGTGGCTCGAATTTTAGAGTTTTAGATGCCGCATGGTTAAAGTGAATATTAGAGATGTATTGGGAATTTAGAAATGAAATGAGAACATTTGAGAAGGAATCCACAACCTAGGTAGTTTGGGTGATGTTTTCATTCTTCCAAAATACTTCTCAGAGATGATAATTTCTAAGGCAGGGAGGTTTCAATGTCCCATGTTTTGGACGAGATGAAAATTTTCAAAGGAATTTGAGTTTTCCATTTGGTGGATGAGCTAAGTTGTTAATTGAGATTTAAAATGTAATTCTAAGAGTTATAATAATTAAAAGTGTTGTTTTTTGGATGAGTTTTAAGTTTTTTGAGGTGTCTCGGGAGTTCAGATGAGTTTCATAAGCATTGGGCTCCGAAAACTCAATTTTGAAAGAAGTATACAAGGGCACATGGTTAATAATGACCATGCATCCCAAACTATGAAGCCTTTTTTCTATAGGGTAATGATTTTTTAAAATCATGAGGCCCTCTAGGGGGAACCATGTACCTTGATATAGGTGCACAGGGTGACCTTCATAGTTAGTGAATAGTTTGTCTAATCGTACACTACAACCATGCGAGGGGGTGTCCCATTTGATAGTGGAATTGCATGGTTGGCATACAGTTTTCCAAACCATGAGGATTTTTAAATGGATTGAAATTACTCATTTTATCCTAAATCTTTTAAGTTTTCCTCCTCCTCCCCCCTTCCCCATTCATGCACAAAACCTCCCTCTAGCTATGGGAGATCTTCATCTCCCTCTTCTCTATTAATGGAGTAATCCCCCTCATCCAGACTCGGAATCAGTCTTCATCGGTTGCATTGGACATCCCTTGTTTATTCTATAATTTCTCTCCCTTATTTTATTCATTGATATTTCTGTATTTAGATGCTATTTCCATATGAGATCATATGCCCTATTTTTAGATAATTTGTCCATTTCTTCAATTTATCTTGTTCCGGATCAAATAAAATCTTGATAATATACAAGTGAAGATCCCTAAGTATGAAGTAGGTGGTCTATACTTTTTCCCTAAATTATGTATATTTATATCTTTCTCCATAGTTATACACACCAGAACCTCCATGCATTTCTTCTAAAATGAGTAATACCTTAAATTAAATGTTGTAAGTATGTTTTGATAGTCTTTTTCCCTTAACATGGTTGGAGGTTTCCAAAATCAACCCAAACCACCCCCTGAGGTGAGTTTTTTAGAATGCCTATGACTATGCCACCCATTTGGGTGAACTAAGATTTCCACCCTTAAGTGGAAGTCATACATGAATTAAAAAGGGATGTTAAAGGTTAAATAATTTTTATGGAACCTAGTAATTTATAAAAGAAAGTTATGATGAAATGGATTAATTGGGATTTATAAAATGAGGTGGATGGACTCTTGACTTATGCATTAAATGTAAACAGTTGGTGATGTGGCATGGAAATTAACATGACCCCTCCATTTATCACTTGTAAGAGAATTTATTAATGAAATGGAAGTAATGAATTAAATTGATAAAGGGAATGAATAAAATCATGTACTCTTGATCCTTTATATAAAATATTTAATTATGGATACTTCGGTATGGAATTGACACCAAAGTATGGCACAGACGAATCTATTAAATTGGATGCATTGGATTATTACCTTGGATCCATCTTACTTGGAAGGCATTGGATTTATTCCTTGGGATCATCCCAATTCTATAACAAGTTTTCTATGGATGAGATCTATGGACTAAAATAGGATTCCTTGTCCAATGTCCTTGGGTTTCTAGCCCATGTTGGTATACATTATACCAAGTTTTCTATGGATGAGATCTGTAGAATTGAAGAGGAAAAATTGGTCAATGGAATTGGGTCATGTCTCTCATAGGTTTGATACTTGATATACCCAATTTATGTCATCTCTAATACTTTAATCTTGAATAAATTTTTCATCATTTATAGAAAACTTGTCACAACATGTACTTATATATTGGATTGTATGACCTTATCATTACAAATTTATTCTTGTTATAACTACATAATGATACAACTTATATGAAAATGATGGATTTTTTATAGACACCATTGATGGTGGCCTGATGAGTATATCTCACACCCTATTCAGGTCACTAATTGGTACCCATATAGACTTCATGGATATAGGTAGAAATAAGGGAAAGCAGAATGCTATGTAAACTTGTTTTTCTATACTAGGATGAAGTGTAGGAGTAGAGGATAGAGCTTATGCTTTTGATTCTATTAGAGATTTATTTTTATCTTTATTTTTTATTTTTTATAGCATATTTTATATACCCACTACTCTATATTCCATGTATTTTCCATTTTTGTATAGCATTCCATGATCTTCATTTTTGTATATGATATTGGACATTGTTTTTCCATTTTTTATACTAGTTTTTTGATTTTATGTGATTTTATCCTACTGTTTATTATTATTTTGGATGTGATGCTTTCGCTATTACATCATCTTACTTATACTTATCTACTATCTACCACTACGATTCACTTTGACACGTGGGTATAGTCTTCCCACCATAACATCATATACCCCTGCTTATAGTCAGTAACCTCCAGCATATGAGGAGGCACACTTGAGGCCAAGTGGATCTTAGGTTTGTTTACTTTTTAGTCAATCAGACCCGGGATGCTATGTGGAGGCCAATGATGAAAATTCTTTGAAGAGGACACTTTAAGAGTTCCATCGCTAGATCTAGTTGAAGTTTGAGAGATCCATTTCAGATCATGGGAAATAATTTTGGTCGGAGGAGGTGGTGATAGCCTTTAGTTGAATCATTCTCATAAAGAGAACTTGGTTCTTTTTTTTTGTGAAAATACTATGTAGGTTAGCTTGACAATGGTGGTTATTATTCCTCAAAGTTTACGAGGATTTGGATCTTTTGTGGGGGATGTTTTGATATCATTTTTTAGGTTGAGTTTCTTTATTCAATCACAAGGGGTATTCTTCTAAGTTGGTGATATTTTACCTCCATTATGGGATTTATAATCTCTTCTCTTAATGTGTGTTTAGAATTTTGAATTTTCTTATTGATCCTAAAACCCTTAGATTGTTATACCCTTGAAGTGAATGAATGAATTTATTATCATTATTCAATTTCTATATATTTATAATGATTTTAGGGAAACCTCATCATTTACTCAATTGAAACCCACCTAATAAATCCATGATCCATGCTCATTTGTTCTACTTCAACCTTTTATTTTCTAACCTACACCTAATTATATTCAGAGAGAGTATGAATAAATCATTCCTCATGATTGATGTTGAGATGGATACGTGGTATGGGGAAAAGGTTTCTCTAAAATTTTTTATATTATTCTATTACTCTCTACTCATGACCTTTTTGGTCTAGGGGGGGGGTCATTAATTACTCTTTCCTTGGGATCTTGTTTGGTGTAGGGGGAGGGGTTGTTATCATCATGTTCGTCCTATACGCTTCTCTTGGGCTAGGTGTTGATTTAGTATGGGGGAAGGGATTATTATTTTTATACCTTATTTTAATCAATATTCTCTTCACTTGTTATAGGTGATATGGTAAAAGCTTTAGGTGAAGGAAATTTTATGTTTCCTTTAATTAATTTCTACCTAGTATTGAATTAATTAATCTCTTTTTTTTATAAATTAAATTCTTATATTCTATGGTTTGTGCATGTTACATTTTTTTATGATATTATTGTGGTATAGTTTGATTACATCCCCATAATATATTTTTATCATACTATTTACATATGCTATGGACTTGAATATATGAGGAGAGGGTACACTTCACCCATCATGGCATGTTATATTACGACACATTTTAAAACCATGTGGGTGAGTTAGTTCCACCCGGAGTGGATAATATCATTGTGTGGTGGATGATTACCTTTGATTTGTATGCTTGTGGAATCTCTATTTATGTTAATATAAGTCCTTGTATTGGTTGAGTAATATTAAGTGATGTTAATTTGAAACTCTTGAAGTAATGGAATTCAGTTGTGGTAAATGTTAAATTGAAATTGGGACATAATATCTTTTGTAGTTTTTTCATGAGTGTGATCCTAATAAATAAAGTTTGTTAACAAACATGAATTTTTTTAAAGACAGATAAATTGGATAATTTAAACCTCATGATTTGTTTACAATGCATGTCATATGTTAAATTTGAGCTCCCTAAGTTTTTATATTATGTGTATTAATATTAAATTTCTAAAGATCATAGTAGAGCTATGTTAGTTGAATAAAATATTTTGATGAAGGTATCAAAAAACTCATGTTAAATATGAAATGTTTTTTGAAAAGGAAAATTTAATTTGATTATGTCATCCTTGGATGTTTTCTTTATTTTATATAATAATATTTAGTGAGACCCTCTTAAAAAAATTTATTTTTTCAATAATAAGTTTTATTAAATAAAAATTCCAATACTTTTATGGAATTTTTATTTATTTTAAAATAAGTTTTGAAAAATGTATTGGAAGTGTTTTATCAAAGAATATTTTGATAAATACCTTGTTATAAATAAATATTTAAAAGGGTTTTTATTTGAATATTTCTTAACCTTTCAAATTATAAAGACAAGAGACTTGGTGGAAAGTTTTATCAGCATTTTTTGAAATCTAATGTGTTTTAATGTGAAATTTTGGGATATATGTCTAGAAATAAAGGAATCTATTGGAAAACATGTTTATATTTGAATAAAATTTGATAGCATGATAAATGAAAATAAATCATGTATAGATTTTAACATTATGGGATACCTAAGTAATTAGATTAAGTATAAGTCATAATAACATTTTCCTTGAATGAAGTTCTATGAATTTGCTGCTTTGGTGGGGTGCAGTGGTGAAAGAGAGGGGAATAACAAAACTATTCTTTGGGAGGTTCAGGGTCACCTGGTTCCTAACTGGGTGGGAAAAATGAGGCTCAACCCACCCATTTTTATGGATTGATGTGTCGAATCATCAACATTCAGGTTATCACTCTCTGGGATGCTCTTCCCTCTTAGCTATCAATGTTTCATTCCTGGATGGGGATATCTTCGGAGTGATCACTTCATGGGGAGGGGAGTTCCATTGTGTGTAGGGTTCAAAAATTCCACACCTAGTGATTACTTTTTTTTAAAAAAGTTCTAGGACTAATTTTTAAATCAATGTGAAGCGATTGTTTCTGAAGTTTTCACCTCCTATAATGTTTGTTTTATTGGATATGTGTTTATTGCTATTTTTTTGGTTAACCACATGGCCATTGATTTTATTATGTGATATTACTTGGGAATGAGAGTCACATATGCATGCTCAATATTCCAATTTATTTAAATCTTGAATAAGATTTTTGATCTCATGTTGATACGTGAGGTCATTTCTCCTTTTGATTAAATGTTTTATTAATGGTCTTTCTCTTGTTTGAGAGGTATCTCCCTGGGATATTGTTTTAAAAAGAGTTATGCAAATTTACCTATTGAACCTGTAGAGTGGTTATTGTGTTCTAAGTATAGAGATAACATCTAGAGGTATCTCATGGGGTGGTTTGTTTATTCCCTATCCATTCACTATCCTTCCTGGTCATGTTTTAATTATCTATGATGAGAATTGTTTCATAGGTATCTAATGAAAGGTTCTGAATTTCCTCGAGCCCTTCCTTTTTGTTTTGGTATGTCCTATGGTTTGGGATAAATTTCATAAATTTTATAAGTTGTATTAAAAATGTTTTTGTAAATTATAAATAATATTTAAATTGGGTTTTCAAATTATGGAAGTAATTTAATGTTTTAAAAGTTTATTTTGGAAATTAATTTGGAAGTTTTTAAAGTGATTTTAATATTTTTGAAGCACTTTTGGGATTTTGGAAAGGTAAATAAATCCTTTTTTTAATTATCTATTAGTTTTTTCAAGTGAAAATTTAATATTTCTAAAGTTACTTTTACCCTTATTCAATTGGTTTCTTCTGTGTAAGGGTACTGGTTGTTATAATGGATGATGTAATGGTAAAGGAAAGTTTATACTTCCTGTATAAGGATAAGCCCTGGTTTTTAAACCATGTGTAAAGGTAATACTTGTTTTTAAAAGGTTGTATAAAGTTAGATTAAAAGTTCTAGAGTTTCATAAGGGAAACCTATAAACTTTAAATCTTACATAAGTGTAATATGAACCTTGTACAAAGATAACCTAGATCTCCCATGTGCCGTGTAAAGGTAGAAAATACATGTGTAAGGGTAGCTCACAACTCACATAAGGGTACCGACTCATGTAAGGGTAACCACGTAAGGGTACCGACTCACATAAGGGTGCATTTTCTTTTACAAAGATCATGTAAAGTTATTATTTATTATATAAGGGCACTTCCCTACCTGTATAATGGTAAAAAATACCCATATAAGGGTAGCTCACACCTCATACAAGGGTACCAACACATTTTAAATATCTACATAAGGGTACCCCCTGCTCATGTAAAGGTAAAGGGTACTTATGTAAGGGTAGGATGGTGATTTACTAGTTCATGTAAGGGTAAAATGGGTTTCTCAAAGCCTGTGTAACGGTAATGTATTTATTATGAAAGGGTATATTTTTTTCTTAAAAACTCAAATTTTCTTCTCGGAAACTCCTGTAACACATTTTCAACATAATTAATGGGGTTTAAATAGGAAATTGGTTTTTGAATATATTAAAGAATAATAAATGATGGTGCAATGAAAATTAAATGAATTTTTTTTAATATGAATCAAAGTGAAACAAAATATGATATGGTTTGATGGAGGTTATAAAGTATCCACAAAGGGATATATTTAAATCTTAAAAACGAGTTTCCTTTTCTTATTTGAGTCTATCCTTGTTTTTACCGAGTTCCTGTGATCTAAAAACTATATGTTTGAGTTTTTTGAGTCTTTTAAAAATCATCCAAGGGATCTTATGCTTTTAGACCTATGCCTTATAGGATGAATATATCTTCCTATCTTCTCTGTTTTGGATGTAGTGACTTATAAAGGAAATATACATATAGGGGATCTATGAATTCTCTTTTTTTATACTACGAAAATGTGAAATTATCATTCTTTATCTTATTTATTTAAATATGTTTGATTAAACATAATCAGATAAAATGTGAGAAATAATCACATGAAAAATGTATATGTGATAATATAAAAAGTTGAGGATAAATTGAATGCTGTGTAATTCTATTAATGATAATGAAATATTATTCATTCCATAATTTTAAATTAAAATCTATGCAGTATAATTTACACCTCTAAGAATATGGTAATTTAATTCAATAAAATTAATGTGTTAATTTTATTTCAAGAAATGAAATAGAAGTTTACTACTTCAAGAAAATGGTTAACCTATCATTTTTTAATTTTAATAATTGAATTAGATATAATATTTCATGCCACAGATAAATAATGTTATCTTAAAATCTAGAAATTACATATTGAACTGAATATTATTTATAATAATTTCACCAATATAGTTTAATGGTTTATCATATAAAATAGATAATAATATTTTATAATCTATAAGTTTATCAAAATAAAGAGAAAATAATAAATTTCAAGTTGTAGAATAATGATAATTATTCTAGAATTATCCAAGATATAGAAAGAGATAATTACATTCCATTTTACAATTAATATTTTATGAAATCAAAAGGATAGAATTCTATGATGTTTAAATGATTAAATAATATTGATGAGAATTATTTGATAATTCTAGTTATTAGAAGTTTGAAATTGAGATTATCAAATGTTATAATTTAATTAAATTATGGAACCAAAAGTATTATTACATGTGGGAATATTCATTTTTGAAATATTTTGGATGTGTGATCACATATTTTATGACGATGACATGATTGAGAATACAATAAAAGAATTAATAATAAAATTAGCACTTGTCTTAGAAGATTAAAATTTTAATCTTGGAAAAGATAATGGTAATAATTAATAAATTAATATTGATACTGATGCTTGTATGATTTTAATAAATAGTCTTTAATAGTGGTAGTCAGGAGTCTTGTGTAACATTACCATTAGATGAGTCTAAGTATAGTTAGCTACCTATAGTGTAGTTTTTAACCTTATATATATCATGTATGTTTTGTGATTTCATATGCTACCCCACCCATGTGGGTAGGGAAATTGAAACTCAGTGAACTTTAGGAGGGTGTTGTCCCCAACATTTAGGTTGATGAGGAATGGATGGATAACTACCCCTTCCACCCCTACTCTCTTCTTATAGTAGTTTTATGCGCTTCTATGCATGGTGGTTATATTTCCCTATATACGTGTGTAGAGGTATGTAATATATTTTGGTTATTTCAATCACATATATATCTTTATATTGTATCATAATGGTTATTATAGTTATATTGAGCATGGGTTGTGATGGATTAAGGTATAATACATGACGTATGAGTTGTGATGGATCCTAGAAACTACCCAGTTACTATGAAGAGATCAGGTTAAGATGATGAGATTATGTGATGAATAGGGTGTATGATTTAGCCTAGGTTTCATCAGACTAAATTAATTTATCCCAAGTGTATTCGAGCTATATTTTGGAGATAAATGGTTCAAAATGTGTAATGTTGGGGAAAAGTAACAAACTAGTGCATAAGTGGCAGTAGGGTACCATAATTTGATATTATGTTGGATATTATACTATTACTTGTATGCGATACTTGGTGGGTGAGCCATGGTGAGGATAGGAAAATAATATTAAAACTATTTAGGAGATGTTTTGATTTCATTTTTTTACTCATTAGGCTTTACTATGCTTCTTTTACATTTTTCATGAGAATTTATAGGGAGAATCACACTTAGTATACATTTTATTCCCACCCTACATATATATAAACTATTTTTAAGTCAAAAAAGGCTGGTTGTTGATCAAGATGGGAATTTATAGTTTTAGGAGTTCTAAAATATTTTTTAGAGATTAATTTAAATTTCTAATGACTTTTTCTAGTGTTTTTAGTTGTTTGAACTATATTCCATTACATTCATATCATGTATTGGGATTTCTTCTTCTTTTGTTATGAGCATGAGTTATTTACTGGTTATTTCTATCTTATATATCTTATTTATCATATCTTATAGGATAATACCTCCCATATATGTTTATGTTATACCATAAATTCTTATCACCAACCTACAACCTATTATATTTAAGCTTTAGGGGTCATTAACTCCCTTCTCTCATTATCGGTCCAGGAGGTGTACCTTTGGGGGGAGGGGGTCGTGACATGAGTTATTTATTTTATTTATTCTTATATATCATTCAATTCTATCATAACCATGTTTATATAATAACAAAATTATCTTCACTATAATAATATGTTATTATGTATATGTTATTACCACTAGTCATCTCCTTTTTCATCCTTTGGGAAATGAAAACATCACTAATGTGTACGTGTGGACTATCACCTCCATGAAACAATGTGTTTTGTTTTTCATATTTACATAAAAAGTATGGTTATAATTATGGTTTAAATGAATATATATTATATTCATGAAATAATTATGATTATGGAAAGATAATATATTACTTACCTTTTTACCCTTCTACTAGTTGAAAATGATAACGTCGCTCAAGCGTATGTGTGGAATACCACTTCCACAAAATGATGTGATTTTTTTCATATATACCTTTAATGTATAATTATAAAAATTTATTTAATTTATAAAAATGAAAATTATTTCATGATTAATATTTTGGATATGATGGAACCATGAACCCTTTGACAATGGCCAACCTACTGAATTTGTTTTTTGATTATGAACTAAACATCCCAAAAACGCATGACATGAACTTAACTGAATTAATAACTATATAAAGAATATTAATAAATGAAATACAAGGGATAATAATAAGTTAATAAACCTGAAAAATATTATCAATAAATTATAAAATTAATATAAGTTTATTATATAGAAGATAAATTACAAACATGGTGAACCAGACTTGAGGTAAGAAGTTTCTTAACTTAATTTATTTTCATTGGGTTATATTAAATTTTCATTATATATGTTATGAAAATATTATGTGTGTAATAACCTCTAATTATTTTATATTTTATTTTCACTTTTATTATGTGGATTTTAATTTGTTACACATAATCACTTCAATTTTTAATTCTCACTTCAATGTTACAATCTTTGTAAGGGTTTCTCATCTCACTTCTGTTTCCATGAGACATATGGTATATTCACCACTTGTTTCCATCATGTGGTGTATATAATATCCATTTTATACATTATATAATTACTATATTTATATTCATGGAATTTAAATTTTCATTTGATGTTATTTATTTCAAGGGCATCTTGATTGAAAAGTTACCAAAGTGGTAAGAGACTTATCGTCTCAATTTACCTTTGTTGAGACTTATTCCATTTTCACCACATGTTTTCATTTGTGTGGTGTAAATAATACCTTATGGATGTATTTTATCATTCTTTTACTAAAATTAAATTGTTTTAGAAATCCATTTCAATTAATCTTCATCAATTTCCTTTTGTTTCAAAAGTTTCAAAAGTCACAAGATATTTTCCTTTAAAACCTTGTTTTAAAGTTTTCCTTTTAAAATATTTATCCTCCATGTATATTTTCATCTAATGTTTCTAGAATGTTCTTATTTATATTTTAAATATTTTTAAAGTTAATTTTAAACTACTTTTGACTTTATTTACAAATTATTAAAAGGAATATTTTTCAAATGTTTTTCGTATGACTCACTTCTGACCTTTTACAAAAGTGTGGAAAGAATGTTATATTTTGACATATATGACATGAATTAATTTTCCTACCATCATGAAAATTGTTTAATTTTAATATTACTTTATAATTTTACATGTTTACTTTAAATAAAATAATTTTCTCAATATTTTGGAAATTTTTATTTAAAATTTTAACAAAATAAAAAGATATTTTTCTCATGTTTTTAAGGAAAGGATAAAATGTAATTTTAAAGGTATTTTCATCATTTTTAAAATCCTTTTATGATTATTATTATTTACTAGGGATATAATATAATGATACCATCCAAATTATTTCTCTTTATGGCTTATGATCATGTTTTTCTATTTATTTACCGATGAAAAATATTGACATTCCGTATGTTAGTTTTCAAATATGGATATTTATGTTGATTATGTATTGTATTTATTATTCACTCATTTAAAATGATGATTTGATTTTACTTATTAAGTGATGGTTGAGTCCTTTTATATCCCCTCAATGTATCGGTAGGTCTTATGAGACAAATTATCCTGAGTAATTGGTGTATGCCTACCCAATCATTTGTACAATCTTGGAACAAGACCTTGAAAATATGATTACAATGTTTGATATTATTTATTATATCATTATGAAAGTATTTATTATTATCCATGAAATTATTTATGTTTCTATGTAATCTATGGATATATTAAACTTTTATTATATTATTTATATGGAATATTTGATTATTGTTTATTTTTCAATATTATTTTTGCATTATTTATTATGTGATAGTTTCTATTGTAGGATTTAACTTATCAAGCATCTGAGTTGAACCTTTATTATTTTTTTCTTTCCCTAGGATACTAATAAAAGATATATTAATGATTCCATGGGTATACTAGAATAAATAATAAATTCATCACTATAATTTTATGTTTTATTTCATGTTTTTAAATGCAATATGAGAATCATGCTTGTATCTAGTCACCTATGAAAGATAAAATATTTAATCCTTCAAGATGTGATCTCTTGTTTTTGATTCCAATGTAATAACATAACCACTGGATATGGGTTACTTGACTTGGGGTGTTATATTTGGTAATAAAGAAATTTTAGTAGGACCCTAGGTAACTAGATTTAGGAAAACATAGATTAGAGAACATAACCCTATGATGAATTCTATAGATAAGTCTAAGTATAGGATAATATCATGAAGCTTTGGTAAAGTATATATTGTGTGGTTTTCCTTGAAAATACATCCATTTATGGATAATTAAAAGTGTATGAGAATGTGTAACACATACACAAAGGGGTAAAAACTCTGAAAAAGGTGGATTGTGTATTAATTCAATAATCACTAGTACACAATGAGTGGGCATAATACTGTACACCTAGAGAGACACTCAAAGGATATTATTGAGTTAATTCAAATTTTCTTTAGGAACCATTATGATGAATGAGATGATAGAAACTATGGAAACCTATGATATTCCATAGTAATATGGTATAATTATAAAGTGTCATGGGTAGATAAGTATAAGGTTGATCATAAGTTTAAAGGAATATATAGCCTTTTTGAGGTTTTGTGTGATGAGAGTTTAATATGATTAAGGATATTTTTGGAGACATTTATGGGAATAAAAACCTTTGGTTTAACATATGTTTTAGTGATAAGGTTATTTGAGGAAAAATAATTTTATATTTTGTGGAAATAAGTTAAAAAGATATTGATAACCTTTAGGTTTAATATGTTTTTCTGATGTTAAGGTAAATATGGTTAATAAGATAAAAGTGTTATTACATTTTGGGAATATATGTTTTCCCATGTAGATAACCATATAATTAAAATGTGATTTGGTGACTAAGTGATTAATGTTATTTTTAAATAATTTTATTATATTGGAAATATTATATGATTAAGGTAAATGGAAATATTTTTGTTTAATATATGATTTTATTTAAAGAATAAAGGCTAAGTTATATTTTAAAATCATATATGATTTTATTGTAGATTTATAGTGATTTGGGTTATTCATAAGAAATATTATAATATTTTGGAAATTATATGATAGGGAATGTGAATTTTTGTTATGCATCTTTAAGAGTGATTAATGTTTTCTTGGAGATAAATGTTAGGTTGATCTTGAAAGAATAAATGATCAAATATTTCTGATTTTTTGGGTTTATAAATTGACTAGGAATATTTTATAAAATTTTTAGGGTTAGTTACTTATGAAAAAATTTAAGTTGATATTTGGGTGTTATTGTTGAAGCTTTGGCGATTAATGTAGTATTTATTCATATCAAGTTTTATTCATATTAGATTTTATTTTAATTTTTTATAACCATTTTTGGTTTTGATTATTAAATAGAAATAATAGAAATAATTTTCCATTTTTTTGGATCTTGTGATCCATTGAAAGTTAATTTTAGTGCTTTATGACGGAAAAATTCATCATCTATCATTTTTATCATGAGATGAAGTATAAGTGTAAGAACTTCTCGAATCAAAACTAAATTATGAAATTATGATTATGGAATAGAAATAAATCAAGTAAGTATATTTTCTTGTGTTATCTATCTTAATGGTAAAATAACCTCTCAACTCTAGGAAAAGGATCTTGAAATAACAATTTTATCATTTTTAACAACATTTTTGATGAATTTATGGTATTAATTTTCCTTTATTGATTTATGGTTTTGTGTTCATTAACTTTCTCATGACCAGTTTCTATGTCACCCTCTATTGTTCATTAGACATTATTTTTCTCTTCCATGTCCATATTTTCACAACCCACCAATGTTCCCCTTATTTGGAAACCTGATTATGTGTTATTCAAGATGAACTTCATATTTCCACTTTCCTATTTTTATAGGGAAATTTTATTATCCTTTTTATGATGTAGGTTTTTGATAAAGGTATTTTTAAAAATTAAAAAGGTTTTTCATTCTATGATCACATGTTTTATCTTCCAATCTCTAGAATTATTTTTTTTAAAAAATTTAAACTTTTTTTATCTAAAATGAGATAAAACTATGAGGATGAAGTTTGTAACATATTTAAATATAGAAAACCTAGATCCGGTAGTTATATTACATTATTAGTAAATAATAAAAGAGTTGTTGGTGCCAAAATTTGGTAAGAGGAGAAGCAAATGCGAGGCCCTTAGGGTGCCTCACAAAGCTTGCCCGTGGAGCCCCACAACACCGTGACCAGTCCAAAGATCCCCCTTCATAAAGATTCCATAGAGTAAGGAGGTGGGAGGCTCCGCGAAACCATTTGAGGTTTGTGAACCCGCCGCGGATCAAGGAGGAGGGAGGCTCCACCAGCCCATTTGACATTTGCAAACCCACCACAGAGTAAGGAGGCGGGAGGCTCCATGAACCCATTTGACATTTACGAACCCTCCGCGGAGTAAGGAGGTGGGAGGCTTCATGGTTACAACAAAATTCCATGTTTCTTCTCACCCAGAAAGCTATTATTCGCAATGACTCTTGCCTATAAATACCAGGCTCCCCTTGAGCCCAAAGGATGGATCCTCCGACATTTCGCCTTCTTAGCTCTCAAATCATGAATCAATTTATGCTATGTTAACCATGAGCTCTTCAAGGTACTTTAGCATCGCAATTTGCATCTCCATTGGATTGAATTAATCCCCTCTTCAAAGAGGGATGCCCTTTGCAGAGCCCATTGGCCTCCGCGAAGAAAGGGGATCCCCAAGGGGAATCGGGTCTTCGGGGAGAACTTAGGATTCATAAAATATCCCCATGCACATGTGATGCACATGATAAGTCAGGGACACTGTGCTTTGCGAAGCACATTGCTTCCCAATGCTATGCTTTGCAGGGAACCCTTTGCTTCACGAAGAATTGTTCCACGAATGCCTTTCCATTTCATGAAGCACCTTCCATATGCACCTATGCCCTACTCCTAGGCTAGGCCACTTCAATTCACGAAGCATACCCCTTCGCAAAGCCCCTCCACTACATGGAGCACCATAGTTTCATGAGGCTTCTACCTATGAACCCCTTTGCTCCACAACTCCTTTTCCCATGAGACCCTCCAGGTTTGAACGAAGTAATTTCAAGATCCCTTGGGTGGTACTTCCTATTACATTGCTTTGCCTCATGATTCTTAGCATAGGCATGATAACAGCTATTGATTCTTCGCATAACCATGCTAACATGGACCCCTCAATGGATCACTTCATAACACCCCCTCACCACGACATTACTGATGCCTTCCCTTCCCCAAGGGTGGGTGGGTATCAGTTATGTAAGTCCTAGGGGTGTGGAGTAAACCCACCTCATTCGAGCTGCAAGACATTAAAATTCCAAACACTATCATCCTCATCACATGGCGTTAAACTGTGATCCTGCCCCATGCATCATACTCAAGGTGCCCATCTTGGAAATTCTCTACGCCCACTAGTCTACACGAAAGTGAGATCATTCTTCATATGGAATGATATCCTATTTATTGGAGCAACATCTATCCACGGGGAAAGGGAAACCACCTTGGTGTAAACCCCTATCCTTTCTTGTGGGAGGTAGCATCCCTACTCCTCCTATATTTTTCCTGGTGGAAGACTAGAGAGGGGGGGATGGGCACTGGAGCCCTCCTTTCTTTGGTGATAAATCCCTCTCCCTTTGGGATTTTTCACCACTAGGCCTCCACCCTATAGTAAGTCCCAATCTCTATCTTCCTGGGCTGCTAACCACGCGTAAGCTCCTGTTTCCATTTTGGGCCGCTAACCACATATAATCCCCATCCCACTTCCCACAGACGCACCTTTAGCGATGTGATCGCCATGTATTTGTCGCCTATTATTTCTCACACCGAGCATAACTCATGTAGGATTAGAGTAATCATCGACCATGACATCCTCTCTTGGATTCCTTAGTGTGTAAGCCCCACACCATTCTGAATTATGTGTACTTTGATCCTTTCCAAGGCAAGGTACGTAGGAAGCCTCCCTGAGGTTCAATCCCAACACCATTGGTCCCGACTCCCTCCATGTTGGCTCACCAAAACCCTTTCGAACTACGTGGAATTTGATCCTTACTAAGGCAAGGTATGTAGGAAGCCTCCTAGAGGTTCAATCCCAACAACCATTTGTTCCGACCCCCTTCACATCGGTTCACCACACCCCTCTCGAACTATGTGGACTTTGATCCTTTCCAAGACAAGGTACGTAGAAATCCTCCCTGAGGTTCAATCCCAACAACCATTGGACCATCTTCACGTCGGTTCACCAACCCATCCTTAACTACATGGACTTTGATCCTTGCCAAGACAAAGTACGTAGGAAGCCTCTCTAAGGTTCAAGCCCAACAACCATTGGTCCCAAATACCTTCACGTCGGTTCACCAACACCATCTGAACTATGTGGGCTTTGATCCTTGACAAGGCAAGGTACATAGGAAGCCTCCTCGAGGTTCAAGCCCAACAGCTACTGATCCCAACCACTTCATGTTGGTACACCCCTATCCTACATGACATTAAACTGTATTCCCCTTTTGTCCCACATGACACTAAACTGTACCCCATTTAGCGGTAAGCCGTTATCAATCCCATTCAGCGTTAAGCCATTGTCAATCCCATATAGCGGTAAGCTATTGTATTCTCCAACCAGTGATAAGCTGTTGTGATCTATGATCGACGGTAAGCCATTGTTGTCCCTTTGTTGGGACCCACATCTCTGGTGCACCCTAGTAGCGTCATAATAACCTCGAGTTGATAACCATGAGTAAGCCCCAATATATCATCAGGTCGCTGTCCTCTGCACACACCCCGATCCTATACCCCACCCTGAACTACGTAAACTTTGATTCCCTGCCACAGGGATACATGGGAGGTCTCTTCAAGGCTCAAGACCAACATCAACGTCACCCTCAAGTTGACTCCATCTCATTCTCTATCTACTTCACTTAACCATCCATTATAAATCTTTATTCTTACCCGGGCCGCCACATCCTAGCGAGATCATGTCAATTCACTTCCTAGCATCAGTGTTCCCTCCAGGGGTTTCACCCATCTGATCAACTCTAGCTAGTATTCTGATTAGTCTAATCCATCTCCACTAGATGTTAAACCTGTGGCATACCCTACATTAAACATGAGAAGTTGAGGAAAACCTCGAAGACATGCCTATGGCATATAATTTCCCACATTTGATGTGGGATGGCTCAGGCTTCCATGCCATTGAGAAGCCCTATAATAAGGGAAAAAAACCCAGATACGCTAGTGTTCTAGCATCCAGACATGCCAGTGATGTACTCCCCCGACCGAAGGTTGCTGACCTGACTGGAACCCTTGAAATGTCTTGACAAAAGCAGTGTAATTAACCAGCGTCCATGAAGATATGTCACTAGGAAGAGTTTCAGGAAAAACATATTAATCTATAAGGGATACCCAGACTAGGTCACGAGTTCCGAGGAGGAATCCACGGAAGGAAGAACCAATATCCCATTATCCTATTTTGATCAAGGAGCAAACATCCCTGAATAAGCGATGGATGCTGCCTGCCTTTGGAAAGTGGGAATGCGGGGCAACAACCAGAACATCCTCCTCGTCCCAAAACAAACAGATGCGTGCGCCCTGGAGAAAGCATCAGAAACAGAAATGGTGAACCCAATGTGATGTTCTTCTCCTCAAATGTGGATATTATTAGCATTCGAGACATCAGTGGATTAGCATGTCACCAGATCTAGTTATTCGGTGCCGAGTCCCACCAAGAAAATAGCTGGCCTGGTGTAAAACTCACCAGAAGTCGGGGAAGTAAAAACATTGGACATATCGATTTGTGACATTGTCATCATGGATCCTTCTTACTATCCATGGAATATAGAATGGGTCTGGGGCACTGGACGTCGATTTATTTGTTTCAGCACTAATGGTTCAATCTCCCAACTTTTTAGGAACCAAGATGAAACATCAGGAATCCGATCGCCACCTGCCCATCAATGTAGGGGTAGGGGAAATGTCAATGAGGCAACCCCACGTGGCTCCACCACTTCTAAAAATACCTCCACAACCACAGCTTATGGGCACACACACCTTATCTCCCCTTCTGGATTCATTCAACGAAGGGTAATAAACGACCTAGTACACCAATACGAGGAGGAGGGGATTATCCCAACTCAAGATATGGACTGCCAGGATTTAGAGGCATCTGCACCTCATCTCCACCGCCACCCCCAAGGGCCACGTAGGGATCCACTACTCCCCATGCCAACGTACAATCATTTCGAGAGCCTCTCCCCAGAACCCCTTGAGGATTCCCTCCCCTATGCCAATGAGGTATGGGATGTCTGGGCTAGCCCGACCAAAATCCCATTTTAGGGGCCCCTAGGGAGGACTCCCACTAGGACGCACCATCACTTACACCCAGTCCCATGGGCTGAAGAGTAGGTAAGCCATGCACCTACACCGCCGACCCCAGTTCGGCTGACCCGACGCCAGCGTCGAGCACAGGTTGAGGAGGATTCCCACCAAGGGGTGTCAACGTCAAAAAATACTATGGACCGCACCACCGTCGATGTGTATCATCAACCCCTTGTGTATGATGAGTAGGGGGACATATATACCTGACTCGAATCGAGGCCCCAACTGCCCCATGAGCAGGCTGAGTCGACTCTCCTGGTCACCGACGCAAGAAGCACCCGCCACGGACCAACCCACGACAACGACGCCCAGTATGGAGGTCCTCACTGTACTGCCACCATGGAGAACACGGGTCCTCCCCACTTCCAATCTTGGCATGGAGGTCTTCCCCATGCTACCTTCAATCCAAATGAAGGTCCTCCCCACAATAGCGACACTTAGTACAAAAGCCTCTCCCACGATCATTACATCAGGTATGGAGTTCCTTATACTGTAGGCTTCCGGTGTGGAGACGTTACACATATGGTCAATATTTAGCATGGGGGCCCTCCCCATGTCCTTGAAGTAGCTGGAGAAGGTCCTCCTTACCTCATCAATCAGAGGAGTAAAGGTCAGCTTCGCTTCACTAGCACCCAGCACGGAGGTCCTACCCGTGTTTGGCGTGACCAGTATGAGGATCCTCCTCACGCTGATGCTATCAGGGAAACAAGAATGGAGGTCCTACCTATGCTCTTATCAACTCCAATGGAGGTCCTACCTGCTCCTGAATTTCCCATGGAGATACCTCCACACATCAGTTAGTGGGAACGATGGTCCTCCCCGTGTTCCCTTTGATACCTGTCCAAGTTCTCCTCACACCCCAGCTCACTCAGGAGGAAATCCTCTCCGCCCCAGCACTAGTACGACCAAAGTTACTCCTCATGCCAAAAATATACCCTGTCCTAAAGAACCATCCCAAGGCAGGAGGGTAGGTCATCGTCGCCATAAAAAGAATGTCGATAAGATTTAGACCGAGATCAAACCAGCCCGCTTCTCAGATTCTGAGGTAGAATATGACTCAGTGATGGAACCCTCACCTAGATCCTCAGTGTCAAGGTCCGGGGAAAGAAAAAGGTGCACCAGCCACATAATTCTAGAATGTGAGGTCCATTGGATTCCCGCCTCCCTCTAAAGGTATATCTAGGAGGACTAAAATTTGGAAACTTCACGGGTTTCGGCCATGCAGTCGCCACCATCATCATCGAAAGCACTCTCTACCTCGACCAGAGATCACGAAGAGATATTTTGGGGACCAATGGTGGACAAGCAGTAGTGTATCCCATCTCCAGCAGCCAAATTCCTTACGTCATAAACTATGGTCGTCATCTCGTCTTACCGTGATGTTGTGGCTAAGTCACTACAGTCTTCGGAGGATAGCCCGAGATGCGGCGGTTTGTCAGCTCACTTTCTGTATTCCCCACCGGCCAGCCTGCCATCTCAGCGGTCTGCTTCAGTACCGCTTCCAGTTCCCCAGCCACCTCCAGTTGATGAGTGGGGAAATTAAGGGCTAGACCTAGAATCTAGACCAAGTATCTTGTTGGATATTCTCACAACGGACCATTTATTTGAGATGTTTTGTCTAGTTGTAGCACCGAATTTCAGTGTGTCGGAACCGCTCACCCAGGAAGAGGTCGAGTGTTTTCTCTAGACCCTATAGGTGAATCATTTATATCTTTTTCATCGATGATTGAGGATATTCCTGAGTCACCAAGTCTCCATAGGAACCTCCAAAAATGATGCATCCAGATCTTTAAAGTGCTGCACAGGATAATCAATGAAGCTTCTTCTTATGTGAAAATCCATGGTTGGGGGTAGTACACGGCCCTCCATTTCAGTTCCATCTAGTGCCAGCCTGATTTTTTGGGTGACATTGAGGATATTCCTCCAGGTAGGGTTGTGGTTAACATGGCCGACCTGCCGAGGGGGTGAGAAAGAGCTAGAGATTATTGGAGAGGACCTACCCCCTAAGGGAGTTTCACACCTCTTGGATCCATTGGTAAGGATTAATCATCAACAAAAGAACCTACTGGGTCTTTCGGTTCCCACTGAGGCGTTGTTCCTCATCCAAAATCCCAACAAGGGTAAGGAGAACCTCGGAGCCATCAAACCCTCTGAACCATCTTGCTCAGTTAAGAAGGTGGAAGATGATCCTGAAAAAGTTGTGTTGCATTAGAAAATCTACAGACACAAGAATATGGTTGATGAAATCCTTACTGAATGCGCTGCGGAGCGACAGCTAGACTATGGTGATCCTCAGTCAGGGTAGTAGGGGCAGGCACAACTTCTCCTCGGTGAATTTCCTCTAGGTGACCCTGACCATCTTGCCCACACAGATAGGGTTGAGGCTGGAACTTACTGAAATAGGGCATGGTATGTGTCTTAAAATCCTTCTGAATGGTGTGAAAATCATTAGGACCCAGCTCAGATTCCCCCAGCTTCTCCACAGGTCGTTCCACAAGCCAATCCACAAGCCTCTGGGCCTGCTTATCATGTTGAAGAACCTACCAACGCGCTGGTGGTCAGGTATTCCTATCAAGATAGGAACCCCCACCCAAATGATCCAATGACGACACTCATTTCCCTCCTTGAGGCATTGGAGACGTGACAGGTGGAAATCCCACCTGATGGCAAGCCATATCCGGTGTGGGTGGATGATATGCCAGCACCCCCGGGTTTCATAAATCCCACATTTCCCCCCTTAAACGGGAAAAAGGACCCGCCGCAGCATCTGGACCACTTCATATCAAGGTGTGGACCCATGTTGGGAACTATATCACAGCAGGAGGCCACCAAAATCTGATGCTTCGTACAGAAATTGGAGGGGCCGACGTTTGTCTGGTACAACCAGCTCCCCATTGGATCAGTAGCCGACTGGGAAGACCTCCGTAGGCAATTTCTCTACCAGTTCAGTTCCACCACTCAAAATAAAAGTATCGTAGACCTCTTCAAGTGAAAGACTATACCTGGTGAGCGCGTTGCAGACTTTTTTGCCCAGTGGAAAGGGCTCACATACGCCCTTGATATGCCACTGACTCAGAAGAAAATGATGATGATGTGTGTAGGGAATGTCAAGACAGAACTGGTCCCCTCTTTGATCACCAAGAACTACCCTAGGGGATTCTGAGACTTCTCTAATAAGGTCCAGTGCCTAGAGGAAGCCTTACAGCAGGATAAGAAGGCACACCCGTTGCATCTTGCAATCCCCGTGAGAAGGGCCGCTAGGGCCGAGCCCACCGTAGTGGCTCAAATAGAGCCACCCAAGAAACTGGAGTTGTTATCAGTTGAGCCACCTCCATAGCCTCACATAGGCCCTTCACCTCAAGCACAGCCTCTGGCCTAGTATCACCCACCTCAGAATCGGTAGGTGCCCCCATGCTATGCGCTGCCACCGCCTAGGTGAGATAACCATGCTCCACCTCCTCGGTAGGGTCCTCTATCCCCACATCAAGGTTAGGATCTAAGGGCCCCCTTCCCAGATAGGAGGAACCAGACCTACTCGTTCAATGAGGATCAAGTCCCCAGTTACTTTGGTAGTGCCTTGGAGTAGGGTATTGTACATTTTCTTAAGTGCAGGAGGCTAGAAGAGGTGAACCTCACTGATCTCCCTAATTACTACCCCTATCACTGGATCCTGGGGAACACCATCAAAAAGTGCTATGTGTTTAAAGACTGGCTGCAATACCAAGTGGATAACAGCATAGTTTAGTTAGGCCCAGCTCCGGTATGGGTGGCATGTGTCTTCATGAGGACAGACAATAGTAGTGATAGCGAGGGCGAGTGACATCGGGTTTCTAACCGCGGTTCCCCGAAGTATGATGAATGGATGGCTCATAAAACAGTCTCCCATTACCATGGTGTTATTCATACATGCATGAATTGACCAAAACCTTCATAATCCATAACTACTACTTCTGAATCATCGTCTCAACCATCCCCTCCTTAGAAGAGAAAACACCGGTGGCATAAGGGAAAACAAATTCCCCCACCAATGCCATCTTCATCCCGTACTCTTGATGAATTCATGCCCACAGAGATGGAGATTCCTCCTAGAATCCATCTAATAGTGGATGAATCTTAGAGTGATGGTCAAGGGTACACCTCGGTTAATACTGTAGAGCTGGTAAACCCCTACATAATTCTTGATGGTGAGGAGCGCTAGGCGGATCCTCCCAACGTCCCCAGCCATCACCAGTGCCAAAGGAGTCATGTCTATATGTGTTGTCGGAGTGCCTCAGTCAGTACTTCCAGCTAGGCTGTGCATGCTACTAAAACTAGGAAGCAGACCTAGCGTAGAGCTCAGCATGCACAACCTTCTCATCTAGTGACATAAGGTCCACCTTTGCTGTCATTCGTGTTGTTAGATCAGGCACATCCACCTCGACTGTGTCATGTCAGCCACACTTTGCTACAGATCAGTCTCAATTATCGGGCCCTCATCTGGTAGTCACTCTGCAGGTTTCGACTAGTGAGAAACATGATATTCCTAGCACTAGTCAGTTACCGACTCAGTTGGTAGGGCCCACCATACCTCCTGTCATAGAGCGACCTCTTATAAGAAGAAGTTAATGCCTGGTATGGAATTATGATGTCCTCAAGCATCTTTTTAGAATTCCATAAAATCTTTCTATCCTTGAGGCCCTTTTCCTATCATCAAATATGCGTGAGGCCCTCGTCGAGGATTTAAGAAGCCCCCTCCAGTTTGAGATGGAGGTAGAATCCACAGAATCTTTCCATGCTGAGGCATTCGAGCATGCTGAATGCCAAGATATCATCTCATTCTCTAGAGAAGATGAAGGCTCTCCCATACAGGGGAAAATTATCCCACTATACATCACCGACCAGTTTAATGGCATGAAGGTTCTCCACTATCTTGTTGACACAGGCTTGAGGATCGACCTAATCCTGACTCGAACACTGTGAAAACTAGGGTTGACTGAGGATGATCTGATCCCCTCTGACCTAAGAATACAAGGTTATGATAGGAAAAAACAAACATCGGTCAACAAGATTCGCATGAAAACCCAATTCGGTGGCCTAGTTTCTATCACTGAGTTTATGGTTGTCTCCCTAGACACTGCCTACAATGCAGTGATGGGTAGTCCATGGCTCCACCTGTATGAAATGGTTCCCTCATCATATCATTAGTGCCTCAAGTACTCCCTTACTGGTCGAGTGGGCATGATTCAAGGTGATGCATCTCCATTTACCTCTTGTGAAGCCTGCTATCTAGATTCTGACTATTACAAGAGAAAATAAAAGTAGATTCAGGTTAATGAGGTTGAGCATGCCATGACCGCGACTGACCCGTGGAAAGATCTAGATGACGCCTACATCTTTCCAATTCACTGGTTTGAGGATACAACCCTAGACATGGGATAATGCTTCGCTATTTCAAGAACGAGGGGTGAACACATTCCCAAGTCTAAGAGACACTGAAATATCACCACATAATCCTACACAAATCAAGCTCAGGTGATCCTGGATCCTCATACTCCTATAAGGTATCGGGATGTCCGCACCATGGAAATGACAATACATCATAATTTCTTGTTTTTATAGGATGGAATTAATCGGATCAAGATGATGCATCACTATTGATTAGATATCATCAAGTGTGTCCCCTTGGGTCGAAGACCAGATGGGATCATATCAAAAACCTTCATCACCATTGTTTTAGCAGCACAGGAGCTCCCCAACATAGTGTCCATTGTCGCTCAGGCTGGTACCAGCCTCCCATCGAGATCTGACGACTTAGAGGAAACTCCTCCCACTGAGGATCCCTCCTATATAAGTGAAGAAGAGGATTTAGAGGATGCTCCCCCTGCCTTTGAAGAGGGCGTCTCCACCGCGGTCGATGAATTAGTACAGGTGAACCTCGGCAGTGAGGCAGACCTGAAACCCACACTGATCAATGCCGATATGCCCCTTGAGGAGCAACAACAGTACATAAACTTCCTTAAAAAAATACCATGATTCATTCACCTAGAGTTATGATGAGATGCCAGGACTAGATCCTCAGGTAGCCTTCCACCACCTCAGTCTCCCAACAAATCATCGCGGGTTCAAGCAGCCTCCCAGAAAGATGCACCCTTCTCACGGTGCCATGGTCGAGGCCAAAGTTGATAAGATCATCAGATCCAATTTTGTTAAAGAGGTCTAGTACCCCAAATGGCTGTCCAAAATTGTGTTAGTTAGGAAGAAGGATGAATAGATCAGAGTTTTCATCAACTTCTGAGATCCCAACCGTCAGTGTCTAAAGGATGATTTTCCCCTTCCTGTGACAGAATTGTTGATCGACACTACGGATGGGTTCCAAGCCCTCTCCTTCATGGATGGGTACTCTGGGTATAACCAGATCCAAATGGACCCCAAGGATGAGGATTCTACAGAATTTAGGGCACCATAAGGTACTTTTTGTTACAGAGTCATGCCTTTTAGTTTGAAGAATGCAGGTTCCACCTATGAATGGGCTGTGCATCGCATATTTAATACGATCCTCAGAATGTTGGTGGAATGTTATGTGGATGATTTGGTGGTCAAATCTCTCCAGCATCGGGACCATCTCAAAGACCTTGAGAAAGTGTTCATCTTCCTCCATTCCCGCCACATGAATATGAATACATTGAAGTGCGCCTTCAAGGTCACCTCTGGAAAGTTTCTAAGCTTCCTTTTCAGATACAGGGGCATTGAGATCGACCTGGAGAAGATCAATTCCATCAACTAGATGTCTCCCCTGAGCAATATCCAGGATCTTTAAGGTTTCCAAGGCCACTTGGCCTACATACGCCGATTCATCGTGAATCTGGCCAACAACTGTAAGCCCTTTTCACGGCTCATGAAGAAAGGCACTGTCTATGAGTGGGATGAAGAATGTCAGACTTCTTTTGAGGAAATCAAGCATTACCTACTCTAGCCTCCAGTCATAATGCCACCTATCTCTAGAAATCCACTGGTCCTTTACGTGACCACCCTGGAATGGTCTCTCGACACCCTTTTTGACCAGAAGAACAACGAGGGGATGAAAAATAGCCTCTAATATCTCAATTGCATGATCCTTGATATAGAGACCAAATACTCTCATATTTAGAAGAGCTGCCTTGTGCTGGTATTCATGGTACAGAAATTGCAACATTACCTCCAGCATCATGAGGTACAACTGGTGTCCCGAGTAGATCTGCTGAAGTACATCCTAAACCGCCCCATGTTGACAGGATGTATAGCTCAGTGGGAAGTGATTCTCCAGCAGTTTGACATCAGGTTGGTCCCTCAAAAGGCTATTAAGGGGAAAACATTGGCAGAATACCTTACCGCCCATCCAGCTCCTGATGACTAGTCCCTGAACCTCGATTTCCCTGATGAAGCGATTCTCTCAGTAGACCAAGCCATGTGATGATGGAAAATGTACTTAGATGGTGATTCTCGGAGCCCCAACGACAGAAGGATCAATGACCCTAGACTCAACAGAGTAGGTCTGGGTATTGTCTTCATTACCCTAACACAAGCCATTCTTCTGTATTCATTCCTGTTGTCAGAAGGCTACACCAACAATGAGGTAGAGTATCAAGCTCTCATTACTTGCCTCGATCTGGCCCTCGAGATTGAAATCCCCCATTTTCATGTAAAAGGGGACTCCAAACTAGTCATCAAGAAGATCAACGATGACTATGTCATCAAAAAGCCAAATCTCATACCATTGTTGGAATGCACTCTCCAGCTAATGGCCTAGTTCCCATCTTGGACGGAAGTCACTCATGTCCCTCGATCTCAGAACGACCGAGATGATGCCCTAGTCAGCCTTTCTGCATCACTTGCAGAGCCTGAAAAGGATGATATGATTATCCATGTGGAACACCAGAGAGTCATTGCTCCCGTCACTCCAGATGACAGTGAAATCCCATAGGTAAGCCACCTTACTGCCAACACCTCCACGTTAGGACCCCCATGTCCCCAAGATGTAGTGATTGAAGTGACTCTTGACTGGAGAACCTCCTTTGTCAAGTACCTCCAAAACGTTAATCTCCTAGAAAATCAGGCCGAGCACAAGTTAATTCGATGCCACACATTATAGTTTACCCTCCAGGACAGTTCTAGCTATGAGAAGGTTCTCTACATATGTGGGTTTGATGGGGTTCTCCTCCGTTTCATTCAAGGAGTTGAGATTTCCCAAGTCATGCAATAGGTTCATGGCAGCTCCTATGGGGATCATCAGACTAGGTCAAACCTATCTCACCAGATCCAGAGACTGGGGTACTTTTGGCCCTCCATGATCCACGACTGCATCACGTTTTCCAAAAGGTGTCATGCATGCCAAGTTCATGACAACTTTATACATCGTCTGCCAAATCCTCTCCACACTACCAAGTACTCTTGTCTATTTGCGGTATGGGGAATCGATGTCGTGGGACCATATCCATCAGCGACAGCTCGCCAGTGACGGTTCATCCTGACTGCTACATATTTCTTCTCCAAGTGGGCAGAGGCAGTCCTACTCAAGGAGGTCAAGGCCCACTCTATCATTGACTTTGTGAGATCCAACATCATCTACCAATTTGGAGTCCCTCAAACCATCCTCACCGATAACAACACTAACTTTCGGGTAGCTGAGCTGAAGAAACTATACGCTAAGTACAACATCCATTCTAACCATACCTCCCATTATCATGTGCTAGCAAATGGACAGATCGAGGCATTCAATAAAACCCCCTCTAACATTATGTAGAAAATGGTTGGTCAGAACAAGAAGATATGGATGGAAAAGCTCCCCAATGCCCTATGAGATTATCTGACGATGAATTGTAATTCCACCTAGTTGACCCCATATTCCCTGGTGTACAGAACAGAGATCGTCTTTCCCATTAAGATTCAATTTCCCTCATTGTGCACAACTGTCTATGATCAGCAATCACCAGATAAAGTAGCTGAAATTAATCTGGTTGAGTTGGAAGCACTCGACAAGAATAGGATTCGTGCCCTGCACAATCTGGAAAGGCATCAGAAAAATATAACTGGAGCTTTCAACAAGAAAGTTCACCTCCACTCCTTCTTGAAAGGTAACCTGGTATTGGCCCTGAGGACACCAATGATACCTGGCAGGAAACCACCCAAGTTGGAGACCAAATGGTAAGGACCTTACATCATTCACAAGGTTTACTCCAATGGAGCATACTCCCTAGTTACCATAGATGGTGAGCGTATAACTCCTCCCACCAATGCCAAGTTTATCAAGAAATACTTTGCCCGAATCACCTAGTCCCGCATGAACTTAAATTGTACAGTCCCGTATGACCCCAAAATGAATTATGGTCCTACATTACCTTAAACTGTCAGGTCCTACATGACCTTAAACTATCGGGTCCTACATGACCTTAAACTGTTGGGCCCTACATGAATTTAAATTGTGCGGTCCTACATGACCTTATTATGTAAAATGCATCGCATGCCATTAAACTATATGTTGTCCAGAATGAAATTAAACTATATGTCGTCCTACAAGGCGTTAAACTGTTTTTCATCTTGCAAGACGTTAAAACATAATAACTAAATACAGATTGATTCCCATCCTCATGGGATACGTAGGAACGGTTAGACGCTTCGTATTGAGTCTAGGCCCAATGTCCTCTTTGACTATCCCCTTGGGTATAGTTCTCTTAGATGACCCCACATGGTGTCATGTAGGATTCTTTGGCCCCAATCATGTCAGGATTATGATGATTGCACCATGTTCCCTCCCTCTTTCTTCTCTCCTTCCACATCCTCACCACACGATGCTAAACTGCATGGCCTTCAGAACTACATATGGCTTGATTCCCATCCTTATGGGATATGTAGGAACACCTGGACATTTCGTTCGTAGGACCAGCCCAAAACTTCGGGGCCTCCCATTAGGTCGAAGCACATGGTGTGGTGCAGGCTTTTTCCCTCATCCATGTCGAGTTCATCATGACTGTACCATGTATCCCTCCTCCCTAACAATCCCCACCTCTTCAACTTTCCAACTTTAATTTAAGTTGCATGAGCATGTTTATGCTCCGCACACTCTATAATTTTGGTTTCCATTATATTTCACATCTAAAAGGCCCCCACAAATGGTGTGGATACTTAGCTTAAATAATCTCTTATCATTTCAGGATAACGTCCTCAAGGACCTCAAATGACAAATTGATACAATTCCCTCTTTGCAAATATGGTCAGTGGTCGATGCTAATTTTTTGTTCTCATTTCAGGTCACACGATGTGGATGCTGTGTTTCAAATTTGGTCAAAAACTATCCTTTGTTGTTGTCATCACCCCCATATGTCCCAAAAATTGAGTGTAGTGGCTCATTCTGCTCTGATGTCTCTTCAAGACTCGGTCTGCCTTGTGCAGGAGTGTGATTCCAGCTGTCAGACCCTTATGTGATGGTAAGATCCTAGTCCTACTTCTTATTTCCCACACCGATCATTGCTTACGTGGGATTAGGAGATGAGTTAAGGCAATAAACGTATGAGGGATCAATTGACTAAAGTGGGTCGGGATGCCCAACCTCAGGTCCCTCAACCCTTTCGCCCCCCTGGCATGAGTTCTCATTTAGGAGTGTGCGGTGTGGTATGAACTCATGTCCTTATTCACGTCGGCCTATTTTTCAACGCGACACATACCCCCTTTGAGACATCCCTTCATTTATCTTTCTTTCTATGAGCACAGGCCCTGCCATGCTTTGTGAGCCCCATAATTTGGGTTTCCAACATCTTCTATACCAAAAGGACCCCCGAATGGCATGGATGCTCAGACCAAGGGCTCTCCTACCATTACGAGCTAACTTATTCAAGGATTATGAGTGAACAATTGATACATGTATCGTATTGTGAATGCGATCAATGGTTGACACTCAATTTTTTTCTCCTGACCTCCAGTCACACAAATACAAATACTGTGTTGTGAACATGGTCAACAGTTATCATATATCTTTTTTTCCATTTTGTGGTCTTCCATAAGAATGATGATTTTCCCTCTCCACTCAGCTGTCCCATGCATATACATTGAACTAGGAATCTACGGTCTGAGCCCTACGACCTTAAACTAAGAGGACCACTGTCCTTGCTACATGACGATAAACTACGCATCATCCTTTTCTAGAACTATGTGTAGCTTGATTCCCATCCTTATGGGATACGTAGGACTGCCCAAACATCTAGTCTTCAGGTCCAGCCCCATCTATTAGAAACCTCTCTATCATCTTGGCCCCATGGCCTATGTTCTTCCAGGAGAGGGGTATATGGTGTGGTATGGGCTTATGTCTCCATTCACGTCGGGTTTGTAACAACCATGCCACATACCTTTGTCTCCTGAGCACCCTTCAATACCTTTCCCTACACTTATATTTTTGTGTCGGCTTCTCTTAAGTCGGGTACCTCGACCCTCTTCGGTGATTTTCCAATGTGCCCAGAAGTACTTTGGTTCAGAGCCTAGAGTGTCATATTCTACCTGGATATGCTTTCACCCATTTTTAGGCTTCGTGTTCCCCTTAATTTTGGATTTCATTATACTTCACATCCAAATGGACCCCTAAATGTCATGGATTCTCATACCAAGGGCTCTCCTACCACTACAGGCCAACGTCCTCGAGGGTTTCGAACAACAAATTGATATAAGTCCCGCATTGCGAATATGTTCAACGGTCGATGCTCATTTGTTGTTCCCATTTCATGTCACATGATACAAATGATGTGTTTTGAACACGGTCAACAGTTATCCTCCATCTTCATGCCAACCCCATCAAGCCTTAAATGTCGGTTACATGATTCACATCATTTCCACCCCATCATGTCCAAGTTGAATTTTAACACTCTTGGTACTGCCCCTCAGTGCGCATTTGTGCATTAGGAGGACAAATCCATGGTAAGGTGTCATCCAGGGCCCCGCACTGACTTTCCCTTTACGTGTATTCTATGTGTTGCAAAGACCTATTCCACCCTTGTTTCCCACACCGAGTTTGACTCACGTGATCTTAGGGACCAGATCAAGGTCTGTGCTAGCGTGGAAAAGTTTTGCCTCGTCATGGCCTGAGCTCTAAGACCTTAAATTAAGATCTACTTATACTTCATCTTATAGAACTACATCTAGCTTGTTTCCTATGCTCATGGGATACGTAGGAACACTCAGACATATCGTCTATGGGTCTAGCTCAATTGAGAGCTAGTCTCTCCTGCCCTATATTCTCTAACCTTTTCTAGACCCTTGGGCCAAGGTTTCTTTCTTGGAATCATGCGCAGTGTGATATGGACCTCATCCTCATTAATGTTAGGTATGCTTTATCACACCATGAATATCCCCTCTTGGTCCCATCACATGACCCTAAACTATGAAATTATCATCCTAGATGCACGATGAAAAACGGCACTGCATCATGGTGTCCTCACTCAAGGGGACATCATGTTTGGTATTGGTCACACACCATACCATTTGTAAACACCTACATACTGCTTGGTTCTTGTGGTGATGCCTATAATTTCTATCCTAGGTCCATTTCTTTACAATATAAAACACACATTCACCCTATAGTACAAACAAGATCTATCAAATGATGCTTCTTTTGGTGCGAGGACCAGACCCGCACAACCTTATTATCTCTGTCACTGGTATCTTAACATGCCACCCTTAGAACTACATATGGATTTATTCCCATCCTCACGGGGTATGTAGGAACGCCCGAGCAATTTTCCTCGGGCCCAGCCTAACTTTCACTTTTGGTCCCCTGACCTAGAAGTTTACCGAGGAGCACATTGTGGTGATACGGACTCCTACTATCCTCACTCACACCGGGTTTAGTAATTACTTCAACATGTGTCCCCATTATTTAGTTACATCATGGTTCGAGCTCTATGACCATAAACCAAGACCACTCCACATCCTTTCTGCAAGATGTTAAACTGTACGACATCTCCCAGAACTACGTATGGCTTGATTCCCATCCTTATGGGATACGTAGGAACGTCCAAACATATTGTCTCTAGGTCTAGCCTTGGGAATCTAAAATCTTGTCCTCTCTATTTTGGCCCCTAGGCCTGAACCCTTTTGAGAACATGTGGTGTGGTGAGTACCTCATGGGTTCTCATTCACGTCGGGTTTTGAAATAGCTTCCCCATGTGTCTCCCATGAATTTTCCCAACCTAGTCTGAGTTCTATGACCCTAAAATAAGATCTCCCTATAGGAACTATGCGTTGGGTTTGTCTACTTCACCACCCTGTGCACAGTCCATTAAATTAGGCCCCCTTTATGGCCAATCCAACGACCATTAAGTTGGAATCATGCGACCCTAGGACCCTTGTCCTTGAGAAGGGACCCAGCTCCCTCTATCTAATACGTCTTTTTTTTTCGTACTCAGATGCGTTGTGAAAAAGATCCCTAAGTGTGGAATTTTCATAGGGACATTCCCTTCGTTTCATATCCAATCTTTGTGATCCCGTTATTTAGATCCTCATCCTCTTCCATGTCTTAAGGGACCCCCTATACGACCTGGTCTCATGTCACATTGGCTTACCTATCATCTTGGGCCAACGTCCCTGAGGACCTTGGATGACATTTGTGACAGGTGCCATGTTTCGAACATAGTCAGCAGTCGACCCTCATTTTTCTGTCCCCATTCCAAGCTAACACAAAACAAATGCTATGTTTCAAACATGGTCAATAGTTATCCACTATCGTCATGCCACCATCATTGTGGTCTATATCTCGAGCATCATGATTCACATATTTCCACTTACTTATGTTCAAGTGGGATTCCAACATACTCAGCTTTACCCCTTCGTGCATCTAGGTGCGTTAAGTAGGTGGGTAAAAATTTTGGGGACGTCAATCACCTAGCATACCACTGCCCCTAATGTGTGCCATCCGGAAAGTACCATCAAACCTTCTTGTTTCCGACATCAAGCATGACTCACATGGGCTTAGTAGTTTTGGTAGGACGTGTACTGGCGCAACCATGCTATATATGCCTTTCATCATCTCGCATGATGTAAAACTGCGCTCTTAGAACTAAACTATGGTTTTACCCTGAACAAGTTCAGGATACCCCATGTTAGTCCCAGGATGCACCATATTCCTTTATAGAGAGGATTTCCCCTACCAGTGTTGGTCTCTAACCACACCATGCTTAAGAACTACGTTTTTCTTGATTATCATCCTTATGGTATATATAGCGACGCCCATGCATTCCACCTCGGGCCTAGCCTCAGGGTCATTAACCCTTCTGGCCCCTCAGCCCCGATCACGGTCCACTCTTTATGGACTTAAACTAGGAGCCTAAAGTCCATGTAACATGACTTTAAACTGTTAACCTTGGTCCATGTAGTATGACCATAAAACTGTGTGCAATGTCCTTGTCATATGATGTTAAACTATCCTATTCATCATCTGCATCTTTATGATGTAAAACTGTAAGGCATTATAGGTCCTCTCCATAGAGTTCCTTTTCAGAAATTGGTATGATCCCTGATCAGACCGATGTACCCAACTAATGTGTTTCCACTACAGTGGCGTAATTTCAAGAGTTTTGGACTCCATTCGAACAACCCATCACTCTACACTTCACGCTTTGCATGACCTTTATTTGAACCCTCATCCTCTTTCATGTCTAAAAGAACTCCCTAAAAGCATGGATGCTCGGACTATGACTCACCTAGTGTCTTGGGACAACATTATGGAAGACTAATGGGTAGCATTTTGAGTTAGGCCCTGTGTTTAGAATATGGTCAATGGTCAAGCCTCATTTGTTATGTCCATTTAAGGTTAATGCAATAAGGATACTGTGTTTCAAACACACTCAACAATTATCCTTCATTGTAACACCACTCCCACAATATTCCGAATCTGGGGTATAGTGATTCACACTCTCTACTCCCCTATGTTCGGATTAATTACAAATTCCCCTAGCGTTACCCTTATCATGCACTAGAGCACATTGGGAAGACAACAGGTCGATTTTTCTGAGGTCCTCGTCCTCTAGTCGGGCCTCTCCCTTTCTTCCCAGAAATTCAGATTGGTTGTTCAAACCCTTGATGCCCAGAAATTGGTTTTCACTCTTATATTCAGATAGAATGGTATGGTGGTCATCCCTTGTTTTTCGCATCAGGACTGACCCACGTGAGCTTAGGGACTGATCACTGGATGTTCTAGGAATGTAACAGAAATTCAATAGACCAAAAATTAATAACAGAACTCATGCATGCATCTAGTGTGAATAATCAAAACATGAAGGCACGTTCAAAAGTTACATGCATCATAGTACCCAAGGATCAACCCCTCCCCTGTATGGGTTAACTCTATCAAAAGAGTGATGCAGCTCCACCACCCTTTGGCTTGTAGCGTCTAGGATTCGTTGTCACCTATTCAGTTCCTGCTCCTCCTCAGAAAAAATGGGGTGCAATTCGTCAGCCGTGATCTGAGACCACTCCGCGTTGGTTTGGATAATGGTCATCTGCTCAGAGTCTTGCCTCATGCGCTCTTCAGCCTCCACCGGATGGGTCTTTAGCCACAATATAATCTCCGACTATGCATTGAGGAAAGAAAAATGTTCATCTACCTGAATGTGTAGCTGATGAATCTCATTTTCAGCCTCCTGGAGCCTCTTTATGTTCAACTATTTTCTCCACTTCCAACCCGCACCAAGTTCGTGGTCATATTCCTAGATCTTCTCTACTATGAGATCTTGGATGAGCATGTGGGGATGCTGGGAATCCACTCCCCCAATGCATAGTTTGCGCAGTCATGAATGAAGTATCTCCATATGGTCTATCCATTTTTCTTAAGGGGTGTCATCGATAAAGTTCTTGATCATCTTCCATGACCAGTGACAGACTGTCTTGCTATCCTCTTCATCAGAGGTTGTCTTGTCCTAGTTCGCGGGGTTGGTAGGATCATATGCTGGGAACACCCCCAAGAACTCGTCAGCAGGGTCCGCATCTGGTGTCTGATTCGGTATAGTGAGACCCGTGTTGTCTGATCGATCTTCATCATCGGATATCACCTCAATAATTTCAGGATCAGCCCTACTAACGGTCTCACTGGTGATCGGGAGCACCGCATCTTGGTCGGTCTGGATATCTGTCTCCACAACCACCGACATTCCCCTAGGAAAGGCACAACCAGAAGTACCAACCAACCTCACCAAGGCAGCCCACACAATTTGAAGAACTATGTATACCAGAAAGGGTATGGATGTCAGTTAGCCTAGTCAATGTGTGGCAGTCATGAATTTTGTAAAGGAGACTTATAGAGATCGAATTATCGGTCTCGTTCATGGGTTGTTGATATGGATACCATGAGGCATGGCCCTCCGTATATTTTTGGGAAGTCCAAAAACTCTGAAGGAACCACCTCGGGTGTCCTGGCCCCACTAGACGCGGTAATTTCCATAGACGCGGGTGTAGATCCCAAAGGCCCAACATCTGCATCTATTGATGGGTGAGAACGGGTTCTGCGTATGAGGCCCTCCTACACAATTTAAATGTCAGTGAGGGATCCAGAGTAGCCTGGAAGCAGATCTCGAGGAAGAGACTTAGGGTTTTACCTCGAGAGCCTCTAAAAACTCTTCAAGCTCTGGGTACGAATCACCAACTTCTCCCTCCTCCAATGGGCTCCCTCTACCAGCCTCCTCCCCCAAGGAGGACTCATCCGATTCTTCCGGCAAAGGGAAGTGCTCCCACAATTCTATAGTCGACAACTATGGAGGGGCCATTTGATCCAACAATACCTTCACCTGATCTTTCATTGGACGCGGGGCACCCTAGGATTGCACAAATTCCTCCAACTCAGCTAAGTATTTTTCCGCCTCCACCTGGGATACTGCAATGACGGCCCTAATGGGGCTAATTCCCGAAAAATCCATCCCGAGATGGTTTAGGTGTTGCCACATCTCAGATGGGCTGAGGAATTTCCGGTTGACATCCCTGATGTCCCAAGCCTCCAGAAAGACAAAATTCTCCAGCATGTCTATATGGCACAACCGCTTCCCCAGAGACCAGATGTATATTTTGTGGAATCCTCTTGGTGGCCTCCCCTCCAAATAATTCTGCTCTTCTAGGACCGCCGGGTCTGCTAGCGCCACTAGATCTACTGTCGCTGCCTCCCCCTCAACCGGTGTGGGTCTCACCGCCATGGCGGCACCACCACCATGGGATGTCCTTGCCACCTTCCAACCCTGTCCTTGATGTTGGGTAGGTACACCATCACTGTCCCGAATGGTTGGATGCTTTAGCATCTCCCCAGGATAGGCTGCCTCCCATATTTTGGCACATTCCTTCACCAGTTCGAAGACGGCCATGGGCGAAGGTAGTTCATTCCACATCTTCCTGTCTTATCGTGTGAACATGAACCATATACGCCTCATCACGCATGAGTGGTCCTCATAGATCACCCCTAAATAGACATGTGGGGTCAGTCACTGCATGCACCAAAATTGCATGGCGAATCGGTGTGGGGTTTATGGCTCACATAGGGGCTCACAGTCCACCCATGCCACCAAGACTCCACCTCGAAAGGCCAACAGGTAGGACCGACGCTCTTATGTTCCCTAGCCATTATTGGTGAATACACCTATTGGCAATGGGAATAGGTGAAAGTTGAACTCCTCTACCTTCTAGACTCAGTTCATTACTGCCTGCACGACCAGCTTGGTCGGAAATCTCCCTACGAAATTCAGAATAAACATGAAAAAGTTTGATCCTAGAGGGGAGATGGGGTATGGATATTCATAGATCCCCATGACATGCACCACTATCCACCCATACAAGAGGTAGAATGTCCCACATATTCTCTTTGGCTTATTCCCCTCACTGATATGCTACAACATCTTGTAAAATTTGGTGAGCATTGGGATCCTGAGGTTGACCCACCCTCCTATCGCTAGCATGGACACCATGATAAACGTGCTCAGTCGCACACCCATGTTCGTGTCCCTCATCGGAAGGATCCAACCACATATGAGAAATGCAATGAATGCAACCAACCTAACTTCCATTTACTGCTTGATACTAATGCTGAATCCCCATATATTTCACTGGATATCCTCCAAAAGCTGCCAATATGAGTGCTCCTTACCTCGTTGAGCCCCCTTCCGGCAAGTCTGAGGCCTCATAGGGAACTTTTTATTTTCTAGGATGTTCAAGAATTTCTTGAACCACCGTTTGAAGTTGACATACCTCACCGACTGCTTTTCCTCTCCCGATACTAGGTTCACCAACTCCATTTCCAGTGGTGGAATTTTCTCCAAATCCTCCCACGCACCCATAGTAGGGAGGAACTTGTCATACACCACCCCTAGTATTGGGACCCCTGAGATCTGATGCAGGTCCCATAAAATAATGCAGAACTCTCCATGGTGTAAGTGGAAGGTATTGGTCGTCAATGAATATCTACTAAAAAACCCCAGTATCAGCTACTTCTACTGATAGATGTGGAATTAGGAGGCCCAAGCCGCCTCATATAGGCCCACTCTTCTCAGATCTGCCCCAAATCCATCACAGGAGGCACCAACCTAGTAGGCCTAGGCCCGGTTGTCTGTGAATTTTACACCCTAGCGCAAATCCCACTCATCGGACCTCTCCTTTTTTGGGTTACTTAGGGATACCTTCAAGATAGTGTGATACATTGGGGGATACGTCTCTGACTGCAATTCCTTCCCGTCAACATTGTTTAAGTGATTGTACAGACAATCAGCATTGACAGGCGTGAAGTCCTCCTAGGCATGGCCGTCAGCTGCCCTGAACCACTGGTGCTGGCACAACGTGCTCTTGAACTAATAAGCTGGCTTGTACCTGCTCTCTTCAGGGATGAAGACTTCATACCTCAGTTCAAATCCATATAGAGGTAGCCTCTCACACAGTGGATAGTTATTTTGGATTTCCGACAGCAGCTCCACCAGTGAATTATGGTCAAAATGGCTCTACACAAAATCCCCTATACCAGAGCTATCCGCTATCTCCTCCCTCTAGGTAACATCTGAAAGGACCCCCTGGTAGCCTATTGGTGAGCCATTTAGTTTTTTGAGATTGAACGTTTTTTGGTTTTGGTTCGCAGAGCTCTTTCGCAGAGCTCGTTCACGGAGTCTGTTCGTGAAGGAAGTTCACGGAGCCCTGCCCTGGCCTTCAGACGTAAGCTGTAGAGCGCACCGTTGTGAAGTCAAAAACTTTCTGTACACTGCGAAACATAAGTCTTGATTCAAAGAGATCAATCACAGAGTACACGGAACTTCATGAATCAAAAGCGCTAAATTCCAAATCATGAAGATGAGAAAGGACAAAAGAGAGGTCAAACTCTCTTATTTATAGGCAAGGACCCTTGGTGCTTCTCAACATGTCTGACTGAGGCTAGCTTCATGGTTCTTTCAACCCATAGGTTTCCCCTCTTCTTCGCGAGCCTCCTTCATGAGTCATCTTCATGATTGACTAAGGAATTTTGGCGATTGACCCTCCCTTTTTCCTCATCTTCTTGTCTATGGGGGGGGGGGAATTTGTTGGGGCCAAAATTTGGGAAGAGGAGAAGTAAACACAAGGCCCTTGGGGTGACTTACGAAGCTTTCCCACGGAGCCCCGCAACACCATGGCCAGTGCAAAGCCCCCCCTTCATGAAGACACTGTGGAGTAAGGATGCGGGAGGCTTTGCGAGCCCCTTTGATGTTTGCGAACCCGTCGCAGAGCAAGGATACAAGAGGCTCTGCGAACCCATTTGAAGTTTGTGAACCCACTACGGAGAAAGGAGGTTGGAGGATTCATGAACCCATTTGAACTTTGTGAACCCGTCGCGGAGCAAGGAGTCAGAAGGTTCTACGAACACATTTGAAATTTGCAAACCCGCTGCGAAGCAAGGAGGCGGGAGGCTTTGCGGTTATGAAAAAATTCCATGTGTCTTCCCACCTAGCAAGCTCTGCTTTGTGGTGACTCTTGCCTATAAATATCGGGCTCCCCTTGATCCCAAAGGATGGATCATCCAACCTTTCACCATCTTAGCTCTCAAATCGTGGAGCAATTTTTGCTCTGCAAACCATGAACTCTTCAAGGTACTTTAGCATCGCGAAGTGCCTCTCCCTTGGATTGAATTCATCCCCTCTTCAAATAGGGATTCCCTTCACAGAGCCCATGGGCCTCCGCGATGGAAGAGGATCCCCAAGGGGACTCGGGTCTTCGCGGAGCACTTATGCTTCACAAAATACCCCCCATGCACATGTGACCCACATGCTAAGGTAGGGTCACTGTGCTTCACAATGCTACGCTTCACAGAGCACCCTTTCTTCATGAAGTATTGCTCTACAAATGCCTTTCCACTTCACTAAGCACCTTCTATATGAAACTATGCCCTACGCCTAGGCTAGGACACTTCACTTCGTGAAGCATACCCCTTCGCGAATCCCCTCTACTACATGGAGCACTAGAGCTTCACGAGGATTCTACCTATGAACCCCTTTGCTCCATATCTCCTTTTCCCATGAGACCCTCTAGGTTTGCACGAAGTAATTTCAAGATCCCTTGGGTGGTACTTCCTGTTGCATTGATTCACCTCATGCTTCTTCGCATAGGTATGCTAACAACTATTGATTCTTCGCATAGCCATGCTAACATGGACCCCTCAATGGATCACTCCATAACAACCCCTCACCATGAAATTTATACTACCTTACCTTACCCAAGGGTGGGTGGGTATCAGTTATGTAAGTCCCAGGGGTGCGGAGTAAACCCACCTCGTCCGAGCTACATGACATTAATCTGCCAAGCACCATCATCCTCAGCACATGATGTTAAACTGTGACCCCGCCCCATGTATCATATGTGGGGTGACTCATCTCGGACATTCTCTATGCCCACTTGTATCCATGGGAGTGAGATAATTCTTCATATAGAATGAGATCCTATTTATTGGAGCAACGTCTGTCTGTAGGGAAAGGGAAACCACCTTGGTGTAAGCCCCTAGCCTTTCTTGTGGGAGGAAGCATCCCTGCTCCTCCTATCTTCTTCCTGGCCAAAGACCAGATGGGGGGGGGGGATGGGCACCAGATCCCTCCTTTCTTTGGTGCCAAATCCCTCCCCCTTTGGGATTTTTCACCACCGGGCCTCCACCCTGTAGTAAGTCCCAATCTCAATCTTCTTAGGATACTAACCACGCATAGGCCCCTATTTCCATTTTGGGCTGCTAACCATGTATAAGCCCCATTCCACTTCCCACAGACACACCTTTCGCAATGTGATCATCAGGTCTCTGCCACCTCTTATTTCTCACACCGAGCATGAATCACGTGGGCTTAGAGTAAGTATCGACCATGACATCCTCTCTGGACCGCCTTAGCATGTAAGCCCCACACCATTCTAAACTACGTGGACTTTGATCCTTTCCAAGGCAAGGTATGCAGAAAGCCTCCCCGAGGTTCAATCCCAACACCATTGGTCCCGACTCCCTCCATGCCGGCTCACCAAAACCCTTTCAAACTACGTGGACTTTGATCCTTTCCAAGGTAAGGTATGTAGGAAGCCTCCTAGAGGTTCAAGCCCAACAACCATTTGTTCCGACCCCTTTCACGTCAGTTCACCACACCCCTCCCAAACTATGTGGACTTTGATCCTTACCAAGACAAGGTACATAGGAAGCCTCCCTGACGTTCAAGCCCAACAACCATTGGTCCCGAACATCTTCACATCGGTTCACCAACCCATCCTGAACTATGTGGACTTTGATCCTTGCTAAGGCAAGGTATGTATGAAGCCTCCCTGAGGTTCAAGCCCAACAACCATTGGTCCCAACTCCCTTCATGTCAGTTCACCAACACCTTCTAAACTACATGGACTTTGATCCTTTCCAAGGAAAGGTATGTAGGAAGCCTCTCTGAGGTTCAATACCAACACCTACTGGTCCTGACCACTTCATGTTGGTCCACACCTGTCCTGCATGACATTAAAATATATGCCCCTTTTGTCCTGCACGACATTAAAATATCCCCCATTCAACAGTAAGAAATTTTATATCCCATTCAGTGGTAATCCATTGTCAATCCCATCTAGCGGTAAGCCACTATAGTCCCTATCCAGTGGTAATCCACTATGCTCTACAATTGATGGTAAGCTGTTGTCATCCCTTTGTTGGGACCCACATCTCTGGTCCACCCTAGTGGCGTCAGACCAACCTCGGGCTACTAACCATGCATAAGCCCCTGTATATCATCGGGATACTGTCCTCTGTGCACACCCCAATCCTATACCCCACCCTGAACTATGTAGACTTTGATTCCCTACCATGAGGATACGTAGGAGGTCTCCTCGAGGCTCAAGCCCAACATCACCATTGCCCGTGAGTCGACTCTATATCATTTTCCATCCACTTCACTTAACCATCCATTATCCATCTTGATTCTTACCCGGGCCACCACATCCTAGTGAGATCACATCAATTCACCTCCTAGCATCAGTGTTCCCTCGAGGGGTTGCACCCATATGATCCACTCTAGCCAGTGTTCTGATCAGTCCAATCCATCTCCTCTAGACATTAAACCTGCGGCATACCCAGTGTTAAACATGGGAAGCTAAGGAAAACCTCAGAGACATGCCTATGGTATATAATTCCCTGCATTATACGTGGGATTCCTTGGGCTTCTGCGCCCTTGAGAATCCCTATAATAAGGGAAGGAAACCCATATGAGCAAGTTTTATCGCATCCAGACATACCAATGATGTACAACATGACTACTCCCCTGAACAAAGGTTGCTTTCCTGACCAGACCCCTTGGAATGTCTCGACAGAAGCATTGTAGTTAACCGGAATCCATGAAGAAATGGAACTGGGAAGAGTTTCACGAACAACATCTTAGTCTATAAGGGAGACCCGGACTAAGTCACAAGTTATGAGGAGGAATAAATGGAAGGAAGAATCGACATCCCATCACCCCATTTCGATCAAGGAGAAAACATCCTTGAATAAGCGACAGATGCCACCCGCCTTTGGAAAGCGGTAATGCAGGGCAACAACCAGTACATCCTCCTCATCCCCGAATAGACAGATGCACACACCCCAACAAAAGCATCAGAAATAAGAGTTCCTATAGAAACCAATAACATAATAGTCTTAAAAAACTAGATACATATATACATTACATTTGAAAACATAATATACAACATGAATAAATCGTGAGAACATTATTATCCCTTCCATCATATCTATGAAAATTACACATATTTATTATCTACGTTTCATGAAAAAAGGAAAAAAATAAGGATGATCTTAGATGATCAGTAAAGAGTATCATAAAATAGAATCTTTCATAACATAAATATGACACAAGTGACATGGTAGGAACAAATAGACCACAAAAATCCATAATGAAGTGAAAATGAGGGCATGCTATATCTATAAAAATAAATGAAAACATGGATAAAAATAACCATTGATCTCATGATGATGGAATGAATAATATTACACATTAAAACATACTACCAAGGAGTTTTTTTAAGACACTATAATGATATGAGGAGAGAAACACCCCAAAACCCAAGCTACTTTGTCTCATGATACCTATCGATGCATATATGGGTTAAATAAATCCAAGACCCACTCATCACCTGATTTAGTCCAATGCATTCACCATAAGAGAAAACAAGACATTTTGTACCATTCTCTAAGGAACTGTTTTCTAAACAATTACATGTCTATCCATATAATAAAAAACATGAAAAAAATACTTCTCCATTAAATGGTATAATGTAGATATCTAGGAGAACATCCCTTAATCAACTTAGAAGATGTGGGATGTTTTGAAAGTAATAGGAAGTAACCTTATCAAATAAATATAGTGTAAATAATATTTTAACTGTGTTGGGATATCCATATAAGATAGTAATTTGGTTAAATAGTTTGAATTGGTAGGAGACTAGATAAATAGTAGGAAAAATCCTTCATCATGGTTTATAAAGAGTGCATGAATATGCCAAAGAATAGGGTTGGCCCTAGGGCAAGCCCCAAGAGCCCTTGGGTTAGGAAAACTCTCAAGTAAAGAAAAATTTTACAAAAAAAGGGCATCATTTTGAACTTGTTACTATAGCTATAAATGTATTTAAGGCAATTTTTCTGATATTAGTCTAGGGAAACTGAATTTTCTGGGCTGTCATTACCAAAGGATATCCCCCAGGAATGTCTATCCAGGTGTGTAGTCTTAGGTCCAATTATTGTGAATCATGGTGATAGTTTAGTTAATGATTTAACCAACCTTTTTTGGGGTGATTACCCTTAGGTGAATCTATGCCATAACCACATCCAGTTTCTAGTATCCATATAGAGATGTAATTTTTTGGAATGCAATAAGCTCTTTACATACACAAAATTTATGATTTTTGGGTGTTATGATGATTTTTTAAAGGATTTAATGTTAGGAAATATCATTTTTTACATTATAAATTGGTGATAATTCCATATAATTAAAATCATGGTGATAACACAATAAAGTATTATAATTAAAAATTGAAGGGGTGGAATGAGAACCCTTAAGTCGACATAATAACGACATAGAAAAAAAATCTATAATGATAGTGGATAAGTAGTACATCATTAAAAATATATAAAAATGTAGATAATAACTTAAAATTAAAATAATTTAAATATGTGTAAATTGTATTATAACAAAAAAAGTCAATTAAAAAGGAAAGAGAAAGATTATAAACCCTTACTGTGCTAAATAGCTTCTTAAAAAATGGGTGGGATTATTATAACCTTTGGAACTCCTTGATAAGGATTTATAGATGGATAAGGAAGGTAAATTCATGATAAATTACTTTGGGGTGGAGTGGTTTGAGATAATGTTTGTGGGTGAGTTTCTTTTATAGGTGAAAGGGGCCTTTTTGTGGAAATTAAAGTTAAATAAGGGGTAAGAATTGAATCACATGGGTGTTAGGTGGGTTATGTGAGGTAGTTGAGAAATGGTAGGTGAGACATGTGGATTTTACTTTCATACCTAAAAAGTTTTTATATAAGGTGCAAGTTACATTTTAATTATTATAAATTTGAGTTACTTCACTTTCCCATTTTTATTCTTATTAATCTTGATTAAAAATTAACTATGGTAATTATTTTATTACTAAAAATATAAGATGAAAAATATTTATTTTGAAATTATGAATCTGAATTCAGACTAAATATAAAATAATTCAACTTATAAATGAGATAAAATCAAATTTTAAATTAAAACATAGGATATAGGAAAAACCGTTTTTATAGAAAATGTTTTTTTATACATTAAGTGTTTTTTCTTATTATTTACTATTAATTATTAATTGAATGGGTGTTTATATAATTTTTTATATGTTTAAACATTATATTATAGATATAATTTAAAATATATGAATATAATTTATTTATATAAATTTATATAACTCTTATAAAATTAATTATTTGAAAACAACCATTTCACTTTTACCACAGTAATTAATATTTTACTTAAGTAATTTATTTTCAATTCCTATAAATCAGATTGGAATTATTAAATATTTTGGACCAACTAATTATAAATATAAATTAAATTTTATCAAATAAAATTAATATTGTTATGTAAAATTAATTTTAATATTAACGTGTGTAAAACCTGTTTTTTAGAAAAAGTGTATTTTTATGCATAAAAATTATGTTTAGGATAAAATTATCAATGATTTTTATTTTTATTAAATAAATTGGTTTATTATTAAAGAAATAAATCTTATTCATCTTCCAAATCAATAAAAATATGAATTTTACTAAAATAATATTTAATTAAAATAAAATAAAAAAAACATTTTCTTTTATATGATAATATTTATTAATCTCATAAAATGTAAATATTAGGTTTTATAAATTAATAACAGTATTTAAGAAACATATAGTTTTAGTCATTAAAAAAATTTAACCATTTAATAGGAAATATAAACTTATAGGACTTTCTTATATAATGATAAAGTCATAAAATTTATAGTTTTTGTAAGAAATGTAATTTTCACTATTCAATTAAAAATCAACTATTTCAAAAAATCCCAAAATTTCATTTTTAGATAATATCTTTAGGAAGAATTCAAAAATTTACTTTATTTTTTTAAAATAAAATTCTAACATTTAGAAATTAAACTTTTAAAATATACTCATGAATAATGTCTCTTTAGTGTGTGCATTTTGTAATAGTTTAGGATATGGTGTTTACTTGCTACAACAGGGTCTCATGAATCACATTATCCCCCTTTAAATATTTTCCCCTAAAAATTAGAATATATATATATATATATATTGACTATTTAAATAATTCAGATATTCCATCCTTATAACTTCTTTAAGCTCCAAGGTTTCCTCTTATAGTTTGTGATTTCTCCAAAGGAATTTCACCAATAAAGTTGTCTGATTCCACAAAACATGCTATCTAGTGTCAAGATTATGGATAGTTTTTTAATTATAATATAGTTTAGGATCCAAATATATTACCTCATATGATATAAAATGGATTTAATCTAGTATGCATTTCCTTAGTAATGAAACATTAAAGGCGTCATGTACTTTATAAAGGTTGGGTGAAATAGCCAATCTATAAGATACAGCTCTAATTAATTCTTGTATTTTAAAACTCCCAATGTACCTAGGTCTCAAATTCACATTTTTAATAAATCTTACAACTCCCTTCTGTTAGAAAACCTTCAAGAATACATGAACCCACTTGAAATTCCAAGTATTTCCTTTTATTATCGACATAGATCTTTTTTCTACCTTGGGCCACATTAATATGATCTTGAATAGTTCATAATTTAATAGTCATATCCTGCATAATATCTAGGTCAACTAGATTTATTTATTTAACTTCTTACCAACAGGTTGGAGTATGAAACCTCTTCCCATACAATGCTTCATATGGTGCCATCTGGATGCTCTAATTGAAGCTATTATTGTAGAAAATTATACCAAAGGTTGACACTGATTCCATATACCTTGGAAATCAAGAGAACATGATCTCAACATGTCTTCCAATGTTTTTATAGACCTTTTAGAATTACCATCCATTTGGGGATGACAGGTGATGCTTAAATGTATCTTAGCATGTATATCCCTTTAAATACTCTTCTAGACTTTCAATGTGAACCTAAGTTCACAATCAAATACAATTGATAGTGATTCCCCATTAAGCCTTATGATTTCATTGATATAGAGCTGGGAAAATAACTTAAGGGGTTGATATTCTTTTATTTATAAGAAATGATAAGACTTATTAAGCTAATCAATGATGAACCATATAGAATGATTCTTCCTTGAAGTCTTTAGAAGTTTAATGAAAAAGTCCATTATAATATTATCCCACTTCCATATAGGTATTGGAATAGGTTTCATTCCTCCCTTAAGATGATGTATTTTATAATTTACCTATTAAATACTAAGTATATAGAAACATAGTATGCAATTTCTTGTCTCATACCATCCCACTAGAAATGTTCTATTAAATCCCTATACATCTCTTTGATATCAGGGTGTATTGATAAATTTGAGCTATGCGATTCATCTTGATTTTTTCTCTTCAACTTTAATATATATAGAACACATAAACTCTTTCCAAACTTCAACACTATATCTTTATAGATGATGTCTTTCAATTTCCCATCATTTACTGCTTTAATATTCCTTTGTAAGTCCTCATCATCTTATTGGGACTTTGCTATATTTTCTGGTAAGGAACATTTAACGATTAATTTTAAAAGGAGTGTTGGATCCCCTTTCCTAAAAATCACCATATCCATATTTACTTGATCTTTATATATAGGATCCTTATAAATAATAATCATGGTCATAATTCTATGGTCTCTCCTACTCGTGGAATTAACCAACTTGTTTTCCTTCCTGGGGTGGTAGTGTATCGAGAAATCATAGTCCTTCAGTAGTTCCAACAATCTTCTTTGTCTAATGTTGAGCTCCTTATAAGAGATTATATACTTCACACTCTTGTGGTCTATATATATTTATATATCAATTATTTCACTATAGAGGTAGTGTCTCCATATTTTCAATGAAAATATTATGACTTCCATCTCAAGGTCATGAGTTGGATAGTTTTATTTTTTTATTTTCAATTACCTTGAATCATAGGAAACCATCATATTATTCTATATAAGTACACAACCAAGTAAATTATTTTACCACTGACACTCATTTTTATTGAAGTATGAAATTACCTTCAAAAGATATGGAATACAATGGTAATGAACTTATCTTCCTTGGAGTGCACCCAATCAATACCTATGTAAATCACATGTGTGGCCAAGTATCCCACGCAAGTCCAGGCAGTGTGATCCACTTGTATGGACATTCATCTCACAGAGGTTTATGCTGCATAGGTCTAACATGTGTGAACCACATATGCAAGGGACTTTCAAAGACTACATCCTTCACCAGGGTTATGGGGTTTCCTATAAATTGGATCCTTGGGATTCTCATTTTTCATGAATGGAAGATGAGGAGACTGCTTGAAGATCTGATCACCCAAGTATCCCCCCAAGTTCTCTAAATTCTTTGGAAACTTTTCAAGAATAAAAACTAAGAGTGAATTAGTAAGAGTGAATGAATTAGAGTTCCTAAAATTTCTAAAACACTAGGGACCTACATGAAGAACTACCCCTCTATAGTCTCGATATATTAGGGATAAGGGCCCCTCTTTAGTTAAAAACTTGAGCATCAATCTTCCAAGAGCACTTGAGGAGACCCTTGGAGATAAAGGTATCTCCCAAGTGTAGTTTCCTAAGTTGTTCTTTACCCAAGAATTCATCCCTAGTTTTCCCAAGTATCACCTGGGTGAGGCACCCCCTAGCTCACCTAGGTATCACAAGAGTGAAGCACTATCTAGATTGCCTAGGTATAATCCTGGCAAGGTCCAATCTATATTTCCCAGTTATCACCTGGGAAAGGTCTAACCTAGATCACCCAAGTATCACTTGGGATAGTTCTAACCTAGATCACCCAGGTATCACCTAGGTGAATCACCCTCTGAGCCATCTCTCACACCACCAATGATAGAGTCCTTTATTTGGGGATCCCATCAGAAGGAGACTAATTCAAAACCCCCACTAATGCCCCTAGATGTGCATGATCAGAGAATAAGACATGAAAACATTTCTCCCATTAAATTGTACATTCCCATGGTAAAATATATCTATCACTTATCATACTTAATAAGTATGGTCCAAATAATGTTTAAAATTGTGCATCCCCTCGGTAATGAGAACATAACCTTGGAGGTAGAGTCAGTAAACTTCCTATTTTAAATAGTGAGGGCAAACACTTACTTTAAAATTTAATGAGGGATATTGATATATCATTATATCCTTATATATGAAACTAGGTTTTGGGAATCCCTCTTATATTAAGTCTATATCCTTTCTTACAGGACATCTACTTCCTTACATACCCTCACCATTGTCCACTAGCAGATGAAAGAGATAATTAAAAGTTCCATAACTTCCACTTACTCTTGTTTATCACACCAAAATTGAACCACATGGGCTTACATGTTAGTGGTGATCACATAAATATCATAATCAAACATATTAATTAGGATTCCCTTATAGGTTTAAGCCCCAACTTTCTGAACTATGTGGGATTTGATTCCTGTACTCATGAGATATGCAAGAATCCTCCTTAAGGTTTAAACCCAACACCTTTAATCCTTCATCATCCTTATTGAGACATATTCCCAATAATATCATGCCTCTACTTGGGAGGCCATATTCCTTATATGTCTTCCTCATTTCATCCCCATTGACCTTTATTATCGATGAGAGTTTTCTTTATATGGATACATTCCTTTTGATATCAATCCATTATTATTGGGCCATATTCCCTATGGGATTAAACATTAAGGGATGATCATGTATAAGTCCCACACTATCCTTTTCTAGGTACCTTTAACCTATATTTTCTAATCACATGATGTTAAACTGCATGGTTTGGTCCTTATCACATGACCTTAAAAGGTATGACGTGTCCCGTTAAGTGGCACTGAACTATGTTAGTTATGATTCCTATAATGAGGATATGTAGGAAACCCATATCATGGTCTTGATCCTAATATAAAAACTATAAATGCATCCCTGGATGAAAATAAACTCCAAAGAACACACTCTTGAGGCTTTAAACCATGATATTTTAAAATAAATCATGAACAAGTGAATAAAGAGATGAGATAGAAAACCTCTGGTATATATATGTGGATATCTCAACGGAGAACCTTAGATACAAATAGATGGTTCCATTGATGGAGAACCCTTGATAAATACATATGGTTAATCCTACATGTATATATGATTGATTTTAGATGTAAAGGGTGACCGATCTTATATTGGGTTTTTTTTAAAGGATTCGTGAATATGAAATAAATCTACATGAGAGTCCTAGAGTAGGAAATAATCCCCCCCAAAAGGGTGCGAGGATCCTGACCTATGATCCTCTCTATTAATTTGAATCCCAAAGAATCATTGAAAAAATATTTGATGATCACCTACCTTTAGAAAATAGATCTATATCATGGATACAAGAACTGTTGGGTGATTTAAGTTCTACGAATAAACCCCATTGGAAACCTTCCAAAAGGGGATGAAAAACAAAAGTGGTGTCTCATTGTGAAATATTATGCAACCATAATAAACTCCCACAATCAAGCATTGGTACAACTTATGATTTTTTCATCAAAAACAAAAAATGGTAAATCTAAAAGGAATTATTTAATTAACTAAAATAAATGTGCCGACCACATGTCAGGCCCTTTCATACTCTTATAAATGAAAGTGTCCAGACATGGATCCTTTAATGTAATCAATTGTACATATGTTTGTTTATCTGTGATGATAATCTGATGAGTTTTTTTCTCATGACTATTTTTAAAATATCATGCATTTCTAATAAAACTCTCTTCAATCCAAATGGAGTCCTACAACTAAGACAAACTTATGCATTGGATGTTTCACAAGATGGGTCACCATCTGGACAAAGGATACCACACCATCCCAGATCTCCAAAATTGGGTATCAAACGTACTAGTTCAAGAGTACCACCTTAATGGTACTTTCCCAACCTTGGAGGTCACATTATAATACCTTCAAGATATGAATCCCCACAAACTATCCACACAACAAAAGCTGGGGGACAAGAAGTAGACAAAACCCATCACCATATTAAACCTTTTCAAGAGCCTTTACTGGGAACACAATAATAAATCCCTCCCTTACCTAAGGGAGGTGGATCAAGAGGTTTCTAGGGGCCTCATTTTAGTATCATAGGAGTCTCCGAAAAGGGTTATTTCTAACAACCACTGCCGATGAAACCATACGACATCAAAGCCTCATCTTATTGAGTATACTTACCCATATGCCCCAGCTCAGGTCACATAGACTCAAGCACCTAGGAAATCCCATAAAGGATGGAATATAACAAAAAACTAGGAGTGGGTCCATATTCCCATTACCTTTAGAGAAGAATTCCATCAATATTATATGATGGAAACTTATGATCATTCACATATAATTTCCCACATCCATCAATCATATTAATACAATTTGGAAGAATCTAGAGAAACCATCCAGTAAACCTTGATAAAAAATAGAAACAGACCTATATCTATACTACCCATGCATGATGACTATTGGTATACCCCAATAGGAAATGGAGGAAAAGAGTATGGATACATCCATTATACAACCACTGAATGTGAATATATCCCCATTCTAGATGTAGAAGTCACCCAACATATCTTGGAAATGATGGAAGGAGACACATCTATCCCTATCCACATTCTACAAACCTGCAAAGATATAATGAATGTAGTGTAAGTGGTTAAGAGTCAAGAACACAACCCTGTCTTTATAATTAGAGTGACCCATCAACATAATGTGATGGTCACTCAGAAGTAGATTCACATTACTAATCTTGTTCAAGAGGGTTTTTTGAAAAAATCCAATAATAAATGGACAATAATATTGGGAATATATCCCCATTCTAACTGATGATCATCAGCCAATTATAGTGTTTTTCCAAGGGTAGGAATATATCCTTGTTAAAACCCTAGGAACTTATTTTCAAATCTAGACAATGACACCTGAGTTTCCTAGATAGTCTCCCATATATAAAGTTCACTGTATACAACATGTGACTTTTGTCACCCAAAGTAGATCCTATAAAAAGAAGTATCACCAAAGGTAGTTCAAAACTAAAGAGCACTCACATGATCCCACTCTACTTTAGGAAGGTTTTTTCAAGGCCATTAACCATATACTAATGGAGGCACAAGATCCTACTAATTCATTATAAAATTATGGAAAAAACGGTCACAGTTGTGAAGGTCCTCCTCACAACCTTTCCACTAGAAACTATAGAGGTCCTCTCTAGAATATCTACTATAAAATATTACTTCATTGTCATAGAGTGATAGATTATGAGACACCATCTCTTGATGATTATCATGGAAACCCACACCATACTCAGAATATTAAATAGAAAGAAGTTCCTCCCCTTACCATCATCCACCCTGAAGATCCTCCCCCAGGGTATACGCCACATAATTTCTCACTGTAGTCGAATGTTAAGCTACAATGGTAGTCCTACCCATTTTGAAATTCACTGTGAAGGTCCTCCTGGTAGTAATATTTCATTTCAATAAGTTACTCCTCCCCTTGTTGAATCAATTGTAAGAAAACCCTCATATCATGAGGCACTTGGGTAGATAAGGTTAGTCCTACCTGATGCCTTATCATTAATAATAGATATTCTTTCTCAAGGAAAGATATATCCGGGAAATGTTCTTCTATTGAAATACCCATAGGTTTTTTTCCTTCCAGCATGATAGGTGATATTACCCCCAATTCCACCATATACAATAAGAAAGTTGGGAAACGTCCGATATCGTCAAATCAAGTGGAGGAATATCACATGAAAGATGAAGAAAATATATTGTTGATAAGGAGATAATTGGATACTTATAGAATACCAGTCACATTTTGGCCATTATCCACCCCATAATATAGTATTATAGAGACATTATTAGAAGAATTAATTAATGAAATTTACTCAAATATTTGAAAAATTATTCATCAACTGCAAGTTAAAATATTTCCTTATAACAAATATCCAAATCATGTCAAGTAAATAGAGAAACCTCGTCATCAAATTGAATTGGACACTCATCTATCTTCATGAAACATGAAATCAAGAAAATAGTATGAGGGTCTTCTAGGAACATTCCTTAATTCTTTATGAAAACTTTATTAGTTGATTGTTGATGCCCCATCTGGTGTTCATATCAGGGTATGGGGTAAACATGGATTAATATATATTCATAAAAGATAGTATTATCAACAAGAATTATCTATGAAAACATCTTAGAAGAATAGGTATCGATGAGAGCGATCCAATGAAAAATATTGTGTGATGCATTCAAGAATGTGGATCTATCATTCCATTAAAGAGGATAATCATAAAATCATAAAAATATTTTAAAAAACATGTATCCCATGTGAAAATAATATAATACACCCAACTCATGTTCAAATAAAAATTCACAAGATTAGGAGAGAAGTCATAGTAGCAGCAACCACAACAATACAGGAACAAACCCACCCTACAAATATGAGGTATTTTTAACACAACTATATTCTTTGAGGTTGATAAATCCAAATTTAAACACTATAGAAATAGAAAGGGAAAAAACCTATCCCATAGGGATGGGATAATTTTTACCTTAAACTCCTCCCCAATGGAGGTCATCCTATTCCCATTTTGGGGGAGTTTCTCTAAATGAATCATCCCAGTTTTCCCATCTCGTAACCCATATTCCTCATTGAGGATGTGTATGAAGAAAATATCATGAAATTCCATTCAGATCACCCTTTTACAAGAGGATCCAAGAGAATATATAAAGGGAAGGATGTGACCCCATAGTGGTCCCAAGAAAAAGTGATCTATCAAGGGTAAACCTGCTCCTAAAGATCACATCTCTTTAAGTATATATTCCTAGGGAAACTGACCTTCCTATCATTCTGATACTAATGATACATCTACAAGGAATTATTCATCAAGGAACATCATTAGAACCACCCATTAAAATGATACAGAACATGAAGATGATGCATAGGAATAAGAGGAGGATGTTTCTATTAAAACACAATCCACACTAAAGTAAATGAAGGAGTACGAAGAAAAAAATAAGAAGATATCAATTTTTTTTAGGGTTCCTAGGAATGTTTAACTACTACACCCAAAAAGATATTTTACCAAAGAAAAAGGTAAAGGAATGGATTTTCACCATCCTTTACCTAAAATAGTTGAACTAATTACATTAGATGAGTGTTTCTATCAATATGAGATAAAAATGAAGGTGTTGAGGAAACTGAATGCAGAACTACTCAAAGGTAATATCCCCACTAGATATGTTCTTAAAGTGGAGCCTCATATTTATCTCTTATATAGAATCCCTCAATAATAAGGGATTGTTATACTAGTGAGAGTAGAGTTAGAACATCTGCTCAAAATTGGATCCAGAAAACCAATATACATGGATCTAAAAATAGAGAGATATCAATAGTTCCATCCATTGGGGATGCAACTAGATCCTTTTCAGATAAAACTTCATGGTCTAGGTCATGTGGGTTACCAAATACAAGTATGGGAAGAGCCTACATAACTGTTTCAACCCATTGTTCCCCTTTTTTAATCTTCTACTCAACAGTCCATAACCATGGATCTCGTCAATGCCATTGAGTCATTGTAAGATTGATTGGAAGATATAGAAGGATGTTGTACACTAGTAAAACCATGAATGAATCCTTACCCTAAATGTGTGGATGAAACTCTTCCCATAAAAAATTCTAGGAATCCTATGATCTAACATTAAATGGTTCAGGGTATTTGGAATAACATTTAATGCACTTTGTATCTCGATGGGGACCCATGATGGGAATTCTTGAGTAGCAATAGGCTACCAAACTAATGCGTTTTATGTAGAACTTAGAGGGACCAACCTTTATCTATTATACTAGTTTACCAGCCATATCGATTAAAGGGTGGGAATATCTTCATCAATAGTTTCTCTATCAATTCAGTTCTATACTATAGAATATTTTAGTTATCAAACTCTCAAATTTCAAGCAATAAGAAAAAAATAGGGCCTCAGATTTTATCACAAGGTGGAAGGGTTTTGACTTACTCCTTGAACTTTTATCTTCCTTAAGAGGACTTGTTGAGTATTTTCATAGAGAAACTTTATGATGAGCTATGAACATTACTTATCCTAGTAAAATATCCAGGTGGATTTTAGGATATTAACGCAGTTTCACAAAGGTTGTAAGATTCCATTTTGTAAACCATATCCAAGTCTCAAATAGTATAGATAGCTCAAGGAAAGATGATAAGAAGAGTAGGGGATCTGACTTTCACCTTAAATCCCACTCCTATGCTGACCATAACTCCAAATCCCATAACTTCTTTCATGGTATCTAATCTTTAATTAAAAAAACATCAACATCTGCATAAATATGAAATGAAGCAGTAAACACATTCACAATTTGAATATTAGAAGAATAAATTTTACTCCTTCCAAGATGATTAGGTTATGGGTCACTTCTTAGAAGCTAAGGAAAATAACTTGTTAAAGTTACTAGAACCTAAGAGGCCTGATAAAGTTAGTCTAGATGACCACCCAAATTATTTCCCCTTTAATCACACAATGGGGCACACCATCTAGGAATGATTTGTTTTTAAATATATCCTATAAAATATGGTTGATTCTGGGAAAGTAAAGATAAGAAATCCACTAGACCAAGTAACATGTGTTTCCGATACCACTCCAGAGGAAGAAGAAGAAAGAAAATAAGTTACCAATAAGAATGTATAGAAATTAAATGATTTTATAATAAAAAATATAATCAATCCAAATCATGTTATCCTCATGGAATAGTTGAACCAACCAACTACACTCCATATTTCTTCTTCCATGGTACAACTATTTTTTGGGAATACCAGTCTTCCAAGATACGATCTTCCAAGAAATGACATAACAAAAAATAAAAAATCAAGTATAGAAGGATGATACCATAAAGATACCAAATTCAGTCTTGACTCTCTTAGATTTTATACCTCCAGTATTAATATAATGGGTATCATCCCATAAAATTTTATTACATGAATTTCCACTCCAAACAAAATCCTTATCATATGAATAATTAATCTTCAATTCCATTAATGAAATACATTTAATGGAACCATTTTCTAAAAATGAGTATATTTATGGACTTGATTTACCTAAGAACAATCCAAGAACTAGGGAAAGATGCTAAAAAAGCCAAGGATATAGGGGAGAAGTAATCATGAACATACACAATCTTTCAACCACACACCTTCCAGAGTTTTTATAATATAAAAATTAGTGTAAAATACCTTCAAATATCAAAAAAAAATAGTAGGAAAACACACCCAAATTCAATAATATTCTTCTAGGGTTGATCATTTTGGAAGATTTTCTAGAAGGGGTGAAACAGTCTCATCAGCCCAGATGGGAGGGAAAACCATGATGCACTAATCTAACAATAGTAAAAATACCCTCAAAATTTGTTTAACCACATGAATTATCTAATCTAGGTGCTTCATTCCCCAAAGTGACAACTAGGGAGTATCCCCTATGGGGAAGAATATAACTTTGGTTAAAAAATATGAAATCCTAAAATAATTGGCTACTATTCCTGTTAAATTCTCCATCTTGGATGCTCTTAATTTATAAATGGATCTACGAGAAGCACTTGTAGAGGCCTTGATGACCCTTCAAGAGTTCAAAGATAAAGTCACTTATACTTAAGTATAACATGTAGCGACCAACCCCATGGAGTTTCATATAGTTATCTATTTTACAGAGTAGGATATGGATGACATTATACAGGGACTCATCAGACCCTTGTATGTATCTAAAAAATTGGATGACATTGAAATATGATGATCTTTTATTTATAATGGAACATGAGTCAACATTATTCCAATTTAAAAACTTTTTTTGTTAGGCTATAGTGAATCTAACTTTTCCCCATATCCTTTAACACTTCAGGGGTATGAAAAGAGTGAAAAAACCCTTGTTCGGGTTAAGTCCAGGATGAAATTTGGGGGCCCAGTGTACAATTCTAAATTCTTGGTTGTCTAAAAGGATACAACCTTCAATGTTTTTCTAGGTATTAGTTGGTTTCATCACCATGCAAAAATCCTTTCATCATATCAACAATTCCTCAAATACTACATCAATGGTAAAATTGAAAGTTATGCAGTGATAAATATCTATTTACATCTTGTGAATATCAATACATTAATGTATGATTTTACCTAAGAGAAGGTAAAAAACCCATTAATGATGACTTTTCTTGGGTTACTTCCCAAAATTTCCTAGAAATAATCCCAAATTATCCATTTAAAGTGCTCAGAGATGAAAAATGTAATGCCCAAAAACAAAATTGAAAACACGAGTTCATAATTGGGAATGCGCTTCTCAACCCTTATGATACCATTCATATTATATGAACCTTAAAACATTGAAAAAATCTTTGATCCTACAACCAGTGGTGAAAATTTAGGTTAAAATTCTCCCTCTCCATCCCTATAACTTTAGAAAATCCCAAAATCATCATCGAGACTTGATGGAATTATAATATCACCATGGGAAAACAAAAATACTTGTGACTCAGGATCTCAGAATTTCGAATCCTACTCTAACTCTAAATATTCCCCATTTTCACCCATTCATATTGATGTGGTAATGGAAGAAGATAAATAATAATAGAAAGAAGAAAAGAAATATGAATAGAAAGATAACCTCAAAGTCACTCCTCTAGTATTTGAGGAGGGTGTCTCTACCACCATTAATAAACTTCGATAAATAAATATTGGTATATAATAGGATCCATGACTAAAACTAATCATTGAAAACATGTACCCCAATAAATAATTGATATAATCCTCTTTTTAAAATAATAATCGAGATGTGTTCACCTGGAATTAAACAAAAATTCCAGGCCTTGATCCCAATGTGGCCACCCAACACCTAGGTCTACCAAAAGATCACCATAGTTACAAGTTGGTATCTAGGAGGAAACATCTAACTTAAACTGAATAATTTGAAGATGAAGTTAATAAACTCATCAAGTCCAACTTCATTTATGAAGTCCAGTACCTGAAGTGGCTTGAAAATATTTTCTCAGTCAAGAAAAGAATGGTTAGATCAGAGTTTGTATCAACTTCAAACATCTAAACTAGAACCACCTAAAAGATGATTTACTAGTTCCAATTATATAACTTAAGATTGATGTGGTGGAAAACTATCAATATCTCTCCTTTATAGAAGGATATTCAATATAAAAATTGATCTGAATGGATCCTAAAGATAAATAATCCACCACCTTCAAGGCACCTTAGGGGTATATTTCTATCAAGTTTTTTTCTTTGGTATAAACAATACAGGCACTGCATACCAACTTACCATGCATCATATCTTTAAACCATTCTTATAGAATTACATAATGTTCTATGTAAATGAACTGATGGTGAAATCCAAATAGATTTATATTAATATTACTAATTTGGATATTTTTTTCAACAAACTGTGATGACATATATTGAAAATGAACCTCTATAAATGTGATTTTGGTGTTACCTTAGGAAATTTTATTCGATTCATAGTACGTCATCATGGAATAAAAGTTTATCTTAAGAAGACCAAGGATATATTTGATATGTAACCTCCTTGAAAACTCAAATAGGTGAGAGGAATGTAAGGATTCTTTCCCTATATTCGATGCTTTATAGAGAATATTGCAAGCAAGTATATTCCCTTCATCAAGTTAATGAAAAATAGGGAGACTTATAAATAGAATAATGACTACCAATAAGTGCTTTATAGTCTTAAGAAATATCTCTTGAGTCTAGTAGTTATAATTCCACCTATCAAAGTAATACCACTCATCTTGTATGTTACAACATTAGAGTGATAAATAAGTTATTTCCTCACACAAAAGAATGAATCTAGGAATGAAAACAACTTCTATTACCCTAGTCAAACTATTCTCGATAATGATAATAATTATTCAAATATCAATATGAACTATCTAACATTAATATTTTAAGTTTAGAAACTTAGGAACTACCTACAACACCATGAAATACATTTGATTTTTCATAATGAACTACTCAAAAATACCCCCAACTATATCATGTTGACTAGACGGTTGGCATGGTGGGAAATAATAATGTAGTAGTTTGAAATTTAGTATGTACCTTAGAAGGTAATAAAAGGTCACACCTTAACAGATTTTTTTGAAAATCATCCTTCTTTAGAAGAAACACCAGTGAAAACTAAACTTCCACACAAATAAATTTTCTTTATCAAAGACCCCTTAGCCATGGGATATTTACTTTGATGGTGTGTCCATATGCCCAACATGAAAGAGTATGGAAGACCCCAATATAAATATAGTTAGCTTGGGAGTAATTATTATCTCTCCCACAATGGCAGTATTTCCTTATTCCTTCCTATTGTTGGAAGGTTTCACCAATAATAAAGAAGAATACAAGGACTTAATTGTAGTTCTAGAATTGGCATGAAAAATACTAGTGGATAGACTAAAGGTTAATGGTGATTCCAATCTAGTAATAAAGTAATTCAACAGTCACTATTCTATTAGAAAATAAGATATGACCCCCTTTCTTGACTATTTATGAGGTTTGATGGTGGAATTCCCCTCAGAGCCAATGTTTACTCAAGTACAATGTTCATAGAATTACTTGGACAATGCCTTATAAAATGCAGAAATGTATTTGGAGTATCTAAATAGGGATGGAATAGTCATTAACATTATGAACCATAGAATGGTGACTCAATTCTTCTGTAATAGCATGGAGGAGATTAATGAGGTCTATTCCATCCCTAAGATGAAAAATCCTACTAATGGTCAGATGGTGCCCATACAAGACTACCTTAATAGGGGCACTCTTCTGTATGACAGACCCAAGAAAGAGAATATCCTAAGAGTTTGATCAAATTTATCATTTATGATATTCCTAATCATTAAAATATCCTATATAAATAGGGATTTTATGGATTCATCATCATATGTATTGATAAAGAGGAAACTATTATCATAATGAAAGAAGTCCATGCTAGCACTTATGGTGCCCATCATTTGGTAACCAATATTTCTCACCAAATTAGGAGGCTTGGGAATTTTTTGCCTTAAATGACATAGGATTGAACATTATTCACCAAAAGGTGTCATTCTAATTAATTTCATGTCGAATTCATCCATTGACCCCAAAAAGTTTTGCACACTACCAAATATTCCTATCCATTTGTTGTATGGGAGAATGGATGTCATGGGGTCATACCCTACCACTACAACCAAGTAGTTTATGTATATCCTCACTACTAATAACTTATTTTCCAAATGGGATGAGGTGAAATCTCTCAAATAATTTGGAAAAAGGAGTATTATCGATTTTTTGAGATCTAACATTATTACTATATTTGTAATCCCTCACACAATATTGATGGAAAAAAACAAAAAATTTTATTCTTAAAAATTGAAAATTATATATCAAGAGTATAACATTGAATCTATGTATTCATATTTCTATTATGCAATGGAAGACGTACAGATAGATGATTTTAATAGAATCTTATCAAACAAACTCTATAAAATGGTGGACTAGGATAAGAAATCCTGGATAGTAAATTATCTTCATTCCTTATAGGCTTACTGTAATACAACTCATACTGCCACACAAACAACCCCATATTCACTTATATATGGGATAGAAGTAGTCCTTCTGGTCAAGGTCCAATTTCCTTCAATTTTCATTACTGTTTACGATCAAATATCCATGGATAATCATTCCTAGAAATTGTTAGATGAATTAGAATGGATTTATGACAAGGGACTGCATACCTTACACCATTTATAGGTTCACAAAAATTTAATAGCATAATCCTTAAGTAATAAAGTTCACCTTCATTCATTCCTCTAAGGAGAAATAGTTTTGGATCTCAGGGATCCAATGATACCCATGAATAAACCTCTAAAGCTTGAAACAGAATTGGTGGGGAATTTTTTTCAAACATAAGGTATACTAGAATAGTGCATATTCATTGATTACTATGGATGATGAGCATACTATGCCCCCACCAATTCATGGTTTGTCTAGAAATATTTCATGCGATTAAAAACAAATCATCCTTATCGCATGACATTAATCTGCATGGATGGGTCCTTATCGTAAGAACTTAAAGGCTTAACCCATACTATCCTAGTCAAAAGATGTTAAATTTTACAACAATATATTCAAAATATGATGTTAAAATTTAGTCTTACCCTATGTACTAATCATAGGCTTCCTCAGGTGAAAAGGTTAGAAAGCCTCATGAAATGAGCATGGGATGCCTCACATGAGATGATACCCCAAACATCTGGGTAACTTCAATACATAATCCTCACACCATCCCTTATTGTTTCCCCTTCCGTGACACAAGAATCCTTACTGCATGTCATTAAATCCGTTGGACAATTCCTTTTACGTATGATTAAAGTTAATACGTACATGTGTCTTGATATTTTCTATAACAAGATACATAATAACACTTAGATTATTTAAACTAAAACCAAACATAAAGAAAAAAATGGTCTCACTCTTCTTTTTATGAGCCATTCTATGTGAGAGAGTCTAGTAAAAATTTTACTTTAATTCATAAACCCATATTGAAAAAAATATATTCCCCTCTACCCTCATAGAAAAAGGATTAGTGTGGGGAACTTTACCATACCTTAGAACTATATACAGATTGATTTTTATCTTCAAAAGAATGTAATGATGCCAAGATCCTCCATCTCTGGCCCAACTGCAAGTTATAAAATTAGGAACAATTTTTTTCTCTATTGTTTGAGCCCATTTTATTCATTAACATAGGATTCCACCTTAATAACTAGAAATGATACTTCATCCACACTTTATGGTCCTGGATACAAGACCTTTAAAGGCACACCATTGGTCAAAGCTATGTGACCTAAAACCCTAGCCACCAATCTCTCTGAGAACTAGGAAATTAAGTTGAGTGTAAATATCTATGAGATATTCCAAATTAGAATTGGGAATCTCTATTCATGTATATTTTTCTTCTCTCCCTCACTGTATAGACTACCTCACCAATCAATTTGTGTCAAAACTATATGAACTTAAATTGTAGATTCCTTTTATCTGGCCGTATGATGTTAAACTGAAGGGAAACATCCTCACCATAATATGGTAAAATTAATGGTTCATGGACCTATAGTATGAATTAAAATAATTCATTATTGTGGCCCACACCAAAGAGGACCACTATTATCAGTGTTAGTATCCTACCACACATATATCATAAAACTATGTACAGATTTATTCTCATCCCAATGAGATATGTAGTGCCCTCTTGAATCGTTACCTTGGACCTAGCCATAGTCCAAATAGAAATCATTTTTTCATCTTAAATATGATCTTGATTTGTGTATGAAAATTTCCACTCAATTATGGATAGGGTTGGTAAAAATTCCTCCATTATATTTAGACATGTTACTTTCAAAAATCACACTTCATATTTTGGGAAATTTGGATCCCCACAAATATTCCTTGGCTACTGGTAATAAAGACACCACAACTCCAAAAAACACCTTTATTTTTACTATGCATAATACTCCCAAACATGGATTTAAATATTGTATTAGCTCTATGTGGACTATTAATTATAGGCATATTCATCCCCAATAGAGAGCTCTTCCATCTCTGTACACCCTAACAAGATCACGATGGAATCTATCTTTCAAACATGGTTCAAGATCATCCCTTAAATGTATGTCCCATTTCATTACTTCATATCTGAATACCTCAAGGTCATTATTTATTATTTCCCTCACTTATTGACCCTCATTTCAAGAATACAAAGAAATATCTAGGCCATTTTCCCCAAAACTGTATGGTCTTCAGGATAATCTCTCCACCATGAGATAAAAATCACAAGGTACTCGTCAGAAATAATACTTAACCCAACATTTTCTTATAGCTTGGACAATAGTTTGACCTCCTCTTATTTCTCACACTAATCATGAATCACATGATCTTATAAATTTTAGGTTATTATTCTATGTTAATTGTCCAAACCATGTAATAAATGAAGCCATGGAATCATTGGTCCATCCTACATGATTTTAAACTATTCAAAGTGGCTTCCTCTATATAGTATTTCCTTACATATGATCTAAATATTCTTAATGGACCTCAATTATAGAACTATGCATGGCTTTATTCTTATTTTAATGAGATACATAGTGATTCTTGGATCTTTCATCCCAGGCCCAACCATAGTAAAAAATGCGTGTGTCTGTTCATTTATTCTTGGACACAACCTTGATCAAGGAAGGGGGTTCTAAATTTATTCTGGGTTCCCTCACTTTGGGCCCATGATTGAAACAAAATTCCACTTCCTTATATACAAATAAAATTCTTGTAGGGATTTTCCCATCAATGGTCAATTCTGGTCTAAATTCTTCCTTTATTCTCAGACACATTCTTTTCACAAACCATACTCAAAATCCTGAGAAATTTGAGCCCCCATAAATCTTATTTGGATATCAGTGATAAGAGAATCCAAATCCAAAGGACACCTTTGTTTTGACTATGTATGATATTCTCAAATGTGGATATGCATAATATTCCTCAATATATCCTGTTAATGAGAGGAACCTTCATCCTTAGGAGAAAATCATTTTATCTTTGTATGCTATGACAATATCATAACAAATGTATCTTCTTGAAATTGGTTAGCAGTCATCCCTTATGCACTTAAACCATTTCATTTTCTTTTGTTCTGAGAACCCCAATATCATAGTTTACAATTTCCCTCCTCACTTCCAAAGTATGTTAGATAATTATTTTCCTACAAGATCATCGTCGGGTGTTATTCCCATAAATCATAGTCAAAATTTTTCTACCTAAAACATCAGTTATATTGGTCTGTCTTATAAGACTCTAAACTACTCATGGGAAGAGATAAAATAATAAACAGTTTGAAAACCTACAAAAGGGAATGCTGGAAAAAACTTGATTCTCATCTTGCTAGTGGTGAACTACGTATGGTCTAAGAAAAATTGATAATTTGAAATTAAAAAGGAAAAAAACTCCTTATAGTAAAAACTCACAAAGGGTAGCCAAAGAAAAATCCAAGTCTTTCCTGCTATGTATTTTTTATATCAAGATTAAGAAAACATTAGGGTAGTGACACACAAGAAATAAATTTTTGGGGTCCATCATGTGACTCTAATAATTGTCAAATTATTCTCACTAAGCCACATGACCTAGGAAAAAATCAGATCATTTACTCATTTCTATCATTGTAATTCAAACACACAGACACAAGGTGTATCATTAAAATAATCCAATTTTAATGTTATGTTATAACTGTAAGAAGAATAAGAGAGAAGAAAAAAAAATGATCAATAAAAAAGTTCCTTTAATTTATGGTTAAAAAAATAGGAGAGTATACACAAACTGAAGTCTCTCTTCATTAGAGTCATAGATTAAAATATTCCATCAATTTAAATTTTGAGCTGTTGAAGGGATAATTGAGCCTCATCAACAGTATATCAAATTAGATCAGTAGCCTCTACCTCATCAACAAGGTGGAGTTACTTCTCAACGATAGTAATGGCGGTTTTCCCCATTCAGATACCTATTCCAATGACTGGTGAAGTTATACAAGCCCCATTTAGTAATTTATAACTATTATTAGAGACATATTCTTTGTAGGTACTACTCATCAACTCAATTATAACACTCCTCTAGATTCTTGGTGTGATTAAGCTTCACCTGGGATAGTTAATCTCAAAGATCATCGATTTTTATAATCATTTTTACTTAAATAAAGAGTTGTTACAACTCTTCCTCCTTCTCATTCCATTGGGTTAGCTCCTTCATAGCATAATGGACCAAGCGGTAGTCAAATACACCATACCCCAATGCGTTGAACATGTTTTGGATCTGATTAAGTTGTGAATGTAGATCTTCCATAGGTGTCTCAGAGACTATCTCCCACATGTCCTTCCAAATGAACTGATAACACACCCGAAATTCATTATGATCCTCCTAGTTTTCCACAGATCTAGTCATAGTAGGGGATACATATCCCAGAATCGATTAACTTAAAGAAGAATCCTATTTAATTTTTCATGGGGCTATGTATCCCTCCCCTTGAACTATTTTTTGACTTGGGATGGAGGCTTCCTATTCAGGATCGACTATTGAAGTTGATGGAACTAAAATAAAAATAAAAATATTCTTCGACATTGGAAGAAAAAAAAAGAGAATGGAAAAAATATGATCTAAGTAGCTGAAAACATTCACTCATTAATGGATCAAATTCTCATTTTGGGTATTCCTAAGTCTAATGAGGTTTGTTATCTTGAATTGGGATCTCTTGAGAAGAATCAATTTCTTTAATTTTCTCAGAGCTCAGGATAGGAGGCTCAGAGAAATCCATCAATCTAGGATCTTGAGTTGATATTCCCTTTGCTATATGATCATAAGAGGCCTTAGTTACTTGATCATGGATTAACTTAGAAATTTTATATATATATAAAGCTGTATAAGTTAATATCCTTGATTAATATATCATACATAATAAGGTTAGTAGTTTGTAAAAAAAGGCAGAAACTCACATTTTTCCCACTCCTCATTGAATTCCTCAAACTCATATATAGATATGGGGATATCAATGTGTTTGATAATACCTTTAATTTCCATTATCTCATTAATTCACATCTCAAGGATGGTGGAATCCTCACCAGTGGGGACATTTGAGACGTCTAGTTCAAGACCCAAATTGGATTCATCATTAACTCCCCCACCATTGTTTTAGATGGAACCCCTTCTTAAATCCCTGTCAAACTAGTATCAATATTACCACCTTCATAGGATGGTCCTTGATCTTGATCATCCCCTTTTGGGATAACGACATGCTCACCAATGATTTTCGAGGGATCCTCCAATGTATGCAGTGGATCTGATATATCATGAAGAGAAAGAATTAATAATTGTTACATGACGTCATATGGTGTATAATTTACATTACCAGGATTCTACTCTACCTATATAGTGATAGGAATGGATAGGGTATTATCCCTTAAAACTTCTCACAACAAGAGGGTAGACTCAATATAAAGAGTTCATGCCTCATCTGAAGAATCATCCTAAATTCCTAAAGGATGAGTGATGAATCATTTTAGGGAGGAAATTGAAGTATATTTTACAATCCAAAAGATAATTTAGACACACACACACAAATATATGTATATATATATAAGGAAAATAAAAGATAAATAATATTGATAAAACTCACCATGACTAATGATGTGCTTGTATAATGTCTTGGCTATCCTATGTTTCTTCACCTCAAATTGGGGAAGATTGGAAAATTTTTCCCCAAATACTAGTACTATAGGAGGAAATATAAAATTATCTCTTGATATCTCCTCCTCCATGATCCTTTGTCCTAGGGATAATTCCTTCAACTCAGGAGTTGACTCCTCCACCCTAATGGGGGTTCCCAGTAGAGTATACCTTGGAAATGCCAGTTCTATAGACTCACCCTCTTCCCACTATAAATAAAAGTCACGAGTTTTCTTATTAATAAATTATTAATAAAAAATGGGTCAAGGGAGGAGGTTTACACCATCAGTTTTGAAGAAATCATCCCATTAATTGGAGGCTTAATCACTCACCCCTTAGTAGTTCGTTAATCCATCATATTAGTTACCTGCTTCATAGAGGGAATTCAATCATCAATGGTGCATATGAGAATCTCCAGTTCCTGAAGATACTTTCCCACCACACTAGGGTGGTAATAAAAAAGAATATGGGGGGGGGGGTTATTGAATATTTCTAAGATATTGGATATGTATACCATATTGAAAAAAAATCCACAAGTATTGTATGTTATAGGTTTTTTCTTCCAAAAACCGAACCACTTCAGGACACACATAATATGATGCTGCCATAGATAGCTATGAAGAAGATCTGAAATCTCCTAAATTTTCATAATTTACAGGTTTCTTTTACCCAATAAAAGTATAGACAACCGGAACTAGAGATTTATCCCTATGATAGTGACTGGATATCCTCATCCCTACCTTAGATGGTGCAACCATTTTCACCCGGATCTCTTAGTATCTCATGATTGTGGTAATGGGGGGGGGGGGAGATTGTGGAGCTTCATCACTATCACTCTCAGGATGAGTCCTCTTACCCTATTAGACTCATTTAGAAATAGTTTTTATAGTTTCAACTTTAGGGATTATCTCCACCAACACCCCTTTATTATATGAAGAGATCTAGGTATTATCATACCTTGGAGTCAACCTAATGGGTTTATCCAACAAAGGAAACTTGACTAATACCTGATATGGTTTTTGATACATGATCACCTAAAGTTTCTTGGCCACCATTAAATGTTTCTCTTATAGAAAATCTATAGGGGGGATAGTTGGTTGTTGTATAAACTTGAACTGGCATGAAAATCTATATGGAGTGCAGGCTTAAAAAATGATTTCACAATATATTCATATTGTCAAAATATAATCCTAAAAGTATATCATGTATGAACTTAGTTCATAATCACCAAGGCCTTTGTTAGTGACTATTCTGGTGGGCGGATCCCCATACAAGAATAAATTAAATTTTTCAACTAGATCAAATTCTTCATAGTTTTCCCATACTTCAAAGTGAAAGGCCTAGTACTAGAGACAACTTAAACAAATGGCTTGAACTGACACCCAATAATACTAACCCCACTGAGAATGACATAAGAACTAAAATTCTTCGCTATCAACCTTATTAACACTTGAAATTTCCTTGAAATCCAAAAGGGGACTTCCTCATATGAATGTACAATAGGAACCCGTGTTTTTTTTACATACATAGGGGATATCAACCCTACTTTCCCCTTCAAATAACTTTTCCATGATGATGAATGTCCCCAGAATCACACCACCATTGGATTTATGAACCATCAACATATAGGTACTCAATCAAATTGATTGAAATATAGTGAGATGGATTTTTTTAGGAATGTCATACTTGTTTGCATACCCCCACTAATTATATTGGTCTTTCTCCAATACAAGACAATATTTACCTGGGATGCCTAGATTTTCTAGTGTAGGACATCTGGTTAGACACTTGAACTTAATATGATGTCCTTTTTTATTTAAGAAAATTTTTATCCATGATTTAGGATAAACTTCACCCCTTGGTTGAGGATTTTACTCTCCTACCTTCTAGGTTACTTTCAATAATTCATGGGCTAGTGTAGGTGTCCATTCAAGGTCATCCCATATTTCCTTTGGTGGGATGAATTCATAATACACCTATCCAAGGATAGGCACTCCCTAAATCTTGTATATGTCCCAAAATATGATTCCAACACCACTATATATTAGATAAAAGGTATTAGTCTAAGGGATCCAATGACTAAGCATCTATGAGACCATATTAGGATGCTTATACAAGTATTTCTGAGTGACTCACACAACGTCATAAATGAAAAATTCCTTTATCTCGACTTCAAACTCAAAAAAAGTATTGCATACCCAATAATCCCACATCCATTCAGGTTTGAACCCTCCTATAGTTTGGAATTCCTAGTCTTCCTTCGATCCCTTCAATTGGTCTATCATATATTAATGAAAAATGGATGAGTAGAAATGTGGTTTCTACTCAGGAGTATGAGGTTGTAAATCTAGACTAATCGCAATATGGTGAATAAAAAACATTGAGGGAATTATTCCTTCATTTTTATACAATCACTTAGAGGAAATGTTAGTTGTGGTAAATTTGTTGTACTCCTTGAACCAGGAACATGGAATGTGATCTTTAAACGTTGGGATAAGTACACCCCCTAAAAGTCCGAAATTATAAAATTAAAATCATTCACTCATAGGATATTCAAGATTATTTTTCTTAAAATTCTTAAAGATATTCAAAAGGGTGGGGTCATATAATCTTTGTAACCCTAGCCCATTAATATCCAACATCTCCTTGATCTGAATAGTAACTTTTTAATCAGGGACATAAACCATTTTCCCAATGATTGAAAATATACGAAGAAAAAAAAATATTTTTATTAACACTAAGATTTTAACTTGTAATATTATGGAGAGGAATTTAGAAAAGGAAATACCTCATGCATGTCACTCACCCAAGTAACCTCGTACATATCAATTTTTCAAGTGACCTCATGTAGGACACTCACCAAGTGACCTCGTGTGGGTCACTCACCTAGTAACATCATACGTTCCACTCATCCAAGTGACCTCATGTTGGTCACTCATTGAAGTGACCTAAGGTGGGTCACTCACCTAAGTGAAATCGTGTGGGTCACTCAACCAAGTGATTGGGTGAAAGTGTATTGCTTAAGTGACTTCATGGGAAATAACCATGAAAGTGGACACATAATGTAAGTAAGTGAGGAAAATGTGCATGAAAGACTTGCATAAATGACGAGTGTGATGATAGAATAAAGGCAATTGGAATGGTGTAAATGAGGAGGGGGGACCACTGCATAGAAAATTCTATTTATAGATGTGTGATCTTATATGAAACTGAACTTGTGAGACTATACCTACATGGATGACCTGTGTAGTCAGCATACACAAACAATCTGTCCACTTACCCTTTTCATGAGAAACAAGATGTAATGATTCAATAAACATGATCATGAATGATGCACCAATATAGAATTCCCTATTAATGAGATGTATATGAACACCAGTTTTTCTTTCATTATTATGATTAAATCCTCAATGGTCCAATCAGATCCAATAATGTGAGGGTTGGGGTAATTTTTTTGGAACTTATTTTTATTAAATCATGAAATTACCTTCAAAATAGATGGAATAAAAATTAAACGCACTTATCCTTCTTGTATTTCACCCCAAAAAACCCGTGTGAAGCACTAGGAAGGTCAAGTATTTCATGAATGTCTAGAAAATACAAGACAATTGAACACCCATCCATTTCACATAGGTTTATGATGCATAGGTCCAACATGCACAAACCACTTTCATGATCCACCTACATGAGGTAATTTTATTGACAATATCATTTTCCCTAGGTTATGGTTTTTCCTATAAATAAGACCCTCAGGATTCTCATTTTAAAATATTGGAAGATGAAGATACTGCTCAAAGATCTGCTCAACCAAGTCTCTCTCCCAAGTAATCTAAAACCTCAATTAGCCTTTAAAGATTACAAAATAAGAGGTAATTAGTAAGAGTCAAGGGATTATAGATCTTCAAAATTATAAAACACCAAAGAAATACATGAAGAACCACCCCTCCCTAGTCTAGATACATGAGGGAGAAGGGAACTTACATGGATCAAAAATTGAGTGTAAATATTCTAAGATAACTTGAGAAGAATTTTAGAGATCAGAGAAAGGTATCTCTTAAGTGTGGTTTCCCAGTTTGTTCTTTTTCCAATAATTCAGCCCCAATTCACCCATGTATCATTGGGAGAGGAACCATCCATCTATCCTAGGTATCATATGGGTGGGGTCTAATCTAGATCGCCCAGGTATCACCTGGGAAAGGTCCAACCCTTCTCTCCCAGGTATCACCTGGGTGAGGTCCAACCCAGCTCACTTAGGTATCACCTGGGTGAATCAACCTCTAAACCCTCTCTCATACTACCAATGATAGGTCCCCTTCTTTGTGGCTCCCATCAAAGGAGACCAAGTCAAAACCATCAATAAGGCCCCTAAATTTGCATGATTAGAGCAAAATACACACTAGTGTGTCTCCCATTTGATTTCGAATTCCCACAGTAAAAGATATCCTAAAATTATCCTACCTAATTGGTAGGGTCCTTAGTATGTTTAAAATTGTTCATAGCCTCAGTAATGAAGACCCCAACCTTGGAGATAGTTCTAGGTACCTCCCTATTTCAAATAGTGAGGGTAACGACTTAATTTTTCCTTCAATGAGGTATAGTTTTGTTTTATTCTCTTATCCTCTCTAACACTAATAATTGGGTATCCCTCATGGAGTAATTTACTATAATTTCTTTCTAAAGTTCTCCCTCCTTCCATACTCTTGCCTTTATCCACCAGTAGATGAAGGAGATCATGTATAGTGTTCCACATATTCCACTTCATCTTGTTTCTCACACTGGCCACGACTCACAAGGTCTTAGAGGCCCATAGTAATCATATCACTATCATAATCAAACATCCTAATTGGGCCTCCCTCATAGGTGTAAGACCCAACTTTCTGAACTATGTGGAATTTGATTCCTATACTTATGGGATATGTAGGAATCCTCCCCAAGGTTTAAACCCAACACCTTCAATCCATCATAATCCTTATTGATCCATATTATTAGTAATATCATGCCCCCACCTAGGAGGCCATATTCCTTCATGGTCCTCATTTCATCCCCATCATCCTATATTTATGATGAGATCTATATTTATAGGGCCACATTTATTTTGAGATCAATCCATCCCCATTGGTCCATATTTCCTATGGCATTATCCATTAAGGGATGCTCATGCATAAGCCCCACACCATCCTTTTCTAGGTACCTTTCTCATAGACATCCTCATCACATAACCTTAAACTACATGATTTGGTCCTTATTACATGAACACAAAAGGCATGACATGTCCCATTAAGTAGAACTGAAATATGTGGGCTATGATTCCTTTCACAAAGATACATAGTAATCCCATATCATGGGCCAAATACTGACATCAAAACTCTAACCACCTCCCTATTTGAAAATAAACACTAGAGTTCTCAATCATGAGGCTTTAAACCAAGATCCTTTAAAATAAAGCATGAATACGTGAATAAATAAATGAGATAGAGAACCTCTGATACATATAGATGGATCACTCAATGGATGACCTTAGATATATATAGATGGTTCCATTGATGGAGAACCCTTGATACATATATATGGTTACTCATGCATGTATATGTGATTGATTTTAGATATAAATGGATACTAGTCTTATATTGGGTTTTATAAAAGATTCATGAATATGACATAAATCTATAAGAGTGTCTCAAGTAGGAAAAAATCCCCCAAAAATGGTGTGATGAGCCCAATCTACCATCCCCTAGACCAATGTGAATTATTAAACATCATTGGAAAAAAATCTGGTTATCATCTGACTTTTGGAAAGAAGATTCATATCGTAGATACGAGAACCATTGGGTGTTTCTAGTTCCATGAATAAAATCCATTGGAAACCACCAAAAAGGGGACTTGAAACAAAAGTGGTTTCCCAACATGAAAGATTGTGCAACCGTACTCAACCCCCACAACCAAGTGTTAGACCCACTTGTGAATTTTTCATCATAAACATCAACACATCACTATATATTAAAAATTATTCTTTACTTGATGGAAAATTTTATACTAGTGAATTAATCATTGTACTATTTAGCACTTCAAAACTTTCCTCACATTCAATTGACTTTGTGAATTTAACCCCTTTATATGTTAACTTGGTTAATGAGTTATCCAAATGGTTGAAATATTGAATTAACCACCAATAGAAACCTACTAAACCTAGGAAACTTTAGATCTCTATTATGTTCATCGTTGTAGGAAATTCTTTGGCAATATTTTTTTGAAGGAATAATAAATATTAAATACTTGGAGACAATTTGGCCGAGAAAAGAATATTCATATCCAAAATTCATTATTACTATATTTACAATATAATTTCTTTTTTCAGAGGGTCCTCAAAATTATTTTTAGATGAATCTCATGCTCTTAATAGATGATAGACTATATCAAGATATCATCAATGAATACCCAAAAAAATTATCAATATAATCCTTGAAAAGACTATTAATCATATACATAAGGATATAAAGAAAATTAGTCAATCTAATGAGAATTAATGTAAACTCATAATGTCTATAAAATTTTCAAAATGTCATCTTCTATATATAATATTTCTCTAATATTAATTGATGATAAATAGAGAAAAGATAAAACTTTGAAATATATTTTTCTCCTTGAAGTTGATCAAATAATTTATCAGTATGAGGTAAAGAATACTTATTCTTTATATTAATGGAATTGATCTCCCAATAATTGATGAAAAATATCATAGGACTATACTTATTTTTCAAAAATAAAAAAAGGTCTCTATACATTGAAACACTAGGTCATACAAGTCTCTTATCATAAAAATATTATAGTTGTTTCTTTAACTCCAAAAAATCCAATGGTTCCATTATATATGATTTTTTAGATATAGGTCTTGCATCAGAAATGATTTCAATGGAGAACTCAACTTCAAATTCAGGTGGGTGACCGGGTAATTATTATAGAAAAACATTAATTTATTTTTTTTACACTAGGTATGTCCTTTATCCTTAGGATGTCTTTCACATCCAAAGATAGTGTTTTCTATTCATCTTCTCCCATAATTACCTTAAGTTAAACTACCATAGGTGGGTATAGAAAAGACTCAAGAGGTAAATTCTATCCCTTTAGATGATATAATAACATGATAACTTGTTCCCATCGCTACACCCCAAAGGGAGAAATATCCTCTATAGGGACTTAGATCCTTTGTTCAGCTATTAATTTATTAGTATTTCTACTAAATGATAGATTTTATTTTCACATAAAATAATCCAACATAGTTACACCATGTTGTGAATCAGTATGCCTCTCTATATGGGTGAAATTATTTCTAATAACCTAAGTCAATTAACCTAATATGGTTATGATCTGATTATCCTAAAATCTAGCTTCATCAACTTACTTAGTGGGAACACCCTTATATTGAAAACTAGTGTTGATTCGGTTCCCATTCCTCCCTGTAGATCCCAAGTAAGTGTTTCATTTATTATCAATGAGTCAATATGTGTCTGGTGAGTAAAGACAAAGTAATGATGATTGGATAATTTTTATGGATTAATTTAATGTAATTGGATGCCATTATTAAGAAATTATCCTTTCTATATCTAATTATTTTTGTGATAATCTTCAAATAAATACATGAAAAGTGTTGGTGGATGAATAAATCTTGTTTTCTTTATGTGATTGAAGTTGGAAGGCCTTGGGAATTGAGACTAAGGTGTTTGTGAAGGCCCCAAATGATTTTTAGTTAAATTGGTTACTTATGTAAAGGTAAATTAATAATTACGTAACCTACATAAAGGTAAGCTATGCCTACATAAAGGTAATTTGGGTGATATGTGAAGGTATCGAGAAACTCATGAAGCTACGTAAAGGAGAACCAATAAAGGTACTAAGAAACTCACGTGGCTGCATAAAGGTGAACCAGGTGTTATGTATAGGTAATGTGTAACTTACAATATCTATACAATGGTACTTTGAGATTCACACTACCCTCATATGGATAAAAGAAGCTAGAATAAAGGTAATCAGTTTTCTACGTAAAGGTACTCAGGTCACTATGTAAAGTTACTCAGGTCTCTATGTAAGGGTAACCTAGGCTATATAAAGGTAATTAATTACCTACATTAGGGTAACCAAGGATGCATAGGAGTATTTAAAGACTTTTTTAAGGGAAAGAAAAATATAATGGAACTTGTATAAGGGTAATTGATACACAAAGGATATTTCATAATGGTATCTCGTAACTTACGTAAGGTTAGATCATTTTCATAAAGGTTGATCCAAAATCATGTAAGGGTAGAATTCTCATGTAGAGGTTATTTAATAGTTACATAAGGGAGATGTTTTATAACTAGGAATCATGTACTACCTCTTGGAATCAGGCCTACCACTAGGCATCTGGTGTTACCACTAGGAATCATGTGCTACAACCAGGCTTTAGGTATAACTTCTAGGGATACTACCACTTGATATTGTACCATCAGTTTCTACTATGAGATAATACCATTCATTTTCTACTATAATATGCGATCAAATGATAAAAATAGAGTATCTATTCTTGTATGAAATTAGGGGTGAGTGAGTTTGGATTATTAAGGCATGCATGAAAATTATATTATATTCATGAAAATCATGTTATGATTATAAGATTATATAGTAAGTAGATAATTTCACCGAGAAAGGTTTCATGCTCATTAATTAATAGGAGTTTAATGATTACATACTTTATAAGATTTGGGTGTTAATATCAAATATAGAAGAAATCCTAAATCTTGTAGGTATTTAAAAATTAATGAAGAAGATACATAAAAAACGAATTCATAAAATAGGTTTGATTCATGAATGTCATGCATGATTGTGTGTATAAAGAAATAATGAAAATTTTGTTATTAATTAACCATGTGAGGAATAAAGGATGATACCCAAATTTGATGGTTATTTAATTTAAAGAATTATGGAAGGATTTATAGAATAATTCTCAAGAAATTAATCAGGTATTATTTTAGGTTATTAATCATGAAATAATACGCACAATAATAAGGAGTTAATGTTTTTTTGTGAAGATGTAATTATTCCATGATTTCATTGAAAAATATCATGATACATGATCATGATTTTTGTATAGATACTAGATATTTAAATATTGTGTGAAATATGGGATGAAACCTGAGACTTCATGGGATTTGAATGAATATTTGAATTGGAATTTATATGAGTTTAAATGAGAGATAAATTTGGAATCACTTGATCGATTTGAATGAGAAGATCCTACTACTGAAGATCATGAGGTTTCAATAATTAAAATATAGAGATATTGAATTTGATATTTTGAGAAGAATTTTCACAATAATTTTGTGAATATAAATGTGTTCATATAGGTATCAAAGTTTACTTATTTATATTTGATATAACTCTCACAATTTTTTGAGAGATATATAAATAAAGCAAGTATTGGGGAGAAGAAGTTGATCCTAATCTAGGAGTTCCTTGAAGGAGACATATGTGAGTATTTGAAGATGTTAAGGAGAATCCATATCACACCGGATTTGGATAAGAGATTCAAGACCATAAGAACTTTTTGAATCAATTTCTAAAGATCTTAAATAATTTTACATGGGAAAACCCAATCCTCTAGCATCATGGAGAAATACCATCATAAAGAAGGTTGAATATCTTTCTAGATGTGGATCAACTCTTAATAAATATTTTATTTGGTGTTGAAAGTGGAAAAAATTATTTTAGTTGGTGATGAAAGTAGGATAATAATCTAGTGGTACTTTGGGGAAGGAGAAGAACATTGTGGGACTCTGTGTTGATCAATTTAAGATAGTATGCAGTTGTATACACTTGTTTGATAGTGAAGAACCTATGTTGGGGGTCTAACCAACACAAAAAGTAGTAGGATTTTATGATAAACATTGTAAATCTATATGTGTTAATATATTTATTATTATAAATAAAAATTATGTGGGATTGGGATATAATATTGAGTTGATCAATAACATTAACAAGTTTAAGTGGTTTAATTATAAATAAAGATAATTTGTAAAAAATAAACCACCGATTCAGCCCCACTCTCAGTGGCTCATCCGAACTGGGGAACTATAAGTGGTATCAGTTTCAGGGTCCCCTATAAAGATCTAAGAATATTTATAAGATATATATAATCTTAATTTAGTCAAAATAAAAGGTGTTCCCACATTCAATCGAAAAAATTATCATAGCTATAGGAATATGAAGTTTCAATATCATATAATACTCAGATTAGAAGAGAGAGATGCCAAAATAGTGGGTTTTCAACCCATTGATAATAAATATTCCATGAAAAAAGGTGATAAAATAAATATATAGTTAGATGTAAAGGCTAATTTTTTTTATCTTGATGTCTCTATCAGAGAATTTCTACATAAAGATCATGGGTTTCTATACTCCTAAGGAAATATGAGACAAATTTAGAAGAACCTATGAAGGCAATATCAAAGTCAAGAAATCCAAAATTCAATTTTATAGGATTTAATTTGAAGATATAAATATGAATAATTATGATACTATTGATGATTACTTTACTCAGGTAAATGATATTATGAGCAATATCCAAGGATTTGATGAAAAGCCAAAGGATTCCATCACTGTCAAAAAAATTATGAGGAATTTTCCAAATCAATTTGATTCAAAAGTATTAGATTTTGAATAAATACAATAATTTACAATTGATAAGCTACAAAATATACTCATTAATTATGAGATGTGAAAGGAATCTATTTTTAAACAAAATAAAAAAATGAAATGGCTCTTAAATCCATGAGAAAAAGAGAAGTTAAAGAAGAAGATGATGAAGAATATGAATTCCCAGATGACGAGGATGATGAATAATTAAATTAAATTGTTTCTATTATATCAAATGGATTTAAAAAGGGAAAGTGTAAAGGAAATATTAAGAAAACACTAAATTGTTTCAACTGTGGTGACTCTGGTCATTTTTCTAAATTTTTTACAAGGAATAATTTTTAAGAAATATAATTAGAATCATATGATGAGATACCCACACAAAAAAATTGGGTAAGAAGAAAAAGAATCACTATAATATTAAGAAGATAAATTTAATTATCAAGTAAAATAAAGATTCATCATCAAGTTTTTATTTGGATGATGAATTTGGTTTCTTTTCCTATATAAACAAAAGAACAAATTAATCATGTAGTAGTGATGATATAGAAGAAAGAAAAGAACTTGAGTTCCTATTTTTTTTGTAAAAATCAATTTAAAGTAGCTAAATAATTATAGGAAGATGAAAATATTGATAAATTCAAAGGAAAGAAACTTTCTTTAGAAAGTGTGGTGAATTTTGATGAAAAGTTATCCTCAATTGGAAACTTGAAGATCCAAAATACTGAGATTAAAAAAGGTATTCCACACAAATAATAATTTCAAGGGAAGAAATAAGTTGATAAAATAAATGATACTAAAATAAAGAATAGTCCAAAGAAATATTCCCATGCTGATATTGGAAGAAAAGAATGATCTAAATTGAGTGGAATTTCTCAATATAAATGTTATTTCTGAGAAACCTAGATATTCCTCCTTATTCCCTATTATTTTATGTGTCTTGAGTAAACATGCAGGGAATTGAAGTAGAATATTAAGGCTATCACTATTGGAAAACATGAAGACATTTTCTTTCATGGAGTCTACTAACTTCCATGAAAATAAAGAATAGGATTACATCCATTAACAGAGAGAAAATTTTAGAAGAATCTATAATTATTCTAAATTCCAATGAATATGGAAATCCTGAATAGATTTCAAACCTAATGGTTAATCTATGAGAATCACACTTACAACCATTTATTATTATTATATTTAATATACACATTAAGGGGGAGTTTTAATTTATAAAAAAATGAGTCAAAGGGGGAGTTACTATTATACACTTTATCTTTATGATGTGTTTGTTAAAGTGTGTGTAGGATCATGTATTTCTTATCTTAGAAACCCCTATCTTGAGAATTGAGAATTTACAAGCCTGGTATCACAAAAATAGTATTTTATGAACTGTGTAGAAAACCTTTGTTGTATTTATCTTGTTTTACACATCAGGTTATCCCATATAGACTTAGAGTTGATTGCCTAAATTCTCTTTGCTAAGAGAATCATGTGGTATCATCATTCTCTCTGAAAAAGGAGAAGAGAATCCAAAATTCCTTGAAATATAGAAGAAGAGACGAGATAACCCCTACATCACCCTTTATACTTTATTTTCAATAAGGGGGAAAAGTTGGAGGACACATATTAACTTTAGAAACTTCAAGATATATTGAAAACAAATTCAAAAAGGGATAGATTTTTTAGCCCAAGTAAGTGTTTTATTTGTTATCAAAGAGTTAATATGTGTTTGGTTAGTGAAGATGAAGTAATTTTGCTTAGATAATTGTTATGGATTTTTTATGGCTTCATTTAATGAGATTTTATTTAATTATTGAGAAATTATCATTTTATATTTGATGTTTATTATGATGATATTAAAATAAATACATAAAAAGTGTTGGTGGATGAAGAAAACTTGTATTCTTCATGTGATTGAAGTTGCAAGGCCTTGGGAATTGGTTCTAAGGTGTTTAAAGAGGCCCTACATGATTTCGAGTTAAATTTGATAACCACATAAAGGGAATTTGAGAATTACATTACCAATATTAAGGTAAGATATACCTATATAAATATAAATTAGGTGCTATATAAAGGTACTGAGAAACTCATGATCCTAAATAAAGGTAAACTAGTAAAGGTTCTAAGAAACTCATGAGGTTGTGTAAAGGTGAATTAGGAATTATGTAAGAGTAGTGTATAACTTACACACCCTACATAAGGGTACTTTGAGATTTATACTACCTATGCAAGGGTATGGGTATCTTGTGAAAAGGTACTCAGTTTATTGCATAAAGGTACTCAGTTCACTACATAAAGGAACTCAGATCACTATGTAAGTGTATCCTAGGTTATGTTAAGGTAAGTCATTACCTATGTAAGGGTAACCCAGGCTACATAAGGGTATTTGGAAAATTGTGTAAGTGTAAGAACAATATAAATAAACTCACGTAACGGTAATCATGATGTTAAGGAGCTTGTGTAAGGGTATAAGTAGACTTTCTTAAGGGAATAATATTCATGTAATGGTTGATCCCATCTTAAGTAAGGATATACTGCTCATGAAAGGGTTATTACATAGTTATATAAGGGTTATGTACTACCACCAGGCATCATGTACTACCACTATGAATTAGATACTACCTCTAAGAATCAAGTTTTATCTTTAGAAATTGGGTGCTACCTCTAAGTATCATGTGATACTGCTTGGAATAAGGTGCTACTACCAGGGATACTACCACCAGGTATGCTACCTCCGGTTTCTACCATGATATGATATCGTTGGGTATTCTACCATGATATATGATCACATGATGAAAATAGAGTATATATTCTTGAACATGAGAAGAGATTAGTGATTTTAGATTATCTAGGCATGTATGCTAATTATCTTGTATGAATGTGTATTAAAGTATGATGAGAATATACTACTATAAGTATATAATTCCATTTAGATTAATTTCATGATCATTTATGAAGAGGATTTTTATGTTTACATGAATTATGACCCATAGGTGTTCATACTGTATGGAAAAGAAATACAGAAGCTTTAAAATATGTAAGAATCAATGAAGAAGTTTCTTAAAAAATGAATACGTGATACTGGTTCAATGAATGCATGTGATTCCTAATTTAGTACATAAATAAATAATGAGAACATGGTTATTCATTAACTATGTGAATAATAAAGCAGGATACCTGAATTCCATGGTTATTTAATTTGAATAATTATGAAAGTATTTGGAGAATAATTCTCATGAAATTAATGAGGTATTATTATGGTTTATTAATCATGAAATACTACCCATAATAATTATTTAATGAATTTTTTTGATGATACAATTATTCCATGATTTCCAAGGATAATATCATTGTACATGATCATTATTTTTATAAAGATCATGAATATTTAAATATCACGTGAAATATGGGATGAAGACAGAGTCTTTAGGGTATTTGAATAAATATTTGAATGGGAATTTAGATGATTTTAAATGAGACATACATCTAGGATCACATAACCAATTTGAATTATAATATATTTCTTCTAAAGATTATGGGGTTTTCATAATTCTAATTTTGAGATATTGAGTGTGATATTTTTGAGAATAATAACCACAATAATTTTGTGAATATAAATGTGTGCATGCATGTATCAAAGTTTAGTTGTTTATATTTGAGATAACTCTCACAATTATAAGAGAGATTGATAAATCTACTATCAAGGAGAATATGGTGAGATTAATCAAGGATTTTCATGGAGGAAAAACACATTAGTATTCAAAGAAGCTAAGGATAATCTAGATCACACCAGATCTGGAGAATATTTTCAATACTAGTAGACCTGTTGCAAGTGGATACTGAAGATATTGAATAATTATACATGATAAAACCAGATCCTATTGTATCATGGAGTAATACCATCTTATATAATTTTAAATATATTTCTAGTTGTGGATAAAATCTTAAGAAATACTCTAGTTAGTTTTGAAAGTAGGGAGAAGTCATTAAGTTGGTACCGTAAGTCGAAGAAGACTCTAGTGGGACTCTAGAGTAGGAGAGGAACATAGTGGATCTCTATATGATCATATTGGGATAGTCTGTGGCTGTAATCACTTGTTTGATAGTGAATAATTTTTGTTGTGGGGTCTAACCAACACAATAAGGAGTAGGATTTTTTAATGAACCTTGTAAATATCTATGTGATACACTCTCTATTTTTACAACTGCACACAAGGTGATATTGAGAGATACTTTGAGTAGATTCTGAACCATAACATGTTTGAGAGATTGAGTTGTAAATAAAGATAATTAATAAAAAAGAAACCACTGATTCAACACCTCTAAATGGTTCATTTGTATTGGGATATTATAATCTCATTAGTCCCTATAGCAAACAAATAATTGGATCATGATATTGAATTGTAAAATAAAATTAATATTATGTTTTCTAGAGTGTTCATTATAAATATTAATGGGTTTTCATAGTACTTGTGCCATCTAAATAGGTTCCTATAAATCTAGTCCCCAAGGTTCCTACTAAACTTTATTTTCTACCAACTGTAACATCCCATACTCTAAAAAACTTGGATTTAGTAGTTATATTACATTATTGGTACCTAACACAAGAGTTACCACAAGATCTAACAACTTAGTAGTATTGGAATACTAGATACATACATACATTACATATGAAAACATAAGATACAACATTAACACATTGTGAGAACATTATTATTCCTTCCATCATGTCCCTAAAAATTACACATAGTTATCCTTTAGGTTTCCCGGGGAAAGGAAAAAAATTATGGTAATCTTAGATGATTAGTAAAAAGTAGAGTAAAATTAAATCTATCATAACATAAACACGAAATAAGAGATATGGCATGAATAAATAAAAAACATGAATCCATAATCATCTAAAATTGAAGGCATTATATATCCATGATAATCAATGAACACATGGATAAAAATAATCATTGATCTCGTACTGATGTAATACATAATTTTAAACACTAAAAAATTATGTCAAGGCCTGTTTAAAAGACACTATACTAATATGAGGATAGGTATACAACAAAACACAAGATATTTTTTCTCATGTGACCTATCAATGAATCAAGGGGAGATATAATTTTGGGACCCACCCATCACCTGATCAAGTCCAATGCATTCACCATAAGAGAAAAAAAAGACATTTCATACAATTAATTAGGTAAAATTTGGCTGAATAATGACATTAATATCCATATAATAATAAATACAGAAAACAAATATGTCCTCATTCAAGGGAATAATATGGATGTCTAGGAGAACATACCTTAATCAACATAGAAGCTATGGGATATTTTCAAAGTAATAGTAAGAACCCTTATCAAATAAATATAGTGTAAAAGATACTTTGAATGTTTTGAGTTATCCATGGAAGATGGTAATTAGGTTCAATAGTTTTCATCAGTAGGATACCAAAACAATGGTATAAAAAATCCATCATCATGATTCATAAAGAGCATGTGAATATTCCAAATAATATCCTCCATGAGTGTCTATACAGGTGTGCTGTATTAGGATTAATTACCGTACATTAGGGTAATGGTTGATTTAATGCTCCAACCAAATTTTTTTTGGGATGATTTACACTAGCTGAATTTGTGCCACATCCATATCCACTTGCTGGTATCTATACAGGGATAAAATTTATAGGAAAACTATACACTCTTTAATTTCCAAAAATTTAGGAATTTTAGGCACCATGATAGTTTAATAAAGTCTTTAATAAGATGAAATATCATTGTCAATATATCAAATTGGAGATAATTCTATATAATTATAATCATTATGACAATATAATAAAGGTTTGTAATTGAAAATAGAGTAGGTGGAATTAGAACCCTTATATCGACATAATAACAATATAGAGAAAAGGATATTATAACAGGGGATAAGAAGTATCTCATCAAGATCATATCAAATAGGAGATAATACTATGCAATTACAATCAAGGGAATTTTTATAAATGGTATTATAACAAAATAATTTCAATTAAAAAGTAAATAGAAGTATTAAAAACCTTTAATTTTCTAAGTATATTCTTAAAACTTTAGAGTAATCCTTATAACCTTATGAACAACTTGGGAGGGATTTATAGAAGGAGAGGGAAAATAAATTCATGATAAATGATTTTGGGGTGGAGTGGGATAATAGAATAGGTAGGATTGGGATCATTTTATAGGTGAAAAGGAAATTTTTTCATGAAAAATAAAGTTAGGTAAGGGGTCAGAATGGAATCAAATGGGTGTTAGATGGGTTCTATGAGTTAGGTAGATAAATGGTAGGTGAGACATATGGGTATGAATTTTATACCTAACAAGGTTTTATATAAGGTTTAAGTTGTTGTAATTATTTCTATAATGTAATTTTAATGATAAAAAACACTCATTTATGTATCTAATGTCTTCATTTAGTTCTTATTAGTTATAAATTTTTGGAATCTAATTCAGGTATTTAAATAATCAAGTTATGGGATTCAATTAATCCATGAATAATTTGAAGATTCCTTGAAGTTTTTTTTCAAAGTATTATTGGATGTATTATAACCTTGTATGGAGGATGGAAGAACCATATAAGTACATGTAAGGAAGTGGTGGTTCCACTTCTTGAAGCTAGTTGTAGAAGGTATCACCTACTAGCTGGTGGAAAGGAAAAAACCTTACTTAGCTAGTAGGATTCCATTGAACAACTGATTAAGTAGCACTAGCTAGTTAGTGCTAGTTTCAAGAGCCTAGTTATCTCTAACCAGTCCACTGGATACTTGGTGGAGGGTACCGGGTATATAGTGGTATCAAGATAAAAAACATGAGATAAAATTTATTGTGGTAAAAAAGCATTAAATATTATCTTCTTAGATATTAATAGATACGATGAATTCTAGAATGTTCCTTGGTGTCTTGGATCCTATAAAAACAGGATCAATGATTCTTGGATCTAATCCCCAATCAAACAATTAACTTGAACAACACCTCTACGATTGAATCGATATTGAATATCTAGTGATCTCTAAGCCCTTCTATCAAAGTAACATTATTTATTTCCAAATATCAAGGCTCTAAACATTGTTTCTCTCTCTCTCTCTTAACTTGTTCAATTATTATAGAGAGATATTAAACCATAATTATAATGTATTTACATGAAGAGGATCTTCTCTACTTATTCCTCCTCCCACCTTTGGTCTTTATATCTCTATTAAAACTAGGGGAAGTTGGTTTATTTCTATATCAATTAAAAATAAAGAGAAGTTTGTTCTTGGATCATTGTAAAAATAAAGTATTTTTTTCTTTCTATCTATATTTAAAATAAAGGGAAGGTCTAATAGTCCATATCTCTCAAATAATGGGGTGGATACATAGGGGAACATCATGTGCTATTATCAAACTCCTTATCAAATTGTGTTTATCTTATCTTTTCTTTTATAAATTGCATCATATAAACTTGATATGTATAAATTTTATGGATTTGAATTATCCACTTTATTTTATGCTTTATTTTATGCTTATATGAATTGAATTTATCATTTACCACTATACTAATTTCATCACTTTAATTTTTTAAAATAAATTCACCCCCATATTGTCATTATACTCCGACAAACAATTGGTATCAAATTATATATTTGTGTTTTTATTAAAATATTAATTTACAAAAATTTAGTTTAGTTTTCAAAATACTATTTGATTTCAAATTTTGACCTTTTTTAAGTGGAATATTATTTTAAAAATTCTCTTGAAGGACTTTACTTGGGATGAGCTCCTTTATTTAATGGTTTAGATTATTCTTATTAAAAAAAATCACATGTCTACCTTTATTAGTATCATAGGTTATCCTATTTATAAAATCATTATACATGGATACACTCCTACAAAATAATCTGAATATAAATTAAATCCCTAAGATATTTTTATTTTTAACTTAATGGAAAGGATATGAATGATCTTCATTACGGTCTTAAAAAAATGAATTTAATCGAATTTCTTATAAAAAAACCACTAATGAAATCTAGAAACTCTTAGAAGTCAAAAATTAAGGCATAAATAAAGTTAAAGGAACTATATTGGATTTGTTTAGATATTACTTTGAACGATTTACCTTGAATTCAAATAAATATATTACTGATATGTTTAACCACTTTACTAAAATTTGAAATTTCCAAAAGTCTCTTGGTGATGATACTTCTATAGAAAATTTCGTAATTAAAATTACTTGTATTGTACCATGGTACAGGGAACCCAAGTTGATTCCTATACATGAAGCTAAATATATAAAAAATACATTTCTTGAATAACTAATCAGATCCTTAATGACATACACAATCACCAGAAAATACCATGTGGTTAAAAAATAAATGGAAACCAAGGAAACTAAGAAGAACCTAGATTTTAAAATAATCAAATATTATGGTTATTTAGGAAGTGAATTTGATAATAAATATAAGGCTGAATTCTTGACCAAAATATTTAACAAGTTGAAAAAAGAAGAAAACATTATTCCATGCAAAAAGAAAAATCAAATTGAAGTGTTAAAAGTATCTTTATTTGGTTTTAAAAATATGGGTCACATAAAGACATATTTTACCTTGAACAAAAAGTTTAAATATAAGAATAAAGGTAAGAGCACTCTAAAAGGTTCAACATGTGGTGCTAGTGAGGATTTAGTTTCAATATATAAATCAAGAGAATCAATTCCTAAATGCCTCATGGATCATATCAAGGAAAGTGAAATGGTTAGTTCTCCAATTTTTCACTATCCTTATCATTAATACTCTTCCTATCATTCATCCTCTTCTTTCTATTATTTTAAAAAATATGAAATTGATAATTTTATAAAAAAATTCTTTCAAAATATGAGGATATTAAAAATAAATATAAATAAATTATTAATGAGAAAAATAAAATTCTTAATGAAAAGGATACTCTTTAAAAAAAGATGATTTGGTTTTTAAAATAAAATATCCATCAGATATTTAAGTTTTAAAATTTTAAAACAAGGGTCTCATAATTTTCATTTCAAAATTCAACCAAGGTGAAAAAAATCACAACATGATTGTTGGTTCTCAATGTATTAAAATAAATAATCATGGTTTTATTTTTTCAAATAATAAAATATATTCTAAAAATAATTTTTTTTGTAAGGTATTTCTCAAAATATGTTTTTCAATTATTAAAGTAAAAACAAACATTTAAATTTTGTATGTAATTATAAAAATGATATATATAGTATATCGAAAAGCATTCATCTTTCTTCTCAAATTTCTAAAATAAATTCTCATTCTAAACAAGTTTGGATTCCTAAATACTTATTATCTAATCCAAGTGAAACCAATATTGTTTCTCCATCTTAATGATTATTATATCACAATACCAAAACCAAAATATTAGTACTAAAAGTCACTTGATTTTGAATTTTATAGGGCTACACCACTAATATTCATTAATCTATCATATAATGACTTCTCAATAAAAATGGAATTTTAACACTTGAAATGATTGTTCAAATCTACCCATCATGAACTCTTTGTTAATTTCTCTAATAAACGGGGAGCTTAGATTTTACCTTTTTAGTGAAGTTTGGATGGATCTATATGGGAAAATGTTTTTTGATCTTTTTTAGTTTATTACCTCATCAACTTTATGTCTAGATCTATCCTATATCTCTCTCTCATCTATGGATTCTTATTTTTAAAAGAGTATATTTTATCTTATTAAAAATTTTCTTTTCTATTTTAAAAATATTTTATATTTTAATATTTCTAAAATTTGAGATTCTATCTTATCTTTTACAATTTTTTCAATTATATTTTTAAAATTTATTTTCGTTTTTCCTTTTAAAAAATATTTTTATTTTTATTTTTTAATTTATTTTATCCTTTTAAAATATTGAGTTTCACTCTTATATTTTACTTTTCAATTAAGATTATATGATCTTAAGTGTTTTATATTTGATCCATCCTAAGTTATTTTTTTTCTTTGTATCTTATGTTTGTCTATGTTTTACATGCCTATTCTCTAATCCTGGTTTTTAAGATTTCAATAATCATAAGGGGAGATTTTATTTCATACTATATTTTTTTAATACTTTATTTATTCTTCTCTTTTCCATTCCTTATTTCACTATTAATTTATTTTTAATATAGGTTTTATGTTAATAATTTTTTTATCATTAGAAAATTTTGGATCCAAGGGGTAAGAAAATGTTTTATCACAAAGGGGAAGATACTTATCAATTTTTGGGGTGGATTTTGTTTAAGTTGTGATATTTTTAAATAAATTATTATATCTTGAGAATATTGAATAGATTTTATATAATTTTTAAATCTCAATATCTTTTTCTATAATATCTTGATTCACTTTGAATACTTGTTTCAATCTTGATTTATTATAAATTATCTTTTATGTTAAGTGTTTATGATCATAAAGGGGATATTTTTTAACCACATCCTTATCATGGTATTTTAATGATCATAATCACTCATTTATATATCTAATGATTTCATTGAGTGATTCTCAGTTATAAATTTTTGGAATCCATTTATTGTTTTTAAAGAATCAAGTGATGGAATTCAATGAAATCATGCATGAATTAAAGATTCCTTGAAGATTTTTATTAAGTATTAGTGGATGTATTGATGCCTTGGATGAACACTATAATAAATATAGAAGGCCATAAAAGGAATTGGTGCTACCAAATTTTGAAGATATTTGTAGTAAGTAGTAATGGATAACTGATGGTATGGATAGAACCTTTCTCATCTACCAGGATTCTACCAGCCAACTAGTGGAGTAGCACTGGCTAGATGGTGCTAATTACAGAAGCCCACTGATCTCTAAGTAGTCCACCAACTGCTCAGTGGAGGCTATCAAGTATCCAGTATAATCGAGGCAGCAAATCGGGGATAAAATTTAATGTGGAAAAGAAATGTCTTAAAGATGATCTTCTTAATTATTAATGGGCCTAACGAATTCCAAAATGTTCCTTAGTGTCTTCGAGCATATAAATAGAAGATCAAGGAGTCTTGGATATCATACCCAATTAAATAATGAATTTGAGAAAAATATCTCTGATTGAATCGATGCCTAATCTCTAGTGAAATCCAAGCCCTCCTATCAATTTACTATTCTTCATTTTTAAATATCAAGGCACTCACCTTTGTTTCTCTCTCTATCTCTTTAATTTTTTTAATTATTCTAAAAAGTTATGAAACCAGAGTTTTAACAGATTTTCACCAAGAAAATCCTATCTTCTCATCCCTACTTTTATATTTTGTTCATGTATCTCTATTTAAATCAAGTGAAATTTGTTTCTTTCTACTCCAATTTAAAAGTAAGGTATTTTGGTTCTTGGATCTCTATTTAAACCAAGGGACGTTGGTTTCTTTCTATCTCTATTAAAAATAAAGTAAAGGTGTAATAAGACACATCTCTCAAATCAAGGGGTGGAGGTATAAAAGAACCTCATGTGATTTTACCAAAATCCTTATCAAATTGTGTTTGTATTATTTATAATTTTATGAATTGCATTATCTAATCTCGATATGCATAAAGTGCATAAATTCGATTCGTCCAATTTTCACTATGATTAATCAGTTACCATCCATCAATAAATAGATTTAATCACTTTAATTATTTTAAGGAAATTCACCCTCTATATTTCCATTATACCCCAACCAACATAAGTGACCCTTTAATTATTATAAATTAGAGATACTTGATTTACCCATTTTTATTCTTATTAATCCTGATTAAAAATTAACAAAGACAATCTGTTTATTTCTAAAAATATAAGATGACCCTTATTATTATTTTTTGAAATTATGAATCTTAATTTATACTCATTTTAACATAACTCAACTTATAAATGTGAGAAAATCAAATTTTAATTTAAAACATAAGATATAGTAAAAACTTTTTTAATACAACAATTTTACTTTTAAAATGGTAATTAATCTTTAATATAAGTAATTTATTTTTAAGGCCTATAAATAAGATTTGAATTGTTACATAATTTTAAACTACTTATTCTAAATATAAATTCCATTTTATAAAAAAAATTAACATGTGTAGGGAAACTTAATTTTAACATTACCACATGTAAAACCCGTTTTTAGAAAAAAATATGTTTTTACACATAAAAGTATTTTTTGGATAAAATTATCAACGATTTTTATTTTTTTGAAATAAATTGGTTTATTAGAAAATAAATAAATTTTAAACATATTCCAAATAAATCCAAAACCAAATTTTTAAAAAATAACTTTTAATTAATAGGAAAGACTAAAACAATTTATTTTATTGGAAAATATTACTTAAGCTCATAAAATGTAAACAATTGTTTTTATAAATTAATATTATTATTTAAAAACATATAGTTTTAATACTTAAATACATATTTTATAGTTTAAAATGTTTAATAAACTTCTAGGACTTTTATATATAATGATAAAGTCATAAAAGTTATAGTTTTGTTAAAAAAATGTATTTTTCACTATTCACTTAAAAATAAACTATTTCATAAAATTCAAAAATTTCATATTAAGATAATATATTTATGATGAATTAAAAAATTAATTTTATTTTGTAAAAATAAAATTCTAACATTCATAAATTAAAATTTTAAAATATACTCACAAATGAAGCCTCTTTAGAGTATACATTTTGTGATAGTTCAGGATATAATGTTTACGTGCTATAGTAGAGCCTCATGTATTAATTTTTATAAATAAGGGTATATTTTAACACCCAAATATTTTATAATTTATTTTATTAAAGTAATATATTTGATCTAAAGTGGTATGCACAACACCGATCTTAAAGAAACCATAATATACTATAGAAATGTTATTATTTATAAATGAATGTTATGACCTAACTGTTGGTTTGGTGGGTATGAATCAAAATAACCATATTTGTAAATATATTTAGAAATATTTTAATGTATTAAATGAATAATAAATCATACATTTATCATCTATTGGTTGGAAATAAAGATAAAATCTTTTGAAGGTAAAAGAGATATTTTTCCTAAAACAGTTTTATATATGAAATGTATTTCTATATTAATAGATTAAATTAATCACTATTTATAAATTATTTTAATGAAATATTTAGATTATATATCCAATTAAATTAATTAAATTTCATTTAATTATTTTTGTTAGATAATTAATGAGAATAAAGTCATTTTATACTTCAAAAATACTTTTTCTTTAAAAATGATTTTCATTGGATTTTGTGTGCAGATATTATAATTAATTTCCTCCACTATTATAAATTTTATTTGAAAATATATATATAAATTTTTAATTCATAATTTCAAAATATTATTTGGATGGATTTTTGGATTTTTTCTGAAAAGGTTGATTTTTGAGTGAATAGTGAAAATGTCGATGTTTTTACAAAACTGTCATTTATTTTATTTAAGTAAAGTAATTTAAAAGTACCATTATATTGTTTATTTGGTGTTAAAGTAACATAATTATAATTTAATTATAAATAATATAATTAATTATGAAATAATTTTCATCATATTTAATTTTTTTATAAGCTCATTTTTATTATTAAAAACACATTTATCTAAAAATGGGTTTTCATTATGTTTTATGAATATATATTAAAATTTATTTCTACCACTTATATAAATTGAATCTTGAAAAATGGATTCTATATTTGGAATTTGGAGGGTCAAAGTTATCAAATAGTTCCCTTTTATTTTTGTTCCTTATGAATTGTAACTATGGTAAATATTTGTCACCATGGTAAGGGTAAAACGAAACAAATTGGGTTAGAAATATGATATAAGGCATAAAAATATCCATATAACTTGTATTTATTTTATTTTATGAGTGTTTTTATACTATAAACATAAAATATGAAAAAATTTGGCAATTTATTTCCAGTATCCTTTGATTATAACCCTTGTATTATTTTAAGTAAAGAATAATTTAAAAAATGTCACTCACTTTCTTTAATTGTTTATAATATATTTTTATTGGTATAAAATGAATTTATGATTGGTTAAAAATGATAATTTTTAATATGAATAAATTAATTTTATGAAATTAATTTATTTTTAATTTTTAGTGATGGTATAATTATCTTAAATTCTTATGAAACACTAATACAGTGCTTGCGCAAGCAATATAAAAATATTGGTCAATGATTTAAAAAAAATAAAAAAAATAATCTTTTGGATTAATTATGGTTTAAAACTAATTTCATACTTAATTATAAATTTTAATTAATTTTTATTGTATTTATAATTTAATTCCACTGTTATATTCATTTCTTTGAAGTAAAATTAAATGAAGAGTCCCAAAAATGTATTTAATGATATTTTATGATAAAAAGTATTTTATTAAATGATTTAAAACTAAAAAGATATTTCAAGATTGTTGGTCAGAGTAGGACACTCATGAGGGGTGGGGGTTGGGTGGGGTGAATTGAGTTCCTTTTAAAATTTCTATCTAAAATGTTTTATTTTTAAAAAATCCCCCAATTTCAAAACAAATACAACCCAATTAACCAAAGTAGCAGATTTATAAAAGTTTTGTTTATTCCAAATATTTCTTAAAGATTGATTAATTATCAGTTAAAAAAATACATTATTATTCTAACTTTTAAAATCAGTATACTAAAACAAATTATAATATAAACACTATTCAATATTAACTATCAAAGAAAAGTTAAGTTTTTTAAAATAATTACAAAGACAGAGAAAAAAAACTTGAAAACACACAGAATAAGTAAACAAGATGTTCAGTATCAAGCCAATACCTAATCCTACCCAATTGATGATCACCTTCTACCAAGTAGTTTATATTAAATAAACTTGATCCACACCTTAGATCAGGGTAACAACACTATACAAACTATTCAGATCAACTATACCTCTTCCACAATTTTTGTGTGAGTGTAAAAATAATCAGGCCACACAAGGACATCTTCCACTGTTGTCTGTGGGAGTGTAAATGTGGAGGTTTGTGAAGATATCTATGTATATTCTAGTTTAGATCAGGATTAAATGTGTGTTAACACAACAGATACACACACTGGTCAAAATGTAAATAAAGTACACATGCAGAGCTAAATAATAAGAAGAGTTTAGAGTGATCTATGTGATGTTTTGTGAAGACTTTAGACTCCTTCAAGATAGTAGAAGTGAAGATGGAGTTTTCTTCCAGAAACAAATAGCAAAACAGAGAGTCGTTTTTGCTTCGGTCTTCTATTCCTACTGAGGTAGAATATTGATCGAAGTGTTCTTGTCTTATAAGTTGTTGTTGCATAGACTTGTTATATTTTTAGTTTTTAGCAATTTCTCTTAGCATGCACAGTTGGTTGGTAGAGCATGTTTTTTAGTAGTGTAACTTCTCTTTCACCAGCTTCTCTCTTTTCTTTTCACCTGGGTGCTTGATTTACACAATTTAGGGATGATAAGAAGCATGTTCTTGATCATGTGTAGGTACCTCATACCTCATATTGTGTTCTGACAATGTCATTAATATTGTCTGAAAAAGATCAATAACAAAACCAGTATCATTAAATGAACCAAATATGACTGTTAATAATAAGTTTGAATTTAAGAGATAGACTATCAGTGACTTAGTCTGTCGATAGTCCAGATTATGGGTATCTCATACTATCGGTGAGTCATTCTATCAGTAACTCATTCATTCAATAGATCATTTCTATCAGTGGGTGACGCGCTGGTATCTCGACTGTCGGTAGGTGATGGGTCGGCAGCTCGGCTATCGCTAGGTGATACTTCATTATCTTATACTTAGTGAAATTATTAATGTCGGACAGTCATTGTGTCGGTAGGTCGAGCATCAGTAGGTTACTCTATCAGTAACTCAATCTTTCGATGACTTGTATTAAGAAAAAATTCTAAGTTACTCTATCAGTTAGTTGTTCTATTGGTAGATCAGACATCTATCTGTGACTTGTCTATCGGTAGGACAAGTATCGGTAGCTCATACTTATCGGTGACTTAGAATTTTTAGTGACTTACACTTAACTAAAATCTATAATTCTATCTTATGATGTAAACACTAACAATAGAGGTTAAAATTATAATTGAACATGATTAAACACAGTGTATCTTAGTAAATCATAATTAACATAGTTAAACATGATTTGTGAGAATTAAAACTATAGGAGGAAAAAAATCTCCCCATTTTTAATGATTACAAATCATGGAATTATATACTGTAATAATTGATTTATTATGATCAGATAAAAAATCTACTTAATATATTACACAGATTATTGAGATGAAATTCACAAGTACAAATTACTTGTTAAATAGACTTTTTCAATTATATGTTACCCTTTAACCTTCAATCTTAATCTTAAACTCCCCCTAAAAGAGATACTATATTATTTATCCCCCTTTTGGGATTATCAAAAAGGAAACAATGAATGAAAAAGAAATAACAGATAAGGAAATAGCAATGAGATGAAATCACAAAGGGTATTCCATTAAACAAGTAGTGAAGGGAGATCAAAAAATATACAATAAAAAGAGTACATCAAATCCCTATCAAAAAGTGATCCAACTACTTCTTGGGAATAGTAGAGTTTATCACTTCCTTTAATTTATCAGAAGTATAGGAGGGAGGAGTAGATGGTTCAGAGATAGTATTTGGAGGATCAATGTAGATAGTGAGGGAAGGAAAAGAAACTCGAGTAAAGATTGAAGGAGCAAGACTAGGTCTAGAAGAGGAAGCTGGTCTTGTGAGTTCCTGTTGGATGACTGGTCTAATATGGATGAGAGATTGAGCATGGGTTATGGTTAAAGCTGAGAAAAGGTTATACGAAGAAGTAGAAATTAGAAGAACTGGTCTGATAGGAGTAGTATCCGGAGAAACAATAGCAGTGCTATGATGATGCAGGTATGGTTTGAGAAAATTTATGAAGTCCTTAAGGACCTCACCACCATATTCCATTACCTTCTCAAAATCATCCTTATTTTCCATGAACTTCTCAAGGGTAGGAGTGAAATTTTTCAACCACCTAACTTTCTCTTTAAAAGACCGAGTCACTATATGTCACACCCTGACCTATGATATTATTTTATTTTAATTATTTTTCAGCCTTTAAATATTTGTTATGGGGTTTGGGGTGAGTCCCGAAAAAAATTTATGAGTTTTGATAAAAAGTGTGCATTTTGGGTTCGACGTCGTTGGACGCATGGGCGGAGCGCGACGTTGCACAACTTCATCTAGGAAACTCATGGCCTTTTCATCTTTAAAGAATTAAAATGAGTAAATAAATGTTAATTTATCATGTCATTTAAAATTTTTATGATTATTAAGAATTTTAATATTTTTATTTTAGATGAAAACTAAAATTGTTAATTTTATTATAATTAAAATGAAATAAATACTCTTATTATTTTATTATTTTTATTCCTATTAATAATATTATCATTATTATTATTCCTTTTATTATTATTATTATTATTCCTTTTATTACTATTATTATTATTAAGCTATTACTTCTTTTAAACTAGATTTTCATTTTTTAGGTTGGATTTATCATTTTAGGGCTTCCTCTCCAATTCCCCCCTCTCTCTATGTGTGAAGCACAAGAAAGGCCCTCTCCAGCCATTCCACGTGATTAGCCCCTCCACTCCTACTACCTTGTGCACTCCACCCACCAGTGTTCCTCCTATCCAGCACGTCCCAACCTCCTACTCCCAGAGGCACATCCCCGGTTCCCTCCTCCCATGCATACAACACGCCCCTATCCTCCGGACTGCCTCCTCCATCAGAGCAGTGGCCTCCCTCTTCCCTCCCTCTGTACGGCATGACCCCCCTCCCTGATCTGGCGACCCTTGCCTGTAACCCCTCGTCGGACTGCATACAGCCGCTCAGACCCCCTCTACTGGTCCAACACCTTTTCCCCGACTGGCCAACCCTCCCCGATGCCATCCCACTCCTCCGGTCTCAGACACTATCATGAAAACCCATTACCGGTGTGGAAAAAAACTCCCGAAAATCCCTTCCCCTCCTCAGTCTATAGTCGGCGAGCCCTTCCTCTGTCTGACCATGCAGACTCCCTCCGACGAGACTTTTCTCCGACCAACACCTCTTTCACAACTCTGTTAGAACCATATCAATTTATTTTCCTTGTTTGATATGAGGTTTCTAATTATTTAAAGAATTATTTTGGTAGAGTTAGCATTTTAGATCCACACAGGGTGATTTCTGAGTGGGCGTTGTCATTGTGCTTTGGATTTGAGGTGAGGGTTTCTCCCCACCACTTGGTTTTGCATACTCTAATTGTTTTTTATATGTTCTTAAGCCCTTGATATTTATTTTGAAGTACGTTGGATCATACCATGAGGTTATGAACGTGTGTTGTCTTCATCGTGATATGAATTCAAGGTTGGTCTCCCTTTCACTCGCCTTTACAATTTAAGAAATTTCAATTTCATGTTTTTTGCACCTCAGTTATATTCTAAATATGTTTTGTATGGTCCTTGGATGAGTTTCTTAGTATCCAAAGGTGATTTTTTCATTTCCTTGTAATATCAGAGTTATTTCATCGTAAATGTGCACACCGAGCATTTTAAAAACAAAATTTTCATTGGCATTCTCACATAGTTTATGATAATTAAAATTAGGTTTAGCACTTTAAATCAATTTAAACCATAAAATTTGTGTTTTTAACTTTGTTGAGAAAAAATTAGATTTTTTTTAGAACTTGTTGCATATGCTGTTGATAAATGGCCTTTTTGGTATTTTTTTGAAATTTTTTGTTTCACGGTGTAAAGAAAAATGTTTTGGGGAGTTTTTTTGAACGGTTTGAAATGGTGTGTTTTGTTGAGTTGTGATACTGGGTTGTTATTATTATTTTTGTATCAAATAGAAATTGATTTTCCTTGAATTTATAAATGTGGAGGCAACATGAGAAATGAGGTTTTGGGTTTCTTAAATGGTTTCTAGAATGGTTTGAGATTTATAAAGGAACAAGTTTCAGTTTTCAAAGTGTTTGGGTGAGCTTTCACCCCTTTGTGAAAAGTGTTTGTGTGTGTTGGTAAATGTGGGTTTTGTGAAAAATGTTTTAGATGATTTTAAAATAAAAGGAGAATTTGTGGATTTTAAATCAGTTTGATGGAAAATGTTTTGAAGAATGGTTATGAATGTTTTTGAGTGTAAATGGTGTGCCTGACACCACCTTTGAAAAAGTGTTTGCATTTTGAGATAAGATTTTGTTTGTGAATTTCTAAGGGCCCATTTGTCCATTTTTTGAAATCTTTGAAAAGTGTTTATTATGAAAACCCCCATTGGATGTTTCACATGCCTCTATTTTATGAAATGGGTGGGAGGTCCCTGTTAGGGGATTCTCAGAATGCATTGTTGGGGTTCTTCGGTTAGAACCTATTATAATAGTTTTATTTTAAGGCATGATAATGGTCATATGGGAGACTCTAGGTGAGACTTGTTGTGCATTATTATTATTATATATATACAGTCAGTGGATGCTTAGCTGGCATCGGTGGGCTCACCCATTTTCTAAATACATGAGACATGGGAACCTGGCATATTGAGAGAATATTCTAAGAATGATTACCACACTGCTAGGTTCTAGTACTAACCAGTGGCCCATAGTAGGTAGATATGTTTGGGTTCATTGCTATGGGATTTTACCTTATCCATCATGAGAAAGGATGGCCGAGCGTTTGAGCGTTTTGATTTCATTGTGTGTGACCTGTCAACAAGGATGAAGTCTCATGTATTGGTGTCATCTAGATTATTCTTGATCTCTTAGGTTCACCCATGTATACTCAACTTTTATTGCTTACAATAGTGATTATGATGCTTATATATATACCTACATTTCCTTTGATAAGTGATTTCTATTGTGCCTTCCTGTTTTTGTTTTTTGTGGAGAGAGGTGAGCTGGTTTTGTTCGGGTTTCTAAAACTGGTTTTCAAATGAAAATGTTTTATCCACTTTATAAAAATATGAAAATGTCAACATCACTTTCCCTTTGAAAATGTCACTAACACTTATGAAAATAATCTAGATTTAAAAATTGATTATGGTAAATGGTTCGTACTTTGTTTTTAGGTAAAAAATTTATAAAAACTTACTTTGATAAATTGTAGTTCAAACTTGAAATGGTATTTCTTTTATTCCAAAGGTAGTGCATTGGGAATAGATTATCGGGCTAGCCTACTGAGTTTTAATACTCATGCCTAGAGTTCTTTTCTATTTTTAGTGTGTGTGCAGGCTCTAACTTGTGTGCGCTCACCTTGGGTGACGTTTGATCATTAATTCATAGGGTGACCCACGAGGTCACATGGAGTTAGTTTGGTCATCGAGTTCAGGTAGTTTTTATCTTCTTTAGTTTCTTATTTAGTTGTTTTTTTGTTTTATTTTTTTTAAAACTACTCTTTATTATTTCTGCTACTTTATTTATTTACCTTGGGTGAAATCATTCCCATCATCTCTGTTGATGCCCTGGCGCTTGTTTCCATCCCAGGAGGATCAGGAACGCCTCTCAGGCCTTGCCGAGGATCAGCTTGGGAGACTAGTTTAGGGTCGACTTGGGTTGGTTCATGACAAAATGGTATCAGAGGAGGTCAGCTCTTTGCAGAACTCACTTTTCAGATCACCATTTATTATTTTGGATATCAAGGTAGATGGAGTAGGATTGTCGGTACTTGAGGGGTAGGTGCGGGAAGAGCATCATGAACTCTAGCTCACACTGATCCTCAGGTTACCATGGGAAGTGTGGTTAATTAGTTTCTCTGGGTTTTTATGGAATGTTTTGTTATTGGTATACAATAAAGGGAGTTGGGATAATAGTACTCCTAAGACGCATGGTCTGTCAAGCCATGTGGAGCTAGGGGCATGGTCCAAAAAGACTCTCTGTGTCAGTGACGTGTTTGTCATGTGGCCGCTAACCATATGGTCAAGTCACCCACTGACACTAGTTCCCTGTTTGAGTTGTTTTGGGTCTCTTCTAACTTATGAAAATTGTTTGAATTAGAAAATTTGATTTGAAAAAAAAATGGTTGTCTGAAATGACATTTTTAATTTGTGTATTGTTTTAAAATAAATGGGATGAATGATTTATTTTTTTGAAAATGAGGTTGTTTCGTTTTGTCCTCGGTATTCTTATGGGTTCTCACATGTATAATGGTATGTTGGAATATGAATGGATATTTGGTATAGTTGATGGATGCCCGGGGTGGCACAGATACATGCACGTGGGTGAAACTCCAAAGAATACCAATGGTGAGGGTTTAACCCACCAATATTATTTTAAATTAAATATGTTTTCAAAAAGGAAGGTTTTGATGTTATGATAGCTTCTTTTCTTATGTTTAGATATTTTCACCTATGCAGTGTTTGATCTTGAGGATTTTATTTATTGACTTGAACTTGTTTAGGTTCTTGACTTTTCTTGTTCAGATATTATCCACTTGAAGCTTCGATGGGCGATCGTAGTACGGTTGATCAACCTAAGGATTTTATGTTTGAGTTTGGGAAGCTAGATCCACCTCTCTTTTATGGTCAAGCAGACCCTTCTATAGCGGAGGAGTGGATGTGGAATATTGAAAGAGAATTTAACCTCATTAAGTTTTGTGAGTCATTGAAGGTCAATTTTACAACCTTCATGCTTGAAGGTTCACCGTGGATGTTGTGGAAGTCAGTTTCTTGGGGAAAGCCTTGTCAAGAGCTTACTTGGGAGTTCTTAAAGGCCTTGTTCATTCTTCAGTTTTTATCTGATGAAGAAAGGGTGAGAAATATGATGGAGATGTGTTACCTGTAGTAGGGAAATAGATCTGTGTTGGAATATTTCTAGCACTTTGTGGAGCTAGTACCTTATGATCCAGGGTATGCTAAATATGACTCCATGAGGGCTCGACGTTTCGAGGTAGGTCTCCACCCCGATCTATAGTCAAAGGTTACAGAGTCCAACCTAAATTCTTTAATCGACGTGGAGAGAAAATCTTTTCATTTAGAAGCCGTGATGGTGGGAGGGCTCAAAGTAGTCCTCCTTCCTTCAATCCCCCTTAGCAGTGGTGAAGATCCTGAAAAGGAGATGAGGAATCAATTAAAGGTGGATGGATAAAGTCATGGAATCAAAAGGACTCGGGATCATTCATCAACCTATTTAGAGTGAAAGATATTAATGTGTTATTAATGTGGAAATATGGGTCACAAGAGGTCATCTTGTCCATGTAATCCTAAGTCATGTCATGCTTGCGGATGTTTGGGTCACTTACAACGATTCTGTTTGGGCTTTTCTAGAAAGCGTCATAGAGGAAGTTCTCATAGGTGACATGTTTTTGGGTTTTTGTTCAAAGTTTCTTGTGTAAGTTTCATCTCATTGTAAGGGTTATCTTATCGTGGTAGGTGTAAAGATAGTGTTTTGGGGTTTTGAAATATATGGGAATGCTATGGGTCTTTAGTGAACTCTAGTTTTCAATACCAGTGTTTCTTTCATTTCGAAATCATGTCATTTCTTTCATCAAATCAAAAGATGTACGTTTCATATTAGGATTATTAGAACCTGACTGCGAGGAAGGAGATGCTTCATCCATCAGATCTCCATCCAAAAGGCCCCAGAGTGAAGCCAACACGTAGTCAGGAACCCTGGGGGAATTTTAAGGAGTTTGGTTAAGGTTGTGCCTCTATCGTCGCGATGAGATAGGTTTAGCGTTTCTATTGTGGTATCCCTGTCATTGTAAATTCTATATCATCGCAAAAGGGTGTGATATACTTATCCCTCACCCAATGTTAGTAATTGTTCATTTTTGGATGCAATTTGCCGATCAGTGACCTTGCATGGATGAACCATGTGAATCATTTGCGACTTTGGTTTGTGTCCATCCCTAAGTGATGGGTCATGAGTAGTTGTCCATTGTGGTTTCATTGATCCAATCCTTGGTTTCAAATGTTAGTTGAGTTCTTATGGTGGGGATTATTTTTAGGCCTCCCCTCTACTGGTGATTTACTTTATGCAGTGGGGTTTAGTCCCATTGTGGTCGGTGGAACGTCCTTGTGTTAATAGGTTGGACCGTGTTTTTGTGGAATCCTTAGGTGTTGATTGATCAGGTGGATAGTGAGGTGGATTTATGGGGGTGGAAAGTGTTATGTTGGGGAAAATGGTCACACCCCGACCTATGATATTATTTTATTTTAATTATTTTTCAGCCTTTAAATATTTTTGTGGGGTTCGGGGTGAGTCCCAGATGAAATTTCCGAGTTTTGATAAGGAGTGCACATTTTGGGTTCGATGTTGTTGGATGCACGTGTGGAGCGTGACGTCGTGCAACTTCACCCAGGAAACTCATGGCCTTTTCATCTTTGAAGTATTAACATGAATAAATAAATTTTAATTTATTATGTCATTTAAAATTTTATGGTTATTAAGAACTTTAATATTTTTATTTTAGATGAAAACTAAAATTGTTAATTTTATTATAATTAAAATGAAATAAATACTTTTATTATTATTTTATTATTATTCCTTTAAATATTATTATCATTATTTTTATTCCTTTAAATATTATTATCATTATTATTATTCCTTTTATTATTATTATTATTATTATTATTATTCTTTTTATTACTATTATTATTATTATTAAGCCATTACTTTTTTTAACTAGATTTTCATTTATTTTTTTAGGATGGCTTTATTTTTTTAGGGTTTCCTCTCCAATTACCCCCTTCTCTCTATGTGTGTGGCGCAAGCAAGGCCCTTAATAGCCATTCCCTGTGAGCAGCCCCTCTGCCCCTCCTACCTTGTGCACTCCACGCACTGGCATTCCTCCTGTCCAGCGTTCCCCAACCTCCTGCTCCCAGCGGCACAACCTTGGTTCCCTCCTCCCCTGCATGCGGTGTTCCCCTCTCCTCCTGGCCACCTCCTACATCGCAGCAGCAGCCTACCCCTTTCCTCCCTCCATGTGGTGTGACCCCCCTCCCTACTCCGGCAGCCCTCACCCACAGCCCCCGGTCGGACCGCATACAGTCGCTCAGACCCCCTCCGTTGGTCCAACACCTTTTCCCCAACCGGAAAACCCTCCCCGACATTTTCCCACTCCTCAAATCTCATCCACTGCCGTGAAAACCCCTTAACGGTGCGTACAATAACTCCTGGCGATCCCTTCCCATCCCCAGTGTGTAGCCGGTGAGCCCTTCCTCTATCAGACCGTGCAGACTCCCTCTGGTGAGACTTTTCTCTGGCCAGAACCACTTTTTCACCTCTAATAGAACCGTATCCATTTATTTTACTTGTTTGCAATGAGGTTTCTAATTATTTAAAGAATTATTTTGGTATAGTTATCATTTTAGAACCACGTGAGATGATTTCTAAGTGGGTGTTGTCATTGCGCTTTGGATTTGAGGTGAGGGTTTCTCCCCGCCACTTGGTTTCACGTACTCTAATTTTTTTATGTGATTTTGTCCTTGATATTTATTTTTCAGTATGTTGGACCTTACCATGGGGTTCCGAACATACGTTTTCTTCATCGCGCTATGAATTTGAGGTAGGTCACCCTTGCACTTTCCTTTAGAATTTAAGAAATTTTGATTTCATGTTTTTCACACCTTAGTTATATTCTAAATATGTGTCATATGGTCCTTGGATGAGTTTCTTAGTATCCAATGGTGTTTATTCATTTCCTTGTAATATCAGAGTTATTTCATTGTAAATGTGAAAACCTATCATTTTGAAAACAAAATTTTCATTGGCATTCGCACGTAGTTTATGATAATTAAAATGAGTTTTAGCACTTTAAATAAATTTAAATCATGAAATTTGTGTTTTTCACTTTGTTGGGTGTAAATTAGAATTTTTTTAGAACTTTTTTCATGTGCCTCTGATAAATGGATCGTTTGGTGTTTTTGTGAATGTTTTTTTCACAGTGTAATGAAAAATGTTTTGGGGAGTTATTGTGAATGGTTTGAAATGGTGTGTTTTGTTGAGTTGTGATACTGGGTTGTTATGATTTTTTTTGTATCAAATAGAAATTGATTTTACTTGAATTTATAAATGTGGCGGCAACATGAAAAATGAGGTTTTGGGTTCCTTAAATGGTTTCTGGAATGGTTTGAGATTTATAAAGGAATGAGTTTCGATTTTCAAAGTGTTTTGGTGAGCTTTCACCCCTTTGTGAAAAGTTTTTGTGTCTGTTGGTAAACATGGGTTTCACAAAACATGTTTTAGATGATTTTAAATTAAAAGGAGTAGTTTTGTATTTTAAATTGGTTTGATGGAAAATGTTTTGAAGACTAGTTATGAATGTTTTTGAGTGTAAATGTTGTGCCTGACACCACTTTTGAAAAAGTGTTTGCATTTTGAGATAAGATTTTTCTTGTGAATGTCTAAGCTCCCGTTTGGCCATTTCATGAAATTTTTGAAAAGTTTTTATTATGAAAACCCCCTTTGTATGTTCCTCATGCCTCAGTTGTATGAAATGGGTGGGAGGTCCCTGTTAGGGGATTCTCAGAATCCATTGTTGGGGTTCTTCAGTTGGAACCTGTTATAATTGTTTAGTTTTAAGGCGTGAGAATGGTCCTAGTGGAGACTCAGGGTGAGACCTGTTGTGAATTATTATTATTATATATATACTATTAATGGATTCTCAACTAGAATCGGTGGGCTCACCCCTTTTCTAAATATTTGAGCCATGGGAACCTAGCATATTGAGAGAATATTATGATAATGATTGCCGTACTGGTAGGTTATGGTACTGACCAAAGGCCCATAGTAGGCAGATATGTTTGGGTTTATTGCTATGGGATTTTCCCTTAACCTTCCTGAGAAAGGATGGCCGGGTGTTTGAGCTTTTTTATTTCATCATTTGTGACATGTCAAAAAGGATGATGTCTCATGTATTGGTGTCTTCTGAATTGTTCTTGATATCCTAGGTTCACCCATGTCTATTCAACTTTTGTTGCTTTTAGTGGTGATTATGATTCTTATATGTATACATATATTTCCCTTGTTGTGTGATTTCTATTGTGCCTTCCTGTATTTGTTTTTCTTGGAGAGTGGTGAGATGGTTTTGGTCGGGTTTCTAGAACTGATTTTTAAATGAAAATTTTTTATCCACTTTATATGAATATGAAAATGTAAACATCACTTTCCCTTTAAAAATTTCACTGACACTTATGAAAAGAATCTAGATTTGAAAATTGTTTTAGGGAAATGGTTTGTAATTTGTTTTTAAGTAAAAAATTTATAAAAACTTACTTTGATAAATTGTAGTTCAAACTTGAAATGGTGTTTCTTTTATTCTAAAGGCAGTGCATTGGGAATAGATTATTGGGCTAGCCTACTGAGTTTTAATACTCACGCCTATAGTTCTTTTATATTTTAAGTGTGTGTGCAGGATCTAGCTTGGGTGCACTCTCCTTGGGTGACATTTGATCTTTGAGTCGGAGAGTGACCCAAAGGGTCACATAGAGTTAGTTCGGTTCTCGAGTTCGGTTAGTTTTTATCTTATTAAGTTTCTTATTTAGTTGTTTGTTTGGTTTAATTTTTTTTTTCTGAACTTATCTCTATTATTTATGTTTCTTTATTTATTTACCTGGGGGGAAATCATTCCCATCATCTTTTTCGATTCCCTAACACTTTTCGCCAGCCCGGGAGGATCGGGAATGCCTCTTGGGCCTTGCTGCGGATCGGCTTGGGTGATCGGTTTGGGGTCGACCCGGGTTGGTTCGTGAAAAAATGGTATCAGAGGAGGTCATCTCTTAAAGTACCTTGCTTTTCAGAGTTCCCTTTGTTATTTGGGATATCAAGGTATATGGAGTAGGATTGTTAGGACTCGAGGGGTAGGTGCAGGAAGAGCGTTGTGAACTCTTGCTCGCGCTGATCCTCGGGTTTCCATGGGAAGTCTGGTTAATTAGTTTCTTTGGGTTTTTATGGAATGTTTTGTTATTGGGATACGACAAAGGGAGTTGGGATAATAGTCCTCCTAAGCCGCACATCTTGGAAACCCATGTGGAGCTAGGGGCATGGTCCAAAAAGACTCTCTGTGTCGGTGATGTGTTTGGCATATAGAGAACAACCATATGGTTAAGTCACCCACCTACACTAGTTCCCTATTTGAGTTATTTTGGCTCACTTTTGACTTTTGAAAAATATTTTAATCCAAAATTTTGGTTTTGAAAAAAAAGGTTTTTTTAAACGACATGTTTAAATTGTGGATTTTTTTAAAATAAATGGGATGAATGATTTGTTTTTGGAAAATGAGGTTGTTTCGTTTTGGCCTTGGTGTTCCTATGGGTTCTCACATGCATAGTGGTATGTTGGAATATGAACGTATATCTGGTATGGTGGATGGATGCTCGGGGTGAAAAAATACATGCATGTGGTTGAAACTCCAAAGAATACCAATGGTGAGGGTTTAACCCACCAAGCTTGTTTTAAATTAAAGTTTTTTTTAAAAGGAAGGTTTTGATGTTATGATAGGTTGTTTTCTTTTGTTTAGATATTGTCACCTATGCAATGTTTTATCTTGAGTATTTTATTTATTGAGTTGACCTTGATTGGGTTATTGACTTTTCTTGTTCATAGGTTATCCAATTGAAGCTTTGATTGGTGATCGTAGTGTGGTTGATCAACCTAAGGATTTTATGATCGAGTTTGGGAAGCTAGATCCACCTCTCTTTTATGATCAAGCAGACCCTTCCGTAGTGGAGGAGTGGATGCAGAAGATTTAAAGGAACCTTAACCTTATTGAGTTTCTCGATTCATTGAAGGTAAAGTTTGCAACCTTCATGCTTGAATGTTCACCATGGATGTGGTGAAAGTCAGTGTCTCAGGGAAAGCCTCATCAAGATCTTACTTGGGAGTTCTTCAAGGACTTTTTCATTCATTAGTTTTTCTCTAAGGAAGAAAGGGTGAGAAAGTGGATATAGATGTGTTACTTGCAATAGGGTGATATATCCATGTTGGAATATTTCTAGTTCTTTGTGGAGCTAGTCCCTTATGATTCAGGGTATACCACAGATGACTCTATGAAGGCTCGACGTTTCGAGGCAGGTCTCTGCCCCGATCTATAGTCAAAGGTGTTAGAGTCCAACCTAACTTTTTTTCTTGATGTGGAGAGACAAGATTTTAATGTCGAATCCATGATGGTGGGAGTGCTCGAAGTATTCCTCCCTCCTTAAATCCCCATGAGCAGTGGTGAAGATACTGGAAAGGAGATGAGGAAGCAATTGTAGGTGGATGGAGAAAGTCGTGGAATCAAAAGGCCTCAAGATCTTTCATCAACATATTTAGAGTGAGAGATATTTTTGTGTTATCCTTATGGAAAGCTGGGTCACAAGAGGTTGTCCTACCCAAGTACTCCTAATCCCTATCATGCTAGCGGACGTTTGGGTCACTTACAACAATTCTGTCGGGGCTTTTCTAGAAAGCGTTGTGGAGGAAGTTCTCAAAAGTGACGTGTTGTTGGGTTTTTGTTCAAAGTTTCTTGTTTTAGTTTCTTTTCAGTGTAAGGGATCTTTTATCGTGGTAGGTGTAAAAATAGTGTTTTGGGGGTTTGAAATGAATGGGAATGCCGCGGGTCTTTGATGAACTCCAGTTTTCAATGCTAGTGTGGTTTTCATTTAGAAATCATGTCCTTTATTTCATCAAATCAAAAGATGTATGTTTCTTATTAGGATTATCAGAACCTGGCTAAGAGGCAGGATATGCTTCATCCATTAGAGCTCCTGCCAAAAGGCCTCGGAGTGAATCCAGTGCATAGTTAGGAACCCTGGGAGAATTTTAAGGAGTTTGGTTAAGGTTGTGCCTCTGTTTTCATGGTGAGACAATTTTAGGGTTTCTGTTGTCGTTTCTCTGTCATTGTAAATTTTATCTCATCGCAAAAGGGAGCGATAGATTTATCCCTCATGAAATGTCAGTAATTGTACATTTTTGGATGCAAGTTTCCAATCAGTTACCTTGCGTGGACCACCCATGTGAATTAGTTGCGACTTTGGTTTGTGTCCATCTCGAAGTGATGGGTTGCGAGTAGTTGTCCATCATGGTTTCATTAATCCAATCCCTGTTTTTAGATGCTATTTGAGTTCTTATGGTGGGGAGACCATTCAGGCCTCCCCTCTGCTGGTGATTTACTTTGGGAAATGGAGTTTAGTCCCTTTGGTGGTCTGTGGAACGTCCTTGGGTTAAGAGGTTGGATCGTGTTTATGTGGAATCCTTAGGTGTTGATCGATCGGTTGAATAGTGTAATGGCTTTCTGGGGGTGGAAAGATTTATGGTGGGGATAATTGTCACACCATGACCTATGATATTATTTTATTTTAATTATTTTTCAGCCTTTAAATATTTTTGCTGGGGTCTGGGGTGAGTTTCGGACAAAATTTTTGAGTTTTGATAAAAAGTGCGCGTTTTGGGTTTGACGTCATTGGACGCACGAGCGGAGCACAACATCGCACAGCTTCGCCTAGGAAACTCGTGGAATTTTCAACTTTGAATAATTAAAATGAATAATTAAATGTTAAATTATTATGTAATTTAAAATTTTAATGGTTATTAATAATTTTAATATTTTTATTTTAGATGAAAACTAAAATTTTAATTTTTTTTATAATTAAAATGAAATAAATTCTTTTATTATTTTATTATTATTATTCCTTTTATTATTATTATCATTATTATTATTCCTTTTATTATTATTATTATTTTTATTATTACTTTTATTACTATTATTATTATTAAGCCATTACTTTTTTAACTAGATTTTCATTTCTTTTTTTAGGTTTGCTTTATCTTTTTCAGGGTTTCCTATCCAATCCCCACATTCTATCTATGTGTGTGATGAAAGAAAGGCCATCCCCAACCATTCCATGTGAGAATCCCCTCCGCCCCTCCTGCCTTGTGCACTCCACCCACCGGCATTCCTCATGTCCAGTGCGTCCTGGGCTCCTGCTCCCATCAGTACAACCCCAATTCCCTCCTCCCATACATGCGGCACACCCCTCTCCTCCTGGTCGCCTCCTCCATTGTAGTAGTGGACTCCCCCTTCCCTACCTCCGTGTGCTGTGACCCCACTCCTTGCTTCAACAGCCCTCACCTGCAACCCTCGGTCAGACCGCATACAGCCACTCAGACCCCTCCGCTGGTCCAACACCTTTTCCCTGACCGGACATCCCTCGCTGACACCGTACCACTCCTACAGTCTCATCCACTACCGTGATAGCCCCTTATCGGCGTGCACAACAAATCTTAGCAATCCCTTCCCCTCCTCAGTGTGTATCCAACTTTCCCTTCCTCTGTCTGACCATGCGGACTCCCTCCGGTGAGACTTTTCTCTGGCTAACACCTCTTTCACACCTCTGGCAGAACTGTATCCATTTATTTTCGATGAGGTTTCTAATTATTTAAAGTATTATTTCGTTAGATTTAGAATTTTAGAACCGCGTGGGGAGATTTTTGAGTGGGAGTTGTCATTTCACTTTGGATTTGAGGTGAGGGTTTCTCCCTGACACTTGGTTTCACATACTCTAATTGGTTTTTTATGTGCTTAAGTCTTTGATATTTATTTTTCAGTACGTCGAACCTTACTTTAGGGTTCTAAACTTGCGTTTTCTTCTTTGTGCTATGAATTCGAGGTAGGTCTCCCTTTCACTCACCTTTATAATTTAAGAAATTTAGATTTCATGTTTTTCGCACCTTAGTTATATTATAAATATGTATCGTATGGTCATTTGATGAGTTGATTATTATCCAATGGTGATTTATTCATTGCCTTGTAATATTAGAGTTATTTCATCATAAATGTGCACACCTAACATTTCAAAAACAAAATTTTCATTGGCATTCACACATATTTTATGACAATTAAAATGAGGTTTATCACTTTAAATCAATTTAAAGCATGAAATTTGTGTTTTTCACTTTGTTGAGCATAAATTAGAAATTTTTTTAGAACTTGTTGCATGTGCCACTGATAAATGGCCTATTTTGAATTTTTGTGAAATTTTTGTTTCATGGTGTAATGAAAAATGTTTTGAGGAGTTTTTGTGAATGGTTTGAAATGGTGTGTTTTGTTGAGTTGTGATACTGGGTTGTTATGCTTTATTTTTATCAAATAGAAACTGATTTTCATTGAATTTATAAATGTTGTGGAAGCATGAAAAATGAGGTTTTGTGTTCCTTAAATGGTTTTAGGAATTGTTTGAGATTTATAAATGAATGAGTTTTGGTTTTCAAAGTGTTTTGGTGAGCTTGTACCCCCTTTTGAAAAGTGTTTTTGTGTGTTGGTAAACGTAGGTTTTGTGAAAAATGTTTTAGATGATTTTAAATGAAAAGGATTAGTTGTGGATTTTAAATTGGTTTGATGGAAAATGTTTTGAAGAATGGTTATGAATATTTTTGAGTGTAAATGGTGTGCTTAACACCACTTTTGATAAAGTGTTTTCATTTTTCGATACGATTTTGTTTGTGAATGTATAAGGGCCCGTTTGTCCATTTCATGAAATTTGTGTAAAGTGTTTATTATGAAAACCCCTATTGGATGTTCCTCATACCTTAGTTGTATGAAATGGGTGAGATTCCCTATTAGGGGATTCTCGGTATCCATTGTTGGGGTTCTTCGGTTGAAACATGTTATAATTGTTTTATTTTAAGGTGTGGGAATGGTCCTAGGGGAGACTCGGGGTGAGACCTATTGTGCATTATTATTATTATATATATACTATGAATAGATGATCAACTGGAATCAGTGGGATCACCCCTTTTCTAAATACTTGAGACATGGGAACGTAGCATATTGAGAGAATATTCTGAGAATAATTACTGCACTGGTAGGTTATGGTACTGACCAGTGGCCCAGCGGATATGTTTGGGTTCATTTCTATGGGATTTTACCTCGCCCTTCCTGGGAAAGGATGACCAAGAATTTGAGCATTTTTATTTCATCATGGGTGACATGTCAACAAGGATGAGGTCTCATGTATTGGGGTCTTCTAGATTGTTCTTGATCTCCTAGGTTCACCCATGTCTATTCAGATTTTGTTGCTTGCAGTAGTGATTAGGATGCTTATATGTATACCTACATTTCCCTTATTATGTGATTTATATTGTGCCCTCCTATATTTGTTTTTCTTGGAGAGTGGTGAGCTAGTTTTGGTCGGGTTTCTATAATTGGTTTTCAAATGAAAATGTTTTATCCACTTTATACGAATATGAAAATGTAATCATCACTTTCCCTTTGAAAATGTCACTGATACTTATGAAAAGAATATATATTTGAAAATTGGTTAAGGTCAATGGTTCCTACATTGTTTTTAAGTTAAAAATTTATAAAAACTTAATTTGATAAATTGTAGTTAAAACTTGAAATAGTGTTTCTTTTATTCTAAAGCCAGTGCATTGGGAATATATTATCAGGATAGCCTACTGAGTTTTAATACTCACACCTATAGTTATTTTCTATTTTTAGTGTGTGTGCATGCTCCATCTTGGGTGCTCTGTCCTTGGGCGATGTTTTATCATTGAGTTGGAGAGTGACCCACGGGGTCACACAGAGTTAGTTCGGTCATCGAGTTCGGTTAGTTTTTATCTTCTTCAGTTTCTTATTTAGTTGTTTGTTTGTTTTTTTCTATGCTGCTCTTTATTATTTTTGCTACATTATTTATTTACCTTGGGGGAAATCATTCCCATAATCTCTGTCGATTCCCTGGTGCTTATCGCTAGCCCAGGAGGATCGGGAACACCTCTCAGGCCTTGCCGCTGATCGACTCAGGTGACCGGTTCAGGGTCGACCCAGGTTGGTTCATGACACCGGAGGTAGCCTTGAATTCTCCACCAAATACTTGAAGTGAGTAGTTAAATAATTCTTTGTATAAATCCTATTGAAATGGGAATCTAATTTATTGGTAATTTCTTCCTAAGCAGTGGTGGCTTCTTTTGATTAAAATCTCACCATGTCATGAACATTTTCACTGTTCTTTTTAATCTTACTAAGGATTTCCGAATCAGTGCCACCCATCATGGTTTCAAGTTATTCTCTAATAACATTTCTGACCATCTCAACATAAGAATGGTGAGAAATAGGAGTAGATGAGCTAGAGGGACAATGTACTATATCTCTGATATCTGATCTCAACTGAGTTAAATCAAGAGATATAGTCTGAGAAGGAGTATGTTCCTTATAAGATTCAGAAGTTGTGTCTCTAATAATTTTCAAAACTTTTTCTCAATAAGTTTTATATTCAATTTTCAGATCGTTAATGGTAGAAACCATAACAGTCAACTCATTATTAATCTTATGATTATATGAAATAATGGCTTCTAGTAGTGAGATTAACCGAGGTTCAACCTTAGATACAAGTCTCTCGGTAGTTAAATCTATATATATTTCGCTAATTCTATAAAATGAAGCAGGTGGCTATGAATTGGTGGATCAAACAACATCCAACATCTCTCCCTTGAAGGAATTAAAATAATATTTGGTGATATATTCAACAGGTTCTGAAACAACCACATGAGCAGGATAACTCTTATCCTCTAAATCAGGATAATCTAATCCAAGAGTAACATACACTAGGTCCCTCTATATAGGTACCAAAATATCATCAAAGGGAGAAATCACATCAAAATTTACTCTTTTATCTTGAATCTCCCCCATAGATGAAGGCCTATTTCTTGAATAAATCAACTCCCTCACTGGAGTCACAGATACATCCCTTATTGATTGAACTTCTTCCTGAACATGGACGACAAGATCCCTTTATTCAACCAAAACTGGTTCAACATGAGCATCAAGTACCCTTTCCTCAATGTCAACTAGTTCAGCAGCCTCATGGGATTCCAAAACTAGTTATTATTCCACTAAGGAAGGACCAACATGATTCTCATGATCAACACGATCTAGGGTTAGATCAATAATATCTCGACTAGGGCCTTGGTCATAATCACCATGGTCTGATCCAATATCTGAATCATCACTTTCTTCATCTTTCCTTTCACTTTCATCTTCTATATCATCCTCTCTAGATTCTCCACCATCTTCCTCAGCTTCATCATCATCCTCAGCTTCATTATCATCCTTAGATTCATCATCATCCTTAGATTCATTACCTTCTTCACTTCCACTTCCTTCTTCTTCACCAGATTCTTCTACATTACCAAATATTCTCTCATACTCAGCATTTTCTTAATCTTCTGTCTCATCACTATCATTCTTAGGTAGAATAGGTTCCTTAGAAGTTATAGGTATAGGTATACTTACAGGACCATAATAAATCCTTGTTGGACTGTTAGCAATACCAGGAAAACTTGTATCATCTATAAGATACTCATCTCCTTGACCATCCTCAGCCACATCCTCGTTAGAATACTCACCAACTTCATCTGGTCCTAGAACAAGATCAACCATGTTCCTGAGCCTTGAGGGACACTTAACCGGATTTAAATATTCATACATATTTTCATTATCCTCAACCCACATCTTCTTCCAGGGATTACAATTAATTTTGATCCTCTTATAGATAGTTTTTTTGAGATAGAAACCATCACAAGCAGAGACTGTATCTTCACCTTCATTTACAAAGCCCTTATCCTTCAAAATGTAAGAGGTAATTCTAGGATAAAAGAAAGAGTTTGTTTTGTAATAGGGCTTGATAATCTCACTGATATGAACCATTAGATATTTGCAGAAGTTTATCTTATGGACTTTCTTCAATAGATACAACAAAAACACATCTAGGTACTTAAGAGAAGAAAATTCCCCTTTCTTAGGACATAACTAATGCTGGATGAATTTGAATAAAAGTCTTCTCTCACTATCAAGTTCTATAGAAATGGGTCTTCTATATTCTCCATTACCTATTATCTCATCTAAATATTCCTCATAAATAAAAAGATCACTTTTGGGAGGAGAAATCTCCTAATGGTCATCATAAATACCTTTATGGGGTACCTTTAGACACTCTGATCAGTTCTTAGAGTAAAAATACACTCTCCTTACACCCACTATTGACTTTATCCAAAACACATTTGATCCTTCCAGTAGAAACTTGTCATAGAGGTAAAACTCATGTACCAACCTCAGATAATAAAACCTCTCATTGTTGGAGAACCAATCCAACCAACCTTGCGTTTGAAATATATTTAGCAGAAGAGACTTACTATATACCAATAATTCTGATTGTACTTCCTTCTTAGGGGTTATGATACAGTTCATGGGTTCTGGATGAACAAGTTTAGGATTAGGCTTAGGATGACTATATTCACCTCTTTAATTATTAGAAGTAACTAAATCATATTTAGACCTTTCATAAACATGCTTGAGAAAATCCATTGAGAGAGGTTTTATGGTTTAGGTTTGATAGAGAAGGGTAAAGACTTGGGATAATAAGGTTTGAGGGTAAGAATCTGAGAGTAAGAGTGTGAGAGTAACAAGTATTGGATTGCCCCTTAATTTTTATCATTTAGGGATTTGAAAACATAAAATATTAATGCAGATTAAAATAAAATAAAATAAATAAAACAACGACATTTCAAGTATCAGATAGAGAAATAATTAAATATTAGTCAGTGAGACACATCGGTGAGAGCCATCGGTAAGTCACTATTGGTGAGTCCTGTCAGTGAGACATCATTGGTGAGTCACATCGGTGAGACATCATTGGTGAGTTACATAGGTGATACATCATCAGTGAGTTATAAAAAATTGATCATCCCTAACTCATGTATGATGTAACTCATCATCTCAGAATTTAAAGGATTAGTAAAAATATCAGCAAGATGATGTCCTAGGCCAATGAATTCAAGATTTATATCACTTTTTTGATAATGATCTCTAAAAAATTATTGTCTTAAATCAATATGTTTTGTTCTAGAATGAGAAACTAGGTTCTTAGAAACGTTAATCACACTTTTGTTGTCACATTTTATAGGGACATGCCTAAACTGATATCTATAATCCAATAATGTGTGTTTCATCCACAAAATCTGAGCACAATGGCTGCCAATAGATATGTATTTAGCTTCGATAATAGATAATGAAATAAAATTTTTCTTTTTACTACACCATGATTTTAGAGATTTTCCTAAAAAGTGACATGTTCTAGAGGTGATTTTTCTATCTAACTTACAACCACCAAAATCAGTATCAAAATAACTAACTAAATCAAAATGTTGTACTCTAGGATAGAACAATCCTAAGATGGTAGTATACATGAGGTATTTGAAAATTATTTTAACAGTAGTTAAATGATATTCTTTAGGGTTTTCTTGAAAATGTGCACACATACACATAATAAAAACAATATCAGGCTTATTAGCAGTCATGTAGAGTAGACTTCCAACCATCCCTCTGTAATTGGTTTGATCAATAGATTTTCCATTTTCATCAAGATCCAATTTACAGGTTCTACTCATGGGAGTATCACTAATTTTTATACTATCAAATCCAAACCATTTAAAATATATTTAGTGTATTTAATTTGATTTAAAATAATTCCTTCATTATTTTGAAAAATTTAAAATCCAATAAAGAATTTGAGTTCACCCATTAAACTCATTTCAAATTCACCTTGAATCATTTTTGAAAATACAATACATAAATATTTTTTTGAAGATCCAAAAATAATATCATCAACATATTTTTGAACAACAAAAACATCTTGATAAATTATTTTTATAAAAAGAGTCGGATTAACTATGACTTTTTTAAAACCTTTAGAAATAAGAAAATTGTTGAGCCTATCATACCAAGGTCTTGAATCCTATTTTAAACCATATAAAGATTTTTTAAATTTAAATACATGATTTGTAAAATGGGGTTTTGTAAAACTAGAGGATTGTTCAACAAAAAAATCCTCAACTATATAACCATTTTGGAATAAACTTTTAACATCCATTTGATATAGTTTGAAATTGAGACATGCTGCATATACTAAGAAAAATTATAGTGGATTCAAGTCTAGAAATCTATGAAAAGGTTTCTTCATATTAAATTTCTTATTCTTGACTATAACCTTGTGTATCTAGTCTAGCCTTGTTTATCACTATGGTACAAGATTCTTCCAATTTATTTCTAAACACCCACTTAGTGCCTATAGTCAAGTTGTCTTTGTGTTTATCAAAAATTTTCTAGACTTTATTTACTTCAAACTAATTCAAATATTATTTCATAGCCATCAACAAAAAATCATCATTGATTGCATCATTGATATTTTTAGGTTCAATATGTGATAGAAAGGCTAGATGTTCATCTTGGTTCCTAAGAGAAGTTATAGTCTATGTTTTCTTATTTTATTCTCCAAAAAAACATCTAAGGGATGGTTCATAATGGTTCTAATAGATATAGAAAAATAAGGGATAATTATTTTAGGTTCTTTTATAGGTTCGTTTTCACTATGATCAGAGTCTGGAGATTTTCCAGAATTTGATGATTTTTTTGTTTACTTAATAGTAGATTCAGAAGGTTTAGTATTTATGTCCATATTGGACAGATCATACTCAATATTTTCTAGGGACGTTTTAGGTTCATGTGGATATGTTTCATAAAATTTTATATGTATATATTCTTATACACACTTGGTTCTTTTATTAAATAACCTATAGGATTTACTAGAGGTTAAATAACCTAGGAAAATTCCTTCATCACTTTTGGAGGAAAACTTGTCAAGATTATATTTTGTTTTAAGGATAAATACTTTGAAACAAAAAAATTTAAAGTAATTAACCTTAGGCTTCATATTTTTATATAACTTATAGGTATTATTATTAAAAATGGGTCTAATTAAAACTCTGTTAATTATCTAACAACCTGTATTCAAAGCTTCCACCCAAAAGTAAACAGGTAAGTCATACTCTTTAAGTATAGTTTGAGAAATTTCTTGTAAGGTTGTATTCATTATTTCTACATCTACATTCTTCTAAGGAATCCTAAGAGTATAGAAGTTATTAATATATCCATTTTGTGAGCAAAAGGATTCAAAATCTTAGTTTTTAAACTCACTATGATGTTCACTTGTTAAGGTTTTAATTCTAAGACCACTTAAATTCTCTACAGTTCTAGAATACTTGGTAAAGTAAGAACATGCTTCACTCTTGTGAGCTAAAAAGAAAGTCCATGTATACCTAGAAAAGTCATCAACTAGAACATAGACATAATTATTACCATTTAAACAAGAAACTATAGATGGTCCAAAAAATATATATGTAAAACAACTCAAGAGGTTGAGAAGTTAAAAATTACTTCTTTGGTTTGAAAGATATTTTATGTTGTTTACCTTTTTGACAAGGATTACATACTTTTTCATTTGGAAACTCAAGCTTAGATAGACCCTTAACTAGTAATTTCCTAGTAATATTTATAAGGGAGTGAATATTGAAATTTTCTAGTCTCCTATTAGATATCCAAGACTCTTTGTGAATGGAACTCAAGCAAGATACATTTTGAGAAACTAAAGAATCTAAATTCACAACATAAACAATTTTATTTTTAAAATTAGTGAATACTAAATCATTCTTAGAATTGAAAATGGGACAAACATCATTTTCAAATTTAACATGAAACCCATCATCACATAACCATGAAATGCTAAGCATATTATGCTTAAGACCATCAATAAAAAGAACTTTAGAAATTTAAATTTAGTTAGTGTTACCGATTTGGAAAAGGAAAATTATTTTTCTTTTTTCATTGTCACCAAAGGTGACATGCCCACCATGAATATTGATAAGGTTATTGAAGATCAAATATTCCCCTATAAAATGTCTTGAACACCCACTATACAAGTACTATAAGATATTACTGGAACTTTTCAAACAACTCTCCTATAAAAACAGATCAAATAAGGAAATATTTTGGTACCCAGAATTAATTGGGTCTAGTAACATTAGTAATTAAATATTTGAGAACCCCCATTTTCTTTATGGGTTTCCTATATGCCATTTATAATACATTAGAAAAATAAACTCTATTTAGTCTAAAAAAACTAGAAGCAATAGAAGATGTTCCAGCACTAGAACTTGCAGTAAAGTTTCTAGAACTGGGCATAAAACTAGATTTTCCATATTTGGATACAAAATTGCTTGCAACAAAATTTCTTTTTCTAGCTTGATAACCAATACCAGTAGTATATTTTGGAGAAACTTGTTTTCAAAGAATTTTAACTAAGGTATATTTACCATTTACGACCCTCTCTAAATATATCTTTAATTGCTCATTAGATAGTTTAAGTTCATTGTTCTCATTGAGAAACTAAGCATTCTTTTTCTTTTTCAATAGTAAGTTCAGATTCAATAGAAACCATAAGAGAATGTTGTTTCTTGAGATATTTATATTTATTATTCAATTCAATGCATGTATCCTCAAGAATTTTATATTATTAAAACATTTCATCATTTTTCATATTTTTATAATTATATTCATCTCCAGAATAATAATAATTCTATGCAAGAGGTTTTAGGGTTACCTTGGATGTGTTTTTCATGAAACACATATTGTATTTTTCATCCTTCTCATCATGTGAAGAATTTGAGTCACTAGAGATATATTTAGAATCACTCTAGGTGGCCTTCATTTCCTTTTTATATTTTCTATATTTTTCCTCATAATTACTTTTATACTTTAACTTAGGACAATCAGCTTTTACATGTCCTCTTCTATTATACTCATAAAAGACTATTTCATTTGTATTTTCATTTTTCTTCCAATAATTTTTCCAGTTTGCTTTGCTGTTATAATTCCTTTTATAACTAGGTTTTATGAAGAAATTTTTTCTTTTATAAAACTTCTTAAATCTCCAAGATAACTGAGCCGTTTACTCATCACCATCACTTGGTGATTTTTCATTGCTAGAAATTTTAGCATAAACTTTCACTTTATATTTTTTTGGAGGCAGTGGTTTTAAAAGCTACTAACTTTCTCTTCAGTTTATCATCATCTTCTATATTAACATTAAGCTCTTATTCATACATCATCAGGCTACCTATCATCTTCTTTATAGGTAAAGTACTAATATCATAAGATTACCTTATTGATATTGAGGTTCCTCTCCATCTTTCTGGTAAGCATATGAGATTTCACATTACTTGTTCCTTAGATGTGATTGTCTTTCCTAGAGAGACCATCATATTTACTATATAATAAAACTTTGTATACATGTAAGAAATGGGTTCATCAGGATTCATCTTGAAGTTATCATATTTAATATTATATGTATTACGTCTCATTTCTTTAACACTAGTGGTTCCTTTATGTGAAACAGCTAAAGTATCCCAAATTTCATGTGCTATTTTACATACAGAAATTGTATTAAATTATTCATCACCTAAAGAGAAATATGAGGCATTCATAGTTTTACAGTTATTATTAGAACCTTCCTTAGTGGAATCATCCAAAGTATTCCTATGAGTAGTAGGATTCTTATATTCATCTACAATTGATTACCATATTTCAAAACCCATACTTTCCAGATCCATTTTTATTTTTATTTTCCACTAAACATAATTTGTTCCATTAAAATAGGGAGGTATGTTGGTAGAAGAACCTTCTAGTATATTTTCCATATTAAAATAGTAGAAATAAGTTTTAAAGAACTACAAATTTAGAACTGACATAAATTTAGAGTTCTTTAAAACATAACTAAAATCACAGTTGAAAAAAGATTTGAAAATTTTAAAACTTTGAAAAAATAAGATTAAAAACACCCTCTGATACCAAATGTTGGTTGGAGTAGGACACTCAAGTGTGTGTGTGTGGGGGGGGGGTGAATTGAGTTCCTATAAAAATTTATGTTTAAAATGATTATTTTAAATAAATCCCCCAATTTCAAAACAAATATAGGTTAGTTATCCAAAGTATTAGATTTATAAAAGTTTCGTTTATTCCAATGATTTCTAAAAGATTGATTAATTCCTAGTTAAAAAAATATATGTTATTATTCTATCTTTTGAAATTAGTCTACTAAAAAAAATTATAATATAAACACTATCTAATATTAACTATCAGAGAAAAGATATATTTTTTGAAATAATTATAAAGGCAGAGAAAAAAACTTAAAAACACACAGAATAATTAAAAGAGAGGTTCAATCTCAAACCGAGACCTAATCCTCTCCACTTGGTGATCACCTACAACCAATCAGTTTATATTAAATAAAATTGATCCACACCTTGATTCAGGGTAATAATAGTATACAAACTATTCAGTTCAACTATACCTCTTCCGTAGTTTTCATGGGAGTGTAAAAATAAACAGGCCATATAGGGAACTCCTCCACTGTTGTCCATGGAAGTGTAAATGTAGAAGTTTGTGAAGATGTCCAAGTATCTTCTAGTTTAGCTCAGGAGTCAGTGCATGTTAACACAATGGAGACACACACTAATAAAAATGTAAATAAATTAAATAGGCATAACTAAATTATAATAAGAGTTTAGAATGATCTGTGTGATGTTCTACGAAGCTTATGGACTTATTCAGGATAGTAGAAGTGAAGATGGAGTCATCTTCCAGAAAAAGACAAAAAAACAGAGAGTTGTTTTTGCGTCTATCTTCTGTTCCTAGCGAGGTAGAATATTTCTTGAAGTCTTCTTGTATTCTAAGTTATTGCTACATAGATTTTTGGCTTTTTTGGTTCTTAAAAATTTCTCTCAATATGCACAGCTGTTTGGTAGAGCTTGTTTTTTAGTAGTGTAGCTTCTCTTTCACCAACCAATCTCTTTTCTTTTCACCTAGGTGCTTGATATATATATTATAGGGCTGACAAGGATCATGTTATCAATCATGTGAAGGTACCTCATACCTCTTACTGTATTCTGACATTGTCGTTAATATTTTCTGTAAAATATCAATAATAAAATCAATATCATTAAATAACTAAAATATGACTATTAATAATAAGTTTGAATTTAAGAGAAAGATCATCAGTGACTCAGTGTGTCAATAGGTTAGACTATCAGTATCTCATGCTATCAGTGAGTCGGTCTATTAGTATCTCATTCTATCAGTAGATCATTTCTGTTGGTGGGTTATGCGTCTGTAGCTTGGATGCTAGTAGGTGATGCATCGGTAGCTCGACTATCAGTAGGTGATGCATTAGTAGCTTATAATTAGTGAAATTATGAGCGTTGGTCAGTCACTCTGTCAGTAGTTTGAGCATTGGTAGGTTATTTTATTGACAACTCAATCTATCAGTGACTCATACTTAGTGAAAATTCCGAGTCGCTCTTTTAGTTAGTCATTTTATTGGTGGCTCAGACATCTGTTGGTGACTTATCTATCGATATGAAAATTATCATTAGCTCATACTTATCAGTGAATTAGACTTGTTAGTGACTTATACTTAACCAAAATATGTAATTATGTCTTATGATGTAAACACTAACAATAGAGGTTAAAATTATAATTTAACATGATTAAACACAATGCATCTTAGTAAATCATAATTAGCATAGTTAAACATGATTTTCAAGCATTAAAACTAGAAGAGGCAAAAAAATAGGATAATTGGAATATGAAGTAGACTAAAATTTCATCCGTTGACCATTATTGATCCAATTTCCACCTTATAAGTAAATTTATAACCCTTATAGAGTGGAAAATGTGTCACTGTGGTTAAAGTTAAAAAGGATTAATAGGGGGGTTAAACCAAAAAATAATGTTTAAAATAAAACTTAAACATATATAAATTTAATTATTTTATGTAATTTATTACTTATAATATCATAAATTCTAAATTATTTCCATTTGGTTCCACTTTTTATGATTATGATATTCATTATATTTTAAACCTCTTAATATTTTCAATTATGCCACTCCCCTCACTTATAAAATGTAACCCCTAATATATCTTCCTAAAAAACTTTTGAGACATTTATATCAACCAATATCTACCAATATCTACTAATATACTTTTACAATCACCCTCATCATGACCTAGAGGCTCTAGTCTCACTAAAATACCAACCTAGAGGGATTAATGTCTAATCCAAAGGAGGTTTCCTAAAGGAGAGGTATAACTCTTAACCGAGTCTTTTCATTTTATTTATTCATCTACCTTATTCAATTATATGTTCAAAATGATGATATAATAACATCAATATCTAAAATATTCTAAGATATTATTTTTTCTATGGAATTACCCTTATTCATCTCCTTTTCCATCCTATGATAAATGAAAACATCGCTCATGTGTACATGTGGACTACCTCCTCTATAATACAATGTGTTTAATTTTTCATCACCACCTTATTTTTTTTATTATAATAGATCAAATTAAAATATATGATATTATATTTATGATTCTGGAAAGAAAATATATTAATTACCTTTTTACCCTTGCACCCATTAAAAATGATAATGTTTCTCATGTGTACTTGTGGACTACCACCTCCACAAAGCGATGAGAATCATTTTTCATGTATAAATTTCATGGATGATTATAAAAATATAGTTAATATATAAAAATTATAATTATTTCATGATTTATATTACAAATATGACTGAACCCCGACCCATTTTACCATGGTCAACCTACTAAAGTTGTTTTGTGATTATGAACCAAAGATCATCAAAATGTTCAACACAAAATTAACCGATTTAATTACTATATAATAATGGGTAATAAATGATATAAAAGGGATAATAATAAGATAATACACCTAAAAAATGTTCTTAATAAATCATAAAATTAATATAAGTTTATTATATAGGATATAAAGTAAATATGCAGCAAGTCAAACTCGAGGTAAGGGGTTTCTTAACTCAATTTATTTTCATTGGGTTATATTACTTATTCATTGTCTATATTATGAAAATATAATATGAATAATGAAATATAATTATTATATGTTTCATTTAAATTTTTTTTATGTGAATTTAAATTTTTCACACACAATCACTTCCTTGATTAATTATCACTTCAATGTTATGATCATTGTAAGGGTTTCACATTTCACTTTTATTTCTGTTGACATATGCTATATTCACCACTTGTTTATATAATGTGGTGTATATAATTAACATTTGATATGTTATATCATGACTATTTTTATATTAATTATATTAAAAGTTTCAATTGAATTTATTTCTTTCAAGGAGATTACGATTTAAAATTTACCAAAGTGGGAAGGGATTTCTCATCTCAATTTCCTTATATTAAGACTCATTCCATTTTCACCCCATGTTTTATTTTTGTGTAGTATATAATATGACTTATGAATTCATTTTATAATTATTTTCATAAAATTAAATTGGTTTTAAAATCCATTTCAAGTATTATTATTCAAAGTATTTTTATTTCAAAAATTATGAAAGTCTTAAGAGAATTTCCTTTAAAAATATTTCCCCTAAATTTATATGTTCATTAATTTTTTTTTAAATATTATTATTTATGTTTAAAATATTTTTAAATTTAATCTTCAACTACTTTTTCTTTTCTTTACAAATGAATAAAAAGAGTCTTTTTCAGATATTTTTTGTATGAATCAGTTTTAAATTTTTACAAAAATTTTAAACAAATGTTCTGTTTTAATGTATACGACATGAATGGAATTTCTTTCTATAATGATTTTTTAAATTTAAATATTATTTTTTAAATTTCCATGGTTATTTTAAAATATAGTAATTTTATAAATATTTTGGTGATTTTTATTTAAAATGTTATCTATAGAAAATGATATTTTTCTCAAGTTTTCAAATAAAGGATAAAATATTATTTTAAAGTTATTTTTATCTATGTAAAAATACTTTGATTATTGTTATGATTTACTAGTGATATAATATATTGATACTATCTAACTTATTTATCTATATGGATTATGATCATGTTGTTTTATTTATTGACTGGGGGAAAAATATTGATATTCTGTATGCTAGTATTCAAATACAAATATTTATTTGGATTATTTATTGTATTAATTATTCAATAATTTTATATAATGAAAGAATTGGAATTATTAAGTTATGGTAGGGGACTGTTATATACCCTTGATGCATCATTGGGTTTCATGAGACAAATTATCTTGGTTATTTGGTGTATTTTTTCCCAATTATTTATGAAGACTTGGCATAAGGCCTTAAAGGTATGGTTATGATGTATGGAATTATGAATTATTTAAATACGAAACCAGTTATTATTATCCATGCAATTATTTATGTTCATATATTATCCATGGATGTAATCTTAATTTATGATATTAATTATTTGGAATATTTTATTATTGTTTATATTTTCCATATTATTCTTGCTTTATTTATTCTGTGACAGTTTTTATTGTATGCTTTCCCATTCCAAGAATTTGATCTCACCATTTATTATGTTTTCCTTTCACTAGGATAATAATACAGGTTCAATAAATGATAATATGGATATACTAGAATAAATAATAAATTTATCACAAGAATTTTAAGTTGTATTTCATGTTTTTAAATATAATATGAGAATCATGTATATATTTTGTCTCTAAAGGCTGTTAAACTATTTGATCATTCGGGATGCGATCTATTGTATCTTGTGAAAATAAATTAATATAACCACTAGATGTAGGTTATTAGAGTTAGGGTGTTACAAATAATTTTGAAAATATCTTTATACATGTCTTCATTGCTGTTAAAAGATTTCATAATGACTTTTTTTTCACTATTCATGACTTGTATTCCATTAGATGTTTATTTTTTCCATCAAATATAAATAATTCAACCATAGATAAACCTACTTTAAGTGAATATAGAACATGATTCCAAAATAAATTACTCTATGCAATAAGATTTTCCCTTATATCACCCTTCTCTTTTATCCACTTTCTATTTTTCTATTCATCTTAACCAAAAATTTCTATTAAACTATTTTATTGGTTATGTATGTTAGAGAGAATTATTTCTTACCTAAATACCATTATTTGTTTAGTGAATTTTTTTATATTGTTACACACTCTTGTATGATTATAAATATAACCACTGACTATCATTAGTTTCTTCAAAGTTGAGGAAAATTTTCCACATTTCTTCTAACATCACATCCAAATAATGAACAACAAATGGAGTTCAATACACATTCATATAAGTTATATCCAACAATTTTCCTATTAAATATAATACAATAATTAAAATAATAATGCACTATAACTAAAGAATTCTAAAATTTTATTTATAATAAAAAACTATAAAAAATATAGTGCTTATTGAAAAAACCATTGATTGAAGAACCATCAATGAAATCATAAAAAATATTATAATATCTAAGCTTTTTAACAAAATTTTCAAGAAACTCAGACATTTTTTATTCAATTATTACAAAATAAAATCTTAAATAGATTGAATGATTACTAATATCTTTATGTTATTCATCAAAAAACTTGGTCACCATTCTTTCTCATGTATCTTTCCAACCATCAGCCATGATCAAGCATCCCTTTTCCCCCACTCATCATGATAAATTTTCATCAATAAATTTTCATACTCAATATATTTATCTAGAGAACTCTTTTTTCATAATAGGTTTATGGTTTCAGTCCAAATTCATATTTTCTAATTCTAATAAAAGTTTCAAAACTATCATAATTGAAAACATTAAAAGAAATTCTAATATTATAAATGTACCTAAGAAATCATTGAGAAACTTCCTCCCTCTTTTATTTCTTATATATATCACTATTTTTTATTGTATTGATGTTGTGATTTTATTTTATTCTATAACCTCCTTTGGATTAGAGTGATGTAGTGATCAATTAATTCCCTTGAATTTTGATGACGTTATATTATTCCACTTCCATTAAGAATTTTTTTATTAAAGTTGTTTTCTAAAGGTTTTGGAGCATAGTAAAATCATTGATCATGCACATAATTTAGATTTTTTTATCAAAGTTAATTAATAAATACGAATAACTAAAATAATTCTCAGTATAATCCCATATATAGATTATAAAAATTTAATTTATAATTAATTTAAATTAACAATCACCTCATTTGTGGTAATATCCTTGATCAAAATTTCATTTCCACTCTTATTGCATTATTTTTGTTGTGGAAATTACAAATGATAATTCCTTTATATGTATCCATACATTCTCGATGAATCTTTAAACAATGTTATTGAAATTCAAGGTGAATTCATGGAAGAAACAATATCTTTATATCATTCTTCATTGATCACAAAAATTTCTCTTATTCTCTCCATGTTCTTTAAAGGTAGGAAGGGATAATCATTCTCTCTATGGATTGAGATAATTCTAGAGGTCACAACCCTATTATGTCAACATGTATCATGTGAAAAATGATATATTTTAGAATATATAATTAAGGTTAAATAAGGATAATTAAAAAATGACTCTCATATAATTATTTATTCTAACTTATAACCCTATCCAAAAATATAATAATAATAATACTATTATTATTATATTCATGATACTCATTTATAATATTATTTCTTAAATAAATAAATTAATATTTATTTAAATAATATTAAATAAAATATATCATTTCTATTGAATTATTAAAATTGTTCCATATCCACCAATAAAATATTATCTTCACTAATACTTATGAATAATTTTTTCCTATCCACATAACTAAATAAAAATTTATTTTAATCTATTCATTAAAAACATGAATAAATAAATATTTATTCATTATCTTTATGAATAATTAAATAATAGATCAAATTAAACTCACATATTTTAAACATGAATTTCTCATTAATGAATTTATATAATCAATATTTACTAGAATAAATACTATTATAAAAGCCATTGAATAAATATATTCTTATATTTAATGTCAATACGATTTAATGAAATTCTAGATATGCTTAGTGTGTGATCCAATAGGCCTATTTATCAATGAAAATATATGAACTTACCTAAAGTCCATGATCAATGTTTACAAAAACGTCAAGGTACTCATAGAGAAAGAAGTTAATGTATAAAATACAAAAATATTCCTATGAATGATACTATAATCCCTTTATGTATCGATATATCATCATATAGGATACACAATTATGTCATCACCCTATATGATCAATTTATTTTCTTTGAATTTACAAAATGAAATTGTCTATAAACTACCATAGCCATATATTTTATTAGAAAATTATAATTCAATCAAAGGGTCATATATATTTTCTTCCATTAATTTGGAATGGAAAAATCCTTTCTTGAATATTAATATCATATAAACTATGGGGAACTTGATGCATACTACTTCACCCAAGCATATTTCATCATAGATTTCATGAATTACATGATTCATGATGAACATTTATAATAATATAAAAATTAAGGACCAATACACTAGTCTACAATTAGGAATATTTAATGACACATAAAACATGTGGAATTCTTATAGGCAGGTCTAATATCATAACCACTCTTCTTAGAGGTCACAAAATGTGAACTTCATGAGAATAAATCTCAACATCTTAAGTGCCACTAGTATCAGATGGTCAAATATAATCTGTGACCCACCAAGAAGATGTTATTTAACCATATAACATATTTATTTAAGAATATCATCATGAAATTTTTAGGTTCTCATTATAATATATATCTTATATAACCTATCAATGTTATGAATAATTCATGTACATTATCACATTAATGTTACATTAAATAACAACCATTATGTGATTATATATATATATATATATATTGTTAATTTAAAGCACAAAGTCTATTGGTTCTAGGAAATCAACTCAAACAGTGTCCAACTTTCACTAGATACAACTACTAACATTTCTTAAATCATTAGCTCCAACATTATATTTATGCTTCTATTATGGTATGACTATAGTTTATAGGATTTCAATATATTTCTCTATAGCTACTTAGCTTACCATGAGTTTTCTTATCTGAGTAAAACTCATAAGAGGTGATATCTCCAAGTATTTAAATTTTTTTCCTCTATAATAAACTTGAGATATTAGCTAGTGTTCAGTACAATGATCATAAGACTATGATAATATATATTAAGATAACATTTTACTTTCTTGACACAATTCCAAAATGTAGAAGAAATCCTTTCATATTTTATACCGATTATTCACCTATGATATACTCATTATTTGTATATATAACTAACACTAGATTCAAGAGGATTCACATTCTCATTTCCTTAGACTTATTGTGATATAATATTAAATTTATCTAAAAGAATATTAGTTTTTAATCCCCTTGATAACTATAATTCCCACTTCACCAAGTAAAAGGAACTTATCCTTCACACTTTCTCAAGTACTACAAGATATTTATGATCACGACCTTATATAGTTCTTTTAGTTTTGTTTAATATTTTCCCTCTATGATTTATGCATAAACAATATTAAATCTCATTACATATCATGAAATACATGATAAATCACATTGTATAAACATATGGATTTCTACTCATGATCTTTATATCCTCCTGCATCTTAACACATCATGTTGAAGATATTTAAACCATGTGATATAGGTAAAAATTATTTCTTGAATTGTCCTATATTTTATTTTTAAATACTTTTTTAATGTATGCACTATGATTTTATCTATCTAACCCCATAATTTTTTCCTAGTATATCTTGTTCCTTAGAACTTGGGTCACTGCCTTAATGTCATTATTATATAAATATATTTCAAATTACTCTTAATTAACTGTAAGACTAATATTAGTTTTTCATATGTTATCAACATATTTTACTTGAAAAAAAATGACTCTCCCAAAAACCTACTATAGACACATAGGTCACATTCATTTTCAATAAAACCCAAACCGATTATAGTTTCATCAAAATTAATGTTCCATGATCTTGATGCTTCTTTCAAACCATAAATTTATCTCTAGAACTTTCATACCTTATTGTCATTGTTTTGTGTCACAAACCCTTATAGTTGTGTCATATAGATTTATTTCATAAGGTTTCCATTAAAGAAAGTGATCTTGAAATCCATTTAACAAATTTCATAATCATATAAGGTTTCTATGATAAGAATAATTCTAAGGGATTTTAGCATGAAAATTTCTAAAAAGGTTTCATTATAATAAATAATTTTCTGTTGCTAAAAAACATTAGAAACAAATCATTCCTTATATGTACTAAATTTATTATCCACACCTAGTTTCTTCTTGGATACCCACCAATGGTATTTACATCAAATAGATAAATCACTTAAATATATACCTTAATGTCAGTACATTGAATCCATTTCTGAGTACATATCAACTTGATATCATTAAATTATAAACAATTATTTATTTCTTATAGGATATGTATTTATTATTATTAATGAATAATATATCACCTAACCCAATGATTATAAAACCATATCTCTTCACTTTTATCTTTTCTATGTAGCTTGTATCTCTAGAATAACTCCCCCACTAAGTTTTGAAGAGTTTATGTTCCCATGATAGGTATTTTACATCTTGAATTTTGAATTTTTTTAAGTAAATCTTTCTCCCATTATCTCAAAAATATATTTTCTACCTTATTATAGAATATAACACCCCATAAATTATAACAATTTAATGCTATGATAGCTTTTTTTACATGCATCACTGAATGAAAAATAAACTACATTATAATTAAAATATGACCACTGTAACATAGCCTTTGAATCAGACTATATAAAAAAAGTAACCATATTATGAAATCAATACATAAATTAAAAGAAATAGAATCAAGTAGCAGATGAATTCTATATGATGACCATTTGTTAGATCTTTTAAGGGAGGTAACTTCTTTAGGGTTTTCTTGAGACCAATCCCAAGCCTAACTACAACAAGTGTGTATTGATAGTAATCATTTTTAGGAAAATTTCAAGCTCCTAGAAATCACTGTGAGATTCATGTTGGATGAATCACCACTTGAGACAACCACCATTGCTTATCTTATTATTAGGACTTACATGTAAATCTTGATAGTTCATGTAAGTGTAAGTTAATGATATAAACATGTAATTATCAATAAAATAAATTATTTACATATCAAATGTATTTTGAAGAATTTTTAATTTATACTTTTAAATAAAAAGAAAAATATTTTTCTATATTAATGCATTGTTAAAATTCAATCAGTGTAGATAAATAACTAATAAAATCATTTCTATTCTTACAAATATATTTTACTAAAAATTGAATTTTTATGCACTATAAATTTTTATTTTAAGAAAATAAATATATTATGGATAAAATATTATAAAATATATTATTTATATAAATATTAGACTAACACTAATTTAATTAGTAATTGACAATAAATAAGAATAAAAACACTTAATGTATAAAAATATATTTTTCTTCAAAAATAACTTTTTATTTATCTTATATTTTAATTTAAAAGTTCTTTATATCCTATTTATATGTTGAATTATATTAATTGGAGTCCAAATTTTGAATCATCACTTCTGAATTTGGTAATAGGGGTCATCTTATATTTTTAGTTAAAAAATAATTACCATGGTAGGGTAACTTAAAGTAGCTCAAATTTTTATAAATTAACTTGACACTTATACCTTCTAAAATACCTTTATTTTGTAGGAAATTCAATACCATGTGTCACACTAATACTTCATCACCTAAATAACTTAGTACTCAATCTTTACCCCTCACCTAACTTTCTTTTCTAATTAAATGTATCTATTTTTCATCTATAAAAGGATCTCACTTCCTCCCATTAAAAGCCACACTTCACCTTTGAAATTACCTTGAAACTATACCCATTTTACTCCCCTAGAGACTTATTCCATGTTTTTAGAATTATTTCCCCATACCAAATCCTCCATTTCTAAGAGGTCTTTCAAGAGAAGATTCAAGTCCTCAAAGTGATTATTATCCACTCCATGACCTATTCTTCTCTATTTTTCTCGTCTAATCATCATCCAAAACTATTCTATCTATAATAATATAATGAAATAGGATCATTAGTATACTAAAATTTTTATATATTGATGAAACAACCATTATCTATCTCCATCCCATCCATTCATAAATGGAAGCATTACTCATGTTATGTGCAGGATACCACCTCCATGAATGACATACTTCATTTTTCATCACCACCTTTTATAGATGGTTATAAAAATTTATTTAATGAATAAAAATTATATTTATGGTATGATTAATATTCTAGAAATATAAACTAAGAATTATATTAATATTTAACTTTTTATTAATTTACCACCTTTTGTTTGTTAAAAATTATCGAAACCAAATCGCCACCAATTTCATCTTCAATATTAATAAATAAAACCCTCATAGAATGATATTATAAATTTATAAATAATTATGGAACTTATATGTCACGACCCGTCCTAGTGGGGCCCGAGCCGCAACTCCCCAAGACCGCCTCCAATAGGCCAGGGGCTGGTGACTAGCACTGAGTAGGCATGCTACTAACATGGTAGGCATTTCTTATAAACCTGTACACACGCACACACATCTACAAGCCCAAAAAGCTAAAAAGTAAAAACTACTAAAAATGGAAATGCATGCATACACTAAAAATCTCAACCAACAGAGTATGACAGGAAAGTAAAGCACAACAAGTGTAAAATCCTGGTCCAAAAGTACAAGCCCACCAAAAGAAAGTCTATAAAAAATTCCAACGTGTAAGGAAAGGTATTGGGATTGTAGTCTGTAGTCGTAGGAACACACCTTGGCCCGCCTGATCTCACTGATCACCATCCGGTCCTGGTCCACCTAGAATTCTGTCAAAGGCTCACTCGTCTGCACAAGACATGACACGTGCGAGCAAAGCCCATGTAGGGGTGAGTATAACAATACCCAGTAGGACACCCCGAAACAAAAAAATAAATACAATAAGTGAAATACCACAAAGGAAGATACATTCAGCTCTACACAGTATATGTCTACCGAACATATAACAAAAATATCCAGATATAATCATGCACGATCGAATATCGTGAATACCACCACTAAGATCCAGCTTGAAGATCTCACTAAGCATGTAACAAGGAGAACACACTCCTAGGTCTGAGTAGAGAGAGATACAAAGTACTCATTCTGAGAGGACACACTCTACAAGTACATTGAGAACATGATGCTCATATGAGGATCACAACCAAGTCATGGGGTGATTCTGACAACTCAGTCTGAGCTAATCTGCTAAGCAGAGGATCGACGCCCAGGTAAAGTTGGTCACATCAATACCAAGAACTCTACCTAGGGTTCCAGTAATGAATAGAGGATCCATCTCTAAGTCTCACAGAGGGGATTCCAACGACTATATTCATGAAGTTCTGCTAAAGGGATCATAATTTTGTGTATAGGAAATGATACCAGAACCATCAGGGAAATGACCAAGGGTACAAACCCTAAGAAAACTAGTCCAAGTCATAGAAGGAAAGTAGCTCAAGTCATTTAAGACAGGTTACTGAGCGTGTAGTATGGTTACACTCCGTGTTCCTTACCCCGGGTACTGACCGTGTAGACGGCCCGTGTCATTTGTTCAAGATGAGTAAAACCAAACTACACGGTGTGTAGAAAAAGTACACGCCGTGTTCCTTGACCCCAGGTACTTCCCGTGTAACAGGTCCGTGTCATTCGGATTGTCGAATAGAAAGAAACTACACGTCGTGTAGAAGAATCACACGCCATGTCCGAGCATCTGGGGCTCGCTCCGTGTACACTGGCCATGTGCCCGTACACTGTCTCTGCCCGTGTCCTTGTCGCCTGCCCGTGTACCAGTACACGGGGTATCTAGTGTATCTGGATGGGTATGGCTAGGGAGGGGTATACACGGCGTGTCCTTGGCTGTGTACCCTAGTTGTGCCCGTGTACTCCCGAAGTACACGCCGGGTAAACCTGCCGATGAACACACGTCTTGTAGCCCATACTACACAGCGTGTAGTTGGGAAATTTACAGAATCATCGTCTTCCTCCGCGCACCTCGGATGATCCTTCAGATATTGATCCAACCATCCGATCATCACAAAACTCCAGATTTGGGGTCATCCCACTCCTACGAAACCGATTCCGTCGGTTTCGGGCTCCCGATCGGCCTTGATGGACCGTCCCGATCCATCCGCATGAAAATGCTCGAAGAACAGGAATTTCGAACCACACTAATTTGTCTGATGCCATCGTCATCACACCTTAGATAGGTCATCTCGAGGTTGGATCTTTTATTTCAGATCGTTGTGCCGAAAAACGAATGCGAAATGATCGATTCCCTTCAAGAACGTGTAGAACACACACGAATAACGCGTAGTAATCAGGAGAGAAAAATAGAACAATCGAGAGGGACGAAACTCGATCAATGTTTGTGTCGATCTTGGTTCGTCACTGTTAGAAGGTGGAATGAAGACCAAATTAATTTCAAGAATAAAATCCCCAAGATTCCCGCAAATATCCCATCCCGCAAGAACAATCGATCCACGAGATAATCTGTTCGTGGATTAGTCCGCGTTCATCGTGGAAATAAAAAATGGGGAAGAAATCATCAAACAAACATCCTACTTGGATTCCTTGGCGTTCGTTGGAAATGATCCGGTTGCCACGTCATCGTCGCCGACGAAAATCGTCAAGAACGTCTTCACTGCGTCAAGAGGTCTTCTCCAGAGCTCTCTAGAGGAAATCAGAGTTAGGGGGAATCTTAATCCGGACCCTCTTTGTGAAATATCTATTTAAAAGAATAAAATATTTCGCTTCAACAAGGATTTAAATAAAATATTTTAATAAAATATTTTATTACGGTTATGTCCAAAAACCAGATTTCACTAACGACCTGCGCCGGCTGAAGTTAGGCCTTGCCTAAGGTAAAAACGCTATTCCGAATGTAAGGGTGCCCTCAGATTTCTGATCCGAGCACTTATTCAGGAGTTATTCTACTTTTTCAGGAAAACCGCACGCACACATAATTTAATTATTAAATTAAATTCAAACATTTTTTCCGGGCTCACCGGGCCCCGAAACTTCACGCCGTCTCAAAGCCTGGTCTCAAATTAATTCCCATATAATATTAAAATAATACATGAAAAAATATGGGACATTACATCACACCCACCTTAGGGATTTTACGTCCCCGAAAAGCCAAAACAAGGGCTACTCAAAAAGATGTGGGTACTGCATGTGAATCCGAGACTCCCGCTCACACATGATCTCCTGGAGATTCTCGTGCTACCAACGGACACACACCAAGGAAATAGCTCATCCACGAAGGATCTTCTTCTGTCGATCCTCGATCTCCACTGGGTACTCTGCAAAGGTCGTCCCATTATCGATGTCCAGCTCACCCCAGTCGATAACATGCGATGGATCGGGCACACACCTCCATAGCTACGACACATGGAAGACGTTGTGTACCCGGTCCATCTGAGGAGGTAGATCCAAGAGATACGCCACCTTGCCAACTCTACTCAGAATCTGAAAAGGGCCAATGAACCTCGGAGATATCTTACCGCCTCAGCCAAATCTCCGCAATCCCCATCGAGGTGAGACCCGAAGGAACACATGGTCTCCCTCCTCGAACTCCAAGGGCCTCCGCCTCCTGTCATCATATGATTTCTTCCAACTCTGTGCAGTCTTCAACTGCTCCTGGATAACCTGCACCTGCTCTGTAGTAGCTCTTACCATATCTAGGCCCATGAGTGCGAACTCTCCCGGGTCAGTCCAGCAAAGTGGTGACCTGCAAGGTCGCCCGTATAGAGCCTCGAATAGTGCCATACCAATAGTGGAATGATAATTGTTGTTATAAGAAAATTCCACCAGTGGTAGGTGATCCTCCCGGCTACGACCTAAGTCAAGTATGCAAGATCGAAGCATATCCTCTAGGACCTGGATGGTCCGCTATGTCTGACCATCAGTTTGGGGATGAAATTCTGTGCTCAAGCGTAACTGAGTCCCAAAATCTTCCTGCAATCCCTTCCACAACTGGGATGTGAAACGAGAATCATTATCTGAGATGATTGTGGATGGCACTCCATGAAGTCAGACTACCTCCTGCACGTAGAGGCATCCCAAGCTCTCTACTAAACTCTTCTCCCGTATAGCTAGGAAGTGGGCCGAATTGGTGAGTCGATCAATGATCACCCAGATGGAATCGTGTCCCCTGGACGTACGTGGTAAACCCATCACGAAGTCCATGGATATTCTATCCCACTTTCACTCTGGCACCTGAAGGGGATGAGTCAAACCTACTGGAACCTAGTGCTCAGCCTTTACTTACTGACAAGTAAGGCACTGAGAAACAAAATCTTCCACACTCTTCTTCATTCCTGGCCACCAGAACTGACGTCGGAGGTCGTGATACATCTTTTCAACGCCTGGATGCACCGCCAAAAGGAGATGTATGGAACTCCCGTAAAACCTCCTCTCGTAACGTCACTGGTAGTACCGTACGCCCTTTGAAAAGAACAATGTGATCCCCACCTTCTGAATATCCATTAGCAGTAATGCCTATGGATACCTGAGCACGTAGAGTCTCATAGCTAGCATCCTTGAGCTGTGCTTCCCTGACTCGCTGTAAGAGTGGAGGGGTAACAACCATCGAATAAAGGTAATATCCCTCATCCCCATCCACGAAGGATAACTATAAAGGGGCCAACTTCCCCATCACCTCATCCAGCAACTGCGAACTGGATTTTATGCTGAGAGAATCTACCACGACGTTCCCCTTCCCAGGCGTGTAAATGATCTCAAAGTCGTAATCCTGGAGGAACTCAATCCATCGCCTCTATCTCAAATTCAGATCCTTTTGAGAAAAGATATATCTGAGACTCTTGTGATCAGAGTAGATGGTAAACCGCTCTTCCATCAGGTAGTGCCGCCACATCTTCAATGCGAAGACTACCGCTACCAACTCAAGATCATGGGTCGCGTAGTTCTGCTCGTGTGGCCTCAACTGACGTGATCCATAGAAAATCACCACTTGCCTCTGCATCAGGACACAACCAAGCCTGGTTCCTGATGCGTCGCAGAACACTACATACTCGACACCCTCCTCCAGTAATCTCAATATCGGGGCGCTCGTCAAACTCTGTCTCAACTGCTGGAAAGCCTGCTGGCATCTCTCGGTCCACACAAAAGGATGCCCTTTTTGGGTCAAAGCTATCATGGATGCTGCAATCCTGGAGAAATCAAGGATGAATCTCCGATAATAGCCTACCAACCCAAGGAAACTCCGCACCTCAATCACTCTCCGGGGTGGCTCCCATGCTAGAACTGCCTCCACCTTAGATGGGTCCACTGCTACCCCATCTTTCGAGATAACGTGTCCCAAAAAGTGGACCTCCTATAACCAGAACTGACACTTTGAGAGTTTCCCATACAACTGGTGCTCTCTGAGTGTGTCCAAAACCATCCTTAAGTGTCTCGCGTGCTCATACTCGGACACAGAGTACACAAGGATATCGTCAATGAAGACCACTACAAACTGGTTTAGATAGAGCTGAAAGATCCGGTTCATGAGTCCCATGAACACTGCCGGGGCGTTCGTCACACCGAAGGGCATCACTAAGTACTCATAGTGACCATAGTGACATCAGAAAGTCGTCTTCGGTATATCCTCATCCTATACTCGAAACTGGTGATAGCCTGATCGTAGATCAACCTTCGAGAACCATCGTTCCCCTCTCAACTGGTTGAAAAGGTCATCAATCCTTGTTAGTGGATACCGGTTCTTCACGGTCACCTCATTCAAGCGCCGGTAATCCACACATAGCCTCAAGATCCTGTCTGCGTTCTTGGAAAACAACACTGGGGCCACCCAGGGTGAAACACTGGGTCTCACAAAGCCCATATTCTCCAAGTCGTCCGGCTGCACCCTCAGCTCACGAAGATCTGCAGGAGCCATCCGATATGCTGATGCTGATATCGGTGTCATCCCGAGTTGCAACTCAATGCAGAAATCTATCTCCCGACGGGGAGGTAGCCCGGGGACATCCTCCGGAAAACGTCCTCGTACTCAGCCACTACTGCTAGAAACTAGAAACTCCTAAAATATGCTGCACCAAGGGCTAGGCTAGCCAACTGATGTGAAATTGGTTGTGCCCTCCTATGTACAAGTCCATCCTGCGCTGCCTGGGTCTCTATTTCACCGAAAAAAGAGAACCTCATTCCATCACTGCGGACACACCACACCCTTCGCCTAAAATAGTCGATCTGGTTATGAACTGTGGATAGCCAATCCATACCAAGAATGACATCGTAAGGCCTCGACGCTAACACCAAGAGGTTCCAACCAAAACTCTCACCTCCAAGGGTCAGGTTACACTGTTTACAGAGGTGTGTGATCTCTGAATCTTCTCCAGTCAGTGTTTCTAAGCGTAAGTGTTGAGTCAATGGCTCAACTGGAATCTCAAGGTCTCGAACAAGATAAGAAGCCAGAAAGGAATGACTAGCACCTGTGTCTATCAGTACGGAAACCAAAGTATAAAAGACACATATTGTACCTCTAATCATTCCGGGAGTACCTGGGTCATAAGCCTCTGTCGCCTACAGCTGTCCTTGCCTCTGTCCACCAGCTCCCTAAGCCTGGGGTGGACCTCCTGGGGGTGGTGGTGGTAAAAGGTAAAAACCCCGACCACCTCCAACGGCTCTCCCAGCTCCCCTACCACGTCCGCCACCCCGCGGATCTGTTTACTCCACATGTTTCCTCTAACTTGGTGGTCCATCAACTGCTCCCGTGTCAGTAGTACGACGGGTCGTACAATCTCGAGCGAGATGTCCCCTGCCATCACATAAGTAGCATCGCCTCTCTCGAGGTTGGATGGATGCGCCCTACGAACCCTATATAGAAAATCCCCTGTCCTGGGATCTCCTTTGGAAACATATCCCACGCCTGGGTCCCTGACGTTAGCTCCCTGCTGCCGAGGTCTCTGCTCTTCCAAGAAGCTCTCGACCACCAAAGCCCGCTTGAGCACCCTAGAATAAGTAGGAATTCTCATAGGGATTATGCTAGCTCAGATATATTTGCACAAGACCCGCTCAAAAGTACGAGCTCTGAAGTACTGATCTATGACCATATCCATCGAGTACCACGAGAGGTCGGTAAACCTCGATGAATAGTCAGCCACCATCATGGCTCCCTGCTGGAGCTGAAGAAGCTCCTATATGCATACTGCTCTTAGGGTAACTGGTGAAAACTCCTCTCTAAAGAGATGCTCAAACTCCGACCATGCATGTGTCACCTCGTCGTGAGTCTGGATAACCAAACTCCACCATCATCCTGCCGAGCCCTACAGAAGGCTCGCTGCTAGGATCACCATCTGGTCTGCTGGTGTCCTGACCAAATGGAAGACTCTGGCCACCACCTCAAGCTAGTCCTCTGCTGCCTGAGGGTCAGGATCGCCTCGAAACCTAATGGGTCTCTGTCTCTGAAACTCATGGAGTGCGCTCAGCCTGCGCTCCTCCTCCACTAGTACAGCAGGCAAAAAACACTGCTCCACAGGTGCTGGGATAACTGGTGCACCACCTGATGGTAAAACTGGGGGATCCAGTCCCTCTATCGAGGCTTCATCACTGAGGGGGTCATCCTCATGATCGAGGTGCTGGATCCTAGTGGGTGCGTGTCATGGAGGCATCCTGTTAAAGAAACAAGATGTATCTCAATCAGTGAGTATATCTGGAGAGTTGACTCAAAAAGGATATGGAAACCAAAACCTATTCCTATATGATGCATGTACCATTATTTTTTCCCTGCAACTAGTTTTCTCATGTTCTGAGTCGAAAAGAAAGTTATCAGAGTCCTAGTGTATAAATACGTTGGCCGCCCGCACCATCACTGGGGTCCCTGGCCTGAAATCCAAAATCGAAACACTTAACACTATTGCCCCAAACCAACTCATAGACTCTCGGTCCTAAGGTAGAAACGACCACCTCTGATACCACTCTATCACGACCCGTCCCAGTGGGGCCCGGGCCGCAACTCCCCAAGCCCGCCTCCAATAGGCCAGGGGATGGTGACTTGCACCGAGTAGGCATGCTACTAACATGGGAGGCATTGCCTATAAACCTATACACATGCACACACATCTCCAATCCCACAAAGCTGAAAAGTAAAAACTACAAAAAATGGAAATGCATGCATACACTAAAAATCTCAACCAACAGAGTACAACAAGAAAGTAAAGTACAAAAAGTGTAGAATCCTGGGCCAAAATTACAAGCCTACCAAAAGAAAGTCTATAACAAAGTCCAACCTGTAAGGAAAGGTACTAGGACTACAGTCTATAGCCGTAGGAACACACCTCGGCCCGCCTGATCTCACTGAGCACCATCCGGTCCTGATCCACCTAGAATCATGTCAAAGGCTCGATCGTCTACACAAGACACGACATGTGCGGGCAAAGCCCGTGCAGGGGTGAGTATAACAATACCCAGTAGGACACCCCAAAACCACAAAGGAAACACAACAAGGGAAATACCACAAAGGAAAGATACAGTCAGCTCTACACAATATATGCCTACCGAACATATAACAAGAATATCCAGATATACTCATGCATGATCGACTATCGTGAATACCACCACTAAGATCCAGCTTGAAGATCCCACTAAGCACGTAACAAGGAGAACACAGTCCTAGGTCTGAGGAGAGAGAGATACGAAGTACTCATTCTGGGAGGACACACTTCACAAGTACCTTGAGAACATGATGCTCAGATGAGGATCACAACCAAGTCATGGGTTGATTCTGACAACTCAGTCTGATCTAATCCGCTAAGCAGAGGATCAGCGCTTGGGTAAAGTTGGTCACGTCGATACCAAGAACTCTACCTAGGGTTCCAGGAATGAATAGAGGATCAGACTCTAAGTATCACAGAGGAGATTCCAACAACTCTATTCAGGGAGTTCTGCTGAAGGGATCATACTTCTGTGTAAAGGAAAAGATACTAGAACCATAAAGGAAAGGACCAAGGGTAGGAACACTAAGAAAACTAGTCCAAGTCACAGAAATCAAGTAACTCAAGTCATTTAAAACAGGTTACACAATGTGTATTATGGTTACATGCCGTGTTCCTTGACCTCAGGTACTGCCCGTGAACCGGCCCGTGTCATTCGGCTTGTCAGATAGAAAGAAAATACACATCGTGTAGAAGAATCACACACCATGTCTAAGCATATAGGGATCACTCCGTGTATGCTGTCCATGTGCCCGTACACGGTCTCTGCCCGTGTCCGTGTCACCTGCCCATGTACCAGTACACGGGGTATCCTATGTATCTAGCCGGGTCTGGCTGGGGAGGGGTATACACGGCGTGTCCTTGGCTGTGTACCCTGACTGTGCCCGTGTACTCCTGAATTACACGCCAGGTAAACCCGCCGATGAACACACGACATGTAGCCCATACTACACGGCGTGTAGTTGGGAAATTTCCAGAATCGTCGTCTTCCTCCGCGCGCCTCGGCTGATCCTCCGAATCTTGATCCAACCGTCTGATCATCATGAAACTCTGGATTTGGGGTCGTCCCGCTCCTACGAAACCGATTCTATTGGTTTCGGGCTCCCGATCGGCCTTGATGGAACGTCACGATCCATCCGCAGGAAAACGATCGAAGAACGAGAATTTCAAACCACATTGATTTGTCCGCTGCCGTCACCGTCGCACATCTGATAGGTCGTCTCGAGGTTGGATCTTTGATTTCAGATTGTTGCGCCATCAAACGAATGCGCAACGGTCGATTCCCTCCAAGAACGTGTAGAATGCACACGAAGAACGCGTAGGAATTGGGAGAGAAAAACACAACAATCAAGAGGGATGAACCTTGAACGATGTTCATGTCAATCTTGGTTCGTCACCGTTAGAAGGTGAAATGAAAACCAAATTAATTTCAAGAATCAAATCCCCATGATTCCCGCAAATATCCCATCTCACAAGAACGATCGATCCGTGGGCTAATATGTTTTTGGATTAGTCCGTGTTCATTGTGGAAATCAAAAACGGGGAAGAAATCATCAAACAAACATCCTAACTAGATTCTGCGGCGTTCATTGGCGATGATCCGGTTGCCGCATCGTCGTCGCCGGTGAAAATCGTCAAGAACGTCTTCCCCGCGTCGGGAGGTCTTCTCCAGAGCTCTCCAGAGGAAATCAGAGTTAGGGGGGAACGTAAACCTAACCATCCCTGTGAAATATCTATTTAAAAGAATAAAAGATTTCATTTCAACAAGGATTTAAATAAAATATTTAAATAAAATATTTTATTATGGTTACGTCCAAAAACCAGATTTCATTACCGACCTGCGCCGGCTAAAGTTAGGCCTCGCCTAAGGTAAAAATGATGTTCCGAACGCAAAGGTGCCCTCAGATTTCTGATCCGAGCACCCATTCGAGAGTTATTCCACTTTTTTAGTAAAACCGCACATGTGCGTAATTTAATTATTAAATTAAATTCAAACTTTTGTTCTGGGCTCACCGGGCCTCGGAACTGCATGCCTTCTTAGAGCCTGGTTTCGAATTAATTCCCATATAATATTAAAATAATACATGGAAAAATCTAGGACATTACATTATATTTCAATACGTTAAATAATTTAGAAATTATGAACTTGGTATCAAATAAAAGGGATTGACATAGACATCACAAAGCGTGTGTGAAACAATCAAAATCACTAACATTCAGTGATGAAAATAAACAATAAATTACTAATAAATTTATAATGAATGATTATAATTAAGGAGTATAAATGATAATAAATTTTAATAAGATATTGAAATAAGTTATTAATATAGTAATATTTATCATACATGACTTTAGAGTGCGTCCAACCAAGAAGGAATCCAAGGCAAGGGCTTTGTCGATGCAACCTCCATTTCTTTGAGTCATAATTTTATCCCTTGACTATGTTCTTAAAAGTTTATTATATTATACTATTTATTTATTTATTTATTATCGTAATTTAACTTTTTTATTTGGGGAAAATTATATTCTTTGTTTAATTCTTCTTCATTGATGAATTTCACACATTAAAAAATGCAACGTGCTTAAGAATAATTCCTACCATCTCTAAAATCTCTTTTCTATCTATGTCAAAATTATTTATTTAAAAATATTTTTTTCATTATTATTTCAAATCCTAATTATGTATTATCTAATGTGATATTAATTTTTCTCTTCCCCTTTTCAAAAGACAGTATTATTATCCTTTTTATGACGTGAGTTTCAATAATGGTAATTTAAAATATTAAAATGGTTTTTCCTTTCATGATCATATATATTATCTTCCACTAAACATTTAATCAGGATAACCTTTTTGTATTTTTCAAGTATCTAATATCAGGTCTTCTTTCTAAATATTGTTTGAAAAATTATTCCAATCAACTTCTCAAAATATTATTTTTGAAAGTGTCTCTATTTTCAAAAGAAAATTCTGATGGAATGTGAAGTTGACATCCAATGGGAAATTGATCTTTTTTAGCATGTGAAATTATTATCATAGTTAAAGGAATCATGCCTAGTTTACCATTTTGTTTCTATTTTTTATAGAACTTCAATGTATTTACTCATCCTTAATATCTTGGTGTGAACATCATTGCATACCTGCTTTCCAAAGGTAGGTGGTTGCTGGGGTTTTTGGACAATGACACTTTAGAATGAGTTTTAGTCAAGAGGATGAGAGGCCGAGAACATATCACTATATTATAAAGAATAATTTCTTACTCTAGGAATTTATTATAGAATTAAGACTTATTTTTGAATCCTTCCCAAATCCTTGTGCAGGATGGGTTACCACCGTGCCAACAATACAATTGAAGCAATGTAGATATGTGAATGTCTATGTGCATCTGAGGTTCTTTATCTCTCTATCTTATTACTTAGTGATTCAATAGTTTAAATCTGCAATTGGAAACTCTAGAATTCATCTCCATCTAGGAAGGAATTAGGCCTTGTGGAGTTGGGATCAACCCTTGAAAGTGGATTACTACCCATCCTTGTGAATGGAACAAAAAAATGTACCAAACCTATTTTTCCCTTATAAGACTTTTGAATATATTGAGGAATATTTTTAGAGCCAGGTGATAAGAAAAAACAATATTCCAAAGTCCAGTGAGACAAATATTGATATTATAAAAATATTAAATATATTAATATCACATATGAATAGTTTTCCTAAAATAGTGGAATAAATCATGAATGGAGTATCAGATTTAAAATATGATACCACAATTGATTCTGTAATATAGGTTTCACCCTAGGAGTGACATAATATTGGTTATAACCAGACATCCAGCTGAGGCAGCTGTTGTCGAGTTTATCTAATAAAACAAATAATTAAATTATTTTTTTTATTTTTTTAAATGATCTAACCTTGAAGAACCTATATATGTATCCACTTATAACAATTTTCTATGGGTTTCTACATAAACCCATGTACAATTAAGAGGAGCTATAAACATTATTCATTGGTGTATCACATTGGAGGATGACGGGTGATCAGATCAAGTTGGATTGAGTATAGTGAACATAGTGGGACTTCTCCTTCACCGGGTAATGTATTCTCCACCAACGATCAATCCATACCAAGATATGAATCTTTAATTGCGGGTTTCTTCCTCTTGATTAAATTGTTAAATGATGAATTATTAATTCCTTTTGATCTATAATTATTTGATCCTTCACATGAGCCTAGTATATGAACTATTATTTTTAATTTTATTTATTATTTCTTTGCCATGATCTCACCCTAGATATCTCAGATTTATTATCATTGGCCAAGAAATCATGGAAAAAAACTATTTCAACCTTATTATTTTTCTTTCCCCCACGTGTTCTTTGTGTTATTCATCATTGGAACACAGGGTCATGATTTGAAATTAATGGGATGGGTTTGAGCATGATCGAAACCATGAATTAACTATATTTGTGTTTACGATGAATGAATTGGTGTTTTTTTGGATGAATCCGGATTTATTGTAGGTGATACTTCATAGACCTAGGATCTACAAACAATGATGGGTGACAGAACATATGATGGATTGAATAGGATGATCGAATTCCATTTTATGACCACAGTAGGCCAAGAAATGATAGATAGAGGCATATTCCACTGATCTTGGGTGATCAAATGGTAGAAATCATGGTAGTTTAAGTGGATTAGGAGATGTATGAAAACTAGGCAATTTGACCTATAAAAATCATGAATACATGGTGTGTAGTTTGGAAGACCACATGTCGTGTAGTACCCCTAGATGTAGTGCTAGGGATTTGGGTGATGTTAAAGATCACACACCTTGTGTCTAGGCCCACACACTATATGAACCTCCCCAGGTGGCCAAGATATGATCTATCTAGTACACACTCAATAATTCATGCGGGATAACAAACCATGAACTATGAGAGTAAATAGACATGGTACAACAATTGGGCATGACTAGGTACATGGCTAGGTACATGGGAACAACCCGAAGTATACATACACAACTAGAAGCACATGGGCATGCCTTGAGTGGCTGAGGAACACCATGTACCACCTATAAATTTTGTATACAAGAAAATTTATTTTAATCCAAATCCATAGGAGAACATGGATATGAGGTGAGGTGGGGTCACACACTGTGTGGACTCCATACACTCTATATACTTCTCTAGAAACTTTATTATCTGGTATCTCCTTCCTTGAGACTCATATTTTTTACCAAAAGTAACCTATCCATATTTTTTTTTCACATAGAATGTGATGGTGACCTTAATTTTGGAATATAAGATATGATGTGAGATTTTCCAAGAATGACACTTGTTTAGGAGATGCTTGAAGATGATAGTGATCAGGGCAGGATCATCAGAGAGATGCCGGAGTTGGAACTCCCCTGTCACACCAGGGTTTGGGTCCCCCATACTCTTTATACTGATAGATATGATACTCCCATATAATGGACATAGGTAATATATCTACAGAGGGGTAATACCTTGTATTTAATACCCAATAGTGTGGGAGTCCTCCACGAGAGTTGTGTCTCCCTTAGCTATAGAGCATAGTAGCAAGGAGTGGGACCCTCCACTCATATTTTGGTGAGGTCGCATTTGATGATGGGCATCAGTGATGTACTTTTGGAGCTATAGGATGACTCATAAACTATGACTGGGATATGAGATAGAGATCCCCTTTATATATCATCTAGGTTTCTATATGAGAACATGTGCACGTGCACCCGCACACACACACACACACACACATATATGTTAGGTTTTGATTCCCTCTTGCTTTGGGTTAAACTAACCTTCTATTGTATATTTTTATTTCCCCCTATTTGGTTTTTGGGATACTCTACTGGGTATGTATATACTCACACCTATATGGTATTTTCCCACAAATTGTATGTCTTATGAAAATTTTGGAGAGATCGATGGTGAATTTGGCGGAGCTTAGGGATACTCGAGTTCATTAACCATGTACAGTGGTCAGGACTTGGTGATCAAGAGTTGGGATCTCTCCATTATCATTTATTCTAGTTTTTTAAGGATGATACTTCATTTTTGGTTGGGTGTGTATTATTACCCATTATAAATTGTCTTTATACAATCATACTCTATTTTATTTTCCTAGAGGTTAATACTTGCTTGGTTTTACTCTAGATGTTGCGGTATTTTCATTATATTCCTATAATTTTTTATGGAGATGGTTGGGTGGTTACGTATAAGAACATTAGGAAAATGCCTCCAAATTATATCATTCTATCTTTGTGCTTGTCCCCAGCCCCTAGCCTATTGAAGGTGGGCTTGGGGTTATGGCAGCCCAACCTTCCACTAGCTAGGCGGGCCTCAGTGGGTTGGATCATTACAAAGTGGCATCAGATAAGTTCATTCCTTATGATAGAGGTTGAATTTATCCCTTTATGAAGCATTTGGTTGGGATTTAGGTAAATAGTGACAAAGTGTATTGAGTGTGACTTTTAGGACAGAGAATGAAGTATCCATTCACTAGGACTCTGAGTACCTACTGGTTGCCTCAACATACTTATACATTGGTTGCATGGAATAATGGTACATGAATAATATAAGATCAATTATTTTTACATTACTTATTAACTCCCCAATATATATATGATCATTTTATTGGGGTATATTTTTATTACTTTCAAGATTCCTCTATGAAGATAGAAAACCAGGTTAATGATTCTGGATCATGTTGAAAATTTGATGATTAATGAGGCCTAGATTTAGGGGCCATATTATGAGATGTTTCCTCTAGGAAGGTAGGGAGAAACACCCCCACCTATTGAGTAGCATATAGTTCTAGCAGTTTAGGATGAGGATGCGTGAAGGCTTAGTGCACTCTACAAGTTAAAGCATCAAAGACCTCTAAGGTTACATATAAATCCAGATCCTCAAGTAGAATATGATTATCTTGAGTCGGTGATCTAAGTATTCAAGCTCATATATACCTCAAAAAATCAAATGGTTGTGTTGGATGCCAATATTTTATATGGATCATATGGGAACTGGTGGAGTTTGATTACACAGACCCATGATGAGATGATGCTCTCATGGCCTAAATTCCAATAAACTTTTTGTGAGGATTATTACCCCTCATGCTTTCACTCTATAAGGATACAATAGCTTATTAAGATGAAGAACTATAGTATGATAGTTGATAAGATACCATGAGGTTCACCGACCTTATGCAATACTCCTTTGATATGGTGTAAGAAGAGTTATTCCAAGAGATAAAGTTCTAGAAGGGTATTTGTAGTGACATTAAAGCTAGCACGGTATCCTTAGGCCTAATAACTTATACTAGAGTACTAGAGTGGGCTATGGTGGCCGAGAGATTCCTAGAAAAAAGATCCTAGGTAGATGGAGCTGGCATGGGGCATCATGTGAATGAGACATTGACAACATGTAGCAGGCATCACACATCGAGGTCTCAAAAGAGGAGGCATTCTCATTCTTAGACTTATATTCATTGGTCTATGTCTCAGGGTTCACATAGAGGATCTAGTCTACCATAAACCATCCCCGAGGGGACCATGTCGTGACTACCCCAAGCCTACCTCAAATAGGCTAGGGGCTGGAAACTAGCACTGATTAGGCATATCCCACAAATGGGAGGCATTTTCTTAAGTACCTGTACACACACACACACATCTCCAACCCCAAAATGCTGAAATGTAAAAAAACTGAGTAAAAAAGAATGCATAAATCTAAGAATACCAATAACAGAGTATGAAAGTAGAAAACTAGAAAGTAAACAAGGTTGGAATACAATCCCACAAAAAGTAAGAGTCTATAAAAGTGAACACACAATTTATTGAAACTCATCCTTAGAAAACCCTACCTGAAGGGTAGGTATATGGACAGCTGTCTAAAGACACAGGATCACACCTCGACTGTCTAATCTCTCTAAGAAACACATGGTCTTGGTGTACCTAGGACTCCATCAAAGCTTCAAATGTCTATACAAGACATGACACATGCAGGAAAATCCCGTTTAGGGGTGAGTAAAACAATACTCAGTAGTACACCCCGAAACCATGAAGGAATACTAATAATAAATACATTATGTACACCACAAAGAAATACATAAATTAAACCACAAATAAATACATGAGGTACAATCATATCCACACAAATATATGTATACAACACATATATCACAAAAATATAAATATAATCATCTCAGGAACTAAGTATCATAAGGTTCCAACCTCATAGCTAGCAATAAGATTCTTATCACAGGATTGAATCATAATAAAAAAACCAAGAGGACAAACTCCATGAGATCAACTATCTCAGATGTAACCCGTATTAGAGATGAAATCCATTGGGAAAATTTTACTAGGTCCATCCCTAGTGGCCAACACTAGGGGTCTAGTCATCAATGTCGTATGCCCATTACAAGCTAAGAAATCCAAGTGAAGAAGTCCGCACCTCAACACTGCACATAGTTGAGGGAGCACTTCTATAAACTACGCAACATGTGAATCATCTATAACTTGAGAGAGCAGAGGGACTCACACCTCACCACTGCCCCATAGTCGAGGGAGTAATACCCCTAACTAACCAATAAAAATTTTATCCCTCCTGAATGGAGTAGGCCTCTCCTCAATCTGTCGAGGGAGATCTAACTCCTATATATGTATCGTTCACACTAAGTGAATGGGTCCAATCCTCATAACTATTTCCAAATGTTAAAGAATCTCTATCTCTAAGGTGGACCCTCTCCCGTATGATAAGACTCATAGTCTTAGTAAGACAAGAAGTATTGATAAGTCACTCAGTCTAGATAGGACACCTAGTCTCCTTAAGACACTCAGTCTCAAGGGACCATTCCCTAACTCATTAGGGAAGTACCACTCATTGAATAGAGGACCCACACCCAGGTAGGATAGGGGAGTACCAACTCAGTCATGATAAGACACCCAATATTGATAAGACACACAGTCTCTACAAGACACACTATCTCAGTAAGTCACGTAGTCTCAAGGTCACAGACATCCACAAGATTCTGCTCATAGTGCATTAGTTCTGGGAGAACCTACTCTAAAGCCATTAAATCTTATGTGAACTTCCCCAAAAAATCACTTAGAATATCTCAAAAGGACCATATTTTCGTAAGGGACCCAATACTATAAATGAATCATCAAACAGTCACACGATTTGAAAGTTATGGATGTTTTTTGTGAAAAGGTATAACCTGGGTTTGGTCCGGGTCCGATCCAAACTACTGGACCCATCCTGACCCACTGGCCAGCCTAACTCGATCTGCCGAACTGACCTGGCCTAGTCCGGCTTGAACCAAACCGGTCTAACTTGTGAGGCCGCTAGATCAGCCCGACTCCCCTGTCCGGCCTGTGCTATGGGTTAGTTCTCTGTACCACATGCACTCCACCCTGACTGCATGCCCCCTATGCTAATGTGGTCCTGTGCCACATTCCACATGGCCATCCCACTGCACTTCCTTCCCTATAGGCTCACCACCACAAGATCCTCTGACGCGACACCAAGCCACATCACCCAGTCAATGTCGTAGCCTCCTACTGTGGCCCGTACCCTCCAGCCATACTGGCTCTGATGCAGCCTCCCACCTACCACACTCTACCTCCTCTAGTAGCCTCAACCTCATGCTTCGCCTGGACTGACCCCATCGGACCATGTCCTACCGCCACTGCCTCACCGCACCAGCGCTGCCACCATACCTCACCGGACCCATGCTGGTGGTCACTTCCACGGCGCACCAAGGATTTTCTAATGCTTATAATTTTGCGTGATCATAGATCTGGGTTCCTTGCGACCCAATCTACCCTTCTATGGCCATGGATGTTGGTTCACCTTGAATCTAGAGGTTCGATCGTGCTCAGAACCGCTCAAAAACGTCGAGCTGGGAACTTTATGGTTCCAATAGAGAAGAATGCAGATAACTGAGAGGGATATTCACATAGGAAAGTTCTAACATTGTTTGCCAAGTGTTCTTGGACAACGATCAAAATCTGAGGGATTTGGGTTAGAAAATAGATTAAATCAAATCCCACTAACCCGCAATAGATCCCTCTCACAAAATACAATCTATCCAGAGGCTAATCTATTCCTAGATTTCTCTACGTTCATCATAGAAATCAAGAATGGGTAAAATTATAGAGAAACAACTACCCTATCTCATTGGGTTCAAATTCCAATGAATAAAAAAGTTTCACCATGATCGTTGGAGGAATCCTTTGATTTTGTTGCATGCTGATCGCCGATCCATGATCCAGTCATCGTTCGCCAAGTGAAAATCCTACAATACACCCCTAGTGACTCTGGTGTTTTTAGGGTTATGTGTCTAACCCTAGGATTTCTTTATGCCGATGTTTTTAAAGGAAATAATCATTGCATCAATAAAATAATTTATCTTTAAATTTTTTAATGATGATTACGTCCATTTCAGGTTTTTTCCACAGAAGACCTGCACTGACTAAAGTTAAGTCATGCCAAGGGAAAACAAAACATTAAAAACTCAACAGTGGTCTCATATTTCCAATCTGAGTGTCTGTTCACGTGTTATTAGGATTTAAAAATAAAATAATTTTTATTTAATTATTTTATTTACGGTTACATACAAAAACTATCATTCACAGCCGACTCGCACCAGCCAATGTTCAGCCTCACCTAAGGTAAAAATGCTACTCTAAACAGAAAAATTCTCTTAGATTTATGATTCATGAACCTGTTTAAGATTTATTCTACTTTTTTAGAAAAATTACTTACACATGATATTAATAACTTATCATTGGTCAATAAACTATTCTGGGCACACTGGACATTAGAATCACACGCCGTCTCAACACCAGGTCTCAGAATTTTCCCAAAAAATTTCTAAAAATAAATTCAGGAAAATATGAGTCATTATATTTCCCCCACCTTAGGGCTTTACATACCCTAAATCCAAACTGAGGGCCACCTAAACAAATGAGGGTACTGAGCATGAATCTGAGCCTCCTGCTCCCATGTGCTCTCCTCGAGATTCCTTTTCCACCACCGAACACACAATAAAGGAATAGACAACCCACGAATAATCCTCCCAACTACTGCCAAAAATTTAACATGCAAGCCCATAGCATGTCCTCCAGAACCTGAATGGTCAAATCAGTATGGCCATTCATTTGTGGGTGAAACACTGTACTCAAGTGCAACTGATACCCAAATGCCTCCTACAATCACTTACACAACCAAGATGTAAAGAGATCATCATGATATGAGACTGTATTCGATGGAACTCCATAGAGTCAAACTATCTCTTACATATAAAGGCATCCCAAGCTCTTTACCTGCTCCTGAATAGCTAGGAAGTGGGTGGAATTGGTGAGCTGGTCAATGATCATCCAGATGGTATCGTGTCCCATAGATATACATGGTAAACCTTTCATGAAGTTCATTGATATCCCATCACACTCCCATTATGGAACCTCAAGGGGTTGAGTCAAACCATATGGAACCTGGTGCTCAACCTTCACTTGATAATAAGTGAGGCATCAAGAGACAAAATTTGAAACTCCCTTCTTTATTCCCAACCACCAGAACTGACATCAGAAGTCCTGGTACATCTTCCCCACACCTGGATGTACCACCAAAGGGGACGTATAGAACTCCCTCAAACCCTCTTCCTGTAACACTATCGATACCACTGTGCTTCCTCTGAAGAGAACAACGTGATCCACACCTTTCAAATATCCATCAGGGGCATGCCCTATGGATGTCTGAGAACATAAAGTCTCATAGTTGGTATCTTTGAGATATGAATCCCTGACTTGCTGTAAGAGTGGAGGGGTGAAAACCATTGACTGGAAGTAGGCTGTTCCATATCCATCTACAAAGGATAACTGTAACGAGGCCAACTACTTCGATGCCTCATTCAACAATTAAAAACTAGATCACCTGCTGAGAGCATCCATCACCACCTTCCGTTTCCTAGGAATACAAACAATATCAATGTAATAATCTTGGAGTAAGTCTTGCCAATTATTATATCTCAACCTTTGATGGATCCACTAAAACTCCACCACCACGGTAGAAAACCGAGGACTCATAACACCTATTGCATCGAGGGCTAGGCCTGCAAATTGATGAGTAATCAGCTGCACCCTCTTAGGAATGGTTCCATTCTATGCTTCCTGGGTTCCCTTTTCACTAAAAAGTAAAACCTCATTCCCCCACTGCAGAAAAACCACACACTTTTCCTAAAATATTAAATCTAAGCATGAACTATGGGAAACCAGTCCATACCAATAATGAAGTCATAAGGCCTCGACGCCGCTAGCAAGAGATCCAAACTGAAACTCTCACCTATAATATTTAGATCACACTGTCAGTACTAGTGTTTGATCACTGGGCCTCCTCTAGTAGGAGTATCCAAACATGAGTGTATAGTTAAAGGTTCAACTAGAATCTCTGAGTCTCAAAAAATATTCATGGCAAGAAAATAATGATTATCACATGTGTCTATCAATATGGAAGACAAGGTAAAATAGACATATACCATACCTCGAATCATTCCTTGAGCCTTTAGGCCATATGCCTCGACTGCATGAAACTACCCCTTCCCTTTGATCTAGCTCCCTGAGCCTAGTGTGGATCACTTGGGGGTGGTGGTGGTAACATGTCAAAATGTATACCACCTACTACTGATCTCCTAGATCCTCTTCCATATCTGCAACCATATAGATCTATATGTTCCTATCACTGTCTCTACCTCAGCGGCCCATCCGCCATTTATCTATCATCAGTACGACATGATGAAAAATATCTAGTGAGGTTTCTTCTATCGTCACATGAAAAGCATTGCCTCTCTCTAGGACGAATGGACTCACTCTATGAGTCCTAATTTGTAGATCCCCTATCTTAGGACCTCATCTCAGAACGTTTTTACAAATCTACGTCTCTAAGACTGATGTCGTCTTCCTTGTTCTGAGGTCTCTGCTCTTGCTTTCCCACTGTGGACTACCATCGACTGTATCTAGCCAACCAAGGAACTATCAACTACAAAGGTTCACTCTATCACCCTAGCATAAGTAGGAATTCACAAAGGGATAACTTGGGCTCGGATGTCCCTATGTAGACCTCAATCAAAGGTCTGAGCATTGAATCACTGGTCTTGTATCATATCCATTGAGTACCTAGAAAGGTTGGTATGCCTTAATGAATACTTAGATACCGACATGGCATCCTTCCAGATATGTAGAAGCTCTTGAACACGCATATCCCATATCTTATAAGGTGATAAAGGTTCCCAAACTCTGTACATGGAAAATTCACCTCATCACAAGATTAGGTATCCAAAACCCACCATATCCCTGCTAAGCTATATAGAAGGCCCACTGTCAGGACCACCATCTAATCTATTGGTGTCCAGACTAGATGGAAAAATCTGATCACTACCTCAAGACAATATTTAGCCGCCTATGTGTCGAGCTCTCCTCAGACCCTGAGGGGTCTCTATCACTGAAACTTGTGAGATGCGCTCAGCATGCGCTCCTCATCCACTGGTACTATGGGTACTATGTGCTGATCTATAGGTCGTGGTGAAGCTGGTGCACCACATGGAGGTTCCATCTTCAGTAAAAATTCTTTTACTGATGTATCATCACCTAGTGAATCATCCTCATGACCACGCGGTGGAATCTTGGATGGCTATCTACATGGAGGCATCTTGAAATATAAAAAGATATACCACAGTTAATAGAGTATACATGGTGAGATGACTCGAGAAGGAGATGAGAACACACCCAAATCCTATATGATGAATGTACCATTATTTTCCTTACAACCAATGTTTTCATATACTAAGTCAAAAATAAGAAATCAGAGTCCTAGTGTATGGATACATCGGCCGCCACACTAACACTAGATTCCATGGCCTGAAATCTGAAATTGAAACACTTAACACCATTTTCCCAAGCCAATCTCACAGGCACTAGGTCCTTTAGGTAGAACCAACTTGGATCCTCTAATACCACTCTATCACAACCCATCCCAGAGGGGCCCATGCCATGACTACCCCAACTCTACCTCAAATTGGTCGGGGGATGAGAACTAGCGTTGAGTAGGAATATCCAAAAAATGTGACGAATTTTCTAAAGTACATGTACACACACACACACACACATCTCCAAGACTAAAATGTTGAAATGTAAAAACACTAAGTAAACAAGTATGAATACCACTAAGAATGACAATAACAAATTATGACATTAGAAAACTAGAAATTAAATAGGGCTAGAATACATGCCCATCAGAAGTAAGAGTCTGTAAACGTGAACAAAAAAGTTCCTGAAACTCATCTATAGAAAATCCTACCTAAAGTGTTGGTACAAGGACTACTGTCTAAAGCCATAGGAGAACACCTCGACTGTATGATTTCTCTAAAAACCACCTGGTCCTGGTCCACCTAGGACTCAGTCAAAGTGTCGAACATCTTAATAAGACACGACACATGCTGGAAAATCCCATATAGGGGTGAGTTAAACAATACTCAGTAGGACACCCCAAAACCACGAAGGAATATTACTAAGAAGTACATAATGTACACCATAAATAAATACATTAAGTATACCACAAATAAATACATGAGGTATAGTTATCTCTACATAGATATATATCTACGACACATATATCAAGAAAATCCAAATATACTCATATTAGGCACTAAGTATGATAAGGTTCCAACCACATATCCAGCAACATGATTCTCATCATAGGCTCAAATCGTAACAAAAAAACTAGGAGGACACACTCCATGAGATTATCGATCTCAAATGGAACCCATTCGAGAGATGCACTCCATTGAGAACATTTTACCAGGTACAACCATAGTTCCCAACACCAAGTGTCAAGTCATCACCACCTTATGACCATCACAATCTAAGAAACCCAAGTGAAGAGGTCCACCCCTCATGAGTGCACATAGTTGAGGAGAACTGCTCCAGACTATGCACTGCATGAATCCTCTATAACAAGATAGAGTGGAGGGACTCACACCTCTCCACTACCCCAAAGTCAAGGGAGTACTTCCCCTAACTAACCCACAAAACTTCTGTCCCTCTTGAATGGAGTAGTTAACTATTTAGTCCATTGAGGGAGCTATAACTCTTATCTAGGTATCGTTCAAACCAAGTGAATGGGTCTTCTCCTCATAAATATTTACAATATACAAGGAATATCCATATCTAATAGAGGAACCACTTTCACATGATAAGACTCACACTCTTGGTAAGACACCCATTATCGATAAGACACTCAGTCTCGATAAGAGAACCAGTCTTGGTAAGACACTCAGTCTTGAGGGACCACACCCTAACTCAGTAGGGGGTACCGCTCAGTGACTAGAGGAAATGCTCCCTAGTAGGACAGGGTGTACGCACTCAGTCATGATAAGACACCAAATATTTATAAGACACACAATCTCTATAAGACACACAATCTCTGTAAGTCACAAAGTCTCAAGGTCATAGACAACCACAAGATTTTTCTTGTAGTGTGTTCATTCTGGGAGAACCTACTCCTTAATCCATTAGGTCATTTGTGAACTTCCACAAAACACACATAGAGTATCTCAAAAGGACCGTCTCGTCGAAAAGGTCCCAATACTGCAAGGGTCTCAATTCCACAAAAGGCTCGTTAAATGGACACACAGTTTGAAAGTAATGGTTGTTTTCACAAAAAGGTATGACTTGGGTCCAGTACAGGTCTGATCTGACCCACTAAACCTAGCCTGATCCACTAGATAACTCGGACCGATCTGTTGACCCGACCCAGCCCGAACCGGTCTAGCCCACTGGGGTCAGCCCACTAGGCCTACTGGGCTGCTGGGTCCAAACTGTGCTACAGGATGGTTCACTGCTCCACACATAGTCCACCTAGATAGCATTCCCCCATGCTGACATGGTTCCATGTTCCACGCGGCTATCCCGCCTACCCCGTAGCCTCGCCGCCGTGGGTTCCTCGGACGCGACACCAAGCCATGTCCCCCAGTCAAAACTTCAACCTCCTACCATGGACCATGCCTGACAACCATGCTATCTCTGACACAGAATCCCACCTAAGATGATCCACCTCTACTGGACACCCTACTAGTGGCCTCACCATCACACTCTGCCTAGAGCGACCCCATCGGGCTGCATCCTTCCACTGCTACCTCACTGGCACCACTGTCGTACATCACCAAACCTATGCCGGTGTTCACTTCTATAGACCACCGAGGATCCTACAATTCCCATAATTTGTCCTAATCATAGATATGGGTTCCTCATGACCCGATCTACCCTCTTGTAGCCTCTTCTATTTGTTAGCCTCAATTTTGAGAGTTTGATCATGCTCTGAACCACCCAGAAATGTCGATCTGGGAAACAAAAAGTTCCAAGGGTGAATAATATGAAGAACAAAGGGAGAGATGCACATAGAAAAAGTTTAACATAATTTTTCAAGATTTCTTGTCCAATGATTAGAATCCAAGGGATTTGGGTTAGAAAACAGATTTAATCAAATCCTACTAACCCATAATAGATCCCTCCCACAACATATGATCTTTCTGCAAGATAATTTGTTTGTGGATTAGTCAACATTCATTATAGAAATCAAGAATGGGGAAAATAATAGAGAAAAAACTTCCCCACCTCATTGGGTTCAAATGATGATGAAGAACAAAGTTGCGCCGTGATCGTTGGTGGGATACTTTGATTTCGTCACATGTCGATTATCGATCCACGATCTGGTCATCGTTCACCAAGGGAAAATTCCCCACGCTCTCCCCAGTGATTCTCCAATGTTCCCAGGGTTTTGAAACTAACCATAGGATTTATTCATAAGGATGTTTTTAATGGAAATCATCGCTGAGTCAAAAAAATAATTTATCTTTAAGTTATTTAATGATGATTATGTCAATTTTGGGTTTTTCCACAGAAGACCCGTGCTGAATAAAGTTAAGTCCCACTTAGGGAAAACAAAACATTACAAACTCAAAGGTGGTATCATATTTTAAATCCGATTCTCTCATCATGAGTTATTAGTATTTAAAAATAAAATAATTTTTATTTAATTATTTTGTTTACGGTTATGTCCAAAAACTATATTTCATAGCCGACCTGTGCCGACCAATGTTAGGCCTCACCTAAGGTAAAGTTTCTACTTTAAACACATTGGTGCCCTCAGATTTCTTATATGGGTACCCATTTAATAGTTATTCTACTTTTTTAGGAAAAAAACATGCATGTGCTATTAAAAACTTAACATTTTTATATTAAATGTTTTGGGTACACCGTGAATCATAATATCACACCATCTAATCACCTGGTCTCAAAATTTTCCCAAATAAATTATAAAAATAAATTCAGGAAAATCTGAGTTATTACATAGTCATCCCAGATAGGTGAGATGTTATGATTGCGATGTGAGAGGTCACTTGGATCATGATTTCCTAAAATATGAAATCAATAAAGACGAGAAGATAGTGGATGGACCCCCCATGGTAGAGAAAGAACCATGATCAGGGATCTCCCATACATGGCTAGGGAAGAACTCAAGGAGTCGATGCTGGTAGAGGAACAAGAGCTACCCTAGAGGGAGGAACAATTGGTGGAGGATGATGTTATGATCTGCTTCCACCACCACCACCACTATTAGGAGGCCCACTTCAGGATTAGGTAGCTGATAGTCGGGTATATGGGATGTTATAGGACATAGAGAGATATATCTTCTAGTTGATACTATATCCTGAAATCTATGAATAGAGGTTCCTATAGGGTGTGATTATTTGATATAACTTATCTGTTAGAGGTGTGAGCTATCTCTTGGTGGAGAGAGTTTCATGTGGGACCTCTTTATTATCATGATGAGGCCTTATGTTGTCATATTATGTATAGATTGGGTTTCTAAAGTCTTATACTTGATTAACTATCACTGCAGATAAACTAAATGTCTTAAGATTGATGAGATGAGATTATTTTTTGTGGGTGAGAGAGATCTCATGGTGGGGTGAGTGGGTCTTATAGGAAAGAAGTTTCAACCCATCACCCATTAGTTGGTGAGTTTATCCCTTGGCTCAATAGTCTCTTTAGGAATTTTTATTCCTTCAGTAATGGAGGACTTTATGGAAGTATTTCTTGGGGATGCTTCGATACTAAAACCATGGAGAGAGATAGACATATGCATATAATGGAACCCCAAGACCATTATTATATCTTCTACAACATATCATATGTCACTTATGAAGCTATGGTAACTTAGGGCATAGTTAGAGGACCTTAAAAAGAAGGGATTTATCAGACCTAGTGTGTCCCCATGGGTAGCTCCAGTGTTGTTTATGAATATAGTGGATTAGAGATTGAGGATTTTTATTGATTTTCATCACCTGGACTAGGCCATGATAAAGAAAAATTACCCCCTTCTGATGATTGATGAACTCTTTGACTATTTTAAAGGAACAAGTTGGTTATAGAAGATTGAAATCAGGTATGGCTACCAACAGTTGAGGGTTCATGAGGCTAATATTCTAAATTTTTCATTCCAATATTGCTATGGAAATTAAGATTTCTTAGTGAAGCATTTCAGTGCGATGAATACCCCCATAATGTTTATGGATATGATAAACTAGATCTTCCAACCATAATTGGATCGATTTGTGGTTGTCTTCATTAATGACATAATCATTTTCTCTATATTAGAGGAGGATCATGAAGAGCATTTAAGGATGGTCCACGACTTACTTCATCAACACCATATTTATGGTAAGCTCTTGGAATACCTATTCTGGATCCATGAGGTTCACTTTTTGGGGAATTTCATTACTGAGAATGGTTTACATATGGAATTAGAAGCTGTTGATGTAGTACTTTCTTGGTAGACACCTAAGTTCATGTTGGAGGTGTAGAGTTTTCTTGTATTGGATGGGTACTATAAGAGGTCCTTGGAAGACTTATATAGGATTATAGTCCCTTTGACTTCCATGGCATGGAATGGTAATCTGTTTAACTAGAATGAGTAGCGTTATATATCATTTGAAGAGTTGAGGATTAGGCTGACCAGTGCTTCTATATTGAATCTACTGGAGGAGGGCATGAAGTATGTAGTATTTTTTAATGAATTTGGATCTAGGATCGATTACATGTTGATGCATAGGTAGATTATTATTACATATAGTTCAAGGAAGATGAGAACCCATGAGATGAACTACGTTAATAATGACCTAGATTTAGCGGCAGTAATCTTCACTCCAAAGATATGGAGGCATAATATTTTGAGAGAGTTATTTATTATTTACTCAGAATACCAGAGTCTTAGTTATATCTTCACTCAGAGAGATCTTAACTTGAGAAATAATTGTTGGTTGGAGTTACTGCAGGACTATGAATTCGAGATAGTATATACTTCTGGGTAGGGAAATGTGGTGGCATACTACCATAGTTGGAAGTCTCGTTCTAACTTGGTGGAGGTGGAGTCTGGGTAGTTTGCATCTTTAAAGCTAACCCTGATGGAGAAGAGGGGTGTAGTTTTTATTTATATTATGGTGTCTAATCCTATAATCCTTCAACATGTGAGGGATGATCAATTGTGATACATATAATATGAGGTTCTATATGATGAGATATCCCCAGAAGATTCACTAGATAGATTTTCTGAAGGATCTCAACACATTATCCTTTTCTGAGGACAAATGGTGGTTTTGGTAATGATATGGGGGGAGGTGATGTGAGGATTTTCATACTTATCCTTTAGATGTACATCCCTATGTGTTGAAGATTTACAAGGACCTTCAATGGTAGTTTTGGAGGGGTGGCATGAGGCAGAGCGTAGATGAGTTCATCTCTTGGTGTCTCACATATTAGTAGGTAAAAGCTGAAAACCATTTTTTAGTAGGTTTGAAACAACCTCTTGAGATCCCAGAGTAGAACTGGGAGAGAATATCCATATAAATTTTGATAGGGATTCCACAGATAGAGACATTCCATAATTCTATCTAGGTGATATTTGATTGACTTACCAATTTGGTGCACTTCCTTTATATTAGTGGGCATAGTTTGGTGGAGAGTTTGGGGTAGTTTTATATGCGTGAAATTGTTAGACTCCATGGGATAACCTTTATGATTGTCTTCGACCATGATGTGCAATTTATATCACGGTTATAGAGAGGAATGTAGGATGTTTTCAGGACCTAGTTGAGGATGAGTATATAATTCCACCCCCAGAAGGATGGGTAGACAAAGTGGACTATCTAGGTGTTAGAGGATATACTGATGGATTGTGTTTTGGACTTTGACTGAAGCTAGTAGGATCACTTTCCATTGGTAACATTTTCTTATAATAACATCTATCACTCTATGATCTACATGAAACTACTTGAGGACCCATATGGGAGACCTAATAGTTCACCCTTATGTTGGCATGAGACTAACCAGACTTATCTTTTTGGGATAGAGATGGTGTTGACAATGATGGATAAGGTTTTGGTGATTCATGATCATATGAAGAAAAACCAGTGATGATAGAAATCTTACACAGATCAACTTCATAGGACCTTTTAGTTCGATTAGGTAGACCATGTATTCTTGAGAGTCACCCCATGAAGAAGATTTTGGATGTTTGAAAGGGTAGGAAAGATATCCCCACGGTTTATCATTCCATCTAAGATATTATAAAGGTTTGGTGAGGATACTTACCACCTAGACCTTCCCCATAGCTGGATTAGGTACATGATGTTTTATAAGTGTTGTAGTTGAAAAGACACATGAATTATCCTATATATGTTATTGATTGGTATGATTTGGATATTGAGGGTTGAACCAACTTTGTGGAGTACCTTGTAGTAATCGAGGATCAGCAAGAGAGGATCCTATTAGGATGGGAAATTCCCTTGGTTTGTGTGATGTGGCAGTATGGGAGCATTCTGGAGATCTCCTAGGAGTGAGAGATCTAGATGTTGGATCAATATCTATACCCTTTTGTTTATCTTGTTCTTTTCAGGAAAAAAAATCATCGAGAGAATTTAGTGACCCTATATTTTCCTTATAATAATTTAGAATATATTAAAGAATATTTTCAAAGCCAAGCACTGAGAAGGAATGAGATTTCAAGGCCTAATGATCCTAGTATTAATATTAGAAAAATATTAAATATATTAATATTGTGTGTGAATAGTATTCTTCCTCTTGATTAAATTCATAAAGCATTGATTATTATTTTCTTTTGATCTTTGATTATTTGATCATTGAAATGAGCCTAGTATAAAAATTAATTTGTTTAATTAAATTAATTCATGATTTTCCATGATCTTAACCTGTATACCCTTGATTTATGATTATTTTACAAGAATGATTGTAAAATAAAACTTTTACTCTTATTCTTGTACTTTTCTCCCAATCGTTCTTTGTGTTCTTCATCATTTGACCGTACAGTCGCAATTCAACATTTCTGGGTAGGTTTGAGCCTGATAGAACCCTCAAATTCATAGTGGTTGTATGCATGATGAATGAATTGGTTTTTTATTAATGAATTAGGATTTATTGTGGGGGGTAATTTGTAGATATGGGATCCATGATAGGTGACGGGAAAAAAAACATGCATAGGATGCATAGTGGCTTCGAGCGGGTGATCAGATTCCATTTTCCAGAAAAAAGAGGTTAGGAAATGATGTTCAAAGGAATATTATATCAATCTTGGGTATTTAAATGGTAGAAATCATGGTTTTTTAAGAAGATCAAGAGACGTGTGAAAACCAGACTGTCTGACCTATGAAAAACTCGACTACACAACATGTAGTCCAGAATAACACACACTATGTAATACCCCATGGTTACGATGCTAGGGTTTTGGGAAGAGTTAAGGATCATATTCCATGTCATCAGGACCACACATCCTATAATCCTCCTTAGGTGGCTAAGCCATGTACCAGATGGCACATTCCCAAGAATCTATGCTGGATGAAACGAGGTGCACTTTGGGAGTACATGACCATGGGACGAAACCTAGGCATGACTAGGTATATAGATAGTTATATGGGCATATCTGAAAGTACATGAGCATGACTCGAAGAACAAGGGTAGACCCTAAGTAACTGAGGCACGTCGTGTAACACCTATACATGCTATGTATGATGGATTTACTTCCAATCTATGTCCATAGGAGAACACACCCATGCAGTGAGGTAGGGTCACATTCCCTGTGGACCCCCATACATGCTGTGTACTTCTCAAAAAACTTATTCCTCTCATATTTCCTTCTATAGGACTTATATTTTGTCCTATGAGTATCATATCTTGAGTATTTTTTTCATGTAGAATGATATTTTTTCATTCTCTATGGAATATGATATATGATGTGATATGCTTTGATAATGATGATTATTTTTTCAATTCTTGATGATGGTTGTGATCAGGACAAGATCGTCAGAGAGATATTGGGGTTTGAACTCACCTATCACACTAGGGAATGGGTCCTTCATACTCTTTATATAGATGGAGATGGTACTTTCCTACACAAGGAACAAGTCCTCTATCTATGGAGTGGTAAAACCCTCTCTTCAAGCTTCTATGGCTCATCCACGAGAGTTGTGGATCACTTGGTTGTGGAGTCTAGTAGTGGGAAGTGGGACCCTACAAACATATTTTGGCAAGGTTGAGTTTGATTTTTGGCATCAATTATGGACTTTTGGAGCCATAGGCTGACTCATTGACTTTGTCTATGTTATGATATGGAGATCCCCTTTCTCTCTAATCCGTGTTTCTTTATGAGATTATATATATATATATATATATATATCTGCCAGGTTTAATTTCCCTCTTTATTTGGGTTGAGCTAACCTTCTATTATATCTTTATATTTACCCATATTTGGTTTTCAAGGCACCCTAATGGATATGTATATACTAACCCATGAATGGTATTTACATGCATGTGTCACATATTATGCATATGACAGACGAATTAATGGTGAATTTGAACAAGCATAGGGATACTTTGGGGTATTGACTATATATAGTGGCCATAACTTGAAGATCATGAGCCTATCTCTCTTAGTTTTCATTTATTATTGTTGTTGTTAGGTTGGGACATCATTTATAATTGGGAGTGTATTTTTCCTCTTTACACTTTGGTTTTATACTTTCATACTATGCTATATTTTCCTTGAGGTTATTGCATGCATGTTTATACTCTAGATGTTAAAATATTTTCTTTATATTCCTATTAACTTTTTCATAGAGACGGTTGGGTGCATGCATACAAGTATATTAGTAAAAAGACACACGTTTATATCATTCCTTCTCGGGGCTTCTCACCAGTCCCTAGCCTATTAGAGGTAGGCTCAAGGATGTGGCGGCCCAAACTTCCTCTAGCCATGCGGTCCCTAATGGGTTAGGTCATTACAACCCGCATAGTTTGGTGCCACTTAATGGGACACATCATACCTTTTAATGTCTTGTGAAACAGACTAATCTATGAAGTGTAATGTGATGTAGTAAGGACTACTAAGAATAAGTTTTCCTAAAAATGGGTGGTGTGATAATTAAATTTGAGAGAGCCTTTTTGGTCCATCCTATTTATTGAAAAATAGGAATGAGAAGGAATGATCATGGATTAAACCTAGTAGGAGGTCTATATATGGTGAAATAAATAGGAGTATACCAATTCAAGTAACATTTTAGGAAACCAAGAGGATAGTCTCGACTCAAGGGATTCTAAAATTGTGGGTCATCTTATTATTATAAAAAAAATAGAGAAGTGATATTTGGGTATGTTGGGTTTGAACCTTGAAGAGGATTCCTACATATCTTAGTTAATAAGAATCAAATCCCACATAGTTTGAGTTTTACCATTTAATCTCATGGGCATGACTGATCCATGTATTTTAACATCATGTAATAAGTATGCACACTATGTAGTTTAGATTCATGTTGAAAGAAATAAGAGGTAATTACTATGATGCATCTCAATTATGATAAAAAAATTACTGAATATACATCTAAGCCAACATGAGTCATTATACATGTGATAAACAAGACATGCAATATTATTTGTATTTCCTAAGAGTTCACTATTGGGGATTGAGTGGGGCTTAGACATTAGAGCTACCCTAAAATACCTAACCTAGTAAGTGAGCCAGGTGAATTTATAATATGGGGTTTAAACTTTAGTGGAGTCCTATAGTGTTTGATCATGTTTTTAGTAACACATTAGGATAAGAAGGTATTGTTGGGGATTACACTTAGGAAGATTCCAAAATATGGGATTTAGTAATCATTTATGGTGGTATAGGATTTAAAAAATCAATGAAGAATCCTTGAGGAGTTTATCAACTAATGATAAATATGTAAATAAAGAGAAGTATCTTGGATCAAGGTGATTATGTGAACCATGAGGAGTATCTTGACTCAAAGAATACAAGGAACCAAGAGGGGTATCTAAAATCATGTTTTTTAGAGAAAGAATAAGGATTATTGCAAATTGAGGTGAGGTTTTTGAGGGAAACTGGGAGGAGTATCTCAACTCATGGTATCTATGATGTGAAGGTTGGGGTTGTAGGTATCAAAACCCAAATATGATATCACTCAGCCTAAAAATTTCAAGGTAAAACTCTCAATTTTTTCATGTAGGTTAGTGATAGGCTACAGTCCTTGGGTATAGGATGAAATGTATTTTTGAGAAATTTTAAATAGTATTAAGGCATTAAATGAGGGAGGAAATAGTTCACATAGGGAGATATGCATAGGAGGATTAATGTAATGGTTCCACATAGGGGTCTGTTCATGTAGTGTTGTTCACATAGAAAAATTATGTAGGGGGAGTTCGTATAGGGTGTCCACGAAGGGGCTTCATGGGATTTATTTATGAATCACTTTTATGAAATTTCTTCTTGAAGGGCCTTCACAATATTGATTCATAAATTGATTTATAAGGAATATTGTGCAAAGGGAATTTGTGGGGTGTTCTTTATGAGGAACCTTTATGGAATTTATTCATGAAGGGACTTGACTTTATTGCTTCATGAATTCTCTCCCCTATCCCCAATTCAAACAAGATATTACCTGAGAAGGAATGAGGTATTTAATTATCTTTATGTGACTAAGTTTTTATTCCACCACTCCATCTATATGGAGAAGGAATGAGGTATTTATAGGCAAGGACCGAGTAACTAATTTCCATAATGGGTGACCACATGGTAGTTTGTGACTACATAACATGTTCATGAGGAAAAAAATACTTCATGAAGTCACAACTCGGTGGTCACAAGAGCACACCCTAGATCCAAAAAACAACATCAGTTCATGGATGATAAAGGTGCTTCATAAAGGAGTTACACAATAAATGCGCTTCATAAATAAATACATTGAAAATGAGATTCCCCCTCACAAATGGATGAATGTTTCACGAACTTGGTTCCACTTCATAAGAGGCCTGAAAAGTAAATATTTGACCAAAACAAACTTCTCTTCATGGGAGTCAAAAAATGATTCCTTTAACCAAAAATGATTTTCTTCATTGGATGAAGGGTGCTTTGAAAAGTTTTTGAGATACTTTGTTAAATGATTAACCTGTTATGAAAGACTATCATTTTCTTTTAGGAGGATTTTATTTTTCCAATTTTCTTTTATGTCAAAATAAATCCCAAGTTAAAATGATCATAACTTTTGATTCATAAGTCAATTTTGGTTCCATGACCAGTAAAATTGAAACCATGATGTGAACCACACCCTTAAATACATGTTTTACAAAAACCTTACTTTTTGATACATATATATCACATATTAATAGATGGATATTCATTTCATAACATAAAAATCCACACCAAAATCTTATATGTCAAGTTCCTTTGGAAACTTATACATATAAAAAATTAGTTAATAAAAGATCTAAATAACCTCCCAATAAGTTCTTAAAACTATCACATTTCTTATAAATATCATACTTATTACATTTATTCATAACCCGATAAAGGAAGCATAAAAAAAGGTGAGGTATGATGCTCAGGAAGGGTAAACAATGTAGAAATCAATGATCACTTGAGCATAATATAAATATAATGGTATGATAACATGATCATAAGATTTAAAAATCATACCATGCATATCATAGTTCATAATCTTGATTCATGTAATAAATCTTGGTAGTTCATAAGACACAAATCATAAAAAAAACATGATCCATGAGAGCATTACATTGGCATAAGTCATAAGTTTTTGGTGTACACATAATTTTATAACTTTTTTAATATGTATAAATATAAATAGGTTCACACATCAAGTTAAAAATATGAATTCATTCCCTCAAATAAAATTATGGACATGAAACCATATCCATGAATAAACAAATGGACATGAAATCCAAGTCTATGCATAAAATTATAGACATGAAAACTAGGTCCATGCATGATCTTCTGGACATGAAATCCAGGTACATGCATAAACATATAGACACAAAAACTAGGTCCACACATAAAACTTTGAAAATGAAATCAAGCTCATGCATAACATATTTACCTCATGAATTATCCATCTTTACCCAATTCATTAGAGGGAGATATTGGTCCCACCCATCACATAATAAAAAATCATACACACATGTACCATAATATCCTAAACCATTCATCATATCAAAAACCATGATAATAAATGGGTTTTATAGAAATTTCTTTATTTCATCATAGTACAACTTGTAAAAAAGGAACAAATTTTATAAATATTTCATCAATTTATCATAGCATAAACCATGGAAAAGGAAGTGGTTACATAAAAAACTTTTCATCATAAATATAAACCATAGATATAGAAATAATAAGGATGGTATCATTGGGTTATATCCTCATTAAATCTTAAGTAAAACCAAAAGATTAAATCTTATATGGAAAATTATTTTGAAAGATACCTTGGAATATTTCTTGAGGAAAATATTCTTTTCACTTTGAAATAATTTTTTAAAACATAATAATTTCCAAATTATTAAGGAAAGAATTTTATTTAAAAATAAACTTGGAAAATTTTAATGTAATCTTCAAATCATTGATCCGTCATGACGATGGGAACTTTTTTTTCATTTCGTATATGTTAAGAAAACATTACTTCCACAATTTTGTAGAGAAAGTTAAAAACTACCTCATTCATTAAATGAAATGAATATTCCTTTTAAAATGATTTTTTAAAAATTAAAAAAAGGATAAAAATTACTTTAAAAAATAATTGGAGAATAATATAACCTTATTTAGAAAATTTCTAGAAAAACATGGATATGAAAGAAATTTTTTTTTTGACTAAAGAGAGAAATAAATTAAATTTTTCCTAAAAATTATATGTTTGTTTTATTGAGAACATAATATGAGGAAAAAGAAATTAAAACTTTTATTCTCTAGAAAAGACCATAGGAGAAGAAAATTCATGAGTTTCTTAAAGGTAGATCATAATATTTCATCATCAAAAACTTAATTCTAAACAATCCTGACTAACAATGAGATTACAACATAAAACACTTACTACTTTGGTAAATTTTGAATATAAAGAGCCATGATATAAATAAACTTATATGGATACGTAAATACCAATAAATTTCATATGAATAATCATAAAATAAATTCATGGAAAGTATACACACCACACAAACAAAACAAGTGTTGTATAAGGCATGTGTCCCACAAAAATAAAAGTGAGACAAAAATCCTTTACCACTTTGGTAATCTTTTGAATCGTAAAAAAAAATCAAGAATAACATAAAATGAAACTTTAAATATCATTAAAATAATTATATTCTTGATACAACATGTAAAATGGGTAGTATATACACCACAAAAAATAAACAATTGGTGAATATGACATATGTATCCCAAAAGTAAAAGAGAGACTATAAATCCCTTACCTTCAGTCTGACTTCCTCCGTACGCATTGAAAAATACTGTATAAGAAATATATATTTGTTATAAATATATTATATAATAATAATCATATATATCATACTATATATGATTTACTTATAGCATTTTATTACCTTTTTTTAACAATCCTTTATCAAAATAATTATTTTGGGTGATATTTACTTCATTTTTCATGTATGTTTTAGTTTGGTAGTTTGGTCCCTATAAATTGATCATGGTTAAATATATATAAATAATTTTAATAATGATATAAATATTATATATATTAATTATATGAATGTTTAGAGTCATTTATAAAATTATAGATTGAAAAATGAAATACCTTGTTCATAGAGACGGTTGACTATAGGTATGCATGAACGTTGTTTTCATTTTATTGAAGGATGGAATGAAAGAAAGGTAAATAATAAATAAAATTTATAGAATAATTATTATATCATATATATAATATATATTCATTAAATTAATCCTTATTACTCTCAAATTAAAACATAAATGAAAAATGAATCACATCACTTCATGGAGGTGGTAGTACACACGTATGCAAGATCGACGTTATCGTTTTCCAACAACTTAGAAGGTAAGAAGGCATATATTATATTATCATTTAAAAAGTATTATTATATCATAATTATTATATATAAAAATTATACCCATCATAATACCCATCCATAAAATACGGTGATGAGAAAGAAATTATATCACTACGTGGAGACGGTAAGTCATACATACACACAAGCGATATTTTCACTTCCCATTTGTTTGAAAGAGGGTGAATAAAGTTGGTTTAATAGTAATAATAACTTTTTATTATATTTAGGATACTTAATTTAGTATTTAATTAATAATATAATAGATTTATCAGTGGTAAAATATTAATTAAAAAGAAACTGACCAGTTAAGGAAATTACTTCTTCATTGAAAGAACTCTTTTAGATATCCTCTTAGGTGATCTAGGGTTGGTCTTTTGGGAATACCATAACCTCTGTAACTTTTCTAGGGAAGTTAAGAAGATAAATTGGAAGATTTCGGTTGAACTAAAAGGATCAAATTTCCATGAAGAAGAGAAAGGAGGGGTGCCCTTTTATAATCGAGGGGAGGGACAATCTTGGTATTTCTTAAAATACAAAATTAATACAAATTAATTTTGATATCCAAAGGGATTAAAATGGATATTGTTTTAATATAATTTGAGTTTTATTTTAATAATCTCATCGAATAAAATTTAGATAAGTATGGATCACATTTTTACCCTTATCTTTTTTATTTTAACCCTTCATAACCCTTTTGACAATTACCATTTTATTAACGTTTTCGACACTTTAAGAGTTAATAATGTTGCTATAAAATGAAAAAAGATCCATAAATTGATCATGAATGATTTTTAAAACAATATCAAATTTATTTTTTTGAATATAATATTTTTATGAATTTTATATCATTTAATAAAATATTATTTATTATAAAATATTATTAATGTAATTTTTAACACTATTCATTTAATTTGACTATAAATACATAAAGGAAAATATGTAATTATAATATAATGATTAAAAACCTCCCTGATATTTTATATAGATCTATAAAATTCTTTGTACACATTAACTCTTTCAATTTATATCACTTTTAATATTTTTAAAATTATTTATTTAATTTTTATATTAATTGAATAAATATTGAATTTGTATGCACAAGTATTTTATAGCATTATATAATTTATAAAAAATATAAATAATTTTTTTTAATGAAAATATATAATTATATTTTTTCATAACTTTCTTTTTTCCTTATGTAGACACATAGGATATATTAAAAAAATAAGAGAGTGACATTTTGTAACTTTTTTTGATTTAAATATTATATAGTTCATTTTCATAGAAAATCATCCATTAATCAACTCAATTTAAATAATAATGTGATAATTTAAGAATTAAATTCATCCATTAAGAATTATGTTAAAAAATTATGGCCTTATCACTTAGTTTTAACCCAGATTAACCCAATTTACCCTTTACTAAGGTGATAAATTTTACCATAGTAACAATTTATGTAGACAAAAAATAAAAGGGTGATATTTACCAAATTTTAAAATTTTTATTCAAAATACGTATTCCATTTTATGAAATTAAATTTATATAAAGGGATGAAATTAATATTAAAATAATCATGTAATACGTGATGAAAACCACTTTTAAGAAAAAACCATTTTTAAGCATAAAACATGGTTTATTATTATCACATGCCTAGAAACATATTAAATGAAAGTTAAAACATTTTTTATATATGTATAATATATAAATTTAATTAAAATCATCTTCTAATAGTAATTAATTTAATTTATTAAGATAAAAATAAATTGTACACACAAAAATAGTCTTTTTAGAAAAATATTTCTTTTTCTTTCAACTTATCATTATTTTCATTTATAATAAACTGATAAAAAATTAATTAATTATATATATATATGTGATAATAATTTTTTCAAAATTTAGTTATTCATATTCATACCCACCAATCTAATGACTAGGTGATAACTACCACTTTAAATAATAATATTTTAATAGTATATCATAGTTTGTTTAAACTTGGTGTTGCTTGTAATGAAAGATATTGAAGAAATTAAATTAAATTTTAATTTTTAATCAAATCTAAAAATGTTAAATTTAACCCCCTTTAATTAATTACACCCTCAAAATTTGTCTTGGTTATTAAAGGTTTAATATTTAAAAATTATTTTATCAAAACCCACATCGTACAAAGGGATAATAAAACTTCCCTTAAACAGATAAAGTGATAAACATAAAGGTTACTAGAAATAACATAAAATTATGTTCTTAGACAAGTAAAAAATTGTTGGGAAGTTAAAATATAGAAATAAAAGATAAAACTAACTCCCAAGGACTAATAGAGAGTGATAAAGAACATGATCATGATAAATTTAACCATAAGAAAACCATAAATCTGTGATGATTTTAAAGAATATTTATTCCTTGGAAAGGTAATAAAATAGATTTTTTTTTATTTAGAGGTCATTTTCATAATGTGGAAGTATTCTTTTTCTATCCAGATAAATCATTAGATAAAATAAACTTACTTTATTTTATTCCTTATCATAAGAACAATCTCATCCTTTGGTTTTTCTTTGATCAATTTCCACTTCATATCTTTCACCATGAAATGCATATTCTAGATGAGTTTTTCATGCATGGAGAACTTTTAAGGAATCATAAGATTCATAAGTAATTCCTTTGGCCTCTAAAAATTTATCAAAACCAAAATGGTTAGCACATGTTATCCAATAGGTAAAAATTATACTTTAATCTCTAAAAACTCTTCCAAAGTTCAACTTAAACCATTCCATAAATAGTTAACCTTAAAACTCTTCCAAAATTTATCTGACCAAGATAGAAACTCAAAGATTATTTGATCTCATATCCTTCCATGATCAACTTAATAATAATTTTAATAATAGGTTGATTCAGAATATTAAATATTATTTATTTATTCTAGAAATATATATGGAGTCTATGTGTGGAGAGAAAATCAATTCTTAGAATCACAAAAAATTCCACTAAAAGATAATATTTTCATATGGATTATTCATAAAAACATAAAAATAGGATCCCTAATTCTAGAGTAGAGGATAATTGTTCCCTAACTATAATTATTCATTTCAACTATAATAATTGTATAAGATTTACGTTTTTTCATTTAACTTTAGAGGTTTTTTTGGATTATTATCTTCATTATCCCTTGGATTAGGGAATTAATTTTCATAATACCCAGACTATTTTCATTTATAGAATTGAAGTGTGAGTGGTGTATTTTTTTGAGCTCTCTATTAATTTAGATTATTGAATGAACTCTTTATATCATTTCTATATTCTTTTTCTTGATGAAAATACTCCCCAGACTGGAAATATTTCTCATTCCTTATAGGAATTCACTTAATTAATCCCATATTTTTGGTAGGTAATAGGTTGAAACTTTTTCCTCCCACTATGTGAAAACCCATTGGAACATCTATGAAGATCCATATTCCTTTTCTTATCATCAGAAAATTGAGGGTATCAATATTCCATTTCTACTTTTAGTGAAAATAGAATAATTTCTCTATAGCTTAAAAAGTTCCTTGTAGATAATTACTTTCAAACACTTAGTTTCAAACCACTAATAAATCAATCAATTTTTCTTTCAGTACTGATGATTAAACTTGAAGAATACCTTGAAAGTATTGTAAAATTTTACTCATAGGTACCAATGGATTCATCATAATTTATCTTAAGATAAAGGAATTCCTTCTCCATATTTGTATATAGAAAATGAGGGAAGTAATTACTAAAAAATATTCAATTAAAATCACACCATTCCATGGAGTTAATTTCTTCTTCTTTCCTTGTATACTAAATAATATTCCACCATTGATATTCTTATCCTTATAAATGATAAATAACTAGGAAAAAGTTTTCATGGTCCGAGCACTGAAGACCAAAAATATTTTTTCCATCATATTGATCATTTGTTAAGAGGCAAGTGGATTAGAGGGCATATAAAATGAAGGTGTATATTACTGTATAAAATATTCAATAACATGTTGCTCCCTCATTAGTACATTTGGAAGTTCAACATTATATATTTTAACCACAAAATATTAATAGAGTTGAGTGAGCATAGTCTTAAGATATTTCATCATAGCTCTTAAACTATTTGGTTTCTCATTAGGATGATCATTGAAATGTACATCAAATTCATTATTCACAAAATTCTTTCAAGTTCCATATATTTACTAAAAGAAAAAAATATAGTGTGAGAAAGTATAATAATAATGGAAAACCATATAATCATTAAAAATCATTCCTTATATAAATAAAACAAGACACATTATTTTCAATATATGAAAGCTTATGTTTAACCTAGGTCACCCATTATCATAACCAAAAAATTAGGATGTTATCCTACACTTAGATATATTCCCAGGGTTCTCACTAAAGTTTTCTCATCCTAGTTTTAAGAGTTTAACTTAACCTTGCTCTAATACCAACTATAGAAACAAATAAATTTCATACATAGATATCACATATTTATAGATGAATATTAATTACACAATACCATGATCCACACCAGAATCATATACTTATAATGCCTTTGGAAACTTAGACATATAAATAATTTGTTAATAAAACTTCTTCATTATCTCCCACTAATTTCTTCATAACTAGAACCTTTCTTTGACATACCACACTTAGTACCTTTATTCATATCCTAGGGAAAATAAACATAATAAATGGAGATATATGATATTTACTAAGGGTAAACTAGGGAGATATTAATGATCACTTGGTAATAATATAAAAATAAGGGAATGTGAACATGAGAATAAAATTTTACTATCATACCCTACATATAATTGATAATAATATTGAGTATTGGAATAAATATTGTCAGTTCATAAGAAATGAATCATAAAGAATGAAATGAACATGATATATAAGAGCATAACATTCATATAATATATAATTTTTTCAATACACTAAGATTATAAATTTTCAAACTTCTATAAATAGAAACATGTTCACTCATAAAGTTAAGGACATGAATTCATGACCTTGCATAAACTTATGGACATGAAACTAGATCTATGCATTAACATATGGACATGAATTCCAGGTCCACAATTAAACTCACAGACATGAAAATTAGGTCCATACATAATCTTATGGACTTGAAATCCAAGTCTGTGCATAAACTTATGGACATGAAAACCAGGTCCACACATAAAATTGTGAACATGAAATGAGGTTCACACATAACGTATTTACCTAATAAGTTATCCATATTTACCATATGAATTGGAGAGATATATAGGTCCCAACTATCACATAATGATAAATCATACACACATGCGCCAAAAGATCATAAAACATTCATCATATTAGAACCCATGAAAAAATGGGTTTCATAAACATTTATTTATTTCATTATAGTATAAATTTTGGAAAAGGAATGGATTTCATAAATATTTCATCATTTCATCATAGTATAACCCATGGAAAAGGAACAAGTTTCATAAAAAACTTATCATAATAAACATAAACCATATAGAGAAAGAATAAGGATGTTATCACTGGTTCATATTTCCAATCAATCTTAAGTAACATAAAATTATTCTATATTATAGAGAAAATTATTTTTAAAGATCCCTTGGAATAATTTTTTAGGAAAATATCCGTTTCACTTTGAAATATTAAAAAAAAAAAATAATTTAACAATTATTAGGGAATTTTTTTATTTGAAAATAACCTTTAAAAATTGTAATGAAAGATTCAAATCATTGATTGGTTATGATGGCGGAAAATTCCATTTATTCTATATACATTAAAATAAGACATTCCTTTTATACTTTTATAGAAAATGTTAAAATATAACTTGTTTAGAAAATAAAAAAGGAGATTTATTTTAATTTTTTATGCAAAAAATAAAAATTGGGTAAAAATTAATTTTAAAAACCATTCTATAATAGTAAAAACCTTATTTAAAACATTTTTATAAAAACCATGGATATTAAAGAAAAAGGTTTTTCAACCAAAGAGAGAAAGAAAGTCAATTTTTCCTTAAAACAATATTTTGAGTTTCTTGAGAACATAAGATGAGGAAAATGAAAGGAAAACATGTATTATCAAAACATAACTAGTGAAGAATAAAATTAATTAATGTTTTGAGAGTTATATCACAATATTTAATTATTGTAAACATAATCATAAATGATCATGATAAACAAAGATATTGAAACATAAAACCCTTACCACTTTGGTTACTTTTGAATCATAATCCCTGTGAAAGAAATAAAATTATATAGATATTTAATTACCCATAAAATTAAAAATATTAAAAATAAAATAAATTAATGGTAATTATATACAATAAAAATGATAAACAAGTGGTGTATGTGGCATGTGTCTTACAAAAAAAAGTGAGACAAAAATGCCTTACCACTTTGGTAATATTTTGAATCGTAAGACCCATTAAAGAATAAAATAAAATAAAAATTTAAATATAATTAAAATAATTATATTAATTATATAACATGTAAAATGGGTATTAAATATACAACACTAAATAAATGAGTGGTGAATATGGAATATGTCTCCCAAAAATGAAAGAGAGACTAAAAATCACTTACCTTCTGACCGAATTACTTCATATGAATTGGAACCACCTATGTAATAAGTATAGATTAACTAAAGATATATTATAGAACTATAATAATATATATCATACTATATATGATTTAATTATATCATTTTATCACCCATTTGTTAACAATTCTTTACTAAAATAACTGTTCTGGGTGATATCTTATTCGTTTTTCATGTATGTTTTAGTTTGGTAGTTTTGGTCCTTGCACATTGATCATGATTAAATAATCCCCAGGATTTTAATTTTGATATAAATATAATATATATTCATTATATACATGTTTATATTCATGCATAAAATTATATATAGATAAATGAATTACACCGTTCATGGAGATGATAGGCCGTACGTATTCCTGAACACTATTTTCATTTTTTCTAAGGATGGAATAAAAGAACGATAAATAATAAATCAACCTGATATAATCATTATTATAACATATAAATTATATATATTCATTAAATTCATCCTTATTACTATCTAAGAAAAATAGAAATGAAAAATGGATCGCATCACTTCGTGGAGGTTGTAGTCTACATGTATGAATGATTGATGTTATTGTTTTAAAATGGTTTGGAAGGTAAGAAGAAAGATATGATATTATCATTAGAGAAGTATAATTATGTCATTAGTATAATATATAATAATTAAACCCATCATAATACCCATCCATAAAATATAGCGATGATAAATGAATTGTATCGCTACGTGGAGACAGTAAGCCCTATATATGCTCAAGTGATATTTTCACTTCCCATTTGATGAAAATAGGGTAAATAAAGGTGGTTTAATAATATTAATAAAATTTTAGTATATTTAAAATTATTAAATTATTATTTTTATGAATAATATAATAGATTTATAGGAGGTAAAATAGTAATTAAAAAGAAACAAACCACTTAAGGTGATTACCTCTTATTTGAAACAACTCATTTTGATCTCCTCTTAGGGGATCTAGGTTGGTATTTTGGGAATAAAAAAACCTTTATAATTTTTTTAGGGAATTTTATAAGATAACTAGGTAGATTTTGGTTGATATAAAAGTCTCAAAGTGGTGTGTTGAAGATAAAGGAGGGGTGATCTTTTATAATTGAGGGGAGGGACACACTTGGAATTTCTTATATATTAAATTAATAAAAATTAATTTTGATGTATAAATGAATAAAAATAAATAATATTATAATAAAATATGAGTATGATTCTAAATAATCTCATATAATAAAATTTAGATAAGTTTGGATCATTTTTTTACCCTTATATTTTTATTTTAACACTTCATTAACCCTTTTGACAATTACAATAATATTTAATTTTTCTACACTTTAAGGGTTAGTAATGTTACTATAAAATAATAAATGACCCATAAATGTACAATTTATGATTTTTAAAACTATATCCCATTTATTTTTCCAAATATAATATTTTTATGAATTTTATATCATTTAGTAAAATATTATTTATAATAAAATATCATTAATGTTAATTTTAACACTATTCAATTAATTTGACTTTAAATACATAAATAAAAATGTATACTTAAAATATAATGATTTTGAACCTCACTAATATGTCATATAGATATAAAAAATTATCGGAAAAACATTAAATCATTCAAATTATATCACTTTTAACATTTTTAAAATTATTTTTTTAATTTTTCTGTTAATTGAATAAATATCCTATTAGAATTGTAAAAAAATTTAAGGTAATTATATAATTTATAAAATCTATAAATACATTTATATAATGTAAATAATTTCATTAAGATCAAAATAAACACTTATATTTGTTCATAAATCACTTTTGTCCCTATGTGGACACATAATATATATTTAAAAATAAGAGAGTGTTATTTTGTAACTTTCTTTGATTTAAATATTATATAGGACATTTTCATAAATAATTGTCCATTAAACAAATAAATTTGAAGAATAATATGATAAAGGAAGAATTACCTTCATAAAATAAGAATTATGATGTAATTTTTTTTCCTTATCACTTAGTTTTAACCTATATTAACCCAATTTACCCTTAACCGAGGTGATAAATTTTACCATGGTAACTATTCATATTGAGAAAAACTTAAAGGGAAATATTTACCAAATTTGAATAATTTTATTCAAATTATATAATAATTTTTATTACATTAAATTTATATAATTATAAGAAATTAATTTTAAAATAATCACGTAATACGCGGTGTAAACCACTTTTAAGGAAAAAATTAATTTTAACCATAAAAGTTGGTTTATTCTTATCCCATACCTAGAAAAATATTAAATGAATATTAAATTTTTTTATTTGATATATATAATCAATAAATTTCATTAAAATAATTTACCAATAGTGATTAATTTAATTTATTAATATAAAAATACGTTGTGCGCACAAAGATAGTTTTTTAGAAAAATATTTTTTTCTTTCAAATGATATTTATTTTAATTTATAATAAATTGATAACCAATGAATTAACTTTATACATTTATAATCATAAATTTTTAATAATTTATTTAGTTCTATTCATACTCTCCAATTCATTGGGTATGAAACAACTGTCACTTTAAATAATAATATTTTAATAGTATATCACAACTCATTTAAACTCAGTGTTGCATGTAATGAAATATATCAATTAAATTTAATTTATTTGAAAAAATATTTCATAAAATATCAAGGTGTTTCATTATCACCCATATCCCATCAAAATTTTTTCTTGGTCATCAATTTTAATATTTTAAAATTACTTTGTCAAAACCCATATTGTTCAAAGGAATAATAAAACATCCCTTAACAGGGGAAAGTGAGAAACCTAAAGGTTATATGAAATAACTTAAAATTGGGTTCCCAAATAAGGAAAAAATTGACAGTAAGTTAAAATATAGATATATAAGATACAATTAACTCCTAAGGACTAATAGAGAGTTATATATAACATAGTAATTATAAATTTAACCACCATAAAACCATAAATCTGTGAGGATTTAAAAGACCAATGATTCCTTATAAAGGAAATTAAATAGATAACGTTTTTATTTCATGGTCATTTTCCTAATATCAAGGGACTCTTTTAATATCAAGATAAATAACTCAATAAAATAAAATTAATTTTTTTCATTCCATTTCATAATTAAAATCTCATCCTTTGGTTATGATTTGATCAATTTCCATTTCATATCTTTCTCCAAGAAATAGATATCAAGATGAGTTTTTCAGGAATGGAGAAATTTTAACAAATCATCAAATACATAAGTTATTCCTTCAGTCACTAAATATTTACCAAATCCAAAATAGTTATCATGGGTTATCCAAAATTAAAAAAATCATACTTTAATATCTAAAACCTCATCCAAAGTTAAACTTAAACCATTCCATAAATAGTTAACCTTTAACTTCTCCAAAATGTATCTGAATAAGATATATGCCAAAACATGATTTGATCTCATATCCTTATGTGATCAAATTAATAATAATTTTAATAATAGGTTTATTTAAAATATAAAATATGATTTTTTTTATTCTAGAAATATATATAGATTTTATGTAGGGATAGAAAATCAATGTTGTGAATCACATTAAATTTTACTAAAGGATAATATTTTCATAGGTATTTTTCATACAAAAAATAAACTTGGAATACCCAATTCTAGAGTGGTGGATAATTGTGACCTAAATATCATGATTCACTTAAATTGTTGTAATTACATAAGATTTTGCTTTTTTTTCTTTGACTCCATGGTTTTTTGTGGATTATTATCTTTATTATACCTTAGATTAGTGAATTTATTTCCATAATAACCATACTCTTTTCATTTACAACACTAAAGTGTGAGTGGTGTATTTTGTTGACATATTTCTCCATTTAGCTCATTGACTAGCCTCTTTACATCATTTAGACACCATTTTTATTGATGGATATGCTTCCACACTTGAAACATATTCTTGTTTAATTTATGAATTCACAAGAGTACTCCTTCCCATATTTTTAGTAATTAAGATATTGAAACCTTTTCCTACCACCATGTGACAAGCCACTAGAGCTTCCATGAAGCTCCATACTCCTTTTCTTATCACTATAAACTTGAGGGTTTCTTACTTCCATTTACACTTTTAGTTCACATCGAACAATTTCTTGCAAGATTCTAATGTACCTTATGGATAATTCCTTTCTATTACTTGGTTTCAAACCACAAAAGAATCAATCAATTTTTCTTTTAGGTCTTATGATTAAACCTAAATCATATCTTTAAAGTCGTGTAAAATTTTCCTCATATATACCAATGGATTGATCATACTTATTCTTAATCTCAAGGAATTACTTCTCCATATTTTTATGTATAATATGAGGTAAGTACTTACTAAAAAATATTACCTTAATCTGACCCCATTCCGAGGATTCAATTTTCTCATCTTTTCTTCCATTCTTAATAAGATTCTACAATTGATCTACTTTTCCTTCCAAATGAAAAAAAAACTAGGAAAACTTTTTCTTGGACTTACCACTTAAGAAATGAAAATATTTTTTTTCCATAATATTGATAAATTTCTCAACTAAAAGTGGATTATAAGATACATATAATGAGGGTATACATTTCCACATAAAATATTTAATAACACATTTCTCCCTCGTTCATTCATTTCAAAGTTCAACATGATTCGTGTTACCACTAATATCTTGATATTAGAGTGAGAATAGTCAAAAGATATTTCATTTTAACTCTTAATAAATTCAATTTCTCATGAGGAAGGTCACTGTATTGGATGTCATATTAATTATTCAAATGATTACTTTAGGTTTCAGCTATTGACTAAAACCAAAAAACATAGTATGAGAAATGATAATCATTGAGGAAAAAAACATAGTCATTAAAAAAATTAACTGGGTGTCTAAAACAAGACACATTATTTTAAATATATGAAACCTTATATTTAATCCAGGTCATCTATGATAATTACCAAAACATTAGGATGATATACTATACTTATATATATCCCCATGGTTCTCACTAAAGTTTTCTCATCCCAGTTTTCAATGGTTAACTAAACATTGATATGATACTAACTATAGAGATAGATACTTTTCATACATAGATATCACATATCAATTGATGAATATTGATCTAAAAACATAATTATCCACACTCGAATTAAATCTAGTTCCTTTAGAAACATGGACATATAAACAACTAGTTTATAAAAGTTTTTCATCATCTCCTTTTATGTTCTTTATAACTAGAACCTTTCTTGGACATATCATACTTAATACCTTTATTCATAACTTGGGGAAAAGAAACACAAGAAAGGGTGAGATTTGATGCATAGTAAGGTTAATAAAGGAAGATATCAATGATCACTTGAGAATAATATGAACATAATGGTATGAGAACATGAGCATAACATTTAAATATCACACCTTGCATATAATAGATCATAATCTTAAGTCATGGCATAAATATTGGCATTTCACAATACATGAATCACAAAGAAATCAAAGGACATGATATATGAAAGCATAACATTTGAATAAGACATAATTTTTTGGAATAATCATAAGATTATAGCTTTTTAAACATGTAAAAATAGAAACAGGTTGACTCATCAAGTTAAGGAAATGAATTCAGAACCTTATATAAACTTTTGCACATAAAAACAAATCTATACATAAACATATTGACATGAAATCTAGGTCCACACATAAAATTTTGGACATGAAATCCAGGTCCATACATATTCTTCTAGACTTGAAAACCAGGTCCGTGCTTTAACTTATGAACATGAAAACTGGATCTATACATAAAATTGTGAACATGAAATTAGGTTCACACATAACACAAGTACCTCATAAGTTATCCATATTTACCCAATGAATTATAGGGAGACATAGGTCCCACCCATCACATAATGAAAAATCATACATACATGTGATAAAAGATCATAAAAAATTCATCATATTAGAACCCATGAGAAAATAGACTTCATAAACACTTATTCATTTCATCATAGTGTAAACTTGTAGAAAAGGAATCAATTTCATAAACATTAATCATTTCATCATAGTATAACCCATGGAAAAGGAATGAGTTTCATAAGAAATTTTTCATCATAAACATAAAATATATAGAGAAAGAATAAGTATTGTTTCATTGGGTTATATCTATATTAAATCATAAGTAATGTTAAATTATTTCATATTATATGGAAAATTATTTTGAAATATCCCTTGGAATATTCCTTGAGGAAAATATCCTTTTCACTTTGAAATAACATTTTTAAAAAATAATAATTTACCAATTATTAGGGAAAATGTTTTCATTGAAAATAACCTTGAAATATTATAATGTAATATTTGAATCATTGATAGATAATAATAATTATAAATTCTATTCAAGCCATATACATAAAATTAAAACACTCCATTCACACTTTTGTAGAAAAATTCAAAAAGTTCCTCATTTGTAAAGTTAAAAAGAGATTCCTTTAAAAACTATTTTTTAAAAAGTAAAAGAGGGGTAAAAATGAATTTAAAAAATAATTAGAGAATACTAATAACCTTATTTAAAATATTTTTAGAAAAAAATGTATATAAAAGAAAAGTTTTTTTGACTGAAGGGAGAAATAATGTGAAATTTTCCTTAAAAAAATATTTTTATTTTCAAGAGAAATTAATATTAGTAAAATTAAAGTAAAACATGAATTCACAAGAAATAAAAATTTTAAACAAAATTCATGAGTTTCTTGAGAGGTTAATCATAATATTTCATTATAAAAAACATAATCATAAATTATCCTGATAAATAATGAGATTGTTACAAAAAACCCATAACACTTTGGTAACTTTTTGAATCATAAGTCCTATGAAAAAAATAAACATAGAAGGCAAATCACTATAAAATTCACATGATTCATCATAAAATAAATTCATGGGTAGTATATAAACAACACAAATGAAACAAGTGGTGCATATGTTATGTGTCCCACAAAAATAAAAGTGAGATGAAAATACCTTACCACTTTCGTAATCATTTAAACCGTATTACACATTAAAGAATAACTTCAAATGAAACATTTAATAAAATTAAAATAATTATATTAATTATATAAAATATAAAATGGTAAGTATATAAACCACACAAAATAAATTATTGGTGAATATGGCATATGCCTCCCAGATATAAAAGAGAGACTAAAAATCCCTTACATTATGTCCAACTTCCTTCATACGTGTTGGAAGCCCCTATATAATAAGTATTTATTAATTATACATATATTATATAACCATAATAATATATATCATAACATATATTATTTATTTTAATAAATATTTTATAACTCATTCGTTAAAAAATCTTTATTAAAATCATTGTTCCAGGTGATATTTGCTTCATTTTTTATATATGTTTTAGGTTAGTAGTTTTCGTCCTTGAAAATCATGATTCCATAACACAAAGAATTTTAATCAAGATATAAATATAATATATATTTATTATATACTTGTTTATATTCATTCATAAAATTAGATAAAGAAATATGAATTACACCTATTATGAAGATGGTAGGTCGTGCATATGCATGGAAGTTGTTTACATTTTTGATGGATATAATGAAATAAAGGTAAATAATAAATCAAATTTAAATAATAATAATAATTATATCATAAATATAATATATATTCATTAAATATATTCTTATTACTATCCAAGTAAAATATAAATTAATAACAAATCACATCGCTTCGTGGAGATGGTAGTCCACACATATGCATGATCGACATTATCGGTTTCCAATGGTTTAGAAGGTAAGAAGGTAGATATGATGTTATAATTAAATAATAAGAATTATATCATAATTATCATATATAAATATTAAACCCATCATAATATCCACCCATAAAATATGGTGATGAGAAATTAATTGTATCACTACGTGGAGATGGCAAGTCAAATGTATGCACGAGGGACATTTTCACTTCCCATTTTCTAGAAAGAGGGTTAATAAAGGTGGTTTCATAATCATAATAATATTTTAATATATTTGGGATATTTAATTTATTATTTTATGAATAATATAAAATATTTATATGAGGTAAAAGAATAATTAAAAATAAAGTGACCGGTTAAGGCAATTACCTCTTTTTAGAAATAACTTATTTATATATCCTCTTAGAGGCACTAGTGTTTCTCTTTTGGAAATAAAAGAACCTCTATAACGTTTATGGGTATGTTTATAAGAAAAATTGGTAGAGTTTTTATAATATATAAGGATCAAAGTTTTGTGAAGAAGAGAAAGGAGGGGTTCCCTTTTATAGTTGAGGGGAGGGACACTCTTGGAATTTCTTAAAATATTAAATTAATATAAATTAATTTTTATGTAGAAATGGTTTAAAATAAATAGTATTAGAATGTAATATGATTATGTGTTGAATTAATCTCATAAAGTAAAAACTTTACTAGTTTTTATCAAATTTTTACCCGTATCTTTTTGTTTTAACCCTTCGTTAACTCTTTTGATAATTACTATAATATTAATGGTTTACAAACTTTTACGGGTTCATAATGTTACTATAAAATAAAAAAATATACATAAATATACTATGGTTTATTTTTAAAACCAAATAAAATTTATTTTTCCAAATATAATATTTTTTATGAATTTTATATCATTTAATAAAATATTATTTATTATAAAATATCATCAATGTCATTTTTACACTATTTATTTAATTTGAATTTAAATGAATAAAGTCAAAGGGGGAATTTAAATATAATTATTTAATAACTCCCTAATATTTCATATAGATCTATAAAATTCATGGGACATATTAAATCATTCAAATTCTATCAGTGATAATATTTTTAATATTATTTAATTTATTTTTCTCTCAATTGACAAAATATTGTACCAGTGTTATACAATAATTCAAGGTAATTATATAATTTATAAAAATTATAAATTAATTAATATAATGAAATTAATTTTATTAAGATCAAAATATACAATTATATTAATTCATAACTTTATTTTGTCCCTATGTGGACACATACAATATATTTTAAAATAAGAGTGGCATTTTGTAACTTTCTTTGATTTAAATGTTAAAAATGTCATTTTAATGAAGATGTATCCATTAAAAAACTAAATTTTAAGAATAATGTGATATGTTACGAGTTAAATTAATCAAATAAAAATCAGGATGAAAAATTATGTTTTTATCACTTAGTTTTAACCTAGATTAACCCAATTCAGTTGTTACTGAAGCGATAAATTTTATCACAGTAACTATTTATATTGAAAAAAATAAAATGTACCTATTTACCAAATTTGAACATTATAATTTCAAATAATTAATAAATTTTATCCAAATCATTTTTTATAAGTATCAAAAATTAATTTTAAAATAAGTGCGCAACATGTAATGGAAATCACTTTTAAGAAAAATACATTTCTAAGAATAAAACTTGGTATATTTTTATCCCATGACTAAAAAATATTAAATGAATATTATGAAATTTTATTTGTTAAATATAATTTATAAATTTTTATATATCATTCACTAATAGTTATTAATTAAATTTATTAATATAAAAATAAATTGTGGGCACAAAGAATAGTTATTTTTCAAAAAAAAAATTCTTTTTCTTTAAACTAATATTTATTTCCATTTATAATAAATTTATTACCAATGAATTAATTTTATAAGTATGTAACCATAATTTTTTCATAATTTATTTATTCCTATTCATACCCACACATATAATGACTAAGTGAAAACTGCCACTTTAAATAATAATATTTTAATAGTGTATCATAGTTCGTTTAAACCCAGTGTTACGTGTAATGAAAGCTATCCAAGAAATTAAATTTACATGAAAAATATTTCATAAAATCTTATGGTGTTATATTTTTACTATATAACACATGCTTTATGAGGCCTAAAAGTTTCAGAAATACAATCGAAATCGGTTTTATGTCTTTGACACACTTTTTTCTACAATGTGTGAAATCTATAGTCTTCTTCCAGTGGGAGGTTCTCACCACCACATCACTAGATTAAGTGATATTTTAAAAGGGTCTCCACCCCTTGGTACATGATTAATACAAGACCTTATGGATAGAATATTTTATTCCTCTTCGAGCATTGAAATACTTTTCTACTCAAATTCAAATTGTGTTGTATGAGTGAGTATTACAACAAGAGTTTTGTGGAAAAGTTCATGGAATGAATTTATTAATGCCAATGGACTCATAAATTCATATATTTACAACAATTTTGATGAATTTTTTTAAGAAACTATTTTTAACATGTTTCTTCCATTGCCCTCTTAAAATCCAAAAGATATATCTTCTATGGAGTAATGTTTCATGATTAAATATATAAATACCCTTATAAGATTACTCCCTTTGGTTGATTTAATTTTTATTACAACAAACCTAATATTAATTTTCATATTATGTGATACCATTAAAAAGAGGTATGAAACCCATTTTATTCCCTTGGGTATTTCATGATATTATGTTTTCATGTGGCACACTTATGAATAGATGTTTATTATGTGATAGGTGGATCCTATATAACTCTATAATTAATTGGGTAAGGATTTATATCTCATGATATCTTGTTGGGAAAATAATAGTGATGATCCGTCCCCAATGGAAAACATGTAGTGATTATTAATCCACTATGTGATGGGAAATAGATAGTGACATTTTATTTAATATGATATGTTTTTCTTGGTATTTATTCTTGTAATATGTTGTGATTTTTTATGTTTATTTATGTTCCAAACTATAATTCCTTGAACTTATAATTATGTGTTCTCAATGGATCATGTTTATTGTCCCATGTTTATGTACTCTTATTCCATGTTATTTACATTATCATTTGATGTTATATATCCTTTTATCATCCCTTATAAAAAACAACAATTGTTCTATATTTATTCTATGTTTTTTCTATTCTTATGATCTAACTACTCAATGAATATTTGATAGGTTTTACCTTATTGAGCATTAGACCTCACCCATTTTTTTCCCATTTACCTAAGGAATTATATAAAGTATTATGTATAGAAATAATTATTTTGTAAAGATATTGTGGGATATTTTGAAGAAAATTATGTGAAATATGATTTTTATGTAGCGAATCTCCAAAATATAGTAAACATTTGGGTTCTAAGATTCTGATTATTTATGATATATAATATTTTAAATTATGAAAATGATATGAAATATTTACATGTTTTGCTTGGGTCATCTCATTTGGTATCAAATAATTTGTAGGAAGAATATATTTTTAGCACCAAACTCAGGAGTGCTGGTTTGGGGTATATCAGTTGGTATTAGAGTAGGGTTTAGTTATTTTTAGAGATTAAGACTATAGAAAATTAGTGAAAACTCTAGGGATATGTATAATATTTTGTTAAAGTAAAGAGTGTGTTGTTTCCTAGAAATGAAATCTCCATATGAATAAAAATATGTGAATTTAGTCTCTAGATTAGATTCACCTAGGGGTAATAAACTTGAAAAAGGTTAGTTGGGTATTAAATCAATGTTTACTCGGTTGAAAATTAATTGTCCTATCTGAAAACATAGTTGTAATTACCAAGGGATATTCTTTTTTAATTCACATAATATTTAAGAACTATTATTAATGACTTAAATAGTATTTTATGAGGTAAATTTAACTATTTAGGTTATAGAACCTCATATAAAAATGACTATGGATAACATATATCGAAAATTATAGATTTATAATTTAGGTTATGCATTCTATTTATGAATTGTTTATTCAATTTTTATAGATTCATTTTATAATTTTATTAATTTAATTATTCCCATACCTAAATATTCCTTTATTTAAATTAATTGATAGTGATTGAAGGAACTGAGTTAATAATTGGTGTGAAGGTTAATGCAGTTATTGTCCCAATGATAAAACTAACTAGCTAGAGTATGTAGTGAAAAATATCATGGTGATTATCATTCAAATTTCCCAAGATCTAAACAATAATACAAACCATGTTGATATCCCAAATACATTAACAAAAGAGAAAATTTCTATTGAATTGTTCATGCAGAAAAATCCACCCTCCTTCAGTGGGCCTTCTAACCCACTAATTTCTGAGTAATGGATTAATACAATAGACAAGATATTTTCCATCCTCCAATGATTAAACAATGAGATGATAATTTTAGATATTTATTATTTGGATGGAGAATCTGACCAATGATGCCATACTATTAATAATATGATGAAAAGTGAAGAAGTTGAATCAAAGAATGAGAGAAGTTCAAGAAATTATTCTTTACTAATTTTTTTCTACGAATATTCACATGAAAATGAAGATATAATTTCTAGAGTTAAAAAATTGAGGATGAATCCATTGGTACATATGAAGGGAACTTCATGGCACTCACAAGGCGTGATTTTAGTTTTATTACTAAACTCCAAAGTAAAATCAAATAATAATTAAGTGTCTTAAAACTAATTCTTCCAAAGATATTAGATATAAGTGACTTTTGTCGCTACAGAGAGATTATTCTATGAAAAATTAATGTGGAAATGAAAGCTAGGGACTGCATTATTCTAAAGAAAAAAATGAAAATAAATTTTCAAATAAATAAAAATTAAAAATCACATGGAGGATTGAAATTTCAACCACCTATATTCCAAAAAATTCATGATGAGGCATCCATGTGAGTGTCTAAAAGGAATGGGGAAATGTTTCAAGTGTGGGAGGACCGTCCACCAAGCATATAATAGTCACAAAGAGATGAATAAGATGGTTAATTAAACCGAGGAAAATAATGTCTTAGATAATTCTCCACCCTTACATAAATGCATAAAATGAAAGGAGTTTAGAAATTATGAAAATAAATGCCCCAATACAACAGATAACAAGGATAATAAGCATTAGTAACCTACAATACCAAGGGAATAAGGAATAACCAATGAAATAACTACCATTAAAGAGGATTATAATAATTAAGTGGTGAAAGGTAAACTTATTCTTCACTATAGATCTATACAATTCTTAATTTATTATGATTATTAAAATTATTCTATATCTTGTAAGTTTTATATAAATTCTGATTGACCACTTTAAATATATGATATTGAATTATCATAGAAAAAATTGGTGTTTTTTGGATTGTATCCAAGGTATAAAAATCTTTTCTAATCAATATCTGTGGTAAAATACTTATTACAGATCTAATTATTATTCACTTGGTAGAATTTAATGCGATATTGTTAATGGATTGGATCTCTTTACATAGTGATCATACCAATTTTTTGGGATATGGAAATCTAATTTCATAGCTATAATCATCCTATTATCAGATATAAATGAAAATATGATTATGAACTCCCTTTGGAAGAAAACCCTTTGATTTGGGTCTTGATACACAATAAAAAAGGATACTTTGATGAAATGATAGGGGAATTACACAATATTGAATAAATGAAAATTATAAGGTAGTATACTAATATTTTTCCTAATTAATTTCCTAACATTACCCTAAATCACGAGTTCAATTTTTCAATTTAACCCATACTTGGTTCTGTGCCTGTATCAAATAATCCTTATATAATGGCCTATTTTGAATTAAATAATTAAAGAAGAAACTTTAGGAGAATATTAATGAAGTTTTTATATGAACAATTTATTCACCATGAGTTGTAATAATTATCTTTTTCAAGAAAAAGTATGGATCAATGCATCTTTGTATATATTATCATGAGATTAAGAATATCATGATTAAGAAAAAGTATTATCTACCCCATATTAATGTTTTTCAATCAATTTAGAGGAACTAAATGTTTCTTGAAGGCAGATCTTTGATCTGTATGCCATCAACTAAGGGTAAATAGAGAATATATACCCAAGAAAACTTTCCACATGAGGTATGAACATTATGAATTATTATCTATGATATTCAGACCCAAAAATCCTCTTGCCGTCTTTATAGATTTTATGAATAAAATATTTAAAGATTACCTTGAAAAATTCATGGTAGTATTTATTATTGACATTATCATATATTCTATGTTCAAAAAATAACATGATGATAATTTTAGGAATGTGATAACAACCCAAAAAGGGGAGAAATTATATGCCAAGTTCAAAAAAAGTGAATTTTAACTAAAAAATATATTTCTTAGGTCATGTGATCATAATATAGGGTATATATGAGAATTCATCAAAGTATATGTTAATTGAAGAATGGACGAGACAAACCACTATGAAAAAAATCTATAGTTTTCTTAGATTAGTAGGATACTATTGATGATTTTTGATTAATTTATCACGATTTTCAAATCCTCTATCTAAGTTAAAATTGAAGGGAGTAAAGTTACTTTAGATAGAAGAATGTGAGGAATGATTCAAGAATATTAAGAATAGATTTATCACTACACCTATACTTGCATTACCTAGTAGCGGGAAAGGGGTTGTCATATTTTTTAATGCTTCATTAAAGGGTCTATGATGCATTATTATGAACTATTACAAAGATATATATTATTATTTACATTAATTATAAGCTCATGAGAAAAATTACCTAATTAATGATATAGATCTGAAGAAATTATTATTTTCATTGAAAATTTGGTGACATTATCCCTATGGTGAAATGTGTGATATCTATACATTTCAGAAGAGACTAAAGTCTATATTCTCACCAAAGGATCTAAACATACACAAAAAGAGATGATTTAAGATGAAAACATACTTTGATTTCTTAATAAATTACCACCCTAAGAAGGTGAAAAAGGTGGGAGGTACTCTAAGTAAAAAGGATCTTGTTACACTATCCTTGTTGATAATTGAAAGTGACCCAATCTTTATGGATATTCAAATGGTGAATATGAATATCTTAGAGAAGGGGATTAAAGAATACCTTTCCCAAATGGTTTATAAACCATCCATTTATGTATAAAACAAGGGGGCTTATAAAATTATTTGGAGTTATAAAAGAAGATAAAAAATATCCAAGAATTGAACTGTAATGAAGATGGAGTTATATGATTTGAAACCCAAATATGTGTCCCATCCATACTAAAACTAAAGAAGGATATTTTGGAAGATTAAAATTGGTCATCCTACACTATTAATAATGGGAACACAAAGATGTATAAAGATACTAAGCAACCTTTTTAGCAGGACAACATAAAGAGAGAGATTGCAGAGTATGTATCTTGATGTCTGGTATGCTAACAAGTAATGACCGAGCATCAGAAATCTAAATGTATGGTGAAATCATTACCTATAGTAGTATGTAAATAAGAGAAAATTACCATGTATTTTTTCACCGGTCTCCATAATACCTTTAAAGGTTATAATTCCATCAGATAATTGGAAGATAAAATTTTAAATTCTAAACACTTTATTGCTATTTGAGAATACTACCCACTCAGTCAAATTACTAAGTTATATATAAAAAGTGGTAATGCTATATGGAATACCACTTCCAATTGTATCATATAGAGATACAAGGTTCACATCAAAATTTTGGAGGAGTACTTTATTGGAATTATATAAAAATATAATATTTAGTACAACTTATCATCCTAAAATTAGTGGGAAATCTAAAAGGACCATTCATACATTGGAATATATGCTAAGATCATGCTTTATGGATTTCAAAGGAATTTGGGATCAACATCTTCCTTTGTTAAAAGTATCATATAATAAAAATATTCTCTATAATATTTAAATGGAACCATATTAGGATCTATATTAAAATATATGTATAACTAAAACATTCTAGGATGAAGATAGAGATAGGAAGCTGTTAGGAACCAATCTTGCCTAAGAAATAACTAAAAAGGTTCAAACCATTCAACAATATCTAAAAGAATAATTTTTTGGGTAGAATATCTATGTTGATTACCATAAATGACATCTAGAGTTTGAAATTGATGTTAAATTATTACTTTGTATATCTCATCAGAAGTAGGTTGTGGGATCAGTAAAGAAAGGAATGTTGTTCCATCAATATATTGATATTCATGATCACATTGAGTTAATAACTTATTTATTATCACTCTCTGTACACCTCTCACAGGTGCATGGTGTGTCCCATGTATCGCTTTTAAGGAATTACATACCAGATCCATCACATGTACTGAACTCAGAAGCTATATAGTTGGAACATTATCTCTCTTATAAAGAAAAACTATAGAGATTTTAGATCAAATAGATAGGTTTCTGTGAAACAAGGCCACCTGCCTGACCAAAATTATATGGTGAATCCATAAGTTCTAGGAATATATATGAGAAACTAAATATGTAATGATACTAAAGTACCATACTTTGTTTTAATCCAAGTAATTAAATTTTAATGGAAAAATTCCAATAAGGGGGGAATAATGTAACATCCCAAAAATAGTAATACTTTAAAGTCATGATAGCTTGTCTTATGCATCACTAAAAAGAAAATAAACCATGTTATAATTAAAATATGACCAATATAACAAATAAATTTAATCAATTGATCTAAATATAAGTATCCATATTATAAAATCAATAATGAAATTATAAGAAATGGAACAAAGTAGTAGAAACCTTCCATATTAATTCCATTTGTTTGAGATTATAATGGCAGAAATTTCTTTATGGGTTACCTGAGAATAATAACAAGAAGAACTCCAACAAGTTAATATTAAGAGAAATCATTTTCATAAAAGTTAAAGATCATGGAAATTACAATGTGATCTATGCTATATGAATCACCAGTTATCTTATTCTTAGGTCTTACATATAAATCATGAGGTGTTTTTTATATTGAATTTTGGATTATATAAACATGTAATGATCAATCCAATAAATTATTTATATGTAACATTTATTTTTATAAAATTTTTATTTTATTTTTCAATAAAAAATAAAATAAAATTTTAATATTGATTCAATGATAAAATTCAATTAATGTTAATAGATATCTAATATAATTATTTTTATGCTTGAAAATACATTTTACTAAAAATTATCTTTTTATGCACCGTAATTTTTTATTTTAATAAAAAAAATATATTATGGTAAAATTATGATAAAATATATCATTTATATGAATAATATATTAAAATTTTATTAATTATAAATTTATAAGAAATAAGAATAAACACAATTAATGTAAGAAACTATATTTTTCTACAATTTTTTATATATATATTTCATTTTAATTTAAAAGTTAATTTTATAAGATTTAGAAGTAGAATTATATTAAATTTATTCTAAATTTGGAATCATCACATCTAAATTTGGTAATATGGCCCATATTATATTTTCAGTGAAAAAATAATTACCATAGTAAAAAATTTAATCAAGGTTAATAATGGTAAAAAGGAGTAACTTAAAGTGGATTGAATTTTTCTAAATTAATTTGACATTGATACATTCTAAAAGACCCATTTTAGGAATAAAATTTAATCCCACATATCTCACAAAACATTTCTCACCTAAATCACCTAAATCCTATGTGATTATATCTTTACCCATCACTTGAGTTTAGTTTCCAAGGAAATGTTTCACATTTTCACCTATAAAAGGAGCTCACTTCAACCCACTTCAAGACACACATCAAAAAAATTAACTTGAATATATAACCATTTCACTTAAATAGATACCTATTATATATTTTTAAACTTCTATTAATCATAATAATCCCAAAATACTCCATTTCCAAGAGGCCCTTAAATTGAAGATTCAAGTCCTCAACATGAGTATTATCCACTACCTGAACCATTCTTCTCTATCCTTTTCATCCAAACCTCCTATAAAAATATTAACACTATTATAATATAATGTAATTAATATCATTTCTATACTTAAATATTATTATATTCATGGGAAAATCATGATCCATCTCTTTTTCATCCATTAGAAAATGAAAACATCACTCATGTTATGTGTCGACTACCTCCTCCATGAATGACATATTTTATTTTCATCAATACCTTAAATGAATGGTTATAAAATTTATTTAATGAATAAAAATTATATTTATGAAATTATTAAGATTATATAAGGATAAATTATCCATTATATTAATATCTAACCCATTATTAATATACAACCTTTAGTTCCTTAAAAATTATCGAAATAAGATCATTATTGATTTAATCTTCATGAATCAAAAGTAAAAATATAATGTAATGAAATCAAAAATTTATAAATAATTATTTAAAATTTATTCCATTCATATATTTAATATATTAATGATGAACTTGGTGTCAAATAATGGGTATTGACACTGACATCACAAAGCTTGTGAAAAACAATCAAAATCACTAGTATCCGATGAGGAAAATAAGTAATAACTTACTAATAAATGTATAATTAATGATTATAATTTAATAATTTAAAATATAATAAACTTGAGTAAGGTTTTGGAATATGTGATAAATATTTTTATGTTTATCATACAAGATTTTAGATGGTATTCAACTAAATAGGAATCCAATGTAAGGGTTTTATCGACTCAACCACCTTTTTATCAAGTTATAGTTTTCTCCCTTGACCATGTTATTATAATATTATTATATTATACTATTTATTTATTTATTGTGTAACTTCAAATTTTTATTTGGGTAAAATTACATTCTTAATTGAATTATTGTTTTATGGATTTCTTACTTTATAAAAAATCAACTTTGTTAAGAATAATTCTCATCCACTCTAAATGCTTTTTTTCTCTTTGTCCATATTTTTTTCTATTAAAAAATGATTTCCTTTTTTAATTTTAAACCCAATTATATATTATATAATGTGATCTTAATTTTTATCTTTAACCTTTTTAAAAATAAGTTATTATTATCCTTTTTATGATGTCAGTTTCAATAATGGTATTTTAAAAAATAAAAAAATATTTTTCCTTTCATGATCATATATTTTATCTTCTAATCCACATTTAATCTAGATAAAATTTATGTTTTTTTCAAGGATCCAATATTGGAACATATTTCAAAATAATTTTTGAAAAATAATTCATTTCAACTGCTCAAAAATAGTCTTTTTGAAAGCGACTCATAATGTAGTATCTTTAAAATAATATTGAGAAGTGTTTTCTAAAAACTTTTTTTTATGTTTTGCTTCTATTATCCTTTTTAACTATAAAATATATATCTCTTATGGAGTTATATTTCATGATTCAACATATAAATTACCATATCATATTAATCTTTTTGGGTTATTGAATTTTGGTAGCAACTGACATAACTCTTATTCTCATTATATGTGATAGAATTGAAAAGTGATATAAATCCTATTTCATTCCTTGGTTTTTTCATGATATAATGTATAAATGATTTCATGTGGTACATATGTGTATGGATTATCATTATTTGATAAGTGGGTATTATATAACCATCTAATGCATTGGATAAGTAATAATTGGAAACAAGTAATACTACTCGATCCACTGTAGGAAATAGGTAGTGATGCTTAATCCATTATGTGATGGAAAATATATAGTGATTCCCGATCCACTATGATATGATTGTTTTGGTAGTTATTCATGAATATTTTATGATTTTATATATTTATAAAAACTCCACACTATTATTCTACATACTTATGCTTATGCATTCTCCATGGATCATGTTTACTATCTCATGTTTTTATATGCTTATGCAATGATATTTGTTTGATCAGTTAAGGTTACATTTCATTTTATATTTCCATATAATAAAAAACACTTGTTATTACATATTTCTTCCATGATTTAACATATTATTATAGTCTAAAATATTATTTAATCTTTGACAGGGTGTTCCCTTTCTGAAAATTTGAGCCCACCCCTTCTATTATTTGTCATTTCCTTAGGAAATTACATAGAGTATTATGTGTAGAAGGAATTATTTTATAGATATATTATTGGAGATGTTAATGAAATTATGTGAAATATTATTTTTATGTAGAAAATATACAAATACATTAAACCTTTGTTTTCTAAGATTGTAATTATTTATGATATGGAATGTTTTAAATTATGAAAATGATGCGAAATATTTGCAATTTTAAGTTGGTTCATATCATTTGGTATCAAATAATTTGTGTAAAGAATAAGTTTTTATCAACAAACCTTGGAGTTATGTTCTAGGGAATATCATATAATTATATTCATTTACTTTACTAATATTTTTCTATTATAGATATATTAATATCCTTAGTGACTTATGATAATTAACTAAGACACATTTTTTGTTTTACTTGATACAAGTTTGTTTCCAAAATAATCCTGAACAAATAATTTTCATATAAATGAATGAATATATGAAATTATGGATTTATTTGATATTAATACTTTTATAATATCCATTTTTCATTGTAGTTATAATATTTTAAAGTGTCAAAGGTTCTATTTTCAAATCATGTCTTGAAATGAGTGATAGAAGAATTGAAATATTTTTAAGACTATTTATCAATATTCCTTTTACTAACATCATCACTTTAATTTTTATAAGGTAATGTGAGTTTTGTAATAGTTTAACTCGACATTTGATGATAAATGAGTTATTGGTTAATATCTTCTTTGGAAAACCCACCAGAACATCTTATATCTTTTACCAGGAATATTCTCTACTTCACTTTCACATTTCTTAAATCTATTTTAATGAATCTGATGAGGTAAATGAATTTACCTTTATATTATTATTAGAATAGTTCACACATATCTTTCTAAACTTATTTTAGAATATTATTAAAATTATCATCTTTTAATGATTTTTTTGTTTGTATTAATACATAAGTATATTAAATAACAAATAATTTTATCACCAATGAGTTTAAACACACTTTGGGGTATATTCATGAAAATTAATTTTTTTTTACTCGACCAAGAATCTTATTTACACAATTGGGTATTATTTGAGTCCTATATTTTAAAATAATAATTAATTATTGATATTGGAAGCTTTTATTCATGTATAATTAAAATATTAGTTAAGTTTTATATACCATAATAATATTTATACTTAACCTAAAATAAGTTCTCACTATATCTAAAACTTTTCACTATGATAAATTTTTTGTAACACACAATTCAAAAATAATAGTTTTATAAGAATAAATTTAAATTTAAATTTTGAATTTATAATCTTCCTTAGATGATGCATCTATTAAATCCCATCAACATATTGAATATAAAATTCACTTTCATAATATTTTTTCTATTCCTTTTTTATATTTGGTTACTAATATGTTATTAACATATTTTATTAAATACTAAATACTCAAGAAGTGAAACCAAAATATTAAATTTAATGATTAATATACCTAAAGTAAAAACTTATGCTTTCTATATATTATATTAATTTCAATTCCTATTTTAGTGACCTTTCTTACTATATGTGAAGTGAATAGACTCCTATTCATTTGTCTCCCTCTTAATAATTATATTCTTTTAAATAAGTTGTAAAGAAACCATTGAATTTAAATTTTTTTAGGATTTTCAACCATGTGATTTACTTAATTTACCATAAGTTTTAAAGAACCAAATTATTTAAAATCATTATCATATTGGAAAATAATATTTAAAAGATTCTTGAGCAGACAATCTATAATATTCATTTTATAATTATTAATAACAATAGAGAATCTATGTGGTAAGGATGAAAGAATTAGATTTGTGGATAAGTTCTTATACATATAGAAGGAAAAATTTACTAACTGATTGATATAATTCATCATTTAGAGTACATGATCACTATATAGGTATCTATCTTTATGTTTAACCCATCACCTTATAGTGAAAATATAATTTATCATATACCACTCATTCTCCTTATGAAGTTCTTAGATATGGGTCAATATAGTGTATTCATCTATTTCATAATACTACAACTTCAACTCAGTGAACATAGTTTATAATTTAATGCACTGAACATATAACGTATCTTCCATGTAGGTTTTGTAGGAATCCTTATCACCCTTACTTTCTCTCTAATACTAAAACAACCTAGAACCTATACTGTGAGAGACAGTTCTAAATTCATAAACTTTACATTTTTTGTCTTTGATATCGATAAATATGACCAATTTTTTTCCCATACCATACAATCTCAAAAGAAAAACTTTGATTACTTACATTTTGAAGGACCTTTTAGCTTTAGGGTTTTAGAGAATTAGGAAAAAACATTTCATAAATAATTCCCATGACTTTAAATGACAATTTCTCCCACTCAACTCACTTTTTATTTCTTCACATTAACACATCATCATTATCCATTTGAAGTTCCTTATAAAAATAATTTGTTTAACCTCATTATTTATAACCTAGGTAAAATGAAACATAATAAGGGTGAGCTTAAATTATATATAAGGGAAAATGTAATAATTAACAAATGAATGTTTTTAGTGAGTATAAGAAGTGTATAAGGGTATGAATACATAATCAGAGTACATGAGTGAATTATAAAATAACTCAAACCCATCAATATTAGAATCATCAATCACGAAACATGACATAAGGATTTAATAATGGAAATATTCATAATAATCAATAATCATAAGCCATGTGATATCAATATTGATCAAAGGAAACATTATAATCCCATGTAAATAATAGATAAAACATGTTGAAATGTTGGGAGATCATCTTTATAGAAAACTTATAGAACCCTTATGAAAACCTTATAATCAGAATGACCATATGATGACTTACAATATAATTCTCCAAATAAAATAATAATCATCCAATGAATTAGAGTGCTATCTAAGTGAAACCATTTTATAAGCTAACATGGTCTCACCCAATTATATCTAGGTGCTCCCATCATATATAATTTCAAAGAACCATAATTAAAGTACATAGAGATTTAATTTCATCATAAATATAATATAAATAATCATTATTAATTTTATAACTTTATTAAACCATGGAAATGAAATGGGCACCATGTCAATCTCTTTGAAATATCCATAGAAAAGAATAGGGTTATATAACAATCTATTCAAAAAATTATTAACTTGTGGAAAAGAAATTGATTCCATAATAATCACATTGAAACAATATTAGTCCATATAGAGAAAGAATAAGGATGATATCATTACCAAATATCCCCATTGGATCCTAAGTAACAATAAAGGTTATTTACGTTGATGAATTTAAATACCATAAAAATATTATTAAATAAATTTTTAGGAAAAAAACATTTAATTTTTAAAATCACTTTTTTTAAAACTAAAAATTCAAAAAATATTAATAAAATCCTTTTCTTTGAAAACAACACTCAAAACATATACATGAATCTTTAAAAAACCATTTAAAACATTTCTTAAGGAAAAAATCATTTCCATTTTGAAAAATAATTTTTAAACATTTTGAAAATCATTTTATTTTAAAATAACCATGAAAACTTATAAAGAATGATTCAATGAAAATAATAGTCTAGATGAATGTAAGCTTAGTTTATACTGTACACATTAAAAAAATATTTCTTTCACATCTTCGGTGAAATCCAATTTGGAATTGTTCTTGAAAAAAACATGAATATTTATTTTAAATATTTTTTAAAATTAAAAAATGGGTAAAAATATAATTAATAATCATTTTTAAATGGTTAAAAACATTTTTTAAAACAATTTTAGAAAATATGGTTTTTGGAAGAAAAAGGGTTTTTGACCGAAATGAGAAATAAGGAAGATTTTGTCATAAAAAAATTCCTTTAAACTATTTAGTACCTAAAGAGAAGAAAATGAGGAGAAAAAATGTATTATCATTAAATAACTAGAGTATAAGAAAATTCATTAGAATTATTTAGAGGTATATCAGAATATTTCAACATTAGAGACTTAGTAAAAAAAATCCTGATAAACGATGAGATTATAACATAAAACTATTACCACTATGGTAACTTTGAATCATATTCAATATGAAATAATATCATTAAATGAAATTTATAATATCATTAAAATAAATATATTCATGATATAACAGGTCAAAGGGGGAGTATATACACCTTATAAAAGAAGATAGGTGTATACAATAACATGCGTATCAAAGAGGGAAAATTGAGACAAAAATAACTTACATATTTGGTAAATTTTAAACCATAAACCCCATGAAATAAAGATACCCAAATGTATTTTTAAATTCCAATAAATTTAAGGATAATATTCATAAAATATATTCATGGGATGTTTTTGGAAAAAAATCCCTCAAGGTAACATTGTAGTGTTTTTGGGTTGATTGTGTTTGTTAAAAAACAAAGTTTTTTATGTCAATTGTAGACTTCCTGAGATATTTTTGAAATGTTATGTTTAAAAAGATCATAGAAAAAGGAATGGAGGCTTTATAGGCAATATAGATAGTTTTGTTTACAAGGTGGTGCTATTTCCCTGTGTTTGAAAAATGTTTGGGGTCCAAAATTTGGATGATGGATTAATCATCATGAAAGTTGTATTTCCATTAATTCTTCATAAAAATATAAAAATAACATGAGTTTCTTGAAGATTATAGTTTCATCAAGATCAATATATTCATGAATGAAGTTAGTGTCACAAAGGATTTAAGGTTTGAAAATGCATGATGAAAAATGGAAAATCTCTGTAACTATGAGAAGCTTTGTGAATGGGAAATTTCCCTGGTGCTTCATGAAAATAGGGAGCTTCACTAATGTGATTTTATAACTTTGTGAAAATTTAATGATGAGGATAAAATATTCTATAATGGTAGAAAATTCTTATAAATAGTCCTCTACCCCTTCATAATAGTAGAGAAAGACTTAATAAAAATTAAAAGGATTTGAATTCATGAAGTAGATTCATGAAAGTAGTTATTATGAAAAAGTTCATTAAGAAAGGAATTCCGTGAAGGTTATAAAAGATGAAAGAAATTTTTAAGAACTAAAAAATTATTTAACTTCATAAAGGATATAAAAAGGTGAAGGAAAATTGTGAGCTTCTTAAAGGCTAAGTGAACTTTGTGAAAGTGTTTGAGATTTACAAAAGAAGGTTTCTTCACAAAGGCTGATTGAGATTAATAAAAGAGGTTAGATTCACAAAAGTTGTGGGGTTATAGAGGGAATTATTTACTTGTGAATAATTGGGTAGTTTCATTAAGGTTGTGTGATATTCATGAAGGTAGTGAGCATCATAAAAGTATTAAAAAAGAATTTCCCAATAAATTTATAGTAAAGTGGTATTCATTGAGTGGATGAAATTAGAACTTCAATAGAGCATCTACCAACAACCGAGGATATAATAATTATTTCTAATGAAGGTACCTATATGTCTAAAACTATATATGAATCCTTTCTAGAGTAGCAAGAAATGGAAGTAGAAAAAGGTGATCCTTTCCACCGACCGTGATCCATAGAAAGAAATATTGAGGGAGTAACCCTTGGGAAGTATTGAGTTGTCCCTGAACATTCTAATTTAAATGAGTCTAGGAATATAAATGATCTTTCATGAACCTTATTTTGGAAGTGTGCTTTAGTGGATTTGGTACATCATAAAATTGTTGTTGTATAATTCTTGGATGTAGGTAAGTGAGGGTGAACCAAGTAAAAATATTTTTTCCTTGGGTTTTCTCTCATACTTTACATTCAATGCATCATCACAAGAAAAAGAAGGAAATAATAAGAGCAACATAAAATACATAAGAGAAAATATATTGACCCTTATAATAAAGAGGTCAAGATCCAGTGGGGTAGATAAAATTTTGAAAAGAATATACAAACCCTGATTCACCCCCATATCAGTGTATATAATCCTCTTTTGGTCCAAAAAGAAGTATATAAACCATATAATACAAACAAGTGGTTAATATGGAGTACATATCATAGAAAAAAAGTGAGATGAGAAAACCTTTACCTCACACTTTATTTTGGTTGAACATGATTTTTTATCCTATATAGTGGGTTTAAAAATGTTATTAACTTATTAAGGATCCATATTAATATTTATAATATCATATATGATACTTTTATAACATAATTTCACCTGTTTGTTAATAATCATTCATTATTTTCATTGTTTTGGGAGTTAATCACATTATTTTCTCATTCGTACTTTGTTATGAACGTCCCGATTCTTGTGCCTAATATATATATATATATATATGTATATATATCATCTTAAAAATAATAATCATGACCTAATTATTATTTTTATACATCAATTATAATTTTAAAACCAATCATGAAATATGGTCATAAAATATGAAGTACGTTACGATCATGGAGGCGGTAGGCCATACAAATGCATGATTAAAGTTTCTATTTTTTAATGATTATTATGGAAAGGAGGTAATAAATATTTTATCTTTCAATAATGATCATAATATAATATATAAAATATTATTTTTTAAATATACTTATATATATATATCATCCATGTGGTTTGGTGATGAAAAGATATTCACATCACTTCGTGAAGGTGATAGTCCACATGTACAAGAACAATGTTTTCATATTTTTAGTATAACAAATAAAATTATATATTATCCTTCAATAAGGATAAATATTTCATGAATATAACATATAATTTTCAACTTTATCCTTATTACCTTCAATGTAAATTATTAAAGAGAAAATAAATCACATCGCTTCACAAGGCGGTAGTCCACCATACACACAAATGATGTTATTGTATCCCCTACACAATGGAAAGTAAAAATATGTACATGATGCAATTAATATATAGGTATAAATATGTTATATCATATATATACTTTATATCTATCATCATACCCAACAATGAAATGTGGTAATGAAAGAATGAATGATATCAGTTCGTGATGAGGTAGTCCTACGTACACATGAACGATGATTTTGTAACCCATTTGATGAAAGTAGAGATGGTTTTAGGTTATTAATATATTTTAAAAAATTCCAAATATATTAAATATATTTATTTTATTATATAATAATGTTTTAATAATAATTTTACATGGTGGATAAAGAAATAAAATAAATACACACATTGAAGAACATTACCTCCTCTTCAAGTATCCTCTTTAGGTTTGCACAAAATCCTTCCAAGGATAGATTTATGCCCAGAATAAGGATTCTAAGATGAGGGGAGGGAATTTTAGAACTTATTTGGGTAGGTATTTTCCATTCCAAATTCATGATAGGTGTGAAGAATATAGGAGAGTGGTGGTGGATTTTTATAACTGGGGGAGAGTATTTTTGAAAGTAAATGAGGACGTCCACATTTTTAATATGAAAAAAGGGTAAAAAATGGACCATTATTAAAAAATTTAGGTTTAATGGTCCAAATATTTCTAACCAAAAGTTTTTATACAAGTTTATAGGTCACTTTTACCCTTATTTTTAGTTTAACACCTCAGTAAACCCATTTTTACCATAATCGTGGTATATAATTTTTACTATTTTCACTATTCACTTGGGTAAAAAATTAATTTTAACTTACTATACATCATAAATTATTCTTATTACAAAAATGGAATCCATTTTTTCAAATTACATTCACAGAAGTGGAAAAATTAAATTTATAATTAATCATGCAGATACGATGAGAAAATGGGGTTTTAAAGAGGAAAATCTCAAACGTTTAAAATGTTTTTATGTCTAGTTTCAATATGAAATTAATTTAAATGACCTGAAATAGATTAATTTATATTAAATTTAAATAATTTTTTTTGAAAAAAAATATGATATAATTTAACCTTATAAATAATTTGAACGAAAAGACAATTTTCAATTAAAACTCAATATTTTTCACTATTCATAAAAAATGAAACTTTATAGAAAATTATAAAAAATTAACTCTAATATAATTTTGAAAAAATGATTTAAAAAAAATTAATTTTATTTTTTAAAATAAATTTTATAAAAGTGGTGAAAATTAAATTTGAAACAAAACTTGCAGATGTGTTTGAAAAGAGGGTTTTTGAGAAGTTTTATTTTCAAGCACAAGATGATTTTATATTAACTCTATGCTTAATAATAATTATGGTATAAATTTCAATTAATTTTTTGACATATAATATATAAACTTTATTTAAAACATTACTCATTAAGTATTAATTTAATTAATTAAAAATAATAATCATTATGAATTTTAAAACAGTTTGTAGAAAAACCCATTTAAAAAAAAACTTATACTAAAACTCTATATAAATTTGACTCAAAATTAACATAGTAGATTAAATATAAATAAATAATAAATATGTTACTTTAAAACTTATTCAAAAAATATTGAGAGTTTTATATTACTTAATTTATTAAAAAGAAAATATAGTTTTACAAAAATTGGTATTTTTTACAATTCAATGAAAAATAAATATTTTTTGAAAAGTCTCTAAATTTTAACCAAAGTAATATTAAAATTAAAAAAAATGGAGTTAGTTTTATCATATTTATTTTATATAATTTCAAAAATTTATTATAATATTATTTTCATGAAAATTAATAAAAAATAATTTTAAAAAAAAATATATTTTTAAGGAATGAAATAACTTTACTAAAAGTTGATTGATTATTTATTAAAAATTTATTAATAATATATATATAGTATAATATATATATATATATATATATATATATATCTCCTAAAATAGTTAATTCTATTTATACCCGTCAATTTTATGGCTAGGTTATAAAATTTATATATATCAGGAGTCATTTAAGCTTGGCGATACTTATTGAATACACTATCAAACATAAAAATAATAGGTTTGCATGTACTACAAGATATTGAAGAGATTAATTTAATTAAAAAATAATTATAAAGTCTTGTGGAATTATGATCTCATATAAGTTCAGTGTTGTGTGTCGTTTACTTTGTCCAACCTAATTTTCTTCTTTTAAAATCTATGTTTGATTCAAATATGGTAGATTAGGTGTAGGGGACTCCAACACATAAATTATTTACTCTTATATTAGTAAAACACACAGTCGTCTATACCAATCTTAGAAATTTTTGCTGTAGAGGAGAATATATCTATATAAAATGATGACAATGATTCAATGACCTTACTCTTCATTTTACATGATAAATGAAATAACAGATTTAATATTTTATCTTGGTTACTGTTTATGACATAATTAATGATTTAATTAAGTCTCCTACTATTTTATCAAATCCCCTTCATCATTGGATTAATAATATATGGACTCTCAGATATTCTAGTGGAAAAGACCCATATTTGCCTTCTCATAACCTTGACATAGGATTTATCAATATACATGAAGGAATTTTGGTAGAATTTTCATTCCAATTGCATCGACTCACATCACCTAGATATGTTGAGTGGACTCTTTGATTCTGAAATCCTATACCTATATTTCCTCAACACTTTCCTCCAAGTGACACCAAGTATTTCTTGGTAAACTCATCGTGATTCTAACTTATATAAGTTAATCCAATACCTTCATTATAACTCCCTGATAATTTAAAGTGCCCCAATAGTGGCTAGACCAATACTTCAAACTATGGTTGTATTCCAACTCAAGTGATGGAAGGTGTTTTTATAACTTAATATTTTAAACAAGGGAGTTTGTTAAACTTATGCATAAATATACATTATTTTATACTTCAAATACTTGTTAATTTTATAAAATATTTAAATAATATTTAACTATGTCAGATAAAATAATTTACACATGTGAATTTTACCTGTATGAGTTATCCCATTTTATCCTTTGTTTATTACAATATGTATAACTCACATAAGTAATCAACTTTACTTGATAATATAAACTTATATACTTTATTTTAATTTATTTATTCATTATTTTTAATTTATTTACATTATTTTATCATGATTAATAATCCAAATAAAACTTGCATCATATAAATAAATATATTACAATGCATTGATAAAAAATAAGGACTTGAAATGATCTCGAGATTTTATCTATTAATTGGTTTATCAAGAGGTTATAAACTAACCTTAACCCTAGGGGAAATAACTCCATGAGACTATTCTTAGATCATGTTTTAGTATTTCATCATTATCATGTGTATCTTATTGTTTCAATTCATCTTGACTTGGGTTTTGAATCACCAACATGGGATGTGAACTTCATACTTTAAAAATTCATACTTGCACATAGGTGAGGGATACCACAGGTTTAGGGTTATATAAAATAATCCATGGACATGAAAACTTGTACATAATAAAGGAGGTAGGGATGATTCACAGATCATTAAATTTAATTTAATAATAATTATCACATAATTAACCAAGTAATAAATAGTTACATTATATAAATACAATATATATATAGATTGTTCAAAAGATCATGATCATTCATTACATGAAACAAAAAACTATTTTATTACTTCTATCATTCATTTCAAATCATTATAATTATGATATATTTAATTAAATTAATAAATTTATAATTAAATTAATAAATTAATTCTTTATCTTAAATTATTCCCTATTACTAGTGCTTGATACATTTTAATAATCCCATCAATTATATATAAATAAAAAAATTAAATTCTAAATTTAAAGTAATTAAGTAAATGACATGTAATTATTTATTCACTTCAGATATGGGTTTTGGGTTCATGGGTGAAATGGAAGGATCCTTTCTATTGTTTGGAAATGAACACCAATGTATCTTATAGTTAAGGGCTTATGCATGGTGGTGGTATTGTTTGAGACTCATAAGGATTTCTAATATTGTCTATATCAGCCTATTTTCAGGAGGTAAATTAAATTTTGGTGTAGGAACTTGCACTTCTTCAAAGGATCAGTCCCTGTAAGTCTTATAACATATCCTCATTTTAGGTTGAATCCAACTCTTCCATGGAAGACAATTCTTTAAAGGGACATTCTGATGATTCATGGAATGTCATTTATTATATCAGATCATGGAAATCCATTATTCATTAGAACATGAATATCATCCAAACATGGAGAGAATGAAACATGTCAACTAATTATCTTATTTTCAATGGCGACTAGGATGATAGGTTTGTGGTGTTATCGAGTCTTGGTTCTCTTCTAGATGATTTTACTAAGTTTTTATAAGGGGATTCCCTCTTTTTGTACAATGTATGTCCTCTTTGACCCACATTTTTTTCTAAATCTTATGTTATTGTATTTTTTTCATGTTTAATAAAAATTTTCAATTAGTATCCAGTAAAATGGAGTGTACTTAGATACAATAAGATGTGTATTTACTATGTAACATTAAATCACTTACTGGAGTTTAATATACCACATGATGTTTGCATCATTTACTGTATACTATGCCACATGTAATTCCACATGGCATATTGTGAAATACATAGTGTGATATTTCATGGGGTCAAACCACATAGTTTTTGTGTTGTGTATAACTACACAACATGCCATTAATGTTCACGGTGTATACGGATGGAATGAACACGTAGTACATATCATGTAATGGATGATCACACATTGTTCATTAATAGTAATTATGAAAAATTAAATAAATGTACGTGTTTACCCACACAACATACCGAAAATCAATTATTGCATACCTAATGTGGAGTAATCTGTTTCAAATAGTGTGTACATTCTATCTACACACTATATAGTCCATTTATTATTCTATTCCATATTAGAAGTCAATACACGATGTGAAATGTAATGCCCCAAACCAACTCACTATATATATAGTAGCTGGACAGTTGGTTACCTGACCTCAAGTGCATCACCTTGTACACAAGAGGCTAATGACCAGTAGCGATGGTCTACAGGAGGTACAATGGGGAGAAAATACCCTTTGGATCAGTAATAAATATAGTGAAAGTAATCATGAATTTTGGAATCATAATATAATAACAACTAACAACCATTAATAAATAAATAAATACTCATACATGAACAAGCTATAATGTGTAACAATATATATATAGTAGGTAATACATAAATATGCACAAAAAAGTGAAAAAAATCACCAAGGCCATCTCTATGATAATCTTGAGATCCAGATCGGTGCTATGATCCTAATCTTCCATGTACACAAGTAAAAACACAAAGAATAATCTATGATTTTGAACCTACAACCATGAGGTCTGTTCGGGTGCCAAATGGTGGCTTGAACAAGTTGTGGGATAAAATCATTAGGCCACCACCAGTAGTGTCTAAGGAAATCCAGACTATGAATATGAAATAGAGCAATGTGTATGTATAATAAATAAGTAGTGAATAAATAATTATAAATCAGTGAGGATAGGGTTCCCTAAGGACACCTGGCCAACTATACCTATATTGGCCTAAGCCAAAATACCTCTAAATATGTGTCACCATGTATATATGTACATGTATATATGAGTGTGTATGTTCATATATATACTATACACATAGAACATATATAAATATAAATATAAATAAATATATATATATACATGTAGTGATATCCAGGACCCAAGGATTAACTCAAGAGTCTATATAATAATAATATTATAAGGGTCTCATTATTTTAAAGTTGGGTAAAATCCCAAGAATATGGACATAATAACTATAATTGGAATTTAATACCCATGGATAAATCCTCAACATACATGTATAATGATAATAATATAGAATTCCACATGTTTTATGACATTAAAGACTTAGGAATCATGGTTAATTCAACTAAAAATCAAGTGTGATGTCATTCATTTGACCTGTGAGCCCATCCAAGGCATTCTGTATCGGGAACCCAAGTATCAACCAATTCTTGTCATAGTATCATTTAACCTAGGATCCCATCCATGATAGTCTATATTAGAAGTCCACACATCATTCATAGTGTATATCATGTCATGAAACTTATGATTCCATCATAGTAATTCCGTATCAGAAACATAGTATCAATCAAGGTGTATCCCAAATCATTTAACCACTAAGCCCATCCAATGAATTCTGTATTAAGAATCTATATATCACTCATGGTGTATATATAATCTAAATCATATTATGATCTTATAAAAGGTATTCCATAATTGAAATCTAGGTATTGATCAAGGAGTATTTATGATCAATCAACCCATGAGCTTATCTAAGGAATTCCACATAAGGAACCCAAGTATTGCTCAAGGAAAAATAAAAATAAACAGGCTTGCTACATTCAACAATTAAACTTTGGATATAATAAATTCCATTCCATATTAAAATTTATCACTAACCCATTATTTAATAAAATAACTTCCAAGTGATCAAGAGGGGATATGTAGGTATTCATTCCATCGAATCATTCACACCAAATCATTTTATTTTCTCCCATTTCCACTTTAATAATATTATTAAGGGTCCAAGTTTGAACGTCCATAACACTTACCATTTATCAAGTTCATCCAATCATTCCTTCTAAATAAATAAATAATTAAATAAATAAACCAATTTAGTATTAATAAACATATAACTATGTGAGTCGTACAACTTATTAAATCCACCTTTTATTACAAGGGAATACTTCTTAATTGAATAAGGTCCTAGTATGGATACCTGACCAAGAGTAATTTAATCAATTTATTTAACATCATTTGAAAATTATTATTTTAAGATTAAATCTAAAGACACTTGGTGGTGTTTTTTCTAATTATGAACATTAATAATTAATGGAATATAAGTGACACACCCATAGGATAGTTCAAATTTAGGTCTTAAATTTTAAAAATATAAATGAACCTTACAAGTTCTCTAAATTGTAGTCTAGGAAATTAAATTTAAGGGTTATACAAATTAAGAGTGATGCTCCAAGAATCTGGTGGACAACACAAATAATTTTCTTTATAAAATGATTATTCATTAAGGGATAATCCATATACCTCCTACCTAATGATTAGGATGCTTCACTCATCCACTATCAAGTCTTGATTCATGCTAGATTGAGAGAAATCAACGAAATATTCAAATTCCCTAAAAATGGTGTATATGAGCTCAGATTGATTTAGAATTTCATATGTTGAGTTAAACAAAGGAAGGATGAATAAGGAATCGAAGACTAACCAAGGGTGATCCAAGGAAACCGACAATGATCAATTATAATCCCAAATAAAGAAGATCACCCAAATATTAGAAGGAGAGCCAAAGGGGAGAACCCATGGGAGGGATGATGTGTGTGAATAGGAAGAGAAATAATAGGAATAAAGTTAAAGGAATGAGGTTTATAAAGGTATTTTTTATCTCTTTATTTATCCAAATGGTTTGTAAAAATGTTCACTAACTGTGCGGGATCACTGTCCATAGTGGAATGCCCCTCACAAGGCCAAATACATAGTTTTTCTAACAATACAAAACCCATGAAACTTACCTCTACATGTTTCTGTAGAAAATCCACACATCCATGTGGAATCAATTGCATGTTTTAAAACACCTTGTGACACAACTTAAGGGCCACATAGTTTAGGTTCATGGTTTACACAAACCATGTGAAAACCATGAAACTCCCCTTACCTTCACAAAATATGGGGGTTTTGATCCCGATTCTACTAAAACTCAAAAAAACACCCAAGACACCTCTCAAGCCTTAAAATTCATCTAAAAAAACTTTTAAGTGTTATAAACCTTAGAATTATGTTTGGAAGCTCAATTAAAGATTCATCCCATATACTAAATGAAAAGCTTAAATTCTCTTGGAATTTTTAACCCAATCCAAAACATGGGATGTTACATGAAATGATTCCACATATTATCCCACACGACTCACCTCAAATTACACAACATGTAATGTGTATGGGGTAATAAAACATGTACATTAAAGCTACATGTTATTTTGTTCTTTTCAACCCATGTTTCATGCTAGAAGTCAATACATGACATGTAATGACACCACATATCCACCAAAAAACACACTATAATTTATGTAAAGTATTCCTTGTTAGGTGGAAAACCCCTTACATGAAATTTAATTTACATTTAAACATTATGTAACTATGTTATGCTGCTAGATAACTTGGAACATACATATGTGACTAAGATCATTATTATTATGTTGTTGGTATGTTCTTGGAAATATAAACTCAGATTAATTCATCATCTTAACCATTATACATAGAATAAAAATATGACCATGAAAACAAGAAAACCAATACATGAAATTGATCAAATTAATTATAAATAGTTATAAATTTTAATATGCCCACTCTGATACCTCTTGAAGCTTTAGGGGCACAATGGAAGCATTAGGCATGTGACAAATTTTGTTTTTTCATCAAAATAAATGGATAATTAAATCACTTGATGAATTATCCATATAATCTTATAGAAAGATCATGCAAATTTAATTTATAATTAATTTAAATTAATAATTATTACACATGTAGAGATTTCCTTGATAAAAATTTCATTTCCACTCTTGTTGCGTTATTGTTATGGTGGGAAATATAAATAAGGATTCCTTTAGATGTATCAATATTTGATATGTGAATATTAATTTTTTTTGAAACTCTAGGTACTAGTGTAGAATAAACCAAATATATACATCATTTATCACTAGTCACAATAATGTCCCTTATTTCATTTATGTTCTTGAGAGGGAGGAAGGGAGGATCATTCTCTATTGGGATTAAGATAATTATAAAAGATTTTTCTCTATTATATCAATACATCTCATGTGAAAATTCAATTATTTTAGAATATATACTTTGGGATAAATAAGGATAATTTGATAACATCACTTATCTAAATAATTATTCTAAGTTATACCCCTCTACAAAAAAATAATAATTATAATAATAATATATCTCATGAAATGTGTTCATAATACCATTTTATAAATAAATAAAAAATATTTATTTAAATTATACTAAACAAAATACATAATTTCCATTGAATCATTAAACTCAATCCATATCCTCCCATAAATTATATTAACTAATACTGATGAATAAATATTTAGTTTAATATTTAAATAACTAAATAAGTATTTATTTTAATCTATTCACTAAACTGTAGAATAAATAAATAATTATTTATTAGATTTATGAGTAATTAAATAGGCATTTAAATTCAACTCACATATGAATTTATATGATAAAAATTCACTAAAATAAATACTTTTCCATAAACCCTTAAATAAATTTATCCTTTTATTTAAATTCAATAAAATTTTATGTGATTCTGGATACATTTAACGTGTGACCCTCTAGGCCCTATTCTTAATAGAAATAAGTGAACTTACCTAAAGTCCAATATTAGAACTTGACAACATGTTAAGAAACCCACATAGAAATAAGTTAATATAGAAACTACAACAACCTTTTTATGAACACTACTATGTAATATATTTCTATTTTCAACTAATATCCCATTAAATAGGATACATACTTGTATCATCACCCAATATACTTGATGTTTTTTGAGTTTCTGAAACAAAATCATCTATAAACTACCATAAACATGGATTTTTTTATAAAGTTATGTTTCAATGAAAGGGGAAAATATTTATTCTTATAATATCTAATAAAGTGACCTCAAATTTTAACCATAATGAATAGTGAAAAAATAAAAAATTAATTACTCAGTTAAGGTAAAAATGGGTTTACTGAGCATTAAACTAAAAATATAAGGGTTAAAAATGGACCAAAACATGTATAATTTCTATTTTATGGTCATATTTCAACCATATATATTCTATGGTTCCAAAATATTTTGTTTGGGAGCCTTTTGGAATTTAAAAAATGCAGGTTTCATTCATTATTTTCCAAGATTCCAAGTGTGTCCTCTACCCCACTTCTAAAAGGTCATCCCTATCCCATCCTCTTAAAAATCCCAAAACCCATTGGTTCAACCAATCCATAACAAAAATTTTTTTTTACTTTCATCCAATCATCCTAGTTATAACATCGTATTATTCTTTTCATGTACCACCCTTCTGATGTTTTATTTATTGTTTTTGTTTTGGGTGCATTTATTGGCTTGTCATGAATAGAGATCATAAATTGAGTATAAATGTGTTAATGTATTTAGATGGTGCTATTTGGGATTGGAGAACCTTATGTTTGGGTTCATTGGATTTCTGTAGGTAATGGGGTTGAGTATTGTCTATAGGATGTTTTACACGTCATGTATTGGTCACTGGGAAGATGCCACAAACTAGTTTTGGATGTGAGAGGTTTACCCACCTTGTATTAGTTTCTAATTGTGTAATGTTAAAGGATTGGATTTTAGTCCAAAGTGATATTTTTTTTGGTGTCTTTTTAATTCATGGAATTACATTCTGTGAAAGGAATTCACAATGTGTAATACTCGAGTACATTGGTTTTAAAATCATTACTTGTCTAAATTTTGTTTCATTTATTGTGTGTCATCCCCTATCATGACCCAGAACTCCCTCAAGTGATTTTGAAGATCTCCTATCTTTCTGGATCATTCATTTTATGTTTGACCATCATTTTGGTTGAAGTGCATCTCTCTGAGTAAGAGATATTTCCTCTTCTTCCTTAAATTTGGATGTAGTTACCACATTGGCTATGGATATGGTTCAAATTCATGATCGATTGGTTTCCTCTATAAATCCTTTGTAGATTCTTTTTGTTCAATGTCTTTTGAAGTAAAAACCATGGTTTTACAATCTCTATTGCCGAAGGTAGATAGGGTTCCATCATTCTTGTAGAAGGTGTTTCTATACAATGGGTTAATTCTTGGAATTTCTTATTGTTCTTATAAAATTACATCGGTTTGATCATTGAATTGAAGTGATTTTTGGTTTCAAGGTATTTTTTGGAAATATAAATGTTTTAAAAGGGGTTTTATTTAAAAATAGTTTTTTTCTCACACTAAGCATTTGACTAAATGATGTAATGATAGTTTTGATTTGGAAATTGGTTTTAAAAAATCAAAATGGATTTGATTAGATTTGGAAATGTTTTATAAATCACGATCATGGTTTTTAAATGTATTTTGAAACTCTTGGAACATTAAGAACCTTGGGTGTGTTGGTAAAGAGACAAATGAAACCCTAGTGTGTGAGTCACCACTAGGGGTTGATTTTGTGATATTTATAGACCGTGGTTGGAATTAATATTGGTTTGTAACAACATTGTAATGGTTTATGATTTATTTTATGATTATTACATTATGACTCACCAGACCTGGATGCCACTTAACAGGTTCCTCAAGCCTGGTAGGCCACATGGACTCAAGCGCATCTCCCTGAACACCCAAGGCTGCCGACTAGTTGCAAGGGCCTAGGGTGTTCCCATGGGGAGACTATGACCTTATTACCAAATTGTAGCTCAATGGATGAATATAAATAAAAGTAAATATCGGAAGTAATATAAGTAAACAGAAGGAACAACAGAAAAAATCAACAATAGTAACAATGACTAAAATAACTGGAATAACATACATACATACAATTGATGATGATAATAATGTATCTAGAAAACTGGAAAACATGAATACGAGATAAAAAACATAACATGTTCCACAAAAGAATAAAGGAATTCAAAAGACTATCCCGAGAATATCAAGCTCCATGTCATTCATCTACTACCAAGATCCATCTTAAACAGCAAACAATCAAGTGTTCAAAGCTATATTATTCCCTTTATTAACACTTGCATTCATATAATCTACTACGGGTACCAAATGACACTCAAAGTGGGTGTGGGATAAATCTTAGTGGGCCACCACCAATGGAGTCTATAAGATCCATCCGATGTAATGGAAATGTAATGTAATGTCCCGGTTCTGGAAGCCACCCAGAGGAGCCCCGTACATGGTTGGTCACATGGCCTCAAGCGCATTTCCCCAAACGCCAGAGGCTGCCGACTAGCAGTGAGGGCCTTGGGTGTGATAGTGGGGAAACTATGCCCTCATTGGTAGAGTACACAGTAGAAGAATAATAAACATGCAATAACAGAAGCAGTAATAACCAACAATATAACAACGAAATAATAAATCAACAAACTGGAGCACATATGTATATATGAAATGATGCATGATACATAACTAGGAAATCATCCAACAAGTCACAATGCTGGAAAACACTATAGTACCAAAACAAGTACAAAATAAAAGTGAACAAATCCTCAGCATCGTAAGTCAAAGCTTGGTCCCATGCTCCCCTACTCCAAGCAATCAAGTTCCAGAAGTCGAAGGGCGCTTGCCCTTGTCTATACCTGCAACAACATAGTCTGCTTGGGCCCAAAAGCATGGCCCAAATAGGGTGTGAGGTAAAATCCCAGTAGGCAAACACCTGAAGATCTGTACCTAATAGTCAGTGAGTATATGGAAGGTAAAATCACACTAAGCAGTAAACAACAACAGTAAAGTAGTAGGCAGTAAACAGTAAGCAGTAAAACAGGATGATACATAGCAGCAATCGATCCACAACCAATCAACAGAAACAAATAGATAAAAGCCGGAAACCTTCTGGGAAGTACTCTCAGCCATTCCCTCTGGTCCTATCCAAGAAGTACCATAACCCTCTAGGCAGTGTACTCAGCCTAACCCCTCTGGCTTGGTCATACGAATTTATGAGACTCTCTGGGGAAGCTCACTCGGTCAATTCCCCTCATAGTATAGGGTAGTCAGGGGCTGTCTTGAGGAAGATCATGCAGTCTAAACCTCTTATCCCCAAGGTCTAGAGACTATTTGAGGAAGCTATCTCGGTCAGCTCCTCCTATAGCCTCAGGTATACCATAGAATCTCTGAGGAATCTCACTCGGTCAATTCCTCCTCTAGCCTAGGAAGGTTCTTAAAGAGATTCAAACAAGGTAAGACTCTCTGAGGAAGCTCACTCGGTCTACCCTCCTATAGTCTATAATATCCAAGACTCTCCGGGAGCTTTCTCGGTCCATCCCCTCTGTAGTCTGTAATATCTAAGACTCTCTGGGAAGCTCACTTGGTCTATCCCTTATGGTCTACAGCACCAGGTTCTCTCAGCCCAGTGCCAGTAAGTGCATAATAATGCTATAAGGACAAAGTACACATATAGAGCTACTTGTCTAAACAAAGTACACCTATAGAGCTACTTAGCTAAAAGTCTACAGGGGAACAAGCATGTCATGAGTTTTCACTTAAACCTATAACCGTAAGGCATGAAACAAGTGTAGTAGCCGAAGGAAACCGAGACCCAAAGGTCGTGAACAGAACAAAGAAAGGGTAAATACATCCAAGCAAAACAAATTATCCTCTAAGATGATCAAATTGCATCTACATAAGCATACAAGCAAGGCAGGAAAACAACAAGGGAAAAAAGGTAAACACGCAATACTCCGTTCATGGGTATCGGTGAAAATTCGCACATAAAACTCAGAAACTTTGAACGGTAAGGCACAAACCACCTACCTCAATCCTAAGAGATCGATATACTTGAACCACGATAGCTAATTCCCCCTAGAACGTCGTAGATCTGAGAAAACGCACAAAACGTTAAACCTTAGATAACTTGAGAAAGAGGAAGAATTGGAAAACAAGGTTCAAGAAGAAGTAAGAACTCAACGCTGCACTTCCAACGCAATCGAACATGCTTGAATCAGAGAATGAACTGAGAGGCGGGAGATCGGGGAAGATTCGGCCATATGGGTCGCTCTCGGATGAAGCAGACCTAGAAGAAGATGTTTATGACGATGAGGCGCGACCCCAGTCCGTTTAGTGAAAAAAAGAAAAGCACACGGCGTGTATTTTTAAGGTACATGGCGTATAGTGGGTATTTCCGTACTCTACCAAAATCGGCCTCCACGTCACCCCTACACACCGTGTGTGTGGCCCGGGAACGACCAACACACGGATTCGAGCCGGAGAAGAGTACACGGTGTGTACTCAGAATTTACATGGCGTGTACTTTGAAATTTTCCAGAAACTCCATTTTTTTATACACTCCAGAAAAAGGAAAAGAGTACCTAAAATGAAAATTTGGGTTCTTACAAACTTCCCCCCTTAAAGAAATTCGTCTCCGAATTTCCTTAGGTGGGTGTAGATAAAGGATCCTTGAATAGTTCTGGCCACTGTGATAGAACCTCAGCCTCCCTCTCCCAAGTCTCGTCCTATACTTGCCCGTGCTGCCATAGCACTCATACCAGAGGAACACACTGGCCTCGGAGAACCTTTTTACTACAGTTGACAATCTGGATAGGATTCTCTTAAAACGACGCATCCGCTTCGAGCTCAACATCCTCAGGCTGAAAGACATGAGACGAGTCCAAAAAGTAATGTCGGAGTTGGGAGACGTGGAAGATGTCGTGCATAGCCCGGTACCTCTGAGGTAGTTGAAACCGATAAGCAACTGGCCCAACTCTCTCTAATACCTCAAACAGCCTGACGCACCATGGTGAAAGCTTACACTATCTTTGAATCCTCTTGTGACCCAACCTCAGTGCGACATGCAGGAAAACCTAATCTCTGACCTCAAACTCCAGAGGTCGTCTCCGCTGATCAGCATAAGACTTCTGTCAAGACTGTGTTGTAGCCATCCTCTTCTGAATCATCTCTATATGCTCAGAGTTCTCCTGAACAATATGAGGTTCTAGAAAAGCTGCCTCTTCTGCCTCCAGCCAGCATAAGGGCGATTGAATGGCCTACCGTACAGAGCCTCATATGGTGCCATCTGAATGGTCGCCTGAAAACTGTTGTTATAGGCTAACTCCACAAGAGTTATATGCTTCTCCCAGGAACCGCCGAAGTCTAGAATGCAAGCTCGGAGCATACACTCAAGCACCTCGATCATGCGCTCGGACTGGCCATCAATCTGGGGATGGTACACTGTACTCAAAAGCACCTGGGTACCCAAATCCTTCTGAAGTCCCTACCAAAACTGAGAGGTAAAGTGTGCGTCCCTTTCTAAAACGATGGAGTGTGGAACTCCATGTAGAAGTACAATTTATTGGATGTACAGTCATCCCAGATCATCAACACTGAAGGTCTCATTGATCGGCAAGAAGTGTGAAACCTTCGTAAGCCAGTCGACGACGACCCAAACAACATCACTTCCTCGAGGTGAACTTGGAAAACCAGTCACAAAATCCATCGTGACATCATTCCACTTCCACTCTGGAATGGGTAACTCCTACAAAAGGCCTGTTGGTCATTGATGCTCCGTCTTCACCTGCTGACAAGTAGAGCATCTCATGACAAAACCAACAACATCCATCTTTATACCTGGCCACCAGTACTGGCGGTTAGATCTTGATACATCTTGGTGATGCCAGGATGAACTTCCCAAACTGAGAAGTGAAAATCCCACATTAGCTCCTCGCGTATGTCTGCTGGCACCCATATGCATCCCTGGAAACACAAGATCTCATCCTCGCCCACTATCCATATAGGAAGAGGGTCCCCTCCTGACACACTCTCCCACAGGACCAAGGCCTCAGAGTCTGATAGCTGCCTCATTCGTACCCGATCAAGAAGTGTAGAGGTAACAACCACAGATGAAAGAAAGGTCTGTCCTTGCCTATCGTGCACCTCCAGATGCATCTCAGAGAATAGAGCCATAAGCTGCCACTCACTGCTGGCCTCCTAAACTGCCTGAATCTGAGTTCTTCTGCTCAACGTATCTGCCACTGCATTGACCTTTCCTGGTGTATAGGCGAGCTCGAATTCAAAGGACTAAAGATACTCGACCCACCTACGTTGTCTCAGATTCAGATCACGCTTAGTGAAGATATACTTGAGACTCTTTTAGTCGGTGAAAACCTCAAAGTGCTCTCCTAGAAGACAGTTTCTCCAATAGCGTAAGGCATGAACAATAGCTGCCAACTCCAGATTGTGCGTAGGGTAGTTCCTCTCATGTGGCCTCAACTGCTGAGACCCGTAAGTAACGAATCCATCTCCCTGCATGAGCACATCTCCCATCCCGATACATGAAGCATCACAATAAACAATGTAGCCCTTGCCCAGCTCTGGAAAGACTAGTATCAGTGCTGACGTCAACCTCCATTTCAGCTCTTGAAAGGATGAATCACAAGAATATGACCATAAAAACTTCACCCCCTTCTTGGTCAGACCTGTCAACGGTGCTCCTAGGCACGAGAAGTCCTGAATGTAGCGTCTGTAGTGTCTGTCCAGCCCTAGGAAACTCTTCACCTCAAATATGTTATTCAGATGCTCCCAGGAAACTATAGCTCTCACTTTCTCTGGGTCCACTGACACTCCTGTCTCCGAGATAACATGACCCATGAAGTGAATCTGATCCATCCAAAAGTGGCACTTCGAGAGTTTAGCATAAAGCTGATGCTCTCTCAGTGTACTCATAATGATCTCAAGATGTGTGGCATGGTCATGTCGAGTGTGAGAGTACACCAAGATATCGTCCACGAAGACCATGACAAAAGAGTGTAAGTACAGATGGAACACTTGGTTCATCAGTGCCATGAAAATCGCAGGCGCGTTCGTGAGACCGAACGGCATGACTGTATACTCGAAAAGACCATACCTACTCCTGAGGGCTGTCAGAGGTATATCTGATGGTCTAACGTGCAACTGATGATAATCGGACCTCAAGTCGATCTTTGAGAACACCCAGGCTCCTCTAAGCTGATCAAAGAGATCATCGATCCTCGGCAAGGGATATCGGTTCTTGACCATCAACTGGTTCAGCTTCTGATAATCCACACAAAGGCGAAGGGTACCATCTGACTTCTTCAAAAAACAAGACAGGTGAACCCCAAGGGTAGGTACTAGGTCGGATGAATCCCGTTGCTTGCAACTCTTCCAACTGCTTCTTTAGCTCCTGAAACTCAGGTGTAGCCATCCTATAAGGAGGAATGGACACCGGTGCCGCTCCTGGAACGAGCTCAATCGAGAATTCTACCTCACGCTCCGGAGGTAAACCTGAAAAGTCTTCTGGAAAGACATCCCTAAAATGATCCACCACTGGAGGAAAGTATAAATGTGAAGTCCCCTGATTATCCAGATAGAGACTGGAAATATGGGCGGTCACTTCCCCTAGTCCATGATGCTCTGGTCTAGCTCTACCCACCTAGACATCCCACTCACCTCTATGGAGGAAAGATCCGCCCTCTGGTGATACAAAACACACCATGCGACAATAGCAATCGACAACGGCCTGGAAAGGAACTAACCAGTCCATCCCGAGAATGATGTCATAGCCCGTCATCTCTAGGACATAGAGGTCCCATAAGAAATGACACCCTGCAACCTCGATAGGGAACTCTCTACACTAAAGTACGCTAGATGTACTCGTTTCCAATGGTGTGTTAAGAGTCAACAAGTCAGTAGATGAAAAGATACAGAGCCCAAGGCTCTCCACAACCACAACATAGATAAAGATATGGGAAGCACCAGTATTGAAGAGGACTGAAGATAAAAATGAGGTCACTAAGATCATACCTCGAACTATAGAAGGGCCGGGATCCTGCTCTTGGTAGGTCTGCTCCACGGTGAAAGACTGGCCTGCACTGTGGCCCTGTGCCCCTGGCTGACCGCTCTGAGCTAATCCACTCTACTGTCGCTAATCACCTGGTAACTGAACACCATGGCTGTGACCTCCACCTTAGCCTGAACGGCCAGAAGAACTCCAGTTTCCTGACTGGTGGGAAACTGGTGAAGCATCTCCACAATGCGGGGTCATGGAGGAACCCCTACCACCAGCTGAAGGTGAGAAGATGTGGCAGAAACGCTGAATATGGCCCATCTTTCCACAAGACCGACACTCCATCGGATCCCTATGGAACTGAGGCCTAGTATGCCCACTCCTACCGCACTGGTAGCATACAACCTGGCTGCCAGAAGACGCATCCCGCGAACCTCTATCTCCTCAAGAAGACTCTCTACGACGCTTGCTACTGTCCGTAGGAGGAACACCAGCTCTGGATGACGAACCGCCCTGGCTCACTACTCGAGAATCCCTCAGATTGCGCTCAGTGATCAGCGCCTGGTTAACGATGAAGGATATCGAAGTCAACTGGAAGATATTCACCTAGGAATGAATCTCCTGCCTGAGACCGTCCTCGAACTTCCTAACAAGGAACAACTCATCACCTACTAGGATCGGTGTGAAACGCTGCAACTCAGTGAAGCAAGACGAGTACTCCATAACAGAAAGAGTACCCTGCTGCAGACTCATAAACTCTCGGGCTCGATCGGCCCTTAGGGTCTCCGGATAGAATTAGTCATAGAATGTGCATCGAAACTCATCCCAAGACATCTCTTGCTAATGCCCTGACCGTGAGATCACCTCCCACCACCTCTTGGCGGTGTCCCAGAGCATATAAGTTGCCAGCTTTACTGTTTTCTCCGGAGGGATCTCTAGGTGCTCAAAGATGGTCAGTGTGGCCTTTATCCACGACCCTGCAGCATGAGGTCCTCCATCCTCTGAAAAAGTAGGAGGATGGTTCTTCTGGAAAACCCACATCAATTCAGCCATCAACGGGGCAGGAGGCGGCACTCCCTGGAAGGCCTGCATCATCCTTATGAAGTCCTCCCTGAACTGCGCATCGGTGCCTGCGACTGGTATGACAGTCGGTGCCATGGCTGGCTCGACTGGAGGATCGGCAGGAAGTCCCTGATCAGCCATATCTGGCATCTGATCACTGCCTGACGACAGACGTACAACCAGAGGACGTCTCTGAGGCACAACTCTGAAAGATCAAAAGTATAACTTAGATCAGAAAAACAAGGATAGAGAATACAAGAGTACAAAATAGGAACAGGGGAAGAAAAACATACAAGTTTACAAAAACATGACTACACGACATGTATACAAACTACACGACGTGTCTTCCTAAGCCACTTACATGGGCATGTACCCCTTCCCTACAGGTCGTGTAACACCTCAAACTACATGGCGTGTTGACCCAACACACGGCGTGTACTTGAAGACTATTAACCTATTTGAGTCTCTTTACATGGATAACTCACAAGGTTCAAACTAACCTCAGACTACATGACGTGTTCCCTAGGGACACAGCGTGTACTAGACACTGACTTGGAGGCCCGTGTTGTTAGTTACACGGCCGTCTACACGGCTGGCCTTTACACGGCGTGTTCCGAACAAAAATGGCGTGTATAGGAGAAGGTGACACCGTCCCGTGTTGTTCGTGACTATAACACCCCAAGCTTCCACAATATGTTTCCCTTTAAATAATTCAATGGCATGCATTGTACACAACTTCGAGATTCTAACACACCACAACCAATCAAACTAGCCGTTATGAATAGTAATACCTATTTTTTGAAATTTTATAAATTCTATCTCTCAAAATGGACTTCATTTTTGGATTTGGAATATTGAAATTAGCCTAGGGTGAAATTTTGGTACTTTTCGGATAACTTTCATATTTTGATGAATAGTGAAAATTACTAAATTTTAATTAAAAACAACTTTTTTAATCGAAATAATTGATATTGTTAAATTATGAATTTGAGTGGTTTTAAGTATATTTATAATATATTTTTACCACTTAATTAAATGTTTTTCATTGGACAAAATTTCACAATTAAACCAGACATAAACAAGTGTCAATCTTTTGATAGTTATTATCTCTTAAAAACACGCTTTTGGTTTTAAAAACAGGAATTAATTTTAAATTAATTTCTGCCACTTCTGTGTTTTGAATTTGGAAAAATGGATTCCATATTTGGAATCAGGATGTTCAAATTGTGTAAATATGTAACTTTTATTTTTAGACATTTTGAATAATTACTTCGGTAAATATTTTATTTACCATGGTTAAAGGGTAAATCCGGTAGATAAGGGTTAAAAAAAATAATATTATAATAATACAAAATTACCCTAAAAAGTGTCCTAACCTTATTTTTTGATACATGTCCGACCATGGGAATATTTGGGTCGATTTTGGGACCCCATGGATCCACTTGTAAGTGATAGATACACTTTATTTTAATTAAGTTAAAATGAATACAAAAATGACACAAGCATATATCTTTTAGAAAAACAATTTTTACGTAGGGTTATATATGTTGGATTTTCAACTATAAATATTAATTAGAAATATAAAAAGATTTCATACATAATGGTATTTTATTTATAATTTTTAGACATTAAATAATTTAATTTATTTATGACACAATGGTGATGCAGTAATTACCATAATAGAGAAAAATTAAAATGATTAATATTGTAGATACCCAAATAAATATAATTTGAGACTTTTTATGAATTAAAATAATTTTATAGGTTAATATGAGATGTTAAGAATTATTTAATTAACTTTTTTCAAAGTAATAATTATGTTATGTGTTTTACAAAAATCAATTATTGAATAGTGTCAAAATTGACATAAAAGAGTTTTTAAAACACATATTATATTATTAATTGATATTAAATTCCTAAAAATATAAGGCTCGGCCAAAAGACTTATAGCATGATAGGTGTATCATTAATGGACCACTTGGGGGGTCTCTTGGATGTATATAGTAAGTTTATTAACTATATAATATAAAAATACAAAGTAACATGGTAAATGTCAAACTAATTAACTAAGAGTTAAAACTAAAATATAAGGTTAATATAATGACCCAAACCTGTATAAATCCTATTGGTTGAGTGGTTTTAGACCTATCCCAACCTTAAAATTTAAATAATACACTTTGGAGCCATTAGAAACTGAATATTAATTTATTATAAAATAATATTTCTAGCTTTTCCAAACGGGCCCCTCACCCCTCTTATAAAAGGGAACTCCTCCACATTACTTCACACCTTAAAAGCCTTTTGGTTCGGCCAAAACCTGCCCAAATACTCTATAATATTACCTCAATACAACCTAGAGGCATTATTTTGATCAGAAATCCAACCTAAGGAGCCCTTTTGATCAAATCAAAAGGAAGAACCCGAAGAAGAGGTAATGTTTTTACCACCCTTTTTCAAATTCTTTTCTTCTTCAACTTCTTATTTATTTGTTATTACCATTATAAAATAATAAATCCAGTATCTCCTATATACTATAATATTATTATAAATACGGTACAACCATATTCAGTATTCCGTCAATCCTTTGAATGACATGTCACCATACATGCGTACGTACGACTTACCGTCTCCACGTCATGGTGTAATTGTCATTCAATAAATTATTATTTGTATGGGTATAATAATGATGTTTAATTCATGTAAATAATAAATATAACATGATAATTATTCTGTTAATATGATATACCAACCAATTATATATTATTTTAACATCAAAAGAATGATATTGTCGCTCGTGCGTATGTACGAACTACCGCCTCCACGAACGCGATGAGATTCATTCTCCATCGTATCCATTCAAGTATAATTATCATTTGATTATTTAAAAATAATTTTTAAGGACTTGATATCATTATGTATATGAATAAGATACAACCTATCAATGACAAACATGTCTTACGTAACAAAACATATAAAAGAAAACGAGTAAGTTAACACCCGAAACAACGATAATACTAAGATATTATTAACAAATCAATGTTAAAAGATCATATATGATATCATATTAATGTAAATTATTCTTTTATAATTTGATAACAATTATTTCACCATTATACAGGAGGTTAACCTACCGTCGACCAGGGAAAAAGTATAAAGGAAGGGGTTTCTTATCTCACTTTTAATTCCGTGAGAATTCCATTGTTCACCACTTATTTATTGCATGTGGTGTGTGTACTGCCCATGATTGTATTCATTGTGTAATATAATTTAATTTATTTATATTTACATCATCATGGAATGATCTTTCTTTCATTGGTGTATGTTTCATAAGTTACCTAATCGATAAGGGAATTTGAAATTTCAATTTCCACTCATTTGGCTTTACACATATTTCATTGATTATATTACTCCAAGATTTTGTGTGGAATCCCTATTCATTTGATTATGTCATAATTTCCACTCCCCTTCCTATGGATATACTTTTGATACACATAATCACTCCATTTATAATTTCTCAAGTCATCGATATGAATTTGATAAGAGTAATTTTAACTCATTCTCTATTTGTTGAGTTAAACATCCAATTCATTGGTGTTGTTTTTACAAGATTATGTGTGAATGTCCTTTGATTGTTTTACACTAAATATCCAATAATATTTAGTGTATTAATATTTGTCACACATAACTATGTCATTGATTTATCCTTAACCTAAGTATACGACCTTTATGAGATATTTTATCTCAATTTACATTCTATTGAGACTTCTTTGTTGTTATACACCAAATCACTTTTATGTGGTGTATATAATGTACTTTGACATAGTATATCATGAATTCCTTTTTTCTCATGATATTAAAATGTTTTTATTACCTCAATTATTTGTATTCAAGTGTCTCTCTTTTGGTTAGAAACTCTAACTAAAATACCATTTTTAAATGTTTTAAAAACTTATTATTCTAAATCTTTCTCATTAATGTCCATGTTTTAAAAAATGGTTTTAAGGATTTATTTATATGGACATTAAAGTTTTAAAATTAAAACTCCTTTTATAATTTTCAAAGTGGTATGGGACACTTTGATTTAAAAATCTATTTTTAAACGACTTCTTGACAAATAGTGTGACTTTTAAATGTTTTCAAGAAAAGGGGATATTTCTCTAAAATAGTTTTGATGGTTATTTTCATCTATGTCAATATCATTCATTATTATCGATTGAGGTACAATAGAATATTCCATATTGTATTGAATGTGTTATGTTTGACTGTGGATGTGATATTTTTCTATCATTCATGGTTTTGGGTTAAAGTATTGACATTTCGTATGCTAGTTTTAATACGAATGTTTATGTTATGTTTAAACATGTTCATATGAGGAATGAATTGGACTTAGTAAGTGACGGGTGGAGCCCTCTATAGCTCCTCGATGCATCGGTAGGTCTCAAGAGACAAATTAGTGTCTTGGCACAAGGCCTTGGAAAAATCTTATTTGTAGTCTTGGCACGAGGCCTTGGCTATGTGGTTATGATAGTCTGGCATTATGCATTCCATCATTATGAAAGTGGTTATTGATATTGCATGTGATTGTTCGACTAGTAGAATATCCATGTGAATAAGTAAATGGCATTATTTCAATTTATCTTTTCCATATTATGCTGAAGTTCAAGTTTAAAAGGCTTTTATTTTAGTTAGAAATTGCTTTAAGTGTTTATGCTTATCTATGAAATATTCTTCTATATTGTTATACTTACTGAGAATCTGAGCTCACCCCTTTCAATGTTTTATCTTTTCCCAGGATGTGAAGAAGTAATTTATGAATGACGTACAGGGATAGTATGAGGGGATATGAAGACAAGATGTTTTTGTAGTTTTTTTTACCTTATGATGTAATGTAATACTTATGAATATATCTAGTGTTTCCAAGACTACTAAACTAATCGGTATTTCGAGACTTGATCCTTTGTGATCATGCCAATGTTATGTAATAATGCACCGACTCTGGGTATCTAGGGTAGGGGCGTTACAGTTGGTATCAGAGGAATTTTAGTACAAACCTTGGAAGCTAGAATTAGATAAAATCTGATTAAATAATGTAGACCTAAGATGAACTTTGAGGATTAGTATAGAAGAACTTCCTAGAATTTTGGTATTGTAGAGATTTTGTGAGTTTTCCGAGAAATACATCCCTGTCTGGATACGAGAAGGTAGAGGCAGCTCTGGCACAGATGTACCTAGGGGTAAAACCCGAAAACACCGCTTTGAGCTAGAATCGAATGGGTACTGGTGCACGACAACGGGCCTTGCTGCACTCTTGGTTATGACACTCCCGGGGGACATGCTTAGGATAATTTACATTTTATTTACAAAACGATTTGAAGTATTATATATATAAGATGAGAGTAAAGGACCTTGGTTAATCCTAATGTATTTCAAATTGAGAATATGGTGAAATGTTAATCTCTAAATGATTTTATGACTACTGTTACTCACACAATGATTTCTGGTTTTAGTCAAGGGCTGGATTCCAAGGAAGTCATAGTGACTTTGAGAATGATGTACAAGGTGGGAACGGTGGTGGAAATGAGCAACAAAATAGAATGTTGATAGGTGTAAAAGATATCTTCTTTATGCAAAATCAATTTTCCAAAAATATGATCAACAATATATATATTAACCAATTCCCAGACTCAACAAAGAAGAGAAAGGTGATGAATGATAAGAGATCCAGTAGTGGAGACCATGGAGAAAGAAATCCTCAATTTACATCATGCAGGAAATGTGGAAGGAGACACCCAGGAAAGTGTCTCAACTTGAAAAAGAAATGCTTTACGTGTGGGAAGGAAGGACATAAAGTAAATAATTTCCAAAGAAAAATGAAGAGTACTATGGAAGAAGATAAAAATGGTCCTAAGAATCCATTTACAGTCATTTGCCATAAATGTAGGGGAACTGGCCATTACCTGAGTGAATGCCCTATTCTATAGGATATTTTCTAGGTCAAAGAAGAAGCTATGTGGAAATAAATGATTGGAGAAATGTTTAAAAATTATTAGTGCTCATTGTTGATGGGTTTAGTTTGTTATAATTTTATCTTGTATTTTTAACCCTGCAGTTTTCCATGTGAGAATGATATGTGAGGAAGAATTATCTTTTCTCTTGTGGATATAGTTATAAATACCCATTTGGTTTTATATGATCGTTGGGTTTGAGGCAATTATAAGTTATCATAATTTGGGATGAAAATGCAAGGTATGAGATAAGATTTGTGGTTAAATTAAGTTATGGTTATTTTGAGGAATTTATCTCATTTAGGAAATTTTATAAAATATAGTTTTTGAAAAAGGATAACATGCAGATCGTGTGACAACCCGCCGCGTCGGACAAAGCTGTGGGAATCAAACCCACAACCAAAGTGCGATTGGGATTTATCACCTACCATTGGACTACGTGAAGTCCCTGGTTAGTGTGACTATTATTTTTAGTTAAATGATTTTATTTATCAATAATAATTTGATTTAGGCTATTATGTCTTATCAAATGAATACCCTTAGTATAGGAAAATTATTTGGTGATTAAGTGATAGATGTTATCTTGGAAGTTGTTCGCTTTGTTGTGAACACTATATGCCCAAGGAAAATAGAATAGTATGGGATTTCATTTGAGGAGTAATGGTGGATTTTTATCTATGTTTTTATTTTGGATTTATAGTGATTTGGGTTGTTTATGGAAATGATTAGGTTAATTACTTTTAAGTATGTGACTTTAAGAGTAATTAATGTCATTTGGAGATACAATTTAACGTGGAAGACTGTATTCTTATAAGTTTTGAGTTTAAATTTTAGTTTAGATATATTGAAGGATTTTAAGGACAATTGATTATTGAATGGTATTTATTTAACTTTGGGGTATTGATGGTTTAATTTTAGAAATTAAGATTAGTGTTTTTTTCTCTAATGGAATATCCATTTGGGGGGTCATCAGATATTATATTAACCATTTTGGTTTTGATTAATCTCTATAGAAACGGTAAATATATAGTTTATCCTATGTGGATCATGTATTTCTATAGATGTTTATTCTAGCTCTTCCATTGTGACCAAGTCATCTTGAATACTCATTGTTCAAAAAAAATGAGTTAGTGGTAAAAATTTATTAAAGAATGAAACTCTACTTAAAATGTAAGTATATATCTTTATTTTATTAGTCAATCTCATAAATGAATTCCTCGTCCTTATGTAATGTAACTTAAAACAAAAAAATGTTGTTCGTTTACTTTTCCTACTGGGAGACTAAGGACCGTTTTTCCCAACACAAGTTTGTGATTTTATTATTGTTAACTTTCTTTTGATCATGTTTTCTATCCCACTCCATCAGAACTGAACACATAGTTTATCTTCCATATCCATGTTTTCCTATATAGAATCCTAGTATGGCTTATCTTGGGTGACCTTTATACCTCTCTTCCTCTCTCTTAAAGTGATAGTTGTATTGACTCTTTTTCCGATGTGGGACTTTCCATGATATTATCAAGCCCAATTTTAAAAAATTGTGAGGATGCAATTTATTGAAGGAGGGGAGAATGTAACACCCCAAGCTTCCACAGTACGTTTCCCTTTGAATAATGCAATGGCATGCATTGTACGCAACATCGAGATTCTAACACACCACAACCAATCAAACCAGCCATTATGAATAGTAATACCTACTTTTTGAAATTTTATAAATTCTATCTCTCAAAATGGACTTCATTTTTGGATTTGGAATATCGAAATTATCCTAGGGTAAAATTTTGGTACTTTTCGGATAACTTTCATATTTTGAGGAATAGTGAAAATTGCTAAATTTTAATTAAAAACAATTTTTTTAATCGAAATAATTAATATTGATAAATTATGAATTTGTGTGGTTTTAAAGTATATTTAGAATATATTTTTACCATTTAATTCAATGTTTTTCATTGGACATAATTTCAAAATTAAACCAGACATAAACAAGTGCCATTCTTTTGATAGTTATTATCTCTTAAAAACACGCTTTTTGTTTTAAAAACGGGAATTAATTTTAAATTAATTTCTGCCACTTCTGTGTTTTGAATTTGAAAAAATGGATTCCATATTTGGGATCAGGATGTTCAAATTGTGTAAATATGTAACTTTTATTTTTAGACATTTTGAATAATTACTTCAGTAAATATTTTATTTACCATGGTTAAAGGGTAAATCCGGTAAATAAGGGTTAAAAAAATAATATTATAACAATAAAAAATTACCCTAAAACGTGTACTAACCTTATTGGTTGATACATGTCCGACCATGGGCATTTTTGGGTCGATTTTGGGACCCCATGGAGCCACTTGTAAGTGATAGGGACACTTTATTTTAATTAAGTTAAAATGAATACAAAAATGACACAAGCATATATCTTTTAGAAAAACAATTTTTACATAGGGTTATATATGTTGGATTTTCAACTATAAATATTAATTATAAATATAAAACTATTTTATACATAATGGTATTTTATTTATAATTTTTAGACATTAAATATTTTAATTTATTTATGACACAATGGTGATGAAGTAATTACCATAATAGTAAAAAATTAAAATGATTAATATTGTTGATACCCAAATAAATATAATTTGAGACTTTTTATGAATTTCACTAATTTTATAGGTTAATAAGACATGTTAGGAATGATTTAATTAAATTTTTTCGAAGTAATCATTCTGTTATGACTTTTACAAAAATCAATTATTGAATAGTGTCAAAATTGACATAAAAGAGTTTTTAAAACAAATATTATATTATTAGTTGATATTAAATTCCTAAAAATCTAAGGATATTCCAAGAGACTTATATCATGATATTTGTATTATTAATTATCCACTTGGGGGTCTCTTATATGTATATAGTAAGTTTATTAACTATATAATATAAAAATACAAAGTGACATGGTAAATGTCAAACTAATTAACTAAGAGTTAAAAATAAAGGATAAGGTTAATATAATGACCCAAACCTGTATAAATACTATTTTTTGAGTGATTTTCGACCTATACCCATCTTAACCTTTAAATAATCCACTTTTGAGCCATTATAAACCGAATATTAATTTATTATAAAATAATATTTCTAGCTTTTCCAAAGGTGCCCCTCACCCCTCTTATAAAAGGGAACTCCTCCTTCTCATTACTTCACACCATAAAAGCCTTTTGGTTCGGCCAAAACCTACCCAAATACTCTATAATCTTCCCTCACTACAACCTATAGGCCTTAGTTTTATCAGAAAGTCAACCTAAGGAGCCCTTTTGATCAAATCAAAAGGAAGAACCCGAAGAAGAGGTAATGTTTTTACCACCCTTTTTCAAATTCTTTTCTTCTTCAAATTATTCTTTCTTTGTTATTCCCATTATAAAATAATGAATCCAGTATCTCCTATATACTATCATATTATTATAAATATGGTACAACCATATTCATTATTCCATCAATCCTTTGAATGATATGTCACCATACGTGCGTACGTACGACTTACCGTCTCCACGTTGTGGTGTAATTGTCATTCAATAAATTATTATTTGGATGGGTATAATAATGATGTGTAATTCATGTAAATAATAAATATAACATGATAATTATTCTGTCTATATTATATACCATCCAATTATATATTATTTTAATATCAAAAGAATGATATTGTCGCTCGTGCGTACGTACGGACTACCGTCTCCATGAACGCGATGAGATTCATTCTCCATCGTATCCATTCAAGTATAGTTATCATTTGATTATTTAAAAATATTTTTTAAGGACTTGATATCATTCTGTATATGAATAAGATACAACCTATCAATGAAAAACATGGCTTATGTAACAAAACATATAAAAGAAAACGAGTAAGTTAACACCCGAAACAACGATAATACTAAGATATTATTAACAAATCAATGTTAAAAGATCATATATGATATCATATTAATGTAAATGATTCTTTTATAATTTTATAACAATTATTTCACCATTATACATGAGGTTAACCTACCATCAACCAAGGAAAAAGTACAAAGTAAGGGGTTTCTTATCTCACTTTTAATTCCGTGAGAATTCCATTGTTCAACACTTATTTATTGAATGTGGTGTGTGTACTGCCCATGATTGTATTCATTGTGTAATATACTTTAATTTATCGATATTTAAATCATCATGGTATGATCCTTCTTTCAAGGGTGTATGTTTCGTAAGTTACTTAATCGATAAGGGAATTTGAAATTTCAATTTCCACTCATTTGGCTTTACGCATATTTCATTGATTATATTAATCCAAGATTATGTATGGAATCACTATTCATTTGATTATGTCATAATTTCCACTCCCCTTCCTGTGGATATACTTTTGATACATAGAATCACTCCATTGAGAATTTCTCAAGTCATCGATATGAACTTGATAAGAGTAATTTTAACTCATTCCCCATTTATTGAGTTAAACATCCAATTCATTGGTGTTGTTTTTACAAGATTATGTGTGAATGTACTTTGATTGTTTTACACTAAATATCCAATCATATTTAGTGTATTTATATTTGTCACACATAACTATGTCGTTGATTTATCCTTAACCTAAGGATACAGCCCTTATGAGAGATTTCATCTCAATTTACATTCCATTGAGACTTCTTTGTTGTCATACACCAAATCACTTTTATGTGGTGTATATAATGTACTTTGACATAGTATATCATGAATTCCTTTATTCTCATGATATTAAAATGTTTTGATTATCTCAATTATTTGTATTCAAGTGTCTCTCTTTTGGTTAGAAACTCTAACTAAAATACTATTTTTAAATGTTTTAAAGACTTATTCTTCTAAATCTTTCTCATTAATGTCCATGTTTTAAAAAATCGTTTTAAGGATTTATTTATATGGACATTAAAGTTTTAATATTAAAACTCCTTTTAAAAGTTTCAAAGTGGTATGAGACACTTTGATTCAAAAATCTATTTTTAAACGGCTTCTTGACAAATAGTGTGACTTTCAAATGTTTTCAAGAAAAGGGGATATTTCTCTCAAATACTTTTGATGGTTATTTCCATCTATGTCAATATCATTCATTATTATCCATTTAGGTACAATACAATCTTCCATATTGTATTGAAAGAGTTATGTTTGACTGTGGATGTGCTATTTTTATACCATTCATGGTTTTGGGTTAAAGTATTGACATTTCGTATGCTAGTTTTAATACGAATGTTTATGTTATGTTTAAACATGTTCATATGAGGAATGAATTGGACTTAGTAAGTGACGGGTGGAGCCCGCTATAGCTCCTTGATGCATCGGTAGGTCTCATGAGACAAACTAGTGTCTTGGTACAAGGCCTTGGCAAAATCTTATTTGTAGTCTTGGCACGAGGCCTTGGCTATGTGGTTATGATAGTCTGGCATTATGCATTCCATCATTATGAAAGTGGTTATTGATATTGCATGTGATTGTTCGACTGGTAGAATATCCATGTGAATAAGTAAATGACATTACTTCAATTTATCTTTGCCATATTATGATGAAGTTCAAGTTTAAAAGGCTTTTGTTTTAGTTATAAATTGCTTTAAGCGTTTATGCTTATCTATGAAAGCTTCTGCTATATTTTTATCCTTACTGAGCATCTGATCTCACCCCTTTCAATGTTTTATCTTTTCCCAGGATGTGAAGAAGTAATTTATGAATGACCTGTAGGGATAGTATGAGGGGATTTGAAGACAATATGTTGTCGTAGTTTTTTTACCTTATGATGTAATGTAAGACTTATGAATATATCTAGTGTTTCCTAGACTAATAAACTAATCGGTCTTTCGAGACTTGATCCTTTGTGATCATGCCAATGTTATGTAATAATGCACCGACTCTAGGTATCTAGGGTTGGGGCATTACAGTGACACGGTCGGGTACCTGGGAAAGACTACACGGCATGTTCCAAAAGCAACACAACATGTCTTAGAGAAGGTCACGCTAACCCGTGTTGTTCATGACACGGCCGGGTACCTGGACAGAACTACACGGCGTGTTCCCTTACAACACGACGTGTTCTTCTCAAGATTCCCCGACCTGTGTTGTTAGTGACATGGCCGGGTACAAGGCTCTATGCTACATGGCGTCTACATACCATACACGACGTGTTCCTACCATTATTTTCACAACAGCATGTTCCTGCACACACAGTCAGTAACATGGCCTAAAAACTACACGGCATGTAACCAGAAAGTACACGCCGTGTATTCTGGGTTTTTCTGGGCAGTAGCTCAGAAACTGCACAGAAACCTAGAAACACTGAAAACATGATAAAGAGGTGCCAAATTCCGATCCGTGAGGGCCCATACTCCCCACGAATCAAAGCTTGGCATCTCCTACAGTCATTTACAAGAGAAAACAGGATCATGATCCACCAATTTCTGATTCAGGGGGGCCCATAACCCCTCAAGAATCAAAATTTGGCATTCATTTAAACAAGTTACAATACAAACAATTCTCTAACAAGTAGCAGTGATTCAATCAAGCACCTATCACAAAAACATGCATAATCTACACAAAGTCTATCACAACAGCATGTAATCGATAATTCTCCCTAAATGGCATGGCAATAATGCATGGCATGTGATTTATACAAGTTCCTATATGATGCATGAGATGGCATACCCTCATCTAATTGGGTTTCAACAGAAATAGAACCGTAATATCAAAACAATAATAGTACCAAGCATGTGAATCACTCTAGGTGAAATCATACCAACCGTAGAATCTCAAAACCAGAAAACTACAATAAATGAGGTAGTATGGATTTTCCCTGTATACGGGTTAGATACTCCCGGGAACATCTCATTACAAAGTACCGAATCCGTCCTATACCTAGCTAAAGTCTCCAAATAGTAATACACGAGAAAATATTTTCCTTTGATACCACTTTGTAACATCCCGGTTCCAGAAGCCACCCAGAGGTGCCCCGTACCCGGTTGGTCACATGGCCTCAAGCACATTTCCCCAAACGCCAGAGGATACTGATTAGAAGTGAGGGCCTTGAGTGTGATAGTGGGGAAACTATGCCCTCATTGGCAGAGTACACAATAGAAGAAGAATAAACATGCAATAGCAGAAGCAGTAATAACCAACAATATAACAGCGGAAGACTAAATCAACAAACTGGAGCACATATGTATAAATGAAATGATGCATGATACATAACTAGGAAGGAATCCAACAAGTCACAATGCTGGAAAACAATACAGTACCAAAACAAGTACAAAATAAAAGTGAACAACTCCTCAGCATTGCAAGCCAAAGCTTAGTTCCATGCTCCCCTGCTCCAAGCAATCAAGTTCCAGAAGTCGAAGGGTGCTTCCCCTTGTCTATACCTGCAACAACATAGTCTGCTTGGGCCCAAAAGCATGGACCAAACAGGATGTGAGATAAAATCTTAGTAGGCAACCACCCAAATATCTGTGCCTAACAGTCAGTGAGTATATGGTAGGTAAAAGCACACTAAGCAGTAAACAACAACAACAAAGCAGTAGGCAGTTAACAGTAAGCAGTAAAACAGGATGATACATAGTAGCAAACGATCCACAAACAATCAACAGAAACAAATAGCTAAAAGCCGGAAACCATCTGGGAAGTACTCACAACCATTCCCTCTGGTCCTATCCAAGAAGTACGACAACCCTCTGGGAAGTGCACTCAACCTAACCCCTCTGGCTTGGTCATATGAATTTATGAGACTCTATGGGGAATCTCACTCGGTCAATTCCCCTCATAGTCTAGGGTAGTAAGGGGATCTATTGAGGATGATCATGCGGTCTAACCCTCTTATCCCCAAGGTCTAGAGACTCTATAAGGAAGCTATCTTGATCAATTCCTCTTATAGCCTTAAGTATACCACAGACTCTCTGAGGAAGCTCACTCTGTCAGTTCCTCCTCTAGACTGTGAAGGTTCTTAAAGAGATTCAAACAAGGTAAGACTCTATGAGGAAGCTCACTCGGTCTACCCTCCTATATTCTATAATATCCAAGACTCTCCAAGAGCTCGCTCGGTCTATCCCCTCTATAGTCTGTAATATCTAAGACTCTTTGGGAAGCTCACTCGGTTTATCCCTTATGGTCTACAGCACCAGGTTCTCTTAGTCCTGTGCCAGTCATTGCATAATAATGATATAAGGCCAAAGTACACCTATAGAGCTATTTGGCTAACCAAATTTCACCTATAGAGCTACTTAGCTAACAGTCTACATGGCAACAAGCATGTCATGATTTTTCACTTTAACCTATAATCGCAAGGTATGAAAGAAGTGTAGCAGCCGAAGGCAACCAAGACCCAAAGGTCATAAACGAAACAAAGCAAGGGTAAATACATCCAAGAACAAAAAATTATTCTCTAACATGGTCAAATCTCCTCTACATAAGCATACAAGAAAGGCGGGAAAACAACAAGGGCAAAAAGGTAAACACGCAATACCCCGTCCATGGGTATCAGTGAAAATTCGCACATAAAAATTAGAGACTTTGAACGGTAAGGCACAAACCACTTACCTCGATCCTAGGAGATCGATATACTTGAACCACAATGACTAATTCCCCCTAAAACGTTGTATATCTTAGAAAATGCACAAAAGGTTCAACCTTAGATAACTATACAAAGAGGAAGAATTGGAAAACAGGGCTCAAGTAGAAGGAAGAACTCACCACTGCACTTCCAATGCAATCGACCGTGCTCGAATCGGAGAATAGACATAGAGGCGGGATCTCGGGGAAGATTCGTTCGTACGGGTCACTCTTGGACGAGCCAGACCTAGAAGAATATGTTTATGACGATGAGGTGCGAACCCGGTCCATTTAGTGAAAAAAAGAAAAGTACACGGCGTGTATTTTTAAGGTAAACGGCGTGCAGTGGGTCTTTCCGTACTCTACCAAAATCAGCCTCCACATCACCCCTACACACTATGTGTGTGGCCCGGGCACGACTAGAACACGGCTTCGAGCTGGAGAAGAGTACACGACATGTACTCAGAAAGTACATGGTGTGTACTTCGAAATTTTCCAGAAACTCCATTTTTCTTAAAAACTCCAGAAAAAGGAAAAGCGAACCTGAAACGAAGATCTGGGTTTTTACATGTGACAATGTGAAAGAATGAATATATGAAGAAAACCCGTAAAATGTAACTAAATATCTAATTACCTACTTCCACTCTCGACTGACGTCTGAACATTACCATTCCATTAATTGTTTATTACTAGTTTATAAATAAGTCACATGTTAAAAATATTTAAGGTTCCAAGTTATGATAAGGAAACCTATAATGACATTTAATAATGAAGTTCTAAGGTAATAAACAAGGAAATGTAGACCTCAAGGGTCGTCAACTCAGTAATAATTGTTTCCTGGCTAAGGGTAAGAGTGTAATCCAGAAGCATATTCCAAGCAATTCGAAAATAAGGTGCCTACCAAATCCAAGGTGATCTTCTAAGGTAAAATGGGGATAAATAGAGACAGGGACCTATGGGCTATAACTAGGGAACCTACTTGTCAATGTTGGATCCAAGGAGTGTATCAAAGGAATCCTTTAATACTATGTGAGGGATCCTACAGTATCATACTAATCATCCAGGAGTTGACTAGGATTAAGACCTAGGTGGGTCTTAACCTATGCAAGACGTATCCTTAAACCAGAATGGGGTTCCTAAGTGTTCCAGGCATTCCCCAATAAGAATATAAGGTGATATTGACTCAGGCCACTCATATTTAATTATAAAGTGACACAATATTTCATTTGTTTCAAGCCTTTCATTTCATTAGTGTGATAAGTTCAAGTCGCATGAAATCTTTTAATCAAGTCATAATTATTCAATAATTCCATTTGGTTCAAGAATCACCTTTCATTAGTGTGACAAGTCCAAGTATCATGCAACCTTTATTAATTCCATTCAAGGAATATTCAATAATCAAGGTTCATTCCACTACCTTCCATTAATGTGGTAAGGGGTGCTACGAATATGAAACCTATTAATCATTCACATTTAATTATCATTTTGAAGCACTTACCTTATGTGGGTCAAGTGGTGAGCATACATGTTACTTGACATTATGAAATTCACAATATAAAATAATCCATTTAATATAGAGAAGCATACCCTTAGAAGGGTTAATCCAAGTCACACTGAAATGGTGGCTCAAACGTCTCAAATAATAAATACCCAATTATGGAATAACATAGTACATGGTATGGATGGATTTTTGGGCATAACCACAATAAATTAATCACATATATGAAAAGAGAATAAAGATACAGTTCTAAATAATATAATCATTGAATATAGTTTCTATAAATGGAAACCGATGAAATAGGTGGACCCCACACAACAATTCCAAAATCAAAAAACTTGAAGGATGAGTTCTAGAACATCCACCTTAGGATTTTACAACTATCCTCCTCTAATATTGGCCCTTGATTTGGCTCAGATCAAAGTAGATCTAAGGAAAGATGAAAAATTCTCACACCTCGATTACTAGGTTGATAATAAGAGAGAAGAAGAATGGATTAAATGGACTTGAGTACTTACCTTTGTGCATCCAACGTGATGAAAAGAAGCTCAATAAAATCCCATAGGAAAGATATCTTTCAATCCATATCTTAGGACATAAAAAATATCCAATTTGAGAGGGAAATAAGATAATTCTGTAAGAACTTGTATTAGGAGGAAGAAGGAGGGTTAATAGATCCTTAATAGAAAATTTGTAAAATTACCCAAAAAATTAGTATGTGCATGGTTTTTCCACACAGTTTGAAAAACCTTGAAAAAACCACGCATGGTTACCTAGGTAGAAGGGGAAATTTCATGGTTAGGCTGCATGAACATGTACTAACCATGAAATATGGTTATGCTAGAAAATTTTCATCCACACAGTTTGGAAAACCATGCGCCAACCATTCACTAACCATGCGACATGGCCTGTTTCCCCCAAAAGATAGGTTTTAGGATCTGAACATCCCCTGAAAACCCCTAATACATTTTCTAACTCATTAAGAATCCATATTAGGTCCAAAATAAGGAATTAGACTGAAATTGAAAGGATCCATACCCGAGTGAAAAACCAGTTTCTTACAGTCTTTCCCCCTTAAAAGAATTAATCCCTGAGTTCAACTTCCAAGGGTGGAGAAACACTATCTAAGAACAAATATGGCCATTGGGAATGTATGTCAACTTTTTTCTCCCAAGTCTCATCCTGAACATGACTATGATACCATAACACTCATACTAGAGGGACATACGAGTCTCGGAGAACCTTAATGCTCCGATCGATGATGCGTACTGGATAATCCTCAAATGTCACATCAACATCTAACTCGACTTCCTCAGGGTCAAAGTTATGAGATAGATCAACATGATAGTGGAGAAGATGTGATTCATGGAAGATTATGTGCATGGGATGTTACCTCTAAGGTAAAATTAACCGATAGGCTACCAACCTAACTCTCTCCATAATTTCAAAAGGCCCTACATAACAATGCAATAAATCCCTTTATTTCTATAACTATATATGCCCTAACCTAGGTGATACTCTAAGTAAAACACAATCCCAGACCTTAAAATCTATAATTCATTGACGACAATCATCATAAGATTTCTTTCTAGACTGAGAAGTAGTCATACACTTTTTGATCAGCTGAACATATTCTTAAGTCTCCTGAATGAGATGAAGACCCAGTAGGGCTGCCTCACCTGCCTCTAGCCAGTGCAGGGGTGAACAGAACAACCTACCATATAAGACCTCAAAAGGAGGCATCTAAATTGTCACTTGGATGCTGTTACTATAATAAAACTCAATGAGAGGTATATGCTTTTCCCAAGAACTACTGAAATCAAGGACACATGCTCGAAGCATTTCCTCTAGAACCTATATTGTCTACTCTGATTGTCCATTGGTCTGAGGGTGAAAAGATGTTCTTAGAAGAAATTTTGTTCCCATATACATCTATGATACCTTCCAAAACCATGATGTGAAACAATCATCAGTATCTAAAATGATAGTATGAGGGACCCCATGGATTTGTATGATCTCACAGACATATAGTCTTCCTAACTAATCAACCAAGAAAGTATCTTGAATAGGAATGAAGTGGGATACATTATTTAGTCTATTAATGACAACCTATAATATGTTACTACATCTAGAAGACCTAGGTAAACCGACTACAGAGTCCATAAAGAAAGCTTCCCATTTCCATTATAGGATGGGAAGTGGATGTAATAAGCCTGAAGGTCTCTGGTGCTCCACCTTCACCTACTGATAGGTGGAACACCTAGTGATAAAAAATGCTATATGATGTTTGATCCCATGCCACCAATACTAGCGTTGCATGTATCGATACATATTCAAGATTCCTAGATGGATCTCCCAATGAGAGGCATGGGACTCTTTCAAAAAATCCTCTCTCATATCTGTTAGAGCCTAGACACATCCATGGATACATAGGATGTTATATCTATCTACAAACCAATCCAAAGAAAGGTTATCTTCTGATATACTCTCATGGAGTACCAAGCCTTCAGGATATGAAAATTGTCTACCCTTCACCTTCTTAATGAGTGAAGAGGTAAATGTCAAAGATGAGAGATATGATTGCCCTTGACTATCCTAAAACTCTAGATGTAGCTCATAGAATAGGTCCATTAACTTCAAATCATCACTAGATTCCCATACTTATTATGCCTGAGTTTTCTAACTCAGTTCATTTTCCACCACATTATCCTTATCAAGCATATATGTAAGCTCAAAATCAAAGGATTGTAGATATTTGACCCATCTCTATTGTCTGAGTTTCAATTCAGACTAATTAAAGATATATTTGAGGTTTTTTTGTCCATGTACACCACAATGTTCTCACCTAAAAGATAATGCCTCTAGAAACATAAGGCATGTACAACTACTACTAGCTCAAGGTCATGCGTTAGATAATTTCTCTCATGAGGCCTCAACTACTTGAGATCCATATGTAATGAATTTTTTTTCTGCATTAGCACTGATCCTAGGATGATGAACGACAGATCATATAAGTTGGTATCCCCTATTCCTAGCTCTGAAAGATTCAGAATAGGTGCAGATACAAGATTTCGTTTTAGCTCCTAAAAGTCTTTCTCACATGCTTCTGATCATATGAAAATAACACCCTTATTTGTAAGACCAGTAAGAGGTGAATAAAGGTAGGAAAACTTATATATGAAATGTTTATAATATCAATCCATCCTTAAGAAACTCCATATGTCAAACACATTCTTAGGATAATCCAAGGAAACTTAAACAATAAACTTTTATTGGTCAATATATAATCCTAGTTCTGATATTATATGAACATAGAAGTGGAATTTGTCAATCCAGAAGTGTCACTTAGAAAGATTGGTGTAAAGATGATTCTCTCTCAGTGTACTCAAAATGATATCAAGATGCTTGATATGGTCTCTACGTGTGTGATAATGAACCAAGATGTCATCCAAAAAGACCAAAACAAAAGAGTCCAAATAAGGGCGGAAAAGCATATTCATTAGAGCGATGAAAATAGTGGGTGCATTCCAAGGACCAAATGACATAACAAGGTACTCATAGAGGCCATACCTTCTACGAAAAGTTGTATGAGGTATGTCTAATGGCCTGACTTATACCTGATGATAACCTGATCTTAGGTCGATCTTAGAGAAGACCCCACCTCCTTGAATCCAGTCGAATAGATAATATATTCAAGGTAGTGGATATATGTTCTTGAACATAATTTCGTTCAACCTTCTATAATCAACACATAGACATAAGGTCCCATCCACCTTCTTGGAAAAAAGCATAGGTGAACCCCAATAGGATATACTAGGTTGTATAAAACCGTTAGCCTCTAAATCCCATAACTACCACTTGAGCTACTGAAGCTCTGTAGGGATCATCCTTTATGGAGGAATGGGCACTTGAGATGCTCTCGGATCAAGCTCGATTTTAAACTCTACCTCTCTCTATGGAGGTAATCTAGAAAAATCGTTGGGAAATATGTCTTGGAAATGATCCACTACTGGAATAAAATAAACTTTTTGTAAACCCTGATACTCCATGAAGAGATTTACTATCTATGTGGTCACTCCACCTAGTCCATGATGCTTTGGTATAACTCTATCATCCTGTACATCCCATGCACCCTTATGCAGATAAATGATAGCCTATGGTGACATAAACGATACCCTGGAGAAATATAATTCTACATAATAATGATACTAAACCAACCAATCCATCCTAATAATGACATAGAAACCTATCATCTTGAGAATAAATAGGTTCCATAAGAAAGGATAACTACCTACCTCAAGGAGATAGTCCCTACACTATCATATGATACAAGTACATCATGGTAGTATTGGTCTAAAAATTCCAAGAACACGCCTCAACACATCCATAGGAAGAAAGATAACCTCACTAGAAGAAGCTGAATGTAGGAAAACTCACTACGTAAGGCATACTACTCAAACTACCTGCATAGATGGCTAGGTATCGATAAGTTCTCAAGTATAAGTTTCATTTCATTTTAAATTTAATTTTATAGGTTCACTCCTTTACCTTTCATAAATGTGACAAGGCGAGATAAGGATGTACCACCAATTCATTTTAGATTTCATGATTCAATTTATAATGGATATCCATTTCTGGTGAATTAGTTCCCATATACCTTATCACTAGAAACGACACCCATTTATTTATATCATAATGGTTCAACTCCATAAATTACTCATCCCAACCCATGAGGGCCCATACACCTCATAAATTGAGAGAGGGAATCAATCAGTCACAACCAAGAGTAATACAATAATAAGATAACTATCACATCATCATTCAATAATCAGAGGAATATTAAGAAATTCAAGATAGTGAAATGAACCTATATGGAATGGCAACATGCATGACATGTAAAATCTAGGTACCTATAATGATTCATGTGACAATACTCCTTGATCTCATATCATCGGAACATGAATGAAGGAAAATACTCAAACAGAGTAATAATAAACAACACCACACAACATGTGCATTACCCAATAGTGAAATAATGTCAATTGTAATAGGTAAAAAAGAACACAATTATTATTTAGACAACTTAGATTTTACCCCGAACATGGGTTCACGATACCCAAGAACGATTTATGACCAAGTTTCCAGTGTTCCAAATATCAAATATATTGTCTCCAAATAATAAATCAAGAAAATAACCTAGATCTGACACCAATTTGTGATGTCTTGAACCTGAATGCCACTTAACAGGTTCCCCGAGTCCAATGGAAGACATGGAATCAAGCGCATCTCCCCGAATTTCAGAGGCTTCCAACTAGCAGCGAGGGCATAGGGTGTGTCCATGGGGAGTGTTTCGGTGCGGATGTGCGTCGGGTTACGCTGTTCCGCCAGGACGCGTTCGCGCGTGCACCCGTCAACCCGAGGGGATGGGCGCGCGGCTTGTGGTCCCGCAGTCCCGCTTTCCAAGGGCGGGCGGCATTCGTCCCTTATTCAGGGGCGTCTGCTCCTTGATCGAAACCGGGATGATGGGATGTCGGCTCCTCCTTCCTTGGACGTCTCCTTGGAACTCGTCGCCTAATCCGGGTCTCCCTCATAGACTTAAGAATGTTCGTGAATCTCGTTCCCGGCGCCATATCTTCATGGACACCGGTTAATTACGCTGCTTCCGCCCGGACGCTCCAAGGAGTCTGGGCGGGGCAGCAACCTGCGGTGAGAAGGCCGGGTGGCTCTGGGTGCTGGGGGCGTGTCGTAACACTGCGGCTCTGCACATCTGTCTTCCGTCCCTAATAGGGCTTCTCGAAGGCATGATGGCCTGAGGCATCCCGTACTAGGTGCGGGGAACTGTGTCACCTGAGGTTTTCCTCAGCTTCCCATGTTTAACACGGGGTATGCCGCGAGTTTAACGTCCAGCGGGGACGGCATCGGACCGATCAACACGAAAAGTGGATCAGATGACAGAACCCCTTGCGGGGAACCTCCGACGCTGGGGCCAGCACATGGGCGGCTTCCCAAATGATGTGGAGTGGAGTGAAGTGGCATGACCCCACCGGGATGTGGCGGCCCGGGTAAGGATCAGGATGGATGATGAAGTGAAGAGCTTGGACCCCAGAGGGGCTTCCTACGTACCGCGCGTTAACACGGATCAAAGTCAACGTAGTTCGGGCATACAGTTTAACGTCATGCTGGACGTCGGCAAGCCGACTCACGAAGAGGTCGAGGCCGCCGGGCGGAGGATTGAACCGAACCACCTCGCACGGAGGGGGATGGAACGGCCGGGTGGATCACAGTTTCACGTCATGCTGGACGATAAAAGGGGAAATGGAAAAGGGGGCTGTGGGGAGGCACCGTGGAGATACACACGGGCAGTCTCCCACGGGGGCGGATTCATAGGTGAATCAACGCAAGCGTGAACCCTGGAGGGGTCCACTGATGGACGAACCGACGTAAATACGACCGGGACGACCAGGTGGTGGGCTTGGACCTCAGGGAGGCTTCCTACGTACCCTGTATAGGAGACAGGGATCAAAGTCCACGTAGTTCATTCTGTCAGGACTTACGCACTTGGGGCAGCCCGGATGCTGCAAAACTCAGTTGGAAGGGACTTGGACCGAAAGCAGAAGACACCTCGATCCCAGTCAGACCCTCTACTGGCTTCGGCAGTGGGGAGGCGCAATGGAGATACACATGTGCAGCCTCCCACGAGAAACTAGGGGTTTGTAATACCCTGACCCCGTAGGGAAAAGCCACTCCCATTAAATCGTCCCTAAAGAGGGGCAATCCCGACATCCCTGCAGGGACGAGCGGGTGGGGGCCACATCCAAACCGGGGGGACCCTGTGTGCGGAGCACGGGATCAGGTTGCGGACGGTTTAGCGTCTTGCCAGACGAAGTATAGTTTAACGTCATGTGTTGAGGACGAAGCGGACGGTTTAACGTCTTGCCGGACGAAGTACAGTTTAACGTCATGTGTTGAGGACGAAGCGGACGGTTTAACGTCTTGCCGGACGAAGTACAGTTTAACGTCATGTGTTGAGGACGAAGCACTTGGCAGTTTAACGTCTTGCAGCGCGGACGATGGGGGCTAGGCAGTTTAACGTCGTGCAGCTTGGACGGATGTGCAGTTTAACGTCATGCTGGACGAATATGCAGTTTAACGTCATGCTGGACGTATGCGCAGTTTAACGTCATGCGGGACGAAGGCGCAGTTTAACGTCATGTGGGACGAATGTGCAGTTTAACGTCATGCTGGGCATAGGTTGCCGGACGAATGTGCAGTTTAACGTCATGCTGGGCATAGGTTGCCGGACGAATGTGCAGTTTAACGTCATGCTGGGCATAGGTTGCCGGACGAATGTGCAGTTTAACGTCATGCTGGGCATAGGTTGCCGGACGAATGTGCAGTTTAACGTCATGCTGGGCATAGGTTGCCGGACGAATGTGCAGTTTAACGTCATGCTGGGCATAGGTTGCCGGACGAATGTGCAGTTTAACGTCATGCTGGGCATAGGTTGCCGGACGAATGTGCAGTTTAACGTCATGCTGGGCATAGGTTGCCGGACGATGGGTGCATGTCACTTCGCACGAACCTGGAGGGCCGCACGGGAAGACAACGCACGGTGCGGGCACCCGGGATGAGAATCATCAGGTGCCACGCAGGCAGGTGCCCTCAGGGGGTCAACGGGGACGACCCTGGCAGGTTGCGCGCAAAAAGGAAGCTTTGCGCGCAATACTGTGGGCCGGCGCGCAATCGGGGCGGCTGGCGCGCAATGGGGCCAGCGCCTTGCGCGCAGATGCTTGAGAATGCTCACACCGGGCTTCGGATAGCGCGCGGGGGCAACGGCTCATTCTTTAACGAATGGCCACTTGAAAGAAGGGGGGTGCGCGCAATCGGGCCGGATTGCGCGCACCCCGGGGGCAATTGCGCGCAAGCGGGTTCTTTTGCGCGCAAAGGCCTTAGGGTGAGTTTTTATTCAAAGGAAAGGAGCCAACGGGGATTACGCGCGAAGGCGGACCCCGAGGCTTTCTTGCGCGAAAGAAAGGAGGTTACCTGAAGTTCGTCATTGCGCGCGGAAGGGGTTGAATTGCGCGCACGAGAGACGTTTCGACTTCCAGCAACCTTTGAAACGTTGGGGGTCGCCTTGTATTTATAGGCAACCCCGGGCGCGGAATCCAGGGTGAGAGCGCGAAATTCTCCTCGCGGGCGCGGAATCGGGCGCGGCGCGCAAGGGAGTCGCGCGGACCCGCGGCGCGCAAAATTGCGCGCCGGGCCGGCGTATTGCGCGCATCCCGGGGGGTTTGCGCGCGGAACATCCCCTTTGCGCGCGGGCCTCTGAAATTCCGCGCGAGGCCTCCGGGCCCTCAGAAACGTTCTTCCGACTCCAAATATCACTTCGCTTTCCGCATCCGGAGCTTCGTTTGGGAACAACGGACTTTTCCGGCGTCTACAAAAGCCCCCCCTCGGAATCTGATCGGCGAGAGGTCGCAACGATCGGGTTCCGAGGGAGACGCCGGAATGCCTAAGTCCTGGGTGACGCGGGACTCTGGCGCGCAAAAATGGGTGTCCGGCGCGAAAGCGGCCAATGCGGTCGCGCAAAGCCTTTTCCGCGCAGCGCGGACCACGGCCTCGCCTATAAATAGGGGCACTGGGTCCCTCCGTGCCGTACACTGGCCTTCCGCGCGATAAGCCTCTTTGCTCTCGTGCGCGAAATTGCCTTTTCCGGCGCGGAATTTGCTCGCTCGTCGCGCAAAACCGTCCGGACTTCGCTCTGTTTTTGCGCGAATACCCGGGGTTTTTCGCGAAGGACTTCCCGATTGCGCGCCGTCCACTAGGATTGCGCGCCGCCTCTCAAACTTTTCCACCAGCCTCGTCCGATTCCGCACACTTCATCCCTTAACCCGCACGACTCCCGAAACTTCTGAGATGGCCGCGCACAGAGGAAATGAGGGGGATGCCGCCACTCGCAGGGCTGAGATGGCGACGAACGAGGAGGTTTACGGAGCCAAGGAGATTGTTTCCAACAATCAATCCTTGTTCGACTTACTAACGCCAGCCCAGAAGACATATCCCCTGTCAGACAACCTGCCGCTCTGGAACTTCGGCATCCTGGATGAGGTTCCAGTGCCAGGGTTCGAGATTGATGCGCCGCGGACCTGGGTGACCCGGGAGGACGAGCTTCTCCGCTATAACATCACCAACAATGGGCATCCTGCCAGGGAGACCAGACACTTGGATGTCTATGTCCTGAACCCGAGGACGCGAACCATTGATGGGGGTGAGCCTACTGCGGAGAATTCTCCAGCCCTCTACTCGAGCATATATCGCCAGAGCGTCACGGACGACACCAAGGGCTGGCTGAAGGACTGGGACTTGCGGTCTGGGGGAAACTTTACCAGTGAATGGGCCTGGGCGTTCTGGGTACGCCACACTTGCGATCACTTCGCAGAGGAGCTGCGGTACATCGGCCTGTTCGAGGCGGTGTGGACGTCGCAGTTCCACTTCTACCAGCAGTCTGAGCTCGGGCCGGAGCTGTTCACTCGCTGGTCCCCGGATACCAACACCTTCCATCTTCACCATGGGGAGGTCGGCATCGGTCTCTGGGACATCCACTGCATCGGAGGTATCCCGCTGGAGGGCTACCAGTACGATGAGTTCCTGCCACCGAAGAACATCTGGGAGGACAGGTCACGGACTCCCATTCTGACCTGGCATCTGCTTGACCTGGCTACGCAGCGGCTCGGGATCCAAGACTTCCAGAAGGACATAGCCTACAAGGATTGGTTCGGCCAGTTCCTGGAGCATGACCCGGCGGTCAAGATGCCAGGCAGGGGGAAGCGGTGCCCGACCGCAGCTCAGAGGAGCCGGAACGGGTCGTACTGGCGGGTCCTGGAGACGGGCGATTACCGCTCATGGGGGTACCGCGTCATCGAGGCCCGGGACCCGAACGTCCGGTACGCGGCGTTCCTGGCCGCCTTTCTGAGCGGGTGGCTCCTGCCAGTGCGGGATGCGAGGATGGGCGTCCGCCCGGCGACGCTGGCGATGGCGGGCGCCATGGCTGCCAATAAGAGGTACAACCTCGGGGTCCCAGTACTGGCGAGGCTGTATGCCATTCTGGGACGCATCTCACGAGGGGGGTCGCCACGAAGGATCTGTGGGCCCTTTCAGTTCTTCCACGGATGGGTGGCTGCTCACCTCGGTGGGTATACGTTCCCAAATGCCATCAGTCCTCCGGGCAACGGCCTGCGACCCTCCCTGCTGAACATTGCGGGGGTCGCTCCGATGACCCTCAGTGAGGAGGGCGTGAGGGTTCGGATTGGCAATCATGCCAATTTCAACTTCAGCCCATTCCCCACTCCCGTCGGCCAGATGATCGACAACGGACAGGGCCCGCTGGAGCAGCATGAATATTTCCTGAACATGCGGGGCGGGGTGCTCGTGGCTCGGATCGACGGGAAGGTGATCTGCGAGCCTTACGTGCCGACCCGGTTCTCCAGGCAGTTCGGGTGCCTTCAACGGATGCCGAAGAGGGTATTCACTGCTGTCCGGGAGGAGACGAACCCTGGCGTCCTTCGCCAGATGTGGCTGATGTTCGTCGCCTTCGGCTCTGGCGACGTCATCACTCTCCCTCCTACCGGAGTTGACGCAGGCTTGGCAACCGAGTACGCCGAACACTGGGCCATCGCGTACCCTGAGGGGCTCTTGCGGAAGCTAGTTCGGCGGCTCGAGGCTACCCGTGCGGAGACCGGGCGTCAAGGAAGGAGGCGAGGCGCCGCCACACGGGGGAGAACGGAGGCGCGCCAAGCAGCGGAGCCGGCGCGGGCAGGGACTTCGGCGGCGGGCGCATCGCAGGCTGCCGCCACGACCTCGGCGCCCAGAGAGGGGGCGCATGCGTCGGTCGAGGAGCGGCCCGGGAAGCAGGTGAGGCGTCTGCTCGAACCCTCCCACGATGCAGTCTTCCCGGCGCTGTGGTCGGCCTGGATGACCCTGCGGCAGTCACTGGGGACCGACGTTATCTGGCGAAAGATACTCAGAGAAGGAATCTATCTGCCAGAGGTCGGGCGCCTCCAGATCACCGACAGGGTGGACTTCAACCGGCAATATGCATATCTGACGGCCATGGACGAGTACGCGCGCCAACGTGGTCAGCGTGCGGAGCCATCCCTTCTGGTGAAGGTGATGCTCGGTCTCGAGCCCGCTCCAGAACAGATGCCGCCGGGAGAAGATAACAGTAACGACTCCGAGGAGGAGGAGGAGACGGGGGAGGATGAAGGCTCTGAGGGAAGGTCCCATCGGGGGAGCCCACGGGAGAGCGGCGAGGTGGCCGGCTCTGACAACGTCGATGTCACTGAGCTCCTCGAGGTCCGCTTCTATCCCTACTCAACTTGCTTCATCCATTCTCTTATGCAGCTTCTAACCCGTTTCTCCATCCTTCTCAGGAGCACACGGACGTCGGTCAGGCGTCCTCAACAGGAGTAGGAGAGGCGCCAGCAGGACAAGGCGGGGGCCAGGCACCCATTATCGAATTGACAAGCGCTAAGGGGTCCCCTGCTGCAACTGTTCCTGCGGCGACCGGGGTAGCGGAAGATGACGCTCCGAACTCCCGTAAGTCTCCCTACTTTACTGCTGGTGCTTGCCATTGACGATCCGTGACTAACCATGGCATGCCCCGCGCAGTGATCTCAACATTAGAGGCTCGTCGGGTTGCCGAACCCGGGCCATCTACGAGTGGACCAGTGGTGGACATGCCGCCTGCTCCGGAACAGGCTTCCCAAACCGAGCCGGCCCCACCAACTGCTGATCAAGGGGCTGCGGACGTCGGCGGTGCTGCCACCGGAGAGAGGTTGGGGGCTGACGAGGGTGTCAGCGCCGCTGGGGAGAGAGAAGAAGGTTGCCCGGATGTTGGGGAACCTATCCCTCGTGAGGACCTCCCAGGGGCGGACCCTGCAGCAGACCTGCTGGCTGCCTTCCCTGCTTACCGGCCTGCCGACCCCGAGGAGATGGATGACTCGGACGCGGAGGCGGTCGAGGATAGCCGGGTAACGCGACGCAGGGGGTGGAAGTGCATCCAGCGCTTCCTCAAGCGAGACCCATCGGAATGGCTGGGGCGCATGGGATCACTTCAGACCTGGCTGCGCTTCCTGTGTGCCGGGGGAGCTGATGCTCAACGCCTTCATCTGACGGTCCGTGATTTCATGGACGAGAAGATGCGCGAGAGCCGCCGGCGTGCCGACGTCGCACAAAGTCGGGACATGTCAGAGAGCACGCAGGCGCTCATCGCGGCAGAGCAGGAAGTCCGGCGCCTCGAAGGGCAGGCGGCAGAGAAGGAGGCCTTCGTCGCAGCATGTACCGAGCTTGTGGAGCAACTATCGGCACAACTGATCGACGCTCAGGTACAGCTGACGGAGGCGGGCCAACAGATGGTCACACTCCAAGTCGAGCGGGAGCGTGCACAGGCCAGGATTGACGAACTGCGTGCTGCGACCGCCGACGAGGAGAGGGCACGCAGAGAACGAGAAGCAGCCCTGGAGGCCGCCAGCCAAAGGGTAGCGGCATTAGAAAGACTTATCCAGCACGCTAATCCCTAGGGGCTTTGTTTTTTTGCCATTCCCAGAACATTTGCTTCCGCTACTTAATATTTTGATCCACTTGTATGAATCGCCATATTTATCTGCGTCTTTTGGTTTAACATGCTCAACCACAAATTGTCTCGCGGGAGCGTTAACCAAGCATCAGGTATCCATAATTGGGCCTGGGTTTCTGGAGAAAAGAGGGAGGTCATTCCTAGGAAAGGAGACCTCAGACCTAACCAATGTATCATCCCCCAACTTGTTCCAACACACGAGCGGGACAACGCTAGGGGCGTTGAGATTTTATCCGAACATAGGGAAATGAGAAAGGGTGAATCGTGTGTCCCGAATCCAGACATCCACAACGGTCGGCCTTCCAGGAAATGCCCAAGACGGTAGGCGGACAATGGATCGACCATAACAACTGCAATAGACGGACCGAAAAAGGCCATCATTCATATTGCAGGAGGCGGACCACATGTCATCATGAATACCGCTTTGGGGTTCCTTCAGACACAAGGGTGGAAAATCCAGATCAACAGGGCATGCGAAGCGTGGGGCGAAGTGACGATTTGTTCGGACAGAATCCAACGCTCTCAAAATTGCGCCACCGTGGGGAAAACGTACTAGGCGGATGCACTAATCTGGCCGTGAGTCACCTCAATTCTCAGACAGCACCTCTCTGACGAGGAAACTGTCGCTTCCCATCCTTGCGATGGGGCATCCCGAGCTGAATCGGGGAGAATATTACGACTGCACCACTCTACCCGAAGTCAGGCCAGACGGCCGGCGACGAGGAGGGGCGGGACTTAACGATCCCTGAGGCTGGACCCGAGTCGAAATACCCGGGCGTTCCTACGTACTCCATCAGGCTGGAGATCAAGCCACACGTAGTTCTGTGAGTGCAGTTTAACGTCATGCAGGACGTAGAATCCCGTTTAGGGTAGATCTTAGTTTAGGGTCTTAGAGCTCGGACCATAAGGGCTGGATCTTAGTTTAAGGTCTTAGAGCTCGGACCATAAAGGTGGAGGATCTTAGTTTAAGGTCTTAGAGCTCGGACCATAGGGCTAGAGGATCTTAGTTTAAGGTCTTAGAGCTCGGACCATAAGGGCTAGATCTTAGTTTAAGGTCTTAGAGCTCGGACCATAAGGAGAGATCTTAGTTTAAGGTCTTAGAGCTCGGACCATAAGGAGAGATCTTAGTTTAAGGTCTTAGAGCTCGGACCATAAGGGGGGATCTTAGTTTAAAGTCTTAGAGCTCGGACCATAAAGACTCGAAGCACGCCACATCATGGTCATATCCCCTGGATATGCGAAGAAGCACTGAGGGATAGTGTCAAGAGTGTCGAGGTTTCGCCTGGTTAGAATGGGAGGTGGAAAATGTGAATCATGCGGCCATTCACTCAAGGACTGGGGGCACCGGTGTAACGATATGGGAGTACTGCCGACCGTGGCGGAAAAGCAGCATCAATATCGCACTAACCGTTGGTGGAATGAGGCAGCAAACGAGCATCGACCGCTCAATCGCAGGATTCATATCGATTTGCTGCCCGAGGCCATTGGGGGTACCGGCCCGAGTCGGTGGGAGAGCACTGAGGCATTGTGTCCGAACCGTTCACGGGGGCTCCACCCAGGGCATAGACGATGGGTCCGAATGAAAGGGAGCACGAAGCCTGAAAAGTGGAGGAAACCTGACCAAGCGGATCCTGACCCTCCTGGCAATAAACCAGAGTACTCTTGACACCGGTGGACCACGGCAAGGGGTCGGGGAATACGCCTTGAGGGTGACCTGAAGGCGGCGGATTCCCCAGAGAAGGGGGAATCTCTAAGAGGTGGGGGGCTGGACCCGAAGTTTCAAACATCCGGGCGTTCCTACGTATCCTATAAGGATGGGAATCAAGCCGCACGTAGTTCTTGAAGCGCGGTGCAACACAATCGGGCACCAGCGCGGGGAAGAGTGCGGGTCTGACCCTCGCACACAAAAGGAGCGGCATTTGATATTTCTTGTTTGTCCTTAAAGATGAATGGTTTTTCTTTGTGCGGCGACATGCCTGTGATTGAGAAATCTCTGGCGTCGCCACAATAATCAAGCCACGGAAGGCATTGATGAATGGCGTGGTTATTAACCAGCGCCCAACGTGAGTGTCCCCTGAGGGGAACATCACGATGCAGTGCCGTTTTCTCGTCGGGCGGCCAAGACGATCACAATTTACGGTCGTGTGGTAGGACCAGACAACACAGTTTAAGGTCGTGTGGTTCGGACCATGGAGGAATCCGCTTATTGCGGTACGGCGGACACGGCGGAGGTGGGAACATACCCAGCCCTGCGGTCACGCACGATTCCAGGAGAAGAGTCTTGGGATAGGGGTCTGCACATGTCCATCACCCGAGGGGCAGAGATGCTAGCCTCCAGATATACTGGGCCCAGAACGCAATTGTTCGGGCGACTCCCTCCTCCTTATGGGGACGAGGGTCCAGCTACGCATGGCCCTTAGGGAGGATATCTGCATACATCCTTGGTGCTCAGATCATGGGAGCCTCGAACGACATCATTACCCTGGTTGGTCTGCCTAACGTGTAAAGGCGTACCGGAGGTCAGTATGAAGAGAGTGTCAAGATCCCACTACAACGCACAAAGGCGGAGTGTGATGAGGACTGCGCAACCAATGTTCAGAGCCTGAAGGAGCTGACATGGCGATCAAGGATGTTGCTGACGCATTCGCAACACAACATCCGATCGCGTCAGCCTAAGACGAGGCAAGCAAAACGAGCATCAACCGCTCAATCGCAGGATTCATATCGAATTGCGGCCCAAAACCCGCCGGTAAATCGACCCGGAGCGGTGGGAGAGCACTGAGGCATCGTACCCAAACCGCTAACGAGGATCCCTTTGAGTGAAGGCTCGAACAAGAGGAAGCGCGAGGCCTGACAAGCAACACAGGACTTGTCGGGATTGAATCTGACACTACGAGTCATAGACCGAAGCACCCAAAACATGTTAACAGATCTCCGGAAAGGGTCGGAGGACTCACCCTGAGAGCAACCGAAGGGGGGCAGATCCCCGTGATCAACCAAGAGACGGGGCTGGACCTGAAACACAAGCGTCCAGGCGGTCCTACGTATCCCATAAGGATGGGAATCAAGCCATACGTAGTTCTTGAGAGGCAGTTTAACATCATGCAGGACGATGAGGGGTGTGAGGTGGTCCCACACACGGGGGAGGCGTACGGCGCGGCCAGTAGACCGACGTGAATGAGGACATAATCCCCCGCTCACGCGATACGCCTCGCACAAAAAGGAGGGGAACTGGGGCCAGAGGCCCAACGCGGGATGGAGATTCCCGGGAAATGGGGCTGGGCCTGAAACATGAATGTCCAGGCGGTCCTACGTATCCCATAAGGATGGGAATCAAGCCATACGTAGTTCTTGAAGTGCAGTTTAACGTCATGCAGGACGATGAGGAAAAAAGAAGGGGGGAGCAGAAGGCATCCCCAAACGTGGGGGGGGGGCGTACAGCGTGACGAGCAAACCGACGTGAATGAGGGCATAGCCCCGCACTCACACCATACGCCGCACACCCGGGGGCAACTGGGCCAAGGGCCCGAGATGGGATGGAAATTCCCGAAGGATGGGGCTGGGCCTGAAACATGAATGTTCAGGCGGTCCTACGTATCCCATAAGGATGGGAATCAAGCCGCACGTAGTTCTTGAGTGGCAGTTTTACGTCATGCAGGACGAATGCTGAACAGTTTAACGTCTTGTAGCTCGGACGTAGTGCAGTTTAGCGTCATGCGGGACGAAGTGCAGTTTAGCGTCATGCAGGACGAAGTGCAGTTTAGCGTCATGCAGGACGAAGTGCAGTTTAGCGTCATGCAGGACGAAGTGCAGTTTAGCGTCATGCAGGACGAAGTGCAGTTTAGCGTCATGCAGGACGAATGGACACTCAGGCAAAGTATTGCTTGAGGAACCTAGCGTTGGTGGGAGGAGTGACACGCTCACCATCCATAGTCGCTAGGGAGTACGCGCCATTGGGATAGACCTTGTGGACAACAAAAGGTCCCTCCCACTTGGGCTCCAACTTGGGCGGCTTCCTGCCGGGGATCATCGGTGCTCTTAGGGCTAGCACTAGATCACCCTGCAGGAAGGAGCGGAGGCGAACCTTCTTATTGAAAGCTCGAGCCATTCTGCTTTGATGCCTCTCCAAGTTGTGCAAAGCGCGAAGTCTATTCTCATCCAGTGCTTCCAACTCGACTAGACGGGCTTCAGCAACTCTGTCCGGCGCTTGCTGGTCGTAGACCGCAGTGCGCAAGGACGGTAACTGGATCTCGATGGGCAGGACGGCCTCAGCTCCATACACCAGGGAATAAGGGGTCATCTGGGTGGAATTGCGAGTCGTCGTCCGATAAGCCCAGAGGGCGTTGGGGAGCTTGTCCGGCCAACTCTTCTTGTTCTGACCAACCATCTTTTGCAGAATGTTAGAGAGGGTTTTGTTAAACGCCTCGATCTGTCCATTCGCCTGCGCATGATAGCGAGATGTATGGTTCGAGCGGATGTTATACTTGGCGTACAACTTCTTCAACTCGGCTGCTCGGAAATTGGTTCCGTTATCCGTGAGGATAGCGTGAGGCACTCCAAATCGATAGATGATGTTGGAGGTCACGAAGTCAGCGATCGAACAGGATTTGACCTCTCTGAGCGGAATCGCTTCTGCCCATTTGGAGAAGAAGTCCGTGGCGGTCAGAATGAACCGGCACTGGCGAGCTGTCGCCGGCGGGTAAGGTCCCACGACGTCCAGTCCCCAGACTGCAAAGGGCCAGGAATACCTTGTGGTATGGAGAGGCTCCGGCGGCCGATGCACAAAGTTCGCATGAACCTGGCACGCATGGCACCTCCTGGCGTACTCGATGCAGTCATGGATCATAGAGGGCCAGAAGTATCCCAACCTCCGAATCTGGTGGGACAGCTTCGGCCCAGTCTGGTGGGCGCCACATGAACCAGCATGAACCTCTTGCATGACTCGTGGGATCTCGACTCCCTGAAGGCAACAGAGGAGAACACCATCAAACCCGCGCTTGTAGAGGATCTGCTCCAGACCGGGACTGCTCTGGAGGACAAACTGCGATGCGCGGCGTCGAACTCGCTCGCGCTCGGCCCGATCTGACGGAAGAATGCCATGTTGGAGGTACTCAACCAAAGGCGCCCTCCAATCACGGGCTGATTCGACTGCTATATCTGGGGTACTCGGGGCTCCGGGCATAGGGGCAACCGTGGTGATGTTACTTACCAACGGGCCGCGATCTTCTTCCGGGATAACGGGAGCGATGAGCCTGCGGCGCGTCACACGGACGATCAGGTTGTCCTGTTCAGGTTCCGCAAGTGACGCAGCCAGGCTGGCCAAAGCATCTGCTCGACCGTTCTGCGACCGGGGAACATGGACAATTTCCGGCCGAGAAGGGAACCGGGCCATCAGAAGAAGGGTGCACTCCAACAATGGCACAAGTTCCGGCTTCCTGACAACGTAGTCGCCATTGATCTGCTTAACGACCAGCTCGGAGTCCCCTTTCACGCACAGACGGGGCACGTCGATCTCGAGAGCCAACTCGAGGCCGGTGATGAGGGCATGGTATTCTGCCTCATTGTTGGTACAGCCCTCTGACAACAGGAAAGAGTATGGCAGCACGGCTCGCTCCGGGGTAATGAAGACGATGCCCAAGCCCACTCTATTGAGCTTAGGATTATCGAGTCTTCTACCGGTGGGGCTCCGGGAGGCACCGTCAAAGTGCATCTGCCAGCATGGATCGGCTCGATCAACCGAGAGAATGGTCTCATCAGGAAAGCCTAGATCCAGCGGCTGATCCGCGGAGGTCGGGTGAGCGGCCAGAAAGTCTGCCAACGCTTGCCCTTTGATGGCCTTCTGAGACACATACCTGATGTCGAACTGCTGGAGAATCACAGCCCACCGCGCTAGACGGCCAGTCAACATAGGTCGGCTCAGGATATATTTCAACGGGTCTACCCGAGAAACCAACTGTACCTCATGGTGCTGCAAGTAGTGCCGTAATTTCTGTACGGAAAATACGAGCGCCAGACAGCTCTTCTCGATGGGGGAATACCTAACCTCCGCATCGAGGAGCATGCGACTGAGGTAATAGAGGCTATTCTCTGTTCCCTCGTTGTTCTTCTGGGCGAGAAGGGCACCCAGGGACCGTTCCAGGGCGGTCACATAAAGGACCAGCGGCTTTCCGGATACGGGCGGCATCAGGACCGGAGGTTGAAGCAGGTACTGCTTGATTTCCTCGAAAGCGGTCTGACACTCTTTATCCCATACATAGGTGGCACCTTTCTTCATAAGCCGGGAAAAGGGCTTACACTTGCCGGCCAGATTCGCAATGAATCGGCGTATATAGGCTAAGTGGCCTTGGAACCCTTGCAGTTCCCGGACGGTACCCGGGGGAGGCATCTGGCTAATCGCCCTGATTTTCTCTGGGTCGATCTCAATACCCCGGTATCTTACCACAAATCCAAGGAACTTTCCGGAGGTGACCCCAAAGGCACACTTCAACGGGTTCATCTTCAGGCAGCGAGACCGGAGGAAGCTGAACACTTTCTCAAGATCTTTGAGATGGTCCTGACGCTGGCGCGATTTGACAACCAAGTCGTCGACGTAGCATTCCACCAGTGTGCCGAGGATTGGCTTGAATATGCGGTGCATCGCCCGTTGATAGGTGGCACCTGCATTCTTCAGGCCGAAGGGCATGACCCGGTAGCAAAAGGTACCTTGGGGAGCCCTGAAGGCAGTGAACTCCTCATCCTCAGGGGCCATCCGAATTTGGTTGTATCCGGAGTATCCATCCATGAAGGAGAGGGCTTGGAACCCTGCCGTGGCATCAATCAACAGCTCTGTCACTGGAAGGGGAAAATCATCCTTCGGACAGTGGCGGTTGAGATCGCGGAAGTCGATGCAGACTCTAATCTGCCCGTTCTTCTTCCTGACCGGCACAATGTTGGCCATCCATTTGGGGTACTGAACTTCCCTCACGAAGTTGGCTTTGATAATCTTGTCAACTTCGGCCTCAACCATGGCACCATGGGATGGGTGCATCTTCCTGGGAGGCTGCTTGAACCCGCGATGGTTCGCCGGGAGACCAAGGCGATGGACGGCTACCTGAGGATCTAGCCCCGGCATCTCGTCATAGCCCCAAGCGAACACATCACGGTGCTGCCTGAGAAAGTCCACGTACTGCTGCCGCTCCTCAGAGGGCATGGCGGCACTAACCAATGTGGGTCTTGGATCGGCCTCGGTTCCAAGGTTCACCTGTATTAACTCATCGACCGTGGCGGGGACGCCCTCCTCAAAGGCTGGGGGTGCATCTTCCACGTCCTCTCCACTTGGGGAGGGATCATCCACGGGAGAGACTGCGTTGGAAACTGCATTGGGGCTACCAGGTCCTGCTGGGCCACTGGTGCTGGCACGGGCGGTCGCGGTCATCTCATCAGGAGACTCGCGGACCGTCAAGACCATGGCGACGTCCAACCGGTGAATCGGGAGGACGTAAGCGTCATCCAGACCTGCCCAGGGATCGCTCGCAACAGCGACAGGCTCAACCTCACCTGCCAGGATCTGCTTATCCTTGCTCTTGTAATAGTCCGCGTCCAGATAACGGGCTTCACATGAGGCAAAAGGAGAGGCATCTCCTTGGAGCACGCCTACTCGACCATTAAGGGAGTATTTGAGGCATTGGTGGTATGACGAGGGAACCGCCGCGTGAAGGTGAAGCCATGGCCTGCCCATCAATGCGTTATACGCAGTGTCCTGAGAGACTACCATGAATTCGGTGTTGGCAACCAAGTCACCGAACTGGGTCTTCAAACGTATCTTGCCGACCGGGGTTTGCTCGGTGCGGTCGTACCCCTGGATCCTGAGGTCGGAGGGAATCAAGTCATCCTCAGACAACCCCAATCTCCGGAGCGTCCGAGTTGGAATCAGGTTAATCCCGGACCCCGTGTCGACAAGACAGCGCCGGACTTCAAGGCCATTGAACTGGCCAGTGACATACAGCGGACGAATATGTCCCCGTATAGGAGGGTCTTCATCCTTACCAGAGAACGAGATAACTGCCTGACATTCGGCGTCCTCGATCGTTTCGGCGTGAAAGGCCTCTGCAGCCGCAACCTCTGTCTCAAACTGGAGGGGGCTCTTCAGGGCTTCAGCGAGTGCCTCGCGCATCTCAGATGACATGCGCAGAGCCTCAAGGATGGAGAGCCTTGTTGGGATGTCGGCCAAGTGCTTCAGGACATCATACTTTTTGGCCAAGCGCGAGTTCCTGGTTGCAGGAGGTTGCTCTGCGGTTGGTGGCATGACGGGCCTTGCCGGTTGGATCGGCGGCCGACTGGTACTTGGCGCATCTCGCTGTTCACTGGTCGCAGTCCGGGAAATGGTCGCCGTACTGGAGTCAGGAGGCCGGGATGGACTTGTGGCAGGGCGGAGCTGGTCGCGACGCGGCTGAGGCGGTTCTGCCTGATCCCACACCACAAACAGTGGCGGAGGCGAATCCGTCATCCCCGGATGGGGAGCCTGCGCACGTTGAGCTCGATCTTGAGCCTGCCGCCTAGTCTCAGTGGCGTGCACGGCTTGGCCGGAGGTACCGGCTGCTGTGCCCCGGCGACTCCTGCTACTGCGGTTCTTCCGACGGTGGCGACGACCGGGGACACTAGGGAGGTCCACCTGGTGTTCTTCGATGTCGGGAACCGAAAAGGGATTTACCAGCTCGACGGTATTAACCGAAGCGTACCCAACACTTTCATCGGACGAATCATCCACCACCGGGCGGATCCGAGGAGGGACCCCCATCTCCGGGGGCATGAAATCGCCGAGAGTACGGGATAGTGGCGGAACTGGCGGGGCGCGCTCTTCCTTCTTGCGCTGCCGCCGTTTGCTCTTTTTGGAAGAGGCAGGCTGGGACGACGACGCCGAAGCAGCACCCGCAGATTCTGGGGGCTCAGGCTGATTCAAGCGCGCACGGATGATTCCCTGGGCGCGAATGGTCGTCTTGCGGGCCATCCAGTTATTATACTTCTGGGACCCGCGGTCGGAGACCAGCTGCCATTCGTCCTCGTTGCCACTATCGTCATCTGATCCCACGAATACGCCCGCCACTTGTGCTGGAGCTGGGCCCAACCTGATTACATTGTTGTTAATCTGGTCTTGGAGCCAGTCCTTGAACACATAGCACCGCTGGATGGTGTGTCCCAGGGCTCGATGGTAAGGGCAGTAGCGGGGGTTATCCGTGAGATGTGCCTCCTCTGGCTTCCAACACTCAGGCAGTCGCACAATCCTCTGCTCCAGGGCGCTCCGGAAATAACCGGGGACCTGATCCTCATGGAATGAGTACGTCAGGTGTCGCGGGCCCCTGGGAGCGCGGTCTTGACGAGGGGCTGGAGGGGCCTGCCGAGGAGGTGGACCCTGATTATCTCGCCTGGGTTGTGGCGGTACATTACGCGGAGGGGCCGGCCGGTTCTGAGGCTGCCGTTGCTGGGCCGGGAACTGAGCCCGTGGAGGCGGATTCCTGTGAGGCTGTGGAGCTGGCCTCACCGGCAGCAGCTCCAACGGCCTGGGAGCCTCTATCTGGGCCACAGCAGCGGGCTCAGCCCTGCTGACTCTCCTTGCAGGAATCATAGGAGGCAGCGGGTGTGCCTGGCTGGCCTGTTGCAGGGCTTCCTCAAGACGTTGAGCTTTGTCTGAGAAGTCCCTGAACCCTCCGGGGTAATTCTGAGTGATCAGGGAAGGGACCAGCTCGGTCTTGACGTTCCCGACGCACATTGTCAGCAACTGCTCCTGAGTCAATGGCATGTCAAGGGAATACGTGAGACCCTTCCATCGGGCGACGAAGTCCGCGACTCGCTCATCAGGCCTCTGTTTGCACTTGAAGAGGTCTGCGATACTCGTCTTCCGGGTCGTGGAACTGAACTGGTAGAGGAATTTTCTACGAAGGTCCTCCCAGCTAGTTATCGACCCGACGGGAAGCTGGCTGTACCAGACAAATGCTGGCCCTTCCAGTGTCTGGACAAAGCAGCGAAGCTTAGCGGCCTCCTGCTGCGCCGGAGTCCCCAACATAGGCCCGCACCTCGAGTTGAAGTGGGCTAAATGTTGTGGCGGATCTCCAGTCCCATTGAAGGGGGCGAAAGTGGGATTCCCGAATCCCGGAGGCGCCGGCATGTCATCCACCCATGCTGGGTAGGGCTTGCCGTCCGGTGGGATCGCCACCTGCCGAGTCTCCAAGGCTTCCAAGCGGACAATGAGTGCCGCCATCGGATCGTCCGGACATGGGTTCCAGTCCTGGCGAGGATCTCTAACCACGAGCGCATTGCACGGCCCTTCAATCGGGTCGTCGACCGGGTCGTCGAACTCGGCAGCTCGTGGGATGGCTGGCGGAGCGGCCCTTGGGGCAGCGGGAGGAATCCGAGCGGGATCTCTCAGGTAATCACGCCGCTCGGGAGGGTGTGGCGAAACATACCGCGCCCTCTTGCCGTAGGCAATGGCCTCTCTCCTGTCGGCGAACACGGCATGATCACGGTTGCCCGGGAGAGTCTCGTCGAGGTGCGGTTGTTCCGGTCCCTGTTGTCCTGGCCTGGGATCACCGTAGTCAGGCCGCCGTTCTGCAGCGCGCTCGGCGAGGAGCTGGTCAACCAGCCTCTTCTGTTCGGCGAGCTGCTGACGTAGCGTAGCCTTCTCGGGATCCTCCTCTGCCCTCTGCATGGAGGCAGATGGGTCGGCGGGCCTTATAGCCTCGCTGTGCTCTTTTCCTTTGCTGACGTTTCGGCTCAACGTCAGTGCTTCAGTGGGTGCGGGGAGCCCCAGGAGGTTTCTCTGATGACGAGTAACTCTCACTGATGGATCTGACGACGGCTTGTCTTCGGGGGGGAAGCCCCCGTCGAGAAGTTCCAAGTCGTTCCCCTCTCCCGACAGGTCAGCCATATTGACCGTTCCTGTCCCTGGGGATATACCCTCAGGGCCACCCAGCGAATCGGGCTGTCGGCGGATCACACTGAAGCGTAGGGCAGCGTACTGCCCCCATCCACGGATATACACGTGGGGAGTGGCTTCCTCGATAACTTTGCGGAGTACTTGAAAACACTCAACGCATCGTTGTTGGAGGGCCTCATGGTGCCCAAATGACCCGGGGTGCCGAACCGCGGGGAGCATGGCCAGGTCAATTAGACGGCACTGCTCACCAATATCCTCCAGGTGCGCTTGACTCCCGGGGTATGGCATTTGTAGGCAGTGAAGACGGGAGTGAGTCTCCCGGAGAGTTCGGCGGAAGCACTCGAACTCATCCGGGGTGAGCGATTCGGGTGCATCAAAGCCCGGTCCTGCGACTGGCCAAAACTTCTCAGGGAAGTGGCCCTCTGCAAGGACGGTCCAGAAGCTCCACGACTCAAACTCGGGACCCAGATCTCCTTGGTCCTCTTCCATGGCTGGGAACGGACGGGGAACTGGTAGTGGTGCCGAGGCGGGCCGTCGGGCCGACGGGCTGGCCGGCGGCGAATACGGCGAGCAGGCCGATTGGCCTCCATATCCCGGGCCTCCCCCTGAGGGTGGCGGTGCCCCAGCTACCACATCACGATAGGACGGGCCGGCGAGCGAACACCCTGCCGTAGCATCGGTGCTCGCCGAGGGCGCACCAGATCGTGGTTCGACCGTCGGTCCCCAGAAAAAGTCTCCGGTTTCTCTGATCGAGACGGAAGGCACTTCCGGAGGGGCCGGTACCAACCGCAAGTTTGATCCTTGGGGGTCTACCAGGCCCTCGTTACTCCGGATATACCTTCGGAGAGAAGCGGGGATCACATCGATCTCGCTCTCGGGGAGCACGAGGCTGACGTGCCGCATTCCTACCCCTGCCCTTGACTGGCGGGATTGGGGAGAGGGCTCTGTCGCCGAATCGTACTCCGCCTCTGAGTCAGAGAAGCAAACCGGTCGGATCTCTGTCCGGAATTCCGTGACATTCTTCCCTCGGCGTCGACGCCTTGCCTTCCTGCCCCTGGGCAGTTCCCCGGGGCAGGGCTGATCTCTGTCCTGGCGTCCTCCGGCCGCACTGGTGCTGGGGCCGAGAGGACTGGGAACCGAGGTGCGAAGGGCACCGGGACAGATATCGAAGGGGACGCGGGGAGAGATGATTCCGGGCAGGACTCCGGGCCGGGATCGGAAGGTGGGATGACCCATGCCTCCTGGATCGGCCACACAGAGTAGATCCTGCCGGTGAATAGCGCTACCGCGAGGTGGTCCGCGGTGGCTACTGCCAGTGCCAGCAACCGGGAGAGTCAACCCAACCTGCCTTTGGGGCGGTCGGGGCCTCGATCCGGGTCGGGCATAGGAGTTCCCCTGCTCAGGATGCGCAGAGGCCTGGCGACTGGAGCCAGCAGTGGCTTGGGCCAATGCGGCCGCTGTTGCTAGAGCCCCAAGGTGGGCATCCTCTTCCGCTCGTGCTCGACGTTGGCGTCAGGACAGGCGAGTCGGAATGAGCGTCGCGGGCAGGTGGAGAGCCTGTTCCTCGACTTGAGGGGCCTGGCGGCGGTGTCGCCGTGGCCTGGCGGGAGCCCTTATCGTGGATCCCTGGAGCGGACCTCGGATAGGGTGATCCCGGGCATCTCCCACCTCATCCGCGTAGGGAAGGGAACTGTCAGAGCGCTCCGGGGATAAGCTCCCGAAGCGGTTGGACGTTGAGGTAGGCAGCGGTGCCTCCCTGCGTGGCCCTCGGGGGCGGCGGTGGTGGCGAGGCGCAGCCTCCTCAAGGTCTAGGCGAGCCATTTCTCTAGTGGGGATGACTCCCTCTTCCTCGTATCTCCGCACCAGGGTGTTGATCACCCTTTTCTGGATGACCTCCGAGGGGGAGAGAGGGCGTGGTCGTCCCGCAATTGCGGCTGCTGGGACGGCTGCGGAACGGGCGGGACCGCGCGGAGTAGCCGCGTCGGTGTTTCCCCTGTCCCTGCGCCAGTGGGCGGGTGGCGATCGGGCACTGGATCGGGCGACCTGATTTCTGAAAGCAGGGAGAATAACCCATTAATACTGACAGGAAAAAGGAATCGACAACCAACCATTAGCGCCACGACGCCTTCCGTGGGGGGAACCCAGGCCCTCGACGTTGCGAGACGGAGTGCCCGATTTCACTTCCCCAGCCCCTGGCGGGTAAGACTGAATGCTTGGTCGGGCAACACGCCGGTCTTCCAACACCTCTGAAAGCCATCGGTCTTCGTATCGAGGAGAAGAGATTCACGTCGGGTTCACCATTTTTCTGTTTTGGTGCGGATGTGCGTCGGGTTACGCTGTTCCGCCAGGACGCGTTCGCGCGTGCACCCGTCAACCCGAGGGGATGGGCGCGCGGCTTGTGGTCCCGCAGTCCCGCTTTCCAAGGGCGGGCGGCATTCGTCCCTTATTCAGGGGCGTCTGCTCCTTGATCGAAACCGGGATGATGGGATGTCGGCTCCTCCTTCCTTGGACGTCTCCTTGGAACTCGTCGCCTAATCCGGGTCTCCCTCATAGACTTAAGAATGTTCGTGAATCTCGTTCCCGGCGCCATATCTTCATGGACACCGGTTAATTACGCTGCTTCCGCCCGGACGCTCCAAGGAGTCTGGGCGGGGCAGCAACCTGCGGTGAGAAGGCCGGGTGGCTCTGGGTGCTGGGGGCGTGTCGTAACACTGCGGCTCTGCACATCTGTCTTCCGTCCCTAATAGGGCTTCTCGAAGGCATGATGGCCTGAGGCATCCCGTACTAGGTGCGGGGAACTGTGTCACCTGAGGTTTTCCTCAGCTTCCCATGTTTAACACGGGGTATGCCGCGAGTTTAACGTCCAGCGGGGACGGCATCGGACCGATCAACACGAAAAGTGGATCAGATGACAGAACCCCTTGCGGGGAACCTCCGACGCTGGGGCCAGCACATGGGCGGCTTCCCAAATGATGTGGAGTGGAGTGAAGTGGCATGACCCCACCGGGATGTGGCGGCCCGGGTAAGGATCAGGATGGATGATGAAGTGAAGAGCTTGGACCCCAGAGGGGCTTCCTACGTACCGCGCGTTAACACGGATCAAAGTCAACGTAGTTCGGGCATACAGTTTAACGTCATGCTGGACGTCGGCAAGCCGACTCACGAAGAGGTCGAGGCCGCCGGGCGGAGGATTGAACCGAACCACCTCGCACGGAGGGGGATGGAACGGCCGGGTGGATCACAGTTTCACGTCATGCTGGACGATAAAAGGGGAAATGGAAAAGGGGGCTGTGGGGAGGCACCGTGGAGATACACACGGGCAGTCTCCCACGGGGGCGGATTCATAGGTGAATCAACGCAAGCGTGAACCCTGGAGGGGTCCACTGATGGACGAACCGACGTAAATACGACCGGGACGACCAGGTGGTGGGCTTGGACCTCAGGGAGGCTTCCTACGTACCCTGTATAGGAGACAGGGATCAAAGTCCACGTAGTTCATTCTGTCAGGACTTACGCACTTGGGGCAGCCCGGATGCTGCAAAACTCAGTTGGAAGGGACTTGGACCGAAAGCAGAAGACACCTCGATCCCAGTCAGACCCTCTACTGGCTTCGGCAGTGGGGAGGCGCAATGGAGATACACATGTGCAGCCTCCCACGAGAAACTAGGGGTTTGTAATACCCTGCCCCCGTAGGGAAAAGCCACTCCCATTAAATCGTCCCTAAAGAGGGGCAATCCCGACATCCCTGCAGGGACGAGCGGGTGGGGGCCACATCCAAACCGGGGGGACCCTGTGTGCGGAGCACGGGATCAGGTTGCGGACGGTTTAGCGTCTTGCCAGACGAAGTATAGTTTAACGTCATGTGTTGAGGAAGAAGCGGACGGTTTAACGTCTTGCCGGACGAAGTACAGTTTAACGTCATGTGTTGAGGACGAAGCGGACGGTTTAACGTCTTGCCGGACGAAGTACAGTTTAACGTCATGTGTTGAGGACGAAGCACTTGGCAGTTTAACGTCTTGCAGCGCGGACGATGGGGGCTAGGCAGTTTAACGTCGTGCAGCTTGGACGGATGTGCAGTTTAACGTCATGCTGGACGAATATGCAGTTTAACGTCATGCTGGACGTATGCGCAGTTTAACTTCATGCGGGACGAAGGCGCAGTTTAACGTCATGCGGGACGAATGTGCAGTTTAACGTCATGCTGGGCATAGGTTGCCAGACGAATGTGCAGTTTAACGTCATGCTGGGCATAGGTTGCCGGACGAATGTGCAGTTTAACGTCATGCTGGGCATAGGTTGCCGGACGAATGTGCAGTTTAACGTCATGCTGGGCATAGGTTGCCGGACGAATGTGCAGTTTAACGTCATGCTGGGCATAGGTTGCCGGACGAATGTGCAGTTTAACGTCATGCTGGGCATAGGTTGCCGGACGAATGTGCAGTTTAACGTCATGCTGGGCATAGGTTGCCGGACGAATGTGCAGTTTAACGTCATGCTGGGCATAGGTTGCCGGACGATGGGTGCATGTCACTTCGCACGAACCTGGAGGGCCGCACGGGAAGACAACGCACGGTGCGGGCACCCGGGATGAGAATCATCGGGTGCCACGCAGGCAGGTTCCCTCAGGGGGTCAACGGGGACGACCCTGGCAGGTTGCGCGCAAAAAGGAAGCTTTGCGCGCAATACTGCGGGCCGGCGCGCAATCGGGGCGGCTGGCGCGCAATGGGGCCAGCGCCTTGCGCGCGGATGCTTGAGAATGCTCACACCGGGCTTCGGATAGCGCGCGGGGGCAACAGCTCATTCTTTAACGAATGGCCACTTGAAAGAAGGGGGGTGCGCGCAATCGGGCCGGATTGCGCGCACCCCGGGGGCAATTGCGCGCAAGCGGGTTCTTTTGCGCGCAAAGGCCTTAGGGTGAGTTTTTATTCAAAGGAAAGGAGCCAACGGGGATTACGCGCGAAGGCGGACCCCGAGGCTTTCTTGCGCGAAAGAAAGGAGGTTACCTGAAGTTCGTCATTGCGCGCGGAAGGGGTTGAATTGCGCGCACGAGAGACGTTTCGACTTCCAGCAACCTTTGAAACGTTGGGGGTCGCCTTGTATTTATAGGCAACCCCGGGCGCGGAATCCAGGGTGAGAGCGCGAAATTCTCCTCGTGGGCGCGGAATCGGGCGCGGCGCGCAAGGGAGTCGCGCGGACCCGCGGCGCGCAAAATTGCGCGCCGGGCCGGCGCATTGCGCGCATCCCGGGGGGTTTGCGCGCGGAACATCCCCTTTGCGCGCGGGCCTCTGAAATTCCGCGCGAGGCCTCCGGGCCCTCCGAAACGTTCTTCCGACTCCAAATATCACTTCGCATTCCGCATCCGGAGCTTCGTTTGGGAACAACGGACTTTTCCGGCGTCTACAGGGAGTCTATGCCCTCATTACCAAAGTGTAGTGCATCAGATGAATATAAACAGAGGTAAATAATGGAGTAAATGTAATTAAAGAGAAGGAATAATATAAAATAGATACAATAGTAACAATAACTAAAATAACTATAATAACATACTACATACAACAGATGATGATATATCATGTATCTAGAAAACTAGAAAACATGGATACAAGACAACAGACATAACATGTTCAAAAAAAGTATAAAGGAAATAAAAAGACTATCCCAAGCATCCTGATCTCTAGATCAATCATCTTCTACCAAGATACATCCAAAACAGCAAGCAATCAAGTGTTTGAAGTCGTATTCTTGCCTCTATCAACTCCTGCATTCATATAATCTACTCCAGGTACCAAACAAAACCTAGAGAGGTTTGAGATAAGTATCAATGGGCCACCACCAATGGTGTCTATAATATCCATCCCATGTAATTTAAAGGTAACAATGTGATATCATGTATATATAATGTAAATAAATACAATGTAACTAAATACCCAAGTACCTTCTTCAGCTCTCAATTAGAATTTTAACATAACTAGTCTATTATTTGTTTGTTACTAGTTTATAAATAAGTCACATGTTAACAATAGTGAAGGTTCCAAGTTAGGAAAAGGTAACCTGTAATGACATTTAATAATGAAGTTCAAAGGTAATAACCAAGGAAACATAGATCTCAAGGGTCGTTAACTCAGTAATAACTGTAGTTTGGCTAAGGGTAAGAGTGTAATCCAAGGAGCACATTCCAAGGCATTCAACAATAAGGTTCCTACCAAATCCAAGGTGATATTCCAAGGTAAAATGGGGATAAATAGAGACAAGGCCCTATGGGATATAATTATGGCACCTAATTGTCAATTTTGAATCCAAGGAGTGCACCCAAATCATCCTTCAATACTATGTGAGGGATCCTATGATATCCTACTGAGCATCCAAGTGTTGACTAGGATCGGGACCTAGGTGGGTCTCAACCTATTCAAGACGTATCCATGAGCTGGAATAGGGTTCCTAAGTGTTCAAGGCATTACCCAAGAAGAATCCAAGTCGAGATCGACTTAGGCCACTCATATTTGATTATAAAGTGACACAATATTTCATTTGGTTCAAGCCTTGCCTTTCATTAGTGTGATAAGGTCAAGTAACATGCAGCCTTTTAATCAAATCATAATTAATTAATAAGTCCCTTTGGTTAAATCCTTGACTTTTATTAGTTTGACAAGGCCAAGTAGCATTCAAACTTTACTAATTCCATTCAAGGCATATTCAATAATAAAGGTTCATTTGACTACCTTCCATTAATGTGGTAAGGGGTGCCATGGACATGCAACCTATGAATCATTCACATTTAATTATCATTTTGAGGCACTTATGTGGGTCAAGTTGTGAACATACATGGTAATTTACACTATAAAATTCACAATATAAAATAATACATTTAATATAGAAATGATTTCCCTTAGAAGGGTCAATCCAAGTCACACCCGAATGGTGGCTCAAAAGTCTCAAATAATAAATATCCAATTATGACATAACATCCTACATGGGATGGATGGAGTTATAGGAGTAACCACTAAAAATTAATCCCAAATATTGAAAATATAATAACACTATGGTTCTAAAAAATATAATCATGGAATATAATTCCTATAAACGACAACCAATGAAATCTATGGGCCCCACAAAACAATTCCAAAATCAATGAACTTGAGGGATGAGTTATAGACCACCCATCTTAGGATTGTATGACTCTCCTACTCCAGTATTGGCCCTTTATTTATATTGGATTAGAGTATATATAAAAAAGAGGAAAAATGATCTTGAGGGAAAGAGAGAATAAGAAAGGCTTAAATAAACTCGTGTTCTTATTGTTGCGCATCTAACATGATGAAAAAAGCTCGATCGGATCCTAGATTAAGGATATATTTTAGTAACTATATTAGTCCTTCAAAAATCTCTAATTTGAGAGAGAAATAGGTTAATCTCATATGGACTTGTATTAGGAGTAAGAAGGAGGGTTAATAGATTACTAAGGGAAAATTTGTAAAATTGCCCATAAAATTAGCAGATGCATGGTTTAAAAAACTGTATGAAAACCATTCATGGTTAATTGAGAAGAAGGGAAACTTGAATGGTTAGGCCTCAAAGGTGTGCACCAATTGTTAAATATGGTTTTGTCCGAAAATTTTCATCCATATGTTTAGGAAAATTGTGCGCCAACCATGCAATAATCATGAGACATGACCAATTTCCCCAAAAAGAAAGGTTCTAGGCTCTAAAATTTCCTCAGACACTCTTTAGACCTTTTATAACTCATTAGGCAGTTATATTAGGTGCAAAATAAGGAATTATACTGAAATTTAAAGGATCCTTACCTGAGTAAAAAACTGAGTTCTAACATATGTATTCCCATAGTCTAGGTCCCAATACAAAGTTCTTTTTCATGTGTGGTTTATTTATCCCATGATAGATTATGTCATGGATTATTTCTCACATGTTTCTATATGAGGTTGTCTCACATGGATTCACATGATGGATTATTTCATAGACATGTGTTTACTTTCTTACCTAATGGTGTATGGATATGTATCCCTATTTTATAACTTATAATTTTCATATTCCTATATTTTGGAATATGAAAGGATTTTATAAAAAAAAGGAAAATGATTTAAAAACGGGATTGTATTTATATTTTTTTTTGTAAAACTATTTTCATTTTAAAATATAGAACTAAAATATTCTTATCATTAGACCTTGTATATACTCTATAGTGGTATCCTACTGGGATATTTTCTCACACCCCAATTTTTACTTTGGGTGGTTATAGATATTGTATTATAGTATACAGGTAAAAAGAATAGAATCTTGTAGTATGTCAGCTTCCCTTTTCATCATTGTCTTGATAGTGGGATGGTTTAAAGGTGACAATTGGTCACATGGAGAATTGTTGGTCTAGTTTTTTCATGGGATTAGATAGTATATTTTTTTTCTATATTTCTTTTTATTACACTTATAATCTAGTTGTATGTATTTTTTTGGTTATAGTCATGACTTTTTTTTATTATCTTTATTATACCTCACCATGTGGAGAACTAGTTCAGGTGACTTGTCTGGTTGAACCAAGATTGTTCATTACAAATTAGTATGAAAGGGATACTAAGACTGAATTATGTTAACATTACCTGAGTTTGGTTCTATGTCTTTGGTATATAGGAGTTAGGATCATTAGAATTATGGTAGTAAGTGTAGGAGGGTGCCTGGCCAGCTCACTTCTATGTCTGAACTCAAGTTAACAAGGGTAGTCAGAAAAGTTTTACCAGGTATGAGCCTTGGTGTTTGAGTTCATTTGAATGAACTGCATGGGTAGTTTATTTAAATATAACTTTTCTTTTTTAAGGTGTTATACTTGTTCATATAATACTTAATTACTTTAAATTATTAATGTTTTACAGCTTTGATATCAATACCTAAAGTTGGTCCTATGATTCTGGAATATTCTCATGAGTGATTGGTTTTTGTCTTATGATTATTATAAAACCCCTCCTAGAATAGATGTTCCAAATCTAAGTGAGGAAAATGTGAGATAAATAAAAAACCCTTTGATGGACCATTCTTTAGTATAATCCTTGATTTTCACTATTCGGAATCTAGGTGTAGAAGGTGTCTGGAACTTGAGATGAGTAGTGGATCATGGATCTGAATTCACTAAGCAGCATCCACCCATATTACATAGTGACAAGGGACCCCAAAATTCTAAGGAGTGTCTTGATAATATTGATAGGATCCTCAAATTCTTGAATACTTTTAAATACTCTAATGTAGTTTTTTCCATGTACATGCTTGAGGGACCAGGAAGGATATAGTGAGACTAAATTGTGGAAGCTAAGTTTCATGAAGATCTTACCCAAACATCTTTAAAGGAAATATTAAATCAATATTATTACCCTAAGATGCTACATGTGGAGAATAATTGGGGCTTTCTAACCTTGGACAAAGGGGAGGATACCATTATGGATTAATCTACCCATTTTTATGATATGTTGAATCTGGAACTATATTTTGTCACTAATGAGTACCTAAAGGCTTAAAGGCTTGAGTTGGGATCGAGGTCAGATATTTGGTAGATTTTTATTCTTGTGTTTTTATTACCTTTTTAGATCTAGTTATAAAATACACTTTAGATGAGGTAGACATATTTAATAATACGAGTTTGTGTGGAGCATCATTTGGTGTGGTTGTTAGCCAAGGTGCATCTTCTAGTGAGAAAAAGAAATGCACGGTTAGTCAAATTTCTTCATGACTATTTTCATGGGATCCAGTAAGATAATATTATTTTATCTACTATCAGTGTGGAAGGATAGGTTATAATAAGAATAACTGCATAGAGGAACCCAATACCTATCATCATTGTGGACAATATTTCAATTTGAAACATTTTTATGATAGGATATCCTAGGGAAGTTATGTTAGATCCACTTTCACCAAGGGCTTGTAAGTTCATACCAATGATTTAAAGGGTGGTGGGTCCAATCCTCAGGATAATGTGGATGTAAATGTGGATAAGAAAGATTAGAGAGTAGCTGAGACTGAATGTCTTTATACAATGGAGTATACACCAGATGAATCTAAATCAGGGCCAACTACAGTTAGAGGTACAATTTTTATTTCAACTCCCATAGTGATATTTTTTTTTGATACAAGTTCTACAAATTATATCATATCTTAGAATTTTTTTATGTGTTATAATTTCATTTATATATTATACCATTCTTATTGGATCATTTCATATATTTGGGAAAGAGGTATGAAAAAGGTTTCAAGTGTCCTGTATGTCGAGTGTTGATAAATGAATTTGAGGTGGAGTGGGACTTATTAGTTCCGGATCTTGAAATCTTTGACTTTATTATTAGAATGGTTGGATAACTAGTGTTAAGGCCTATATATCCTGTTATCTTCATGAAGTTTAGTTCTTCTCTACCAATCGGGTCACTCATGTTTTTCAGGACAAGTGGAACTCTACATAGAGAAAGGAGGGGCCTGTTGTTTCTTATGCTGGGGTAATATCATGAAAATTTACAAAAATGTTTTTTATACCATTTAACCTTGTTTGAGTTGTAAGATTCTTGTAGTGGTGACTTCATAACTTGAGGTCTTTCAAGATGATTTTTTTGGTTTTACTCCCTTGAGAGAGGTCAATTTTACCATAGACTTACTACCTAGTATGATTCACATTTATATGAAATATTATTACATGGAGTCTACCAAGTTTGTTGAAATTAAGGCCCAACTTGAAGACCTCAAGGATAAGGTATTTATTCATCCGAGCGTGTCATTGTGGGATTCACCTGTCCTCTTTAGTAAGATGGAAGATGCAAGTATCATACTTTGTGTATATTGGAAAAAGTTAAATCGGGTGACTGTCAACAACAAATATCCCTTTCACAAGATTAATGATATATTTTATCTACTTAGAGGAGCTCATTGGTTTTCAACGATTTACTTTTAGTTAGGGTACCACCAGTTGAGAGTATGAGATAAGGATATAACTAATAAAAGGCTTTAGACATAGTATTGAAATTTCGTGTTTTTTGTTATTCTATTTGGTTTAGCTAAAGATCCTATGATGTTTATGTAATTGATGAACATTATATTTCATCAGTTATTGGACACTTTATTTATGATGTTAATATATGATATTTGGGTTTACTCCAAGTCAAAGGAGGAGCATATGGATTATTTGGATATCATTCTTAGAACTCTAAGAGAACATCGTATGTGTGGAAAGATTTCCAAATGGGACTTTTGGATTCAAGAATTAATGTTTCTAGGGCATGTTATATCAGAGATAGGTTCATCAATGGTTCTTTAAAATGTACATATAGTTATCTCCTAGGATAGGACTATAAATATGTTTGATAATCAAAGATTCTTGGGGTTGGTTGGTTATTACATGTGGTTTGTTCAGGAATTCTTTAATATAGAATATCTAATTATAGTTTTAATGCACAAGTGTGTATGGTTTGAGTGGAATGAAAAGTTTTAGTAAAATTTTGAGTATCTAAAGATGAAATTATCTTCAAAACAAGATTTTATTCTTCCTAAACATGGTTCGGGGTCTGATGTTTTCTGTGATTCTTTTTCTACCACTTTTGGATGTGTCTTAATTAAGGGGAAACATGTGGTAGGTTATGAATCTAGGCAATTATTCCCTCCTGAGAATAAATACCCTATCTATGATCTTGAGTTGAAATTGGTTATTTATACACTCAAAACATGAGATCACAATCTCTTTGGAGAATGGTTTATAATTTATTTTTATTATAATATCCTGAGGTATATTGTACTTAGAGGGATATGAAATTTGGATAGAGATTCTGGGTGGAGTACCTTAAGACTTTTGATTTTGATATTAATTATACTCCTGGGAAAATAAAATGTGATTTTCAATGAATTTGGAAGAAAACTACTGACACAATCTATGAAGGCATCAATTGAGGAGGGGTCTCCGATGAGTTTGACTTCTAAGATGAGTTTGGAAGTGAAAAACGTTGGTGGGAAGGTGTTGTTGGATTTGATGAAAGACAATATGTCTTTCATTGAGTGAGTTCTGATAGAGTGGATGATAGAAACAAAGTTCTAAATCTTTAGTAAAATACTTTATGATGGATAGACCACTGATGAGTGGTCTTGGTCTCTAGGTGGAGTTTTGTGATTCTCTAGTAGGTTGGTGGTTTTGATTTCTTTAAGGCATGAGTTGATGGACAATGGACACCAGTCATGTTGGTTCATACACCTTGGCGATTCTAATATGTATCACAACTTGAGACATTGGAATTGGTGGCTAGGTATGAGGTGGTCAATTATAGATTTTGTTTCATATTTTATGACTTATTATAAAATTAAGGCATAACACTAAAGGACTATTGATTTTTTGAAACCAATACTCATTTCAATATAGAAATTGGCTAATATTTCCATGGATTTCATCATTTTTTACTATATAATCCTAGTGGGAATTATAATATTTGGGTGATATTTGAATGAATCATTAAATTGACACATTTCCTACTTATCAAGGAGACAACAGAGGTGGAACTTCTTGGGGACTTGTACGTCTTAGAGATTGTGAGAATTTATGGGGTTCCCTCTATTGTTGTGTTTAATAGGGACTCAAGGATCACATATACGTTTTGTAAAGGGTTCTAGAAGGTGATGGGTTTCCATTTTAAATTAATCACAAAATATCATCCAAAAATATATTGATATACAAAGAGGGATACCTAGGTTCTTGAGGATATGCATTAAGATTGTGTTCTTGAGTTAATGGATCTTTGGAAAAAAAAATCATATGGTTAAATTTTACTATAACAATAGTTATTATTATTTGACTAAAATGGATACCTTAAAGGATTTTTATATAGGGCCATGTATATATCCTTTTTTCTGGGAAAAGTTGGGAGAGTGGTCCTTAGTTAGGACGAGTACTATTTAGAAGATGACAGAGAGGGTGTAATTGATTTGGAAGAGTTTTATCACAATATAGAGTCATAATATATCTTATTGAGAACATCATCTATAGCCTCTATAGTTTTAGGTTGGTGATCATTTCTTTACTATATTTTCACCTTGATTGGAACATTGTCTGCTAGGTAAGAAGAGTAAGTTGGCATCAAGGTTTGTGGTCCCCATCAAGATCATTGGACAATTGTGGAAGGTGGCATATTAGTTTGACTTACCATCACATTTAACATCTATAAAAGACATGTTTAATGTTTCCTAGATGAGAAGGTACATACTATATCTCTCTCATGTGATTGATTGGGAGGATATTGATCTTGATCCTGACACCACTACTGTTGAGAAACCATTTCAAATTATAGATCTCTAGGAAAAGGTATTGCATGGTAAAATGATTCCTATGGTTCAGGTACTTTAACAATGTAAAAAAGATATCCATGATATATGGGAGTTATAATCATTTATGAGAAAGTAGTAACCTTATCTTTTTGTGGATCTAGGATCTTGAGGACATTCTTCAGATAAAAAGTTCATATGGTGGGGAGATTATAACATTCCGTTATGCTTTTTAGGTAATCACTTGCTCATATTTTTTAACAATATATTTTTTTGGGAATTTTTTAATTATTTTAGGAAATAAGGATCCTTATATGGGTATAAATGTTTTTATGTATTTATAAGGTGATCCTTGGGACTGTGTAACCTTATATTTAGGTTCACATGATTTCTATAGAGAACTGGGTTGAGTACTATATACTGAAAATTTTACACATCATATAATGCTTACATGTCCTGTATTGGTTTCTAGGAAATTGTCATGAACTAGTTCAGGGAATGATACGTTTACACAATATGTATTGGTTTCACATAATTTAATGGTAAATTTTGAGATTTTAATCCAAGGAAACATGTTTTTAGCATCTTTTTAATTCATGTAATTACATGTCATAAAAGAGATTCATGATGTGTAATCCATGAGTCCAATGGTTTTAAATGAATGGATGGACTGAATTTTTTTATTAGGTGTGAATCCTCCCCTCTCATGTCCCAAAATTCTATCAAGAAATTTTGGAGATCTCTACTATTTTTGGATTATTCGTTCGTTGATTTTTCATCATTGGGATTATGGTGCATCTCTTCTGGTAAGAGATATTTATACTTATTTGACTTTGGTTATGGATGTGGAATTGGATATGGTTTTGGTTTAGATTTATTATTGATTTTTGCTTTTTATCAATATTTTCAGTTTCTTTTTGTTCCTTGTCTTTCGAAGGCCAATCCATAGTTTTGAAATCTCTGTTGTTGAAGGCATATAGGGTTCCATCATTATTTTGGTAGGTGTTCCTATAAAATGGGTTAATTATATGAATATATTATTATTGTTGTAAATTTTTTTAGTTTGTTAATTTAATTTAAGTGATTTGTAATTTCAATGGATTTCATGGAAAGTTAAATTTTTTAAAATGGGTTTGCTTAAAAAATGGGGTTTTTGCACACCAAGTGTTTGATTAAATGATTAAATGATGGATTTAATTTGGAAATGGGTTTCAAAAACTAAATTAGATTTTATTGGATTTTAAAATGTTTTATAAATTATGATCATGGTTTTTAAATGTATTTTGAAAAACTTGGAACATTGGGAACCTTGGGTACATTAGGAAAGAGACATAGGTGACCCTAGTGTGCGTGGAACCACTAAGGGTTGTTTTTGTGATATTGATGTATTGTGAAAGGAATCAGTATTGTTTAGTACCAAAATAGTCATGATATAGAATTTTTTATGTCTAGTATGTATTCCTTTAGGATAGGTCCCAATATATAGTGATTTTTCATTTATGTTTTATTTATCACATGATGGATTATGCCATGGATTATTTCCCACATATTTCTATATTAGGTTGTATCACATGGATTTACATGATGGATTATTTCATGGATATGTGTTTACTTTATTAAATTATGGTGTATGGATATGAATCTATATTTTATCACTCACACTTTTCATATTTATGGATTTTTAAATATAAAAGTATTTTATGAAAACCAAAGGAAAATAAATTCCAAATGTTATTAGATTTATGAAAATTATTTGTAAAAATATTTTTCTTTTAAAATATAGATATGTATAATTATTTTTATTAGACCTTTTATAGACTCTAAAGATGTATCCTACTTGGATTTGCGATCACACCCTAATGTTTCATTTTGGTTTCTATAAATGTTGTATTGTAGGATCCAGGTAAAGTAAGGTAATATTATTGCACACCAACTTATCTTTTAATTATTTCCTTCACAGTTAGAAGGTTTAGAGGTGATGGATGGTCATGTGTAGACTTATTGATCTAGTTTTTTTTATACTTTTTGTTTTTTTTATTTGGGCTTGGATTGTATTCTTTTTTATATATCTCTTTTTATTCCTCTTGTACTCTAGTTTTATGTCATATTTGGTTATATTCAAGGCTTGTTTTGGTTATCTTTATTATACCTCACCACGTGGAGGACCAGTTTGGGTGACTTATCTAGTTGAACTAAGATGGTTTATTACAATAGTATACTTCGTTTGATTAGAAATACAATCTAGGAAGGATTTAGGTATAATCATAAAGAAGTGGTCTGAAAAAGATGTAATGTTCTTAACCAAGTGTTTTATTTTATTTATTCTTTAACCTCATTAAAATATTGTTATAAAATTATGATATAATAAAAATTTTATATTCCATATACTTATATTATTTTATTTTACATGAATTAATTTCAACCTTCACCTCCCCCCTCAAATGGAAAACAAAACGGTTGATCATGTGAATAACAGAATACCTCCTCTCAAATCGACATAATTTATTTTCCATAACCAATTATCTTGGATGGATATAATGATGTATCTAATGTTTATATATGATATTTATGATATAATTATACTTATTTAATTATAATATCACATATTCCTTTTACTTTCCATTCCATAGGGATTACGATAACATCACTCGTGTGTACGGCGTACTACCGCCTCATGAAACAATGTGATTAATTTTTCAATTACTATTTATATGTAAGGTAATAATGATTAATTTTATGTTTATATATTATATTAATGAAATATTAATCATTTTGGAAAATAAATATATCATATTATTTGTTACCTTATCATCCATTGAATAAATAACAACGTCGTTCATGTGTTTGGTGGACTACCACCTCACTAAACGATGTGATTTTTTTTATTACCACATAACATGGTTAGTATATTTAAGTATTTTTAAAGAAATAATATTATATTTATTATAAAAGTATCATTCTGGAAAGATAAAATAACACTTAATTTCTTTCCACCATGATCGTTGAAAAATGGAAACATTACTCTTGAATACGTAGGACTTGCCATCTTTTTAATTGTAACACATTTCATTTTTCATAAAAATCCCTAATTATTGGTTTTAAAAGTATAATTTATGTATAAAAATTATAATTATTTAATTATTAATATTATAGAGATAATTACATAATAATCTCAGGACCTTAGTTATCTAACCAACACGATTTTGGACATATGAGCCCTTTATCATTAAAATTCCCAACATGAAATTAATTATTTAAGTAATTCAATATGATATGGTAAAAATAAAATAAAATGAATAATAAAATTGAAAAATGTTCTAAAATAATTGAATAATTATCATAATTTTAATATTTTGGAATACAAGGAATTCATAGACAATTTGATCTTAAGGTAAGGGTTTCGTATCAAAACTTCCTTCTTTGCGACTCATGTTATTTTATGAACCTAATTTATGTTAAATGATATATATACCACCCATTTTAATATTATAAAATTAATAATTAATAATTTATTATATTTTAGGTTACAATTTATTTACTTTATTCATTGGAGTTATGATTCAAAAGTTTCCAAAGTGGAAAATGTTTATGTTTTAATCTCATTTTATTCGGGATTGTTTATGCTTGGATTTCCATTGAAAGAAATTATTTTATCATTGTATAACAACACCCTTACATTTTATTATCCTCATTCTATTAATGAAATTTTTAAGTAAAAGTACTATTTTTTCCCTTTTTATGTAAAATATTGAGAAAATGTTTTTAAGAAAAATAAACTATATTTCTCACTTCGGTCGAAAAACATTTCTCCTATATATCCATGTTTTCTTTAAAGTGTTTTTAAAAAATGTTTTAATATTAATAGATGAATGTTTGAAGTCATTTTTACCCTCATTTCCTTTTTTTACAAATTATTTAAAAATAAAAATTCCTATATTTATTTGAATGAGGTACTTTTAGAGTTTTTAATGAAAATGTGAAAGGAATATTTGTTTTAATATGCACAATATGAGCAATATTTTCTACCATATTGAACATAATTATCCTTGAAGTTTCCTTTATATTATTCCAAGTTTATTTTCAAAGAAAATTATTTCAACAATATTTTTGTGAATTTTAGTTTTTAAAAAATTTACTTTCAAATTAGAGGTTATTTTCCTCATAAAGGTTTTTTAATATTTTTAAAATTATTTATATTCATCATTTAAAAAAATATTTAATGTTATAGAATGATTCTAAATAATTTATATATATCTCTTGCATATATAACTTTCTTACTCTGCCTTACATTTATTGGGAAATACATTCCTTATAATCATTTCTCAAATTCGTTCATTATGAAATTTACTTTGATTATGATATGAGACAAGATTATGAAACCCTTTTTCTTACCATAGTTAATTCTTATGTTATGACTTATGATTTATCTCCTTTATGTGGAACACAAATATAATAAACATGTTATGATGGGTTTGCCATTATAGAGCTCCAATTCATTGGGTAAATATTTAGTCTCATGATGTATAATTTATGGAAAAAGAGAGTAAACCTAATCCATTATGGAAATTTTTCCACCATGTGATATTGTCTAAGAAGTTATACCTAAATCATATTTATATCATGTTTTGTGTTACTTCAACATTTCCTGTGTCACCATGATCTTGTGATACCATGTTATTTATATTATGATTTCATGTTATTACTCACGTGCCTTCTCTTTTATGATATCATTTTATATATTTGACTCACACATTATGTTTCTTTATAATGTTTATTATCTTACTGGTATTTCTAGATCACCACTTTGTTCTATTTATTCCATAGGTTATCTTATGAAGTTTTAGATTATTAAATGAATTTGGGATCTCACTAAGGAGAATTAAAAAATAAGGATTCTCTGTTTTATTTTCCTTTTTTATATTATGAACCAAATCTTCTAAATAAACTAGGCCTCATGATATTTAGGATTGTACATTTTGGATATTTATGATTTAAAATCATGTAAGAATATGTGTAAAAGTCTTCGGCTTCTATAATTGGTATTATAATTTTTTTAGTTAATCTTTGGAAACTAGGATGGGAAAACTTTAGTGATAACCTTAGGGATAAGTATAAGGATAATACTAATTGTATAAAATTATATTGGAATCTTGGTGAAGTATAGAGTGAGTGGTTTTTGAGAAATTACATCCCCATATAGATACTATAAGGTGATGTGGTTCTAGAAAAGATGTACCTAGGGTTAATAACTCTAAAATAAGTGTGTTGGTATTGACTCACACGTTACCTAGTACATAAAAATGGGACTTACTGCACACCTAGTTTAACACTCCTGTGGGATATGTTTTTGAAATTCCCCAACTATTTATGAACCATTATGAAGAACATAAAAAAAATTTAGGTTAGAAAAAAGATAACAGGAATTATTACCATGGAGAACTTAGATAGAAACCTAGAGGCCTATAAGTCAAGACATACTTATCATTTACAAGTTATTCCCTCTAAGTTTATAAGCTTCCCTTTGGTATGTTAATTCAGTTTCATCTTGTTTCTTTTAATACTATTAGTTAATGGAGGGAAAAATAGAAATAATTTTAACCAATGTGACGGTAAATGTAATGATTTCCCTAATGAGATGCTTTACCAAATGAGAAATGAAATTATACATCTTGTGATCATGATAAATGAGAAATATCAAATTATGATCAATAAATAGAACATTGTTTAATTTATAAACACATAAAATAAGAGAAGGAAGTTGTCTATTGTAAGTTCAAGTGTTAAATATGATAAATAAAAGAAGATTCTACCTTCTACATGTCAAGAATGTGGGTAGAAATTCCTAGAAGAATATCTCAAATAGAGGTGAATATGTTTTTTATGTGGAAATAAATGGAATACAACAACAAATGGCTATGTAATTAGATGTATTATTTGTGGGGAACTTGGTAATTATTCGAGTTAATGCCCTAAACTAAGGGTTATCCTCTATAACAAAGAAAAAACTTTATTATACCTATAAATGAGGTTAATTATTTACATATGGGGATCCTAGAATTATTATATAAAAGTATCTCTATCAATGGTATTTTGGTTATAAGAATCATAAAACTTCAAAGGATCCTTCTGTATTAGTTTCTCTTAAAGGATTTTTATGATTATGTTGAATGGTAATAGTGACCTATAAAGGTGATTTAATGGTAAGGTGATATTTTTTGGAAAAGAATAATTTATAAAGAAAAACTTTGTGGTTAAAAATTTATTTTATGATTATTTATCTTAGGATTCTCATCATATTTTTAGGAACATTATAGAAATTATATTAATATAGTTTTTCAAAAATGACAAAGAACATTCCGGGTGACAACTCATCACATCCATCAAGGTCGCGGGGCTTAACCCCAAAATAGAAAGGTGATAAGGGTGCATTTACTACCACTTTAATATGTAAGGTACGACTTCATATGAAATTTGTTTTATTTAAATTATTTTCCGAATAAATAATAAGTTGATCAAAATTTATTTGGTGATTAATGCTATTTAGGGAGATATTTTTTTGGGTTGAATATATATAACCTTTAGGTTTAACATAATGTATTATTTTGGAAGAATGATATTAAGTTTTTAGAGATGTGAGTTAAAGGGTCTTAAGGATTGACACTTATGGTATTGATTAAGTTTCACTTTGTGAGTTACTATTATGGTATTATATTTTAATGAATTGTATGGGAAAACTTTCACTAACTATTTTGGTTTTAGTAAAGATAGGAGGAATAACTTGTTATTATTTTGGGGAATACGCAATCTGTTTGAAGTTTATTTTAGTACTTTAAACATGAAAAATTCATCATGAATTCTCATCATTAGTATAAAATATGAGATTGTGGTGGAAGTGTTTAATGAATGAAATTATACTCATCAAGTAAATATATATATATATATATATATATTATGGTGTTATCTATCCTTATAGTAAAATAATCACTCAACTCTAGGAAAAGGATCTTAAAAGAAATGTTATCCTACTACCTTTATATATGATGAGTCAATGGTCTTTTTACTCATCATAGATTTATGGTTTTATGTTAACTAACTTTCTCTCGATCATTCACTTTCTTATGATCAATGATCTCCATCACTCTCTATAATTATAAATTCATTTTTTTCCATGTTCATATTTTCACTTCTCACAAATGTTATCATATTTCGAACCATATTTATGTGTTTTTATAAAGTACTTTCATATTTCACTTTTCCTATTTTAAAGTGTAAGTTTTATTAACCCTTTTTGCGATATCGGTTTTCCACAAAAGAATTTTCAAATGTAAAAACCTTGATTATAGAGCATAAGTTAAAATTAAAAGGAATCAACCTATTTAACATAGTAGAATGTAAACCCCTATAATTTTTAATATAGTTATCTTTAAATAAATGTTATTTCTTTTATATCATGCGTTACATGCAACACCGAGTTTTAATGAACTTTTATATAATATCAAAATATTATTATTTAATCATGGATGATATAACCTAGTAATTAAATTGATGAGTATTAATAGGTTTAAATAATTTATTAAATGTATTTAAATTTCCTACTCAATATAAATTTATTTATAAATTCTAATTAACTAGTCACTCAATTTTAAGCCATGTAATTTTATTAATCCAAATTTTTTTTTCTTTAAAAAATATTTTTATTGATTTCTGTGATAAAGTAATATAATTAATTATTTATAAACTTTTATAAAATATATTTTATAAAATGGAGGTAAAGACCCAGAATTTACATGTATTTTTTTAAATATATAGGAATTTTAAAAGTCCATGAAAATTGACGATGCATGATTCTGATGCCCGGTGTGCTCGGAATGAATTTCTGAACTTTTTTTGGGTACGTTTAGTAAACATGCGAGTGGGTTTTTGTAACTTTTGAATCAGTGCATGGAATTGAAATCCGAGGGCATCATTGAACTCGTAGCACCGGTATTTGCTTAAGTAGACTTTCAACTTGATGATAGTTGGTCGAGGGTGAAAGTTAGTTTTTGTGCTTTTTGTGAAAGAATTAAATAAAACAAAAATGTATAACATTTTTATTTTAGAAACCTCCCACTTGGGTTATGGTGGTGGGGACCACCCGAACCTAAAACCACTGATTTTTTGAATTCCTAAAGGTGGGGCCACCCAAACCCTCATAATGGGAAAAACACTTTGTAACACCCCAAGATTTTATAGTGTGTTATTTCTTCAAAACAATTCAATAACTTTCACTACACGCAACACCAAGTTCAATTGCACCATGACTTACCAAACAAGCTGTTCAAAAGAGGTTATGAATAGTGTTAACTAAATTTTAAACTTTATATAATCCTTATAATTTTAGAATCCATATTATGAGGTTCTTAGACATAATGTAAGAACAAATTCATTTTCAGTATTTCACTTTTACCAAATTTTAAAAGTGAACCCTTTTTAGATACTATATTTTAAACTTTTTGACTAAATGGGGACATCAAAAATTTAAAATGAAACATCCCAAGCTTCCACGGTACGCTAGCGTATGTTGTACGCAACACCGAGTTCTAACACACCGTAACCAATCAAACTAGCCGTTATGAATAGTAATACCTACTTTTTGAAATTACATATATTTTATATTTTAAAATGGAATTCATTTTTGGTTTCGGAATATCGAATTTAGCCTAAGGTGAAATTTTGGTACATTTCGGATAACTTTCATATTTTGATGAATAGTGAAAATTACTGAATTTTAATTAAAAACAACTTTTTTAATCAAAATAATTAATAGTGATAAATTATGAATTTGAGTGGTTTTAAAGTATATTTAGAATATATTTTTACCATTTAATATAATGTTGGTCATTGGACATAATTTTACAATTAAACCGAACATAAACGAGTGTCAATCTTTTGATAGTTATTATCTCTTAAAAACACGCTTTTTGGTTTGACAGCGGGAATTAATTTTAAATTAATTTCTGCCACTTCTGTGTTTTGAATTTAGGAAAATGGATTCCATATTTGGAATCAGGATGTTCAAATTGTGTAAATAGGTAACTTTTATTTTTAGACATTTTGAATAATTACTGCGGTAAATATTTTATTTACCATGGTTAAGGGTAAATCCGGTAAATAAGGGTTAAAAAATAATATTATAATAATACTAAATTACCCTAAAACTTGTCTTAACCCTATTGGTTGATACATGGTCGACCATGGGAATCTTTGGGTCTATTTTGGGACCCCATGGATCCACTTGTAAGTGATAATGACACTTTATTTTAATTAAGTTAAAATGAATACAAAAATGACACAAGCATATATCTTTTAGAAAAACAATTGTTACATAGGGTTATATATGTTGGATTTTAGATTATAAATATTAATTAGAAAGATAAAAAGATTTCCTACATAATGATATTTTATTTATAATTTTTAGACATTAAATAATTTATTTTATTTATGACACAATGATGATGCAGTAATTACTATAATAGTGAAAAATTAAAATAATTGATATTATAAATACCCAAATAAATATAATATGAAACTTTTAATGAATTAAACTAATTTTATAGAATAATATGATATATTAGGATTGATTTAATTGACTTTGTTCGAAGTAATCAATTTGTTATGAGTTTCACAAAAATCAACTATTGAATAGTGTCAAAATTGACATAAAAGAGTTCTTAAAACAAATATTATATTCTTAATTGATATTAAATTCCTAAAAATCTAAGGTTCGGCCAAGAGACTTATATCATGATAGTTACATAATTAATATACCACTTGGGGGTCGCTTGGATGTATATAGTAAGTTTATAAACCATATTATATAAAAATACAAAGAGACATTGTAAAAGTGAAACTAATTAACTTAGAGTTAATACTTAAAGATAAGGTTAATATAAGTACCCAAACCTGTCTAAATTCTATTGGTTGAGTGGTTTTCGACCTATCCCCACCTTAACCTTTGAATAATAAGCTTTGGAGCCATTAGAAACCGAATATGAATTTATTATAAATTAATATTTCTAGCTTTTCCAAAGGTGCCCCTCACCCCTCTTATAAAAGGGCACTCCTACTTCTCATTTCTTCACACCTTCAAAGCCTTTTGGTTCGGCCAAACTCTGCCCAAATACTCTCCCAACATCCCTCACTACAACATAGAGGCCTTAGTTTGATCAGAAAGACAACCTAAGGAGCCCTTTTGATCAAATCAAAAGGAAGAACCCGAAGAAGAGGTAATGATTTCACCACCCTTCTCCAAGTTCATTTCTTCTTCCACTTATTCTTCCTTTGTTCTTACCATTCTAAAATAATAAATCCAGTATCTCACATATAATGTGATGTTATTATAAATATGGTACAATCATATTCAGTATTCTATCCACCCTTTGAATAACATGTCACCATACGTGCGTACGTACGGCTTACCGTCTCCACGTCGTGGTGTAATTGTTATTCAATATAATATTATTTGGATGGGTATAATAATGATGTGTAACTCATGTAAATAATAAATATAACATGTTAATGATTCTGTATATATGATATACCATCCATTTATATATTATTTTAATATCAAAAGAATTATATTGTCGCTCGTGCGTACGTACGGACTACCGTCTCCACGAACGCGATGAGATTCATTCTCCATCGTATCCATTCAAGTATAATTATCATTTGATGATTTAAAAATGATGTTTAAGGACTGGATATCATTCTGGATATGAATAATATACAACAACCATTGCTTATGTAACAAAACATATAAAAGAAAATGAGTAAGTTAACTCCCGAAACGACGATAATTCTAAGATATTATTAACAAATCAATGTTAAAAGATCACATATGATATCATATTATTATATATGATTCTTGTATAATTTAATAACAACTCTTTCACCATTATAAAGGAGGTTAACCTACCCCAACCAAGGAAAAGTACAAGGTAAGGGATTTTCTTATCTCACATTCAATTCCGTGAGATTTCCATTATTCGCCACTAAATTATTGAAAGTGGTGTATTGTGTACTGGCATTTGATATATATTATCATATTCATGTTATTCTGTAAATAATTTGGTGGTTATTAACTTTTGTCCATACGACTCAGTTGATTAACGTGGTAAGGGGTTTTCATCTCACTCCTTATTCCCGTGAGATTCATGCCATATTGCCACCATTACCTTTTGTGTGGTGTATGTACTGCCCATAATTATATTCTTTGTGTAATACACTCTAATTTATGTGTACTTACATATTCATTGTATGATACCTCTTTCATGGGTTGTATGTTTCATAAGTTACCAAACTGGTAAGGGTTATTTCACAATCTCTTCATTATCCGAGGTTGTTTATATGTAATAATCTACTGGGATCTCTTTATCATCCACATCCATGTTTCTTAAAAATGTATTTCAAAACATTTTTACTATTTACTAGAATATGAGTTAAAGTCATTTATACCCTTTTTGACTTTTATAAGTGGTTTATAAAGGAATATTTCCGTCGTTTTCCAAACAAGGTGCTTTTTAACCTTTTCGACAAAATTAAGGTAAGAATGTTTTTTAACTTATACGGTGGGTGCGGCTATTTTCCGCCGTTATAAAATCGTCGAAGCTTCCCTTACATGCTTATGAGAATATTTTCAAAGAAAAGGTTTTCTTTTATAATTATTTGATTTTTAAATGATTTCAAAAGAGAGATATTTCTCTCAAATATATGAAAATCCAGTGCAAATGTATACGTATTTAACGCAAGCTTAAAAATGTTTTCAGAAAACCTGACTCTCGAGTTTGGTAGACAGGAAGGGATTGGGAGTGGACCCATCATGGCCTGTAATTAATTGGGAAGTCTCAGAATTAGTTATTTTGTTTTCAGAAGCTTGCATATTGTTTTCATAAAAACAATGGAGTATATTTTATCAATTTTAAACATAAGTATCTTCTAAAAAAATTGCATCGGTAGGTCTCATGAGACAAACTAGTGTCTTGGCACAAGGCCTTGACAAAATCTTATTTGTAGTCTTGGCACGAGGCCTTGGCTATGTGGTTATGATAGTCTGGCATTATGCATTCCAACATTATGAAAGTGGTTATTGATTTTGCATGTGATTATTCGATTAGTAGAATATCCATGTGAACAAGTAAATGGCATTATTTCATTTTACTTTTGCCATACTATGTTGAAGTTCAAGTTTAAAAGGCTTTTGTTTTAGTAATTCATTGCCTTAAATGTTTATGCTTATTTTTGAATGTTCCGCTATATTGTTATCCTTACTGGGCATTTGAGCTCACCCCTTTTCTATGTTTTATTTTTCCCAGGATGTGAAGATGTAAGTTATGAATGACCTGCAGGGATATTATGAGGGGATTATAGTGTGGACTATGGAAACACTATGTTGTTGTAGTAGTTTTTTTTATTTTATGATGTAATGTAAAACTTATGAATATATCTAGTGTTTCCAAGGCTACTAAACCAATCGGTCTTTCGAGATTTGATCTTTCTTGTGATCATGCCAATGTTATGTAATAATGCACCGACTCTTGGTAACTGGGGTCGGGGCGTTACAGTTGGTATCAGAGGAAGTTTAGTACAAACCTTGGAAACTAGATTTAGATAAACTCTGATTAGAGCACGTAGACCTAAGATGAACTTTGAGGATTAGTATAGAAGAACTTCCTAGAATTTTGGTATTGTAGAGATTTTGTGAGTTTTCCGAGCAATACATCCCTGTCTGGATACGAGCAGGTAGAGGCGGCTCTGGCACAGATGTACCTAGGGGTAAAACCCGAAAACACCGCTTTGAGCTAGACTCGAACGGGAACTGGTGCACGACAACGGGCCTTGCTGCACTCTTGGTTACGACACTCCCGGGGGATATTCTTAGGATAACTCTCACTATCTTTACAAATCATTATGAAGGGTTTATGAGTATATACTTCCTCAAAGAAAACATTTTTATGATTATGGATTATATCCATAAATAGTTCAATTTATGTTAAGTGTTTTATAAGTATGGGATTATGTATTTTGATTCATAAACTGATCTAGTGTATGCCATTGTTTAGAAATGGCTCCCAGTAGAAGGAATGAGAACTCCAGAAATGCACATGATCCAAAGAGAAGGAAGGATCATATCTTTCATTGTCTTAAGCTAGAATTTATAAGAGAAATAGTCTCCCATGTATTATCATCATATGACGAAATAATATCATGTGTTGATAAGATAAGTAAAGAGTTTACTGAGTCCTATGGCTTTGAAGGGAAGCAAGAGAAGAAAAGGATGGAAGAGAGAAAGATGGATAAAAGTAAGAGGGAAAAGAAGAATTTTCCCATATGTGGTAACTGTGGAAAGAAACACCCTGGAACTTGCCTGAAAGGAACGTGAGTTTGTTATAAGTGTGGAGGAAAAGGGCACATAGTACGTGACTGAAAGGGTAAGAAAATGGTTTTAAATGTACAATGCTTCATTTGCAAGGAGTTTGGACACTATGCGAACCTATGTCCCAGTCATCAGACTATGCCGCAAATGATGCTATTGGATAATAATCAAGTTATGATACTACCACAGATGAAGAGGAATGATTAGAGTTCTTATGTTGATTATGTCAATTGAGTGTTGTATCAACAATGTACTTGTTATAATAATTATGGAGTATATAAGGATTGTACTGTAGTACTATTTCATTAAGGACTTGAGATTGTGTGGAACAAAGAAAAGTGACTCAATAGAAGGTTAAATTTTTGGAAAATATATGGTTGAGAGAATGATAAATCATAATATAGTTCTGATACTGAGGTAGTGATTTTGGAATAATATGTGATTATTTTGGATAAATTATATTGGATATTCTTGACTACCTTGGAACTGATTAATGATTTGTATATTCCATCATTGTTGGGGTTTAAAACATTTTTGGATTAATGAAGTATATCTAGCATTCTATATGGAATAAGGGAGCATGAATGTAATCAATAAGGAATATGGTAATACATGATGAAGGTATTCATATGCTATTACAGGGTAAAAAGGATCTATATTATGTTTTCCTCCCTTATGAATGTTGGACTATGAGTTTGGACAGAAGTATTTTGGATAGTTCTAGTTTGGATTATTTTGGATTTCCATAAAAGGACAACCCGGAGGTCGGGCGGCAACCCGTCGCGTCCGACAAGGCTGCGAGACTTGAACCCGCAACCGAAGGGCGACAAGGGTGTATCACCTACCACTGGCCCATGAGATGTCCTGGATTAAATAATGTAGTTTTTATTAAAGGATCATGTAGATGAATTATAAATTCGTTTATTTTGGAACCCTGTACGAATAGTATAAATAGAATTTTTTTACGAGTGAAAGATGAGTTTGTGGTAGAAATTTATTAATGGAAAAAACTCTAATTATAAAGTAAGTATATCTCCTTATGATCTTATCCAATCTCATAAATAAATTCCTCAACATTAAGAAAAGGAACTTAGAACAAAAATGTTGTCCTAGATGGTACCTTAAATCATCACTAATTTATGGCTTTGGGATTGTTGGCCTTTTCATAGCCATGTTCTCTACCACTCTCCATCAGATAATTGATGGTTAGATTTTTCTTCCATATCCATATTTTCCTACATGGAACCCTAGTATGTGTTATTTTCGGTAATCTTCATACTTTCGACTCTTTATTTTAAATAGAGGCCTCATTAATTCATTTTTCGATGTGGGATTTCAACTAAGATATTTTGAAAGGTCAAAAATGTGTTATCCTAATACCCTATGTTTTGTTGAACTGATGGTATTTCAAATCATCATAGATTGATGAATTTAAGGACCTCAATTTTACACTTTTTTGTGATTGATGACCTCAATCACCACCTATAAATATTTACGTTTTTCCTCCAATTATATGTCTCTAATTGCCACCAATGTTCTCCTAATCGAGATCATAATTTGGTGGTGACCCTTTGATTTCTCTTTTCCTCATATTAAGACTAAATTTTAGTAACCCAATTTCCGATGTGGGTTTTCCCACAAATATATTTTCTATTTTCAACCTTTTATTTTCGAAGAACAATTTCAAATTGCGAGGACGCAATTTATTGAAGGAGGGGAGAATGTAACACCCCAAGATTTTATAGTGTGTTATTTCTTCAAAAAAATTCAATAACTTTCACTACACGCAACACCAAGTTCAATCGCACCATGACTTACCAAACAAGCTGTTCAAAAGAGGTTATGAATAGTGTTAACTAAATTTTAAACTTTATATAATCCTTATAATTTTAGAATCCATATTATGAGGTTCTTAGACATAATGTAAGAACAAATTCATTTTCAGTATTTCACTTTTACCAAATTTTAATAGTGAACCCTTTTTAGATACTATATTTTAAACTTTTTGACTAAATGGGGACATCAAAAATTTAAAATGAAACATCCCAAGCTTCCACGGTACGCTAGCGTATGTTGTACGCAACACCGAGTTCTAACACACCGTAACCAATCAAACTAGCCGTTATGAATAGTAATACCTACTTTTTGAAATTACATATATTTTATATTTTAAAATGGACTTCATTTTTGGTTTCGGAATATCGAATTTAGCCTAAGGTGAAATTTTGGTACATTTCGGATAACTTTCATATTTTGATGAATAGTGAAAATTACTGAATTTTAATTAAAAACAACTTTTTTAATCAAAATAATTAATAGTGATAAATTATGAATTTGAGTGGTTTTAAAGTATATTTAGAATATATTTTTACCATTTAATATAATGTTGGTTATTGGACATAATTTTACAATTAAACCGAACATAAACGAGTGTCAATCTTTTGATAGTTATTATCTCTTAAAAACACGCTTTTTGTTTTGACAGCGGGAATTAATTTTAAATTAATTTCTGCCACTTCTGTGTTTTGAATTTAGGAAAATGGATTCCATATTTGTAATCAGGATGTTCAAATTGTGTAAATAGGTAACTTTTATTTTTAGACATTTTGAATAATTACTGCGGTAAATATTTTATTTACCATGGTTAAGGGTAAATCCGGTAAATAAGGGTTAAAAAATAATATTATAATAATACTAAATTACCCTAAAACGTGTCTTAACCCTATTGGTTGATACATGGTCGACCATGGGAATCTTTGGGTCTATTTTGGGACCCCATGGATCCACTTGTAAGTGATAATGACACTTTATTTTAATTAAGTTAAAATGAATACAAAAATGACACAAGCATATATCTTTTAGAAAAACTATTGTTACATAGGGTTATATATGTTGGACTTTAGATTATAAATATTCATTAGAAAGCTAAAAAGCTTTCCTACATAATGATATTTTATTTATAATTTTTAGACATTAAATAATTTATTTTACTTATGACACAATGATGATGTAGTAATTACTATAATAGTGAAAAATTAAAATAATTGATATTATAAATACCAAAATAAATATAATATGAAACTTTTAATGAATTAAACTAATTTTCTAGGATAATATGATATATTAGGATTGATTTAATTTACTTTTTTAGAAGTAATCAATCTTTTATGAGTTTCAAAAAAATCAACTATTGAATAGTGTCAAAATTGACATAAAAGAGTTCTTAAAACAAATATTATATTATTAATTGATATTAAATTCCTAAAAATCTAAGGTTCGGCCAAGAGACTTATATCATGATATTTCCATCATTAATATACCACTTGGGGGTCTCTTGGATGTATATAGTAAGTTTATTAACCATATTATATAAAAATACAAAGAGACATTGTAAAAGTGAAACTAATTAACTTAGAGTTAATACTTAAAGATAAGGTTAATATAAGTACCCAAACCTATCTAAATTATATTGGTTGAGTGGTTTGCGACCTATCCCCACCTTAACCTTTTAATAATAAGCTTTTGAGCCATTAGAAACCGAATATGAATTTATTATAAATTAATATTTCTAGCTTTTCCAAAGGTGCCCCTCACCCCTCTTATAAAAGGGCACTCCTCCTTCTCATTTATTCACACCTTCAAAGCCTTTTGGTTCGGCCAAACTCTGCCCAAATACTCTCCCAACATCCCTCACTACAACCTAGAGGCCTTAGTTTGATCAGAAAGCCAACCTAAGGAGCCCTTTTGATCAAATCAAAAGGAAGAACCCGAAGAAGAGGTAATGATTTCACCACCCTTCTCCAAGTTCATTTCTTCTTCCACTTCTTCTTCCTTTGTTCTTACCATTCTAAAAAAATAACTCCAGTATCTCACATATACTGTGATGTTATTATAAATATGGTACAATAATATTCAGTATTCTATCCACCCTTTGAATAACATGTCACCATACGTGCGTACGTACGACTTACCGTCTCCACGTCGTGGTGTAATTGTTATTCAATATAATATTATTTGGATGGGTATAATAATGATGTGTAACTCATGTAAATAATAAATATAACATGTTAATGATTCTGTATATATGATATACCATCCATTTATATATTATTTTAATATCAAAAGAATGATATTGTCGCTCATGCGTACGTACGGACTACCGTCTCCACGAACGCGATGAGATTCATTCTCCATCGTATCCATTCAAGTATAATTATCATTTGATGATTTAAAAATGAGGTTTAAGGACTGGATATAATTCTGGATATGAATAAGATACAACAACCATGGCTTATGTAACAAAACATATAAAAGAAAATGAGTAAGTTAACTCCCGAAACGACGATAATTCTAAGATATTATTAACAAATCAATGTTAAAAGATCATATATGATATCATATTATTATATATGATTCTTGTATAATTTAATAACAACTCTTTCACCATTATACAGGAGGTTAACCTACCCCAACCAAGGAAAAGTACAAGGTAAGGGATTTTCTTATCTCACATTCAATTCCGTGAGATTTCCATTATTCGCCACTAAATTATTGAAAGTGGTGTATTGTGTACTGGCATTTGATATATATTATCATATTCATGTTATTCTGTAAATAATTTGGTGGTTATTAACTTTTGGCCATACGACTCAGTTGATTAACGTGGTAAGGGGTTTTTATCTCACTCCTTATTCCCGTGAGATTCATGCCATATTTCCACCATTACCTTTTGTGTGGTGTATGTACTGCCCATAATTATATTCTTTGTGTAATACACTCTAATTTATGTGTACTTACATATTCATTGTATGATACCTCTTTCATGGGTTGTATGTTTCATAAGTTACCAAACTGGTAAGGGCTATTTCACAATCTCTTCATTATCCGAGGTTGTTTATATGTAATAATCTACTGGGATCTCTTTATCATCCACATCCATGTTTCTTAAAAATGTATTTCAAAACATTTTTACTATTTACTAGAATATGAGTTAAAGTCATTTATACCCTTTTTGACTTTTATAAGTGGTTTATAAAGGAATATTTCTGTCGTTTTCCAAACAAGGTGCTTTTTAACCTTTTCGACAAAATTAAGGTAAGAATGTTTTTTAACTTATACGGCGGGTGCGACTATTTTCCGCCGTTATAAAATCGTTGAAGCTTCCCTTACATGCTTATAAGAATATTTTCAAAGAAAAGGTTTTCTTTTATAATTATTTGATTTTTAAATGATTTCAAAAGAGAGATATTTCTCTCAAATATATGAAAATCCAGTGCAAATGTATACGTATTTAACGCAAGCTTAAAAATGTTTTCAGAAAACCTGACTCTCGAGTTTGGTAGACAGGAAGGGATTGGGAGTGGACCCATCATGGCCTGTAATTAATCGGGAAGTCTCAGAATTAGTTATTTTGTTTTCAGAAGCTTGAATATTGTTTTCATAAAAACACTGGAGTATATTTTATCAATTTTAAACATAAGAATCTTCTAAAAAAATTGCATCGGTAGGTCTCATGAGACAAACTAGTGTCTTGGCACAAGGCCTTGACAAAATCTTATTTGTAGTCTTGGCACGAGGCCTTGGCTATGTGGTTATGATAGTCTGGCATTATGCATTCCAACATTATGAAAGTGGTTATTGATTTTGCATGTGATTATTCGATTAGTAGAATATCCATGTGAACAAGTAAATGGAATTATTTCATTTTACTTTTGCCATACTATGTTGAAGTTCAAGTTTAAAAGGCTTTTGTTTTAGTAATTCATTTCCTTAAATGTTTATGCTTATTTTTGAATGTTCCGCTATATTGTTATCCTTACTGGGCATTTGAGCTCACCCCTTTTCTATGTTTTATTTTTCCCAGGATGTGAAGATGTAAGTTATGAATGACCTGCAGGGATATTATGAGGGGATTATAGTGTGGACTGTGGAAACACTATGTTGTTGTAGTAGTTTTTTTTATTTTATGATGTAATGTAAAACTTATGAATATATCTAGTGTTTCCAAGGCTACTAAACCAATCGGTCTTTCGAGATTTGATCTTTCTTGTGATCATGCCAATGTTATGTAATAATGCACCGACTCTTGGTAACTGGGGTCGGGGCGTTACACACTTAGACTCCCTCTTTATTGTACAGAAGTCTCTTGAACTTCCTCCACATTAATTATGCCAACACCTCTTGATTAATGGTTCCAATTCAAATTAAATTAATAAAACATAATTTAATTTATATTGTATATTCTTCTATTGGGATAAGTGTTGGAAAAGCAATTGGAGAAACTTTTACCCTCTCCAACGTAGAATAACTCCCAATGAAGAATGGTCACCGGAGATCGAGGAATGAGGAAACTGAAGCCGAGCCGGATCAGAATCACCTTGCGAAGGCAACCAACATAAGACGTCTTCAGCGACAATGAAATGACGATTGTGGAAATTCCAATGTCACCCACTTTTCCCCTTCCTACATCAATGAGAAATCAAGGTAGTGTGGTTGTTTGAATTTATTCCCCTTACCCATTCTTGATAATTCATCATAAAAGTAGGAAGAGATTATAAATGCTTGATACCGCTCTAACGCAGAGAGTGTGGAAAAAAAACATGGCCTGACCTCTTGGAAAATCATGTGTTTAATTTTTGTGTTTTTCACGATGGAGGAGGATAGGAACCAACCTCGGTGGGGCACGATAACGACGACCGACACCACCGCCTGCCGTGATGAAGGCATCGACACAATGGCGCTGCCCAGCGGTCACCACGCCGCCTATGGCCTCCATCGCCCGTGGCCTCTGCCACCCATGAAGTCTCATTACTTCTTGAATATATAGATGATTAAGGCTCTCAATGGAGAAATCCTCTCATATAAAAATTAAATGGGATTTTTTTAATCTTTCTATGATTACCCATATGGAGTTGTTTCCCTTTGATGTATTAAGAAAGCCAGTGACAAATTCCATAGTGATGTTCTAAAAATTTCATAAAGGTATTGGAAGTATGTTTATCACACCCATTGGAAGTTTATACTCTTCCTTATCTTGTTTACATACCAAAAATCTCACAATATAGTCCACAATCCTCTTTTTCATGTTATCCCACCAATAATGACCACCCAGATCTTCATAAATTTTGGTTTTTCTGGGATATTTAGATAATAAAGAGAGATGATATTCTTCCATTAGTTCTTTATTAAAATATAGAATAGATAAGAAACATATCCTTGTTCTAAACCTCACTACTCCCACTCGATCAATACAGAAAATGGTATATTTTCTATTTTTCTTCACTTATATATTCATTTTAATCATAGGACCATCTCTTTGTGCTTTCTTGATTATCTTTAGTAATGATGGTTAGGAAATAATTTGGGATGGGATTGATGATGTACCTTAACTTATGACTTCTATTTCTATATTCATTAACCCTTTGATCAAATAATCTCCTACAATACTTCTCATTGTAATAAATCCAAGGTCCTTTTTACTAAGTGTATTTATCAATTTGTTAGCCTTTCTAGGGTGATAATGAATAGAAAAATCATAGTGCTTAATAATCTCCAACTATGGACACTATATGATTTTCATTTCTATTTGAATGAATATATACTTTATACTTTGGTGGTTTGTGTATATATCACACTTCTCCCCATACAAATAGTTCCCCCAATTAATTAATGAAAAGACCACTACAGCCAACTCCATGTCATGTGAAGGATTTTTCTTCTAATGTGGATTGAATTGTAGTGACACATAAGAAATCAAATTTTCACTCTATATGAGTACACATCCAATTTCATTCAACGACACATCACTATAAATGAAAAATCCTTATCCATTAGAGGGAAATGTTATCATAGGTTCACTAACCAACCTATTATTCTACTATTAAAATTTTTTACACTCCTCTTTCTAGGTAAACATAACACTATTTTGAGTTAACTTTAACAATGGATTACAAATACATGAATAATTTTTTTACAAACCATATATAGTACACATATATACCAAGGAAACTATGAATATCAGTCACTATTGTTAGATAAGGCCACACCTCTACTACCTTAGTCTTATTTGGATCTATAGATATTCCTTCATATGATATAAAGTGTCCCCAAAATTCCACTTATTTAAACCAAAACTCACATTTATTGAATTCATAAAAAAAACCTCCATTTCCATATATTTTTTAATATGAACCTTATGTGTTCCTCATGTTCTTAACATACTTTCTAATATATCATAATATCATCAATAAAGACCAGTAAAATTATTTATAGGTAGTACCTAAAGGTTTTATTCATAATATCCACAAATAGCATAGGAGCATTAGTTAAACCATAGGAAATTATAATGAACTCATAATTTCCATACCTTGTTTGAAAGGATGCCTTTGGGATATCTTCTTTACTCACCCTTAGTTGATGATACGACGACCAGAGATCAATCCTAGGAAATAATTGATCTCTATTAAGTTGGTTTAATAAGTCATAAATTATTATAATATGATATTTTTTATTTACTGTGATCCCATTAAGTTTTGTATAATCAATGCATAGTCACATTATTCAATCATTCTTCTTAAAAAAGAGATCTTGTTCTCCCCATGTAGACACACTTCTATGGATAAGAATATTATCTAATAGATCTTTCAGTTTCTTCATCAATTCAAATATATTCATTAATTCCGTTATATATGGGTGTTCATTATATATTTGGATCGAGGAATGAGTTTAATAGATAATTATATCTCTATTTTTGGGGGTGCTATAAATAATTAATCATGAAATACATCAATATATTCCTCAACAATGGGTATAAATTCTATATATTTTTTACTTCCACCTTATTCCTCTTCTTCACTAATAATTTCTATAAAGAAGGATATAAGAGGTAGTTTTTGATAAAACTAGAGCAGAGATATGTCTCCCTTGAAATTAATTTTAGATTTCCCCCCAATGAAACTGAAATTTATTTTAATCTATAATTGTTCCTAACATTATAAATTTATATCCAATGTATCCTTAGTATTATATCAAATTACACTATCAAAATAACAACAAGACTTTTTATGATATTTTTCTCACCAAAGTTAATTGGTGAATCCCTATATAGATTATTCTCAAAAAACTATGTTATAAAAAAGTTAATAGATTCTAAAGGAGTTTTAGTAGATAAATATACTTTTAATATATTTAGGTTTTACTTGATAAACATTGTAAAATTAAAATAAATAATGTAATGCATTGAACCAAAATAAAGTAGTATACTATAAATATTTGAGTACACAAAAATTTCATCTACTACCACTTCATTTGGATACTTGGATTTAAACACCATGATAAAAAAACTAAACCTTGATCCCTTGAACACTACTGGGGTTGATTGTGGTTTCTGTCAACCATTCTTGGATTTCAGCACCGGTAGGAAAAGTGCTTAATCTCTCCACACTAGAATCATTGCATCAGAGGATGCATATGCACTATCATCCCATTATCATTAACATTGGGATATTTGGGCTTTAAATATCCCTAATAAAATCGAGAAATGTTTTTATCCATTCCACATTTATAGCACATCCCACTTCCTTGAATAAAATTCCTTGAGTTTATTTTCAAATAGTTATTTCACAAGGGAAGTTGTAGTTTCTTACATTTATTTTCATGGTAAGGATTCTTTCCAATGTTTTACTATAAACATTTATTTTTATCATTTTTTCAGTGAGACCACTATACATATCAAAATTCAATCTCCACCTAGAGATGAAATGATACTATTTCCTCATATCTCCTGAAGTATTAGATTAGAAAAAATTTCTCTAGGTAAGGGCTCACCCTTCCAAAGAATCGTTTTATCTTCCCATAAAAATCGAAAACAAATATTATAGCATAACATATAATTTTTGTGATGTTTATATCATAACTTACAATAAATTTAATTTACCTTTTATTTAGATAATGTAATTCCACTTCCACTTTCTTTCATAGGGGGTAAAGAAAATATGCATTGAAAAATGTATTTTTTAAAGTCTTCCCACTCTATAACATCAATTTATTCCTTTGGATTTTTATTTTTTAATAGAATCCACCAATAATATACTTCTCCCTCTATGAGATTTACTATCAAAGTGACCTTATCTTTCTTAGAATTTTTTTAGAAAATATATTTTCTATTGAACTGTTCCATCATTCCATGGTCAATAGGTTAGAGGGTATACTAAAAGTTTGTGGGTGTTGATGTATAAAAGATTCAAGGACTATTTTTCCTTCCAAAGGTGAATTTTTATGCTCTAAATGGTTTATATTATTATTCATATCATGGGATAAATGATTTAACATCATCATATAGTTTTCAACTATGGATTTTGTTATATTAAGAAGTCCATTATTCCATTTCCCATCACATCCGTTGTTCACATGGACCCTTCTATTTTTATACATTTTTAAAAAATAAAAACAAAAATAATAAAAAATAAACTATTAAGAATCATTAATATAATAAATTCCAAAGGAGAGTTACAACCTAAAGTTTCTCTAATAAAGGGATTCTAGGATCATATAATTTAATCTTTTCCTTATTTTAAAAATAAATAGTTATATTATATAAACATCCTTTCATAAATGTTTATAAAGATCATATAATAACCAAAGAATAGCCCCAAGAGCTTCAAACAAGGTTTGAAATAAGGTCTCTTTATTATACACCAGGTGATGATAGATTTAATACCAAATCCACCATTTTTGTGGTTATTACCCCTAGGTAAAACCATCCTAGATCCACAACTACTTATAGTATCCATATAGGTATCTAATTACATGGTCACCACTCACTTTATACTTTATTAAAATTTCTAGATGTTTTCCTATATTTAGTATTATCCCATGGTTTATTAGTAATGTTTTATATTCCAAAGTTTCATAAATAACTAAAACTTTCATTTTTTACCTACTACAATTCCCCACTTTTTTTATACATGGTTCTTAACATTATTACTTGAAAAAATGTTACAAAAATAAATTCAAATGATATTTTGAGGTTTAGTGTCTTGGAAATTTGGTCATAAGTACATGACATATATTGAACAAAAAATTAAACATGAATTATTTTTTAACTCTATTTAAAGGATTATTTATTATCTCTTCACACATCACCTCACTGCATATGACGTCCTAGGGACATTTATCAATGAAAATGTTGATCATTAAGCCCAGTAAGGGGTAAAGAATGTAAAATTACATCATAGGTGAAATATGAATCCTAACATAAGTAAAAGTATATAATAAATTGAAACATAACATAAGTACTTGAACATTAGCCCTGGCGCATAACCTGTAAATGTGGCTATAACATAAACATGATAAATTATTAAAAATATCACCACCCCTCATCACTAAGGTATAGTAAAACAAACTACAAATCCTTTTTACTATGTTATCATAAACCATTTCAAGGGAATTATGGCAAGGTACCATGAACATTTCATATTTATAGATCAATTCTTTACCAAATTCATTGGGACACTATTAGGGTTGACCCTTTATATGTCTAACATTATATATTCCACATAATTTAAAGATCATAAATATATATAATTTTTATCCCATGAGTAGGTAATGAAGGTATCGTTCATGTATTTCCCCAATTATCAATTTAAATACACATATTAAAAGACACCCTTTAATAAAAATAGGGTTTAATTATTTAGGATATGAAAATTTAACATGGATAACCAGGGGTTAATTTCAATTGTATAATATGTATAAAAAATGGATGTTGGAATGGGTTTAATAAGAGAGAATGAAATTATATCATTAACAATAAATCATATTTATAGTAATGGGGGTGTTTATAAACACTTTACAACATAATAAATTTAGAATCAAAAGGCATATACAAAAATAAATACTTGAATTAATAAAATTGGAGGAAGAGAACCATTACCTTGAGAGGATGTTTCTTATAGCATAAGAGAAGAACCTTGGAATCATAGGAAGAACCAAAGAGGGATATATAGTGGGATAAGGAGGGAAGACGAACTTCATTATCAATGGGTTTTTAGTGGAGATAAATGGGAAAAAAGGTTGCTATTTATACTTGTGAAGCGGTGGTTTTAATGTTTATGGTATTGGTTATTTTATTATATAAAAATAAAACTTTTGGATTCAATAAATTTCAACTAATTTTATGAATTATTAATGATTTAATGAGAGTTATTTTAAATTAAAATCAACCCCATGTAAAAATTCACCTTCCAACCAACCCATTTAATATATAGAATCCAAAATCATTTTATGACAAAAATGAAACTTTTGGTTCCAAATGAAAATTATAAATTTATAAATTCAAAATAATATTTTTAAATTAATTTTGATAATTATTAAATTATTTTTTGAATAAATTTTTTCATAAAAATTTTAATCATAATCACATAATATCAATTTCATAGAAATTTTGATACTCATAAAACAATAATTTTTACTTTTTTTTTGCCAAAGAACCAACCTTGTCAAAAATATTACAAAAAATTAACTCTAAGATATTTTTAGTGTTATGATTCTAAAATATTATATTCATTTTATCATAATAACACTCTAAATATAATAATTATAAATTTTAAAGAAGAATCCTTATTTATTGAAAATTAATAATTTTTATGACATAATAAACTTTTTGACCATTATAAAAATTACTTATAAATTTATTAAATTATTTTATAATTTAAAAAGTGTTTTATAATATTAATATATTAAAAATAATTTTTATTTAAAACTTTTCAATTTATCATAAAACATATTTTTAATGAAATTTAAACATATTTTTAGTTTCCAAAAAAGATACATTTTTTGTTTCTTCCTTCTATATCATAAATTAACTCCTATAGTCACTTTATCAAACTGAATATAATAATTATCAACCAATTTATTGTGTAATTATTATAATACCCATAGGATATATTTTATAATGTTCATAATTAGAAATGATCATATCGACTAATGGTCATAATGTCGAACAACCATATTTCCTGATAAATACAAAATCATTCTTACATTTTCATTCACCACTTCACATGAAAAGGATCTTACACATACTTTGATAATGTCTATCATATTACTAACGAATCTATATATTTTTAAATTTATTATGGTATGAATGAACTTCATTGGTTAATTCAATCATAAAGAGTTCCTTTTAGTGGTTTTACTATTCTATGGTGTTTATATCCTAGTAAACTTTTTAGTTGTAGTAGTTAATATTAAAAAATGAAATAGAAGTATATTTATGTGTCATTTCATTCTAAAACATTATAAAATATCATTTAATAAAGTTGAGTTATTTTATTAATAAAAGGATATATTTTTTGGATGTTACATATATCCTCTCTATGTTATTTATGTGCCCAAAATTTTTGTTAACATGAGTAAAAACAGGGTTTCCTTCAGACATCTTTCACTGAAAAAATTATTAATTTTGAATCATGCTATTCAGTTTTATATTTTTCTTGATTTAGATCTCTAATTTGTTAAATCATATTGAATTATTATATTTATTCATTATTCTTATCAAATTTATGAATCATGTTAGCTAGAATCAAATATTATACATCCATAAAATCTTTTATATGATTCTCAAAATAATCATTATTAGCACAAGGTCTAGTAGAATTAATTTTGGCTAGGATATATTTTTCAAGAAAACATAATTTATCTTTAGGTATTAGAAAAATTCAAAATTTTTGATACTTTTCAATAATGTTTTTTTCATCCAATTTTCCCCCTCAAGGTATAATACTAATTATAAATTTGAGTTTGTTTTTAATGGAATTTATATTTACAATAAAATATGTTTCATTATTATAATCATGGATATTATTATTTAAAATGGGTTTTTTATTGATTATAATCCAACTAAAATAATAAATATAAATATTATAGATTTAGTGGGCCAAGGTCCATATTTCTAAATGTCTTAACTCATCCAATACTTTCTCTTAAGGCATGTCTATTTAGGTAAACCAATCTTTTTAATTATAACTAACACAACTATTGAATTTTTTAGTAAAGAAAATATTTCAAATTTAATCAAATGAATATACTCAACACCATGACTAAAGGTGAAAATTATATTATATTTTCTTGAATAATATCACCAAACATTCACATTTTGATATCTATTACCATTTTATCCAAACATAAGATAAATAATTGATGCTCGACTAAGAACAACCCATCTATTTGATCGATCAAGGTCTAGACTAATATGATTCTTATCAAAAGGAATCTAAAACATAGATATTTAATAAAGGATTTTAATTTTAGTCTCACCATTAACATTTTAGATATCATATACATATTATAAATTATTATATTCCTAATAATTAAAAAAATTTATCATATACATACTCAATGCATCTTATGCCTATTTATTAATAAATTAATTTATATTTAGATCTCATAAAATGTTAGACTTTAATCACATGACATAGAGAAATTATATGGATCCACATAAATTTTAATAAGACAAAAAAGTATGTAATTATTAATTGGTCTGGTGTACTAGAGCATAGGAATGTGATGTTTCATACTAGGGCTGAGAGAAAGCCCAATACCTAGAATTATCATTAAGCAGAGTGAAAAAAACATAAAAATTTCCATAAATGTTTCATTTGAGCCATAAATGAATTTTACATACCATATATACATCTTAAGATTATACAATATGATAATATTTAGTATATATATATATATATTTTGTTATCTTGTGTGGATCAGATACAATATCTAGAGTAAAAAAATTTATATTCCTCATATGAACATGTTGATTGTGGTATCCATATAAAACTACAAGATAACTTCATTTCCATAAATCCTTGGGTTATGAAATTATTTCTATAAATAATGAATCTATTGGGTGGAGATCATCACTTAATCATATATACATGCATGATTGTTTTTCAGAACCAATCAACTCTTTGATTTTTTCTATAATAACACTATTAGGTGGTGGGATCGTACCCCTTAAATGAATAAAAACAATAGTAAAATAATAAAATATTTTTTTAAAAAGGTTTATAATTCTTATATTAAATATGAATATGTAAATTTATGTCTCATTTGACAACAATTTATAACACTAATCACTAACACTTGAGTAAAAAAAACTTACTATCCAAGTGATTTCAGTCATTACTTTAAGATAAATGATGGAATAAGGAAAGTGAAAGAAACTAGAGAACCTCTTAGATGAGGAAAACTAGGAAACCCTATTAGATGATTAAAACTAGTATACATTATCTTAGATGAGGAAATTATATAATTTTAAGAATAAAAATTGTTTTCTCTCCATTTAGGTGAATACTATAACCTTCCACCTTGATATTTATAGCATGAAAAGAAATATATATCCTTTAAGGGATATTATCATAATATAAATCCTAGGTGGTGAAATAAAGTCTATAAAGGCTATTTGGCGCATTTAAAAGCCATTAAAAGTGTATTTATTCTCAAAACACCTTGTTAAATGGATTAACGAGTCTCTAGATGAGTTAAAAATATCAAAGGAGGTTCTTAAATGAACTGTTTAACAAGGACTATGAATTTTAATCATGTAATGGCAATTGGAATCACGATAATTTTAGTCTATGACCAAAACCGATTTTGGATTTTCCACTTTATTATATTAAATTTTCAATAATATAAAAACTAAATATTTATATTATAACACCACATTAACTATTTAATTAAATATTTCAAATTTCCAAATCACAAATCTAATTTTTTTATAATAAATATAAATATATTTCACAATAACTAATCACATTAGTCCAAAAATACCAATTAGTATTATCTTACGTGTGAACCCACATGAACTTTGTAAAAGTGGAAACAATTATGCATCTAAATCATAACGGGAAACTAAATGAGTTATCTAGAAATACATTATAGCATCCAAAACTATAATTCTTAAGTTGAATAAATTTTATACAATCAAATCGCATTTAATTATCATATAACAACTGTTTACTTAATGAAAAATAAATTAAGGGCCTTAAAATCATAACCTATCAGATGAGAGAACACATACTATAAAGTTTAATAAAATCCCTTCATTTGATTAATATCATACTTAATTTACAAATATTAAAATAAATTCTCAAATAAATTTAGATAAGTATTAAATTATGAAACCTCATAAGTAGGGGACTTATTTTACAAACATAAGTTCAAGGATACATAGAAAATATTTACTTAAGTACCACCAATGACACACATATTAAAATAAATGTTGTGCAAATTAGAAGGGTCAGTCTGAATATATGATTATTAACTTATATCCCATGACTGATCAGTTGTATCTTTACACAAGTGATCATATTCATACTCATTTTAGCATATCATTATAACCATTATGAGGGCCATAAATGATGGATAACCTGGTAATATATATATTCTAGGGGATTCTAATCATATCATAAACTATGTTTTATGAAAAAATTAAACTAATGATAACATAATTATATTAATATACATTATATGACATAACATGTCCCTAATCTAACAACAATCCACCGAATTTAGGGCACAAATGATAACAGTCTTTAGTTAGGAATTTAAAATCATAATCTAATAATAAAATTATATCATTATGATATATATCTCATACTAATTTTCTAAAGAAACATCAAGTGAAAGGTAAATTGAAATATTAAAATTTTAATATAGAAAATATATATTTTTTGAATTATAAAATTAGTGTTTGAAAATATATCAAATAGAACTTACATCCAAAAAATATATATTTTTTTCAATGAAAATAACATTTGTGAAAAATATTTAGAGTGAATCGAAAATATAATTGAAAGTAAAATGGAAGGTTCAAACAAATGGATTTGTGAATTTTATAAAATAGAAATCATAAAACAAAAGAGAGTTGTATTAAATAGATAGTAGTAAGGGAACACTATAAAATTGATAAAGGGGTTTGAGATATAAAAAATCTCTCATACCCTATAAAAATATAATTTTTCTTAATATAAAAAGTTTATATATTTATAAATTCACTACTTTTAAACATAGGTTACATGTTGGATCACATCCCTTTGATAGTGGAAACACTAAGTAAAAGTAGTGTTCACATTACAAAACAAGTCATTATCCCATGATTTCTTCGATCAATAAGATTAGAGGTTAGAGTAATAATGGATTAAAAAAATAAAATATATTTTATTTTCAAAAAAAGAATAAAAATAAAATGATAAGACACAGGGTAATAACATATTAATATAAAGTCGCGAATAACATATTTTTTATTCATTAATAAGTTAGAAAATTCATCATTATGAGATCACTTTCATCTTTAATGGTTTTTTTGAGTGTTACTAACATAGTTCATGAATTATTACTTTTGTAGAGCTATCCTTGTTCCTTTATATATATATGTTATAATTTTACTATTGGATTTTATAACAATTTAAGTATTATATTTAATCTTTGAAAATCCAACAAAAATTAGTTTTTGATTTTTTATAACAATATTAAAAGTCATTAAAGTTTTACTAAAATTTATATCTTTAAATATATAACTTATAGATTTAAATGTTAAGGAATTAATGTTATAAAAAACTTCATTTATGAAAAATAAAACTAAAATTTAGGTATGTAATTGTATGTTTTATAATTGGGTATACCATTTTTTAATTCTGAAGTTTAGAGTCAAATGTTCATATGATTTTAACTATTTCTCTTGTAATTTAATTATAATATATCAACATTCATATAATTAAACTTCCTAAAAAATATCTAATAGATCTAAAATATTTTTTTGTGGCTATAAATTATAGTACATTTATGCTCCAGTTCATTTAAGTTAAACAATTATCTATTATAAATGATATTCAATTTATTTCATAAAAATATTATGGTATATATTATGACTGGTAATATCATTACATTGTAAACATTATAGTAAAAATTCTTCAATAAAAATAATATTAAAAAATAAGTGTGTTGTTAGTTTCAAAAAAAATATTTACAACTTTTCCCTTTTTTATTATAATAAGACATTACAATTTTGAACACCTAAAATCAATATTCTTAGTATTACAAATAATTAAAACAAAACAATTGGTTAGAATGAATCAATGTAATAAATAATATATAAAATAAAGTTAGTAGAAGTATCTAAATAAAAATATAACATATAAGATAAATTATATAATAAAAATAAATAAGATAAACATAAAATTTCTAATAGTTTATTATAAATAAAAAACATGAGTAACTAAAAAAATAGGGATCTATATTCCATTCTGATTCTAATGTGTTGAGTATTTCATGAACTATTTAATTTTTTTCCCTATATCATTATTCTTTAAGTAACTAAATTTATTCTTCTAAATATCAAACCTTTACATAAAATTGATTTCATACCATTTTTTATTTAGGAATATTAGGTGTAGAATAATCAAACATATTATTGAGAATATTTATTTTTTATGCTTACTTTAGGAAGAAAATTAAACTTTTTATTGATTCCAGCTTGTTATTTGGAGAGATTTTAATAGTTGGATTGTACATTATTGAGATTATTATTAAACTCTTTTTGATATGTGTTATATAAATGAGTTTTTATTTTCTATATATACATAGTAATTTAATGGTATTTTGGTTTGGCTTTGGTAGTCTTAGGTTGAAGTTGAGCTGAAATGATAGGTGAAGTTCTAGAATTGATATGTTTTTTGGAATAGGTATGAAGGATTTTATTATTTGGAGCTTCAATTTCACAGTGAAAAGGTTCATTATTAGAATCCTTATATCCTTTGGAGGAGTGACTCTCAATATAAATTATTAGTCATTGAGATATATCTTATTTAACCGAGGGTTCATTCCACTTTGTTGAGGGTAAATGAGTTAATTTTTTTTGGATAAAAGAGGAGATAATGATAGATGGATATGTTTAAAAGGGTTTGATCATAAGGTAAATGTGATATTTGGGTTTGAGGTAGATAATAGTTATTATTGGGAAAATAAGTACCTACTCCATCTGTTCTTTGTCCCATTAGAGTCAACTTCAAAATTAAATTCCATTTTATCAAGGAATGATAATCTATTTAATGATTCAATATAGAATAATCATAAAATTTATTTATTTAATACTATTTCTATGGTTCATTTCCTTATTCTAATTTCTTATACAGATGAGGAGACTGTTATAATCTTGATGTATAAAATAAATAAACTCAAAAACATTTTATTACTATATTCAATACATAAAAACTGTATAATAAAAAACATCCATAATCTAAAGTTCTAATGTCATTAGGAGATTAGGTACACAATATAACATTTTAATACTAAGATAAGAATCCATTTATTTCCATCTTCATAAAAATAACCAATATTTCATCATATTTTTATTACTCCATGGGATACCCCAGGGACATATATAAAATAAAGAGTGACCTAAAATTCCTTTAAAGGGATAATTAAAATAAAAACAAGGTTAATATATTATAAGAGTGAATAATAATATCATGGGATAATAAAATAGGATGATAATAAATTATAACATAGAAAAATGGATTTAGAGTAATGATATCATAGGAATATAAAAATCATAAGAATTTTATAATCATAAAAATGTGGAACAAGCATAAAACATGTCATCATAAATATAATCCAACGCATGTTTCAAAAACATCATAAGCATAATATGTTAGGATCATTGATCATGATACATACATGTTAACCCATTAAATGTATTACCCAACCAATTTAAGGGATATATAATTATGGTCCCACCCATCACTTTATAATATGTCAAGTATATGTGTTCTATATAGAAAATAAATCATACATTAAACAAACATATGAAAAAAATCATAAGAAGAAAATGAGTTACATAATAATTTCACAAAGTCTTTATTAATGAATAATGAAGTTGGTTCCCGAAATTATAAATGAATAAATAATATTAGACATTAAAATTTTAGAATTGAGAAAAAAATAAGAATATAGGCTATAAAGAAAGGAGTAAAGGTGAAGGAAACAATATAATAATATCTATAGGAATTGGATAAGGGTTCATAAAAAATGAAATAAATATATTTAAATATCCCAAAACCAGAGGAGAAATAATAGATTATATTTTCAAATAATTAGGTATAAAATGAATAAAATAAATTTGGCATCATATAAATGACACATGAAATAAAGGTATTTTTAAATTATTCACTTTCATATTTTATATGGTTTTACATAAAAGAAATTATTGTAGGGGTACTATAATGACATGGATATCCCTATAAAAAAGAATATAAATTGAAATGAATGAAATCACTAAGAAATTTATATTGAAAAATTAATAAATATTTGTGGAATAGGGAAAAATAATTACCATAAGATAAAATGAAATAAAGGGAGTGAATGCATCTCTTTACCTCGAGTCCCTATATTCTTTCAATTTCCTCTAATATAATAAACATTTTAATGACCAAAATTAATTAAATATTCTTTAATGTTATCAATTTTAATTTTATTTATTAAAATCTATTTATTTTCATTTATTATTCATTTATTAGATTCAATTTGATCATGTCAATGGTTTGGTGTGGTTTAGTTCATAATTCCAAAGCAGCCATAATATTATAACAATGGTTAATAGTATTTATATATTGGTTAGATAAGCTCTATAGGTTTAAATGTATTAGGTTCATGTCATTCCATAAGAATAAATTTACCATAGTTTTATAAATACTCTAAAATATCTACCAATCAACAATTATTTCCCAATACACACTTTCTTAGGAGACAAAATCAACCATTATGGTTTATTTTTGACATCAATAATGTTATAGTTATTTTATCTTTCCAAAAATTTAAGCATGAATTAAATTGATTATTAATTATATAATTATAAATGAATTTCATTTTTTAAATAATTCATTTTAAATGGTAAAGAAAACATCATTGTCCATATTGGCGGAAGAAACATACCATAGTGTGAGTCAATTTCTTAAACAATGATTAAAAATAAAGAAAAAATTAAAAATATTTTGTTTTCCAAATTAAATAAGAGTATAATTATTCCACTAATTTCATTTTAATTGGATCAATTTCTTAGTTATATAAGGGGAAAGAGGAGAAAAAAAGTGAAAGCATTTGGATTTATACTAATTTCCTTTCCATTTGGTATGCCAACTTTGGAATGAGTCTTAAGTCTTTAAGGAATGGTATTTTAGTTATATTAGAAATTTTAAAACATGATTAGAAGGGTTTATGGGGAGAATTTGGTCATAATTTTTAAAACTAATAGGGTTTAAAAGTGACAAGAAATGGGTGGAGGAGGGTGATATTTAAATATGAAAGGGATAATTATTTTGAATAAAATATTAAGTAATTTTTTATAGAAGTCTATGAATAGTATTAATTCATGTCACTCCGTATAGGAAATTAAGTTTATGAGGATAACCCAATCCTTTATTAAATCACTAATAATTTTTTTGTTCTTCTTTTTACCCTCTATAATATTCCATATTTTACTACATTTAAATGTTTATAAAAGTTACCCAAAATTCCCCCATCACTAATTTTTACATTATAATTACTAAAATAAAATCCAATTTATCAAATTTTATATATAGATTAGATAATTGTAACATTTAATTATAGTTTAAATATTAAGGTTTTATTAAAGGATATGAATCACTTTTTAGTAAAAAAGTATACTTATATTACATCATGTTACATGGATTTATTAAATATTTTATGTATTTTAATACATATATTTAATTAGTTTTTTCATGGTAAAAATTATATATAATTATACTACATCATATACCCTAAAAATAATTTATTATCCTAATGATGAAGTTACTCTATTAATGAACACATTAGTGTTCTAAAAACCATATTTAAAATAATTACTTTAGCTATTACAACAATCATATAGGTTTTCTAATTCATATATATACAACTTCATTCCATTAATTTTTATTCACTCAATTTTTATATCAAGTGTCTCTATTTTAATTTATAAAATTAATATCTAATTTATAATGTCTTAATTTATTTGTATGGTGTTGTTCATGACTATGTTATTTTTTAAAATACCATGAACTATTAGATTTATAAATTATATTGATGTTATTTAAATGTGCTTATTGTATCGTTATATATGTATAAATATTATATAATGTATTCATCCTTCATTTATAATGTTATTTTATAAAATAAAATTATGTTTATTTAATTAAATGGTGTATAAAATTAATTTTTATACTATTTTTGTACTGTAGTTTTCAAAGTAAACAATTTAGAAACATATAATTTTAAGGAATGGTTTTACTATAGAAATTTGCGATGTCGCATTCTCAGCCTTAATAAACTTCATCCTTGATATTTTAATTTAAACTATGTGTTAAAAATATGTTATGGTAAATTTTTTTGTTACATTCTCAAGCTTCCATAATGCCTATGATTTCACTATAGTACTTTGACAAGGTTTGTTTTATTTGTTCATTACACTTTTTATATATGATATAATATCTTTACTAAGTGCCCCTTATAAAATATTTCATGATCTAACAAAACCATATTTATAATTAGTACATGATATGGTTACGGTATGTACATCCTCAATTGAGATATATATAATACATTATTTACTTGATACAAATTTTGTAAAAGTTATAGTTGATAGGCTGCAACTCCAACATGATCAAGATCCTTAAATGGCATAATGTGCCTAGGTATTGTATTTTTATTTTTTTAAAACCTCATAAATCTTTCAGTTATATATATTTTAATGAATAAATTATTCCATTCATAAAACACTAGGTCTCACAGATGATTATTAGAATAGATATTATGTCATATTTTTTCTACTCAAACATGTTACTGAATGAATTGAACTTTCTTTGTGATTTCCTCCATGGAGTAGGTTCTAAGAACTCCTTTTAGAGTTTTAATGGCCCTTGAAGATTGATCATCTATCTAAGGGTGATATTACATACTAATGGTCAACTTTGTGTTATATTCCTTTTAAAGACTCTTTTATAACTTTGAGGTGAAACTTTTATTTTGAATCTATAAAATTGATAGTTGTGTTTTGTGAAGCTTCACCACTTCTCTAATATATATCATAGAAATTATATTCATTAAGAATATTTTTAAAATGTTAATTAAGTGAGAAGTATTTATAATATGATCCACTATAAAACCTATGAATTTCAATCACTTTTAATTTCTTTAAAATAATATTAACACAATCCATGGTGATATTATCCTTTTTCCACATTTTAATAGGTAATGAATGCATAATCCCCTTGGAATTCTTCCATTTTACATCATCTTTATATCATACCAATATCCTTATTGAATATTCAATTTTTTTTATATTATCCACCTAAAAACACTCTTAGATTTCTCCTTACACATTTATAGTCTCTATATTTATATAGAAAGACGAGGTTTGAGAATAATCTAATAGATTATTCTTTATTGATTTTGAGCTCAAAGATTTTCTCATTCCTTATCTCTTAAAAATTAATTTACAGCATCACACAATACATTTTTACATATTTAATTTGATCGAAGATAGATAGTTGAGAAATAATTTGAGTTATATATAATATCATTATTTCTTTTATGATTATCAAGACTATATTTTCCATATACAAGAGTATTTGATGAATTTTAATCCTCATCATGGATAAGGTTACAATATATTTTTTACTTGAGAAGCTTCCACTTTTCATTCCAATTTAGGATGGTAATGAATTTGAGAAATCATAATATTTTATCACCTTTAAATATTTTTATTGGTTCATGTTGATATATTTCTTTGTAAATATATAATTTAGTCTTTGGGAGTCCCAAGGGATCGTGCAGTCACCATAAGAGGGGGGGGGGATGAATTCAGGGTGGAAAACTTTTATAGATGAAGTTAAACATAAACTTTTGATTAATTTAAGTTGTATGATCCTATATGATTGGTCATAATGTATGAATATTAAGAATAATATCTCAATACTTTTATATTATGTAATGTAGATAATGTGAAGTAAATATAACACATGGATTTTATGAGGTTCAGTCTTAATGTGAGAATATAATCCTTGTCCTGTTGAGTCTCATCATGTCACAAATTTTCTATGAATAATATAATTATAAATTAAAATTTTTATGGGAGGTTATTATCCTTAACCCATAGGGTTTATCCTAGACCTGATATATCATGAAAAATAATATTGAATCCCATTAGTTTACAATGTTCCACTAGGTTGAATAGGTATTTGACTGTAAATTTTTCTTCCACTAGAGCAATTTAAGGATGAACTTGTTTTAATTAAGGCAAAATGAATACAAAAACTTCAACTTTATTCTTCTTTTTATTTGAATATAGAGACCTAAATCATCTTCCTCGGAACTTCATGTTCCAATATTCTCAAAACATTGACCAAAATAAATATTTCTTTAATGTATTGTTTAGTTTCATCCTCAGAATATTTTATCTTTTAATAATCTCTCTCAATGATAAATAATCTCTATGATATATTATAATTATTCTCTAAATGATCTCATCCCATTTTATTGACTCAACTTAACTTGATAAATTTAGTGATTTAAAAATTTCTGAACTCCAAGGCTCTATTTTGATCTCCTTTGATAAATCTTATAAAATCTTAGAGTCAAGTGAAATCTATACAAATTCATGTGTCAAACCATGTTTTAGGTTTTCCTCGAAATTAAAATAGAATCTCTATTTTATTTTCAGGAATATTTAACATTGAAATTAAAATGAAATTTAATCATAGTTATTTTTGAATTCAAATAAATGTTAAGTTCCTCAATTTATTTTAGGGTCACTTACTTCAAAAAAAATCAATAATTTCTTATAAGAACATAGTTATGCATAACTCACATGGATGAAAATTTAATCAGTATCACTCAGACATTATATATTCTTTCATGAAAATTTTCTTTCATGAATACCCTGTTTAATATTTTTCATTCATATCTCCACTAAATATTTCTCATAGATTTCATGTCTTCAAACATACTATGATATAATACATGAGATTATAATGGAAAACATTATTCAAGACTTTGTTTATGGCTTTCTCTCAAGATCATCTCATTATTAGAGAACACATCAAATCTTTGTTTTTTGATGCTATTACTTTGATACCTATATCTCTATAATCACACATAAAATAATATAAAAATCTTATTTAATGTATCTAGGTATATTTTATTCCTTTACATAGTGTTTATCCAATCACCTTTATTTCCCACTTTTGGTGTAAACTCTCTATTTTGAACTCATATAATCCCAAGAATCTCCTTCTGATGAATAGTTAAATTCATTCCTCTTCCATTTCGAATTATTTTATCAACATATTATCTAATTATTTTTAGGCACTTCATGAAGTTTGTATTTAATTCACTATTATAAAAAAACCATTTTCTCTATGCATGATATTATTATTTTGACAACCCATATAGTTCTCTTCCTTAGGTTAATCAACTATCATCTAAATCTCATTATCATTCTTCCAGGATTATTTATATGTATCCATTTGATCTTATGATTAATTAAATAACATAAAAGTATATATATATACTATGTTTTTTATTTTTATAATTACATAGAACTGCTCTACATGTTCTTCATTGGAACAAACCAACTCTTATCTTCCCCTGAATATCCCAAAGGCCTTCATTTTTATTGATTTTTGATAACCCCCCTTTCAAGGGATGAGGGAGAACCCTTACAAGGCCTATAGGCTCAGAGATTACATGGCCCGTAGGCTTTAAGAGATTACATGACCTGAAGGTATTAGGGAATTCAACCAGACTATCTACACAGAACTACCCTCCCCAGCATCTACATCATGATAGTATCTGTCCACCTTTTCATGGCCGTGTGCCTAGGATTACCGTGCAAGCATAGGCTAGTTCTGATGGCATAGCCATACCCTCTCATTCTGAAAAATCCATTTGGATCCACTCTGGTGAGTGCACCTTCTCTGAATCCTCTTCTGGGGCTGCTCTTTTTTTTGTAGAGTTTGTCTGAGGCAACTGCATGTGGACCTGAATTCCTTGATGTGGCCTGAAGGCCTTAAAGGTTCCCCGAAAGCCCTACTGACCCAAAGTCATGGGTTGCCTGAAAGCCTTAAGAACTCCAAGCCCAAACCTGTGGCCCAAGGTGAATAGTTATAGCTGCTACAGTATTGAGTTGTACTACTACAATAATTGCTACAGTTCCTGCACAGTACCACACAGTGTATAGTTCTACTACAGTACCTGCACAATGTATAATTTTCTACAGTACCACACAGTGTACAATTTTTCTACAGTACTACTACAGAGCCTACTATAGTGCCTACTACAATGCCTTCTACAATACCTGAAATATTCCCCAACTCTTATCTTCTGGTGATCATTACACCGCATAATCTACTTCTATGGGATATTTGTTAACTTATCCTTCTGGTATATCTATTTTAAGGCAATCCTTCAATAATGTAAGTGTTATAATTCTTTCATGAAAACATTTATTGATCTTTATGTTGTAATTTCCTTAGACTCTTTTTCTCATTCACATATAAAAAACAACCTCATATTGAACTTTCCCAACCTTTTTCTCTACTATCTAATAAATCTTCTTTAATTTTTTTTCTTCTGAAATTGACACTAAACTTACTTCCAAATTTATGTTCTTTTCATAAATCCTTCTTCTGATACTGTTATCACACATAGAATTATACATGCATGATTTTCTTCAGCCTTTGTAACCCTTTTTTATGATTGATTTCACTTGATCATCTTCAATGTTTTGCTTTACATGGACATTGTATTCATTAGTTATTGAGAGAATATCAAGGACTCAGATATAACTCTACATGTAAACACCTTTCATCTTTTTAACCCCCAATTTACTTTCAATATCATCTAGAAATACCTATGGTCAATAAAATCCAATTCCTGAACTCCCATTATATATCTTCTGATATTTTTATCCTAACTAGGCATTGTATTTTTTTGGTGAATAAAACTTCAAAAAAATCATATCTTATTCCAATGGATTCATATATCATCTCATATTCTAGTAAAATTTATTTTTTTCCTTCAAATAATTTGATATTAAACTTCCTTATTATGAAAATGAATCTCCACCCATGCATTCATTTCAATATTCTTCCACTTTGGATAGCCTACATGTCACAAGGTGTTTCTGTTAATTTCTTATTTTGGTCACTCCAACTCCATTTTTATATAGTATTTTAATTTCTTCTTCCATAAATAATTAACTCATATATAATTATTATATTCCATAATACATTAACAACACTTTTGTATTCATACACACCTTATGGTATCTTCATAGACCCCCTCTTTCATTAAACTTACTATTATTTTTTCATTTAAACTTTCCCTACTCAAACGTTCAGACCATACAAATTCATTTTTTATATATTTTAGTTTTCATACTTGTTGCATACCTACACTTTTTATCCTCTCATGAACTCACATAATACCATCCTATGCAATGTGATCCTTTTATAAGATCATTTTTGAGCATTAGTATAACTCCAATGTTCATCATGATTGAAAATATGTTGTAGTCATTTCATTAAATTTATCATCACTTAAAACTTTACAATAAAGATAAGTTCAATCAATCGATAAATTTATGTGGTTACTTTTGGATAATATTATTTTCATGAATTACTCCCCTATCCATCAACAAAATTCAATTTTATTTCTTTTATTACTTTTGATGACATGATTTTTACATTTTCTGGATAAATCATTTAATAACTCCTTAGTGTCATATTCTAATAGTATAACATACATATATGTAAGTCCTACTTCCTATGGATGAATCTTTCCGAGTATATACTTTCAGTAGACTAAATTTCACAACACCCACATACAACCTCATTTTTACATCAATATACTAATTGTCTTTTTCATAATCCATTGAAAAAATTAATACTTCATCATCATTATAATTTAATGGGAAATTTATTATCTCCCTTTGTATTTTTTTTCAATACCAAATTTTCCTTAAATTTAAAGAGTTTTATCTATTTTTTATCAATAATAAATTCCAACTCTTCTATGTGAGGGATCAATTTTATACCCCCCTTAGTTATCTGAATTTTAATCCACTATATTCATATTTTGGGTTGAGGGAGGAACTTTCTTAATTTTTTTTACTTCTCCCCTTTTCATCTATTTAATTGAATATAAACCTTGAATTTTTTAGAGTAAGTAATATCACATTTATTAAAGTAATAATGAATGATTCAACCATCTCTAATTTTATTTGAGCTATGTTTGGTGTAGGAAAAAAAGCAATTAACTTAGAAATCAATGTTATCCATAAAATTTACCAAGTGATTCCAAATTTTATAAAATCATCTTTTAGGGGTATATTCATTATATTTTCATTCAACTTACATTCCTATATCTATCTCAATAAATAAAAGGTCTATTCCATTTAAAAAATATATTTTTACTTTGTCATCAGATTATAAAATTTTCTCCACCTTGGAAATAGAAGTTTTTTTTTCATATAATGATAGGTGAAAAAATTCAACATACCTCAATGATAACAAAAAATTTAATTTTCTAGATATTAAATATTAAGAACTTCATTATAAACATCTTGAGATTTAGAGTCAAGTTAATTCATTTTTAATGTTACCATAACAATAGAATATGGTTTCATAAACATTGGTTATCTGGATTTTTTTCTTTTCCATTACAACTTCATTAGGTATTAGAAATCACTAGATTAAAGATTTATTCCTTTATAGGGGAAAATTCCCCCTAAATTTCATCACATTTAATTCTATTTATCATTGAACCTATCACAACCTATCAGTTAATTAAATGGATCTTCCTTTATGAATCAGTTAGGGTAACATGGTTGTGAATATTTTATCAACCCAGAAACTCCCTTTACTTTAGCATTACTTATCTTCATGCTTTCACCTTTGACCTTACAATTATTTATCTTATTAGAGAGAATGGATTTATTCATATTACCATTAGTATTCTATTTACATAGAGTTTTTTTAAACTTATGATTATAAGGAACATGAAACTTCCTTTTCATTTTATTCTAACTTCTTTACTTCCTCTAATTATTATGTCCAAACAATCATAAAATCTTACAAACCCTCAAAATATATTTATATTTCTTATTCCAAATATAATTTTCTATCACAAAACCTTTTTTGTCTTATCAATATTTAATCGTTTAATTTATTAGTTTCTATTTCTTGAGTAACCATGTCAATGATTTTTCATTAGTGTGTCCAATTTCCTTACATCTTCCACATTAGTTATTTTCTTTCATTAAGTTATGCTTTTTTGGTAACTCATGATATACTTCAGCTTCTTCTTTGGATATGTATTCAAACAATCAAATTTTCTTATTTAGTTTACATATTGACTTCCTCTATTGTTCTATATTAGTTCATTTAACTTTAATATTTATGTCTTTCTTTCACCTATTCAAGATGAGGCCTTTCTTTCGACAAAAGAAACAAATTTTCTTCATCTTAACATCTTCCCTTTATTTTTTATTTGGTGTATCTTCTTTATCAACATAATTTACTTTACACTTCATATAAGACTTATAGTCTAACATAATTTTGTTATTCCACAACTATTTATCCCTATTTCCATCATGTGTGGCTGAATTTTAATTGGTATACTTAATCCACCACTTATCATTATTATGGACACTTTTCCACAAATTTCACAAAAGTTTTGAAGATATTCAAATCTAAAAAATATCAATATATTTTTTCGTTTTATATGAATTATGGTTACACTTAGATGGATTCATCTTATATTCTATTTTACCCCATAAATGTAAGCCTTATCCTTTTTTTGACTGATGACAAATTATGATAATTATCTATGACTTGGTGTTCAAATTTTCCCTAATAATAGAGGTATCCTATAAATATACTCTACCTTATTTGAATGTAAATTTATCTAGTGTAGGTACCTTTCTATTTTTTAATGTTCCTTCATTCCTTCAAAATACCTTGTGGGGAACATATTCTTTATATACTTTCTTACACCTTTATCAAGGTGGTGGGTTTTTCATCACTTCTCCTCATCCATTTTTTCTCAGAATGAGAATTATTTCCTAAACCATTTAGAAAATTGAAATTATTAGATACTAAATTTTTAGACTGTGGGTTTACCTTATTCTTTAGACTAATAAAAGATGTAACTTTCACTTGATTTAATCTTCCTATACCACTTAATTGAGTATTTTCATAAGTAATATTTTTATTATATTTTTAAGTAATACTTATACATTGAATTTTTTGGGAATATTTTGATAGAAATTCTTCCAAATTATTCAATATAATTTCAAGATCCAAAAACGTCAGGTTGATATTATTCTTTCCAACTTCAATAGATTTTATTGTTTTTTCCCAATACTTATTCATTTTCTATTTTAATTCTTTATTCCTTCTACTTTCTTACTGTTGAGAGTTTTTAAGCTCTTTAATTATCCTTTATTTGAATTCAAGTTGAATTTTTTCACATCTTATGTAGATTTTAATTCATGAAAATATTTCCTTTATAATATCCTTTATAATAATATTTTCTAAAAAAAAAATTTATAATGATTATTTTTCTAGGATGAAATTTAACTCATAGATTGGTTCTATGTATTCTTTGGCTTCCATGAGTTTTGAGAGAGTTTTACATTAACTTAATTTCTCGACCAATGAATCCCATATAACACTATATTATTTATAAGACTATGATTTATATTCATAAATCCAATTAATCAATATAAATACATGAATGATAGACTCAGTGGGAATTTAATCTAGATGTTCTTTAATATCAAAGTAAAAATATATAAAAATTTCAATTGATTAATACACACCACACATTTAAATTCTTAATATAGATAATTACATCTGAAATATTTTTTAAAATAGATCATACCCATCTAAAAATATGGTGGTAAAAGATCATATTTCTTATTTATTTCGAGTGACATACTTCCTCAGCTTCTATGATTCTCTCTACTTTTTATTTTTTAATGTTTTTGATGATATATTGATGTTTCAATAAAATTAAGTATCTTCCATTAACTTCTTCCCAAGATTTTTTTTGAACATCTAAAAGTTCCATATTTTTATACTTTATAGAAATTATATCAGCAAATTTTGAAAATAAAAACTTCATATAAATCAATGAAAACAACCACGAAATAAATTATATATCTAATCACATGGAACCTATTTTATGATACCACTTTAGAGTCTTTGGGGATAATGTATTTACCTTAGGGGGGGGGGAATTTTGGGTGATTGAATTTTAACAGTTAAGTTCAATATAAATATTTAATTCCATAAATTGATCAAAAATCAGTAATCAGTTGGGATTTATGGATCTTAATAACGACCCCTCACCACTTTTCCCTTATAAAATGAAAATAATGTAAAGTAAATAGTTACCATGGATTTTTTATAAGGTTTGAACTTAATGTGAGAAACTAATATTTATGGTGTCGACTCCCATCGTGTCACAAATTTTCCATGAATAATATTAATATCAATTATAAGTGGGGTGGTAAGTTAGTATAATTAAACCATAGTGTTCATCCCACATAAAGAGTTTATTGAAAAATAATATTGACTCCCATTATTTTTTAATGGTCCTCCATGTTGAACAGGTAGTCAACTACAACTTCTTCTTATTCTAGAGTAGTTTTATATAAAACTTATTTTTCTTATTGAGAAATGAATTAGGAGCCCTCAAATTTCTTATTCTAGCCACCACAATCTAGTGGTCTAAATAAATTTACTCAGAACATTAATTATAGATCATATAAAAACTTTTAAAAAAGTGATTCATTCATAAAATATTTTGTCAACTACTTCATCTTAATATTTCTTCTTCTAAGTAGATCTATCAATGATTTAAAATATCTATGATTTATCATCATTTTCCCTAAATAATATCATTAACCTTTATAGACTCAACTAACCATAATAAATTAAATGATTTCAAAATATCTATACTCTAATAATCTATTTCGAACACCTTCAAAAAATCTTGTAAAATCTTAGAGTCATATAAAATCTCTACAAAATCCAGCATAAACTAAATTTCCAAATTCTACTAAAATACCATGTAGAGTTACGATCTTTATTTCATGAATATTCAAATCCTAAAGTACAACTCAACATTATCATTGATATTTTTCACTTCACATAAATGTAATGTTCCCCAATTTAATTTAGGTTCACTTACTTCTGCAGACCTCAATAATTTTTCATAAGAACATAATTCTATATAAATAACCTAGACATAACCTTACTCAATAATAATAAAACATTATTTATTATTTCTTACATATTTTTATGCTTGAATATTCTCCTTTAGATTTTCCTTCATCTCACCCATCAATTTTACCCACATAATTTATGTATTTGAACAAACTTTGATACAATACTTGTGATTCTAATAGAAAATATTGTTCATTATTGGTCTATATCTTCCTCTCTAGATTATCTTAATATCATGGAACACATCAAATCTTTGTCTTTTAATTTTATTACTTTTCTAATGATATTTCTGGACTTAATCATTTCAAAATATCCACATCTACTGTTATGTACACTTGTATATTTGTTTAATTTTTATTTTGTTATTTTTATCACTTATATTTCCCACCTCTGGTGTACACTATATAATTTTTTAACCTATCACTCTTAAGAATATCCTTCTAGAGTAAAATTTAATTTATTTATATTTAATTTTAATTTTATTTAGAAATACTTTATGTTTATTGTATAGGATCCATGAAATTTTTTTCTTACATGAACTACTATGTAGAAACCATTTTCTCTATTCATGATATTATTATTTAGTATCCAATCTGGTTATTTTCCCTAGGAGAATCCACTATCATCTATATCTCATTATCATTGTTCTAATTTTTTTATATATCTCTGTTTGATATTTTGATGAATACACTCACATAATATATAAATATATGGCCTATGTTTTTATATGTAAGAAATACATATATATGAGCTACATGTTCTTTAGTGTAATAACTATTCCCTTAGCATCTATAAATATTTACAATTCCTAATCTACTTTTTTGGAAACCTACTAAATTATCCTTTTAGTATATCTATTTTATGAAGCTATCTCTACAATGTAAGTAAACTAATTATATTATGAAAATATTTCTTGATAGTTATGCTATAATTTTATCAGATTCTATTTCTCATGTGCATATCTCACACTACCTCATATCCTACTTTCTATATATCATCCAATATAACTTTTTTTCTTTTAATTTTTCTCAACTTTACTAGGAACTGACTGCACCATTTATCTTCTGATAAAAAATAATCATTTTGATACTAGTATCACACATGAAATTATATATTCATGATTTTATTCATCTCATATAACTCTGTTTTATGATCGACTTGTCTCGATCATCTTCATAGTGCATCTCTACTCAGACGTTGTATTCGATAGTTACATCATGAATCTCATGGAATTAGATCAAACTCTATAAGAAAACATATTCTATCTTTGTTAATGTAATAGGCGAGGTAATGTTTATATAAAAAATTTTATATATTCATTAGTATATTTTATAGAGTTATATTTGTTAATAATTTACTACATAACTTTTTGGTCCAATGAAAAAATCTTTACTTCTAACCAAATTGGGTTTTTTGTATTATATGGTTTTATTTAAAATATTTATTTCTAAATTATAGAATTTTTTTTTGAAAAAATTATCTTCAATTTTGAGTAAAATGTTTAAAAATTATCTTAAGATGAATTTTTTAGATTTTTTTGAAAAGTTCTATTTTTTAATGAATAGTAAAAATACTAATTTTTATTTAAAACTGTATTGTATTTTAAAGTATTTATAAAGTAAATTCCATTATGTATTAATTTTAAAATTTTAGTGGTTAATTTTTATTTAAAATAATTCAATTATGGGTTTTAAATGATTTTTATACTTTAATTTAGTAGAAAAACATTTTATACTTAAAAAGCGATTTTTATGATAACGATTTTTCATTGTATTTTACCAGTTTAATATTAAATTAAATTATTCCAATTATGTTTTTTTATTTTTGAAAAATGGATTCGATAATTTGAAATTATGGGTCCAAATTTAGTAAATCATTCCCTTTAATTTTTTTTTCAATTTGAATTGTAACCGTAGTACTTTTTGTTAACATAGTAAATGGTAAATCACATAATTAAGGTTAAAAATAACATGATAAAGACTAAATAATGAACATAACACTTTTATTAATGTTATTTTATGAGTATATATTATCCATAATAATATAAAGGTCAAATATATGGCCTTTTTCCATATTTATGTGATTATAACATTTATAATATTTTAATTATAGAAAAGTCAAAAATGTCACACCCTTATTTTTAATAACTATAAAATATTTAACAAAGAGATAAAAAGAGGATATTTTCGTTTATAAAGATTATTATCAAATATAAATTTTTTATATTTATCATGGAAATTTATTAAAAAAATTTAATGAAAAAATAATTACTTAAAATGATTATACAACACTAACACAATAATTATTCAATTAATGAAAAAAATAAAATAATTGATATTAAATATATTAAATGTAATAAAATTTTAAATAACTAATTTTATATATAAGTATTTTAGATAAATATAACATTTTATTCATATGGTAATTTTTTTATTCAAATTTCATTAGTTTTATTGGTGTTATATAAGTCAAAGTAAGTGAATAGTTCAAAAATTAACATTATTGATATTTTATGAAAATGATATTTTATTAAATGATATAAAATTAATTAAATTACTATATTTAGAAAGTTAATTATCATATATATTAAAATATCAACCATGTTCCACTTATTATTATTTTTTCCATTTATAGTAATTATCTTGACCCTCAAAGAGTACAAAACAATGTTGTCTTGTTAAGTGTCAAAAGGGTTAATGAAGGGCTAAAACAAAAAATATAATGAGGAAAATGTGATAAAAACTTATCCAACTTTTATTTTATGAGATTATTTAGGCACATAATCATTTTATATTTTAATATTTTTAATTTGGATCTATTGTTATATCAAAATTAAATATATTAATTTAATATTTTATGAATTCCAAGAGTTCCCCTCCCGTGTCTTATAAATGGGCACATCTTGTTCTCTTTTTATCACACATAAAATCCTTTTATATCTGAAAATACCTACCCAAATACATTCATATAACACCTCTACTAATTTTATATGTCTTTTTTTAGGCATAATACCATCCTTATATTGAATTAGTTGTTAATAAAATATGACTTTCCAAAGTAGGGGTATAATTTTTAACCTCATGTTTTAATTTTATTTCCTTTTAGAACTCCATAAAATATTCTTAAACCATGATAAAATAATAAATAATTATTTTAAATATAATAATATGTTATTATGTTAATTTCATTACCTATATCCATGTCAATCCTCCATAAAAGGGAGAGGAATTCAACATTTGTGTGTATGACGGACTACCACATCATCAACTAATATAATTCATTTTCCATCACTATCTCCCAATACTGGTTACAATGATTGGTTTAATATATATATATATATTATATTGATAAAATATTGATAATTATTAATAAATAATATTTAATTTAATTTATTCCCTTTCTATTCACTAAAAAATGATAACGGCATTCGTGATTACGTGTGAATTACTACCTCCATGAAGCGCTCTGATTAATTTTTCATTACCACATCACATGGATGATATATATAAGTATTATTAAAGAAATAATATTGTATTTATGATATTATTTTCATTATTTAAAGATAAAATTATACTTATATTCTTTCCACAATGATCATTGAAAAATGTAAACATTAGTTATGAATATGTACATCATACTGTCTCCATAATTGTAAGGTAGTTTATTTTTTATAATCATATTTATTTTTTAGTTTTAAAATTAAAATTTTAGAATAAAAATTATACATATTTTTATTTATTATTATTATTCTAGATATTATGTAATAATTACTACATTGACCATATTCAACCTACTGATGTCATTCTGTACTTATGTACCTAATATCATCAAAATGTATGAGGTGAAATAAATAGATTAAGTAATTGTATATAACACTGAAGTACATGATATAAATGGAATTAAAAAATTGAAAAAGTTTCTTAGTAAATTAAATAATTAACATAATTTCATTATTAAGGAAGATAAATAACATACGTGGTGAGTTAGAATCACGTCAAGAGACTTTCTTTTAAAAATACAATTTTAAGGTTTCCATTAAAACTCAGTTTTTCTTCCATATACATATTTTTTATGTCATGGATGTTTTTATACGGGAATTAATGATTTATAAAGGAAATTTGAGGTCACTTTTTAATTTCCTTCAAAGGATTTCAAAAGGTATATTTTTAAAGAATGTTTTGAATTTCTTTACAAAAGACAAAAAATGTTATATTTTAACGTATACAACAACAATGAATTTTATTACAACCATAACCATTATTTAATGTATATATTACTTTATATGATTACATATTTTATTTAAATTAAAACCCACTTTCCCTTTATTTTGTAAAATTGTATTTTTGAATTTTGGGGTTTAAACAAAAGAGATATATGAAAAAAAAATTTCTTATGGATGAAAAGAGTATTTTTATGGTGAATGATTTTATGTGTTATGATTATGATATGGTTCTTAGGAATTTTGTATGTGATAGATGGTTCTGTTAAAAACTATGGATGGGTGGTTCTATTATAAATAGAGGAGGGGTTTTTAATTTATTATCTAGGGATGGGGGTTCCATGATAAACAAAGGTTGGGTGAGCTCGTTATTGAACTCTAATGCATTGGGTAAAGGCATAGAGTTAATCAAATATGTTTCTACTAAGAGATAATGAAGATATATGACAATGATTATTTCTGGTCTATCTATGATGGTTTTTTCAAGTGTAGCTTCAATGGATACTCCAAATATAATAATTCTGGGTTTTCCTTTTGTAATCAGAAGTTATATGAAAATGATGCCTCAAGTTACCAACATGATTTATTTATTATTTTTATGGGTTTTATGGAAATACCATGATTTCACATGTTAAAATAAGGTATATGATACTTTTTAAGGTTGAAAATTATAATTTTTAAAAAATTTACTACGACTATTCATGATTTCAAAGAAAACCTAATGAGTTTTATTATAACTTCAATATTTATTATGAAATGTTTTATGAAAATGTTTGGGCATATAATGTGATATCTTTGGTAATAAAATGTTTATTTTTGACTAAAACTTTATTATAAAAAGGATAATTTTTATAAGTAATATTGGAATAATTGTTTCTTTTTTTATGTCCCTAACTGAGTTTTCTATTCTAATCCCACATTTTAAAATGTTTTTCATAGGGTTTAAGGATGGGTAAGGGAAAAAAATAAGTAAAGTTTAAAGTCATGATTATTTTTTTAAAAAATAAATCATATTTCATTTAAAATTTTTATATTATGATTAAAATGGATACCGATTAGTAGTTTACACTTTTTAATATATGAGTTTGTAATTTAAGAGTTCAGACCTAAATCTGTAAGACACTAAAACAAAAACGTTTTTAAGAATTTAAGAAAGTGAAATCTAGTTTAAAGTTGCTAGAATATGTAATGTTTTAGGATGAGTCCTTATAGTTGGCTTTAGAGAAATGTTTAAATAAATTTAGGGGTTAGGATAATGTTAATAAAATACAATTAGAATATTTTATTTTATGAGTAAGTTGAAATGATAATGTATTTTAAGATTACCATGTTTCCTCATCTAAACTATGTTTGTTTTAAATGGTTTTTCATAGAGGGAATAAGACAGATGACTTAAAAAGGTACCAAGGGGATGATATCCTCCTAAATAAAAAACATAGAATGGTTTTAATTGGAATGGATTAGTTTTACACTAATAAGTCTTAGTTTATACAGACTATAAATGGTGGTGGTATCCATTCTAGATAACAACCATATATACCATGGAAGAATATGATAATAGTGGAACATTTTATGAGAAAACACCCTAAAAAATTTTGTGGATCTTTTTAACTAATTGTATATAAAGGATGGATTAAAGGCCAAGAAAAGATATTTTATTTCATTTTATGTTCAAATCATTATAATTTAAGTATTTTTATTTACCCTTTTAAAGGTGAATCTAACAAGTCATGGAAAATGGTTTATAATATGAAGGAAATAGTGGTGATTGATTCCTTGAAATGGGATGAATTTAATAATATCATCCTCAATAAATATTTTCCTAATGATATTTGACTTAAAACATAAAATAAATTCTTATAATTGAGGGAAAGGGAGGAATATTTAGAGGCCACATATGAATCAAACTTTACTCAATTAAAAAGGCACACACTGAATTTTATTTGTGATCTTAATAGTAATATTAATCAGTTTTACTCATTATTTAAGCCAATATATTGAAGGGAATTGGCCTCCGAAAAATTAAAAAGTAATAAAAAACTTGTGTGATGTTTTGAGGGGGTAGAAATATAGTTTTATGAGGGTCATTTTTAATTCAACAATAAACAAAAAAAGTGGTCCAATTTGTAGGGAAAGGGAAAGAATGGATCAAATAAATATTATAGTAATGGAATTTAGCATTCAATTTGTGAGAGTTATAATAAAAACAACACTATGGAATTCCATATACAGTCCGTTAAGTGCTCATGATAAGGTATGTTTTGGGACATGGCTTATAATTGAAATGAAAAATATCATAGTAGTGGTAAGACAAATTATTATAAATAGGAAGTAAAATATTTTAAATGTAATGATATTGGTCATTATGTACATGAAATATCGATTAAAAACCTAAATGATGGGAATCAGCCAGGATATAAGCAGAGAGGTTTGGTGAAATCTTTTACAACTACTTCAAAAGAAGTTAGGCTTTAAAAAAGGTGAAATCTAGTACATTAATTTTTTTATTCAGAATATGATTAATGATTTTTTGATTCTATCTCTATCAATTCTTTCATTTTTGAGAAGTTTTCTAGAAAATTAGAAATTCCACCTCTATAAATGAAAAAAAACTTATGGTAAAAACACATAGGAGAAGTACTAAAGAAAAAAGAAATTATAAGAATCTTATTTTCATTATATATGAAAAGACCTTACCTGAAAACATTTTTCTATTTCCCATAGTAGAATTTTATTTTATTATGGTTATGAATTGATTTTTTTTACCATGCTAAGATATATTGTAGTTATAGAGAAGTTTTTTTAGAAATTTTTTTAGTTTGAATATAAGAATGAACCCATACATTGAATAACATATCAAGATGCTAATAAATTGTTAAAATATGGAAATGGAAAATAAGTTTCAATAGTTTTTTGATAAAGGTTTGATTCATCATAACACTTCATCGTGGGGTTATACTGTTTTTTTTATTAAAAATATATATGGATCCACAATGCATTGCATTGATTATAGAGCTTTGAATAACATCACTATTAAGAATAAATATCATTTTAATTATATAAATGTTTTGTTTGATCATTTATAGGGATCTTAGTATTTTTCAAAGATTAAATTAAGGTTCGGCTACCATTAACTAAAGATGAAGGAGCATGGCGTTCAAAAAAAAAACAATATTTTGGACTAGATATGGTCATTATGATTCTGTAGGTATTTTCTTTGGGTTGTCTAATGAACCAACTATATTTATGGATCTTATAAATAAATCCTTCTGTGAATATTTGAATAAGTTTATGGTTTTTTTATGATATCATGGATTATTCAAAAATTTACGAGGGTCATGAAAAATATCTATGTAATGTTTTGTAAACCTTGATAGAAAAGTAACTATATGAAAAATTTAGAAAATTTTATTTTTGGTTATAGTATATTTCTTTCATTGGACACATAATAAATAAATATGGTATATCTAATGATCCTTCTGAAACTAAAGTGGTTAATGAATGATAAATGATTGACATTTTTACTGATATTCCTAGTTTTTTTGGGGTTTACTGGCTATTTCCAGTAGTTTGTTGAAAACATTTCATGTTTATCTTTCCCATTGACTAAGTTTACTTGAAATGAAGTTAAATTCATCCATAAAAAATAATTTTATGATTGTTTTTAGAAACTAAAAAGGGGATTGGTGAATACTCTAATTTTAGCCCCTTTTTATAGAAATAGAGACATTGTCATCTATAATGATTCTTCTTTGAAGGGAATTGGTTGTGTAATGATGCAGAATGATTAGGTAATTACTTATGACTCATGAAAACTAAAACCTCATAAATTAAATTATCCCACACATGATATTGAATTAGATTATGTGTTTTTTGCTTTAAAAATGTATAGGCATCATTTATATTGATTCAAGTGTGAAATATATACCGATCATCAAATTTTGGAATATATATTCCCTTATAAAGAGTTGAACAAGAGACAAAATATATAGATGGAATTGATAAAAGATTATGAATCGAAGATTCATTATCATCTTGTAAAATAAATCAAAGTAGTTTATTCTTGGTGTTGTGAAAATAATGCTAATTTAACAATGTTACATGACCATTTATTTAATTATTTAATAAATTTTGGTCTAGAGGTTGTTGATGTAGGAACTTCATATTTTTTTCATGTATCATTATAGTTTTCCCTATTATAAATAATTAATCAATCTTATAAGAAAGACAAAAAGTTATAGGAAAAGGTATAATTGGTAAAGAAGAGTAAGTTGCCTAAATTTAACATTGCAAAAGAATGTGTTTTGAGATTTTTTAGAGGTTTTACATTTTTTGTGTTTCCCTGATAAAGATAGAATTACTGAGTGAAGTTCATAATTACCCATTTTATGTTTATCCTAGAATCACTAAGATGTAAAGATAACTTTGGGATTATTATTGCTGGGATGGAATGAAAAGAGATATTGATTATTTTACTATGAAATGTTTAAATTTTCAATATGTTCAAGAAGAATAAAAGTTACTGAATGAGATGATCCATCCTTTTCAAGTACCATAGTGGAAGCATGAAAAATATATCCATGAATTACATAGTGATATTTCCAAATTCATCTCAAGGTAATAATACAATTTGAGTTATTGCATATTGATTAACTAAATCTCCATATTCCCTTCCCATGCAAGATATTATGTCTTTAGATCAACTTCCTCAAAATTATGTCAAGGAGATAAGTAGGTTATATATATTTCCTCTCTCAATTGTATCTGAACTTGATCCTAGTTTCACTTCAAATATTTTGGATAGGACTTCATAAGTCAGTGGGAACTTAATTAAATTTAAGCACAACCTTTCATCCCAAATTAGATGGATAGTCCGAGTGGAAAATTAAGACCTTTTAAGAAAATTTTAATTCTTATTAAATGGATATTCATGGAATTTGGGATCAAAATCTATATTTAGTTGATTTTTGTTATTAGAATTATTTTTATTCTAGTTTATATATGACACTTTTTGAGGCATGGTATGGAAAATGGTTTCAAAATATGTCTTTTTTGGGATGAAGTAGGTGAAGAGAAGTTGATGAGACCATAATTGGTATAGGAAATGGTTGATAAGGTAAGGATTATTTAATAACAAATTATTATTGGTAAGAGTAGGCATAAAAGTTTTTTTGGATAACTAGAGAATATAGAATTATTTTAAGGTGATCGGGTTTTTCTTAATACATCTCCATGGAAAAGTGTTATTAATTTTGGTAAAAATGGGAATTTAAGTCCACTATTTATTAGAGTCTATGAAATAATAGATAAAGTTGGAGTATTTTGCTAAAAATTATCCTTTCCTCTGAGCTTATCCTAGGTACAAAATGATTTTTATGTTTCGATGTTAAGAAAGTATGTGCTAGATTTATCTTTTATTTTGAGCCCTGAAGTAGTTCAGTTATAAGAGAACATTTCTTATGAGGAACAACCTATTAATTTTCTTGAACATTGAAATAAATAATTTTGGAAAAGGTAACTTACCTGCTTAATGTTTTTTGGAAAAACCACATGGTTGAAAAAGCAACATGTGTGTCTAAAAATGCTATAAGGGAAAGTCATCTTTGCTTGTTTAATAAGTGAATAAAACTACAAAGGCACAATTTCCAAAATACGGGAAGAATTTAAAAACAAAATTAATTTTTACATAAAACATTTTAATATATTCATTACTTATTATATAGAGTTATATTCATTATAAAAATATTATTTCATTTTTCATTCAAAAGGAAAAAATAATTATTTCGAATCAAATTAGTTTTTTATATATTATATAATTTTATTTAAAATAATAATTCTCAAATTATAGAATCTGAATTTTAAAAAAATTAACTTAATTATTTAATTCAACATGTCAAAACATTCTTAAGATTAATTTTTTAGAACTTTCTAAATTTTTTGATTTTTCAATGAATAATTAAAAATACTAATTTTTATTAAAAACTGAATTTTATTTTAAAGTATTTATAAAGTAAAATTTAATTTGTGATTATTTTTAAAATTTAATTAGTTTCTTCTGATTTAATGTAATCTAATTATGTGTTTTGAAATGAATTTTTTACTTTAATTTAGCATAAAAACATTTTAAACTTAAAAGGGAATTTTTATGAAAAGTTGTTTCTCATTGGGGTGTTCTGGTTTAATTTGAAATTAAATTCCTCTAATTATATGTTTTAATTTTATAAAAATGGATTTCATATTTGGAATAAGGGATCCAAATTTGGTAAATATGTCAATTTTATTTTTGGTCAATATGAATAGCAACCTTCGTAATTTTTGTTATCACGGTATAGGGTAAATCAGGTAATTAAGGTTAAAAATAAATTTAAATTGACTAAATAATGACCCTAAAACTTGTTTTAATTATATTTTATGAGTAAAAATTATACATAATAATAGTAATGTGAAATATATTTACTTTTTTACATATATATGTGATTACAACCTTTATTATATTTTAATTAATGAAAAGTAAAAAATTTAACAGTATTAATTTTAATAACTATAATATTTTTAACATGGGGATATCTAGTGGATATGTTCAGTTATATATAGTATTTTGAAATATAAATTATTTATATTTATTATGATAATTTATTATTAATTTTTAGTGAATAAATAATTACCTTATATTCTTAGAGAATGCAGATACAATAATTATTAAATTAATTGAAAAATAAAATAAATGAAATTAAAATTTTTAAAAGTAACATAATTTAAAAGATTTTTTAAATCCCCACAATTATCATACATAGATATTACATATTAATATATTAATATTCACTCTATAAATTAATGATGCATTCCAAAATCATTTTGGTATAGCGCCTTTAAAAACTTGGATACATAACCAACTAGTTCATAGGTGAGCTAAATCATCTCCCACTAAGTTCTTTATAAATAGAACCCTTCTTAGACATATCCCACATAATACCTTTTTTCATAACTAGGGGAAAAGAGAAAAAAATAATGAGAAAGCTCAGATGCTCAGTAAGGGTAAATAAGAATTTTCACATTTGAATAATGGTATGATAATAAGTGAATAACATTTCAAAACCATACCCTACATATCAAAGATCATAAAAACGAGTCTTGGAATAAATATTGGTATTTTATAAGGCATTAATAACAATTTAATCAAAGAACATGATCCATGGGATCATAATATTGGCATAATACATAGATATGTGGAATACACAAAGGCATAAAAAATAATTTCCTTAGTAGTAAATAATCATTGATAAAACTATTATAGTGGGACATGTTCACTACCCAAACCATATTAGTAGTAAAGATTCACTTCCATGACTATCATAGTGGACAACTTCCCTTAATGAACTGGGTTCACTCCCCATTCTAGTCCCTATTTATCTCATGAGATATCAATCTTTACACAATGCCTTATAGGGAGATATAGTTATGACCCATCCTACAATGAAAAAATATATATTTGTTCTATAATATCATAAATCATTAATCATATAATAACCTATAAAAATAAATGTGATTCATAAACATCTCATCATAGCCTAACCCATGGAAAATAAGTTGGTTTCATAAATGTTTTATTATATCATCATAGCATAACCCGTGAAAAAATAATGGGTTTCATAAGCATATTTTCATAATAATAATAAACCATCCATAGAAATAATCAGGATTGTATCATTGGATCATATTCCCATTAAATATTAAGTAACATAAAATTATGTCATCTTAGATAGAAAATGTTTTTGAGATATCACATGGAAAATTTATTGAGAATAATATCCTTGACACATTAAAAATAAACTTTTTTAAAAAATAAAATTTCACATAAAATTTAGGAAATATTTTCTTTTGAAAATATTATTGTAAACTTATAAATTAATCTTTAAAACATTTAGTTCTCATGGAGGTATAAAATACTGTTCATTCTATATACGTTGAAACAATGATTCCTTTCACATTTTCTCTAAGAAGACAAAAAGTACCTTGTTCGGAAAGAAACAAAAAGATTTCATTTAAACAATTTTTTAAAAATTCAAACATGGGTAAAATTTCCTTAATCCATATTTTTAATTTATTGTGAAATTTCATTCAAATATTTTTAGAAATCATGGACATGGAAGAAAAATGATTTTTGACAGAAGAGAGAAATAAAGTTGATTTTTCTTAAAAACATTATTTTAGAATATTGAGTACATAAAGAAAGAAAAATGAAAGGAATACAATAATTTTAATTAAATAATCATAGGATAAATAAAATTTATGTGTTTCTTGATATGTATTTCATAAGATCTCATCATTAGAAGCATAATCATAAACAATCCTGACAGAAAAATAGATAGTAACATAAATCCGTTACCACTTGGTATCATTTGAAATGTAATCCCCATGATAGAAATAATATTATATGTATATTTAAATCCTAAAATTTTCATGATAATTATAATAAAATACATTCTTAGGATGTATATACACCACACAAAAGAAATAAGTGGTGTATAAGGCATGCATCCCACAAAAATAAATGTGAGATGAAAATCCCATACCTAAAGTATCAAATTCCTTTATACATGTTCGTTCCTTTTGTATAATAAATATAGGTTTATTATAAATCTATTACAGAACCAAAATTATATCTATAATTACATATACAATTTACTTATTTCCTTTTATTACACATTTTGAACAATTCCTCAATAAAATAATGTTTCTGGTAAAAACTGCTTAATTTTTCATGTATGTTTTGGTTCGGTATTTTTAGTCCCTTTAAATTTTATCCTTAATATAACATCTACATAATTTTAAAAAAGATATGTTATTATTATTATATATATATATCAATTATATATGTATTTATATTAATCTGTAAAATTTATAGATAGGAAATGAATTACATCATTCAAAGAGACAATAGGCTGTACGTACACATGAACACATTTTCTATTTTATTGATGGATAGAACATAAGGAAGGTAATTAATATATCACCTATAAATAGTCATATTTATTTCATATATATCACATGTTTTTATTAAATTTATCCTTATTACCTTCCATGTAAATCTTAAGTAAAACAGAATGTTAACGCTTCACGAGGTGGTAGTCCACCGTACACACGAGCGACATTATTGCATTCCCAAGGAATAAAAGGTAAGATGGTATATATAATATTATAATTCCATAAGTATAATTATGTTATTAATAAAAAATAAATATGTTAAATCATTCATTATAACCATAAATTAGATATTGTGATGTATAATTAATTACACCAGATCACAAGGTGGTAATCCACTGCACATTCGATGGATGGTTTCATTTCCCATTTGATGAAATATGATAAAAATATATTTTAAGAAATTAAAATAATAAAATCTAATTATATGGGAGATACTGGTGTTATTATATCATCATATATTTTTTTAAATATTTTAATGAGTTGGAAGAAGAAATAAAAAAACACAAGTTTAAGAATTTTACCTCTTCTCCGGAGAACCTATTTAGGTTTATAACTAAAGAATTATTAATAGGGTTTAATAAGTAAAATAATACCCATAGAATGTGTTTCAATAATTAAATATTATATTTGGGTGGGTATTGGATAAAATAAATGGTTTTTTAAGTGTGAATAGGTGATGAAAAGGGGCTCCCTTTTGTAAGTGATGGAGAGGACACACCAGGAATTTTTGAAAAGAAAAATGTGTACCCATGTTTTAAACATGAAAAAGTATAAAAAATGGTTATTTATTAAAAATTAATGAGTTAAGGTATAAATATTTCCATAAAATAGGGATTTTATAATATTTTTAATCAATATCTAACTTTATAAATTCATTAAACAATAGGTAGTGTTTAATAAAAATCAATATTTTTCATTTTTAGAAAAAAAATAATATTTTCAACAAATTATAAAAAATTAACCATAAGATAATTTTTATACATTGATTCCACAAAAAAAGCTAATTTTGAAAAATAATTTTTCTAAAAGCATCAAAAAGTAATTTTTTTATTTGTTCACAAAAATCAATACAAATCATTTTTTTTGTGAAAACAGAATTTTCGAAGAATAAGAATATTTTACTAAAAATTTAGTACTTATTTATAAATATATTTTATTTTTATAAAACCTTTATAGTTATTTTTAAAAAATCCTTTTTATTATTTATACCACACAATTTAAAGGATAGATTATAATGGAAAATATTAAATAATAATATTAGTAATATATCATGGTTAATTAAAACTCAGTGTTGCGTGTAACACAAGCTATCAAATAAATTAAATTTATTTGAAAAAAATGATTTATAAAATATGAAATTATTAAATTTTACCCCCATTAAAATTAAATTCTCCCACAAAATTAAATCACTTCTGAATAAGAAACAAAGGGTAATCCTACCTCATTACATCCTAAGGTTCCCACATAGCTTCCTTAAGATACTAGTTTCTCCACAAAACATTGAATAGGCGAGTGGTATTATTTCACAAAACTTTCTCTATATAATCTAGAATCTGCACCAGTTGTTCCATTTAAGAAATATCTTTATCCAATGGTATAACATCAAATTTTATTATATGTGATGGATCAGGTATGTAATTTCTTAGGAGAGATACATGTAACACATCATGGAATTTAGAGAGGTTCGGTGGAAGTGACAAGCGATAAAAAACCATCCCTACCTAATCAATAATATAGACGGGGATAATATTCCTAGGGATACAATTTCCCTTTTCTATAATCTCATAACCTTATTCTAATGTTCAATTCATATAAAAACGTTCTCACTAACTTTAAACTTTAGTTCACATTAAAAATTACCATCAAAATTTTTATATCGACAATTAACTACCTTGATGTGTTGTTGAATGGATCAAAAAACTTTCCACTATTTTCTTAACCTGAACAGTTACCAATTGTTTTTTCTTCAAATTTATCCTAGCATGTTGGAGTTTTATAATTCTTTCCATAGAGGGATTCATAATGATCCATCTGAATTCTTGAATGAAATCTATTATTGTATGAAAACTTTACTAGAGGAAGGCATCAATCACAACCACCTTTGAAATTCATACAATAAAATCTCAACATATCCTCTAGGGTTTGAATTGTTCTCTCAGGATGACCATCTTTCAGAGGCTTATACATAGTGTTGAAACTCAAATTCATATCAAGAGCTTGTTTAAGACTTCACCAAAACTTCAAGGTAAACCTCAAATCCTGATCAAATAAAATTGAATGCGGTACTCCATGAATCCTTATCACTTAATTAATGTATATTATAACAAGATGATTTAGAGATAAATATTCTTTTATAGAGATTAAGTATGAGGAATTTTTATAGAAATCAACTATAACCAATATAGAATTATTACCTTTAAAAGTTTTAGGGTGTCCAATGAAAAAAACCCTTGTGATATTTTCCTATTTCCATTATGATATGGGTAATGGTAATAACATACCATTATAATTTTCTCTAGTATACATAACTTGAAGATATACCAATTACAAAGATACAAACTCTATAATATATCTCTTAATTCTATCCCACCAAAAATACTCTATTAGATCTCTATACATCTTTTTACTTCTTGGATAAATAGAGAATGAAGAACTACGAGATTCCTCTATGTATCTTTCTTAAAATCAAGTATAGATGTAGCACATACATGTTTTTTGACACTTATCATTCCATAATGATCAAGGATAAAGTTTTGAACATTTATCAATTTATTTTGTATCTCTATATCATCCTTTGGTGCCACTTTTTTCCTCACATGGATACATTCTTGAACACTTATTTGAGAAAGATAATATTTCTCCCCTTCCACCATGATATAAAGATACATCTTTTTCAAATCCATAAACATAGGATTTTTTGTGATCCTCATTATAGATAATCATGTATTATTATTTCAACTCAATGAATCCCCACCTTATTTTCTTTCCTATTATGGTAATGTATCAAGGAGTCACAACATTTAATTATCTCCAACCATATTCTTTAGTGAATATTAAAATCCTCATGTGTGAATTTTTACTTTAAATTTTTTTGATTGGTATATATATCACACTTTTCTACATAATGATAATTATTCTAAGTATTTATTGAAAAAATTACCACAGCTAACTCCAAATCATGATTTGGGAAGTTTTTATCATAAACCGTCTATTTTCATGAGGCATAAGTAATAAACATCTTATTTTACATGATAATGCATCCTAATCTATTCTTATATGCATCACTATATATTAAAAATCATTGTCCACTATTGGTTAATGTAAGCACTAGTGCGTTGACTAATATTCTATTAAGTTCCTTGAAATTTATCTCACATTCAGATGTCTATAGAAACTTTTCTCCCATCAAAGTTAACTTAGTGAGGGGATTTTATATTCGTGAGAAATTATACACAAACCATCGATAATATCTAGAAAAACCATGAACATTTAGATCTTAGTTACCATGGTCGGTCTAGTATAATGCCCAATTGCCTCTGTCTTTGATATATTTATTGATATACCTTCTATTGAGATTATACAACCCATAAATGAAACATTTTGTAGCCAGAATTCACAATTTGTAATTTTTTCATACAATTTATCATTTTTAGAGACTATAATAAAATTATAAAGTTATAATAATTCTGTTTATTAATCTTTGAATAAATGGGAATATCATCTATAAATAATACCACAAATTGATCAATGTGATATCTAAAAGCTCTATTAATTAAATCCATGAAGATAGAAGGGTAATTAGTAAGACTAAATTGAATAACTATATACTCATAGTGTCTATAACTTGTATGTAATTATATCTTGGGTATATCCTCCTTTTTAAAACATAATTGGTGATATCCATAATTAAGTTCAATATTGGAAAAATATTGATCATTTCACAGCTGATCAAATGAGTCATCAATACAAGGTGTAAGATGCTTGTTCTTGATTTTGATCTTGTTCAAATCCTGATAATAAAAACAGAGTTTCATAGATCCATATTTATTTTTAACAAAATGAATAGGTTCATCCTATGGTGAAATACTTGTAAAAAATAATTCCTTTATAAGACTCTCTTGGTGTTTCTTATAGAATTCCTAAAACTCAATCAGGGATATTCTATATGGATTTTTTGAAATAGATATAGCACCATGTATGAGTTATATTGAAAACTCAACTTCACATTTAAGTGAAAGGCTAGGAAAATATTCTAAAAATACATAAAAAATATCCCAAAAAATAGTCATATTTTCAATATTGAGTTTCTACCCAGCCATATGTGATAAACTCCCCTTTTGAATGGGAATCAAGACCCATACAAAAGATGTGATCTCCATCAAAATTTTATATCTACCATCACAATGATAGATAATCATTGGTTTGTTTGAAATATCAAATGTGACTTCCCTTCCTCAGAAATTTATGTGGGATTCATGTAAAGAATTCCAATCCAGTCCTAAGATAACATAAAATTACATAAGAGAGAGAATAACAAGTTTTGCAGGAAGTACATTCCCACAAAATTTAACCAGTGAAGAATCATAAACATGAGATAAGATCATAATAACATTAGGGTTTTTTTACTTATAATTAAAAATGTAATCATTAAGGAGGAATTTTAAAACCCTTATAAAAGTCTTCAGATATAAAATTGTGGGTATATATAGAGTCAAATAAGACATCAGTAGTTCTAGAGTGGATGGTGTGCAAAACTCTCACCATGTTTTTACCGCACCCCTCATTATAAATATTGATCAAATAAGATTTGTATTAATCTCCCATATAAATTGGTTTCTAATTTTGATCATCTTCATTAGCCTTTGTATTTGGGCACTGGTTTGTATAATTCCCATAGTCCTTACATTTGAAAAACTAGAGTGTGGGTGGTGCATTATGTGGTTCTTTCTCTCTATTCGCAACATTAACTAACTTCTTCCTATAACTTCAACAATGAATTTTTTATGAACTTACTTACCACAAATAAAACATTTATTAGTCCCCTTAATAAAATTTCCTCTATGTTTCCTTTGACACATTGAACATGAATTAAAGAATATTTTCTTTTCTCTATGTTTTTTAGAATTTCATTTTAATTAAATATTTACTTTATTATCAAAACTATGATATTTATGGGTCATTAAAATATTCATTTAAAAATTGATAGCACATCGAAAAATTTATTCATAGCTACTGAAGTCCCTTATAGACAATGCCCTTTGGATAATTATTTTTAATCCACTAAATAATCAATCAATATTAATTTTAGGTTAGATGATAATATCAGAAGTTTACCTTGCAAGTCTTGTAAAATTCACCTCATAGGTATGAACATATTCATCATACTTATGCTTTAACTCAAGGAATTACTTATCTATTTTTTTATGAAGAATACAAGGAAGGTACTCATTAGAAAACACTATTCCCTTCTTTTCTAATTTTGATGTTCACCATGACACATATCATGAGAAAGTTGTGTGAGTATGGTAATGAGATTTTTTATTCTAGCTCCCTTACTTTTTTTAATCATTTCAACTTTAATTTCATTCATCATTAACAAGATTACCTAATGTTACAACCATTGGATAAAAAAATAGTGTATGAAACACTAATCATAGCGTAAAACTACATAATCATGAAAAATAATTTATAGGATGTATAAATCATGATTTTTTTTTAAAATGTTCAACACCACAGGTTTAACATAGGTTATTCATGGTCATAATCTATTAAAATCATCCATTATAGTTCATAAAGAGTTTTTGAATTTCCAAATAATATGTCCTAGGAGTGTTAAACCAGGTTTATAGTGAGGCCCATTGTCTTGAATTAGGTGGAAATTGAGCTCATATCAATGTTACCCTTTTAGATTTACTACCCCTAGGTGTAAAATTTCTAAATCCAAAACCACTTGTAGTATCTAGATTGGGATGCAATTACTCAAAAAACACTCTCTCTATCCTATACCGAAATTCTAGGATATTTTCCTATAATTATAATTATACTTATACAAAAAATTATAATTAGGGATCTCAAAAAGGTTTTCTCATCCAAGTTTATAAAGGTAAACTAAACCTTGTTCTGATACCAACTATAAAGATCGAAACATCTCATACATAGACATTTCATCTTCATTGATTAATATTCATTATATAACATAAAAATCTACACCACAATCATTTAGGTATAGTGGATTTGGAAACTTGGATACCTAAAAAAATAGTTTATAGATGAACTACATAATATACCACTATGTTATTTAAAACTATCACCATTCTTAGACATATCATAGATAACACCTTTCCTTGAAACCTGGGGAAAGGAAACATTATAAAGGGGGAGTTTAGATTCTTAGTAAGGGTAAAAAGGAGATAACATGAGCATAATGGTATGATAACAAGATAATAACATTTTAAACCCATAACCTACATGTCATATATCATAAAGTCGAGTAATGGAATAAATCTTGGAAGTTCATAGGACATGAATAACAATGGAATCATTGAACATAAGCCATGAGAGAATAATATTGGCATAATTCATATATTTTTGGCATAAAAAGAAGAAAAGGAAATTATTTCCTCAATAGCCAAGTCTCATTTCCAAAACTATCATAGTAGAATGGGTTCACTCCCTAAACTATCATAGTAGCTGGGTCTAATACTAAGACTATCATAGTGGACAAAGTACCTTACTGAACATGGTTCACTCCCCATTCCAGTCCTATTTTTCCCATGAGATATCAATCATTACCCAATGTATTAGAGGTAGATATAGGTCACTCCCATTATATAATTAAAATCATACTTATTTGTTCCATAATATCATAAGACATTCATCATTCCATAACACATGAAAATATGTCTTTCATACACATTTAATCATATCATAACCTGTTGAAAAGAAATGAGATTCATAAATGATTTACCATTTCATCATAGCATGACCAATAGAAAAGGGATGAGTTTCATAAACATATTTTTATAATCATAATCATAAAAAATCTTGAGAAAAAATAAGTATTATTTAATTGGATCATATCCACATTTAATCTTAAGTAACAATAAAGGATGTCATCTAAGATGAAAATTTACATCGAAATATCACTTCGAACATTTCTTGAGGAAAATATACTTTCTAATTTAAGAATCACCTTTTTTAAAATATAAATTCATATAAAATTGTGGGAATAATTTTATTTGAAAATATATTTGTAAACCTATAAATTAATCTTTAAAACACTGGGTTTCATATAATAGTAAAATATAGTTCATGCCATACACGTAAAAACAAAGATTCCTATCACATTTTTCTTAAAAATCTAAAAAGTACCACATTCAGAAAGAGGCTAAAAGATTCCAATTGAATTTTTTTTTAAAAAATTAAAAAGGGTAAAAATTTCTTTAATACATAATTTGAGGTTGATAAAAACTTTATTTAAAACTTTTTTAGAAAATATGGACATGAAAGAAAAAATATTTCTGACCGAGAGAAATAAAGTCAATTTTTATTAAAAACATTATTTTGGAATGTTGAGAAAAAGGGAGAAAAAGGAAAGTAAATTATGTATTTTAATTAAATAAATATATTATAATAACATATTTTTTTTTCTTGAGAGTTAGATCCTAATATATCATCATTGGAATCATAATCACAAACCATATCTATAAACAAAAAGACTGTAACATAAAGTTGTTACCACTTTAGTATCTTTTGAATGGTAATAACCATGAATGAAAGAAAATTTTATGGATATGTATATCCTATAATTTTTATTATAATAATCATAAAATACATTCATGGGTAGTATATACACCACACGAAATAAATACGTTGTGTATAAGGCATGTGTCCCACATAAATAATAGTTAGAAGAAAGTCGCTTTCCTTAAGTCTTGACTTCATTAGTACACATTAAAAAATCCTTTATAATAAATATAGGTATATTATTAAACTATTATAGTAACATAATTATATATATAATACCATGTATTATATTCTTATGACATTTTCTTACCTATTTATTAACAATTCCTAATTAAAATCACATTTCGGGTAAAAACAGATTCATTTTTCATGTATGTTTTTGTTCATTATTTTCAGTACCTTTTTAATATTATCATGGTTAAATTATATTAATAATTTTAAAAATGATATAATTATAATATATATTAATTATATATGTTTTTATAGTAATCCATAAAATTTAAAGATAGAAAATGAATTATACCATTCATGGAGATGGTAGACTACACATATACGTGAATGCTGTTTTCCATTTTCTTGATAGAAGGAATGAGATGAAGGTAAATAATATATCACCTTTATAGATTCATTTTTATTTCATATATATCACATAATTTTATTAAATTTACCCTTATTACCTTCCATGTAAAGCATAAGAAAAAAAATAAATTACATCACTTCGTGAGGCTGTAGTCCGCCGTACACACGAACAACATTATCATATTCCCAAAAAATGGAATGTAAGAAGGTATATATTACATTATAATTAAAGAAGTATAATTATGTTATTAATATCATATAAATATGATAAATCAATCATTATAACCAAAAATGAGAGGTTGTAATGGAAAAAAGTACATCTATTCACGAGGCGGTGGTCTTTCATACATATGATTGATGGTTTCGTTTCCTATTTGATAGAATATGAGGTGGATATATCTTATGAAATTAATATAATAACAAATAAATATATTTTATATACTGGTTTTATTATTTCATCATATTTGGAGAAAATTTTAAGGAGGTGGAAGAATAAATAATACGAAAACACAAGTTTAAGAATTTTGTCCCTTCTTCAGTGAACCTCTTTAGGTTTATACCTAATTTAATTTTAGGATGGTTTTATAATTAAAAAAATGAATATAGGATTTGGGTATAGAATTAGGTAATATATTTAGGTAGATAATGGATAAAAAATGGTTTTTGAAGTGTGAAGATGAGAGGAGAAGGGCTTCCCATTTAATAGTGGGGGAGAGGACACAATTGAAATTTTTGAAAATAAGGTGTAACTACATTTTAAACATTAAAAAGGGATAGTAAATGGTTCATTATTTAAACATAGATGATATAAGGTCTAAATAAGTTTATAAAATAGTAATAGGAAAAGTTTTAAATTCAGTTTACCTGTTATATTTTTAGTTTAACCCCCAATAAACATGTTTTAACCTTAACCACGATAATTAATATTTAAACTTTTACAATTAAAAATGACTAAAAATTAAGTTAAATTTTTTTGTATAATATAAATTATTTTTATTCTAAATATAGAATCAATTTTTAAATTAAATTCACAGAATCTGAAAAATTGAATTTAAAATTAAACCCATAGACATGATGAAGAAGTAGTTTTCCAAAGAGAAACTTTCCATAAGTATATAATGTTTTAATATAAAAGGTCAATAGGAATTTGATTTAAATGAAATAAATTGGTTTAATAGTAAAATAATTGAAATAATTATACTTTTAAATCATTTTAAAAAAATATTTTACTTTGTAAATTCTTTTGTTAAAAAAAACTTTTTAATAAAAATAACATTTTTAACTATATACTAAAAGATTAATCTTTTTGTAAAATTATGAAAAATCGACCCTAAGATAATTTTTACATGGTGATCCCAAAAATTAATTTTTTTTAAAATAAATTTTCTAAAAGTTTCAAAAATTAATTTTATTATTTGTTCTCAAATAGTAATACAAATAATGTTTATAGGAAAAAATTATTTTCAAAGCATAAAATGATTTTACTAAGAATTAAGTACTTGTTTATAAATATTTTTTATCTAAAAAATTTATAATTAATTTTAAAAATTTTATTTTTAATATCCATACCTCCAAATTTACTATAATTTTTATAATATAGAATCTTAAATAATAATATTTATAGTTTTTCGTAGTTTTTTAAAAATAGGTGTTGTGTGTAATGCAAGCTACGGATGAAATTAGTTTTTTTAAAAATATTTCATAAAATCTCAGGGTATTACTGAATAATTTTATATAAATTTTTTAGGTATATAATAATTTATTTGATTCAAATTTCATTCTCTATCAAGGTGTTATAAAATTCAATGTAAATCAATAGTTTTAAAATAACATCGTTGATATTTATGAAAATAATATATTATTAAATGATATAGAATTACTAAAAAACAAATATTAAACCAAGTGATTAAGATAGGGTTTGAAATATCAACTGTGTACCATTTATTGAATGTTTTCCCATTTATAGTAATTATCTTGACCCTCAAAGAGTAAAAAACCTTATTATCACAGTAAATGTCAAAAGGGTTAACGAATTGTTTAAACAAAACGATAAGAGAAAAAATGTGATCCAAACATGTAAAAATTTTATTTTATGAGATAATTTAGAATAAAAATCATATTATCTTATAATATTATAAATTTGGATCAATTTTTTTATATTAATTTATATTAATTTAATATTTTTTGAATTTCTATAATGCCCCCTCTCTTATAAAAGGAAACCTCTCATTATAATTTCCTCAAACATAAATATCAATTTATTAATGCTAACACCTACCCTAATAACTACCTAGAATATATCCTCTAATTATATTGGTCTTTGTTTTGGAAAAATAGCAACCATAGAGGGATTAATGTGTCAATGAAAGGAGACTTTCCAAAGAAGAGGTATAGGTTTTAACTGCATATTTTTATTTATTTTCTCAATACACCTCCATAAAATATTATTAAACCAAGAAAACATAATGAAAATAGTACGCTAAATATATTAATATTTTATTATTTTAATTTTATATCTGATATCTATCTCCAAAATCAATCTCATGTGTGAGGAATTCATCGTTCATGTGTACGACGAACTACTGCCTCGCGAACCAATGTAATTGATTTTCTATCACTACCTTTCAAAACTAGATATAAGGATCAATTTAATATATATATATATATTATATACATTAAATATTTATAATTTTTAAAATATAATATATCATTTACTTTCTTACATTTCCATTCACTAAAAACTTATAACGTTGTTCATGTGTACGTGTAGACTATCACCTCCACAAAGCGAAGTGATTTGTTTCTTTCCACCACATCACATGGATAATATATATAAGTATTTTTAAATAAATAATATGGTATTAAGGATATTATAATAATTTTTTATGTATAAAATACTACTTAACTTCTTTCCATAATTATTGTTGAAAAATGGAAATGTTAGTCATGCGTACGTACTACCAAATGTCTCCATGATTGTAACGTAGTTCATTTTTCACAATAAAATTTCCTTATTGGTTTCAAAAGTCTTATTTATGTATAAAAATTATAATTATTTCATTATTATTATTCTAGAGATGATGGAATAATGACCTCTTTGAACGTAGTCAACCTTCTAAAGTCATTTTGGGCTTATGTACTGAATATCATCAAATTGTCTGATGCGAACTTAAATGATTAAGTAATTATATATAAAATGATAATAAGTGATATAAAAAGAATAATAAATTTTATAAAGGTGATTAAGAAATTAAATAATTAACATAAGTATATTATTTAGGAATATAATGACATTAAGTGAAAAGTCAGACTCAAGGTGAGGGACTTTCTTTGAAAAATCCTTTTTTAAAGTTTCCCTTAAAACTCTATTTTTATTTCATATAAATATTTTTAAAGATATATAAGTTTATATGTGGAAATAAAATATTTAAATAGAAAATTGTATGTGCCTTTTTTACTTTCATACAAAAGATTTCAAAAGGAATATTTTTTTTACAGAATTTTTTGAATTTCATTACAAAAGACAAAAAAGTTGTATTTTATCATATTTGTGGAGAAAGAATTTTCTTTCCACAATAAATATTATTTGATGTTTGGATTCCTCTATAATATTCAATTTTTTATTCAAATAAAGACTCTATTTACCTGTATTTTTGGAATTTTATTTTTTAAAATTTCGTTTTAATGTAAAGATATATATATATGCAAATGTTTTATTATGGGTGAAAATAATGTTTTTATAATGCATGATTTTATGTGTTATGATTATGTTATGGTTCTTGGGATTTTTTTTTAAATCTATGGGTGGTTCCTTTATAAAACATGGATGGTTGGTTGTGTTATAAATTAAGTATGGGTGGTTATATTATTAACCAATGATGGGTGGTTTCAAGATAAACTAAGGTTGGGTGAGCTCATTATAGCTCTCCTATTCACTGGGTAAAGGAATAGAGTTAACTGAGTAGGTTTATACTAAGAGATATGTATTGAGGTTTATTCCAAGTAAAACCATGATGGATATTTCTAGTATAACTATGATTGTTACTCCAAGTATAATTGTGATGGTTATTCCATGATTTAGTAAGAGTGATATTAAAATGATGCCTCAAGTTACCTACAAGATTTATCTATACTTGATATGGGTTTTATGGAAATATTATGATTTCACCAGGTAAATGAAAGTATATGCTAATTATTATGGTTGAAAAGTATAAATTTTTTAGAATGCTATTATGTGTTTTTCATGATTCTAATGAAACCTTTATGAGTATTATTTTTCATTTAATATTTATAATGAAATGTTTAATAAAATAATTTTGGAAGAGAATAGGATTTCTTAGGGAAGAAAAAAGTTATTTTGATCCCAAAGTTTATTTTAAAGATGTAAAAGTTTTATATGTATTCATGGAAAAATGTTTTCTTTCTTTATTTTTATGTACCTTACTAATATTTTTGTACTCATCCCTTATTTTATTATGTTTTTTCTTACAGTTTAAGGATGGGTAAAGGAAAATAAGAAGTAAAGTTAAATGTTCGGAAGACTTATCATGAAAATAAATCATGTTTCATTTTAAAAGTTTTATATTATAAAAAATGGATATTGATTAAAAGTTTCCACTTTGTAATACATGGGTTGGTTATTTATGATTTATGACCTAACTATCAAAAAATATAAAACTAAAAGGTATTTTTGAATGTAAGGAATTATGTTCTTGTTTAAAGTCACTAGAGTATATAATGTTTCGGTATGTGTCCTTATAGTTAATATACACCATAATTTCTACATCATCTTGTAATACCCATGGTCAATAACATCCAATGTTAGAAGTTTTTTTTGTCCAAATTATGGAATTTTCATCCTAACTATATGTTGTATTTTTCTAGTGAACTAAACTTCAAACAACATTGTATATTGTTTTTATGGCTTCGCATATCATCTCATCTTTTGGTAAAATTTACATTGTTTTGTATAATAATTTTATCATCAACTTCCTTCCAATGAAAATGGATCTCTGTCACGACTCGTCCTCGAGGCCCGTGTCGTGACTACACCAAGCCCGCCTTCCATAGGCTAGGGGCTGGAGACTAGCACCAAGGCGTAATTACCGATAAAAAGGGAAGGCATTGCCTTTATAAAGTAAGCAAACACATAGAGTAAGCAAGTAGAAGTAAACACTAAGTAAAACTGGGTACAAAGGTAAGTGAGGAAAAGTAAGTGGGCCACAATACAAACCCAAACTGAAAGTAAAGTACAAATAAAAAAGGAAAATACAACAACTGAAAAGTAAAGCTGCAACATCGAGCTATCCAATAGAATTACCACCTGAAGGGTGGGTACAGATAGCCTCCTTAGCTCCTCGGGTCCAGCCATCCGCTACGAGTACGTCCCGCCCAGTGGTCCACCTCCAGGTACCGACCTGCTCCGCAAGCCTCAACCAAGATCAGTGATGTCCGTCGTCTGCAACCAACACAACATAGTGTGGGCATAGCCCATGCAGGGGTGAGTATAAGCTACTCAGTAGGGACACCAAGGCCCCCGAAGGTCTCCCAGAATCCATAAAGGATAATCCAGAAAAGAAAGATACAATCACGAAGTAACAACCAACACTACTTAGGTGTATGCCCATACATATACCTAAGTCATCAATTTCAGTTCGACTTTAGAATCTGAGCCCAAGTTCGATCATGTCCACACAGGATAACACAACACAATCCATATAGTAAAGAAATACAATCATATCGAAGATAATGATGGAAAGTCAAGACTCAACTCACACATGTATATTTATTCATAGGACGATAGAGATGATCATATGTAGCCACTGATTCATCTAAGCCATCAGACCCACGCGGGATCGATAGGTACTAACCCCCGTAATGACCCACACAGGATCGATAGGTACTAACCCCCACTATGACCCACACATGATTGGTATTCGCTGGCCCACATAGGACCGTTGAGTGCTGAACCACACAGGATCAGTATGCACTGATCCACAGAGGATCGCTGAGTGCTGTAGTTGTCACTGTCGAACCCACAGAGAGTTTTTGTACAGTCGTCATCATCGTCGTAGTCGCAGCCAGCTCTAGGGTTCCCACACACAGCAAGCTCATTTTGTGAGGGTCCGCTCCACGAGCCGAGGGCCTGATACATCAACTGACATGAAGTATGGAGTTGATGTATTCCAAAGTTCTGTATCGTCAAAAGGAACTCAACGTGACAGACGACACGTCAATCGGATGCCCGATCTGAGAGTTATTGGCTTTTTCGTTCCAGGGCCCTTGTTGGTTTTTAAGTCAAAACCAACCCGAACGCACTCCAACTGCGTCCAAACCTTGAGCGGAGTAAGCCAAAAGGTTCGTCTTACTAAGAGGAATCCAACAAAGTCGACGACATGTCAATCGGACGTCCGGAGTTCATGTTATAAGCGTTTCCGCTCCGAGGGCCTGGTTGGTTTCATGTTCGAACCAACCCGGCCGAACCCAAGGTTCTCCGAAACCTTGAGTTTAATATACCGAAACGACTGTCTCGATCCAATGATCACATCATATCTGACAATGCGTCGATCGGAGGTCCGTATCCCAAGTTATGGGCAAAAGACCAAAAGAGGTCCGGAAGTAGGGGGTTCTGGCCCGGTCCGACCCGGCTCAATACCCCATGGGTCGGCCCGAACTGGGTCGACCCGACCCAGGTACGGGTCCGGCCCATTAGGGCAAAGCCCGGCCTTGCCGGCGCGGCTTATCCTGGTCTGGCCGCGGCCCAGCCCACCCTAGCGGCTTGGCTGGCGCGCTCGGCCTGGTCAGCGTGGCCAGACGGCTCGGCCGAAACGGCTGAGCAGAAGGGGGGGCTCGCTGCCCCCCTATTTGTGAAACCGTGGCCCCTATGTGGGGGGGCCGCTCCTTTAGATAGCCGGGGGTTATGACCCCTGGCTTCTTGGAAGTTGGTCGGCCTGGTTCGGTTGGCCGTTTGCTGCTGTCGCGGGACCGCCAGGGTCTCGCCTGCTCCGGCACCGGCAGCTGGAAACCGGCCGCCGCTTCCTGCTCCGCCGCAGCCTTGGTCTGACCGGCACGACGCAACTGTGCTGCGCTCCTTCGCCATGGACCCGCTCCGGCCGTGGCCTCTTCGAGGTTCTTCGGCGCGGCGTGACGGCGCCGAGGCTTTGTTCGTCTTTAACGGCGTGGCACGACGACACCACGCTTCTCCATCCATTCCTTATTATTTCCGCACGGTGCAACGACACCGCACTTCCTTGCTCATGCCGCAAACAATTCAAAAAATCAAGGGGGGAGGAGGGTCGGCCGTGTTCGTGTGGTCCGACCTCCTCCCGTTATTGCGATAACAGGCGGCTTAGTTTGAGACGATGATCAGTGATGAAAGTATTCACGAAAAAAAACAAAATAATACCCTACCTCAAGTATTGTCATCGAGCGAGGTTTGTCATGGAAAGGGACGTCGCGGAAGTAGACTCCGTAAGCATCGTGGAAGGAGGATCATTGGCGCCACGTCGTCGATCTCCGAGGATGGTGTCTCTCACCGGTTGCGGAGAGGGAAGAAGATGGTACGACGAACTCCCCTTTGCGGTGATGGAGTTCTTTATCAAAGGCTCGATGTTCTTCGCGTTCTTCGACGAGGAAGAAGATGTTCTTCAAGAGTTAGAGAAAATCCTCTCCCAAAATCCTCTCGCACAACCAAACAACAACTTAATGAAAAAAGACATTGTCTTATTTAATTAACATCTCAAGATAACTTAAAATTTGAAATTCGAATTGAATTCAAGAATTAATTACTTTGAATAAGTTAATCAATTAATGAGTTGAATTTTCAATTAATGGGGGGTGTAGGTGCGTTACCTAATTAAAAGAGGGTGTTTGAGGAAGTTTAATAGGTGGGGATTGTGTGGGACCCACCTGAAAAATATCCTACCTAGTGGAGTAGGATATAGTGGGTCCCACTCCAACCACTAAGCTTAGGTTAAACTACTTTAAATAAAATAAAATTGGTTGCACCATTTTATTTTATTCCCAAAATTTTAATAACCACACCCGAGAAAACGAAACTCTGAAAAAGGTGTTACTAAGAAATTATCGGCGTTGCGGTTTCATCAGTGCCCTTGGATTTCGATTCCGAGCACTGGTTCAAAAGTTAGGAAAATCCCGCTCGTTTGTTCACTAAACGTACCCGAGCTAAACTTCAGAAAATTATTCCAGGCTCACCGGGCATCAGAATCAGGTGCCGTCAGAAATTTCATTCTTGTAAAATCCTAAAGAAAATTAAGAAAAAGTTTCCCTCAAATTTTACGGGTCTTTACATTACTCCCACCTCAGGGCTTTACGTCCTCGTAAAGATAAATCATAACTAGGGAAACAAATGTGGGTACTGTGCACGCATCTGAGCCTCCCGCTCCCAAGTTCTCTCCTGGAGGTTCCCGTGCTACCACCTGATGCGCACTAGAGGAATCAACCATCCACGTAGGACCCGCTCCTGTCGATCCTCGATCTCCACCGGGACCTCCACAAAAGTCACCCCATCATCAATGTCCATCTCCCCATGGTCGATGGTATGTGTCGTGTCGTGTACGTATCTCCTCGGCTGAGATACGTGAAAGACGTCGTGCACCCGGTGCAACTAAGGTGGTTGAACCAGGAGATATGCCACCTCACCAATCCTACTGAGGACCTAGAATGGTCTGATGAAGCGTTGAGACAACTTTCCGCCTCAGCGAAGTCTCCGTAATCCATGTCGAGGTGAGACCCACACGAAGACGTGGTCTCCATCCTCGAACTCTAGTGGCCTCTACCTCCTGTCAGCATAAGACTTCTGTTGGCTCTGAGTTATCCTCATCCACTCCTAGATGACCTGGACCTTCTCTGTCGTGGCCTGGTCCATCTCCGGTCCCACAAGTGCTGACTCCCCAGGTTCTGTCCAGCATAATGGTGATCTGTAAGGTCGGCTGTATAATGCCTCGTATGGTGCCATTCCGATGGTGGAGAGGTAGCTGTTGTTGTTCTCGAACTCTATCAAGGGTAGGTGATCCTCCCAACTGCGACCAAAGTCGAGGACACATGCACGAAGCATGTCCTCGAGAGTCTGAATGGTCCTCTCCGTCTGACCATCCGTCTGAGGGTGAAAGGCGGTGCTCATATGTAGTTGTGTCCCAAAAGCCTCTTGAAATCCCTTCCAAATCCGGGAAGTAAAGATAGCATCTCGATCGGAGACGATGGATGATGGCACACCATTTAGCCGTACAATCTCCTGAATGTAGAGACGTCCCAAGCTCTCTACTGTGCCCTGCTCTTTGATGGGTAAGAAGTGGGCAGACTTGGTGAGTCGGTCGACAATCACCCAAATGGAGTCGCGACCTCTAAAAGTGCATGGTAGTCCAGTCATGAATTCCATAGATATCCCATCCCACTTCCACTCCGGGACCTCCAAAGGCTGTACCAAGCCTGCTGGTACCTGGTGCTCTGCCTTCACCTGCTGACAGGTGAGGCATCGAGAAACGAACCCTGCCACAACCTTCTTCATACCCGGCCACCAGTGCTGTCGTCTGATATCCTGATAAATCTTCGCCACTCCTGGATGTATCGCTAAAGGGGAAGTGTAAAACTCCCTCACTACCTCCTTCTATAAAGCAGCTGGTACCATGGTACGTCCCCTGAAAAGGATGACGTGCTCTCCTCCCATAGATAATCCATTAGGTGCCTATCCTGAGGATATCTGCGCACGCCGTGTGTCACAGTCAACATCCCCACGCTGTGCCTCTCTGTCCCGCTGAAGAAGTGGAGGAGTGACTGTGAGTGATTGAAGAAAGGTTTCTCCATCACTATCCATGAAGGATATCTGCAAAGTGGCTAGCTGCTCTATCACCTCCCCAAGTAGCTGAATGCACGTCCTCCTGCTAAGAGCATCGTCTAATACGTTCCCCTTTCCAGGAGTATAGACTATCTCAAATTCATAGTCCTGGAGGAACTCGAGCCATCGCCACTGTCTCAGGTTCATGTCCTTCTGCGAGAAGATAGACCTAAGACTCTGGTGGTCAGAGTAGACTGTAAAGCACTCGCCCATCAGATAGTGTTGCCACATCTTCAGAGCAAAGACCACTGCTGCTAACTCCATGTCATGGGTAGTGTAGTTCTGCTCATGCTGCCTCAACTGACGTGATCCATAGGTGATCACTATCCGCTCCTGTATTAGGACACATCTGAGTCTTCTCCCTGATGCATCGCAATAGACTACGTACACTACTCCCTCCTCAGGTAGCCTCAAGATAGGTGCACTGATCAATCTCTGTATCAGCTCCTGGAAGCTCTGCTGACATCTGTCTGACCACATGAAGGGTTTCCCCTTCTTCGTCAAAGCTGAGAGTGGTGCCAAAAATCTGAAGAAGTCAGGCACAAACCTCCAGTAGTACCCAACTAGCCCCAAGAAACTCCGCACCTCCATCACGCTCCTGGGTGGATCCCAAGCTAGCACTGCCTCGATCTTCACAGGATCCACCGCAACTCCTGCCTCTAAGATGACATGTCCCAAGAAGTGGACCTCACGTATCTAGAACTGACACTTCGAGATCTTACCATAAAGCTGGTGATCTCGGAGTGTGTCAAGTACAACCCGCAAGTGGTAGGCGTGCTCCTCCTCAGTCGTCGAGTATATCAATATGCCGTCGATGAAGACTACGACAAATCGATCAAGGTATGGCTAAAATATCTTGTTCATGAGACCCATGAACACTGCTAGAGCACTGGTTACGCCGAATGGCATAACCAAGAACTCATAGTGGCCATACCGACATCTAAAGGCTGTCTTCTGCACGTCCTCATCCTGAACTCTGAGCTGATGATTTTTTGACCTAAGGTCTATCTTTGAGAACCACCATGCTCCCTTGAGCTGATCGAAGAAGTCGTCAATATTCAGTAGCAGATACTTGTTCCTCACGGTCACCTGGTTCAGGCGACGGTAGTCGAAACAAAGATTCAAGCTCCCGTCCGCCTTCTTGGAGAACAATATCGGGGAAGCCCAGGGTGAAACACTGGGTCTGATGAATCCCTTGCCCTGCAAGTCCTCCAGCTATACCCGTAGCTCTCGATGCTCAGCGGGAACCATCCGATATGCTGGGGTGGATATCGGGGCTGTCCCGGGGTACATGTCAATATAAAAGTCTACCTCTCTGCGAGGAGGTAGTCCTAGAACGTCATCGGGAAGAACGTCTGCATACTGATCCACCAATGTAGGTAAGCTCGGACTCCGCACATCAAATGCTCCTAGGATGAGCCTATCCAACTGTTGAGTGATGGGTTATCCTCTCCTCTGTGTGAGTCCATCCGGTGCTGCAAAGGTTCCCTTCTCACCGGTGAAGGTGAACCTGCTCCCGTCGGTGCGAACACATCGCACCTTGAGCCTAATGCAGTCAATCTGAGCATGGACTTTAGATAACCAATCCATGCCCCAGATGACGTCGTAAGGCCTCAACGCCGCTACAAGAAGATCCTAGCTGAAACTGTCGCCTCCTACAGCAAGCTCACACTGCCGGCACTGGTGCTTAATCGTCGAGTCTGGTCCCGTAGGAGTGTCTATACGTAAGGATCGAGACAACGACTCTGTCAGAATCTCAGAGCTCCGAACAAGGGCAGTGGCAATGAAAGAATGAATCACTCCTGTGTCTATAAGAACTAAAACAAGGGTGGAATAGACACAGATAGTACCTTGAATCATCTCGGGCACGCCGTTGTCATAGGCCTCCGCTGCCTGATGTTGTGCCTGCCTCTGCCCACCAGCTCCCTGTGGTTGGGGTGGACCTCCTGGTGATGGTGGTGGTAGAGCCTCAAAGCATCTCCCACCACCTGATGCTCGGCCAGCTCCTCTGCCTCGTCCACCTGCTCCCTGCGGACTACCATGGTCGACCCTCTGCCTCTACCTGGATGGTCCCTCAACTGTCTGCTGCTCCTCGGCACGGTGGGTTGGGCATTCACAAGCCATGTGGCCCTGCTCGCCAAATTCATAGCACTGTCTGCCTCTAGAAAGACTAGCTCTGCGCTGTGTGCCCCGCACCTCTGAGCCAGTGTCCTGAGGTCTTCCTCCTGAGGGTCTGGTCTGCCTGGACCCATGTGTCATCCGTCAACTGCCTGCTGCAGAAGACTCTGTTATGTGCCGCCCTGCGGTAGGTCTCACTACTAGTGTAGGCTCAACAAGAAAGCTCTCAATGAGAAGGGATCGCTCCAGTACCCCTGCCTGCGTCGGAATGCTGAGGGAGATCAGCGATGCCCTGATCTCATGCCTCAATCCCTTATTAAAGGTCCGGGCCCGGAAGAATGGGTCCCGTACCATGTCTGTTGAATAGCACTAGAGATCCGTAAATCTCACCGAGTACTGGGCGACCGACAAACTACACTTCCGTAGCTGTAGTAACTCCTGGATGAGAACCGCATGGAGGGTGGCTGGGACAAACTCCGAGCGAAAGAGGCTCTAAAAGACCATCAAGAGGAGAGATGCATCATCATGCACCTGGAGCATCAAGTTCCACCATCTTCCTGCTGCCGTGTGCAGGAGACTCGCTGCAAGGATCACCATGAGGTCTGCTGGTGTCCCTACCAATCAGAAAACTCATACAACTGCCACCAGCCAATCCTCGACTGCCTGAGGGTCAGTCTCCCCACAGAACCTGTGCGGTCTCTGACGCTGAAACTCATGCAGTGCACCAAGGCGATGTGCACTCTCAGTGGCTGGTGCTGGTAGCATCGGTGGCTCGGCAGGTAGTGGTACCGCCGGTGCCTCCACAGTAATAGGGCCCTGCAGTGAGGCCTCGTCGCTCGGTGGGCTGTCATCACGTACAAAACTCGGAACCCTAGCTGGCTGCCGTCTTGGGGCCATCCTAAAAAGAGACAGGTGCTCCACAGTCAATACAATATACCTGGTGAGCTGACATAAATTAATCACAAAGAAAACTTGAAAGACACATGCAATCAATGTTTTCGTGCACTAAGTCGGAAATCAGAAGTCAGGGTCCTGGTGTATGGATACGTCGACCACCGCACCAACACTGGATTCCCTGGACTGATAACCACACTCAATACTCTTAAAACTATTGCTTCACATAGAAAAATATCAGAGTCCTTAGTTCTGAGGTAGAACCGAACTCATCTGATACCAATTTGTCACGACCCGTCCTCGGGGCCCGTGCCGTGACTACCCCAAGCCCGCCTTCCAGAGGCCGGGGGATGACGACTAGCACCAAGGCTTAATTCCCGATAAAATGGGAAGGCATTGCCTTTATAAAGTAAACAAACACATAGAGTAAGTAAGTAGAAGTAAAAACTAAGTAAAACTAGGTACAAAGGTAAGTGTGGAAAAGTAAGTGGGCCAGAATAAAAACCCAAACTGAAAGTAAAGTACAACTAAAAAAGGAAAATACAGCAATAGAAAAGTAAAGTTGTAACGTCGAGCCGTCCACTAGAAGTCCCACCTGAAGGGTGGGTAAAGATAGCCTCCTCAGCTCCTCAGGTCCAGCCTTCCGCTCCGAGTACGTCACGCCCATTGGTCCACCTCCAGGTACCGACCTGCTTCGCAAGCCTCAACCACGATCATCATTGTCCGTCGTCTCCAACCAACACAACGAAGTGTGGGCATAGCCCGTGCAGGGGTGAGTATGAGCTACTCAGTAGGGACCCCGAGACCCCCGAAGGTCTCCCAGAATCCACAAAGGATAATCCACAAAAGAAAGATACTGTCACGAAGTAACAACCAACACTACTTAGGTATATGCCCATACATATACCTAAGTCATCAATTTCAGTTCGGCTTCAGCATCTGAGCCCATGTTCGATCACGTCCACACATGATAACACAACACAATCCACATAGAAAAGCAAGAAAATCATATCTAAGATAATGATTGAAAGTCAAGATTCAGCTCACACAGGTATATTTCTTCATATTATGATAGAGATGATCAGTTGTAGCCAATGATTCATCTACGCCGTCGGACCCACGCAGGATCGATAGGTACTAACCCCCGCAATGACCCACACATGATCGATAGGTACTAACCCCCGCTATGACCCACACAGGATCGGTATGCGCTGGACCACATAGGACCGCTGAGCGCTAACCCACACAGGATCAGTAGGCACTGATCCACACAGGATCGTTGAGTGCTGTAGTCATCTCTGTCGAACCCACGGAGGGTTTCTGTACAGTCGTCATCGCCGTCGTAGTTGCAGCCAACTCTAGGGTTCCCGCACATAGCTTGATCCTTTTGGGAGGGTCTGCTCCATGAGCCGAGGGCCTGATACATCAACTGACACGATGTCCAGAGTTGATGTATCCCAAAGTTCTGTATCGTCAAATGGAACTCAACGTGAGATACGACACGTCAATGGGACGCCCGGTCTGAGAGTTATTGGCTTTTTTCGTTCGGGGGTCCCGATTGGTTTTTAAGTCAAAACCAACCGGAACACACTCCAAATGTGTCGAAACCTCGAGCAGAGTAAGCCAAAAGGTCTGTCTCACTAAGAGGAATCCAACAAAGTCAACGACACGTCAATTGGACGTCCGAAGTTCAAGTTATAAGTGTTTCCGCTCCGAGGGCCCGGTTGGTTTCGTGTTCGAACCAACGCATCCAAACCCAAAGTTCTCCAAAACCTTGAGTGTGTTATACCTAAATTACCATCTCGATCCAAGGATCACATCGCAGCTGACGGTGCATCAATCTGAGGTCTGTAGCCCATGTTATGGGCAAAAGACCGAAAGAGGTCCGGAAGTAGGGGTTCGGGCCCGGTCCGACCTGGCCTGATACCCCCTAGGTCGGCCTGAATCGGGTCGACCCGAACCAGGTCCGGGTCTGGCCCATTAGGGTGTGTCCTGGCCCAACCTGGGCGGCCCATCCTGGCAGCCAGTCCGGCGTGCTCGGCCTGGCTAGCGTGGCCGGGCGGCTCGCCGAAACAACCGAGCAGAGGGGGGGGGGGGGCTCACTACCCCCTTGTTTGTGAAACAGCGGCCCCCATGTGAGGGGTCTCTCCTTCGGCCAACTGGGGGTTACAACCCCCGACTTCTTGGAAGCTGGCCGGTCCGGTCCGGCCGACCAGTTGCTGCTGCTGCGAGACTGCCGGGGTCCCACCCTCCTGCTCCGGCATCGATGGCTGGAAGTCGGCCACCGCTTCCTGCTCCGCCACAGCCAAAGGCCACAACCTTGCTCTGACCTGCGCGGCGCGATGGCACCGCACTCCTCCACCATGACAACGCTCCAGCCGCGGCCTCTTCGAGGTTCTCCAGCATAGAGTGATGGCACTGTGGCTTTGTTCGTCTTTAACGGCGTCGTGCTTCTCTGTCCATTCCTTATTATTTCTTCGCGGTGCAATGGCACCGCGCTACCTTGCTCGTGCCGCAAACAATTCAAACAATCAAGGGGGAGGAGGGTCAGCCGTGTTCGTGCGGTCCGAACTCCTCCCATTATTGCGATAACAGGTGGATCAATTAGAGACGATGATCGGCGATTAAAGTATTCACGAACAGAAACAAAATAATCCCCTACCTCAAGCATTGTCGTCGAGCGAGGTTTGTCACGGAAAGGGACGTCATGGAAGGAGACTTCGTAAGTGTCGCGGAAGGAGGATCGTCGGCGTCACGTCGTCGATCTCCGAGGATGGCGTCTCTCATCGGCTGCAGAGAGGGAAGAAGATGGTACAACAAACTCCCCTTTGCGGTGACAGAGTTCTTCGTCGAAGGCTTGGTGTTCTTCGCATTCTTCGACAAGAAAGAAGATGTTCTTCAAGGGTTAGAGAAAATCCTCTCCCAAAATCCTCTCACACAACCAAACAACAACTTAATGAAATAAGACCTTGTCTTATTTAATTTACACTCAAGACAACTTAAAATTTGAAATTCAAATTGAATTCAAGAATTAATTACTTTGAATAAGTTAATCAATTAATGAGTTGACTTTTCAATTAATGGGGGGTGCGGCTGCGTTACCTAATTAAAAGAGGGGGTTTTAGGAAGTTGAATAGGTGGGGATCGTGTGGTCCCCACCCCAAAAATATCCTACCTAGTGGAGTAGGATATATTGGGTCAAACTCCAACCACTAATCATAGGTTAAACTACTTTAAAAAAAATAAAATTGGTTGCACCATTTTATTTTATTCTTTTACTTAACCCAAAATTGTAATAACCACACCCGAGAAAATGAAACTCCGGAAAAGGTGTTCCTAAGCAATTATCGGTGCTACGGTTTCATCAGTGCCCTCAAATTTTGATTCCGAGAACTGGTTAAAAAGTTAGGAAAATCCCACTCATTCGTTCACTGAACGTACCTGAGCTAATCTTCAAGAAATTATTCCAGGCTCACCGGGCCTCGGAATCAGGTGCCGTATGAAATTGCGTTCTTGTAAAATCCCGAATAAAATTAAGAAAAAAATTTCCCTCAAATTTTACAGGTCTTTATATTACTCCCACCTCAGGGCTTTACATCCCCATAAAGATTCATCATAACTAGGGAAACAAATGTGGGTACTGTGCACGCATCTGGGCCTCCCGCTCCCAAGTGCTCTCCTGGAGGTTCCTGTGCTACCACCTGATGTACACTAGAGGAATCAACCATCCATGTAGGACCCGCTCCTATCGATCCTCGATCTCCACCGGGACATCTACAAAAGTCACCCCATCATCAATGTCCAGCTCCCCATGGTCGATGATATGCGTCGGGTTGTGCACGTATCTCCTCAGATGAGATACATGAAAGACGTCGTGCACCCGGTGTAACTGAGGTGGTAGATCCAGGTGATAAGCCACCTCGCCAATCCTGTTGAGGACCTGGAATGGTCCGATGAAGCGTGGAGACAACTTGCCGCCTCGACCAAATCTCCGTAATCCACGTCGAGGTGAGACCCGCAAGAAGACGTGGTCGCCATCCTCGAACTCTAGTGGCCTCCACCTCCTGTCAGCATAAGACTTCTGTTGTCTCTGAGCTGTCCTCATCTACTCCTGGATGACTTGGACCTTCTCTCTCATGGCCTGGACCATCTCCGGTCCCACAAGTGCAGACTCCCCAGGGTCTGTCCAACACAGCGGTGATCTGCAAGGTCGGCCATACAATGCCTCGTATGGTTCCATTCTGATGGTGGAGTGGTAGCTGTTGTTGTAATCGAACTCTACCAAGGGTAGGTGATCCTCCCAGCTACGACCAAAGTTGAGGACACATGCACGGAGCATGTCCTCGAGAGTCTGAATGGTCCTCTCCGTCTGACCATCCGTCTGAGGGTGAAAGGCGGTGCTCAGATGTAGCTGCGTCCCGAAAGCCTCCTGCATTCCCTTCCAAAGCCGGGATGTAAAGCGAGTATCTCGATCAGAGATAATGGATGATGGCACACCATGAAGCTGTAAAATCTTCTGAATGTAGAGACGTCACAATCTCTCTACTAAGCCCTGCTCTCTGATGGGTAAGAAGTGGGCCGACTTGGTGAGTCGGTCGAGAATTACCCAAATGGAGTCGTGACCTTTGGAAGTGCGTGGTAGTACAGTCATGAAGTCCATAGATATCCAATCCCACTTCCACTCCGGGACCTCCAAAGGCTGTACCAAGCCTGCTGGTACCTAGTGCTCTGCCTTCACCTGCTGACAGGTGAGGCATCGAGAAACGAACCCTACCACAACCTTCTTCATACCCGGCCACTAGTGCTGTCGTCTGAGATCCTGGTAAATCTTCTCCACTCCTAGATGTATCTCTAAAGGGGATGTGTGAAACTCCCTCAACACCTCCTCCTGTAAAGCAGCTGGTACCATGGTACATCCCCTGAAAAGGATGACGTGCTCTCCTCCCATAGTGAATCCATCAGGTGCCTGTCCTGAGGATATCTGCACACGCCGTGTCTCACAGTCAACATCCCCACTCTGTGCCTCTTTGATCCATTGAAGAAGTGGATGAGTGACTGTGAGTGACTGAAGAAAGGCTGCTCCATCACTATCTACAAAGGATATCTGCAAAGCGGCTAGCTGTTCTGTTGCCTCCCCAAGTAGCTGAATACCCGTCCTCCTGCTGATAGAATCATCTACTACGTTTCCCTTTCCAGGAGTATAGACTATCTCAAAGTCATAGTCCTGGAGGAACTCGAGCCATCGCCGCTGTCTCAGGTTCAGGTCCTTTTGTGAGAAAATGTACCTGAGACTCTGGTGGTCAGAGTAGAATGTAAAGCGCTCGCCCATCAGATAGTGTCACCATATCTTCAGAGCGAAGACCACTACTGCTAACTCCAAGTCATGGGTAGCGTAGTTCTGCTCATGCTGCCTCAACTGACATGATCCATAGGCAATCACTACCCACTCCAGCATCAGGACACATCCGATTCCGGTCCCTGATGCATCACAGAAGACTACGTACCCTACTCCCTCCTCAGGTAGCCTCAAGATAGGTGCGCTGGTCAATCTCTGTCTCTACTCTTGGAAGCTCTGCTGACATCTGTCTGACCACACGAAGGGTTTCGCTTTCTTCATCAAAGCTGAGAGTGGTGTCGCAACTCTGGAGAAGTCTGGAAAAAACCTCCGGTAGTACCCATCTATCCCCAAGAAACTCCACACCTCGTTCACGCTTCTGGATGGCTCCCAAGCTAGCACTGCCTCGATCTTCACAGGATCCACCGCATCTCCCACCTATGAGATGAAGTGTCCCAAGAAGTGGAACTCACGTATCCAGAACTGACACTTCGAGATCTTACCATAAAGATGGTGCTCTCGGAGTGTGTCCAATACAACCCGCAAGTGGTAGGCATGCTCCTCCTCAGTCGTCGAGTATATCAATATGTCGTCGATTAAGACTACGGAAAATCGATCAAGGTATGGCTGAAATATCCTGTTCATGAGACCCATGAACACTACTGGATCATTGGTTATGACTAATGGCATAACCAAGAACTCATAGTGGCCATACCGACATCTGAAGGTCATCTTCTACAAGTCCTCATCCCGAACTCTGAGCTGATGATAGCCTGTCCAAAGGTCTATCTTTGAGAACCACCATGCTCCCTTGAGCTGATCGAAGAGGTCGTCAATCCTTAGTAGAGGATAATTGTTCCTCATGGTCACCTGGTTCAGGCGACGATAGTCGAAAAAAAGTTGCATGCTCCCATCCGCTTTCTTGGTGAACAATATCGGGGGAGCCTAGGGTGAAACACTGGGTCGGAAGAATCCCTTGCCCTGTAAGTCCTCCAGCTGTACCCATAGCTCTCGAAGCTCGGCGGGAGCCATCCGATATGCTGGGGTGGATATCGGGGCTGTCCCGGGGTACATGTCAATATAAAAGTCTACCTCTCTGCGAGGAGGTAGTCCTGGAACGTTGTCGGGAAAAACGTCTTCATACTGATCCACTACTTCAGGTAAGCTGGGACTCCGCACGTCAACTGCTCCTAGGATGAAGCTAGCCAACTATTGAGTGATGGGCTGTCCTGTCCTCTACGTGAGTCCATCCTGCGCTGCAAAGGTTCCCTTCTCACCGGTGAAGATGAACCTGCTCCCGTCGGTGCGAAGACATCACACCTTGCACCTAATGCAGTCAATATGAGCATGGACTGTAGATAACCAATCCATGCCCCAGATGATGTCGTAAGGCTTCGACGCTGCTACAAGAAGATCCCAGCCGAAGCTCTCGCCTCCTAGAGTAAGCTCACACTGCCGGCACCAGTGAGAAATTGTCGAGTCTGCTCCCGTAGGAGTCTCTAGACGTAAGGATCGAGACAAAGGCTCCGTCGGAATCTTCGAGCTCCGAACAAGGGCAGAGGCAATGAAAGAATGACTCGCTCCTATGTCTATAAGAACTGCAGCAAGGGTGGAATAGACATAGATAGTACCTCGAATCATCTCGGGCGCGCTGTGGTCATAGGCCTCCGCTGCCTGAAGTTGTGCCTACCTCTACCCGCCAGCTCCCTGTAGTCGGGGTGGACCTCCTGGTGGTGGTGGTGGTAGAGCCTCAAAGCGTCACCCACCACCTGTTGCTCGGCCAGCTCCTCTGTCTCATCCTCCTTCTCCCTGCGGATTGCCACAATCGACCCTCTGCCTCTACCTGGGTGGTCCCTCAACCGTCTGCTGCTCCTCGGCACGGCGGGTCGGGCATTCACGAGCCATGTGGCCCTTCCCGCTGCATGCGTAGCATTGTCTTCCTCTAAAAAGACTGGATCTACGCTGTGTGCCCCGCACCTCTGATCCAGTGTCCTGAGGTCGTCCTCCTGAGGGTCTGGTCCTCCTGGACCCATGTGTCATCTGTCGACTGCTTGCTGCAGAAGACTCTACTACGTGCCGCCCTGCAGTATGTCTCACTGCTGGTGTAGGCTCAGCAAGAAAGCTCTCAATGAGAAGTGCTCACTCCAGTACCCCTTCCTACATCAGAATGACGAGGGAGATCAGCGATTCCCTGATCTCATGCCTCAATCCCAGCTCGAAGGTCCGGGCCTGAATGAATGGGTCCCGTACCATGTCCGTTGAATAGCACGAGAGATCGGTAAATCTCGCCGAGTACTGGGCGACCGACAAGCTGCCCTACCGCAGCTGTAGTAACTCCTAGATGCGCACCGCACGGAGGGTGTCTGGGACGAACTCCGAGTGAAAGAGGCTATCAAAGTCCATCCAGAGGAGAGATGCCTCGTCGTGCACTTGGAGTATCAAGCTCCACCATCTGCCTGCTGCTGCGTGCAGGAGACTCGCTGCAAGGATCACCATGAGGTCTGCTGGTGTCCCTACCAATTGGAAAACTCGTACAACTTCCTCCAGCAAATCCTCGGCCGTCGGAGGGTCCGTCTCCCCGCAGAACCTGGGTGGTCTCTGACACTAAAACTCGTGCAGTGCACCAAGGAGATGTGCAGTCTCAGTGGCTGGTGCTGGTAGCATCGGTGGCTCAGCGGGTAGTGGTATCACCGGTGCCTCCGTAGTAATAGGGCCCTGCACCGAGGCCTCGTCACTCGGTGGGTTGTCGTCACGTACAAAACTCGGAACCCTAGCTGGCTTCCATCATGGGGCCATCCTGAAAAGAGACAGGTGCACCACGGTCAATACAGTATACCTGGTGAGCTGACACAAAGTAATCACAAAGAAAACTTGAAACACACATGCAATCAATGTTTTCGTGCACTAAGTCAGAAATCAGAATTCAGGGTCTTGGTGTACGGATACATCGGCCGCCGCACCAACACTGGACTCCCTGTACTGATAAACACACTCAATACTCTTAACAATATTCCTTCACATAAAAAGAGATCAGAGTCCTTAGTTCTGCGGTAGAACCAAGCTCCTCTGATACTAATTTATCACGACCCGTCCTCGGGGCCCGTGCCATGACTACCCCAAGCCTGCCTTCCATAGGGCAGGGGCTGGCTACTCACACAAGGCATAATTCATGATAAAAAGGGAAGACATTGCCTTTATAAAGTAAAAAAAACACAGAGTAAGCAATCAGAAGTAAACACTAAGTAAAACTGGGTACAAAGGTAAGTGCGGAAAAGTAAGTGGGCCAGAATACAAACCCAAATTGAACATAATGTACAACTGAAAAAGGAAAATACAGCAACTGAAAAGTAAAGCCGCAACGTCGAGCCATCCACTGGAAGTCCCACCGGAAGGGCGGGTACAGATATCCTCCTCAGCTTCTCGGGTCCAGCCATCTGCTCCAAGTACGTCACGCCCAGTGGTCCACCTCCAGGTACCGACCTGCTCCGTAGGCCTCAACCACGATCAACGTTGTCCATCATCTACAACCAACACAATGTAGTGCAGGCATAGACCGTGCAAGGGTGAGTATAAGCTACTTTGTAGGGACCCCGAGACCCCCGAAGGTCTCCCAGAATCCACAAAGGATAATCCACAAAAGAAAGATACAATCACGAAGTAACAACCAACACTACTTAGTTATATGTCCAAACATATACCTAAGTCATCAATTTCAGTTCGGCTTCAGCATCTGAGCCCAAGTTCGATCACGTCCACACAGGATAGCGCAACACAATCAACATAGGAAAGAAAGACAATCATATCGAAGATAATGATTTAAAGTCAAGACTCAGATCACACAGGTATATTTCTTCATAGTACGATAGAGATGATCAGATGTAGCCACTGATTCATCTAAGCTGTCGGACCCACGCATGATCGATAGGTACTAACCCCCGCAATGACCCACACAGGATCGATAGGTACTAACCCCTGCTATCACCCACACAGGATCGGTATGCACTGGCCCACACAGGACCGCTGAGCGCTGACCCACACAGGACTACTGAGCGCTGACCCACACATGATTGGTAGGCACTGATCCACATAGGATCGCTGAGTGCTGTAGTCGTCTCTGTCGAACCCACAGATGGTTTCTGTACAGTCGTCATCGTCGTCATAGTCGCATCCAGCTCTAGGGTTCCCGCACACAGCAAGCTTGTTTCGGGAGGGTCCGCTCCATGAGCTGAGGGACTGATACATCAACTGACACGAAGTCCGGAGTTGATGTATCCCAAAGTTACGTATCGTCAAGAGGAACTCAACGTGACAGACGGTGCGTCAATCAGATGCCCGGTCTGAGAGTTATTGGCCTTTTCGTTCCGGGGGCCCGGTTGGGTTTTAAGTCAAAACCAACCCGAACATACTCCAACTGCATCCAAACCTTAAGAGGAGTAAGCCAAAAGGTTCGTCTCACTAAGAGGAATCCAAAAAATTCGATGGAACGTCAATCGGACGTTCGAAGTTCAAGTTATAAGCGTTTCCGCTCCGAGGGCCCTGTTAGTTTCGTGTTCGAACAAACCCGGCCGAACCCAAAGTTTTCCGAAACCTTGAGTGTAATATACCGAAACGAAAGTCTCGATCCAAGGACTGCATCTCAGTTGACAGTGCATCGATATGAGGTCTGTAGCCCAATTTATGGGCAAAAGACCAAAATAAGTCCGGAAGTAGGGGGTTCGGGCCCGGTCCGACCCGGCCCGATACCCCCTAGGTCGGCCCGAATCAGGTCGACCCGACCTGGGTCCGGGACTGGCCCATTAAGGAGCAGGCCGACCTAGCAGCCCGACCGGCGCGCTCGGCCTGGCCAGCATGGCCGAGCGGCTCGGCCGAAATGGCCGAGCAGAAGGGGGGGGGGGGGGGGGGGCTCGCTGCCCCCCCTGATTGTGAAACCGCGGCCCCCATGTGGGGGGGCCGCTCCTTCAGCCAACCAGGCGTTATGAACCCCGGATTCTTGGAAGCTGGCCGGCCGGTTGATGCTGCTGCGAGACTGTCGGGGTCCCGCCCTCCTACTCCGGCGCCGACGGCCGGAAGTCGGCCGCCGCTTCCTGCTCCGCCGTGGCCAAAGGCCGCAGCCTTGGTCTGACCTGCGCAGCGCGATGGCACCGCGCTCCTCCGCCACGGCCCCACTCTGGCCCTGGCCTCTTCGAGGTTCTCCAACATGGTGTGATGGCACCACGACTTTGTTCCTCTTTAATGTCATGGCGCGATGGCTCCACGCTTCTCCGCCCATTCCTTATTATTTCTGCGCGGTGCAACGGCACCGCGCTGCCTTGCTTGTTACGTAAACAATTCAAACAATCACGGGGGGAGGAGGATCGGTCGTGTTTGTGCGGTCTGAACACCTCCCGTTTTTGCGATAACATGCGGCTCAATTAGAGATGATGATCGACGATGAAAGTATTCACGAACAGAAACAAAATAATCCCCTACCTCAAGCATTGTCGTCGAGGGAGGTTTGTCGCGGAATGGGACGTCGTGGAAGGAGACTCTGTAAGCATCGCCGAAGGAGGATCGTCGGCGTCGCATCGTCGATCTCCGAGGATGGAGTCTCTCACCAGCTGCAGAGAGGGAAGAAGATGGTATGACGAACTCCCCTTTGCGGTGACAGAGTTCTTCATCGAAGGCTCGGTGTTCTTTGCGTTCTTCGACGTGGAAGAAGATGTTCTTCAAGAGTTAGAGAAAATAATCTCCCAAAATCCTCTCGCACAACCAAACAACAACTTAATGAAATAAGACCTTGTCTTATTTAATTAACACTCAAGCCAACTTAAAATTTGAAATTCGAATTGAATTCAAGAATTAATTACTTTGAATAATTTAATCAATTAATGAGTTGACTTTTCAATTAATGGGGGGTTTGGGTGCGTTACCTAATTAAAAGAGGGGGTTTGAGGAAGTTGAATTAGTGGGGCTCGTGTGGGCCCCACCCCACCAACATCCTACCTAGTGGAGTAGGATATAGTGGGTTCCACTCCAACCACTAAGTTTAGGTTAAACTACTTTAAATAAAATAAAATTGGTTGCACCATTTTATTCTATTCTTTTACTTAGCCCAAAATTTTAATAACCACACCCAAGCAAACACAACTCCGAAAAAGGTGTTACTAAGCAATTACTGGCGCTGTGGTTTCATCGGTTCCCTTGGATTTCAATTCTAAGCATCGGTTCAAATGTTATGAAAATCCTGCTCGTTCGTTCACTGAACATACCCGAGCTAAACTTCAGAAAATTATTCCGGGCTCACTGGGCCTCGGAATCAGGTTCCGCCAGAAAATGCATTCTTATAAAATCCCAAAGAAAATTAAGAAAAAATTTCCCTCAAATTTTATGGGTCTTTACAATCTCCTTCCATACTTTCCTTCTAGTAGTATTCCATATTAAACAACCTTCAAGCCACTTGATGTTTCTGGAAAGTTCATATTTTGATAGTTCCATATTTTTTTAAATATTATCATGATTTCAATTCCTTCACCTAGTTTTATTGAGTACATATATAGTGATCATATTCTATCTTCCATCATGAAACTTATTAATGCTCAAATATCTTTTTATATCATTACATATTCTTTATTTCATTAAACTTACTATTCTTATTTGAATTTAGATTCTCCTTTATTGAATTTATGGATGATGAAGCATCAATTTTATAAACTTTAGTTTTCATACCTATAGTATGCATGAACTTTTAGTCTTCCCATGGAACGACATAATACTTCCATCTATAATGTGATCCTTATATAGGTTCATAATTTTGAGAATCAATATTTCTAAAATGTTTATTATGATTACAAAGGTTTTGTAGTCTTGCATTCAACGTATCAAAACTAAACATTTTCCAATTAAGATCAATTCAATCAATTGATTGATTTATATGGAAACTTATAGATAATAATATTTCAATGAATTCCTCATATATCCATCAATAATATTAACTCCACATTCCTTAATTACTTCCGGTGTCATGAGTTTAACATTTTCGAGATATATCATTCACCCATTTTTCATTGTAATCTTATAGTAGTAGAACATGTATCTATGGTATTCATGACACTGAGTGTTATATCTTCTAGAGTATGTACTGATGATAGACTAACTTTTGGAACACCTATAAAAAACATAATATTTACTTCAACTTACTCGTTGTTTTTTATAATTCATTGAAAACAAATACAATACTCTATAATCATCAAACAATGGTTAAGTAAATCTTTTATGATCAATATATATGTCACACTTCTCACTATAGAGATAATTCCTCCAATAAACATTTCAATGATTACTTCTATAAATTCTAGATTATGCGTTGAATAAATTTTCTCATGGATTATTAACTATAGGAGGAATAATTAATCAATTTATAATTTTTTCTTATGGATAAAACTCAATTGCTTCTTTAAATCATCACTGTATATTAAAAATTATTCTCTAACAGAGGGTGGTGGGAGTGTATGTATAGTGACTAAAATATTCATCAACTCCTTAATGATCTATTTACATTGTTATATTAATAACAAATTTACTCCTTTCCATGTTTTATAGGTTACTGGGTTTTACAATCATGATAAATTCCATAAAAACCATTGATAGTGCCTATATAAATCAAAATGATGGATCTACATCACATATGTTAGTATTGGTCATTCTTTATTTTACCCTGTCTTAAAGGATCCAAAAAATATACTCTTTTTTGTAACCTGGTGCCCTAAAATTTTAACTTGGTCAATTTGGAAGTCACATTTACTATAATTTTCATATAACACATCCTTTCAAAGATCCATGAACACAATAATTTGATTCTCCACATATTCTTAAATGTATTTAGAATACATGATAATATCATATATAAATAGTTCCATATATTTATCATAGTAATCACTAAATATTAAATTCATAATGTCTAATAATGTTACTATATATTTTTTGAGTCATAATGGATTCCCTGTGACCTTATAATGGGACTATCTTTTAAAAAAGTTATAATTTATGATATCTTATTTTTCTCATTAAATTTATGATATCCATATAAAACATCCACCTTTTATAAGTATTTATCCCCTTGTAGTTGATTTAATAAGTAATCAATCTTTTTTAAAGGTTAACTTTTCTTATTGTTAATTTTTCTTGGGTCATGATAATCAATGGAGATATGAATTGAAATAATTTTCTCCTAAAAAAAGATGGATAATGAACCTCATTGTAATTGACTAGGTATTTGAGAAATGTATTTTTAGTCTAGTTTTTTCATACTCATGTTTAATTAGGTGTGATATCATAGGGGTTAGTGAAGGTTCAAGGGTTAATTTTGGGAAGAAAATCCCAATATAGAGACTTCAATATTAAAGAAAACATCCACTCAGTACCTAGTGGATTGTTACCAAGTAATTGGTTAATCTAGTAGAAGTGGGGTAGCTTTGTGAGTTCCACCAACCACTCACTAGACTTGGTATGGGTACCTGATGGGTACTTGGTACTTGGTAGAAGGTGACCAGGTACCGGATGGGTATTTGGGAGTTTATTTTAAAAATTTATATAAAGAAATTATATATATATTTTATTTAAATGATGGGTAGCCTCATTTTGGGATGAATCCATCAAGAGATCAAAAAACTCCATTCTCCTCTCATTCTATTTTCCCTTTGGATATTTCTTTAAATTCGTCATAAATTATTTAATCTATCCATCATAGGGAGTCACTATAAGTAATACTCATCATCCTTCTTTGTCTAATTTTGGTTTTATTGTTGTTGTGGCTAGTTCAAGATGAAATATTAATTTTACGTGTTTTTATCTAGTTTCTCAATTTATTGATATCAAAGTGAAATCAACTGATGATATTTGGTGTGCATTCTCTTGGTGGTACCAGGTATACAACGACTAGATATTTCTATTTTTATATGAGTGATTATACAAAATGTGATTTGTGGGCACTCGTATGGTTTCTTGTGTGACATAGAATTAAAACATATAAGGGATATGTGGATCAAGTAATATGTCTAGAGGTTTTTCTGTGAATGGATTTCCATGGTATAAAGTTTAGATAGATTATGTAGGGTTGGTGGTTTAGAGATTATTGGGAAATTTTCTATGGAATGTCAAGATATGTTTTTTGAGATATGATGCTTGATGTGGTTCCTTGGGAACAGGATGGGTATGATCGGTGTGGCTATAGTGTGATGTGATTAAATGTCATGGAATGATAGTGATATTTTATTCACCGATATTAGGGTTATAGTGGTTCATTGAATATTTTCCATAGGATTTTGGTGATGTTATTCACTATGGGGTCAAGGCCATTGGGCTTGCGTGCACACAAAGAAGTTACCATGAGATGTTTTCAACCACTATATGGTATTGGTAAACTTCCTAGATAAACATCCTAAGGTGATTGTGTTTTACATAAAATAAGTAGAAAGATACAACATAGGTTTCTATTAGAACCTATCGGTGATTTTGATTCTTGATTGGGAGCTTAATTCTCATTTCATGTAGACTTGTTCAGGGATTTAGAACTAGAAAATGTATGAAATGGTTATAGGACATGGTTCAATGATTCCATTTTCACCAGAAGATCATATGGATGGAAATGATATTTTTTATGGGATGAGGTTTCAAGATTCTCCCTCGCTCAAGATTTGAATAGACCATGTTTTATCATCCCACTCCATCTTTAGCTAATTTAGGTAAGCTTCTCACCCATGGCTGGTCAAACATGCAATATAACATGTTGAATTTTTTGTATTAGTTTCCACAAATTTCACCTTATATGCACTCTCAAATGTATTTATATCATATGGGGACATCATTGGTGGTGTTTTAATAAGTTCATATGTAACACCCCAAGCTTCTACGGTACGCTTCTCTTTGAATAATGTGATAGCGTGTGTTGTACGCAACACCGAGTTCTAACACACCATAACCAATCAAACTAGCCGTTATGAATAGTAATACATACCTTTTGAAATTATATATATTTTGTATTTCAAAATGGACTTCATTTTTGGATTCAGAATATTGAATTTAGCCTAAGGTGCAATTTTGGTACTTTTCGGATAACTTTAATATTTTGATGAATAGTGAAAATTACTAAATTTTAATTAAAAATAAATTTTTAAATCAAAATAATTAATAGTCATAAATTATGAATTTGAGTGGTTTTAAAGTATATTAAGAATATATTTTTACCATTTAATATAATGTTGTTCATTGGACATAATTTTACAATTAATCCGGACATAAACAAGTGTCAATCTTTTGATAGTTATTATCTCTTAAAAACACGCTTTTTGTTTTATCAACGGGAATTAATTTTAAATTAATTTCTGCCACTTCTGTGTTTTGAATTTAGAAAAATGGATTCCATATTTGGAATCATGATGTTCAAATTGTGTAAATAGGTATCTTTTATTCTTAGATATTTTGAATAATTACTTCGGTAAATATTTTATTTACCATGGTTAAGGGTAAATCCGGTAAATAAGGGTTAAAAAATAATATTATAGTAGTAATAAATTACCTTAAAACGTGTCCTAGACTTATTTGTTGATACATGTTCTACCATAGGCATCTTTGGGTCGATTTTTTAACCCCATGGAGCCACTTGTAGGTGATAGGGACACTTTATTTCAATAAAGTTAAAATTAATACAAAAATGACACAAGCATATATCATTTAGAAAAATAATTTTTACATAGAGTAATATATATTCGATTTTAGACTATAAATATTCATTATAAATATAAAACTATTTCCTACATAATGATATTTTATTTATAATTTTTAGAGATTAAAAAAGTTAATTTATTTATGACACAATGATGATGAAGTAATTAGCATAATAGTGAAAATTTAAAATAATTGATATTATAAATACCCAAATAAATATAATTTGAGACTTTTAATGAATTAAAATAATTTACTAGGATAATATTACATATTAGGATTGATTTAATTAACTTTTTTCGAAGTAATCATTCTGTTATGAGTTTCACAAAAATCAACTATTGAATAGTGTCAAAATTGACATAAAAGAGTTTTTAAAACAAATATTATATTATTAATTGATATTAAATTATTAAAAATCTAATGTTCGGACACGAGACTTATGTAATGATAGTTGTATTATTAATGCACCACTTGGGGGTATCTTGGATGTATATAGTAAGTTTATTAACTATATAATATAAAAATACAAAGTGACATGGTAAATGTCAAACTAATTAACTAAGAGTTAATAGTTAAAGATAAGGTTAATATAGTAACCCAAACCTGTCTAAATTCTATTGGTTGAATGGTTTTCGACCTATACCCACCTTAACATTTAAATAATCAACTTTGGTGCCATTATAACCCGAATATGAATTTATTATAAATTAATATTTCTAGCTTTTCAAAAGGTGCCCCTCACCCCTCTTATAAAAGGGCACTCCTCCATATCATTTCTTCACACCTTCAAAGCCTTTTGGTTCGGTCACACTCTACCCAAATACTCTCCCAACTTCCCTCAATACAACCTAGAGGCATTAGTTTGATCAGAAAGCCAACCTAATGAGCCCTTTTGATCAAATCAAAAGGAAGAACCCGAAGAAGAGGTAATGATTTCACCACCCTTTTCCAAGTTCCTTTCTTCTTCCACTTCTTCTTCCTTTGTTATTACCATTCTAAAATACTAACTCCAGTATCATATATATACTATGATGTTATTATAAATATGGTACAACCATATTCAGTATTCTATCCACCCTTTGAATAACATGTCACCGTACGTGCGTATGTACGGCTTACCGTCTCCATGTCGTGGTGTAATTGTTATTCAATATATTATTATTTGGATGGGTATAATAATGATGTGTAACTCATGTAAATAATAAATATAACATGTTAATTATTTTGTATATATTATATAACATCCATTTATATATTATTTTAATATCAAAATAATGATATTGTCTCTCGTGCGTACGTACGGACTACCGTCTCCACAAATGCGATGAGATTCATTCTCCATCGTATCCATTAAAGTATCATTATCATTTGATGATTTAAAAATGATGTTTAAGGACTTGATATCATTCTGGATATGAATAATATACAACCTATCCATTACAAACATGGCTTACGTAACAAAACATATAAAAGAAAACAAGTAAGTTAACACCCGAAACAATGATAATACTAAGATATTATTAACAAATCAATATTAAAAGATAATATATGATATCATATTAATGTATATGATTCTTTTATAATTTAATAACAATTATTTCACCATTATACTGGAGGTTAACCTACCCCAACCAAGGAAAAGTACAAGGTAAGGGTTTATTTTGCAATCTCTTCATTATCCGAGGTTGTTTATACGTAATAATATACTGGAACTTTTTTTTCATCCACATCCATGTTTCTTAAAAATGTATTTAAATTTTTTTTTACTATTTAAAAGAATATGGGTTAAAGTCATTTATACCCTTGTATGAATTTTTATAAGTGGTTTATAAAGGAATCTTTCCGTCATTTTCCAAACAAGGTTCTTTTTAACCTTTTCGACAGAATTAAGGTAAGAATGTTTTTTTTAACTTATACGGCGGGTGCGGTTATTTTCCGCCATTATAAAATCGTTGAATCTTCTCTTACAAGCTTATAAAAATATTTTCAAAGAAAATGTTTTATTTTATAAATATATGACTCTTAAATGATTTCAAAATAGAAAGAGATATTTCTCTAAAAAGAGTTTTGATTTCATCTATGTCAACATCCTTTGATGGATTTTACGCTTATTTGAAGTTGATTTTTTTATGATACAAAACTTCTATATTGTATTAAAGGTTTTGTGATATGTTTGACTGTGGATGTGCTATTTTTATACCATTCATATTTTATGGTGAAAGTATTGACATTCCATATGCTATTTTTAATACGAATGTTTATGTTATGTTTAAACCTTTTCATATGGGAATGCATTGGACTTAATATGTGACGGGTAGAGCCCGATATAGCTACTTGATGCATCGGTAGGTCTCATGAGACAAACTAGTGTCTTGGCACAAGGCCTTGACAAAATATTATTTGTATTCTTGGCATGAGGCATTGGCTATGTGCGTATGATAGTCCGGCATTATGCATTTCATCATTATAAAAGTGGTTATTGATATTGCATGTGATTATTAGATTAGTAGAATATCTATGTGAATAAGTAAATGACATTATTTCATTTTAATTTTTTCATACTATATTAAAGTTCAAGTTTAAAAGGCTTTTGTTTTAGTTATACATTGCCTTAAATGTTTATTCTTATTTATGAATGTTTCCGCTATATTGTTATCCTTTCTGGGCATTTGAGCTCACCTCTTTTCTATGTTTTATTTTTCCCAGGATGTGAAGAAGTAAGTTATGAATGTCCTGCAGGGATATTATGATGGGATAATAGTGTGGACTATGGAGACATTATGTTGTTGTAGTAGTTTTTCACTTTATGATGTAATGTAAGACTTATGAATATATCTAGTGTTTCCAAGGCTACTAAACCAATCGGTCATTCAAGATTTGATCTTTCTTGTGATCATGCCAATGTTATTTAATAATGCAACGAATCTAGGTAACTGGGGTCGGGGCATTACAGTTGGTATCAGAGGAAGTTTAGTACAAACCTTGGAAGCTTGATTTAGATAAACTCTGATTAGAGCACATAGACCTAAGATGAACTTTGAGGATTAGTATAGAATAAATTCCTAGAATTTAGGTATTGTAGAGATTTTGTGTGTTTTCTGAGCAATAAATCCCTGTCTGGATACGAGCAGGTAGAGGCGGCTCTGGCATAGATGTACCTAGAGGTAAAACCTGAAAACACCGCTTTGAGCTAGACTCGAACGAGAACTGGTGCACGACAACGGCCCTTGCTGCACTCTTGGTTACGACACTCCTGGGGGATATGCTTAAGATAACTCTCATTTTCTTTACAAATAATTATGAAGGGTTTATGAGTATATACTTCCTCAAAGAAAACATTCTTATGATTATGGATTATATCCATAAATAGTTAAATTTATGTTAAGTGTTTTATAAGTATGGGATTATGTATTTTGATTCATAAACTGATCTAGTTTATTCCATTGTTTAGAAATGGCGCCCAGTGGAAGAAATGGAAACTGTATCTATGAACGCACTCCATTTTGGGATTTCCTTCCTGCTCAAGATAATTATAGTGGAGCTGGTGATGCAACTGGTGCCGATCAACTAATCACCATACTGGGACAACTCACTCAGGTTATGAATAATAACCTTACCCGTATGGAGCACCTTGATCCGCAGCATGGAGGATCAATGTTAGATCAATTCATGAGGAAACAACCACCAACATTAAATGGGAGTACAAATAACTTAGTTGCTGAGCAATGGATAAATTCCCTAGAGAAAATATTCAGGCTTTGGGGTGTAGTGAAAGGGAAAAAGTTATCATGGAAGTTTACCACCTCACTGGAGATGCTGATCAATGGTGGTCATTGATTCAAAACATGAAGGAAGATGATGAAGTATCAAATATGTAATTGAGGGAGTTCAAAGATCTGTTTTTAGAAAAATACTTTCCTCACGACCATTGAGCAGATATGGAAAGGCAATTTCTGAGTCTGAGACAAAAGGAGGATGAGAATGTCACAAAGTATGAGGCTAACTTTACAAGGTTAGCAAGGTATGCTAGAGATTATATACGTAACCCAAGAAGTAAGATTGATTGTTTCTTTGATGGGTTAAAACCATTTCTCCGTCGAGCATTAGTCTCACAATCCTTTTCATCGTACGAAGACATTGTCTCATGTGCTATCAAGACCGAAAAGGAATTCTCTAAGTCTTATGAATTTAAAGAAAAGCAAGAGAAGAAGAGACCTACTAATCAATCTGGGAATGGAAATAAGGTGAAGAAGGGAAAGGTTGAATATCCATCCTATGGTAAATGTGGTAAGAAACACCCCGGTACTTTCTTGAAGGGAACATGAGTCTGTTACAAGTGTGGTGAAAAAGGACACCAAGCTCGTGATTGCAAGGGGAAGAAGGAAGCTACCAATGTTCAGTGCTACAATTGCAGGGATATGGGGCATTATGCAAATGAATTTCCTAAGCGTCAGGAGAACTTACCTCAGAAAAGGAAAAGGGATCAAGGCCAAGCTTATGATATCACTACTGCTGAGGTAGAAGCTCCGAAAGACGTGTTGGCAGGTAATTTAATGGTTTCCTCAAGTTTAGCAAATGCATTATTTGATTCTGGATCATCGCATTATTTCATATCTTCCCAGTTTTCTAAGAAAATTAGATATTTCCAATTTTATTTAACAAGGGAGTTGTCAGTTAAAATTCCTAAGGGAAGTATCATTGCAACAAAGTTTTGTGAATCGGTCCCCATTAGAGCACATAAATGTTCTTTATCTGCTAATCTCGTTGCCATACCTATGATTGAGTTTGATATATTCCTCGGTATGGACTGGCTTTCAAACTATGATGTGAAGATTTATTGTAAGAAGAAAGAGGTTACGATTCTTGATGATGATGATAAGGAACACCTTATCTTTAGAGCAGAATCGTCACCACCTAATTCTTATCTAGATCCACCCCCAGTAGCTCAACTAAATTCAATTATTGGGGAGGAAGAGAATGAAATAACTGTGGGTGAGGAAAGGAATGTTCAAATAGATGATGTACCTGTTGTGAAAGAACTTGTAGATGTATTTCCGGAAGATTTACCTGGACATCCTCCAGAATGAGAAGTTGAGTTTTCCATTGATTTAATTCCTGGATCAAGGCCTATATCGAATACCCCTTATAGAATGGCCACTGTGGAATTAGTCAAACTAATGAAAAAACTAGAGGAATTGAGTAATAAGGGATTTATTTTCCCTAGTGTTTCTCCATGGGGAGCCCCTGTTCTTTTTGTTAAAAAGAAAGATGGATCTATGAGGTTATGTATCGACTATAGGGAGATTAATGCCATAACAATAAAGAACAAGTATCCCCTACCTTGCATTGATGATTTATTTGACCAACTGCATGGAGCTCAATACTTTTCAAAGATTGACCTTCGATCTGGATACCATCAGTTGTGTGTGAAGAAGGAAGACATTTCGAAGACAACATTTCGAACCAGGTATGGGCATTACGAGTTTACTGTAATGCCTTTTGGATTGACTAATTCACCCTCTGTATTCATGGATCTGATGAATAGAGTTTTCAAAGAGTATCTCGATGAATTTTTGGTGGTATTTATTGATGATATCTTGGTATAATCTAAAAGCGATGAAGATCATGAAAATCACTTGCGCATTATCTTGAAGACTCTGAGAAGACATGAATTATATTGGAAGTTTAGAAAGTGTGAATTCTAGCTTCAGGAGATTTCTTTTCTTGGCCATATTGTCTCTAAAGATGGAATCTCTTTTGATCCTTCTAAGACCAAGGCAATCCAAGAATGGCTAGCACCGACGAGTATAACTGAGGTACGTAGTTTTATTGGTTTAGCATGTTATTATCGACGTTTCGTCCAGAATTTTGCCCGATTGGCTAACCCATTAACAAAGCTCACACGTAAAGGGGTTAAATTTGTTTGGAGAAAAGAGTGTGAAGAATGTTTCGAAGAACTGAAGAGAAGATTAGTCAATGCTCCTATATTGACTCTACCATCGGGGAATGATGGGTTCATTATTTATAGTGATGCATCGAAGAAAGGACTTGGTTGTGTCCTTATGCAGAATGATAGGGTTATTGCCTATGCATCACGACAGTTGAAAATTCATGAACAAAACTATCCTACTCATGATCTCGAGTTAGCAGTTGTGATATTTTCTTTGAAGATATGGAGGCAATACCTCTATGGTAAAAAATGTAAGATTTATACTGATCACAAAGGATTGAAGTATATTTTCTCACAAAAAGAACTCAACATGAGGCAAAGAAGATGGCTTTAATTACTCAAGGATTATGATTGCACGATACACTACCACCCGGGGAAGGCAAACAAGGTGGAAGATGCTTTGAGCAGAAAAGATCATGGAGTTTTGAACAATATGAGAATTGAAAGGGATCCAATTTTCATGGATCTAGTGAAGACGGACATGGGAATAACCAGGGAAGGAGAAACATCAATGCTTTTTCAAATGGTTACCAAACCATCTCTACTAGAAAGGATTAAGAGTTCTCAGACTAATGATGGAGAGTTTCAAAAGAAGATTAAAGCTGTGAATGACGGGAGATTGAGAGATTTTGTGTATGAAGATGGAATTTTGAAATTCAGGAAGAGGATTTGTGTTCCTGATATACCTGATCTAAAAAGGGAATTGCTGGATGATGCTCATAGTCCCAATTTCTCTATACACCCTGGGAGCACCAAAATGTATAGAGATTTGAAGGAACATTTTTTGTGGGACAACATGAAGAGGGAGATTGCTGATTTTGTGTCAAGATGTATGGTTTTTCAACAATTGAAAGCTGGAAGGAAACAACCTGGAGGAGTCATGCAACCTCTTCCCATACCTGAGTGGAAATGGGACAATATTACGATGGACTTTGTCATGGGGCTACCAAAGACTCCTAGAAAGAACGATGCAATATGGGTTATTGTTGATCGTCTTACCAAGTTAGCACATTTTCTTGCTATAAGAGAAGATCTACCACTAGAACGTCTAGCAAGACTATATATTAATGAAGTTGTGAGACTTCATGGAGTACCCCTATCTATTGTTTCTGATCGTGATCCCCATTTTACTTCAAGATTCTGGAAGAGTCTTCAGAAATCCCTGGATACTGAACTTAATTTGATCACTGCCTACCACCCTCAGACATACGGAAAATCAGAACAAACTATTCAAACCATAGAAGACATGTTGAGATCTTTCTCACTTGACTTTCAGGGTATGTGGGATCAGTATTTACCTCTGGTAGAATTTTCCTATAACAATAGTTTCCATTCGAGTATTCAGATGGAACCATATGAAGCGTTATATGGAAAGAGATGTCGCACACCAACCTGTTGGGATGACGCTGGTGAAAGAAAACTTGTAGGTCCAGAACTGGTGGAGGAAATGATGGAAAAGGTGAAGGTAATCCAAAATCACATCAAAGCAGCTCAAAGTAGGCAGAAGAGCTATGCCGATAATCGAAGGAAGGATTTGGAATTTCAAGTTGGTGATCATATATTCCTGAAGGAATCTCAAAGGAAGGGAGTCATACGTTTTGGTAAGAAAGGTAAATTGAGTCCCAGGTACATCAGACCTTTCGAAATTCTAGAACGAATTGGGGCTGTAGCTTACCGATTGGCAATGCCGCCAAGTCTCTCTGAAGTTCACGATGTGTTTCACGTATCTTTGTTGAGGAAATACATGCCTGACCCAATGCATGTACTCACATATGAGGAGTTAGAACTGAAACCCGATCTGTCTTATTGTGAAGAGCCCGTCAGGATTCTTGATACGAGAGAACATGTACTGAGAATCCGGACGACGCGTCTGGTAAAAGTTTTGTGGAGAAACCATAAGATGGAAGAGGCAACATGGGAACCCGAGGAACTTATGATGAAGAACCACCCGAGTCTTTTCATGTGATAATTATTCTAGAAATTTTGAGGATGAAATTATTTGAAGGAGGGGAGAATGTAACACCCCAAGCTTCTACGGTACGCTTCTCTTTGAATAATGTGATAGCGTGTGTTGTACGCAACACCGAGTTCTAACACACCATAACCAATCAAACTAGCCGTTATGAATAGTAATACCTACTTTTTGAAATTATATATATTTTATATTTCAAAATGGACTTCATTTTTGGATTCGGAATATCGAATTTTTCCTAAGGTGAAATTTTGGTACTTTTCGGATAACTTTAATATTTTGATGAATAGTGAAAATTACTAAATTTTAATTAAAAACAACTTTTTTAATAAAAATAATTAATAGTGATAAATTATGAATATGAGTGGTTTTAAAGTATATTAAGAATATATTTTTACCATTTAATATAATGTTGGTCATTGAACATAATTTTACAATTAAACCGGACATAAACAAGTGTCAATCTTTTGATAGTTATTATGTCTTAAAAACACGCTTTTTGTTTTAACAACAGGAATTAATTTTAAATTAATTTCTGCCACTTATGTGTTTTGAATTTGTAAAAATGGATTCCATATTTGGAATCAGGATGTTTAAATTGTGTAAACAGGTAACTTTTATTTTTAGACATTTTGAATAATTATTTCGGTAAATATTTTATTTACCATGGTTAAGGGTAAATCCTGTAAATAAGGGTTAAAAAATAATATTATAAGAATACTAAATTACCCAAAAACGTGTCCTAGCTTTATTGGTTGATACATGTTCGACCATAGGCATCTTTGGGTCGATTTGGGGACCCCATGGAGCCACTTGTAGGTGATAGGGACACTTTATTTCAATTAAGTTAAAATTAATACAAACATGACACAAGCATATATCTTTTAGAAAAACAATTTTTACATAGGGTTATATATGTTTGATTTTAGACTATAAACATTAATTATAAAGATAAAACTATTTACTACATAATGATATTTTATTTATAATTTTTAGAGATTACATAATTTAATTTATTTATAACACAATAATGATGCAGTAATTAACATAATAGTGAAAATTTAAAATAATTGATATTATAAATACCCAAATAAATATAATTTGAGACTTTTAATGAATTAAAATAATTTTATAGGATAATATGACATATTAGGATTTATTTAATTAACTTTTTTCGAAGTAATCATTCTGTTATGAGTTTCACAAAAATCAACTATTGTATAGTGTCAAAATTGACATAAAAGAGTTTTTAAAAAAAATATTATATTATTAATTGATATTAAATTCATAAAAATCTATGGTTCGGCCAAGAGACTTATATAATGATAGTTTTATCATTAATGAACCACTTGGGGGTCTCTTGAATGTATATAGTATGTTTATTAACTATATATTATAAAAATACAAAGTGACATGGTAAATGTCAAACTAATTAACTAAGAGTTAATACTTAAAGATAAGGTTAATATAATAACCCAAACCTGTATAAATTATATTGGTTGAATGGTTTTCGACCTATCCCCACCTAAAAATTTAAATAATAAACTTTTGAGCCATTACAAACTGAATATGAATTTATTATAAATTAATATTTCTAGCTTTTCCAAAGGTGCCCCTCACCCCTCTTATAAAAGGGCACTCCTACTTCTCATTTCTTCACACTTTCAAAGCCTTTTGGTTCATCCAAACTCTGCCCAAATACTCTCCCAACTTCCCTCACAACAACCTAGAGGCCTTAGTTTGATCAGAAAGCCAACCTAAGGAGCCCTTTTGATCAAATCGAAAGGAAGAACCCGAAGAAGAGGTAATGATTTCACCACCCTTTTCCAAGTTCCTTTCTTCTTCCACTTCTTCTTCCTTTGTTATTACCATTCTAAAATAATAACTCCAGTATCATATATATACTGTGATGTTATTATAAATATGGTACAACCATATTCAGTATTCTATCCACCTTTTGAATAACATGTCACCATACGTGCGTACGTACGACTTACCGTCTCCACGTCGTGGTGTAATTGTTATTCAATATATTATTATTTGGATGGGTATAATAATTATGTGTAACTTATGTAAATAATAAATATAAAATGTTAATTATTATGTAAATATGATATACCATCCATTTATATATTATTTTAATATCAAAATAATGATATTGTCTCTCGTGCGTACGTACGAACTACCGTCTCCACGAACGCGATGAGATTCATTCTCCATCGTATCCATTAAAGTATCATTATCATTTGATGATTTAAAAATGATGTTTAAGGACTTGATATCATTTTGGATATGAATAATATAAAACCTATCCATTACAAACATGGCTTACGTAACAAAACATATAAAAGAAAATGAGCAAGTTAACACCCGAAACAACGATAATACTAAGATATTATTAACAAATCAATGTTAAAAGATCATATATGATATCATATTAATGTATATGATTCTTTTATAATTTAATAACAATTATTTCACCATTATACAGGAGGTTAACCTACCCCAACCAAGGAAAAGTACAAGTTAAGGGTTTATTTCGCAATCTCTTCATTATCCGAGGTTGTTTATACGTAATAATATACTGGGACTTATTTATCATCCACATCCATGTTTCGTAAAAATTTATTTCAAAACATTTTTACTATTTAAAATAATATGGGTTGAAGTCATTTATACCCTTTTTTGAATTTTTATAAGTGGTTTATAAAGGAATCTTTCCGTCGTTTTCCAAACAAGGTGCTTTTTAACCACTTCGACAGAATTAAGGTAAGAATGTTTTTTAACTTATATGGCAGGTGCGGTAATTTTACGCCATTATAAAATCTTCAAAGCTTCCCTTACAAGCTTATAAGAATATTTTCAAAGAAAATGTTTTATTTGATAAATATATGACTCTTAAATGATTTCAAAATAGAAAGAGATATTTCTCTAAAAAGAGTTTTGATTTCATCTATGTCAACATCCTTTGATGGATTTTACGCTTATTTGAAGTTGATTTTTTTATGATACAAAACTTCTATATTGTATTGAAGGTTTTGTGATGCGTTTGACTGTGGATGTGCTATTTTTATACCATTCATAGTTTATGGTGAAAGTATTGACATTCCGTATGCTAGTTTTAATACGAATGTTTATGTTATGTTTAAACCTCTTCATATGGGAATGCATTGGACTTAATATGTGACGGGTGGAGCCCACTATAGATCCTCAATGCATCGGTAGGTCTCATGAGACAAACTAGTGTCTTGGCATAAGGCCTTGAAAAAATCTTATTTGTAGTCTTGGCATGAGGCCTTGGCTATGTGGTTATGATAGTCTGGCATTATGAATTCCATCATTATGAAAGTGGTTATTGATATTGCATGTGATTATTTGATTAGTAGAATATCCATGTGAATAAGTAAATGGAATTATTTCATTTTACTTTTTCCATACTATGTTGAAGTTCAAGTTTAAAAGGCTTTTGTTTTAGTTATACATTGCCTTAAATGTTTATTCTTATTTATGAAAGTTTCCGCTATATTGTTATCCTTACTAGGCATTTGAGCTCACCCCTTTTCTATGTTTTATTTTTCCCAGGATGTGAAGAAGTAAATTATTAATGACCTGCAGGGATATTATGAGGGGATAATAGTTTGGACTATGGAGACATTATGTTGTTGTAGCAGTTTTTCACTTTATGATGTAATGTAAGACTTATGAATATATCTACTGCTTCCAAGGCTACTAAACCAACCGGTATTTCGAGATTTGATCTTTCTTGTGATCATGCCAATGTTATGTAATAATGCACCGACTCTAGGTTACTGGGGTCGGGGCGTTACATCATAGATGCACCCTACATGCACCCTTTAAGAAATATATAGACTTAATTATTCATGACATATGAAAGGGAAAGATCCCAGTGACTGGTGAATATCTTGCTGAAGGTTTACTGGATTCATGGGTGGAATGTTGATAGATTTTAGTTCAGGACCAAGTCGACCATTAATGCCATGTTAGTGATGTTTCTTTTTCAACATTTTAGATATGTATATATGTAACCTGACTATGGATGATCTTGGTTATTTTTGTATGAATGACACAAAATTGTAGATATTTATTTTTCATACCATGTGGTATATTTTTGGTTTTACATTTAATATTACATAATTTGGATTAATTATGTTTTCCATTTTCACATTTCCTTATGGTTATTTTATAGATGTCATAGTGTCCCCACCATCAACTCCAAAATCTTCATTGCCATTCAGTAGCCTCTTTCATATAGGGAGGCACACATGAGGTTAGTGGATATCTGGATCGAGTGTCATTCAATAGATCTAGATCAAAGAGGATACAAATTTTATAGGATTATAGATTTTATATTGTTTTTTGGTATAAGTTAGATGGATATTTAAGGACGTTTTAGGTATTAGGATAAATTTCTTATCGTGTTCCTTGGTTTCATAAGTGCGCGTTGAAGTACATGTCACCAATGGAATGAGGATTTTTAATTTTTTTGTGTTTTATAGTTATACTTTTGTTATCTAATTTGGATAAACAAGTTATTTTGATGTTATTGATTTATTTTTTCCAACTCTTGGTCTCTAGAGGCAATAGGTGGTATCAATGGATCATTGTTGACATGAAGAGAACACATGAAATATGAATTCCTACTTGAAATTTATATTCTAGTCTAGAAAGAGGATTTACTTATTTAAAGATTCAATAAAAAGTTATATGGTGTTTTACTATATAGATTATTGGTGAAATTATACTTAACAAAACTAGGTTATTGATCCTTAGTGTTATTGGGTTTTTGGATCACATGTGTGTGTGGTGTGCATGATATTTAACCCTAGAATGGTTATATAGGATCCATGAGGCCTGATGGTTTGATAATTTCTTATGGGTAGGTAAGTTCATAGGCTAGTGAGATGAACTTCCTATTATACCTTTCCCTATTTATGATATCAATATTGATATATACATATTGATCATAGTTTTTGGTTTCTTGTGAAATGACACCTAGATGACCTCTATTGGGGGGTCAAGAGGAAAGAGCTGTGGTACCACTAAAGAGTGAGCTAGTTATGTCCCCGAAGGGAGGGGATGATCATGATCCATGTGCATAGGTTCATTGGTATTCATAGTACCTAGAGTATTTTGTTGAGTTTGTGAAGAGTTTTGAATATTAGTTAAGATAATTTCATATTCGAGTCATTCAAAGTGTCAACCAGGGGACTCAAGGAGTTCAGTTATCTATGGTATATTTAACTGGGTGTTTTATTTTTAGCATAATTACTTATTAAAGGGAGAGGGAATATAACAGTTAGTGGAGTTCTAGATTGATTTAGTTCAAACCATCTTCAATTAGTTTGATATGGGTGAAGTAAAACATTGGTGGGATGTGTAGGTATAGGTTGGTAGACCTGATGGAATTAAATGGATTTTTTTGAGGAGAAATTAGTTAAGAAATTATTTCCTGATATGTTGAGGGTCCATTAAGACTGTGAGACTATTCATATAGGGAAGGGGGAGAAAAACTATAGATATTGTTTCTTGGTTAATAAACCTATTTTGTTTTGTGATAGAATTAGTAGGAGATGAGATATATTAGGTAAAATGATTTAAGGATGGTATTTAAATTTCTATCAAGGTGTTGCTGAATATCTTGAGGTTGTCTAAATTTTTTGAGGTAGATAACCCGTAATTGATCATGATGTGGAACTTGACTGATTATAATATACTTAGTTGATTAAAGTTTCTAGGTGATACTAGTAGTGAGGATTCTTATAGATAAAATTTGGAGCATGAGGAGACCTAGTTGTCTAGTCAAAGAAGGGTATATTTATTTCCACATCATTATGGTTCATATTAATTATGTTAATAGTGTTTATGGATTTGGTATATTCATAAATAGTGTGATTGTCAACCTAAGCAGTGTTAGGCTTGAGGCTGCATGGGGAATCTAGAGAAGTTCTGTTAGGAAATCTTAATGATAAATGGAGGATTGGGATTCAGTTAGACTCATGCATCTAAGGTAGTAGCAAGAAAAGTGTTGGGAGGTAGTATATGGAGTTTTTTGTGCACACAAGACATGATAGAGGATAGGGTGACCAATAGTGGGCATAGTGTCAAACATAGAGTCTGACTCTATAAGGAGGGTATACATCAGGATTCAAGGTCTCAATTATATTTTATACCATAGAGATGACATATTATTAGTAGGCTATAGAGATATTGATGGTTATCAGTGAAAATTCCTAGTCTCATACTCCAAAATATGGTGCTACAAAAATAATATTTAGATACTGTTTTTAAGATCAACTCAAGTGACCCAATTTTAACCACTCATAATTATAATATTAAATAAAAATTATCAATTCGGTTACATACCCTAGATATTTTTAGGTTTAGAAAATTAGATAATTAGGGAAACATTTAATTATAGGAACTCATTCCTTTCCCATCGAATGCACATTTTTTCATATTATAACAAGATTTTCTTATTCTATAATAGGGCTTTAACATTTCCCATAAAATTATCCAGATATGATACCCTTCTAGATATATCATTTGTATTACTCTTTTTCATAACCAGGGTAAATAAAAAAAATATTATCTTAATTATTTTATCCTTTGAATATTAATATATATATATATATATATATGGATTTTTTCCTTAGAGTTGGCACTATGTTTTGGGTGTCTCAAGACCCCAGAATTAATATATTAAAAATATTAAAGAATGCACAAAAATATTTTTAGAATTAATTAAATTACCATTGATTGGGTCCTTAGATGGAAAATATGAGTTTGGGATGCTTCTGGAACATGTTGTTTACCTTAGGCAAAACATAAGTTTAGTCGGTGTCAGGTATTCTGTTTAAGGTAGTAATTGGTAGGTGCATTAAATAAATTAAAAGAATTTTTTTTTATTTTATTTAATTACCAACACTTTATATATTCTATATAAATTTACAACTATGTAAAATATACAGGGTTATATTCATAACCCTATCATATTAGATAGGTGGAGGAGGAGATCTACCATTGGCATTGATGAACTCAAGATCCAGGATAAAAAATGAACAAATCAAGGAGATTCATAAGATGAATCAATAATACAATGAAATATTAAACAACATATCTAGAGAACATGTTATACACCAATTATATAAATTTTGTTTATGTAGGGATCATTATTTTGTGTATTAATTCCTTTTTATTATTGATTCTTGAGTGTTAATCATACATCTTCTTAATTCTTGAATTTCATTCTTCAAATTATCTGGCAATTCAATCAGCATTTTTGATCTTGATTATTTTTTTCATTACACCCATGTTGGACCTTTTGGGTTTCCATGATTTTTATTATTGGATAGTATAACATTATTCTATGATAATTGTCAACTTTTTTTATTACTCTCTCATATTAGTTCTTTGTGTTCATCATCATTGGCCCATAGGGTTAGCGATTCGACATTTCCAGACCAGTTTGAGTGTGTTTGAAACTATAGATATGCAACGGTATTGAGAATGATGATCAATGTGTTTTAGATTCATTGAGGTGGAGAAATAGCTTATGGGTAACTGTTAAAACCCAATTTTTGAAATGAGGGGTATGGATGATCATGCATGGGTGACCAGAAGCCCAAATTACAACAACCAAGGGTCATGAATCAATGATATAAGGTACCACATATAAATTCTAGTGGATTTGGGGACTCAATAATGAGTTAATGTATTGGTTTTTTTGAATATTTGAAAAAACTTATGAAGGACAGACTCAGTTTTTAAGGATAGTATTATTATATGCCACGTAATACAAAGGAACCCGCATCATTTTTCATAGAATATCATGATGGATATGGTCTCAATCTTCTCTAAATACCAAAATCCCTTTGTATGATCCACATTCCATGTGACCTTGGTGGGGTAGCACAATTGTGTACCTATGGTACACACTCATCCATTCTATATGGACTACATGTTGTGTATAATTTACTCACCCAATATACCCAAACCAATCAGAGAACCCATGTTATGTGTGGAACACAGAATGGACCCTAGGTGGTCCCACACACCATGTCACTTGGATGACATAATCTGTACATTATATTTCGAATTATGAGTATATCATTGGGACATGAATAAGCTACAACTTTGGATTACACCTCATATACCCAAGATAAACACACCATGTAATCCCCTCACAAATTGCTACCTTGCATATATATTTCTTCAAGACTCATATTAGGTCCCATGAGTAGACCATCCAAAGTAGTTTTCCATATAGGATATTATAGAGGCCTTTGATTTGGAATAAGAGATATGATGTGGGTGATATAAAAAATACACTTCTTTTAGTGGAACTCTACTGATGTAAGTGATTAGGTTTGATCATCAGAGAGATTATGAGATCGATAATTTCTTGAGTGATTAGGGGTGGGTTCCCCAATGCTCTTTATATAGGTAGGGTAAATACAACCATAAGTTACATAGGGTGAAGGAACTTTATATATGTAGTGATACTCTCCCATAATCAAGCTCTAGTAGGGATTGAGTCCTTTACTAGAGATATTTCACTCTCAGATGTGGAGTGCAATAATAAGAAGTGGGCCCTCCACTGTGATTCTTATGAGGTTACACATAGTGCTTGGAATTATAGATGGAACCTATGAATCATAAGGAAGACTCATCATTCCTTAGTTGTCTATGGATTTTGAGATACCTACCCTTTTATTATTGTGGTTCCTTTATAGTAATATCAGATGTTTGGTTTATTTCCCTCTATAACAAATGAGTTGATATGACTATTTTCATTCTATTTGTTCCATTTTGATTTTTGAGGAATCATACTGGGTATGTTTATGATCAAACCTTCAAGGTATTATCCAAAAAATATTCTGTCTTATACAGTCAACATTTAGTATGGTGGGGAATTTTTTGGACCTAGTATCAGAAGATCATAATATTAAATAGAGGTGTTGATCATGTTTGATAGTCAAACAAGATGATTGTGATTCAAAATCTCTTCCATATTTATTTTTTATAGATTTTTTTTTTCAGTTTGGGAACTCCTTTATCTTTAGTTGGGCATGTATTTTACCCCTTATACTTTTCTAATATATTAATGTAATTTTATGTATTTACTAGAGGATATCATATGGATTTATTTACTCTTTAGTGATTTTGGAATTATTTTATCTCTGCACTGTTTCATAGATATGGGTGTGTGTGTATGTGTACAGGTTATTTATACTAAAGCCTCACATTTCAGTGACATTCCTTCTTTATGCTTTTTCCTAGCCCCAATTCTATTGGATTTCGGCTTTAGGTGTCACTCCAGGATTACTGTCGGCCCAGGTGGGTCCTTGGTGGGATGGTCATGACGGAGTGATATCAAATGATTTTGATGCAAGGGATGATGTTTGTAGATATAAATGTCAAGAGTTTTAGTTTGGGAACTTAGGGAAATGATATTTAAGTGTCTCGAGTTCAGATCTTGGGCTAGGGAACCCAATGATGGCGAGGTAATCAATTTATCTATACACTAGGAATCTAACTACATGCTTGTAAACTAGGCATAACACAACATCGGTTGTAGGGGAAAAATGGTACATGAATCATATAGTATTGGGTCTTATGAATTTCATGTTTTTCTTGAGTAACCCCCCCCAGATATGCTCATCTAATTATTGTACATCTTTTTAATTATCAAGATGCCTCTAGGATGAAATCCAACTTAGATACCGAGATAGGATCATGATGATGACCAATTAAGTGATAAGGCCTTAGTTTAGGGACCTATTCTTGAGGTGTTCCCTCTAGGAGACCACAAAGCAGTGCTTCCACATGATTAGCAGCACATCGACCCGCCCCTAGTAGATCAAGAAGATGATATTTTTCATGTTGAGTTGCTGATATTACCAGAAGGTCAGGATAATGATGTGGACTAGCTTAGTTTTTTTCATGAGTTCCAATGATATATACCACTTAGGTTCCATAGAGAGTCAGAACCTTAGGTAGTATAGGTTTGGATGAAGGTAGAGGTTTATGTTTTACAACTTGTCCAAACCCTCGATCGATCAGATAAGTACAATCACAACTAGTCTTCTTCTTTGAGAATTAGGGTTTTGGATGAGTCTGTTTATCTAGATATATGATTTGGTGAACCTCTCTTGCATAGAGTTTAGCATCTCATTAGAGAGGATTACTTTCTAGTGACCTTATGAGTAGTCACAGACTAGCTAGAGGCATGAGCTTGGGGGTTTCACTTTGTGTAGAACCCCTTATAATTATATGGTGGTCATAATGGATAGTATTATTTAGTGAAACACGTTACATTGATGTATCCATATTTTTTTAATGTATAATGAGGTTTTGATCGTGAAAATAAGAGAGAAACTTCCCAAAAAGACATATTCTCTTATGATGAGATTTAATGCTGTGTGGGAAAGTTAGTGCTACCCAAAGAAGATAGTTTTGAGGTGTGGTGGATGAGATACCTTAATTTTTATATAAGAATTTCTTTTGGATTTGATAATATATTTTAGATAACCCTGGTTTTAGATAACTAGCATACAAGAGGAAATATTTCTTCATGTATTGGAGACTTATCACCTAGAGGCTTTGGGTTGGTTTGAGGTATAACCTCTATCTTCTTTACTTTAGCTATATTCTTTGTATAATCACGAATGATACTCTATTACTCTTCCAAATCCCCTTTTCAAGACCTAAAGTTTCATATAAATCCCTTTTTACTCAACCCTTGGGATTAGAGGCTCATACTGAGGTTGTTTCAATGATCACACTTCTATTCTAGTAGTGTGAGTTGAATCTTGGAGATGATAATTTCATGTGGAATATATTTATAGATTAAATGAGTATTTATGATATTTTTCTAAGTATAGTTGTATTTTATACAATTAATACCTAGTTTGACTATTTTCATAAATGGTTGAAGTGTGTCCAAGTGACTGAGATGAGTTTTTTCCTTTATAGTCAGAAGGGAATATAAGGAAAAACAAGTTAGGCTCATATATATAACCAATTTCTCTTTAGTTGGATAGTTTTACCCATAGTGTGGTATATTATATGAGCTCTCAGTTCCCTAGAGTGGTGAAGGATTATATGGATGTATTCCCTAAAGATGTTATGGAACTACCTCTAATGTGAGAGATCAAATTTTTTCATTGAAGAGAACTCTGGGACCACAATGATATCTTTTGTAGCATATCAGTGGACCCTACCAAGATCCTGGAGATGAGGGTGCTGTTGGAATAACTTTAATATAATGGTTTTATCATATCTACTGTATCCCCATGGGTCGATCTAGTACTTTTCAGGAAATAAGTTTATGGGATCCTGAGGCGTTGCATTGATTATCATCGCCTAAATTAGGTGAAACTCAAGAACAGGTACCCCTTTACACGTATCGATGACCTCTTTGATCAGTTAAAAGGCATGAGATAGTTTAAAAATATTTAATTTAGGTTTGGATACCATCAATTGAGAGTTCATGAGGATGATATTATGAATATGGAATTCTGATGTAACCATGGGCACTATATGTTCCCGATAATTCATCTTGGTGTGATTAATTCCCCCACTGTGTTAATGGAACATTTAAATTGGATATTAAAGTATTTCTTGAACCAATTTGTGGTTATATTTATTAATTAAATTTTCATTTACTTTTCATTTGAGGAGGACAATGCAGATAATTTGAGGATGATCCTAGACTTATTCCAGGAGCACCAATAATACAAAAATCACTCAAAGTGTTTGTTTTTGATTCAAGATGCTCAATTTTTAGAGAATGTCATCACTGAGCATTGTTCAGTTGTAGACCTAGAAAAGGTTGATATAATACTCTCTTAGAATCCAGTAAAGGGTTATTTTAAAGTGAAAGGCTTCATCAAATTTTAGGTCATTATCAATGGTTTTGGCATACTTTTATATGGATAACTCTCCTTTGATAACCTTGACATGGTAAGGTAAACCATTTTATTGGAATGATCAGTGTATAGGGGCCTTTTATGAGATGAATTAGAGGTTAAAAAATGATCCTGTGTTGAAACTATTAGAGTTGGGAGTCGATTATGCAGTATTTTGTGATGCCTCTAGATTTGGGTTCAAATGCATGTTGATGCCGAGGCATGAAGTCATGGATTATGTGTCGAGAAAGTTGATATGCCATGATAATCACTACACATATAATTAATTAGAATTAGTAGTTATAATATTTAACGTGATTATGTGGATGAATTATCTTCTAGGTGATCATTTCATTTTTTTACTTAGACCTCTAGTGTATTAGGTACATCTTTACCTAGAGATACCTCAACTTGAGACAAATAAAATGTTTGTAATTACTACAGGACTATAACTTTGAGATAATATATTATCTAGAGAAGGGAAATGTGGTGAAATATTCTATAAAATGAAATCCATGTCTCTCTTGGTGGAGGAGGCATCAAATTAGTTGGTCACGTTGTAGCTAACCCGGGTAGAGAAGATGGATACAACTTATCTTCTTTCCATGTTGGTGACTCCACCACTTATTCATTGTGTGAGAGAGAATTAGTTGAGATACATTTACTATGATGTTAAATTTAACTAGACACACTTATAGGATACAACATATGAATTTCTTGATGGTGGGGATCATGTCATCCTTTTCAAGGGATGATGGGAGGTTTTGATCACGTTGCATGAGGAGATGTTGGGAGAGTTTCATACCTCACTCTTGTAGGTACATCTGAGAGTGGAAAAGATGTTCTAAAAAAACATAGATAATTTTTTGAACTATAATGTAATGAATTATATTTTATGTATATTATTTTTGGATATTATATTAATAATTATTGAGACCATGCATTTAGAGAGTGTGCGATTCCAAGGTCTGATTTTCCTAGAACAAATGTTTGAAATATATTAAATATATTAAATAGAAGTTACACATAGGTTTTGTGAAAAAGTAAATTAACTCCCAAATGGTGGCTTAGATATGAAATCCAAGGGCACTATTGAAATCATAATATCGGGTGTCGCCTAAGTGTGACATAATTCTGGTTGGTGCAGGTTATTTGTGAAAAAAGTCATTGCAGTCATAAATAAATAAAATAAATAAATAATTTTTTTTTATTTTGATGTAGTTATTTTTTTTATAAATTAAATATATGGTAATTTTATTTCCTTAAGGTTGACCTCTCAAAAACTAGAAATTCAGATAATTATGGGAGAGATTTCTAGTTGAATGATGACTAATCAGGATCAAATCATTGATCATTGCGCCAACATAGTTTTTAGATCTCATCAATGATGGAAACAAACCATTATTCATAAACAATTGATCCAAACACCAAGAAGGATGGATTTTTTATGTTATCCATTATGTTTCTTAATCATGGATGAATGAGGATCAATTACATAAATATAATTGATATGCACATCATCTAGTAGAATTAAATTTATGGAATTGTTATTGGTCCATTTTTATTTGTTACTATTCATTTGTATTCTTCTATAAAAATTAATCAAGGTAGAATGAATAATGTCCAAGGTTCATTCCTCACATCTTATAGTTTATGGATTTCTTCCCCTGTTCTTTGTACGTTTATCATGGGTGTTTCCTTTTGACCCTTGGTTCGATGAATACCTGATATTTGGTTATTGCATGACTGTTCTTCAGTGCAAAGGATCTATACCATGAGTTTGATTCATGATCAATGGAATGATCAAGGTGAGATGATGGTAGTGGATGATCTAAGATGAATCAGAATGAATTTTTGGTTTCCATTCTTATTGATTTTTGATGCATGACAACAGTGGCTTGATGAGGTGATTCCTGAGCAGATTCAAGTACAGATTTCCATCGATCAATGTTGTAATGGTCCAAATGAACCCCTATATAGAAATTTTGGTGAGGCCGGTGATACAAAGGATGACGCGGAAGAGACCATGAAGGATATGAAAAATCCCAAGCAACACGAAATGTATTTCGGGATTATACACCGTTTGGGACCCCCTCAGTGGATGTTAGAGTTTCAGGATGAATTTTAGGATCACATGGTTTCTTACCCCTATAACACAGAATGTGAATGCTTTTTGAGGATCAACATGTACATCATAGGGTACATAGACATGGGAACGAGTACACGGGTAGTGGCATGCCATGTACTTAGGCATGGAATAACCACCTGTACAAGAGTTGGTACACACGTAGGCTAAGGACACATACATAGCCAGCTAACACATGTGGGGTGTTGTGTGTATCTACATGTTGTGTAATTATTCTACACACAATTTTTTCTGAGACTTTTATTCCATGTGAGGCTTTACCACACTATTATACTTTGGGATAAATGGACACACTATGTACCCCTTGTACACACTATATTCCCCCTTGAAGAGTGTTTCTAGTTCTTTATTTCTATAGTTTGGACTAGTATAGGTTGAGTGTGTTACCATGGTAGATTCCCTAGAAGGTACAATGTGGTATTACATCCATATCATAGGATCATGATCCCCTATAGAGTTTTTTTCTTAGATAGAGTTGTGGTGTCCCTCAATGAGACCAGAGTGAGATCCTCTATCACCTTTGTTCCCTAGGTGGGGTTTGTAGAACCAACATAACCTACCTAATCAGGACATCATTACTCCATATATTATGAATTATCAATTGGGTTTGTGGTATCATTTACATATTATCCTCTACCTTGTGGGTTGATCTAGATATTGTTCGTGGTGTCCCCCAGTAGCTATGGGAGTGACTACCTATCTATGAAACAAGATCTTCTTAGACTAGAAATCTTTCTTGGGTGGGGAATAATGATCAATAACTTTTCATCGAGTGTCTCTGATGAGAGAATGGATCTTAGAGTGGATTATCCCAGAACGAGAGTTTCTTCAAGCAAAATCAATGGTTGACAGTTAGTTATGACCACCCAATGGCATAGTGTATTTATTGAGTATATCTAGGGTTGTATATTAAACATTTATCGTGATATCTTGTATTAATATTACTATATTTGGTGCTTCATGTTTAGTTTTTTTTTGGGGTTCCCTAATGGCTATTTTTATACTCACCCCTACATGGTCTTTTCCTCCACATGTCATGTATTGTGTAGATAACTGCCCATTTGACGGTGTTCTAGGAGGAGAGGGAGTAGGTGGAGCATAGATTGATATTTTTAGAATATGGTGGTTACCAATAGATTGCATTTGATTTTAGTCCCCACCCATTGAGTAGGTTTAACTCTTCATAGTTTTTGGTTGTGCTTGTATTTTTTCCTTTTTTTTACATTCAGTACTTTAATTTCATACTCGATTGTGGGTTCTTAGATGCACACATGCATTTTTTAGTTGTTTTATATTTTTTTATTATGTGGGATTGGAGATGTGTGAATGTGTACACGTACATTAAGAAAATTCCTCCCCTTTTTGGGATATGCTTACTCAATGCTGGTCTCCAAAACTTCATCTATTGGAAGAGGGATTGGGGTAGTCACTGGTTATACCTCGGCGGGTCACATCATGATAATGTGGTCTTAAAGGAGGTTGGTTTAACCATCAGACTGAGGTTAGTGATTTTGGTGTGGAAAAATAATGTTTAGTGTTTCTAGTATGACATTTAGGCCAGGGGATCCAGTGGTGGTGCAGTGGCCAATGCATCCATACACCAAGAATCTAATCACATGCCTTTCGGCACGGTACATGTAAACCTGAATTCCAGGAAATTCTTTTTGGTACTTGAATCATATAGTAATGGGTTATGTTTTCCATGTACTTATTGAGTTATCCCGATAGATATATTCTTTGACCATGTTAAATCTTATTTTTTTTTTCTGGATTCCTCAATACTGATATCCAGCTAGGATTCCACTATGTGATCACGAGGATGATTCTCCTAGTGATGAGGCATCAGTATAGGGACATATACCGAAGATAGAACCTCTAAGTGGTTTTGAATCTATACCACAACCCATTGTGTAAAATATAGCACTGTAAGGACTAAATGAGGATGCAAATAGGTTAACTGTGTTGCACGATTTTCAAAGGTAGTGAACTTCTAGGTTTTGGGGTGAGCTAGACCCCCATGAGGCTAAGGACATGCTAGATATAGGCACTCACATTTTTCTACATGTGAGTAATCCTACAAATCAAATGGGGGTCCTCACAAATAGTTTTCTTTAGGGATATGAATAGAGGTGGTTGATATTAGTGACTTAGTCACACGAATAGATAATTCTCTTATGGTTAAACTTTGAGAATATCTTTAGGGGTGAGTTATATCCATCCATTTTGTGATCGTTATGCTTACAATATCTTGTTCATCTACTATAAGACAGTATGACCATAATGGGGTACTCAATGGGGTTTACTGATCTCTCATATTCCTTATTGGATGTTGTAAATGATCAGTTATTTAAGGATTATAACTTTGAGTTGGGATTACATCAGTACATCATGGATTTAGTTGTATCCATTTGTATTTCTACATATGCTGGAGAGCTTGAGTGAGCTTTGGTAGTGGAAAGCTTTCTAGAAGAGTAGACACTGACAATAGGTGATAGTATTGGGCACCCAATAGTTGAGACCTTAGTAGAAGACATATGATAAGAGTAAAAGGGATTTAAGCATGTCATATGATTTAGGAAGAAATCCAAGAACATTGAGTCAGAAGTTTAGGGTCTCAGGGTGGCTCAAATAAACCGAGGGAGAGGTAGTGTTTCTCCTGTGATGGTCGAGGACATCTAGATCAGGATTGTATGACCCTTCGTACATGTGACCATGATACGGTTGATGAACAAACAAGATAGATATATAGGCAGGATAAGGCTGACATGTAGGGTGGAGGACATGGAAGATGAGATGGTAGAGTAGTATGAGGTGGTCGGAGGTTTGAACTATTACCACCAACACCCCCAGGTGGTCCATGTTAGGCTCAGGGAGCTGGTGGATAGGGATCAGACGAGCTACCAGATATTGAAGACTATGAACCCATGGATCTAGGGATGATAAAAGGTATAATATATTTATTTTCTACTTTATATATAGTATTGATAGAAATTAGTGTGATTCATTCCTTCCTTTCAACTTCTCTAGTTCGAGACATAAAGATTATGGTTGAGCAAATAGCTCGACCCTTACAGTTGGAGATTGTGACATGCAGTGATTAAGTGATTGAATACTTATACTGACAGTGAAATATGATGCTTTTAGGTGATAGTTTTGTACGCTATTTGTTTATAGTAGCAATGATGCCTTATGATGTTTTCATAGGTATACAATGGTTGTCCATAGTTCATGACCATATTAACTGTTTTAGGTGGAGGAAGTGGTGTGTCCACAATGACAGAATGAGGTTTTCCATTGTGGGTGAAAAGGAAACCTTGGAAGACTAGGGTGAGATCAGTAATAGGAGAGTGAAATTGATTACTCACCAGTTGGCTAGAAGAACTCTTGGAGTAGTGTACTCTATTGGATATTAATTTCCTATGGTGGAGGTGGAGTATGGTGACATCTTTCCTAAGGATGTACCAGGTCTAACCCTCTCTAAGATCAATAATTATGAATCAAAAATAATCCCATGATGAAACCGATATCTTCAACAGCACATCAGACAGATCATGTTGAGTTTCAAGAGAAGAAGGTGCTGTTGGAGGACTTGCAGGAGAAGGGATTTGTGAGACCCAGAGTTTCCATGAAAGCATCCCTAGTGTTATTACCCAAGAATGTGTAAAAGATATTTAGGTTATGTGTAGATTATCGGTGAATTAATTAGGTGAAAGTGAAGAATATTCATCCACTACCGAGGATCAAAAATCTATTTTATCATCTGATAGGGGAGCGATGGTTCTTAAAGACTGACCTTAGGCCAACCTGTCACCAGCTATAAGGACGAGATTAGGATATACTGAAAACATCATTATGATGTCCTTATGGAAACTATGAGTACTCAGTGATGTCATTCGGTGTGTTGAATTCCTCAAAAGTGTTCATGGGACTCATTAACGAGATCTTTCAACCATTCTTATACAGGTTCATAGTGGTCTTCATTGATGAAATCCTAGTGTATTCGACATCCAAGGAAGAGCATGTGAGACACTTGAGGATGGTCCAAGACACACTCTGAGAGAACTATCTTTACAAGAAGCTTTCAAAGTGACAATTTTATATTCAAGAGGTTTAATTTCTAGCACACATCATCTCGGATTTTGTTGTAGGAGTGGAACTGAAAAAGGTTGAGGCAGTGATTCCTTGAGAGCTAGCCAAGATTGTTACTGTGGTGAAGAGTTTCCTTTGTTTGGAAAGGTACTATTAGAGGTTTGTACCTGATTTCTCCATAGTGGAAGAACCCTTGACATATTTGAACTACAAGGTGAAACCTTTCCTATGGAAGTAAATATTCCAACATTAATTTTAGAAGTTGAGGAAAAGGTTGATGAGTGATCCCATACCGAGATTTACATTGGAGGGTATTGATTATTTAGTGTTATGAGATGCATCAGGTACTAGACTTGGTTGTGTTTTGATGTAGAGAAAGGAAGGTATTGCAAATGGTTCACTCGAGTTGAGACCAAATGAAAAAACTATGTGACCCATGATCTTGGGATAATAGTTATAGTCTTCATATTGAAGATGTGGTGACACGACCTGATGGGAAAACAATTTATCATATACTATGACCATAAGAATATCAAGTATATATTATTATATAAGGATAGTTACTTCAGGTAGAGATGACAGATAGAGATCCAATTGAACAATGAATTTTAGATTGTCTATACTCCTAGGAAGGAGAACATGGTGGTAGATTCTCTTAATAGGAGATCTTGTTCTCAGTTGTCGACTGTGGCATTAGAGCAATTAGCCTCACTGTATTTTTCCTTCATGGAAACAGATGGTGCTTCATATCTTTAGTTGATAGTTGTTAGCCTACCAATTTTACCTTGTTCTACTAATTCTTAGTGTGGAGATACTAAATATGAGACCTTATATACATAGATATCCTCTATAAATGCTTTTAATGTATATTTTGAAGGTGGGGTACACACTATCCTTTTAAGAAGAATGAATATGGTACCTTTGACATTGTAGGAGGAGGTGATGCAAGAGTTTCATAAATAACCTTTGGTGGAACATAAAAGTGTGGAAAGATGTACCGGGACATACGATGTCAGTTTTTGTGGCCAGGCATGAATAAGGGAGTTACAGAGTTCATCTTCCAATGCCTCATTTGTTAGCACATGATGGATGACCACTAGGCTCTAGTGAGTTTAGCTCAACCCTTAAAATCACAGAGTGGAAATGGTATGGTATATCCATCGAATATGTAATGTGATTAACACATACATCAAGGGGACACAATTCTATATGAGTGATCATAGATTGACTCACCAAGTCATCCCACTTCCTAGCTATTCCAGAGAAGAGTTCAGTAGGGAACTTGGGACACCTCTATGTGCAGGAGATAGTCCGACTCAATGGAGTTCCCTTAAAAATTTCCTCTAACTCTCAGCTCAATTGACATATCAATTATGGAGGGTATTACATGTGACCTTTGGGACTCAGGTATGTTTGATAACAATGTTTGACCTCCTGACCGAAGGCTAGGCAGAGCGGACCATTCATGTCCTCGAGGAAATGCCACGAGCTTGAATGTTGGACTTTGACCATAGTTGGGATGATTACTTACTCCTTGCAGTGTTTTATAAAAAAATCTTCTTCCAATCAACCATTGATATGGAACCATTTTAGGCTTTGTACAAGAGACCCTATAGGTCACCTCTTTTTTGGACTGACCCATGCGAGTTAGAACACATGGTCCCAAAGTTGGTGCAATCTATTACTGAGAAAGTGTAGATTATCCAAGAGCATATGAGGACTGTATAGAGCCATTATAACTCTTACGTGATGTGATTAAAGAGACCTATTAAGTTACAGAACAGAGTCCATGTTCTCCTAAGGGACTCACCTCGACATGGGTTGAGGAGATTTTTCCATGGTGGAATGTTATCTCTACGATTCATTGGTCCCTTCCAGATACTGTGTATAGTTGGTGAGGCTGAACAACACTATTCATTTCCACTGTAGTTAGACTATGTACATGATGTCCTGCACGTTTTTTAGATGAGGAGAAATGTGCATGGCCCATCATACATTTTTGACTGGGAAAAGTTGGACATTAAGGATGGATCTACCTTTGTAGAGTACTTGGTGAAGATCAAGGATAAAAAAAGAGGATCCTTCATCGGTGATCAATTACCCATGTGTGTGTCAGGTGGCAGAATAAGAATCTTTATGAGAGAACCTAGGAGCTGGAGACCCAAATCTGATCTCATTACCCTTATCTTTTTTAGTAGGTTTTTCTCGTTTTGGGATGAAAATACATATTATAGGGATAATGTAATGAATTATATTTTCTATGTATTTGTTTAGATATTATATAGATCATTTTTTATTCCAAGAACTGTGATAATGTTCAATTCTGAGGCCCAGTGTTCCCGAAACCAATGTTTACAATATACAAAATAAATTTAATAGAACACATGCACATTTTTTTTTAAAATTTAAATAACTCATGAACAAAGGAATGAATTAGAAATACAAGGGCACCATTTAATTAAGAATGTGGGTTTCACCAGAGGCATGGAATATTCTTGGTCATTATGGGCCATTTGTGAAAAATTAATCACATGTGTAAATAAATAAAATAAATAAAATAAATATATAATTTTATCTGTTTTGTTTATTTTGACGCAACAAATATTTTATCCTTTAAATATATGGTTATAGTATTTCCTTAGGACTGTCTACTCAAACCTTAGAGATTCCGATAACTATTGGATAGATTTCTTTGTGAATGATGATAGACCCGGATCCGATCGTGGATCATTGTGATAATGAAGTTTATGGATCTATTCAACAAAATAAATGAAACCCTTCTTCATCAATGATTTATCCAAACTCTACATAGGATGTTTTTTGTGTCTTTTCCATCATGTTTCTTAATGCCAAATAAACGTATATCAATTCCACAAATAGAATTATTACGCACATCGTTGGTAAAATTAAATTGATGGAATTGTTATTTGTTCATTTTGATTTATTTCTTTTTGTTTGGCTTCTTCTATGAAAATAAATTGAGGTTGAAAGAACAAAGGCCATGGTTCGTTCAACACATATTGTGGTTATGGATTTCTTCCCATATTCTTCACATGTTAATTAGAGGGATTTCCTTTTACCCTATGGTTCGAAGAATACCTAATATTTGTTCATTGTATGGCCAATCTTCGGTGTAACATATCAATACCATGGGTGAGGATTGTGATCTATGGTGTGATCAAGGTGATACAATGGCGGTGGATGATCATAGATGGAGAATAATGGATTTGTGGGTTATATTCTTCTTGATTTTTTGATTCACAAAAATGGTGGCTTGATGAATATATTTACGAGTATATTTGTTTCTGGATTTACATCATAGCGTAACCCATGGAAAATAAATGTGTTTCATAAAAATCTCATCATAGCATAACCCATGTAAAATAAATGGGTTTCATAAATGTTTTATTATATCATCATAGCATAACCCGTGAAAAAATAATGGCTTTCATAAGCATCTTTTCATCATAATAAAAAACCATCCAAAGAAAGAATAATGATTTTATTATTAGATCATATCCCCATTAAATTTTAAGTAACTTAAAATTATGTCATCTTAGATAGAAAAGGATTTTGATAGATCACATGGAAAATTTATTGAGAAAAATATCATTGACACTTTTAAAATAAACTTTTTTAAAAAATAGAATTTCACATAAAAGTTTGGAAATATTCACCTTTGAAAATATTCCTGGAAACTTATAAATTAATCATTAAAACACTGAGTTCTCAGGGAGGTAGAAAATACCATTCATTCTATATGCGTTGAAATAATTATTCCTTTCAAATTTTTTCTAAGAAGTCAAAAAGTACATTGTACCGAAAGCAACAAAAAGATTCCATTTAAACCATTTTCTAAAAAATCAAACATGGGTAAAAATTTCCTTAATCGATATTTTTAATTTATTAAGAAATTTCTTTCAAATATTTTTAGAAATCATGGAAATGGAAGAAAAATGATTTTTGACCGAAGAGAGAAATAAAGTTGATTTTTCTTTAAAAACATATTTTGGAATATTGAGTACATAAAGGGAGAAAAATGAAAGGAAGACATTAATTTTCATTAAATAATCATAAGATAATAAAATTTATGTTTTTTGATAGGTATATCATAAGATCTCATCATTAGAAGCATAATCATAAATAATCCCGATAGAAAAATAGATTGTAACATATATCCGTTACCACTTGGTATCATTTGAAATGTAATCCCCATGAAATAAATAATATTATATTTATATTTACATCCTGTAATTTTCATGATAATTATAATAAAATACATTCTTGGGATGTATATACACCACACAAAAGAAATAAGTGGTGTATAAGGCATGCGTCCCACAAAAATAGATGTGAGATGAAAATCCCCTAACTCAAGTATCTAATTCCTTCATACAGGTTCGATCCTCTTCTATAATAAATATAGGTTTATTATAAATCTATTAAAAAACCATAATTATATCTATCATTCCATATATAATTTACTTATTTCCTTTTATTACACATTTATCAACAATTCCTCATTAAAATAATGTTTATCGTAAAAACTGCTTCATTTTTCATGTATGTTTTGGTTCGGTATTTTTAGTCCCTTTAAATTTTATCCTTGATATATCAACTCCATAATTTTAAAAAAGATATTTTATTATTAGATATATATATATCAATTATATAAATATTTATACTAATCTGTAACATTTATATATAGAAAATGAATTACATCATTGAAAGAGACAGTAGGTTGTATGTACACATGAACACATTTTCTATTTTCTTGATGGAAGGAACATAAAGAAAGGTAAATAATATATAATTTTAAATAGTAATATTTATTTCATATATATCACATGTTTTTATTAAATTTATCTTCATTACCTTCCATTTAAATCTTAAGTTAAGAGGAATCAGATCGCTTCGTGAGGTGGTAGTCCACCGTACACACGAGCGACATTATCGCATTCCCAAGTAATAAAAAGTAAGATGGTATATATAATATTATAATTAAATAAGTATAATTATATTATTAATATAAAATAAATATGTTAAATCTATTATTATAACCATTAATTAGATATTGAGATGTATAATGAATTACATCAGATCACGAGGTGGTAGTCCACTGTACAAACAATAAACGGTTTCATTTTCCATTTGATGAAATTGGATGAAAATATAGTTTAAGAAAAAATAATAACATAAAATTATATGGTAGATACTGGTGTTATTATATCATCATATTTGTTGAATATTTTAATGAGTTGGAAGATGAAATTAAACCAAAACACAAGTTTAAGAATTTTACCTCTTCTCTAGAGAACCTATTTAGGTTTATAACTAAAGACTTATTAAGAGGGTTTAATAAGTAAAATAATACTCCTAGAATGTGTTTGAGTAATTAAATATTATATTTGGGTAGGTATAGGATGAAATAAATGGATTTTGAAGTGTGAATCGGTGATGAGAAGGGGCTCCCATTTATAAGTGAGGGATAGAACACACTAGGAATTTTTGAAAAGAAAAATGTGTACCCATGTTTTAAACATGAAAAAGGAGAAAAATGGTTATTTATAAAAAATTAATTAGTTAAGGTCTAAATATTTCCATAAAATAGAAATTTCATAATATTTTTAATCAATATCTAACTTTATAAATTCTTTAAACAAAAGGTAGTGTTTAATAAAAATCAATATTTGTCACTATCTACTAAAAAATTAATCTTTTCAAAATATTATAAAAAATTAACCATAAGATAATTTTAATCATTTATTCCATAAACAAAGTTAATTTTGAAAAATAATTTTTCTAAAAGCATCAGAATGTAGATTTTTTATTTGTTCACAAAAATCAATACAAATCATTTTTTGTGAAAAAATCATTTTCAATGAATAAGAAGATTTTACTAAAAATTTAGTACTTATTTATAAATATATTTTATTTTTATAAAACCTTTATAGTTAATTTTGAAAATGTATTTTTTATTATTCATACAACACAATTTAATGGATAGGTTATAATGGAAAAAATTAAATAATAATATTAATAGTATACCGTGGTTCATTAAAACTCAGTGTTGCGTGTAACAAAAGCTATCAAAGAAATTAAAAATATTTGAAAAAAATGTTTCATAAAATAACAAAGTGTTAAATTTTACCCCCAATAAAATTAACTTCTCCCAAAAAATTCAATCACTTTCATATAATAAACTAAGGGTAATCCTACCTCATTACATTCTAAGGTTCCCTCATAGCTTCCTTAAGCTAGTGGTTTCTCTACAAAACTTTGATTAAGAGAGTGGTCTTATTTCATAACACTTTCTCTAAAAAATCTAGAATCTACACCGGTTTTTACTCATAAGAAATATCTTTATCCAATGGTATAACCTCATGTTTTATTACATGTGATGGATCAGGTATGTAATTTCTTAGGAGAGATACATGTAACAAATCATGGACTTTAGAGAGTTTCGGTGGAAGTGCCAAGAGATACAAAACCATCCCTACCTGATCAATAATCTAGAAGGGGATAATATTCCTAGGGCTAACATTTACTTTTTCTAGAATCTAATAACCTTATTATATTGGTAAATTCATATAAAACGTTCTCACTAACTTTAAACTTCAGTTCACATTAACAATTATCATCATAATGTTTATATCGACCATTAACTACCTTGATGTGTTGTTTAATGGATCCAAATTTTTCCACTATTTTCTTAATTTGAATAGTTACCAATAGTTTTTCTCTAAATTTATCCCAACATGTTGGAGTTCTATAATTAAATCAATATAATGATTCATAAAGATCCATCTAAATTCATGAATGAAATCTATTATTGTATGAAAAATTGACTAGAGGAATGTGTCAATCACAAGCACCTATGAAATTCATACAATAAGATCTCAACATATACTTTAGGGTTTGAATTGTCCTCTAAGGATGACCATCTATGATAGGCTGATACAAAGTGTTGAAACTCAAATTCATATCAAGAGCTTGCTGAAGACTTCACCAAAACATCAAGGCAAACCTTAGATCCCGATCAAATAAATTTGAATGTGGTACTGCATGAATCCTTATCACATAATTAATTTATATTATGACAAGATGATTTAGAGATAAATATTCTCTTATAATGATTAAGTGTGCTGAATTTTTATAGAAATCAACTATAACCTATATAGAATTATTCCCTTTAGATGTTTTGGGGTGTCCAATGAAAAAAATGCTAGTGATATTTTCCCATTTCCATTATGGTATGGGTAATGGTAATAACATACCCTTATAATTTTTTATATTAACCATAAATTGATGATATACCAATTATAAAGATACAAACTCTATAATATCTCTCTTTATTCCATCCCACCAAAAACACTCTATTAGATCTCTATACATCTTTTTTACTTCCCAGATAAATAGATAATGAAGAACTATGAGCTTCCTCTAATATCTATTTCTTCAAATCAAGTATAGACATAGCACATACATGTTTATTGACACATATTATTCCATCATGATCAAGGATAAAATCATGAACATTTATCAATTTATTTTGTATCTCTATATCATCATTTTGTGCCTCTTTAGTCCTCACATGGATAGATACTTGAACACTTATTTGAGAAAGATAATATTTCTCCCCTTAATCCATGATATCAATATACATTATTTTAAAATCCATAAACATAGGATATTTTGTGATGCTCATTATAGATAATCAATTATTATCCTTTCAACTAAAAGAATTACCACCTTATTTTCTTTCCTATGATGATAATGCATTAAGGAGTCACAATATTCAATTATCTCCAACCATATTCTTTAGTGAATATTCAAATCATCATGTGTGAATTTTTACCTTAAATTTTTTTATTGGTATATATATCACAATTTTCTATATAAAGATAATAATTCCAAATATTTAATAAAAAAACTACGAAAACTAACTCCAAATCATGAGTTGCGTAGTTTTATCATGAACCTTCAATTTTTATGAGGCATAAGATATAAACATCTTATTTTACATGATAATTCATCCTAATATATTATTTAATGCATCAATATAGATTAAAAACCATTTTACACTATAGGGTAATGTAAGCCCTAGTGTGATGACTAATATTCTATTCAGTTACTTGAAATTTCCCTCACATTCATATGTCCATAAAAACTTTTCTCCCTTAAAAGTTAACATAGTGAGATGATTTTATATTCGGGAGAAATTATACATAAAATATAGATAATATCTAGAAAAACCATGAAAATTCAGATCTTAGTTACCATGTTCGGTATAGTATAATGCTTCATTGCCTCTGTCTTTGATAGATTTATTGATCTACCCTCTATTGAGATTATAGAACCCAAAAATGAGACATTTTGTAGACACAATTCACACTTTGTAAAATTTTCATACAATTTATAATTTTATGGTATATAATAAAATTATAAAGTGATATTAATTCTCTTTATTAATCTTTGAATAAATGGGAATATCATCTATAAATAATAGCACAAATTGATCATTGTAAAATCTAAAATCACTATTCATTAAATCCATAAAGATAAAAGGGTAATTAGTAAGACTAAATGGAATAACTTTATACTCATAGTGTCCATACCTTGTATAGAATTCTATCTTGGGTATATCCAAATTTTTAAAACACAATTAATGATATTCATAATGATTGTCAATATTGGAAAAATATTGATCATTTCACAGTTGTTCAAATGAGTCATCAATACAGGGTGTAAGATACTTGCTCTTGATTTTGATCTTGTTCAGATCCTGATAATCAACAAAGAGTTTCATCGATCCATCTTTATTTTTAATAAAATGAATAGGTTCATCCTATGGTGACATACTTGTACAAAATAATTCATTTATAAGACTCTCTTGGTGTTTCTTATTCAATTCCTACAACTCAATCAGGGATATTCCATTTGGAGTTTTTGAAATAGATATAGCACCATGTATGAGTTATATTGAGAACTCAACTTCACATTTAGCTGAAAGGCTAGGAAATTATTATAAAAATACATAAAAAATATCCCAAAAAATAGTCATATATTCAATATTGAGTTTATCCCCTACCATCTAAGATAAACTCCCCTTTTGAATGAGAACTGAGACCCATAAAAAAGATGTGATATTCATCAAAACTTTATATCTACCATCACAATGATAGATGATCATTGGTTGGTTTGAAATATCAAATGTGACTTCCCTTACTCATAAATTTATGTGGGATTCATGTAAATAATTATAATCCATGGCTAAGATAACATAAAATTACATAAGAGGGAGAATAACTTGTTTTTCAAGAAGTACATTCCCACAAAATTTTACCAGTGAAGAATCATAAACATGAGATTAGATAATAATAAAATCAAGGGTTTCTACTTCTAATTAAAAATATAATCATTAAGGAAGAATTTTTAAACCCTTATAAAAGTCTTCAGATATAAAATAGTGGGTAGATATAGAGTCAAATAAGACATTACTAGTTCTAGAGTGGATGGTGTGAAAACCTTTCACCATGTTGTTACCGAACCCCTCATTATAAATATTGATCAAATAATATTTTAATTAATCTCCCATATTAAGAGGTTTATAATTTTGGTCATCTTCATTAGCCTTTGGATTTGGGCACTGGTTAGTATAATTCCCGTAGTCCTTACATTTGAAAAACTAGAGTGTGGGTGGTGCATTATGTGGTTCTTTCTCTCTATTCAAATCATTAACTAACATCTTCCTATAACTTCAAAAATGAATTTATTATGACCTTCCTTACCACACATAAAACATTTACTAGTCCCCTTAATAAAATTTCCACCATGTTTCCTTCGATGCATTGATCCTGAAATAAGGATTATATTCTCTTGTCTATGTTTTTTAAAGTTTCATTTTAATTAAATCTTTACATTATTATCAAAAATTTGATATTTATGGGTCATTATCATATTCATTTAAAAATTGATATCATATTTAACAATTTATTCATAGCTACCAAAGTCCATTATAGACAGTGACCTTTGAATAATTGGTTTTAATTCACTAAAGAATAAATCAACATTAATTTTAGGTTAGATGATAATATCAGAAGTGTACATTGCAGGTCTTGTAAAATTAACCCCATTGTTATGAACATATTCATAATACTTATACTTCAACTCAAGTAATTACTTCTCTATTTTTTATTAAGAATGCGAGGAAAGTACTTATTGGAAAACATTTTCCCTCATTTTCTCATTTAGAAGTTCCCCATGACACACATCATGAGAATATTGTGTGAGTATGGTAATGATATTTTTTATTCTAGTTCCCATAAAATTTTGTAATCATTTCATCATTCATTGCATTCATCATTAACAAGATTACATAATGTTACAACCATTGGATAAAAAAAAAAATAGTGTTAGAAACACTAATCATAGTGTGAAACTACATAATCATGAAAAATAATTTATAGGATGTATAAGTCATGAAATTGTGTTAAAATATTCAACACATTAGGTTTAACTTGGGTTATTCATGGTCATCATCTATTAAAATCATTCATTATGGTTCATAAAGAGTTTTCGAATTTCCAAATAATACCCCCTAGGAGTGTCAAACCTGGTGTATAGTAAGGCTCATTGTCTTGCAATAAGTGGAAATCGAGCCCATATCAATGTTCCATTTTTTGATTTACTACCCCTAGGTGCAATATTTCTAAAGCCACAACCACTTATACTATCCAAATTGGGATTCAATTACTAAAAAACCACTCTCTCAATCCTGTACCAAAATTCCAGGATATTATCCTATACTTAAAATTATACTTATTCTTATACATATAATTAGGGATCTCACAAAGGTTTTATCATCTAAGTTTCTAAAGGTAAACTAAAACTCACTCTGATACCAACTATAAAGACCCAAACATCTCATACATAGATATTTTATCTTCATTAATGAATATTCATTATATAACATAAAAATATACACCACAATCATTTAGGTATAGCAGATTTGGAAACTTGGATACAAAAAAAATAGTTTATAGATGAACTATATAATATACCACTAATTTATTTAAAACTATCACCATTCTTATATATAAAATACACAACACCTTTCCTCAAAACATGGGGAAAAGAAGCATTATAAATGGTGAGTTCAGATTCTTAGTAAGGGTAAAAATGAGATAACCTGAGCATAATGGTATGATAATAAGAGAATAACATTTGAAACCCATAACATACTTATCATATATTATAAACTCGAGTAATAGAATAAATCATGGAAGTTAATGGGCCCTGAATAACAATGGAATCAATGAAAATGATCCATAAGAGCATAATATTGGAATAATTCATATATTTTTGGCATAAACATAGGAAAAGAAAATTATTTCCTCAAAAATAAAGATTAATTTCCAAAACTATCATAGTGGAATGGGTTCACTCCCTAAACCATCATAGTAGTTGGGTACACTACTAAGACTATCATAGTGGACAAAGTACCTTACTAAACTTGGTTTACTCCCCATTCTTGCCCTATTTTTACCATGAGATATCAATCATTACCCAATGTATTGAAGGTAGATATAGGTCTCACCAATTATATAATTAAAATCATACATATTTGTTCCATAATATAATAAGACATACATCATGTCAGAACACATGAAAATAGGGGTTTCATAAACATTTAATCATATCATAACCTGTTGAAAAGAAATGAGATTCATAAATGATTCACCATTTCATTATAGCGTAACCAATAGAAAAGGGATGAGTTTCATAAACTTATTTTCATCATAATCAAAAACAATCTTAAGAAAAATTAAGTATTATTTCATTGGATCATATCCCCATTAAATCAAAAGCAACAAAAAAGGATTCCATCTAAGATAAAAAATTACATTGAAAGATCACTTCAAACATTTCTTTAGGAAAATACACTTTCCACTTTAAAAATAACCTTTTTTTAAAATATAAATTCATATAAAATTGTAAAAATAATTATATTTAAAAATATATTTGTAAGATTATTAATTAATCTATAAAACATTGGGTTTCATAGAATAATAAAATATAGTTCATGCCATACACGTAAAAACAAAGATTCCTTTCACATTTTTCTTAAAAAGTTAAAAAAGTACCTCATTCAGAAAGAGGCTAGAATATTCCATTTAAAACATTTTTTAAATAGTAAAAAAGGGTAAAAATTTCTTTAATACATAATTTAAGGTTAATAAAAACATTATTTGAAATATTTTTAGAAAATATGGACATGAAAGGAAAAATATTTCTGACCGAAGAGAGAAATAAAGTCAATTTTTATTAAAAAAGTTATTTTTGAATGTTGAGAAAAAGAGATAAAAAGGAAAGTAAATTATTTATTTTAATTAAATAAATATATTATAATAAAATAAATTTGTTTCTTTAGAGTTAGATCCAAATATATCATCATTAGAAGCATAATCACAAACTATATCTATAAACAAAGAGATTGTAACATAAAGTTATTACCACTTTTGTATCTTTTGAATCGCAATACCCATGAATGAATTAATATTGTATGAATATGTATATCCCATAATTTTTATTATAATAATCATAAAATACATTCATGGGTAGTATATACACCAATGAAAATAAATATGGTGTGTATAAGGCATGTGTCACACATAAATAATAGTTAGAAGAAAGTCAATTTCCTTAAGTCTTGACTTCATTAGTACACATTCAAAAATCCTTTATTTTAAATATAGGTATATTATAAAACTAGTATAGTAACATAATTATATATATAATACCATATATTATATTCCTATGACATTTTCTTACCCATTTATTAAAAATTCTTAATTAAAATCACATTCCGTGTAAAAACCGATTCATTTTTCATGTCTGTTTTTGTTCATTATTTTCAGTACCTTTTTAATATTATCATGGTTAAATTATATCCATAATGTTAAAAATTATATAATTATCATATATATTAATTATATATGTTTTTATAGTAATCCATAAAAGTTAGATATAGAAAATGAATTACACCGTTCATGGATATGGTAGACTACATGTATACATGAATGCTGTTTCCATTTTCTTGATAGAAGGAATGAGAGGAAGGTAAATAATATATCAACTTTATAGATTCATTTTTATTTCATATATATCACATATTTTAATTAAATTTACCCTCATTACTTTCCATGTAAAGTATATGGAAAAAATGAATTACATCGCTTCGTGTGGCGGTAGCCCGCCGTACACACAAGCGACATTATCATATTCCCAAATAATGGAATGTAAGAAGGTATATATAATATTATAATTAAGGAAGTATAATTATGTTATAAATATCATATCAATATGTTAAATCAATCATTATAACCAACAATGAGAGGTTGTAATGGAATAAAAAGTACATATTTTCAAGAGGCGGTGGTATATTTTATATACTGGTTTTATTATTTCATCATATTTGGAGGATATTTTAAAGAGGTGGAAGAATAAATAATACGAAAACAAAAGTTTATGAATTTTATCTCTTTTTTAGAGAACCTATTTAGGTTTATACCTAATTATATTTTAGTAGGGTTTCATAATTAAAACAAGGAATATAGGATTTGGGTATAGAATTAGAGAATATATATAGGTAGGTAATGGCTAAAAAAATGGTTTTATAAGTGTGAAGATGTGAGGACAAGGGATTCCCATTTAATAGTAAGGGAGAGGACACAATTGAAATTTTTGAAAATAAGGTGTAACTACATTTTAAACATTAAAAAGGGATAGTAGATGGTTTATTATTAAAACATAGATGATATAAGGTCTAAATAAGTTTATAAAATAGTAATTGGAAAACTTTCAAGGTTATTTTACCCCTTATATTTTTAGTTTAACCCCCAATAAACCTGTTTTAACCTTAACCACGATAATTAATATTTAAACATTTACTATTCATAATGATTAAAAATTAATTTGAAATTTTTATATAATATAAATTATTTCTATTCTAAATATAGAATCATTTTTTTAAATTAAATTCATAGAATTTGAATATTTGAATTTAAAATTAAACACATAGACACGACGAAAAAGAAGTTTTCCAAACTGAAAATTTCTATAAGTATAGAATGTTTTAATATCAAATGTCAATATGAATTTTATTTAAATGAAATAAATTGGTTTAATAATAAAATAATTGAATTAATTTTACTTTTAAAACGCTGTTAATAAATATTTAACATTGTAAATTATTTTGTTAAAAAGACACTTTTTAATAAAATTTTTTTTTTCACTATCCACTAAAAGATTAATCTTTTCATAAAATTATGAAAAATCCACCCCAAGATAATTTTTACATGGTGATTCAAAAAACTTATTTATTATTTTTAAAATAAATTTTCTAAAATTTTCAAAAATTAATTTTATTATTTGTTTACAAAAAGTAATAAAAATGATTTTCTAGAAGAAAAATATTTTAAATGAATAAAATTATTTTACTAAGAATTAAGTACTCATTTATAAATAATTTTTATCTACAAAATTTATAATTAATTAGAATTTTTTTTAATATCCATACCTCAAATTTAATATCATTTTTATAATATCAATGCTCAAATAATAATATTTATAGTTTATTGTTAGTTTTTTTTAAAATCGATGTCATGTGTAATGCAAGATTTGGAAGAAATTATTATTTTTTAAAATAATTCATAAAATCTCAGGGTGTTACAGAATAGTTTTATATAATTTTTTTAGGTAAATAATAATTTATTTGATTCAAATTTCATTCTCTATCAGGGTGTTATAAAATTCAATGTAAATGAATAGTTTTAAATTGACACTGTTGATATTCATGAAAATAATATTTTATTAAATGATATTGAATTACTAAAAAACATATATTGAACCAAGTGATTAGGACAGGGTTATAAATATCAACTATGTACCATTTATTGAATGTTTTTCCATTTATAGTAATTATCATGACCCTCGAAGAGTAAAAAACCTTATTATCACGGTAAATGTCAAAAGGGTTAATGGATGTTTTAAATAAAACGATATAAGAAAAAATGTGATGAAAACATGTACAAAACCTACCCAAACATAATTTTTTTGGAAATTAATTTATATTAATTTTTTTTGAATTCCTATAATTCCCCCTCTCTTATAAAAGGGAACCTCTTATTGTCATTTCCTCAAACATAAATATCATTTTATTCATGGAAAAACCTACCTAAATAACCTCCAGGAATGTATCCTTTAATTACATTTGTCTTTGTTTTGAAAAAAATACCAACCATAGGGGGCATAATGTGTTAATGAAAGGAGACTTTCCAAAGAAGAGGTATAGTTTTTAACTGAATATTTTAGTTTAATTTCTTAATCCACCTCCATAAAATATTATTAAAACATGTTAATATAATGATAATAGTATCGTAAATATATTAATATTTTATTACTTTAATTTAATATCCTATATCTATCTCCAAAATCCATCTCATGTGTGAGGAATTCATCATTCGTGTGTATGACAGACTACCGCCTCACGAACCGATGTAATTGATTTTCTATCACCGCCTCTCAAAACTAGATATAAGCATTGATTTAATGTTTATATATATATATATATATATTATATTCATTAAATATTTATAATTTTTAAAATATAATATATCATTTACTTTCTTACATTTCCATTCACTAAAAACTTATAACGTTGTTGGTGCGTATGTGTAGACTATCACCCCCACAAAGCGAAGTGATTTGTTTTTTTCCACAACATCACATGGATAATATACATAAGTATTTTTAAATAAATAATATGGTATTAAGGATAATTTAATAATTGTTTAATTATAAAATTATACTTAACTTCTTTCCATAATTATCGTTGAATAATGGAAATGTCAGTCATGTGTAGGTACTGCCAAGTGTCTCCAGGATTGTAACGTAGTTCATTTTTCAAAATAAAATTTATTTATTGGTTTCAAAAGTAGTATTTATGTATAAAAATTTTAGTTATGTCATTATTATTATTCTTGAGATGATATAATAATGACCTTTTTGAACATAGTCAACCTACTAAAGTCATTTTGGGCTTATGTACTGAATATCCTCAAATTGTATGATGTGAACTAAAATAATTAAGTAATTATATATAACATGATAATAAGTGATATACAAAGAATACTACATTTTATAAATGTGATTAGGAAATTAAATAATTAACATAAGTATATTATTTAGGAATATAATGACCTTACGTGACAAGTCAGACTCAAGGTAAGGGACTTTCTTTTTAAAAATCCTTTTTTAAAGTTTACCTTAAAACACTATTTTTATTTCATATAAATATTTTTATAGATATGTAAGTTTTTATGTGGACATAAAATATTTAAATAGAAAATTGAATGTTTTTTTACATTCATTCAAAGGGTTTCAAAAGGAATATTTTTTAAATATTTTTTTTGAATTTCATTATAGAAGAAAAAAAGTCATATTTTAACATATTTGTGGAGAAAGAATTTTCTTTCCACCATAATTATTATTTTATGTTTGGATTCCTTTATAATATTTTAATTTTTATTCAAATAAAAACTATATTTTCCTTTATTTTTGGAATTTTATTTTTGAAAATTTGGTTTTAATATAAAGAGATATATCTGCAAATATTTTCTTATGGGTGAAAAGAATGTTTTTATAATGCATGATTTTATGTGTTATGATTATGTTATAGTTCTTGGGATTTTATTTATATTTATAGGTGGTTCCTTGACAAAACATGGATGTTTGGTTCTCTTATAAACAAATTATGGGTGGTCATATTATTAACTAATGACGGGTGGTTCCATGATAAACTAAGGTTGGGTGAGCTCGTTATATCTCTCCGATTCATTGGGTAAAAGAATAGAGTTAACTGAGTTGGTTTATATTAAGAGATATGTATTGAGGTTTATTCCAAGTATAACCATGATGGATAGTTCAAGTATAACTATGATGGTTACTCCAAGTATAACTATTATGATCATTTCATGTATACGTAAGAGTGATATTAAAATGATGCCTCAAGTTACCTACATGATTTATCAATACATGATCTAGGTTTTATGAAAATATTATGATTTCACAAGGTAAAATAAAGTATATACTAATTCTTATGGTTGAAAATTATAACTTTTTTAGAATTCAATTATGTTTTTTTCATGATTTCAATGAAACATTTATGAGTATTATTTTTCATTTAATATTTATAATGAAATGTTTAATGAAAGCATTTTGGAAGTGAATGTGATTTCTTGGGTAAGAAAAAAGTAATTTTGATCCCAAAGTTTATTTTGAAGATGTAAAATTTTTATATGTATTCATGGAAAAATGGTTTCTTTGTTTATTTTAATGTACCTTTCTGATATTTTTGTACTCATCCATTATTTTATAAGGTTTTTCTTATGGTTTAAGGATGTGTAATGGAAAATAAGAAGTAAATTTAAATGTTTGGAAGACTTATCATGAAAATAAATCATGTTTCATTTTAAAAGTTGTATATTATAGAAAAAATGGATACTGATTAAAAGTTTCCACTTTGTAATACATGGGTTGGTTATGTATGATTTATAACCTAACTATCAAAAAAATATAAAACTAAAGGGTATTTGGGAATTCAAGGAATTGATTTCTTGTTTAAATTCACTAGAGTATATAATTTTTTGGTATGGGTCCTTACCGTTAACTTGTACCATACTTTCTACATCATCTTGTAATACCTGTGGTCAATAAAACCCAATGTTAGAAGTTTTTTGTAAAAATTTTGGAATTTTCATCCTAATTATATGTTGTATTTTTCTAGTGAAATAAAATTCAAACAATATTGTATATTATTTTAATGGCTTCACATATCATCTCATATTTTGGTAAAATTTACATTGTTGTGTCAAATAATATTATCATCAATTCCTTCCAATGAAAATGCATCTCCATCCATACATGCCTTCTAGTAGTATTCCATCTTGGACAACCTTAACACCACTTGATGTTTCTTGGAAGATCATCTTTTGATTGTTCCCTCTTTTTTTATATATTATCATGATTTCAATTACTTCACCTAGTTTTATTGAACTCATATACAATGATCATCTTATATCTTCCATCATTAAACTTATTAATTATCAAATATCTTTTGATATCATCACAAATTCATTATTTAATTAAACTTACTATTCTTATTTGAATTTTTATTCTCCTTTCTTGAATTTATGGACAATGAAGCTTCATTTTTATAACCTTTAGTTTTCATACTAATAGTATGCCTGCACTTTTAGTCTTCCCATGGAATCACATAATACTTCCTTCTATAATGTGATCCTTATATAGGTTCATAATTTTGATAATCAATATTAATAAACTGTTTATCATGATTACAAAGGTGTTGTAATCGTGAATTCAACATATCAAAACTCAAAATTTTCCACTAATGATCAATTCAATCAACTAATTGATTTATATTGATACTTATAGATAGTAATATTTCAATAAATTCCTTATATATCCATCAATAATATTAACTCCACATGCATTAATTACTTATGGTGTCATGATTTTAACATTTTCGGGATATATCATTCACCCATTCCTCAATGTAATCTTATAGTAGTAGAACATGTATCTATGGTTTTCATGCTTCTGATTGTTATGTCTTACCAAGTATGTACTTATGATAGACTAACTTTAGGAACACCCATAATTTTTTTTACTTAAACTTAGTCATTGATTTTTATAATTCATTGAAAACAAATACAATACTCTATAATCATCAACCAATGGTTAATAAATCTTTTATGATCAATATATATGTCAAACTTCTCACTATAGAGATAATGCCTCCAATACATATTCCAATGATCACTTCTATAAATTCTATATTATGTGTTGAATAATTTTTATCATGGATTATTAACTATAGGTGGAATAACCAATCAATTTATAATTTTTTCTTATGGATAAAACTCAATTTTTCCTTTAAATTATCACTGTATATTAAAAATTATTCACTAATAGAGGATTGTGGGAGTGTATGTATAGTGACTAAAATATTAATCAACTCTTAAAAGATATATTTACATTATTTTATTAATAAAAACTTTACTCTTTTCCATGTTTTATAGGTTAGTGGGTTTTAAAATCATGATAAATTTCTTAAAAACCATTGATAGTGCCTATATAAATCAAAATGATGGATCTCCATCACATATGTCAGTCTTGGTCATTCTTTATGTAACATCCCGGTTCCGGAAGCCACCTAGAGATGGCCCGTACCTGGTTGGTCACATGGCCTCAAGCGCATTTCCCTAATCGCCAGAGGCTGCCGACTAGCAGCGAGGGCCTTGGGAGTGATAGTGGGGAAACTATTCCCTCATTGGTAGAGTACACAGTGGAAGAAAAATAAACATGCAATAGTGGAAGCAGTAATAACCAACAATATAACAATGGAAGACTAAATCAACAACTGGAGCACATATGTATGTATGAAATGATGCATGATACATAACTAGGAAATCATCCAAACAAGTCACAATGTTGGAAAACACTACAATACCAAAAAAAGTACAAAAAAAAAGCAAACAGCTCCTTAGCATCACAAGAAATATCTTGGTCCCATGCTCTCCTACTCCAAGAAATCAAGTTCCAGAAGTCGAAGGGCACTTTTCCTTGTCTATACCTGCAACAACATAGTTTGCTTGGGACCAAAAGCATGGCCCATATAGGGTGTGAGATAAAATCCCAGTAGGCATTCACCCAAAGATCTGTTCCTAACAGTCAGTGAGTATATGGCAGGTAAAAGCACAATAAGCAGTAAACAACAACATCAAGCAGTAGGAAGTAAATTGTAAGAAGTAAAACATGATGATACTTAGCAGCAATCAATCCACACAAATCAATAGTAGTGAAGCAAACAGCTAAAAAGCCAAAAAAAATCTGGGAAGTACTCGCAGTCATCCCCTCTGGTCTTATCCAAGAAGTACCACAACCCTCTGGGTAGTGCACTTAGCCTAACCCCTCTGGCTTGGTCATAAGAATTTATGAGACTCTTTGGGGAAGCTCACTCGGTCAATTCTTCTTATAGTCTATGGTAGTCAGGGAATCTCTTGAGGAAGATCATGTGGTCTAATCCTCTTAGCCCCAAGGTCTAGAGACTATCTGAGGAAGCTATCTCGGTCAATTCCTCCTATAGCCTCAGGTATACCACATACTCTCTGAGGAAGCTCACTCGGTCAATTCATCCTCTAGCCTAGAAAGGTTCTTAAAGAGATTCAAACAAGGTAAGACTCTCTGAGGAAGCTTACTCGGTCTACCCTTCTATAGTATATAAAATCCAAGACTCTCTGGGAGCTCACTTGGTCCATCCCCTCTATAGTCTTTTATATCTAAGACTCTCTAGGAAACTCACTTAGTCTATCCCTTATAGTATATAGCACTAGGTTCACTCAGCCCCATGTCAGTTAGTACATAATAATGATATAAGGCCAAAGTACACCTATAGAGATACTTGGATAACCAACGTACACCCATAGATCTACATAGCTAAACAGTCTACAAGGAAACAATCATGTCATGAGTTTCACTTCAACCTATAACGACCTGGTTGAAAACAGGTGTATCAGCCAAAGGAAAATGAGACTCAACGGTCGTAAATAGAACAAAGCAAGGGAAAAAACAACCAAGCACAACAAATTATCCTCTATCATGGTCAAATTACATCTACACGAGCATACAAGAAAGGCAGGAAAACAACGAAGGTAAAAAGGGGTAACACGCAATACCCCGTTCGTGGGTATCAGTGGAAATTCTCACATAAACTCAGAGACTTTGAATGGTAAGGCACAAACCAACTACCTTGATCATAGGAGGTCGATATACTTTAACCACAATAGCTGATTCTCCCTGGAAAGTCATAGATCTGAGAAAACTCACAAAACGTTCAACCTTAGATACCTTGAGAAGGAGGAAGAATTGAAAAACAAGGCTCAAGCAGAAGGAATAACTCACCGCTATGCTTCCAATACAATCAAAAGATCTCAAATTGGAGAACGGATGGAGGCTTGGGAATCTAGAGAAGTTTCGGGCCGTACGGCGTCTCTCGGTTGAACCAGACCTAGAAGAAGATGATTATGACGATGAGGCGCGACCCCGGTCCGTTTAGTGAAAAAAAAGAAAAGTACACGATCTGTATTTTTAATGTACATGGAGTGTAGTGGGTTTTTATGTACTCTGACAAAATCAGCCTCCACGTCACCCATACACACTATGTGTGTGGTCCGGACACGGCCAACACACGGTTTCGAGCGAGAAAAGAGTACACGGCGTGTACTCAGAAAGTACATGACGTGTACTTCAAAAATTTCCAGAAACTCCAAAAATTCTCAAAAACATTAAAAAAGGAAAAAAATAACTGAAATGAAGATGTGGGTTCTTAAAAACTCCCCCCCCCCTTAATGAAATTCTTCCCTGAATTTCCCTAGATGGGCATAGAAGAAGAAACCTCGAACATCTCCGGCCACTGCGATCGAATCTCGACCTCCCTCTCCCAAGTCTCGTCATATACTCACCCGTGCTGCCATAGCACTGATACCAGAGGAAAAGATAGGCCTTGGAGAACCTTTGTACTGTGATCGACAATCCGGATAGGATTCTCTTCAAATGAAACATCCTCTTTGAGCTCAACCTCCTCGGGCTGAAAGACATGAGACGAGTATGAAAAGTAATGTCGGAGCTGAGAGATGTGGAAGACGGCATGCATAGCCCCGGACCTCTAAGGTAGTTGAAACCAATAGGCAACTGGCACAACTCTCTCCAATAACTCAAATGGCCCAACATACCATGGTGAAATCTTACCCTATCTCTGAATCCTCTGGTGTCCCATCCTCGGTGCGACACGCAGGAAAACATGATCTCCAGCCTCAAACTCCAGAGGTCATCTCCCCTGATCAGCATAAGACTTCTGTTGAGACTGTGCTATAAAAATCCTCTTCCGAATCAACTCTATCTACTCTGAGGTCTCCTGAACAAGACGAGGTCCTAGCAAAGATGCCTCTCCTGCCTCCAACTAGCATAAGGGTGATCGGCCTGGCCTACCGTACAAAGCCTCGCATGGCGCCATCTGAATGGTCGCCTGAAAATTGTTTTTGTAGGCAAACTCCACAAGAGGTATATGCTTCTCCCAAGAACCACCGAAGTCTAGAATGCAAGCTTAGAGCATATCCTCAAGCACCTGGATCGTGCGCTCGGACTGGCCATTAGTCTGTGGATGGTATGCTGTACTCAAAAGTACCTGTGTACCGAAGGCCTTCTGAAGTCCCTGCCATAACCGAGAGGTAAAGCGCACATCCCTGTCTGAAATAATGGATTGTGGAACTCCATGCAGACGTACAATCTATTGGATGTAAATTCATACCAGATCATCAACAATTAAGGTTTCCTTGATTGGAAAGAAGTTTGCAACCTTTGTAAGCCTGTCGACGATGACCCAAACAACATCACTTCCCCGAGGTGACCTCGGTAACCCGGTCACGAAGTCCAACGGGCCATCGTTCCACTTCCACTCCAGAATGGGTAACTGATGTAAAAGCCTTGCTGGTCACTCATGCACTACTTTAACCTGCTGACAAGTATAACTTTTCATGACGAAACCAGAAACAACTCTCTTCATACCTGGCCACCAGTACTGGAGATGAAGATCCCGATACATCTTGGTGATGCCAGGATGAACTGCCCAAACTGAGGAATGAAAATCCTGCATCAGCTCCTCGCGTATGTCTACTGGAACCCATACGCATCCCTAGAAATGCAAGATATCAACCTCACCCACTGTCTATCCAAAAAGAGGGTCCCCTCCTGACACACTCCCCCGCAGGACTAAGGCCTCTGAATCTGATAGCTGCATCATTCGTACCCAATAAAGAAGTGTAGAGGTAACAACCACAGATGAAAGAAAGGTCCTTCCCTGCTTGTCGTGCACCTCCAGATGCATCTTAGAGAATAGATCCATAAGCTTCCACTCACTACTGGCCTCCTTAACTGCCTGAATATGAGTTTTCCTACTCAAATCATCAGCCATTGCGTTGCCCTTTCCCTGCGTATAGGCATGCTCGAAGTCAAAGTACTGAAGATACTAAACCCACATGCACTGTCTCAAATTCAGATCACACTGAGTGAAGATATACTTGAGACTCTTGTGCTCGATAAAAACCACCATGTTCTCTCCTAGAAGATAGTTTCTCTAACAGTGTAAGGCATGAACAACTACTGCCAACTCTAGATCGTGCATCATGTAGTTTCTCTCATGTGGCCTCAACTGCCTAGACATGTAAGCAATGACCCCATCTCCCTGCATAAGCACAGATCCTAGCCTGATACCTGAAGCATCATAGTAAATAGTATAGACCTTTCCCAGCTCCGGTAAGAGTAGTATTAGTGCTGACGTCAAACTCCCTTTCAGCTCCTGAAAGGCTGACTCACAAGAATCTGACCATAAAAACTTCTCCCCCTTCTTAGTCAGACCTGTCAACGGTGCTTCTAGGAATAAGAAGTCCTGAATAAAGATTCTGTAGTACCCATCCCACTCTAGAAAACTCCACACATCAAAAACGTTCTTTGGATGCTCCCAAGAAACTACAACTCTCAATTTCTCTGGGTCCACAGATACTCTAGCGTCTGAGATGACGTGACCCAAGAAGTGAATATGATCCATCCAAAAGTGGCACTTTGAGAGTTTATCATAGAGCCGATGATCTCTTAGTGTACTCAGAATGATCTGAAGATGTGTGGAATGGTCGTGTCGAGTGTGAGAGTACACCAAGATATCGTCCACAAAGTCCATGACAAAAGGGTCCAAGTACGAATGGATCACTCGGTTCATTAGTGCCATGAAAACTGAAAGCGCGTTCGTGAGACCGAATGACATGACTGTATACTAGAAAATACCATACTTTCTCCTGAAAGCTATCAGAGGTATATCTGATGGTCTAACATGAAAATGATGATAACCAGACCTCAAGTCGATCTTCGAGAACACCCGGGCTCCTCGAAGCTGATCAAAGAGGTCATAGATCCTTGGCAAGGGATATCAGTTCTTGACCGTCAACTGGTTCAGCTTATGATAATCCACACAAAGCCGAAGGGTACCGTCTGCCTTCTTCACAAACAGGATAGGATAACCCCAAGGAGAGGTATTGGGTTGGATGAAACCCTTTGCCTTCAACTCCTATAACTGCTTATTGAGCTCCTGCAACTCAGGTGTAGCCATCCTATAAGGAGAAATGGACACCAGTGCTGCTCCTGGCACAAGATCAATCGATAATTCTACCTCATGCTCCGGAGGTAAACCAAAAAAGTCTTCTGGAAATACATCCCTGAAACAATCCACCACTGGAGGAAATCTAACTGTGAAGTCCCATGGTCATCAAGATAAAGACTAGAAATCTGGGCTATAACTTTCCCTATCCCATGATGCTCTGGTCCAGCTCTACCTGCATGGACATCCCACTCGACTCTATGAAAGAAAGATCTTCCCTCTGGTTTTATGAAACTCACCCTACGGCGATAGTAATTGAAGATTCCCTAGAAAGGAACTAACCAGTCCATCCCGAGAATGGCGTCATAACCCATCATCTCTTGGACATAGAGGTCCCATAAGAAATGACACCCTGTAACCTCAATAGGGAACTCTCTTTTTCTGACTTACACTTGATGTCGTCATTCCCAAAGGTGTTTCAAGAGTCAACAAGTCGGCAGAAGAAATGATACAGAGCCCAAGGCTCTCCATGATAGCAACAGAGATAAAGATATGTGAAGCACAAGTATTGAAAAGGGACGAAGATAAAACTGAGGCTACTAAGATCATACCTCGAACTGTAGAAGGGATGGGATCCTGCTCCTGATAGGTCTGATCCATGGTGAATGTCTGGCCTGCATCGTGGCCCTGTACCCCTGGCTGACCGCTCTGAGCTGATCCACTCTACTGTTGCTGATGATCTGGTGACTGACCACCATCGTCGTGTCCTCCACCTCGACCTGAATGGCCAGAAGAACTCCAATTCCCTGACTGGTGGGAAACTGGTGAAGCTTCTCCAGAACACGGGGTCATAGAGGAACCCCTACCACCAGCTGAAGGTGAGAAGATGTGACAGAAACGCTGAAGATGGCCCATATTGCCACAATATCGGCACTCCATCAGATCTCTCTGGTACTGAGGCCTAGTATTCCCACTCCTACCACACTGGTAGCACACAACCTAGCTGCCAGAAGACGCATCCTGTGAACCTCGATCTCCTCGAGAAGACTCTCTACGATGCTTCCTACTGTCCGTAGGAGGAGCACCATATCTGGATGACAAACCACCCTGGTTCACTGCTCTAGAATCCCTCAGATTGCGCTCTGTGATCAACACTTGGTTGACGATGGAGGATATAGAAGTCAACTGGAAGATATTCACCATGGAACGGATCTCCTGTCTGAGACAATCCTAAAACTTCCTAGAAAGAAACAACTCATCACCTACTGGGATCGGTGTAAAACGCTGCAGCTCAATGAAATGAGATGAGTACTCAATAACAAAAAGAGTACCCATCTGCGGACTCATAAACTCTTGGGCTTGATCGGCCCTCAGGGTCTCCGGATAGAAGTAATCATAGAAGGTGCGTTGAAACTCATCCAAAGACATATCTTGCTGATTCCCTGACTGTGAGATCACCTCCCACCACCCCTTGGTGGTGTCCCGAAGTATATAAGTATCCAGCTTTACCCTTTTCTTCGGAGGGATCTCTAGGTGCTCATAGATGGTCAGTGTGGACTCTATCCACGACTCTGTAGCCTGGGGTCCTCCATCCCCTGAAAAAGTAGGAGGATGCTACTGCTGGAAAACCCGTGTCAACTCATCCATCGACGGGGCAGGAGGCGGTGCTCCCTGGAAGGTCTGCATCATCCTCAGGAAGTCCTCCCTAAATTGTGCCACAACACCTACAATGGGTATAACTGCTAGGGCCAAGGATGCCACAATAGGAGGATCTGCAGGAGGTCCCTGGTCGGCCATATCCGGTGTCTGGTCACCGTCTAGCAACTGACGCACGACCATAGGACTTCTCGGAGGCATAGATTTGAAAGATCAAAAGAACACCTTAGATCAGGATTAACAAAGATTGAAAGCACAGAAGTACAAATGGAAACAAGGGGAAATAACTATCAAGTTTTACAAAATATGACTACACGATGTGTATAAAACTACACAACGTGTTTACATAAGCCATTAACATGGGCGTGTACCCCTGCCTGACAGGTCGTGTAACACCCCAAATACACAGCGTGTTGTTCCCACACAAGACATGTACTTTAACTCTAAACCCCTACCGGAGTATCCATACACGGCTAACCCACACGGCTCAAACTAACCCCAGACTACACTGCGTGTTCCCTAGGGACATGGCGTGTACTAGACATTGCCTCGGCGACCCATGTTGTTAGTTACACGACCGTCTACATGCCTAGACCTTACACGGCGTGTTCTGAAAAAACATGGCATGTATAGAAGAAGGTGACACCGTCCCGTGTTTTTCATAACACGGCCAGGTACCTGGGTAAGACTACACAACGTGTTCCAAAAGAAACACGGCGTGTCTTAGAGAAGTTCACGCCGACCCGTGTTGTTTGTGACACGACCGAATACCTAGACAGAACTACACGGAATGTTCCTTTACAACACGGCGTGTTCTACTCAAGCTTCATCGACCCGTGTTGTTAGTGACATGGCTAGGTACAAGGCTCTTCTCTACACAGTGTGTACAGACCGTACACGGAGTGTTCCTGAAGTTATTTTCACAACACCGTGTTCCTGCACACACAATCAGTAAAACAGCGTAAAAACTACACAACGTGTAACCAGAAAGTACACACCGTGTATTCTGGGTTTTTCTGGTCAGTAGCTCAGAAAGTGCACAGAAGCCCAGAAACATGGAAAACAAAGCAAAGAGGTGCCAAATTCCGATCTGTGAGGGACCATACTCCCCGTGAATCAAAGCTTGGCATCCCCTACAGTCATGAACAAGAGAAAACAGGATCATGATCCACCAATTTCCGATTCAATAGGTCCCATAACACCTCAAGAATCAAAACTTGGCATTAATTTAAACAAAGTACAATAAAAAAAATCCTCTAACAAGCCAGCAGAGATTCTATCAAGCATCTATCAAAACATCATGCATAATCTACACAAAGTCTATCACAAAAGCATACAATCGCTAATGCACCCTAAATGGCATGGCAAGAATGCATGCCATGTGATTTCTCCAAGTGCCTATATGATGCATAAGATGGAATGCCCTCATATCATTGGGTTGCGACTGAAATAGAATCGTAATATCAAAAAATAACAGTACAAAGCATGTGAATCACTCTAGGTGAAATCGTATCAACCGTAATATCTCAAGACCAGAAAACTACAATAAATGAGGTAGTATGGATTTTCCCTGTACACGGGTTAGCTACTCCCAGGCACAACTTATTACTAAGTACCTAATCCATCCTATCCCTGGCTATGTATCTAAACAGTAATTCAAGAGAAAAGAATTCCCTCTGATACAACTTTGTAACGTACCAGTTCTATAAGCCACCCAGAGGCTCCCCATACCCGGTTGGTCACATGGTCTCAAGCGCATTTCCCCCAACGCCAGAGGCTACCGACTAGCAGTGAGGGCCTTGGGTGTGATAGTGGGGAAACTATGCCCTCATTGGCAGAGTACACAATAGAATAAAAATAAACATGCAATAGCGGAAGCAGTAATAACCAACAATATAACAACAGAAGACTAAATCAACAACTAGAGCACATATGCATATATGAAATGATACATGATACATAACTAGTAAAGCATACAAAAAAGTCACATTGCTGGAAAACACTACAGTACCAAAACAAGTACAAAATAAAAGTAAACAGCTCCTCAGCATCGCAAGCCAAAGCTTAGTCCTATGCTCTCCTGCTCCAAGAAATCAAGTTCCAGAAGTCGAAGGGTGCTTGCCCTTGTCTATACCTACAACAACATAGTATACTTGGGGCCAAAAGCATAACCCAAACAGGGTGTGAGATAAAATACAAGTAGGTATTCACCCGAAGATCTGTGCCTAACCTTTAGTGAGTATATGGATGGTAAAAGCACAATAAGAAGAAAACAGAAACTGCAAGCAGTAGGCAGTAAATAGTAACCAATAAAACAGGATGATACATAGCAGTAATCAATCCACACAATTCAACAGTAGTGAAACAAACAGCTAAAAATCCAGAAACCCTTTGGGAAGTACTCATAGCCATCCCCTCTGGTCCAATCCAAGAAGCACCACAACCCTCTGGGAAGTGCACTCAGTCTACCCCCTCTGGCTTGGTCATACAAATTTATGAGACTCTCTCGGGAAGCTCACTCGGTCAATTACCCTTATAGTCTAGGGTAGCTAGGGACTCTCTTGAGGAATATCACGCGGTCTAACCCTCTTAGCCCTAAGGTCTAGAGACTCTCTGAGGAAGCTATCTCGGTCAACTCCTCCTATAGCCTCAAGTATACCACAGACTCTCTGAGGAAGATCACTTGGTAAATTCCTCCTCTAGACTGGAAAGGTTCTTAAAGAGATTAAAAAAAGGTAATACTCTATGAGGAAGCTCAATCTATCTACCCTGCTGTAGTCTATAGAATCCACGACTCTCTGGGAGCTCACTCGGTCCATCCCCTATGTAGTCTGTAATATCTAAGACTCTTTGGGAAGCTCACTCGGTCTATCCCTTATTGACTATAGCACCGGGATCTCTCAGCCCCATGCCTGTCAGTGAATAATAATTCTATAAGGCCAAAGTACACCTATAGAGCTACTTGTCTAACCAAATTACACCTATAAAGCTACTTATCTAAATAGTCTACAAGGCAACAAGCATTTCATGAGTTTCACTTCAACCTATAACGACCTGGTTGAAAACAGGTGTAGCAGCCAAAGGAAAATGAGACTCAAAGGTCATAAACAGAACAAAGCAAGGGAAAAAACAACCAAGAACAACATATTATCCTATAACATGGTCGAATTACCTCTACACGAGCATAAAAGCATGGTAGGAAAACAACGAAGGCAAAAAGGGGTAACACGCAATACCCCGTTCACGGGTATCAGTGGAAATTCGCACATAAACCCAGAGACCTTGAACTGTAAGGCACAAACCATCTACCTCGATCCTAGGAGATCGATATACTTGAACCAAGATGGCTGATTCTCCCTGGAACGTCGTAGATATGGGAAAATGCACAAAACATTTAACCTTAGATAACTTGAGAAGGAGGAAGAATTGGAAAACAAGGCTCATGCAGAAGGAAGAACTCACCGCTGTGCTTCAACGCAATCGACAGAGCTCAAATTAGATAACGGATGGAGTCTTGGGAATCTGAAGAAGTTTCACGGCCATACGGAATCTCTCAGTTGAACCAGACTTAGAAGAAGACAATTATGACGATGAGGCGCGACCCCGGTCAGTTTAGTGAAAAAAAAAATAAAAGTACACGGCGTGTATTTTTAAAGTACACGACGTGTAGTGGGGTTTTCCGCACTTCTCCAAAATCGACCTCCACATCACCCCTACACACCATGTGTGTGGTCCAGACACGACCAACACACGGTTTTGAGCAGGAAAAGAGTACACGAAGTGTACTCAGAAAGTACATGGCGTGTACTTCAAAAATTTCTAGAAACTCAAAAACTTCTCAAAAAACTCTAAAAAAGGAAAGACATACCTGAAACGAATATCCTAGTTCATACACTTTAATTTTGCTAGTCTTAAAGGATCCAAAAAATATAATATTTCTTATAACCAAGCTCTTTAGAATTTCAACTTGATCAAATTGGAAGTCACAGTTTTTGTACTTTTCATATAACATATCCTTTCATAGATCCATGAACACAATACTTTGATTCTTGTCATATTCTTACATGTATTTAGAATATATTATAATATCATATATAAATAATTCCATATATTTATCACAGTAATCACTAAATATTCAATTAATAATGTCTAATAATATTAATATAAAATTTTCGAGTCATAATGGATTCCCTATGACCTTATAATGGGATTATCTTTTAAAAAACCTATAATTTATAATATCTTATTTTTCTAATTCAATTGATTATATCCATATAAACATCCACCTTTTATAAGGATTCATCCACTTGTAGTTGATTTAATATGTAATCAATATTTTTTAAAGGATAGTTTTTCTTATTTTTAATTTTACTGAGGTCATGATAATCAATGGAGATATGAATTGAAATAACTTTCTTCTTAAAAAAGATGGATAATGACCCTCATTTCAATAGCCTAGGTATTTGAGAAATGTATTTTTAGTCTAGGTTTTTCCTAATCATGTTTAATTGGGTGTGATATCATAGGGGTTAGTGAAGGTTCAAGGGTTAATTTTGGAAAGACAATCCCAATATAGAGACTTCAATATTAAAGAAAAAAATCCACAGAGTACCTAGTGGATTAGTACCAAGTAATTGGTGGATCTAGTAGAAGTGGGGTAGCTTTGTGAGTTCCACCAACCACTCACTAGACTTGGTATGGGCACCTAATGGGTACTTGGTACCTGATAGAAGGTGATCAGGTACCAGATGGGTATCTGGGAGTTTATTTTAAAATTTTATATAAATTAATTATATATATATTTTATTTAAATAATGGGTAGCCTCATTTTGGAAAAAAACCATTGAGAGATCACCCAACTCCATTCTCCTATCATTCTATTTTCCTCTTGGATATTTCTTCATATTCGTCATCAATTATTTAAGCTATCCATCATTGGGAGTCACTATAAGTAATACTCATCATCCTTCTTTGTCTAATTTTGGTTTTATTGTTGTTGTGGCTAGTTACAGCTAAAATATTAATTTTACATGTTCTTATCCAGTTTCTCAATTTATTGATATGCAATTGAAATCAAATGAGGATATTTGGTGTGCATTATCTTGGTGGTACCAGGTATACAGTGCCAAGATATTTCTATTTTTAAATGAGTGATTATACAAAATTTCATTTGTTGTCACTCGTAGGGTTTCTTATGTGATATATAATTGAACCATTTATGGGATATGTGGATCGAGGGATATGTATAGAGGTTTTTATATGAAGGTATTGACATTTTATGATGTTTAGATAGATTATATAGGGTAGATGGTTTAGGGATGATTGGGAAATTTTCTATAGAATGTAAAGATATGGGTTTTGAGATATAATGCTTGATTTGCTTCCTTAGGAACATGATGGGTATGATCGATGTGGATACAATGTGGCGTGATTAAATGGAATGGCATGATAGTGATATTTTATTCCATGATATTAGGGTTATAGTGGTTCATTGAGTATTTTCCATAGGATGTTGGTGATATTATTCACTATGGGGTCAAGGGCATTGGGCTTGCGTGCACATAGAGAAGTTTCCGTGACATGGTTTCGTCCGCTATATGGTATTGGGAAACTTCCTAGATAAACATTATGAGGTGATTATGTTTAATATAAAATAAGTAGAGGAATACACCATAGGTTTACATTAGAACAAATGGGAGATCTTGATTACTGATTGGGAGAATAATTCCCATTATATGTATACTTGTTCAGGGATTTAGTACTATAAAATGTATGAAATGGTTCTAGGACATGGTTCAATGATTCCATTTTCACCAGAAGATCATATGGATGGAAATAATATATATTTTTTGTTTATGGGATGAGGTTTGATACTTCTCCCTCCCTCAAGATATGTATAGACCATGTTTTATCATCCCCCTCTAGCTTTAGCTAATTTAGGTAAGCTTCTCACCCATGGCTGGTCAAACATGGAGGAGATCATGTTGAATTTTTTGTATTGGTTTCCATACATTTCACCTTATATACACTCTCAAATGTATTTATATCATATGGGGACATCATTGGTGGTGTTCGAATAAGTTCATTGATGCACCCTACATGGACCCTTTTGGAAACATATAGACTTAATTATTCATGGCATAGAAATGGGATAGAGCCATGTGACTGGTGGATATCTTGTGGAAGGTTTAGTGGATTCATGGGTGGGATGTTGATAGATTTTAGTTTAGGATGAAGTATATCATTAATTCCATTTTAGTGATGTTTCTTTTTAAACATTTTAGAAATGTCTATATGTAACCTGCCTATGGATGATCTTGGTTATTTTGGTATGAATGACACAAAATCGTAGATATTTATTTTGCCTACCATGTGGTATATTTTTGGTTTTACATTTAATATTACATCATTTGGATTAATTAAGTATTTCATTTCCACTATTCCATATGGTTATTTTATAGAGGTCATAGTGTCAACACCATCTCCTCCAAAATATTCGCTGCTATTCGGTATCCTCTTTCATATAGAGAAGCACACATGAGGTTAGTGGATCTCTAGATTTAGTGTCATTCAATAGATCTAGATCAGAGATGATACAAATTTTATAAGATTATAGATTTTATATTGTTTTTTGGTATAAGGTAGAAGGATATTTAGGGACATTTTAGGTATCATGATAAATTTCCTATTGTGTTCCTAGGTTGGATAAGTGTGTGCTGAAGTACATGTCACCAAGGGAATGATGATTGTTAATTTTTTTTGTGTTTTATAGTTATAATTGAGTTATCTAATTTGGATAAGCATGTTATTTTGATGTTATTGATTTATTTTTTCCAACTCTTGGTTATAGTGGTAATAGGTGGTATCTATGGATAATTGTAGACTATCGGAGGAAGCTCACTCGGTCTACCCTCCTGTAGTCTATAAAATACAAGACTCTATAGGAGCTCACTCGGTCCATCCCCTCTATAGTCTGTAATATCTAAGACTCTCTGGGAAGATCACTTGGTCTATCCCTTATAGTCTATAGCACCATGTTCTCTGAGCCCCGTTCTAGGTAGTGCATAATAATTCTATAAGGCCAAAGTACAACTATAGTTACTTGGATAACCAAATTAAACCTATATAGCTACTTAGCTAAATAGTGTACAAGGAAACAAGCATGTCGTGAGCTTCCCTTCAACCTATAATGACCAGGTTGAAAACAGGTGTAGCAGCCAAAGGCAAACGAGACTCAAAGGTCGTAAACAGAACAAAGAAAGGGAAAAAACATCCAAGCACAAAAAATTATCCTCTAACATGGATGAATTACTTCTACATAAGTATAAAAGCAAGGAAGGAAAAAAATGCCAAAAGGCGTAACACACATTACCCCGTTCACGGGTATCAGTGGAAATTCGCACATAAACTCAAAGACTTTGAACAGTATGGCACAAAACACTTACCTCGATCATAGGAGATCAATATACTTGAACCAAAACGACTGATTCTCCCTGGAAAGTTGTAGATCTGAGAAAAGGCACAAAGTGTTCAGCCTTAGATAACTTGAGAAGGAGGAATAATTTAGAAACAAGGCTCAAGAAGAAGGAAGAACTCACCACTACACTTCCAACGCAATCGACAGAGCTCAAATCAGAGAACGAATGGAGGCTTGGGGATCCGGAGAAGTTTCATAGCCGTACGATGTCTCTCGATAGAACCAGATCTAGAAGATGACGATTATGACGATGAGGTGCGACCCCGGTCCATTTAGTGAAAAAAATAAAATTACACGACATGTATTTTTAAAGTACACGGCGTGTAGTGGTTTTTTCCACACTCCGCCAAAATCGGCCTCCACATCACCCCTACACACCGTGTGTGTGGTCCGAACATGGTCATCACACGATTTCGAGCAGAAAAAGAGTACACAGTGTGTACTCAGAAAGTACACGGCGTGTACTTCAAAAATTTATAGAAACTCCAAAAATTCTCAAAAACTCCAAAAAGGAAAGACATACCTGAAATGAAGATCTGGGTTCTTACACTTTAATTTTACTAGTCTTAAAGGATCCAAAAAATATACTCTTTCTTATAACCAAGCTCTTTAAAATTTTAACTTGATCAAATTGGAAGTCACATTTACTGTAATTTTCATATAACATATCCTTTCACAGATCCATGAACACAATACTTTTATTCTCCTAGTATTCTTACATATATTTAGAATATATTATAATATCATATACAAATAGTTCCATATATTTATCATAGTCATCACTAAATATTCAATAAATAATGTATAGTAATATTACTATAAAATTTTCAAGTCATAATGGATTCCCTGTGACCTTATAATGGGATTATCTTTTAAAAAAGTTATAATTTATAATATCTTATTTTTCTCATTCAATTGATGATATCCATATAAACATCCACCTTTATAAGGATTCATCCCCTTGTAGTTGATTTAATATGTAATCAATCTTCTTTAAAGGTCAATTTTTCTTATTTTTAATTTTTCTGAGGTCATGATAATCAATGGAGATATGAATCGAAATAATTTTATTCTTAAAAAAGATGGATAATGATCCTCATTGCAATAGCCTAGGTATTTGAGAAATGTATTTTTAGTCTAGGTTTTTACTAATCATGTTTAATTGGGTGTGATATGATAGGGGTTAGTGAATGTTCAAGGGTTAATTTTGGGAAGACAATCCCAATATAGAGACTTCAATATTAAAGAAAAAATCCACAGAGTACCCAGTGGATTGGTACCAAGTAATTGGTGGATCTAGACGAAGTGGGGTAGCTTTGTGAGTTCCACCAACCACTCACTAGACTTGGTATGGGTACTTGATGGGTACTTGGTACCTGATAGAAGGTGATCAGGTACCAGATAGGTATCTGAGAGTTTATTTTAAAATTTTATGTAAATTAATTATATATATATTTTTTATTTAAATGATGGGTAGCCTCATTTTGGGACAAAACCATTGAGATATCACCCAACTCCATTCTCCTATCATTCTATTTTCGCCTTGGATATTTCTTCGTATTCATCATCAATTATTTAAACTATCCATCATATGGAGTCACTATAAGTAATACTCATCATCCTTCTTTGTCTAATTTTGGTTTTATTATTGTTGTGTCTAGTTCTAGTTAAATTATTAATTTTACGTGTTCTTATCCAGTTTCTCAATTTATTGATATAAAATTGAAATCAACTGATGATATTTGGTGTGCATTCTCTTGGTGGTACCAGGTATACAATGCCATGATATTTCTCTTTTTATATGAGTGATTATACAAAATTTCATTTGTGGGCACTCGTAGGATTTCTTATGTGATATATAATTGAACCATTTATGGGATATGTGGATTGAGGGATATGTCTAGAGGTTTTTCAATGAAGGTATTGACATTGTATGATGTTTAGATAGATTATGTAGGGTTGATGGTTTAAGTATGATTGGGAAATTTTCTATAGAATGTAAATATATGGGTTTTGAGATATAATGCTTGATGTGGTTCCTTGGGAACATTATGGGTATGATCGATGTGGCTACAGTGTGATGTGATTATATGGCATGGAATTATAGTGATATTTTATTCACTAATATTAGGGTTATAGTGGTTCATTGAGTAGTTTACATAGGATGTTGGTGATATTATTCACTATGGGGTCAAGGGCATTGAGCTTGCGTGCACACAGAGAAGTTTCCATGACATGGTTTCGACCACTATAAGGTATTGGTAAACTTCCTAGATAAACATTATAAGGTGATTCTGTTTAATATAAAATAAGTAGAGGGATACACTATAGGTTTCCATTAGAACGAAGGAGCGATTTTGATTACCAATAGGGAGAATAATTCCCATTATATGTATTCTTGTTCAAGGATTTAGTACTATAAAATGTATGAAATAGTAATAGGACATGGTTCAATGATTCCATTTTCACTAGAAGATCATATGTATGGAAATAATATATATTTTTTGTTTATGGGATGAGGTTTGAGACTTCTCCCTCCCTCAAGATATGTATAGACCATGTTTTATCATCCCCCTATAGCTTTAGCTAATTTAGGCAAGCTTCTCACCCATGGATTGTCAAACATGGAGTAGATCATGTTGAATTTTTTGTATTGGTTTCCATACATTTCACCTTATATACACTCTCAAATGTATTTATATCATATGGGGACATCATTGGTGGTGTTCAAATAAGTTCATAGATGCACCCTACATGGACCATTTTGGAAACATATAGACTTAATTATTCATGGCATAGAAAAGGGATAGATCCATGTGACTGGTGGATATCTTGTTGAAGGTTTAGTGGATTTATTGGTGGGATGTTGATAGATTTTAGTTTAGGACCATGTAGATCATTAATTCCATGTTAGTGATGTTTCTTTTTAAAAAATTTAGAAATGTTTATATGTAACCTGCCTATGGATGATCTCGGTTATTTTTGTATGAATGACACAAAATCGTAGAAATTTATTTTGCATACAATGTGGTATATTTTTGGTTTTAAATTCAATATTACATCATTTGGATTAATTATGTATTCCATTTCCACTGTTCCTTATGGTTATTTTATAGAGGTCATAGTGTCTACACCATCTCCTACAAAATCTTCGCCGCCATTCAGTATCCTCTTTCATATAGGGAGGCACACATGAGGTTAGTCGGTCTCTAGATTGAGTGTCATTCAATAGATCTAGATCATAGAGGATACAAATTTTATAAGATTATAGATTTTATATTGTTTTTTGGTATAAGGTATATGTATATTTAGGGATGTTTTAGGTATCATGATAAATTTCCTATTGTGTTCCTAGGTTGCATAAGTGTGTGCTGAAGTACATGTCACCAAGGGAATGATGATTGTTAATTTTATTTTTGTGTTTTATAGTTATAATTGAGTTATCTATTTTGGATAAACATGTTATTTTTATGTTATTTATTTATTTTTTACAACTCTTGGTCTCTAGAGGTAATAGGTGGTATCTATGGATAATTGTAGACATGAAGATAACACATGAAATATGCATTCCTACTTGAAATTTATATTATAGTTCTAGAAAGAGGATTTACTTATTTGAAGTTTCAATAATAAGTTATATGATGTTTTCCAATATATATTATTGGTGAAATTATACTTGACTAAACTAGGTTAATGATCCTTAGTGTTATTGGGTTTTTGGATCATAGGCGTGTGTGGTGTGCATGATATTTAACCCTAGAATGGGTAGATAGGATCCATGAGGCCTGATGATATGAGAATTTCTTATGGGTAGGTAAGTTCATTGACTAGTGAGATGAACTTCCTATTATACCTTTCCCTATTTATGATATCAATATTTATCTATACATATTGATCATTGTTTTTGGTTTCTTGTGAAATGACACCCATATGACCTCCATTGGAGGGTCCAGAGGAAAGAGATGTGGTGCCACTAAGGAGTGAGCTAGTTATGTCCCATAAGGGAGGGTATGATCATGATCCAAGTGTATAGGATCTATGGTATTCATAGTTCCTAGAGTATTTGGTTGAATTTGGGAAGTAGTTTGAATATTAGTTAAGGTAATTTCATATTTGATTCATTCAAAGTTTCAACCAGGGGACTCAAGGAGTTGAGTCATCTATGGTATATTTAACTAGGGTGTTTTATTTTTAGCATACTTACTTATTACAAGGAGAGGGAACATAATAAGTAGTGGATTTATAGATTGATTTAGTTCAAACTATCTTTAATTAGTTTTATATGGGTGAAGTAAAACACTAGTAGGATGTGTAGGTATAAGTTAGTAGACCTGAGGGAATTACATGGAAATATTTTGGGGAGAAATTAGTTAAGAAATTATTTCTTGATATATTGTGGGCCCATTAAGACTATGATCCTATTCAGATGGTGATGAGGGAGAAAAACTATGGATATTGTTTCTAGGTTAATAAACCTATTTTGTTTTGTGATGGAATTAATAGGAGATGCGACATATTAGGTAAAAATATTTAAGGATGGTCTTTAAATTTCTATCAAGGTATTGGTGAATATTTTTAGTTCGTCTAATCTTTTTGAGGCAAATAACCCATAATTGATCATGATGTGAAACTTGACTGATTATAATATACTTAGTTGATTAGATGTTCTAGGTGATACTAGTAGTGAGGCTTCTTGTAGATAAAAGTGGGAGCATGAGGAGACCTAGTTGGCCAGTCAAAGAAGGGTATATTTATTTCCACATCATGATGGTTCATATTCATTATGTTAATAGTGTTTATGGTATATTCATACATTGTGTGACTGTCCACCTAAGGAGTGTTAGGCTTGAGGCTACATGGGGAATCTAGAGAAGTTCTATTAGGAAATATTAATGTTAAATGGAGGTTTGGGATTTAGTTAGACTCATGCATCTAAGGTAGGACCAAGATAAGTGTTGGGAGGTAGTATATGGAGTTTTTTTTAGCACAAAAGACATGATAGTGGATAGGGTGACCAATAGTGGGTGTAGTGTCAAACATAGAGTCTGAATCTATAAGGTGGGTAGACATTAGGAGTCAAGGTCTCAATTCTATTTTATACCATAGAGATAGCATATTATTAGTAGACTATAGATATATTGATTGTTATTAGTGAAAATACCTTGTTTCATACTCAGAAATATGGTGCTAAAAACATAATATATAGACACTGTTTTTTAGATCTACTCAAGTGGCCCAATTTTAACCATCAATAATTATAATATTAAATAAAAATTATCGATTCAGTTACATACCTAAGAAATTTTTAGGTTTAGAAAATTATATAATTACAGAAACATTTAATTATAGGAACTCACTACTTTCCCATCCAATGAACATTTTTCATATTATAACCAGATATTCTTATTCTATAACAGGCCTTTAACATCTCCCATAAAATTCTTTACATATGATACCATTCTAGATATATCATTTGTATTAATATTTTTCATAACCTGGGTAAATAAATAAAAAACTCTTATCTTAATTATTTTATCCTTTACATATTCATATATATATATATATGGATTTTTCCTTAGATTTGGCACTATGTTTTGGGTGTCTCAAGACCACAGAATTAAAATGTTCAAAATATTAAATATATTAAATAATGCAAAGAAATATTTTTAGAATTAATGAAATTACCATGGATTTGGTCCTTAGATGGAAAATATGAGTTTGGGGACGTTTCTGGAACATGTTGTTTAACTTAGTCATATCATAAGTTTGGTCAGTGTCAGACATTCTGTTGAAGGCATTTGTTGGTGGGTTCATTAAATAAATTAAATGAAAATTTATTTATTTTATTTAATTACCAACACCTTATCTACTCTGTGTAAATTTACAACTATGTGAAATATACAGGGTTAGATTCATAACCTTACATTATTAGATATGAGGAGGAGGAGGTCTACCATTAGAATTGATGAACTCAGGATCCGGGATAAAAAATGAAAAAATCAAGGAGATTCATAAGATAAATCAATACTACAACTAAATACAAAACTAAATCTCTAGAGAACATGTTATACACCAATTATATAATTTTTTTTATGTAGGGATCATTATTTTGTGTATTAATACCCTTTTATTATTTATTCTTGTGTTTTAATCAAATATATTCTAAATTATTGAATTTCATTCTTCACATGATCTGGCAATTCAATTAGCATTTTTGATCTTGATTTTTTTTTTCATTACACTCATGTTGGACGTATAGGGTTTCCAAAATTTTGATCATTGTCTAGTATCACATTATTCAATGATAATTGTCAACTTTTTTTATTCCTCTCCCATCTTAGTTCCTTATGTTCATCATCATTGGCCCATGGGGTTAGCTATTCGACATTTCTAGACTAGTTTGAGTGTGTTTGAAACTATAGATATGAAACGTATTGAAAATGACCTTGGATCAATACATTTTAGATTCATTGAGGTGGAGAAATATCTTATGGGTTACTATTATAGCCCTATTTTAGAAATGAGGGGTATAGAAGATCATGCGTGGGTTACCAAAAGCCCAAATTATGACAACCAAGGGTTAGGAATAAATGGTAGAAGGTATCATCTGTAAATTCTAGTGGATTTGGGGACTTAATAACGAGTTAAAGTATTGGTTTTTAAAAGATTTGAAAAACCTTATAAAGGCTAGACTCAATTTCTAAGGATAATCTAATTATACTTCATGTAATACATAGGAACACACATCATTTTTCATAGAATATCATGGTGGATATGGTTTCAATATTCTCTAAATATCAAACTCCCTTTGTATGATCCACATTCCATGTGACCTTGGTGGGGTAGAAAAATTGTGTACCTATGGTACACACTCAAGAATTATATATGGCCTAAATGTTGTGTATAATTTACACACCCAATGTACCCAACCCAATCGAAGAACCCATGTTATGTGCGGAACATAGAATGGACCCTAGGTAGTCCCACAAACCATGTCACTTGGATGACATGATGTGTACATTAGATTTGGCATTCTGAGTATTTCACTGGGACATGACTAAGCTACAACTTTGGATTACACCTTGTATACCCTAGATAAACACACCATGTAACCCCCTCACAAATTTCTACCTCGTATATCTATTTCTTCAAGACTCATATTAGGTCCCATGAGTAGACCATCCTAAGTATCTTTCCATATAGGATATTATGGAGGCCTTTGATTTGGAATAAGAGATATGAAGTGGGTGATATAAAAAATAAACTTCTTTTAGTGGAAATCAATTGATGGAAGTGATTAGGTTTGATCATCAGAGAGATTCTAAGGTCGGTACTCCCGTGAATTATTAGGGGTGGGTTCCCCAAAGCTATTTAAATAGGTAGGGTCAATACAGCCATAAATTACATAGGGTAAAGGCCCTCTATATATGTAGTGATACTCTCCCATAATCAAGCTACAGTAGGTAGTGAGTCCTCTACTAGAGATATTTCACTCTAAAATGTGGAGCACAATAATAAGGAGTGGGCTCTCCACTGTGATTCTTATGAGGTTACACATAGTGCTTGGCATCATAGATTGAACCTATATATCATAATTAATACTCATCATTCCTTAGTTGGATATGGAGTTTGAGATACCTACCCCTTTATGATTGAGGTTCCTTTATAGAAATATCAGATGTTTGGTTTATTTCCCTCTATAACAAATGAGTTGATATCACTATTTTCATTCTATTTATTCCCTCTTGATTTTGAGGAATCCTACTAGGAATGTTTATGATAAACCCTTAATATTATTATCCAAAACATGTTGTGTCTTATACAAAAACATGTATTATGATGGGGACTTTTTTGGAACTAGTATCAGAAGATAATAATATTAAATATAGGTGTTGATCATGTTTTGTAGTCAATCTAGATGATTGTAATTCAAAATATCTTCCATATTTCTTTTTTTATAGATTTTTTTGTCATTTTGGTAACTCCTTTATCTTTGGTTGGGAATGTATTTTAACCCTTATAATTTTCTAATATCTTAATGTAATTTTATGTATTTACTAGAGGATATCATATGGATTTATTTATTACTTAGTGATTTTGGAATTATTTTGTCTCTGCACTGTCGCATAGATATGGGTGTGAGTGCATGTGTATAGGTTATTTATACTAAATCCTCTTATTTCAGTGACATTCCTTCTTGGTGCTTTTTCCTAGCCCCAATTCTATTGGAATTGGGCTTTAGGTGTCACTCCAGGCTTACTATTGGCCCAGGTGGGTCCTTGGTGGGATGGTCAGGATACGGTGATATGAAATGATTTTGATCCACGAGATGATGTTTGGAGTTAGAAATGTCAAGATTTTTATTTTGGGAACTTAAGGAAATGATATTGAAGTGTCTTGAGTTTATCTCTTAGGCCAGGGAAACCAATGATGGTGATGTAGTCAATGTAACTATACACTAGGACTCTAACTACATGCTTGCAAACTAGGCATAGCACAACATCAGTTGTAGGGAAAAAATGGTGCATGAATCAGATAGGATTGGGTCTTATGAATTCCATGTTCTTATTGAGTAACCTCCCCAGATATGCTAATCTAATTATGGTACATCTTGTTAATTATCAAGATGACTCTAGGATGAAATACAACTTCGATACCAATATAGGATCATGATGATGATCAATTAAGTGATAAGGACTTAGTTTAGGTACTTATTCATGAGGTGTCCCCTCTTGGAGACCACAAAGCAGTGCTTCCACATGATTAACAACACATCAACCCACCCCCATTAGAACAACAATATGATATTTTTCATGTTTAGTTGCTGATAGTACAAGAAGTTCAGGATAATGATGCGCACTAGCTTAGTGTGTTTCATGAGTTCCAATGATATATACTTCTTAGGTTCCATAGTGAGTTAGAACCTCAGGCAGTAGAGGTTTCGCTCAAGGTAGAGGTTTAGGTTTTACAACTTGTCCATACCCTCGACTGATCAGATAATTGCAATCACAACCAGTCTTCTTCTTTGAGACATAGGGTTCTGGTTGAGTCTGTTTATCCCGATATATGATGTGGTGACCGTCTCTTGGATAGATTTTATCATCTCTTTAGAGGGGATTACTTTCTAGTGACCTTATGAGTTATCATAAACTAGCTAGAATCATGGTCTTAGGGTTTTATCCTAGTGTAGAACCCCGTCTAATTATATGGTGGTCATAATGGATAGTATTCTTTAGAGAAACACATTACATTGGTAGATACATATTTTTTTAATGTATAATGAGGTTTTGATCGTGAAAAGAAGAGATAAACTTACCAAACTAAGACATATTATCTTATGATGAGATTTAATACCTTGTGGGAAAGTTAGTTCTTCCCAAATAAGATAGTGTTGAGGTGTGGTGTATGAGTTCCCTTAATTTTCATATAAGAATTTATTTTTTATTTGATAATATATTTTAGATAACTCTGGTTTTATATAACTAGCATACAAGAGGAAATACTGCTTCATGCATTGGAAGCTTATGACCTGGAGGTTCTGGGTTTGTATGAGGTATGACCTCTATCTTCTATACTTAAGATATAGTCTTTGTATAATTATGAATAATCTTCTATTACTTTTCCACATCCCCTTTTTAAGACTTGAAGTTTCTAGTAAATCCCTTTTTACTCAACCCTTGGGATTAGAGGCTCATTCTGAGGATGTTTCAATGATCACACTTCTCTTCTAACAGTGTGAGTTGAATCTTGGAGATGAGAGTTTCATGTGGAATATATTTATAGATAAAATGAGTCCTTATGGTATTTTTCTATGTATAGTTGTATTTTATACAATTCATACCTAGTTTGACTATTTTCATCAAGGGTTGAAGTGTGTCCAAGTGAGTGAGATGAGTTTTTCCCTTTATAGTCAAAAAGGAATATAAGGGAAAATAGGGTAGGATCATATATATAACCAATTTATCTTTTGTTGGATATTTTTACCCTTAGTGTGGTATATTATATGAGCTTTTAGTTCCCTATAGTGGTGGATGATTATATGGACGTATTCCCTGAAGATGTTATGGAACTACCTCTAAGGTGAGAGATCGACTTTTTTCATTGATGTGAAATCTAGGTCCACACTGATAACTTTTGTAGCATATCAGTGGAAACTACCAAGATCTAGGAGATGAGGGTGCAGTTGGAAGACCTCTAAGATAATGGTTTTATCATACCCAGTGTATCCCCTTGGGCCGATCTAGTACTTTTCGTGAAAAAGGTGTATGGGAGCTTGAGGTGTTGCATCGATTATCATCACCTAAATTAGGTGAAATTCAAGAACAAGTACCCCTTTCCAAGTATCTATGACCTCTATGATGAGTTAAAAGGAATGATATGGTTTAAAAATATTGAATTTAGGTTTGTATACAATCACTTGGGAGTTCATGAGTATGATATTATGAATATGGAATTCTGATGTAACCATTGGCAATATATGTTCCCGATAATGCCTTTAGGTGTGATTAATTCCCCCACTGTGTTCATGGAACTTTTAATTTGGATATTAATTTATTTCTTAGACCAATTTGTGGTTGTATTTATTGATGAAATTTTCATTTACTTTCCTTCTGAGGAGGACTATACAGAGCATTTGAGGATGATCTTAGACTTATTCCAGGAGCACCAATAATACAAAAATCTCTCAAAGTGTTTATTTTTTATTCAATAGGTTCACTTTTTAGAGAATGTCATCACTGAGAATAGTTCATCAATGGACCTGGAAAAGGTTAATATAATACTCTCTCAGAATATATAAAAGGGTTATTTTAAAGTGAAATTATTTATTTATTTTTAGGGAATTAGCAATGGTTTTTGCCTACTTTTATATGGATAACACCCCTTTGATAACCTTGACATGGTAAGGGAAACCATTTCATTGGAACGATATGTGTATAAGGACCTTCTTGGAGGTTAGGTAGATGTTGAAAAATGATCCTGTGTTGAGACTATTAGAGTAGGGAGTCAATAATGCTATATTTTTTGATGCCTCTAGAGCTGGGTTCAAATGATTATTGATGCGGAGGCATGAAGACATAGCCTATAGGTCGAGAAAGTTGATACCCCATGATAATTACTACACATATCATGATTTGGAATTAGTATATATAGTATTTACCCTGATTATGTGGAGGAATTATCTTCTAGGTGATCATTTTATATTTTACTCAGACCTCTAGAGTATTAGTTACATCTTTACCTAGAGATACCTCAACTTGAGACAAATAAAATGTTTAGAATTACTTCAGGACTATAACTTCGAGACATTCTATAATCTAGTGAAGTTAAATGTGGTGAAATATTACATAAAAGGAAATCCCTATCTCTCTTGGTGGAGGAGGCATCAGAGTAGTTGTAGCTTACCCGATTAGAGAAGATGGATGCAACTTATCTTCTTTCCATGTTGGTGATTTCACCATTTATTCATTGTGCGAGAGATAATTAGTTGAGATACATTGACTGTGAAGTTATATGTAACAATACCTCCTTAGAAGATACAACATATGAATTTCTTGAAGGTGAGGATCATGTCATCCTTTTCAAGGGATGATGGGTGGTTTTGATCACGTTGCATGAAGAGATGTTGAAAGAGTTTCATACCTCACTCATAGAGGTACATATGAGAGTGGAAAAGATGTTCTGAGAAAAACATAGATAGTTTTTTTGAACTATAATGTAATTAATTAGATTTTATGTATACTATTTTCGGATATTATATTATTAATTTTTGGGACCATGCATTTAGAAAGTGTGTGATCCCGAGGTTCGATTTTCCCAGAACAAATGTTTGAAATATATTAAATATATTAAATAGAAGTCAAACATAGGTTCATGAAAGATTAATGTAACTGCCAAATAGTTTCTTAGATATAAAATCCAAGTGCACCATTGAATTCATAATACTGGGTTGTCACCTAAGTGCAGCATAATTTTGGTTGGAGCATGATATTTGTGAAAAAGTCATTCCAGGCATAAATAAATAAAATAAATCAATAAATTTATTTGTTTTGTTTATTTTTATGCAGTGATTTTTTTATAATTTAAATCTATGGTAATTGGATTTCCTCAAGGTTGGCCTCTCAAAAACTAGAGATTCAGAAACTTTTAGGAGATATTTCTTGTTTAATGATGACTAATCAAGATCAGATCATGGATCGTTGCACCAACATAGTTTTTAGATCTCATCGATGATGAAAACAAAACCATTATTTATAAACAATTTATCCAAACTCGAAGAAGGATGGGTTTTTATGTTATCCATTATGTTTCTTAATATTGGATGAATGAGGATCAATTACATGAATAAAATTGATATGCGCATCATCTAGTAGAATTAAATTTATGGAATTGTTATTGGTTCATTTCTATTTATTACTATTCATTTGTATTCTTCTATGAAAATTAATCAAGGTAGAATGTATAAATTCCAAGGTTCATTCCTCACATCTTATAGTTTATGGATTTCCTCCCATGTTCTTTGCATGTTGATCATGGGTGTTTCTTTTTGGCCCTTGGTTTGTTGAATACCTGGTATTTGGTTATTTTGTGACCAATATTCAACACGAAGTATCTATACCATGAGTTTGATTCACAATCGATGGAACGATTAAGGTCAGATGATGGTATTGGATGATTTAAGATGAATCAGAACGTATTTTTGGCTTCCATTCTTACTGATTCTTGATGCATGACAACAGTGGCTTGATGAGGTGATTCCTAAGCAAATTCATGTACAGATTTCCATCAATAAATGTTGTAAAGGTCCAAATGAACCCCTATATAGAAATTTTCGTGAGGCCGGTGATTCAAAGGATGACGTAGAAGAGACCCTAAAGGATATGGAAAAGCCCAAGGAACACGACATGTATTTCAAGATTATACACCATTTTGGTACCCCCATAGTGGCGATTAAGGTTTCATGATGAATTTAAGGACCACATGGTTTCTGACCCCTGTAACATGACATGTGAATTCTCGGTGAGGATCAACATGTACATCATAGGGTACATAGACATGGTAATGAGTACACAAATAGTGGCATGCCATGTACTCAGGCATGAAAATAGCCACCAGTACAGGAGTTGGTTTACACGTAGGCTAAGGAAACAGACATGGAAAACTAACATAGGTGGGGTGTTGTGTGTATCTACAAGATGTGTACATATTCTACACACAATTTATGCTAAGACATTCATTCCGTGTGAGGCTCTACCACACTATTATACTTTAGGATAAATGGACACAATGTGTACCCCTTTTACACACAGTGTACCCCCTTGAAGAGTGTTTGAAGCTCTTTATTTCCTTAGTTTGGAATAGTATTGGTTGAGTGTCTTCCCTTGGTCTATTCCCTAGAGGGTACAATGTGGTATTACATCCATATAATAGGATTATGATCCCCTATAGAGGCTGATTCTCAGATAGAGTTGTGGTGTCCCTCAATGAGACCAGAGTGTGATCCTCTATCACATTTGTTCCCTAGGTGGGGTTTGTGGAACCAACATAACCTCCCAAAGCATGTAATCATTACACTATATAGTAGGCATTATCAATTGGGTTTGTGGTATCATTTAAATATTATCCACTACCTTGTGGGTTGATCCAGATATTGTTCGTGGTGCCCCCAGTAGCTCTGGGAGTGACCACCTTGATTTTAAAAGAGATGGTTGAGACACAGTTCATGACCATATCTGTCCATTTAGCATTAAAACCCATTTTCTGCAAAACTACTCTTAAGAAGTTCCATTCAACTCTGTTATAAGCCTTGGTCATATCCAGTTTCTAGGCCATGGTTCCACTTTTTGCAGAGGAGTGTGATTTCATATAATGGAAAACTTCATGGGCCACAATCACATTATCCGTGATCAATCTCTTGGCCACTAAGGCACTCTTGTTTTTAGAGATAATACCAGCTTTCCAAGGTCACAGCTGATTGACAAGGATCTTGAGAAGATCTTGTAAGAGAAATTGCAGAGGCTGATAAGTTGAACATCAGGGATCGCCAGAGGTTTCTTGATTTTGGGGATGAGGACGAGGAAAATTTCATTGATGGCCGCAATGCTGGTATTACTAGCCCAGATATTTTTATTCATACTGCAGATGTCAAGGCCGATAATGTGCCAGTATTTCTTGAAGAAAAGAGCATGGAATCCATCCAGCCCCGAAGCCTTAGTGGGATGAAGATGTTTCAGAGCCAGGTGTATCTCATCATCTGACACATCTTTGGTGAGTTCCCTGTTGATCTCTTTAGTGATCACAGGTCTGATACTTTCTTCCACCTCAGCAGGCATGACCGGGGTTCCTCTAGAGAAGATGTTCTGAAAAAATATTGTCAAGGCCTCGTGAATACCCTTGGTGTCAGAAAAATTGATTCCATCTGTGAGTGACCACCTATATATGAAACAAGTTCTTCTTAGACTCGCAAGATATATTAGGTTGGGAATAATTATCAATAACTTTTTATAGAGTGTCTCTGTTGATATAATGTATCTTAGAGTGGATTCTCCCATAATGATAATTTCTTCAAGCAAAATCAATGGTTGACAGTTGGTTATTACCACCTGATGACATAGTGTATTTATTGAGTATATCTAGGGGGTTCTATTAAACATTGATTGTGATATCTTGCATTAATATTACTATATTTTGTACTTCAGGTTTATTTTTTTGGGGTTTCCTCCTGGGTATTGTTATACTCACCCCTACATGGTCTTTTCCTACACCTGTCATGTCTTGTGTAGATTACAATCCATTTGAAGGTGTTCTAGGAGGATAGGGAGTGGGTGGAGTGTAGATTGATATTTTTAGACCAACGTGGTTACCAATAGCTTTCATTTGATTTTATTCCCCACCCTTTTACTAGGTTTAAATCTTTATAGTTTTTGGTTGGGATTTTATTTTTTCCTTTTTTTTACATTTAGTACTTTAATATCATACTAGGTTGTGGGATCGTAGATGTACGCATGCATTTTTTAGTTGTTTTATATTTAATTTTTATGTGGTATTCGAGATGTGTTAATGTGTACACGTACTTTATGAAAATTCCTTCCCTTTTTGGGATATGCTAACTCAATGCTGGTCTGTATACCTTATTCTATTGGAGGAGGGATTGGGGTAGTCATGGGTCATACCTCGGCGGACCACGTCATGATAATGTGGTCTTAACGGAGGTTGGTTCTACCATCAGACCGATGTTGGTGATTTTGGTGTGGGGAAATAATGTTTTTTGTTTCTAGTTTGACATTTAGGCTAGGGGATCCAGCGGTGTTGTAGTGGCCGATGCATCCATACAACAGGACTCTGATCACATGCCTTTCGGCTCAGTACATGTAAACCTAAATTGTAGGAAATTATTTTTGGTACTTTAATCATATAGTAATTGGTTATGTTTTCCATGTAGTTATTGAGTTATCTCTATAGATATATTATTTGACCATGATAAATCTTATTTTATTTCAAGATTCTTCTATACTGATATCCAACTAGGATTCCACTATATGATCATGAGGATGATTCTCCTAGTGATGAGGCATCGGGTCATGGACCTATACCAAAGATAGAACCTCTGGAAGGTTTAGAAGCTATACCACAACCCATTGAGTAAAATCTAGCACTGGAAGGACTAGCCGAGGATGCACATAGGCTAAGTGTGTTGCACGAGTTTCATATGCAGTGAACTCCTAGGTTTTGGTGTGAGCTAGACCCCCAAGAGGCTGAGGACAAGATAGATATAGGCACTCAAATTTTCCTACTTGTGAGGACACCTACATATCAAATGGTAGTCCTCACAAATAGTCTTCTTTTGGGATATTCCTATAGGTGGATGATCTTAGTGACTTAGTTACATAAATAGACCATTCTCTTATGGTTAAACATTGAGCATCTCTTTAGGGATGAATTATATCTATCCATGTTGCGATCTACATGCATAAAATATCTTCTCCATCTACTACAGGACAGTATGACCATGGTGGAGTACTTAATGGGCTTTTATGATCTCTCACATTACTTATTGAATGTTGTACAAGATCAGTTCTTTAGGGATTATAACATTGAGTTGGGATTATATCTGTACATCATGGATTTAGTGGTATCCATTTGTATTTCCACATATGCTGGGGTGCTTGAGTGAGCTTTAGTAGTGAAGAGATTTCTAAAAGAGTAGACACTGACAATGGGTGAAAATATTGGGCACCCAATAGTTGAGAACTTAGTAGAAGAAATATGATATCATTAAAATGGATTTAAGCATATCAGATGATTTAGGAAGAAATCCCAGAACACAGGGTCAATAGTTCAGGGCTCTCAGGGTGGCTCAAATAAACCAAGGGAGAGGTAGTGTTTCTCCTATGACAGTCGGGGACATCTGAATCAGGATTATATGACCCATCATACATCTGATCATGATAGGATTGAGAAAAAAACAAGACCGATATATAGGTAGGATAAGGATGGTATGTAGGGTGTAGGACATTGAAGAGGATATGGTAGGGAAGTAGGAGGTGGTCGGACATTTGAACTATTACCCCCAACACCCCCAGATGGTCCGTGTTAGGCTTAGAGAGTTGGTGGGTAGGGATCAGGTGAGCTACATGATATAGAAGCCTATCAACCCATGAATATAGGGATGATACAAGGAATAATATTTTTTTTAATTTAGATATAGTATTGATAGAAATTACTGTGAGTCATTCCTTCCTTTCAACTTCCTTGGTTCGAGACATAAAGATTCTGGTTGAGCCACTAGATTCACCCTTATGGTTGGAGATTATGACATGTAGTGACTAAGTGATTGAGTACTTATGCCAACAGTGCAATATGATGCTTGGAGGTGATCGTTTTGTACGGTATTTGTTTATAGTAGAAATGATGCCTTATGATGTCATCTTAGGTATAAAATGGTTATCCATAGTTCCTACCCATATTAACTGTTTTAGGTGGAGGAAGTGGTGTGTCCATAGTGACAGAATGAGGTTTTACATTGTGGGTGAAAAGGTAACCTTGGAAGAGTAGGGTGAGATCAGTAATAGGAGAGTGAAATTGATTACTCACCAGTTGGCTAACATGAATCATGGAGTAGTTTACTCTATGGGATATTAATTTCCAATGGCGGTGGTGGAGTATGATGACGTCTTTATTGAGGATTTAATAGACCTACCCCCCTCTAAGATCAATAATTATGCATCAAAAAGAATCCTAGGATGACACCAATATCTTCACCAGCACATCGGACATATCATGTTGAGTTTCAAGAGAAGAAGTTGTAGTTGGAGGACTTTCATGAGAAGGGATTTGTGAGACCTAGTGTTTCCCTACAAGAATCCCTAGTGTTATTCACCAAGAAGGTGGAAATGATATTTAGGTTATGTATACATTATCGGTACATGAATTAGGTTAACATGAAGAATATTCATCCACTACTGAAGATCAAAAATCTATTTGATCAGTTGAGAGGGGAGTGGTGGTTCTTGAAGATTGAGCTTAGGCCAGCCTATCACCAGCTGTGGGTACGAGATTAGGATATACCGAAAACATCATTAAGATGTCCCTATGGAAACTATGCATACTTAGTGATGTCATTCAGTGTGATGAATGCCCTAAAAGTGTTCATGGGACTCATTAATGAGATCTTTAAACCTTTCTTATAAAGGTTCATAGTGGTCTTCATTGATGAAATCCTAGTGTATTCAACATCTGAGGAAGAGCATGTGAGGAACTTGAGTATGGTCCAAGACACACTCTGAGAGAAATATATTTACAAGAAGCTTTCAAAGTGTTAGTTTTATATTCTAGAGGTCCACTTTCTTGGACACATCATCTCAAATGTTTGTGTAGCAGTGGAAATGAAGAAGGTTGAGGTAGTGATTCCTTGAGAACTAGCCAAGATTGTTACTAGGGTGAGGAGTTTCCTTGGTTTTGTAGGGAACTATTAGAGGTTTGTACCTGATTTCTCCATAGTGGAAGAACCCTTGAAATATTTGAACCAGAAGGTGAAACCTTTCATGTGAAAGGAAAGTTTCCAACATTAATTTTAGGAGTTGAGGAAAAGGTTTATGAGTGATTCCATAAGGATATTTCCATAGGAGGGTATTGAGTATGTAGTGTTCTAAGATGCATCAGGGACTAGACTTGGTTGTTCTTCGATATAGAGGAAGGAAGGTATTTCTAATGGTTCACCCAAGTTGAGACCAAATGAAAAAACTATGTGACCCATGATCATGGGATAATAGTTGTAGTCTTCATATTGAAGATGTGGTGACACTACATGATGGGAAAACAATTTATCATTGACTATGACCATAAGAATATCAAGTATGTATTATCATAGAAGGATATTAACTTGAGGTAGAGATGATGGATATAGTTCCTCTTGAACAATGATTTTGAGATTGTATATACCTATAGGAAGCAGAACATGGTGGTAGATTCTGTTAGTAAGAGATCTAGTTCTCAGTTGTTGACTATGGCATTAAAGCGATTAGCCTCGTTGTAGTTTTCCTTCATGGACAAGGATGGTGCTTCATATCTTTAGTTGATAGTTGTTATCCCACCAATTTTACCATATTCTAGGGATTCTCAGTGTGGATATACTAAATATGAGACCTTACATACTCAGATATCCTCTAGAAATGATTATAATATATACTTTTAAGGTGGGGTGCACACTATCCTTTTTAGAAGAATTAATATGGTACCTTTGACATTATTGGAGGAGGTGATGTAGGAGTTTGATAAATACCCTTTGGTGGAACATAAAAATTTGGAAAGATGTACCAGGACATACGATGTCAGTTTTTTGTGGCCAGACATGAAGAAGGGAGTTACAGAGTTCATCTCCCAATGCCTCACTTGTCAGCACGTGAAGGATGAGCACCATGCTCTAGTGAGTTTAGATCGACCCTTAAAACCCAAAAGTGGAAATGGTATGAAATATCCATGGAATTCGTGATGGGATTAACAAATACATCAAGGAGACACAATTCTTTCTGGGTGATCATTGATTGACTCACCATGTCACCCCACTTCCTAGCTATTTAAGAGAAGAGTTCAGCAGGGGACTTGGGACACCTCTATCTATAAGAGATAGTCCGCCTCTAGGGAGTTCCCTAAATAATTTCCCCTAACTCTCAACTCACATCAAATATTAGTTATAGAGGGTATTACATGAGACATTTTGGACTCAGTTATGTTTGAGAACAGTGTTTGAACTCCAAACTGAAGGCTAGACAGAGCGGACCATTCATGGCCTGGAGGAAATGACATGGGCTTGTATGGTGGACTTTGACCATAGTTGGGAGGATCACCTACTCTTTGTAGAGTTTTCTAAAAAAAACTTATTCCAATCAAACATTGATATGGAACCATTTTTGGCTTTGTAAGGGAGACCGCGTAGGTCACCACATTTTTGGACTGACCTGGGTGAGTCAGAACGCATGGGCCTAGAGTTGGTGCAATATATTATAGAGAAACTGCAGATAATCCAAGAGCATATAAGGACTGTATAGAGTTGTTAGAAATATTATGTGATCGAATTAAAGAGACCTTTGATGTTACATGAGGGAGTCTGTGTTCTCTTGAGGTACTCACCTTGACATGGGTTAAGGATATTTTTCCATGGGGGCATGTTATCTCTACGATTCATTGGTCCCTTCTAGATAATGTTTATCGTTGGTGAGGTGGAACACCACTTTTCATTACCACTATAGGTAGACTATGTATATGATGTCTTCCACGTGTTGTAGATGAGGAGATATGTGTATGACCCATCATACATTTTTGACTGGGAAAAGTTGGACATTAAGGATGGATCTTCCTTTGTAGAGTACTCGGTGGAGATCAAGGATAAAAAAAGAGGATCCTTCATCAGTGATCCATTACCCATGTGTGTGTCAGGTGTCAGAATAAGAATATTTATAAGAGAACTTGGGAGCTGGAGACCCAAATGTGTTCCCATTTCCCTTATCCTTTTGAGTAGGTTTTTCTTTTTTTTGGGATAAAAATACCTGTTATAGAGAGAATGTAAGGAATTGGATTTTATATGTATTACTTTTAGATATTATATAGATTATTTTTTATACCAAGAACTGTGATAGTGTTCAATTATGAGGCCTAGTGTTCTCAAAACCAATGTTTAAAATATATTAAATATATTTAATAGAACAGTTGCCCAATTTTTTTTTCAAAAAGTTAAATAACTCATGACCAAAGGAATGAATTTTAAATCTAAGGGCACCATTGAATTAAGAATGTGGGTTTCACCATAGGTAGGACATATTCTTGGTCATCATGGGCCATTTGTGAAAAATTAATCACATGTGTAAATAAATAAAATGAATAAATAATTTTATTTGTTTTGTTTATTTTGATGAAAAGACTATTTTATCCTTTAAATATATGGTTATATTATTTCCATAGGGTTTTCAAATCAAACACTAGAGATTCAGACAACTATTGGAGACATTTATTTGTGAATAATGATGGACCAAGATCAGATCATGGATCATTGTGCCAATAAAGTTTATGGATCTATTCAACAAAGGAAATGAAACCATTCTTCATCAATAATTGATCCAAACTCTACATAGGATGTTTTTTCTGTCTTTTCCATCATGTTTCTTAATGCTAAATAAATGCAGATAAATTCCACAAATAGAATATTTATGCACATCATTGGTATAATTAAATTGATGGAATTTTTATTTGTTTATTTTGATTTATTTCTTTTTGTTTGGCTTACTATATGACAATATATTGAGGTTTAAAGAACAAAGTCCATGGTTCATTCATCACATATTGTGGTTATGGATTTCTTTCCATAGTCTTCACATGTTAATTAGAGGGATTTCCTTTTACCCTATTTTTCAAAGATTACCTAATATTTGGTCATTGTATGGCCATTCCTTGATGTAACATATCAATACCATGGGTGAGGATTGTGATCGATGGTGTAATCAAGGTGAGACAATGGCAGTGGATGATAATTAGTGGATAAGAATAGATTAGCAGGTTATATTCTTTTTAATTTTTTGATTCACAAAAATTTTGGCTTGATGAATAGATTTATGAGTATATTTGTGTCTGGATTTCCATCGATCGATGTTGTAAAGGATAGTACGAACCCTGATCTACAAGTTCTGGCAAGGGCGGATACTCAAATTTTGCACATGATAACATGGAAAAGATCTTGATGGATCTGTAAAATCCCAAGAAACAAAACATGTATTTTAGGATTACACATTGTGTGGGTCTCTATTAACAATATCAAGGATTTCTGGATGATGTTAATGAGAACATGACACGTGAACCATATCACATGGTGTGAGACTACTCTATGAGGATCGATGTGTACCTCAGAGGTTACATGAAACCTGTCAAGAGTACACAACCAATGACATGTTGTGTACTCACACATGGACATAACCACCTGTACATGGGTTGGTACATGAGTAGGCCAAGGAAACAAACATAGAAAAGTGAAACAAGTAGGGTTTTGTGTGTCTATACATGTTGTTTACTTCTTCTACACGTCATGTATATTGATACTTACATGTTGTGTGAGTATTTACCCCACATGTAGATTTGGGGATATCCAGACACACCCTGTACCCCAAATACACACCATGTACCCTCTCAAAGAGTGTTTTTAACTCTTTTTTTCATTAGTTTGGACCAATATAGGTTGAGTGTGTTCCCTTGGTCCATTCCCTCACTCGTAAAGTATGTTGTTACATCCATATCACATGATTGTGATCACCTCTGGAGGCTGAGTCTCAGATATAGTTATCATGTCCCTCTATGAGATGGAGTGTGATCCTCTATCATCTTTGTTCCTTAGATGGGGTTTGTAAAATTTACATGAAATCCTTGAGTAGGGAATCAATACTCTATCTAGAATGCAATATCAATAGGATTTTTGGTATCATTGATATACAATTCCCTATGAAGCGGGTTGATCGATATCAGGTTCATGGTGTCCCCCAATGGTTCTGGGAATTATCCTATATCCACACATCAATGCATTCTTAGAACAATGAGATTTTTTTGGAGAGGCCTAATGATCTAGACCTCTTCATCGAGTGTATCTGATGATAACATGAATGATAGAGTGTCTTCTTCCAGAATGAGTGTTGCTTCAATAGGAATCCGATGGTTGGAAGTTGGTTATAACTGCTTGATGGTGTGGTGTCTTTCCTGATTATATTTGGGTGTTTCAGTTATACATTGATTTTAATATCTTGTATTGAGATGACTATACTTGGTGCATAATTTTTATGGTTTTGGGGTGTCCATTTGGGTATTGTTGTACTCACCCCTACATGATATTTTCTCGCACGTTTCATTTGTTACATATATGAAAACCAATTTGATGGTGTCCAAGGAGGACAAGGAGTGGGTGGGGCATAACTTGATCTTGTCAGACTGATGTGGTTACTAGGATATTTAATTTGACTTTATTCCTCACCCTTGGAGAAGGTTTGACTCTTTAATGTTTTTGGTTGGTCTAGTATTAAGACCCCTTTTCTACTTTTTGTACTTTACTATCATTCTTTTTTGTGGGATCTTAGATGTATGAATCCATTATTTTCAGTTTGTTTATATTTTATCGTTGTGTGGGCTTGGATATGTGTGTGTTTGATCACGTACTTTAGGATAATGCCTCCCATTTGTGGGATATTCCTACTCGGCACTGGTCTCTAGCCCCCAGCCTATTGGAGATGGGATTGAGGTAGTAATATGTCGGACCACGATGGGTCGGGTATTGACATGTAAAGAGGAAATGTGTTATCGAGTTTGTTTCTTGTTTCCTCAAATGTCACCAGGTAAATGCTAAACTTCAAGTTATAGTAGGTTTGACTCAACCTCATGAGATCCCAGAATGAATGTGGGATAGAATACCAATGGTTTCTATTTTGGGGCCGTCCATAGATAATGAGAGGACATAATTCTATCTGGGTGTTTTTTTGATCGACTTACCAAGTCAACACCTTTTCCTTGCTCTCTGAGGGGAGAGTTCGGTTGATAGTTTGTGATGATTGTGTGTATGGGAGACCATTAAATTCATGGGGTACCTTTGATGAACATCTATTAATGTGATTATTGGTTCATTTCAAGTTTTTGGAGGAGGTGTATAAGAGTATTTTGGGACCCATTTACAAATGAGTATGACATTTCACCCCCAGACGGATGTACAGTTTGAGAAAACCATCCATGTTTCGGAAGTTTTGCTGATATATTGCATGTCAGACTCTGACCAGAGTTGGGAGGATCACTTACCATTGGTATAGGTTATTTATAATAATAGTTATCATTCCAATACTATTATAACACCATTCAAGTAACTATACAGGGGACACTTTAGGACACCCTTGTGTTGAACTAAGATTGGTGAGACATTTATTATGGGGATATAACATGTGAAAGTGATAACAGAGAATGTTCAGGTGATCCAAAAGTGTATGATTATAAATTAGAGTCAATATAAATATTACACAAAGTTACATCACAAGACTTTGATGTTCTAATAGGGAGACCACATTTTCTTGAAAGTCTCACACAATGAGCCTTGTAGAGATTTTTATAGGGTAGAAAGCTATTACTGAGGTTCATTAAGACATTCCAAATTCTGTATAGAGTTTGGGATGTTTCCTAACAGTTGGCCTTATCATTGTATATGAACCAAGTGAATGACATATTTCTTATGTTAAAGCTAAGGAGATGTGTGCATGACCTGACATTAATTTTTTACTGGGGAAAGATAGAAATATAGGAAAGAGCTACCATCTCTTAGTACCCAGTAGTGATTGAGTATTGATAGGATAAGATCATATGGGGTGGACAATTATTTTGGTTTGACTGATTTGATAACATGAGAGTGTGCATGTGAGATTTTGGGGTCATGAGTGCCAGATGTGGGATCAATACCCTCAAATTTCATTGTGTAGCTTGTGATTTTTGTGGTGAAAAGACATGATGGTGGGGAGAATGAAACAACTACAATTTTTATAGTTTGATCCTTTGAATATATATATATATATATATATATGGATTTTTTCACAAATTTGGAGTTTTTTTGGGATTTGTAGTACCTCAAAATTAATATATTAAAAATATTAAATACATCAAAGAATGGATGATTTTTTTTGAAATTAATGAAATTACCATTTTTTGATACCTCAAATGAAAAATCTGAGATTGTGGAATTTTAATTAATGGAGGTTTTACCATAGGTGTACTTTAATTTTGGTTGATATCAGATGTTCTGTTGAAGGTAGTTATTATTGGGTATGTTAAATAAATTAAATTATAATTTATTTATTTTATTTAATACCCACATACTAATCTGATCTCTATAAATTTATTGCTATGAAAAATATATAGGGTAATCGTATAACCTTGGGATATTTTAGAGGAAGAGGAGATCCACTATTAGCATTGAAAAACTCAGGATCATGAATTGATGATGGACAAATCAAGGAAATTTGTAGGACAATTGAAGAATGTAGCAGAATCTTCAATGAAATCACTAGAAACCATGTTCTTTACCAATTATAAATTCATTGTTGAGGTATAACCCATTATTTTTTATATTACCACCCTTTTATTCTTGATCATTGATAATTGATCATATATCTAATTAATTATTGAATTTCACTCTTTACATGATATTAAAATTCAATAAATATTCTTGATCTGGATTATTTTGTTCATTGTGACCATGTTTTACCCTTAATTTTTTCTATAATCATAATTATTGGTCTAGAATTGATCATCTAATGATAATTGTCACCTTGTTTTTGTTCCTCTCTCATTTATGTTCTTCATGTTTTTCATTATTGGCCTTGGGGGTTAGTAATTTGACATTTTTGAACTTTTTCAAGTGCAATCAAACCAATGGATATATAATTAACTAGGATTCTCATAAATGTATATTTAATATTTTTATATGAATATTCATTACATTACACAAACACACACCCGAGGACCATAATAGTTTATTGCCTTTGGAATCTTGGAACTCAATATTTTTAATTCGTGAAAGATGTTATATGTCCCCCATAAAGATCTTACCCTTCCTACATAAAAAAATTTCTTCATAACCCTAGGAAAGAAAATATAAGAAATTATGAGATTAAATTCTCAAAATGGTTATATAATGGAGATATATAAGAATATCATGAGAATAAGGGTATGAGAACATGATTATAACATTTCAAAACCATATTCTATATATAAAAGATCATAATATTGTATCATGGAATAACTATTGGAAGTTAGTAAGACATTAATCATAATAGAATAAAAGAGTATTATCCATGAGATAAAAAAATCGGAATAAGACATAGTATTGTGGCATACACATAAGCATTTAAAATCATTTCCTTAGTTGTCAAGGATCATTGCCAAAACTTTTTAAGAAACTCTATGGGAATTTACAACTCCTTAGAGGGACACACCATAATACCCATTGGAATACATTCTATATAGTAGAATGAGTTAACTCCCCAAATCATCATAGTAGTCAAGGTCCACTCCAAAGACCATCATAGAATATATAGTCTCTTAAAAAATTGGGTTTACTTTATATTCCAGTCCAGTCTATCTCATGAGATATAAATCTTTACCCAATGCACTAGAGGGAGATATAGGTCCCACCATTATTTGGTTATGACATAACCACATTCCTTGGTTATAACATAACCACTATCCTTGGTTATAACATAACCACTATCCTTGGTTATAACATAACCACTGTCATTGGTTATAAAATAACCACTATCCTTGGTTATAACATAACCACCATCATATAATGAAAATCATACATATGTGTTATCCAAGATCATAAAAAATTACTCATATCAGAATCCATTAAATGAAATGGGTTTCATATCAACTCCATCATCTCATAACCTCTGGAAAAGAGAAAATTTTCATAATCAGTTCATCATTTCATCATTGAATAACCCTTGAAAATAATTAGGTTTCATAATAATTGTATTAGGGTACAAACTAGGGAATGGAAATGGGTTTCATTAATATATTGTCAACATAAACCATTTTTAGAAAGAATAAGAATGGTAACCTTTGATCATATCCCCATTATATCATAAGTAACATCAAAGAATTTAATATGATATGAAAAATGATTTTGAAATGATTCTTGGAACATTTTTAAATGAAAAAAAAATTTCTTTGAAAATAACTTTCCAAAAATAAAAAATCAGAATACATTTTGGAAGAAACTTTCTTTGAAAATAAAATTGAAAACATATCAAGAAATATTTAAAAATAATTTAAAACATTTTATTTGAAAATACATTTGAAAAGTTGTGAGGTATTCTTTATATTATTGAGTGGTCATGATGGTGAGAAATATGGTTCATGCTGTGCCTGTTAAAAACAAATATTCTTTTTGATTTTTTTGATAAAATACAAACATGAATTGTTTTTGAAAATGACATGAAGATTTATTTAATTTTTTTAAATGTATAAATTGGGAAAAAAATTTCTTCAATATATATTTTTTATACTTTTAAGATATTTTTGATAACATTTTTAGAAAACATAGTTTTTGAAGAAAAATGAGTTTTTGACTGAAGAGAGAAATCAAGATGTCTTTTATTATTAACATTATTTTGAAATATTGAGCACATAATGAGGGTAAAATAAAGGGAGAACTTGTGTTATACAGAAATAAAAAGAGGAATATAAATTTCATGAGTTTCTTTAGAGATGTATCCTAATATTTTATCATTAGAAATATAATCATAAACTATCTTGATAAATGATGAGATTATAACCTAAAATCATAACCATTTTAAAAACATTAAATCATAATAAACATGAAGTAATAAAATACAATTTAACTTAAAATATTATGAGGATAATACAATTGATGACATTACAAGTCAAATGGTGTTATATACACCTCATGAAACATTATAGACACATAACATAATTATCATCTCAAAGAAGGAAAATTTAGAAAAAAAATCCTTTACCGCTTTAGTAATATTTTGAATTGTAATACCCAATAAATAATAACATAAAATGAAACATTAAATATCTTTAAAATAATGTGATCCATGATATAAAATTTGAAAGGGGTAGTATACAAAACACAAAAATGAAACGTGTTGTAAATTTGCATGTCTCCCAGAAATAAAAGAGACTAGAAATCTATTACCTTAAGTCTTGACCTCCATCGTACATGTTAAAAAATAATATATAATAAATATAATTTTATTATATATATATATATATATATTAAAGAACCATTTTTATATATATCATAGAATATATTATTTTTTACGACCTTTTATTGCCTGTTTATTAACAATTCCATGTTAAAATTATGTTTCGTGTAATAAACTCTTTGTTTTCCATATATGATTTGATTTATTATTTTTGATCCAATTAATTTGATCGTTATTTAATAATATAAATAATAATAGCCATGATATAAATATAACATATATTCATTATATATGTATTTATTGTAATCCATAAATTTTAGTGAAAGAAAATGAAATTCACCATTCATGGAGACGGTAGGTCGTACCTATGCATGAAAAATATTCTCATTTTCATTTAGGACTGAAATATTGAAAGATAAATGATATATTATAATTATATAATCATTATTATTTCATATATATATAATATATTTATTAAAAACATTTGTATTACCTTCCATCTGATGCATGAACGAATCACATCTCTTAGTGCGACGTACACACGATCGAAAATATTGTATTCACCCAAAATGGAGAGTATAAAGGTATATGTGATGTAATAATTTTTGGATTATAATAATACCATATATATCACATATAAATAATAAATACATAATTATTTCTATCCTTGATTGGTGGTAATGGAAAAATTAATGACATCAGTTCTTGAGGTGGTATTCCACCGTACAGACGAATAGTGATTTCATAACCCATTTGATGGAATTAGAGATTGTTGTAGGTTATTACATAAACATAATAACATTTGAGTATATATGATATACTGGAATTATTATATTGTAGGTTTTAATACAATATCCATGGTTTAAAAATAATAATGAACATGGAGGAGCTTAGTGAATACAATTACCTTCACCTAGAAGAACCTCCTTTGTAACTCTTAAAAGGACCCCTAATGTTGGTATTTTTGGAAGACCAACATCTATAAAAAATGTATGAGAATTTTTAGTGGGATTTTGGCATGGTTTTGACTAACTATGTACCTTTATAGTTGTGTATAAGTGGAGGTTGGTGGCAGATTTTTATAAGTGGGGGAAATGAACCCACTTTGAAGCTACATGAAAATTTCCCAATAGAATACAAAATAAAAAGGTCATTCCAAATAAAAAATGTTCCAAATGAACATATATTATACATTTCGAAGTATAATATTTAAATATGGACATAAAACCATAATTTTACAAGTATTATAGTCATTTTAACCCTTATCATCTTAGTTTAACCCCCAGTAAACCCATTTTTATCTTAACTGTGGTAATTAATTTTTATTATTTTCACTATTCACTTAGGTAAAAAATTATGTTGACCTTATTAGATAATATAAGTTATTATAATGAAAAAAATTTAACCGTTTTTTATAAATTCAATTCATATAAGTGAAAAATTTAATTTAAAATTACTTCCATGAATGTAAAGAGAAAACGTGTTTTCAAAGAGAGAATGTCAAAACATTAAAAACAATTTATTTAAAATTTCAATATAAAATTGATTGAAATTAACTAAATTTGATTAATAGTTATATAATTTAAATAATTTTACTTTCAAAAAAAATTTAAAATATAATTTAAAATTATAAATAACTTAAATGAAAATATAGTTTTCAATTAAAAATCAGTATTTTTCAATATTAATCAAAAAAAATAATCTTTTAAGATTTTTATAAAACATTTACCCTAATATAAATTTGAAATTATAATTTAAGAAGTTAATATTATTTTATAAAATTCATTTTGTAAAACAAGAATAAATTAAATTTAAAACAAAACCAGCAAACTCAACGACAAACTAGGTTTTTGAGAAGTGTATTCTTTAAGCATAAAATGATTTTATATTAACTCTATATTTAATAATAATCATTATAATAATATAAATAAAAATTTATTTATATATAATCTATAAATTTTATTTGAAATATTCATTTTAAGTTATTATTTTAATTAATCAAAATTGTGAAACATAATGCACTTCAGAATAGTTTTCAAAAAAAACCTTCTAAAACCTGAAAAAAACTTATAATAAAATTTAATAAACAATTCATTGAAAATAAATTCAGTGGATTAAATATAAAATCATAATGTAGAATTTACATTACTTAATTTTTTGAATATAAATGATAGTTTCATAATAATCAGTATTTCCACTATTCACTGGAAAATAAATATTTTTTTGAAAAAAACAAGATTTCACCATAAGCTAATTTTGATATGAAAATTAATTTTTTTTTCATTTTAGGAGATAAAATTTCTAAAACATCTAAAAATTAATTGTAATATTTTTTCACAAAAAGAAATAAAAAATAATTTTTTAAGAAAACTAATATTTGAAGAATATAATTACTTTACTAAATATTGATTGATTCTTTACTAATATCTTATAAATAAATTTACATTGAGTATGATAAATATAAATATATATATTTTATAGAGTAGTTAATATTATTCATAACCTCTTATTTAATGGCTAGGATATAATAGTTATAATTAAAATTATATCATTTCATGGTTTGATGAATCTCAGTGTTGTGTGTTATGCATGTAATTGAGGAACCTCATTATTGCATGTAACACAAGGTAAACATGGGTTCCCATGTAACGATTTTTTAAAAATATTAAATTACATTTAAAAAATATATTTCCCAAAATCAAGGGGTGCTATATTCTACCCCACTAAAAATGAATTTCACTATTGAAATTCGTCTTGGTCATCAAAGGTTTAACATTTGAAAATTAATTCATAGAATACCTAAAAATAAAAATGGTTAATAAAACAACCTATTGAAAAATAGAAATGGATTTGTGAAAGTAATTTTAAAAAACACATACTTGGATTCCAAATAAGAGAATACATTTGGTAAATGAAAACATTGAAAAAAAGAGAAAACTAACACCCAAACACTGATAGAGAGTGATAGAGAACATTGATCACAAGATATAGAATGGTCCATGGATAGTTAAGATCCTAATAAAATAAATATATGTTGATTTAAAAGACCACTGGTTCAACACAAATAAGGGTACTAGGATAAAATTTTGTTTCCATATCCTTTTTTTAAAGTTTAGGAATTGTTTTACTATCCAAAAATATAATGAAATATACTAACTTGTTTCATTTCAATTTTATATTGACAATTTCATAATGTGCTGTGATAAACTAAATATTCATCACTTACTCCATGAAATGAATATCCAAAAATTATTTTTTATGATTGAAGCACTAAAATTAACTTTTAATGGACTAAAAGATTCATAATATAATGATAAGTTATTCATTAAATCACAGGTTATTATAAAAAACTTGTTAACAAAAGTTATGCATAAATGTTCACATCATGAAATAATACATTAATCTATAAAACCTCATCAAAAATTCAATTTAAACCATTCTATAAATGGTTTATCTTATAACCCTTCCAAAATTTTAAATTTTAAAGAAGGTAACTAAATTTATCAAAATAAACTTAACATTAATCCCCCAAATATCATGATGTAGATCTCAATTGTCACATACCAAACTTGTGAATAACTTCATCATTTTTTATATTGAAACATGATAATCACCTTAATTACTATAAAACCTTATTGAAAACATACATGAATCCCTAATACTTGGATAAATACAAAAATTATTTAATATATACCATAAATCAAATAACGCTGTAAACTCCATGAATGATAACATAAAACTTTTTTTATAAATTATTAATTAGTTCTAATGTCATAATTAGTGTCCAATTTAATTTATCAATATAAAACATATCTTTATCCCAAAATAAATATTTCAACATCAAGAAAATATTAAGGGTTATCTTCCCTTAATCATGTGTTTTTCATGAAATACCACCATGCCATTTAAATCACTTTTCTTGGTCATCGATATCATTCAACATATTCTTTATAATCCGTACTGAAAAACTTATAATAATAAATCCTTATATATTTTATAATTATTGAATTCTAATACATAAATTTTACAATAACCCCACTTCACCCTCAAACCATTAACTAGGATTCATCATCTTATTATTTAATAATTCTTTCCTTTCATATTTTATTCATAGTCTCATCATCATCAAAATTATAACCATTACTCATACTGCCTTACCAATTCTATTCACGAGCTTTCCACCTAGGACATCAATTTTCATAGTGCCTATAGTTTCCACATTTAAAAGATTCATCCATTGATAATACATTATTGAGAATAATACTCCCATCCATTGAGTTAATTAAAATCTTCATTTTTTCCTCAACAATTACTTGCTTTTTGTCTTTTTTACACACTCGAAACATCTTCCAAATCCTCTTTGACTTTCACTTGAGTGATTCTTTATACATTATTGAAATATAAGAAATTGAACCTTCTTTCCCCTATAATCTCCACTACCCAAACTCTGAAAAAACTATATCCTCTTCTTGTTTGGGGAGTCAAAGGGTTGGTTAAGGTGAAAATGAATCATATGTTTAATCAACCATACAAGTCATTAAATTTTCCTGGCCATTGATAATATTAAAAATTTATTGTCCTAAACAACACTTAATACTAGTGTGTAGTAAAGTGGAAATACAGGGTCAAACCCATAGAGATAATAGGTAGGAAAGCAACCAATTGAACAAAACCCTTTGAAATGATTCCCCAAGTTCACTCTCCATGTTTAGATTTTACTAAAGTTAGGGTTTTTGGAATCATGATATATAATTAGGGATCATGGTAAAATTTAGGGCTCTTGATAGATGATAATCCAAGATTAAGCTTGGGATAGTCTAATATCATAGGCTATGAAGTAGTGAAAAGGTCAAAAATTGGTTCTGTACCAACCAATAAAATCTATCTATGCTTTAAATATCCCATGTTAAGGGTATAACTAACAACCTTGGTGAATTATTCTTATCTTCAATATAGAATGCACAATAGGTGAACTTTAATAGTCTTTCTCAACTCCAATTAGGTTAGGTTTATTCAACTGCACTTCCCTTGGTCAAGGTTGTGCAAAAGATAGTGACAGAAAATTATAAATAACCTAATTAGTATTTATAGGTTTACCAAGGTTCAATATATAGATTCATTAGTATCAAAAACACCCATACTCTCAACTGATAACATTAGGTGGATTATCCCTATAATTAACTATTAATAAAAACCAAGGAAATACTAAACATGCTATGAATAATAATGGTACAATTGAAAAATAAGAAATCTAGGATTAAAAAAATTAAAAATCATGATCAAACAATTAAAAGTAATGTAAATACGAACAAAAAATCACTGTGTATGAATAAAAACGAAGAAAGGTGAATGAATTGATGATGGATAGGGAGGGATGTTGAAATTGACATTGGATGTCGAAATGGATTCACAATGGATGAATAACCGATGAAGATTAACCAACAATGTAAAAGGATTTAATAAAACAAGTAAATGAATGAATTAAAATGGGTTTTGAATGAAAACAGATGAAAAAAGGGAGAAAACATTTGGATAAAATGAAAGTATGTGGAGCCTGTGTGTGTGTGGATAGTGCTGAAATATTGATAGACTCGAGAAGTACACACTGTGTAAAGAATTCACATCATGTATTAGATTACATGGACACTTTCATGAAATATGAACATCATGTAATCAGGGTGTATGTTGTGTATTTAAGATCCATAATTGGATCTGAAAATATTGAATCCCATGGAATCTTATACCAAAATCATTCACTAGATATGATCTTTGAATTTCACATGTCATGTAATATTTTCACGCTATGTATGAGATACACTTTTAACAGGATTATGGTTTTAAAATTTGAATTATGTGTATAGAATGTATAGATCATATACTAAATTTATGTTTTGTAAAGACTTTATAGGTAGTTTTGTGGATCTTTAGGCATTCTTTGAAGGAGTACTACACATTGAATATGATATACATGGTGTGTGAATCCTATTTTCCCCATTTTCCCCATTTCTTCTTTTGAGTATAAACTTCATACTTCCTATGAAAAAACCGTAAACCAGTTAATTATCAAATAAAACATGAGAAAACATTTAATAAATGTATCCAATATGTATATATAATTTCATATTATAAAATTCCACAACACATGAACAATTACTTGTCCTTAAGAAATAAGTATCTCATAAAATATTAAAAAATAAAAAACTTTTAAAGCAAGAAACATACATTACAACTAGGAAAATAAAACCAAGTGTATGTAAACAAATCAAGTCCTCTAGAATCAATCTTACATAGAAATACAGTTATTTATAATAGTTTACTTCTTTGTCTAGATTATTTATTCCTTTAATTACAATTTTATTACCATTCCTTAAATACTATACCCATTTTTTAATTTACCTCATAATTTTTTTTTCTTATCACTCAAGGTAAAAATGAAACTTGAGTTATGCTGATAAACTAAATAAATGTTCCTAAACATAGTATTTCATTGGTTATAATATCTCTAATTCATAAATAAAAATAGAAACTCAATTATAAGGGGTTTAGTAATATGGTTCCAAGGTTTCTGAGGCTGAGAATAGGTCGGTAGAAAGTAAAAAATAAAGCTCAAAAGGTTGGTACTATCTAATGTATAATGCATGATAAATAATAATAGTGTAATGAAGTAACTTATACTATATAACATGTATACGTGCTCCACAACTAATGATGGGTCCATGAGTATGAGAAGAAAGTGTATTGTATGTACCCTGTTCCTTTAGTTTTTATTTTTATTTACTTTTTGAAAGTCATGTTAAGGCCATCTCTCACATCAATCACCTATCAACATTTGATCCACCATAGGATTCATCAGTCTAATAATGGTGATTTTTTACCTTCCTAATATAAAACCCAATATCTTTAGATATATATATATTCTTTTCAAAGTTATAAGGTGAGATAAGAAAAATTCAAAACAAATCATGGACCAAATCATACCAGTCTCGGGAAAGTTTCACCACATGTCTCCTTAATGCTACCATCATGTGTCCATATATAGTGAAAATTAAACAACACTTTCTAAATGGATAATCATGAATTTTACCAAGAAAATTATAAGAAGGGACAATCTTCTTGAAATGGATCTATCATAAAAATATTATTCATTGATACTATGTGATAAATTAGTAAATATGTACATGCGGTTAACATGAAAAATTTGCTAAGGAAAATTGCCTCAATAATTTTAAAAAGGTATCTTTCAATCATAGCCTCAATAATATATCACTGAATGTTATGATAGGTTTACATGTCCCATGTATCTCTCAATAAATTTTCTTGGAAAAGAATTTGATAGGTTAATTCTAGAATCATATCTGGAATGGGAGTATACAAAAACAACTAGAAATCACCCAGGGTATAAAATCAAGTAATAAGACTATAAAAAATAGTTATAAAAATATAGAATTATAATTAAATTACCCTAATTAGTAATAATTATAATAATCTAAATAAGAGTAAGACACTGATTTCAATAACATCCATACAAAAGTTTTATTTTATATAAATGGGTGCAATGAAATTTCATGTTTAAAGAATTCATTCAGTGAAAAATGTCTCCTAAATATGTGATAAAGGAAATAATAAATATGTATTAACAATAATGCTCAAGATATAATTTCCCATAGTTAAAACGATACAATGTCCACACTATTTTGGAAATCATCATTGGAGTGATATTGGTAGAATCATAGGCAACTGAAATGGAAATTTGAAGATGAAATTGTGGAATTGAGAGCACCCTCTAATGAGTTTTATGCCATGGGGAAAATTTGGTGCATGGTGATTTGAAATTGAGCTACATGAATATATTATTAGAAACAAAATACCCACACTAGATAAAACTTTAGTCTATAGGGGTAAATAAATTTGGATGTAGAAAAAATGAGCTAGTGTATATAGTCCAAACCATGAGAATAAAGCTCAAATAAATGCATTAATGGAGTACAATAAAGTTCACAGTGACCTACAAATAAGAATTATAGTAAAATAAAAGAAAATATCCTATGAACACGACTAAAAATAAAGGATGAAAAATATGTGTTTCCTCCTATAATGTGCTAATAATTACATTTTCATATAGATGGATAAAAAAGAAAATCAGTTAGTGTCATCCATATTCTAAGAAAGTCCACTCCCTCTTATAGGAACAAGTGATGATATCATCAAGATTTCCTATAATCTTGATGAGATTTACCACACTAGAGGAATAATAAGCGCGAATATTATGCCAAAACAATACAATCCATGATAATCATGGTGGGGACCATTGATGATCATGGATATTAGATGATAGATCCACAATATAGCATACGTCATTAACCAAAGACTGAGACATCCAAAGTAGGTTGGAAAATTGTGGTAGGACATGTATGTCAATGAACATAGATGAGGAAAAAGATCTATACATTTCTAAAGTAATAAATAATAAAATGAATAATTAACCAATAAGAAGTAAAGAAATAATATTTATCCCAATTATATATAGAAGCAATGAAACAACAGTGTTAAATGAATAAAGTTAAAAAAATTAATAACTAAATAGAGTAAAAAAGGTAGAGGGTACTGTTATAGATCTAGGTAGTAAACTCAATGTCGCTGAGATTCACATCAAATAGCCACCCCCGAACTTAATGTTTCACTAGCTAGGCTTCCCTATTAAGGTCAGTAATGGAGGAAGGGCCTGGGGGATCGACTGTCGAGGTGGGTACCATGGTGTTGGTTGTTGGATTGGCTGAGGAAGGAGGATATGAGGTATCGATCTGTATGGTGGTAATGTGTATGGTAGATGGATCTATGAAGGGAACCTAAGATGAAGATGTTCTTGAGGGGCCCTTTCCCCAGTAGGCCTTCACTAATAAAAACTCTTGTTGGGAAGTAGGGTAGGTAAACGTAGAGGGTAGATCAGTTTGGGTGGGAGATAGTGTGGGTATAAAGGAGGATGAAGTGCCGATAGAGGGAGGTGGTAGTAGATGGTGTCAAGGGAGGGGTCAATAAAAAAAATAACTACATAGAAGCAGTTTCATAAAACCACTTCTAAATTGGGTGTCGGCAACCAATACGTGATGGTTTTAGTTAAGTGTCGTATAAACTTTTTAAGTGGTGGTTAAAACCACCGCTAAAAATCCAAATTTCCCAACAAAAACCACTGCTAAAACCGCAAAATCGTTGCTAAAATACATGAATTGTATAATTTAGTAGACGTTTTAACCATCACCGATAATAGGCTACCAAATATTAGTGGCGGCTTAAACTGCCTCTAAATATGATCTATTTACTTAGTGGTGGTTTAGACTGATGCTAAATATAGATTTACAGATAAAAAATTGCTGTTTATTATGCTTTCCCAGTACCAATACCCTGAAAAAAAAAACCATGTGAAGAGTTTATATAACATAATTATCTAAACCATATAATAGTATTCAGTAATCAACCATCTAAAATAAAAATATACACATCCTAACATTACTAAAATGAAAATCTGTTTGGTGATTAATCTGTTTCACACATGATACATAAAAAATATATGTTTGGTGACTACTCTATGCCACACATAATACATAAACAAAATATATTTGGTGACCACTTTGTGCCTCACATGATACATAAAAAAACAAGATGTTTCAAAATTTTTCCAACATATCAACAAAACCACGAATCATTGTATGATGATGAATACAACTCCTCACCCTCTCCACCTACACATTTACTTCATGAAACTGGAACCTATAAGACAATCATATTGAAAATTAAATACTATTGTATATTTATATTTAAACATAAAACCAATAAATGTTTTCAACCTAAATGATTTTTAATTTTTGTTATTTACTAGATCACCACCATCCTTTATCGATGTAATGTCACTAGGGACAGATCCAATCATCTTCTGATATAAATCAATCAATGCTTTCTAAAAATTGGCTATCTGAGTCCCCTGGTCCTCAATTTTGTTTTGCATTGAAAAAAATCTCTCGGAGCATCTTAGGATAGGGAGTGACTAAAAAAAGAGTATATGCAACATCAATCGCTGATAGTATTCCAAAGAACTCAGATGGTGTGGGTCCCAAACCCATCCCACGCACTCGACCAGGATGCTCCTTCCCAAGTACTTTACCAACTAGGTCAGTCTGGGAGACTGAGTAGGACTGCGTGGGATTGACATCCCACAGTTCTTTCATTTTTTCCTATAAATAAAATATTAGTCATATTATAAGATATATATATATATATCAACATAGTAAAAACTGGAAGTAATTTATTATAATAAAAAATGAAGTCATACCCCAAATTCTTTGCTTGACTCATTAACAAAACATCTCTCTGGATTTTTATGAACATCCAACCACAATTCTGTTCGGATGTTGGTTGCCCTAAACTCTCTGAATTAATTAAACAAAAAATAAATCAACAATTATAATATATGAAATAGATAATATTTTACTATAAATATTTAAAACAATGAAAATATTATCATAGCTGATCGACTTCTAGAAAAACTATTTGACCCGACAATGTGAGGTATGATTTTCTTAGAGAAGCTTCATACATTCTTCCTTGAAAGATCCTGAAATAAATAAAATGTAATTTAATTCTAATGTATGAAATTTCATCTCCTTTTAATATACATTTATAAATGTAAAATGAGATTAATATGAAAATATATATTTAAATACCATTTTCTTCTCATAACTATGTCTGTCAACAAAAACATTCCATTTCTCTTTGGGAACCCCAGTTGGTACCTTGTCATGCATCTGTTGGGTGCTCAATTAAGAATCGTTGACATAGCCCCACAATCTCCATTTAATGTCTTTCTATTTCTTTCCCATATTTTTCAATGACCACTTTTGTACTAGCACATCAGAAACTATAAAGTGGAAAAACATCTTTACACATGAATTCATTTTTGAAAATATTATAATTTAATAACATATTTACATTCAATTCCACCCTAATGTATTAAAATTACCTTTATTTGTGAATCAAAAGATTCATTTTTACAATTTTAAGGCATATGACTCAAGTCATCATAATTAATAGGAATGGAAACTGGCTCTACGACCAGCAGGCCTAGAATCTGGCCAAGTATTCCTATGGTGTCATCTGTAGGGTCCCTATAAGAATAAAATTGGACAACTATCTTCTCTACATTCAGATTTCACACAAATGAAATTTTCATATTTTTCTATATACTTTCATTGCTTCCATTTTTTATGAACATGCATTTTGTATAAAAAAGTGCAATAAATTTATTCATATTAAAATTTGTACCTATAACAATCACCCACCAGTATCCCCACGAAGAACTAGGAGTGGAAGCCCTATATCTCACTGTTGAGATTCCTAAAAGGGAAGGAATCACCTGAGCTACTGATGGGATAATCATGGAGAGTGTGAGAGATGGTGTAAGGGGGAAAATAGATGGTGTCTCATATGCTATAGAGAGGGAGATATGTGTATTTTTATCTGTTGGTGTGGTTGATGAAACAATTTAATGCTTCCTCCTTGGCATTCTTTTCATTTAATCAAATACAATTATGTTCAGAACACATATTTAAAAAAATTTATGTAAGAAAATAAAAATAAAAATGATAACATATGAATCGTACTAACAAAAATAATATACATAACAATGATAATGAATGAATGAAAAAATGACATAAGTGGTTGATAAATGAATGGATAACTATACATACAATAATTTCCCCCTTTAATCATATTGGTTTCCTACTTCACTACTTCATCCACTTCATCCAACCTTGAAAGACTAATATTTTCGACATCATGATGAAAAAATAAGTCATCTTCTTACTGTTTATGATATTAAATGTCAGAGGTCAAATATTCCACAATATCACCCATATTTTACAAATCTATTTGTTTTACGTGAGAAACTACACTCCAACCTTCATCCACAAAATATTCAACAAAATATAACATTTTATCTTGTGATGATAAGATATATGGATCATGTAGTTCAAAGTCACCAACATCTATCATGCGAGAGATGTTCACAGTAGTAAATTTCAAGGAATATATTTTAACACCTCTGATAACATCAACCCAATTGCATTTGAATAAAACAACAGAAAAATGAGAATGGTAGTTTAATTCGATAATATCAGTCAACTTTCCATAGTATCCCACTTCAGAAAATTCAAAAAATCCACTATTCTGTGTTTTTAAACACTCTTCTAGATCGACTATTCGAAATATAAATCCATTCACATTGTAAGGGTCGAAATTTCTATCTTTTTTTAGAGGAACTCGAGAAAGAAACATCAGATATTCTGAAAAATCTTCTTGATTATCAGTAATCATGATAAAAAAAAATAAATATACATTATTAGATTTACAAAATATATATGTCAACATAATATCTGTATTTATTTCAATATTTATGAACTTACAGGTCGTGTGAACCATTCTGGAAGTTCTTTATTTACATATTTTATTATATCTTTCTCATTTATTGTTCGACCTCTCATTCATATCTTTGTTTATATTATAAACTCTTCAATAAATGGATCTTCAATTTGACTATTCATTAGCACATATCTATGTGCCTTTAATAATTCCATTTTTGTTAGTGTAACATTTGAGGTCCTCCCAACTGATCGGCCAACCGCAGGAAATATTTTTCATTTACAATGTATTTTAGATTAAGTTGATGTGTCATCAAAACTTCAAAATAGATTAAATATTGTATCAGTATCATACAAGTATCTCGATAAAAATATAAGATGATCCACTTCCAAATAGACTTCAGAAATTGTGCCTTCAAGATGAGCTTTATTTATCACGTATGATTTTCAAATTCCCAAGATATCTATGAAAGGATAAAAACATTATTATGTAATTAATTAAGTTACAGGAACTGTTTAATTAACTAAAAAACATATAAATTAAGTACCTCTCATTTGGATACATCCATCAATAATGTACAAGGCCTCCCAATTTAGCTTCCTCAAACAAATACACAGTTAAATGCATCATGATAGTAAAAGAAAATATAGAAAATATCATCTACATTTCACAAAGTGTCAATAAAAATATCTCCTATAAGTTTTCAAGACCAAATGGATGTATATTTTTCTCACATATTTTTCAAAAAAATGTTCATAATTTGAGTACAACAGTAGTAACCTTTTCAGGTAATAATGTACACAATGCTAATGATAGTAACTACTGTAAAAATATATGTGAATCTTGACTTTTCAATCCACATAACCTATGATGATTTAAATAAAAAAACCATGAGATGTTACTTGAATACCCATCATATCCCTTCAAATGTTTTAAAATTTGAAGGAATATATCTTTATCTATATTTTTCATTTCAAAAATTTCTAGAGCATACTTTTCATTCTCATATGGAAAGAGATCCCACTGTTTGTACATTTCTTATAATACTTTCAGAGAATTGAGATTATCCTTTGAATTTTCATGCTTATTAAGCAATGTGATGATAAAATTGCAATAACAATTCTTCTCAATATGCATCACATCAAGATTATGCCGTAAAAAATAAAATTTCTAATAGGGAAGTTTGAAGATTTTTCTTTTTTTTCTTCAATAGTTGTGTTCTGATTTCACTTAATGATGAACTTGAAACTCTTTTCCCACTATCATTCAGATTATACACCTTACGAAATTTTTTTTCCACATTTCCATGTTGTACCAAAATTTTAGAACCAATTAACAACTTTTTAGGTGGTCTATGATCAATGGAACCATTGAATTTTGACCTTTTCATATGAAATCTATGAGATGCATCGAGAATCTTCAATGGAATAAGAAGAAACATATTCTACTATGAGGTTTTCATTTGACCTCAAAATAAAAGCTACAAATAGGAAAATACAAACCTATATAATTGTTTCAACTAGCTAAACTCCCATGTACAAGGAAGTTACAAATGGTCCACTTTAGAACTACTTGCATTTTGAACATTGTTTTAGAAGAAACATCATCTGTCTCAACACCATTGCACCCTAAATCCTATAATTATTCAATTAAAGGTTGTAAGAATACATCAATATCATTTCTAGGCATTTGTTTTCTAGGAATAATCTTCAAAATGATAAATGAAATTTGTTTCATACACATCCATAGAGGCAGATTATAAGGGATCAAAACAACTAGCCAAATGTTATAACTGGCACTAAAAATTTCAAATGGGTTGAATGCATCCATATCCAATCCCAATAAAACATTCCTAGGATCATATGAGAAATAAGGATGTAATGAATCAAATTTCTTCCCTGATTTTTATTATCATGGATGTTGTATTAAGCAATCATTTTTATTATATACAAAATGCCACTTCACGTGTTCGACAGTTTTTGATAACATGAATAATCTTTGCAGTCGAGGATTTAATGGAATATAATGTAAGACCTTTGTAGGTGTGTTACATTTCTTCTTCTTCTTCATGGTAGTATATTGATTCAGACGTCCATTATCACCCATTGACTTCCATCTATAAGGAAATTTCTTGTAATCCTATCTGCTTGAATTCTCTTGCCAATAAAGCATACAATCATCGGTCTAGACTCAATTATCACCTAGTTTACAACAATGGGCCTTGATTCACACCAAGTTTGACACTCCCAAGGGATATTAATTGTAAATTCACTAACTATTGATGAACCAGTATAAATTATTTAAATAGATGGTGATTATAAATGCCATAGGTTAAACCTAAGGAGTTATAGATTAAAAATAAGGGGTACGTATTTAGACATCCTATAAGTGATTTTAATGATTATTTGGTTTCCCACATTGATTAGTGTTTCTCACCCTTAGATTTTTTGTTTTAGACAACGGTGGGAACTAGAATAAACTAGGTTAACATTGAGTGTGATGGATAATTTTCTTATGAGAATCCAAATTAGATGATAACAGGAGTAAATGATGTTATGATTATTCTTAATCATTTATCATGATATATGATAATCTAAAATTATATATTCATATTGGATAAATGTATTTAAAGCTTATTAATGATTTATTTTATAATACACTAGGTTTTGGTTTTTTCATAGGAATTAGTAATTTTGTACTTAAATGAGGAAATTTTAAAAAACATAAAAAACAAGATTTACACATCCTTTACATCATACAAGATGTATATACCTGATTTATAACATTTGTAAGCAACTATAGACAATCCATTAAATCATTATATTATATGAATCCAGTACATGATGTGTATATTCCTTACACATTTTGTGAATTTAAAACTAGAATCCCACTAAAATTGAATCCCATAAACGGTGGGAAAAGATAAAATTACATGAAAAAAATTTAATATCATATCCATTAAAATATTTGGGCTGAAGATACCATGAGACTCATGATTTTTAGAGGAGATTGTGGATCATAAATACATGATGTGAAACTGGATTACACGACATAAAGATTTTGGAATATAAGACACTAAATCTGGTACATGGTGTTAAATATTTATATGTCGTGTACTTCTCAAGCCTTTAAATATTTCACCATTAGCCATGCACGCGCAGGTCTAGCATACTTTCATTTTCTCCAAATAAAATTCTCCCACCTTTTGTATATTTTCATTCCAATCCCATTTTAATTCATTCCTTTCATTTTTATGTTAAATATTTTTCCACCATTGGTTAATCTACATCAATTCTACATCCATTCTTCATCTGTTGTGAATCCATTTTTTCTTTTGTTGTCTGTTTGGACCTCGCTTACCATCCTTTATCAATGCCTGTACCATTATTCATTATTTCTTCATGAGAATTGATTTTTTTGATTGGATTTACATTGATTTATGTTTTTTGATCTTCATTATTAATTATTTAAATCCTGGATTTATTGTTTCTTAATTATATCATTATTAACATTAAAAATTTTAGTATTTATCTTCTTTTGGTCAACACCACCATGTGTTGATAATCTACCAGAACTACTATAAAACTATTATATACCCACGGATCTATATCCATAGTTTAGAGAAACTATGGTTATATATTTTCTACTAAAACCTACACCTATATAGTTTTAAAAATGGTTGGTATATGTTGAGTTATACCAATGGTTTTATAAAAACCATATGTATAGGTCTTTAGATAAGAAGCCTCACTCAGGATCCTCCTCCCCATCCTCATTTGAGTCCCCATATCTTCCCCAAACCCATCCTCAGGATACCTTAAGTGTCACCCCTCCCCTCCTTAGGAAACCATTAGTACCCCCCCCCCCCTCCTTAGGAGATTTCAGTGCCCTCCCCCCCACTCCTTCCCTAATTTCCATATCACCCAAGCGAACATCCACCTAAGTGAGCAACAACCTTCCATCTCCTTTGATTATCTACTCTATTTTAATTGTTTTTTGATTAAAATATTCATTAACATCACATAAGTGAGTCCCGAATCATTGTGATCTTCTTCTTAGTATTGTTTTCGTTTTAATCTATGTCATCGCGTGATCGATCTCAGATAATCTTTGTTTTTATACTAGTTAAATGTAGTTTTATTTTTCTTTGGTTTTTGTTTTTACATTATAGACATTATAAGTATTATTTCAAGACAATATATAAACCATTCTAACTCTTTTAAATTATCATGGTCATAGTTCCATGTTATTTTTGGTATCATGGCTTTTTTTGGTTTCCCTATTTTTTTTAAAGCACTGAAGATGTTGTTTTTAGAAATGATTCATAGAGTGGTAGTGTGTGTGGCTCTTTGAGTATAGGTATGATTCTTGTGCTATTTTGGATCTATTTTGCAGACTTCTTGGAATTTTTTGTGTATTTCTTACTGTGAAGGTTCCCACTAAACCCCAAAAAGTGATGCATTACGTTCCTAATTTCCTAAATATAGTATATCTCTATATTTTCTATGTTTTTTATTTGTATTTATCTTAAAAATAATATAAAATTATATTTAATAGATATGGTTCATTATAAATTCTATTTTGATTAAATTTCATCTTCAATATGTTCGATTAAATGTCAATATTGGCTTATCATTAAATAATTAATATTATATTTATTTAATGATTTAATAATAATTAAAAAAATTCAATACACTTTTTTAAAAAATGTTTTCTAATTGTATGATGATTTTTCTTGTTTCAAGAGAGTTTCAATTTCATGATTCACTTCCATTATATTGTTTCCCATTTTATAATATGATTTATCATGATACAAAATAATGTTATAGAAACTAAGTATTATTGGATTTAAATATGAAAATTGTCTATTTAATTGAACGGTTATTAGATATTATTTTTGAGGTTTTTAGATATTTTTATTGTATTTATTGATGAATCTGTCTAGAAAACATCATGGAAGAGACTTATATACTAAATATGGTTCTAGAAATATGTTTAATTTCTAGGATAGGTTACACATTACCGTGAGTTTTTTATTTTTTAATTAAACTCATTCTAGGATAGAGTTTTTTAGAATTATGATTTTGATAATTACTTTGGGGATACCCACACTAGTTTAGATTATGCACTAGATAGTCACTTCACCACTAGTTTAGGTTCATGATTTGGTTATAGGAATACATTTTGTTTATTTATGAACTAAAAGGACCATGTAAATTCTTTCATTGGGAATGTGGTAAATCTTTGATGGTGTCTCTGAATAAATTATGTAATATAATTTTTTAAATTAAAAATGTATTTACGTGAATGCGTATTTTGAGTAAACATGATTTATATGAGATTTTATTTTTTAATTTTATTTCAAATAATTAAATGGTTTGTTTTTTATATGAATTTCAAAACATAATTTTGTCATTTTTTCCTAGAGGTTGTGCATAGGGAATTTGGTGGATCCTAAATGGAATCAGTTCTAAAAACCATAATACAAAATTTGTTGTATATAGACTTCGTCTCATTTCATGAATGTAATAAAAAATTTCTTCTTTTAGATAATGGTTATTCGAAGTATTTTTCATAACTGGATGAGATAATAGATGGGATATGTATACTTTTCACATGTATATTGGTATACATTGTTTTTTTTTCTATTCTACATTATATATTTTTTTATTTTTATGTTTCTAGACTCTTGGTCTTCAAGTCCTCTTTTTTACATTATTTTGGATGTTTTATATGATAGTTGGATATATTAAAAAGATTGTGATTATGTTTATATTTGATGTCTTTATTTTTTGTAATACATATAATATTTCATTACGTTATTATTCTATGTTTTAATGTTATTTATTTAAAAACCCATTATTTCCTATGTATTAATGAAAAATATATGATGTTTTTAACTGATTTTCATTGAAGGTGTTTTTTTCAATTTTATTATTATTCTGGTGAAATCATTTCCATTGTGTAATTTGATGTCCTTGAAACTTATTTCTATCCCCTGTTGATCAGGAATGAAATTTAAGCCTTGAGGTAGACCAAATAGAGTATAGGGATAGATAGATAGATAGGGCCAGTTTAATAAAACATATGTGATTATAAAAGAATATTATGGATTTTAGTGTCTCAATATTATTCAATTTATCCACCATGATACTAAATTTATAATTATTAGTGATACGAAACTTGTTTCATTATTTGTAGACATCGCTTATAACATATGTAATTTTTTTCTTTCTTTTTTTTTTCTAGGTACTAGTATGATTTGATAAATTTCATATTAAAATTAGTTGTAATTAATTTTTTTATTATGTATTAAATTTATTATTGGAACATAACTTTTTTCCTTATGATTTAATGGATAGAAGATGGATTTATCATACTGATTATATTTTAACTATGTTTCAAAAGAAATTGGAATTTTTTTAGATTTTTCATTTAACAATGCTTTGGATGTAGGTGGTATATAGTGTTCATGCTATAATTGTGTTTTAAGACTACAGTTAAGCTAGTAAGAAGTTAGATACCATATAAAAATGGATTTCCATTAATCTATGATTCTTGTTATTACTATGGAGAGATGATACAATCTTATACTATTCATGAAAAAAATGAAAAAGTGTTATGGAGAATTTGATATTTGATCATTTTTCAATTTTTTATCATCACAAGTGAGATAGTACATAAGGTTAATAAGGTAATGATATCAATACATGTGAGGAAAAGGCTAAAGATGATGATTTTCAGAGAGTGAAAATTTTAATGGATGATTCCAGAACATTACTATGTCAAAAATATAGAAAAATGACCAAGTTGGTAGTTTTAATGTAGTTATATCATGGAAAACCATCTATAAAATTTATAATACCACTATTTATTATATTCTTACCTTTTTGAAGTATTTTCTTCTTGATGGTGTATATATTCCCTCAGATAATTATAAGGACTGAAAGTTAATAAATAATCTTCGATTTTCTACTAATAAAGTTCATGTTTGTCCAAAAGATTACTGTTTGTTTTTTGGGAGGAAACAGCTGATCTTGATGACTGTATAGAATTTGGTATATATTAAATTAAAGAAAATTCAAATGAAACACCATTTCTTGTTCCATGAAAATTCATGTGGGACTTTCCATTGATTCCCTAGATTTAAAATATATTCATGTATATAGAAATTTCATTCAATATGTGATGAAATAATGCAGAGAAAATTAAACATAATGATGAGTTGGTTCATTGTTTATATAAATAATAATTTTGGTAATTTTATGAAAATTATCCCAATTTTTTAGCTAAGGTGCGTAATGTTAGGTTGGATCTATCCTGTGATGGTTTTAATCTATTTGTTCAGATGGTTATTATTCACGACATGTGGTCGGTGTGTATTCATGCTTATAATATTCCTCCATGGATGTATATAAAAAACTATTCACCTTCTTTAGTATACTTATATATGGACCTTCTGATCCCTGTAATGATATATACATCTACTTGAATCCTTTAATGAGATAGTTGAAGTATCTTTGAGATATGGGTGTGCACACATTCTATGCTTCTTCAAAAAAAATATTTCAGATGCAAGTTGCCCTTCTATGGACTATAAATTATTTCCCTATTATGAAATGTTTTGTGGTTGGAGAAAGAAGGGAATACTACCATGACCTTTTTTTTAGACCAAGCATATGAATTTTTTTCTATATCTTAAAAATACTCGGGGATGTTTGCATCAGTAATTGAATCACACAAAAATTCTAATATCATGAACATCACCTTATTTGTAACCCCACATAGGCATTTGATAGGGTACAACTTCAGTAGAAAATAATGTTTTGAATATTTCAAACATCCACTATACAGCTTCTGATTTACATCATCAACTAAACCATAAAACCCATTTTTCGAAGCGATGTTTTCTCTTACATTAGTCTCCACAGAATCAATAGGAGTATCCAATGATATGTTAAAATCTTGATCTGGTTGGCCTATAGTCTCAAAAACATCACTAGTCACATTGCTATTTATAGCACCCTCAAATGGTTTTTTGATATGTTTTGATGTTGATTTTGGTGTCTTTCAATGCCTAATGCATCATTTATAAGGTTTTGATTTTAATTTTACATTGTCGACGAAGATGGGAGCTCATTTTGTGGATTAACATCAGTTCTCAAACTTTCTGTAACGTTTGATTATCCATGTCAAATCCAACACAAATATTGAACAAGGAATTTATTCAATATCCAGTGTTCATAAAATTCGTCTCTATTCAACCATATTCTAAATTTATATTTAGGACATGAAAATATTATTCCCCTATCAAAGGATCAATTGGAAATTGAAAAATCTAAAAACTCTTCCAAACCCATAGCATAGTGTGGTGTTTTCATTAGTAGTGTGATTCATTTTTTATCCATATATATCAAAATGTATCTACCGATTATTAAAAAAAATTAAAACATGTAACTATTACTAAATAGGAAAATAGATTCATATATACAGTTTTAAAAAATAAAAATATTATAAATAAGTTTTTCCTATATAAATGAATAAATTCCATATATAATGGGATGTATTGAAACCATATTCTCCACATTTCATGATGGATGTAAAACTATATAGGATAGTCCTGTGATCATTAAAGGAAATATAAATTTAGGTATCTCTATGTCATAGTGAAACTGTTGTGTTTTAAGAGGATTCCATGCCCGTTGATTTGAAGAAGTAAAATGTGTAACATCATGTCCATTAATTAATTTTTGACAATATGGGATATCATGACCATTAATTATGAATGACAAGAGGACTGTCATGTATATAGATTCAAAATAAATAATAAAAATCATCATTTCCGTTAATTACAATTAAAAATAAAGAACATCATGTCTGTATATTCAAAGTTAAAGTTAACGAATTTCATGTCCTTAAATTAATACTAAAAATATGTTATTTCATGTAGATGAAAAATGTTATTAATGATGTAATCACATCCCTTCCAAACTAAATTCAAGGATAAAAAATAACACTCAATCCATTATTCAAATAAATTAATAATTTAATCCATATAGTTTCTAAATAATATGAGGGGACATGGTGTATAATATATTCCACTACATCATTTTATTAACTCACATTATCAAATTTCACTAGATAAATTGAGTCCTAAAATTAATTAGTGGTGCTTAGGTCACAAAGGGAACATAATTCATTAAGGTATGTAGTGAAACTAACCCATGTGGTGGTTTGGTTGAGTTAATCAACCTCCTACTGGATATCAAGGTCTCCTATCATGTCTAGAATTGAATTGTAACAATTAATTTTGGGGTTTATCTATTTTAGGATAAATATAAGGAACGTATGTAATCTAGAACAACAAAACCTAATATGAAAACCCAAAAAAATTATGTAAAAGTATGGTACCACCGACCTTATAAGGATAAATGAATCAGTTAGACTGTATTTATTCACCTTTGAAAGAAATTTTCAAAATTTAATAGAGGTATAATGACCATAGGATATGGACATTGGATATAAACATTGACTGAGTGTATATAATCTTAAATGGGAGTCATTTCCCTCTTTATTGTAAATTTATATGAATAAGAGATAAAATGATATGCCACAAATCAAATTTATACATAAATAAAAATGATATTCCAATTCATGAATTTAATTTCATACATAACTGATACAATTAAATTTTACCAAAATAAATCTTAGACAATGAATAATAAATATAAAATATTTTGAAAATTAATGAATTTATAAGTTCAGTGCTACGTGTTTTCACTAATAAAGACCTATTTGAGTACTAGTACATGTGAATACTTTTTTAAGAAATATAATTTCAAAAACCATAGTGAAATGTAACCATGAGCATATAACTCCTGTACGTGACTGATTATGCATAACCCTCCCACAAGAGCCTATATATGTGACCCCAAGATTATATATCCTTCATGATACCTACTATAGATATATCATTTCAAATGAGACATGTCATCAAATCCTTTCACATGAATTAATTTATTTGACCCAATCATGTGACTTTGATCATTTTTTGATCGCATAACTGATCCATGGAAAATACTGTGAGCAACGGATCCTGTGATTGGGTCATGGAAAAACTTTTAAACACTCCAATATATAATACCCCTCTTAATATATTGATCAAAAACTTTTTAATGTGAACAATGTGTATTAATATAGCTAACCCAGTGACATATTCTCTAAAAAACACAGTCATTTATCTACTCCTCTACCTCAAGGATTCACCTAAACATGACCACATTCAATTACAGTTCATGTGAATCTATACACTATACGTTAATCCAACACAACCTATGTATTCCCACACAATATACTATATTCAAATGGAGAGCGAGAGAGAGTGGGTAGTCATACTTTTTCACATCAAAATATGTGTAATATAACATAATATATTTGGATATCCATGTAAAATACCTAGCAGAGTGAGGCACGGTGAGGGACCATGAGGTGAGGGGCGGTGAGGGTCCTTGGGGAACGAAGAGGCAAGGGTAGGTGTGATGATTGGTGGATATAGCCAGTCGTGATGCAGGCACGGTGAGGGTCAGTGGGAATCAATGAGGCGAGGGAGGCTAGGGCTTCAGAGAGTCATAGGGTGGGGGGTCGGGAGTGTCAGGGAAGGGGGAGAGTGTCGATTTTTTTAAAAAGTGTAATAATTTAGTGGTGATTTATAAAAAACCACTGTGGAATTCAAAAAAAATATATTAGTAGAGGTATAGTAAACCGCCAATAATAAACTGCCACAAAAGACTCAGTTTTTTCTAGTGGATGGTGAAAAGAGAATGTTCGGAATATCAAACATGTAGGCAGAGGAAAACCTAGTGCATTTTGTCTAGAATACACTGGATAAAAGACCATAAGTTAGATGTCCTGGATGGGGAAGGTGAAATTGTGGTAGGTCTAATGGTGGTAGTGGTATAAATAAGGATATGGGAGTGGTGGAGAGTGTGATAGTTGATACCGGTAATTCATGCATTTATTTTATGGTATTTTAATATATTGATTTCTATAATAAAATGATTATTCTATCTAATTTTTGAATGGTTTAACTCATTTTGTTTTCTATGGTAGGATATAACATATAATTGAAAAAGTAGAAAAATATGCTTTACGCCGTGAGTGATGCGGTGTAACAAAAGATTTTTTAGTATGATCATAGATAACTATCAAAGAATATAACTGAATAACTAAGTCCAAAAAAGTCTTCTGGAGCAGAAAACAGACATTACATGTCTTGTAATAATTATGCATCATGAACTAGTGAAATTCATGAAATATTTCCATGTTGTGACGTGGAGGAAATAATCCAACAATGAGAAAGATATGTGTCAAAACATGATACTTGTATATCATGCCATGACACTTTTTGATTATGGCCATAAATCCACATTTCATGAATATGGTACATGTGGTGAAAAAATTACATGTTTTGTAATCATTACATGATGTGTAAAAAGATAGTATGGGATATAAACATCCATATTTGATGTATCATCAATTTGTGACTCGTTTTAAGACTTTGGACCCACCCATGAACACTTTGGGACCCATACTTAATGACATTTATTATTAGTTGGGACTATATGGAGCCTATAAATGGGGGACCATCTTGCAACTGTTGAGGGATCCCAATGACCAAATCTTTGAGCGAGAAGATGTGGTGTACGTGATCCTCATCAGTTTTATCTTTGTTTTCATTATTATTTATTTTTATTCCTTTCTTTTCTATTATTCTCTCATCACTAGGATGACGGGATAATCCTATCTTATTATAAGGTTATGTAAAATAAGGGGAAGGTGATGTTGGATTTTTTTTATTCCATTCATGTATTTAGTTTTCCATAATTTAATATTCAACTTTCAATACATTTTTTCCTTATCTCATGACCATTAATAATTTAATCTGAAAGGAAATTCGAAATATTACAACTTGAAACCCTAAAGGAGGCATGGAAATTTTAAAATTTAGTGGAATCACGTTTAAATATGGTATCAAGAAAAAATTGTTTCGCAAAAAACATAAATTACCAGACTAAGGGAAATAGAAAATTTCCATGTCAAGGAGTGGATACCATAACCTTTGGATCTTACTAGTTTCAACTTTGACACCAATCATACATTAATCATCCTATTTTATAAATTTAAATTTCAGTCAAACCCTTGAATTAATGAATCCATACATGCTTCTAAAGTATGATTTTAAACCAAACAATCAATCTAATTGATGTTTATTTTTTTCTTTAAATCAAACAAACTTGTATATTCTTCACCAAATTATTCATTTTTAATTAAAATAAAAGAATTTTAAATATTTAATAAATTAATTGAACATATATTTGGATTCGACCTCAACATGCTTTTTTTCTCATTTAAATTAATTAGTTGTTTCTATTGAGATTTTGAAATTTTATATTTTGATTTAACTAGTCAGTAAATAAATATTACCTATGGGTGTTTCAAAACTAGTGACATTGATGGGGAATGTTATGAGATATTTTTTTATTTTTCAATATTAATTTAAATGTTTCTACTTTACTTAAATTCCAATTTTTCCATTGTGTTTTTTTTTCTGCAATTATCAGAATAAAATATTTAATGAAACACTATAAAACTCAGTCACAGAAGAAAGAAATCATCAAATACACACACCATTCTGAACTAAGACTTGACAGTAAAGTCACTATGACCTTTGTGGTAATTGAAATAAATCAATATGATAGAGTATTTCTTTAAAGAGATTAGGGGATGAAGACACTCACAACCTACAAGCCACCATCAAACACATGATTACAACTGAGAATCTTAGCACCCCCAGTTGCTGTGAACTACTTTGAGAGAAAGACTTTAATAATTTCAATGATCTCAAACAACATGAAATTAATCATACTACCACATTAAGATCTGAAGAAAAATATGGGAAACTACCTCAATCTCTACAACATAATCCAATTTCAGAATTTTCCAAGGAATACGGTAAGACTCTGTATTTTTTGACTGTAATTATGAGAGAGAGCTCAGTATTAGATCAAAATCATTCCAGTGCATTCCATTTCAATAGGGAATGATATGGAAAAAACATCCTCACCCACTTTTTCCACCTTCTATGTTAATGGATATATGGGTAAATATCACAAATATTTTCCAATTTGAAGATGAATCTTTATATTCTACTTGGGAATGATATAAGAACATGATTTGAAAATTCCCCCAATAAGGTATATAGATATGAATTCTAATAAAAATTTTTTATAAGGTTTTATTATAGGGGAATTAGTTAATTATAGACGTTACAACTAGATAATCATTAATGAATAGTCCCCTGAGCAAGCTACTACTTGTTATATGAAATGGATAGAAATAATTTCTTGTGGCAATGAGAAAGAATATAATAAAAATTTATTGATGTAGTCAACAAAAATGACTATATTAAATCGCATATGGTGTCATTGAATAATAATATAACATTCCTAGTTTTTCAAAGTAAAGAGTATGCTCAATATCGTACATGATATGCCACATCTAGCTTAAGAAAACAACTAAATAATATTAAAATATTTCTGTTAAAAACAAGATGTTAAAATGAAGGGAATTAAAAGTATTAACTAAAATATGAAAATATAGTCTACAAATATATATTTAATTAATTACTTGATAAATAATTAATCATAAGTGAATGTAAAACCCTTTTCTAAATAAAATTAAACATTTTTTGCTAAAAAACTATTTAAATGTGCCCAAATTTGTTTTGTAAATAATAAAATCACTCTTGTTGAATTATATTAATGAAATATATATTTAATATATTAAATATAATTTTTAACATTCATATTATTTTTTTAAGGACATTATATAAGAACAAATCCAATTTTACAAATAAATGAATTATTTTTCAAAAAAGGCAGTTTTGCCACCTTTTGATGGCGCACCTATTTTAAAAATAGTTTTGTAAATTTTATAAGTTATATTTTAAAATATATTATTCTTAATTGGTAGTGGGATATCAAAATTTACTTTGGTTCATTTTTTGGTTTTATTCTAATAAGATTCATTTTTTGAGGAATAGTGAAAAAATAATGCATTTTAATTGAAAACTATTTTTTCATAAATTTTATTTATAGTGTTAAATAACATTTTTGAATGGTTTTAAAGTATAATAATATCATTTTTATCATTTAATCTAATTTAGGTTATTTAAATTAATTTCACATTGATGTGGATATAAAAACTTTGTGATCTTTTGAACTTTTTTACATTAGAAACTCATTTTCTTACTCTGTAAATGGGATTAATTTTAAATTAATTGATGTGAATTTTTTTTATTTATTTTGGAAAAATAGATTCCATATTTGGAATCATAAAGTACAAATTATGTAAATAGATCCCTTTTATTTTTGGACATAATGAATAGTGACCTTATTAATAATTTTTATTACCACGATTAAGGTTAAATAGGGTAATTAAAGGTAAAAAATATATTATAAAAATATAAAACTACCCTAAAAAATTGTAATAATATTATATTATGAGTTATTTTGGACCCTGAAAATTATTTGGTAGAAATTATGGAATTTGGAAGCCACTTGGGCGTGTTTATGATATTTGTAATATTTTATTTACAATAATGACCAAGATATCATATTCGTGTCTCTCATTACTACAAAATTTTTAATATGGGGATATATAAGTGATATATTAGATTTTAAATAGTATATATAAATATAAAATTATTACCTACAACATGGTAATTTATTTATATTTTTTTTGAAACAAATAATTAAATTAAATGGTGACACGATGATGATGCAGTAAGTGATTCATTAACGGAAGAATCAAATAATTAATATTGAAAATTGTATAATAAATATAATTTGATATAATTTATGTCATTAAATAATTTTATGGATTTATTAGATATGATATTGATGTTTTTAAGAGTTGGTGCAACTATATCATGAAGTTATGATATTTTTTAAAAGTCAAGAAATGAAGTGTGTCAAAATTGACACTAATGGTATCATAAAATATAAAATATTTTATTAAATGATATAAAGTTTTTAGAAATAAAATATTTGTCCAAATAGTTGGTATAAATCATAAATTTTATTAAATGGATATTATATTGGTCTTTTTTTTCATGTTATGGTAATTATTGTAGACCCTCAATGTGAAAATAACTTAGTAAAACAACAAGAGTTAAAAAGAATAAAACAAAAATACAAGGTTTACAAAAATATTCAAAACTTGTCTAATTTATATTTAATGATTATATGTATACCCATACTTATCATATCTTTTAAATAAAACAATTTTACCCATTTTTAATAGAAAATTAATTTATATTAATTTAATAGTTTAGAGAATTCCAAGAGTGACTCTCCCCTCTCTAATTAAAGGGCACTGCTTCCTATAATTTATTCACACTTGAAAATAAGTTTTGTTCGAAAATATCTGATAAAATAACTTCCTAAAATACTTTTAGACATTATTAAGTCCTTATTTTAGGAATAAAACCTTCCATATTTGTGTTAAGGTGTTAATCAAAGGTGATCGTCCAAAGGAACAATATCATTTTTAATCACGTATTTCTGCTTTATTTCTTCTTCCAATCCCTTCAAATTTCCTTCATCCATGATGATATAATAAAAAATTACCCTAAACATAATGAAGCACTTTTATGTTAATATCATTAACTATATCAATCTCAACATAAATCAAATGTGAAAAGGATTAATCGCCCCCACGTATGTGTAAACTATCACCTCCCCAAACTGATATAAATCATTTTCCATTACTGTATCTTAATACTGGTAATAATGATGGAATTATTGTTTATATATGATAATTATGACATATTTATAATTATAATAAAATAATATATCAATTACCTTCTTACCTTCCATTCACGTAAAAATGATAACGTCGTTCGTGCGTACTTGTGAATTATCACCTCCACGAAGTGATGTAATTCATTTTTCTTTACCGCATCAAAAGTATGATATATATAGGTATATTTAAATTATTAATATTATATTTATGAAATTATTATATTTATATAAATATAAAATAATAAGTACCTTCTTTTCATAGTGATCAACGAAAAATGGGAATATTACTCATGCGTACGTATGACCTATCATCTCCATGATTATAACATTGTTCATTTTTCATAAATATACATAAATGGTTTGATTTAAAAGTAAAATTAATGTTTAAAAGTGATTATTATGTCATGAATATTATTCTGTAGATGATTGAAAAATGAACACTTTTGGCTATATACATCATACCAAGTTATTTTGTACTTAAGTACCGAATATCATCAAAACATCCGATGAGAACTTAAATAATTAAGTAATTATTATAATATGATAGTAAGTGATATAAAAAGAATAATAAACATTAAAAAATTTCATAAACAAGTAAATAATTAACTTAATTTTATAATTCAAAAAGTTAAAGAACATACATGATCAATCAGACTTGAGGAAAGTGATTTTATCTTAATCCCCCTTTATTGAAGAATTTCTTGATGATATGCACCTTTAGTATTTTATAAGGGGTATATATAGATACTATGAAATTCAATATCAATATTTTTTCTATAATCATTTTATTTAATGTTTTTTATGTTTATTCTTTCATGGAGATTAATATTTAAATATTCAAATTGTTGTGGGACACCTTGAATGTTTAAATATTTAATTATCAAATTTTTTTCTCCATGTAAATTTTCATGATATTATTCAACATATTTATTTCTATGGATATAAAATGATTAAAAGAAAAATTATATTTCAATTTTTAATATCAGTCAAAGGTTTTCAAAAAAGAATATTTTTACTTGTTTTATATGGAATTTTTTTTTCTAATGAAAAAATAATGTTTTAATGTATATGCCAATAACATGTTATCTACCATTGTGACCATTATTTGATACATAGACACTTCTACAAGCCTTAATGTTTTTTAAATATAAATATAGACACCTTATTCCATTATTTTTTGTATTTTTGTGTTAAAATGGTTTTTGAAATGAATTAAGTATTTTAATATCTTGAAATGATTCATTTTGATTGCAAATGAAATTTTATAAGTGAAATGTTGAAAATTTAAATATTTTATGTGTTATGATTATATAATGGTACTTGGAAATTTAAAGGATGGTTACCTAATAAACCATGGAAAAGTGGTTAAATTATAACCTTCAATTCATTGAGTGTGGAATTCAGTCATATAGATATTCCATTTGTATGAGTGACATGTATGGTAGATGACCGTATAACTATTCCATTTGTAAGAGTAACATGTATGGAAGTTGACCATATGGTTACTCAATCTTAATATAAGTTTACCCAAGTTACCTATTTATATATTATATGTTTTCTTATTAGTTTTAATGAAACTAATTTATTTTAGAAAGGTAATATATTTATATTTTTTAAAATGATGATCTATTTATTAGGGTAAAAGGGATTTTTTTTATGGAAATGTTTTTTGGGTTTTCTATGGACTAATGGTTTTCTTTCTTTATATTCCATACTGATATTTTTCATCATCCCAAGTTTTAATTTTTTTTCAAAGGTCTTAATATTGGTAAAGAAAAATAATATGTCAAGATGAATGTATTGAAGAACTATCATGAAAAGATATCATTTTTTATTTTATCAGGGTTTCCGTTGGTAGATAAAATGGATACTGAGTATAGGTGTCCACATGTAATGCATGGGTCTACATTATAAGAGTTTTCATAATTTTCTAAAACTCTAAACTGAAAATATCCTTGAATGTGAATTATAGTTCAAAAACACTAGACTATGTAATTTTTAATTCTGGTTCTTTACTATTAGTATTAGAGGATGGCTTAGAAATTTTCTTAGATTATGATGTTTTCTAAATAATTAAGGATATAATCACAAGTTTATAATTTTATGTTTCATTATATGTTTAATGTCATAAATTCCTTTTTGAGGCTTTATGTTATGGAATTTTAAGTTGACTATCAATATTTTTATAGACATTCACCTTTGAGGTAATTATGGGTTTATACTTTTTGGGATGAAAAATGACAGGTATAAGATAAACATTCAGGTTAAAACATGTTATGGTTATTTTTTAGGTATTTATCATATTTTGGTAATTATATATTTTTATAAAAAGAAGAAACTTCTAGATGAGTAAAAAAATGTCTCATTCGGCAAGGCCACAGGAATTTAACCCACAACCAAAGGATGACAAGGGTGCATCACCAACCACTGGCATTTGTAAAGTCTCGAGTTAGTATGAATTTTTATTTTTAGTTAAATGGGTTTATGGATGAATAATAAGCAGATCTTGGTATCATATTTTTTTATCAAATATATTTTCTTATCATTAGGAAATGATTTGGTGATTAATTGATGAATGTTATTTCAGGAGATTTTCATTATTCTGGGAATCATATATAATCATGGTAAATAGAATAATATAGTATTTTATTCAACTAATAAAGGTTGAGTTATATTTTGGTAAAATCTATATTTATATTATGGACTTATGGTGATTCAGGATTTTTATGGAAAAAATTAACCTATCTTAGAGAAAATGTGATAAAGATACATTCCTTTTGTTATGATACATTAAGAGTAATTTATTTTATTTGGAGATTATTGTTAAAACATATATTGGAAGATTATGTGATTAAATACTTATGATTTTTGGGTTTAAATATTAGTTATATTATTTTTTTTGGAATTTTAAATATATTTATTTGTTGAATGGTTTATGTTGAACATTGGGTAACACTACTGAATTTTGGATATTAAATTAGTATTTTAATTATATAAAGGTTTATTATTTATCAGTAGTTATTTTATTTTAACCTAACCATTTGGGTTTTAGTTAATGTCTAAATTTAGGAGAAATAAATAATCTTTTTGGGGATTATATCATTTTTAGAATTTAATTCTAGTGCTTTATGCATAAAAAAATAATCTTAGAGACTCATAATTGAAGGAAAAATATGAGTTTATGGTAAAAAATGACCAAAGGATACAAAAATATGTTTCAGGTAAATATGTTTATTTATGTTCTCTGTCTAGGAAGTAAATGAATTTAACAACTCAATGAAAATGATCTTAAAATAAAAATGTTATCTGTTTAATTTCTTACTAAGGAATCAATAAACTTTAAACCAAAAATAGATTTATGATTTTGTGATTGTTAAATTTATCCTAACCATGTTTTCTATCACTATAAATTAGAACATGATGATTATTTTTTATATTATATATCCATGTTTCCTACATGGAAACCTAATATGTATTATCTCAGGTGACCATTGTACTTCCCTTTATTTCTTTTTAAGTGGAGGTTTTATTGACACTTCTTTCGATGAGGGATGTTAATAAATGTATTTAAAAAAGTAAAAACTTATTTTTCAAACCTATGTTAAAACTATAAGGACTCAAATTATACATGGGTGAGAATGTAACATCCCAAGTTTTTAAAAGGAAATGCTTTTCTCAATAGCGTACCTGATATGCCACATCAAGCTTAAGAGAAAACTAAATAATAATTAAATGATACCGTTAAAACCTTTCTTGATAAATGATAGAAATAAATATTAATACCTAAATTATAAAAATATGGTTTACATATTTATATATAAATAATCATTTGGTGAACAATTGATTATAAATGAATGTAAAACCATTTTTAAAATATAAGGAATTTTTTTTTCTGAAAAACTATTTTAATGTGAACAAGTGTGTTTTATAAATAATAAAATCACTCTTGATGTATTATGTTAATGTAATATATATTTAATATATTAAATTTACGTTTAAAATTAATCTTATGTGTTTTATATACATAATATAAGGACAAATCTAATTTTAAAAATAAAATAAGTATTTTTTCAAAAAAGGTAGTTGTTTCGCCTTTTGATGGTGCTATTATTTTTATTCTAGTTAATTTTTCAAATTTTATAAGTTATATTTGACAAAATAATATTCTTACTTGTAATTGGGACATAAAAATTTACTTTGGTTAAATGTTTGTTATTTTTTCTGATAAGATTCATTTTTGATGAATAATAAAAAAATTATCCATTTTAATTGAAAACTAATTTTTTTAAAAATTTATTTATATTGTTAAATAATATTTTTGAATTGTTTTAAAGTATAATTATATCCCATTTTTATAATTTAATACAATTTAGGTCATTTTAATCAATTTCACATTGAAACTGGATGTAAAAACTTGGTGAGCTTTTGGATGTTTTTATTTTAAATACTAGTTTTCTAACTCCGTCAACAAGATTAATTTTTAATTAAGTTCTATGAATTATGTATTTTAAATTCAAAAAAATGGATTTAATATTTGGAATTATAATATAAATAATATGTAAATAGGTCCCTTTTATTTTTCGATGCTATGAATAACAACTTTAGTAAAAAAAATTATTGACATGGTTTGGGGTAAATCAGGTAATTAAAGGTAACAATTATATTATAAAAATATAAAACTACCCTATGAAACTTGTCCCAATTTTATATAATGAGTTATTTTATACTAATAAAATCCATGGGATGAAATTATAGCCTTTGGATGCCACTTGGGCATGTTTTTGACATTTATAATATTTTATTTACAATAAAGATAGAGATGTCATAATCATGTTTTTCATAACTAAAAAAATTTTAATACGGGGTTATATAAGTTATATATTCAACTATAAAAAGTTACTATAACTATAAAAGTATTAAATAAATCATGTTAATTTATATATAATTTTTATAAAATAAATTATTAAAATAAATGGTGACACAATGATGATGTAGTAATTACTTTTTTAATGGAAGAATTAAATAAATAGTAATAAAAATATTATAATAAATATAATTTGATATAATTTATGTCATAAAAAAAAATTTATGTATGAATTTATGATGTTAGTGACGTTTTCAAAAATAAGTTCATCTATATCATGACGTTATGAAATTTTTAAAAAGTCAAGAAACAAATAGTGTCCAAATTGAATCTAATGTTTTTTTAAAATATAAAATATTTTGTTAAATGATATAAAATTTATAAAAATCCCATAATAGAGAAAATGTTTAGAATAAGTAATAAAATTTCATAAATTACTCTTTTATTTGTATTTTTTCTTGTTATGGTAATTATATTTGACCCTCGATGTGTAAATTAAATAATAAAATGGTAAGAGTTAAAAGGGTTAAAACAAAATGATAAGGATTAAAAGATTACTCAAAAGTTGTCTAATATTCGTTGGGTGATTATATTTAGAAAAAAAATCATAATTTATTCTAAATAAAATATTTTGGTCCATTTTTTAATAGATAACTAATTTATATTAATTTAATATTTTGAAGAATTACGAGAGTACCCCTCCCATATTTTATAAAAGGGTACTACTTCCTATCATTTATTAACACTAAAAAACCATTTTTTGGTAAATATCTACTAAAATAACTTCTTTGAACCCCTAAACACATTATTTAGGCTTTAGTTTAGGTATAAAAGCTTCCTTATAGGTGTTAAGGTGTTAATCAAAGGTGATCGTCCAAAGGAAAGGTATCATTTTTAATCAATTATTTATTGTTTATTTATTCTTTCACTTCCTTTAAATATTATTAGACCATGATGATATAATAACAATAATATAATAAATATAATTAGATGTTATTGTGTAAATATCATCACATAAATCCATATCCTCTTCAATTAAATGGGAAAGAATTAATCATTCGTGTGTACGTGTGAACTATCACCTCCACAAACCAATATAATTAGTTTACATTACCATCTCTCAAGAATTTCTATAATGATGGAATTAATGTTTATATTTCTTATTAATTGAATATTTATAATTATAAGAAAATAATACATCAACTAATTTTTTACCTTTCATGCTCATAAAAATGATAATATCGTTCGTGCTTTCGCGCGAACTATCATCTCCATGAAGCGATGTGATTCGTTTTTCTTCACCACATCACAAGTATGGTATAAATAAGTATTTTTAAATAATTAATTTTATATTTATGATATTATTATTATTATTGAAATAGAAAATAATAATTTACTTCTTTCCATAATGATCTATGAAAAATGGGAATGTTAATCATGCGTACGTATGACCTACCATCTTCATGATTATAACGTTGTTAATTTTTCATAACCATACATAAATAGTTTGATTTAAAAGTAAAAATGACGCTTAATATTGATTATTATTTTATGAATATTATTCTAGATGTGATCGACTAATGACCACTTTTGGATATATGCGTCATACCAAGTCATTTTCGAATCATGTACCAAATATCATTAAAACATACGATGTGAACATAAATAATAAAGTAGTAGTTATAATATGGTAATGAGTTCTATAAAATGAATAATAAAATTCCAAAAATTTCTCAAGAAAGTAAATTATTTACCTAAGTTTATTATCTAGAATGTTAAAGAACATACTTGATGAATTAGACTAGAGGTAAGAGATTTCATGTCAATCTCCCTTCATTGAGGAATTTCTTGATGATATGCACCTTTATTACTTTATAAGGTGTATATATGGATAATATGAAATTTAATATCTATAATTTATCTAAAAAAATTTTATTTAATGTTTTGTTACATTTATTCTTTCATGGAGATATGATTTAAATGTTCAAAGTTGTATAGAACACCTTGAATGTTTTAATATTATATTATCAAATACTCTTCTCCAAGTTAGTATTCTTGATATTATTTTACATATTTATTTATGGAGATATAAAAGGATGATAAAAGAAATTTTATTTTCATTTTGACTTTTATTAAAAGGTTTTCAAAAAATAATATATTTACATGTTTTATATGGGACGTTTTGACAAATGACAAAAATAATTTTTTAACATATACAGAAATAATGAATTATCCATTTCCATGACCATTATTTAATATCTATATTACTCTATAAACCTTAATGTTTTTTAAAATAAAAATAAACAACTTATTCCATTTTTTGGGTATTTTGGGTTTGAAAATGTTTTTGAAAATAGATTAATTATTTCAATATCTTGAAATTATTTCTTGTGATTGAAATGAAATTTTATATATGAAATAGTGAAAATTAAAATATTTTAAGGGTTATGATTATAAAATTCCACTTGATAATTTTACGGTTAGTTTTGTGGTAAATCAGGGATGGGTGGTTTAATTATAACCTCTAATGCGTTAGGTATGGATTTCGGCCATATGAATATTCCATTTGTAATAGTGACATGTATGGGAGTTGGTTGTATGAATAATCCATTTGTAAGAGTGACATGTATGGGAGTAAACTATATGGTTATTGTATTTTATTATAATTATGTCCCAGGTATTATACATAAATTATATATGTTTTATTATAAGTTTTCCTGAAAATCATTGATTTTATAAATGAAAGATAATGATGTTTTTGAAAAGATGATGTATTTTTCAGGGTAAAAAGGTCTGTTTTTTATGGAAATGTTTTATGGGGTTTCATTGGACTAATGGTTTTATTTCATTATTTTCCTTACTAAATTTTTGTTCTCATCCAATGTTTTAAAATTTTTCTCACAGGTCTTAAGATTAGAAAGGACTATAAAGAAGTCGAGATTAAAGTATTGAAGATGTGTCAAGAAAATAAATCAAGTTTTATTTTAACCAGGTTTCCTTTGGTGTAAAAAATGGATACTGAGTATAAGTGTCCACATGTAATGTATGATTCTACTTTATAAGAGTTTTTACTAATTATCTAAAATTATCAACTTAAAATATCATTTAATGTTAATTATACTTCAAAAAATGATAGAATAAGTAATGTATAAGGACAGGTCCTTTCAAAGAACATGGACATCATGATGGTCCAACAACAAAACCCCCAAGAAATGTTTATAGAAGGTTTAAATTATATAGATTAGAATCATGGTAGTCAATTTCTGGGTTGGATTCCACAATAATAAAGGCCACAAGGGTACCAACAATAAGAACCACAAGGGTCCACACTAATGAGCCATGTCTGTATACTAGAAGAGACACTAGATACATTCATGACCAAAATCGAGGTAATGTTCAAGGGAATAAAATAAGAATAAATGAACCAAAATTTCATATTATAGAATATGGATAATCAAGTTGGTAAAATTACTGATCAAATTAGAAATAGATATAGAGAATTATTTCCAAGATTCCTTAATGTTTTCCTATATGAATACATAAAAGTTGTATTACTTAGATATGGGAAGAAAACAAAATAAATTGTTATAGAATTTACTATATGACAACTGATGGAAGAAAGTTAAGAAAAACCTAAAAAAACATGGAACAATAATATGAAGAATCTGAATAAGAACCACCACAGTACAAACTGAGACAACCTTTTCCAGAAAAATGGTACAAGTAAAGAAAAATTCATATAATAATAAATTTCTCAATACATTAAAAATTTACATATTAATATACCTTTTGTAGAGGCTCTCAAAGACATTCCCACATATGAAAAATTCATGAAAGAAATGGTAGAAAACAAGAATAATCTGGAAGAGATTGGAACCATTCCCCTCACGTAAGCTTGTTCTAAATTGGTATCTAAGGAACTACCTAACAATCAAATTAACCCAAAGCATAATTTAAATTACCATATTTATCATAGATAACAAATGTGGAAAATATTTATGTGAATTAGGTGTGAGAATCAATATCATGTCATACACAACATTCAAGAGTTTGGGAATAGAAGGTACGAAGCCCACAAGAGTATCACTACAATTAGTAGACTCTACAGTGAAGCATCCTAGAGGATTCATTGAGAATATCCTAATCATAGTTGACATGTTTTACTTTCCCATCAACTTCCTATTACTTAATAAGGAAGAGGATCAAAATCCTTCTTTCTAGGGAGACCATTTTTTTACTCTAAATGAAAAAATGTCTCCCCACTCACCCAACGCTCCTTGTGCTCTCGCCTCCTACCCACCTTCCCTGTTCTCTTTCTTCTAAGGTTCCATGGCTCCGTTCAGTGATGATGACACTCCTCGCCTCACCTGAATCCTTTCTCTTCCTGGTCTAGTCTTTTCTCCCCCTTCTTTTCTAGAGATTATGATGGTGTAGATTTCGTTCGTCTCTCACTGCCCCCTTTGGATTATCCCTTCCTCTTTAGACCTCCATCTTGGGTCTTGGTGCAGGTGCCTCTGATGGCTTGGGTCAGCGTCAGTGGTGGTTTCATGGGTCTTCTCCTCCTCTGCTCTTGTTGGTCGACCCATTGATCTTGATCCCAACTTGGTTGGGCTCGATACAGGTTTTAGGGATATCTTGGGATGGTGCTGGAGGGGGACTAGAAGTAGCCTTAGGTCTCTCTTTGTCAGTGTAGGATTCGTTTACACCTCGTCTCTTCCTTTTCGGCTGATCTGGTTTTTCCTTATGGTTTTTTGGCATTGGTTTATGTTTTTCTAGGATTCTTCTAGGCGAAGGTCTAAACCCTCTATGGAGAACTTAAGATACTCGGATCTTCCCAAGTTTCATGCACCATCTCTCCTCCCTAGGTCGGTTTGGTGTGGTGGTGCCCCAGATCTTTGAGATGTGGTGCTCGAGCGACCATTGGTTTCCAGGAGGCGCGATCCTTGTTTTCAAGTTTGGTGTGATGAAAGTCCTGAAGAAAGGTATGTTCTGAAATTGATGGTTGTTAAGTATTTATTTGGAGGCCTATTTGTGGTGGCAACGATGGACTCTGACACATGGTTTTATCCTATGATCTGGTGTGGTGACATGTTAGTGATGACAACAATGGGGATTATCGGATGACATGGTTGAATGGTTTCTAATCATGGTTTTGTTTATTTGTGGTGTATGTTTTTTTGTATTACAGCTGTGTTGATGGTCTCTGGGGGTCAGATTCTCCAGCGACTAGCGCAAAAATTTATTGGCATCGGCGATGATGGTGAAAAAATGGAATGTTTGATGGGTGAGTTTCATGATGATGATGGTGGGCAACGTGATTCAACTTAGCCACTGTGGGTTCTCTCGGATCAAGGTCTCCTCAGGGTCTGTGGTCTTTTGAATTTTGAATCTTCATTTTTGGACTCTTCGAATTCGGATCCCGTGTAAGGTGAAAGGTGTTTTGGATATGGTGTATGGTTTTATAGTTACTGCTTTCATAAAGCGTCTATTTAGAAAATGAAATGAAAATAGAATTTTCAAGCTTGGGAGACCATTTTTATCCAATAAACATGTGATGATAGACATCCAAAATAGAGATCTCTATCTGAGAGTTTTCTATGATCAAGTAAGTTTTAATATCCACTGGGTAATGAATAACTATGATGTGTGAGTGGAGAATGTGTTTGGAGAAGAAATTACATCAGAAGTTGAGGGTGTTGTTGAAATTGAATAGGCACACATGTTAACTACTATTGTGAAAGTGGATGCTCAAATAAAGAAGAAAAATAATATGATGGACAAGAGCAGAAAAACAAGAGGAGCAACCAACTCCACCAAATTTGATAAAGGATAATAGGTTTTTATGTAATATGAACATCCATTTAGTTCATGTGTATTTAGGCAGAAATATTTGTTTAGCCTAATGGAGATCAATCAAATAATTCCATTAGGAAGAATTAAGTTATTTAGAGAAGAAGAGTAGGGATTGATCTATATAGACATGAAACTAATATGACCATTAATGGACCATGACTAGGTAGAAAATGTTAAGTCATCCATCATGTGAGATGAATCTAAATGAGGCAAGTCGAGTGAAGGATTGTATATAAATCACTTTTGGGAGGCAAAATATTTTTTTTATTTTTATTTATTTGTCTTTTGATTATTGGTTCATGCTATCACATAAAATATTTCAAACTTCATTGATAATGGATTGTGATTTAAATTTTATATTTTTAATTGTAGTACTATCAAGACCTAATATAGAAACAAGTATTAGGAAACGGAAGAAGAGACTACAAGACAATTACAAATCATGATAGAAGTACATGATGTGAATCAGTTGTAGTGAGAACCTGCATAGCCATGTTTGAAGCACTAATTACAAGGGGATTAAGGGTTTAAACTCAAAATTTTTATGTTGTATTCCCCACATTGAATTTTTTTAGAGATTTAATTTCCAATTGCATGCCTGCACTTGATTCTTGTTTTACTAAACTAAACCAGGAGACATAAAATGATTTGGATAAATACCATTCCCTAAATTTATATTTATTTATCAATAAATTTGAATGCTAAAAATAGAGAAAATAACTAAAATAGATGAGTGTGTGGATAAATATTTTACAAATAATGATATGAGGATCATGTTGATCATTGTAAATGAATTTTTTATGCGATTTTTCTATTCATTAAATTACTGATATTTTCATTAATTTATATAATTATTCACATGAAATGTCAGGAGTGATTGTTAAAACCTTTAATTTCATTCCCAATATATCCTCTGAGATAATATTTTCCATTCATTCCATAGTATATTTCTTGTGAAACTATGGCATATTTTATTCTCGAACTTGATTTACATCTTATCAAAGATATGATTGAACAAAATCACTTTTAATATGATTAAAGCATATTTTTTTAAAAATTATTCTACGAATAAACTGGAATTAATCTTTTTTAAGACCATAGAATCCACGAACATCCTTGTTAGTAAATAAACCATGTTATAAGACCATATTATCATTTCCTACATCTCTTTAAATATTATGCATGATTATGAAAAAATAAGAGTAATGGAAACAATGACTGGTTGAAGTGATGAAATTCTTGTAATGAATAAGCATGGGAAAAATTTCATGAGATTTGGTGAAGGCACATTCGTGGTATTTATTTTACACACTCTTGAGAAAAAGAAGAAAAAAAATAAAAAAAATGGTTTGTGTCTAGGATAATAAAAAATATCCATTATTTAACCAGTGATCTTGTTATAACTATTATAAATAGTTTCATGAGGAGATCATTTGGGGTTGGGTGATGAAATTTAGAATTTACCATAGAACAAACTTTTAAAATAGAAAAAAAATTAATAATAAATCAGGGTGTTTCATTTATTACAGTTCATCTCATTATGAGCCACTCTGAGATCATGGGAGAATATGATACTTTAATTGAGACATTTTTTATTATAATGAAAAGTACATTAGAGATAAAATGAAATTTTGAGACTTACATTATTTAGATCATTTAGCTTTCAGTGCCTAGCCCTAGATTCGTTTGATCTTAAACATTGAATCCCCCATGATTATGAGTTATTTTCTTATTTACATTGTGGAGATGCTATATACCTTGCAAGAGTACGGTAAGTGACTTGTTCTTGAGGTACTTTAATAACTCTATTATTTAGTACCTTGATAATTTGTGAAAAAATTAATGTGAGGTAAATTAAAAATGGTATGCATATTAATCATTAATTTAAAAATAAAAATGTATGGATGAAATGGATTGGTTATTTCAAAGGAGATAAATAAAATAATTTATGGATTTGTTACTTTGGAAATTGAGGCATTGATAAATTTTTTACATGTGATGCTCAAACATTTAGTTATCAATTTGATAAATTTCTTTTGTTGTAATTGAATTTAAACTATAGTAAAGGGGAATACATTGTAGTATGTTGAGATTCTATCATTTAGGATAAGTATGAATTCTAGTGTCATGGTATTTGATATTGGTATTTTATTCATTTATTTTAGGATATTTTAATATATTAATTTGTAGATTAAAATTATTATTCTTTCTAATTTGAAAATTATTTAATTGATTTTGTGTTTTATGCCCGGATACAAGAAAATATTAAAAATGGTGCGAAAATATACTACATGCTATGAGTGAAGAAACATGACACAAGATGTTTTAAGATTATCATAGAGAACTTCCAAGGCACCACACAGAAGAAATGACGTAAAATGAGGCTTCCAAAGTAGAAAATCGACTTTACATTTCATGTAATTATTACATGTTATGAACCATTGAAATTTGTTAAAGTGATACATGTCATTATGTAGAGGAAACCATCCAATAGTGAGAAAGACATGTGTCATGACTTGATACTTGTATATTAGGACATGAAACATTTTGTGTATTCCTAGAAAAACACATTTTGTGAATTATGAACTTGTGGTGAAAGAATTACATGTCATTGAATCATTAAATTATGTGTAAAGATTTGGGATGGGATTTAAATAGCCAGATCTGACCCTTGATCAATATTTGACTCATTTTAAGTCCTGAGATGCAACTATGAACAATTTTGGATGCATCCTTAATGAAATTAATTATTTATTAATACCATATAGATCCTATAAATTTAGGCACAACCTAATTATATTGTGAGAGATCATAGACCAAATCCTAGAGTAGGAAGCTGCACTATGTAGGGTCCTCCCTATTTCATATTCATTTTCATTATGCATTCCTTGTCTTATTTACTTAATTCTTATTCTCTCATCACTAGGAGGAGGGGTCAAACCGCCTTATGATAGGGTTATGAAAAATAAGGGTTAAGATTATATTAGATTAATTTATTTTTATTTTATTCATGTATTTGGTTTTCTGTAATCTAATTTTCAACATAGAATCCTTTTATTTTCTTTTTTTCATGACCATTGATAATTTAAACAGATAGTAAATGTAAAATTTCACAACTAAAAACCCTAAAATATGCACAAACTTTTTTAGATTTAGGGGAATCAGTTATAAGTATAGTATCAAGAGAAACTTGATTCGGTGAAACCCTAAATTACCGAACCAATAGAAATAGGGGTTTTTTGTTTGAAAGAGGGGATACTACGACCATAAAATCTTCTTCATTTCAACTCTAAAACGAATCATGGATTAATCAACATATTTTTTAAAATCTATTTAGACTAAAACCCTAGAATTATAGAACCCTGACACACTTCTCAAATTTAATTTCAAACCAAATAATAAATCTACTTCATTTTTATTTGTTTAAATTAAATCAAACAAAACAATTGATTCTTCAACTATTTATTTATTTTTAATAAAAATAGAATCATTTGAAAACCTTAATAAAATAATTTATTATCTCTGTGGGTTTGACCTTGAGCTGATGATTTTCTTATTTTAATTAATTGTTTTATCTATTGAAATTTATAAATTTTTTATTTGGATTTGATCCTTTAGGAAATAATGACGCCCTACCATAATGTTAATGGTACTTATAATAGTGGACTATGTGTTGGAGGTGGTCATACTGGTGGTATTAGAGGCATGAGTAGGGGAGGATAGAGAATCTTGGTCAACTGCATACTGGGATGGTTCCTCATCTACATCCTCAAGATAAGATAATTCCCTTTAGTAGATGCTTACATCCTTCGTGAGCAACCCCATATTATACAGAATATGTAGGATGACAATATCCATCAATCCAAGGAAGGTTTGGGGTTGGGTAACCTTAAAGGAACTGGTATTCCTAGCTTGATGGTTAATAAACGAGCCTCCCATCTATGTACCTGGAGTCCTACTCACCATGGTCTGGAGGACTTTCCAAAATGCATGGCCATATTGATGGATAATCCACCCATGGATGATGTGAGGATGAGAACAAATTTTTTTAATATCCTCCCATGAGAATCTCCACCAGATAATGAAGCGTGAGAAAATTCTCTGGGAAGAATCTAAAGAGAAACATTGTGAAGCTGGGTTCGCTTCATCATGGAAGGATTATTGGGTGTATGCGAATATCTAGAGATCCTCACCCAAACTTGAGAATGATTGGCCTTATTTTTCTCAATATAGGATCAATTTATAAATCCAAGAAGACTGGGGTTTCAATAAAATTGTTGGATTAGATGCTGAAGTTGAATCTGAACTTGCAGATGGTGAGTTCCCAAGACCTACCTTTGAGTTGGAAATGAATAGAGTCAATAACCAGCTCAAAGGTGGCCATTAAATCAAGGAAGAGCTTCCTGATTGTCTCCTCATGAAATTAGGTGATTAGAAAGAGGTGAAAATAGTCAATGGGGTCAATGAACTTCTAGTGGATGTGGATCCTCTCAAGTACTATAAGGTCTAACATCTTGTTCTCTCGCATCAACATTCCCCAGGGATGAGCCAACCAAATATGGTGGTCTAGTGAATACAAGTGGGGAAAAGAGTGGAGATACTATCAGGTAGAAACCTACAACATACTAGAAGAATACTATGACCCCTTAGAATATGAAACATATAAAGACATAGATGCAGAGTTCAAAGGAGGTTACATCTGTGAGTAGTTGATAAGGTGAAACCTTCCACCACATTGGTGGTGGAGGTGTATCATCTCACTTGGAAGTTCATTTTGGGGGATAAGTTCATAATGTTTTGGATTGAGACATGATTTATAGATGGGAAGGTTCATGGGGTGTAGGATATGAAGTGTAGGATAGGAGGAGGTGTGGTGGCTAGTGGAATGGAAGGGAGGAAGGGTTAGATGCGTCGAGTGAGGGAGCCTATAGGAGGAGAGGAGTCACACGTGGGAGAGGGGGTGAGGGTGTGAACCTAGGGTTCTTGGGATTTTAAACTCCCTAGACATTTACACATCATTTATTTATTACATGATGTGTAAATACTGATTTTTTATTTCCTTCAATATTTACTTTCCATGTAATAGGTACACAACGTGTATTTGAAAATTTGTTCCCCCTTTTAGGATAGGTACTTTTTCATAGATTGTAGATATGAAAATTCTTTCCAAGGACTCAAATAAAGTATTTATATCCTATTAAAATAGCCTTATGTTAACTCTCATTTATCACTTTATTTACTATCTATATCTAGACATGTTTCGATGCATAATACATTAAGGTGTGGAAACCCCCTTTATAGAACGATTCTTCAAAACAGTGGGGATGAAAGGATAAAGAGTCTTCTTTATTAGAGGTGTAGTGTAATTTGTGTTCTTGTGGGCACAATATCTCTTTTCAATAAGAGGTAGTACTTTATTATCATTCTTACTAGTCACATGATAACCTATCTTTTTATTAAGAGATATGGTTTGAAAATTCAACGAATCATCACTTTTATTAGCGGACATTACAAAATTGAACACGACCTATTTTTCACCACCTTTGAACATTGATCTATCTTTGTTAAAATCAACCAAAACTTTTATAGTGGAAAGAAATAGCCTTCCTAGGAAGATGGGAATATCTATTTCCTCTTCCATGTACATGACAAGGAAATCATCATGGAAAATGAATTTTTCAAAATTTACTAAGACTTCCTCAAGAAGTCCTTGAGGATGATTGGGTGATAGATCAAAAAAATGGAGTGAAAACCATATTGGTTTCAATTCCCAAGGCCCCAAATTTTTGTAAACAGTCATGGTCATGATATTGATACTCATTCCGAGATCGCACAAGGCTCTTTCAAAATTTCAGTTCCCCACATTGTATAGAATTGAGAAACATTTCAGGCATCAAATTTTTGGAGGTAGATTTTGTTGAACAATTGTGGAGCACTCTTAATTTAGGGAGATTAATCCTAGGTCCTCCATTCTCTTTTTTCAAGATTTAATGTCTTTAAATAATCATGCGTAAGTGGGTATATAGGTAATTTCCTCTACAAATGGAGTGCTAATGTGTAATTTTTTAATAATTGAATGGATTTTTTATATAGTTCCTCTTTTGTAGTTTTTTTCATCCTTTTAGGAAAGGGAAGAGGTTGATTGTATGGTGTTGATGAAATTTAGACATCTTACTTTTTATACTATTCCTCAACTATAGCTTTTTTCATATGGTTATACCTCTTAGGTTTTCTCCTGAACAACTTTATCAGGTTATTTTAACTAATTTTTATGAACTTTTCATGGTTTTTGGAACTACATCGTCATTCCACATCTTACAACTATTGATTCAGCCTAATAATTTAGATGATTTTCTATTTTACTAGGAAAAGTTCCCAATATTTGATCAGATAAATTCTTAGAGATTTTCCCCATTTGATGCTCCAAGTTGTACAGTGCATAGTTATGATTTTTAATTTAGGTGTATTAGGTTTTCATCTATTGGTATGATTTCTACATGAAGGAAGTGATAATGTTTTCAAGATTGTGTTGGGGAGGTTGATCTTGTTGTGAAGGACTTAGTAGAGATTATTGATACTACTACTACTGAGATAATGGAAATTGATGAGGTCTAGGAAAAGGTTCTTGGAGTTGTTTTTATTTTTGAGGATCTGGACCTTATGGTGGGTACCAAGGTGGTCTCTGATTCCTTTATGGTACTTTTCCACTCTGCTGCTATAAATAACGTTTGATTTGTTTTTTTGGCTACTGATCCTGTCTTTTCTGGTTATATTTCTATTCTTGGTAGTATTTTGGTTGTTGGAATATTTTCCTTTTTGATTTTAATTGACATAATTAAAATATTGATCTTGGGGTTCTTCCATACCTACCCTAAAGTCTTGGTAAGAATTAATACCTCTACACATTTTGTAGGATTGAATTTGCATCATTGGGGAAAGATGGGGTGATTGTGTAGTAGTTAATTAGATAGATTCTATATTCTTTGACAGGGAAATTACACAGGTATCCTAATGTAGTCTCTTACACCTAATGGATTCTTCACTAATGCAGTCCTCTATCACTTTTCATAGACTGGCATTATGGTAAAATTCATCAAGAATGTCTTGGATGACTTCCCAAATATTAGGTATTAATCCTCTATCAGTAGCAGTGTATACCATAGTAAGGGAAGTTGGTTAGAGTCCCTGGTACAATGTTTTAAATTTTTTCCACACATCTTGTACATGATGTGGAAATTTTTTAGTGAGATCCTTAAATCGATCCCATGCATCCCATGATGATTCTCCATCCACCAAGGTGAACTTTTAAATGTCATCATTTATCTTCCACATTTGGATGAGTGGAAATTATATGTCTAGTAATATCTTAACTAGTTCATCCCATGTTGTGATCAACTCAATAGCTTGACATTTTATCCAATCCTTGGATCAATAACACAAGTAGAACAGAAAGACACAAAGTCTTATAGTATCTGACGATACACCATGGTTGTGAAAGGTTTCGAAAACCTCTTTGAAATTTGAAATTTACTCAAGGGGTCTTCACTTTAAATCCCATTGAATTTTCCCATGTCATGGATCATATGGATGATTTTTTGTTTTATTTTGAAAGTGTGTTGATGAATTGGTGGGCGCACAATGCAGGGCGCATCACTACTAATAGATGGAAAGATGTAATCCATTATTGTACACTCCTAGAGTGTTTCCCACAAACCTTGATTTTTCGGTGGTGCAGATTGGGGGTCTTGATAGTGTTGTGGGACAAGATTTTTGTGTTCAACCACTTTGAAGAAGTGGTGTGATGAAAATTGTTCTATCAACATAGAGATCGAAAAGAATCAGTTCTTATGCATCTAGGATTCTTGAGTGAGTCACAGGTCCTGAAAAAATGCACTATCAAGTAAGAATAGAGAGAGAACATAGGTTCACATATAGGATAAAAATATAAAATTAAAAGGGGAATGAAAAATAAGAAGGCGGGGGGGGGGGGGGGTGAGGTAATCCGAGGTTCGATCTGAAGGATACCATGCCTAAGAAACAAAAATCCTTATAAACAATACAAAAATTGGAATTGCCCACATGAGTCATTCAATTAACACAGGTGTCGATCTGAATATAAATTTATATTCCCAAACTACACATACTACTAGGGAATAGTAAAGTGGTAGTGTAGGGTTGAACCTATAGAGATCATTTGTAAGAATGTGACAAATAAAAAAACTCTTTGAAAGTAATCCTAACATTCGATCTTTAAGATTTATCTTTTACTAATTCTAGGTAGTTTTGGATTGATAATTGATTATAAATAATGGATTAGGGTCAATTTCAAGTCTCTTAACAAATTATATTCCTTGATTTAGCTTGGGATAGTCTTATGGATTAAGATGAGAAGCGGTGAAAAGGTCAACAATTAGTTTTAGTCAAACCTATTGGATCTACCTATGCTAAAAATATTTCATATTCAAAGTATAGATAAATGCCTAGGTGCATTTCAATTATATTCTATGTATAAAGTGTCAAAACATAATGGTTATAGTGTCTCTCAAATCTAATTAGGATTGGTTTGTTCAATTGCACTTCCCATGTTAAAGTTTACAAAAATTAATGTGATGAACAATTTTTATTAACCTAATTAGTATCCATAAGGTTACCATGGTTCAATATATTGACTCATTAGGCTAAAAAACACCCATAATATTGACCCGTAACCCCAGAACTATTGGAAAACCACACTACACCCACAGTTGTAAACTGGTGGGTATAGCCCCTAAAACCATGGGTATAGGATATACCCACAATTTTAGGAACCGTGGCTGATGGAGGCATGGGTATAGACCTATACACATATGTTCTATACTAACCATTTGTGTATGACATATAGATCCTATTGTACCCATAGTTTATGAAAAATATTGGATATATATCTCTACTCACGGTTTGGAGAACCGTGGGTATAACTTATTCAAGAAGGGAACCTATTCCCACAATTCTCCATACTATGGGTATATGTATTTTTCCCCATTTGGAAGCAGCAACACCAACACCTCTTCCACCAGCTCCAGAACCTATATATCTAATAAAACACATTGTATACATTCAATACAGTTCAAATATTTTTTATTCAGAATTTAGACAATTACATTAAATTTTGTGAATACATTTACTATACTAAAACATATATAAACATCCATACAACCAATCAATTCAAGAAATTAAACAACTTACACATGGATAATTACTTCTAATTCAAAAACAGAGGGGATGAATATCACCCCATAACCCACATCCTTGTCCTCATAACCATAAACTACATCCTTATCACCATCACCAACATCCTCATCACCAATAACATCATTTGGAGCAGTAACACTATCAGTATAAATATCCTCATTAACAATAACATAATAAACATCATCATCACCACCGGAATCAACTCAACCACCACTAGGAACATCATTGGCATCACTCATGGCATCATTTAACAATAAAATTGATTCCATATGTGAATCAATAGTAGTAACAAACTCTGATGTTAGTGATTGAATTATAAGTGACATATATTTCAAGAAGTTTTCAGTAATAATCTTTCTTCTTTAATAATCTATTTTACTTCATTCACTCTCCTGTAAAGATATTTTTTCTTGAACTAATTATTCATGAGCACTTTGAAACTTGACGTTTTAAGAGTTTTGAGAGGATCCTGATGAGAACCAATACCAATAGGGGATGATATTTTACCCAAGTTAAAAATAGACTCTCCCCTGGTTCCCCTCACCTAATACCTGACTCAAATGACCATTTGGATAGAAGTTATAATCTTATTTATCACCAAGGCCCTATAGGGAATACTATTAAAATATAAAAAATATATTTAATTATGAATTTCATATAAATAAAAATACAAACAACCTTTTCTTGTGTTTTTGCATTTACTGCACTTCTATCATTTTTCTTCCTACTTGAAGAAAATAATATTTCTTGAGGCACATGAACTTCGATGTCCAATATCATTTGTTGAAAATAAAATTGATTAGTATACACATATTCATAATATAAAAATTTTACAATCTTGAATAATAATAAAAGTTAATAACATTTAAATGAATTACAATAAATAAACTTAAACATGAGTTAAACATTGATGAAAAATTCAAAAATAAAATCTGATCATAAGCATTGTAAAATTTTCTCTCCTATTTATGAACATTCCATAAATAAAATATATTATTTAGTTATGAAAATTAAAATAAAATCCTACTAAAGATTACCAACATCAATTAAAATGAATATTACAATAGTAGAATAAATTTGGAAGAGTGTTATAGTCTCTTTTTTTATACACTACTAAATTGATATTTTAAAAAAGTGATAGAATCCCCAAATCCAAATCCATAGCCTTAGTGATCGATTGAAGTGGGAAATAACAAAAAAATTTATACATGTATATTCTATCAACTATATGTTAAATCATTTAATTATATATATATATATATATATGAAACAAAAAGGCAATGAATCATAAACTACAATAACTCATCAGTAAGAACTCAAATAAGAGAAAGAATATATTATGATTAATAAGATTTTCATTTCATATCACAATTTTAAAATGGAATAGAAGTACCTATATATGATATAAACACTATATGAAAATATGTAACTCATAAAGTTGAATATGAATATAAAAACCAATGATGTTGAGAAAGGTTATAATAATTAATGTTAACATTTTAATTAGATGAATTAAGGTGTCTCCAAAGTAATCTATGATATGTAAAATATATCACATTTTCAAGGGTATTGTTTCATGTTAAAATAACATTATATATCACGTTTTTAAAAAAAAAATCTTATTGTTCGGTTCTTGATGAAAATATACATTGTATCATGTTTAAAATGAATATTTTTATGGTATATCATAATTATTTTTTTCCATAATATGAAGTATGTAGGATATTTTAAATATAAAAAATTAATGATGAATAAAAAAATAAGACATAAAAATATACATAGCTAACATAGTAACAATATAAATCTTAATATTATTTCTATTCATATTAAAGTACAAGATGCTTCTCATGCTAGGGCATTATAGTTTACCCCAATGTTTGAAGATACATCATTTAATATTTGTTCTTTTTGTTATTTCCTAAAACATCCTAAAAATTAAAATTTAGTACAAGTAATAAGAATTAAATTTTATATGAAAACCATTAAATATTGAGAATAGCTTAAACTCATTAGTCCCCCAATATGCAATAATTTTTTGATATTGTGTTTTTGGAAAGTTGGGGAATATGGGTTCACCCTCTAAATAAAAACCTATTATACTTATCCTACCAATATATAAATCAGGCTTACATGATCACCATAAATCCCCAAGATCCATCAAACTTAACACCGTAGCAGCTTCACCATTTGGAAAGTTAAACCGACTCTACAAAAAACATATTAATTAATATAATACAATAATAACATAGGTTTAAATTTTAATGATTTCCTTACCCATATATGTGCCCATGATTTATCATTGATTTCATTACAAATATGTCTCTAAGATACTGGTTATATCGGAATGATATTGTGGTGCTTGTCTAAAGTGTCCATGAAACTTCTACAATGCCTGAAATTTTTACCAGCAATCTAATTTTCTTCATTATAATACACCATTATTTATGTTTGGATATTCCAAGCATCCGGTATATGGGTGTGTCCATATCTCCTACTAGAATATCCCACTGAATAAGATAAAATGAAAAAAATAAGAAGAATTAAGTCACAATACAAGAGGAAAACAATGAAGTGATATAATTTAACAAAGTTATAATTAAAAAAACTAATTCAGGATACTCAATAGGATTTAATGGATCCATGGGATATCATTTATCAGTAGCCTATAAAGAATGTGCCTATTCCAATAAATGATATGGGTGATCTACATGCATTAGAGTGGAAGCTCAAGGAATCGAATCATCAGATCATGGATGGTTGGTAGGAAATATAGGTGGTGTAGACATGGAGGAATATGGTTCGTAGGATAGGGGATTCATCAAAGGATATAGAAATAGTAATGTTGGGAACATCTCGAAAGGTGGTATAGAAATGGAATTTGAAGAAGAGGCTAAATGAGATAAATATGGAATCCTAAGTGGGAACATCCCTATAAGTCTCATAGACATGGTATGAGAAGAAGAGGATAAATGAGATGATGATGGCAGCATGAGTTTGAACAACCCTTGAGGTAGTGTTGACATGGTATGGGAATAAGAGGCTAAATGAGATGATTATGGAGGTAAGAATGAGAACAAACCAAGAGGTTTAAGTGAAATATTGAAAGGTGTGGTGGATGGGGTGTCCACCACTTGGTTGGGATGGAAATGAGTACAATAAGTGCTCCATCTAGGTCTTGGAGCATCCCTTCTCGAACCCATGATAATAGGATGAGGAGGAGTCAACATTGGTGGAACTGAATGTCCCTAATAAAATTTTATAAAAAATATGAACATGAAATTATATATAGGACAAAATAAAAATATTACAATTATTATACTCACTAAGGGAAGAAAAGGAGGCAACCAATGCTCACACATCTCTTGATCAACATAAAATAATCACTTTCTTTGAATGCTTGAAGTATTTTTCATAATCTACAAAAGAATGGAGTGTACATTTTTTAGAAACTATTATTAAAAATCATGCATACAACATAGAATTTAGATAATTCATTAAAAATGTCATAACATGGTTTAGTAACAATAATTTGTAACCAAGTTATACATTTTTAAAAACTAGTTTTTAACCCAGTTTTCTGAATTGAAAGAAATTTAACTAAATGAAATGAAATAAAAAAATCGTAAAACAAACATATCATTAAAAACTAAAACTAAATTAAAGTAATTATTGTAATGCCAACCTGAGAAACTCATTTCAAGGTAAACTGAATGAACTGTGACCATATATGGTTTCTTCTATATATTACATACCACTACGTTAGATTGAACATGAAATATAAAAATGGGAAAATTTATGTCCTCAAATGCATAATTTTGGTTACCATGAATGGTGGTGTAGATGGTTTCAATTTCTTCCCAAGTATTATGAAAAACATGTCTTGGTATTACTTCATTAATGATATTGTAATCTTGTCTTAGATGATCTATAACATAAAACACTTATTTTTCAATTGATTCTAAAATACATGGCTCATTGATAGCCATGAATTGAATCATGTAAATAACTATGAATCTACAATAATAAATAAATGTACCCTGTCACTTCATTGAATCAAACGATCTACATTTCATCATAGTGACTTGACCTTGAGAGTAGTAATCCAAAAACAACATTTTCTCAATAGGTCTATAATAATAAAAATATTCACATCAGGGAAGACTATATAATGCTTTGGAATAATAGTCCATTATGGAATTTAAATTAACTCCATTATGTTGTGTTATCATTTTCACCACTCAATCAGTTGTAAAAAATTTATATCCATTGATTATTGAATATTTTCATTCACTAACCAAAGAATTGGGACCATAATTCATTACTCATAATTCTTGAGAAACATAGTCAATAAGTAAACTCAATACCTAAAATATATATAAATAATAAAATTAAATTAATATCTATATTTTATGTTAATTGATGTAATGGTCATACCTTTGATTTCAACCAAGCATGAAACTCTTAGTTATGCACAACCACTATCCTTCTCAAAGTCAATGATTGATGAACTCCAATTATAATTTGTTTATGTTCCCTACATAAAATTATAATAAAAGTGTAAGGTATATGTGAAATTACACAGTATGATATGACATATAAATATAAAAATTACTTACTTGATATACTCATTCAATAAACCACAGTTAAACAAGACTGTGCGATGCGACATATCCATATCTTCAAGGCTCAATGTTTCCAATTTCTATGACCCCATAATATTTCCTATTTGGGGGAAGATATGGAAGTGAGTGATCAATTTCAAAAAAATGATCATCTTTATTTCTCATTGACTGGATATATCTTGAGCTCACATTAGACAATACATTGAACAAAAATTCAAATATTACTGATCTCGAGAACCTCTCATAGTGGAACCTTAAATATAATTATTATTTCAAACATAGGATTCATTGTTCTCATATTTATTTCAGTAGGATACATCTATAAAAAAGAAAAGGGTCCTCCAAGAAGTGTTTTAGTTGTATGATGAACTATTAATTGCATCATGTAGGTGAAACATGATGGAGGGAATTTTTTTTTCTGAACTCACACAAAATTAATGGAGGCTCTTGCTATATTGTTATCAAGAATGACTTGGATAACCTTTTAGAATAATGTTCTATAAAAAAATTTCACTAGTTAATCACTATCACCCTTAAATTATTGAATATAAAATGTCAAATTTCTACTGGAATCAATTCACGAAGAAGGATGTGATAATCATGAGTTTTTAGGGATTTTAGTTTCAAATTAATTATATTAACTCAAATATATATATTTTTGTTGTACACATCCTGGACCTTGATATTATCCAATAATTCTAGAAATTTATTTTTTTAATGGTGTCATCACATAATAAGCATAACGAACCTTCCATTTTTTTCATCGATACACACTGGATGATGTTCTGGTCGAATACCCCAATCCAATAAGTCGCTATGAGATCAAATGTCATCTTTGGTATCCACATTGATGTTTATAAGAATTGAAAGAAAAATTTTACATATATTTTATCTCAATGTGCATTACATATAAACAATGACATAACAAATTGGTAGACTAATATGGAAACACAAAAATGATACTTCACTTTTTTTGAACTATAAGTGGATTCAGTGTAAACATTATTCCTATTTTTATATTTCATCTAGCCTTTACCTAATGACAAAAATCCTTCAATTCATTAAGAACATCAGTTCCTAACATATGTTGACCGGTTTGTTCAGTTTCAATAATATTATCATACATCTGGTGAGTCTTTCGGTATTAACTATCGATTATAAAGAATATTTGATGCCCCAAGAAACTGAAACTACGATGATATTTAATCCTTTTTGATCGTTTATTATTCATAAAAAAGGTCATGGTATTATTCCCTTCTTTCTCCAACCACAAAACATTTCATAATAGGGAAATAATTTATAGTCCATAGAAGGGCAACTTGCATCTGAAATATTTTTTTTGAAGAAGCATAGAATGTGTGCACACCCATATCTCAAAGATACTTCAACTATCTCATTAAAGGATTCAAGTAGATTTATATATCATTACAGGGATCAGAAGGTCCATATATAAGTATACTAAAGAAGGTGAATAGTTTTTTATATACATCCATGGAGGAATATTATAAGCATGAATACACACCGACCACATGTCGTGAATAATAACCATCTGAACAAATAGATTAAAACCGTCACAGGATAGATCCAACCTAACATTACGCACCTTAGCTAAAAAATTGGGATAATTTTCATAAAATTACCAACATTATTATTTATATAGTCAATGAACCAACTCATCATTATGTTTAATTTTCTCTGCATTATTTCATCACATATTGAATGAAATTTCTATATACATGAATATATTTTAAATCTAGGGAATCAATGGAAAGTCCCACATGAATTTTCATGGAACAAGAAATGGTGTTTCATTTGAATTTTCTTTAATTTAATATATACCAAATTCTGTACAGTCATCAAGATCAGCTGTTTCCTCCCAAAAAACAAACAGTAATCTTTTGGACAAACATGAACTTTATTAGTAGAAAATCGAAGATTATTTATTAACTTTCAGTCCTTATAATTATCTGAGGGATTATATACACCATCAAGAAGAAAATACTTCAAAAAGGTAAGAATATAATAAATAGTGGTATTATAAATTTTATAGATGGTTTTCCATGATATAACTACATTAAAACTACCAACTTGGTCATTTTTCTATATTTTTGACATAGTAATGTTCTGGAATCATCCATTAAAATTTTCACTCTCTGAAAATCATCATCTTTAGCCTTTTCCTCACATGTATTGATATCATTACCTTATTAACCTTATGTACTATCTCACTTGTGATGATAAAAAATTGAAAAATGACCAAATATCAAATTCTCCATAACACTTTTTCATTTTTTTCATGAACAATATAAGATTGTATCATCTCTCCATAGTGATAACAAGAATCATAGATTAATGGAAATCCATTTTTATATGGTATCTAACTTCTTACTAGCTTAACTGTAGTCTTAAAACACAATTATAGCATGAACACTATATACCACCTACATCCAAAGCATTGTTAAATGAAAAATCTAAAAAAATTCCAAATTCTTTTGAAACTTAGTTAAAATATAATCAGTATGATAAATCCATCTTCTATCCATTAAATCATAAGGAAAAAAGTTATGTTCCAATAATAAATTTAATACATAATAAAAAAATTAATTACAACTAATTTTAATATGAAATTTATCAAATCATACTAGTACCTAGAAAAAAAGAAAGAAAAAAATTACATATGCTATAAGCGATGTCTACAAATAATGAAACAAGTTTCGTATCACTAATAATTATAAATTTAGTATCATGGTGGATAAATTTAATAATATTGAGACACTAAAATCCATAATATTCCTTTATAATCACTTATGTTTTATTAAACTGACCCTATCTATCTATCTATCCCTATACTCGATTTGGTCTACCTCAAGGCTTAAATTTCATTCCTGATCAGCAGGGGATAGAAATAAGTTTCAAGGACATCAAATTACACAATGGAAATGATTTCACCAGAATAATAATAAAATTGAAAAAAACACCTTCAATGAAAATCAGTTAAAAACATCATATATTTTTCATTAATACATAGGAAATAATGGGTTTTTAAATAAATAACATTAAAACATAGAATAATAACGTAATGAAATATTATATGTATTACAAAAAATAAAGACATCAAATATAAACATAATCACAATCTTTTTAATATATCCAACTATCATATAAAACATCCAAAATAATGTAAAAAAGAGGACTTGAAGACCAAGAGTCTAGAAACATAAAAATAAAAAAATATATAATATAGAATAGAAAAAAAACTATGTATACCAATATACATGTGAAAAGTATACATATCCCATCTATTATCTCATCCAGTTATGAAAAATACTTCGAATAACCATTATCTAAAAGAAGAAATTTTTTATTACATTCATGAAATGAGACGAAGTCTATATACAACAAATTTTGTATTATGGTTTTTAGAACTGATTCCATTTAGGATCCACCAAATTCCCTATGCACAACCTCTAGGAAAAAAATGACAAAATTATGTTTTGAAATTCATATAAAAAACAAACCATTTAATTATTTGAAATAAAATTAAAAAATAAAATTTCATATAAATCATGTTTACTCAAAATACGCATTCACATAAATACATTTTTAATTTAAAAAATTATATTACATAATTTATTCAGAGACACCATCAAAGATTTACCACATTCCCAATGAAAGAATTTACATGGTCCTTTTAGTTCATAAATAAACAAAATGTATTCCTATAACCAAATCATGAACCTAAACTAGTGGTGAAGTGACTATCTAGTTCATAATCTAAAGTAGTGTGGGTATCCCCAAAGTAATTATCAAAATCATAATTCTAAAAAACTCTATCCTAGAATGAGTTTAATTAAAAAATAAAAAACTCACGGTAATGTGTAACCTATCCTAGAAATTAAACATATTTCTAGAACCATATTTAGTATATAAGTCTCTTCCATGATGTTTTCTAGACATATTCATCAATAAATACAATAAAAATATCTAAAAACCTCAAAAATAATATCTAATAACCGTTCAATTAAATAGACAATTTTCATATTTAAATCCAATAATACTTAGTTTCTATAACATTATTTTGTATCATGATAAATCATATTATAAAATGGGAAACAATATAATGGAAGTGAATCATGAAATTGAAACTCTCTTGAAACAAGAAAAATCATCATACAATTAGAAAACATTTTTTAAAAAAGTGTATTGAATTTTTTTAATTATTATTAAATCATTAAATAAATATAATATTAATTATTTAATGATAAGCCAATATTGACATTTAATAGAACATATTGAAGATGAAATTTAATCAAAATAGAATTTATAATGAACCATATCTATTAAATATAATTTTATATTATTTTTAAGATAAATACAAATAAAAAACATAGAAAAATATAGAGATATACTATATTTAGGAAATTAGGAACGTAATGCATCACTTTTTGGGGTTTAGTGGGAACCTTCACAGTAATAAAGACACAAAAAATTCCACGAAGTCTCCAAAATAGATCCAAAATAGCACAAGAATCATACCTATACTCAAAGAGCCACACACACTACAACTCTATGAATCATTTCTAAAAACAACATCTTCAGTGCTTTAAAAAAAATAGGGAAACCAAAAAAAGCCATGATACCAAAAATAACATAGAACTATGACCATGATAATTTAAAAGAGTTAGAATGGTTTATATATTGTCTTGAAATAATACTTATAATGTCTATAATGTAAAAACAAAAACCAAAGAAAAATAAAACTACATTTAACTAGTATAAAAACAAAGATTATCTGAGATCGATCACGCGATGACATAGATTAAAACGAAAACAATACTAAGAAGAAGATCACAATGATTCGGGACTCACTTATGTGATGTTAATGAATATTTTAATCAAAAAACAATTAAAATAGAGTAGATAATCAAAGGAGATGGAAGGTTGTTGCTCACTTAGGTGGATGTTCGCTTGGGTGATATGGAAATTAGGGAAGGAGTGGGTGGGGGGGGGGGGGGAGGGCACTGAAATCTCCTAAGGAGGGGGGGGGGGGTACTAATGGTTTCCTAAGGAGGGGAGGGGTGACACTTAAGGTATCCTGAGGATGGGTTTGGGGAATATATGGGGACTCAAATGAGGATGGGGAGGAGGATCCCGAGTGAGGCTTCTTATCTAAAGACCTATACATATGGTTTTTATAAAACCATTGGTACAACTCAACATATACCAACCATTTTTAAAACTATATAGGTGTAGGTTTTAGTAGAAAATATATACCCATAGTTTCTCTAAACTATGGATATAGATCCGTGGGAATATAATAGTTTTATAGTAGTTCTGGTAGATTATCAACACATGGTGGTGTTGACCAAAAGAAGATAAATACTAAAATTTTTAATGTTAATAATTATATAATTAAGAAACAATAAATCCAGGATTTAAATAATTAATAATGAAGATCAAAAAACATAAATCAATGTAAATCCAATCAAAAAAATCAATTCTCATGAAGAAATAATGAATAATGGTGCAGGCGTTGATAAAGGATGGTGAGCGAGGTCCAAACAGACAACAAAAGAAAAAATGGATTCACAACAGATGAAGAATGGATGTAGAATTGATGTAGATTAACCAATGGTGGAAAAATATTTAACATAAAAAGGAAAGGAATGAATTAAAATTGGATTGGAATGAAAATATACAAAAGGTGGGAGAATTTTATTTGGAGAAAATGAAAGTATGCTAGACCTGCGTGTGCATGGCTAATGGTGAAATATTTAAAGGCTTGAGAAGTACACGACATATAAATATTTAACACCATGTACCAGATTTAGTGTCTTATATTCCAAAATCTTTATGTCGTGTAATCCAGTTTCACATCATGTATTTATGATCCACAATCTCCTCTAAAAATCATGAGTCTCAGGGTATCTTCAGCCCAAATATTTTAATGGATATGATATTAAATTTTTTTCATGTAATTTTATCTTTTCCCACCGTTTATGGGATTCAATTTTAGTGGGATTCTAGTTTTATATTCACAAAATGTGTAAGGAATATACACATCATGTACTGGATTCATATAATATAATGATTTAATGGGATTGTCTATAGTTGCTTACAAATGTTATAAATCAGGTATATACATCTTGTATGATGTAAAGGATGTGTAAATCTTGTTTTTTATGTTTTTTAAAATTTCCTCATTTAAGTACAAAATTACTAATTCCTATGAAAAAAACCAAAACCTAGTGTATTATAAAATAAATCATTAATAAGCTTTAAATACATTTATCCAATATGAATATATAATTTTAGATTATCATATATCATGATAAATGATTAAGAATAATCATAACATCATTTACTCCTGTTATCATCTAATTTGGATTCTCATAAGAAAATTATCCATCACACTCAATGTTAACCTAGTTTATTCTAGTTCCCACCGTTGTCTAAAACAAAAAATCTAAGGGTGAGAAACACTAATCAATGTGGGAAACCAAATAATCATTAAAATCACTTATAGGATGTCTAAATACGTACCCCTTATTTTTAATCTATAACTCCTTAGGTTTAACCTATGGCATTTATAATCACCATCTATTTAAATAATTTATACTGGTTCATCAATAGTTAGTGAATTTACAATTAATATCCCTTGGGAGTGTCAAACTTGGTGTGAATCAAGGCCCATTGTTGTAAACTAGGTGATAATTGAGTCTAGACCGATGCATCCTTTTTAGAGATATTACCCCAAGGTACCTCTGTTCTAGATCCACATCCACTTGTATTATATAGATATGGAGGTTATTTCTTAGAAACCACTTATTATATCATTTACCAAAATTCCAAGACATTTTCCAATATTTGAATCATACGTAGACTTATCCATAGTGATATCCTTAGAAATATACTTATAAATATCCCTAGGTATCTCATCAATGCCTTATCATCCTAGTTTCTAAAGGCCAACTAAAAATATCCTCTGATACCAGCAATAATAAACTGGGTTTCTCATACATGGATATTATATATTTTTAGATTAATATTCATTAAATTACACAAACACACACCTGAAAACATATTAGTTTAGTTCCTTTGGAATCATGGAATATAATATTTTCGATTCATGAATTACATTTTATGTCTCCCACAATGATATTCACATTTATTACTCATACTTTAAAACATTTATTCATAACCTGGGGAATAGAAAAATATGAAAGGGTGAGCTTTGATACACAATAAGGGTAAATAATGGGGATATATAAGAATAACATGAACATAATGGTATGATAACAGGATCATAACATTTGAGAACCATACCATGCATATCAAAGATCATAATCTTGAGTCATGAGCATAAATATTAGCATTTAATAAGACATTAATCATAATTGAACCAAATAATATGATAAATGAGAGTATAAAATTAGCATAAGACATAGTATTATGGAATACAAATAATTTTGGAAAATCATTTCTTTATTAGTTTAGTCTCATTACCTAAACTTATCAGGGCACTCTAAAAAAGGATACACCTCTTGGAAAAAAAACCACCATACGCAGTGACATACCTATCCTCACACTCCCTAAACCATCATTGTATTCATGGTTCACTCCCAAGACCATCATAGCGGACATAGCCCCTTACTGAAGTAGATATACTCTACATTCTAGTGTTGTCTATCTCAGGAGATATAAATCTTTAACTAATAAATTAGAGGGAGATATAGGCCCCCACCATCTTTGGTTAAATCATAACCACCATCCTTGGTTATAACTTAACCACTTTCCATGGTTATAACATAACCCCCATCACATAATAAAAATCATACATATGTGTTCCACAAGATCATAAAACATTCATTATATTATAACCCATGAAATGAAATGGGTTTCATAAATATTTGATCATATCATAACCTATATAAAAGATACCCGATTTATAATGATTTCACCATTTCTTTATAGAAAAAATCTTGAGAAGAAATAGGTTTTGAAATTATTCTACCAGGTTAATAATCATAGAAGAGAAACAAGATTCATAAATATATTTTCAATGTAAACTATTTAGATAGAGAATTATAATAGTCCCCTAGGATTATATCCCTAGTAAATAATAAATAACATACAAGGATTCCAAATTTTAATGAAAATTATTTTGAAATTTCACTTGAAAAATTTATTAAGTAAAATTAATTTTCTTTTAAAATCACTTATTTGAACTAATAATTCATATTTTTTTGAAAATCTATTTCTTTTAAAATAATATAGAAAAAATATAAAGAAAAAATTATAAACATTTTAAAAAAATTTATTTGAAAATAACATTGAAAAAATTTATGTTATTCTGTAAATCATTGATGGGTCATGACAGTGATAAATACTATTCATCCCATGCATGTAAAAAATAAAGATACTTCTGACATTTTTGGAAAAATCCAAATGAGAAATGTTTTTGAAAATGAAATAAAGATTCCCTTTTTTTGTAAAAAGTATAAAATGATTAAAAAATACCTTTAAAAATCAGTTTTATAACATTAAATCTTTTTGTAAAATAGTTTCAGAAAACATAGTTTATAGGGAAATACGACTTTTCAACCAAAGAGAGAAATCAAGATAATTTTTATTAGAAACATTACTTTGAACTCATGATTACAGAAACAGAAGAAAATAAAGGAATAACATTTATTATAAAGAAATAAACGTAGTATAATAAATTTAATGAGTTCCTTGAGATATGGATCATAATATTTTTCTATTAGAAACATAATAATAAACAATGCTGATAAAGAATGATATTATAACATAAAATCATTACCTCTTTGGTAACGTTGAATAATAATTACCATGAAGGAATAAAACATAATAGAACTTAAAATATCAGGTTAATAAATAAATTAATGATATTACATGTCAAATGGGATTTATATACACCACATGAAAGAATATAGGTGCATAACATAACATAACTCTCAAGGAAGGAAAACTGAGACAAAAATCCATTACTATTTTAGGAATATTTTTAATTGTAATCACCAATAAAGAATAAAAAGAATAAAAATTAAATATAATGAAAATAATTTTATTTATGATATAATATTTAAAATTGGAAATACATACACCACACAAAATAAATGAGTAGTGAATTTGCATATGTCTCTCAGAAATAAAAGAGTGACTAGAAATGACTTATCATAAGTATTTACATCCACCATACAAATTAATACCTCTTATATAATAAATATTATATATTTATACATCTATTATAGAAACATATTTATATATATAATATCCTATAATATTTTTATGACTTTTTATTACCCATTTGTTAACAATTCCATGATAAAGTTACATTTTAGGTAATAACCTCTTTTTTCACATATGATTTGATTTGTTATTTTTTGTCATATTATTTTGATCATGGATTAATCATACCTATAATTTTAACCATGATATAAATATAATATATTTTCAATATATATATATATATAGATATAGATTAATCCATATTGTTTAGTGATAGAAAATGAAATACACCGTTCATGGAGATGTTTGACCACACGCACACATGAGTGATGTTTCAATTATCATGTCGAATTGAATAAAAAAACGATAAACAATATATTATCATTAAAAAATAATTTTTATTTCATATATATATAACTTATTTTCATTAAAACCATCCTTTTTTACTATCCATGTAATGTGTGGATGAATCACAACACTTCGCAAGGTGGTAGTCCACCGTACACACGAGCGGCGATATCATATTTCACGAAATGGCGAGAACGAAGGTATGTGTAATATAATAATTAAATAAGTATAAAAATATCATTAATATAATATATATAGAATAATCCTATCATTATGACCATCCTTGATAGCTGGTAATTGAAAAATGAATGACATTTTTTTGTGAGGCGGTAGTCCACCATTCACATAAATGATGATTTCGTATCTCATTTGATGGAAGTGGAGATTGTTGTAGGTTATTAAATAAACATAATAACAATTAAGTATATATTAGACAATGGTTTTATAATGTTTTATGTTTTAAATCATAATTGAATGTGAAAAATTATTGAAGAAAAAGAAATAACTTAGTAAAGAAAATTACATTTTTTAGAAGAACCTCTTTTGGATCTCTTATTAAGGACCCTAGTGTTGGTAATTTTGGATGAACAGACATTATATGACATTTATAATGATTTTTATGAGGTATTTAAGAAGGTATTTTATTATCTAGATGGATTAATAGGTGTTAATAAGTGGAGGGTGGTGGTGGCCTTTTATAAGTGGGGGAAAGGAATCCACTTGGAAACTACATGGAAATTTCCCAAAAGAATGCAAAATAAAATGTTCATTCTCAAGAAAAAAGACTCCAAATGACCATATATTTGAAATTCTAAAGTATAATAATAAAATATGTCCATAAAATAGATTTTTTATAATTGTTATAGTTATTTTAACCCCTATCATATTAGTTTAACCCCTCAGTATACCCAATTTTCCCTTAAATGTTGTAATTAATTTTTACTATTTTCAAAATTAATTTTGGTTAAAAATGAAGTTGAAATTTTTATATAATATAAATTATTTTGATTCCAAATTGGTAATAAATTTTTCTAAATTTAATTCTTAAAAGTGTAAATATTAAATTTAAAATTAATCCCACTATTTCGATGAGAAAATTTGTTTTCAATGAGAGAATATTCAGAAGCTTAAAATGTTTTTATATAAAATTAAAATATTAAATATATTATAGTGACCTAAATTAGATTAATAGATATATAATTTAACAAAATTTACTTTAAACTCAATTTAAAATATAATTTAACACCATAAATAATTGAATTTAAAAGATAGTTTTCAATTAAAATTCAGTATTTTTCACTATTAATCAAAAAAATTAATAATTTTATAAAATTATAAAAAATTTAAACTAAGTTAAATTTAAAATTATGATTCCATGAATTATTTTTATTTTATAATTTTAATTTTAGAAAATGAAAAAATATTAATTTAAAATAAAACCCACAAGCATGATGAAAAATCTTGTTTTTGAGTAGTGTATTTTTCAAGCACAAAATGATTTTATATAAACTCTAAGTCTAATAGTAATAATTTTATTAATATAAATTAATTTTCTTTGATATATAACATATATTTCATTTAAAACATTTATCATTAGTTATTATTTTAATTAATTTAAAAGGTTAAACTTTATGCACTTTAAAACAGTTTTGAGAAAAAAATTTAAACCCAAAAAAAGTATACTGAAATAACATATACAATTTATTCATAAGAAATTAAGTGAATTAAATATAATTAAATAAAAAATATATTATATTAAATAAATTATTGGGAATATAAATTACTTAATTTATTGAAAATAAATTATTATTTCATAAAAATCCGTATTTTACACTATTCACTAAAAAATCAATATTAAAAAAAAATATATCACCATTAGTTAATTTCTATATAAATATTAAAAAAATGAATTTTATTTTATAAATTAAATTTTGTTAAATATCCATAAATTAGTTATAATTATTTTTAATAAAGATAATTAAAAAATCATTTTTGATGAATACACATTTTTAAGGAATATAATTACTTTACTATAAATTGATTGATTATTTAATAAGAATTTGTAAATAAATTTATATTGAGTAGGATAGTTACATGTATATTTCATAATGTATTTACTACTACTTATACCTTCTTATTTAAATAATAAGATATAACAATCATATTTAAAATAATATCATTTCCTGGTTTGTTAAATCTCGATGCCACATGTCATAAACACTTTCGAAGAAACTAATTTGTGTGTGTAACATAGGCTAAACTCAATGTTTCATGTAATGAAATATATTGAAAAGATTTAATAAATTTTTAAAATAAAATTTTCACAAAATTGAAGCGTGTTACCAGATTTGTTACTATTTTGAGAACAACAATGTGATCAATGTTTTAGAGATGGATTATGGCAGAGAAACATATTATGAATGATGGTTCTGAGTATCATAACCCTATTTTTGTTATTAGTAGTGTGATAGACCATGAAAAGATGATGGGAATCTCAATTTTAGGTGATTAGAGGCTAGTAATTGAGGATTATTGGTACCTTCCTTTGATTCTGGTAGATATAGTGAGTCAATGATAAGTGAAATCCGTGGTTTTAGTAGATTTAGAAAAGCATGCAAAGACCAAACTCTCTATTTGTGAATAAACCGATTATATTTTCTGTAATCCCGATGAAAACATGTCTTGTTTCTCATAATCTCATGAAAGATATAGTTTCATTCATCTATAAATACCATATGACATGTATATGATCCACATTCCTTGGGACCATGGCTAGGTAGCCCGACCATATAATAGAGGTAGACGCTTAGGTAGTTTGTGTAGCCTACAAGAACTGTATCATGGCCACACCACATTTACCCCTGCTAGCTGAAGAACCTTTGTTCAGTGAGGAACACGACTTGCACCCAGGGAGTTCCCATATACTATGTCACTTAGATAAACCACCATGTGCATTGGAATTATAACACTGAGTACAACAGAGGGACAAGACTAATCTTCAGCTTTAGAGTACACCCTATGTACCCTATATGAACATGCCACGTACTCCCATTAGTAACATCAACATTGAGTATTTCCTTCTTCAAGATTTATATTAGGTCTTGTTAATTTCCCATCCTAATTATTTTTCCATGTAGGATATGATGATTAATTTTTCTTTTGAATCAAAGATATGATTTGAGGGAATATGATCATCACACTTCTTTTAGTTATTCTCAATAGTGTTTTATGACTGAGAATGATAATTGGTAATATTATATGGGTTAGTACTCTACTAACTAACTTTGTGTGGGATCTCCATAATTTTTCTACAAGTTGGGTTGGTACTCCCCCACATTATAGGGGTTATAGGTCCTCTATCTATTGAGTGACACTCCTCCATCACATATCTCTAGTGGGGAGTAGGTCCTCCACTAGAGATAGTTCTCCCTCGGTTATAGAGCACAATAGTGAAAAGATATCCCACTAATTTGATTCTTTTGAGGGTTTTCATGGTTCTTGGTATCAAATATGGGACGTCAAGAGATACATAAAGACTAATTGTTCCTTAGATAGAAGTAGAGTTTGAGATACCTTTTATTTTATGAATGGGGTTCCTTTATGTTAATATATGATGATGGGTTACTTTCCCACTATGAAATATGGGATGATCATATGGTTTTCATTCTATTTCTTCCTTTTTGGTTTTTGGGGAATACTAATAGGTATGTTTATACTCATACCTACATGGTATTTTCATAAGTATGTCATGACTTATGTAGCCGAAATGAAAATTGGTGGGGACCTTGGTAGACCGAGTATCAAAGTAACATAATAGTACTTAGAGTCAGTGACTATCATTAGTGGTTATTCTCAAAGTTTATTATCTAGAAACTCTTTCGTATTTATTTTTTTACTATTATTGCCATATTAATACCTCTTTTATCACTGATTGGGATTGTATTTTCACTTATAATTTTTTATTATCTTCCTTAAATTTGATTAATTTCCTAGAGGACATCACATGAATTTGTTTACTATTTAGAGGATTCACTTTTATTTATTATTAACACTGTCACATGAAGCTAGGTATGAGTTAATGTGAAAAATATCTTTAGGATAAAACCTCTTATTTTAGTGATTTGTCTTCCTGAAACTAGTCACTAGCCCCTAGTTTATTAAAGGTAGGATTGGTGTGTCACTCTTGTCTTATTGCCGACCTAGGTAGGGCTCTAGTGGGTTTGTTAATGACTTTGAAAAATAATAAGGGTGAGCTCAAACACTTAGTAAGCATGTCATATAACAAAAAATTTCATAGATAAATAAACTTGAGTAATATGGAAGACTAAATAATTAATAATTTTTTCATATAATCAATAACTTGGTTAAAAAAATAAATTTATGGATAACATAATAAATTAAATGATTACATTATCATTAATAAATTTCTTTATAGTTATGAAATAAAAAGTTATATACATTTGAATCACACAATCAAGGCCTTATCCAAGAAATCTTTCATACCTTCACGATCCCATCTTTGAAATATTTCATACCATCAATCCTTCATCCAAGACATCTTACATTGTATGGGTTGACATACACCAAGTGATACCTATTCGTTTTTTTCTCACAGGATTTTACCTAATGTATTGAGGGACCATATAAGTTTGGGACCCACCTGTCACTTTCACATGTCTGATGCATTCCTCATACACTAAATGAACAATATAATTCAAAATAAATATGGTTTAATAATATATAAATAAATTTATCATATCAAGTAATATAGAATGATAAAATATCCCTATAACATAATCAATCTACATTAGCATTCAATAATAATCCTCATAGAACTAACATATATATGTATTTTTAATATTTTTTCTAGTTAATAAATTATCTATCAATCTTGGTAAACACCCCCAATAAGATATATAAAGAATAGGATGTTTACACTGTATAGAGTAATGGGTATAAAACTAAGTCAATTCCAAATATGATACAAAATAAATCCATGATAATAAATAACATGGACATAAAGGAGATAATCTATTCATCATAAATTATGGTGTTTCATTAAATGAATATCTTTTTGGATATGGAAAATAAAATGGATGCATAAATTTTAAAATAATTTCCTTTTAAGATTTTGTAACATTTTTTCAAAAAAAAATTAGAAGTCACTTTTAAATAAATTTGAATGAGATGCCAAAAAAAACTTTAATTTTTTTTAAAATAATTGAAAGTAATTTAATCATCAAAATAAACCTTAATTTGTTTTGAAAATGTGGAGTCAAAGATAAAAATATATATAAGTGAAATTAAATCCCTTTAAAAACCTTTAAGAAGATTATATCCATTTATTTTAATATAAAAAATAAAGATTATTAACATAATGGGAATTGATATTACTTTCTAAACCAATTAAAAAACTCAAAGAAAGTTAAATAACGAGTAATTGTGATGATGGAATGATAAACCTTGGATGCACAAAATGTTTAAAAGATTTTATTTTCACACTTCTCAAAAGAAATTCAAAACAAAAATGTTAGAAAAATGGAAAAACATTTCCTTTTAAATATTTTAACATAAATTATAATATAATGTAAATTTATCTTAAGTAATCATTTAATAATAAGAAATAGCTTTCTTGATGAAAAATAATGAATACAAATATGTAAGAGAATTATTCCTGACCCAAAAGATGAAATAATGTTGGATTTTCTTAAAAACGTTCATTCAGTGGTTTTGAATAAAAAGATATGAGGAAAGAAAATGTAAAAAATAGTTATATAACCAAGAAATAATTATATATGAATAATTTATATGTGTTTTAGGATAGAAATATCATATATTTTTCCTCTAATATAAATTGAAACCTATGAAATCATGATAAAAGTGAGATTGTAAAATTAACCCCAAAAGCTCTTGTAGAACTTGAATAAAAACCTATTAAAAGATATAAATTTAAAACATACATTAATTAAAATTTTTATTGATTTTATAATATTATAATTTTTCAAATTGGTATCATAAACACCATATAATAAAAAGAGGTGCGTAATTCAAAAGATGTCTCAAAGAAGGAAGTTTGAGACAAGAAACCCTTATCGCTTTAGCAACATTTGTATCCATATTAATTTAAATAATGCCATAAAATTTAACATTAAATACCACGAATAATAATATAATCATGAAAATAAATTCCAAATGTTAGTACATGAACCATATGAAATGCTACCTTGTTCGTAATATGAATATTATATCAAGGAATCCAAATTGAGAAAAAAACACTTACCTTGGATTTCTGGTTATTTTGATTCACTATAACAACCCTATATAATAAATTTATATTTATTATACATCTATATGACAACCTTATTAATATTTATCTTAATATCAACAATTAACTTATAATTTATTATTACCCACATAGTAACAATTCTATATTAACAACAATATTGTTAAGTTAACTATTCAATTTTCCATGCATGTTCCAATTTGGTGGTTCTAGTTATTAAAACTTGGTAATGGGTTATTCATATATAGAATAATTATGAATGTTTATAGTATTTTTCTAATTTATTTATGTAATTACATGATCACTTAATTGAGTTTATGGCGATGATTTTTTATAAATATTAAAAATAACATTTGTTTAGAAATTTTATTTCAATAAAATAAGTGAATTTATTAGTGATTAAAAATTTCTATATTACAGTTACTAAACCTTAATAATTTTATAAATATCATATTTATGCCATACATACACCTATATAACCATTTCTTTGAAGAGGTGATGAAAAATAGAATACATCACTTCGTGGGTCGGTAGTATGCACGTACTCATGGGCGATGTTTTTATTTTTCAATGGATGAAACAATAGGAAGGTAAATAATAATTAATCCTTCTTGAATAATAATTATATTTTAAATATCATATATATTAATTATATCCATATTTATAAGTATCTATATGAGGTTGTGATGAAAAATGAAATACATCACTTTGTGAAGATGGTAGTCTGCACATAAGCATGAGCGATACATTCATTTTCCATTAGATGGGTGGGAAATAGATAATAGTTTTTAAATCAACATAACAAAATTTCACATTAATAATGATAAAATTTTCATTATGTTTATGTTGTTATAGAATATTTATAGGATGTGGAATAAGAAATAAAACATGAGAGCACTAGGCTGGCATGATTAAATCTTCATAAAATACCATCATTTAGATCACTCATAAAGAATTCTTAATTTTGTACTTTGTTGAGAGAATATCAAATAGGAAAAGGGGAGGATATTTGGTAAATGATTAAGTTATATATTGGTGAGTAGAGCTTGTTCGCTTTTATATGTGAGGGGATTTCCACCCTCATAAATACTCGTAACATTAAAATAACATAATGTCATTTTAAAGGGAAATTTAAATAAAATAATCCCAAATTATATTATAAAGTAGGTAAAATCCTAAATTTTAAAATATAACAAAAACACTCTTTTTTTAGTTATTACATGTATTTATTTTGTGTGAAAATTTTAATTTTTCAATACATGTATTTTTTATTACTTAATGAAATGTTAAAAGGCCATTAAAAATTTAGATTATTTTATGAAATATTTTCAGAGTTAGGTGCAGAGTTAGAGTATACTTATAGGGTCCATAGAGCCTCAATATTAATAAAAAAATTAATATATTATATTACTCATGCATGATTTTTTAAAAAAATTAAATAACTCCTTAACTACATCTCGTATGAGAAATGTGAGACCACCTTTAGGCCTGGAATGTGGGGTTGACACTCTGAGAAACATAATAAATGTGCACGTATGGTGTCTAGATAGATCTCATGTGAGGGTAACTTATTTATTATTTTTATTATAATTTTTTTTCTAAAACAAATTAAATGTCTACTAAATGGTTCTTTGGATTGAAAATCTGAGGCCTTCATTAGGCATAAAATTTGGGTATTACCCTTGGTGTGATATAAGTTTTTAGTGCATCAGGAATTTAGTTAAATCACATTTATAGGTAATAATAATTTGTACTTTGATTTTTGTTGGGAATTTGAAATAGTAATAATAACAACAAAAGTATTCTTATTATTTGTTTCAAATTAAAAATGGAAATATACTTCCATAATTAGTAATTGTGTTATTTTGGAAGTAATGGGTTGGAAAAATAATAACAAAAATATCATTACTTATGTTAAATAAATGAAGATATGTGGTAAATAAAAAATTATTAATTATTCTTTTTATTGAAAGGTTTTTCTTTTTGAAGTGGTTATGATGGCAATGATGAAAAAGATTTAACAATAATAATAATTAAATATTGTTTTGGTTATTATTATTGTGATTAAATAAGGAAAAAATTTTTGAATGTGTGTATATATATAATGTGTGTATGTATATGGGATAAATATATATGTATATATATACATGGGTAGGTGAATTCATGTATATATGGATGTGTGTGTGTATATATATATAAAATTAATATATATGGGTAAAATATATATGTATGTATATGCTTGTGTGAGTGTATATATTTATGTACGTATTTATATATATATATAATATGTATATATATAAGGTTTAATTTTAAAATATATTTGAAGAAATATTAAATGGATTAAATGGATTTAAGTGGGTGCAACATGAAATTTAAGAGATTTGAATAAAATAAGTTTTATAATAAATAATTGATTAATTTATTTAATAGGAATAAATATAAAAATAAAAAAATGATTAAAGGTTGGAAAGGGGTGATGTATATATCACTAGGTAATTGGAGGTTTATGTAAAACACGTGGATGAACTTGAAATAAACATAAATGAATTACATAATCAATGATAACCATTTAATAAATCAAATTTCAATATATATATATATGTATGTATACATATATATATTGAAAATGGGGAAATGAGGAGGGCATAATGCACAAGGGATTTACCCTTACTCCTCACATCATTATCCCATCTCTCTATTCCCCCTCTCAATTATTAATTTTTAAATTTTATTTTATTATTTTTTCCAAATTTTTTTCCTCAACATTGTATTAGATATTGATTGGATTGCCACATCATCAGTTTCATTGGTTTCATCGCGATGAGTAGAATTTTAATCCAAATTTTGTTTTTAAAGGTATTGATGTTTTGGTGGTGTAGTTAAATTTGGATGTCAACCATTTTCTTCAATCATTTTTTCATATATGGTTTGAATTCCTTGAAATTTGGGCATGATTTATATTGGTCATTGGTGTAGTTGTTGGCATACATGTATATCCTAGTGGGAAACTTATGTGTAATAATTCCTTGACATTGGTGCATGATTTATATATGTTATTAGCATGATTGTTTTCATGGATGTGTAACCCAATGTGAACCCTATATGTCATAATTTCATGACATTAGTGCATGCTTTATATAGGTTATTTAAATGATTTTTGGCATGTGTAAATTTCCCATGAGACTGATGCTTGATGATTGATCACATGTGGTGTGAGTGTGTGTGTAACCGTGAATTGTGCTTGTGTTTCGTTAATATGGGTTTTTAGATGATTATAATGCTTCATTAGCATTATATTGATATGTTATATTATATACATGTTTTCCTGTTCTATTTTGTATCTTTAGTTGATATCGGTGGTGCCATATGTATTATCCACTTCTGAGAGGGATGTGTGAGATGTTGATCGACATGAACATGGGATATACATTTCAATGAATGTGTCAAACATATTTTTTGAACTACCCAATCGAGGAGGGGGATGAATCAGGCATGGATGGTGATGTCAAATCCATCATTATACCAAAATAGGTATGTTTCTATCAGTATGGTGTTGAACCATATATAGTCGGTCCTTGCGGACTCAACATTTGGTTGGTACTTGTGTGATATATTGTTTTTATATCTGTAACCTATTTATTTCCATGGAATTAACATCCCATAGGGCCTCATTAATCTGTACAGGGTTAATTTTTTTTTAGTAATTTATAAAAAAAGACAACCTAGATAAAAAAGCATTATCTAGAATGTATGATTGTGGAACCCATAAGGATAGATTTTATGTTATAAATTAATTAAGGAAACTGAAATTGATTTTTTTTGTTTTCTTGTAAAAATAGAAATAGGTATCCAGATTGATTGTGTTGAATATCAAGATATGAGTAATGAAAGGTTCAATAATTTTCACGTTTTTGTGCTAGGGATTCAATTGATATTGTTTTATTTAGGTTTGGTGCTGGAATTGGGTTAGCAGAGATCCATGGTTTGGGTACCCTACACTCATTCTATGATTACACTATTAGAATGGTCATATACTGGATGCAATTGAAAAACTAGGTAACCCAAAACTTAATTTAAACATAATGGACCTAGATTTCAAAATTATCATATGAAAACTAAGTTGATTAATTGATAAAATAATATAAAACACCTCGATTCACATACAATGGTCATGCAATATTAAAAGAAGATGAATTGGAGTTGAATGAATGGTTTGCAGCAATCCAAATCATGAATAATAAAAAGAAGTAATAACTAACAACAAATCCCCCTAAAATCTCCTCACCCAACACAAAAAAACTACTTTCTCATGATCAACATCATTAGAATAAGCAGCATGGGTTCTTGAAGAAGAATGGAAGTGAAGAATGCTAGAAAAGAAGAGCCTCAAAGTGTCACTCCATTCATGCAGTGCTTTTTTGGCATCGCTCAAATTCACTTTAGTCTAAATTACTCTTGGAAGGGGTGGTTGAGGGGTGTATTTATAGAAAAATCGGCCAACACACTCAAATATACCGCATTTATTTTATTCATACCACCGTCTTCATGGTGTGTAATGTAATTACACATGGTATAATACTTATATCTTTAGGGATCATGAATGTCGACATAATCATCTCTAAAAATTTGTCACTAAAATTCTCACATCATGTAACGTAGTGACATGATGTGTAATGTTCTTTCACAATGTTTAATGAAGTCACTACTTGTTTGAAATTAGCAATTCCTTTTGAAAATGTCACAACTTGTAACTGGGTTACACAATGTGAAATCTGTCTTTGACCACTTTTATAGCTTTCTTCATCTTAAAAAATCTAGGGTCATACTGCTTTACTTTCCTCACAATGTGAGTTACCTTTTAGTTTATAAATTCTCCACTTTTCATTTTTTTTTCATAAATGTATGGTTTCCTTCCAATAGACATAAAATAATTCATTCCATTCAAAAATTAGAAAGATTATTCATTTAAATACCAAATAAATACCTTAAAACACTCTAAAACATATGTGTGAAATTCACTCATCAGTCATAAACTTACATATTTTATTCACTAAGTTAAGGGATATTGGTGATGTCCAACAGAGTCTTCTAATAACAACCTACTCAAGAATTTTTACGTTCTTTTAGACTTCATTTCTAGAGACCGAACAAAGGGAAAAGGCCTTATGGTGGATGGTCAAGCAAGTGGAGTTGGAGGATATGGTCATTGGTGGATGTAGTTTAGGAGAGATGTCTGATTCTACATTTATTTACTAGATTTACCAATACACGATTTCATTATTCTTTTTCAGTTATTATATCATGTATGTCATCTTCAGTTTTCCACATGTAATTTTATTATTAGTTTTATTTATATAACAATGTTATTGTCTATCAGTCCTATAATGTGATACAAAGTGTATAGTCTCCCCATGGTTCCACTCAACACCTTCATTACTAGTCTGCAACCTCGTGTGTACTAGGACACACTCATGAGGTCTTGTAGCTTCTGGAATGGACCTGGTGGTTCGGGTTAGGATTTAATAAAATGGTATTTGAAGATCCATATTAACAAACTTTTCTTTCTTCTTTTCCATTATTTGATATAGGACATAAATAAGTTACAAAGTTTAAGACTTGGTAGGGTAACTATGTCAGTGTCTAATCAGCAATGCATAGTGGACCTCTGAGTTTCCATAAAGTGGAGAATTTATGTTTTTCAGTTACCATTAATTAAATTCACTTTACGTGATTAAAATGATGTTAATATTTGATTTATGGGTTTTAATGTGAATTCATGCACGATGATATATTTTTCTTACATTATATGGATCTTAAATAATTAAGTTTCTATTGAAATTATTATATGTACCTAGGTTTGTTATTTCTAGAATTCTTTTATTTTAGAACGTTTTATTCTATGAATGAGTTTATATATATGGACATGACTAATGTGAAGATGTTGGTAATATATAATAAGACTTGAAAAAGATATAAGTGATTTTTGTATTCTTTTCAATGAGCTTAAATGGAAGTATAATGCATTTCTTTTAGACACCTATGTTGGAATTAAAAATTCTTTAATTTTAATATGGAAACACCTATGATGGGGAGTAGTAGCACCATGATATATAATGATTCTTGAGGATGAGAAGAATTATTGTGGGGTTAATTGTAACATATCAAATTTTAAATTATAAAAAGCTATCTTTTATTAATAAATTATAGGTATTTTTTTGTGTGAAAATTTTAATTTTTAAAGACTTTTATTTATTATGGTTTTATGAAATGGTAAAATCCTATTAACACTTTGGAATATTCTATAGAATATTTTTAGAGTTAATATTTGTGTCTGTGCCAAATTCTAGGGTCCATCGGGCCTCGATATTGATACAATAAAAATACTAAATATTTTATATTACACATAAATGATTTTTCAATAAAATGAAATAACTACCAAATTATGTCTCGTATGAGAAATATAAGACCACTGTTAGGTATGGGATGTGGTTTTTATGCTAGGAGCGATATAACATTTTTGTTCATCAGGTGTTTGGAAAGATCTCATGTAGGGTAACTTAATTTTGTTTGGAAAAAATTAAATATCTCCTAAATAGTTCTTCTGATTGCAAATATGAGGATGTCATTATGTATAGAATGTATATTTTAACCTAGGCGTGACATACGTTTTATGTTTGTTATGTGTTTAGTTACATCACATGCAAGGGTAATAACAATTTGTACCTAAATTTTCATTGGGAAGTTGAAATAACAACAACAACAAAAAACAACAACAACAACAACAACAACACCAACAATAATATTAATTATTGTATTATTATTATTAGAGACGAATGAAAAAAATGGAAATACAGTTATATTATTAATAATTGTGTTCTGTTGGAAGTAATAAGTGTGAAATGTAATAATTGTGATATCATTACATATGCTAAATAAATAGAGTTTTGTGGTTAATAAATATTTATTAAATTCTATTTGTATTTAATCGTTGTTATTTTTGAAATGGGTATGACCAAAATGATGATAGATATTTAGTATAAATAACAATAAATAATTATTTTTTTGATTATTGTTATTATTAAATTAGGGAAAATAATTTTTGTGTGTATATATATAATGCATATATACATATGGGATAAATATAAATGTATATATATACATATATACATGTGTGGGTGTATATTCATATATATACAGATGTGTGTGTATATATATATATAATATATATGGGTTAAATATATATGTATGTATATATATGTGTGGGTGTATATATGTATTTATAGATGTATATATATATAGCAAGTATATATATATGTGTGTTATATATACAAAGATGTATTTTAAAGTATATTTAATGAACGATTAAATAGATTAAATAGATTTGAGTGGGTGGAACATGACTCTTAAGCGAGAATAATGACATAAATTATGTAATAAATAAATTATTAATTGATTTAAGATGAAGAAAAACAAAATAAAATAAATTCTTGAAGTGGGACAAGGGGTGATTTACAATCCACAATGTAATTAGAGGTTTCATTGGTATTTCCTGAATGAATTTGAAATAATCATTTATGAATTAAACAATTAATAATATCAATTTAATGAAAGAAATTTCAATTGAAACACTCACACACACACATAAGGGGAGAAATGAGGATGGAACAAAACAAAAGGGATTTACCCTTAATCCTTATACCATTCTCCTATAACTCTATTACCCCTATCTATTATTCTTTTTTTTCAAACTCCCCACCTCAATATATTCTCAAATATTTACTAGATTGGCATGCCGTTTGTGTCATTGGGTTCATCTCAATGAGAAAAATTTTAAACCTAATTTTATATTTGAAGGAAACGTAGTTTCAATGGTGCAGTTAAAGTCATACATAATCTATTTCCATTAATTGTCATTGCATCTAAGTTAGGAATTCTTTGAGATTAGTGAATGATTTATATTGGTTATTATCATTGTTGTTGGAGTGCGTGCATACCCTAGTGTGAAACTTATGTGTAGGAATTACTTGACATTAGATATTTCTTTATATTGGTTATCGACATTATTGCATGCATGTGAATACGAATGTGAAACCTATATGTAGAAATTAGTTGATATTAACACATTTTTTATATAGGTTATTGGAATGATTGTTGGTGTGTGTGTGTAGCCTGTGAGACCAATGTTTGATTCTTGATCACATGTTGTGTGCATGTGTTTGTAACCTAGAGTTCCTTGAATATGGATTGTTCAGATTATTATACCACTTTCTTGGAATAATATTGATATGTCATATTGTATACATGTTTTTATGTACTATTTCATCTCCACAGTTGATATATGCAGTTAAATATGGACTATCCCCTTCTGATAGGGATGTGTTATATATTGATTGGCATGTACATGGTCTATCATTTCCAAGGGATGTGTCAAACGTGTTTTGTGAACTATCCCAGTGAGGAGGGGGGATGTGTTATACATGGATGGTGGTGTTCTATCCAACATTCTGCAGAATTAGGTATGTTTCTCCTATAATGGTGAAGAAGCATGTAGAGCTAGTCCCCAAAGACCCGATAAGTGTTTGGTACTTGTGTGATATTTTTATATATATGTACAATGTTTATGTTCATGAAATTCAATTATATATTTTATCCATTGACCTTAAGGGATGTTGGTGGTGTCCCACTGAGTCTTGTACTGAAACCGTACTCAGGAATTTCAATTCACTTGTAGACTTAATGAATGGAGACCCGATGAAGAGAAAAGGGCATATGCTGGGAGGTTAAGCAGGTGGAGCTGGAGGATGTGGTCATTAGTGGATGATGTTTGGTTGAGATGTCTGCTACTTCCTTTGTTTACTATCTTTACCTACAGTTGTGTTCCTTGTTTTATTTTAATTATTAAATCATTTATTAAATCTTTATTTTTCACATATACTATGATAATTTCTTTTATTTATACAATGATGTTATTATTTATCAGTCCCCTAACATGATACTTATGTTATAGTCTCCCAATGGTTCAACTCGAGACTATTACTGCTAGTCGACAGACTCTTGTATATGGGGTGGTGCACATGAGGTCATGTAACATCTGGCTTAGACCCAGTGGTTTGGGATGGGTTGTTACAAAGTGAGTAGAGGTATAAATCCACTCAACCAATCAACTAAAGATAAGGTTTTTGTAATATTGGAATCCTTATCACAATCTTCATACTCTTAAAAACATTTCAACCTTTACCTGGATGACTTAACTTTTACCATGGTAAAAATTATTTATGAATAAAAATTAATTTCAAATTATATAAAAAATTCAGCATTATGGTTCGAAAAAATGGAATCCATTTTATTAGATTCAATTTTTAATGGTGGCATAAATTAATTATTATATCCACATAAAAAACATGTAATTTTTTTCAAAAAAGTTATTTTTGAAGAATAAATTGAATTCATTAATATTAAATATTAATTACAATTATAAGAATGCTAATTTATTTGATTGAATATATTATATAAAAACATGATTAAAATAATTAATCAATAGTGATTAATATATTTTTTAAGATAAAATATATTACACACAATGAAAAATGTTATCTAAAAAACAGACCATTTTTTTCAACTACTATTATATTATTTTATAACAAATTAATAATCTATGTATGAATGATCATTCATTTTAATATATGTATAAAAAATACTTTCCCTTAAACTTAATAATATAGATAATGGAAACTAAAAGTCAAATAAAAACATATAAAAATATTTATAAACAACACATTTCCATTTTTCTATGAATTATTAGACTAGTATTCGACGTCATTAATTAGCAATTTCATGGATGTCCTTATTTTATTAATTATTAGTTCAATTTTATTAATATAATTTTCTGTATCAAAAAATATTTCATAAATATTGAATTCATTATTATATCCTAATGATTTCATAAAAGTGACAATATTTGTAAAAACATTACTTTTCAATATTAGATAAAAATCAACAATTCCAGAAAAATCTCAAAAAAATAACCCGAGGATTATTTTGATTTGATTAATTTAAAATTGAAGTTCATTTCATTGAATTAAATTATTAAATTAATTGGGTAACTTTATATAGGGTAATATGCAATAGGGTTACTTGATGTATGGAAAATTTCTATATGGTAACTTACTATATGGTACATTTTTATAGGGAAACATTATATAGTGAAAATTTATATATATTAACTTTTATATGGTATGTTTATATAGGTTAATGAATAATATAAAATGGATTTTTTTAATTATGTTCTTCTATTGTGTCTTGTATTACATTAGTTTGATATTGTCTGTGAAATATGATTTTTAATAATATATTTATGTAGTATAATATATTCTAAATCACATCATGTTACATTTTACCTATAATAAAAAAATTTAATAATAATTTTAATTTATTCTTGTAAAAAATGAATGTATCATGAAAAAGTTATAATCCTAGATGTTCATTTTCTTTGAAAGTAATTTATAAATTATTACTAGGAAACTTAGAATTCCACAATTAAATATTTATAAAATCATGTATATACTGTCATATGACTCATAATCTTGAATAGGTTTACAAAAAGATATCTTGAAATATGAGTGATATTTTACACATAAGGTTCGATAGATTTATCCCCCACTTTCTTTAGTTTGATAAGCTCTTTTACCATTGAGATAGAGAATATGAGAAAATATACTTACCCTATTTATTTCCATCCTATAATAATAATTTCAATCTTTGGTTGTATTTTGATCAGTTTCCCACCCCTACTTAATGTTATATTATAGATAATAAATAACTACAAAGAATTTCACATGCCAAAATCATAAAAATAAACTCTTAATGTATCATAAGATTCAAATAAGAGTGATAATATATTCTTCCTTTCTCTATTCATTTACTAAAAAATGGTTATCACATGTTAAGATAATACATAATCTGAATAAAATTCATGTGAGAAATTAATACATTAATCTACAAAACATCAACAATAACAACAACAATTAACATAAATTATTCCATAAATAACAAAATTATTAAAACCATTTAAATAGGTTTGACTAAATTCCAATCCAAAAAATCATGGAACTTTATAGTCCCAAAAATATATTAATCATCCCCAAAAGAACTTGAATCACCATGATATAAAAAAAGAATATATGATTCAAAAAGTTAACATACTATTTATTTGGAACGAACAATCCTAGGTTATCTAGAGAAGCCACCTAAATCAGCCCGCCACATAATTTGTATAAAATCGGAAAAAGGAAATAGGTTATGAATATAATAAAAACTAGAAAACAACCAGATTATGATTAAGAAACATACAAGATATTATAATTATCTATGATACAAGCCAAAAAAGTCTAAACCAGAAAGTAAATCAAGATCCCACATGACCAACTGTCACCTCAATACTAACACAAACCAAAATAAGAATAAATAAGAGAAAACAACATGCTATAAGATGAAATTATATTTACTTAAATCCTCTAATAAAACATATACAATTTACCAAAGGAACAAGTATGACATGATCCAAATCCTAGTAGGATATGACCATAATTTTATATAAGATCTAATATTAGGAATGGAAAATTTTTATATTTTAAAACAAAATAGTTTTACAAAGCTTTTTAATAAATCAAGACCATTTAAAAATCCGTTTCCTTTTTTATTCCTTTAGTTTTCATAAAATCCTTTCATATTATTGAACTAGAATTATGACAGGTAAAAGTGATAAAAGAAGAAAGCATATCCATGAATCATGAGGTAAACAGGTAAACACATATACATAAAAATCTTTTTATGAAAGGATATGCAATAAAAACTCATATAAAAATATATGATCAACAATCCATGATAAAATCAACCATGTAATAAATAAAAAAAATTGAAAAAGAACCTCACTTATAGGATCTTGTCTCTAGGAAACTATATACATGAGACTAAAAAGAAAATCCTAAATTTGAATAACATTGGATCCAACCGATACTAATCTTCCCAATGTGTATTTTTTTAAAATCAATTCAAAACCATAATCAAAATTTTATAAAATGTTTTCAAATCCAAGAAAATACACATTGGATTTTGAAAACCCATGTCAAAATATAGGAAATTCATTTTCAAAGAAAAAACCTTTTTTTGAAGAACATTTTCTTTTCTATGAAATAATTTTCATCCACATATTACTTCTAATAAAAGAACTACCCAAAAGAATTTATCAATAATAAAATAAAATTCATCAAATTAACCTGTTGTATAGAAACACCCACCTTAACATGGTAGAAACCTAACTTCTTTCAATAATGGTGACTAGAAACCAAGAGAAAAAACATCAAAAGATAAGGTGTACCATGAAATTGAAAAGGATTGATATAAAACACTGTGTAATCATAAATATGGACTAAACCATATCCAAAACCATATATATAGCCCAAACCAAAGGAAAAATAGATTGATTACATACTCTGAGAGAAGAAATCAAACCCCAATAGTGATTGATCACTGAGAAAAGTGATCCTAAAGGAAATGAGTCACCCAAAATATTTTAGGGTGAGGTATTAGTAGAGAGAGGTGAGCCTTCTAGTGAATTGAAAAGAAAATTAGCTGTGATTCACACTAAAACCCACAACTCATGACATCTGTAAGGCGTGTAATCCCATTACAAATGGTGAAATACAGAAAAGAAAGAATCTCTAAAAACACAACATCTTTTTTTAAAAAACCCAATATTTTACCTTACAACACATAAACCCTATACATGACATGTAAAACTCACTTTCTATGTATCTTTTTCATGGTTTCTTCCCAAAATCCATTACATGACATGTATACTAATTACACAGTGCATATGTTCCCAATGAATAAAAAATCTATATGTCTAACTAAAAAACATCCAACAAATCCCTAACATCACAATTACAAGTATACTCCAAAATACTTTTCAGCATTAAATACCCAAAAAAATGATACCAAAAGAAATTATTAAAACATACCTAACTGAAAGGTAACATAGCATTACAATCACCCCACTATAAATTATTTCTTTCCTCCAAAGCCCTCAAGATCCTAGATTTGAAAAATTATAAGACCATTGATTCCTCATCAATGACTTCTTATCCGACATCTAGTGTCCATCCTGTCCTCATTTCCATAGTACTTACAGCATGGGGATAATTTTATCACATAGTAAATTATCTTGTAAATCCATAATATGAACCGACTACTCATCCAAAGTGGTATCATGCTACGGATAAACATCCTCCCATATAATCACATGGGAAGGATCCAGTATGTACCTCATGATCTTGGAAACATGAAACACATCATTGATTTCTATAAAAATAGTTCAAAAATTCAACTAATAGTCCCCCTTACCCAGTCATCCAATGACCTCAAAGGGCCCCACAAACTTTGTTTACCACTTACCATGATTACCCAAACATATATTTCCCAAGAAAGGTGAAACTATGAGAAAGATCTGCTCACCAGCCTCAAACTCCAACGACTGATGTCAATAGTCCAAATAATATTTTTGATGACTCTATTCCATGATCAATCATTTCTGGATCAACTTCACTCTATCTTTCATATCCTGAACAACACTCATCCAAACTAAGGACCACTCTCCAAAATCTTCCCATAAAAATTGAGATCTACAAGGAAAAAAATTCAAATCTTAAATGATTCCATCATTATCGAAGCATGATAAATGTCGTTATAGGGAAACTCAACCAAAAACAATTCATTTTCCAAGATCCTATGAAATAAATAACACAATACCAGAACATATTTTCTATAACTTGGTATCCCTCTCCATCTAACCATCCATATAAAGATTACATAATGTGTTGAATTTAATTTGGGAACCCATAACCTCCTGAAAACCTTTCCAAAACATGTATGTGAACCTTAGAACCCTATTAGAAACAACTTTAGAGGAATCCCCATGATGTATCACAATATCTCAAACATAAAAATCCCCAAGACGTAAGACTTTCATCATCTCCTTAATAGGTAATAATTTCACTGATTTATTGAGTCAATAAATGATCACCCAAATTGCATCCTCCCCCTAGGATTCTGTGGAAAAAAATGATGAAATCCATGAAAATATTATCCCACATAAAAACCAGAATGGGTAAGGATTTTAATAAATTATTATGTCTATAGTGCTCTGCCTTAATTCTATGATAAGTAAGACACCGTGATAAAAAAATACACTATCGACTATCTCATCCCTTTCCAACAATACAGGCGCCTCAAGTTACGATACATCTTTGTAGTACCTAGGTGCACATACCAACAAGAATAGTGTCCACTATCCAATAACTCATGCCTTAGAAAAAATAGAGTAACCAACTTACTAGGAAGCACAAAGCTCCATTGGGAGACTGAGACCACTCACTTGAGGTCACTTCACTGTAAATACTTTCACTAATGCGATGGAACTCGGAGTATTCCACCTGCTCAAGAAAAACTCACTCATCAATAGATGAGTAAATATTTATAAAATCTAGGAACACATTTCCACCAACCTCTTCCACTCTCAATATCATCTCAACTAACAAACTCATTATAAATCACTCCTAAATAGCTTCCTTAATTTATTGTGTCAGTAATTTTCTTCTCAATGCACCGATAACCACATTGAATTTATTAGGGATATAAGAAATATAAAAATAAAAATTATAAAGATAATATACCCAAAATCTCTATCAAAAATTCATATCCCACTATGAGAAAATATATTTTAGGCTCTTATGATCATAATATGCCATGAACCACTCATCAAGGTGATAATGACAAATTTTTTTGAGTGAATTCATACCACTTACAACTTAAGATAATGGGTAGGGTAGTTATTATCATGAGGTAATAACTATCACATGTCATATGTGAAAACATGTTTCCCCTTTGTCAAGACATAGCCCAAACTAGAACCAAAAGAATTATAGAAAACATTATAACTAAATCATGGTTCTAGGAGACTCAAAACTTGTTATGCAGTCAAAACCAAATTAAAATCCTCAAAGTATACATAACAAATGTCATTTCATTCAAACTTGACACACTTACATGTTAAAGATGTCATCTAAGATGAGAGCTTGGAAATTTCTGAACAAACCGTCCACAGTAACCATCCAAATATAATAGGATCCATATCTCAAACACATTTCAAGGATTTTACCAGGATATAAATGCCTATATATATTTAGGATATACTAATATTATACTCTAAGATATCACATTCCATAGAAACTTCACTTCCTAGATCCAAAACACATACTTGGAAATCATACCATATAGTTGATGCTTATTTGTGGTTTGAAGAATAATATCCAAATGGTCCATGTACTTCTCCAATATCTCTTAGTACACTAAAATATCATCTAAGAACAAAATAACAAAATAGTCTAAGGACTGATGAAATATCTAGTTCATCAAAGCCATAAACACCACAAGAGAATTAGTGAAACCAAATGAAATAACCTGAAACTTAAAATGCACATATCAACTCGTGAAATGTTGTGTTAGGAATAATATCCTCTTAGAATCTCAATAGGTGATACCATAACCATAAGTTAATCTTTTAAAACCAATGATCCCCTCTAATAAGATCAAATAGATCTTCAATCCTTGACAAATGATATTTGTTCTTAAACATACCCCGATTGAATTTTTAGTAATAAATAATGAGTATGAGTTCTTTATCTATCTTCATAGAAAAGAAGATATAATAATCCCAAAATGACATTCTAGGATGAATATATCCATTGTCATCTAGGTCCTCAAGATGGACCTTATGTTAAACCCACTCAGTAGGTTTCATATGATAATATGAAATAGAAATGGGCATCATAGCAGGGAGCCGTTCAATAGTACACTTGACCTCTCTCTATGGTGGAAGACCAGAAAAATTATTTGGAAAGACCTCAGGGTATTCAAAAAAATATATAATAAGTTTACCAACTATGAAATGTTCAAATAAATCAAGAAATATCTATAAAAACTAGCTTGAGATTACCCCAGCACGAGTAAAAACATCCTTTCTCATCCAAATCTAGATTCCTATTCACACTAGAAAACATGAGTAACAACATAAAAAGATATGAATTGAAGACGAAACTGATAAAAGTATATCTAGGACATAACACTGATTATCTAATAAATGCAGATAATCATGTCAAAGATTTCAAGATCAAGCACAAAAAAGTCCCACACCACCTCGAAGTTGGCTATAATCAACCAAAACACAGGACATCGAAAACCTTGTTCAGTCCTCTTTCCAAAATGCATGGAATTATACAACAAGAAAGAAATAAGTTCTAAATGTAAACACAAAATTTCAACTTACTTTTGCAATAAAAAATTAATGAGTAACACTTGTATAAATCAAGGCTTGAACCATAGAAGAAAGTATAAAACACCATATCTCTAACATTAGTTGGCCTTGTTTTAGATTCCACTGGCGCATACTACACTGCTTAAAGCCATCCGGTCGTAGCCACAATATTATCTCCCTTATATTGATGAGTAGACACACCACCCTTGGAAGCATCTACACAAACCCATGAACCATTGTGGAGAGTGGATCCTTACCTACCTCCCTAGGATATTTTTCACAAAAACACTGTAGATGGATAGATCATCCCCAAATATGACATGTTTTAGGATCCTACAGATAGATAGTCTTGGTATGAACTCACATTCCACACTAGTGTCATAAAACCTATTGGTGCACTATCTATGCCCCTAAAAGTTTTTTAGAAGAAGTCTTACAACTCTTACACGTTCTTTTTTGGTGAGAAGATACACCCTATCTAAGCACTGAACAAGTTGAAGCCCCACCAAAAACATTCTTCCCAGCTATGTATTCCTCAACCAAAGCTATCTTTTCAACCACCTCCATAATGTTTGGAAGGCACCTGGGTATCAAAATTGAAAAAATATCAGGCCTTAGTCTTAATTCTAACCTATAATCCTTTAGGTACCCATTAGTGTCAGGCTTCGATTCCAGATACACTAACTCAAAAAATAGAAAGAATAATCTATAATGGTATGATCCCCATTATCTAAGGTATGAAATTTCAATGTTTCCATTTCATGAAATGTCTCTAGGTAAAAATTCTTATTAAAAATTTTCTTGAAGGAATCCAATGAAAGATCCTCATGAATCTTAGCTTGAAAAATATGGTCCCACCATCTAATTCCAGGTCCCTCAAGCATATATATAGAAAAAATAACATAGAGTATTCACGAGTCTTCAATAAGGTAAAGATCCTATCTATAATCTCAAAACAATCATCAAATTCCTAGGTCCCTATATAACCATAAAATATGAGTGGATTCTTCTTAGTAAATTCAGATCCATGATTCACCATGCGTTCTTGGTTCCCAACTTGCACATGAACCATAATCTAAATAGTGTAGATAATAGCATCTACCAAAGTATAGTCCACTAGAGGGTTCACCAACAGAACCTATCTCACAAATTCATCTCTTAGAGTTTGGAAATCATTTATCAGAAGAATTTTTTAACAAATGAAAAAAAATAAGTGAGGAGAAAATTCCAAAATCATAGGATAAAATTCGGGTTCTGATAAGAAAATTTTAAAACATTAAGAATTCAAGGAAACAAAGGAACATCTTACAAAAAATGGAATAGGTCAATATAAATAAAATTCTGATACAGTTAATTCAAATGAACTCAAAATAAATTTCTCAAAATTAGTAAAATTCCTTGGCCACCCATAGTAAATTGGTTTCAATCATGGAAGTGAGATGGAAAGGCCCCTTTTCGGTACATACTATCCTGATTCTGATGGTCCTAAACCCTCTCTAACCAAGACACAAAACCTAACTCAGGAAGTTCTAACACACTTTAGGTTGAAAATACATTTAATACCAAATTGTAATGAACCAAAAAAATTCAAATTGACAATCCACCCAAACCAGCCTGTCACATAATATGGGTAAAATAATAAAGCAGAAACCAGTACTAAATATAAGAAAAAAAATACTAGATTAACAAGAAGAAAAAGATAAAACACCATATGTACATAAAATAAAAACCAAAACAAGATAAACCAAAAAATAATTCAAGACCCCATGTGACCAAAATTCACCTAAAAAACAACCCAAACTTATAGTAGAAACAATAAGAGAAGCTAACATGCCGCATGATTTTATTCCCTTTACATAATTCCTATAATTAAATATCTAAAAACACACAAAGGAATAATTAGGGTGTTAGAAAATTTCTAGCAAGATACCACCAAAAATTTTGTACATGGTTTAATATCAATATTTAAATAATTATATCTTTTAAAACAAAATAGTTTTACAAATCATTTTCATAAATCCCAATAATTTATAAGTCATTTTCCCTTTTTCTTCAATTGGTTTTAATGAAAACCTTTCATATCCTAGAACCAGAAATGTGACAAGTATAAGTTATAAAATATGAAATCATATCCATGCATCAAGATGTAAATATGTTAACACATATCCATTAGAAAACATATCATTTGAATCTATGTGATATAACCTCTAATAAAAACCTATGAGCAACAATCCATGACAAAAAACATGCGATAAATAACGAAAAATATCAAAGAACCTCACATATATAATCCTTCCTCTTGGAAAATTTATACTAGAAACTAAAATGAAAAAAATAAATAGGGGAAATGTTTTATCCAAATGATATTGAGTCCTACCAAATGATATCACAAAAGGTTATCACCTAGTGGTGTTGTATATACACTAAGGATAACTGTGTATCCTTTCAGATGCACCCAGGGTTCCCAATTTAAATTTTTACAAAATCATTTAAAAAATACCAAAATTTAATAAAATGATTACAAATCCAATCCAATCCTTTTTGGTGATTGAAAACCCATTACCAAATTAAGAAAATTCATTTTCAAAGAAAAACCCATTTTTGAAAAACATTTCATTTTCTAAGAAATCATTTTTGTCCAAACATCACATCTAATAAAATAAAAACCAATAGAATTTACCAATAAAAGCATTAAATTCATCAAATAAACTCATTTTATAGAAAAAACTACTTCAACATGGTAGAAACCTTACTATTTTCCACAATGGTGACTAAAAACCAAGAGAATGACCTTTGAATGATAAGAAACACCAACAAACTCAAAAGGATTAATATAAAACTGTATCCGATCACAAATAAGAACACAAACATATCCAAAAAAACAATTTCAACAAAAACCAAAGTAAAATGAGAATGATCACATACCTAGAGAGAAGAGATCCAACCCCAACGATGATCAATCACTGAACGAAATGATCTGGAAGGAAAAGAGTTACCCAAAATCACCTAGGATGACCTATGGGTCAAGAGAGGTGAAAAGTAGGTATATTGAAATTAAAATAATCGGTTCAACACCTTAAAAACCACAACTACCAATATTTATATAGAGTGTAATCCCATTACACGTTATATTATCCATAAAAGGGTTGAATCAATGAAAATTCATCACTTTTTTTTAAAACTTGATATTTTCCCTTAAATGATGTGAAAAATGTACATGGAGTGTAAAATCATCAAAATCTGTATCCAGTTCACTATTACATGAAATTCAATCCAATTAAATGATGTGTAAGTACCCAAAAGCCACAAAACCTACATGTCTAAGTAGGAAATTCCACAAAATACACGACTTCACCATTATAGGTATCCAAAAAATTCTTTTCCATCACTGAGCACCAAAAAAATGAAACAAAAAAAATGATTAATTCATTCATGATAGGAAGGTAATAGGGTGTTACATTATTTCTAAAATAATATAATCCACCTACACACTAGAAAACATAAACTATAACATCTAAATATGGTAAAAATATCCCTAAATCACTTTTCTATTAAATTTAATTTCAATCACAAAGGTTATCTATATTTCTAAATGTATATCACCACTATCAATTAACCCATTTCCTCAATTAAATATAATTAATCAAATATCAAATCCATATCAACATATTCAAATCCCTTGTAGTGCATCATAGAGAATACGTGTAATAACCAAATGATATCCATTAGGAGTGTCAAAACTGGTGCGTAGTTAGGCCAAATTCTCATCCACTAAGTGAATATTGAGTTAATGACCAACCAACCCTTTTACATGTTATTACCCATAAATGAATCTATTCTACTTGTTTATATAGACTGTATTCACTTATTTCCATCTAGACAGAGATGTAATTTCTAGGATACCATACACATTATACATTATTAAAATTTTAGGATATTTCTTATATTTAGAATTATCCCTAGTATTTCCCCAATTTTTTCTAATCCTAATACCTAGAAAATAAATAATACATTTTTAAATTAATTATATACAAAGAGAATAAGTTACCCATACTTCAATCATCTCCTATAATTTCATTAATCATCTTAAAATATAGTCATGTAAGACTTAAAAAGGGTATGTATTCCTTTGAAATTATGACTAAAAATATGCTTATTAATACATTGTGGTATCTATAACTATTAAATTATCCTCATATTATAAAATTATGACCACAAAATTTATCCAAACCCTAATATAATACTAATCAAGACAGCCCAAACTCATACAATCAGATATAGTACTAAAAAAATAATCTTTACATTCTTGTTTTAAAACCAACTCAATTTACTCATTTTTAACCATAAAAAATTAAATGAATAAAATGAAACTATTTAGTCATTCACATAACCTTGAATAATTAATTTTTATAACTTTATAAAATGAGGAAAACCATTTTCTTAAAAAACCCATGTCTTTCCCATTCAATGGTAATTTTTCTTATTATATCCTAATTTTCTTATTCTATAATAAGTCTTCAATAATTTCCAAAACAATTATCCACACATGATTCTGTATTATATATATCATTGTATTACAGTTCTTTAAGTCTTGGTAAAATAAAATAATAAAAAGGGTGAGCTGAAACATTCGGTAAAGGTAGCGCACAATGGAAGATTTCACAGAGAAATAAAATTGAGTAATATGGTAGTGTAAATGATAAATAAATTTGATATATAATCAATATCATGAGTACGGAATATATAAATGGATAATATTATAATTTAAATAATAATATGAACATCATAAACTATCTTCATAGTGAAGAAAATGAAAAATTCCATACATCTTAATCTTACCATCAATGCCTCAACCAAGAAATCTTTCATACTATCAAGGCCTCACACAAGAAATATTATATTTTATCAGATATAATACACCAATAAATACCAATTATAGTTTTATTTATGAGGTCTTACATAATTTATCATGGGGATATATAATTCTAGGCCCCATCCATTACTTACACATGTCTAATGAATTTCTCATTTATTGAATGATCAATACAATTCATAATAAACATTCCTTATAAATCAATAAAAATTATATTAAAATAATTAATATTCAATATTAATATTTCCCCAATTAATAAATGAGCTATCTTTCTTGGTAAACACAACCAATTATATTTATATAAAATAGAATGTTTACACCATAAAGATTAATGAGTATATGGTTAATTCAATACTATAAATGATGTAGAATACATCAATGATAATTAATAACATAGACATTAAAGAGGTCGTAAATTGTTTCGAAATTAAAGTGTTATAGTAAAGGAGTTTATTTTGGGAGATTGAGAGGAAAATAGAAGAAAACATTTTAAATATAATTTCCTTTAACATTTTTGTAACATTTTTGCAAAAATAAAAATAAAAATTAAAAGACACTTAAAAAAATATTTTTATGATATTTAACGAATAATTTTTTAATTATTTAAAATAATTTAATTATGAAAATAAACAATTTTATGTAATGAAATATAGAGTAGAAGATAACAATATACAAAACTGAAATGAAATCTGTTTCAAAACATTTACAAAAATAATATCCTTTTATATTTATATAAAAAAATCCTAAAATATTGGGAATATATATTACTTTGGAAAAGCATCAAAACTCATAAATTAATTTAAATCACGAGGAATTGTTTTGAGAGAAGAAAAAACCATTGATGTAGAAAAATTAAAAAAAAAGATTCTTTTAATACTGTCACAATGAAGGTTAAAAATTTATTTATTTAGAAGAAGTTAAAAAATTCCTATAATTATTTTGATAATAAATAAAAAGATAAAAAAAATAACTTACGTAATCATTTAATCATATAAAAAACATTTCATAAGTCAAAATAAAGATTATGGATATGAAAGATAATGATTCTCAACCAAAACTGAAAATAAGGAATAATTATATTTAAAAAATCCTTTTTTGTAGTTTTGAGTACCAAATAGATGAAAAATTTGAATTATTATTATAAGACACAAAAATAATAGAAGGATAAAAACATAAATTGGATTTATGAGAGAAATACAATAAAATATTACCCCGATGAAAAATAAAATGTAAACAATCCCAATAAAAGTGAGATTGTAAAATAAACTATTACAGATCTTATTACATTTGAATAAAAACCAATAGAAAGAGGGAATTTGAAAAGGAAAATTAATTAACAAGATTTAATATTGGATTACGATATAAAATTTCAATGAGGTAGCATATACACCATAAAATAGAAATATGTTCCTAATTCAAAACATGTCTCAAAGAATGATGTTTGAGATGAGAAATCCTTATCAGTTTGGTAACATTTTTATCAAAAGTACATTAATGTAAGAACTTAAAATTTAAACTTTAATAAAATTACTAATAATATAGTCACGATAATATATTATAAATATCATTAAATTCACTATATAAAAGAAATCATGGTGGACCCTATAAATCATGTTTAAAGAATCATAATTGAGACCAAGAAACCTTACCTTGGATTAATGAATTTTCATATGCACTCTACAATATGTTTATAAAAAAATTATATTTTTATACATATAAATTTTATCCATACTTATATTTATATTACTAGGTAACATTTTCTTATAATTTCTTATTACCCGCTTAGTAATTATTATTTGATAAATTCCATTTTTTAATGTTAACTATTTAGTTTTATATGCATGTTCTAATTTAGTGGTTTTAGTCCTTACACCCTACTCATGGTTTCACAATCTATATAATTTTTATAGAATATTATATTATTTTTTTTGATATATTTATGGAGTTATATGGTCACTTAATTAAACTTATGGGGATGATTCGTATAGAAAAATTAAAAATCAGTTTTCTTTTAAAAAAAATTGATTCCATTAAAGGAATTTATTAGTAAATTAAAATATGTATCAAACCATTATATAAGATTAAATTTTTTAAAATATAATATTTAAAAATTATATACACTTTTATAATCATATTTATATATCACTGATGAAAAATGGAATACATTGCTTCATGGAGTCTGTAGCTTGCACAAACATCATTTTGTGGAGTTAGTATCCTACAGGTATGCACGAGTGCCACTTTTATTTTCCATTATATAGAGGGGAAGTAGATAATGATTTTTATATAAATAAAATAAAATTTAGGTGTAATGATGTTATATTCCATTATTTTTTGGTGGTTATCAAATATTTTGAGAATGTCGAAGAAGAAATAATACTTCAAAGCACTAGGTTGATAAGATTGCCTATTCCTTGGATATCCTCATTTGGATATCTCCTTAATCCTTCTTAAATTTTTATTTTAGTAATATAAAAACATTTGAAACATATTTATGGGGTTTTGGATGTTATTTGGGGATATCTTGATCAATCCAAGGTTCTGAAAGTGTGTAAATAAGTGAAGATATGAGGTTCCGTTTTTTGAGTAAGGGGGGTGACACCCTTTTAAATATGATTAACATTAAAATAGTCTAAAATCTTTTTCTTAGGAATATTACAAAAATTATCCACAATTTAAATATATGGTTAGTGTAGGTCTTAATCCACTCAACAAGTCAAATAAATATAAGTTTTTTGTGATATTTGTGGCCTTATACCATAATTTAACCCCTTTTAACCATTTTGAAATTTACTGCGATGACTTAAGTTTTTACTATGGTAAATATTATTTATAAATAAAAATAAAATTATCCTAATAAAATAATTTAGACATGATTATTCCAAATATAGATTCCATTTTATATAATTTCATTTTGAAAAATGTATTTTTGGAGCATAAAATGAATTTATTTTTATTCCTTTCCTAGTAAAAACCATTACCTGAATGAAAATTTATTTTATTTAATATATTATCTAAAAACTTCATTCAAATATATATATATATATATATATATATATTTATTAATTGAATTTATTAAAATGAAATACATTTTTCATAATAAGAACATTTTTTGTAAACATATTGTTTAACCTTCAAATGATTAATCTTTATAACTAATTGATAAACAATGAATGACTGATAATTAATTTTTATACACGTATAGATAATAATCTTCCATAAGTTTAATACTATATATAACAGAAATTAACTTTTAAATAAATAAATATATATATATATATATATATATAAATTTTTATAAATAAAACATTTCCATTTAGCCAAGAATTATTAAATGAGTATTCAACATTATTATATAAACATTTCATGAATGGACTTATTTTATTAGTTATTTATTCAATTTTAAAAATATATTTGGTTAATCCAAAAAGGATTGAGAAAATTTCAAGTCATTCTTATATCTTAATGATTTCCTAAAATAGACAGTATTTGTAAAAAGTGAAATTTTTACTATTCACCAAAAAATCAATCATTTTAGATAAATATTGAAAATTCATTATAAGATAATTTTTACAGGATTAATTTTATAAATGAAGCTAAGTTAATAAAATTAAATTTCTATAATTTTTAGGGTATCCTGATATAGTATAACTTGCAATATGGAATTTTTTATAGTGTAACTTGTTATAAGGTACATTCTCATAGGGTATCATTCTATAGGGTACATTTATATAGGGTAACTTTATGTAGGGTATGTTTCTATAATGTAAAGAATAATATAAAATTCATTTCATTAACTATTTCCATCTAATATGTCATGGATATTTTTAGTTTCATTTTTCATGTGAATCAATCTATTCAACAAGATATTTATTTAAATTATTACAAAATAAAATCTCAAGGTGTTACAATTGGTATTTCTTGAATATTTGATTCTAGTTTTTCATGATAGGTGATAGTATACTATTTGTGTATATAGAAATATGACTGACCATGTAATGGTTATGTAATAGGAATTTTTATGGTGCATGGTAAAAAATTATTTTATTACTAGAGACTATGTGTTAATATGTAGATCATGTGAAATTTTAAATAATTGTTCGGCATGTTATGATCATTATTATGAACCATCTCAGGTACCATGATACTCTGATAATCAAGTCAAAATTGACATAACTGAAAGGGTATTATCGATCCCCATGGGTTGGTGACTACAACCTGACATCATACAAGATAAAAGGGAACAAATTTTCTATAAGAACATTATAATATAACTGATTCATATCAGTATACTGAAAAATCATAAGAGATACAGTACTAGAAACCAAATAGGTATATAAATACTCCAACACTACATTATAAAGGTACTAAAAAGTAGAAAAAAACATCCAAAGAGTCATATCAATCCAATCTAATGGATCAAGAACATCCACCTCCCCCAAAGGCTCTTTCCCTTTTCTCATACCTAGTAGAATAAAATTTACATAGGTCATAAGGAAAAGGTAGGGCATGAGATAAAAAGTTTATTAGGGTCTCACCAAGTGTTCTATAACAATATCCCATAATAATAAACTAAATAATTATTTAAATTTAAATAAAACAGAGCATGGTGATATGATTGAATATTTAAAACAGAACATGATTTTCATTTTAGAATAATGGAGATCATTTCAAACATAAATTAAAGAAACATTTTATTTAAATAATTTTATATAAATAACTAGGAATGAGTAAATTTGTTTAAAATAAATGGAATTTATAGTCAAAATATTCACAATAAGAACCATAGTCATCTTCCCAAAAGTATGATAATTTCTAGTTATAAGTTCCTCAAACTCTCATATTAGTGATCATGGAATATGTGTACACACATTCCTCATGATCAAACTGAATATGACCCACCAATTTTCCATCAAGAATATGATTTTACAAACTAGATTTTTTTAGAGTTTTCATTTTCAATCAATTTCTAAGAAATTACCATCCTAGAATACTTGTCCCAAATAACCGATTAACTAACTAGTATTTCATATTCTTAATCAATCAATCACTAGAAAAAAGGAAAATAATTTCATTTCAAATCAATCATTATTCAAAGTTCAATTTTCCACTTTTCCTTTCCAAAACACAAAGTCACATTCGAGACCAAAACACATGTTTTTCAATAATTCACACCTTCTCAAAATAAAACCAATCACAGGATTTAAAAAATTCAATTTAATCTATAATTTTTTAAAATAAAAACTCCAATAATTTCACAATTTCCAGGAATTTCAAAATACACCCTGATTCCCAATTCCACTGGAATTTGATTTTTCCCCCAAAACCATACAAATTCAATTTAAAATTACAGTTTAGATTGGATTGAATTTTCATTATTAAATAAAACAATTTTAAATAAAATCAATCAAATTAATATATAATTCTATGAAGAAACTCAAATTTAACCACCCACCTTTATTCATGTTATCAAAACTAAACACCTATAAAGAGATTTGAAAACAATTAATGATGGAAACATAGATCTAGAAATCCCACCAAGAATAAAGATTCATATAAATGTAGTTTATATCCATCAAACACATGATGATATAATAAATCTCTGGGATGAAAGATGGAGAGAGAGAGAGATAAGGAATGAGAGGACAAATAGTTACCATAGAGGGATCAAAAGAAATATTCCACGCTTCGATCTTCCCGAGAAAGGGTTTGGAGGAGACAAAATGGGTTCTTGAGTGCCCCCAAGGCCTAGTAATTTTAGATAACCTAAGATAGTATTTTAGTACCCAAAATTTCTGTTATGTACCCCTTACTTGAGGCTTTTCATGGTTATAAATTTTAAGGGTGATGAATGGGAGAGTTGGGAGAACTTTTGAAGTAGTTTTGAGGCAAAATCGAAGTTGTAAGGGAGGTGCAAAGTTTGTCTTATAGTTTAACCAAACTATGAAACATTTGTCCTCTTGAGGTAGTGGCTCTAGCATAGTTGGAACATTATTAGGGAGACCGTGCTGGGAATCCATGCGAGGGTCTTCCTAGGCAGTAGCTAACACGTAGTTAGTGCACAATTTTTCTAACTATGCGAACAAACCATGAGGATGGTTTAGGTGAGATCCTAAAAAGTGGATCTTATATGTGTTTGCATCTAAGTGGCTTGTTTTTTCTTCTAAGTGGCCATAACTGAGTATTTTTCTTTTCTTAAATCCAAAGAAGGTTCTTCCATCGATTCAGAGGGGATCTGGAGTCTTTCCTTGGTGAATCGAAGCTGGGTTCTTGAGGTATCTGATTGTTATTTATCATTCTTGATAAGTTTCTTAGATATATTTAGATATACTTATCCTATTCTCTTGGTTTCATAGATCTTCACCCATTATGGGTAGATCTAGGTGTGTGGATCCAAAATATGATGGTATTTTGTCTTTATATTGCTAGGAGAATATATCTAAGGGGAGTTCTTAGAGAATCGACCCGGTTGTCTTGTGCATTCTTCATTCATTATGGTTTTTTCAAAACCATTGTGGTAGGTGGATTTACACTCAACACCTACTAATAGAATTGATTTTATTAGTTTCATATTAATTATCTTTAATGAAATTGATTGTGAAATCTTGGGTTAATACTTGGAATAAATCTTCTTTAGTGATGATTTATGGTGTTGGTGAAATTGTGTAATCTTGATGAATCATTATGAAAAGTTATTTAGTATCATGAATTTAAAATGAGGATTTTAAATCATTGATTTTCTAGTATTTCTAAATGGTTCAATGGGAAATTGTTTTTCAATAAAAATGGTGTTTTATTGAAATGGTTTGCCATTGAAATGATTTTGATGGAAAATGGTTTTCAATAAAAAGATGTTTTTATTGAAGAGGTGTTTTTGCATTATCCTTGGGCATATTGGTGTGTGTGTATTCATATTTCATTTCCAAGGATTAGTTGAAATATGACGTTGTGCTCAGTGCTAAAGGTTAAATGGAACACATGGTATAATTACCTTGTGACAACTTGGTAGATCGAAGAGAAACTGCTCATGAGTATGGAACAGTCATAATGTAGCATGAATGGTTGGTTACATGGGTTAGTGGAATGGTTTGGTATACCATAAAGGGATTTTATGAAATAGTTTTAATGTTTGTTTAGTTATTCTTCTAGAAAAATAAATTGTTGGAAAAAATGGTTTTCAATCACACTTGTATGATTGTGCTTATAAATGGTTTTGGAAACTTGTTTAAATTTAGTTATAAACTGTTATGAGAAATTTTTATATATAAACCATTTTATATAAATGATACCAACTCTTATATCATAGTGGTATGAGTAGGAATTAATTGGGGAAACATACTGAGTTTTATACTCACACCTACTTTGGAACTATGGTGTCTTTGCAGATGCTATCTTCTGGGACAAGGGCAAAGGAAATATGTCACACATTTTTAGTTACACTTCATTAGAATTGGGATGTCTGGTGATGTCAGAGCTTGGAGCTGGTGGAGTGTGGAGTCTTCTAGTCTTCCTAGAGTATATAGTTGTTTTCCACTATGTACTTTGATTTTGGGTTATCTTCACCTATTGTTCACTTTGGTTGAATTATTTTAATAATGTGGTTTAATTTCCTTGTCTTTAATCATGCATCATATAGTTTTTGTTTGGTTGTGGTTGTATGTTTTTTGGTTTTTCCTTAAGGGTAAATCGTCCCCCACTTACTGAACGGAAATTTATTAAAGAGAAAAGAAAACAGTACAAGAAAAATACAAACAAAAAACACCAAAACCATAAAAAATGGTTAAGGTGAAAAGGAAAGAGACCAAAGCAGACAACAACCCTGGCCTTAATAAGCCAAAAAACAAACAACATGAAAGCCTACCCTCCACCAAAAGAATCCATAAATTCCAAGATGACTTGCCTCTGAAACCAGTCTTCTATCCTTTCCTGCCTCAAACCATCAACAACGTGAATATTCATCTCCTGCAAAATGAAGAACCAGACCCCCAAAAAATAGTCCCCAATCCCCTAGAAGGAACAAATAATTGGAAGTCTCCTACTGTGTCAAAAGACAATGCTGGAATCTAAAAGCCAGCGTGATTCCTCTGACCTGAATATTCTCAACTGAAGGAAATCGCCTGATTCCACAAGTGCCAAACCAAAAATTTCAACTTCCAAGGTATACCCTTGCACTAAAGATAGGATTCCCCCATCAATATTGCCTCTAGAATGAATGAGATCCATGAATACCCAACTCTGAAACCTTCATTAGAATGATCTGAAAAGAGTACACCTATTCAGCTCATCGACCAATCATAATTAAATCAAACACCTCCCACTGCACCATGGATAAAATTGCCTCCAGGAAATCCAGATAGTTTTCCACAGATTGATGTCACCACGACCCACTGCCCATCGAACTGCATTATCAGTCCCTTTCAGGATACCGAGGATCACCCAAAACCATGATGTCTGACCCATTCACAGCCATTTTCAACTCCATGTGAACTCCGAAAAAAATAGCTTTGAATCCTTTGATGTCCAAACCATTGCTTTAAAGCAGTATCCGAGATTTTCCTGAAAAATGACTACATGTTCTTCATAGTATTGATGCAGAAATCCAGCTCTGTAACTGAATTATGATCACAAAACTGCCCAGCTTCAACCTCTGTGGAAGTATCCAGGTATGAAACAATAATTACAACTTCTTTATCATCATTTAAAGAGATAAAAAAATCATGGATTTCAATCTGAAAATTCAGAAAAAACTGATACTCATCCTCCTCATTCTGTAATTCATAAACCAGAAACATTGCTAATCTCAGAGAATAGGTGAAAATCCTCCTTTGAAACCCATTCAAAAACCGACTAAGAAAATATGGCATTGAAACCAATTCCATAAAGTGACAAGAACCAGCCGAGAGAAAAATCATGGTAAATTATTTCCAGATTCAGTCAGCTCATCAAGACATGCTTTATTCATGGTAATATGCTTTGAACTCCTAACCTTTAAAGCAGTATCCATGATTTTCCTGGCTTTAGGGGGTCTCCCTACTTTCCTTTTCAAACGTTGAGGACCTTTGCAGCCTTGAAGCAGGCCCTCAATGTTAACAACTTCAGGTAATCCACTATCCTTTGAAAATCTTTGTGAGCATCCATGGGAACCAGAATGATGGGCAGCATTTTGAGAATTTTTTTCAGAAGCAACATTACTGTTAACAATAGATAACATAGCCGAAGTATCAGACATACTCTCCATGGAAGCTGGAAGATGAATCTGCAGGTTCTTCTGAGTATTGATGCTGAAATCCAGTTCTGTAACTGAATTATGATCACAGTTCTGCCCAGCTTCAACCTCTGTGGAAATATGCAGGTTTGAATCAACAAAAACATCTTCTTTATCATCCTATAAAGAGATTAAAAAATCATGGATTTCAGTCTGAAAATTCAGAAAAAACTGATACTCATCCTCCTCATTTTGTAAGTCATAAACCAGAATACAAAAATAATTTCTAATCTCATAGAATAGGTGAAGATCCTCCTTTGAAACCCATTCAAAAACTGGCTGAATAGGCACAAGATTTAAGATCTGCTCTTGCTCCTCAGCCACATCAGCCCATGAAACTCTTTGCGATGAAGAAGAAACAGGATAATTTGATAAAGAAGCATTTTCCAAAGGAATATGAGTTTTAACAGGGGGGACATCTGACTTTAGAATTCCATTTTTTTCAATAAAAACAGCCTTGTTCTGTTTATATCTTTTGACATCATTCCATTCAGAAACCTTAGATGACACCTTGGAATTTCTCTGAATCAACCTACAGTTAGAGATATTATGTCCCACAATTTTACAGACATCACAAAAGTAGGGCACATTCTCATATTCCAATCGAATATCAGATTTAATGCCATTAGCATTAAACATAATCGAAGCAGGTCTTTTGACTTCCAGGTTAATGTCCACAAGTATTCTGGCAAAATAACCATTTTCACCATCCAAGGTGTGCTGATCTATCCTCATAGGAGTACCAATACATGAAGCAATGTCGTTGAGGATTCTAGGATGCCATTACACCCAATTTAATCCATGCAATTTTACCCAAATTTGTGCATTAGATTTCTTGAGGTTAAAAGGATTAAAATTAAAATTCCCTGCTGATAACCTTAGAATTCCAGGTTTGAGTTGAAGTCTACCTATCTTCCAAACCGAATTCAAGGAATCATAGGAAGAAAAGATAATGTGAAAATACCCTTTTCCGATTGAAATAAATTTCCAATCTCTTAAACTCCAGCAATGAGAAATTATGTTTTTGAGATCAACAAAAGACCAGGGTTTGTCTCCCTTCGAGTAAATAACACGACCCAGTAATGAATACTTACAAAGGTCCAGCCGTTGCTGCAATGCATTTGAATCCGCAACCACTGAGAATCCACCATTTTCTAACCTGGTGATATTTGATTTAGATGAATCCACCTTTGTAGGATTGTCTGCTCCAGAAAGAACCTCTGTGAAGGAAAGATTATTATTTCGAAGAATCGATGAATCTTTGAAGCCCGAAGGTTCGTAAATTTCCTTCTCTTCTTGACGATTGTCCCTGAAGGACATTTCCCACTCTGGATTGAAATAATCCATTGAGAGATTCAGGTAATAAGATCAAGGTTATCCGAAACACTTCGGCATTTATTTCTAGTCTCTGGTATCTTGGGGATGTCTCTTAAGGCCATGTAATGACTCGTTCTGATCTCAATACAATTGGATTGAGTGGTTCATTACAAATGGTTTCAGTCTAGTCCTTTATTTGGGGTAAAAATGGAATTAGTTTATTCAATGCTTGCCTAATAAGTAATCATTTGTCTTCTTGGTCTTGGTGTTGAAATTTATTCTTGTCTATTCCTTGGGTGGGAATCTTAGAAAGGATTAGGATTTTCAGAACATGAAATGTATAACATAAAAGGACATAGATAACCCTATTATGTTGAACCTCAAGTTAACGAGAAGTTGGGTAAATGAGTGTTTGGAGACACTTCTAGGATCTTGAGGACTCATTGTTATGGGTTTATCCAATGATACATGCATGAAATTCATTATAAAGGAATGACTTCCCCCTAGGATTTCATATTTCATTTGGAGTAATGATTTATGATTTGGTTAAAAAGTTATTTTTTTTGAAAAATGAAGAATTTCCCTTCAAAATTAATGATTTTGAAAAGAGGATATTTGGAGTATTTTAAAAGTTGTTTGATTTTCAAACAAAATAATGCAATTTTATTTTAAAAAATGGTTTAACATGGAGAAACGTTGTATTTTGAAAAAATTATTGTGATATTTGATGTGATAGAATTTGAAATGCTAATCCATCGGTTTCTATAGAGTGAGATTGACAAGTTCGTTGTTGGTTTCGAAAATGGCACGAGGATGGAATCATCAATATCAACCAAAAGAAGTGGTGGAGAACATTGTTTCACTAGAACCACATGTGAACTAAGATCTGGTTCAAAGCATAGTGTAAGCATTTCAGGTTATGGATACTGGGAACTGGAAGGATGAGCCCAGACACATAGATCACTCCATCCAATTCATGAAGCATAATCCACCCATCTTCAAGGGTGATTCTAAACCTAAAAAGGAAGAGGTGTGGATGAGAAATATGAATCAAATCTTCAAATTCATCAACACACAAATAGATCTCAATGTTATGCTGGCCACACACATGCTTGAGGATCTTTCACATCAGTGGTGGGAACTGGTACTGATTGAAAAAGATGATCATGGCCTTACTTGGGATGATTTTTAGGAATTGTTTAATAAACAATTATATCCTCATATGTTCAAGATCTAGAGGAAGACATAATTATTTATCTTGAAGCATGAGAATCTCTCGGTCATGGAATATGTGGCTAAATTGATGAATTTAGTGCACTTTGAACCAGAAGTTGCATCAAGTGCATCCTTGAAGGCACGATTCTTTGAATTGGGGATAAGGAAGAAGATTTGATCGAAGATTGTGGTGCTATGAATTAATAATTATACAGAGATAGTGAATAGAGTAGTGGTGGATGAGTGAGACATCTATGGAGCTATGGGAGGAGGAAGTATGATGACACTTAGTAGGAATGGGGGGAACTTCAACGTTGGGAACAAGTGGAAGAGGGAAAACTTTTTCCAGGGTGGGAGTGGGAATCAAAATCAAACGGTTGGATCATTGAAGCTTCCTCAACAACCTAAGATACAGGAGGTATGCTACTAATGTGGTTTTCTTGACCAAAAAAAGCAAGAGTGTATGAAAAAACCTATAAAATTTCATAACTACAAGAAGATGGGGCACCTTTAGCGCTAATGTCATAGTGCTCAGAGGTTAGGTGATTGAGACACTTCTCAGGTATCGCAAGCATCGTATGCTTCTACATAGAGAGGAAAGAAGAATCAGACTCTTGAATAGAATAGAGCTAGCCATGGTGATTATCAGAATATCGTGACTCCTTAGAAAGGGAAATCACAACAAGAGAATAAATAGCAGAGTGCAGCGACAAAGAAAATATATAGAACTGAGAAGATGATTGTGGATGATCAAACTGGAATATCTAAGAGGAGAGGTGAAATTATTTTGGATTCTACCTTCGTGTGAGAACTGTTTCATACCAGTGCATCACATTCCATAATTTATTCTCATGCTATTTACTTACTATGTTTAAAACTGGAAATAATGCCTTCTATTTTAAAACTGAAAACTCCTCTTAGGGAAAGATAATTTCAAGCCTTTGTGTGTAGAGAATGTGAAAAAATTATTGATGAAGATGAGTTGAAATGGTACTTCAAGATGTTGGAGATGGATGTCTATGATGTAATCCTAGGTATGGATTGGCTAAAAACATTCAAGTCTCACATTGACTATTATAGGAGAATAGTTAGATTCAGGACTAAGGACAACATCGATCATCTCTTCATATGAGAGAGGATTGTAAAGAAAGGTGAAAAGATCTTGGCGGAACCAATGGTTGTAATAATCTCTTATCAGTTGGAAGTGTTGAATTTTTCATCAATTGAAGAGATTGGGGAGAATAGTATTCCAGAATTTGGGGATTAATTTACAGATATCTTTCCCAAGAACTTCTCATGGTTACCACCTCTATAGGAAGTAGAGTATGAGGCCCCAGCCTTAAACCTTACTTAATATTGAATTAAATGAATAATTCACAATGAGGATCTTTTCAGGTTTAGAGTTTTAGAGAATTAGGACATAACTATTACATCTCAAAAGATTACAAAGTAGTCTCTTATACTAAATTTCCATAAAATAAAAACTCTTAAAAAGAAACATGTCTAGTTCCATGTTTTAGGTAGAATGTCTTTCCCTTGATCCCATCCTTGCCCCTATTCCATGATAAGTCCTATGAAAAACATTTCAAAAACATGGGATGAGCATAAAAAGCTCAGTAAGGGATACACAAAGAATGAAAACTGTTAGATTTTCAAAATAACAAGTAAACCATGTATACTTTATCAAAGTAATACTTTTCACCTCTTCGAAGTAGTCAAAACTCTTCGCTGAATAAAATTTCATTACTTACCTTCTTGTAACCAAAGGATTACCATAAAACCCATATAAAGAACACATAACATATAAAGGTAACTTGGGACATAAACATACTTAAGTGGAATAACCATACGGTCGACTTCCACACATATCACTTAATGGAATAGCCATACGGCCAATTTCCATACATACTTAATAGAATAGCCATACGGCCGACTTCCATACCCAATGCATTGGAGGTTATAACGTAACCACCCGTCCTGGTATTCACGACACCAACTGTCATATGGTTTATAACGTAACCACCCGTTAAAATGTCCAAGTACCAATATAAAATCATAAAACATAAAACCAATATAAGGGAATGATAACCTTTCCACATTTCAATCACAATATATCATAAATATATTGACATAATAGAATCCTTTATCAAAACCATTTTCAATACCAAAATACATAAAAGAGTATATGGTATTTATTTTATTTTAAAAACATTACGGCTTGTTGAGGAATCCGAAGACCAAATAATACTCGCGGCGGCGGAAAAGGTTGTTGTCACCACGCATGTTAAAAGAAACATTCCTTTTTGTCGTTTTGTAAAATGCTTCGTAGAAAAAGATTACTTTTGTGTAAAAATAAAAGTAAAAGGGGTTTATACACCGTTACAAAATAAAGTTGTGTATAAAACGAAATATGCCTCAATGAATGGAGATTTAGATGAAGTCCCTTACAAAGAAGGTATCCTTGGTTTAAGGATAATTCAATTACATAATTATGTGTGACAAATGAATACACCAAATATAAGTGGATATTAAGTGTAAAATAATAAATGGTCATTCACACATATTCAAAGGATTAAATATTCAATAACTACTTGTTGAACCCAAAGAAATCGAAATTGGGTTAAGAAGTTCTCTTGACAGCCTAACGACGTCACATCAAAATGAGTTGATGAGAGATAAAAAGTGTATCTCATCACTTGGACATAAAAGTTACATCAATAAGGATATATGAGAACATATCCCAACATAACAATATTTAATTTAAAAGTCCCAACAAAAGAAGTCTTTTAAAAAGAGGAGGGTGAAAGGTTCCCTTACCGACTTGGGTATCTTTCAAAAAATACGCCCCGTGAAGGAAGGACAATACAACATTGATGTAAATAATCATAAATGAAAGAATATTACACAACGAGTAAAATAATGGGCAGTACATACACCACTCAAAGGAAATTGTGGCAAATGTAGCATAAATCTCATGGGAATAAAAGTGAGATGAAAAATCCCTTGCGAAAACTTGGCAGCCTAACGGCGCCATAGAAAACATACAAAAATCGATTGATGAGATAAAATAGGGTATCTCATCATATTAACATAAAGTTTATAGAAATAGGAATATAAAAGAACATCCCCCAACATAACAAAGAGTAGCTTAAAAGAAGTGACATAAAGGAGAGTACTTAAAAAGAAAGTGAGAGGGGTTAGATCTCTTATGAAAATTCGGCAGCCTAACGGCGCCACTCAAAACTTCCAAAATGGATTGATGAGAGAGAATAGGGTCTCTCATCACATGAACATAAAAATTACAGTAATATTAATATAAAATAACATCCCAATAACAATAAAGATGATCTTTAAAAGGAATGACATAAAAGAGTGTACTTAAAAAGAAAGAGAGGAGTAGGATCCCTTTCCTCGGGTCCGACTTGACTCGATCGTTCTTTAACGTCCTGAATAATAAACTTGAGTTAATTTAAACTTGATTAAGAACCTTTTTAAAGTCCATTATTCCTTTTATATCACTTATTTCCATGTTATAAACATTATGTAACCATTTAAGTTAATAATGTTTGTTTTTTCGATATTTGGTTCTTAAGTCGAAAGTGGACTTCTTACAATTACATGTTGTTCGTGTGGTCAAAGGTTATTTATATCCAGAATGAAATTCCTGATTTGGATAGAATATATATCATATATATCCATCATATACATGTATTTATAATATTATATAATCATTTAGAGGTAAGAAATGAAATGCACTGTTCATGGAGACGGTAAGCCGTACGTACGCATGAACGCTACTTTCATTTCTTTGTCATATTAATGGAATTAAAACTAAATGATAGGTATGTATATTTTAATTCCAGAATTATATTCATCATTTATATGTATCATTAATTATATATATCCATTATATACGTGTACTTTTAAAAGTATATTACATTTGGGGATAAGAAATGAAATGCACCGTTCATGGAGACGGTAAGCCGTACGTATGCATGAACACTACTTTCATTTCTATCTCATACTTTAATGGAAAGAAATAATAATGATATAGAGTTATATTATAATTACAGTATTACATAATATATAATAACATTAAATCCATCCTTTATACGTCCCACGTATGGCATTAATGAATCACATCACTTTTAGGGGGCGGTAGTCCGCACTTCCTTAAATGAAGATATCATGTTTACCCATAATGGAAACCATAAAGGTATGCCCAAAATGAAAAATACATAAGCATAAGGAAAACATAAACATATTATATATCATATATAAATATAGTGACATCTTAATGGCCACCTTTGAAGGTGTTAAAAAAATGTTGAACAATCATCGTTTCGGGAGGCATAAATTCGCCATCGACGGAAATAGTATGTTCATTAACCATTAGATGTAGGTGTGTGTAAGTGTAGCTCGAATACTTATTATAAAAACATAATAGTATATTGAGGATACTGGAGTTTTTACAAAAGAAAAGAATAAAAAGAATTTAGGGGGTTGGAGAAGCAAAATAAAACTAAAGGACTCAAAAGAAGACATTACCTTAAAATCAGGTAACTCCCTTTGGTTTGATCTCAAAGGCTTCCTTGGGAAGACTTCTGCCCAATGTGAGGCTTCAAGGAGTAATAGATGGAAGTTTAGAGACAAAATGGGCAGGGGTTGGCCGAGCTAAAGGCTTTTGGAGTGTGGGTATGGAGGTAGAGGTGGGGGCCTTTTATAATAGGAGAGGAGGGGCACTCTTGGAAAGTTACAAAATGTTACTTTATTTTCAAAATAGTTTCGGATTTTAAAGGTCCCACATAGATTTGTTTCGAGGATATGGTGATATGGGTTCGAAATCCACTCATCCAATAGGTTTTGGACATGTGTAGGTCTTAGATATTACATTATCTTTCCATTTTATTTAAATCGTTAAATAATGAGGTCATCGCTACATCATCATGATGTCATAAATAATTTAATTTATATAATGTCTAAAAATTTTAAAAAAAATACTATGATGTAGGAAATATTTTTATCTTTCCAATTAATATTTATAGTCAAAAATCTGATTTGTATAAACCCATAAAAAATTGTTTTAGTAAAACATTTCATGTTTGTCTCATTTTTACTTTAACTTTAAATAAAAAGATATTAATGTCATTTTCCAACCAAAGTGGCTTCATGGGGTCCCCAAGTTGTCCCATTGGTTGTATTGGTCGTCCATGACATATCCAATGAGTTTAGGACATGTGTCAAGTTCATTTCATATTATTAAAACATTATTTTTACCTTAAACTACACTAATTACCTCTAATCGCGATTAAAAACATAATAAGTAACTATTCACCAAAAATTATTTTTATCCCATTGAACCAAATTTTACTTCTTAATTACAACCATGTATGTTGGATTTTTGAAATTCAAAACACAAAGGTGGAAAAATTTCATTTAAACAGAAAAATCAGTTTTTTATAAGTACCACTTAGTGGTTTCACTATTCATCAAAAATTGAAGTTTTTCAGAAAATTACCAAAAATTCACCCTAAGATATATTTGATATTCCGAATTAAAAAATAAAGTCTATTTTAAAAAATTCAAAACATATAAGTCACAATAGTTAATTTAATAATTAATTCCCGCTGTCATGACAAATAGCGTGTTTTTATGAAACAACAAGTATCAAAAGATTGAGACTAGTTTAAGTCTGATTTCAAAGTGAAATTAATTTCAAAGACCACTATTGGATTTAATGGTAAAAATATTTTCTAATTTCACTTTAAAACCAATTAAAAAGATAATCTAATCATATAAATAAATTAGATTAAAAAGAGGTTTTGAATTAAAATACAACATTTTACACTATTCATTAAAAAAATGAACTTTATCGGAAAGATACCAAAAATTTACACAAAGTAAATTTTGATGTCCTAATTCTTAAGAAGAGTTTTATTTGGTCCAAAAGGATGAATGAGAGTGAACAAAACTATATTTAATGATGGTTCACCATCAAAAGGCGATAAGTGACCCTTTAGTGAAATCCAGGGCATATATGCCTAAAATTGAATTCTTTCTGTATTTTAAGCCTTTATATTTTATTGGATAAATGTATAAACATTTAAAAAACATATATAATCATATTATAGTTATTTATATCCATTCCCACCAATACAATGTCTACATGTTAAAATAATATTATTTTATTATTAGAGTGCAACGTAAGATTCCCAAGAAACTCGTTGTTGCATGTTGGGTACGCCATCGAGCATAGCGTCCCCTTTAAAGAAATATTAATATTTTGTTTACAAATATGGATAAATATGAAAATTTCATATTCTTTATTTACCTGGGGTGTTACATCTTTCCCTCCTTTTGGGAATTACGTCTTCACAATTTGTAAAATTGAGCTTGGAAACATCCTTGGAAGTCCCACATCGAAACAAGAGTCGGTAAAACAATCACTTTAAAATAAAGAAAGATAAGTACAAAGGTCACCCGAGTTAACCCATAATAGGATTCCGTGTAGGAAAACATGGACATGGAAGAAAAAGAAAAGGGCCAGGTTCTGATGGAGAGTGATAGAAAACATGTTTAGGAGAAAGTTAACCATGAGAAAATCACAAACTTGTGATGGGTTAAACGGTATTCGATTCCCCAGTAGGAAAAGTTAATAGACAAAATTTTTGTTTTAAGTTACTTTTTATTGAGGAATTTATTCATAAGGAAACATAATCACTTATCATGCTGACTTTCAACTTTTATTAGATTCCTTACACAAACTCATATTTTCTCCAAAAGGCGAGTATTTAGGAAGACTCGTTCACATTAAGAGTACTATAATCAACTTTTAGAGAATCACCTAATCCACAAAAGAGAACTATATACTTCCCATGTCTTTATACTTTAACCAAAACCAAAACCAAAAAGGCCAGTACAAGATCAGATAATCCAGAAAAGGATAACCCTTTATAAAAAGAAAATTTATGCTTAATCTCCAATTTTTTTCCAATAAAACCCAAAGTTCAACAAGGACAATTAGATAAACCATTTGTCCATAAAATTCGTAAAAGTAAACCAAACTAAGGTTGAATCCCAAATATTTGAAGGATTTAGTCACATAGTCTTCCAAGTTAAATCGTAACATTTATCTCCAAACAAAATCAGTTGCTCTTAATGTCTCGAATTGAAAAGTAATTAACCTAATCACATATCCTCGATGATAGGTTAATAATTTCCATAGAAAAACCAAAATAAACTTACTCTTGATTCCTAAAATCATCCAACTAAAAGGAATCAGTCAAACTAACCAGGGACTTCACGTAGTCTAGTGGTAGGCGATAAATACCAGTTGCACTTTGGTTGTGGGTTCGATTCCCGCAGCTTTGTCCGACGCGATGGGTTGTCACATGGTCTGCGTGTTGTACTTTTTCCAAAACTAAATAATTCTTAAAACATTCCCCAAAATGAGATAAAATCTTCAAAAATAATCATAACATATTTTAACCTCAAGTTTATCTCATGCCTTTCATTTTCCACCATATCATATAATAACCCATAATTACCTCAAAAGTAAGGGTCATATAAACTCTAATGGATACCTTTATAATTATTACCTGAACTTCCACATCGATTGGTAATCTCATACATGATGCATCACAGAACATAATAAGGTTCAATTGTTTGATCATGACTCCTTGATAGTTGGTTTAGAATAACCACGAGTTTCCTCATTGAATCCCCCATTTTATCTTGTATCTTAATCAGAGAACCACCACAGTTTTCCTTCAAACCTGTTGTCTCTTTGGTGCCTGCTATATCCATCCATTCACTAAAAACAAAAATGTGAGTGTGATTATATCAACAAAACCATCATGTACTAATGAGGAAGGTAAACACTAGGATATACTTACTCATTCGCTTTATCTAAAACTAGGACTCTTTCTGAAATCCTAACCATTATGGTAATGTCACTTATGATTAGAGAATACCCTAACCTCTAAAGTTATCTAAACCGACCTTTGATACCAACTATAAGGCCCCATCCTTAAACCTTACTTAATATTGAATTAAATGAATAATTCACAATGAGTATCTTTTCAGGTTTAGAGTTTTAGAGAATTAGGACATAACTATTACATCTCAAAATATTACAAAGTAGTTTCTTATACTAAATTTCCATAAAATAAAAACTCTTAAAAAGAAACATGTCTAGTTCCAAGTTTTAGGTAGCATGTCTTTCCCTTGATCCCATCCTTGACCCTATTCCACGATAAGTCCTGTGAAAAACTTTTCAAAAACATGGGATGCGCATAAAAAGCTCAGTAAGGGATACACAAAGAATGAAAACTGTTAGATTTTCAAAACAACAAGTAAACCATGTATACATTATCAAAGTAATACTTTTCACCTCTTCGAAGTAGTAAAAACTCTTCACTGAATAAAATTTCATTACTTACCTTCTTGTAACGAAAGGATTACCATAAAACCCATATAAAGAACACATAACATATAAAGGTAACTTGGGACATAAACATACTTAAGTGGAATAACCATACGGTCGACTTCCACACATATCACTTAATGGAATAGCCATACGGCCAATTTCCATACATACTTAATGGAATAGCCATACGACCGACTTCCATACCCAATGCATTGGAGGTTATAACGTAACCACCCATCCTGGTATTCACGGCACCACCCGTCATATGGTTTATAACGTAACCACCTGTTAAAATGTCCAAGTACCAATATAAAATCATAAAACATAAAACCAATATAAAGGAATGATAACCTTTCCACATTTCAATCACGATATATCATAAATATATTGACATAATAGAATACTTTATCAAAACCATTTTCAGTACAAAAATACATAAATGAGTATATGGTATTTATTTTATTTTAAAAACATTACGGCTTGTTGAGGAAGCCGAAGACCAAATAATACTCACGGCGGCGGAAAAGGTTGTTGTCACCACGTACGTTAAAAGAAACATTCCTTTTTGTCGTTTTGTAAAACGCTTTGTAGAAAAAGATTCCTTTTGTATAAAAGTAAAAGTCAAATGGGTTTATACACCATTATAAAAGAAAGTTGTGGATAAAATGAAATATGCCTCAATGAAAGGAGATTGAGACGAAGTCCCTTACAAAGAAGGTATCCTTGGTTTAAGGATAATTCAATTACATAATTATGCATGACAAATGAATACACCAAATATAAGTGGATATTAAGTGTAAAATAATCAAAGTCCATTCACACATATTCAAAGGATTATATATTAAATAACTACATGTTGAACCCATAGAAATCGAAATTGGGTTAAGAAGTTCTCTTGACAGCCTAACGACGTCACATCAAAATGAGTTGATGAGAGATAAAAAGTGTATCTCATCACTTGGTCATAAAAGTTACATCAATAAGGATATATGAGAACATATCCCAACATAACAATATGTAATTTAAAAGACCCAACAAAATAAGTCTTTTAAAAAGAGGAGGGTGAAAGGTTCCCTTACCGACTTGGGTATCTTTCAAAACATACGCCCCGTGAAGGAAGGACAATACAAAATTGATGTAAATAATCATAAATGAAAGAATATTAAACAATGAGTAAAATAATGGGCAGTACATACACCACTCAAAGGAAATTTTGGCAAATGTAGCATAAATCTCATGGGAATAAAAGTGAGATGAAAAATCCCTTGCGAAAACTCGGCAGCCTAACGGCGCCATAGAAAACTTACAAAAATCGATTGATGAGATCAAATAGGGTATCTAATCATATTAACATAAAGTTTATAGAAAGAGGAATATAAAAGAACATCCCCCAACATAACAAAGAGTAGCTTAAAAGAAGTGACATAAAGGAGAGTACTTAAAAAGAAAGAGAGAGGGGTTAAATCTCTTATGAAAATTCGGCAGCCTAACGATGCCACTCAAAACTTCCAAAATGGATTGATGAGAGAGAATAGGGTCTCTAATCACATGAACATAAAAATTAATGTAATATTATAATAAAATAACATCCCAATAACAATAAATATGAGCATTAAAAGGAATGACATAAAAGTGTGTACTTAAAAAGAAAGAGAGGAGTAGGATCCCTTACCTCGGGTCCGACTTGACTCGATCGTTCTTTAAAGTCCTGAATAATAAACTTGAGTTAATTTAAACATGATTAAGAACCTTTTTAAAGTTCATTATTCCTTTTATACCACTTATTTCCATGTTATAAACATTATGTAACCATTTAAGTTAATAATGTTTGTTTTGTCGATATTTGGTTCTTAAGTCGAAAGTGGACTTCTTACAATTACATGTTGTTCGTGTGGTCAAAGGTTCTTTATATCCAGAATGACATTCCTGATTTGGATAGAAGATAAATCATATATATCCAGCATATACATGTATTTATAATATTACATAATCATTTAGAGGTAAGAAATGAAACGCACCGTTCATGGAGACGGTAAGCCGTACGTACGCATGAACGCTACTTTCATTTCTTTGTCATATTAATGGAATTAAAACTAAATGAGAGATATGTATATTTTAATTACAGAATTATATTAATCATTTAGATGTATAATTAATTATATATATCCATTATATACATGTACTTTTAATAGTATATTACATTTGGGGATAAGAAATGAAATGCACCGTTCATGGAGACGGTAAGCCATACGTACACATGAACGCTACTTTCATTTATATCTCATAATTTAATGGAAATAAATAATAATGATATAGAGGTATATTATAATTACAGTATAACATCATATATAATAACATTAAATCCATCCTTTATACGTCCCACGTATGGCATTAACGAATCACATCACTTTGAGGGGGCGGTAGTCCGCACTTCCTTAAATGAAGATATCGTGTTTACCCATAATGGAAACCATAAAGGTATGACCAAACTGAAAAATACAGAAGCATAAGGAAAACATAAACATATTATATATCATATATAAATATAGTGACATCTTAATGGCCACCTTTGAAGGTGTTAAAAGAATGTTGAATAATCATCGTTTCGGGAGGCATAAATTCGCCATCCACGGAAACAGTATGTTCGTTAACCATTAGATGTAGGTGTGTGTAAGTGTATCTCGAATCCTTATTATAAAAACATACTAGTATATTGAGGATACTGGATTTGTTACAAAAGAAAAGAATAAAAAGAGTTTAGGGGGTTGGAGAAGCAAAATAAAACTAAAGGACTCAAAAGAAGACATTACCTTAAAATCGGGTAACTCCCTTTGGTTTGAGATCAAAGGCTTCCTTGGGAAGGCTTCTGCCCAATGTGAGGCTTCAAGGAGTAAGAGAGGGAAGTGGAGAGACAAAATGGGCAGGTGTTTTCCGAGCTAAAGGCTTTGGGAGTGTGGGTAAGGAGGTAGAGGTGGGGGCCTTTTATAAGAGGAGAGGAGGGCCACTCTTGGAAAGTTATTAAAATGTTACTTTATTTTCAAAATAGTTTCAGATTTTAAAGGTCCCACATTGATGTGTTTCGAGGATAAGGTGATACGGGTTAGAAATCCACTCATCCAATTGGTTTTGGACATGTGTAGGTCTTAGATATTACATTATCTTTCCATTTTATTTAAATCGTTAAATAATGAGGTCATCGCTGCATCATCATGATGTCATAAATAATTTAATTTATTTAATGTCTAAAAATTATAAAAAAAATACTATGATGTAGGAAATATTTTTAGATTTCCAATGAATATTTATAGTCAAAACTCTGATTTGTATAACCCCATATAATTTTTTTTAGTAAAACATTTCAGGTTTGTCTCATTTTTACTTTAACTTTAAATAAAAAGATATTAATGTCATTTTCCAACCAAAGTGGCTTCATGGGGTCCCCAAGTTGACCCATGGGTTTTCTTGGTCGGCCATGGCACATCCAATGAGGTTAGGACATGTGTCAAGTTCATTTCATATTATTAAAACATTATTTTTACCTTAAACTACACTAATTACCTCTAATCGCGATTAAAAACTTAATAAGTTACTATTCACCAAAAATAATTTTTATCCCATTGAACCACATTTTACTTCTTAATGACAACTATGTATGTTGGATTTTTGAAATTCAAAACACAAAGGTGGAAAAATTTCATTTAAACGGAAAAATCAGTTTTTTATAAGTACCACTTAGTGGTTTCACTATTCATAAAAATTGAAGTTTTTCAGAAAATTACCAAAAATTCACCCTAAGCTATATATGATATTCTGAATTAAAAAATTAAGTCTATTTTAAAAAATTCAAAACATATAATTCACATTAATTAATTTAATAATTAATTCCCGCTGTCATGACAAATAGCTTGTTTTTATGAAACAACAAGTATCAAAAGATTGAGACTAGTTTAAGTCCGATTTCAAAGTGAAATTAATTCCAAAGACCACTATTGGATTTAATGGTAAAAATATTTTCTAATTTCACTTTAAAACCAATTAAAAAGATAATCTAACCATATAAATAAATTAGATTAAAAATAGGTTTTGAATTAAAATACAACATTTTACACTATTCATTAAAAAAATGAACTTTATCGGAAAGATACCAAAAATTTACACAAAGTAAATTTTGATGTCCCAATTCTTAAGAAGAGTTTTATTTGGTCCAAAAGGATGAATAAGAGTGAACAAAACTATATTTAATGATCGTTCACCATCAAAAGGCGATAAGTGACCCTTTAGTGAAATCCAGGGCATATACGCCTAAAATTGAATTCTGTCCATATTTTAAGCCTTTATCTTTTATTGGATAAATGTATAAACATTTAAAAAACATATATAATCATATTATAGTTATTTATATCTATTCCCGCCAATACAATGGCTACATGTTAAAATAATATTATTTTATTATTAGAGTGCAACGTAAGATTCCCAAGAAACTCGTTGTTGCATGTTGGGTACGCCATCGAGCATAGCGTCCCCTTTAAATACATATTAATATTTTATTTACAAATATAGATAAATATGAAAATGTCATATTCTTTATTTACCTGGGGTGTTACATAGAGTTTATGAATAATCTCTTTATGGGGACCTATCCTATTTCCCTTAATTCTTATAGGATGGAACCAAAAAGGTTAAGGGAATTGAAAGTGCAGTTGGAGGAGTGGGAAAGAAAGGGTTTCATTTGGCCAAGTATGTCTCTATGGGAAGTACTGATCTTATTCATGAAGAAAGAAGCTGTAACTCTTTGGTTGTGCATTGATTATCACAAGCCGAACCAAGTTACAATAAAGAATAGGAACCCACTTCACTGAACCAATATACGATAAAAAATAAGTACCCACTTCCACGCATTGATTATGTGTTCGATCAATTGAGGGGAGCTTAATGGTTCTCAAAAATTGGCTTGCGATTATGGTATCATGAATTTCTAGTTAGGAAGGATGATCTTCCAAAGAATTCTTTTATAAGAAAATATGGCCACTATGAATATGTAGTCATGCCTTTCGATTTAACAAATTCACCAATGGTCTTCATGGATTTTATGAATCAGATATTTCTGTGATATTCAAACTCTTTTGTTCTGGTGTTTGTGGATGATATCTTGGTGTATTCAAGGACAAGGTCTAACCATGAGGAACACCTATATATAGTGTTAAAAATCGTGATAGAACACCATTTGTATTCCAAATTATCAAAGTGTGTTTTTGTATATATGAGGTATGCTTTATTGGCCATGTGATTTCTAAAAAATATGTTTTAGTGGATCATAAAAAGATGGAAGTTTTTATCTCATGAAAACCACCGAAAAATGTCTTTGAGATATTATGTTTTCTTGGTCTAACTGGATACTACCGATGCTTTGAGTGTGATTTCTCACAACTAGATTCCCTAATAACAACTATAACAAAGTGGAATGCTCTATTCCAATGGAAAAAGGACTGAAAAAGTCTTTCTAGGAGCATAAATTTCAGCTTACATCGGAACCTATTTTGGTTTTTCTAGAATCCGGACATGAGTATGTCATGTACTGTGATTCTTCAGGATCATAGTTGGGATATATTCTCATGCAAGGATACCATATGGTTTCTTATGGTTCAAGGCACTTGAGACTGCATGGGAAGAAATACCCAAGACACGATTTGGAGTTATCTATAGTCGTGCATGCTTTGATGACTTGGAGACATTATCTCTTTGGTGAGAAATTCAATTTGTTTACAGATCATAAAAGCATGAATGAAATTTTTCCAAAGTGATATTTGAATCTGAGTCAAAATATATGGATGGAGTATCTCCATATGTTTGACATTGACTTGATGTATACACTAGGAAAAGGGAATTCAGTGGCTGATGCATTGAGCAGAAAGTCATATGCTCAAAAAGGAGGCTTCAGATGAATGGAAGTTGATGTCAGTCCTAGATGACATGCATGTTGAATGTGATGAATGAGGTGATTTTGTGTCTTTCTTTTTATCTACGCTTGTTCTTGATTTGGTAAAAATGGTCAAACAGACATAATCATTGGATGTAGAATGTCTGGTTATGTGTTAAAAACTCAATGGCAGGGCGACCATTGAGTACTTGAATCTTGATGGGAGAATAGTTTTGTGATATAGAGGTCAAATGGTTATACCTATGGTTTGTTAGAATCAAATCCTTCATTCTTACAACCATTCAATATGGGCAGTACATCTAGGTACACAAAAGATGTATAAGGCGTTGAAGGTGTAGTTTTGGTGGAATGACATGAAAGGAAGGTGGCCGAGTTCATCTCACGGTGATTAGTTTGTTAGTAGGTTAAAGAAAAACATCAGTGGCCGGTTGGAATTTTGTAGTCTTTAACTATCCCAATGTGGAAATAGGAGAATATAAAAGTGGATTTTGTTATAGTTCCTCCAAGAACGGTATGAAATCACGATTCCATTTGGGTGATAGTGGATCATCTTGCCATATCGGCCCCTTTCATTCCAATTCGTGAAACTCATACGGTGGAGGATCTGTCTAAAATCTATATCCAAGAGGTGGTAAAGAGGAATGGAATTCCAGTGTCAGTAGTATTAGACAAAGATACAAGGTTCATGTCTCGTTTCTAGAAATTCTTACAGAAATCCCTTGGAACTCTGTAGATAATGAGCAGAACATATCATACTCAGACAGATGGGTATTCTGATCAAAAAATAAAGACATTGGAAATTTTTTTGATATCTTGTGTAATAGATTTTTGTGGATCATATGAAGAGAATATACCCTTAGTTTAGTTCTTATACAATAATAGCTATCAGGCCTCGATACATATTGCTCCGTTTGAAGCATTATATGGGTGTGCATGTTGTTCTCCACTAGGCTGGGTGGAAACAGGTGAAGAATCACTAGTTGGGATGAGCCTTACCCAAGAAACAGTATAGAAGATCCAGTTGATTAGAAAGAGGATGAAGATAGATCAGAGTCATCATAAATCTTATGCGGGTCATTATAAAGGACCATTGTCATTCGCTGTGGGTGATCATGTCTTCTTTAGGATGTCTCCAAGGCTTGGACATCTTTGTTTTGGAAAGCAGGGAAAGATATATCCTAGATACATATGACCTTTTGAGATACTAGAAGGTGTTAGATAGGTGGAATATTAGTTGGCATTACCACCATAGACCAGTTTAGTGAATAATTTGTTCCATGTATCTCAATTTAAAATGAATCCGCCTAATCTTAACCATGTGATTTGATTGAATCAGTTTGATCCAGAGCTGGATGCTTCATTGATAAATTTCTCAGTATGGATTTTGGATAGGCAAGAAAAATCCTTGCAAAAAAATAATAATCGGTTTAGTATGAGTTTTATGGAAGCGTGGTTATATTCACGAAGAGACTTGGGAACACAAGAAGAAAATGAAAGAGGAGTGGCAAGAACTCTCTCTGGGAAGTGAATGTTTTCTAATTTATGAGGACGTAAATACCAATGGTGGGGAGAATCTAGTACCCCTGGTTTCTAGTATGTAACCCTTACTCTATTGTTTTCATGGTTATAAAATTTATGGGTGATGAATGGGAGAGTTGGGAGGTCTTTGAAAGTAGTTTTGAGGAAAAATGGATATTGCATAGGAGGAACACAGTTTGCCTAACCGTGCGGCCAAACCATGCGTAATTGGTCTTCTTGAGGTAGTGGCTCTAGCACGGTTGGAGACACATTAGGGAGACCATGTGAGTAAGGCATCCAAGGGTCTACCTAGGTAGTAGCTAACATATGGTTAACACATGGTTTTTTCTAACCGTGCGATCTAACCATGGAGATGGTTTAAGAGAGATCCTAAAAAAGTCGATCTCCCACATTTTTCCACTAAGTGGCTCATTTATTATCCAAAAATTATATAACTTGGGATTTTTATTCTTATAAGGCCAAATAAGGTTCTACCATTGATCCAGTGGTAATCCAAATACTTTCTTGGGTGAATTAAATCCTGATTCTTGAGGTATGAGATCGTTCTTCATAATTCATGATCGGTTTCTTAGATCTACATAGATCTACTTCTTCTATTCTCCGGGTTTCTTAGATCTATTCCCATTATGGGTAGATCTAGGTGCATGAATGCCAAATATGATGATATTTGGCCTTAAACGTTCTACGAGAAGAGATCTAATGTGGGTTCTTAGAGAATCGACCTGGTTGTCTTGTGTTTTTTTCATTCATTGTGGTTTTTGTCAAAACCTTTGAGGTAGGCTGATTCACTGCCAACTACTCTTACAAGTATTGATTGGATTAGTTTCAAATTAATTATCTCAAATGAAATTTATTGTGAAATATTGGTTTAAATATTTGAATAAATCTTCTTTAGTGAGGCTTTATGCTTTTGCTGAAATTGTATAATGGTGATGAATCATTGTGGAAAGTGATTTAATTTCTTGAATTTAAGGTGATGATATTGAATCCTTGATTTTCTGGGATTTTGAAATGGTTTGATGGGAAATAGTTTTTCAATAAAAGGGGTCTTTTATTGAAATGATTTGGCATTGAAATGATTTCTATGGAAAATGGTTTTCAATAAAAAGAGGTTTTTATTGAAGAGGTGTTTTGGCATTATACATGGGCATATTGGTGTGTGTATTCATATTGCATTTCTGAGGATTGGTTTAAATTTATCCTTATTCTCAGTTCCAAATTTCAAATAGAACACAACATATAATTACCTTGTGATGAATTGGTATATCGATGAGAAAAATCTCATGAGTATGAAACTGCCATAATGTAGCTTGCATGGTCGGTTGCATGGGTTGGTGAAATGGTTGGGTATTCCAAAAAAGGATGATGTGAAATAGTTTTAATGTCTATTTAGTTATTTTTCTAGAAAAATAACTTGCTGGAAAAACGTGTTTCAATCACACTTGTATGCTTATGGTTATAAATGGTTTTGGAAAATTATTTATATTTAGTCATAAAATGTTCTGAGAAATTGTTTTATTTAAACTATTTTATATAAATGTTACCAACTCTTCTATCCTAATAGAGAGAGTAGGGATTTCATTAGAGAAAACCTACTGAGTTTTATACTCACCCTTTATTTGGAACATTGGTGCTTTTTTAGTTTCTATCTTTCGGGATAGGGGAAATGGTAACATGTCTTGCATTTTTAGTACCACATCCTGAGACTTGGGATGTTTGGTGTTGTTGGAGCATGGAGCTAGTAGAGCATAGATTCATGTGTTCTTCATGGATTCTATAGTGGTTTTCCATAGTGTAATTTTATATTTGGTTATCTTCAACGATTGTGCACTTTGGTTGACTTATTTTTATAATGAGGATGAATTTCATTGTCTTTTATAATTCATCATATAGTATTTTTCTGGTTGTGGTTGTGTGTTTTGGGGTATGCTCCATAAAGGGTAATTCGTCCCCCACTTGATTTTGAAACCCTTCAGCATTTATTAATAGCTTTTTGTGTCTTGAGGATGTCTCTTAAGTCCAAGTAATGACTTGTTGCGCTCTCAAGCCAATGATATTGAGAGGGTCATTATAAGTATCGACCAGGAGTTCAAATGGGGGTTAAGAGAATTTTAAAATAATTTTAAAAAATAAAATTTATAGTTCACATGGTTAGCTAAGAATGGATGCATGGTTATAAAAATCGTTCATCCTAACTGTGTGCCCCTCTACTGGGGTGCATAGTTTCTACTAGGTGGAAACACAGTTTTCCAAACCATGCACCAACCTTTCAAACCCCCACTTCCTAGGGTTTCATAATTATCACTGTGTGGGTGCATGGTTTTGGAAAACCATGCACAAACCAAAGATCCACCAAATTTTTCCAAATTTCACATAATGTATCCCTAAACAAGACCCAACCATAGAAATATAGGGGGGGTTTAAGAGTAACTGATGTCCAGTAATAGGATTTTATAGCCTCACCATCGTAGAAACTTTCTATCCCCATAATTCCCATCATGAAGTTTCTATATCAAAATGATGATACCACTTCTCTCTTATCAGTGCCTCCCTCACACAAGTATCATGTGTGTGATAATAATTCTTCTATAACACACAAAACAATGGTATCTTCCTCCCACAAAGTACTTTTGTCCCATAATCAACTATCATGACTGGATGCTCAGTCATAGATAAATTAGGATCAATTTAAACATCACTCTATCCCAAAACATGAGATGGATCAGAAAGATATTTTCATAGCTGGGATACATGAAAAACATTATGTATCATTTTTAACTATAGAAGAAGTGCTAAAATTTAAGACACATTACCTACATGATCAATATTCTTAAAAGGTATCACAAAATGAGTATAAATATTCCCTTTCATCCCAATATGTAATTAACATAAACTAGGTGATACTTTCAGTAACACCAAACCAATAATTGAAAACTCCAAAAATTTATGATGATGATCTGCATAAAATTTATACTGAATCTGTGCTGTCAACTTTTTTTGATGAATTAGGTGAATCTTTTATTCCATCTCTTGAACCATGATCAGCCCTACCAAAGAACATTCATCAATATCTGACAAAAAATGGGGATTTACAAGACCGATTATATAGGTTCTCAAAAGTATCCATTCTAATCAAGATCTAATAACTATTGTTATAGGAAAACTCAACTAGTCCCAAAAGGCCATCCCAAGATCCACAAAAATTGACGATAAAGGTGTGAAGAATATCATCAAGAATCTATATAATCCATTATGTTTGTCCATCCATCTGATTATGGTATTCCGTACTAAAATAACATAAGATCCTATTTTCTTCTGGAGGCCTCTCTAAAAAAGAGAAGTAAAATGGGGATCCCTATCAGAGACTATAAAATATGGAACACCATGTAAACAATAATATCATTTACATAGAGATTTTGTAACTCATAATCGTTGGTTTTATCATGATTAGATATAAAGTGAGTTTATATGGTTATCCAATTGATTACAACCCATATCACATTCTTATTACTCTAGATATTCCGAATCCCAACCAAAACTTACATTGAGATCTCATCCCACATCCAAGTTATAATTAAAAGTGGATGAAGAAAACCCAAGGGTCTCAAGTTCTTTTCCTTGACCTTTTTTCATGTATTACAATGAGAGAAAAAATATGTAATGTTTCATCTCATACCCGGCCACAAGAATCATTCCCACATGTTATAAACAGATTTTTGGTTCTTGGGGGCACTTCCCATTATGAATTACAGAAATACCACATCATAGTTTTTTTCATAGGTAATAGAACAAAAAAATGATTATAAAAACATAGAATACCCTCCTTATAGAATTTCCACTCAGAGATGGTCCCTACATTATAAATAGAGTCTCTAATTCCAAAAAATTCATCATTAAACTACTATGCCTGAATAATTATCTTGAGAAGAGAAAATTTCAACCGAAAACTATCCATGAAAACCTCCGTCCTTATTCCCTAAACTACAAATTGAAAATTTAATAAAGATCCATCAAGTTACACTATTCTTATTATTATTTCATGTACTGGGTTAGAAGTTTCCTACTCAAAGCATAAAAAATGACATTCCCTTTCCCTAGGGTATAATAAATTTCAAAATAAAAGGACTATAGGTACTCATCCAAATGCCTCTAATATAGATTAAAATATTTTTTAAGGGAAGATATAACTCAAGATCTTGTGGTCCTAATACATTGTAACATTTATTCAAAAGGGAAATTCCACCAACTATTAAGTGCATGTATCACAATTGTGAGTTCAAGGTTATGGGAGGAAAAATTATTCTCATGTGTCCTATGTTTCTGAGAGACATACGCTACCAAATTATAACACTATATAAGAACACATCCCAATATCAAACTTGACATGTCATAGAATACAATATAGCCCTTCCTAGAATCTACAAGATTCATAGCCATCACATAAGTAAGAAGAAATTTCATATCCAAAAAATAACTATGATTATTTTTATCTGAATAAAACTTTAATCCCTTCCATGTGGTAGAGGTTATAGTAAAATATAATTTTTAGAAATATTTATGAACTGGTGATAATAACCAACTAAACCCAAGAAGCTTATAATCTTTAAAAAAATTATGTGGTTTCTCCCATGCCACAAAATATTTCACCTTTTTAGGGTCAAATAAAATTTCATGTTCTGAGAAAAAATTTCTCAAGAAATTAACATCCTAAATCCAAAAATAAAATTTTGATAACTTGGAATAAATTTGGTGATTTATCAAAAATTCCAAATATATTCTCAGATGACGCACACGATCCTTCTCAGTCGTAGACTAAACTAGGATATCATCCATAAAGTCAACCATAAACACATCAATATTATTATAGAAGATCCTATTCATTGAATCCATAAATAATGTTGGATAATTTGTTAGAGAAAAAGGATTGAAAAGGAAATCATAATATAAATACATACTATAGAAGGAAATTTTTTGAATGTCATATTCTTTTATTCTCAACTGGTGATAACCAGATTAATATAAATCCTTGAAAACAGTTTATCACCATTCAACTAGCCAAAAAAATCATCGATTTGTAGAAACAAATACTTTTTATTTATAATAACTTGGTTGAGTTTTTGGTAATAAACCCATAGGAAAGTGTTCAATCAAATTTCATAGTAAATATAACAGGATCCACCAAAGGTGACACACTATAGAATTTAAATCCTTTATCTAAAAGATCATATAACTAAGTCATCAACTCTTTTATTTCATTTGGTTCCATATGGTTAGAATTTTTAGTCACTGGTCGAGTACCTATCACTAAATCAATATAAATCTCTACCTCCTTTAGTAGTGGAAAATTGGAGAATATAGAATAAAAATCATTTGGACACATGATGACAAATTGAGGGAGATCATAGATCAAATATTATCGTTATAAAATCAAAATCGAACACTAATATTACTTTCCTCAATTTTGGATAAGATGGTTTGGCTATACTCAACCTCAGGTCCCATACTCCTAAAGGATACGATGCACCCCATCAATAATAGTAAAGGAGACTCATTGATGATATTAGTCAATTTAGTCCTTATTAACAATCGGTCAATCCATATTTAAAATTACATCATGAGGAGTCATGCTAAGAACCATAAAATCCCAAGTAAGATCTATCTATGATAAAGATAATTCACAAGCAGGTCAATAAAGACCATGTTATCTTTTCATTCTAAGGGATGAAATAATATCCATCACATAAGATAAAATCTACACTAATGATTTAGTAGGTTCATAATATGAGTTGATATAAGCAAATGAGTTGGACTATTATCAAATAATGAAGTTACTAATGATTAAGTTATGGTGATGGTACCTATCTTTGTTTCTGAACCTATCTCAACTTCGGAGAATTTTCCACCGTTTGAATAATATTTTTTCAGATACCTCTTTATAGAACCCCTTTATAAAGCATTAGAAAACACAACAATTATTTTTTGGTTCTGATGATCTTGTGGCACTATGTGGAGAAGATAATATATAATATAACTTTTACATGTGACCTTAACATCTACATGAGCTTCAAATCATGGGTGTCTCATTTTAAAAAAGATTCAAATGCCCATTCTTTATACACTATAAGTAATTTAAAGAGCCTATTCCAAGTAATATAGAATGTTTAGAGGAACCCTACTATAGAGACCCACTAAAAGATTCATCAAATTTTATCTTTCCATTAATGTAAAATACATAACTACCACTGGGAGAAAAAAAACTCCGGTAAACCATGACTTACCATTCAGATAATGTTTTACCATTAATTCCCTATACAAAACTTGAGTATTATAACTGAGATTCAACAAAAAAGAGTAAGAATGAATATTAGAAAAATGTACCATATCAAACCATCCATTCTTTATCTTCTCGTTCAATATAATCTTAGGTGAAAATTGAAAAATATTGGAAATCTGATTCTTATACCCTCTTATGGTTCTATCATCCCAGTAAAGTTTGAAAAACTACATAGCCTTATCCAACACCATAGAATTTGGATACAACTAGTCTATAAAATGGAATTTTAATTACTTTCAATCTAAAACCTCATGATTCTTCACCATCACCATCAAGAACCACTATCACTTAATAGTTCCATATACCTTGATGGTGGCACATTTCACCTTGATCGAATTAAGTGTTTTGAAGAAATAAAAAAGAATCTATATCTTGATCAGCCAATCCTAATCCTGTTGAGGATTATTAGAGCCATGGAACACTGTTCAATTCTAGAGAAGGAACTCTGGATAATTATTCTTGGATTTATCTCTCTAAGGTTACACAACTAGATCTTGAATAAGAATGGATGAAGGTTCCTATCCTACAGCATTGATAACACACACAGTAATCTGAACAAGATTCTGGTCGATGGTAGGATTCACTCATAGTGGTTCATCAAAATCATCCTCCAAGAGCCTATTCAAACATGTTCTCAGAGGCATGATGGTACAAAATATCAAAAAACAACATTGAATAAATAAAAAGGTTACTAAAATAAACACTCAAACTAGAGAAATAAAGAAATTAATCCCTCTAGATTATATAATAATATCTTGACGTCAACCCATACAAATATAAAGTTAGAGAAAGTCAAGAATTAATCCTCAATACACCTTTCCCAAACCACCCATGGTGACCTAAGACTCATTATAATGAGATATATCCATAAAATCACTCCCAAATATGTTATAAGTCCTAATAAGATGCTTTAAAATGCATACTAACATCAATGAATGATACTTAACCTATAACATTAATACCATTTTTTCACAAAACATCCCATAATCCCCTGTTACTCTGATACCCAAGCCAACAATGACATTTCCCGAAGGGAATTCCCAATCACCATGGGATGATGACTAGCACTAACCATCATACAAGATAAAAGGAAACAAATTTTCCACAAGAATAGCTAAAGAAAACAGATACATATAATTTTTCTCAAAACTTCAGAGGGAGATAGTACCAAAAACCAAATAGGTATATCAAAAACAAAAACAGTACATCATCAAGGTAATCAAAAGAAGAAAAGATAAAAATCCCAAGAGTCTCATCACCCTAATACAAAGGATCAAAAAAATACACCTCCTCTCAGAGGTTCTTTCCCTTTTCTCTGACCTAGTAGAAGAAAATATAAAAATTTATAAAGTAGAAGGTAGAGTGTGATCTAAAAATCCATGTAGGGTCTCACTAAGTGTTCCATAATAATGTAAAATAGATGTAAACAAAATCATGTTTTCAATTTAATTAAACTAGAGTAAGGAGATAAAATTTCTTATTTAAAACAAGACATTATTTTCATTTCAGAATGAAGAAGATCATTTCAAACGTGGATTCAATAACACATTATATAAAACAATTAATGTAAATCACTAGGAATGAGTAAATAATTTCATAATCAATGAGATTTATAATCAAAATAGTCATAATAAGCTCCATGGTCATCTACCTTGTATTATAATAGTCTTTAGTAATAGGATCCTCACAATCTCATATCATTGATTATAGAATTTGTGTACACACATCCATCAGACTCAGGATGAATATGACACATCAACGTTCCATTGAGAATATGATATACCTAACTGTATTTTTTTAGAGTTTCCATCATCAATAAATATCTATGGAATTACCATCCTATAATTAATTTCCCAAATAACCCACTAACAACCTAAGCTCACTTGTTCCCAATCAATCAATCACCTGAAAAAGGAAAATCTTTTCATTTCAAATAAATTGTCATTCACAGTTCAATTACCCACTTTTCCTATTCAAAATTCCAATTAACTCTCAAAACTAAAACATATGGTTTTCAATAATTCATGACTTTGGAAGATAAACCAAATCATAGGTTTATAAAAATTCAATTTAAACCATTTTTTATAAAATAAATCCTCAAATCATTTCACAATTTCCATCCAATTGAAAATATACCCCAATTTTTCAATTCCATTAGAATCGGGGTTTTCCAAAAATCCATTCCAATTGAATTTCAAATTCAAATTCAAATCGAACTGGGTTTCCATAATTAAATTAAAAAAAATTAAAATAATGAAACACTGTTTTATTATATAGAAAAACTCAAATGAAACCACCTACCATTATTCATAGTATCAAAACATGACACTCGCAACAGAATTTTCCAATAATGAAAGATAAAAATACATATCTATCAATCTAACCTAGAATCATGATTCAAATAAATGGATTTTAGATCCATCAAACACATGATCAACTAAGAAAACCTATGAAGTAAATAAAGAGAGAGAAGAAGAGAAGAAACATGAGGAGAAACACTTATAGGAGAGGGGTTTAATGAGATCCTCCATGCTTTAATTTTCATAGTAATGTGTTTAGAGGAGAGAAAAAGGGTTCTTGAGAGCCCAGAAGAACTAATAATTTTAGATACCCTGAGTTAGGGTCATGAATGAGGTAAAATGGGTGTTTGTAAAATTTCAAAATAATTTACAGAAATAAATTGACAATTTTCATGGTTATCTAGGTAGGGATGCATAGTTAGAAAAGTTAGGCAATAAATAATGCGCCCCTTTCCTAAGGTTCATAGTTCCTACTTGGTGAGATGATGATTTTACAAACTATTTTCTAATTTTGAAAACCCCCACAACCGAGGCTTTTACATTATGCATTGGGTGGGTGCACAGTTTGGGAAAACCATATACCAACTATGCAGAACCCAAATAGCATCCCAAATATTCCAAATTTTACCTAATGTATCCCTAAAAAATACCCAATCAAATCTAGATCAAAATAAGGGTGAATGAGTACCTAAAAACTAGTAATATGATATTACCATCATCATATAGGGTATCTTGTCTATGATGTTACTGAGTAGGTGACTATTTTTGTGGGGAGTTCCCATGATAGGAATGAGTTTCCTTTTGTCTATTGGTCACATTAATTGGGGATAAATTGATGTGTTAGGATTGGCTCAGAATTTGGATGGTGTGGTTAGTTGGACGATTGGGTTTTAGTTAGCGTTTGTTAGTGTTATGTTCAAATACAAATTAAGGATTATCTTTTTTTTTTATGGTGGGGGATATTGTAACAAACTAGGTATTCGAGTGAGGCAATTTGAGTCTAGGTTTGTCTTAATGATGTATAATTGGGAATGTTTAAGGTGTTGGTGAAGGCCTAAGGATCAGTTTTAGGAATAAAAACCATATGTTAATAATACTATCTAAAATACATTAGAAAATAGATATATATTAGACTCAAATTAGGTACATGGTGGTCTCTGAAAAAGTGAGGTACCTATTTAAATTCTAGTTTCTAATTGGTGGACTTGGGACGAGTTCCTAGTGGGTATCGGGTACCTGAGAAAATGAGTGCCTAATATTTCTTTTAATTTTTAATTAAATGAATAATTATTATTTATTTAAAATAGGGGGACCACATTTTGTTTATTTATGTATGTTTTTATCCATTTTCGTAACTATCGATCACAAAAATTCCCCAATGGGTAAGACTCATGATTTAAATTTTTCCAATTCCAGTCTTATAATCATTATGCTAATTTCTAAATAAAATATACATTTTAGTTTTATTTCTCTGTATTCTCACTTTATTGGGGACATTGTAGAATTAGGTGATGATATTTAATGTGTGGTTACTTTTTGGTACCATATTGGCGGTGTCGAGATATTTCATTTGATATATTTGGGTTTATACACTGTGTGATTTGAGAGTGTTGGTAGGGTCTGGTGTGTGAATGGAAATAAAACCACTCATGGGTTCTAGAGATAAAAATAGATGACCATGGGATGTTTTATAAGGGGGTTGACTTGAGTAGAGGGTTGGATAAATTATGCAGGTTTGGAGGTTTGGTGATTGTTTGGAATGTCATAACAGAATGTCAAGACACGATCTATGAGTTTCCATTCTTGATGTGGCTCTGATGATCCCATGTGTATTAGTGATGTTTGATATTTTTTTTAAAATACATAAATTCAATGTGTGATAAAATTTGGTTATTATTTTGATAATTATAAAATATAAAACATGTACTAAGGATTTTTGATGAAGTCAAATTGTTTACACAATATAAAGAAGTGAGGTTGAGTCATCTCATGATGATTGTGTTTAAAAATACTAAGAAGTAGTGTTGAAAAATAATATTAATAAATTTATAAGAAAGAAAAAATCTACGAGAAGACTTTTTGGGGTTGTTTTTGTTGAATTGGGAATTTACATGATAAGACTATTTGAGTGGTGTTCTTTGTGGGATGATGAATTAACATAAATATTTTTATAAGTATTACTAAAAAATATTTCCAAGTCACATATAAGACACCCAAGATGACTAATATAACAAAAAATAAAATCTAGAAGGAATTTCTACCAATACTATATGATAGGAGGTGAATAATAAAAGAATATCATGCAATTGGGGCACATGTCAAACATAGTATATACATGTAAATGTGTAAGAAGGAGAGGGTGGTTAGATTCATCTGTGTGAGGTGGAAAAAATAGTAGGAGACCATAAAATAATAATCTATTTCATTGGAAATATAAGGGAGAATATCAATTATTTAACCAATAATATCCCCCAGAAGAAATTAGACGCAAGATTTATGTTTTTAACTAGAAACTGTCGCTCCACATAGGCCGTATAAGAATTTCCTATGTTGTGTTTGCTTATCTAATTGAATATGTTTGATTTTAAGATGCATCATCTTACCCCTTTGGATAAGTTTATCATCCACATGTAACAGATCATTCCATAGGTTTTACATTATAGGATCCTATGAAGAATTCATACACGAGACACCATAAAGGATTTCTATTATGTTGAGACAAAAAAATGGTGAGATTCACAAAAAAGGTTGACAGAAGCTAAAGAATTATAAATGTATATCAAGGGAGTGTTTATCCATTAAATAATAGCTTTACAGTGGAGTAAAATAGATACACATATTCTATATAGGTTATAATATTATGAGCCAAAATATACATGTAGTTTCATGTGCATGCATGTGAGATTCTTATAAAAATAAAATATTGGGAAATCCTCAAAAGGTAATTAAGATGGTGTTGTAAGTGAAGCTATGTTAATGACATGATTTGTGGAATTTTAAAATATGAAATTATTACCATTATTCTAAAAAATGGTCAAAGGAACATTGAAGAAACCTTGACTTGATATAAAACACATAAGAAAAGGTTGTGAAACTACTCTATAAATACCATGACTCTATGATGGAAAATGAGAGATGAAAAAAGAGTAATTATAGATTCCATAAGAAGTTATATACTCATATAGGACTTCCTTAATTGAATACTTATGTGAATAACACATCAATCTATACAATATTTCAGGATTTTATTCATGAAAAATTTCACAAAAATATCATACGTATGACTACGTATTCTTGAACTTATTGAGATTCCATGAATCCTTTTAGTTTACATTATGAAGAAAATGAATAAGAATTTCCATGTATATAATATTTATATGATGAAGAAATAAGATATTAAACATTTTCATGTGAAATAGAAGAATTGTTTTCTATATAATATATCGTTACATAATGATACTGCCACATGAAGATAACCTACATACCCATGCACATCTATTTCATGAAGGATTGAGTAATAATAAAAAATAGGAAGTTTCAAAATACACCTTTAAAAAAAGAATATGTGTGTCTAATTTTTTTTGAAAGAATTTGAAGAACCAATTCTTATAATGCATACATGAACCACCTATAAATATTACTTGAAATCATACAATACATGAAAATTAATCACATGAAATATGCATGAATAGAACAATTTTCATTGATTGTTTAGGTTTAATAAAAAAATTCAACATGAAAGGATGATTGATCCCCTTTAAAGAAGTAATTGTCCCTAAAATTAGATAGAGAGATAGAGGAGAATAATAATTTAAACCTATGCAATAGAACATAAAATAATAATATAAAACATGTTACATGGTTTACTTAATGTTCAAACAACATGAATTATATAATGCATAATTGAATTTAATTTGAATAGATTGAATTTATAATTTACATATATTACATTCAAGATATGAAAGTTTACTTTGATATAAAATAATATGAAAATATAGTGACTTTTTGGTTTAGAATATTGACCAAGGGAAGAAAAAAATTTATTCCTACACATTTAAAAAATGAGAAAAATCTATGACTCACTGAATATCATAAGAAACTATACAAGACAAAAGATGGTATCATAAAATATTAAAATTAATAAATAAGTACACTGGAAATCTAATTGAGTCAATGAGATCATAGAGGAAAATATGCAACAAGTGGTACAAAACCAACCTAAAGTAAAAGGAAGTATTTATTATTTTTTAACATGCTTTATAATGGAAAAATGTATTCTATAGTAGGACTCTGATTTATGAGAAAAATGGGAATCTATAATGATTTAGTTAGGAAGATCCCTAGTTTAACTTGTATTTATTGTAGAACATTTTGTATTAGGGAGTTTAATAATCACAAAAAAGATTAGGTTCTATCAAAATGTACGAGATTTTCTAAAATTTATATAGCCCTTTCAATTTAATGTTATCTATATTTGGGTGAGGCTATGTGATATAAAATTAAGAGGACTCAGATCATGACTAGCAATAGTGTCTAAATTAAAATAAATAATCATTGAAAAGTGATAACATAATCTCCCCTCTCATTAATCTAATAATACATGGACACTTAATTTCAAATTAACGAAGACCCCAGTTTCCTCTATCAAATTTGAGAGTTACTAGGAATAGAGAACCTAAATTTAATCAATATCAGGGATATACATAATTTTTATAGATGAACTTTCATAGATTATGGGGTAATATATTACTCTTTTTTCTATCAGTTTTCCTGGAAGTATGAGATATAATAGTAGTGGGATTTAAATCCATTCTCGAGAATGCTCAAATGAAATTGGTTTATAAAAAAGGATATTGATGGAAAAGTTCAATTTTTCTTTTTTGATGTCCCATTAAAAAATATATATATATAAAATACATGGGACAATAAACTACCAAATAAATATGGATTAATTTGGAATGTAGTTATAAATATAATGTGAAATTTAAGGTGTCCAAATTATAAATTCAGTGAAGAAAATATGGGGATATTAAAATGTATGGTGAGTAAAATTTTGATAAATAATTTACCAGAGTTAATGAAATAGTCAGCAATATCTGGGGACTTTGTGAGATTCTATAAGATTTGAAAATTATGAAAATGATGATGACAATAATTATAGATATATTTGATCCTAATGTTTTATCCTTGTAATATAGATAATATATTTTAAAGGAATAGTTATATAATATAATCACATCTTATTTAATGAGGAATGATCCATCTTTCAAGAATGAAATAAAATATAATGAAACCTTTGAGGCTATGATAAAACATAAATTCATGTATGATAAATTTACATTATCAAGAGATTCTGATGATGAGGAAAACAGTGAATAATCCAATTAAAATGTTTCTCTTGTATTAAAAGGATTCAAATATGGAAAATGGGAATTAAAAGGGAATAAATAACCAAGTTTCTATATTTGTTATGGAGATGGGATCTTTTCCACAAAATTATCAAAGAATAAGATGAATGATAATGAATTAGATGAGTAATATGATAAATATTAGAAGTAAAGAGTGGGTAAAATAATGAAAAAATATTCCAACAATAAGAAGGTATGTTTGATGAAAAATAAGGAACAATATAGAGCATAATATAATAGTCAACCAAAATATTAAGTTATTTTTATAGATTATGTTGAAATGTTTTTTGATACCTAGAGTAGTGATGATGATGAAAAATAAATAATCGAGTTGTATAAATATTGAAAAATTAGTTAGAAACTTATCTTGAGCAGAACACTTAACTCAATAAGGAGAAGAATAATCATTGAAATGAATGGATAAGATAATTTGAAGAATAAAGGAATATTAAAAAAATAAGAAATGTATACTAACGAGATCAATAAGTTCAAATTGAATGTTGTATAGTAGGAAAATATGATAATAGATCTTGAGGAGATATAAGTTGTGAAAGAATAATAATTAATCAATACACAATCAAACTATCTTGAATCATAACAATATATTAAAAATATCATAGAATAATTAAATAAGTCAGTTGAGGTTAAATCTAAACCTTCATAAGAAGGGGAAAATAAATATCCTATGAAAATAGTTGATTATTATTCTAATAAATCTCAAACTAAACATGTTATCTCTATAAATGAATGTTCAAAAACAAAACATAAAGTAGTTAAGAATAATAAAAGTATAATGGATCCCTCTTCTACATCAAAAGAAGAGATAAATTCTTCAAGAAATAATTTTCCACCATTAAAATACAAACATAGTCTATGGGAATACAAAAAAATAAATCTTAAAGAAAGGAATATTTTTATTATGGAAGATCACAGTTCAGATGATACTAATGGTTTTATAGAATGTTTGGGAACAAACCATATTCATGATAATATAATATGTCTCTTCCCGAAATAAGACAAGATTTAAGGGAGATGTATTATGAGATAATGAGAAATGTTTTTCAAGGAAATCATTCCATTACTAGGAGCTCATCTAACATTACAAGATAAAACTTATATAAATTCTTAGAATAAATCTATAGAAGTTGTTATCAATAGGGTTATAATTCTATGAAAAGCATGAATAGAATATCCAAACTGATTCTCTAGGGTGAGTAATGGGATAATGTTTATAAATTTATAGAAGATAAGTACTGTTTTGATAATTCAATTCAGAAAAAAATGTGTGAAACCTAATCCAAGTGAGGAGGTTAAGAAATAATTTTGGATAGTTTGGTCAGATCAATTAAAAGTGGCCAAAAAATAGATAAATCTCAAATAGATTTTAAGGAAAAAGAAAATAATATTTTTTTAGAAAGTAATTCAATTATTTATGATAAATTTAACAACAAATATGGATATGAAAATATAAGTAAAATCATGTAAAGGTGTTGATAGTATAGGAAAAGTGAAAAATATTGAAATTCATTCCTACTATCCCAAGAAGAGAGCATAATATAGAAAATGCAGAAAAATTGTAAAATAGCTTCCCTAAATATTAATGTGGAGAAAACTATTCCACACTATGAATTAATTCATGTAAAAAAATAGCAATAAAACCATTAAAACTTTTAACAAGAAATGATGTTTTAATAGTCTTACACATGATAAGTTAGGAATAATTCCATGTTAATGTTTGGAGAAAACTCTCAACTTGAATGTATATAATAAAGAACAATATTCCCCTCTATATTCTTTATCATTATAGTTTATTTATACTAAAATATAGGTAATTTTAGGAGAAAGAATTAAATTTTCATGAATAGTCCAAAAAAACATTATTCATGGGGTTTTATAGTAACTATGAAGAGGATCATGTGGCGGAAACCCTTGAGGGGGAGAAAAAATGAGAGGAAACTATCATGTATTGAATATGTAAATTTTAGAAATTTTTACCAAATTTGACTATGATGGTTTTCAATCAAAATTAAAAAATTTATTTTATTTTATTATATAAAATATTTTTTTTAAATAAGGAATGTTGGTTGATAGATATTTGAGATTTAGGGGAAGCTATCTATCTTTCACATGAACTATTTTGATTGGTTTGTTAGGATGTGTATATAATACATATTATTCATGATAAATCTATTTTCAACATCATTAAAATGTTTAATCTGAGTTGGTATCACATGTTGAATTTTATTTAGGTAGTTTTGATGTATGAGTTAATTCACTTTTATTTTCTATATGGTGGTAGAAACCATTGTTGAATTCCAAATGGATTATTTTAATGACATAAGTAATATTATATTTCTCTACAATTATTTGACCAATATGTTTCCCTAAACCTAACTTTCTACTAATTACATGTCATAATGTAAATATGTCTTGATAATACATTCTCAAGACCTTTTAAGTTTAGTTTTTTAGAGAATTCAGACAAAATATATAATTAATAAAACCCATGTATTTATAAACTGATGTACATTTTTTCCATTACACAAATAACTACTTATTCCATAATAAGACATCAACATCTAGAAAAAATTATTATCATAAAATACCCTTATAGTAACATCTTATGTATTAATTTTCTTTATATCTTGTGGAAATAGAAACATATGAAAGGGGTGAACTCAGATACTCAGTTCGGGTAAACCTAAGTGATAAAAATAAAAGATCTTAAGTGAGAATAAGATGATCATATCAGTATAAAAAAATACATTAAAAAACCATACCCAACAATTCTTATTTCTTAAATTATTATATAAATATTAACATAATATATAACATGAATCAAAATAGAGAGTCAATAAACATGATCCATGTGATCATAACATAAGTATGAGAATAAACATAAAATTGTGAAAAATCATTAAAATATGGAACATAAATATGCATAGAATATCATTCCATATAAAGTTCATGAAAAAGCTTTTAAAAAAATTATCCCATATATTATATACATAATAAATTTATGGACAAAGATTCCAACATCTCACCCAATCAAAAAAATTGGTAACAAAGATTCCTTTAAGCCACACAACATTTCACTATGTCATGTGATATAAAACATTAACCAATTAATTGAATGGAGATATAGGACCCTCCTAAAATTATCTATACATATGAGTTCTGCTTTATTTTTTTCATCATATAATAAGACCCATGAGATGAAAATGGTTCTCATTTAATGACATCATAAATAATTCATTGAATGAAAATGAGTTTTATATACTTCTCAAAATAAAATTCATAATTCCATTAATAAACATAACATGATAACCATATAAAAAATAAATCGGTATCCAATTATATTAATTAAATTTTTAGGTAATGATAATTCAATTAAGTTAATAAAGATTACGATATTTACATGTTATAGTTAAAGGGTAAATGGTTAAGATAAAAAATTTTCCAAACAAATCGATGTATGATATGTAGGTGAAAAACATTAAATTAGTGGATTTAAAAATGGTGTATTCACAGAGGGAAGGAATTAGAAGAATATTTGGTTTATAAACCTTAAATGACTTGGAAATAAAAATATAGTAATGTATCATTTACCTAAAAATAAAGAAAATTCATAATCAAGCCAATGAAAGAAGGTGGATGATATCATTTGAATAATATCCTTTATAAATAATAATATGTTTCAATGCATAATTACTTAGATAAAAAAACATTTAAAATTTTAAGAAAACTAAATTGGAAATAATAAATATTCTTGATATTTTGAAATAATTTTAACTGATTGTTTCTATAAAACTCAGAAAAAAAAAATTATTTTAGAAAAAAAATAAAATATATTTGTAAATATTCATATTAAAATTACATAGTTGGTGAAAATATGCATTCATAAGGAAGTATACTTAAAAATATACATTTTAAAATATTTTTTATATTACCATAAAAATAATACGTTACATGTCACTTTCAAAAGTTATTTTATAAAAGGTGAAGTGAAATAATTGGAAACATTTACAATTAAAAAATATACTCTAATAATATATCCTTTAAAATATTTAAATGTTACCAAAAAAATATGGAGTTAATGTTAAAATATTTTAATTTTAAAAGATGAAAATAATTTTATTTTCAAATATTTTGAAATAACTTTCTTTGAAAATGCACCATATAAATAGAGTACTATATTTTATATTTGAAAAGGTTTAAATAAAATTTTGTAATAATAAAAATTTTCTATATAATAATTACCTAAATATTTTAGAACATTTTTTGGAAGGAAAATATGACCACAGAAGAAATAATTCATTATTATGAATAAGAGTTATTCTTACCAACATTGCACTTTTACTTCTAAAAACGTTTTATCAATGAAGGGGTTATTGCTGATAAGAAGTAATATCCCTTTAGAAAAAGGAAATTAAAAAAAATAAGGGAATGGATTGATGAATGAAATCTTGAATTATATATTTATATAAGAATGACTATGACCTATGGAATCAGAAATTGAGTCAATAATTCTTTTACAAGAATTGGTATTGTAAGAACAAAAGGATCATAAGAGGAAGATCATGATATATAAATTTCAATATTATGAAATGGATGATATTTTTAATTTTTTAATAAATTGGGTCGAAAATACTCTATATAAAATAAATTATTGTATAAAATATCAAACATGTCTAGTGGAATTGGAAATGAGACAATGAAACCCTTAATACTTGAGTGAAATTGAAATAAAACTCATTGAAGGAGAGAGTGACTAGAATTAAACATAAAATATCATTAATATATTTTCTTTCATGATTCAAAATATAATATAGTAATTATATACACCATTTAAATTAATATAGGTACATAATAACAAACATTTCTCAAAGAGAGGAATTTTAGATGAAAAACCCTTACCTTGTTTCCCTGCTTAGTCAAACACATTCTATTCTCCTGTATAAAAAATATAAATATCTTAATCACCTATTTTATAATAATTTAAAAATACATAAGCTTTTATTAACTTCATTTAAAATTATTCTATACAATTATATTTGTAAGTTATTTCCCCGGTTTTGATGTTGGTGTGGGTAAACTTGATCATTTTGAACTTGTTTCGTAATACCAGTGTTGTTGTTCACCCTTCACCTAAATTTCACAGTTACCTTTTTATAATAGTTAATTTAATATATTAATTATAATGATTCATTAATTTTATCTTTTCTTCCATTTGTTTTCATTTTTTTCATATAAGGTGAAATCAACCATGAACATTTTTGGTGATTTTTGACCTAAAAAGAGTGTTTCTTTAATTAGGTAGATAAATATATATATATCCATTAAAGGAAAAAAATAATTATTTACAAATTTATATGAAATTATTATGTTAATTTCGTTTTCATTGTTATACATTATATAATTTCATATCATTCTTCATGTATGTGGTTAAATCTACCAAAATATAAACATATCATGATTAGTGAATCATTATGAGGTGATTTAGTTTCGATGTAATTAAAAAATAATAATAATGATATAATTTAGTGTTCTTTATTATTATATATCAAAAGTATTATTCCATTAGAATAATTATAAATTGATATGAAAATACTTTATAATTTCAATTAGAGGCCATCCTCTTAGTATGCTTGATTTAAATGATTGAAATAACGGTAATCATTTTCTAGTGATATCATTAATATGATCTAAACTTTTTCATACTAGTACCTTAATTATATAATAAAAATAATATTTATAATCAAACACTATTCTCCTTAACAACAATTTAATGCATATATGAAATTGAACATGGGAATTGATCATTCCATGGAGGCGGTGGTCCACACGTACACATGGATTATGATTTCATTTTTTAAAGAACAATAAATAGAGTAATATGGTTTATCATTTCAGAATATAAATTTTTTCTAAAATATCATAATTATGTATTAAATTAATTATTAGTACCATCCTTGTTATGTGGTGAAAGAAAATAAAAATCGTTGTGCCGTGGAGGTGGTAGTCCTCAAAACACACCATTCACGTTTTCATTTTTCTTAATGTAAAATGAGAGGGTGTTAATTATTATAAAATCACTATAATAATATAAAAATATAATAATTATAATTTTTTTATCATTTTAATATAGTGAAATGAAATTTTAGTAATAATAAATGTATATAAGGAATAGAAAAATGAATGAGGGGTTAGGATCTTATCCCTCACTTTTTTTAGATTATCACATTTGAGAAGGAGGTTAATCCTTAGAGGAATGGAAATTTGAAAATACCATAACATCATTAATGTATATACTAGTTTATTTGATATAGTTGTTTTGTTTTTTGGACTAAATTAGGGGGATTTAGTGTGAGTTTAAGTGAGGAGATAAGTATCCCGTTTATAAGTGAAATGGAGTGACACTATTTGTAAATACCAAAAAAAATTTAATAATGGGAAGAGAATCTCAGGGGAAGTGCCAAAACAATGATACAAACTAAATTGGGAAATATATGAGTTCTAGAAACACTTCCAGCACTAAATTCAAAATACATTTTAAACAAGTCAAGACCTTTACCTTAGTGGATATTCATTTTTAGCATTTTAGTTTTCATCACGATAATGATATTTACCAATTCAATTTATTATTTTTCAAAAAATACCCAAATATATATTTTGGGCATAATAATTCAAAATATAAAATAAATTTGGTTTTATTCATTTTTAAATGTGATTAAAATTAATTTTAAAATACTAAATGTATATTGTATTAAAAATAGTTTTTTTGAAAAACACAGCTAAAATTATAAAATATTAAATATGAGTTTATAAATTAAAACCAAAATAATTAAAATTATAAATATACATATAAATGAATAGTTGGTATTATAAAATGGTTTCATAAATATATTTTTCATACTTATGTAGTAATAATGGAAAAAATACATGTTATTTTTAAAAATTATATTCTGCATTTTTCCCCTAAAAATCAATCTTTTTGGAAAATTACTAAAAATAAAACCTTAGAGTATTTTGAAATAATAAATTAAAAAATTAAGTTATTTTAGTAAAATTAAAATTTTAAAATTTTTATATTTAGTTATATAAATAAGAAACAAAAATATGACGTGAAACTACTTTTATTGGAAAACGACTTCTTAAACATCAAGTGTCTTTAATATTATTTCATAATTTTTTTTTAAATTATTTAATATAGAAATAATAATTTTAAAAATATAAATACTACCTATTACAATAGACTTTTAAAGGTGATTAATTTAATTTTTATGTTAATATACTATACCTTTTTTAATATGATTCTTTAAAAAGCATATTTTTAAAATATTAATCAAAGAGAATAATAATATATAATAATTTTAAATTATTATTATTATTTTTTATTGTAATTAATATTTTCTTAATGTATTTTAATATGTCTCAGTTTGTTTTAGTTGAGTATAGTGTGTTGGGTAAGGTATTGGAAACATTATTTATTTATAGAAAATGTATAGTGAAATCTCAGGTCGTTAAATTCCCCCCCCCCAATAAAACACATCCTAGAAGAATTATCTCCTACACTTGTTCAAGAAACCTAGCCCGATGAGGAATATGATCCACCTTAAAATTAAACATCATATTTCAGATAAAACATATGGTGTGGGGAATTTTTCAAGAAGATCCAAATAGCCTATATGAAAACATCTTTCCCACATCAATTTTTTGCAAGGGAGCCTACTCCCCTTATTGTGAAGTGAAATTTTAAGGGAGTTGATGGTCTTTTACATTCATTCATGAAACCCCACATAGATAAATCTGACCACTATCACCCTCTTGTATCCCAAACCACTTAAACTATGATTAAATTATGCTCCATAGGCATCTTCTATCTCACTTACACACTTCCTCTCAACTGATCTTGGTAATATTACCCTCAAGGTTGGAACATTCTTTATACTAGGCTTCTTGAGTTTCCTAATAGTGACATGGATATATATATTTTTGATAAACTTATAACAACACTTGTGTTATTCAATCATCCCTAAAAATCTCCACTCAAATATTATTCATAAGTCCAATTTAATCTCCTTAAAAACTACCCCACAACCTCTCCTGATACAGTGAAACCTTCTTCTCAATGTATTAATATTCATTTTCAACTATTCTTCTCATGATCTTCATAGAGAATCATCAAGATATGATTTAACCTAATTTTTTCATATAGTTTAAACAATTTGCTTTCATCCAATATCATTAAAACATATTTTAGACATTAATATTAGCTAAAATCTCATGACATGTTATCAAATAATGAATTTACTTATTTATAACAAATTAAACTTCAACTTCACAAATCCACATGAGTTCTTAGATCTCCCCATTTGGATTTGTTGTCAATACTATTTCACTCAAGACCTTTTCTATATATAATGTCAATATTTCACTATAACTTATTGAAAATAAATGAAATGAAATATATAGAAATTATTCCTCATTTTATATTCATTATTTATCATGTTTTACAAGAATATCCTTTTAAATATTCTTTATTCAAAAAATATAGTTTGGTTGTAGAAAACTGAGATTTAATTATACATTTCGTATAATAAACAATGTGTTTCATACCTTGATACACAAAAAACACCCAACTAAAATGAACCAATATATATTAAAAATAGATTATTAATATAATCATTAGTAGATAAAAAGATAATAATAAATTTAAATAATTTTATTTTATTATTCTCATTGATTAATATTTTTATAAGGATTCCATTTGAATATTTGTTTTTAAAAAAATGGTATAATATATTACCTTAATAAATTATGTTAATAACATTAAAAAGTTTATTATATTAGGTAATATTTATATTTTTAATACTAATATTTAAATATTAAATTATAATAAATTTATATGAAATAAGGTTAAAGAAACATGATGTTTAAGAAGTCATTTTTCAATAAAAACTGTCCTAATTTATATTTTTTATTTTTACTTAAATATATAAATATATCTTTTTTTAATTTAAATTTGATAAAGATATATAATTTATTAATTAATATTTTTGAAATTAAATTAGGGTTTATTTTTCTTATTTTTCTAAATAGATTAATGTTTAGGTGAGTATTAAAAAATATCGTTTCAAAAAATAAAATGATTTTTATGTCATTATTAGTATATAAGTATGAATGAAAAATTGATGAAACCATTTGATGAGAAAAAAATGTATTTATGAAGTGAATTTATAATTTTAAAAATTTTATTTTTTATTTATAATCCCATATTTAGCCCTTTGTAATTTAAGTTATATTTTTTAGAAATCTTTTAATACATCATACATTTAGTATTTGAAAATAAATTTTTAAAATTTTTAAAAATTGAATTATAAAAGATGAGTTTAAAATTTTTACTTACTAGGTACAAATTATATAATAATGAAATTTTATTTTGGGAATAAATGATAAATTACCTTGGTAAAAACTTGTTACCGTGCTGAAAACTAAAACAGTAAAAATGAGTAACCATTGAGTTAAAGGGAATAACATGGTTTAAAAATATTTTTAGTTGACTATTTTAATTTTTGATTGATCTTATATCTTCCCCCAACTATGTTATTTCTTAATTTTGGAGGTATTTTCCTTGATAGTGACTTCTTATTGTTGAATTTGTTGAGGTATTTAAAAAAATTCCACTCATTTTCATTAATAGAGGGGCACCCCTATCCTTACTTAACCTCACCCCAAAACCCTAAATTTGAACCAACCTCCACCCAACTCTATCCTAAAAAATCCTAGCCAAATTAATGATGTTATTTTATTCTCAAAATACCATCCCTCAATTTCTTAACTAACTTTACAATGGAGATAATCCAAGAAGTGAGGTATAAGTTCCTAACCACTCTTTCTTTTTTCTATTTATTTAAGTAATTTTAATCTTTCTAAAATTTATTTTTTCCATATTAAAAATATAAAATAAGTATAATTATTATATTTATAATTTATTCTACTAATAGTACAATAATTAACCACCATATCCTTTTCCATTATAAAAAATTAAAATGTAAATCATGTGTTGGGTGGACTACAACCTCCACGACACAACATTTATTTTCCATTAACCACCATAAAAAACTAGTAATAATAAAAACTTTAATATATTATTATTATATTTATGACATATTTTACATTCATATATGATAAACCATATTAAAACTTTTTATCTTTTATGAAAAACAAAATCATCATCTATGTGTACGTGTGGACTACCACCTCCAAGGAACGATCAATTTCCATATTTTATTTCAGCTCCTCATAACATGGATCGTCATGAGAATGGTATTATAAGATATATATGATTTTTATGCTGTAATTAAATTTATTTTAAGATAAATTTTATATTATATTAAAGATATTTCCAAAAAACTATTACCATTAATTCAATCTTTTATAAGAAGCATACTAAGAAGAAAATATTTAATTCAAATTATGTAATATTTCCATATCAATTAAATATTTTATAATTAATTTATAATAATTATATATAAAAATAAAAAAATAAAAAATAATATAATTATACATGATTTGTATATTGTAACTAAATAACATTCCAATCAACCACTACTCATGGTTTGTTCATGTTTGGGTCGGTTTGACCACCTATATGAAGAATGCTATGAAATAATATCATGGGAAATTATGAAAAATTAATTATAGGTATAATATGATATAAATATGTAAATTACGTTATTTTTTTGTTATGGAAAAGATACATTAATATTTAACTCATTAATTAATAAAACATCCTTTGTTGGTTGAAAATCACCAAAAAATGTTCATTATCAATTTTATCTTTCTTGGATGAAGTGTAAAGTATTCATGAAAGGAAATTTGAAAACCATAAGTAATTAAAATTATTAAGTTATATTAACTATAATAAAAAATTAATTATAAAATTTTGGAGAATAATGAATAAAAAAATCGCTATTACAAAACTAGTGAAAAATAATAAAGATTACCCACACCCGACATGAAAACTAGGTAATAACTAGCAAAAATAAATTTTAAGAATAATTATAAATTGAATTTATAAAAGATTATATATATGGAAAATGTTTTCAAATAATTTATTAAGATAATTATGTTTGTTATATTTGATCTTAGAGTACATTTGACTAAATGAGGAAATAAGGTAATGTTTTTTCATCTCAAATTCAACTTATTGAGATAAGTTATTTTATGTACATAATTTATATTAAGTAGTGTATATATTGCCTAATTGAGATATTCTATCATAAAATAAACTATATTAATGATATATAAAATGAAATTTTAGTCTCTATGTCATTCAAGGGTTTTTATTTGAATGGTACTCTTGACAGAATGGTTTCTTAGTCTTATTTTGAAATCCCTTGGACATGTTTGATATTGTAAACCATAATTCTTGTATATGGTATAATCATAACCAGATTTATTTAAAATCTGAAAATATCATCCATTTCATGATATTTTAATTTCCATTTCAAGATCTTTATCTCATGCCACTTTGATTTTTACATTACCAATTCTGAAAGAGTTTCATTGACTTAATTTCTAATTCATTGGGTCATAGTATTTATTATTTAAATTTAACATTAAATATTTTAATGATCATTTAATTACATTATTTTAAAAAATATTTCATTTTTTATCGAGGGAAGTTACTTCTCATCATGAATGAAGACATATTTAATTTTTTTATAAGTAAAAGTGTAATGTTTGAAAGAATAACTCATATTCTTACTGATGAATCTTTTATTCGATGACCTTATTTTCCATCCCACCAATGTTACACTCTATTTATGGGAAGGATAATAGAGATTATTTTCTATGATTATCATAATTCTCAATACCCATTTTCAAAAGTAAAATATAATACTATTTTTATGATATTTTTTTTCGAACAATGATATTTCCAATATTTTAAAATAGAAGGTTTTTCATCTGTTCAAAATAAAATGTTTTATCTTCCACTCCACATTTTTTATAAAATTTATCTTTTTTAAAAGATATATTATTGGATTTTGTTTTTCAAAGGTAAAACATCCCAAAGTTTACACTTCTCCTTTTATAAAATAACATTGAAAGTGATATTTAACTTCTTCTTTATATGGTAACATTAAAAATATTTTCTAAAGAATCAATTTAAGTTTAATTCTATGTGAAAGTAAATTTTCATTGACTATGTAATTTACTATTAATCCTTCCCACTAAAATTTCATGGTTTCTAAGAGAAACTTTTTTCTTATTGTTTTATAAAAAAATTATCTTAAAATAATTTCAAAAGATCAGGAATATCTCTTTTTTATAATGTGGTTTTTATTTAAAATTCAAAAGTTATTTCTTGTATGTAATTTTCATTTTATATATATTATTATTCATAAAATATATTATATAAATGATACAATCCACCTTTTCTATGTGCATTGATTACAAATTTTCTCTAATATCATGGAAATGATTTATTACTACCTTTTTCTTTCCTAGTCATTGAAAGTTTGTAACCCAAATTTTTTTTCCAGTTCTTTACTTCAATCAATAACCTATTTTTGATTCCTCTCATTAAAGGGTGTTCACCTGGATTCCGTATTCCAATTGATTAGGGATAATTATTGACATAACCATATACTCTTTTTCTATATAATTTAAATAATATATTATTTATTATCTTTATTGAATGAGATTTTCCTAGAAAGATACTTGATTTCATTGGATACCAATTTATTTTTCATAGGTTTATCATGATATATTTATTGATGGAATTATGAATATTTTTTTGAAAAAGATACTAAACTAATTATATTTTCATGTATTCCTTATGGTGCCTTTAAATTAAACCTATTTTTATGGGTTTCTTTCTTATGTGATGAATAATGGTTCTCAAGTAGAAATTATATGTATGGATAATGATGGGTGGGGTCATATATCACCATAAAATGACTTTATTAGGATTTCATATCCCATGAGTGGAAGAAATGTTGTGTTAATGGGATTTGAGAAGATTTTTTCACAAGTTTTTTTAAATGTTATGTAGGATGCTTTGTTGACATTTTTTTTGAGAATGATATATAGAAATATTTGTTCAAAAGTTTTTTCATGAAAATGATGTTGAAATAAATTTTGAAAATATTATTAGTGTTTATTTATGTTCTATATTTTAATGTTGTTTAAATGTTTTATTCTAATTAAGATGGAAATTTTATGATATCATGGTTTATGATTATTAACTCACCCATTTGATTCAATCTTATTTTTTGTCATTATTTATTCAAAAATTAATGACCTATTTTTTTTGGGTATGATTTCTTATATAAATTTATTATACCAATGTGATCATCTAATGTTCACATATGATATTTGGTTATTATCTCTTATGTTTACCCTTATTGATTATATTAGATGATCCCTTTATTATGATTCCATATCCCCAGGTAATAGAGAAAAGTAATACACAAGATGTGTCTAGAAGGTTATCTTATGAGAACAATTGGTTGGAGATATTGAATAATTATTATGGATTATGAAGTTATATATTTAGTGGGAAATGTTTTAATTAGTTGAGTAAGACATGCATTTTTTTGTAAAAATTATGTAAAACTCAGAAGCTAACATATGGATAGAAAACCTATTTTTCAGTTGTAAGTTATCTATTGGTTCTATTTTAATAGAAGAAGTAATTATTAACATTATTGTGAAATTCTGTACATGATTTGGATTTTTATGTTGCAAATAATATTGAATATAATCTATTTTAATTTTTCATCTACCTTAGAATTAATCATTGGGGATTATTTTGGGATTTATTTTAAGGGGATGAGTATTTGTTTGCTAAAACAGATTTTATAGAGTACTAATATCGATAAATTTTTTTTGAAAATTTTCTATTTTTAGAGCCCCAATATTATAATTTTGCAGATGTATATTTTTACATAATTTGGGTTTTAGCTTGATACTTTGAGTGATTAATCATTTTCATTTCTTCATGGATTTAATTTTGTCAAATATTTTCATTTCTCTCTTGAAAACGCCTTTCTAGCAAAATTTTTGGTGAAAATTTTTCATTTTCAATATAATTTGAATATATTGATTGGAATTAAGCTGATTATATTTAAATTCAATTGATTCTATAAAGTAAATAGAAGTTTTAATTGAGATGTTTATGTTGAAAGAGATGATTAATTTCTAATTTTCATGATCCAATAATTATTATTTTTTCCCAGTCATGCATAAGGTAGAGAGTATAATTATATTGACCCCCTATGTTGTGGCTTAATTATGTGTTGTGGGTGTGTTCTCTAGAGAAAAAAAATAAAACTTTGGAATTTTTTTTTAATTCAAAATGTCATTGGATAAATTCCATTTAATGTTTTCAAATTTGATCATACTTTTCATAACTAGAAATTATATTTTTCTAAATATTTTCTCTTTGAGAGAGAAATAATTCATTTTTACTTGATTGATTCCATGCTGGAAAACATTTTTGAAAATCACTTCATTGTGTGCTTTTTTATTTGTCATTTTTTAGAATAAGTGACATCCACTAAATATATTGAATTAATTAATTTTTGACAAGAAATCTATTATGTGTGGGGGAATTAAATTTTTATAGGGCCTTATCATGAAACTAGTTAAAAATTCATCTATAATCTCCATATATATATATATATATCATGTTGTCTTACCATGGGGTCATCTCAAGGAAGAAAATCATTTATAAAAAGTGGTTCCCCAAATATATTTTTGTGTTTTTTATATTAAATATAATGAAAACAAGAAAGTAATAGTTATGGAAAGAAACCAAAAAAGAAAAAAAAATAAATGAAGTGGTAAAAATAAGGTATGTTTTTTAAAAACTAAACTATTCATTAGTCTTTTCACTTTTATGCGACCTATCATTGAAAATATTTAATATTTAACCATCAATAGACAACCTCTATCAAGGAAATGAATGATTTCTGAGCTAAAATAACTTATCTTTATAAAAATAGGGAATATTCAGGATAATATGTCTCATAGTAAGTGAGATATTATCATAATTTTTTAAAGTATAACTCAATTGAATCAAATTAATATTGATGGATCACAAGATAAAATGATCTTGTTGAGATCATCAATCTACACATAATCACTCACCACACTCCATTGAGTAATAATTAATAATGAATGGGGATGGATAATTATTGTACTAGATAAATAAATATAATTTGGGGGTATATGTGCTGTTTAAACTCTATGACTTAGAAAAATTTACTCATCTCATATCCTCTATAAAAACTAATATTCTCCAAGAAAACTTATGGATTTCTTTAGAGTACATAGGTGGTGACCTCTAATTTTGATCACATTAAAAATATTATTCAACTCAATAAAAAAACAGATGAATGAAACTTTTATGAGATATTACAATAGAGAAAAAGTTACATAGCTTAATAATCCTCTAAAATTTATCTTACATAGATGTTTAAAAAATATATGAATTCTTTTCCAATGTTCTAGGACTTCACATTTCATGAAAATAGTTTTAAAAATCATATGAAAACATTATATGAGAACTCTACCAAATATATAGATATGCAACCATGTCATTCCTCATTTCTGAATAGTTTTATAAATCTTGCATAATAGTCGAGGACGACCACATGGCTTTTCCAAACCATTCACCCCAGTATGTGCACCTTGAAAACATGTATTTTCGACCTTTGACAAACCCAAAACATAATAAAAACCCTAATAAACTTCCCAATCATTATGAATCATCTACAAATAATTTCTAATATTAGGGGAAATATTAGAATTAAGTTCTATTGAACAAATAAATAATTGTCACATCCACCAAACTCCAAAAATTCAAAACTGGCATGGAATTCACCCAGCTCAAAAAAACAAAAGATTTTAAAATCTCCCCAAATTAACATAGCTCTTCCCCAATATATAAAAAATAATGTTGATAAAGTAACTAAAAAAACCATCTCATTAAAATTATCCCAAAGTACCCTGATAAAAAGGGTATAGGTCAACTACCTTAAGGGCTACCCACCTTAGAAGTTACCTACTCCAGTCACTTCCTGAACCAAAACTCAAATAAACCTGATGGTCCATCAACCATCCTTAGGAAAAGGAACTCCCATGATGAATCACCACACTTGAAACTCATCAGGATCCCACATTTCATACCCAATACCCATTATAATCTGACACAGCATCGATTCTTGCCTCAATCCCATGGGGTACATGGAACCTATGAGGCCCCGCATCTCGACAGATTCACAAAATCTATCCCTATTCCATGAACCTCAAACAAATTCTGAGATGATTCAAACCTACTAACCAGGGTATGGTTAATCCATAGATACATCATGTACACCTCATGCACCCAAAATTGACATTAATACACAATGGACATTCTAAAAAAGTAACAAAAGGAAACACAACTATGCCCACATCGTACCTCTTTCCATAATGGGATCACCATCCTACTCTAGCCCGAGAATCTCCATGACATGTACGTAGCCTAAATACTGACTGACTAAAGCTAGAATACTTGAATCCTGGACTCCCACGGTGCTACCCTAGCCTCCAAACACTGACCCCACTACTGGGTCCTATTTTCTCTTCCATGACCTCCACATGCAGTTAAAAATATGCTACTATCAACTAGTACCACTCCCAGACTTATCTTAGAACCCTGAGTCAATATTAGTCCCTGGTTTCTGACTATTTGATAAGGATTCCTACTAAACATGTCAAGATTCCAAAACTTCCCTCAATCTCAACACCCATTCGGTGACCAATCGTACCACATCCTCACATGAATGTCTTCCTACACTGAAGGCACACTATCGATGACCCACTCCTACCTAGTTTTCTTGAGTACTTACCCTAAATTCCATACTAAAACTCCTCTCAACCTCCTTTTATTTTACATGAAGAATTTCCACTGAAATAACCTGATGTCATCCCCCAACATGAATATGACAAGTCTTTCAAATTCTCCTAAGCTATTAGTGCCTGATTCACCACCTCTAAGAAAGAGGCCAAAATGAAGTTGTTTACCTACACCAGAGTGGAATTCCACAAACCATCCTTGAAACACATCACCCTCAAGGTGTCACCACCCACCATACTAGGTGTTAAACAAGACATATTGGTGAACATCAATTAATTGTCCATGACAGAAATGTTACCATACTACAGGCTTAAGAACTATTTATCTCTCTCCACCATCAGTGTCTCTATGAAGATGTTCTTGAATAACCTATAGTAAAAATTCTTCTAGGATAGTCCCTTATGTATTCCCACCTGATTCTACATGTCCCAGTAGTGATTTTCTATTCCCTTGAGCATATAGGTTGAAAACTTCAACCTTTACCCTAGTGGTGTCTCTAGATTCTCTAATATCATTTACATCAGCTCGATCCATTTCTCAACCTCATGTGGTCCTCCATCACCATGGAATAGTGGTGAGTGATAAAAATGGAACTACCAAGTTATATATTCCATGGAAGGAACTTCTCCCTAATCTACCCTATCAATCCTCCAGATGACATGTAACAGACTCGATCTGACCTACTCATCAAGACATGACCCAAAATGGTCAAATTTAGAGGCATCCCCACCTACACCTGATCTGATTCCTACGAATCACGCTCTGCATGACCCTTAGGGGTCTCAACCTACATGTTCTCCTAAAAAACCACATCAAGACTCTATTTAATCCCTATATGATCTTATCTAGGTAATAACCCACTGAATATCAATACATTATTAGAAAAAAAGATATCATACATATATATAAGACATATAGGGAAAACAGTAATAGGAAGCATAAAATCACCACACTTTCCCTCCCCTATCAGAACCATGTCTCATGAAATCCTACATCTTGGCCCCTTACATTCCCATATAATTTCCAAGAATCACATATGACTCGATCCATGCCCATCCAGATGAACAATGTTACCTCAAACTAACAACTACATCACCCAACAAGGAGAACAACATCACCCCATATCATCGTACCCACCTACTCTTATAAAACCTAGTCCCATATATAATTTTATATCATATATCACAAATAGATTTCATTAGTTCCATTTTCAAGGTCATTTTAATAAGATCCCACCAAATAGAAGCTATGCATGAAAACACCACTAAACTTACTTTGATAAAGCTATAGACAACCCAACCCCTTTTATCACAATCTTGGTCCCCAATGATTATCACAAAAATTTTATATCACAGAACATGAATACATATATATTTTGAAACTCATTTTTTCCTAATAAAAAAATTTAAAAAAACACCCCATACTATACTAGGCCAAAGGTAACTTGTCACAAAATATAACAAGTCATATCTACGTGCACCACTCTAGGTGGAAATCTTATCAACTTTGAAATGATAAAAGTATAACATTAATTCCCACCCCTAGAAACATGGTATGTACCCCATACATTGGGCATCAGGAACCCAATCATGGGTTATAACCCCAATTAAAAAAACCTCCTAATCTCTAGTCTACTATAGCCAAAATATCAAGACCAATAAAGAGGTAAAAGAAACTCCTTTGATACCACTTGTAGCACCTGACATGATTTTCCACCTGAATTATGATTTAGGTTGAGTGCCACTAGGACTTAAGAATACCTCCCCATATGCCAAAGCCTGACGACTACCAGTAAGGTTATAAATAGGTGATATTGGGGAGACTAAATTCTAGTGATGATATAATAATTATCAAAATAGATATAGCAGCCAAATAAAAGATCAAAAGCGATACTGGACAAATAACCTTCCCATAGAGGAATCATATACAATATTAAGTAATATGGGAATCATAAATAAAGTATTAGAAATAAAAGAAATTTTAAAAAAAACCTTTGCATTAGTAACTAAACATTCATATCAAAACGAGTCATACATATCATTAAGAATAAGGGTCACCAATGGATGACCACAATTCGTATATATATAAATACATATATATATATATAACATCATATTGATAAAAAAGGAAATATAAAAAAGAAACACAATCTGATATAAGAACCTCAAGGTTTCTTTCCATCCATCCCATTCCAAATATCATAATACTACGGTCCAACTCTAGATCCTGATCTTTGACCTGATCTCAAGGACATAAAATCTTCAAGCATCACAAGGGGTCTGTGTAGGGTGTGGTAAAGAATATCAGCAGACCACCATCAATGCGTTCCTATCTTATATAGGTGATAAAGCAGGTGTGTACTAAAAATAAACTTAAGAGGCAATGCATATAAATGAAAATAAATCTTCTTCCCTCATTCTCAATAGCCATGAGGAAGAAATTCACATAGTTTGGCCATCAACAGTATAACTACAAATGATAGAGTCATTTTCCAATTTCCCAAGGCATCCCCTAATATAAAATAATCCAGGTGAACCATTAGGTTTCATATCTTGTATAATAACCCTGTACCATGTTCCAACCAACACATAATGTCCATGATCAAGTAACTGAAATCCCGAAGGGACACCAAAATGATAAGAACCCGGTCCCTCATACCCCTGCACAAAAGCACCCATTATCTTGGAGCCCGGAATCCTAAGGAAAATCAATGTATATCCTACTAATGATAACACTATCATCTAAACATCTGATGTCCTAAAGAGCGATGATGTCCACCCCCCAAATGATCTTGGACCAATGACATCATGTGAGGTGAGCCTCATACCCCAACCGAAATCCTCAACACTATCAACTGATGGTTCTTCACTATCATTGTGGATTTTTATAATAATAACCTCCAACAAATTTTCTAACACAAATCTAATGGAGGCCTATACCAATATTAACGATCAGAAAAATCAAAAAATTTGATCCCTACTGTGTGAACATAACTTCGAATGGAAGGTTGGCCAATATGGGTGAGAGAAAATAACCAAATAAAACCTAATCCGAACCAATCCAACATCTCATCCCTAAAGACCATGTCACTACACCTGATTGTCATCACCATCTCATATTACATGTACTATGCCCACAACCTAGCATCCTCACTTCCCCAAAATCGATGACCACATCACCAAACCTATAACCAACATCACCCGAATATATATATATATATATATATATATATATATATCAGGTCACACCCATCCCATGGATCATATCAACTTAGTATAGATGGTCAAAACCATCTTAATCCTCATGCCAAGCCCATCATGATCCCCTAGACCTCATCAATTCAATATAAATAAGTTAGAAAATTTACATTAACATAAAACAACACCTCTTCCTAATAATTCCAAGGTCCCAGCCCCTCACTAGGCCTCAAACATTTGTTTAAATTGAGGATCACACCAATTGGAATCTATAATGGGTTCCATTTATTAATTAAAGGCAAAAATTTAATTTATAGGTACTCTCTAGGACTACTTGATAAATCAAAAAAGTACTTACGCCAAAATACTCATGAAATCAATAAGAAAGATAAGATCATCCTACCTTATGTTAGTAGACACTGACACACCTATTCATAGGCTCTAACTCAGACCAATTTGGATAAACAAAACACTTTAGATGAATTCTTTTAATATAGTGGCGAACCACTTATACCGATTTAGAATTTGTATGGTGAGAGAAAGGAAAAAAGAGGAAGTATTATTTGAAACCTTACCGATATAGAAACAACAACATATATAAATTAACAAATGGAGCATAGGTAGATAAGATTGATCAATACCTATTGGAGGAGAAAAAGAGCTAGGCACCCCCGATGTGCGTAAGTGGTGGAGAATAATAAACAAGGAGAAAATAGAAAAAGGGTAGGATGAAAAAATGACATTTTCACACATTTAAAAGGCCACACAATTAGCTCATATGGTTTTACAAACTATGTTATAACCATGTAACACCCACTTTTTAAATGTCCAATATTATGTGGTTCATGTACTTAGTTTTCTAAATCGCGTGAAAACTCGGCATGATACCTTTGTTAAAAACTACAAAAACATCACATGAATGTGTTCCCCTTCTGGAACGGTTTTCCAAACCAAGAACAGTAGAGATGGATGACCACATTGTTACTTCTTGGATGGCATATTATTTTTTCAAATTGTTCCTCTAGTCTACGCACCATGAAAATTGTATTTTCATCCTCCGATGCAACTGAAAACCAATGAAACCCCAAGAAACTTCTTGATCATTATGAATCATCTAAAAAGGTCTTGAGTTAGGTAAAATCTTAGAATTATGTTTCATCTTCCAATGAATGTATTGAAACATCCACCAATGCCTGAAAAGTCAAAATTGGTGAGGAATTTAATTCACTATTAAAATCAAGGACTTTACACAAGGTGTTCTTATTGGTGGGTATATTCTCTTAAGCTCTAGTCTCAGGGAACAAAAAGTGAGAGCTTTATGGAAAGAAGTATTAATTCTAATTATTCCACAATACTAGATAATAAAATATCAATAGTGTCTCATCTTTATAATGTACCTAGACCATATGAGTATATTTTTGAATATCAATATAGAATCTCAAAGTTGTAATTTTATTTAGGAACAACTATAAACTATTAATGTGATAATTACACTAAGTAAATTATCAGATAGAGGTATGAATAAACAAAATTCAATATGTGATAATATATATAAATACCTGATATCCTAACCAAAAGTAAAAATGTTAGTTTGTTCTAGGCCATTGACACTAAAAAAAGCTCACCTACACTAGACACAATTGATAAAAAATCTTAACTTATTATCACTCATATGATTCTCATGAATATACTAAGGAATTGCTTTAATAAATGGGTCTTCCTAATTTTTTTTGTAGATAATCATCTGACTAAGACTTCAACCCTTTGATTAAAATCAATATTTTGATGATGTGCTAGAGTATATACACTTTTTCTTCTTTTGTATCCTTTTAATATTTTTGTAGTTCAACAATTGTATTATTATCACAATATATACTATGATAATGATTTACATTATTAGTAAAATTAAATGATATGGAAAAAATTATTATGTATTTTTACTAATTCTTTAGCTACATTAAAAGCCTAAACATGAGGATTATTTGTATATATTTATAAATTTTAGTTCATTGAGCCTCTATTTCTCATTTTTATAACATAATTATGACGCTCGTATAAAATAATCTTTAAGAAGAATAGTTTTGTATCCCATTGATAATTGGAATTCCATATAACCTATATACTAGGTGTTTTACCTATCTCCCTCACATGGGGATTTCGGTATCATAAATAATCCCTTGTGTATCTTGGAGTTTCATTTGTGTGGATTAAATTTAATTTTACAAGGTTACTTATATTAAACTTAATAAACAAAATGATTGAATATTTTTGATGTATGATGTTTTTAATGAATAAAATTGAAGAATTAGAAGATGATTTTATGATATTATTGACGTTTAATTTAATATGTTGAGACCTTTAAAGAAGCGTAGAAGAGAAAATTTATGGTGAAATAGTGTAGGTAGTACCATGTAGCTTGTGTAGTTCCACTAGAAAGCCAGTGGTGATAAAAAAAACTCCATGAGATTCAAGAGTCCTATAGTTAGTCAATGAAGGAGAACCATAAAATCTTTTGAAGAACACTATGATAGAGGACTCTAGGGGATCCACCAAAATACCGATGAGGTTCACCAGGTAGCCAGTGTCATTGATTTATCATTTCTAGAAAAGAATTTATTATTGGTCAACTGGATATTATTTTATTTATTGATGGGTTTACTAGATCTGAAGAGTTCATGAATGTTTCATTAATCTCTGGAGTCTACAGATTAAGTCATTATAGGCTTAGATCTCATCAATTATATTATCAAACATCTATTCAATCAAATCAATGAAAAATACCAAGCGATCTCCATGCCCTATATCAAAGAGAAAATTATCATTTTAAAATATCAAAGGATCTCATAACTTTATATCTCAATTAATATATTTCATTTAAAAATTTTCTATATAGATAAGTGATTGTAATTTTAATGAGTTTTTAATTAGAAAATATTATCTTCTCATCTTAAATTCTATATTGTGTTTCTTTCTATAGTTGATGAAAATCAAGGTAGATAGGTGTTTACTACCATTGATGTAAGGGAGGTCAGTTTATTACTACAAAAAAAAATAATGGGAGGAAATGCTTATTTGATATCTATAAAATCAAGGTATTAATAAATAAAAAACCTCTCAACATGAGGAGATGATATGTGAGGTATCACACCAATCTATTTCAAAGATCTTTTTTGAAATAATTTTCTTTATCTCATTTATTTTATACATTGTATTTTCCAATAATAATATGTATAAATTTGTCAAATTTTCTTTATCCAATTTACACGATGCTTATATTATTTGTAATGTTGATATTAAATTCACAAAATACATAAAATTTATACATTTATTAATTTATTATATCAAAATATTTTTTTTATTTGAAATTTTATTTTATCATTTTAATTTTTCAAAATTTAATTCACCTCTAACTTTAATTTTTTACCCTGAACAATAATTGGAATTAAAGGAGATATTTTTTTTAAAAAACATGGTGTTTTATTCAAAATAAAACATTATTTTAAAGATCTATTTTAATTTTCAAAATCCTAATCGATTTCGAAGTAGTATTTTATGATATAATATACCACTTATACTTGTGCTCCTTTATTTAATAGAAAAAAATCTTATTATTAGAAAACTCACTTGTTTACATTACATATAATCATTGTAAATACCATTTATAATATGGTTTTTCATGGTTATACACCTAAAAAATAATATAAAGATAATTGGACACCTTAAGATATTGTGACTTTTGAATTAGATGGAAAATATATAAATTCATTACATTATATATTATACAAAAATTAATTTAAAAGTGTATCTATATGAAACAAATATCATGAAATATTTAATTTTTTAGATATTATTCATAAAGTAACAATGTTAACGACACTAGGATTGATTTGTGTAGACATGGATTTCAAAATTTTAGTGTGTGTGTAAATTAATCTATTGATGATAGATTTACTCATTTAACATAAATTTTCAATGGATGAATGACTCTTGGTTTTATACAAAAGCATTATTAATTTAAACTATCTAGGTCTTACCATGTTCACGGGAACCCATAGTGATCAATATATAAGTTAACAAATTCCTAAAAGATATGTCACTCAGGGAACTAATTGGATCCATCATGATGTACAGAAAAGAGTAAAAATAAGTAAATGAAGCCAATGAAAAAATAAGATAAATTTATATTAATGGTATTGATGATACTAATATATCTGATAATGAATATCATATTGAATTATTGATCAAGATTTTAAAAAAATTAAATAAAAAAAGAAAAAACCCCATTGTGCTAAAAAAATTAAATTATAGTTCCATAAGTATATTTATATGCATGAAATAAGAAGGGGTATATTAATTTGGAATTATCCTTCTATAAAAATAAGTAAAAAGAAAATAATAAATGTAATAAACCTATTAATGTTGCAACTAAGAGTGCTAGTGAAGAATATATAGACTCTACCTCCTCAAGAGGCTCATGTTCTAAATTACTGATTAAACATATTGAGGAAGGGGACATTGTTAGTTATCCTATTTCTCACTCTCCATCTCATTCCATTTATTGCTCTAATTAATCCTCTTCTTCTTCCATTTATAATCAACATAATGATATTTTAAATTTATTTGAATAAATCATTTTAAATTAAAAATATCTTATAAATAAGTACAAAGAAGATCTTAATGATAAAAATGAAATTTTACATTAAAGTATATTCATCCTAACAAAAAAATTTATTTGGTTCTTAAATCAAAAGAATGGAAAACATTGAGAATTTAGAATACCAAATCAAGGTTCTTAAAAATACCATTTCTCAATTCCCCTATGGCGATTAATATCTTGAAATGATTATAGGTTCTAAAGATCCTTTAAATAATTGTTACGAGATCCATTTATCTAGAAAATGTAGTTATTAGAAAAATAAATTTTTTATAAAATGTTGTTAAAAAATATGTTTTTAAATTATTTTCACAAAACTATAATTTTGTTTTTTGATTTTTTTTAAAATATAGATATAAAAATCCTAAATCCATTCCTTATTTATCTTATATATTCAATAGAAAAAATTGTTCAAAACATGTTTGGGTTTTTAAATATTAAAAAATCAATCTTAGTAGACTAACATTTATTTGGGATACTAAATCTACTCTTGTTAACCTTTCTAGACCCAAACATCTTGTACAAAAAGGAACATACTCTGGAGTTTTTAAAGGAATATTATATTGAGATAAATTTTAATATCATAATGTATAATCCTAAAAAATGTTTACTATAAAATATTAGAATTTTCAATCTATTATTTCATCTTAATATCTTTGTTAAATGATCTAATTGAAGGAGAAAATAGATTTTAACTTTTCAAAAAAATTTGGATGGATCTATATGGGAAAATAATTATTAACCACTTTAATTTTATTTTATCTCATGAACTATATTTCAATATCTGTCCTATCTCTGTCTCTCTCACTCACGTATTTCTTCTCTTATTATTAATGGTGAGGAAGATTATTTTCAAATCTCTTGGATTCAAATGCTTGAGAATCATTTAAAAATACATCTATTTTTCTTTTTTTTTTAAATTTTATTTTCTTCTTTTTATTTTTCCATTTTTTTCAAAATATTTTATCAGTTTTTTATCTTGAGTATCATTCTAATAAATTTAAATGTAAATTTATGAAATTTGTTTTTAAATTTTATTTGAATATTTTTTTATTTTAAAATGATGTTTGTTTTATCTTTAATCCTTGTCTTATGATTTATTTTTTTCTATATTATTATTGGAATTTTTTTACCACCCTTATTATATAATCATAATTTTTATGTTCAAGATAGCCATTAAGAGGGAGATAGTTTTTAATTACAAAATTTATTTAACATATGTGTAATTATCTTCATGAATTAAATTTTTTTTCATCTCTTTGTTCACTTTTAGATAATCAAAAAGTGGGAGAAGATTTATAAGCATATTGGAAAAAGGGGGAGTTCTATTTTGGTTATTAGGGAAATTTTTTTGACTTCTCATTTGTTTAGTTATTATCTTATTCATGTATTATATATTAATATTTAAATCTTGAATTAATTTTAACATATGTTTCATTATTGATTTAAAGTTAATATATCTTTTTTAGGTTAATTGTTCGTGATCATCAAAAAGGGGGAGATTTCTATACCTATCTCTCCCCTAACATGTGTTATTGATCACAATCACTCTTTTATGTTTATAATAGATTCATTTAATTTGATGATAGTTTACTTTATAATGTTTCTCATGTAGTTCTTAATGAATAAAATAATGGAATCAAGTTGAAGATGAAGGTTCTTATTTAATCCAACCAAATAATTTGAATATGATTTGAAGATATTTTTAAAGATTATTTTTTTGGTTAAGACCTTTGTTGTAGGTGTAGGATACATAGTTCAAGGTGATGAAGTATAAGTAGAACCTACTAGATAGTGTAGTACCACAAGGTAGAAGATGGTAAAGAAAAATCCTATAAGAGATTTAGGAGTAAAACAACATGATAATGAAGTAGAAACATATAGTAGGTGGAATTATTATGTTATATAATATTTATAAGTGATCTACTGGCTATCTAGTGAGGTGCATTGGGTAGCCAGTAGTATCAAGTCAATTATTCTATGGAAGAATTTATTCTGTCTCAAATCATCATTTTTTCTCTAGTTGATGTGCATAATGAACCCAAATAATTTCGAAACTTTTCATAAGGTTCTAGAGGATATAAATATAGTCATTAGGATCTTGGATCACATCAATTAGATTGTGTTAAATCTCTTTAATAAAAAAGTTGAATCTATGGGAATCTTTAAGCCCACTATCAAAGGGAAAATTGTCATTTTCAAATATGAAAGGCTCTTATCCCTTTATCTATCTTTCTCTCTCTCTCTTTCTTTCTATTTTATCAATATTTATAGAGGAAAAATGGAGAGGAATTGTAATAGTTTTTCCCAAAAAATATTATCTTCTCATCCTAATTTCTATAATGGGTTTGATAATATAACTTGATGAAAAGAAAATAATATTGATGATTACTTCCATCAATGTAATGGTTGAAGGTATATTTTTAAATATCTAGAAAAGAAATAGAGGATATGTTTATTGATCAATATTAAAATCATGGTATTAATAATAAAAACCTTTCAATATGAGGGGTAGAGATGTAGGGGCTCACAAAGAGATATTTTTTAACTACTTTATCAAACTATGTTCTCTATGACATATATTTTATACAATGCATCATCCATTTTTTATATTCATAAATTATATAAATTAAATTCCTCCAATTTCTATCATGCTTACTTGATTAATTAACTTTGATATTTATTTCATAATACAAATAAAATTTATCCCTTTATTATCTCATCATATCAACATAATTTTATTTAAAATTTTCCCTTTTAATTTATTATTTTAATTTTTAAAAGGAAATTTACTCCCCTCTTACAATTTTCTATTCTATCCACTTTTTTCCATGAATAGATCCTTATATAATATACATAATAACCATGATATATTATTTAGAAATTAAAATTATTATAGATTTTAACAAATTTGTTGGTAGAAAAGGATTCCAAATATTCATCACCTTGACTGATATTATGTATTTAATATCCAATCATTCTCTATAGTTAATATCTTTACCATCCTTGTCTATATTTATCTCAAATTCCTGTTTGGATACTGTTGGATACATTCCAACTGATGATATTACCAAAATTCAATCATAATTTTGGAATATTGAAGAAATGTTATAAAATCATACCAAGATACTTATTTATAGTTTATTATTATTTATTATATCCTTATAGGATAAGTATTTATTATTTTAAATGAATAATATATCACCCAAATTGTTTATTATGAAAGAATATATATATTTTATCCTTCTTATATAGTTTGTGTCTTAAGAATAATTTCACTTTACCTTTTAGTTATGGATTAATCTTTGGTTGATATATTATTCCAGAAAATCACCTAAATAATATTTTTATTGTTAATATGAATATTTTCCAGCACAATTTTACATTAATTTTTTTGGATCACTTGTGATATGGATAACGCTGAGAGTGTGGGATGGGGTGGGGTGTGGTGAATATTTGTTGTATGGATTAATAAAAGTTTAAACCTTTTACCTCTTTACCTATACACCTATTTAGTGAATGGAGCACTCATTATTTTCTTATATTTAGTTTTCATGAATGAAAAGATAAATAGAAAACAACACAACAAAGGAAACATAGGATAATTAATGAGGTTTACATATAATATATATAAATATGTCCCTAGTGAATGGTAGTTAGTATCCCACATGCACATATATCATATTTTATTATCAATAAAATATCAGACAATGATATATCTGTGGACCCATATTCCTAACATTGACTAGGTATAATACAATTACTGATTTGCTGATATTCAATTACAATATATGGATTGTTTTACCTCAAAGTATGATAAATAGTATTTTAAGATTTCTTCTCTCTCGAACAACATGTATTTGATATATTTACATGATTTTTTAGTGATCTAAGTCTCCATATCTTCTTTCTTTAGACCATATGATATAAAAATATCATAAGTTGAATCCTCACTTCCTAATCGTTGGCCTTAGTGGTAATCTATAAGAATAAGGCATGTGTCTCTTTTCTTATTATTAAATTTTCATGATAATTACTATACAATAGTGTTGGTTGTCTTCAATTATTAAACACATATAATGTATAATTTATCATATAGAAAAATTTATCTCTGTTAGATAGTCGAGGTTTTTAACAAGATGAAGTATAATCTCGCTTCCCTTCTTCTTTATAGACACATAGGATATAGAAGATAGTATTAGTTTCAATAAAACTTTATTATTCTTATTATATTCCTATTTTATACCTAAAGAGTTGAATATTATATCTATAATAATTAACATTAAATTATATTTTATTTTTAGTCATCAAAATACATTTAAAACCAACTACATATAATATCAGAATTTAATATTCATAAAACATATACATTATTTACCACAAAATAACCACCATAATCGTGGAAATATCTCATCACATTTAACACATATTCATAATCCATGTTTACATATAAAACAAGAATTTATATTATTTGAAAATGAGTAATTATTGAAATAATATATCCATCATTCATTTTTGTATGAAATTATATTTATAGATCATTTTCATTTCAAATATCAAACCATATTTAGCTAAAAATTCTCCTTAGATAGATTTGTGGTTTGATTCTCATATTCACGACATGTACCCAGATCATCATCCCAAAAAATTTATTGGATAATAGTTATAAGAATAATTATGTTATTATATTATTTAGGAATAAGAAAAAAACCTAAATAATGTCACTTCTCCAGAATATTTAATTATGAAAAAATAATATTTTTTCAATTTGTAAAACCATACCTATTACATAGGGTTTTATTTTATATATTTTCTCACTAGTGAATTAGGAAAAAGATTTTATAAAAAACATTTCATGAACCAAATAAGGTAATCCCTCAACGACACACTAGAGATGACCTGGGACATGGCTTGAGGTGAATTCCCAATCCCCTTAGGATAGAAACTAGTGCCAAAAATCAATATTAACTCTATTGGGAATTATTTAGGCTATAAAAATTAGTATAAAAAAATAAAAATAGAATATATAAAATTAAATATAGAAGTGTAAGTAAAAACAACAACTAAACAAACCTTCACATGACATCAAGAGTCCCCACCATCCAAAAAACATGTTCTCTCTTTGATTTTCCAAAATAAAAAACCAATATTGAAATTAAAATGATAAAGTAGGCATGAAAATCAAGATGATCAGTAGGTACGCACAAAGTAAACCACAAGATGTAAAGACCCATACCCCAGTATCTCAAATAAAATTTTAACTTTTTTACATTGGAACTAGAAACAGGAAATCACATTCTAACAGAAAGAATAATTTTTTATCTTAGAAAACTAGATACATACTTGAAATTGAAATTACTTATGAAAACATTAAATAAAATAGTGTTTTATTTGGGGATACCATTATTTGTTCTTTTATAACACTACATATCTATCATAATATATTTCTTGGAATTATGTGGAAATGAAACAAAATTAATGGGTGATATTAGATACTTAATAAGGGTATGAATACACCATAAGTTGAAAAATTCATTAATAATATGGAAATAATAAATTATGATCAAATAATTACATATAAGTAATCACATGATCTAGATATGTATATATATATATATCATAAGTAATCAAATAATCAAATGGAAATAAATAACTAATTTCATAATGATGAAATGCATAATTCTAGATATCTGAAACATACCATCAAGGCCACTATCAACACAATGGAAAATACCATCAAATGTGTAATGCCTCAGCTAAACCCAAATATAGTTTATCTCATGAGATATAAAAATGTATCAAGGGGAACAAAAGGCCCCAAAATTCACTTAGTCTAATTTATTCCACATATAAATAATAAATACAACACTATAAATATTCCTTAAGTAAAATCAATATCTGTCAATATAAAAAGAACTAGTCATACAAAATATCAACACTTTCTCAAATCAAATTGATCATAAAACATATAAAAAAATATTTTGAATGGTATAATTTGAGTAAATTATAAATATAATATTCAACAATAGATCATTAAATAGACGAAAATACTTTAAAAATATCACTAGAATATTTATAGAGGAAAATATCAATTTTTTTCTTTGAAAATCACAAAAAACTACACCAATATGGAAGAAATTCTTTTTATTATAAAATAAAAAATAAAAAATTTAGATTTAGATTCAATGAATTTAGGCATCATGATAGTGTGAAATTACTTGCATGCTATACATGTTAAAAACACATTCCATTAATACTTTTGAAAGAAAATTCAAAAAGTACCTTATTCGGAAAATGATACGAAGATTCATTTAAATTTTTTTATTGTAAAAATTGAATCATTGGTAGAAATTAATTTAAAAAATAATTGGGTAATAGTAAAAATATTTTTGAAACCAATTTTTTTTGAAAACATGGATATAAAAGATAATTGTTTTTATGTCGAGACTAAAAAATAAACACTCCTATATAATGATGATATTTTGAAATAAATCCTTACCACTTAGGTTTATTTTGAATCGTAATCACCATGAAAGAAATAAATTAAATTGAAAATTTAAATACTAATAATATAAAGGTATTCAGAGTATAATACATCAATGTTAATTATATACACCACACAAAATAAATAATTGGTTAATTTTACACATGTCTCATAGAAGTAAAGATGAGATGTGATACACTTACCTCCACTCTGAATTAATTTGTATGTACATAAAACTCCTATATAATAAATATATATATATATATTTTAAATATATTACAGAAAAAATATCTTAAATATCATACCACATATGGATTACTTATAATATTTTATCACCCATTTATTAATAATATATTTTTCAATAATTGTTTCGAGTAAAAACTGATTTATTTTTCAAGTATTTCTTAGTTAAGTAGTTTTGGTATTTAAAAATTTTTCATGTTTGGATCATATATAAAAATATAATAATTATATAAAAAATATATACTCACTAAAGTTTTTTATAGTATCCAAAAAATTTTAGAGATGGAAAAATAAAATACACCGTTCCTAGAGATGTTAGGCTGTACATACTCATGAATGTTGTTTTCAATTTTTGATGGATGAAAATAAAGGTAAATGATAAATAACTTTAATGTAATTATTATTATGTATTATAATAATATATACTCATTTAATACATCCAAATTACAATCCAATTAAAATATAAATGCAAAATTAATCAAATCACTTCGTGGAGGTGGTACTCCACCCGTACACAAGAGCGACATTATTTTTACCAATGATTTGGAAGGTAATATGGTGGATATTATATTATCATTAAAGAAGTATAATTATTTTATAAATATCACATATAACCATAATAACCATCATAATTTTCATCTATAAAACATTGTAATGAAAAATGAGTTTTATCGCTATGTGGAGGCGGTAAGTTGGACATATGCATGAGAGAGACTTTCACTTCCCATTTTATGTGAAAGATGATTGAATATTGTGTTTTCATAATAATTATAATATTTATTTATATATAGGATAATAATTTTAACATTATATGATAAATATAATATATTTAGATAAGGTAAAAGAATATGTAAAAAGAAAGCGATCGGCTAGAGTGATTACCTGTTCTTTGGAAAAATGCCTTTGGATATCCTCTTAAGGACTCTATGTTTGGATATTTTGGATTAAAGAACCTTTATAATGTGTATAAATAATATTATAATTAAAATTGGTAGGGTTGTTTCTATATATATAGCTCAAGGTGGTCGAGAAAAGTGAGGGAGGAGGTTCCCTTTTATAATTGAGGGAAGGGGAATTCTTGGTATTTATTAAAATATAAAATTATTAGAAATTATTATCAGGTAATAATGGTTGAATTTTTTTATAATTCATATATAATGTGAATATAATTCCAAATAATTTCATCGAAAATACATTATATAAGTTTTTGATATGTATTCACCCATATCTTTTAGTTTTAAACCCTCCTCAACCCATTTGACAATTACCATACTATTAACATTTTCAACCATATAAGGGTAAATATGGTAACTATAAAATGAAAAAAGTCACATAAATGGGCCATGTGATATTTTATTAACCATAAATTATTAAATATTATTACTAAAATATATTCTATTAATTTAAAATCAATAAGAAAATATAATCTCCATAAAATATCCATAATGTTAATTTTGGAACTATTATGTATCAGAACTGTGTATGAATTTAACATAATTATGTAATTTATAGAAATTATAAACAAAAATATATCATGAGAATAATTTTATTAAGAACAAATTTGACATTTAATTTTGTTCATATATTACTTTTGTCTCTATGTGAACACATAGGAGATATTAAAAACAAAGACAATGACATTTTGTAACTTCTTTTGATTTAAATAATATATAAGTCATTTTCATGGAAAATTTCCATTATATAATTAAATTTCTATAATACAGTGTTTAAGATCAAATTAAATTAATCCAATAATAATTATGATGAAAAAATATGAATTTATCATTAATTGTTTCCTAGATTAACCAGATTTAACCATTACCGTGGTGTTAAGTTTAACCATGGTTACTATTCATAATCACCAAAAATGAAAGGGGAGTAGTTAATAAATTTGACACATATGATTCAAAATATTTAATAAATTTTATCAAATTCCATCTCTATAAATGGAATAAGTTTATTTTAAATTTTGTGGGAAAAATGTGATGAAAATCTATTTTTAGAAAAATTCTATTTTTCTTAAAAATGATTTTTTTTATAAAAATTCTTTTATACCAAAATAAATTATAAAATTGATTCCAATAAACATAATTAAATTATTAAAAATATAATATAAATAAATGTACTTTTAAACCATAGTAAAAAATTTAACTTTTTAAATATTTGAAATGAAAATAAAGTTTTCAATAAAAATAGTAATTTTCACTATATATAAGAAAATCAATATTTCTAAAAAATAAAAAAAATCAACCTAATATAATGTTTATATACTGATCTAAAAAATTATATTTAGTTAATTATATATCGCTTCTAAAATCCTAAGACAATAATTATAATATTTCCTAAAAAAAATGAATAAAATTCATTTTTAAAGAAATTTTTTTTTGATGAATAAATAGATTTACTAAACATTTAGTGTTTATTTTTCTATGTATTAATCAACAATTACGAATTGAGTAGGAACTATATATATTTAATAATATGTATTATCTTATATATACACTCTATATTATTTTCTAGGTCATAACTATCATATAATAATATTTCATGGTTTACTAAAGTTAGATATTGTGTGTTTTATACAATATTAGACATAATGTTTGTTTAAATATAAGAATTTATTGCACCAAAAGCTATAAAAGAGATTAAATTTATTTGGAATTAAACATACCATAAAATCTATGTGTGTAACACTCTCTTTCCTTCAATAAATTGAGTCCTCAAAATTTGAACTTGTGATTGAAAATCAAGGGGTAGAAATTTGAAAATTAATATTTGGTAAATCCACATTATAAAAAGTGTTAATAAAACATCAAATTAAAAAGAGGTAAAGGGAATTACTATGGTCTCTGCAAAATTAGGTTTTTAAATATGATAAAATCATTGGCAAATGAAAATATATACATAGAATAGAAAATTAACACCCAAGGCTTAATATAGGGAGATAGAAAACATGATCATGAGAAAGTTGACCACAAAAAACCATAAATATTTGATGGGTTAAAAGGTTAGATATTTCTAGATATGAAAATTGAATGAATATCATTTTTATTTTAAGGTCCTTTTTTTATATTCAAGGTATAATTTTAATACCCAAATAGGTCCATCAAAAAAACAATCTTGCTTTTCTTATTTCAATTTCATAAAAAATATAATCCGTTGGTTTCACTTTGATCTATTTCTACTTCATCTCTTGCATTAGTAAATGGATATTCAAGATTAATTTTTTGTTGTGTGTATCACTTTTTTACTTTCATAATATCTATAATCCATTCCTTTATCCTATAAATATTTATCGAAACCAAAATGGTTAGCACATGTTATCAATTATGATAAACTATAAATTCACAACAAAAAAATGATCCAAAGTTAATCCTAATATATTACATAATTATTTAACCATAATACTCCTCGAAAATATTATACACCATATTACAAACAGAAAAAATTTATTAAAAATTTATCCTTAGATAACATAACATATTCCATAATTTCAAAATAAAAATATGTGAATACGTTGATCACATATAATAATTACTAGAATCACTGTTACATTTATCCTTATTCCATATATCCCATAAATCAAAAAAAAAATAAATATTAAATATTTTTTAACCAAAAAGGTTCTATCATAATCACCATGTTTTATATAAAAAACATACTAACATTCATCAAAAAAATATCTTATGGTAAATCTAATAGTTTCATATAATTTAACCAAATGATGTGTCCTCATGAATTTCATTAATCACAAGAAAATAAAAAAAAAATTTAAAAACGATTTGATCCTATAATATGATTCCATAAATAATATTTTTATTTATCTTCCTATTTTTTAAAAAAGAATTTCATAATGATGAGTATATCATATAGGCTAGTTGTAGTCACCTCGCCTTTTTCTCACTTTAGTTATTAGTTTAAGACCCGTAGCCTTTCTACATGCGATGAATTTTCTCCCAGCATTCATGTTGTATTTTATTTTATTTCTAAAACTATAACATTTATAAGAATATGATGACCATCTTAAAAAATAATGATACTCATCAAATCACTTTTTTTACTGCTAAGGATTTCTGTATAATATATTCTCAAAATTTAGTAACCCTATAATCCTAATAATCTATAAATAACTCACCCTAAAAATCATATTAACCATAAAAGTTATTAATAGATTTAAACTCATGTCCAAAAAATATAAAATAATTCTTTCCAAAAATGAAATATTAAATAAAACACATGCTAAACTCAGGGGTTTTATTCCCATAAATATCTCCCAAAATATCTTTAATCATGTTGAAATCTCATCACATAAAACTTCAAGATGTGTATATATTCCTATAAAAATATGATCAACCTTAGATTATAATCCCATGACACTTTTGGTTTATCCTAATATAAAACACATATTAGGGTTATCAGTCTCCCAATCATGTTTCTTTTAAAAATAAGATCTTATCACTAAATCACATTTCTAGGTTATCCGGACCATTCAATGTATGTTTTCCAATCCTTAAGTAAAAACAATTACTAAAAAAATCCATAGAGGTTTCATTATTCTCATATCCAAAATATTATAATTTATCTCCATTATAAATTTCGAGTACTAGTACATAAAAAAATAAATCCTCACAATTCAAATTTTTTTATACCATAGGTATTTTCCTGGTATAAGATTTAAAACATCGATTAGGACAATAACTCAGATAATGCCCATATTCATTGCATATATGAAATTAATCTAAAAAGGGTGACATAGGAAGAAATTCATTCCATTATATCATAATATTAATTTTTTTACTTTCTAATTAATTGATATTTTACATTCTTTCCCACAAATAAAACATTTTACCAATCATTTGAGAAATTATTCAAGATGTCTCTTTCCATATTTATGATATAATGGGGATTGTGCCATCATTCCTCCATGGTATCCACTAACCGAGTTCTTAGAAAACTATTTCCTAATGTTATTTGGTGATTCTGATAGTTTTTTAATGTTGATGTTTTTAATAATATATTTCAATAATTAATTATGTATAATCACAATATATTTCACTATAGTCATCATCAAATTTAGTTTATCATAATCACTGCATTGTCCATCACATTCGGTGTTAACATGATTCCTCCTAGTTCTGACCATTGAATAAAACAAAAAAATATAGAATGAGAACTAATAATCATAGTGGGAAACCACATAATATCTACCCTAATAATATTTAGGATGTTAACCTATACTTACACTTATACTCAAAACCATTCATACGGTTATGTTTCCCAATCTGTGTTTTCCTAAATCTAGTTCCCATAGTTTCCACTAAACCTCCTATGATACCAACTGTAAAGATCCTTATCCTAGTAGCCCAGATCCAGTTCTTACTTTATTAAATTGATTATATATACAATAAATAGCATCATAATGGACCAAATAGTTTATAATTCTTGGAAGAATACATACACATTTTAATTTTAAATTATTTTTGAAAACATGAAACATAACATATTGTTTTCTTAAAGGACACCATTATTCCTTATAGTATAATATTTCATATCAATAATAATATATTTATTAGAATATCAAGAAAAATAGAACTAAGAAATTATTGATATTAAATTCTCAGTAAGGTTATAGAAACTGTCGAAGGTAAATAAGACATGAATAATTTGTAAACAATAGATTATGATACAATAATTCCATATAAGTAATCACAAGAGCTAAAAACTTATCCATTGATATAAAAACTATAAAAAATCACAAATAAATAAATAAATAATTTCATGATTTTGGAATTCATAATTTTGGTCATCTTAAACATACCATGTAACACCCCAATCTTCCACGGTACACTTCTCTTTGAATAATACAATAGCGTGTGTTGTATGCAACACTGAGTTCAAGTACACCACAACTTACCAAACTAGCCGTTCAAAAGAGGTTATGAATAGAATTAACTAAATTTTAAATATTATATTATCCTTATAATTTTAATCAATATTATGATTTTCTAAGACATGATTTATGAACAAATTCATTTTTTCAGATAAAAGAAGTATTTTTCAAAAAATGTAATTTTACCGCCTTTTAATGGAAAAGCCTTTTTAAAACAAATATTTTAAACTTTTATATATTCAATTTGACAAAATGAAATTATTCTTTAGAATCGGGACATAATAATTTAGTATCAATAATGTTTTGGTGTCTTTCTGATAACTTTCATATTTGGGTGAATAGTGAAAAATTACTAAATTTTAACTGAAAACAAATTTTTTAATCGAAATAATTTAAATTGTTAAATTATAAAGTTTAATGGTTTGGGAGTATAAATATATTATATTTTTACTATGTAATCCAATGATGGTCATTTTAAGTAATTTCACATTGAAATTGGACATAAACAAGTGTCAAACTTTTGATGGTTATTATTTCTTAAAAATACGCCTTTTGGTTTCGAAAGCAGGAATCAATTTTAAATTAGTAAATGAAACTTTTATGTTTTGAATTTGGTAAAATAGACTTCATTTTTGGATTTGGAATAACGAAATTATCCTAGGGTGAAATTTTGGTTCTTTTCGGATAACTTTTATATTTTGATGAATAGTAAAAAATTACTAAATTTTAATTAAAAACAACTTTTTAAATCGAAATAATCAGTAGTGATAAATTATGAATTTGAGTGGTTTTAAATTATATTTAAAATATATTTTTACCATGTAATAAAATGTGGGTCATTGAACATTATTTCACATTTAAACCAGACATAAACGAGTGCCGATCTTTTGATAGTTATTATCTCTTAAAAACATGCTTTTTATTTTAACAACGAGAATTAATTTTAAATTAATTTCTGCCTCTTATGTGTTTTGAATTTGGAAAAATTGGTTCCATATTTGGAATCAGGATGTTAAATATTTTTTAATAGGCAACTTTTATTTTTAGACATTTTGGATAATTACTTCAGTAAATATTTTATTTAACATGGTTAAAGGGTAAATCTGGTAATCAAGGATAAAAAATAATATTAAAATCATAATAAATTACCCTAAAACATGCCTTAACCCTATTTTTTGATACATGGCCGAACATTGGAATCTTTGCGTCGATTTTGGGACCCCATGGATCAACTTGTAAGTGATAGGGACACTTTATTTTTATTAAGTTAAAATCAATACAAAAATGACACAAGCATATATCTTGTAGGAAAACAATTGTTACATAGGGTTATATATGTTGGATTTTAGACTATAGATATTCATTAGAAAGATAAAACGATTTCATACATAATTATATTTTATTTATAATTTTCAGACATTACATATGTTAATTTGTTTATGACACAATGGTGATGCAGTAATTACCATAATAGTGAAAAATTAGAATAATTAAAATTATAAATACCCAAATAAATAAAATTTGAGACTTTTTATGAATTAAACTAATTTTTTAGGTTAATATGACATGTTAGTATTGATTTAATTAACTTATTTCGAAGTAATCATTCTGTTATGTGTTTTAGAAAAATAATGTTTTGAATAGTGTCAAAATTGACATAAAAGAGTTTTAAAACAAATATTATATTATTAATTGATATTAAATTCCTAAAAATATAAGGTTCGACCGAGAGACGTATATGATGATAGGTGTATCACTAATGGACCACTTGGAGGTATCTTTGATGTATATAGTATGTTTATTAACAAAATAATATAAAAATACAAAGTGACATGGTAAATGTCAAACTAATTAACTAAGAGTTACAACTAAAAGATAAGGTTAATATAATGACCCAAACTTGTATAAATTCTATTGGTTGAATTTATTTCGACCTATACCCACCTTAAAATTTAAATAATAAACTTGGGAGCCATTTTAAATCCAATAAGAATTTATTATAAATTATTATTTCTAGCTTTTCCAAAGGTTCCCTTCACCCCTCTTATAAAAGGGCACTCCTCCTTCTCCTTTATTCACACCATAAAATCCTTTTGGTTCGGCCAAAACCTGCCCAAATACTCTATAAACTTCCCTCAAAACAACCTAGAGGCCCTAGATTGATCAGAAAGCCAACCTAAGGATCCCTTTTGATCAAATCAAAAGGAAGAACCCGAAGAAGAGGTAATGTTTTCACCACCCCTTTTCAAGTTCCTTTATTCTTCCACTTCTTCTTTATTTGTTATTTATATTCTAAAATAATTAATAGAGTATCTACTATATACTTTAATATTATTATTAAGACGGTACAAAGATATTTATTATTCTATCCACCCTTTGAATAACATGTCACCATACGTGCGTACGTACGACTTACCATCTCCACGTCGTGGTGTAATTGTTATTCAATAAATTATTATTTGGATGGGTATAATAATGATGTGTAATTCATGTAAATCATAAATATAACATTATAATTATTCTTTATACATGATATACCATCAAATTATATATTATTTTAATATCAAAATAATGATATTGTCGCTCGTGCCTACGTACGGACTACCGTCTCCACGAATGTGATGAGATTCATTCTCCATCGTATCTATTCAAGTATAATTCTCATTTGATGATTAAAAATAATTTTTAAGGACTTGATATCATTCTGTATAGGAATAATATACATCCCATTAATAAAACATTTGGCTCACATAAGAAAGAATATAAAGTAAAATGAACCCGTTAACACCCAAAATGACGATAATTCTATGATATTATTAACAATTCAATGTTAAAAGATCATATATGATATCATATTAATGTAAATGATTCTTGTATAATTCAATAAAAATTATTTAACCATTATAAAGGAGGATAACCTACCGTCTACCAAGGAAAAAGTACAAAGTAAGGGGTTTCTTATCTCACTTTTAATGTCATGAGAATTCCATTGTTCACCACTTATTTATTGCATGCGGTGTATGTGTACTACCCATAATTGTATTCATTATGTATTATACTTTAATTTATGGGTATTTACATCATCATTGTATGATCCTTCTTTCATGAGTGTATGTTTCATAAGTTACCATATCGATAAGGGAATTTGAAATTTTAATTTCCATTTATTCGGCTTTACGCAAACTCCATTGATTATTTTACTCCGAGATTATGTGTGGAATCACTATTCATTTGCTTATGTCAGAATTTCCACTCACCTTTTCTGTGGATATACTTTTGATACACATAATCACTCCATTTATAATTTCTCAAGTCATCGATATGAATTTGATAAGAGTAATTTTAACTCATTCTCCATTTGTTGAGTTAAACATCCAATTCATTGGTGTTGTTTTTACATGATTATGTGTGAATGTTCTGCGATTTTTTTACACTGAATATCCAATCATATTTAGTGTATTTATATTTTCGACACATAACTATTGTGTTGATTTATCCTTAACCTAAGGTTATGGCCTTTATGAGAGATTTCATCTCAATTTACATTCCATTGATACTTCTTTGTTGATATACACCAAATCACTTTTATGTGGTGTATATAATGTACTTTGACATAGTATATCATGAATCCATTTATTCTCATGATATTAAAATATTTTGATTACCTCAATTATTTGTATTCAAGTGTCTCTCTCTTGGTTAGAAACTCTAACTAAAATACCATTTTTAAATGTTTTAAAGAATTAATCTTCTAAATATTACTCATTAATGTCCATGTTTTAAAAAATGGTTTAAAGGATTTATTCATATGGACATTAAAGTTTTAAAAGTAAAACTACTTTTAATAGTTTCAAATTGGTATGGGACACTTTGATTCAAAAATCTATTTTTAAATGGCTTCTTGACAAATAGTGTGACTTTTAAATGATTTCAAGAAAAAGGGGGATATTTATCTCAAATATTTTTGATGATTATTTTAATCTATGTCAATATCCTTCATTATTCTTGATTGAGGTTAATGTGATACAGTACAATCTTCCATATTGTATCTAATGAGTTATGTTTGACTATGGACGTGCTATTTTTTTATACCATTAATGGTTTGTGGTTAAAGTATTGACATTTCATATGCTAGTTTTAATACGAATGTTTATGTTATGTTTAAACCTGTTCATATGAGGAATGTATTGGACATAATAAGTGATGGGTGGAGCCTGCTATAGCTCGTCGATGTATCGGTAGGTCTCATGAGACAAACTAGTGTCTTGTCACAAGGCCTTGGAAAAATCTTATTTGTAGTCTTGGCACGAGGCCTTGGATATGTGGTTATGATAGTCTGGAATTATGCATTCCATCATTATGAAAGTGGTTATTGATATTGCATGTGATTGTTCGACTATTAGAATATCCATATGAATAAGTAAATGGAATTACTTCATTTTATCTTTTCCATATTATGCTGAAGTTAATGTTTAAAAGGCTTTTGTTTTAATTATAAATTGCCTTAAGTGTTTATGCTTATCTATGAAAGCTTCTGCTATAATGTTATCCTTACTGAGCATCTGAGCTCATCACATTTAATGTTTTATTTTTCCCAGGATTGTGAAGAAGTAAATTATGATTGACCTTCAGGGATAGTATGAGTGTGGACTATGGAGACTATGTTGTTGTTTTCAGTTTATGATGTAATGTAAGCATTATTAATGTATCTAGTTATTCCAATGCTAATAAAATTATCGGTCTTTCGAGACTTGATCTTTCTTGTGATCATGCCAATGTTATGTAATAATGCACCGAATCTGGGTAACTGGGGTCAGGGCGGTATAGTTGGTATCCGAGGAAGTTTAGTACAAACCTTTGGAGCTAGATTTAGATAAACTCTGATTAGAGAACATATAACTAAGATGAACTTTGAGAATTAGTATAGAAGAACTTCCTAGAATTTTGGTATTTTAGAGATTTTGTGAGTTTTCTGAGAAATACATACTTGTCTGGATACGAGCAGGTAGAGGCGGCTCTGGCACAGATGTACCTAGGGGTATAACCCGAAAACACTTCTTTGAGCTAGACTTGAATGAGAACTGGTGCACGACAACGGGCCTTGCTGCACTCTTGGTTACGACACTCCCGGGGGATATGCTTAGGATAATTTACATTTTCTTTACAAACTGATTTGAAGTATTATATATATAATATGAGAGTAAATGACATTGGTTAATCCTAATGTGTTTAAAATTTTGAATATGGTGAAATGTTAATCTCTAAATGATTTTATGACTACTGTTACTCACACAATGCTTTCTGGTTTTAGTCAATGGCTGGATTCCAAGGAAGTCATAGTGACTTTGAGAATGATTTACAAGGTGGGAATGGTGGTGACAATGAGAAACAAAATGGAATGTTGATAGGCGTAAAAGATATCATCTTTATGCCAAAACAGTTTTCCAAAAATATGATCAACAACATATATATTAACCAACTCCCGGATTCAACAAAGAAGAGAAAGGTGAAGAATGATAAGAGCTCCAGCAGTGGAGACCATGGAGAAAGGAATCCTCAATTTCCCTCATTCAGGAAATGTGGAAGGAGAAACCCATGAAAGTGTCTCAATGGGACAAAGAAATGCATTACATGCGGGAAGGAAGGATATAAAGTGAAGAATTGCAGAAGAAAAATGAAGAGTATTATGGGAGAAGATAAAAATGGTCCCAAGTGTCTATTTACAGTCATTTGCTGTAAATGTAGGGGACCTAGCCATTACCTGAGTGAATGTCCTATTCTATAAGATTGTTTCTTGGTCAAAGAAGAATCTATGTGGAAATAAATGGTTGGAGAAATGTTTAAAAAGTTTTAGTTCTCCTTGTTGGTGGGTTTACTTTGGAATAATTTTCTCTTGTATTTGTAACCCTACAGTTTTCCATGTGAGAATGATATTTAAGGAAGAATTATCTCTTCACTTGTGGATATAGGTATGAATATCAATTTAGTTATATATGATCATTGGGGTTTGAGATAATTATATGTTATTATAATTTGGGATGAAAATGCAAGGTATGATACAACATTTTTGGTTAAATTATGTTATGGTATTTTGAGGAATTTATCTCATTTTGGTAATATTATAAAATATAGTTTTTGAAAAAGGACAACACGTAGACTGTGTGACAACCTGTCGCGTCGGAAAAATATGTGAGAATCGAACCCACAACCAAAGTGCGATTGGGATTTATCGCCTACCACTGGACTACATGAAGTCCCTGGATAATGTGACTAATTATTTTTAGTTAAATGATTTTATTGATCAATAATAAGTTTATTTGGGTTCTTATGTCTTATTAAATTAATACCCTTGGAATAGGAAAATGATTTGGTGATTAAGTGATAGATGTTATTTTGGAAGTTGTTCGCTTTGTTGTGAACACTATATGCCCAAGGAAAATAGAATAGTATGGGATTTCATTTGAGGAGTAATGGTGGATTTTTATCTATGTTTTTATTATGGATTTATAGTGATTTGGGTTGTTTATGGAAATGATTAGGTTAATTACTTTTAAGTCTGTGAATTTAAGAGTATTTGATGTCATTTGGAGATACAATTTAATGTGGAAGACTACATTCTTATAAGTTTTGAGTCTTAATATTAGTTTGGACTATATTGAAATGAATACAAAAATTCCACAAGCATATATCTTTTAGAAAAACAATTGTTACATAGGGTTATATATGTTGGATTTTAGACTATAAATATTAATTAGAAAGATAATAAGATTTCCTACATAATTATATTTTATTTATAATTTTTAGACATTAAATAATTTAATTTATTTATGACACAATGGTGATGTAGTAATTACGATAATAGTGAAAAATTAGAATAATTGATATTATAAATACCCAAATAATTGTAATTTGAGACTTTTTATGAATTAAACTAATTTTAAAGGATAATATAACATGTTATTATTGATATAATTTACTTTTTTCTATGTAATCATTCTGTTATTATTTTTACAAAAATAAAGTTTTGAATAGTGTCAAAATTGACATAAAAGAGTTTTAAAACAAATATTATATTATTAATTGATATTAAATTCCTAAAAATCTAAGGATCGGCCAAGAGACTTATATGATGATATTTGTGTCACTAATGGACCACTTGGGGGTATCTTTGATGTATATAGTATGTTTATTAACAAAATAATATAAAAATACAAAGTGACATGGTAAATGTCAAACTAATTAACTAAGAGTTAAAACTAAAAGATAAGGTTAATATATGGACCCAAACGTGTCTAAATTCTATTCATTGAATTTATTTCGACCTATACCCACCTTAAACTTTAAATAATAAACATGGGAGCCATTTTAAACCCAATAAGAATTTATTATAAATTATTATTTCTAGCTTTTCCAAAGGTGCCCCTCACCCCTCTTATAAAATGGCACTCCTCCTTCTCATTTATTCACACCATAAAAGCCTTTTGGTTCGGCCAAAACCTGCCCAAATACTCTATAAACTTCCCTCAAAACAACCTAGAGGCCTTAGATTGATCATAATGCCAACCTAAGGATCCCTTTTGATCAAATCAAAAGGAAGAACCCGAAGAAGAGGTAATGTTTTCACCACCCCTTTTCAAGTTCCTTTATTCTTCCACTTCTTCTTTATTTGTTATTTATATTCTAAAATAATGAATAGAGTATCTCCTATATACTTTAATATTATTATAAAGATGGTACAACGATATTCAGTATTCTATCCACCCTTTGAATAACATGTCACCATACGTGCGTACGTACGACTTACCGTCTCCACGTCGTGGTGTAATTGTTATTCAATAAATTATTATTTGGATGGGTATAATAATGATGTGTAATTAATGTAAATCATAAATATAACATGATAATTATTCTTTATACATGATATACCATCCAATTATAAATTTTTTTAATATCAAAAGAATGATATTGTCGCTCGTGCGTACGTACGGACTACCGTCTCCACGAATGTGATGAGATTCATTCTCCATCGTATCTATTAAAGTATAATTCTAATTTGATGACTAAAAATAATGTTTAAGGACTTGATATCATTCTGTATATGAATAATATAAATCACATTAATAAAACATTTGGCTCACATAACAAAGAATATAATGTAAAATGAACCCGTTAACACCCAAAATGACGATAATACTAAGATATTATTAACAAATCAATGTTAAAAGATCATATATGATATCATGTTAATGTAAATGATTCTTATATAATTCAATAAAAATTATTTAACCATTATAAAGGAGGTTAACCTACCGTCGACCAAGGAAAAAGTACAAAGTAAGGGGTTTTTTATCTCACTTTTAATGTCGTGAGAATTCCATTGTTCACCACTTATTTATTGCATGCGGTGTATGTATACCACCCATAATTGTATTCATTGTGTATTATAACTTAATTTATGGGTATTTACATCATCATTGTATGATCATTCTTTCATTGGTGTATGTTTCATAAGTTACCATATCGATAAGGGAATTTGAAATTTCAATTTCCATTTATTCGGCTTTACGCAAACTCCATTGATTATTTTACTCCGAGATTATGTGTGGAATCACTATTCATTTTCTTATGTCAGAATTTCCACTCAACTTTTCTGTGGATATACTTTTGATACACATAATCACTCCATTTATAATTTCTCAAGTCATCGATATGAATTTGATAAGAGTAATTTTAACTCATTCTCCATTTGTTGAGTTAAACATCAAATTCATTGGTGTTGTTTTTACATGATTATGTGTGAATGTTCTGCGATTGTTTTACACTGAATATCCAATCATATTTAGTGTATTTATATTTTTCACACATAACTATGTCGTTGATTTATCCTTAACCTAAGGTTATGACCTTTATGAGAGATTTCATCTCAATTTACATTCCATTGAGACTTCTTTGTTGATATACACCAAATCACTTTTATGTGGTTTATATAATGTACTTTGACATAGTATATCATGAATCCATTTATTCTCATGATATTAAAATATTTTGATTACCTCAATTATTTGTATTCAAGTGTCTCTCTCTTGGTTAGAAACTCTAACTAAAATACCATTTTTAAATGTTTTAAATAATTAATCTTCTAAATATTACTCATTAATGTCCATGTTTTAAAAAATGGTTTAAAGGATTTATTCATATGGACATTAATGTTTTAAAAGTAAAACTACTTTTAATAGTTTCAAAGTGGTATGGGGCACTTTGATTCAAAAATCTATTTTTAAATGGCTTCTTGACAAATAGTGTGACTTTTAAATGATTTCAAGAAAAAGGGGGATATTTATCTCAAATATTTTTGATGATTATTTTAATCTATGTCAATATCCTTCATTATTCTTGATTGAGGTTAATGTGATACAGTAAAATCTTCCATATTGTATCTAATGAGTTATGTTTGACTATGGACGTGCTATTTTTTATACCATTCATGGTTTGTGGTTAAAGTATTGACATTTCATATGCTAGTTTTAATACGAATGTTTATGTTATATTTAAACCTGTTCATATGAGGAATGCATTGGACATAATAAGTGATGGGTGGAGCCTTCTATAGCTCCTCGATGTATCGGTAGGTCTCATGAGACAAACTAGTCTCTTGGCACAAGGCCTTGGAAAAATCTTATTTGTAGTCTTGGCACGAGGCCTTGGCTATGTGGTTATGATAGTCTGGCATTATGCATTCCATCATTATGAAAGTGGTTATTGATATTTCATGTGATTGTTCGACTATTAGAATATCCATATGAATAAGTAAATGGCATTAATTCATTTTATCTTTTCCATATTATGCTGAAGTTAATGTTTAAAAGGCTTTTGTTTTAATTATAAATTGCCTTAAGTGTTTATGCTTATCTATGAAAGCTTCTGCTATAATGTTATACTTACTGGGCATCTGACCTCACCACATTCAATGTTTTATTTTTCCCAGGATTGTGAAGAAGTAAATTATGAATGACCTTCAGGGATAGTATGAGTGTGGACTATGGAGACTATGTTTTTGTTTTCAGTTTATGATGTAATGTAAACTTTATTAATGTATATAGTTATTCCAATGCTAATAAACTTATCGGTCTTTCGAGACATGATCTTTCTTGTGATCATGCCAATGTTATTTAATAATGCACCGACTCTGGGTAACTGGGGTCAGGGCGTTACAGTTGGTATCCGAGGAAGTTTAGTACAAACCTTTGGAGCTAGATTTAGATAAACTCTGATTAGAGCACATATAACTAAGATGAACTTTGAGAATTAGTATAGAAGAACTTCCTAGAATTTTGGTATTGTAGAGATTTTGTGAGTTTTTTGAGCAATACATACCTATCTAGATACGAGCAGGTAGAGGCGGCTCTGGAAGAGATGTACCTAGGGGTATAACCCGAAAACACCGCTTTGAGCTAGACTCGAATGAGAACTGGTGCACGACAACGGGCCTTGCTGCACTCTTGGTTACGACACTCCCGGGGGATATGCTTAGGATAATTTACATTTTCTTTACAAACTGATTTGAAGTATTATATATATAAGATGAGAGTAAATGACCTTGGTTAATCCTAATGTGTTTCAAATTGAGAATATGGTGAAATGTTAATCTCTAAATGATTTTATGACTACTGTTACTCACACAATGCTTTCTGGTTTTAGTCAATGGCTGGATTCCAAGGAAGTCATAGTGACTTTGAGAATGATTTACAAGGTGGGAATGGTGGTGACAATGAGAAACAAAATGGAATGTTGATAGGCGTAAAAGATATCATCTTTATGCCAAATCAGTTTTCCAAAAATATGATCAACAACATATATATTAACCAACTCCCGGACTCAACAAAGAAGAGAAAGGTGAAGAATGATAAGAGCTCCAGCAGTGGAGACCATGGAGAAAGGAATCCTCAATTTCCATCATGCAGGAAATGTGGAAGGATACACCCATGAAAGTGTCTCAATGGGACAAAGAAATGATTTACATGCGGGAAGGAAGGATATAAAGTGAAGAATTGCAGAAGAAAAATGAAGAGTATTATGGAAGAAGATAAAAATGGTCCCAAGAGTCTATTTACAGTCATTTGTTGTAAATGTAGGGGACCTAGCCATTACCTGAGTGAATGTCCTATTCTATAGGATAGTTTCTTGGTCAAAGAAGAAGCTATGTGGAAATAAATGGTTGGAGAAATGTTTAAAAAGTTTTAGTGCTCCTTGTTGGTGGGTTTACTTTGGAATAATTTTCTCTTGTATTTGTAACCCCACAGTTTTCCATGTGAGAATGATATTTGAGGAAGAATTATCTCTTCTCTTGTGGATATAGGTATGAATAGCCATTTAGTTATATATGATCGTTGGGGTTTGAGATAATTATATGTTATTATAATTTGGGATGAAAATGCAAGGTATGATACAACATTTTTGGTTAAATTATGTTATGGTATTTTGAGGAATTTATCTCATTTTGGTAATATTATAAAATATAGTTTTTGAAAAAGGACAACACGTAGACCGTGTGACAACCCGTCACGTCGGAAAAAGCTGTGATAATCGAACCCACAACCAAAGTGCGATTGGGATTTATCGCCTACCACTGGACTACGTGAAGTCCCTGGATAGTGTGACTAATTATTTTTAGTTAAATGATTTTATTGATCAATAATAAGTTGATTTGGGTTCTTATGTCTTATTAAATTAATACCCTTGGAATAGGAAAATGATTTGGTGATTAAGTGATAGATGTTATTTTGGAAGTTGTTCGCTTTTCTGTGAACACTATATGCCCAAGGAAAATAGAATAGTATGTGATTTCATTTGAGGAGTAATGGTGGATTTTTATCTATGTTTTTATTATGGATTTATAGTGATTTGGGTTGTTTATGGAAATGATTAGGTTAATTACTTTTATGTATGTGACTCTAAGAGTATTTTATGTCATTTGGAGATACAATTTAATGTGTAAGACTACATTCTTATAAGTTTTGAGTCTTAATATTAGTTTGGACTATATTGAAATGAATACAAAAATGCCACAAGCATATATCTTTTAGAAAAAAAATTGTTACATAGGGTTATATATGTTGGATTTTAGACTATAAATATTAATTAGAAATATAATAAGATTTCCTACATAATTATATTTTATTTATAATTTTTATACATTAAATAATTTAATTTATTTATGACACAATGGTGATGTAGTAATTACGATAATAGTGAAAAATTAGAATAATTGATATTATAAATACCCAAATAATTGTAATTTGAGACTTTTTATGAATTAAACTAATTTTAAAGGATAATATAACATGTTATTATTGATATAATTTACTTTTTTCTATGTAATCATTCTGTTATTATTTTTACAAAAATAAAGTTTTGAATAGTGTCAAAATTGACATAAAAGAGTTTTAAAACAAATATTATATTATTAATTGATATTAAATTCCTAAAAATCTAAGGATCGTCCAAGAGACTTATATGATGATATGTGTGTCACTAATGGACCACTTGGGGGTATCTTTGATGTATATAGTATGTTTATTAACAAAATAATATAAAAATACAATGTGACATGGTAAATGTCAAACTAATTAACTAAGAGTTAAAACTAAAATATAAGGTTAATATAATGACTCAAACCTCTATAAATTCTATTGGTTAAATGGATTTAGACCTACCCCCACCTTAACCTTTAAATAATATACTTTTGAGCCATTGGAAACCGAATAAGAATTTATTATAAATTAATATTTCTTGCTTTTCCAATGGTGCCCCTCCCCCCTCTTATAAAAGGGAACTCCTCCTTATCATTTCATCACATCTTCAAAGACTTTTGGTTCGGCCAAACCCTACCCAAATACTCTCTCAACTTCCCTCAAAACAACCTAGAGGCCTTAGTTTTATCATAAAGCAAACCTATGGAGCCCTTTTGATCAAATCAAATGGAAGAACCTGAAGAAGAGGTAATGTTTTCACCACCCCTTTTCAAGTTCCTTGCTTCTTCCACTTCTTCTTTCTTTGTTATTTATATTCTAAAATAATGAATCCAGTATCTCCTATATACTGTAATATTATTATAAATATTGTACAACCATATTCAGTATTCTATCCATCTTTTGAATAACATGTCACCATACGTGCGTACGTACGGCTTACCGTCTCCACGTCGCGGTGTAATTGTTATTCAAAAAATTATTATTTGGATGGGTATAATAATGAAGTTTAATTCATGTAAATAATAAATATAACATGATATTTATTCTGTATACATGATATACCATCCAATTATTTATTATTTTAATATCAAAAGAATGATATTGTCGCTCGTGCGTACGTACGGACTACCGTCTCCACGAACGTGATGAGATTCATTCTCCATCGTATCTATTCAAGTATAATTCTCATTTGATGATTAAAAATAATGTTTAAGGACTTTATATCATTCTGTATATGAATAATTTACATCCCATTAATAAAGAATATTTCTCACATAACAAAGAATATAAAGCAAAATGAACCCGTTAACACCCAAAATGACAATAATTCTAAGATATTATTTACAAATCAATGTTAAAAGATCATATATGATATCATATTAATGTAAATTATTCTTGTATAATTAAATAACAGTTATTTCACCATTATACTGAAGGTTAAACTACCGTAGACCAAGAAAACATTACAAAGTAAGGGGTTTTTTATCTCACTTTTAATTTCGTGAGAATTCCATTGTTCACCACTTATTTATTGCATGTGGTGTATGTGTACTACCCATAATTGTATTCATTGTGTATTATACTTTAATTTATGGGTATTTACATCATCATTGTATAATCCTTCTTTCATGGGTGTATGTTTCATAAGTTACCAAATCGATAAGGGAATTTGAAATTTCAATTTCCATTTATTCGGCTTTACGCAAACACCATTGATAATTTTACTCAGAGATTATGTGTGGAATCACTATTCATTTTCTTATGTCATAATTTCCACTCTCCTTTTCTATGGATATACTTTTGATACACATAATCACTCCATTTATAATTTCTCAAGTCATCGATATGAATTTGATAAGAGTAATTTTAACTCATTCTCCATTTGTTGAGTTAAACATCCAATTCATTGGTATTGTTTTTAAAAGATTATGTGTGAATGTTTTGTGATTGTTTTACACTGAATATCAAATCATATTTAGTGTATTTATATTTTTCACACATAACTATGTCGTTGATTTATCCATAACCTAAGGGTACAACTTTATGAGAGATTTCATCTCAATTTACATTCCATTGAGACTTCTTTGTTGATATACACCAAATCACTTTTATGTGGTGTATATAATGTACTTTGACATAGTATATCATGAATCCCTTTATTCTCATGAAATTAAAATATTTTGATTACCTCAATTATTTGTATTCAAGTGTCTCTCTCTTAGTTAGAAACTCTAACTAAAATACCATTTTTAAATGTGTTAAAGACTTAATCTTCTAAATATTACTCATTAATGTCCATGTTTTAGAAAATGGTTTAAAGGATTTATTCATATGGACATTAAAGTTTTAAAATTATAACTCCTTTTAAAAGTTTCAAAGTTGTATGAGACACTTTGATTCAAAAATATATTTTTAAATGGCTTCTTGACAAATAGTGTGACTTTTAAATGATTCCAAGAAAAAGGGGGATATTTCTCTCAAATAGTTTTGATGATTATTTTCATCTATGTCAATATCCTTCATTATTTTTGATTGAGGTTAATGTGATACAATAAAATCTTCCATATTTTATCTAATGAGTTATGTTTGACTGTGGATGTGCTATTTTTTATACCATTCATGGTTTGTGGTTAAAGTATTGACATTTTGTATGCTAGTTTTAATACAAATGTTTATGTTATGTTTAAACCTGTTTATAGGAGGAATGCATTGGACTTAATAAGTGACGGGTGGAGCCTGCTATAGCTCGTCGATGCATCAGTAGGTCTCATGAGACAAACTAGTGTCTTGGCACAAGGCCTTGGAAAATTCTTATTTGTAGTCTTGGCACGAGGCCTTGGCTATGTGGTTATGATAGTCTGGCATTATGAATTCCATCATTATAAAAGTGGTTATTGATATTTCATGTGATTGTTCGACTAGTAGAATATCCATATGAATAAGTAAATGGCATTATTTCATTTTATCTTTACCATATTCTTCTGAAGTTCAATTTTAAAAGGATTTTGTTTTAATTATAATTTTCCTTAAGTGTTTATGCATACCTATGAAAGATTCTGCTATAATGTTATCCTTACTGAGCATCTGAGCTCAACCCTTTCAATGTTTTATTTTTCCCAGGATTTTGAAGAAGTAAATTATGAATGACCTACAGGGATAGTATGAGTGTGGACTATGGAGACTATGTTGTTGTTGTTTTCAGTTTATGATGTAATGTAATCTTTATTAATGTATCTAGTTATTCCAAGGCTACTAAACTAATATGTCTTTCGAGACTTTATCTTTCTTGTGATCATGCCAATGTTATGTAATAATGCACCGACACTAGGTAACTGGGTTCGGGGAGTTACATACCATTAAGGAATCGACCAAGATATTTGAAAATACCATCAATGAGTTGTTCTATGAAATATACATAAATGGGTAAGGCCTCAACCAAAACCCAAGATAGTTTCTATCATGAGACCTAAAAATTAATTGAATGGATATATTGATCCCTGATTGTCACATAATAAGTATAATTCATTCTTCATATGAATAAACAATATAATAGAATCAACACCCCTTAATGAAAATCAATAACTGTTCTTATTGGAAGAACTAGTTGTATAAAATATCACTACTTTACCTAATCAAATTGATTATAAAACAACCTAATAAATAATCTTAATGGTATGATTAGAGTACATTCTCAAAAAAATATTTAATAAATGATATTGACGTAGATTAAAATACTTAAAATATATTACTATAATAATTCTTATAGAAATACACTTTTTTTTAATTTTAAAATCACTTAAAAAATTCCAAAATATAAAAGAAATGTTTTTATTTGAAAATTAAATTGTAAAATTTTAAATAAATCTTCCAAATTTTTTTTATTCGTGATGGGTGAAAATTAAATTAATATGGTATAGGGTAAAAAGAAATTCCTTTCAATCTTTTGAAAGAATATTAAAAATGTACCTTGTTTGGGAAATGATAGGAAGACTCATTTTAAAACATTTTTATAAAAGTAAAATATGGGTGAAAATGAAATTAAAAAATAATTGGATAATAGAAAAATAATTTTAGAAAACATTTTTAGAAAATATTGAATTTTAAGGGAAATATTCGTTAGGTAATACTAAAAAATAAACAATCCTAAAAAGCGATGATATTGTTAAATAAACCCTTACCACTTGGGTTTTTTTTGAACCGCAAGCCCCATGAAATATATAAATTAAAATTAAAAATTAAATAAAATTAATACAAATAAATTCATGATATAATATATAAAATGGGATGTATATACCCCACACAAAATAAATAAGTGGTGAATTGGGTATATGCCTTATAGAAGTATTAGTGAGGCGAGAAACCCTTACCTCATGTCCGACTTCCTTTTTATATGTATGAACCTATTATATAATAAATAAATATTTATTATAATTATATTAAAGAACCCTATTATTATATATAATCACATATATTACATACTAATAATCTAATATCATTCATTTATTATAAATTATTTGTTTAAATCCCTCTTTTGGGTATATGTTGCATTATTTTTCATGTATGTTTTAGTTCGGTAGTTTTGGTATTTATACCATGATCTTGTTTACATAATTTATATAATGTTAAGAATGATATAAAAATAATATATATATTAATAAAATATTTATTTATATCACTAAAAAGTATAAATATGTTTTAAATATCCTATTTAAATATTAAAATAATCATAATTCCCATCCATAAAATTATGTTAGTGAAAAATAAATTTTATCATTATGTGGAGATGGTATGACATATGTACGCAAGAGCGACACTTTCACATCCCATTTGATTGGAAAGGGGTGGATAATTGTGTATTAATAATCATAAATTTTTTTATTGTTTATATGAAAATTATTTCAAAATTTTATGATATATATAAAATATTTAAAAGAGGTAATAGAAGAAGTAAAAAGAAAGTGATTAGTGAGATCGATTATCTCTTATTTGGAAGATCTCATTTGGATATATCCTTAAGGCTCATCATTTTAGTATTTTAAGATTATTAAAACCTAGAAAATTTATATAAGGAAGTTTATAAGATAAATTATTAGTTTTTTGGTTGATATTTATGGATCAAAGTGGAAAAATGTTGTACGGTAGGAGGTTCCCATGTATAATTAAGGGGTGGAGAATTATTTAAATTTCATAAAATATTAAATTATTATAAATTATTTCTCAATTATAAATTGATTTAAATTGATATAATTATAAAATAAGGTTAATATAAGTATAAATCCTTTCATAAAAAGTTTTCTACATGTTTTGGATACGTTTTTAGCCATGTATTTTAGTTTTGACCCCCCGTTAACCAATTTTGCAATTACCATAAAATTAACATTTTCTACCCTATAATGGTCAATAATGTTACAATAAAATTCCACAATACAAATAAATGGACCATGGAATATGTCATTAAAAATATATCATTATTTAGGCTTAATATATAATTTTTATGATTTTTAAATATTTTAATAAGATATTATTTTCATAAAATATCAATAATGTCAATTTTATAACTTTTCATTTAGTTTGACATTAACAATATCAAAATAAATTAATTCAAATAACATGAACAAAAACTTCTATAAAGTTTCATTTTTTTTCTAATAATTTTGCTGATCTCCTTAATTATTATAAATTATAAAAATTACAATGATTTCAATATCATTTCTTTTATTCTCCTCTTAATAAAAGAATTAATGCGTCATTTTTATGTAAGCATTTAAAAAGTTTAAAAAATTTCTAAAAATAAAAAACATATTTTCACCATGAGAAATTTTTCCTTTCGATTAAAATTAACATCTAGTTTCATTTTTATATTGGTTTTACCCTATGTGGACACATAAGAGATATTAAAATCAAATAGAGTTACATTTCACTATTAGAAATTTAGGCTAAATCCACTGTTTGGAACCATGGCTATAGGTTATAGGCATAGTTTAATGAACCATGCTTGGAAATGGAATGGATATAGGGCATGACCTATAGCCACAGTTTCAAACCATGTCTAAAACCCTATATCCATGCGTTGAAACTGTGGCAGAAGCATAAGCCACACACGTTTTATAGCCATGGTTTGAAACTATAGCTATAGGCCTTCCCATTTCATAAAAAAACACCCCCATCACCCCTTACTATCCCCCACCAATCCTCTTATAGTATACACCACTAAAAATCCCCCCACTAACCCTATATCCCCCTCCTCCCTTGAAAAGTCTCCCCCCAGAACAACCTCCCTCCCCAAGACAGAACCCGTTGGACATACCCCCCTTCATCTTAGATAGACCCTCCTCCTTCCTGGAAATGCCCACCCTCGTTCTTGGAGAGACCCCCCTCCCTCGATAGACCCCCCCTACATACCCCTCCCCCTGCAGACCCCTCCCCCTGCAGACTTGCTTGCACCCCCCTGCACACCCCTCTCCCCCTACAGACCCCCTTGCACTCAATCCATGCCCTACCTTCATTCCTGGACAGACCTCCCTTCTAGGATTGACCCTCATTTCACCCCTCCCCCTTTCGTCCTTTCTAGATATACCCCCTCTTTCCTAGGCAGACCCATATATTGAATAACCCCCTCCCTCCTACACACCCCCAATACTCCCCCTCCCTCCTAGAAACCCTCCTCCTAAACAATCCCCTCACTCCTTCCCCCTCCTAGACACCCCTCTCTTCTGTACACCCTCTCTCTCCTAGACATTTAATCCCTCATGGAAACCCCCTCCTTGAGTGATGTGGTATATCCTCAAGTGATGAGATGAGACCAGATCTTAGACATAAGGTTCTACCCTGAAACATTTGGTATTTTTCTGGTCTTAAAAATACCTTTTTTACTAATTAAACGGTTTATATGGAACCTGGGGATAAGATACTATAATGGAACTGATGTAGGTATGGTAAAACATAATGGTTTTCTATGTATAAAATTGGCATTCAACCAGGGCATGAAACATGTTGAATGTTGTGATTGTTAGGTTAAAGAATTATTTTATAGTGATAATGTTTATTTACATTAATTTTGTTCTTCATGCATAGGACCGGGAGTGGTAAGGAATCATGATGGGGACATGTATCATGCCATAAGGTCTAGGTCATTGTAGGCTTTGCGTAGTGACTCTACTAATGAGTGATGAGTGGAGGATGGTATTAACAGAAAGAGATTGGTATTGGTTTGGAAGACATTGTGGACACATTAATGGGTAATATGAGACATGTGGTGAAAAGGGGTTGTTCTTGAGTTAATAGTACTATGGGATCATTCGAGAGATGTGTGATAGGTAACAGACCTATGTTATTAATGAGAATTCCTCAGTGCTTGTAGGGATGATTTGGTGTACTGGTGACCTCCCTAAAGTCTTCGGGGGATGGGTTGGTGTTTAGGTGACGTCCTTAGAGTATGAAGGTATGGGATAGTCTTCCTTGACTTACAAGGATAATTCTGTGAGATTGGTGGAACTTTCCTTATATAGGATGAGGTAAAGGATTTCCCATGGGGTTCGGTCTTGGTATAATGTGAGACGAGACCAATGGACCCTGTTTTGAGAGATGAGGCAGCAGGTTGAGATTTAGATGATGAAAATTACTAGTTCTCTTGGGTAATGGGTCAAGGTTTGGATTCAAACCTACCATGAGTCTTTTGGAATGACATGAGCATATGTGAAATGAAACAAGATGAGGAAACAAGGTGCAATTTTGGAATGCAACTAAAGAAAAAATGATCGAGTGTCGTGGTATCTTAAATAACAAGGTCCTCTCAATTTAGACACTCAAGGAATGTACATCCTCTATGAAAAAACTTTCCAACTAAATCTTGATATTTAATTTATAAAAACAATTAAATTGTTATAAATGTGGAAATAAAACACTTAGAATGTGTGAAAGTCAATAGGGAAATTTCCAACTTGGGTAATCCTTTATATAAATCAAGTCAAACACTTAGGAGGTGTTTAGATATAATTAGAAACTCACCACTTCACCTAAATCCATTTCAAAAGTGGAGTGAAAGACTCTATGAATAAGTCACTCTATTTATTTCATTTCATCCAATTATACTTTATAATGGTGGAATAACCGTTACATAATTCAAAATATGAGGCATTACCTATCATATTCCATGTTAACCATGTTAAGTTCCATTTAACTCATTGAATTCATTAAAACATGGAAATTCCATTTATAATATCAAATGGGGGTCACTTAGTCGTGACTTTCTCATTAAAACACTTCCCTACTTTGAAAATTCCATCTTAAATGTCTAACGAAAATTAAAAGATGTTATGGTTCAAACAAAAAATTTAATTAAAAGAGGGAAAACCCCTTCTGGGGTATAAAAAGGGCCAAGTACAATGTGTGATTTATGAATAATAACAATATCAAGTATAAGTAAAAAATCAATGGAATAATTTCAAGCAAACTGTATAATCATAAACAACCACTTTGAGTTTTCGTAGACAGTGCACCGCCATTGGAGTGGTTTTATTACAAAAAAATGACCTGTTTATCAAACAAAACAATTATCTTTACTTAAACATGATCATTAAATTAAATTTAATATAAAAAAACTTAATTAAGAGGGTAACTATATAAGGACACAACCTTAAACCTTACTTAATATTGAATTAAATGAATAATTCACATTGAGGATCTTTTCAGGTTTAGAGTTTTAGAGAATTAGGACATAACTATTACATCTCAAAAGATTACTAATTAGTCACTTCTACTAAATTTCCATAAAAAACTCTTAAAAAGAAACATGTCTAGTTCCATGTTTTAGGTAGTATGACTTTCCCTTGATCCCATCCTTGACCCTATTCCATGTTAAGTCATGTGAAAAACATTTCAAAAACTTGGGATGAGTATAAAAAGCTCAGTAAGGGATACACAAAGAATGAAAACTGTTAGTTTTTCAAAACAACAAGTAAACCATGTATACTTTATCAAAGTAATTCTTTTCACCTTTTTGAAGTAGAAAAAAACTCTTCACTGAATAAAAGTTCATTACTTACCCTTCTGTAACAAAAATAGTACCATAAAACCCATATAAAGATCACATAACATATAAAGGTAACTTGGGACATAAACATACTTAAGTGGAATAACCATAAGGTCGACTTCCACACATATCACTTAATGGAATAGCCATTCGGCCAAATTCCATACATACTTAATGGAATATCCATACGGCCGACTTCCATACCCAATGCATTGGAGGTTATAACGTAACCACCCGTCCTTGTATTCACGGCACCACCCGTCATAATGTCCAAGTAATATTATAAAATAATAAGACATTAAACAAATATAATGGAAAGAAAACATTTCCACATTTGATAAAAATATATCACTTAAATATATCGACTTAACAAATCCTTTATAAAAAACATTTTCAATAAAAACATACATAAAAGTGTTTATGGTATTTATTTCATTTTAAAAAAACATTACGGCTTGTTGAGGAAGCCAAAGAACAAATAATACTCGCGGCGGCGGAAAAGGTCATTGTCACCGCGTACAATAAAAGAAACATTCATTTTTGTCGTTTAGTAAAACGCTTCGTATAAAAAGATTCCTCTTGAATAAAATTAAATGTCAAAGGGGTTTATACACCGTATAAAAGAAAGTTGTGTGTAAAACTAAATATACCTCAATGAAAGGAGATTGAGACAAAGTCCCTTACAAAGTCGGTATCCTTAGATTAAGGATAAATCAATTATATTATTATGTGTGACAAATACGAATACACAAAATATAAGTGGATATTAAGTGTAAAACAATCAGAGGTCATTCACACATAATCATGGAAAAACAAAACCAATGACATAGATATTTAACTCAATGAAATGATATTGAGTTATGATTTCCGATACAAGTCCGTCTAAATGACATAAGAATTTATCAAAGAGATGATTATGTGCAGAAATAGTATATCCACAAAACGGTTTTTGGAAACTACAACATAGAGATTCCACACATAATCTTGGCATAATAAAATCATGAATTATAGGTTTAACCCAAATAATTGAAAGTGGGTTAAGAAGTTCCCTTACAGAAATTCGACCGCCTAACGACGTCACTTCAAAACTCATAAAATGAGTTGATGAGAGATAAAAAGAGTATCTCATCAATTGGACATAAAATTTACATTAATAAGGATATATAATAACATATCCCAACATAATATTATGTGAATTAAAATACATAACAAAATAAGTCTTTTAAAAAGAGGAGGATGAAAGGTTCCCTTACCGACTTGGGTAACTTTCGAAACGTACACCCTATTGAAGAACGGTCATACAATGAATATGTAAATACCCATAAATGAAATTATATTACACAAGGAGTATAATAATGGGATTTACATACACCACTCAAAGGAAATGGTGGCAAATGTAGCATAAATCTCATGGGACTAAAAGTGAGATGAAAAATCCCTTAAGAAAACTCGGCAGCCTAACGGCGCCACATAAAACTTACAAAAATGGATTGATGAGATCCAATAGGGTATGTAATAATATTAAAATAAAATGTACAGAAAGAGGATTATAAAATAACATCCCCCATCATAACAAAGTGGAGCTTAAAATAAGTGACATAAATTAGAGTACTTAAAAAAAGAGAGAGGTTAGATCTCTTATGAAAATTCGGCAGCCTAACGTCGCCACTCAAAACATCCAAAATGGATTGATGAGAGAGAATGTGGTCTCTCACCATATGAACATAAAAGTTACAGTAATATTAATATGAAATAACATCCCAATTACAAGAAATATGAGCTTTAAAAGGAATGACATAAAATAGTGTACTTAAAAATAAAGAGAGGAGTAGGATCCCTTACCTCGGGTCCGACTTGACTCGATCGTTCTTTAATCTCCTGAATAATAGACTTTAGTTAATTTCTACTTCCTTATGAACCTTTTTCATGTTCATTATTCCTTTTATATCACTTATTACCATGTCATGAACATTATGTAACCATTTAAGTTAATAACGGTTGTCTTATCGTTATTTGGTACTTAAGTCAAAAGTGAACTTCTTATATTTACAAGTTGTTCACATAGTCCAATATCGATTATATCAATAATAATATTCATGATTTGGATATCATATATATCATATATATCCAGCATATACATGTATTTATAATATTACAAAATCATTTAGATGTAAGAAATGAAATGCACCGTTCATGGAGACGGTAAGCCGTACGTACGCATGAACGCTACTTTCATTTCAATGTCATATTAATGGAATTAAAACTAAATGAGAGATATGTATATTTTTTATTCCAGAATCATATTAATCTTTTATATGTATCATACATCATATATATCCATTATATGTACTTATAATAGTACATTACATTTGAGGATAAGAAATGAAATGCAACGTTCATGGAGACGGTAAGCCGTACGTACGCATGAACACTACTTTCAATTCTATATCATACTTTAATGGAATGAAAACAATAATAATATAAAGGTATATTATAATTACAGTATAAAATCATATATAATAACTTTAAATCCATCCTTTATACATCCCACATATGGCATTAACGAAACAAATCACATTGAGGGGGCGGTAGTCCGCACTTCCTAAAATGAAGATATCGTGTATACCCATAATGGAAGCCATAAAGGTATGCCACAAATGAAAAATAAAAAAGCTTAAGTAAAAAATAAAAAGTATTATATATAATATATAAACATAGTTACATATTAATGGCTACCTTTGAAGGTGTTATATGAGTGTTGACCAATCACCGTTTCGTGAGGCAGAAATTCGCCATCCACAGAAACAATATATTCTTTAACCATTATATGAAGGTGTGTGTAAGTGTATCTCGAATAATTATTATAAAAACATACTATTATATTTAATATACTGGATTTGTTACAAAATAAATGAATAAAAAGAGTTTATGGGGTTGGAGAAGCAAAATAAAACAAAAGAGCACAAGTGAAGACGTTACCTTAAAATAGGGTAACTCCCTTTGGTTTGAACCAAAAGGGTTTCTTGAAGAGCTTACTGCCTAAGTTAATGCTTCTATGATGAGGAGAGGTATGTGGAGAGACAAAATGATCAGATCTTGGCCAAACCAAAGGTTTGAGAGGTGCGGGTAAGGTGGTAGAGGTGGGGTCCTTTTATAAGAGGAGAGGAGGGGCACTCTTGGAAAAGTATAAAATGTTACTTTATTTTCAAATGGTTTTCGGATTTTAATGGTCCCACATTGATGTTTTTCAAGGATAAGGTGATAAGGGTTCGAAAGCCACCCATCCAATAGGTTTTTGACATGTTTAGGTCGTATATTTGGCATTATCTTTCCATTTTATTTAAATCGTTAAATAATGAGGTCATCACTGCATCATCATGATGTCATAATGAATTTAATTCATTTAATGTCTAAAAATTATAAAACAAATACTATTATGTAGGAAATATTTTTATCTTTCCAATGAATATTTATAGTCAAAATTATGACTTGTATAACCACATGTAAAAATTGTTTTAGTAAAACAAATCATGTTTGTGGCATTTTTATTTTAACTTTAAATAAAAGGCATAAATGTCATTATCAAACCCAGGTGGCTCCATGGGGTACCAAAAATCGACCCATGCATTGTCTTGGTCGGCCATAACTCATACAATATGGTTAGGACAAGTTTCAAGATATTTTCATTTTATTATAATATCATTTTTACCTTAAATCACACTAATTACCTTTAATCGCGATTAATAAAACTTAAAAGTTACTTTTCATAAAAAATTATTTTCATCCCATTGAACCAAATTTTACTTAGTATTTCAAATAATTTAAATTGGATTTTTGAAATTCAAATCACAGAAGTGGTAAAGTCCCATTTAAACGAAAAATCAAATTTTGTAACCACCACTTTGTGGTTTCACTATTCATCAAAAATTGAAGTTTTTCAGAAAAATATCAAAAATTCACCCTAAGCTATATTTGATATTCCAAATTCAAAAATGATGTCTATTTTAAAAAAATTCATAACATATAAGTTACATTAATGAATTTAGTAATTAATTCCCGCTGTCAGAACAAATAGCTTGTTTTTATGAAACAATATATATCGAAAGATTGACACTAGTTTAAGTCAAATTTCAAAGTGAAATTAATTCCAATGACCACTATTTGATTAAAAGGTAAAAATATATTCTAATTTCACTTTAAAACGAATTCAAAATATAATCTAATCATATAAATAAATTAGATTGAAAATTGGTTTTGAATTAAAATACAACATTTTTTACTATTCATTAAAAATTGAACTTTTTCGGAAAAATACCAAAAATTTACACAAAGTAAATTTTGATGTCCCGATTCTAAAGAAGAATTTTATTTGGTCAAATAGAATGTATAAGAGTGACCAAAACAATATTTAAAGAGGGCTCACCAACAAAAGGCGGTTAATCGACCATTTAAAAAAAAGATTTATGCTTAAAATTGGATTCATTCGCATTTTTAGTCCTCTAACATTTATTGTAAAAAGTAAAAAAATTTGACAAACATATATAATCATTTTTTAGTTAGTTATATTCATTCCCGCCATCACAATAGCTAGTAGTTAACTACCATTTAAAATAATATTATTTTATTATTAGAGTGCAACGTACGATTCCCAAGAAACTCGTTGTTGCGTGTTGGGTACGCCATCGAGCATAGCGTCCCCTTTAAAGTTATATTAAAATTTTATTCACAAATATGGATTAATGTGAAAATGTCATAATATTTATTTACCTGGGGTGTAACATCCTTCCCCCCTTTTGGGAATTGCGTCCTCACAATTTTAAAATTGGTCTTGGAAACTTCATTGAAAATCTTACATCGGGACAAGAGTCAGTAAAACAATCATTATAAAATAAAGAAAGATAAGTACAAAGGTCACCCAAGTTAACCCATACTAGGATTACAAGTATGAAAATATGGACATGGAGGAAAAAACAAAGGGTCATGTTCTGATGGAGAGTGATAGTAAACATGTCTAGGAGAAAGTTAAGCATAAGAAAATCACAAACTTGTGATGGGTTAAACGGTATTCGATTCCCCAGTAGGAAAAGTTAACAGAAATTTTTTTTGTTTTAAGTTACTTTTCATTAAGGAATTTATTTTTGAGCTTAACTAAATCATAATGAAACATACTTACTTGACATGTAGACTTTCAACTTTTACTAGATTCCTTAATCAAACTCATATTTTCTCCAAAAGACGAGTATTTAGGAAGACTTGTTTGCATTAAGAGTAATATAATAAATTTCTAGAGAATCATCTAATCCAAAAAAGAGAACTATATACTTCCCATGTCTTTAGACTCTAACCAAAACCAAAACCAAAATGGTTAGTACAAGATCAGATAATCCAGAAAAGGATAACCCTTTATAAAAAGAAAATCTATTCTTAATCTCCAAAATTTTCCCAACAAAACCCAAAGTTCAACGAGGAAAATTCGATAAAAAATTTGTCCATAAAATTATTCAAAGTAAACCAAACTAAGATTGAATCCCAAATATTTGAAATATTTAGTCACATGGTCTTCCATGTTAAATCGTAACATTTATCTCCAAAAAACATCAGTTGCTCCTAAAGTCTCGTATTGAAAAGTAATTAACCTAATCACATATCTTCCATGATAAGTTAATCATTTTCATAAAACCCCAAAATCAACTTACTCTTAATTCATAAAGTCAACTAACGAAAAAGAATAAGTCATACTAACCGGGGACTTCACGTAGTCCAGTGGTAGGCGATAAATACCCATTGCACTTTGGTTGTGGGTTCGATTCCCGCAGCTTTGTCTGACGTGATGGGTTGTCACACGGTCTGCATGTTGTCCTTTTTACAAAACTACACAATTCTTAAAACATTCCCCAATAACGAGATAAAATATTCAAAAATAACCATAATGTAATTTAACCTCAATTTTATCTCATGACTTTCACTTTCCATTATTACATATAGTAACCCATAATTACCTCAAAAGTAAGGATCATATAAACCCAAATGGTTCTTTATAACTATGTCCATAAAAGAATGGATTACTATTCTTTGAATAAAAGTTTCATATATCAAACATCAGTGTTACACATACTATAAAAAGTCTTCTAATGTACCCCATCATCAAAAGAGACTCAATACTCTTAAGAATTTCACCATAACTCTTGAAGCCCTTATATGTTGACTTCTTACTCATTCAACATTCTTCATGATATATTAACCATTCCTTTCCAACTTATTCTGAAATAATTCTTTCCTAAAAACAAAATCATGAATCATATCCTAAGATTCCAAAATAGGAAAACAAAAGTTATGAAATAATCCATACCTTTGATTGGTCAATTTCAGTTTCTTCATCCTCAATCGGAATGGCATTAGGTATTGGTAAACGAATATTTGTACGATCTTGGTGATCCCATTCCTGAAACTTCTTCATAGGACATGTGTTTTTATAATTACCATGCACACCACATTTAAAACATTCAATTGATCCCTCAGAAAGAACTTCTTTCCCTTTCCTCGAGTCAACATGATGCTTCCTTTTTCCATGGCAGGTTCTTACTTTATGACCTTCATTTCCACATCTATAGCATATTTCTGTCCCTTTGAAACATTTTCCTAGGTGTTTCCTTCCACATATTTGACACATTGGTTTTTGAACACACTTAACTTTATGATTATTACCTGCAGTTCCGTAAGGATTTGTTTCTCACATTTATGATTCCTTATAGAAATTACTAAGGTTTAGGTGGTTAATCATGACTCCAGATAGTTGGTTGAGGATATACACAAGAGTTCTCATTGCAGCTCCAATATCATTCAGTTTCTCACTCAGAAAACTATCACAGTTTCCTTCACATCCACTGTTACTTTGGTGCCTGCTAGATCCAGCCATTTACTAAAACCAAAAAGGCCAGTGTGAGTATATCAACAAAACCATCATGTACTATTGAGGAAGATAAACACTAAGATATACTTACTCATTCACTTTATCTAAATCTAGGACACTTTCTGAAATCCTAACCATTATGGTAATGCCACTTATGCTTAAAGAATACCATATCCTCTAAAGTTATCTAAACCTTCCTCTGATACCAACTATAAGGCCTTAGCCTTAAACCTTAATTAATATTGAATTAAATGAATAATTCACATTGAGGATCTTTTCAGGTTTAGAGTTTTAGAGAATTAGGACATAGCTATTACATCTCAAAAGATTACAAAGTAGTCACTTCTACTAAATTTCCATAAAAAACTCTTAAAAAGAAACATGTCTAGTTCCATGTTTTAGGCAGAATGACTTTCCCTTGATCTCATCCTTGACCCTATTCCACGTTAAGTCCTGTGAAAAACATTTCAAAAACTTGGGATGAGCATAAAAAGCTTAGTAAGGGATACACAAAGAATGAAAACTATTAGTTTTTCAAAACAACAAGTAAACCATGTATACTTTATCAAAGTAATACTTTTCACCTTTTCGAAGTAGCAAAAAACTCTTCACTGAATAAAAGTTCATTACTTACCCTTCTGTAACCAAAAGATTACCATAAAACCCATATAAAGATCACATAACATATAAAGGTAACTTGGGACATAAACATACTTAAGTGGAATAACCATAAGGTCAACTTCCACACATATCACTTAATGGAATAGACATTCGGCCAAATTCCATGCATACTTAATGGAATAGCCATACGGCTGACTTCCATACCCAATGCATTGGAGGTTATAACGTAACCACCCATCCTGGTATTCACGAAACCACTCGCCATAATGTCCAAGTACCATTATAAAATAATAAGACATTAAATAAATATAATGGAAAGAAAACATTTCCACATTTCGATCACAATATATCACTTAAATATATCGACATAACAAATCCTTTATAAAAATCATTTTCAATACCAACATACATAAAAGAGTATATGGTATTTATTTAATTTTAAAAAAACATTGCGGCTTGTTGAGGAAGCCAAAGACCAAATAATACCCGCAGCGGCGGAAAAGGTCATTGTCACCGCATACGTTAAAAGAAACATTCCTTTTTGTCTTTTAGTAAAACTCTTCGTATAAAAAGATTCCTTTTGAATAAAATTAAAAGTCAAAGGGGTTTATACACCGTATAAAAGAAAGTTGTGTGTAAAACTAAATATGCCTCAATGAAAGGAGATTGAGACGAAGTCCCTTACAAAGTCGGTATCCTTAGATTAAGGATAAATCAATTTTATGATTATCTGTGAAAAATACGAATACACAAAATATAAGTGGATATTAAGTGTAAAACAATCAGAGGTCATTCACACATAATCATGGAAAAACAAAACCAATTACATAGATATTTAACTCAATGAAATGAGATTGAGTTATGATTTCTGATTCAAGTCCGTCTAAATGACATAAGAATTTATCAAAGAGATGATTATGTGTAGAAATAGTATATCCACACAAAGGTTTGTGGAAACTACAACATAGAGATTCCACACATAATCTTGGCATAATAAAATCAATAATTAGAGGTTTAACCCAAAGAATTGAAAGTGGGTTAAGAAGTTCCCTTACAGAAATTCGACAGCCTAACGACGTCACTTCAAAACTCATAAAATGAGTTGATGAGAGATAAAAAGGGTATCTCATCACTTGGACATAAAATTTACCTTAATAAGGATATATAAGAACATATCCCAACATAATAGTTTGTGAATTAAAAGACATAACAAAATAAGTCTTTTAAAAATAGGAGGGTGAAAGGTTCCCTTACCGACTTGGGTAACTTTCGAAATGTACACCCTATTGAAGAACGGTCATACAATGAATATGTAAATACCCATAAATTAAATTATATTAGACAAGGAGTATAATAATGGGATGTACATACACCACTCAAAGTAAATGTTGGGAAATGTAGCATAAATCTCAAGGTACTAAAAGTGAGATGAAAAATCCCTTTCGAAAACTCGACAGCCTAACGGCGCCACATAAAACTTACAAAAATGGATTGATGAGATCAAATTGGGTATCTCATAAAATTACAATAAAATGTACAGCAAGAGGATTATAAAATAACAACCCCCATCATAACAAATAGGAGCTTAAAAGAAGTGACATAAATGAGAGTACTTAAAAAAAAGAGAGAGGTTAGATCTCTTACGAAAATTCGGCAGCCTAACAGCGCCACTCAAAACTTCCAAAATGGATTGATTAGAGAGAATGGGGTATCTCATCATATGAACATAAAAATTACAGTAAGATTAATATAAAATAACATCCCAATTACATGAAATATGATCTTTAAAAGTAATGACATAAAAGAGTGTACTTAAAAAGAAAGAGAGGAGTAGGATCCCTTACCTCAGGTCCGACTTGACTCGATCGTTATTTAATCTCCTAAATAATAAACTTGAGTTAATTTCTACTTCCTTAAGAACCTTTATCAAGTTCATTATTCCTTTTATATCACTTATTACCATGTCATGAACATTATGTAACCATTTAAGTTAATAACGATTGTTTTTTCGTTATTTGTTACCTAAGTCAAAAGTGAACTTCTTATATTTACAAGTTGTTCACGTAGTCAAATATCCATTATCTCAATAATGATATTCTTGATTTGGATATAATATATATCATATATATCCATAATATACATGTATTTATAATATTACATAATCATTTAGAGGTAAGAAATGAAATACACCGTTCATGGAGACGGTAAGCCGTACGTACGCATGAACGCTACTTTCATTTCTATGTCTTATTAATGGAATTAAAACTAAATGGGAGATATGTATATTTTTAATTCCAGAATTATATTCATCCTTTATATGTATCATACATCATATATATCCATTATATGTACTTATAATAGTACATTACATTTGAGGATAAGAAATGAAATGCACCGTTCATGGAGACGGTAAGCCGTACATACGCATGAACGCTACTTTCATTTCTATCTCATACTTTAATGGAAAGAAAACAATAATGATATAAAGGTATATTATAATTTCAGTATAAAATCATATATAATAACTTTAAATCCATCCTTTATACGTCCCACATATGGCATTAATGAATCAAATCACTTTGAGGGGGTGGTAGTCCGCACTTCCTAAAATGAAGATATCGTGTATACCCATAATAGAAGCCATAAAGGTATGCCACAAATGAAAAATACAGAAGCTTAAGTAAAACATAAAAATATTATATATCATATATAAACATAGTGACATATTAATGGCCACCTTTGAAGGTGTTATATGAGTGTTGAACAATCATCGTTTCGTGAGGCAGGAATTCGCCATCCACAGAAACAGTATGTTCTTTAACCATTAGATGAACGTGTGTGTAATTGTAGCTCGAATAATCATTATAAAAACATCATATTATATTTAATATACTGAAGTTGTTACAAAATAAATGAGTAAAAAGAGTTTAGGGGGTTGGAGACGCAAAATAAAACAAAAGAGCACAAGTGAAGAAGTTACCTTAAAATAGGGTAACACCCTTTGGTTTGAACCAAAAGGGTTTCTTGAATATCTTATTGCCTAAGTTAATTATTCTATGATTAGGAGAGGTATGAGGAGAGACAAAATGATCAGATATTGGCCGATCCAAAGGTTTGAGTGGTGTGGGTAAGGTGGTAGAGGTGGGGGCCTTTTATAAGAGGAGAGGAGGGGCACTCTTGGAAAAGTATAAAATGTTACTTTATTTTCAAATGGTTTTCGGATTTTAATGGTCCCACATTGATGTGTTTCAAGGATAAGGTGATAAGGGTTCGAAAGACACCCATACAATAGGTTTTTGACATTTGTAGGTCCTATATTTGGCATTATCTTTCAATTTTATTTAAATTGTTAAATAATGAGGTCATTGCTGCATCATCATGATGTCATAATGAATTTTATTTATTTAATGTCTAAAAATTATAAAACAAATACTATGATGTAGGAAATATTTTTAGCTTTCCAATTACTATTTATTTTCAAAATTATGACTTGTATAACCACATGTAAAAAGTTTTTTAGTAAAACAAATCATGATTGTGACATTTTTTTTAACATTAAATAAAAGGCATAAATGTCATTATCAAACCCAAGTGGCTCCATGGGGTACCAAAAATAAACCCATGGGTTGTCTTGGTCGTACATAACTCATCCAATAGGTTTAGGGCAAGTTTCAAGATGTTTTAATTTTATTATAATATCATTTTTACCATAAATTACACTAATTACCTTTAATCGTGATTAATAAAACATGAAAGTTACTTTTCATCAAAAATTATTTTCTTCCCACTGAACCAAATTTTAATTAACAATTAAAATAATTTAAATTTTATTTTTGAAATTAAAATCACATAAGTGGTAAAGTCCCATTTAAACGAAAAATCAACTTTTGCAACCACCACTTTGTGGTTTCACTATTCATCAAAATTTATGTTTTTCAGAAAAATAACAAAAATTCACCCTAAGCTATATTTGATATTCCAAATTCAAAAATGATGTCTATTTAAAAAAAAATCATAACATATAAGTTACATTAATTAATTTAATAATTATTTCCCGCTGTCAGAACAAATAGCGTGTTTTTATGAAACAATATATATCAAAAGATTGACACTAGTTTAAGTCAAATTTCAAAGTGAAATTAATTCCAATGACCACTATTTGATTAAACGGTAAAAATATTTATTTATTTCACTTTAAAACCAATTCAAAATATAATATAATCATATAAATAAATTGGATTGAAAAGAGGTTTTGAATTAAAATACAACATTTTTCACTATTCATTAAAAATTGAACTTTTTCGGAAAAATACCAAAAATTTACACAAAGTAAATTTTGATGTCCCGATTCTAAAGAATAATTTTATTTGGTCTAATAGAATGTATAAGAGTGACCAAAACTATATTTAAAGAGGGTTCACCATCAAAAGGCAGTTAATCGACCGTTTAAAAAAAGATTTATGCTTAAAATTGGATTCATTCCCATTTTTAATCCTCTAACATTTATTGTAAAAAGTAAAAATATTTTACAAATATATATAATCATTTTTTAGTCAGTTATATTAATTCCTGCCATTACAATAGCTAGTCGTTAACTACCATTTAAAATAATATTATTTTATTATTAGAGTGCTACATAAGATTCTCAAGAAACTCGTTGTTGCGTGTTGGGTACGCCATCGAGCATAGCGTCCCCTTTAAAGTTATATTAATATTTTATTCAGAAATATGGATTAATGTGAAAATGTCATACTCTTTATTTACCTGGGGTGTTACATCCTTCCCCCCTTTTGGGAATTGCGTCCTCGCAATTTTAAAAATGGGCTTGGAAACTTCATTGAAAATCCCACATCGGAACAAGAGTTAGTAAAACAATCACTATAAAATAAAGAATGATAAGTACAAAGGTCACCCAAGTTAACCCATACTAGGATTCCACGTATGAAAATATGGACATGGAGGAAAAAAAGGGTCATGTTCTGATGGAGAGTGATAGTAAACATGTCTAAGAGAATGTTATGCAGAAGAAAATCACAAACTTGTGATGGGTTAAACGGTATTCGATTCCCCAATAGGAAAAGTTAACAGACAACATTTTTGTTTTAAGTTACTTTTCATTGAGGAATTTATTTTTGAGCTTAACTAAATCATAATGAAACATACTTACTTGTCATGTAGACTTTAAACTTTTACTAGATTCCTTAATCAAACTCATATTATCTCCAAAAGACGAGTATTTGGGAAGACTTGTTTGGATTAAGATTACTATAATAAATTTCTAGAGAATCATCTAATCCAAAAAATAGAACTATATACTTCCCATATCTTTAGACTCTAACCAAACCCAAAACCAAAAAGTTTAGTACAAGATCAGATAATCCAGAAATGGATAACCCTTTATAAAAAGAAAATCTATTCTTAATCTCAAAAATTTGCCCAACAAAACCCAAAGTTCAACGAGGACCATTCGATAAAAAATTTGTCCATAAAATTCTTCAAATTAAACCAAACTAAGATTGAATCCCAAATATTTGAAGGATTTAGTCACATAGTCTTCCAAATTAAATCATAACATTTATCTCCAAAAAACATCAGTTGCTCCTAAAGTCTCGTATTGAAAAGTAATTAACCTAATCACATATCTTCAATGATAAGTTAATCATTTTCATAAAAACCGAAAATAAACTTACTCTTAATTCATAAAGTCAACTAACTAAAAAGAATAAGTCATACTAACCAGGGACTTCACGTAGTCTAGTGGTAGGCGATAAATACCCATTGCACATTGGTTGTGGGTTCGATTCCCGCAGCTTTGTCCGACGTGATGGGTTGTCACACGGTCTGCGTGTTGCCCTTTTTCCAAAACTACATAATTCTTAAAACATTCCCCAATAACGAGATAAAATCTTCAAAAATAACCATAATGTAATTTAGCCTCAATTTTATCTCATGACTTTCACTTTCCATTATTACATATAGTAACCCATAATTACCTCAAAAGTAAGGATCATATAAACCCAAATGGTTCTTTATAACTATTTCCACAAAAGAACGGATTACTATTCTTTGAATAAAATTTTCATATATCAAACATCAGTGTTACACATACTATAAAAATTCTTCTAATGAACCCCATCATCAAAAGAGACTTAATACTCTTAAGAATTTCACCATAAATCTTGAAGACCTTTTATGTTGACTTCTTACTCATTCAAAATTCTTCATGATATATTTACCATTCCTTTCCAACATATTCTGAAATACTTCTTTCCAAAAAACAAAATCATGAATCATATCCTAAGATTCCAAAATAGGAAAACAAAAGTTAAGAAATAATCCATACCTTTGATTGGTCATTTTCAGTTTCTTCATCCTCAATCGGAATGGCATTAGGTATTGGTAAAAGAATATTTGTATGATCTCGGTGATCCCATTCCCGAAACATCTTTATAGGACATGTGTTTGAATAATAACCATGCACACCACATTTAAAACATTCAATTGATCCCTCAGAAAGAACTTCTTTCCCTTTCCTCGAGTCAACTGGATGCTTCCTTTTTCCATGGAAGGTTCTTGCTTTATGACCTTCATTTCCACATCTATAGCATATTTCTATCCCTTTGAATCATTTTTCTAGGTGTTTCTTTCCACATCTTTGACACATAGGTTTTTGAACACACTTACCTTTATGATTATTACCTGCAGTTCTGTAAGGATTTGTTTCTCGCATATATGATGCCTTATAGAAATTGCTAAGGTTTAGGTGGTTAATCATGACTCCAGATAGTTGGTTGAGGATATACACCAGAGTTCTCATTGTAGCTCCCATATCATTCAGTTTTTCACTTAGAAAACTGTCACAGTTTCCTTCACATCCACTGTTACTTTGGTGCCTGCTAGATCCATCCATTTACTAAAACCAAAAAGTTCAATGTGAGTATATCAACAAAACCATCATGTACTATTGAGGAAGATAAATACTAAGATATACTTACTCATTCACTTTATCTAAATCTAGGACTCTTTCTGAAATCCTAACCATTATGGTTATACCACTTATGCTTAAAGAATACCCTAAACTCTAAAGTTATCTAAACCTTCCTCTGATACCAACTATAAGGACCCAGCCTTAAACCTTACTTAATATTCAATTAAATGAATAATTCACATTGAGGATCTTTTCAGGTTTAGAGTTTTAGAGAATTAGGACATAACTATTACATCTCAAAAGATTACAAAGTAGTCACTTCTACTAAATTTCCATAAAAAACTCTTAAAAAGAAACATGTCTAGTTCCATGTTTTTGGTAGCATGACTTTCCCTTGATCCCATCCTTGACCCTATTCCACGTTAAGTCCTGTGAAAAACATTTCAAAAACTTGGGATGAGCATAAAAAGCTCAGTAAGGAATACACAAAGAATGAAAACTGTTAGTTTTTTAAAACAACAAGTAAACCATGTATACTTTATCAAAGTAATACTTTTCACCTTTTCTAAGTAGCAAAAAACTCTTCACTGAATAAAAGTTCATTACTTACCCTTCTGTAACCAAAATATTACCATAAAACCCATATAAAGATCACATAACATATAAAGGTAACTTGGGACATAAACATACTTAAGTGGAATAACCATAAGGTCAACTTCCACACATATCACTTAATGGAATAGCTATTCGGCTAAATTCCATACATACTTAATGGAATAGCCATACGGCCAACTTCCATACCCAATGCATTGGAGGTTATAACACAACCACCAGTCCTGGTATTCACGGCACCACCCGCCGTAATGTCCAAGTACCTTTATAAAATAATAATACATTAAACAAAAATAATGGAAAGAAAACATTTCCACATTTTGATCACAATATATCACTTAAATATATCGACATAACAAATCCTTTATAAAAACCATTTTCAATACCAACATATATAAAAGAGTATATGGTATTTATTTTATTTTAAAAAAACATTACGGCTTGTTGAGGAAGCCAAAGACCAAATAATACTTGTGACGGCGGAAAAGGTCGTTGTCACCGCGTATGTTAAAAGAAACATTCTTTTTTGTCGTTTAGTAAAACGCTTCATATAAAAAGTTTCCTTTTGAATAAAATTAAATGTCAAAGGGGTTTATACACCGTATAAAAGAAATTTGTGTGTAAAACTAAATATGCCTCAATGAAAGGAGATTGAGACGACGTCCCTTACAAAGTTGGTATCCTTAGATTAAGGATAAATCAATTATATGATTATGTGCGACAAATACGAATACAAAAAATATAAGTGGATATTAAGTGTAAAACAATTAGAGGTCATTCACACATAATCATGGAAAAAAAACCAATGACATAGATATTTAACTCAATGAAATGAGATTGAGTTATGATTTTCGATACAAGTCCGTCTAAATGACATAGGAATTTATCAAAGAGATGATTATGTGTAGAAATAGTATATCCACACAAAGGCTTGTGGAAACTACAACATAGAGATTCCACACATAATCTTGGCATAATAAAATCAAGAATTATAGGTTTAACCCAAAGAATTTAAAGTTGGTTAAGAAGTTCCCTTAAAGAAATTCGACAGCCTAACGACATCACTTCAGAACTCATAAAATGAGTTTATGAGAGATAAAAAGGGTATCTCATCACTTGGACATAAAATTTACATTAATAAGGATATATAAGAACATATCCCAATATAATAGTATGTGAATTAAAAGACATTACAAAATAAGTCTTATAAAAAGAGGAGGGTGAAAGGTTCCCTTCCAGACTTGGGTAACTTTCGAAACATAAACCCTATTGAAGAACGGTCAGAAAATGAATATGTAAATACCCATAAATGAAATTATATTACACAAGGAGTATAATAATGGGATTTACATACACCACTCAAAGGAAATGGTGGCAAATGTAGCATAAATCTCACGGAACTAAAAGTGAGATTAAAAATCCCTTACCAAAACTCGGCAGCCTAACGACGCCACATAAAACTTACAAAAATGGATTGATGAGATCAAATAGGGTATCTCATCATATTAAAATAAAATGTACAGGAAGAGGATTATAAAATAAAACCCCCCTTCATAACAAAGAGGAGCTTAAAATAAGTGACATAAATGAGAGTACTTAAAAAAAAGAGAGAGGTTAGATCTCTTACGAAAATTCGGCAGCCTAACGGCGCCACTCAAAACATCCAAAATAGATTGATGAGAGAGAATATGGTCTCTCATCATATGAATATAAAAATTATAGTAAGATTAAATATAAATGAACATCCCAATGAAAAGAAACATGAGCTTTAAAAGGAATGACATAAAAGAGTGTACTTAAAAAGAAAGAGAGGAGTAGGATCCCTTACCTCGGGTCCGACTTGACTCGATCGTTCTTTAATCTCTTGAATAATAAACTTGAGTTAAGTTATACTTCCTTAATAACATTTTTCAAGTTCATTATTCCTTTTATATCACTTATTACCATGTCATGAACATTATGTAACCATTTAAGTTAATAACGGTTGTTTTGTCGTTATTTGGTACTTAAGTCAAAAGTGAACTTCTTATATTTACAAGTTGTCTACGTAGTCAAATATCCATTATCTCAATAATGATATTCATGATTTGAATATCATATATATCATATATATCCAGCATATACATGTATTTATAATATTACATAATCATTTAGAGGTAAGAAATGAAATGCACCGTTCCTGGAGACGGTAAGCCGTACGTACGCATGAACGCTACTTTCATTTCTATGTCATATTAATAGAATTAAAAATAAATGAGAGATATGTATATTTTTAATTCCAGAATTATATTCATCCTTTAGATGTATCATACATCATATATATCCATTATATGTACTTATAATAGTACATTACATTTGAGGATACGAAATGAAATGCACCGTTCATGGAGACGGTAAGCCGTACGTACGCATGAACACTACTTTCATTTCTATCTCATACTTTAATGGATTGAAAAAAATAATGATATAAAGGTGTATTATAATTACAGTATAAAATCATATATAATAACTTTAAATCCATCTTTCATACGTCCCACATATGGCATTAACGAATAAAATCACTTTGAGGGGGTGGTAGTCCACACTTCCTAAAATGAAGATATCGTGTATACCCATAATGGAAGCCATAAAGGTATGCAACAAATGAAAAATAAAAAAGCTTAAGTAAAACATAAAAATATTATATATCATATATAAACATACTGACATCTTTATGGCCACCTTTGAAGGTGTTATATGAGTGTTGAACAATCATCGTTTCGTGAGGCATAAATTCACCATCCACAGAAACAGTATGTTCTTTAACCATTAGATGAAGGTGTGTGTAAGTGTAGCTCTAATCCTTATTATAAAAACATCCTAGTATATTTAAGATACTGGAGTTGTTACAAAAGAAATTAATAAAAAGAGTTTATGGGGTTGGAGAAGCAATATAAAACAAAAGAGCACAAGTGAAGATGTTACCTTAAAATAGGGTAACTCCCTTTGGTTTGAACCAAAAGGGTTTCTTGAAGTGCTTCCTGCCTAATTTAATGCTTCTATGTTGAGGAGAGGTATGTGGAGAGACAAAATGATCCAATCTTGTCCGAACCAAATGTTTGAGAGGTGTGGGAAAGGTGGTAGAGGTGGGGGCCTTTTATAAGAGGAGAGGAGGGGAACTCTTCGAAAAGTATAAAATGTTACTTTATTTCAAATGGTTTTCGGATTTTAATGGTCCCAAATTGATGTGTTTCAAGGATAAGGTGATAAGGGTTCACAATCCACCCATAAAATAGGTTTTTGACATGTGTAGGTCCTATATTTGGCATTATCTTTCCATTTTATTTAAATCGTTCAATAATGAGGTCACCGCTGCATCATCATGATGTCATAAAAAATTTAATTTATTTAATGTCTGAAAATTATAAAAAATACTATGATATAGGAAATATTTTTATCTTTCCAATTACTATTTATAGTCAAAATTATGACTTGTATAACCACATGTAAAAATTGTTTTAGTAAAACAAATCACGTTTGTGACATTTTTATTTTAACTTTAAATAAAAGGCATAAATGTCATTATCAAACCCAAGTGGCTCCATTGGGTACAAAAAATCGACCCATGGGTTGTATTTGTCGGCCATATCTCATAAAATAGGGTTATTACCAGTGTCAAGAAATTTTCATTTTATTATAATATAATTTTTACCTTAAATCACACTAATTACCTTTAACCGCGATTAATAAAACCTTAAAGTTACTTTTCATCAAAAATTATTTTCATCCCATTGAACCAAATTTTACTTAACAATTAAAATAATTTAAATTGGAATTTTGAAATTCAAATCACATAAGTGGTAAAGTCCCATTTAAACGAAAAATCAACTTTTGTAACCACCACTTTGTGGTTTCACTATTCATCAAAAAATTGAAGTTTTTCAGAAAAATACCAAAAATTCACCCTAAGCTATATTTGATATTCTGAATTAAAAAATGATGTCTATTTAAAAAAAAACATATCATATATGTTACATTAATGAATTTAATAATTAATTCCCGCTGTCGGAACAAATAGCGTGTTTTTATGAAACAATATATATCAAAAGATTGACACTAGTTTAAGTCAAATTTCAAAGTGAAATTAATTCCAATGAACACTATTTGATTAAATGGTAAAAATATATTCTAATTTCACTTTAAAACCAATTCAAAATATAATCTGATCATATAAATAAATTATATTGAAAAGTGGTTTTGAATTAAAATACAACATTTTTCACTATTCATTAAAAATTGAACTTTTTCGGAAAAATACCAAAAATTTACACAAATAAATTTTGATGTCCCGATTCTAAAAAAGAATTTTATTTGGTCCAATAGAATGTATAAGAGTAACCAAAACTATATTTAAAGAGGGCTTTCCATCAAAAGGCGGTTAATCGACCGTTTAAAAAAATGATTTATGCTTAAAATTGGATTCATTCGCATTTTTAATACTCTAACATTTACTGTAAAAAGTAAAAATATTTGACAAACATATATAATCATTTTTTAGTTAGTTATATTCATTCCCGCCATCACAACAGCTAGTCGTTAACTACCATTTAAAAAAAAAATTATTTTATTATTAGAGTGCTACGTAAGATTCCCATGAAACTTGTTGTTGCGTGTTGGATACGCCATCGAGCATACCATCCCCTTTAAAGTTAAATTAATATTTTATTCTCAAATATGGATTAATGTGAAAATGTCATACTCTTTATTTACCTGGGGTGTTACAAACTAAATGTAATTTAAAACATTCTTGAATTAAATAAACTTCTAGAGGGACCCTACCGCAAAAGAGTCAATCCACACTCGATACTTAACCATTTTATCAGTGACAAATCTAATCTTCTCCATCCATCCTTCGGGCATATTCAGATTTTCATATACATAAGGACACCCTAACCCATATGTATGTGTCCTCATGGACTTAAACATGAACAAAAGGATCCTTATATATATATATGCTCACATGCATAAGCTCGTTATCACCCAAAAACATATGAATTTTCCAAATATATACATAAGCACAACTTGCCCCATATATGTAATCATGATTCCATGGGAGAATATTCATATAATGTAAGAGCATATTATATATATGCTTACCTATGCATACGTCATGAGTCAACTTTGAATCCAGTGACTCAAAAATGCCTCAAGCATGATGAACACACTATAATAAAATTACCAATGGTTCTAAAATTAAAAAACCCCCAATTATAAACTAAGAGGAATCTAAGAAAGAAGGAAAAAATTCACCATAAACTGTTAGCGGCGTACCAAATCGGGTCAAATAGATTAACCTTTAGAGGTGGTTGCCGCAAAACACATGAACAGGTCACTGGAGACTTCAACCAAATGCCAATGATATGATGAATCATAATTAATTGATCCTAAAAATTGAAGAGAGAGTAAAATGATTAGTGATAAAGGAAATAATAAAAATGTGATGATGAAATTTTATTTTAAGTAAATTAATGAACAATAAACCCTAAGTGCATACCATAGGGGTTCCATCCAGTCTAGAAAACAAAAAACATGAATTCTACAACTCCACTATTTAACAAGATGTTCCAATACCGACATGCACTTGGTAAGAATTAAAAGATACCATAAAAAGTAATTAGCATGGTTAGAGAAATGAAATATTTATATGAAAAATAGCATGCACTAATAGGTTTCATCATACATGAATCAAGATGCAGTACTATATGGATTATATGGTCAGATAAACTGTTATAATTCTCTTATAATCTATCTTCCACCATAACAAGAGAAAGTAATTCTCCTATTATAAAATATGTGAACACTTAGACTCAATGCTACTCATATAAAAGAATAAAATATTGATATTTTCCACCTACAATCCATCATTGTGATTACACCAAAGATAAAAATTATCCTCAAAGATATTGAATTTCACTCTTCATGAACCACACAATCAATATAACCCCACCAACACCACATTACTTTGAATCAATATCACTCTAGGACATGATTATAATCAAGTGTAAAAATAATATTTTATATGAATACCAACCACCCTGCATCATCCCCCTCCCCCAAGAACCATCCCCTAATCTCCCAACCACCACCCCCCACCACACACCCCCTTGAACCAGCCCCCTCTCCCTACAACAGAACCCCCACCCTCTGAACCAGTCCCTTAACCCCTACACCAGCCCCCCCTACACCAGCTTCTATCCAAACAAATATTATAGCCCTTTTTAAAACAGGCAAGGATCTTCAAGACTACATACCATAATTTATAACCTAACTCATGAATAAAAATTTCTTTCAAAATCTCATTCAAATAAATAAAAGAATAATTTTAAATTCATAGGAAAACCAACCATTTATTCTTTTTTTTTCTCAAAATCATTTCTCAATATCCTTTTCAAAATAAAAATAAAATTTCCATTAAATAAAAAACACTTCCCAACCAATTTATAAATTAGTTTAAAATAAAAATAGTACCACACATTAAAGAAAGGAATTAACACAATTAGAACCAATATATCAATGGAGAAAAATAAAATAACCCACAACCCAGTCATGGTGTCATGTAACTAAATACAATCCATGAGATAAAAATAAGGTATAAGTGTCAGGATCCTCTAAATCATCCTTAATGGGATCTAAGAGCCAATGGAAACTCACTAAGATCCAAAATGAATGATATTAGACCTATTTTATTGTGTCACATTCTTCAGGGGGCCCTATGTGAAACTAAACAACACTATATGACCTATCCCCTTAAGGTTCCTCACGAGTACAATATAAACCCCTCAAATAATATAATATTACTTTGAAAAAAAAACTAGGATATGAACACTAATTTAGTTTAACAGACATCAAAACCATATAAATAGTTACCCAAGGTTTATATGATATAAATAAATAAAGGTGATAAGAATGAATGAATCACATGCTCATCACATAAAACAAAATTTTAGGAAAAGTCAATAAACCTCATCTCACCTTGAATACCGTATCATGAAATATCCCCTTTTATATCCATTAATAATAAATAACAATTATAAATATACTTAGTGGATCCATAATCCATAAGGAGAGTAATATAAACCAAGGGGATCAACCTGAAGGGTATCCATAACATCATGAACATTCATTTATAAAGTACCAAACAAGCTGTAAAAAAATATTCCTAGGATTCGAAGACATTTAATTTCCATATGAAATATCATTTTAGGATAAATTATTTATAAATAATTTCAAAATGATATTTCCCAAGAAAATTCCATAAAACATCACAAACAACCGAAAATACCATGAAAGTATTAAAATAACAAAAAATGAGGAATAAAATCCTTATTTTAATAAATCAATCCTTTACACCACCCAAATAATCCCCTTTGAAAACTTAATAGGTGTCAAACACCATTATAAAATACTTCAACTCTATTAAAAGATACACTCGCTGATTTTCACAAACACTTAACTTGCAATAACTCTATTCCAAGTATAAAAACAATTTTAAAACAATTTAAAATCCCACATGGGTATCACTTATAGGTATATTTTTAACGAATAATATTTTAAAACTTTCAAGATACCCATTGAATTCAATATAATGAATGATGAGTGTAGGGAGGTGAAACAGAGGAGTTCCAATTTATAGGGTGATATGGCAGTAATGGCTACGTAGCAAGGAGACTACATTAGAGTTCAGATAACATCATTGGAGTGGTCTAGGTAATTATGTAGTGGTTTCCCAAGATAAAAGGACCTAAATTTACTAAAACTCCATTGACATATAGCATGTATATAAATTTAATTTTCTGAAAATTTAAATTCTTGTTTAATTATATAAAAGAAGATACATAAACCTTGATAAACCTAGTGTATAGAAAATTTAAATACCAATGAAATTTTAACATGATGGGAGATTACACGTCATGATTTCACTTTTTCATTCTTCTTCTATGTACATCGAAATCCGTAAAAGAGAAAAAAATAAACTAGAACTACTCATCAAGAATATAAAAAATGAGAACCAAACTTCCAAAGAATATATTTCCCATTACCTTTTTGGGATCAGCAGTTTCTTGAAATAAATGCATTAAATCAAGAGGTATGGGTTAATCTTTGCTGGTGCCTTTTATCTCAAACATAAAATATATATATATATAAGGATGTTGAACACCTGACTAATGGTTTATCAACCTCAAATTTATCTAATAACTATAGGAAAATTCAAAAACCATAAGCACAACCATGAACAACTAAGAAAAATACAATTTTCCATTAATATACATATATAAATATATGTTTAAGAGATTAATAGACATTAAATGTAGTTACGAAGAAGAAGAAGGGGATGATTATACATAATATATTCTAAGAGATGATTTTATTTCTTACGTTTACCATAATTCCATATATTAGAAGAAAGTAAAACTATTGGAATAGAATAAAATAAGTGTAAATGTTAAGTAGAATGATATCATAGAAGAGATAAAAATGGCCACAATGAAATTTGTATAATAAGATATGACACCAGAATAACTTAATAAAAAATTAGATTCTAAATAAAAGGATCTTCATGAGGCACAATCTAGGTATCTTAAATCTAGAAAAACCTTAAATAATATGATATAAGTCGATTAGAATATGATGGATATTCAAGATGAACTATCCAAGGATTATGAGAATACCATCCCCATGAAAAATATATAACATTTTTCTATATTATCATGTGATACTAAATATGTTTCCTTTCATTATAAATATTATGAAACATAATTTGAATATTTTTTGGATGATGAATGGTGTAAAAATTTTCCTCCTTTGGATGAACTGGGAATAGAAAACCCCCAAGGAAATACGAAAATAAAGTCTAGAGGATGGCTAGAAAACAAGAAGAATTTTATAAACAAAACCATCAATATAAAAGAAGATCAGGTTTCAAGGGATATTAATATTTTTGTAGAGTTTTTGAGTATAAATCTGTTGAGTATTGGTACAACATGTCATTTCACTAGAAATATGAAGAAAAAAGGGGACCAGACCTGAGAAGAATAGAATCAGTTGTATTATAAGTAAGAATAATCTTAGAAAAAACATTACAGCCTGAAAAAATTATTGGAAAATCACATAGACTGATAAATTTGAGAATAATCTAAGAATAATTAAAAAATCTCGTATATATGGTACTAGAAAAAGTGGACAACATATGAATGTAAAAAATTATTCCTATAAGAAATTAAAATAGGAAAACCTAACATTTAAGGGACTTTTGTGGGAGATGAAAGGTCACTTGTAATGTTGTAAAGGACTTTATGACATTCATAGCTAGACAAAAAAAGAAAATATAAATTGGTAGATAGTGTAAAAGTATGCATGTTAATTTATTACCCATTCAATCAATGAAGTCCAACACCAGATGCCTATGGAGATGAATAAGACCTAAAAGATGGTGATAAAGGTAAATAATAAGAGATTTGGGGAAAGAATCTTGAATAGAATCCCCAATGAAGAAGTTGGTGATAACAAATGATCACAGTTGAGAGACATCTCTCAACATTCTCTCTCTCACTAAAATAGAAAGGTATCACCTATTTATTCCCATTAATTTTATGTATACTTTCTAATAGAGAATGAAACAATAAAATTGGGGAGATGTATGAATGTTGTATTATTGGGGTATAAAAATAATGAATTATCCTTTCTATAATACCATTAAAGTTATATTTTCCATGATGAATAATATGAGACCATCCCTCAAGGGGTGAAAATAATAAATTAACATTTTTAATAATGACAAACTGTATGAAATATCAAAATCAGGACAACCTAATTATAATTGGTCATTGAGGTTATTTTGAACAACCGCAATATTACTTTTTATATTGGCATCACATGATCAATGATTTATGTACTGCATTGATCACTTTCTTATAAACGATTGTTCCTATAAATTTTTTTTACCTCATAGACTTATAGTTAATACTCAAGTATGTTTTCCAAGAATATCATGTGATTATATCCTTCTCTCACAAGTGGATAAATTTAACATTTCAAATATATGGAGGAGAAGATATCATGATGGGATTTCTCAACATCCAAGAAAATTATCATTTAGTTTTAAAAATATATTTCCACATACCCTACAACCATTTTTTAAATCTAATCCAGGGAGTACACTAATTCAGATCACCCCTTATCCCCATAGGACCTGTCTAACACAACTAGTAGGACAATGAATGAAAACATCATATCAATCTTAGGGCCAAATCTAGTTCAAATAATATCCCAAAGTTATCATCCTATTTATACTACCCATGAAAGGAACTTCCTCAACTATCTCTGGTAGAAGCTAAAAAACACCATTCAATCAAATTCATGAACACAACATTACAAAAAATGGCCACAATAAGATCGCATTTCCAAACTCTAGGTTCTAAGGTAACACCCAAAGACAAAAATGATTAAATTAGCACTGAACCTCTCAGGGTTAATAAAAAATTGGGAACCCATGGTCTACTAGATCACATCTATCAATTCAGGACTCAATCTTGATAGGGTAACCTCATCTAGAAACTCTAAAAACTAACCCATCCACGATCATCACCTCACCAACAGGGGAATCATCAAGAAACAACACAACTATAAGAAAGTCTAAAGGGTTCCTCATAACCATATCAAACCTAATCTCAATGACACCCAGCCTTAACCATGACCTTGTGGTTTTTTCCCAATCTAAAGGTTCTAATTAGATTAAAGCTCCAGCAAGAAGTTCCAAAACATCAATAACTCAAACCCTAAGAAATTGGTCCAAACATCCATGAAACATCCAAAATAAAACTTTTCCTACAATATGAGAAATGTAAAAATACTTGAATCTATACCCCTAGGAATATATAAGGAATGTCCTTATGAACATTAAAATAATCCCATTGGAATCACCTATGGCATGTTTTCAAAAATAATGTACTACCCCCATTTTGGTCTCACACCACACTTCCATTTGACTAACTCTCAAACCAAAACCTTAATGGAAAATCTCTCCATAAACTACTCACATTGAGGGTTATATATCCAAAACCTTATAGGAACATATTATATAACCTATAATTAAACAAAACATCTTATAGAAGGCCACTAACTACTTCTGGGTTCCAACACCACACCCCGTATAGAAAGCACCATGGATAGACCACTCATAGGTCCAAAATGAAATCCCTAGGAAATAAGTATATACATTTTCTCCCCATTCCTACCCTTATAAATCACCTAAGATCATGTGATCTTTTCTCTTGAATAAAAAAACAAGAGAGAGATTTTATGTACAAAACCCCTCTCTGAGACACCCGATAACCTCACTTCTCAATGATAACACATAATGGTTATCAAGGGGTTCCCAAAAAAATATTCATTTAATATTTAAATAAAGTAATAAAAAACTGTCGATTTGAGAAATATAAAAAATATAGAACTCGCAAAAAACCTTATGATGAAAACTCTAAAGCTGAAAACCTGAACCTAAGATCGAACAATGCCCAAGGAACCTATCTCATGCCATGAAATTGACAAAATTAATTATGAAAATTTATAATTAATTTTTTTAAAACATCCAAATATGAATAAATTCAAAAATGATTATTGAGGCGCTTCCCCATTCTGAAACCACAACCAACTGCCTAAGATATTCCTAAACTATACCCATAACATTAATCTAGGAAAAATACAGAACAAGAAACACTTGATTTCCAGGAAATATAATTTATTTTAACTATAAATTCAAAACAAATCCATTAGGCCCCATACTATCTCCAAAATGATGAATAATGGCTTGTATTCTACATCACGAGACATTATATCTCTAAGACATGGTAAAGAACCAAGATTCATGGTCAATTCCAACTTTTTCTGCGGGAATAGACACTAAAAACCTTAGAAGGAACAATTAAAATTAAAGAGGATAAAATAATAGTAATTACGAAGGTAATAAATGAAGATTCTTACCTCAAATCGCAAAATAATGCATTTAAGAATACCTTAAAACACGAGAGGTCAAAGAGGAAGAGGAATTCAAGGAGGTGCGGAGGTGGGGTGGCTGCATAGGCGGTGTGCTAGAGGAGGAAGTGGGGAGGCTGCCTCGTAGATGCATCAATAGGGAGGTGGGGTGTCTACATATTTAGAGGAGAATCTTCCGAAGGTGGGTGGCCACATTGGAGGAGTATAGTGGAGGGAGTTTGGGTGGAAACACTAGGTGTGGAGGGTCGCGAGGAGTAAGGGAGGGAGGTGGGGATCACAAGAAGGTTGGGAAGAAATGGGGTGGGGATCGTGAGTGAATTAGGAGAAAGGGGGTAATGCCATGGGTAATTTAGACATGTAGCAATATTTTAACCTATATCCATGTTTTTTTAAACTGTGTATATATAAGTGTTTCTATATCATAAATTTATAGTACTATTTTTCAAATTACATTTATTTAAATAATATATAAGTCATCTTTATAAACAAGTGCTCATTAAGAAAATAGATTTATCGAAAAATTTGTTTTGGGTCGAATTAAACTCATCAATTAGAAATTAGGATTAAATATTAAGGCTTTATCATTTAGTTTTAATTTCTATTAACTCAAAATACCCTTTAATGTGGTCATAAATTCTAACGGGATTATTATTCAAAATTCCTAAAAATGATGAGGCCTATTTACTAATTTTTATCCCCAAAATTAGAAATATGAAATAAATATTATCAAATTTATTCTTTATAATTGGTATAAATTAATTTTAAAATAAGTGTTGTAAACATGATAAAAGATATTTTTTGAGAAAAATATAGTTTTCTTAATAAATCATTTTTTGTAAATTGTTTTTATAAAAAAATACATTATAAAATTAATTACAATGAACCTAATTTTAATATTAAAAAACTAATAGAGGCAATTTTACTATAAAAATATTTTAAAAAATATTATTTTCTACAAAAAGAAGTATTTTTCACTATTCATTAGAAAATAAATCTTTTTAGAAAAATACCAAAAATTCACGCTAATATAATTTTGATAAGATAATTTTTAAAAATTATATTCATTTTATTAAATAAATTTTATAAATGTTTAAAAATATAATTTTTATATTTCCCAAAAAAAGGAATAAAAATATTTATGAATAAAAACATGTTTTTGAAGAATAAATTGATTTTACTAGAAATTGAGTGATTATTCACTAAGTTGTAATTAAAAAAAATTCATTGATTGGACATATTAATTTTTATTAAGAATATTTATCCTATTCGTACCCTAAAATTTAACAACTAGGTTATAATAGTGAAATAATAATATTTCACGGTTTTTTGAAGCTCAATGGTGTGTATTGTATATGATATCAAACATAGTGTTATTTTAAAATATTGATTTTTATACACAAAAAAAATTTAATGAGATTAAATTTATTTTAAAATAATCATAATTTAAATTCGTTCTATGATACAAACCAAATGATTTTCTTTTATATATAATTCTATTTCTTTCTAGTTTGAGAATACATAAGAAAAATTTGGTTTTTATTTTCCTTATAAAAAAATAAGTAAAAAGAAGATAAATTCATAAAATAATTCCCCTTTCTATTTAAAAAACACTAATGAATGAAATATTTCCCATAAAAAATTTTATAGTTAAAGGGAACATGAAGGTGATGATATATCAGCAGGAAAATAAACACTTAGAAACCATTTCAAAATAATGTGAAAAATTTGTAGGGATATAAAATACATATAAAAAATACACCATGATATCCTAATATATAATTTTGAAATTTTAGGATATAAATAAATATTACAATTACAATAAATTATTAGTGCTAGATATTAGAAAAAAATACACCTTATAACTTAGTGTTTCCATACATGGCCTAATCTAGGGGTAAATTCCATAAGCTGAACCTAGTCAACCCAGGGCCACTAGCAAGAGTGTAATAATAAACTAGTCCAACATGTTTACCAATAATTTCATCCTAGCTACCCATGTTTTCCCATGACATTTAAATGTTAGTGATCCTATCATACTGGTATATACATACTTACATTACATTTGATGCCAAAAATTTACCCACTTTCCCAGTTGTGAATCCCTTTAAAAAACAACCCCTTATTATATGTTAGGAAACATGAACAATACAAAATAACATCTAGGAACAACCCTCACATCAAAATTTTAACAATAATCATACATGAATAATTTTAGGGGTATTCTTTATGTGTGGTTTTAATTTTCCAACTAAAAATTTCAATGTTCCAACCAAGCCTTAGATTTTTGAATGAATGATTGATCTTTAAAAAAATCGCTTTTGATCTATAGATTTCTTATTCAATGCACATATTCTAAAAAATGTGTGTGAATATGTACAAAATTGTGTGTTTATTAATATATATATATATATATCTATTTGTGTGTGTAATAGTCCTTTTACAAATTTATAAAATTAGGAATAAAATTAAAGGTATTTAGGGAACCAAACATTCTATAAGGCCTTAGTTGAAAAAATAGTTAGAAGACAAAAACATCATCAGGTGTTTTAATCATACATGATAAAAACTATATGGAAGATTAATTAATCATATGTGTTCTTAACCTCTCAAAAGAGATTTTAAAACAAGGTTTATTAGAGAAAACTCATGGAAAAAATATTGATAAATTAATGGAGAATATGTAAAATGATAATTAAATTTATTATAAAAATTTTAGATAAAAACTAATTAATAATATAAATAAAATATACATTAAAAAAATCTAAAAGTCATGATTCTCAATTTAAAGGGTGGAACATGGGGTAACCGACCTCAAAAATCATCTTGTTTACTTAAAACAACATAAATCTCCCATATGAGTTCCAAAGAATCCTCGAGGACCATAATTAATCATAAAAAATATAGAACTAGAAATTAAAATGAAAGGAACTTGAACCGTCGGATATTGAGACCTATTTTAGTAAAGATCAAGAAGAATAATGAAGAAAATAGAGAGAGTGATATTTTATATAAATATTTACAAGGATATTAAACCAATATAATTGATGGAACCTTGATGATATTCCATGTGATTAATGAGGAAAATGGGGGAGATCACCCTACATTCATGAAACCCAAATTATGGAGGAGGGGAGTGAATTAAGGTTAAAATTAAACAAGGGGGAAAAAGTAATTTTACATTTTCAATGAATTAAGGGAACTTCACATGGTTTTTATGCACGATTAGACAAAATTTTCAAACCATTCACCCTATAATGGGACCTTTTAGAACAGTTCATAGTTAGGATTCATAGTTAGAGAAACATTGCATCGATAGTTGGATTTGGATATGTTACAATTGTAGAGCCTCTCACGCAGTCACAATATGGTATAGAGAACTATGAATCTAAACCATGTAACATACTTTATAACTCCAAAAGCTAAAAAACTCAAGTAAAATTCACCGATCAATATAGAGAGACAAGTGAGACTAAAAAAATATACAACATAATAGAGTAGTTTTGGGTTTTGGTGCGACAATTCTCCTAACCATTACACCTTCTTCCCCAAAAAATTATGAAGAGATAATTTGAAAAAGGAACTAATCAAATACTGTGATAATAAAACCTCAAAATAAATTCAATAGGTAAAGGTGAAGTTGGAATACTGATTATGTAAATGTCATCAAAATCCTCAAAGAAATTGGTAACCATAGAGGCCCCTAAACCAAACATTTAAAATTCAGTACTATCTCCAATAAGAGATCACATAGAAAGAAATAAAATGAGAAATACTATAAGAGAAAGGACAAAAAACAAACACCTTAACCCAATGATCCTGTACAAAAAAAAATTCTAATGATAAAATTATATAATACATATCATGGGTGGGAAGGGTGGGGAATTAACTATTAATCGATATTAAAATTTCTAAAAACAAGGATCTCATGAAAAGAACAATAAATTTGTGTAAAACTCATGAAACCTTACTCTTTGGATAAAAGGATAACCTATGTTGGTGTTAAAAGAATTTTAAAAGTTCAATTAAACATAAGGTATTGGAACACCATGGATTTGAGGCTAACTCCATGTTAAAGAAATTAGAATAAGGAAAAAAATCCATAAGACTACAAATATATATCACTATAAATGAAGATGATAAATGACGAAGATACAAAACATTATCCTCAAATCCAAAACAAAAGATAACACCACATATCAAATCATTTAAAAAATTAAACATTTACAATAAGATAAATTTTAAACATAATTATTAACAGATACATGTTCACCAAATTAAATGAGAATGCCCTTTGAGGGAGTGGATCTGGATCCACATATCATCCAGGAAACACCCCTATTGAATATTTGCAGGTTCTCAAGATGACCACTTGTATGAAAATAATTCTGAACTTCTTTTCAGGAAGAATTATTATCCATTATATTTCCACAGTAATATAACACTAAAGATTTTCTTCTAAATGAATCTTGTGAGAAAAAGAATAATGACCTTTTTATACCAATTTTTGATAGAAAAAACCAACTTTCTTCCCCTTCTATTTAAAAGAACTACCACCACTACTCACAAAGATATGAGAGACATCAAAAACCTCCGACTCTCCAGACAAAGATGCTTCATCCCAAATATCCTACCACACCACATATTCATCAGTTTTAACAAGGATAAAAGGAACTTCTAGAATAATATATGGTTAGATACCTCTTCCAAATTATTAATCCTTCATGGATTTATCTATTAGTTGATCTGGATGATATGATACCAACTCATAAAATTCGTGGTGTACTCCAAAAATAGTTAATCATCTTTTAGAGACCATAAAATTTTATATAATTTAGTATCATTATGTATTTAGAGGATTACTATTTCATAAAAAATGCATATAATTTTTCCAATAAGTTTACCTTTTTTGTTTTGGTCTAAATAATTGCCTACAGCTACCAAAAAATCAATACATTTAACATACAGATGTAAAACATGTGCTTAAAAGGCTCATGAAGCTGATGATGTCTAAGAATATAGTCAACAGTTCAAAAATATTTCTAGATTATTCTAGGTTCATAATTTTTAAGGAAATGAGGAGGGTTAAATTCATGAAACCATTGAGTGAAATAATGATACTAAAAAAATTATGTGTCTTAAGATTTATATTTAGAGAATATAAATCAATCATTTAGGATGAAACCTGATCAAATAATGGGCATGTTTTGGGGGATCTACTTATAGATAACTTTCAAGAAAATATATAACATAATTTGAGTTTACTCTAAAATCAAGAACCATAAAACATAATTAAAACACAAGTTTAATAAAAAATCAAAAATATCAATCAAAATCTTAATCAAAACTCCATATATGAGTCTCAAAATATTATAAAATAAGTACTAATGAATACAAGTACAAGTGATTAGAATAAAGAAACCAATCAATTGAAAAAACTTGAAAAAAATTTCATATTAGAAAAGATTTATTATATAGTTCATCATTCAAACATAATTTACAATTTTGAATAAAAAATGTAAGTAAATACAGACACTTATAGAATCCACATTTTAAGAAGAATTCTAACCAAACCCTCTCAGAATATCCCTATTTCCAAATCCAACAATTCAACACTAAATCACCACTTTCATTCTAACAAAAAATAATTTATTCAAAAATTTGAATTTTTATTTACAAAATAAAAAATTAATTTTAAAAACCCCACTATTTTGAAGAAACCTTACCACTTTAAAAATATTTTTTGAATGATTCATTTCAAAATCCCAAACTAACATAGCCTAATTTTTTTTCAAAAAATCACAAAAAACACTTTAAATATCCTAAATAAATTATTTATAAAATAAGGAATATCAAAATTATTAGAGAATATAATGTCCAAAAATCTAGAAAACGTTTAACCATGCACAGTTTGGTCAGATGTCTTGGTGGGACATGTGCTAACCACACAAGTCCTTCTAGGATTCATAGTCGATGTATGGTTTTCCAAACTGGACACTGTAACTGTTAAACCTATTTTTTCCTTCCAAATCCACTCCAACGATATATTTTCTCAAAAATAACATACCAAAAATAAAAAAGGGATCCCAATATAATCAAATAAATATGTGACTCAGTTACTAAAATAATTGAAAATTAATTCTAAAATTAGAGATATATTCACCCTGATATCTCTTGGTAACTTATGTCTTATATGACGATGGTGGAGATCAAGAATTGGCTCATGATTCAACCTCATGATATGGAAATATTAGAATAAAAACACTATAAATACATAAATAAATAAGACTAGATCAGATACTATTTTTCATTGAACAATATGGGTCTTCCCCTAGCTAAACACTTGATCTATCTTCAGACATGTCGTGAGGGGAATTCCCGATCACCCTTACCTAGAAAATAGTGTAGGGAATCATGATTAACACAACTAGGAATATTTTTTACCACAAAAAAAATATAGTAAATAAATAAGAATAAAATAAATATAATTAAAACTAAAATTTTGAATAAGAAAAAACAAAATATACATCTATATGACTTCAAGATTCACCACTAACCTCATAATATGTTCACTCCATGAGATAATGAAATCCAAAACCAAGCATGAAACTGAAACGATAAAGTATGTGTGAGTATCAATATTCCCAATAGGTATGCTTAAAAAACACCACCCAAGGATTACATTGAACGATAATTTCATTTCTTTCTAGTTTGAGAATACATGTACAATGTAGATTTTTTATTTTCCTTATTAAAAACAAGTAAAAAGAAGATAAAAAAACCTTATACGTTTATATTTTTTTAAAAAAACACTAATCAATGATAGATTTTTAGTAAAACATTTTAAGGAAAAGAGAACATGAAGGTGGAGATATATTAGTAGGAAAAAATAAATTTAATACTATTTAAAAATAGTGCCAAAAAATATTAGGGAAATATAATTCATATAAAATAGCTATCATGGGAACCTAAGAACAATTCCAAAAATTCTAGTTCAGAGCTATATAATACCAATATTAGAAATGAACAACACAAGATACTAGAAACAACCCATCCTATCACTCAGTATTACCCTACCTAGCATAAACAATGGGAAAATTTCATATGATGAACATAGTCATCCTATGGCCACTAGCTAGAGATTTATAATAAACACATTCATCAAATGTACCAAGACATCCCTCCCAGCCACCCATGTCATCCCATGACATGTAAATGGTGGTGAGAATATAAACCACTATATACATACATATTATACCTTTTATACTTAACCAAATGATACAATTTCTCACCTCCAATCCCCTTTTAAGAAAAAACCCTTCTTCCATTCAAGAAAACACGATCAATACACCAGAAAAACTGGGTATGAACATCATATCACATTTTTAACAAGAAAATAACAATCAAAACTTTAGGGGAATTCCTTAATAGGGGTTTTAAATTTCCATGAATACATTTCAATTTTCTAATCGAGACTTATTATTTGATAAGAAAGATTGATCTTTCGAAAACAACTTTTAATATATATGTTTACAGTTCCAAAACTATTTCAAAACATACACACACATGAACCTTAATATATATATATATACCTCTTGACCCAATATACTTATTCACCCAACCTAGTGTAAATATATAAAAAATCATATATTTATATATAAGAATATATGTATAATTGAAAAACATAATTTATAAAAAATTTGACTCACTTTGATGATATTTACAGATTGAACCATTCCATTATCCATTAATTGAAAAATTGGTAGAAACAATCCTATGGTTCTAAAATATGATATGATAAAAATCGTTTGGACTATTAGTCAATCACTTGGTGTCTCTAATATCCCAAAATATATTTTAAAACATTTTTTATTAGAGAAAACTCATGGAGAGAACATGTAAATTGTATGGATAACATGAAAATGAACAATTCCATTGATAATAACTATAGTTTATAATAAATTTACTAGAAAATATTAATAAAACACACATCAAAATAATCAGTGAAATATGATTCTCAATTTAATGTCTTGAACATGGGGAATACCACCTCAAAATTTATCTCCATTGAAAATAGATGCTAAAATCCACCTCAAAGGTCTAAAAGTGTAAGGACAAAAAGGAACCCAAAAAAAAAAGAAAAAAACCAAATTAAAACTAAAGGAGAAAGAAACCTAGGCCCATATAACATATTTTGGGAAATATCAATAAGATAAATGAAGGAAATAGATAGAGATGGGAAGTTATTAAAGGATTATTACCTATGATATTTAGCCAAAATCCTTGAAGGAACCTTGAGGATTCACCATGGGATATAGAAGGAAGAAGGAGAAGAGCTCCAATTTTGGAATCAAGTAAGGGAAAAAGGTGAATATCCATTTTTAATATATTCTAGGTATTATGCATGATTTGGACACATAGTTATTCAAACCATGTACCAATCATGTGTCCTATATTGGAATATTAAAGAACTAGGAATTAATGGGATACATTATTAGAGATATCATGTGAAAATAGTGTGATTTGGATCTTTTATAATTATATTTATTGTCATACAGTCTCTATAGGGTTTGGAAAACTGTGCGCCTAAATCATGTGACATTCTATACACACCCATGAAACTCGAAAACATAAGAAAAACCCACTCAAGAAGACATAGTGATAATAGTGACTAATAAAATAAAATAAAATAATAGATTAGTGTAATGTGAGGGTGTTAAACATCATATATTATATACATATTTTTACTTTGGAATATTTTATCTTGAGCACCAAAATAAAACTTACATATCACCTAGTGTTTCATGATTTTTCCAATTCCCTATCCAATAATGAAAACTTATTTATCAGAAATGAAATGTTATGAAATTATCAATGCTACATTCCATAACTACATGTTAGTTCTTATAGGAGAATAATTTCTTAGATAACATGAAAAATTTTATTCATTTCTCAGTGTTTTTTCAATTTCAAAATTTCAAATTCTTCTATAAATATTATATATTATGTACAATATTTTAATTATTTGTATGAAATTCATGGGAAATTTATAAAATTTAGATCTTGATAAATATATTACACATGTCTCCAACATAAAACTCATTATATTCAGATTCCTTCAAAATTCCTCAAAACACATCAAAACACTTTGAAATACTGAAAAATAATATTAAATCATTGGACTGATATATTCAGAAGACTATTCAACATATAAATACTTTTTAGAGTATTTCAATGGAATTTTACCACATCAGCATTTGTTATTCCTTAAAATACATAAAATTATACTTGTATATGATATAACATTGTTTAATCATGACAAATATATTGATGAAACTTCAATGATGAATTTATCAATAAATTCATAGAAATAAAATGATAAGTATTCTTCTAACTCTATGGACCTCAGAAAATTTCATGTTATTTAAATCTATAACACAAATTATATAAATAATGTTCAAATAATATTCCTAATTTTATCAAATATAACTTTTAATAATAATAAACTAATTATATACTAGTAAAATTTACTGAAACACAATCAATTTTTCATTTAAATGATAAATACACCATATTTAGGTGATTTAGATCTTCCTTGAACAAATTCCCTACAAAGAATATAAAAAAACCATCCAAAATGGTCTTCCATGGGAATCTATCACCAAGAATATCCAATGGTATATCTCATTATAAATCCCAAAATCTACATGTGAAATGTAAATTTTTCACTTATAAAATATTAGGTGTTTCTATAATCCTCATTGATTTTTTCTTAAAAAAAAATAAATGACAACATTATTGAGAAAATACATTTTTTACATGTTGAAAATTATTCATAGCACCAAACTACTTGAAATATTTTCTCCCATAATATACACTAGGCTAATCTTTTTTTTTTCATTTTCAAAAGCCAGTTTATGGGTTCCCGGTACGCCACTACATGATAGACTAATTATGGTGTCAGTCCCATAATGTACACTGATAGACTAATTATTGACAAAAAATATGACTTAACACAAAATGGTTCAACAATATACCCCTTTGTATATGTTGTCAATTCGAATACATAAAATGTACATTTTGTTTTCTATTCTTTATATTGATAATAAATAAAAATAACTTGAGAAAGAGGGGTATAAATTCACTAAAATAATGGTTGTATAAATTATTCCACTTTACATAAATCTGATCCACTCTCAGTGAGGGAAAAAAGAGTGTTCAATCTTGATAAATTTTTTTTTCTGCTATAAAATTACAATAAGATATTAATCGATAAAAAGATTTTTCTAGGGTTTGTTAAAATATTTCTATGTTCATAAAAAGTATTGATGTAAATTATTAATAATTTATCCTCAAATTCTGTTAACCTAAAAATCCTACGCTAAACACCACATAACGATTAAAAAAACTCAAAAACCATCTTCCTTCTTAAGTTTGAACCAACCCTTTAACTTCTAATCTTCCATAACTTTTCCATGAAATTGAAAAATTCAGTTTCCCCACTTAACACTAGAAGTTTTATTGAAAAACATATGAGATAATATGTATACATATCTTTCCAATGATATATTTTAATAAAATTCTAGATTTAAATGAAATAATAATTATAGTATCTTCTCAAACTTTTCAAACTAACCCCCCTCAATGGTATACTCAAATTAATTCTTCATTAAGATAGATATTTTCATTAAAATATTCTCCAACATATCAAATGTTAGATAATTTAAATATTTTTTCATTCAATCTACTATCCATACATTATATATTTCATAACTTCATCAATTACCCCTAAACATATCCATCACATTCAATAGCATACATAAAATAATTAAAAATATATATCGAAACAAAATTGATATTTATTCTCTACTTTGTGAGTGAAATAAGATTGAGAGTTACTTCTTAACTAAGATATTCCCTTATTTTCTTCCACATGATTCAATGAACACTTCATAATTTATATCTATTTATTTCATAAAATAGTCTTAGGAAACATGGTTTCTTTGAATTTTTCAATTACTTATTCATTTGGTATATTATTCTCATCCCGATCCCTAAATTAAAATGCATATTTTAGTGTGATTTTTATCTATTTTGGAATCTCCACATTGTTTGGAATGATTATTAGACAATTATTTGAATTATATATGGTCTTATTTTATCTTTTATAAAGATCCCTATGAGGGTTTGAGTTGTTACCCTTTTAAAACCAGTCAAGAAATTGAATCTATTCATGAAACATAACTTCATTCTATTTAGTACATACCTTAGATACTGATTCCTCTATCTTTATTTCTATTTCAAATTAGTATAGAAAAAAAATCATACACACTTTTGTAGCTTGGTGAACTTTCTTAGAACTTATACCTGGTTTATGAGGAATAATTTTAAGAAAACCTGTCTTTTTGGATTAGTTTGGAACTATTTTAAGCTTATCCATATTTCTTTCATCATAACTAAATTCCATGGAATCTTTTAAATGGTATATGATATGTCATCTTCATCCATGATAAAAGTATATTTTTTCTATTTGGTGTGAAATTATTCTCAAACTTCTTGGTTTAATTAAAGTTTTTTCTATTTTCTTTACTACCTAAATTAAACTCAGTTAAACTTCTCCATGGATTCTGACCTCATAATAATTGTTTAATTCAATTATTTTAGGAATATACACTGTCACTAATGAATTCATCTTTACAATAACAACCATGGTTTCAGTTTCCACATAATTTTTCAATATTTATAAATATATTTAAGATACAAATATTCTTATATATACTTAAAATAATTTTTTTATCTAAAACGTTTCCCTTCTTAAATTAGGATTTATTTGATTACCATAGGTTAAAAAATGATGAAAATCAGGTTATTTATTCTAAAACCTATCAGAACTCAAAAAATAGAAGAAAAAACATGTTTTTTTCTCTTAAGAAATAGTATGGATATATATTTTTATTTTATTTACGTGATGTTTTATTCATTAGTAGGGATTACATTAAGGAAAAATTATTATACACATTATTAAATCCCTTATAAATGTAATAGATAGTTCCTATATATTTTTATCCATCTATTTTTTATATAATTTGAATAATAACACTCAATAATCATGCAAATGGATTTAGTGAAAATAATTTTTTCTCTGAAAAGTATTCCTTCTTAATTATATATATAATATATCTAAAAAATTATGCCCATATTACTTTATTTCTATATAATAGATATATTTAAGTATAAATTAACTACTTGAAAGCATGTATGGAATCATATTTTCCCTAAATACGTTTTGAATACTTATCTAGAACACATTCAATATTTTTTAATTGAAATTCAATTTTATTCAATTATTATTGAGGATATGTTTCTAATCCTTCAATAATTTTTCTCTATCTTCAAAACCTTACTTTATTTTCTAATCATTATTATCATTCATTTTGGTTTTTTACTTACATAACATTTTCTAGATCTTTAATGTTGTTTACATTGGAATCCAATTGATAAATATTGACACAATTCAGTAAAATTTTATTTTAGTCCATTGTATGAAACATTTTTAAGCCTTTTTGTTTCTTCATCTTTCTTATATAGTTCTTCAAACTGATCCTTTCCATATTTTGTGCATTTTTCTCCAAGAACAATAATCATATAACTCTTGGAATTTCATTTATTTTTTTATATATTCTTATCATTACATTTTATGTATATGATTTCTATATAATCTTGGATTAGTTTCAAATATGGGTTATTTATATTGTAAGTCCATGAAAATAATATACTTATAATTGAAAATATCTTCATTTAAATTTTATAAGGTCTTGATAAATAAAATATATTTCATCATTTAATTATTTTGTGGAATGATCTTACCCACATATACATGGAACATCTATAAGGCATTTTTGATAATAAAATTATGTTACATCATCATCATGTCCTGATACTGAATTACCTTTGGAACATACATTGTCTAACTGTTGACTTATGGATTTAACCACAAGTTCTTATTCCTCTATATAATGTCTAGTTTATTTACTTTAGAATATAGAGGATGAAACTTCTTCCAATTTACATAATAGGTATGAATTCTTCATTTACATAATTTACTTATTACTTTTATAATTTAATGTCTTTGGGGACATGGAATTTTAATTAGTATTTGAAAATTATTTTCCATGTTTTGACCTCTTGTTTAATTTGGACGTTAAAATCATGATACTAAAATTTTCAAATATTTAATCTGATCAGATGTGAAACATGAGGCTGTGATACCATTTAAAGGACCACATGAGATATGGATAACATCAAGTGTGTGTGTGTGGGGGGGTACTAAATCAGTGTTGTATAGATTTTTAGAAATTGAAAACTTTTATCATCTTTAACTCTATATCCATTTGAAAAATGGTCCTCTCTTTTTTTCTTACTATTGGTTTTCATGTATGTATTGATAAATAGAAAAGAATACAACAACGGACAGACAAGTTTGTTTATAAATATTTCTTCTAAGAAGGATGACTATATCCATAGTGTATAATGGTTTCTATACCATTCACAGATAGTTACACTTTTTTTATCATGAAAATATCAATCCTGGTTATATCCTCGGGACCATATTTCAAGACATGACTTGGTACAATGAACAAACTGAATTTATAATCTTCAATTACTAGATTTGGAATGTATCACTTGAAGTATGTTCATTAGTAGTATAGGCATGTATCAATATACAATATTAAGTATATGATCTTCTTCCTCAATTTTCAACAATCAATGTTTATACCTCTTTATTCTTCAAACCTTATACTATAATGATATCATATGTTTTATTCTCACTTACTCATATTTATCTTGAAGGGTAATCAACATAAAGAAGGATATTTTATCTCTACTTATTCAATGTGTAGGATTAATCATTAACATACTAATTTATTATATTTAATTATTTCAAACATATAATATGAAAATTGATCACAATTTCCAGTTTCAATCTATTATATAATAAAGGTCTACACCAAGATAAAACATCTACTATCTTTCTTCTTTCTCTTTAAATAATTGGATATATCAGATAACACCAATGTTAATCCCACTTTTTTCTTCTTCTTATGTTTATATTTATATTTTTATAAGCAATTAATATCATCTTTAAAATATTTAGAGTTAAATTAGATCTAATTTTAGGTCATAAAAACTGATTTAAATTTTATTTTGATAATATGTGAATTTAATATTTATTAAAAATGATCATTATTTACCACATTATAACTCGAATAATGGTGTCATTATCTAAGAAAAATAAATTCACCTTCACGATCCATGAATCCATGTAAAACATGTTTTGATATTTTAATGATGTTCCAAAATATTTTTTGGATCAAATATCTCCCGAAATAATTTCTTCATCATATACTATAACATGGAATTAACTTTATGATGTGATTTCATTTCAAATAGCTCAACCGTAGAATTTTTTATTTCTCAGTTGGATGTTATATATGAACCACTAACTTTAGACTTTTCATTATCCTTCCAAATTTTTCGCTCACATTGTTCTATATAAGGATTAAATATTACAATTCCCACACATCCCTATTAACATTGAAATCCGTAGTCAGAACATTATTGTAATGATTATCTATACAATTCATTATATATATATATATATATTTGTTAAAATAGAGAATCTGGGTGGTAAGGATGAGAGAACTATTTTTATTAATATTTCATTAATCTATATGGGACCCCAAATTTTATAATTTATTGAGGTACTTTAGTATCTTGAGTATATTATCACTATATATGTGTCCATATTTTAGTATTCATGTTTATAGTGTGGCGGAAATCTCATTTTTAATAACCCTCTCTTTCTCTTCCCGTCTCATAATCATATTCTTCATGATAAATTAATAGGGTGTATCCATCAATATATAAATATTATCTTTTTATGTCACTAGACATGGATGATGACCCGATGAATCAAACATGTGATGAATCATCCACATGCCTGACATAGGCGTACTTCATATACTCATTCTCTACATAGGGTGGCTAATTAAGTAGGGAGAAATCTAGTATATAGTACTTCCTCTCTTGTTGTAGTACAACGTGGAAATGCCTACACATAACCTCAAAGTTTTCACAATCTTTATCGATGATGGATCAAATGGAATGTGATATGGCTAACTTTCATTCCATTATTTAAAAATAAAATAATATTTATCATTTTGTCTTGATTAAAAATTTAATTATGTTTTGATTAGTGAATCATTATGTTTTCCACTATTTTATCAATTCCCAATATCCCTTAAAATTTTATTTGGAATATGTAATAACTGGGAAATTCTAGTGTCAAGTTATAATATTTACTTCCGAAAAACCTTCAATATGTACATACTATTACTAGAAGATATTTCTAGTAGGAACAACTATATCCAATAACAATAACCTGAAGCTCCTTGTTTTACTGAGCATACTCCCCCATCTTGAATTCCTATTCTTGGATTTTCTAAATAGATACCCCCCAAATTTTTTAATAAGACTATGAAAACTACTCTTAATACCAATCTAGTTATTTTTAACCATTATCTTTATTCGGACTCCCAAAAAATTGGAAGTGCCCTTGACTATCGTCAAGTCAATAGTTTGAACAATTATTTCATCTTAAATCACATAATGGAATATCATAAATAAATTTGTATTCCTTTTTAGTGTTTTATTTACTTATCAAAAAATTTACATATTTTATCATTCATATTTTTTTTAAAAAATTATGTAATACTTACAGTAATAATTATCCTAGCCTGATAAAATAATTCATATATTTGTTATATCAATTTATTAGATAATTGAAATCTGATTATATTTTTCATATTGTTACTATGGAATCACTTTTACAATATTAACATGAAAATATAAATCAATCATCACATGTTAATTTATTCTATATATTAATTATCTTTTACTTATTATATTTTATCAGGTATAAACATACATTTACAAAATAATTAACCCTGCATCAAAAATAAAAAACTAACACTTGATCTGGATATATTATCTAATTGATATATCGAGCAGATGATAAATCAACTGAGACCATTGGGGAATTCCTTTATTCATTAAATGAATCAAATTATAACAGTCCCATAATCATCCAATTCATTAATCCTATTTGATTCCTTTCCTAGTCATTTCTCATATTGAATCACCATGTGCTCCATCATAACATATTTATAATTACACAAAGGTGAAGTAAATTTGTTATATATGAATTATATTTTATTATATTAAAATGTTAATACACAGGACCTTATACACATTTCTGAGGGAGAAAAAATTCAACAATAGTTATATAAATAAATAATAAAAAAATATTAATAAACATAATCTATTATAATAAATAAATAAAATAAATTAGTATTTAGACGTACACAGGTAGATATCAGATCATGACTAGATCATCCACATGAATATTTTTTAATAAATTAAATAAATAAAAATTCTACTCAAGGGGAATATTTAATGAATAAAAATAAAAACAAACTAATTTTAATTCATATGTGACACATCCTATATTACTTAAAAAATAAATTGTAAAACATTAAAAATATTTTTAAATATTTTTAATAAATATTTTTAATTTTTTTCTTTCATCAAATGGAGTGAAAATGACTTCAAGAGGAATTTTTGCCCTTTTGGGTTTGGTCTAGGAATGAGTCAACCTGCCAGATGCATGGATTAATGGCGAAGGAGTGGAAGGGTAGTTCCACCCATGGGTCAATGTTGGTGGCAGACCCCTCTCTGAAAAATTTAATTTGTCTTGAAGACCACATCCCATATAACATGAAAGGATGCAACACCACCAATGGTAAATAAGGGGTGAGATTAAAGGTTTTGTGAAACTCATGTAACATATACGATTTGTTTAATTTTAAATAAATTAACTAGTATGATATCATATAGAAAATTTGGGGTAGTCAAAAAGTGTGAAATTTAAATTTTTTTGCATCGAATATGTCTATAAATTGCCAAACTGAGGTAACAGTCCCTAGATCATCCCATGAATCACTTGTAATTAATTTTAACCTAAAGGAGAAAAATTTAAATGTTACCTCATTCAATTCAAGATGAAAATGAATAATATAATCTAATATAGTTTCATGAATCAAATATGAACCCTTTTATGCTATTATATTCACTTGGAGAGTCCAAATTAGAATTCCTTTATATGTATCCTAATGTTCACTATGAAAATCCTAGAACATAGGACACCAAACATCATATTCTAGCATGAATAATTGAGTCATATACTATATACCTTAATCATATGAAGAGAATATTTCTATTTATTGAGATATGGGAAAAAGAGAGCAATATATTTTCTCTTTATGTCAAGATTGAAGAGAAGCAAGCTTCCAGATCTCAATAACATGTATCAAAATGTCAGTTGAAAAATATCTATTAGAAAAATTAAGATAAAAATGGAATTTATAATTATGCTAAATAAAAATAATTTCCATTGAAAACCCTTTAATTTTACATAATCAAAATAAATAACCCATGTAAAACATTTAAATGAGAATAACCAATATTTAAATGTTACAAATTTTTAGGTAAAATATTAATCCATAAAAAATATTTTTTTCATTTAATTGTTATTTTTTTTAACTGAATAATTGATCCGGATCTGTTTCCTCCTATAAACAGTAACAAATCCTTGAATAATGATTTTTTTCTTGATAAAACAAATGTTACACTCACATGAATCATGAATAATTTTAAAATATTAATATGATAGATAATAAAAAACAAATAATATTTACAAACATAAAATACATAATTATTATTAAATTCTAGATATAATTTGTGTATAACCCATTAGGTTCTTTTTCTAGTGGTAGTAGGTTAAGCCCATAGATCCAGAGTGGTATTTAGAAATACATAAAGGAACCAACATAGGAAATAAAAATGAAAATTGATAACAAAAACAACCATCCAATAAATTCACACAATGTAATATAATCCCCTTTTTATATGATATATCATAATGTCGGATAAATACATGTGACTTCATACCTAATTATTTATCCGTTATTATTTTACTTCATGAAAAAAATGTCAATAAAATACCATGAACATGTATTTATTCTAGGGACTTCTATTTTAACCAAAGGGACAAAGATATCATACTTATAAATTCAGAAGAAAAAAATCTTATATTAACCATTAAACTAATTCCAAACAAATTTAGACACAATTTATTATGGTTAAGTCAAAATTGTTAAATAATCCATGGTTTTCATCATGAATTATGGTAAAAATTAATAACACACGTTAGCATTGATCATGAGTCTACAAACCAATGCAGACACTCATAGATAAAGAAAAGTTGAGATAGATTATATATATCAATCTTATTAGAGGGTTTATTCTAGTAGACTCCCTTCTTTAGAGGCCACCATGTGTGAAATTATTGGGAATAAGTCTTTATTATATTGAGTTATAAGCACCTAATATTCAAATATCAACTATGTCCCATATTTATGATGTATCTAGACCATATGAAATATCATTAAGAATATACTTATATTATATCTTGGTTCCCATTATAGTGGGTAACTTCAATAACATATCAATGTGATGGGTACTCTGAGATCATTATCAAATAGATTTTGGAAAAATTAAAATCAAATTTGTGATCATACATATATAAATCAAATATATGATCTAATAATTAAAAGTACAAATTTGAATTGGATCTAGAAAACCAACCACAATAGTCTATAGGTTTATAATAATGTCCACCATTCATCCAAAAAAATATAATAAAACAAACCCAGAATCTATTCTTTTAATGTATTTGGTAAAATAAAAACGTAATAAAACATGTTAAAAAACTATATAATTATTTATTTCCTTATTGATAATAATATTCTAGACCACATCGTAATCTTGTTACTCTAGGGGATACTCTAATAATATACATAAAAGGAAGTGTGAGCTAAAATACAAGTAATACGACAATAATAATAAAAATGAGGATAATATATCATATGAGAAAATAAGCATAAAATACAATCCGAAAAGAGTATGATCATGAATTATCACATATAAATATTTTATAATAGAACAGGTATCATATAAATATTATAATCCTAGGAATGCGAGATTCATAAAAATGTGGCATAATAATAAAATATTTAATTATAACCATATGTTGAGGATAATTTCTAAAACAAAAAACATAATGTTAAAGATTCAATTCCCATTAGAAATTCATAATATCTCATGATATTCAAGCATAAAATAATGGATTGTGGAGATTCATAATATTGGGATCACCGATTTTTTCATAACATGCCAAGCATAAAAATTAAATCATGTATCATGCATAAATATGAACAATATATGGGAAAAATGGGTTACATAATAATTTCAAAATTCCTTTAACAATTATTAATCATATAGATACCAAAAACTGTTAATTAAAAAATCAAATTATTTATTTAAATGATAAAATCATAAAACTATAAAGACAGGAGACAAGGTGAAGGAAACAACAAAAGAATAGTTGTGAAGATGTTTCAGAAAAAAAACCTTGAAAAAAATCATATGAAATATATATGGAGTTATAAAATGTAAATAAATAAATTTAAATACCCTCAAAATATATGAGAACCAATATATTACATGTTTAAATAATGAATTATAGAAAAAAAATTAAATATATCAGTATAGAGAAAATTGAAATATGAAAGAATTGGAATTAGAACTTATTTCATTAGTTAATTTATATGGATTTACATAGAATAAATTATAATAGGTTAATTAAAAGTCATGAATATAACTTGATAATTAATGTAAAATAAATCAAAATAAATTAAATCATGATTTTTTATAAAAAAATATAAACATAAGACAAAATAAAAGAAAAAGTGTGTGAAGATGTCCCCATATACTGAGTTTAGACTCACTTTTGATGTCCACTAGCCACCTGAATAATTTAATTACATATATTAATTTAATATTATAGAAAAATATTAATATTTATTAAATTTATTATCATATATTATTCCGTTATTAGATTCAAATTTTCAATTTCTATGGTTTGAGTTTGATTAGTCTACTATTCTAAATCCACTTCAGTCTAATGGTAACAACCAATAATATTTTTACAACTATTCCATATGCTTCAGAAGTTTTTTGGTATTATGTTAATGTAATTCCAATAGTATAAAATTTAAATAGTTTATTATAAGAACTAAAATAGTGACAAATAATGAATTAGTTATAGTTATACTTTTTTTATATGAATATATCAACCCCGATGGTTAATTTTTAATATCATTTGAAACATTACTATTTTACCATTATATAACCTTAGTCCTGAGTTTAATAAATTATAAATTTTATAATTATATTTTATTTAGAATTTTAAAATCATTCATTAAAGATATAAATGTGAAAGTTATAATACACCTAGAGCCTATAATCCCACCATGCCTTGAAAAATGTTTTTTTAAGAATGATTAAAAATAAAAGAAAAATAATACATATTTGAAATTTATAATTAATGTTGAGTATAATTATAAAAAATTCATTTTATTATAATAATTAATTAGTTATATGAGGGGTAAATTTTGAATGAAAATAACAATATTGGATTTTGAATACCTTGCACATTGATTCTAGTTGTTTGGAACCTGACATAAGTCTTAAAGGAATGATCTTTTAGTTAATAAAAGGATTAAAAAATTTGTGTACATTGGGTTAGGGATATAATTTGGCTTAAATGTTTCAATGGAAGAAGAATTATATGTAAATGGACATGGGTAGAGGAGGTTGGTAGATATATTTTATGGGAAAATTGGTTTTTGAATAAAATATTAAATAATTTATTTGTTTTACTCAAGAATATGAAAAATATTGATTATTGGGAAAAATTGTATTAAATTATACATGTAATATTTTCATAATTATTTATTATATTAGGTATGATGTGTTTTGTGTATTTACCTTGTAATAGAATACCTTATTTCACTATATTTAGCTTTTCCCCTCTATAGTTTACTGTTTATGAAAATTTTAAAAAAATCACCCTTAAGTAATATCATCATAAATAATCCATAAATTAAATTAAATTTGATAAAATAATTTTCTAAATAAGGTAACTATAACATTTAATGTTTGTATAAAAATCAGGGTTTTATTAAAGAATGTAAAACATATATTTTTTTTAAAATGTATACTTATACTTAAATTATGAAGGTTACTAATACTTCCCACTAATGGGATTTCAAGGATAATATTATGGTTATGGTAAAAAAATAAACCCATAATATCATGATCGATAATTAATGAAACCACATGAAGTACGATGAAAAGAAAATACAAAATGGTAGACATGTAATATTTAAATCTCTATCATTATCAAACCTATAAGATTTTTCTTTTTAGTGATCATTGAGGGATAGTATACAAACCCAAACCTCAATAAGGATGGAGCCAACAACTTTAATGCTGAATCGTAATGAGATAACCTTATGATCTATTGTTGTGTGATAGCACCTTCACCACAAAGAAAAAAGGTGGACCAATAAAGATAGCTATTAAACTATGGATTATGATAATTTCACACATAAAACTTGATTATATTTACCTTTTTATAGGATCTATTCATTTAATAAAGGTATTCAAGAATATGATGTTATTTCATATTAGTTGAAAATCATTTTGATAATGCATGGCCCATATAGGTTTAGATCATTTTATCATTTCAAAAAAACATTCATTCCATAAATTTATCTACCGATCAATTCAAAAATAAATATATACCACTTGGAAGATGTAGAAGTGGTCATGAACAAACATCCCATATCAAAATTCCATAATACATTACGATATAGGTCGATGTTTCTTTCCCACTCCCTTTATGATATGGATACATCATAATATAAAATATTTATCCCATATATATTCGAGTCTATGACTGAAGGATATCATATAACATGATGTCCCCATTTTAATTCATTTCCAATGATCTCCTTCTTGAGAAAAATCTCATAAGGGATTCATTAAATAGTTCAAAACTCATTATGATTACATCCACAATCTTTTATATAGGGATTTCCAAAAATATATTTATTTAGGAATACAAACGTTATACAAAATTTAATCTTTATTCTAATGCCTAAATGTGTTACAATATAGGAATATATGGAATTGATAGAAAATATAAAATACTAATTCTATAGATATATGAGAAGTGATTACTCTAGAAAAAATAAATTCTAATCATGATACAAATGGGTATGATGTGATCTTGATGAAACATTCTCATATCTCTATATAAATGTGACACCCTAAGATTTTGAAATATTTTTTTATTAATTAATACTATATTCAATAGGTTTACCCACACAAAAAACCTAACTATAATGATTTGTGATATATTATATGAATATTATTAATAAAATTTATGATTAAAACCATTAGTTAATAAAAAAGGTAATCAATTAGAAACATAATATAAAATATAATTAATAACACCTAAAGTTATAAATGGGTATTTTTTAATTAAAGTTGTTTTTCAATATATATTGTATTTTCATATAAAATAAAATTTTATTAATTTTATAGTTTGAAAATTGTGAAAAAAATTTCATTTTTTAATTTTACTTTTAACAATTATCCTTTGATAATTTTTTGGGGTTTTTATAGAATAATTTACTTTTAAGTAAACAATGAAAAATATTATTTTACTAAAATAAAAAATTTGATGAATTTTTTAATATATGGGAAAAATCTAAAATATTATATAACTGACTAAATTTATTATTTCTTTAAAGAGTTAAAATATATACTTTATAAATATAAATTTGAACTTAAAAAACTATGTACAAAATTTTAGAATATGAGTAAAATTTCATTCTAATTTAAAAATTATTTTTTTGTGTTCTATTTAAATTAAACATTTAAATGGTAAAATTATGTTTTGGATTTATTTTTAGGTCACAAAAGTCTTATTCATTTATAATAAACCAATTTATATAATGATGAAATTAGATTTAGTCGGGCTTGGTAGACTCTCCACGTCGATGATGATGGTGTCAAGGATTTCCTATCAACCAGGGAGATACCCCATTTCTTTGGCTTCAAACAAATATCTAAGGAAAATCTACACCTAAATTCTCATTGAAAGGATAGTTTTGGAAGATAAATGGTCTGAGTTTAAAACATGAGGTTGACATTTTATTGGTCAAGAACTCCAAAAAAACATCCCTCTTCCTTGATGAATAAAGCACAAAGTCATGTTTCTATTAGAGGTGGATTATCAGAATGAGGATGATGGTATGTATTCAGATTCAAATTGAAGACCATGCATGATTTTTCAGGATGATTATTCAAGTTGAATTTTCAATAAAAGGAACACTATACATGTCAGTGTCATAGTAGATGAAATATCAGAGAGACTAGAATTATGTTATCATTTAATTATTGGATGTGTCATTCTCATAATGGATAAAAAAGGAATCTAGAGGGAATTTTTAGTAAAGTATAATTGATTTGGGGTTTCTCCGACTACATTTTTATTGTGTTAGGATGTGTATTCTATCAATTCTTATTTTCTAAATCATTAATGAAAAAGAGATCATAAGGATTTTGTTTGGTCTTCCGGAAACTAGGTGCTCACTGAATTCAGGAATAGTCTAAATTGTTCAACCCCTTCAAGGTAAGGAAATATTATGTGTAATGATGGGTTATATTTTTTTTAACTAAAATAGATTTTTTATCACCCTAATATCCTTTTTTATATTTCCTCTATAAATGGGTTTTTTATTAAAATTGATAAGATAAATATACAAAAAATCATTGGATACTATTATAGAGATCTCTTTGAGGTTGTTTTAAATTCAACCCATTCCAAGAAGGTGGTATTGTCCACACAAACTAATTAATTGAATATTAGTGTGTTTTATGAGAATACTGCTTCATTTTGTAATGTTATTATGGAAATTTTTCATCTTAAGAGTACCTATATGAGGTCTCCATTTTTCTTAATAAGAAAAATCTGTTTATATGAAGGATCTATTTGTAAGAAAGTAATAAATAGACTTAGAAAATATTCTGATAATAGGGGTCATAATATTCAAAATTGTAATGACATTTCTAAAAAATGTCATTCTACAAAGAGGGAAGATAAGGTTTCTGGTAAGTCAGAATTGTGTTTTAGGGTTCTACTATCCATCAAAGGGAATATATCTATTTAGCGGATTTTATTTTCTTTTGAATTTATATTTCTGATTAAGGGCATAAGTTTACCTCAAAAAGGAGATCTATAGATGTGGACTCTATGTAAATTAATTAATTGTGTGAAATTTATACTAAATAAGATATTGTAATCAATAGAGGAACTTTATCTTTGAAGTAGGTTCATATGGGGGATTTAGGAGGACTTATATTATAGTAATCCCTAGATTTTAGGTTTGGATGAATATGAGAGTAACAAATGTCATTCATAATAGGTATAATTCCCCAAATAGAAGACTATTTTTATAAAAATATGATAAATAACATGGTAAATGGGACAAAGAATAGTCTTTCATTAGTTTTATGTTTTTTGTATTAGGTACATTTTTTGGGAGATCAACCTATTATTATAATGAAAAGGGATATTTTAAATATTGATCCCCAAGATATAGTGTTTAATTTTTGGGAAGGTGCATAGAAATCTGGATTTATATTAGGCTATCAAAGAGGTTAATGTAATATTAGGGATTACAACAATGTGTGGACACATATTAGACTTTGATGAGGATTGAAATTTTTAATAGAGAAAAACTACTTACAGATATGAGGTGTCTCAAGGGATAAAGTGAGGCCTTAGAAGGACTACTACAATATTAGACCCACAATGAGCACAAGGGCCACCGACTAAAAATAAGGACTCTAGAACAATCAATCATGTTAAATTTAGTTATAATAGTATAATTATTGAGATTAATGTTAATAACTATGATAATAATAAAACTGTTATTATCAAATAATTTTTGATTAATATTGTGTATAAATATTTTAAATAATTATTCTAATATTATTTTTAAACACATATACAACTATATTAAAAATAATTTAACTAGTAATAAATTATAAATAATATTTGGAACACATAAAAGTTAAAGGAACATTTTTCTATAAAAATTATTTTTCAAATATATGATATGATTTTATTTGAAAGTAATTTTTCAATTATTTTTTAATTGAATGATATTAAATAGATTTTAAATTTATTTAAATAACACATAATTTTTTAATAGTATGTACCTTATATTTTTAATAAAATATAAATCGATTGATTAAAAACTAGTAAACATTGAAAAAAAGAAAATATTAAAATGTAAAATCATAAGGTTAAATAGATTGAAACATGTTTAAAAAATTTATTGAAATTTATGGTTGATGATTTATAGAACTTATAACAACCAAAATACAATATTTATCACTTTTTGAACCACTAAACATTGAATAGTTAAAATCTATTTTGAAAAATAATGGGTGATTATAAAAGGGGGCACTTTCACCCATTCATACCACACCCATCCATTAAATATTATCCTATAAAATATTAAAAAATTTAACAACTAGAGAAGTTTATAAATTGTATACACATATGTTCTAAACTATTACTCTTAATCACTTCACTTCTAAGGATACTTTCATGAGAAACTTCAAGGTCCCAATGTGAAAACAACTTAATCCTTTTATTTTCCCCTTATTCATTCCCTTCAAAACCTATCCAAAGTATCATTATATAATTAACCTAGTTACATTATTATAATTTATTTTTATTATATTAATGTAGTAAACATTATTTTTCCTTCCCATCCACTTATAAAAACAAAATAATGTCAATTGTGCGTTGTGTAGGCCCCCACCACCACGATGTCACACATTTCATTTCTCATTTTGATTTAAATTCTTTATCTAAAAAACTGAAAATATGATAAAAAAGATAAAAAAGATAAAAATATTATAATTATTATTTTATAATGATATTACATTAAAATAATAAAATTTTCCCCACAATCACCCATCACATTATGGTGTGTACATTTTTAGGTAGTTTTAACCACCTCCTAGAACAATGCTATAAAACTATACTATGGATGACTATAGGAATTTAAAAATTAAAAATATTATAATATAATAAATTTAAATTTATTATTCTAATTTTATGTAAATGTTATATTATGTTTTTTACTTAGTATTAAAATATCACATTTGATCGCTAAAATCACTAAAATAAGACAAGCATGATATTTCACACAAACATAAGAAAAAATATATATTAAAAATAATTAACTAATGATAATAAATGGTATTTATTAATATAAATATTTGTTAAAATGGTTCCAAATATTTTATTTAATAAATTAATTTTTATTATTCTTTAATATAGGTTCTTGCTCAAAACAAATCAGGAACAAATTATGGGTTTCTAGTCTCAAATTTTCACACCTAAAGATAATTTCTTATTGCATTGCATGCTTTATTTGGAATGTTGTATGTAATAAAATTGTAATATTATTATAATGATTATATTATATTTTATGATATTAATTTTTCTACACTACGTTCTTTCTCTCATGGTGTTTTTAGTTAAAAAATATAAAATATGTAAGGGTTTCATTAACTCAATTTTTGATTAATTTGGTCATAATACTATTTACATGAATACAGTTTTGAATATTTTTTTGATCCATATATTAACCTATTTTATATATTAATACATATATTTATCTAGTTAAATTAATTCTCATAATTAATAATCACTTCTTTGATAAAAAATTTACCAATATAAAAGTATAACATTTCTAATAATAACTTCCATTAATACCAATGAATCTACTTTTCCATGTCCATGGTTTTCATATCAAAATTGTTTTTTTAATGAAATAAAATTATTATTTTTGTTTTATATTATTGATATTTTCATTTAAATATTTTATTAAATTAATTTCATCTAAAATTTATTCAAATTTTTTTAAAACAACCTAAAAGGAACAATAAAAAAATTTCTTTCCATTATTTACCACTATAGATCTATTAAAATATATTTTTTTTATTTTCAAGTATTAATTATTTAAAACAATTTATAAAAAGGTTTTAACAATAATTAATTGTCCTTTCCTATAAAAATTTCTATTTTTTAATTTAAATTTTACTTCACCTTTTATAACAATTTTTAAAGGGTTTGTTTAGAATATTAAATTATAAATTACATTTTTTCTCTGATATTTATCAATCATGAATTGATGTTTTAATATGCCTATGGATTATATTAGGACATAATTAAATTTTTAAAATTATATTTTTTTGTATCATATGATTTCTTAAGTTCATGTATTGTGATGTATTTTTAAATTTGTAAGAAACCCATTCTTTTTTCATGGATACTTTTTGATATGATGATGATTGATTTTATGTATAACACACATGAATGGATAATGATTTGAAAGTTACAATATTTGCTTATAATTAATTGGTTTATTTTTTATATATAAATAGATAATTAGTCAAGGAAATAATTAGTTTCCTCAAACAAACCTGGGAATAATGTGTTTTCTCTCATTTTCATGCATATATATAATGAGTTTTTTCATATAGTTGTGGGAATAATGAGTTTACTCACAAATTTTTTCATATGGTTATTTTTGGGAAACATTTTAATAATATTTATAATCTTATTAAAAATTACATGGTACATTTTATTTTCATGATAAACCATGTTTTCATGTCACAAATTATTTTTAATGTTTTATGAACTCTTATTTCATGATCACATATTCTATGATTAATGAGATATATTGTTTTCCATGTCATAAAATTTATTCTTCATTAATGTTTTTTGTGATATTTTTTTTATCTATACTATTTTTCAATTATAATCAATGGTATTTAATATATTATAAAATGATTATCCTCTTCCTCATGTTCTTTTTCATGATTATGATTTGATACATTATGATAAATTTTACCATACTAAGAATATGATCTCACCCCTTTTTAATTTTTCCACCCAATGTTATGAAGATGATTATATCATGTGATTTTTCTAGAAAATAGACTAGAGGAGAATGATTGTGGAGTAATTTTTTCAATTTTCATAACATAATTTTATTATGTAGCTAATCACTGAGACACTAAACTTGTTGATCCTCAAGTTGTTCAATTATTAATGATATTTAGTATCTAAATCATAAATTAATGCTATATTTCATTTATGTTTCCCTTAGGTCACTTCAATTAAAAAATCCAAAAAAATTCATATCATATACATCATAAATTTTTTTTATATAATCTTATTTTCCATGACATCAAATTATAATAAGACATTGAAATTTTAAATCTAGTATAGTCTATCACAAACAGTCATGACTCCCTGAAGTAGACTAAATGGTATGAATCTATACAACAAATGTAATTTATCTAAGTATCCGATCACATCACATGTCATGCAATCTTAAATGGAAATTCATTCCCTCAAAATAATTCATTCAAGGTAAAATATGTCTTTAACTCCTCATATGTGTGAAAAAATCCCATCATGGTCAGGCATTAATATATTACATGATAAATAACATACCCAACAACCCTATGATTACATAATCGCAAACATTTATCCTTTAAAGGTATCAAAATATGAAGTTTATTAGTTTAGGTATCTCTTTAAAATCAAGTAATGCGGATTAATAATAAGCATATACCCTTAAGTATTTTAAGGAAACTATAGAATTACCTGAGATATCTATTCCCATGTAATTCTATATAATAATCCTTAAGTTATTACAACTTGAGTCAATTATTTTTATCAGTAATACAACTATTTTTATCGAGTCTAATATTATTCCCATGGTAATGTCAACATATCCTCAAAACCCATAATACTCTATGATGATCATAGATTGGGGTAACTAAAAGTTATACATTGAGGGGATATTATCATTCAAATTTTTATTTATTATAAATACAACACACATGAATAGAAGATAATAATATATTTAATTTATTCTAAAACCATGATATATTTTACAACCATTATATCTGATATCTTATGATTCTAATACCAAGACATTAAACATGAGCTTTATAATTTTTTAGTTCTAATGGTTTAGTCAATAGATATAATATATTCATCTATGTATTCACCCAAAATATCATCACATCACTCCTATAAATGAATTATCTAATGATATGTTACTTATGAAGGATGTATTTTTTTCCTTTGGTGGGACCAAGGTTCCTTGGCATGAACAATAAATCCATTGTTGTACCATTCAAGATTGATTTCTCACTCAATTCATAGAAAAAACTCATGTATATAATTTTAATACTTAATTTAAAAAACTTCCTTTATTGAATCTATTGTAGTAATGTAATTTTCATTTATTTGTGAGTCCCATATGGTAGCTTGCTATGAAATTTTCAAATTTAGAGCTCTACTATTTTGAAAAAATATGAAACCTATTTATAATCCTATGTTTTATTTTTTTGATTGGAATCTATAATCATTTTAACCATTTACAATGAGCTCAACCTCACCTCCATATACCAATAACATATATTTACTTATTCTTATACACTTAATAATAATGTTAACTACAATCATGTTACACTCACTAGGATTGGATTGGTTCTTACTTATAATGATCAAAGCATAAGAGATATCCGATCAAGTACTTGATATGAAAAATATGATAGATCCTATAGAGAATGTATAAGGAATACTATTCATACATTCTATCTCTCTATATGGATATTGAATATTCCCAATATTAAATCCATGAAACACTGATGAAGAATCCTTTTTGGAGTTTCCAAACTAATCCACTATAGTACTTTATTAACTAATGTGTTATAACTATGTATAATAAACATATTAGACATATCTATATAGATCATTATACCATTAATAAAAAACATTTATTGAGTTGAATTTTACAAATGAGCACATTACAAAATGTAATGTATGGAAATCTTTTCCAATAAGAAGTCTGTCATGTACATACAATATCAGTGAAACCACTGCACTCTCACTAACCCACAAGTATAAAAAATAATCAACTATATTTTTATTGAAACCAAATAATTTTAATGAATCACCAAACTAAATGTTCTATCCCTAAGAAGCATACATCAATGCATAAATGAATCACTGAAACTTTCAAACATTATTTGGAACATTTAGAACAAAAAAACATTTTACTATATCATATAAACTTCCTCATCTAAATTCATATTATGTAAAGTGGGTTTTTAATCCATTATATATATCTCATAGTCAAAAATTATATTCTCTAGAAATAAATATTCGAATGGAATTTATCATCACTATTGGTGAAAATGTTTCTTCATGATCAATACAATAAAATTTTCATAACCATTTTTTACGAAGTGATATTTATAACTAGACACACTACCATCCCAATATGTTTTTCTAGTGGAAAACCACATTGACCCTATGGGTATCACCCATTTTCATGCATCCACTGGGTTCCATGCATTATTGTACTTGTTTTCTAATTTTGAAACCATGGAATGTTTCGATCTCATAGAATAGAGATCTCAGTATACTCGTAGCTAGTAATAGATTCTTAAACAATAAACATCATATTATTATAATTATCTAGTAGAAATACGTCTCTCCTAGGATCTTGATGGACCTTACTAGACATTTGAGGATCATGTATAACTAAATTAAATTCCTTGACACAAATTTAGGTAAAACTAGCTCAAATTCAAAATCCGGAACAATTAATGTTAATTTTTCTTTAACTTATCTATGATTAACATTCAAACTACTGATTTATCTACATATATATTTCTTCCCTAGGGATATAATATATTAAAGAATAAATTATTTTTGTTTAGTACTATTATAGAAATAATATCACATGGTATATTTAGGATAACCAATAGAAAGTAATTTTATTTACTTGGGGTTAAGTTTTTCTGATGAATCAAATCATATGGGCGCTTCACAACCCCACATATTTATAAAATCAATTATTAGATATTTCCCTTTTCATATATCTTATTATGTTTTTATTACTAAATTATCTCGATCATAATTAAGTGGGAGTGAATTAATTTTTAAATTATATATATACAATTAAATAAGATGTTTCTACAAACTCATCATTGAACAAAATATATCAAAAATTTCAAGATTACCTAACTTAGATAAATCATGATATTACAGATTTTCAGGAGGAGTGAGATGTGTAACTATTCAATAATCTCTTAGATGATCACTGAAATCTTGTCTCATGCATTCACAAATCTGATATGATTTAATAATGCAAATACTTCTACATAGTTAAATTAGTATGTAATTTTGAATCTTTTTAAAGTCTGAAAAGGTTTAATTCTTATGAATCATTATAAATGCATAAACATATTGACTAACATTATCAGTAAATGTTATAAAGTACCCAAAACAACAACATCATTTTATACACATTGGTCTATTTACATCATTATGTAAAAGATCCAACTTCCCACTAGCCCTTTCACCATTTACACTAACACATTTGATCATTTTTTATAATAAAAAAAATTAATAGTTATCAAATATGTAATTCCACATGATTTTATGATATAATTATCTTTAAATTAATTTAAATTTTTGATAGCTTACAATGTAGGTAACCCAGTGTCAAAATGTGTTGTAATATAGTATATCATTATAACCTAGGCGTTTAATTGGTGGAGTAAATAAGAATATCTTTTTATAAAAATGTGTATAAAATTTTACAAAAAAATAAAATTGATAATAAATAACTAATCATTTGTTTATTAAAGTCATTATACTTCAAAATTCATTTTTCTTATAAAATGTTTATTATTAATTTTTATAAGAAAACCATATAACTAATTTATGCCAATTTTATAATTTGTATTTAAAAAAATTATTTAATAAAATGTTGAATTAAAAATAATTTTAGATTCACTTTTTTAAAATATTAGGAAAATATAGAGTTTTTAATGAATAGTGAAAAATACTAATTTTCTTTGAAAACTACATTGTTTAAAGCATTTACAATATTGAATTTTGGTTTAAAATAGTTTTAAAATTAAAAAAAAATTCATTAATTTTATTAATAGTCGTATTTGGGTTATTATAATTAAATTTATGTTTTATTTTGGTTTAAAAAAGTTTTTAGATTTAGGAAATCATTTTTTATGGAAAACTACTTTTTATCACATTTTAGAAGATTTATTTTAAATTAAGTTTTACCAATTCTTTGAATTGAATACAATAAAATGGATTTAATATTAGGAATAATAATAATTAATTTTTTGAAATATGGTCAACTTAATTTTTACCATAATTAATAGTAAAAGTAGTAAAAATCAATACCCATAGTTAATGTGAACATCAGTTTAACTAGGGGGGGGGTTAAACAAATAAATAAGAGTTATTTTTCAAATTAAACCCAACTAAAGCCAATCTTATGGACATATTTTAACCTCATAATATCCAAAAATTGAATCTATTTCCATTTTGAAGAATATTTTTTATTATGAAATTATTATATTTTGATATTTTAAGAATTTATTAGCATTTTCTATCTACTAATTATAAAAGGACACCCCATGTTTCTATTGTTACACCAATTTGATCAATATAGCTCTTAATATCCCAAAAATATTATCATCTAAACTTACCTATCCATGAATTATAAGTGCTAATCTTCATAAAAGACTATTATAGGGGTCCTTAAGACAAGATCTAAAGGAGGTCTATCGATGAATAGATAATCATATTACCTGACATCTTTCATTTTATTTATTTGTATACTTACAAAAAATATATTTTATTCATTATAAAAAAAATAAATTCATTACACTCAATATACTTAAAATTTATTACGATTATTCATCTACTTTTATTCATCACAATTTCTATCAAACGGGAAGTCAAAGTATCCTTCATGTGTATGTGTGGACTACCACCTCCCCATAAAGATATAATTAATTTTCCATCACCATATTTCATGGATGGGTACTGTGAGGGGTTTAATATTTATAAATTAACGTAATGACAGAATTATGATTTTCAACTATAATATAACATACACCTTTTAACCATTCAATATGTTAGAAAATGATAATGTTTCTCATGTGTCCATGTGGACTACCACCTCAATGAATTTATGTGATTTATTTTTCATTTCCACTTTATATTTTTGGTAATATATACATAATAAATAAAAATAATAATATATGTATGATGTAATAATGATTCAAGAAATTTTATTTATAATTTAACTTTATTTTGTTCGATCTATCCAAAAATGCAAAAAATATTCATTGGTATGTACGACCTACCATCTCCATGAATGGTGTAATTAATTTTTCTATATCTATCTTTTACTGATGAAACTATGTAACAAACCACAATATTATAACTTAAATTCCCTTCTTAATGAATAAATTCAATATTAAGTAATGTAGTTATAGAAAACACATGCACTACTTCAGTTATTTTAGACGATTATTATTTATATCATAGAATATTTAAAAGATAGTTAAGCATTGTAACCATAGATAATATATCACACTACTACAGATCCAGGCAAGGGGTGTGCACACTTTTATCAGCACTAACCAAAACTGCTGATAATATGGGGTCTTTATGAGTGCTATCTAAAAGCACTGATAAATATACCCTTTATCAACGCTAAACAAAGCATTGATAAAGGTATACCCTTTATCAGTTTTTAGCACTGAAAAACGGTAGATTTGTCAACTCTATTATTAGCGGGGAAAATGTTTTTTTTAATTTTATTAATTTATATAATATTATTATATTTATATTAAAAAATAATGTTTATTTTTATAAATGAAACAAAAATTGAATGTTTATAATTAATATATATTTTTTAATAAATCAAATATATATATAATGTTTTTATAAAGTATTTATAAGATTATAATTAAATAAATATATATTTAAATAATTATAAGATCGAAGTAAATTTCAATAAATAATAAATATATGTGTTATATTTGTTATATTTATAATTATATATTTATAATTATATATAAATAATTTTTAAATATATATATTTATAATTATAATTATTAATATATATATATATCTATATGTTTCCAATGAATTTTGTCAGTAAATATATTTATATATGAATATAATTGGCGTTCATATGTGATGTATTCATCACGAATGTTCATCTACACATTAAACACTCATTACTATTCATATTGTCTATATATATGCGACGACTCATTTATTATGTCTATTATTTACAAGGTATATTTCTATATATATTTATATTTATATACAAATATTTATAAATATATATATATATGTATAATTATAATAAATATATTTATAATATTTATAAAGATATAAATAAATATATATATATAATTTAATAAATATATGTATAAATATATGTTTTTTCTTACTTTCATTAAAGAAAGTATCCTCATTTCGTGTTTCAAAAGTGTCTAATCAGTAATTGGACTTTTCATTGGTTTTTTTCTAAATATATATAGATATATTGAAATAATTATAAAATTATAATGAAGATTTTAATTATATATAATTATAATTATAATAAATAAAATAATTTTAAATATATAATTATAAATAAATAAATATTTATTATATATTTAAATAGAAGTAAATATATATTTATTTATATTCAAAATTATAAATAAATATATATATGTACATAATTATAAAATTATAATAAATATATTTATTATACTTATAATGTTTTAGATATATATTATTAAATAAATATCCTAATAAATATATAAAAATATTTATAAATAAATTCAAATATTTATTATTAGAATTATCAATAACAAAAATATATTTAAATAATTTATAATTTATAATATATATATTAATCATATATATTTTTAAAATTATAAGAGTAATAAATATAATTGTTATAATTTTATATTTATTGAAATATATATATAAATAATTATATATTTATTATAACTATAAACAAATATATATAAATTTATAGTTATTAAATAATTATAAAATTATTATAAATATATACAAATATTTACAATTATAATTGTAAAAAAAAATTATATATTTTATTATTATAAAATTGTTATAAATATATGAATTATATATAATTGTAAATATGATAAATATATTTATAATAAATTTATAATTATGATAAATATATATTAATTTTATATATAAAAATATATAAAAATATATTTATTTATAGTAGTAATCCTAAATAAATAAATATATATTTATTATACATATAATTTTATAAATATATATAAGAATATAAACAAATTATTATCATTATAGTTTTATCAACACTTTTTTAGTGCTGATAAAGATATTTCTTTATCAGTGCTTAAATATTAGCAATGATAAAGACAAATTTTATCAGTGCTTTTTTAGCTTTGATAAAAGTCTATCTTTATCAATGCTAAAAAGTGATGATAAAGACATGTTTTATTATCAGTGATAAAACAAAACATTATTCGTGCATTTTATCCATCACTGAAAAAAGGTTTACTCACTTTTATAAATAAACTTTAACAGTCTCCTCCTTCTCTCGCATGTCTTAAGCTCTCACAAGAGCCAAAACCTACTACTGACTCCTCCTCCTTTGTGGCTGCAGACTCCTCCTCCTCTGCTACCCCTGACTCCTCCTCCCCCACAATGGTCTCAAATCCATCCTCCACTGTCATGAAGCCCTCTTATGCCACTGTGAATCCCTCCCACTCCACCATGAATCCCTCCTTCTTCGTGAACATCACCTCCTCCGCTGAACCCCATCTGCTGTGAACCTCACCTCCCCTGCATGTCAAACCCCACCTCTGCCTGGAACCCTTCCTTTATCATGAACTCACCTCCTCCATGTACCCCACCTTCACTGCCTGACCCCACCCATGATGTTAAGTGCTTATGCCTTGTGAACCCACCTTTGCTGTGAACTTAGCTCCTCAGGTGCTACCACTATTAGTATTCCTTTAAAGCTCTTTGTATATCCTTTTTATTTTCTCATTCTACATTTTACATGATCAATTCAATGTTTGTAATTTTTCTATTTCTAATCAGGGATACTGATGAGCATCTAGGGTTAGAATAAGTATTTTCCAAATCATCAAGTTTTATCAATTTATAGTGTAGAGTTGTCACTAACATTCATATTGAAGTGGGTCTTGGAGAATTAGATACCTATTTCCTCCAATGAGATAATACTCAACTAATATTTAGGATTAAAACATGATACCTAGAAAAAGGTATATAGTCAAGGATGTTTTAGTTGTATATCTAGGATATATCAACTATTTTCATCGATGGGTGTAATTATATTTTTTGAGGGTGATCATTATTTCTATATTGGAGAGTTGGATATGAAAACTAGTTATGTAAGACATACATTTATATAACTAGGTATTATCATAGCCCATTTTCTAGGTTAATTTAGGATGATAGACATAAACATCAGTAAGTATGTCCTACTATCATTGAAAGGTTCCTAGATGTATTTCCTAAGGTCTTCTCTAGGTTACCACCCAAGGGATATATTGAGTTATTAATTGCATTCTTACCATGTGTGAAGCATATATCTATTCAAGTATATAAGATGGATCATGTTGATCAATGAGAGAAGACGGCTCAATTTAATGAGTTCGAGGTGAAGGGGTTCATATGAATGATTATATCCCCTTAGGGTGCCTTAGTTTTTTCCCCTAAATATTCATATGGATCATTGACTATATGTGTGGACTAATAAAGGTTATTCTATGTGATAGTAATGAACTTATATCCACTTATACGTATTGATAGACTATTTAATCAACTTCAAGGTGCTAACGTGTTCTCTAATATCGATCTGATATGAAGTTATATTCAGTCTATAAGGAGGTATTTTGATATACCACATACTATATTTAAGAGCATATATGTATTCTAAGGGTATCTAGTGATCTCATTTATTTTGAACGATACAGTGGTAGTGTTTGTGGATGAGATGAATTGGGTCTTCTATCCTTATTTATATTATTTTTTGCCTTATTTTTCAATTATATCATGATGTATTCTTAGTTAAGGGATGAACATGATCGATATCCAGAGATCATTTTAAGAAAACTTAGGGATCAACAATTATATTACATGATCGAAAAGTGTTTGTTTTGGATTGATAATGGACACAATATGTGGAACATTATCTTATTGGATTATTTTTTTAGAACCTAATAAGTTTTATATTATAGTTTATTTAGAGAGACCATATAATGTTTTTGAGATCTAAATATTTTGCGGAATTTCTAGCTATTACTAGATGGTCGACTAGGATTCTGCCTGCTTGGAAGAACTATGAAGGATTGAACCAAGAATGTGGTATTGTTTCTTTCCTAATATGTTCAAAAGAGATACTTCTAGGATATTAATGAGAGATTTAAGAAAACATCAATATTAACCATAAATGAGACGGGTAATGAGTATCGATTATACTATAATATATCAGGAGTTAGGATTTGAATATTTCCATTCCATGATGATCATGTGGTTGCTGATGGGTCCTGACAGTTAAGGAAAAAAATATAAAATTCCCAAATCCTTTATTAGATTTGGAAATAGTGGTTCTTTCTATGATGTTTTATTGGTATTATCTTTGGGGTGAGCTATTTTTGGAATACACTAAAAAATTATTGAAATATATTTAATCACAAAGTAAAATGAACAATTGATAACAGATAATCTTTGAGTACCTATAGTTCTTTAACTTTGACCTAATGTATACCCTCAATAAGGGAATTTTTTTTATAATGTTAGATATTGGAATGATAATTCTCAAGTAGTTCATGATTCAAGCATCAAGTAGAAGATGGTTTCCCACATTGATAAGATGTGACATTATGTTCAAAATTATCATGGAAAAGTGAAACTTATGTCTTTATCTATAACTGATTCACTCCAAATTAGTATTACAACAGTAAAATATATGGTTCATACTATTTATTCATGAGATACATGATAAAACATTAATGGATATATATTTTATAAAATTTTGGTTATTTTTTATTCTTGTATCCTTTATAAAGTTCCTCTCTTTGGATTTATGTCTTTGTAATATTTACATAGTGGTTCTTTTAAAATGATTCAAGTGTTTTGAAATGAATCATAAAAAATTAAATTTGTTCAACATAACATTTTTTGTTTTTATATAACATTAAAATGTTATAAACACTTAGAAAAAACATAGGTTTCATACCAAGTGTTTATAATCTCACCCGATTGTATTACATAATGTGATGTTAATGTTTTTAAAGAATATTTAATGATAGTTTCATTTTAAAGTTGTTGTTTTATTTTAAATATCATTATTTGTAAATTTTTTGTTTTTATGGGATATCAATTTTGATTATATAAATAGTTTTCAATGGAATTTTGTGTGATCTTCTAAGGGGATGAGTCCTAAGAAAAAAAATGAAATAATGAATATCATTCAAATGTTAAGTTACCCTTATTTAAAAGACCCCTTTTGTGTATTTATTTTGTAAAATAATAAAATTACCAAATCAAATAGGATGGATATGAATAAATAATTGATGGATGACAATCATATAATAAAATTGTATAAGGATGGAGTGAAATAGTTCATCATATTTTCAAAATATTGTGCATACAACCCTTATCAAATCCTTTGTCTATGATTACACTACTTTTATTCCAGACAAGTTAGTACGGAGGATTTGGAAGAACAATTTATCTATCATTGAATAGATCAATGTTATAAATTTTGGTATAAATATGGGGAAAAAGTTAATGTAGCTAGTGGATGGGATAATAATACATTTTATAGATCATCTGATATGATTACTATCATAGAGAATAAAGAAGGTTGTATCAAGGACATGATTATAGATGTGAATGATGGTGAAGACCATATTAAGGAAATTAAAGGATAGTTGAATATGGACTTAATGATATCCAAAAATTTTTTGATCAGTTAAAGAGTTGTGTAAGGACACCATTTTTGTATGGTTGTACTAAATATAAAGCATTTTTACCCTTACTGAAGCTGTATAATTTGAAATCAGACAATGAATGGAGTGACGCCAATTTTACAGATCTACTTGATCTCTTGAATGACTTAATCCTAGAAGAAAATGAGCTCTCTATTCAAACATATAATGCCCAAATAATGGTATTCTATACGGATATTATCTCTGAAAGAATATACGCTTTCTTGAATAACTGTATACTATTTTTAAAGGACAAAAAATCAATTATATAATTCCCAAAGTGCGGTTCTTCTCAATATAGGAAAGATGCAATCAGTAATAAAAATGTTTTATGGTACATTATAATCATTCCAAGGTTTAGGTGCCTTTATGAGAGTGAGGATAATACAGGACAGTTGATGTCTCCCACAGATACAAGAAATAAAGATGAGAAATTATGTCACCTGATAGACTCTTCTCAGTTTAAGAGAATTGATCATGAGTATCCTATATTTGGAATCGAGCTGAGAAACCGTTATCTTGAACTATCTACAGATGGAGTTAATGTTTTTGGTTTTCAAAGAATCACTCACAGTACATGACCAGTTATGTTGGTTAATTATGAATTTCTACTATGTTTATTCATTAAAAAAATAAATCATGTTATCTATGCTTATATTAGGACCAAAATAATTGGGTAATGATATTGATGCTTATTTGGCTCTATTGATAGATGATTTAAAATTATTGTGGGATTCGTGTGTAATATTATATGATGCTCATAGAAATCAATATTTCATATTGAGATCCACGTTATAAAGAACAATAAATTACTTTATAGCGTATGAAAATGTTTCAGGATATATAATTAAATTAACTCAAGGGTGTCCCATATGTGAACATGGTACATAGTAAATTAGGTTGAATCATTCATTGAAAACTGTGTTTCAAGGAAATTTTAGATTTCTACCCTAACTAAATAATTATAGATCATGGATGACATCATTCGATGGATGTTTGGAAGAGGACACAACACTGTATCCACTAACATGCCATCAACTATTTGAGAAAGATAAATATGTGGATATGGATTTTGGTAAAACATTTTTAAAAAACCTTATGAAATCCAGTTGAAAAAAGAGAACGATTTTTTTGATTTACCATAATGGGACTTTCTACACATCATAAATTTTTAGGATTTTATACATATTGAAAATAATATATGTGATAGTGTCAAAGACACGATTCTAAATGCCCCCGAAAAAAAAAGGATGTAATTAAGGCTAATTTGAACATGGTTGACATGGGAATATTAGAAGAGTTAGTTCCAATGAAGGGTTAAAAATGAAATTTTCATCCTATATATACTTACACTCTTTCCATACAAGAGAGATATCAATTTTGAAACTTCTTGAATGACATAAAGGTTCTAGAGATGTATTCATAGAATATAAATAACATCGTGTCAAAGACCAATTTAAAGTTAAAGGGTTTTAAATCACATGAATTCAAGGTTTTGATATAAGATCTAATGCATATAGATTTACAATTAATTTTTCCTAATAATGTTCATCACACATTAACCTAGCTATGTTTCTTATTCAAAGCAATATACAACAAATTTATAGACCAGATGAAATGACTGACTATGAAAAGTGAAATTTCAGTCATATTTTGTGAATTGGAAATGTTATTCATTCCAACATTATTTGATATGATGGTTCATTTTACAGTTCACATAGTGATTAAGATTTGACTATGTGCTCTTGTACACTATATATGGATGTTCCCCATTGAACGGTATATGAATATATTGAAAGGGTATGTCAAAAATCGAATTCATACGGAGGGTTGTATTGTGAGTGATATATTATTGAGGAAACCATTGAATTCTATACCGAATACCTATCCGATGCAGAAATAATTGTTCTACCAAAATATCATCACGCTTGGAGGCTTAAGGGTGAAGGAATTTTAGGAAGATATGTTGTCGCCATCAATATTATTGATTCATAGCAGGCCCACCTTTACATTTTTCATAATAGTTTGGAGGTTTCCCCATATGTTGAAACCCAAAAATAAATTCTTAGAAATTTAAATCCACCACGGAATGAAATATGGATATAAAATTAACATAATATATATTTTATAGGATGGTTTAAAGACCATATTTTTATGGAGTCAGATAAAAATATGGATTCAATTTTAGAATGACTTTATAGATAGTCAGGCGAACAAGTGTATATGTATTATCCTAAAATGGTTATGTAATTAATTTTTATACATTCTATAAAAATAATAATGATAAATATAGTACAATGAGAAATAGTAGAGTTACACTTGTGGAGGAAGAGACGCATGTTTATGGTACTAAGGATAGAAATTCAATTTATAAGAATCTCTCATACTTTGGTATCATTATTTTTTTTTGCATTTTGATTATACTACATTCCATGTGCCGATTTTTCAATGCAAGGGGGTTGATAACAAGAGTGATGTTAAAATAGATGAAACTGGATTCATAAAGTTAATTTTAGTAAGGAAGGGTACAAAGATGAAAAGTTTATAATGGAATCACAAGAAATACAAGTATTTTATGTTTCAGATCCTGCAAACCAAAAGTGGTCAATTGTTCTATTATAAAAAAACCACTGAAGGTTCAGATGAAAATTCAACTGCTGATGAACCATTTATAGGGATGTTGCAATAATTTCGCAACATTCTCAATTTGGACTGTGTTTTGTGTGCTAGAGGAGACCAAAATGAAGGGATTTGGATACTCGATTGAGGGGTCAAATCCCTTCATCATTTTAAAAAATAAATTTCAATAATTAGTTTATATACTTTTTGTAATATACATCATGTTACCTCATGTTATTATCTGGTTTCTGAAGCATTTATGTACTCTAAATTAAATGTTAAACTGCATATATAGATAATGACTTCAGTACGTGATGGTGATCCCAACCCTGAGGAACAATATGTCTCTCAACCTGCTGATGCTTGTAGTGTATAGGAACAACGACCTTATGCACATATTGATGCTCTCATTACCGAGGAAAAATAGGTTTGTCGAACTGCTTCTGCTCCTAGTGTAGAGGTACATTGACCATCTTCACATGCTGATGCTACCACTCTAGAGGAATATATTGACTATGTTTATTCTAGGAAAATGGTAGGTGATGATGAATGACGACGTGGGAAAAATATAAGTATTGTAGTTGTATAGTGTTAGCAAAAATAATTAAGGAGAAAGTAAAATATAGAAAATACGATGTCAAATGGAATGAGCGGGGCCATCATGTTAATCCCAAAAAAGCTCTTGTTCAGTGGTTACATTTGAATCATCACTCAAAAACACATGATGATTGACATAGATTTGTGGAACCATGTTGTTCCCGGGCTTAAAACTCTATTATAGAAAGAGATTACAGTAAAATTATGATATCATTTCATTATTTTACTAAAAACTAAAATAATGAAACATTAACATACTATTTATCATCCATTACATATTGAATTTATAGTAGATGAATCCCACATGAAATATGTTTTAATTATTTATGGAAGGATTCAAAGCGGATTTCACACAATTCTAAAAAGTAATCATCTTAAAGACACTGAATGGAAAATAAACCAACACCCATCTCTAATAAATACCATCCTGAAAACCCAAGAAGTGTGGGATGCATTTACTGGGTGTCGTGCTAATGTGTCTTTTCACATACATTGTGTCTAGTAATACATAATTTGATGATACATGTATTCATCACTTTGATTAATATTTGTTTATTTATGAAACAATAGTTCAGTGTTGGAAATAATGAATGAGAAAAAAACTAGCATATCTCTACGGTAAAGAAAGGATGATGTACGCTTCGCTTGAAAGAAAATTTACATTTTTTTCCAATCTACCATAATAATTTTATGTGACATGAAACAAAATCATAATTATGTTTTTCTATTTATTTGTTTATTGATGACTCAAAATCCAAAGCCACTTCCATCATACACCATGTGCTACTGAAGGAGGAATGTGTAAATAAAAATGAGACACTAATAGATGAAACCACACAAAAAGTGTTGGAAACATGTGTAAGTGTTACATAATATTTTTTTTCTTTAAATCACAATTATATTACAATGATAAAATATTTTACAATATTTTCTATCTGACATAGTCATAGGAAACAACAAAACATGTACCATAGGAACACATAATATTGGTGGCCTTGAATGAACTAGAACCATATGGCCATGTCAGAGGTGTGGGTTTTGGGGTGACACCCCAAACATATTTTGAGAAAAAAAAGAGGATGATCAAAGTGAATTAACAAAATAGATTAGAGAAAGAAGAGATACCCTTGAAGAATAATTCCAATAGAAGAGAGAGATGATGGAAAATTTTATATGGGGAGGAAAGGAGAAGAAGAAACTCCAGAACAACCACCTCATGGAGATCATGCCCCCACAAACTAAGAGGTGATCCATTCCCCAAAAAGAGATGTATTAGTCGATGTAATCATTGTTCTAATAACTTTTTTAGTGAGACATGAATCATAATGATACTAATACCTTTCCGGTACAAATATTCTATATGGTGATAATGAAAATTATTTATATCTTTCAACACCCACCCATCACCTTATGGAAAGGAATAAAATGTTCAATATCCAAAAATCCATGCTACACAACAGACCACTTCAAGTAGGTCATGTGCGGGTGTCGATTAGCATAGTCCATGTGACGAGAGTCGATCTACCAATATTAATTATTAATAAATTTATTCATATGGTCGAAAAAGATGTTGGAACATTCATCACATGGCCATCCATTCTTGTAAAAAACATGTTGACAAGGAGGTATTCATTTCAAATTTACTATTCAAGATAATCCTTTAACAATTAATGAAAAACGTCTAAACCGATGAATCTGGTTATATATGGCCAAAGGGAATGGGATGAAAAAAAATATTGACTCAAAACCATATGAAGGATCATCAAAATGTTCAAAAGGATCTACCAAAGGCACAATTACACCAACCATTATATATTCACATTTAATATCATTGAAGGTTCATATGGATACAAAGTTAAACGATAGTCAAAATCACATTGTTGATTTGGATGAAAATATATACAGAGAGGAAGATCAAGAATTCATTAGTGTTGAAAGTGTAAGTGAAATCATAGAATATGATTGGAAATCTAGATTAATTTTAATGTTTACATGAGTTATGTTTTCATGATATGATATTAAAAATGTTGATATAATATAATAATTATGAATAAATACATTTCATATTTTTTTTAGGAGTATATATGAAAAACAATTGATGGGATTTTCCCATGTGTTTTTTGGACACGTTTTTTCTCACATAACCTCTATAGAACAACCAAAAACACATACCAATAAAAATTATGATATAGTGGCAAGACTGATCAAATAAATTGAAAGAAATATTTCAAATTATAGACTCTGTATAATTCAAATGATGGCAGGTTAAGACTTTACAATTTAATCATATCTAATATATTTTCATTTAATTCATTACTGATTCCTTTTTTTGTTTTTAGGATGCATTGGATTATCATTGTGGTAAATATGGATACTCCTAATATATATTTATTAGATTCATTGGATGGATATTCAAAAAAACATCCACACATGATGGAATTTTTGTTTTGTATTACAGTAAATCAAACTTTTTGGAATTAAACATCAATTCATGTAATTTATATTTTATTTTAATTAGCACTCTGTTAGGATATGTTAGTGAATTAATATTGTGAAAAACAAGGAATGAGGCAAGGGATAATCATGAGGACTAAGGCAAGTTCAATGAATGGACAAGTATCAAGGTATATATAATTATATTTCATTATCCAAACACATATCAAAACAAATTACTTATTCTAAAAATTTTTTATGCAGTGTTTGGAACAAACCAATACAAATGATTATGGTTATTATTTTTGTAAATTTATTAGAGTGATCATATTACATGAACAAACTAGCATACCTAAATATATATTTTCATAGATAATTACTGTTTCATTTTAATTTTTTTTAATCCTTTGTGTAATTATATTTTTCCACTACTACTTTGACTTTCAAAAAGACCCATATTCACAAGATGATTTAGATGTGCTCAGAAACGAATGAGCATCATACCTAATGGAATAATGTATAAAAATAACATCAATACGTGACCTCCATAGAAGTAGTGGACTGTTTAATATTTAGGTTTAATTTAAATCTTTCCAGCATTACTAACAAAATAATTCTTTTCATATACACATGGATTCCTTCATTCGAGTCACGATGGTTTGTTTGAAACTTATCATGCTCATGAGAGATTGGACATCATGGATAAAACTCATAATTCAATGATATGGTTACATTTTTTAAATGTTTTATGTTTTTACACATAATATTATTTGTTATATACTGAATTAACATAATATAAATTAAATGTTTGACCACTAATCAAAAAAATGTCTCCCATAGACTTGTTCTCCATCAAAACCATGTTACCCCTGTATTATCAGTATTTATAACTTTCCTTCAATGAAAATGGATGGAACTTGAAGAAAAGTGATAAATGTCAAAAATGAAGTGTTAATTTTTTGGAAAATAAATCAAATGGAAATCATGGTAACTTGTGATGTTAAAGGTATGAATCTAATCATAAAAACACATGATGTAACTAGTATGACTTTTATTTTTATTTAAAATTGACATTAATTTAAGTAAAAGGAGAAGTGATATATTGAAAACCAATAAAATGAATTTGGATTGGTTTGATACATTGGGAAAATGACCCATGAGTCATTTGTGACCAATAGGAATAAATCACACCTCAATCTTATGAATGGTGTGATCAGTATGAATAAAATTTGCTGTTATCCTTTTAAAATTGACATTTTAGTTCAAAACGTGACACTCACTAAGTACCAAGAATGTCACGAACCGTTCCCAGGGGTTCGTGTTGTGACTATCCCAAGACCACCTTCCACATGCCTAGGGCTGGCGACTAGAACCAAAAGGCGTATTTCCTAAAATTGGGAAAGCATTGCCTTTATAACCTGTAAACTCACACAACTATGCACAAAAAAGGATGCAAGCACAATGTAAATCTATATAGTAAACAGGTTGTGTACAGAATGATAAAGGGGCCAGAATACATGCCCAACTGGAATGTACAAGAAAACAAGGAAGTACATGTAAATTAGAACATCTCCTGTGAACACCCACCGAGGATCCTACCTAAAGGGTAGCTATAGATCTCGAGCAGTCGTCACTATGGTACACCTCGTCTAATGTCCACCTCTAAGCTGCCTCTAGTCTTGGAACCCATCAGCCTCGATCAATGATTTTTGTCATCTACACCAACCAAAACAGGGTGCAGGCGTAGCCCGTGTAGGGTGAGTATAACGATACTCAGTAGGGACCCCGAGACCCCCGAAGGTATCACAAAATCCAAAAAGGATAAACCACAAGAATAAAAACAACTAACAACCCTACTTCGGTATATGCCAATACATATACCTAAGTTGTCAAGTAAACCCATCTCAATAATGAGGAAACACAATGCCCAACTCAAAATCCCAAAGGTCAATCGTCCCTCGAAGGAAGGAATACCAAGAAGGTAACACCATGAAGGTATGTACCAAAAAGGTAACACCACACAGAAGAATACCACAAAGGTATCACCATGAAGGTAAGTACCACAAAGGTAACTCCACACAGAAGAATACAGTAATGGTATCACCACGTAGGTATGCATCATAATGGTACGTCACACAGATGATTAAAACACAGGTAAAGACACATCTCACATCATGTATAACTTAGGTACAAATCTAAAGATGATTATATGTAACTGCTGAATCATCTTACTCTGTTAAGAGGCATACCCATGTAGGATCCTAAATCGTCAGACCCATGTAGGATCCTAGTACAGAAGACCCACGTAGGATCCTAGAGTAATCCCACATGGAATCCAAGAGAGAATAAAAGTGGTATACTAGAACACAGACCTGCGTAGGATCCCAAATCACAGACCCCAGATCCTAAGGAACAAACCCACATAGGTTCCCTTTATCTTCTTACAACCAGTTATAGGGTTCCCGCACTAAGCTCTCTTGATTCCGGGAGGGTCCGCTCCTCAAGCCATAGGTTGATACTACAACTACCACGAAGTCCCATGAATAAGTATCCCAAATGAAATCCACGTAAGAAGGGTCTCAATGCAACAAATGGTGTGTCAATCGGATGACTGGTCTATAAGTTATTAGTGTTTTAGTCTTGAGGGCCCGATTGGATTCATGTTTGACCCAACCCATCCACACCCCAACTTTATCAAAAACTCAAATAGGGTATATAATTAATACTATCTCGATCCAAGGATCCATTTCCCATAGACGGCTCGTCAAACGAATGCATGTAGGTCATATTATGGACGAAAGAGTGGAAAAGGGTCAAAGATGGTCAGGGAACGGACCGACTCAGACCGACCCAGCCTGGCCTGACCCGGGTCCGTCACTGGGTCTGATCCAGCCCGTTAGGTCTAACCCGGCAGGCCGGCGTGACCCACTGGCCCGCGCTGGCTCGCAGCTGGGTGGCCCCATGGTGGGGTCCGCCCTAGTAGCCACCCAAGGGGGAGGTGTCCTTGGGTACCCTGAATGGTTGGGCAGTTCAGGTTTGGAAGCTGACCGGCCGATGCCACTGGGCACCGGGAACTGGAACGCGTGACCTAGGGTCCCACTCATCTCTCTGACTGGCCAAAAAACCAGCCCACCCATGCGACACAATTGTGTATCGCTCCCCCACTGGCGGCCAGTGGCGAGCCAACCGCACTCCTTCACAGCCACAGCCTCTTGTCGCGGCTCCTGCATACTCGACAGGACGGTCATGCGTTGCCGCCCCCTTCACGTGGCTGGCCGTGTGCCAGCTTCTGCCCTAGCTCCGCCATAGCCAATGGGCCACGCCCCTTCTCCGGTAGCATGGTCGCGCAGTTGACGTCATCGCGGTTGGCCGGAGTGTTGACAACCATTCCCAAACCCCACCGGTGCTAATCGCCGGCACGGGTTGCCGGTGGCAATCGCCGGCACGGGTTGCCGGTGCCGATCGCCGACACGGGTTTCCAGCGATGTTCCTCAGGTCACCGGGCATGCTGTGGTGGCCCGTTCTTCATTTTAGAAACTTCAGCACTCGACTCGAAACATGGACATCTATTCAAGAGAATCATAAACCACAATGGGTGCGAAGAGGTCGGGCAATGTTTTTTTGGCATGCACCTTCCACATTAGAGCTATAACAAGCGGCATAATTGTTCTTAAATCAAGAAATTTGACAAGAATAATGTAAGGGGTATTAAAAACAACATTCCCTACCACAATTTATTGTTTTAGGTGTCACCAGATGAATTTGGTGAAGGCGAGGAAAAGATGGACGTTGGTTCATCGTCGTTGAAGACGTTCCTCATTCAGGATCCTTCAACGGAGTTCTTTGTTAGGGAAAGTGTTCTTTGTTTGACAGATTGTTTTGACACAATTCTCCCAAGCTCTCATTTACAATCAAATCCACTAACTTAGAGGTTTAATTCCAAATAAATAATATAAGTTAATTAATACAATTAATGTTGGCACATTAATTAATTTTATGTTGGCATAATTAAAGGGAAAAGAACCCTAGAGTCACCTCCGTCATTAAATTGGGTGTTCAAGGCTCAGGTCGTCCCCACCACCAAATTCAATTTGAAAGGATTGAATTTCAAAAATAAAATAATGTTAATTTATTTTATTTTCTCCCACGAAAAGAACAAAAACTAACTTTCACCCTCGACATATTACAGTCGAGGTGAAGGTATCTTTAAGCGAATACTGGTGATGCAAACTAAACGATGTCCTCATATTTCAATTCTAAGAACTGATTCAGAAGTTACAAAAACACACACACATGTTTACTGAACGTACCTGAAAAAATGGTCATAAATTCATTCTGGGCACTCCGAGCCTCAGAATCACACGCCGTCAATTTTTAAGGACTCATATTATTACCATATAATTGAAAAAAAATACATGGAATTTATGGGTATTTACATTCTCCCCACCTCAAGGATTTGCATCCCTGAAATCCACATCACAAAAACTAGAAAAAAATTGGGGGTATTGAGCATGAATCTGAGCCTCTTAATCCCATGTGATCTCTTGGAGGTTCTCATGCTACCAACGCACACGCACCAAAGGTATCGATCACCCATGATGTACTCCCTCCTGTTGATCCTCAATCTCAACTGGAACCTCTAAAAAAGTCTCCCCATCATCGATATTCAGATCACCCCAGTCAATGATGTGTGAAGGGTCATGCACGTATCTCCTCAGCTGGGATACGTGGAAGACGTCGTGCTCCCGATTCAGCTATGGTAGAAGAACTAAGCGATAAGCCACCTCGCCATCTCTATTAAGGACCTGAAAAGGTCTGATGAATCTTGAAGATAAACTTCCACCCCTGCCAAATCTCCACAAACATTGTCGAGGTAAGACCCATTGAAAGACGTGGTCACCATCCTTGAACTCCAGAGGTCTCCGTCTCGAGTCAGCATAAGACTTATTCCTGCTCTGTGCAGTCTTCATCCCCTCCTAGATGATCTGCACCTTCTCCGTGGTAGCCTTTACCATCTCTAGTCTCATAAGTGCTGACTCCCCTAGGTCAGTCCAGCACAAAGGTGATCTTCAAGGTCGGTCATAAAGAACCTCGAAAGGTGTCATACCAATGGTGGAGTGATAGCTATTGTTTTATGAAAACTCCACCTATGGAAATTGATCCTCCCAGCTGTGACTAATGTCGAGGACGTAAGAACGAAACGTGTCCTCGAGTGTCTGAATGGTCTGCTCAGTCTGTCCATCTGTCTGAGGATGGAAGGCAGTGCTGAAACGAAGTTGCATACTGAAAGCCTCTTGAAACCCCTTATATAGATGAGAAGTGAAATGCGAATCACGACCGGAGACAATCCTCAAGTGTACTCCATGTATCCACACAATCTCCTACACATTGAGGTGTCCCGAGATCTATATTGAACCCTAATCTATGATCGGTAGGAAGTGGGACGACTTGGTGAGTCGGTCGACGATCACCAAAACAGAATCATGAACCTTGGATGTACATGGAAGTCCCCTCACGAAGTCCATGTATATCCCATTCCACTTCCACTCTGGGACCTCTAAAGGCTAAACTAAGCCTACTGGTACCCGATGCTCTACCTTCACTTTCTAACAAGTGAGGAACCGAGAGACAAACTCTGTTACTGCTTTCTTCATTCCCGGCCACCAGTGCTGTCATCAGAGATCCTAGAACATCTTCACTACTCTTGGATATACCGCTAGAGGTGATGTGTGTAAATCCTGCAACACATCCTCCAAAAGTGACACTAGTACCATGGTATGTCCTCTGAAAAGGATGACCTGCTCCACGCCTTCAGAAAATACATCAGGTGCCTGCCCTGAGTATATCTGAACACGTCAAGCCTTGCAGTCGGAGTCCCCATGCTACGCCTCCCTGACTCACTAAGGAAGTGGGGGTGTGATTGTATGATACTAAAGAAAAGATGCTCCATCTCCTCCCACAAAGGATATCCGTAAAGTGGCCATCTGTTCTATCACCTCATGTAGCAACTGTATACAAGATATCCAGTTGAGTGAATATGCTACAACATTCCCCTTCCCAGGAATATAGACTATCTCAAAGTCATAGTCCTGGAGGAACTCGATCCAACTTCATTGTCTCAGGTTTAGGTCGTTCTGAGAGAAGATATACCTGAGACTCTTGTGGTCCGAGTAGACCGTAAAATGTTCGCCCATCAATTAGTGTCACCACATATTCAAGGTAAAAGCCACTGCTGCTAACTCCAGGTCTAGTGTAGCGTAGTTCTGCTCATTTTATCTCAGCTATTGAGAACCATATGTGATAACTGCTTGCTTCTGCATCAGGACACATGGAAGCCCAGTCCCTGATGCATCGCAATAGACTACATACCCAACACCCTCCTCTGGAAGCCTCAAGATGGGGGCACTAGTTATCCTCTGTCTCTACTCCTGAAAATTTAACTTGAATCTCTCTGACCACACGATGTGTTTCCCCTTATTTTTCAACGCCGATAAAGGTGCCACAACTCTAGATAAATCTTCCACATATCTTCTAGTAGTATTAGGAAAAACCCAAAAAACTCCATACCTCCATCACACTCCTGGGTGACTCTCAAGAAAGTGCCACCTCAATCATCACCGTATCCATCACATCTCTAGCCTCCAAGATGACATGTCCTAAAAAGTGAACCTCTCAAATACATAACTGGCACTTAGAGAGCTTACCATAAATATGGTGCTCATGGTGTGTGTCCCAAACTACCTTCAAATGATAGGCATACTCGTCCTCAGAAGACGAGTATATCAGAATGTCATCGATGAAGATTACTAAAAATAAATTAATGTATTGTTGAGGGGTCATGTTCATGAGTCCCATGAACACTACTGGAGAGTTGGTCGTGTCGAATTACATAACCAAGAACTCATAGTGGCCATACCAACATCTGAAATCCATCTTCTATACATCCCCATCTCATACTATGAGCTAGTGATAGCCTGACTAGAGGTGTATCTTCAAGAACCATCGTGCCCCTTGAACTGATCAAATAGGTCATCAATAATTAGAAGTGGGTACTTATTCTTCTAGGTCACCTCATTTAGGAGCCGATAGTCAACACTATGTCTCAAGATCCCATCCTCCTTCTTGGTGAACAAAATCGGGGCTACCCAAGGAGAATCATTAGGCCCGATGAACCCCTACCCCTATATGTCCTACAATTGTACCCACCGCTCACGAAGCTCTACGAGAGCCATATGATATGCTGGTGTAGATATTGGTGCCATCCCAGGGTACAAGTAAATGTCAAATTCAACCTCTTTTCAAGGAGGTAGACCTGGAACATCATCAGGGCAGACATCCGTGTACTGGTCCACCACTACAAGATAGCTCAGACTCTCCACATCAACCGCTCTGAGGGTAAGGCTATCCAACTGATGGGTGATTGGCTGCACTCTCCTCTGGGTAATTCCATACTCTTCTCAAAAGTCTCCCTTCTAGTCGGTGAAGGTAAAACTAGTCCCATAAGTACGGACACACCACACTTTGCACCTAATACAGTCGATTTGGGCATGGACTGTAGATAACCAATCCATACCCATGATGAGGTCGTAAGGCCTCAACACCACTACTATAAGGTCTCAGTCGAAGCTCTCAGCTCCTAGAGTAAGATGACACTACCATAACCAATGTATAATAATTTAATCCTCTCTTGTAGAAGTCTCTAGCTGTAAGGATCAAGCCAAAAGCTCCACTAGAATCTCCGTGCTCCAAATGAGGCAACTGAAAATAAATGAATGACAACAACTTGGGTCTATAAGTACTGAATATAAGGTAGAGTAGACATAGATTGTACCTCATATTATCTTCGGAGTGCCATGGTATTATGCCACAGCTGCCAAGATTTTATCTCACCCCTGTCCACTTGCTCCCTTTTGTCAGGGTGGTCCAGCTGGTGGTGGTGGCGGTAACATCTTGAATCGTTACCCACTGCCAGCTGCACGACCAGCTCCTTTTCCACATCCGCCTTCCCCCTACGGACCTTTGCAGTCAAACCTATGTCTCTGCCTGGGTGTTCCTTCGACCGATTGTTGATCATCCGTATGGAGGGTCAGGAAGTCATGAGCCATATGACCCTGCCTGCCGCATGCGTAACACTACATGCTCCTCGCATTACTATCCCTATCCTGGGTTCCCTGCACAACTGACCCTGAATCCTATGGTCGTCCACATATTAGTCTAGTCCTCTTGGACCTCTCTGACATCTGTCTACTGCCAACTATAGAAAACTTCGCTACGTGAAGCCCGATGGTGGGTCTCGATGGCAGTGACTGCTTAACAAGAAAACTCTCCACTAAAAGGGCTCACTCTAACACTCCCGCCTACATCGGGATGATGAGAGAAATCATCAAAGCCCTGTTCTCTTTCTTGAGTACCTTATCAATGGTCCAGGCCCTGAATAATGGGTCCCTCACTATATCAGTGGAGTAGCGTGAGAGGTCAGTGATCCACGTTGAGTAATGAGCCAAAATCATGCTTCCCTACTTCCGATGAAGAAGCTCATCTATGCGCACTGCGCCAAGGGTCGCTGTGACAAACTCTACCAAAAATAGGATCTCAAAGTCATCCTAGAGAAGTGTCACCTCATTGTGAAGCTGGAGCATCAAGCTCCACCATCTTCCTATTGTTTCTAGAAGAATACTGGTGGCAAGGATCACTATGAGATCAACTATTGTCCGTACCAGTCCGAAGACTCTCACCACGACCTCCAGCCAATCCCTATCCACCAGTGGGTCCATATCACTTTTGAACCTGGGTGGCCTATGGTTCTTGATATCGTGCAATATTCTCAAGAAACATACACCCTCTTCTACAGGGGATAGTGTCTTTGGTGGACCAACGTGTAATGGTGTCACTAGTGCCCCTACTGATAAAGGTCCCTACATCGAGGCTATGAAAACCCTGATCTTTTATTACACAATTAAACATAATTTATTACATAAAATTCATTTTATACAACATAGAAGATCAAGAGTTCTAGTGTCTTTTGGGATTAGGATAATTACATAACAACTTAGAACATGAAATACAATATCTTTATTTAAAACATCGTTTACATGACCACTACATTCCTTCGTACTTATCATTGCATGGGATAACCTGACGACATGCATAAGAAAAGGTTGAGTTATAAATCCCAATAAGGGAATAATAATAGAATAAAATTAGGAATAAAATACATGTTATACAATAGGAATATCAATATAGCACAAGAGATACATAAACATAAAGTCCTGAAAAAGCAAGATAATCATAACATGGAAATATGGAAACAACACTTAACATGGAATTAGCATGAGCCAAGGCTCATTGCAGATGGAGAATGAGTAAATCCACATTGCACATGAAGCAGGTGTAAAACCACATTGAACTTGAATTATCATGAGTAAACACCAATTTTAGATGATTTATCATGATACTATACTTTACCCAATGCATTGGAGCGCTATAAGGGTGCACCCTTCTTAAACATTTCATTTCATGCGAAAGTGTGCCACATGGGGCATATAACATGGATTCATAAATCTTAATAATTTATTCCATGATAAAGGAATGTGGAATTAATATATAAAACATTATAATCAATAATTAAATGTTCATAAAGGTGAATACCCTTGATAGAGAAAGGGGCTTGGTATTCACTACACAATGACATTGGCTTGGAAAATCAGTGCAATTTCGCCAGCGTAACGACGTGACGTAAGAATTTATAAAAATGGTTTATGAAATAGAAAGTGGTGTCTCATCATATGTATATAAAATGGACATTAAGGTGGTAATATAGATACATTCACCAATAAATCTAATGGATTTTAGAGTCATTATACAAAAGAATTGCTTGAATGTAAAAGAGGAGAGAGAAGTTCTTTTCGGAATTTCGGCATAGTAACAGGTGTACATGGGAGGCATTTAATGAGAGAGAAAGGGGTCTCCCATTATTCAAAAAATAAAGAGGTCAGTATAGGAGAGGTTCAAAACCATACCCAAACATTTATAATTGAAATTAAAAGGGTATAACAACTTAAAGAATATTGGGCAAAAATTAGAAAGGAAGAAAAAACCCTTACTTGGAAGTGTGCTTCAAAAGGCTTGAGAGAGGCTTCTTGGGAGCATGGGGCACCTTGGAAGGATTATAGAGAGTGGAGGGAAGAGGTTGGAAGAACTCAAAAGGATTTGAGTGAGGAGAAAGTTATAGATTGGTTGTGTTTATATAGGAAAGGTGAAGGAATTATTTATTATTTAGGTTTGGGACACCTCACATTAACCTAATCGAATCCAAAAACCAGCCAGTGGTTTTTGCGCATGGTTTTTGTAAAAGGGAAGTGGAAAAAAATATTTTATAAGGCCAAATTATGAAATTCTTAAGATAATGGGGTTGCTTATGTGTAGGTGAGTCACACTCTCAAGGAAAACAATTTAAAAAGACAAGATGTTTAATATGTCTTGAAGGGTCCATTAATGATTTATAAAATAATTAAAACAAACCCAAAATCACAGTATTTTAATGGTAAAAAATATATTGGCCTAAAATAAGGTCTATAGTATTTTATTACATCACTATTGGGTCATTATGATGTCATTAAACACATAATAGATTTAAACGGTATTTAATTTTTACCCAAAAAATTGATTGTCTCAGAAAAATATGAATAATTCACCATTGGATAATTATGACGTCCTAATTCCAGAAATAATATTCATTTTATCTAAATAATTTTCTAAATATATTAATTTTTACATTTAAAATAAAAACCAACATTTATCGAAAATTCAGGGGTTTTGACAAAAGCTGCTTTCAAACCTTAATAAAAATTATAATTGCATTCGTAAAATTATATAATTATTTATATTAAATAAAAATTATTTTAATAATAATAATAATATTTTATTAAAATAATATTTAATTCAAAAATCCATTAATTCATCCAAATATATTTCTTAGTTGAACATTAACTAAAAATTATATTTGTTCTTTAAAAATAATTTACAATGTAACAATAATAAAATGAAAGTATATCCATTATTATATAAACAAATAATGTATATAAACATAGTGGTAAGGTCTTGTTACATAACCCCTTATAACACCCTCTTAATACCGAAGAGTAAGGTGTGCGATGGTGACAGACTTTGGGGGTGGCTCGGATAACATTTCTCGGGTGGTAATCTCTATCAACTTCCACTACTCTTGTATGTAGTCCCACTCAATCTTAACATATTCAAACTCGGATTGGGATTGGTCAAGAGAAAATCCCAATGATGACACCTCCTTTTCGAGCTTCGAATAATGGACTTTATATGGGGCATGTCTGCTGGATGAGCCCATCGCTTCCTTTGTCTGAGTAAATTGTATTTGTTAAAGCCATATATTTATACTAATCATGTGATCACTATTCAACAACTATATTATAAAAGGCCAAAATTATTAACCTAAAACAATAGAAGTTGACACGTAATATAAACATTTTACATAAAGATACATTTAATTAGATCAAGAGGGATTTCCATTAATGAGAGTTTGGGTCGTTACAATCTTTCCCCCTAAAAAAATTTTACCCTCTAAATTTTCTTTTCCCGCATGAAAATAGACGTGGATAGCTCTACTTCATCATTTTCTCCAATTCCCACATCGCTTCTCTGAAATTTTTGTTTCTCCACAATACCTTGATGAGGGGAATTGTCTTATTTTGTAGAACTTTTTATCTATGATCTAAGATCTTCACTAATTTCTTCTCATAAGAAAGATCATCCTCTAACTGTACAACCTCTAAAGAAATTACATATGAATAGTCTAGTATGTACTTATTTAAGAGGTATGAATGAAAGACATCATGTACTTTGGCCATGGTAGGTGGAAGTTCTAGTCGATTGGCTACATCCCCAACATGATCAAGAATCTCGAAGGGGCCGATGTACCTTGGACTTAACTTCCCTTTCTTTCCAAACCTCATTACCTTCTTCCTTGGAGATATCCGTAGAAATACCATGTCTCCAACTTTAAACTCAAGGTATCGTCGATGGTTATCTGCATAACTCTTCTATCAACTCTGGGCTGCCTTGATATGCTACTAAATGGTTTCCACCTTCTCCACCATTTCATCAACCATTTATAGTCCAAGAATCTTGCGCTCACTGACCTCAACCCAACAGGCTGGTTTTCTACACCTTTTCCCATAATGGGATCATATGGTGCCATTTCGATTCTTGAATGGAAACTGTTATTATAAGAGAACTCAACCATAAGAAGATGTTGATCCCATCCTCCTTTAATGTCCATTGAGAAAGGTCTCATCATGTCCTCAAGTGTTTCGATAGTTCGTTCATATTTTCCAAAAGTTTAAGAATGATAGGTCGTACTGAAGTTGAGTTCAGTATTTAGAGCTTGTTAAAGACTCTTCCTAAACATAAAGGTTAATCTTGGATCTCGATCAGACATAATAAATAGTGGTACTCCATGCAGCCTTACCACTTCCCTGATATATATCTGTGCTAGTTGATCTAATGGGAAATCCTCCTGAATAGAAATGAAGTGTTCATCCCTTGTAAGATGATCCACAACAACCCAGATTTCCTTATTGACTTTAGATGTCTTCAGAAGCCCAGTGACAAAGTCCATGGTGATGTTATCCCAATTCCATTCTGGTATGGGCAATGGTTGCATCATCCCCTTAGACTTATGCCTCTCTTCCTTCACTTGCTGACACACTAAGAACTTTGATGTATATTCAGCGATCTACTTCTTCATATTATCCCACCAATAATGATCCCAAAGATCTCGATATATCATTGGGTTACCTTGGTGAATAGATAAATTCAAAAAATGTGCATCATCCAAAAGTACCTTCTTCAGCTCTGGACATGATGGAAGACATAGCTTTTTCCCAAATATCACAATTCCTTCTTCATTAATGTTACACTCTGAGGATTTACCTTTTTCGATAACTTCAACTTTTTCTTGAATTACCACATCATCCTTTTTAGCATCCTTTGAACTTTCCAAAAGTAACATTTGAGCAATCATTTGTGAAAGGATTGATTATGTTCATTTCTTTATGATTCCCATGTCCATGTTCATCATATCTAAGAAGATTGGATCCTTTTCAATTCACATCAATGATATAATCAATAGGCCCTTTCTTATTAGGGCATCTACCACGTTGCTTTACCAGGGCGGTAATGGATTGAGCAGTTATAGTCTTTGATCATATCTAACCATTTTCATTGGTGCATGTTGAGCTCTTTCTGTGTGAATATATACTTGATCCTTTTTTTGGTCCGTATATATTTCACACTTCCCCCCAAGGAGATAATACCACCAAATTTTCACAGAGAAGATCACTGCAGCCAACTTGAGGTCATTTGTTGGATAGTTCTGTTCATGAACCTTAAATTTCCTTGAAGCATAGGCAATGACTTTGTCATTTTGCATCAACACAGATCATAGAACCATATTTGAAGAATCACTAAATACCACAAAATGTTCCCCACTTATGGGTAAAGTGAGCGCGAGCATAGTGATAAGCCTCCGTTTCAACTCCTTAAAGCTTTCTTCGCATTCATCACTCCCAGAAAACTTTACTCCCTTCGGAGTTATCCAGGTAAGAGGTTTAGACAATCATGAGAAATTTATCACAAATCGTCGATAATATTCAGCTATCCCCAAGATGCTATGAATATCTGTTATCGATGTTGGCCTCGGCCATCCCTCAATTACATCTGTTTTAGATTTATCCAAAGATATCTCATTTCTTATGATGATATGGCCCAAGAATCATACCTCTTTCAACCAGAACACACATTTTCTATACTTTTCATAGAGTTTCTCCTTCTACAAGGTCTCTAGTATAGTACTTAGATGCTCCTCATGATCCTCCTTGTTTTTGGAGTATATCGGAATATCATCTATAAAGACAACCAAAAATTTGTCGAGGTAATCTCTAAAGACTCTATTCATCAAGTCCATGAAGATTTCTGGAGGTTTAGTGAGTCCAAAAGGCATTACTATGAATTCATAGTGCCCATATCTTGTACAAAAAGCAGTCTTGAGGATATATTCCTTCTTCACCCATACATGATAAAATCCCAATCAAAAATCCACCTTGGAAATGTATTATGCTCCATGTAGCTGATCGAACAAGTCATCTATTCGTGGGAGATGATACTTGTTCTTTATCATGATTTTGTTAAGCTCATGATAATCGATGCAAAGGCACATTGACCCATATTTCTTCTTGATGAAGAGGACTGGTGCACCCCATGGTGAAGAACTTGGGCGTATAAACCCTTTATCCAGATTCTCCTGTAGTTGTTTCTTCATCTCCTCAGGCTCCAAAATAGTCATTCTATACATAGTCTTGGATATTGGCAATTCCCCAGGTATAAGTTCAACTGAGAATTCAACATCTCTTCTAAGAGGAAGACTAGGCAATTCCTCTGGAGACACTTCAATGAATTCCCTCACAATAGGCATGTATTCTAGGATGGTTTCCTCCTTAGACATAATCATCTGATCCAGATACACGTGTTCATAGAAAATTAATATCTATTCTTGAGATGATGGAGCTAAAGATGATTCATTTTCCTCCTTTCACTTGTAAATAATTGGGGGTTGATTCTCCACTTGGAGAGTTATTTCCCTCTCATGTCAATTTATGTTGGATCTTTATAAGGAAATCCAATCCATGCCAATAATTTTATCAAATTTCACCAGAGTGTGTATGACGAGGTTCGATGTGATGTTCAATCCTCAGATTGTGATAGTGGAGGAGTTAAATTAATGGGATGCAATGATTTCTCCATTTGTCGTACTCCCCGACATCTTCACTTCCATGATTTGTGGTGGTGCTGGGATTGTTCTACTAAACATTCAAGATATAAAAGAGTGCACTAAACCTGAATAAAAAAGTATGTTTTTTATTCCTGAATGAATAACTAGAATACCTATAACCACTTCATTGTCGGGGTTCACTTTGGTAGTAGTGATGGAAAAAGCATGCCCTTGCTGCCTTGGAGGTTGTTGGTTGCCCCCAAAAACCCCAGTCTTAGGGCACTGATTTGAAAGATTTTCTGGTTCTTTGCAGTTTTAAAAATGTACAACGCGTTGAGGTTCGAACGGAGCATTCCTCTCCTCTATTGCATTCACGGTTTTTTCTTGTCGATAGTTAACAGCTAGGTGCCCATCTCTTCCACACTGAAAGAATTTCTTCATCCCCTTTAGGAAATTTCGAGGGTGCTTTTTTCTGTACCTTTGGCATTTGGGGTGATGGATCTTCTTATCACCATTGAATTTATCCATTGGACCGCCAGCATTGAATTGCACCTTATACTTCTTATCCCCATGATACCCCTAGGATTCTTTGATCTTCATTGCACCCTTGAGGGAACATCAGACTATTTCCTCATAGCTTTTGAAGTCACGGATCATCAGCACTTTCTACAAGCTCGGTTTCAGCCCACCAAAGAAGAGGTCAACCTTACATTCGAGGGTAATGACAAATCTGAAAGTGTATCGTGCACACCTTGTGACGTTTTCCTTGTATGCCCCAACATATTCTTTGTCTTTTTTTTCTTGAGTGCAAGGAAGTCCCTTTTTATCTTAAGCCAGAGGGTGAATGAAAAATATTTATCAAAAAACATATTCCTGTAATCCTTCCATTCTAATGTCCCTATATCCTCATTAGGCTTCGTATTTTTGATCAACGTCCACCATTTATTAGCTTCTCCCTCCATATGATAAGTATCCAGGAGAACCTTCTCTTGTTTAGAACATTGAAGGATGGAGAAGATGTTTTCAATGGAGTTGATCCATTGTTTAGCGATTGTGAGATCAAGTGATCCATTAAAAGTAGGAGGCCTTTGTCTCATGAAGCTCTCAATAACGACTTGTTCATTATTTTGGGGGGGGGGGGTTGAAATTTCTTCTTGACCCTTGTTTCAATTTAATGCTTGAGTTAGCTGAGAGAGAAGTGTGACAAAGTTCATGATTCCTGATCCCATTGGATTGGGCATCTCATTAGTACAGTCAACACATTGATCTTCACATCAGTTGTTAGCCTGAGTTCTCCTATTACCAGCCACTGGCTAGAATAAAGGGAAAGTTAGGGGTAACAAATAATGGTTAATCCATGGAAAAAAACTAATGATTATAAATAACTTCTATTTCCTTAACATATGAATCTATTGGCTTCAGTCTATTTTATCCATGATATACATTATAACATATATTCTTTGAGAATTTTTTGTCCCTTAACAGTGGTTCATACTAATCTTGTGAATTTACCAAAGAATATCCCTCGAGAGTGTCACAACCAAGAGTTTAGCAAGGCCCGTTGTCGTGCACTAGTTACCATTTGAGTCTAGCTCAAAGCGGTGTTTTTGGGGTTTACCGCTAGGATACATCTGTGCCAGAGCCGCCTCTACATGCTTGTATACAGAAAGGGATGTATTTTCTTGATAAACCACTTACTCAATACTCAAAAAAACATAGAGATGCTTTTATTATACTTAGTCTTGTCTCTAAGGATTCACGAGGGTTTTATAATCAAAATCCCAAAAATAACTAAACCTGTCCTCTGATACTAACTGTAACAACCCTGATCTTTTATTACACAATTAAACATAATTTATTACATAAACATCATTTGATACAACATTGAATATCGAGAGTTCTAGTTTCTTTGGGGCTTAGGATCATTACATAACAACATAATACATGAAATACAACATATTTATTGAAAACATATTTTAGATGACCACTACATTCCCTCGAACTTAACATTGCATGGGATAACCTAAGGACATGCATAAGAAAAGGGTGATATATAAAGCCTAGTAAGGGAATAAAAATTGAATAACATGAGGAATAAAATACATGTAAGACAATATGTATATCAATATATCACAATAGAAGCATAAACATAAAGGCACGATAAAGCATGATAATTATAACACGGAAATGTGGCAACAACACTTAACATGGAATTATCATGAGCCTAGGCTCATTACACATGGAGCATGAGTAAATACTCATTTCACATGAATCATGAGTAAAACCACATTTCACATGAATTATCATGAGTAAACACCCATTTCACATGATTTATCATGATACTATACTTTACCCAATGCATTGGCGTGCTATAAGGGCGCTCCCTTCTTAAACATTTCATTTCATGCAAAAGTGTGCCACATGGAGCATATAACATGGATTCATAAAACATAATTATTTATTCCATGATAATGGAATGTGGAATTAATACATGAAACTTTATAATCAATAATTAAATATGCATAAAGGTGAATACCCTTGATAGAGAAATGGGTATGGTATTCACTACACAATGACATTGGCATGGAAAATCGGTGCAATTTCGGCATCATAACTCCGTGATGTAAGAATTCATAAAAATGGTTGATGAGAGAGAAAAGGGGTGTCTCATAATATGTACATTAAATGGATATTAAGGTGTTTATATAGATACATGTACCAAAAATTGTAATGGAATCTATAGTCATGATACAAAATAACTACTTCAATGTAAAAGAGGAGAGAGAAATTTCTTTCGGAATTTCTCCATAGTAATGGCTGTACATGGGAGGCATTTAATGAGAGAGAAATGGATCTCCAATAATTAAAACATAAATAGGGAAGTATAGGGGAGCTACTAAACTGTACCCCAACATTTATAATTGAAATTAAACGGGCATAACAACTTAATGAATATTGGACAAAAATGAGAAAGGAAGAAAAAACCCTTACTTGGAAGTGTGCTTCCAATGGCTTGTGAGAGGCTTGAGAGAGGATTATTGGGAGCATGGGGCACCTTGGGATGATTCTAGAGAGGAGGGAAGAGGTTGGACGAAATCCAAAGGCTTTGAGTGAGGAGGAAGTGGGAGCTTGGGTGGGTTTATATAGGAATGGTGAGGGAATTCTCCATTATTTAGGTTTGGGACACCTCACATTAAACTAATCCAAACCAAAAACCCGCCCATTTTTTTGCCCATGGTTTTTAGGAAATGGATGTGGAAAAATACATTTTATAAGTACAAAGTCCGATATTCTTAAAATAATGGGCTTGCTTATGTGGAGGTGAGTCACACTCCCAAGAAAAACAATTAAAAAAGACAAGATGTTTAATAAGTTTTGAAGGGTCCATTAATGCTTTGTAAAATAAGTTAAAAAAAACCAAAAATCATGTAATTTTAATGGTAAAACATATATTGGCCGAACATAAGGCTTAAAGTATTTTATTACATCACTATTGAGTCATTATTTTGTCATAAAACACATAATATATTTAAACAGTATTTAATTTTTACCCAAAAATTTGACTTTCTCAGAAAATTATGAAAAATTAACTATTGGATAATTATGATGTCCTGATTCTAGAAATAATATTTAGTTTATCTAAATAATTTTCTTAATATTTAAATTTTCACTTTTAAAATAAAAACCGACATTTATCAATAATTAATGGGTTTTGACAGAAATTGCTTTCAAACCATAATAAAAATTACAATTGCATTCATAAAATTATACAATCCTTTATATTTAATAAAAATTAATTTACTAATAATAATAATAATATTTTATTAAAATATTTTTTATTTCAAAAATCCATTAATTCATTAAAATAGATTTCTTAGTTGAACATAAACTAAAAATAGTATTTGTTCTTTAAGAACTATTTACATGGTAATAATAATAAAATTAAAATATATTCATTATTATATACAAAAACAATGTACATAACCATAGTTCTAAGGTATTGTTACATAACCCATTATAACACCCACATAAGACCAAAGAGTAAGGTGTGCAATGGTGACATACTCTAGGGGTGGCTCGGATAACATTGCTCGGGTGGTAATCTCTATCAACTTCCATTTCTCTGATAGGCGGTCCCACTCGAGCTTAACATATTCAATCTCAACTTGGGTTTGGTCAAGATTGAATCCCAATGACTCCAGCTACTTTTTGATATCCGAAAAATGGGCTTCGTATGGGGCACGTCTACTGGATGAGGCCATCGCTTCATTTGTCTGAGTAAATTGGATTTGTTAAAGCCCTATATTTATACTAATCATGTGATCACTATTCATCAGCTATATTAGAAACAGCCACAATACATAACATAAAACCCAAGAAGTTTAAATTTAACATAAAAATACATTTAATTAGATCAAGAGAGATTTACATTAATGAAAGTTTGGGTCGTTACAGAGTCCCTGTCGCTCGGTGGGCTATTATCACGTACTATTTCTGGAACCCTAGTAGGTTGGTTGTATAGAGGCATCCTAAAAAGAAACAAGTGCTCCATGGTAAATAAGTTATACCAGGTGAGATGACTCAAGAAATCAAAAGGAAAAATTTTCAAAACACACATGCAATCAGTGTTTTCATGCACTGAGTCAGAAATCAGATGTTAGGGTCTTGGTGTATGGATACGTCAACCACCGCACTAAAACTGGATTCCCTAAACATATAACCACACTAATAACACTTAACTCTGTTTTCATTAAAATATCAGAGTCCAATTTTCTATATTATTACTGAATCCTCTGATACTAATTTGTCAGGACCCATTCCTTGGGGCCTGTGCTGTGACTCCCCCATGACTGCCTTCCATAGGCCCGGGGCTGGCGACTATCACCAAAAGGAGTATTCCCTAAAACTGCGAACACATTTCCTTTATAACCTATAAAGTCACACAACTTAGCACAAAGCCGAATAGAAGCACAAAGTAAAACTATATAGTAAACAAGGTGTGTATAGAAGCAAAAAGTTCCAGAATACAAGCCCAACTAGAAAGTACAAGAAAACTGGGAAGTTAAAGTAAACTGGAACAGTTCCTGTGAACTCCGACCAAAGATCCTACCTTAAGGGTAGGTACATATCTTGAGCGGTCATCCCTACGGTACGCCTCTTCTAATGTCCACCTCCGAGATACCTCCAGCCCTAGTGCCATCATCCTAGATCAATGTTGTCCATCGTCAGCACCAAACACAACACGGTGCGGGCATAACCTATGCAGGGGTGAGTATAACGATACTCAGTAGGGACCCCAAGACCCTCGATGGTATCACAAAATCCAAAAAGGATAAACCACAAAGAATGAAAACAACTGACAACCCTACATAGCTATATGCTCATACATATACCTAAGTTGTCAAGTAAACCCATCTCAATCACGAGGAAACACAAGGCCCAACTCAAAAGACCAAAGCTCAACTATCCCATGAAGGAAATAATACCATGAAGGTAACACCACAAAGGAATGTACCAAAAAGGTAACACCACACAGAAGAATACCACACTAGTATCACCACGAAGGTAAGTACTGCAATGGTAACACCACAAAGAAGAGTAAAACAAAGGTATCACCACGTAGGTATGCATCACTATGGTATGCCACAAATATGTTTACCAAATAGGTAAATAATCCGCTCAAATCAGGTATAACTTATGTTTGTATGTAAAGATGATTAGACGTAACTACAAGAATCATCTAAGTCTGCTAAGAGGCAGACCCACATAGGATCCCAAATCGTCAAACCCACGTAGGATCCTGGTACAGCAGAACCACATAGGATCCTACAGTAATCCCACGTAGATTCCCTGAGCAAATCCAAGTGGGATACTAGAACACAAACCCATGTAGGATCCCAAAGCACAGACCCATGTAAGATATTAAGGCACAGACCCACATAAGATCCCTTTCTTATCTTACATCCAGCTGTAGGGTTCCCACACTAAGCTCATTTGATTCTAAGAGGGTCCGCTCCTAAAGATACATGTCAATACAAAAATTTCCATGAAGTCCCATGAAGAAGTACCCCAACGTACCACCACGTTATAGGGGTCTCAACAGAACAGATTGTGCGTCAATAGGATGCACGGTCTGTAAGTTATTGGTCTTTTAGTCCGGAGGTCCTGGTTGGATTCGTGTTCGATCCAACACGAACATACCCCAACAATATCCAAAAATAAAATCGGGTATACAAAATGGACCATCTCGATCCAAGGATCCCGGCTCCGCAGACGGTTCATGAAACGAATGCCTTTTGGTCACATTATGGCCAATGGAGTGGAAAAGGGTTGAAGTTGGTCCGGGTCTGGTCCGACCCAGTCAGATCGACCTCGCCTGGGCTGACCCAGGTCTGGCCTTGGGTCCTACCCATCCCGCTAGGTCCGGCCAGGCCTGATGGGTCCGGCCCGACCCACTGGCCTGCACTGGCCCACGGCTGGGCGGCCCCATAGTGGGGTCTACCCTAGCCACCACCCAAGGGGGAGGTTCTGCTTGGGTACCCAAAACGGCTTGGCCGTTCAGGTTGGGTAGCCGAACGTCCGGCGCCACGTGGCGCCGGCAACTGGAACACGGGACCCGAGGTCCTGTTCGACTCCTCGGCTGGCTGAATGGATAACCCCTCCATGTGGCACAGTCACGTGCCAAACCACCACCAGTAGCTGGCAATGAGCCGGCCGCACTACTTCGCTGTTTCTCCCTCGTGTCGTGGCTTCTTCATGCCCGGCGGCGCGGTCGCACGCTGCCTCCCCCTTCATGTAGTCGACAGTGCGCCGGTTGCCGTCGTAGCTCCACAGCGGCCGACCGGCCACGACCCTTCTCCGGTGGAGCGGCCGCGCCGACGATGTCGTCGTGGCTGGCCGGAGTGCCAGTCGCCATTCCTGAGCCCCACCGGTGCTGGTCACCATCATGGGTTGTCAGCAACGTTCCTTGGGTCACCGTGCGCGCCCCGGTGGCCCATTCTTCATTATGAAAACTCCTGCACTCGACTTGGAATGTTGCCATCGATTCAAGACCATCATAAACCACCAAGGACATAGAGTGGTCAGGTCATGTTCATTTGGTCCACACCTTCCATGTTAGAATGGTAAAAAGTGGCATAATTGTTAAATCAAGAAGATTGACAAGAACATGGTAAGAGGTATTCCAAACAACATTCCCTACCTTGATTTCTCATTTTAGGTGTCGCGAGATGAAGTCAGTGAAGGCGAGGAAAAGATGAACGTAGGATCATCATCATTGAAGATGTTCCTCATTGGGGATCCTTCAACAGAGTTCTTCATTGGACAAAGCGTTCTTCGTTGGAGAGAATGGTTCTTCACAATTCTGCCAAGCTCTCCTTTACCAACAAATCCCCCACCCAAGATGTGAAATGAAAAATAAATAAAGATAAGTTAATTAATACAATTAAATTTTGGAGATTAATTAATTTGATGTTGGAATAATTAATGGGAAAAGAACCCAAGAGCCACCTCCCTCATTAACGAGGGAGTTCTAAGTTCATGTGGTCCCCACCACCATATTCAATTTGAGAGGATTGAATTTCAAAAATAAAATAAAGTTAATTTATTTTATTTTCTCCAACAAAAATCTCAAAAACTAACTATCACCCTTGAACTGCTGCGATCGAGGTGAAGGTCTCCTTAAGTGAATATCAGCATTGTGAGCTCAATAGTTTCCTCATATTACAATTCTGAGAACCGGTTCAAAAGTTTCAAAAAACCACTCGCACGTTTACTGAATATACCAGATAAAAAAGTTCTGAAATTCATTCTGAGCACTCTGGGCCTCAGAATCACGCCTTGTCAATTTTCACGAACTCGTAATATTCCTATATAATTAAAAAAATTACATGGAATTTACGGGTCTTTACAAAGAAAAGATACTCCAATTGTCATGATAATTCTGGAAAAGTATTCATAAGTCATTTGTGACATTTATGAAATAGTTTCACATCAAATAGACACACAATGCATGAAATTAGACTCAAAATTCATGTTTTTAGTTTGAAATGGAATTTGAGTAAAAAAAACACAAATAGAATACTAAAAAGCAAGAATATTCGTTCATATTGTTTTTATACATTAGGAAAATGATCTATATGTCATTTTTGACATGTAGGAATCTTCCTCACCTCAATATAATGCGCAGTGTGGCTGCTATCACTCCAAGTGTCTCTTTTAATTTAAAATTGGCATTAATTTATGTAAAAACAACAAGTGACATACTAAAAACCATTAAAAACATTCTTATTATTTTGATATTTTATGAAAGTGATCTATAAGTCATTTTTGACATGTATAAATTAAAGGAACATCAATAAGACATATAGTGCGGCTGGTATCACTCAATGGGGTTCTTTTTATTTAAAATTGACATCAGTTTATGTAAAAAGAATTGGTGACATACTCAAAACCAATAAAAAACATTTATATTTTTTTGATTCATTAGAAAAATGATCCATGTTTCATTTTTTATGTTAAATAATCAACCCCACTTCAATAGAATGAAAAATTATCTTGTGTAAATCCAAATGATTTTTTTATTTATAGTTGACATTAATTTAAGTTTAATGAACATGAGACATACTGAAAACCGAGCAAATATATTTCAATTATTTTTTTACTTTAAGAAAATGATATGTATGCCATTTTTGATGTGTAGGGATCATCCAAACCTTAATAAGATGCATGGTGTGTCTGATATCTCTTTAAGTGTCTCTTTTTATTTAAAATTTCATTAATTTAAGTAAAATCAAGAAGTGACATACTGAAAACTGAGAAAACACATTCGTATTATTTTAATATTTTTGGAGAATGATATATATGTTATTTTTAACATGTAGGAATCATCTGAAAAACTATACGATGCACAGTGTGGTTGGTATCACTCAATGTGTATCTTTTTATTTAAAATTGCCAGCAATTTTAGTAAAAAGAACAAGTGACATACTCCAAACTGGGAAAAGACATTTGGATTCTTTTGATATTTTATGAAAACAATCCATGATTCATTTGTGATGTGTGGAAATAAATTCCACTTCAATAGAATTCATGGTGTGTCTGTATAACTCAATATGTGACTTTTTATTTAAAATTGACATTAATTTAAGTAAAAAAGAACAATTGACATACTAAAAATAGATAAAACACATTCATATTCTTTAGATAATTTAGGAAAACATTATTTAAGTCATTTTTTGATATTTATAAATCAACTACACTTTAATATGATTCACATTGTGGCCTATATCACACAAAGTGCCTCTTTTTATTTAAAACTGACATTAATTTTAGTAAAAATGAAAAGTGACATAATGAAAACCTAGAAAACACATTCATATTGTTTTAAAATTTTATGAAAATAATTTATACGTAATTTTAGATGTTTAGAAATCATTATTCACTAAATATGATGCGTAGTGTGACCGATATCACTCAAATTATCCCTGTTTAATTAAAATTATCATCAATTTAAGTAAAAATGAAAAGTGATATACACAAAACTCAGCAAACATTTTCATATTTTTTTGATATTTTAGGACAAAAATCTATGAGTAGTTTGTGAAATGTAGGAATCATCTCCACCTTAATAAGATAGTCTTTGTGTCGATATAACCCCAAATATGTCTTTCTATTTAAAATTCACATAAATATATGTAAAAAGAACAAGTGACATATTAACACCAAGATAACAAATAAATATTGTTTTAACACATTATGAAAACAATCTATATGTCATTTTTGACATGTAGTAATTACTCAAACCTCAATATGATGCACGGTGTGGCTGATATCACTAAAAGTGTCTCTTTTTATTTAAAATCTACAATAATATAAGTAAAAATAATGTGTAGCATACTAAAAACCAATAAAACACATTCAAATTAAATTGATATTTTATTAAAATGATCTATATTTAATTTTTGTCATATAGGAATCATCCAAAACCTCAATATTAAGCATGGTGTGGTCGGTATCAGTCAAAGTGACTATTTTTATTTAAAATTGACATCAATTTAAGTTAGAAGAAAATGTAACATACTCAAAACCGAGAAAACATATTTTCATTGTTTTTATATTTTAGGAAAATTATCTATGATTCATTTTTGATGCATAGGAATCAACCCCACATCAATAGGATGAACTATGTTCCAGTATAACTCAAAATGTGTCATTTTATTTAAAATTTTCATTAATTTATGTAAAAAGAACAATTAAAAAACTAAAAACCAAGAAAACACATTAGTATTGTTTTATTATTTAAGGAAAATGATCTATATGTCATTTTTGTGGTGTATGAATTAAAAGTAACTCCAAATGATGTATGGTGTGGTCGATATCAATCAAAGTGTCTCTTTTTATTAAATGTTGACATAAATTTAAGTAAAAAGAACAAGTGACATACACAAAATTGATAAAATACATTTAGATTATTTGAAAAAGATCCATTAGCCATTTGTGATATGTAAGAATCATCCTCATCTCAATAGGATTCATGGTGTGTTGGTATAACTCCAAATGTGTCTTTTTATTTTATATTGACATTAATTTAAGTAAAAAAGTACATGTGACATACTAAAAACCAAGAAAACACATTCATATTCTTATGATACTTTATGAAAATGATCCATGAGTCATTTGCGACCAGTAGGAATAAACCACACCTATATCCAATGCACGGTGTGAATAAATGTGTCTATTATTAGTTTGAAATTGATATTTTACTTCACAATATGTTAGTCACTGAAAACCATGAATACACACTCAGATCATCTTGATAATTTTGGGAAATGATTAATAAATAATTTTTGATGTGTATGAAGTAATCTGACATCAAACTAATGCATGATGCGACCAGTATGACTCATAATGTGTGTTTCTAGTTTGAAATGACATTTTAGTAAAAAACACAGCTGGCATACTAAAAACCAAGAAAACATATACCAATTGTTTTGATACATTAGTAAAATGATCTATAAGTCATTTTTGATGTCTCTAAATCAACCAACCCTCAATAAGATTCCCAATGTGGCCGATAGAATTCAAAGTTTCTCTTTTTATTTAAAATTGACATTAATTTAAGTAAAAACAACAAGTGACATATTGAATGATAATAAAACAAATTTTTATTATTTTAATCTTTTATTAAAATGATATATATGTCATTTGTGATGTATAGAAATCCTCTCCACCTCAACAAGACACATAGTACGGATGATATCACTAAATGTTTCTCTATTTATTTAAAATTCACATTGATTTAATTAAAAACAAAAAGTGACATACTAAGATATATAAAAAAATTGGGATCAATTTTATACTTTAGTAATATGATACATGAGTCATTTTTTAAATGTATGAATCAACCCCACCTCAATCTAACACACGTTGTGACCAGTATGACTAAAAGTGTTCGTAATCAGTTTAAAATTGACATTTTAGATCAAAACACATAACTCAAAAAAAACCAAGCAAACACACTTCGGTTGCCTTGACATGTCAGTAAAGCGGTTCATAGGTCATTTTTGACTTTCAGATAGCAATATAACATCAAACGGAAACACAATTTGACTGGGGGGAGTCATAATTCATGTATCTAGTTGGAAATGACATTTTGGTAAAAAACAACTGGCATTCTAAAAAATAAGAAAATGTATTCATGTTCTTTTGATACCATATTAAAATAATTTATATGTCATTTGTGAAATTTAGGAATAATATTCACCTCAATACGATGCATGGTGTGGCCATTATTACTCAATGTGTCTCCTTTCATTTAAAATTGACATTAATTTATGTAAAAATAACCAATGATATACTAAAAATTAAAAAAATGCATTTGAATTGCATTGGTATTTTATGGAAATTATCTATGAGTAATTTGTGTTGTGTATGAGTCAACCGAACATCAATCCGACACATGGTGTGACCATCATGACTAAAAGTGTCTATTATAAGTTTAAAATTGACATTTTAATTCAAAACATGACACTCATTGAAAACCAATAAAATGCACTTTGATTATAATGATAATATAGAAGAATGATTCATCAGCCAATTTTTATGTGTATGAAGTAGTCTCATTTCGAACATATACTTGATGCAATCAGTATGACTCATAATTCATGTATCCAATTTGAAATAAATTTTTTTTAAACAAATAGTACTAACATACTGAAAATCGAGGAAACACATTAGGATTGTTTTTATATTTTAACAATAAAAACCTATATATAATTTGTGATAGGCAGGAATCAGCTACACCTCAATATGACGTATGGTGTGACCGGTATTACTACAAATATGCCATTATTTAAAATTGACATTAATTTTGGGAAAAGAAAAGTGACATACAAAAAACAAAGAAGACACATTTAGATTATTTTTATATTTTAGTAAAATGATCCATAATTCATCATCATCATTTTAATTTTTTTATTATAGAAAATAAAAACCAACACCTCAACCCCACAACCCCTAAACCCCTCAAGTTAGGGACCTAAGGAGGTCTGAAATGTGAAGGCCAAGGGAATACTACATGATATAGTTCAGCCTTTCAATTTTGAGAGTATGGAAATTATGTAAACAAACCGGGTCCGGTCCAATGACCTCTAAGGAAGCAAGATAGTCCACCACCTGATTTCCTTCCCTCCAGGAGTGAATCACTTTAGTAGTGTTGGTGATCATACCTATGCATTTTTTGATGGTATATGTGAGAGACCAAAGAGTGGGGACAATGATATTTTAGGTGTCATAAAGGATTTTTGAGTCGGTTTCATCCTCTGAAATCTCAATAACTTCCTATTGACAGAGTGAAAGAACCAGCAATAGAGCCTTGTCTTTTTCCTGAAGAGAAGAGCCTTGGCCAAGGGGAGAGGAGAAATCCAACCAGACTGAGCCCCACAAATCTCAGATAGCCCCACCCCCTCGCAAGACTCCTAAATAACAAGACTCGTTAGTGTTCAACTTCAGACCCTTGGATGGGGGGTTCCATCAGACCCAATGGCCTTTTGCACTGGTGTCTACCCCTGGGTGCCTTGCTACCTCGCAAGAATACATCGAAGAGAAGAAGCCTCTCACCACTGACTGGAATGACAACCCAGGTCAAGGATGAGATTCTGGGTGCGGATGATGATAGACTTACCAGAGGACGGGACCCCATCGTGCCTCCGAATGTTCCTAGCCTACCAGATACACCAATAGCCAGCCTACAAGATCAAGGTACAAGCAGTTTCTCCGGGAACATGTCACCGAAGCCGTGAAACCACCTGTCAAGAAAAGGGAGATCCACCATGTCGATATCTAGAAAACCAATGTGCTCCCTGAAGAAGCTCCACATAGCGCATGCCCATTCAACCTGGAAGAATAGGTGATTCGAAATTTCCTCCTGGTTAGCTCTGTAACAGGAACATATGGACACATTTGGAATCCCGCATCGTTTAAAATTCTCGTCTGTGGGAATACCTCTGCTCTTAATCTGCCACAACAGGAAACCATAATTCATTTTTGACATGTAGGTTACAACCCCACATTAATAGAACACACGGTATGACCGGGATAACTCCAAATGTGTCTTTTTAATTAAATATTGACATTTTATTAATATATTCTTTCATATTAATGATTAATTTATTTCTTTATAGTTTTACTAACATAATATTTGTTTTCTTATATAGGTGGAATCTTATGCTCAGGTTGAGATGATTTGTTCAACAACTAGTACCTTGGGAATACTTTTTTGAGAGGGGATCATGAATGTAAATTGGTGAAACATTATTGTATTTAAATGTTTCTTGGATATTTGTATATGTAATTATATAAAACATTGTTTTAAATGTATATAGTAGTGTTTTTTTGTAAACACTATTGGTGTAAATGTTTCTATTCTTTGTGTTACATTAAATGTATATAGCATTGTTTTAAATTATAGGGTTTTTTTGGGTGCGATCTTATATTAAAAACACATTATTGCTCGCTAGGCCTTTATCTGTGCTAAAATAGTGATGATAAAGGGGTCCTTTATCTTTGATTTTTTAACACGGATAAAAGCCCACCCTTAATCAGTGCTTTTTTAGTGCTGATAAAGGGGACCCCCTTATCATTATTTTGATTTAAAAATATTTTTTAGCGCTGTTAAAAACCATTTTGTGCGATGTTAAAGGGCATAAGTGTAGTAGTTTCAATAGTATAGTGACCATTAATGTTATTATATATAGGGTTAAGATAATGTCTAATTGATACAGAAGGAAGGATAGATGACCTCAACTATTAGGATCATACCCTTTGAAGACCATATATCTGATATTTTGAGGGAGATAACACTATACAGGGTTTTCCCATGACCAATTCCAAGCTGAGATTTAATAAATAAAGCATGAGAAAAACCATTTATTGGAGAAGCTCAATCTCATCAAGAGAATAACTGAATCCATGTTCACCGTACCGCCCCAATAAAATATGACCATTATAAACCTTAACCTAAGAGTATTGACGGGTTTAATAAAGGGATATGTATCTAGATCCTAATAGTAGGAATTTTTATATTTTTATTTTCAATATAAAATTATTATATTTATACATTTTATTAGTAACTTATAAATAATTAAATAATAAGTTTGATAAAAACTACATTTTTTTATGTGATGAAACAAAAATTGTATTTTTGGGGAATATATAGTTTCAAATAAGACATAATCTCTGATGAAATAAATAATTTTTGAAATAACTTTTATATTAATAAAAAATTTGTAATAAATAATAATAATTACATATAAATGACAATTCAATTTTAAGAATTCATATTTAATTTTTTAATGGCACAAAAATTGTTATTATAAAAATAACAAGTATTTCAAATAAAGTGGGTTTTTTATTTTAAAATTAAAAATTATCATATTTATTGAATTAATTAGAGAAAATAAATATTATTTTAAAAATCAGATAATTAAAAATATATCATGCTGATTTTTTATATTTCTTTAAATAGTAAATTTTTGGGTGGAAATTAAATATAGTATAAATAAATAGTATGTATTATGACATTATTAAAGCACCAATGTTTTATAATAAATACTATAAATAGTATCAATAATCCAAATTATGGTTTCCATTTAACATAATGTGTTTTTGAGGTAATTTGATAAATTTTATAAACTCTTAATGAATCCACAAAAACCTATATTTTATATTATGGTTTTAAAATCAATTTTTGAAACATGACTCCATTCCATATAACCGAGGTTATTAATTTAATGTTTTCTATTTATAGACTTAAAAAATAATGAAATACACTCTTTTTTGGTAAAAACCATGGTAAAACCCTCTAAAAGGATTGTGGGTTTGATTACCTTAGCACATAGTGTCCAAATTCAATGTTTGGAAATAAATAAAAAACTTTCCCATCCTTTGCAATATAAACCCACCCAAAATTCCATTCCACTTTACTAAAACATAGGTAGAATTATATTAATATACAATTATCTATCTATAGGCCTCCTAATATTCCCCCAATCTCTTATGAAGCTCCTCCCAAGATTTTATAAGCACCCTATCAAGGTAATGGATCCCTTTAATATCCTCTATATTCAAGAAACTTCTTTATATCATTCCTTCTGATTTACAATTGTTCATTTTTTGATATTTGTTTACGCATTACACTTACATTCCATATGATTACCAAGTAATTATAGACAACTTTATCTCTTATTCACCCATTCTATAAGACTTTATGTACATATATTATGTTGATAGAATTATCCAAAGATTATCCATGACAACCATTTTTGTAGTGAATACACATCTCCATTTATACTCAAGGATATTCCCCTAGTTGTACCTATCACTAAATTATTATAAATTTACTTGTATGTAAAATAAACCCTTCCATGGGTTTAAAATTTATAAAATATATCCTTATGTTTTATGATCTATGTGGTAGTCTTGTGTATGTATAAGGTAAGAAAGTGACTTGTGGGACAAGATTTATATAGGCCACTAATAAATTAGGTAATGTTTTTATCTCATGAGATTCCATATATGGTGCATGGAATTTTATCCTAAGGACATTATGTAACGTTTTCCCTATATATAGACTTAACTTTTGTTTATTATTTCATGTTTTTTACACATTTCTATTTTTCCTTTTTGTTATCATGTTATATCATGACTCATTATTCAATATTATGATTCCCACCCCTCATATGTTACCTTGATATTACCTTTTGATCACATGTATTATATTATTATATTCTTTTTTTTCATTACTAGGGTTTATTTCTAACCTCTTTCTTAGGTATATCTCTACTAATCCCATATAGTTGTAGGCTTAATATATGATCATGTAATAGAGTTTCTAAATAATAATGTTGTAATTTATTTTCAAGAAGTTATTTTATGCACCTAATTACCCAATGTCACTGGGCCTTATGTTATTTTGGGATTTTATTTTTTGTATCTTTATATAATAAATATTTAATTAAGGTGTAATAAAATATTGGTTGTTGTAGTTATTATCATATAAAATCCTAATTATTTTTGGGATTATAATTATAAAACTATAGTGAAGTTTTATGGAATAATATTAAACATAAGAAACCATCCCTAAATTTTGTAAAATTATAGGGAATAATTTTCCATGAAAATTAACCCCTTTATAGATACTACCAGTAAATGTATCTCTAGAATAGACGTACCTATAGGAAATAACAAGGAAAATGCAACATTAATATAGACTCGACCAAAACCTGGAGAACCATAAAGGGCCCTACCAGACACATGGTCTGACACTATAGGGAATATGATTTAAAAAATTTTCCAACTCATTATAAACCATTAAAAGGGCACAAAATTGCGAAAATATTTTATATTTTTAAATAGATCATTGAAAAATTATATTGAAAACCATAAATTCTTATTTTAAGGAATAAATGTCATTTATAAGTTATCCTATTAATATTCTTGGTATCCTATTTATGTGTTTAATAGTTTATAAATACTCATCCATAATTTTCCATTTATTCTAGTAAATGGGCATAAATAGGAGGGACTAGTCAATAACCAATGTGAGGGGGAAGTTATTTGACATGGAAAATGAGATTCCCAACCCAATGAGAGGATGAATCAGAAACATAATGAAAATAATTTCTCAGTTAACTCATTTTGAACTAAAATAATAATCAAGAGGAATTCCCAACACCCCATAATAATGAAAATTATTCAAATAAGACATTTATAAAATAAAGGCATATGACTTTAACTGGATCTTACGACCCATTAATCATGGATAAATTGATTTACTCCAATGAAAAAGTATTGTCCCTAATTTAATTCTCTCATCATGAGAATGTAATGTTGGCTATTTATCATATTGAGGGATAATATGATAAGTTGTGGACATTAGCCAAAAAATTCAAAGCTCAAGGAAGAGATCAAAGTGATGGGTTGGTATTAATTCTAGAATATTAATTTTAACTATAATTTTCCTCATAATCATTGAATTTAAATGGATAGTTATTTAATTAGTCTCTAGAAAAAGGATGATGAATCCATCAGGGTTTATGAGGAAAACATGACAAGATATTCAGAAAATACCTCCATATTTTTCATTACCCCAAAAGTAAGGTTGACTACATCATTGGTGGGATGAGAAAGAGTATACAAAAAGACTTATCCATTTGGGACTTTGACATATATAAGGAAATTATCTTACGTTCCCTCAATGTTGAACTGGAGATCAACAAATATAATGGTTATCATAGGGATAACAAGGGGAAAATAGAGTTTTACACAGTCAGTATGATAATGAAATATAATGGTGGTAAGAAATTCCATCATCCCACTTATAAATTTGTTGGAAGAAGTATCTTGGAAATTTTATAAATGGTACAAGGAAAGAATTTATGTGTATGAAGGAAGGGAACCTAGATAGTGATTGGAAATTAGAGAATACCACATGTATGATAGACAAAATTAATTCTCTATCCAACCCTCAATCTATTTTCAAATGTTTTGACTACAAGTAATAAGGTTACTATGTCAATAAATTCCCTAAGACAATTTTTGATGATAAAAATTGCCAAAAACAACCTCTAAGGCCATGAGAAGATGGTATATCTTATGCAATCACCAATTATGAGGTGGATCCCGATAATGGAGGGGTGATAAGTACCCCGATTTTTCATTCAGGAAGAGTGAACATACTTTTTTATTTAGTTTATATATATTATTATATTTCTTGAAAGTTTAATAGAACTATTCAAACACCACCTAAGAACATAGAAGTCAATTAATCAGTGAAGAATTATAATTGATCATTTATTTCATCCCAAATATATGACTCCCATAATATCTATATTTGAAGGCTGAACATCCTAATTGAGTTTTTGATAACCCCTTTTGTAGAATATTATGTAATTATAGTCATGGATTATATTTCATTATATATAGAAACATAAATTTTGAGATAAGGAAATCACTCTCTGTATCACAAATCATTCTCATATTCTATACAAGTGCAAGAAGGTGTATGAATCTTATTTGGTACCAATATCTAAATGATGAATATTATTTCTGTGTGATTATGAATATCTACCAAAAATTATAGATACTATATAAAATATAATCCTTGATTACATGTCAATTTTAAGGGAATTAATTTATTTGTTTCCTAAAGAATACCTTGTCCTTCCTTTTAACTAGGAGGTTGAGTTCTCAATCAAGATCATACTTAGAGATTTTATGACATCCTATACTCCATATAGTATGATTATTTTGAGATTTAGGAGAAAAATAAATAATTATACAAGAATTAGGATAAAGTGTTTATATGACCATGTGATTCACCATGGGGTGCATCATCCTTCTTTGTTAAGAAGAAGGATGGTTCAATGGGCCTCTGCATTGATTATCGGGAAGTCAAAAAGAGCATGATAAATAATAAGTATAATCTTAAAAATATTGATGAATTTTTTGATAAAATATGTGGAAATAAATACTTCTTTAAGGATGATTTTTGGTTGACATATTATCAAGTAATGTTGAAGAAGGAAGATATCCTATATAATTCTTTTCATACAAGGTACATGCACTATGAGTTTACAGTGATCAAATTGTTACTCACTATTCCTCAAAAAATATTCATGTATAAAATGAATAGAGTACTAGGGATTACCTCAAAAAATTGGTATTGTTTATAGATGATATTCTTATCTACTAAAAAATTAATGAGGAATATGGGGAGAATTTAAATACTGCATTAATGGCCTTACAAAAAGAAAAGTTATATGAAACGTAGAGTAGATGTGACTTTTGGTTTGAGTAGGTAACTTTCTTGGTTCATGTCATCAGTATTAAATTTTTATCTAAATATATTTTAAAAACTAAGGAAATTTAATGTTGTAAAAAACCAACATTTTTTATAGAAGTCCAAAATTTCCTTGGATTATCTATGTAATATCATTGATTTTTTAGAAACTACTCATGATTTCCAGCACCACAATCCAATCTAACTCGAAAATTTGTCAAGTTTTCCTAGACTGATAAATGTGAAGAAATATTTAATGATATTAATAAGAGTTTTATCATTACACCAATGATAATACAATCAATTTAATGACCTATGTTATAAATCAAGGAAAAATTCTATGAGAATTTGAACTTTTTCATTTGCTGGATGGTCTTTTTTGACAATAGAATTTAGGAATAGAATTCTGAGATCTAGAAGTATTTTATGTTTTTTTGTGTCCTGTATGAAGGCTTGAGGGGTTATTTGGATGTTCTATTGAATTTTCGGAGTGAGGGATCCAAAAAAATAAAGGTTTGAATGCTCTAAACAGGGGGCACAGATTGTCAAAAACTGTGTCTCCCTCAGTAGAAAACTATGTGGATACAATATAGTAGAAATAATTTATCACATGGGATATGCATGGTTTAACAAAAACTTGTGGTATAGGTTCATAGGTAGTTCCACTTATGTTGTACCCTCATAAATTTAACTACACGGTTGGGGCATGGTTAGGCTAACCATTCAGGACAATCAATGAAGGTATTTTTCTTAAGCAATGGATGTCGCAGGGTTGGCGCCTAGTTGGAAAAACCGTAAAACCAAACCATACGAACCAGGGTTAAGGGTGAAAATATATTTTCCCCCTTAATGAGTTTAAGGTTTTCTTTTTTCCTCTTCCTCCTACTTCTTCTGGCTATGTAGGGAACTCCTATAGGAGGCTTTGGGTTCTCCTCCCCCTATGAAAGGAATGTTGATAAATCCTCCACCTGTCATCTAATATTTAATCCATTAGTCTCTATAGATCCACAATAGTAAGATCTCACGTCCTTTTGAAGCATTATTAATTTAATATTCTCTCAGCTATGAAATTTAGTTGTGATCAAATTTTCTTTAATTTTAGAATGGATGCCCATTTATTTTTTTTCTTTGAAACCTGAGAGAATCAGACCACAATATTGGATGAGTAGTTCATCATAACTATGAGGTATGTGGTCTATGATTTTTCCTTACTTTTCACCATTTTTTTATTATCACTATCTGTCCAAACAGTTCCCTTTTCCATGCATTTATTTATAATTGGTTCCTTCATATAAAATGGGTTATTGAACCTAGATACATACCCTATGACTGTTTTTTGGTAGTTTAGAGGATGTGAAATTTGTATATGGACAAACGATGTGTGTGAGGACATTAAAAACCCATTATAATTAAAATATTAAATGCTTATAAAACTTTCTACATGTCTAGAAAATATTGATAGTGGTTTTCCCCTTTTAGAAATTGGTCCAAACGATAATGGAACCTCCTAAGTGCTGTTTTGAATTATTTATAATTGAATTTACATGTAAGGTAGTTTTCTAAAATTATTATTTGGATAAATTGAGTTAGGATTTGTGAATGAAATGAATAAATATCATAAATGATTTTTTATGAAAAATTCATTGTTTTTGAAATAAAAATACTCAAATAAGGTGCACTGTCTTCTAATCCAAAATGTGTTGATTTGCGATATAAATTAATCTTTTTATTTTAATCTATGATTGTATGACTTTATTAGATATATGGGATTATTTAGTTTGAATATATTTTTCATGATGGATTTCTTAAATTTAATATATTAAAGTGGTTAAATGAAATGGAAGTGAATAGGGTTTTATGATCACACCTCTTGTCATTATTTAATAATAAAGAATTATGTGAATTGAATTAAACTATTTATGTGAAATGAAATGTAAATGATGGAGAGGCCACAATGCTTATTGAATAATTAAACTGAATTGTTATAAATGGAATTCCCTTGATTATAATGGGTCATATAAACTCAAATATTGATAGGTAATTTATCATGGATTGTATTATAAATATGATGATTCCGTTATATGGGGTTGATAAATGTATGGCATGTGAGGTATTAACTAATGGATGTTTATTATAAATATGACCAAAAATTTATAGAGTCTGGGTATTATGTTAAGGGGTGTTGATCTAGGAGGGAAATAAAACTCCATTACATTGGGTGGTGAGCATGATGACTCGCACTAGTAATACCATATGGGCAATGGGATTTATGCACCACGTACTTGGATTAGAGTGTTTCCATAGAGGCTCACTATCCATATTGATTGATGTTCCATGAAATCTCTTACTCTTCTTGGGATTTATGGAATGTACCCTATTGCATGAGATTTTAGGCTCATTAAACTAGTTATGGATGTCTGAGTTATGCTGTGATCCAGTCTGGCACTAGTATTCCATGTATACGGCCATTAGAAATCCTCAAAAACATGGTTCATATTTTTGGATTCAATATATTACTAATATAAATATATATAATTATTAATATATATAGAGTTACTAATTTCACATCTAATTCCGACTAAGATCTGAAGTAGGTATAACCATCTAGTGTCCATTAAGAAACTAGGTGGGATATGGTCTATCATTTCAATACTGTTTATTTACTCATTATACCTATACTTATTATTAACATATCACTGAATTGATTTAGTTGTATAATATATAGGTGAGAACCTACTGGGATTTTTATATCACACCCTTATCGATATTCCATTTTAATGGGGTACTCGAGTAAACATTCTGATTGTTGAACCATGGTTGATGTCTTGAGCTGTTCAACTGACACCTAAAAGTTAGGGGCACACTATCGAGCTGGAGATCGGGATTCTCATGGAGATAACTCTTGGGGATTTAATTTACTTTTCATTTCATTCTTGTTCTTCACTATACCTTGTATCATACTAGATGTTTATTTTTTTAGTTTTGTCTCATCATTTGGACAAGTATGAATCTGTTGTATATTGGCATTGACTAGTCATTCCTTCGTTATTCAGTTTATTATATTTATTATTCTTCCACTAATTTTTCTTTAATTTATTATTATATACACTATTTTTTTATTTATTTATTAATATACCACAATACTAATATGACATGGGGATATAGTCTCCCCATTATACCATCTTTACACACTCTCTACTAGTCAATAGACTATAGAAGACTGGAAGGTGTGCCTGAGTCCATGTGACCCCCAAGTCAATCTACCATCATAGTGTTCAGTCGGGCTGGGGAATTACATAGTGGTATCAGATTCAAGTTACTTTTCCATTGTATTATTTTTTTGGTTGGTGGATAGGATACTAGGAATGTATTGGAACATGGTAAATAGTAATGTCTAGGATTAATCACCCCACCCCAGGGGAAAAGTCCATGTGGTTAGGGATGTGATTGTTTTTCATTCTATTTTATATTATAGTTTATATGATTTCAACTTTAGTGAATATTGTACATTTTTATACATATTGATTTTTAAAATTTATGGAATTTTACATTTGGCTTGGTATGGCTTGAATGTGATATTACATTAATCACCATAGGAACATAAAAAATTCCAATGACAAACATATTTGATTCCATTTAGTTTCATATGTTGTTTTTTTACTTGTTCTCATTGTATGCCTTGAGTTTTATTCCATGATTATTTTTGTATGTATTTATGGTTTTTTTCGCGCATCTTTATGTAACAAGCTTGGGTGTGTTGTTTTAGCATGATATCCTTATTTCATGATTATTGTTCCATGATTCCAATTTATTTATCATGCCTTGACTATTTTTAGGTAACGACTCTATGTGTAAAACGTGTTTCTCTTTGTTACCTATTTGTAATAACCTTATTGTTCTATTTTTATGTATTGATAAATGGTTGCATTGTGTGATTAATTAGTTTCGATTAAATGGGAACCCGTTTTCAATTTCAAGGTGCGTGAGCACAATATAATTGGAAAAATATAACACGTATACTCTAACAATTTTTAATTTTTATATATGTTTTAATAAATTTTTAAAATTTAAAATGATGTTAAACCATAAATGCTAATGTGAATTGGTTTTAATTAATGGGGGAACATTCCAAACTCTAAAGTGTATTTGTGATTTATGGATTGGTATATTTCCACAAATAAAACTTATCCATTATATATGATCATGGTATATATATGTTGGAATGCATATGAATGAAAAATGGATGCATGAATTCAATTTTAGTGTGGATTTGGTTCAATTAAATGAGAGTGAGACTTTAGTTTATAAATTATTTGGGAAGTTTGTAGGGTGGAAATGACAACCCATATAATCAAACATTGTATATTATCATGTTATATTTCAAAATGATTATTAATGTGAAATATATTTAGCTTTTAAATCAAGGATGTTTCTTAATTTTCCAAAATACCCATTTGGACCCAATTAGGTCATTTAAGGAATATTTCTGCTGAGACAACCCATTTACTGGCGTTCTGAAAAATTTAATATCTAAGAAACTCTTATTGGGTTATATTCTTATGAACCTAGGTTGGCTTAGTAGGACCCTTGTAGTTCTCATTTTCTATTGTAATAAAAAGGAATTTATTTTATAAAATTCCTAAACAATGATGGGATTTCAATAGATGGGTTAAAAATGATGTTTGGTATATCTTTCCTATAAACCTAAGTGTTTTGTTTTAAATATTTTTAATTTTTAAAAGGTTAAATGTGAATTAATATAAATAATTGGAAGTATAACCTAGAGTGGTATCCCATGTGTAAATCCTAATGCAAGGGTAGTTAAGTTTTCCATTTGCGTATCCTTTGAATGGATGCATGAACATTTTCTATTGGAAATTTACTTTTAGTGATGGCTTATTGATAGGTTTCAGGACTAGTAAATTTGGTTAGTAGGACCTAGGGATAGGATCAACATTTTTTCATTCAGAATGGTCTAACCCATTGTAGGTAGTAGCCATAATATTTAATATCCATACTAAATTCTGTGAGTTTATGATGTTGGTTCCTTTCATACCATTGTCCTTAGTTTTAATATTTTATCTTCTAAATAACACCCTTGTTCATATGGGTAGTTATGTTTATCATGACCCGTTATATTGGTGTGATCATCGAGTAATTCTCGATTTCAGTAGGTCAAAAAAGCCTAGGGAATGATCAGCTACTTCACCGGTCATGTTACCATTTCTTTTCCATCTATGATGTATGACATGGTACATCATTTTCTAGGTTAGTGGTCATGTGAGGAAATATGACTCTGGTTAAAATCTATTTTATTAGCCATTAGATACTTGAATGCATAGGGATGAAAACCTATGGATAATATTGAAGGATAATTATTTTCTTCAGAAACCTCAGGGTAATATGAATTCATGTACATGGTACCCATCATGTTTCAAAATATTATAACAAACCAATTGAGTTAGGTGGAATCATTGAGCCATGTGCTGTTGAGTACATTCTTGGGTCATATCTATAGTAGAGTGACTCGGGAATTAATGAAGTTAGTTATCCCAAATTCTTAAGAGGAATTTCCAATAGGGTCATGTTTTTTGAAACATCAATCTGGTTGGTTTTTTCCCTTATTCAAAATGTTTTGACATATGCCAGCGTGGCTCAGAGGAGAATCATGTGTTTTTCTAAGGTATGTCTAGCCAAGAATGCCTATGAGTGGCTAGTATGTATCTTCATTGATGCATAGGACACTCCTAATGTGGCAAGTATCAGGTCTGTTTTGGGGAAGCTTTCCCTTCTAGGTGGAAGGAACCCAACATAAGAGGACCGTTTGAAAATAGTTGATCAATCTTGAATTCATTTGAGCCTTGAATGTTTGAATTGTGTTGGTGGTTTCTCATAAGCAAAACAATGATATGGTTGGATTTGTATGCAATCCTTATGAATCACCAATGTTTTTGGAGAACATTATGTTTTAATCTTGAATGATCACATGATTCCTAAAGTGGTGAAGTCTTGTGATCAGTTTTTGGTGGTGCAACAACAAGTTATGTCAAGATTATTTTGAGAAGTCGACTAGTAGTGGTTCAACCATTCTTCTTTTTCTCTTCCCAGTTTTCCCTTTATAACAACCCTACTCTTTATTATATATTTTTACATGATTTATTACAGAAAATTGAACTTAATAAAAATCATAATATCTAGAGGTCTTGTGTCTTTGGGGATTAGGAACAATACATAACAACATAAAACATTAAAAACACGTCTTTATTGGAAACATATTTTACATGACCACGACATTCATTCATACTTAGTATTTCATGGGATAACCTAAGAAAATATAGAAGAAAATGGTGAGATATAAATCCTAGTAAGAGAGTAAATAAGGCATAACATGAAGAATACATAACATGTTAGGCAATAGGCATATAAATGGAGCATAAGAGAAACATGAACACAAATAAATCATATATCATGATTATCATTACATCGAAATGTGGAAACATAAAAAATGATTTTATCATGAGATAAAGATAATTGTACATGGATTAGAATGACTAAAACATCTTTTTATAAGAATTATCTTGAGTAAACCCTCAATTCACATGAATGATCATGAGTAAACCCTCATTGCACATGAATTTTCATGAGTAAACCCTCATTTCACATGAATTAACAAGATTAAACCCTCATTGAACATGAATTAGAATTAGTTAACCCTCATTACACATGATTTTTCCTATGTAAACTGCCATTTCACATGGTGTATCATGATACTAAACATTACCCAATTCATTAGAGTGCTTTTAGGGCACACCCTTCATTAACATCTCATTTCATTCATAAGAGTGGCACATGGATCATATAACATGGAATCATTCAACATAATCATTTATTACATGATAAAGGAATGTTGAATAAATATATAAAATTATATAATCAAAATGTATATGTGCATAAATGTTAATAACCTTGAGAGAGAAATGAGCATGGTATTCACTACACAATGATGTTTGCATGGAAAATTGCTGTGCAATTTCGACAGCCTAATGTCGTGACATAAAAATTCATAAAAATGGTTGATGAGAAAGAAAGGGGTATATCATAATATGTACATGAAAAGTAAAATAATGGGTTTAAATATATACATGTTCCAACAAATTAAATTTGGAAATAGAAGGACATAATAAATAAACATGAAGAAATATGAGAAATGGTATAAATCTTATGAAATTTCAGCATGGAAATGGGTGTACATGGGAGGGATTAATGATAGAGAAAGAGGTCTTTCATCATTAAAAACATAAGGAGGTAAGTATGGTGGAGGTTATAAATCATATACCAACTTTTTTAATTGAAAATAAAAGGGTATACCAACATAATAAAACATGGAAAAAAAGAAAGGAATCCCTTACGAAAATTTGGCATGGTAAAGAGTATACATAAGGTTTATTAAGAGGGATAAATTAGAGTGAAGGGGAACTAATAATTTATACATAAAATGGGAATTATGGATGATATATAATAATATATCCCAAAATATGAATAAAATAAATTCAAATACATAACCTGAAAAAATGCATGATAAACGAGGAGGGTGGAGGATAGCTTTTGGAATTTTAGTATAGGAACAGGTGTATTGATGGGATCATAAGCAGTATTGATGAGATTTAAAGGATTATATCATCATATATACATAAAATTGATATTATGGGGGTCATATAAGATCATCACACAACATATAAATATGAAACTAATGAAGCATAATGTAGAAGAGTAGCTTGAATGGAAATGAGAAGAGTGAAATACCTTATTTGGAAGGGTGATCCAAAAGGCTCGGGAGAGGCTTTAGAGAGAATTATTAAGAGATTGAGGTACCTTGGGAGGATTATAGAGAGAATGGGTCAATGGTTTCTTAAGATACAAATGTTTTGAGTGAAGAGGAAGGGGAGGTTGGGTGGGATTGTATAGGAAATGAGAGGGAATTCTTTATTTTTTTTGGTTTTGGATACTACACATTAAACTAATCAAAAACCCAAACCATCACATGGTTTCTTCCAAAGGGTAGTGTTCTAAAAAAAATTATAAGTCTAGGGGCCAAAAAAATTAAATTATTAGGCTTGCTTATGTGGAGGTGAGTCACACTATCATGGAAATCATTTGAAAATGGTAAAATATTTTATAAGTGTTGAAGGGTCCACTATGAAATTATAAAATTAATAAAATAAATATAAATTCAAATTATATTAATGTTAAAAATTTATTTTCTGAGAAAAGAGTTTATAGTATTTTATGATATCCCCTTGGGTCATTATGATATTCTAAAACACAATATATATCTATACGGTATTTAATTTTCACCAAAAAATTCGACTATCTAAAAAATTTAAGAAAAATTAATCATTAGATAATTTAAACATACTGATTCAAAAAATAATATTCATTTTATCTGAATAATTTTATAAATATGTGAATTTTCACTTTTAAAATAAAACCCATAATTTATTAAAAATTGACAGGTTTTGTCAAAAACAGTTTCCAAACCCTAATAAAAGTTACATTTGACTTAATAAAAATTATATGATCATTTATATTTAATAAATATTATATAATAATAATATTTTATTAAAATATTATTTATTCGAAAAATTAATTAATTAATTTAAATAAAATCATTAAAAAAATAAAATTTTCGTTTTATCGTATAAAAATATAATTATTATCAAATTGAATAATTAGTCATTTATTGAGTAAAAACAATAAGGAATAAATATAATCATCACTTATATTTAAAATGAGCATTCTTATAACACTATTATATTAACATTATTAATAAAAACATAGTTTTATATAATAATTAATATATTTCTAAAAAGTACTTTTTTACGAGAAAAAATCAATTTATCTAATTTATTATATTTTTAAGAAAAACAATTCTCTTAAAGAAGTTGATGGGATAAGAATTTTATTTATAAAATATATTACACAATAATTAAATAATACCTTGTCACTTGACCCCTTAAAACACCCTTATAAGACCTAAAAGAAACGTGTGCAATTGTGAAAGACTCTTGGGGTGGCTCGAATAACATTTCTCGGGTGGTAATCGCTATTAACTTCCACTTCTACCATAGGCAATTCCATTAAATATTAATGTGTTGAAGCTTGTATTGTGTTTCTCCAGAGAAAATCCCAGTGACACTACCTCTTTTCCGACCTTCGAGAAATGATCTTTGTACAAATCGAGTCTACTTGATGAGGCCATCCTCTCCTTTGTCTGTGCCGGAAAAAAAATTCAATTTTAGCAAAAAAATTTAAATTCATGCTAGTCATGTGATCACTGTTCAATAACTATATTTTCCATGATAATGATACTTAAAGATCATTTAAAACAAAATGGATAAAATAAAAAAATTTCATGTGGTTTCTATATCCAGAAGAAATTTAATTAATGAAAAGAAAGTGAATTTTATTCAAGAATGTTTGGGTCATAACAACCTTTCCCCCTCAACAAATATTTCCCTCAAAATATTATTCTGACACTCTAACATATATAAGGGTATGAACATTCGATGTGTCTAGTATATAATTCCTCAAAATTGATACATGGATTACATCATTTACATGAGACAGGTTCAGGGGGAGTTCTTGTCAATCGACCACTACTCCGATGTGATTAATGATCTCAAAAGGGCCGATGTACATTGGAATAAGTTTTAACTTCTTCCAAAATATCGTAACCCTCTTTCATGGTGATATGCGGAGGAATATCATGTCTCCAACATCAAACTCTAGGTCTCATCAATGATAGTCATCATAACACTTTTGTTTACTCTATGAAACTTTAATATATCGATGGATTATCTTAACCTTCTCCACCACTTATTCGACCATTTCTAGTCCTAGAAGTTTTCACTCCCAAACTTCATCCCAACATTCTAGTGTTACGTACCTCTTCCCATAAAGGCCTTTATAAGGAGCCATTTTGATGCTTGAGTGGAAGTTATTTTTGTAAGAGAACTCAACTAAAGGAAGATGTTGATCCCATCAACCTTTAAAGGCCATTGATAATTCTATCAACATGTCCTCAAGTATTTGTATAGTCTGCTCATATTAGAAATCAGTTTTAGGACGATAAGTCATACTGATGTTCCTCTCAGCAATCAGAGTGTGTTAGAGACTCTTCCAAAACATAGAGGTGGATCTTGGATCTTGATCGGATACAATCGATAGTAGTACTCCATGTCGCCTTACCACTTCGTTGATGTATATCCATTCTAGTTGATCCAATGAGAAATCCTTTAGAATTAAAAATATGTGTGCAGTCCTTCTAAGACGATCCACAACAACCCACATAACATTATTTCCTTTGGATGTCTTCAGAAGTCTGGTGACCATGTCTGGGGTTATGTTCTCCCATTTCTCTGTTGGTATGTGTAATGGTTTCATCATCCCCATAGACATCTCCCACTCAGCCTTCACATGTTGAAACACTAGGCACATTGATGTATACTCAGTGTTCTCCTTCCTCATATTATCCCACCAATAATTCATTCGTAGATCTCAATACATCTTTGTGTTTCCTAGGTAAATATAGAAATTCAAACTTTGTGCATCATCAAAAAGTTATATCTTAAACTCGGGATTTTATGGAACACATAGTCTTGATCCAAATATCACAATTCCTTCTTTATTAACATTTAACTCCGAGGGTTTATCTTTTCTGATAATTTCCCCTTTATTCTAAATTCTAACATCATCCTTTTGGTCATCCTTTAACCTTTCCAAAAGATATGGTTGAGTAATAATTTTTGAAATGATTGATGATGTTTCCTTCTTTACGACTCCCATGTCCATCTTTATCAAATATAAGAAGATTTTATCCTTTTAAATTCTCATCAATGATCAAATCATTGAGTCCTTTCTACTTATATCATCATCTACCTTGTTTGCTTTCCTAGGGTGGTAATGTATTGAATATTCATAGTCTTTGATAAACTCTAACCATATTCATTAGAGCATGTTAAGATCTTTCTATGTGAATATATACTTGAGGATTTTTTAATCTGTATATATTACACACTTATACCCAAGGAGATAATTCCACCATCTTTTTTAGGAAAAGATCACTACCGCCAACTCCAAATCATGATTGGAATAGTTTTACTAATGAATATTCATCTTCCTTGAGGCATCGACAATGAATTTGTCTTTTTACCTCAAATTCCATCAAATGGAGACGTATACAAATTTCAATAATAACATTCCCTCAAACATCCACATATGATACAGCAATTATAGAAACTTTTCCATATTGATTTAATATCATTTCTTCTAGGGTGTCAATGTTCATAGAAAACCAAAAAGATATACTAATAGGACATTAATTGAAAAACATTACAACATACACTACATTGAAGTAGTGGTTACATTTAATTAATTCATCATTATCCATCTTAGAATAGGACTTCCGTTGATCCCTTGACCATGGATATTGTTGATGCTCATCATGCTTATCATCCCTTGAAATACAGTATTGTATTGGGTAATGCCTGACTTATCCATATTTATAGCATAAAACTATGTAATATTCCTTAGACGGAACCTTGTTTCCATCCATCACATTATATATTTTTTGATGGAAATTGGATACTTTGTTCCCTTCCTTTCCTCACATAAAACATCTCATATTCCCTTTGTGACATTTCCCTTGATGCCACTTTCCACACTTGTTGCATAATGGAAATTTGGATTTCTTCCCCTTATCACCTTTATCATATAGAATTTCATGATATGTAATCTTCCTCTTCCTTTTTTGTCCTTGGGAATTCAAAAAAGAACCAATTTTTAATTGTGATTTTTTATAGCTGGTTTGACTTAATCACAATTTTTCTTACTTGAGATCCCATTTGATTGGGAATCTCATTGGGGCATTCATCACATTGTCACTAACTTTGGTTTTTATCCATATTATTCATATTACCGACCATTTGATAGAATAAAAGGAAAGTTAGGGGTAATTTTATTTAACACATAAAGGGAAATCCAATGAAAAAGGGATAACATATAAATTACATTGATTTACATAACTTATGAATTTATATGATTCAATATATGTTATCCGTGATCTACATCCCAACATATATTCTTAGGGGAATTGTATTTATTACCTTAATAATGGTTCATACTAATCTTATGAATTCACTAATGAATATCCCTCAGGAGTTTCAATCCAAGAGTACAACAAGGATCATTGTCATGCACTAGTTCCCATTCTAGTCTAGCTCCAAGAGGTGTTTTTGGGTTTTACCCCTAGATACATTTGTACCAGATCCACCTCGACATTTTAATTTATGGAAATGGGTATATTTTCTTGACAAACTACTTACTATATACTCACCAAAATTTAAGGATATTTTTCTTATACTTAGTCTTACCCCTAAGGCTATCACAACAATTTTCAAATCGTAATCCCAAAAATAATTAATCCTATCCTTTGATAAAAACTATAAAAACCTTATCATATATTACATATATGTAAATTATTTATTACATAATCATGAACTTAATACAACACAGAATATCGAAAGGTCTACTGTATTTGGGGCTTAGGAACATTACATAACAACATATAACATTAAATACACATCTTTATTGAAAACATATTTTACATGACCACAAAATTCCATCATACATAGAATTTCATGGGATAACATGATGATATAAAAAAAATGGTGAGATATAAAGCTCAAGAAGGGAGTAAACAAGGCATAACATGAAAAATAAAATACATGTTAGGCAACATGCATATCAATGGAGCAAAAGTGAAACATGAACAAAAAGACTTGATATAGCATGATTATCATAACATGGAAATGTGGAAACATTAAACATGATATTAGAATGAGACAAGGCTCATTTCACCTGTATTTTCATGAGTAAACCCTCATTCAAAATTAATTATCATGAGTAAACCCTCATTTCACATATATTGGCACGAGTAACCCCTAATTTCACATGAATTAGCATGGGTAAACCCTCATTACACATGAATTAGCTTGAGTAAACCCTCATTTCATGTTAATTAGCATGAGTAAACCCTCATCTCACGTGAATTATCATGATTAAACTATCATTTCACATGGTTTATCAGGATACTAAGAATTACCCAATTTATTGGGGTGCTATCAGGGTGCACCCTTCATAAATATTTCATTTCTTGCATAAGTATGCCACATGGATCATATTATATGGGATCATTCAACATCAAAATTTACTCAATGATAAAGAAATGTGGAATAAATACATGAAATTATATAATCAATAAGTATATGTTTAAAATTTTTTGTACCGTCAATAGAGAATTTGGCACTGTATTTACTACACGATGATTTTGGCATTGAAAATTGAAGTGCAATTTCAGCAACCTAACGACCTGACATAAACATTCATAAAAATTACTGATGAGAGAGAAAGGGGTGTATAATATTATTTACATGAAATTTAAAGTAAGTGGTTCATATAGATGCATGTCTCAGCACATGGAATTTTGAAATAGAAGGAATAACATAATAAAGAAACTTGAATAAATAGGGGAAATGTTATAACTCTTACAAAATTTTGGCATGGTAACAGGTGTAGATGGAAAGGATTAATGAGATAGAAATCAGTCTCTCATCATCAAAACACAAGGAAGTTAGTATGGGGGGGTTCAAAATTACACCAAAAAATTTTTAATTGAAAATAAAAGGGTATAACAAAAAAAACATGGACAAAATAAATAAATGAAGGAATCCCTTACGAAAATTCAGCATGGTAACAAGTATACATATGGTTTCATAAGAGAGATAAATGAGAGTGAAAGTGGATATTATAATTTATAATTCAAATTGGAAGTATGTAGGATATATAATATCATATCCCATCATAGTAATAAAATAAATTTAAAGAGATAACATGAAAATAATGCTTGATAAAAGAGGAGGGGGGAAGATCCCTCATGGAATTTCCGCATAGTAACAAGTGTGGTTAAAGGATCATAGTGGGGATTGATGAGATTGAAAGTAATATACCATCATATATACATCAAATTGATTTTATGGGGGTCAGGGGACATCATAAAGAAACATAAAATTATGTAACTAAATAATCATAATGTAATAGAGTATCTTGAATAGAAATGAGAAAAGTGAAATCTGTTACTTGTAAGTGTGATCCGAAAAGCTTCGGAGGGGCTTGAGGGAGGTTTATTAGAAGATTAGGAATCCTTGGTAGGATTCTAGTGAGTATGGGAAATATTTTGGTCGAGCTCAAAATGGTTTGAGGGAAAAGGAATGGAAGGTTGGGTGGGTTTATATAGGAAAGGAGAGGGAATTTTTTATTATTTATGTTTTGGACACTACACATTAAACTAATCAAAAAAACAAACAATACCATGTTTTTACATGGTTTCTTCCAATGGGTATTGGTATAAATTATTTTATAAGGCCGAGGGATGTGCAAATTAAAATATTTGGCTTTCTTATGTGGAGGTGATTCACACTCTCAAGGAAATCACTTTTAAAATGTAAAGATATTCTATATGTCTTGGAGGCTCCACTAAGGAATTATAAAATAAATAAAACAAACCTAAAATCACATTATTTTTATTGTAAAAAATATATTGGCCGAATAACCCTTTTATTGTACTCCAAAATCTCAGGACTCAGTAGAAATTGGACCTAAGATAATTTATTAAATAAAAATAAAAATGAGTCGGACAAACAAGGGATCATTAAAAATCCGAGAGTCCACGACACCCAGCAAATCCGCCTCCACCATTGAAGCACAATAATCGGGGCTGTAAAGGACCACATCATATCCATCTCCAAAATATCCTTCTTGTACAAAGAATCCACCCCCTCATTGGATTCCCTATAAGAATGTGATACCACCACTTGTAAATTAGCTACCTTGCGAAGACATTCTACCCAGTGACGTAACACTCTCCAGGGGACATTTCATGTTCTTGATTCCAAGGCATGAACTGTAAGATGGGAATCCAATTCAATCTATAACATGTTCCAACTATATCGGACATCATACCTAACAGAATGAATTATCCCCCATAATTCAGTCTTGTAGGCAACCCCAATATCAGTAAAGTGATAGAAGCTCCCCTTGACAAAGCCACAATATGTTTGAAAGATTCCACCGCATCTTGATGGTCCTCGAGCACCAGAAGTGACACCATCCATGTTGACCTTGATCCATGTCTGATAGGAGGTTTCCATCATATGTATTTAAGAACCTGAGGCTTCTGAGGCCATTCAAAAACTCTAAGAAGTCTAAAAATATGCAACTCAGAAAAACAGTTATACATTGTACATGTTTGAATTCGTGAAGCAACATGAACCTATGAATGTATCACGACCATGACACATTGAATAGGGACACACATTCTGTCAAAGAGTAGGGTGTTGCAAGCATCCCATGTGGCCATGATCACTACTGCAATGGCCACAAGAAGGAGTTTCCCAAGATGTGTACTGAAGCACACCTTGGACAACCCTATTAACAAATCATGGAGAACGAGATTTGTATCAATTACAAGCCCAAAAAGGATTCCAACATAATACCCTAGCTTCCTAACATACCTGCATTCCACAAAAGGATACTGATCAGTCTCCTCGGCAGCCATGCATATGTGACAAGCCAATAAAAATTGAAAACTAGCCCGTTTGAGCTGGTCATGAGTAGGCAGTCGATTTTTCCATATTCTCCAGATTAAAAGAAATCTAGAAACCTAAATAAAATTAGTCTGAAATTTTAAGATCTAGGAAGGTGCACGACATTACCTCCATAAATCATCTGCTAAAATTCCTTACTCATGAACTGCCCATCGCGGTTATGATTCCATATCACTGTATCACGGTCCATGAAAGTGTAACTTTGAACATCCAACTCCACCAGCCGTGGAACAATGATGGCAGAACATTGCATGTATGAATGAAAATCATTTATGAAAAAAATAACCTACACCGGGGAGAAGATACATGCTTTCCTGAAAAGGCCTCTCGAGCCATGTTGTACTCCATCAATTGAGATGAGAGTCCCTTCAAAACAGTCACTTAGTATCATGACTGAGTTGCATGAAATATTTCTTGAGAGATGCCCAATCAGATGATGCAATATAATACTTATATCCACTAAGCAGCCTTCTTCTGAATCTGTTTGTTAAAAAATAATTATTCCAATCTTTAAAGATCAGACCCCATGTGAACTTCCCGGTAAGGCCATCATTGAATGTATGGAGGTCCTGGACTGAAAGGCCTTCCAATTAAACCGGCTTGATACACTCTTTCCAGGAAACATTGAAAATTTACCTATCATGCACTAACCCCGTCCAAATGAAGTTCTGTATCATACCCTATAAATATTTGATGTGACCTCAAGGCCATCGATAAATAGTAAATGAGTAAACAAACTTAGAGGTGATCACTGAGTCGACAAGGAAAACCCTCCCAACCACGGACATCACCTTCCCTTTCCAGCTAGCAAGTTGGTTCACAATTCTAGAGGTTATTACTTCCATATTCTACCACCTCACCCTTCCTCAGAATAAAGGGACCCCGAGATAATTAAAGGGTAATGATCCCTTTTTGACACCAAGACGTTTAACAATCCCGTTTTTCATACCAATTATAACTCCATTACAAAACACAATCATGGATTTGTCCCAGTAGATTTCTTGACCAACCACCTCTTCATAATTCTCAAAGAGGTCCTTAATAGAAGAGATGGTTATCCTTGAGGCTTGACCAACAATAGAATGTCATCAAAATATTACAAATGAGATGGGGAAAAGTCATTCCTCCCAGTCTTTATTTTCTTGAAGAAGCAAATTTGAGCAAGATCATTGATGCATCGGCTGAGATAGTCTTCAGCAATATCTAAGAGAACGACAGAGAGCAGGTCACCTTGTCGTACACCCCTATAACATGGAAAAAAATCATCTCGGTGTGCCATTGATAAGAATGGACATCCTTGATGAGAAGTGAATAGTATTAATCAGCTTAATGAACTCATTGGAAAAGCCATGTCTTTTAAGGACATCCATGAGGAAACTCCATTTTAATGTGTCAAAGTCATTTGAGATGTCGATCTTCATTGCAATATTTACTGCCTTCGTCTTTTTCTCATAAGATTAATGCTCTTCAAAGCAGTGAAAAGACAGTCCTGGATATTTCTCCAAGGAACAAAGCCAAATTGGTTGGTAGTAATCATGTCAATAACCATTTGACCTATTATATTCATTAGTATCTTGCTTATGATCTTAGGGATAGTGTTTCCAAGAGGAAGTCACCTAAATTCCTTGATATCAAGGGCATTACTCTTCTTAGGAAATAGAGTAATGAAGCATGAGTTCATCCCATACGGCAGGTAAGAATGAGTGAAGAAGTCATTTATAGCTAGGGTAATATCATCCTGCAAAACATCCCGGTAATATATGAAGATCTTGTTAGTGAATCCATCTGGGCCAAGAGCACTGTTCACATTGAGAGAGAGAAGAGCTGCTCGAATTTCCTTTTTAAGAAGGAGGGGGGGGGGGGGTAACCAGGTATTGATTATCATTCTCCTCAATGTTTGGGATTATATTCCCAACCATTTTATGTGTGTTAACATTCCCATAATCATAATACAATCATTTAAAGTGGTCCACGACCACCACATAAATATCACTATCAGACGTATAAAAATAACCATTGATACTAATTTTTTTATCCCTAGCTCAGCCTCTTTTCTCTTTATGCAATATGTTAATAAATTTCAGGTTCTTGTCTCCATATTTTAGCCATCTGAAATTCAATTGATTTTTGAATAAACTTTCTTGGATCATAATTAATTCATCCAGCTTGTTATGCGCCATAATTTCATCCCGAGATGGAGCAGACTGCTGCTGGTTTTGAATCTGCATGCGAGAGAGCTCCACCTCAGCATCCTTGATGTTACATTCCAAGTTAGAAAAATATTTTCTACTCCAGTCCTTGAGAAGTTCCTTCAGATGCTTTAGCTTTTCAGTCAACCTCTAAAGAGGACTTCCAATGGGCTCAAGATTCCATGATTCTAGCACAAGTTCCCTGTATCCATGCTCTATAACCCACCCATTGTTGAATCGGAATGGAATGGGTCATTTCCGTGCCAGTTGAGTATCAATCTCCACAACAAAAGGATTGTGATCAGAGTGATGCCTGGGTAATGTAAATCCAAAAATTCCATGAGCATGACCTTGATCAACCATTTAGACGAAACATCTATCAAGTTTTCTCGCTTGCTTCTCATTCCAAGTGTAGTGACACCATGTGAAATAATCTTCAGCAAGAAGGACTTCAATAAGATAACAATGATCCTGGAAAATAAAGAAATCAGAGGCTGCAATTCTATTGAAATTACCTCCAGTTTTTTCCTATGGTTTCAACACCACATTAAAATCACCAAGAGAGATCCATTTCTGTTCCATCTACCTAGAAACCTCCTTGATCTCCTCCCATAATTCCCTTCTCCTCATGTAGTGGTTGGATGCATACTCAAAAGAGACTGAAAAATTATACGCATATATGCTAAAAGAAATCAGAACACTCTAAGACCTATTCAGACAATACTTCATTTGAATATATTTATGTCGTAGCACCAAAAAATGACCCAATTTAGATTCTTGAAAATCACTGGACACAAAAAGTTACCCAATGGATCCCCAATTGAATAAATTCCATCTGCTAAAAAGAATATTTGGTTCAGTAGTTCCAACAAGAAAGGGCTTTTGGGCCATGATAAAGTGCTTAAGGGATTTGGTCATTTGGGAATTTCCCAGCCCTTGATAGTTCCAATAGAAGATCTTCATTGCATATGGTTCATTCCCCATGTATGGGGACCACCCTTTGTTGACATTGACAATTTCCACTTCCCTTTTTCTCTTTACACTTATTTCCTTTCCCTTTTAGGCTATTGTTAGCCCTAGTGATCATGGGTGAGGCCACAAGATCCTTTCCCTCAGAGGCTTGTTATGTACTATCCATAGCATGTTGGACATTCTGAGGAGATGAGAGGGCCTGTTCATGGGGGACAACCCCTATATAAATAATGTTCACCTGTTCTTGAGATTTATCAGTGAGAAATCCTACCCCATTCTCAGGAGTACCCACTAGGCCAGGTGGCAGAGAGTCCTCAATGTCGTCTGACTAGAGAACAACACTCAAGCGTGAAAACATGTTATGTGATTTTATGTGAGAAGGGTCACTGCTCACTTTTGCTACTCTTCGAGAAGCCTTGGAGGAGAGTGTCTGCATGAATTCCCCCCTGGATCAGCTGCAACCAAGGCCTCAACATTCATGATTCCACCTATATCATCATGGAGAGTTAGCACATGTGATTTATCTTGAACCAGTGTCTGAGTTGTGACCTTCTATGTAGTATCCTTTCCACATCAGATTGAAACCGCATGTGGTTCTACCACAGAGTCATCTGCACAAGCTGGGTTAACAGCCCCCTGGTGAGAACCTGCCTCACCATTAAGAACCGTGACCCTTGAGCCAGTGAATTCCTTAGCAGAATCCATTTTTGGCATAATACAGTTCACCGATGCATCCACCATGTGGTCACAATTGGATGAACCTACATGTGCTTCCACCACAGGGTCATCTACCCAATCCGGATTCTCTGCTCCCAGATAAGAAACTGCCTCACCATAGAGAACCTGAACCCATGAGCAAGTGGCTTCCTGAGAAGAATCCATTATTGACATCATAAAATCTCCTTCACCGATGCCTTCCTTTCGACCATAGATTGTCCAGAAGTATCTCCCTCCTGATATCCAAATAGGAAAATCCCATCCAGTCATATATGTGAATTTTTATTAAAAAAATAGTCATATATTGAAAATTGATGGGATTTAACAAAAATAGTTTCCACACATTAATAAAAGTTACATTTGACTTCATAAAAAATATATAATCCTTGATATTTAATAAAAATAATATATTAATAATATTTTATAAAAATATTATTGGTTCCAAAAATTCATTATTCATTATAATAAATTATTCAAAAAATAAAATTTCAATTCTATCGTATAAAAATATAATTATTATCAAACTAAATAGTTAATCATTTATTAAGTAAAAATAGTAAGGAATAAGTATAATCATCACTTATAATTAAAATTAGTGTTCTTATAACACTATTATAAGAAAATAATTAATAAAAAATTATTTTAATATAATAATTTATAAATTTCTAAAAAGTACCATTTTCCTGAAAAATTAATTTATCCAATTCATTATGTTTTTAAGAAAAACTATTCTCCTAATGGAATTTGTGGGATAAGAATTTTATTTATTAAATGGATTATACAATAAGTAAATAATACCTTGTTACATAAACCATTATAACACACACATAATACAAAAGGGTAAGGTTGGCCATTGTGATAGACTTTTGGGGAAGATCAGATAACATCGCTCAAGTGGTAATCCCTATTAACTTCCACTCCTCTCATATGTGATTATGTTCATGATTAACATGTTGAAGCTTGGATATGGCTTGGTCAAGAGTGAATCCTAGTGATGCTGCCTCCTTTTCCAGCTTTGAAAAATGAGCTTTGTACAACTTGAGTCTACTAGATGAGGCCATCCTCTCCAAGGTCTCTTTTGAAAAAATTCAATTAAAAAAACATAAATTTATACCAGTTATGTGATCACTATTCAATGGCTATATTTTCAATAGTAATGATACTTAACAGTCATTTAAACCAAATGAATAAAATAAAAAAGTTCATGTGTCTTCTATATCCAAAAGAAATTTAATTAAATAAAAGAAGAAATATTATTCATTAATGTTCGGGTCGTTACACTCTTAGTTTATTCTATTTAGATATGATCATGTCCCTTATCTTGAATTTACCGTTAAGGCACTAAGAGAGCATCAATTATACACAATGCTAAATCTTTAAAATCCGTTAGGATTGTTTGGATGGTTTTCTCAGGGTTTCACATTCGATGGATGGTTCTTATTTAGGTTTGATCAATTAAGAGTGATACCTAGGTTCCTATGTATGAGTTCCTTCAACAAAATCCTTAACACAATCCATTTCTTACTCGGCCGCTAGGTGGATACTGCTCTAGGATCAGTTAATGATCTGATGTGGATGTTGTGGCCTTGTAACAACTTATGACTTGTAATTATGGAGTATCGACTACCTTGGATAGTTCCTTGGAATCCAATTTAATGAATCCATGGTTACCCTAGAATTTTTTAGGCTCAGAGGTGATTATTTAAAGGGTAACTACTAAAGTGGGATTAATGTGGGTAACACCGTTATTTATGATGAGGCATGATTGATCTAAATGACGAGGTTTTGGTTTAATCAAAGGATGTCACTTGAAGTTAGGTATTGAACTTAGTGAACATGATAGTTGTGTATGTGGTATGTCTTTGAAGAAGGCATCGTAATTTTATTGTAAATGTGATAGCCATCTACCCTAAGCATTTTTGGAATGTTTAGTCGGATGTGGATCGACTTTTTTTCCTCCATGTTTAATTTTTCTATTAGTGAAGGATTTTTTTGGGAATGTTATCCAGTAAAGATGAGTTTTGTATGTGTTAGCTTAAACATTTCATGAAAATCCTACTCAACCTGTCAAAGAGACTTCGATGGGGAATTGACCATTTTACTATTTCAATATCATTCCAGGAGCAACACTATAATGCTTAGGGCGTGCTTTGAATGCAACTTCTATAGAGAAGATTCCATGTATTTGAGTTGGATCTTTTCAAATTTAAATCCTATGGTGGGGAGAACCTTTGAAAGAAAATTTAATGACATCATTATGGGATCATGACTCTATCTAAATAGGGTTGAGAAAGCTCCATCCCAGTGTTTTTGTTGGAAAATTATTTTAATGGATTAAGTGTCGTTGGCTTAAATGAATTCTCAAGGGTGTGTTTAGAATTTAGAAAATCAACAGGCAATTTTAATGAGAATTAATGATGCTTGTAGTCCTAGTGATATTTTTTTTGTTTCTTGAGGATTATTGGGGATGAGTAGTTCTAATGTGGGTAGGTTGTAACAACCAATGTTTTGAATCAAGTCAAAATTTAAAAGGGAATTTTAACTTTTATGATAGTTGGATGAGCCATTTTTAACACCATGTTTTTGAATAGAATATATTGAGTTGGAGCACTTATATATGTTTTTTTGGTATTGGGTGAAGGAATGACGTGTTACTTGGATGTTTAGTTGAGTTTAGGAAGCACCGGACCTTGAAAACCAATTCTTTCAGTGCTTCGAACGGGGAATATAGTTTTTCCCAAACTATGTGGCCCTCAGGAGAAAAATGCGTGGTTATAGAAGAGGATTTGAAATTCCCGACACGGGATACACACAATTTAACAAAGTAATGAAGGACATACACATATGTAGTTCTACTTAGGTAGTACCCAATTAGTATTCACCATATGGTTGGAAAACATTAGGCTAACCATGAGGGACAAATAGTGGGCACATATTTCTTAAGCAGTGGCTTCCAAACAGTTCGCACATAGTTTTTCCAAACCTTGTGTCCAATCTATGTGGTCGAACCATGTGACCTAGTGTTATTTATTAAATTATATTTTTTCACTTAATGATTTTTAGTTTTTCTTTTTCCTCTTCTTCCTTCCTTCGGCCACATAGGGCTCTCCTCTAGGATCCTTTGGGTTCTCCTCCACCCTATTCTAGGCATACAGATAAATCCTCCACCAGTCTTATGATATTCAATCCATTAGTCTCTATGTATCCGCATTAGAAAGATCTTGAGTTCTTTTTAATCTTTCTTAGATTAATTTTCTCTCACCTTCACAATTTATGTGTGAGATCATTTACCCTATTTTCAGGGTGGATGTCCATTTCCTTGTTTTCCTACAAACCTAAGCGAACCAGCCCTCGATATTTGATGAGTAGGTCTTATTATGTACGAGGTAGGTTTTCTATGACTTTTCTATTGTTTTTTTTCATTTTATGAATAGATTTATTGTGATACATTCCTTCATTTTTGATGTGTTTCTTTATAATTGGTTCTTCATATCAAATGTATCATCACACCTAGATACACTCCCTATAACCATTTTTTGGTAGTTTAGAGGATGGAAACATTGTATATAGATTCCACATGGGTGTGATTACTAGAATTACCCTTTATAGTTAAATTATTAAATGCCTATAATACATTCAAATAATTTCTCTGGGATTTAATGTGTTTTTCCTCTATAAACTATGGTCCAAATGGTAATCGAACCTCCTAAGTTCCATGTTTAACTGTGTATATATTAATTATCATGTAAGATAGTTTTATAAATTGTTTTTTTGATAAATTGAGTTATGATTCATGAATAAAATGCTTAATTGCGATAAATGAATTGTTTATTTACAATTTCATGTTTTCATAATAAATCCCCTTGATAGATGTTTGATATCTTCTAAAACAGAAAGTGTTGATTTGTGATATAAATCATTCTTATCTTGTTGCATTGGGTTTTCCCTATGCTTGGGTTGCTTTATTAGATATACGACATGCTCTAATTTGAATATCTTGTTCACAATGTCTTGATACCCTTGAATATGTTAAAGGGGTTAAAAGAAAAAGAATTAAATAGGGTGGTACAAGCACACCTCTTTTCATTATTTAATAAGAAAAACTTATGTGAATAAAATTAAACTGTTTATGTGAAATTAAATATAAAGGTTGACAAGGCCACAAAATTTATTGTATGATTAAAATTTATTTTTATGAATGGAATTCCCTTGATTGTAATTAGTTATATAAATGAAATGAATGAGTGGTATTGCATCATCGATTATACTAAAAATATGATGATTCCTTTATATAGAATTAATAACTGTATTCAATGAGAGGTATTCCCTGATGTTAATTTGTTATAAATATCTTTAATCCATATAAAGGTTGTGTATGGTGGTAAGGGGTGTTTATCTAGGAGGTAAATCACATTCCCTTCCGTCATGAGTTGAGCATGATGACTCGCAGTAGTGATACTATATGAGCGATGGGATTTACGTGCCACATACCATGATTAGAGTGTTTCCATGGTGGATCACCCAAAATATAGAGTGTTTTTGTATGAAATATCTCACTATTCTTGGAATGTTGGAAATATACCCAATTACATGAGCTTTTAAGCTCATTAGACTGGTTATGGATGTCTAATTTATGCCCCGGTCCAGTCCAGCACTAGTATTCTAGGTATATGAACACTAGGAATCCTCACACACATGGTTCATATAGGCATATTCAATATATAAACAAAATATATACATATATATTATTACTAATATATATATATATATATTTTCTAATCTGAAATCTCATTATGGTTGAGGGACAATGATGGTATAGATTCCAGGTGACCCTTATGAACCAGTGCGAGTTGTTGTTTATCATTACAGTACTATTTATTTATTCTTTCTATCTACACTAATTATTTACATATCAGAGTCTATATAATGTTTTTGACACCATGGGTGGGAACCTACAAAGATTTATATCACACATCATGCTCAAGAAACTATTTCTCTAGGGTACCCGAGTAGACCTTTTGATTTGGGTACCATTATTGATTGCTCAAGTTGTTTAGCTAGTACCTTGGAGTTAGGATCACAAGAGTGATATAGATATTTGGATTCTATTATAAATTTCCCTTGGGGGTCTACATAATTTTAATTTCTTTCTTGTTCTATACTATAAGTTGTAGCATGTTTGATGTTTGTTGTTTTAGTTTTTTATTAGTATTTGTACATGTATGCATCTGTTGTATATTGGCGTTGACCAATATTTCTTTTGGTATTCAATGGATTATTATTATACTTAGACTTATTTTTATTTCATTTCTCACTACATAAACTTTTTAAGGTTGTTTATTTCTTGATAAACTGTTTTTGTACAATAACATGATGGTATAGTCTCGCCACTATACCCTCCTTACATCCTTATTTCTAGTCGATATCCTCTGTCATACGGGGAGGTGCATCTGGGGCCATTTGACCCAAAAGTTCATCTACGGTATTAGTGGTTTTTCGAGCCAGGATGTTACAACAAAGTATTGGAAAAATATTTGTGATCTATAGTGATGTTTACAAAAAAATATTGGGATATATACTCATGCAATGAGAAAAAGTGATAGCATATTATTCATATAAATTAATGATCCATAAGAAGAACTTCACAACACATTATCTAGAGTTGGAATCATTGATTATCTAGTTGATGATTTAGAAGAATTACATCTATAAGGATAACTATGATATATATATATATAAGGGTCATAAAATCATTAAGTATATTTTCACCTAAAAGGACATCAATGTTTTCCTATTAAGGAGATTAGAGATGATCAAGGATTATAATTGTTCAGTCCATTACCATTATCAGAAGGTGAATAAAGTGAAAGATACTATGTGTATAAAGGATCTTGAAATCCTATCCATGATTAGGATGACAAGGGATCCAATCTCCTTGAAAATGTATCATATGTAAATGTTAATAATAAAATTATGATTTTCTTATCTTTCTCAAATAAAAACTCAACCATAAATTCTTTAGAGGATCAAGGAGGTATATAAAGATGATTAGTTTCTATAAATGAAGGTAGTGAATATTCTGGAGTTCCAATTTTCTCAAAATGGGTTTATAAGGTTGGATCCTATATTTGAGTCCCATAAAAACCAGATCTAAAGAGGGTACTTCTGGATGATAGACATATCTCATCCTTATGTTTTCATCAAATAACCACTATGATGTAATGATATTTAAAGAAAAATATATGGTGGGATAATATACATAGGGATATGAAAAAGTTTGTATCTCAATACCTGGTATGCCAATAAGTCATGTAAGATTGATAAAAGTAGAAGGGTGTGATGAAAAACTTTCCCATAAAAATATGGAAATGGGAATAAAAAACCCTATATTTTATCATATGAATTACTAGGGATCCTAAAATACATAACACCATATGGTTTGTAGTCGATCACCTTACAAAGTTAGAATATTTCATTTATATCAAGGAAGATATGTCTCCTGATCTAGTCACCAAGATATACCTAAGGGGAGTGGTAAGACATCAATGAGTTAAATATCTATTGTATCTAATAAATATCCTAGTTTTATGTAAGGCTTATAAAGAACTCTTCTAATATCATTGAACAAAAAACTAAACTTCAACACTTCTTGTCACCCTCAAATGGATGGTTAGTCTGAAATGATCATTCAAACTCCAAAGAATATTTTGGTATAATTTTCAAGGGATTTACAAGGATATTGGGACCAAAACCGTCCCCTAATGGAGATTTCTTATAATAAATGTTTCAATTATAGAATTAAAATGATACCCTATGAGGATTTGTATGGGAAGAGGTGTTAGAATACAACATGCTAGGATGGTGTTATAGAGAGGAAGTTGATGTGAACTGACCTTATCTAATAGTTGACAAAAAAGATTCAAAACATTCAAGGTCATATAAAATCCATACAAAGTTGATGAAAAAAATCTATAGAAAATATTCAATGAGATGTAGAGTTTGATTTCAAACATAAATTGTTCCTTTATAATTCATTGTGGAAGAAGTTCTTGAGGTTTAAGAAGAAGGAAAAAATTTTCCTAGATACATTGACCACTTTCGAACAATTGATCATATCTGAGTGGTGGACAATCGAATCGAATTGCCACATAACCTATATCAAGTATATAATGTGTTCTATATATCCTCTTTGAGGAAGTACATAATATACCCCTCGCATGTACTGAATCAATAGGTTGTACCATTGAGGAACAAACATCCATATGAGGAGAAAGAAATGAAGATCTTAGATCATAGAGGCATGGTTCTAAAAAAAATCACCTTGAAAAATGGTTATGGTAGAATAATAAGTTTGATGAAGCTACATGGGAATTGAATGAGGTGTTGTAATTGAAGTACCCTCATATGTGTTAGTGTAAAAATTGAAAATTCCAAGTAAGAAATTTTTCATGGGAAGAAGTCTGTAAGGACCAAAACTTCTTTTAATGAAACTTTCTTTTGAATGAATATATTCTTTATTATATAATGTAGTTATTGAAAAACATAAAATAATTTGGTTATTTTGGGACATTATATTTTAAAATTTGAATTTTTTTAAGCATCATAAACATTGATAATACAAACATTTTATAGTGACCATTAAGATTAGTGTATATAAGTTTATAATAAATTTAAATTTATACAGAAGGATGTAGGGATGACCTCGACCAGTTGGATCATACATTATAAAGCCCATCTATCAGAGTTTTCAAGGGAGATAAAATCACTAAGATTTTCCCTTAACGAATCCCAAGCCAAGATTCAATAGCTAAATCTTTAGAAACACTATTTAAAAGAGATTTTAAAGCTCATCAAGATCCCTACCCAAACCACGTTTTCCATACCACCCCATGAAAATCCCACCATCACACACCTTACCCATATGGAATTTTCTTATGTAATTAAGGGCTATGTATCGAGACAATAATAGTATGAGTTTTTATCTTCTTAATTTAAATAAATTAATGATTATATTTATTATATTTGTTATTAATTTATAAATTATTGAATAATTAGTTTGGTAAATACTAGATTTTTATATGAAAAAACATAATTCTATTTTTGGTAAGTATATAGTTTGAATGAAGACACTTTTTTTATGAGCATAAGTATTTTTAAAATACATTTAATTTTAATAAAACAGTATTTTCAAAAAATAATTATTACACATAAATGAGAATGGTCTTTTATGAACTCAAATGTAATTTTTATATGGTTCGGAAAACTATTATTGTAAAAAAATAGTATTTTTAATAAATGTGGATTTTTTATTTAAGAGTGTAAATTATAATATTAATAAAATTAATCTGAAATAATAAATATTATTTTTTATATCATTAAAGAAAAGTATACAACGACGATTGTTTTTAGAATTTTTCGAGATAACCGAATTTTTGGGTCAAAATCAAATACATTATAAATATACTGTTTGTATTATGAAATCATAAAATACCCAAAGTGATGTAATAAATACCATAAAGAATATCCATAACCAAAATTAAGTTATCACATTAAAGTATTGTTTTTTGAGATTATTTTATTAATTTTATAAACTCTTAAGTAATCCTTCAATAGCAGAATTATACTTAATGTTTTAAAATCAATTCTTTATTAAAAAACTCACTTCCACATCACTAAGGTTATTATTTTCAATAATTTAGATTCTAAGAATTATAAAATAATGAAAAACAATCAACTTTGGTTTAAAACATCTGAAAAAACCAAGGTAATGTTTTTGGTTTGGATTGCTTTATCATATAGAGTCCGAATCTATGTTTCCAAATTAATAAAGAATTAACATCACATTTTCTATATATACCCACACTACCTCCCATTACTCTTAACTAAAAATACATTTATCAAAACATTACTCTAACTGTTCCTTCTGAGACCACTTACAATGTTCCCCCAATCTATTAAGAATCTCCTCCCAAACTTTTAGAAGTGCCCTCTCAAGGTAAGGGATCCACTACTCCTCTGTATTTATGAACCTTCTCTATTTCAAGCCTTTTGATTTCCAATTTCTCTAGTTGGTATATGTTTTTATACATCCCTATTAATATCCTTACGATTTATAAGTAATTAAAGACCCCATTAACTATCATCCACCTCATCTATAAACCTTTATTCACACCTATTATGCCACCAAAATTATCTTGTTATTTTCCTACGAACCATTTGGGAAGTGAATAATCATCTCCATTTATAATCAATGGTATTCCCCTATTTTCACCTATATTTAATTTATATGGATTTTAAATGTATTTAATATTAAATCCTAAATCATGGGGTTAACATTGATGAAATAATTCATTAATTTGTATGATATATATATGAAATAATTATGCATGTACATGATATAAAAGTGATGGGTGGGACTGAAATTATATATCCCTCAAATGAATTGGTTAATGATTTCATCTCATTATATGCCATGTATGGTTCAATATGGATTTTATTAATCACAATATGTTATTTTGTTTTAGCGGTTACCTTAACTTATAATTTTTATGTCATATTTTAATTTGTTTCTACATTATTATGTTGCCTTTATGTTTTAATGTATTATCATGCCTTGTTGTTTAATATTATGATTATATACTTTATTATGTTACTTATATATACCTATTGTATTGAATGCACTACTTTAACTTATGAAATGATATTTTTTCCCTTAATGAGGTCTATAGTTCATCCTTTTTATATACATCCCTGGTTGACCCATACAATTTTAGAACATCCAAGGAAGATAAGTTAATTAAATGGAGTTTTTAAATAATTTTATTTTAATTATGTTTCATGTTATTATGTTATTTACCTAATTACCCAAGGAAACCAATCCTTATGATATTATGATGTTTTATTAAGTGTAGCTATATATAGGAATTCACGAATTAATGTGTAATGAAATATACGTTTTCATACAGTAGATATATTTAATGAATATATATGATATTTATATCATTATTAACATTGTATATATTATGTAAACACGATCAATGTAAAATTACTAGAACTACCAAACTAAAAATCTCATGAAAAACGAAAAAAATAACACCCCAAAATGATGATTTTAATAAGGAATTATTAATAAATGGGTGTCGAAATATCAAAAGTGGATCATATATGACATTATAAGAAAGTACATGATTATACATTAGAAGTATAAAAAATATGTGTTTATTATATAGTATTTTAAATAACTTGTGAAGAATGGTGAACTTGAGGGAATATATTTATTTCATTGCTTCTATTTATGTGATACACATTCTATATTCACATGTTGATTATTTTATGAGGTGTATATACTAAAAAAGAATGTATTTTATGCTACATATCATGAAAATTATGAGGATTTACAAATTCATATAAGGTTATATCATTCATAAGGTTTTGATTTGAATTTTTTAAATGTGGTATAAGTATTATGTTACAATCTCAGTGCTTATTGGGACAGTTTACGATTTAGGTTCTAATGATGAAATTTCATGACCAATATCTTAGGAGTCCCATGAATTTTCACCTCTATTTTTATAGAGATTAATTTTTTTTACTTTAATTTAACTCTATTTATATACTAGAGAGACCGAGATAATGTTTTTAAAGAAAAACCAACTATGTTTTACTCTTCAATCAAAAATATTTTTCTTCTATATCCATGTTTTTTAAAATGTTTTCAATAATGTGTTTGTATATTCTCATATTATTTTTTAATTTATGTTTTACTCATGAATTACTTTTTCCAAATTTTTTTTAATATATTATTATTATTATTCCCCAAACTAGGAACTTTTTTTAAAAAATGTGAGATAAATATCTATCTTAACATACACAGTATGGAAAAAATATACCACCATCATGAAAAAACAATTATTTGAATATTTCATTAAAATTTTCAACGTTTATTTCCAAATAAAATGAGTCCTCAATATTTTGTAAATTTATATATTTTATGTAAGCTATTTCAAAGGGAAAATTCTATTTTAATAATAAAATTCTCCATTGGTATTTTAAATACATTTTTATATATGATAACATCATTTGCGATTACTTATACTTTTATGGTGTTATAATCTAAATTGAAAATAACATTATATTGTTCAGATATACCTCGGTGATGATGATTTAGGTAAGTTTTTGTGAAATATATTTATATCCCACAGTTTAATTATTTTTTAATTAAACCATTATGAATCCTAATTCCTTTCAATGGGTTATACTATGACTAATTTTTGGTGAAATATATGACCAAAATATGTTTGATTTTATTTATGTGATTGGTGGGAATAAAATTATATATCCCTTCAATTCATCAATTAATTATGGATATCTCATGAAAAAATAAGGAATAGAATGAGGAGTGAACCTAGTTCAGTTTGTTTCTTTTTCCACTATGATAGTCTTTGGAGTGAACCTTGACTACGGATATGATGGAATGTGTAGTGAAAATAATCCAATATGATAGTATTGTATGTGAACTTTGACTATGGAAAAGGAATTACATTCTTATACTTATACTAAAAAATTATATCTTATGCTAATGATATGATTTCATGGATCATGTTATTTGATTTAATTAAGATTTAGGTCTTAGGAACTACCATGATTTATATAATGACATAATATTATGATTAATGATATACAGGGTATAGATTTAAAATGTTATGTTCATGTTATCAGACCCTTATTCTCATTTTCAATTTATGTGATAATTGATATTACCTTTATTTAATCTTACTTAGAATCTGATCTCACCCTTTCTTATGTTTTATTTCCCCTAGTTATGAAGAAATATTTTAATTAAGATATTTCTAAGAAGGGTACTTGTTCAAAAGAAATTATTGGGACATGATTTAGGTGTCTTAAAAATAAGTTAGTTTTGTATAAATGTTTTAAATTCAATAGAACTATATGATTTTAGAAAATATTTTTATGTTGTGTATTGAATATTAATTTAATAAGATGAAATATTTATGTATAAAAATTATGGGTCACTATATTTGGTATTATAGAAATACTTATTTTCCTTTGGAAACTTGGAGGATAATAATTTTTTGATAACACTTAGGACAGTCATATATATTAAAAAATTTACTATGTTATTGTAATGAAAGGAGTGTGGTTTTCTAAGAAAAACATCCAAGTTTAGATACTACAAGTGTACTAGGTTTTAAAACAAATTCATATAGGGGTAATTACCTTGAAAAGAGTTGGTTGGGTAAATATCATCCATTATTATATTGGATGGTGTGTTTTCCCGTACTATACAAATGTCTTGATACTACTGGTGAAAATAATTGCGTTAATTCAAATTTTATTAACAAATTATTGTGAAGTATTTGAATAGATAATGACCACATATTACCTAGTTTAAAACTATGGTGTCATAGAATGAAAAATGTGTCACTATTTTGATATCCAATGAAGGATATTTCATGATTGATCACTCTAATGAATTATTACTGATGTTCATGATAAAAAATAATTTTTTACTAAGAAATTTAAGATAGATTTATAATATTGAGGTTGTTATAGATATTCCCAAGTATTGATATACCTTAATTAATATAAGTTATATACATTACATTATATCTTGAAAATTATCAAGGAATATTAATTCATATCCGAAAAAAATTAATATTGAATTAGTAGTGAAACCTCTTAATGGTATGATGATCAAAAATCAAGTATATAATTATTCTCTGATTTAATTTTATGTGAATTCACTTCTTTAATATTTTATTATTTTCCCTCTAGTTAATTTTTTTATATTAGGTATGGATGTGATGTTTTTAAATAAATCTCTTGTAAATTTCAATTGATGTTAATTCACATTTCATTTTTTGAACCATCATAAGATCATATTTCATCATGTTAATAAATATAAACATCCAATGAAAATAAAATCCATTATATGGGTATTAATTACTATTCAAAAGGGGTGTTTATCTCAGAATGTTGGGGAGAATCTCAACATCAAATATATTCCTATTAGACTAGATTTTGTTGATGTTGTTCTAAATGAATTTCTTAGTTTTTATCTAAATCAGGATGTTATATTTTCAATAGAACTCATAAATAGTGCTACACCTATTTTAAATACTTCATATAAAATGACCCTAACTGAGTTGTAGGAATTGATGAAGAAACTCTGGTAGAATCTTGATAAGGGATTCTATCATCCAAGTGAATCTCCATGGGGTGATCCTTTTCTTTTTTATAAAAATATAGATAGATCAATGTTACTCTAAATTGATTATCAGAAACATAAAAATATCTCAATAAAGAATATATATCATCTGCCCCATATTGAAGATTTATTTTATAAATTAAAAGGATCTCAATTTTTCTCGATGATTGTGATTCGATCTCGATACTATTAGTTATGGATTAAAATTGAAGACATACCTAAACTACCTTCATATAAGGTATGTGCATAATGAATTTATAGTGATTTCATTTGGACTGACAAATTACCCTATAATTTTTACATATTTTATCAATATAGTCTTTAGAGACTTCCTTTTTCTCTTTTTGGTAGTATTTATAGATAATATTATAATATATTACAAAATAAAGTAAGAGCATTAAGATCACTTGAGAATTATACTAAACATCCTAATAAAATGATAATTTTTATTGTAAATTTACCAAGTTTGAATTTTGTTAATGTAAATTTTCAATTTTGGGTCTTATAATCTCAATTTATGGTATATTATAGATCAATAAAAAATTGAAGTAGTTGGATGTTGTCCCATATCAAACACTATGAATAGATAAGTAGCTTTTTAGTTTGTATTGATATTATCAACTTATTATATATAATTTCCCTTGGATATCTTATATACTCACCAATTAAATTTTTAAGGTCTCAATGTTCCATTATAATGGTGAATTTGGTGACAATTTCAAGTAATTAGAGAGATAATGTGCTAAAAAGCATGACTACGCAACCAATTAATATTACCTGGAGAAATAAAAAAATATAATGATTATTCATGGGAACATGGTGATGTGATAAAATAGATATGTCCATTTTTTTTATATCAAATTGATAGATTTTTAGTAGAAAATTCATTTTAATGGGAGTAGAATGTAACACCTAGAGATTTTATTATATATTTCTCTTAAAATAAATTTAATTTCTTTAATAGCATACAATGAAAAAAACTTAATGTCTAAATGAACTATAATATTTTATAACATTACAAATTAGATATTAAATTTAAGAGTGAATATGAGTAAGATTTTAAAAAAAAATGTATACGGTTTTTATATAAAAAATATATTGGTAAATAAGTACTTAATATTTATTAAAGTCATTGTTCATTAAAACTCCATTTTTTCTAAAAAATGGATTTTATGACATTATGTAGGAAAATAATATCCTTAATTTATAACACTTATAGAAGATTTATTTTAAAAAATTATATTATTTTTGATACCATCATGTAGAAATTATCTTAGAGTGGTTTTTTTGGAAAAAGGTTGATTTTTAAATATATATTATTTTTTTATTTCAATTAAAACCTCCTTTTAATTTAAATAATTAAAAATTCATTTTTTAAATGGTTTCAAAAGTAAACTAATTTTATTTATATTTTTAAAAATATAATTTATCTCATTGGAATTAATTTTAAATTTAATATTTATATAAAAATGTTTAATTCTTAAGAATACTTTTTACGGAAAATTTCTCTTTTTTTACATTTTATGGGTTTAATTTTAAAATAAATTCTTCTAATTCAGTGAATTGAATTTGGTAAAACTGCTTAATTAATTTTAATCATAATAATAATAATTTTTTAATTTTTTTGACTTAATTTTTCATCATAAGTGATAGTAAAAATAGAAATTTTTTTGCCACATTTACGGTGAAAACTAGTTTAATGGGGGTTAAATAAAGCAAAAAGGGCATGTTTTCAAATTAAACCTATCAAAATACTATTTATGTCCATATAAAGACAAAATTATATCCCTCCTTCTAATATATATCCATGTTGAATGATTTTGCTTCATTATAAAATTATAAAATTATAATATTTTAATAAATTCCATGTGTATCCTCTATCCCACTTAAAAAAGACACCCCTTTGTTCTGTTATTTACACCACTTGGAGCCATATATATCTTCCAAAACTAGAAAAATTATATTCTAAAATTACCTATACATGAAATATAAGTGATGTTTTTCTTGAAATTACATTCCATTTTCCTTAAAAGGTGATCTAATGGAGGTCAATTGAAGAGGTGGTATTCATATTTCCCGACCCCTTTTAATTTTTTTGTTCTACATTTTATAAATATTTTGTATACATAATGAAATAATAATTTTAGTATCCTAAATATAATGAAATGTAATTTTTATTATGTAACATCCAATATTCACCCATATTTCCATCAAATGGGAAGCCGACGTATCACTCATGCATACGTATGGACTAACAACTCTACATAGAAGTGCAATATATTTTCCATCACCATCATTCATGGATGGGTATTATGATGGTTTTAATGTTAATTGATTTTGTTTATGAAATAATAACAATTTTTTTAAATATTATATCATATCTTTCTTTATATATTCTAATCTATTGGAAAATGATAATGTTTCCCATACATATGAGTAGACTACCACCTCCATGAAGCGGTGTGATTCATGTTTTTTAAAAGTTTATGTGAATAGTAATAAATATAGAATTAAAAAATATATATTATATATATATAATATAATAATTATTATATAATGGTGAATTTTGTTTTAACATCCATTCATTCTATTTATCAAAAAATAGAAATAGCGTTTATGTATAAGTGTTGCGTACCATCTTTATGAATAATATAATTGATTTATCTATATATAACTTTTATTGATGAAAATAAATATATACTTAATAAATATGATATTTATATCATTATGTCCATTTTTTGAGATAACAGAACCATGATGAAAGTACAAGGACTAGAATTATGAATCCAAAATTCTCATGAAAAAAAATCAGCTAACACACATGAGTGATGATATTAATAACGAATTACAAATAAATGTTTGTTGAAATGTCATTATTAAATAATACATGATATTATAAGTATTTTAAATAATTATATTATATAATTATAACAAAATTAAAATATATTAAACAAGAAGATAGAGTGATTTTGAAGTTAGTAGAACACGAGGTAAAGGATTTTTGTCTCACTTTTTTTCTAGGATACAGATTCTATATTCTGAATTTTTTTATTTTATATATTTTATATTCTTACCATTAATGTATTTTAGTATCATTATAACTAAAATTATTTTTATTTTTTTTTAATCTAATTTTATATATCTTATGAGGTTTTGATACAAATTTTTCCAATGTGGTAAGTGTTTTATGTTACAATCTTGTTGTTTATCATAATTATCTATGATTAAGTTTAAAATGATGAAATTTTATAATCTATCCCTTAATAATCCCTTTAATTTTCACTGAACCTAGTTATTTATTTATATTTCATGTTTTTATTTCATTTTCTACTATTTATATACTCAAAATACTAATATAATGTTTTTAAGGAAAACTGATAATTTTTTATTTTTCATTCCATATCTTTTCTTCCATAAACATGATTTTCAAAAACAATTTCATGAATGTGTGGTATATTATCCAATGATTTTTTAAATATATATTTCCTATAATTTAATTTTTAAAAATTGGATTTAAAGGAATATTTTTATCATTTTATAAATATGATGGTTTTAACTTTTTTATCAAAAATTTGAAAGGAATCCTTATTTTAACATACATTACATTGAAATAGATTTGTACAATTATAAAAGAGAAATGATTTGTATATTTCATTAAAGGATTCAAATTTTGTTTTAAATTAAATCTTTTACCATAATATTTGAGAATTTTTTATATTTTAAATAATTTTTTTCATATTGAAAATGGTATTTGCCTTTCAAATTTTTCCAGTTAACTTTTAAATACATTTTTCATCTATGATAACATAATTTGTTATTAATTAATTTTTACTCTAGATATTATCCTGTTATACCATCCAATTAAATTCTATGGATGGTATATGTGATTATTATTTAAGGATGATTCTATAAAACCCAAGTCTTTCCAACGAGTTAATTATGTTATGTTTAATCCTCTATAAAAACAATTTTCTTTCTATAGGTTTTTCCATTATGAATATTATATGATCTATTAGAAAAACATATGAATGATTTTAATTATGTGAGGAGTGGGCCAAGAATTATATATCGCTACAACAAATGAGGTAAATATTGATATCTCATGAGATAATAAATACTAGAATGGTGAGTAATCATAGTTCAGTAAGGGAATCTTTCAACATTGATAGTCTTCGGGGTGAACCTTGACCAAGGATATGATGGGATTGGGAGTGAAATAAATCAACTATGATAGTATTATATGTGACCCTTGACTAATGAAATGGTGTTCTATTCTTATGTGCATCTATAATCTTTTGTCCTTGGCTAATGTTATACCATTTGGATCAAGTTATTTAATAAATTTATGATTCATGTCTTATAAAATACCATGATTTATGTAATGACTCATGATTTTTATCTATAATATTATGGGTATGGTTTTAAAATGTTAATATCATGTTCCTATACGCTTATGCTCATTTTATGTTAATGTGAAAAATTATATCTCCCATATTTACACTAATTAATATTCTAAGGCCACCCTTTATTATATTTCCTTATCCAAGGTAATTAATAAAGGTTTTATGTATGATATGTTTACAAAGGGTGCTAGTGTAGAAGATATTGGTGGGAGATGATGTAGATATCATATGAACACATTTTTTATGTATCTCAGTTTCCAAGGAAATGAAACCTATGCAAATTTGGAATGGATAATTATGTTATGTATTGAATATTCATCTAATATATAATATCTATGAATGAAATTTATGGTTCACTATAAAATGATTCCACCAATCAATCTCTATGAAGTATTGAAATTTAATTTTCATTTGTATTTCCAAGATGAAAATTTTAATGGTAGGTGGTATTTGTATCTACCTTGACCTTATTCAGAATATTATAAAAATGATTATCTATATCCAATATATATAAACACATTACCACAATCATAATGGAATTAAACATTTCATTCACACACATACACACACACACACATATATATATATATAACAACTATATTTCTTAATAATGAATGAAAATAAATTCTTGTAAAAATGAGATAAAAAAAGAACATTTTTATGGAATGAAAATTATAATTGTTCATTAATTTTATAATTAATTATCTATGTAGAATTAGATCATAGATTCTAACTTCCAATTCAAGAAAAAATTTTCTATTACCAAAACATATACCTACTTCACAGTTATTCGATTTATACCTATTTTGAGTATTTTATTATCAACACATATTCTTGATTCAGACACAATATCTAATACTGATGATCCATAGTTATAGAAATTGATATATATCACTTTACAATTCAAATAGTCATAATTATTCTCTTTGAGAATGGTTATAATTCATATATACCAATTTATATTAATTTTAAAAGTCATGCCTATAAGAAATATCAAAATTATATACATGATGCATGAAATAATATATATAGAACACACACATATATATGTGTGACTATAATGTTTTAAATCATTTGTGAAGTAATATTTTGGAATATACTCCCACTAAAAATGATGAACCCATACATCATATCCCTTTACTTATCCAAGATCTATATTTTACTATGATTTGAGTCAATTTATCATGTATCCCATCACATAGCTATTTTGGTAGGACATCAAACCATTCATATCACTTATGATTCATGGATAAGGAAGTGGAAAAAATATTTCACAATCAATTATATGGATAAAAACAACTTTATTCCTCAGATATCTTAATCCCATTAGGGTATCCTGGCTCTGTTTAACTCAAATAAAACAATATCAACAGGACACCTAATCTTATTAGGGTCCCACATTTATTTATTTCCTTGAAAAATATAATCTTTGGGAACCCATATTCAATACGAACTTCTTGATTAGATGATATATGTTTTGAAGAGTTATACTTTTGAAGTAATCTCAGTCTTTTTATTTTAAGGGGTTTCTTTTAAAGTTTGAAATATATAATATACACCATATGAATATTAAATACATAACTATCACATCATATGAAATATTTTTTATCTCATGATTTATTCATTTATGTATAAAATATTCTAATGAATTTTTTGGGAACCATATTTTTTAAACTAAATTAATATATTCATACAACACTAATCAATAACTCTTTAGAAATCCACATCATGTATTACTGACATAATAACATAAAAGAAATATATATAAACATTTTAAAATGATTCATATGAATAAGGGTCATGAACATTTCATGTAATGGTTTAGGACTATATTCAGTTATTAATCTTCACATTATTAGTTCATTATTCATAGATAAAAAACCCCCACCTATCTATAATAATGAATAACTATCAGGGATAAGGGATTATTAACGCTAAGTTCCATTACCCATGGATTCCTTACTCAAGAGAGAATATAATTAATTATAATGATAAGACATATTAGTTATAAGGTATATTCAATAACTAATTTCAGTTAAGGATCCAAACCCTAGTATCCCAAATCAAATTGTTAATTTATTACATTGATACTAGATACAATTGATCACATCCCAAAAGAGATAATAGTTTTTTAGTATTATAAAAAATGATAAATGCTTGAATATCACATTATATTTTAAAAATTAAAATAAAACAAAATATTTTATTTGGGAACACCATTATTTATCTTATCATGTCAATAATAATACCCTTATTGGCATCCCAGTGAAAGGAAACATAAAAGAGGGGTGGGATCTGATGCTCAGTAAGGGTATCCACACCACAAAATCTAACAAGGAATGAATAATTTGGGAAGAATAAATTATTATAAAATAATTCCATATAAATAACCAAATTATCTAAAAAATTATCCATGTATATCATAACATTTCAAACAATCAAATGGAAATATATAATAAATTACATAAATATGGAATATATAATGCCAGACATATGAAACTTACTATTAGTGCCTTGTTCCAATAAGTCATACACAAATGGTTAAGGCCACAAAAAATACTCAATATAGTTCGTATAATGTGGCCTACCAATTAATAAAGTATATATGTAATTATGAGACTCTTCTTCACTTAATAATTCCAATTCATTCATCATATGAATAAATAACACAACTTATTCAACATTCCTTTAAAATAAGTATCTTTTGCTATTTAAAATACCAGAAGATGAAATTTTAATACATTACCCCATAAATATTATAATAAGAAATATAAATATTTATTGTGGATGGTATAATAATAGTATAACATGAGTAAAAAATAATATTAAACACATGATATTTTTAAAGATTCAAATACATTAAAATCCTCATAGAGTTTCTTTAAAAAATACTCATTTTAACATTGAAGACAATTGTTTAAATTATAAAATTTACTAAATAGGAAGGATTTTTTTTATTAAATATAAAATTGATATTTTTATGGAATATTAAATGAAATTATTGTTCAGGATGTCTTGATATTCCATTCATGTTGTATAAGTTTAAAAATATTCATTTCAAACTTTTGTAAGAAGGTCAAAAAGTACATCATTCAGAAAAAGAAAAAAATATTTATTATAAACCACTTTTTGAAAAGTAAAACAAGGGAAAAATTTATTTAACAAATCATTGGATTATTTTAAAAATAACACCTTACACATTTGAAGGAAAACATGGACATTTAAGAGAAATATTCCCAATTGAGTATAAAAATAAGGCTAGTTTTCCTTAAAAACATTATCTTAGTATCTTGAGTAATTAATGAGTTGAAAATGAAAGAAAAAATTATAATTTATATAAATGAAATTTTTTGAAGAAAATAAATTTGTTTTATGTTTTAAATATCAGTTATTTTACCCAAGGGAGACTTAAACATAAAAATTCTCAAATAATGGTTAGATCATGAAATAAACTTTTCCCTTAGGACAAACATCTTTCATAAGTGTGTAGAACTCGTGTATAATAAATTTATATTTATTATAAATATATTATTTAAATACAAATATATATATAATACTATATATCATTTAATTATAATCTTTTATGACTTGTTTATTAACAATTTTTCATCAAAATTACTATTCAGGGTAATAACTACTTCCTTTTTCATGTATGTTTGGGTTCAAAAGTATTGGTACAAGTAATTTTAGCATGGTTATATCATATATATAATTTAACACATTAATTAAATTTCATAAATATTTTTCATTAAATTATTTATATAAATCCATAAAATTTATTAGTAGAAATGTGAATTACGTTGTTCATGGAGACAGTTGTCCTTACGTATTAATAAATGATGTTTTCAAATTTTGACTGATAGAATAAAATAAATAAATAAAATAATTATAATTAAAATAATATTTATTATATGAAATAAATTATATATATATTTATTAAATATACCCTTATTACCGTCCCTCTAATGAAAAAAATGAAAAAAATGACATCGCTTCATGAAGGTGGTAGTCTATACGTACGAACGAGTGACATTATAATTTTAAATTTGAGGGAAAATAAGGTGGATAATGGAGGTTTCATAATTATAATAAATTTGATTTTTTATAGGATACCAAAGTTATTTTTTTATAATTACCATAGATTTAGAGTATGCAATAGAAAAAGTAAATATAAAATGATAAGTCAAGGAACTTACCTCTTATTTGAAAGTAATCCATTAGATGTCATCTTAATGACCCTATGGTTGATATTTTGGAAATAGAAAACCTATATAAAATATATAGTTATTTTTATATGATAAATTATTAGTTATTGGTAGATTTTTGTTTCTCAAGGTGGTGTAAATATTATCGGGTAGGGGTTTCCTTTTACAAGGGAGGGAAGAGTCAGACTCAGAATTACAAAAAATATGAAAATATTACTAATTAATTTTAAATAAAAATGAATCCAAAGGGAATGATATAAAAAAAGGTAGTATATGATTGAAATATCATTAAATAATAATTCGAGACAAGTTTAAGTTGTATTTGGAACCTTATATTTTTGAGTAACCCCTTGGTTAAAATAGCATAACCATAACATTAGAAATAACATTTTAAATCATAAAGGGTAATAATTTTACATATAATGTATGAATTATATCATAAATGTTAATTGTGTTAAATGTTAGACCTTATATTATCCCCTTGACCTATATCAAATTTTTTATGGTTTTTAATTAATTTAATAAAGGATTGTTTGCATAAATACGTTATCTGATTTTTGACACTATTCATTTAATTTGACTTTAGATACATAAGGAAATATATTTAATTAGAAAATATTCATTTACAAAATCACTAATATGTTCTATTAATCTATAAAATTCATGTAAAATATAAATTACTCAAATTATTTCACTTTTAATATTTTTATAATCAATAATTTTTTTTCACTTAATTGTAGTAACATTGTGCCCGCTTTCAGTAATTAATTAAGTTATTAATATAATCACTAGAAATAATAAATAAATCCTTATCCTAAAAATAATTTCATTATTTTCAAAATAACCTTTTATATCAGTTCAAAATATTCATTTTTCACTATATTAACATATAATAGATATTTAAAAGAAAACGAGTGACATTTTTTCTTAGTTTTAAATATTATTTTGTTCATTTTCATGGATATATGTCAATTAAATGACTAAATTGAAGCTAAATCTGATTAGGGTAGAATAAAATTAATACAATAATAACTTATATGAAAACTTATGACTTTAATATTTAGTTTTAACCTAGGTTAACATGATTTATTATTTACTGAGGCGCTAAAATTTTTCGTAGTTACTATTCATAATGAAAAAAGATAAAAGGGAACTATTTAACAAATTTGAACCTACTGATTCCAAATATGGAATCAATTTTCCAGTATTCAATTTCTTTTATTAGTATAAATTAATTTATAAATACGTTCACAATACACATGTAAAACCGATGTTTTAGAAAAATATAGTTTTTAGGAAGAAAACTAGAGTTATTCTTATCCCATGCCTAGATGTTTTTTTAGATAAATAATAAAAAATTTTATTGAATATTTAATAAATTAATTTAATTAAAATAATTTACCAATAGTGATTTTTTTAATTTTTCATGTTAAAAACACATTGTCTTCATAAACATAATTTTTTTTAAAAAAACATTTTTTTATCTTAAAAATGATTTATCTTTTCATTTATAGTCAATTTAATACCAATGAATTCATTTTGTACTATTATAAAATACACATTTTTTATAATTTAGTTAGTCATTTTTATACCAACCAATACAAAATTTATATTATAAATTTATTATTAAATAATAATCATTCAATAGTATATCATAATTCATTTTTAATCAGTATTGTGTGTAATAAAATCTATCAGTGAAATTTAATTTATTTTAAAACGAAACATATCATAAAATACTAACATGTTACATTATACCGCTTATAATAATTTTACCCTCAAAATTTTGTTACTTTGATATAAAAATTTAAGTATAATTCTTTCTGATCACATCATTGGGTTCCCACTTATCTTCCTCAAATTTATGTTTTAACCACAACATTGACCAAGTGAGTGGTATTTTTTCATATCACTTTCTATTTATTATCTAGAATATCCACCAATTATTCTTCATAAGATATACCTTTCTCCAATGGTGTAAAATTTGAGTTCAATATATGTGATGGGCTAGATGTATACTTCATTAGGAGAGAAACATGAACCTAATCATGAACATGAGTGATAAATAGTGGATGTGACAAGTGATCAACTACCTTCCAAATACAACAAATATTCACAAGGGTTATAATAAAATTAGGGATTGTATTTTACAACTTTCATAATCTCATTATCTTCGTTAAGTGAGAAATTAACAGAAATATAATATCACCCTCTCAAACACTATATCTCACCATCAATTTTTAGTATAATGTTTCTATTCACATTGAGTTTCAAAAATATAATGTTGAATTGATATGACTTTCTCAACAATTTACTTAGCTATTTCAATTCCCAGTATCATTCTTCTCCTAACTAAATTAATAAATGATGAATTTCGAAACTTATTAATATAGAAAGATTAAAAATGATCCATGTGAATACTTGAGAGAAATATATTTTTATTTGAAAATAATAGAAAAATAAGGTGGTAATACCAACCAAATTTGAAATCCACAAGGAAATATGTCAATATACCTTAAAGATTTTTACTTGACTAAACAATTGTCTGAGGATGATAAGCAGTGATGAAGGTTGACTATGTATCTAGATATTTCTCAAAAATTTGAGGTAAACATCATATCTTTATCAGATAAAATAATGTATGGTACTCAATGAAACCTTACCATTTATCTAATATATATTATAGAAATTTCATGAAGAGATAAATATTCTATGATATTAATGAAGTGTGCTAATGTTTATAGTAATTGACTACAACCCAAATAGCATTATTGCCTTTTTTTTGTTTGGGGGAGTCCAAAGAAAAAATCAGTGGTGATTTTTTCACATTTCCATTCTAGTATGAGTAATGGTTATAACAAAACCTTATATTTTATTCACTCTACCTCATATTTCTGATATTCTAGACATTAAAATACATACTCGGTAATATTTCTCTTCTTGTTTTCCCACTAGAAATACTATTTCGTATATCTATACATCTTTTTAAATCAATAATAGATAGAGAATGATAAACTATGAGCTTCATAAAATTGGTCCTTCTTCACGTATGGTATATAAGGGAACATACATAGATAATGAACCATATTATTCCATAATAATCAAGGTTTAACTTAAAAACATTTTTTAAACTCTTTTATAGTTCCACATCTTCCTTCTACACCTCTATAATCCTCACATGAATTGATGGTTGAACACTCAATTGACCAAGATAATATTTATCCACTTAATTTAATATTTCTAGTTTAACTCATAAAAAATTATATTTTATATATTTTTAAAACCTTATTATCGATAAGCTATCATAATCCTTTTGTATTAGATCTTCTTTCAACTTTTTCGTTATCCCAGGGTGGTAATGTAATGGGCAGTTATAATATTTTATCAAATCTTAACTTGTTATTTAGAAATAATATAACCATTTATATGTAAATATATACTTCAATATTTTAGGATTAGTGTATAAATCACATTGTTCACTAGATATATACTTCCTCCATCATTTAAATGAAAAAATTACTTCTTCCAACTCAAAATCATGATTCAGGTAATTTTTCTCACAGAACATTAATTGATGTGAGTAATAAGATATCACCATATAATTCTGCATGAGGATGTATCCTGTTACCTTGCTTCATAAACCACAGGAGATCAAAAACTCTTCAATACTATAAGGTAGTGAAAGTAGAAGAACCCTGTCCAACCTTCTCTTCAGTTCATAGAAACTCTATTCACATTAATCAATCCATAAGAAGTTAACCCCTTACGAGTTAACTTAATGATTAGAGTAGATATTTTTGTGAAATATATCATAAATAATTAGTAATATAATTCCAAAACAATAATAATATTGATTTTATCAGGTTTAGTCTTTTCCATCGCTCAATAACTTCTATATTTGATGGATCCATCGATATACCCTTACTTGAGATTACATGACCCAATAATGAACAATTATGAATCCAAAATTTGCACATGGTAAATTTAAATCATTTTTTGACTTATGGAAGGATACAATAGATAATTTAAAAGGGAAAAAAATACACTTCACACCATTTTAAAATCAAAGTGGCACTACACTGAATTTTTCAGGATGATCATAGAGCACTTCCAAGGAACATAACTAATGAACCGAGAAGAAATGAGGCATCCAAAATTTGAAAAAGGTGTTTTCAAATCATGTAATCATTAAAATATGTCTTACACTTATATTTTTTGAATTCAATCACTAAGGTTAAGTGAATAAATGTTATAGAATAATTTACATGTCGTGTAATTATTATTTTTCATGTAATTTCCCAACAGACCCAATTACAAGACATTCCTGGGATTTTTAATGAAAAAATAAAGTATTTTACCTAAGGACCATCCCAAGAGACATTATAATTTAATTATAAAACTACATAGTACATATATATTTTCCTAGAGTTCAATAAATTGAGTTCCAGTCTGCTACTATGGAAGAGATCCCAAAGACCAATACTTGGAGCAGGAAGCTGCGATGTGCTAGATCCACCTTAGTTTAATCTCTATTTTCATTATTATTTTTTAATTATACTTTCCCTATTATTATATTAGAATTAGGATTATGGGGTATACCATCCTTTTTTGATGGTTGTGGAATTGTAGGGGAAGATTATTATTGGGTTGATTCTTATTTATTTATTCATATATATGGTTTTTTAAAATTCATGAATCAATTTCCAATCCCTTTGTTTAACTTTTGTCATGTCCATTGGTATTTAAATATGATAGGATCCTTAAAATATCACAACTGACAACACCAAAGGATGCATGTACATTTTAAAATATAAGGGAATCATGCTTAAATATGGTATCAAGAAAAAATTTATTTGGTGAAATCCTAAATTATTAAACAAAGGAAAATAGGAGATTATATCATCATTAAGGGGATACCATGAGAATTGGATCTCCATAATATCAACCTCAAAACTAATCATGGATTAATAAAATTATTTTCTAAAATACATGTTCAGATAGACCCAAAAATTACAAAACCCTAGAACACCTTTTAAATATTATTCTAACCCAATCAATATGATTTAATTTCTTCATTTTATTTCTAATAATAAATCAAACCAATATTTTATTACCAATTTATTCAACTTAATAAAATGAATTCTTTTGAAAGGCCAATTAAAATAATTACCCATATATTTAGGTTTTACCTTGAAATTTCCAGTACTATATTTTATTTAACAGTGTAGAATATTTTGATTTTTTAAAAATTTTATATTTTGAATAGACCTATAGGGAAATAATGATGGACCCCTGAAATTTTACTTATATTATGAAAGAGTTATATACTTTAGATGCGGTCATCCTACCCTTTGGAGTATTCACCACATACTCAATAACTAATCATTTATATGGTCTTGTGATACCCTTATAAAATTCTTCATATATAAAAGTCTGGGTATAACAACAAAAAATAAAAAATTTACAATACCACAGTAGATGATTAGTTTACCTTTCACCGCATCTATAGAAACATCCATGTTTTATGTAGTAATTTTTAAATATTTTTTTCTCCCCTTGGATTCCTTTTCTGTAAGTTCCCATGATTTTTGGTGTATTTGTTGGAATAGTTCCCCATCTCCTTTCAGTTAAATCATAATAATTTTTTATGATTATTAATTACCATTGAATTCATGGGAATGATAAACACTTTATCTATACATTAATAAAACATATTCTCCTTTTAAGAACATACCAAGGTGTTTTTATCCATATGTATCACATGTTGAAAAGTTCTTATTTTGTATATCTCCTTATCTTTTTTTTCTTCTCAATCCTATTCATATCTTTATTTCCTTTATAGCTGTAATAATGGGTGAATTTTTTCTATGTATTGATATCACATGATAATATATCCTCATATTATGAGAATGTTTGAGAAAATCATTTCATTAAAAGTATTGGCATAAAACCATCAAATAAAAGATCAATATTTTTTTAGGTTACATATATAGTTCATAGTTATTATTAATAACCTTTTAATGTTATCTTTATACAAAAAAATATTTTCCTCTTTATTTTTTCATAGAATCATTAAATTTATCCCCATATGTTCTCATTTTTCATAAATAAAATATTTTTCTAAGAAACGTTTCATAAAACCATTCTATTCCATGATCTCAATTTACACATCATCCTTAGTGTTTTGAATCAATGACCCCCATTTACCTACATACCCTAAGGGATTATAAGCATCCAAGAAATAGTGTACCTTTTCAAAACATCCCAAAGTGAGAAATATCTTCCCCAATAAACTTATCCATTTATCAAAAATAATTATATTCTTAGTCTCATGGAATGATAGGGTTTATGACACATGAAATGGTCAAACATTGTTACCCCACATTATAAATGCTACTCTATAAAGATAAGGTTATTGGAGATAACCCGAGTCAACTACCCCCAATATATCAGTAATTTGTTCAGATCTAGTTGCAGTTCCAGATAAGGATTTATTATCTTTCCAAGGAGTTAAATCCAAACATATATTATACACATTCATATGGGGTCCATTTTTTTATCTAGGATCCATTTATAATAAACAGAATACACTAGATTAGATCAAAACATTATGAATCATAATGTATAATTTTTGAAACCAGTGAAACACATAACATAAATTGGAAAATTTATGCATAGCTAATAATAGAATCATAAACTTGTTTTCTTTAGTAATATTTTGAAATCATAAATGTTACAGCCTAATAATTTAAAAACGAAATTACCTTTTTAATGGATTAAATAAACTATTAATAAATGTATTTATAGAAAACACCTGCACTAATTTAGTTATTTAGGAACCATATATGTTATAACCTCTCATATTTAAAAGACAGTTATGCATTACAACAGTTGGAAATATAGTCATTATAAAATGACCTTTGTGATTAGTATATATCAAATTTTATGATAAATCCAACTGAAAAGATGAAAAAAGTGACAAAATAAACCAGTAGGATTGCACCTTTTAGATCACATTTATTAGAGATTTTATGTTTGATAGAATCATTGGGTTTTTTTAGCATTCCTAAGTCGAGATTGAATAACTGAAGAACAAGTGAAACTATTTATGGGATAAGTCCATGCTTATCGAGATCACAACCTAAAACATATTTTCAAAACCACAGTAAGAAATTTTTACCATCACAAACATGAAACATAGTGTATATTCTTATGTAATAAGGGGTGATATATCTAGACCCTAATAGTGTGATTTTTTATTAAAATAATGATTATAATTATCTTTTTTAGTTATTTTGATAAAAATTAGGGTTTGATATGATGAAACCGAAATTATATTTTTTGGAAAATATATAGTTTTAATGAAGCTAATAATTTTTATGGATTAAATATTTTTTAGGAATTAATTTTATTTTAATAAAATATTATATTAATAAATATTTAATTAAATACAAATTTTGATATAATTTATTTAAGTCAAATTTTATTTTTATAAGGGCCCAAACATGTTATTCTTGAAAAAACCAATATCTTTAATATGTGGGAATTTTTATTTAAAAGTTTATATTATCATATTTATTTTATCATTATAAAATAAATATTATTTTTGAAATCAAACTATAAAAATTATCTAATTGTGAAATTTTTATAATTTTCCAAGGCCACCAATTTTTTGTTTAAAAATTAAATAAGTTATATATATATATGGTATGTATTATAACATCATAAAATAAAAAAATTTATGTAATAAATAATATAAAGAAAACAAAATAATAATATTATGTTTCTCATTTAATATAACATGTTATTTAAGTTATTTGAATAATTTTATAAACCCATAATGAATCCTGAAAAACCTATATTACATCTTAATGTGTTAAAATTAATTTTTTATGAACATGAATTACTTCCACATCACCATGGGTATTATTTTAATGATACAGGTTCATATAATTATAAATTATTTAAAAACACTCCTATTTTTAGAAACCACGGTCATAAAACTTGTGAATGTTTTTGTTTTTTATTATTCAATCATATAGAGTCCAAATCCTATGTTAATAAATTAATAAATAATTCACCACTCTTTTTCTAGAAAACCCACCCAAACTCCCATTTTCTATCACTAAAAACCCATTGAGCACGAATTTAATATAAATTTTACTTTCTATAGTCCTACCAAGGTTTTTCAAATCTCTTATTTAGCTCCTACCAATCTTTTAGAAGTTCCATCTCATGGTAAGGGATCTTATGATCCTCATATTTATTCAATCACATTATTTATTATATGCTTTTTTATTTAAAAATTTTCATATTGGTATATGTTTTAAAACATACCTATTACCATCATCATGATTTAAAAGTGATTATATACCCATTTAAATATCAGTAAACCATTTCATTAATCATAATGTACCCTATTATGTAGCAGAACATATGTTGTGAATTTCCATGACAAACATTTTTTAGTTAATATTCATCCCCACTTATAGTCAAGGTGTTTAAAAAGTTGTAAATAGACTTCATTTATTAAGTAAATATGTTATTTTAACCCAAAATCCAGATTTAGTGGATTAAAATTAATGATATACATCATTATGTTGCATGATCTATGTGGAACACTTATATGTGTACTGGATATAAATGTGACAAATGATGCTAGAATTATAGAGACATACAATGTATTGTGAATTTTTTTACCTCATTAGATACCATGTATAGTGAAAAAAGGTTATCCTATGAACACCTTGTTATTCTTTTTACAAATTATCATTAAATTCTATTTATGATGTCATGTTTTATATTATTTCATAATTCGTTGGTTTCTAATATGTTATAATTGAATATCATGATTTTATGTTCATGTTTATGATTCCCACACCTATTATGATAACATGAGTTTCCTATTGAATCAGATGTTCTATTTTAACTTATTTTATTGTTTAATTACTCCCCCATTGGGTTTTATTGATCACCCCATTCATATATATATGACCAAGTTATCCCGTGTAGTTTTATAAGAGTGATGGAATTTTAAGAGAATGCCAAGGAGTTTTAAAAAATGTCATTGAATCCGTGTTTATAAGATCTAGAATTTCTCTTGTTATTTATTGCGATTTTTAAGTTCTATTTTTCTTGAAATATAGTAATTTTTTTGGGTTTTACCTTTGGGAGTTATTGGGTGAAATTGGGAAAAGTTGGAAGGGTTTTATATAGTTCACGGTTGGCACATTATTATCCCAAACTGTGCACCATGCCCAAGAAAATTGTGAAACCTTAAGTAGAGAGATATTTTATGGTTGGTGCATGGTTTTTTAAAAAATGAACCATTTTAGGTGTAATCATGCATCCCTAGAAGAAGAGCATGGTTTAGGCTCAATAATTGAAAAACTGTGCACCCCTGCCCAGGAAACCGCGTTTGTGAGTTTAATTTTTCTGAAAATTAGATTAAAAATGTCCAGAACCCTATATTTTTTTTCTTAAAACACCCTACCTTGACCCTAAAATGATTTTTTTTAATTTGGGGATGCTCATAGATTAATTATAAGGAATTCTTACTTCTGTTCTTGATGAATCAAATCCCAAATTAATGATCTTCATATATCTCGATAAGCGATTCTCACCCATATTAGTTTCCCCCCTCTCTCTATCTCCTACCCTTATGTCATACTTTGATGGGATTTTTGATCCTCTATAATTGGATAAATATACTGGTTTAATGTATATTTATTCTTTTGATCTCAGAATTATGATTCAGATATAGATGACATTTTTTCTCAAGATCTTGGTTATTCTGCTTCAAATTATGGATTTCTGTTGGTGTGTGTTCATCATAAATGTTTTTATTGTGGTATAAATCTAAAATCCCATAGTATTAATATATTTTTGTGTATTTAATTGTCAAATTTAAATTTCCATGATTGGGAAATTTCATTTATGATTGAATTGATTTAAATTAATTTCTATATCATAAGATTTTTGGTTAAATTGGGGTAATTGAAATTGGTGGAATTGGATTATTTAATTGGTCAACTAATTAATAGAATTTTTGTAATTGTGAGATAAATGGGATATTGGGATTCCATAATTGGTCAATTATTGTGTTTATGAATTAATTAAAAGTGAGGATTATGATGTTATTGACCTCAACTAAATGGGTTAATGGGTTTTATTATTTAGCGCTGATAAATGTGTTAATGGTTAATTGGTTAAATTAATAAAGTATATTAAAATGAAGAACCAATATTGAATTGATAGTTGATTTTTACCATAGTATGTTAATGTTTAAAATGAAGATTAATGATGGTTAACATTGAATTTTATGAAAATATAATATGTGTGATATTGTGATATGTGTGATAATGTGATAATGAGGGCACAACACGAACTGATGTTTTAAAAATCCTCTTGTTTGGTTTTGTGATATATGTGTGTGGGAGATGGACTAATGATAAAGAATTACATAGGGATTATAAGTGTGGGAAATTGAAAACTACTTTAAAATTGCACTTGTTTTATTTTGTTAATATGTGTCGGGGACATGGGCTGATGCTTCAAAATACCATAGTGATAATGAGTGTGGGATGCATATCGTCGATTTAAAAGTACACTTGTGTGTTATTTGGAAATAAATGTCTGGGACAAGGATTAATGCTTAAAAATAGTATTGTGATAATAAGTGTTGTGGACATACTACTGTATCAAAATCCCACATGTGTGATTGTTTGATAAATCGGTTGTGGGACACACACTGATGCTTAAAATACATATAGGGTCCTAGATATGGCAGTCTAGGCCCAAAATGTTGGCATTATATTATAGATCAAATTCGGCATGATATGAATTTAAATTAAATGGACAATAAAATCCATTGTGATAAAGAATTATGAATCCTTGTGTGTAGCTGTTCAGACATTGACATGAGCCAATGTATGTATTGAGGCATCAGGTGTCCTTAGAAACTCAGAAGTTTATACAGTTAAATAAATAATAATTGAATATATGTAAACTATTTACATTACCCTTTTGTGTTAATATTATTACAACATCATACACTATTATTGATTGGATAATTTTTTAGACCCCATTAGCAGTGTCCTGTAGAGTTTTACTCACACACTACTCAAGATGTCTGATCAGCACCTGCATTGACTTTTGTTTTACAGGACACGATAGGTGCTAGAGTCCAATGTTATATGAATTAGTCAGGATGGATCATCAATGTAGGAAAACATTGTGATTAGGGACCTAATTGTAATTGTTTAGTATATTTATTAATTTTTGGGTTTTCTATATTGACACATGACACATATTAGGGATGAAATATATGCTACTTAGTTTTGTGTATTGTATTTTTCTGGTTTATCATATATTCGGGTTATTGGTTATTGTATATTTATTATTGTTTATTTACTTCCACTATTGATTTTATTTGATAAATATGGTATAGTATCCCCACGATTGATATTAGACCTTAACTACTAGTCGACATCCTATGGCTTATTGGGAGGTGTTCCTGAGGTAATGTAATTGACCGGATCAGGGTATCAATGTGTGGATATCGGGTTTGGACCTTAAAATGTTATATAAAAGTGGTTTTCCTCTCTTTTATTTTATTTTTTATTAATATTTGGGAAAAGTATAAATGGTATTTAGATGCATCAGGCATTGGTTAAGAGCTCATTCATGGTAGTATCTAACCTATGTACAAGGGTTTAATAAATTTACCATGGGTCTGATTATAGTTATTGATGTGTGTTGTTATATTATGATCATATTTCACCTCAAGTGATGAACTTGTTGTTTGATATGATTGTCATTTCTGAGATTTTAGAAGATTTTACTCGAGGCCCAGTATCAGAAAATATTTGAGAATGCATGAATCATTCTAAGAACTTAATAATTATTGTGATATATATCATTTTTAGGCAAGCATGGAAAAAATGGGTTATTTGAAAGTTGTTGAAAATGAAATTTTTTTACGGTTTTGTGTAATTGAACTGATAATGGTTTTTAAAATGGAATTTTAAGATGTGAAATAATACATGATGTTAATAAATAGTTGTCTAATGAGACTTGAATATGATATTATGTTAAACCTTGGTTATCCATGACCTAAATTTAGGATGGTTAGGGGTAGTGATAGTGCATCGGTTTTGACCATGGGGTGGGAAAGGGGAGATGAATTTTTATTGATTTATGTGGACCCTTATTTTATAAAGTGTTAATGTTGTAACTTTTTTCCTAAGATATATTCTTGGAATTGTATAGTTATGACTTCGTGATGATGTTTTCTAATAACATGACATGATGATATTTCTATAAATGATCCTCTAGGAGTTGAACCTTAGGAATCAATAGTGTTGGGTGAGGGAAATGACGAGAACTTCCGTGAGTACTTTTCTTGCTTCATTTGGTGCAAGGAGAGATACCCATTGTGGGTTGAGAAGATTATGTATAATCTGATATGGGAGTATTAGTTATAGCACCTATAACTCCCCATGTAAATAAATAATAAAAAATTATCATATTTATTAATATTTGTGAATTAAATATTAATTTTACTTTAAATGGGATGCTATATTCGATGACGTACCTGATACGCAACAATGGGTTTCGATGAAATCTTATGTTGCACAAAACTTTGGGTCATACTAAAAACCTATAATATAATATTTCTTCAAATAGTATTTAATGCCTAGCCATTGTATTAGTGGTAATGAATATAACAAACCATATTATTACTAAACATTTTTCTTAAATGTTTTTACATTTATCCAATAAAAGTAAGATCCTTAAAATTTGAATGAATCTAATTTTATGTATAAATACTCTAATATTATTTTAAAGGTTGATTTACTGCCTTTTGATGGAGAACCCTCGTTAAATATAGTTTTTGTCACTTTTATATGTTTTATATTACAAAATAATATTTTTCTTTAGAATCGGGAAATCAATGTTTTACTTTGGGTAAATTGTTGGTATTTTTCTGATAAAATTTATTTTTAAATGAATAGTTAAAATATTGTGTCTTAATTCAAAGATGCCTTTTAATATAATTTAATTATATGGTTTTATTATCTTTTTAATTGGTTTTAAAATGTAATTAGATAAAAAAATTACCATTTAATCCTATTTTGGTCATTGGATGTAATTTCTCTTCAAAATTGAAAATAAACAAGTGTCAATCTTTTGATATTTATTATTTCATAAAAAACACAATTTGTTTTAACAACAGGAATTAATTTTAAATTAATTAATGAAAATTATATGTTTTTAATTTGGTAAAATAGACTTCATTTATGAATTTGTAATATCAAATATGTCTTAGGCTGAATATTTGGTATTTTTCTGAAAAACATCAATTTTTTATGAATAGTGAAAACACTAAGTAGTAGTTAAAAAACTGACTTTTTCATTTAAATGAAAATTTTCTATTTCTATGAATTGAATTTCAAAAATTTGGAAATTATGGTTATTATTATTATGTAAATTTTGGTTCAATAAGATGACAATAATTTTTGGTGAATAGTAAACTTCTGACTTTTATTTACCACAATTAAAGGTAAATAGGGTAATTCAAGATAAAAATAATAGTATAATAATACTAAATTACCCTAACACATGTTCCAATCTTATTGGTTGATACATTTCCAACCATGGTAATACTTTGGTCTATTTTTGGATCCCATGGATCCACTTAACAGTGATAATGACACTATATTAATTAATTTAATGTAATGACAAAAATGACATAAACATATATCTTTTAGTAAATCAATTCTTACATGGGGTTATTTAAGTAATATCTTCAACTATAAATATTTATTTTAAATCTAAAAATATTTAATACATCATTGTGTTTTTTTATAATTTTTAGACATCAAATAAAAAAAATAAATTTATGACACAATAATGATGTAGTGTTTAACTCATTAATATATGATTTAAATAGATAAGATTATAAAGATTTAAAAAATATCTAAAACCATTCAAATTCTTATTGGATGATTTTATTTCTAACAAGAGTCATCTTATCTTCATCTTTAATAAGTTTTGGACCTTTATAAACCGAAAATCATTATATAGTAAAATAATATTTTCAATCATTCCTAAAGAGCCCCTCCACCCCCTTATAAAAATCCCTCAACTCTAACCCATTAATCACACATCTCAAGCCCCTTGGATCATCGAAAATCTTCTCAAATAATCTCTCAAGATTCATCTATTCTACCTAGAGGCCTTACCTTAGGTATAAGGCACTTCAAAAAATCATTTTGGTTCAAACCAAATAGGGTTAAACGATTTTAAGGTAACATATTCTCTTAAGTTTTTATTCATTGATTTAACATCTCTACCCCCTAAACTACTTTTATTACATTATTTTATAACAAAAATAGTATCCTAAATATACTAGGTTTTTATATGATATGTATTATAACTACACTTACACACACCTCCGTGTAATGGGTATAGAACATATTGTTTCTGTGGACGGTGAACTACTGCCTCACGAAACGATGATTGTCCAATCTTCACCTACAACCTCATATGGTGGCCATTAATATAGAAATATTTTAACATGATATATATATATTATATTTATATCGTCACTATACTTCTGTTTTTTTCATTTATATCATACCTTTATGGTTTCCATAATGGATAAATATGATAATTTCATTTGAGGAAGTGTGGACTATAACCCCCTCAAAGTGATATGATTCATTCATGACATATGTGAAACATATAAAGGATGGAGTTAATTAAATTACATAACATATATATTATACTGGAATTATAATATACATATTTATTATTAATTTTTTATTCCATTAAATATAAAATAAAAATGAAAGTAGCGTTAATGCGTACATACTGTTTAACGTCTCAATGAACAGTGCGTTTAATTTCTTAACACCAAATGATATGGAATATTATAAATACATATACACTAGATATATATGATATATATGATATATAAATCATTAATATCATTATGGAAATAATGTAATTCTGACCACATGGACAATTTGTAATTATAACAAGTTCATTTTTTACTGAAGTTCAAAACAGCGGCAAAATGTCCAATATGAACTAAAATAATTAAATAATTATTATATCAAGATAACAAGTGATATAAACATAATAATAAACTTGAAATTTTTTGTTATGGAAGTTGAAATTAACTAAAGTTTATTATTCAGGAAGAACATAGAATATACGAGTCAAGTCAGACACATGGTAAGGGGTTTCTTATCTCATTTATAATTCTATGAGATTTACATTGTTCACCACTTATTTATTGCACCCAGTGTATTATGTACTGCCATTTGATATATATTATCATTATTTTATTTATATTCATGGTATTTTAGGATTCATTTAGTGGTTATTAGCTTTTGGTCATACGAATCAATTGATTACAACGTGGTAAGGGTTTTTCATCTCACTTTTTATTCCCGTGAGATTCTTGTTATATTTGCCACTATTTCCTTTTGTGTGGTGTAAGTACAACCAATGATTGTATTAATTGTGTAATATAATTTTATTTATGTGTATTTATATCTTCATTTTATGATCCTTCTTTCATTTGGTGTATTTTTTGTATGTTACCAAATCGGTTAGGGAACTTTTTAACCCAATTTCTATTCCTTGGGTTAATCTTCTAATTATTAATTATGTCATGCTATGATTATGTGTGGAATCACATATTATTTAATTATGTTTTAATTTAAACTTCCCTTTGTGTGGATATAATTTTGATACACATAATCACTCAATTGATAAATTCTCATGTCATTGATATGAATTTGATAAGGGTAATCTTAACTCAATATCAATTCATTGAGTTAAAAAACCAACTCATTGGTTTTGTTTTAAAATAGAGAACATGTGTGAACATCCATTTATTTATTTACACAGTATATTCTATCATATGGAGTGTATTTATAATTTTCACACATTATTAGGTAATTTATTTATCCTTAATCTAAGGATACAGTTTTTATAAGGGATTTCATCTCAATTTACATTCCATTGAGACTTCATTGTTATTATGCACCAATTCACTTTTATATGGTGTTAATACAATCCTTTGGAATATTATATCATGAATACATTTATTTTCATGATATTATAATGTTTTGATTAATTATATTCCGCAATTATCTGTATTCAAATGTCTCTCATTTGGTTAGGTACTCTTTAGCTACAAAATCATTTTAAATGTTTTAAAGATTTATTCTTCTAAATATTTCTCATTAATTTCCATATTTTAAAAATGGTTTTAAGGATTAATTTATATAGACATGAATGTTTTATATTTAAAATATTTTTCAAAAGTTTCGAAGTGGTGTGGGACACTTTGATTGAAAAATCTCTTTATTGAATGTTTTAAATGGTTTTGAAAATAGTGTGATAAAACATTGATTACGTCAATATCTTGAAAAGATATAGCTTGATTGCAATGTGGAAAGGTTATCATTACTTTATTATTGTTTTTTGTGTTATGAATATATTATAGTTATTAGGAATTTTTTATGTATACAGGTGGTTCCATGATAAACCTAGGGCTGGTGAGCATGAGATAGCTCTCCAATGCATTGGGTAATGTGATAGAGGTAAAAGTTAAAGTTTCTTCTAAGAGATTTAGGGAATATACTGTGCACAAGAGCCTTAGCCCGTTTGGTAAGGACTCCGTAAGTGAATCCAAGAGACCAGGGATCAAATCCAGGCGGAGGCAGAATTTCTGGGTTGTTGTAGCAGCACTGTAGCAGCACTGTAGTAGGTACTGTAGTGGGAACTGTGCAGTACTGAAGCGGGGACTGTAGCAAGCATTTTTTGGCACTCTAGCAGCCGGGAATATGCCCCTGTTTGGGCCTTCAGGCCACTGATATTGTCCCTGAGTCATGTAAGGCCTTCGGGGCACCCAGGCCTTCGGGTCAGTAAGGCCTTTGTGCAATCTCAAGGCCTTCAGGGCAACTTAAGTGTAGATTCAAACCAGAAAACCTACAAAGAACAAGCTCTACAAGGAGGATGAGAAAGGAGATTTTGTAACACCCCGAAACCAGTTTCCCAGAGTCGGTGCATTATATTAATACATTGGCATGATTACAAGGAATAAAGTCCCGAAGGACCAATCAGTTTAGCAGTCTTGAAAAAATAGATGACATACATGAATGTTACATTTGCACTTTAATACATATAAAAAAACATAAATAATCTTTTGGAACGCCATTATTCCCTTAGATTAACCCTGCATATCAATCACATTACACTTCTTGGAATCCTGGGGAAAATAAAACATAGAAAGGCGTGAGATCAAATGCTCAGTAAGGGTAAGCAATACAACAGAAACATTCAAAAATAATTATAAACATTTAATGCAATTTATAAAACTAAAAAAAGCCTTTTAAACATGAACTTCAGCATAATATGGAAGAAATAAAATGAAATAGTGCCATTTAATTATTCACATAGATATTCTACTAATCGAATAATCACATGCAATATCACTAACCACTTTCATAATGATGGAATTCATGATGCTGAACTTTAATTTATGTGTCAAGGCCTCGTGCCAATACCTAAGGGATAACTGTAACCGGAACCCAACCCGGAGTGCCTCTATAACCGGAGTCCATCCCAGAGTTCCTCTAATAAACGGACACCAACCTGGAGTGCCTCTAATAACCGGACACCTACCTGGAGTGCCTCTAATAACTGGACACCAACCCGGAGGGCTTACATTTACCGGTCCCCAACTCGGAACACACTAGTCGAACACATTCATCTTAAGAAGGGGATACAATATAATCTAAACATTCATATTAAAACTAGCATACAAAACATTAAAATTTTAATAATAAACCATTAATGGCATAAAAATAACTCATCCATAGTCAAAAATGTCACAAAAACTTAAATACAATATTGATGATTTGTATCATAATAAATCAACCTGAAACAAGTTTAAAATATATCAAAGGATGTTGACATAGATGAAATCAATACTATTTGAGAAAAATATCTCTTTTTTTGAAATCATTTAAATGTCGCATAATTATTGAGAAACCCTTTATTTTGAAAATATCTTTATAAGATTGTGAAGGAAGCATCAAAGGTTTAATAATGGCGGAGAATAACCGCACCCGCCGTATAAGTTAAAAAAAGACATCCTAACCTTAATTTTGTCGAAAGGTTAAAAAAGAACCTTGTTTGGAAAACGACGAAAAGATTCCTTTATAAACTCTTATAAAAAGTCAAACAAGGGTATAAATGTCTTTAACCCATATTCTTGTAAATAGTAATAATGTTTTGAAATATATTTTTAAGAAACATGGATGTGGATGATACAGAGATCCCAGTAGATTATTACGTATATACAACCTCAGATAATGAAGAGATTGCGAAATAAACCCTTACCATTTTGGTAACTTATGAAACGTACAACCCATGAAAGAGGTATCATAAAATGAATATGAAAATAAAAATAAATTAAAATTTATTACACAAATAATATAATTATGGGCAGTGCATACACCACACAAAATGTAATAGTGGCAATATGACATGAATCTCACGAGAATAAGGAGTGAGAAGAAAACCCCTTACCTTGCACTTTCCTTTAGTCGAGGGTACGTTTAACCTCCTGTACAAAAATCATAGTATATTATTAAATTATAAAAGAACCATGTTAATATTTATGATATCATACATGATTCATTTATGACTTTATATTACCCATTTAATAATAATTTCCATGTTAAGTTAACATTTCGGGTAATAATCACTTTCTTTATCGTACGTGTTTTAACTTGTCACTCTTGGTTGTATCACTTATATCATGATTTAAATACTTCTAGAATATAAAACATGATAAATATATAATATATATTTACAATATAAATATGTATAATAGATATATATATTAAATAGAAAACATTGTTTATGGAGACGGTAGTCCGTACGTACGCACGAGCACAAATATCATTCTTTTGATATTAAAATATGATATAATTGGATGGTATATCATTTATACAGAATCATTATCATGTTATATTTATTATTTACATGAATTAGAAATCATTATTATACCCATCCAAATAATAATATATTGAATAACAATTACACCACGACGTGGAGACGGTAAGCCGTACGTACGCACGTATGGTGACATGTCATTCAAAGGATGGATAGAATACTGAATATGGTTGTACCATATTTATAATAAAATTAAAGTATATATGAGATACTGGATTCATTATTTTATAATGGGAAAACAAAGAAAGAAGAAGTGGAAGAAGAAAGGAACTTGAATAAGGGTGGTGAAATCATTACCTCTCCTTCGGGTTCTTCCTTTTGATTTGATCAAAAGGGATCCTTAGAATGGATTTCTGACTGATTTAAGGCCTCTAGGATGAATTGAGGGATGTTGAGAGAGTATTTGGGAAGGGTTTGGCCGAACCAAAAGGCTTTTAAGGTGTGAAGTTATGAGAAGGGGGATTGGCCTTTAATAAGAGGGGTGAGGGGAACCTTTGGAAAAGCTAGGAATATTAATTTATAATAAATTCATATTCTGTTTATAATGGATCCAATGTGTATTATTTAAATGTTAAGGTGGGTATTTGTATAAACCACTCAACCAATAGAATTTAGATAGGTTTGGGTCATTATATTAACCTTATCTTTTAATTTTAACTCTTAGTTAATTAGTTTGACACTTACCATGCCACTTTGTATTTTTATATTATATAGTTAATAAACTTACTATATACATCTAAGAGACCCCAAAGTAGTCCATTAATGATAAAAATATCATGATATAAGTCTCTTGGCCAATAAATAGATTTTTAGGAATTTAATATCAATTAATAATATAATATTTGTTTTAAAAACTCTTTTATATCAATTTTGACACTATTCAATAAATGAATTTTTTAAAAATCGTAACAGAATGAATACTTCTAAAAAAGTTAATTAAATAAATAATAATATGTCATATTATCCTAGAAAATTAGTGTAATTCATTAAAAGTCTCAAATTATATTTATTTGGGTATTTATAATATCAATTATTTTAATTTTTCAATATTATGGTAATTACTGCATCATCATTGTGTCATAAATAAACTAAATTATTTAATGTCTAAAAATTAAAAATATAATATAATTATGTAGGAAATATTTTTATCTTTTTAATTAATATTTATAGTCTAAATTACAACATATATAACCCTATGTAACAATTGTTTTGCTAAAAGATATATGCTTGTGTCATTTTGTATTCATTTTAACTTAATTAAAATAATGTGTCCCTATCACTTACAAGTGGATCCATGGGGTCAAAAAATCGACCCAAAGATGCCCATGGTCGGACATGTATCAACCAATTGGGTTAAGACACGTTTTATGGTAATTTATTATTTTTATAATATTATTTTTTAACCCTTATTTACAAGATTTACCCTTTAACCATGGTAAATAAAATATTTACTGAAGTAATTATTCAAAATGTCTAAAAATAAAAGTTACCTATTTACACAATTTGAACATACTGATTACAAATATGGAAACCATTTTTCCAAATTAAAAACACATAATTTGCAGAAATTAATTTAAAATTAATTCTTGTTGTTAAAACAAAAAGCGTGTTTTTAAGAGATAAAAACTATCAAAAGATTGGCACTTGTTTATGTCTGGTTTAATTGTGAAATTATGTACAATGAAAAACATTGAATTAAATGGTAAAAATATATTCTTAATAAACTTTAAAACCACTCAAATTCATAATTTATCAATATTAATTATTTCGATTAAAAAAAAGTTGTTTTTAATTAAAATTTAGTAATTTTCACTATACATCAAAATATGAAAGTTATCCGAAAAGTACCAAAATTTCACCGTAGGATAATTTTGATATTCCGAATCCAAAAATGAAGTCCATTTTGAGAGATAAAATTTATAAAATTTCAAAAAGTAGGTATTACTACTCATAACGGCTAGTTTGGTAAGTCATGGTGCGCTTTAACTCGGTGTTGCGTGTAGTGAAAGTTATTGAATTATTTTGATGAAATAACACACTTTTAAATCTTGGGGTGTTACATTATCCCCTCCTTCAATAAATTGCGTGCTCGCAATTTGAAATTGTTCTTCGAAAATAAAAGGTTGAAAATAAAAAAATATCTTTGTGGGAAAACCCACATCGGAAATTGGGTTACTAAAATTTAGTCTTAATATGAGGAGAAGTGAAATGAAAGGGTCACCACAAAAATTATGATCTAGACTAGGAGAACATTGGTGGAAATTAGAGACATATAATTGGAGGAAAACCATAAATATTTATAGGTAGTGATTGAGGTCATCAATCACAAACAAGTTTAAAATTAAGGTCCTTAAATTCATCTATCTATGATGATTTACAATACTATCGGTTCAACAAAACATAAGGTATTAGGATAAAACATTTTTGAAGTTTCAAAATATCTTAGTTGAAATCCCACATCAAAAAATGAATTAATGAGGCCTCTATTTAATATAAAGAGTGGAAATTATGAAGATTACCGAAAATAACACATACTAGGGTTCCATGTAGGAAAATATGGATATAGAAGAGAAATCTAACCATCAATTATCTGATGAAGAGTGGTAGAGAACATGGATATGAAAAGGCTAACAATACCAAAGCCATAAATTAGTCATGATTTAAGGTACCATCTAGGAAAACATTTTTGTTCTAAGTTCCTTTTCTTAATGTTGAGGAATTTATTTATGAGATTGGCTAAGATTATAAGGAGATATACTTAATTTATAATTAGAGTTTTATCCATTAATAAATTTTTACCAAAAACTCATCTTTCACCCCAAAACATAATACAACTCAAAAATACTCTATTTATCCTAATTGTATAGGGTTAAAAAATGAATTTATAATTCATCTTCCAGATCTTTTAAAAAAACTACATTATTTAATCACGGAAATTACGTGGGCCAGTGGTAGATGATACACCCTTGTCGCCCTTCGGTTGTGGGTTCAAGTCTGGCAGCCTTGCCGGACGCGACGGGTTTCCGCCCAACCTCCGGGTTTTTCTTTTATGGAAATCCAAAAATAATCCAAACTAGAACTATCCAAAATTCTTTAGTCCAAAAATGAAAATCCTTTTTGCAGCGTAATAACATGTGAACACCTTCATCATGTATTACTTTTTAACACTGCAACATCCTGAATTACCATAAAACCTTATTGATTTCATTCATGATCCCTTATTCCTTAAATAATATTGGATATACTCCTTCAATACATAAATGCTTTAACCCCCAACAATGATGGAATATACAAATCATTAATCAGTTTCAAGGTAGTCAAGAATATCCAATATAATTTATCCAAATCAATCATGTATTATTCCAAAATCACTACCTCGGTATCAGAACTATATTAGGGTTTATCGTTATCTCAACAATATATTTTCCAAAAATTTATCCTGCTATTGAGTCACTTTTATTTGTTCCACACAATCTCAAGTCCTTAGTGAAATAGTACTGTAGTACAATCCTTATATACTCCATAATTATTATAACAAGTACACTGTTGATACAACACTCAAATGACATAATCAACATAATAACTCTAATCATTCCGCTTTATCTGTGGTAGTATCATAACATGATTATTATTCAATAGCATCATTTGCGGCATAGTTTGATGACTGGGAAATAGCTTCGCGTAGTGTCCAAACTCCTTGCAAATGAAGAATTTTACATTTGAAACCATTTTCTTACCCTTGCAGTCACGTACTGTGTGCCTTTTTTCTCCACACTTATAACAAACTCCCATTCCTTTCAGGCATGTTCCAGGGTGTTTCTTCCCACAATTATCACATATGGGAAACTTCTTCTTTTCCCTCTTCCCTTTATCCATCTTTCTCTCTTTTATCCTTTTCGTCTCTTGCTTCCCTTCAAAGCTATAGGACTCCAGGAATTCTTTACTCATCTTATCAACACATGACACTATTTCTTCATATGATGATAATATGTTGGAAACTATTCCCCTTCTAAATTATTTCTTAGGACCAAGAAAGATATGCTTCTTCTTACTCTTTGGATCATACATATTATGGGAGTTCACATTCCTTCTACTAGGCGCCATTTCTATACAATAGCATAAACTAGTTCAGTTAATGAATTGCAATGAATATTTACCAAACATGTAAAATATCTAACAAAAATTTAAGAGTTTATGGATATAATCCATAATCCTAAAAATGTTTTCTTTGAGTATGTATATATTCATAATCCTTTCATAATGGTTTGTAAAGAAAATGAGAATTATCCTAAGAATATCCCCCGGGAGTGTCGTAACCAACAGTGCAGCAAGGCCCGCTATCGTGCACCAGTTCCCGTTCGAGTCTAGCTCAAAGCGGTGTTTTCGGGTTTTACCCCTAGGTACATCTGTGCCAGAGCAGCCTCTACCTGCTTGTATCCAGATAGGGATGTATTGCCCGGGAAACTCACAAAATCTCTACAATAACAAAATTCTAGGAAGTTCTTCTATACTAATCCTCAAAGTCTATTTTAGGGCTATGTGCTCTAATCAGAGTTTATCTAAATCTAGTATCCAAGGTTATTTCTAAACTTCCTCTGATACCAACTGTAACGCCCTGACCCTAGTTACCTAAATTCAGTGCATTATTCTAATACATTGGCATGATTAAAAGGAATCAAGTCCCGAAGGACTGATCAGTTTAGCAGTCTGGGAAAAATAGATCACATACATGAATGTTACATTTGCTCTTTAAGACGTACAAAACAACATAAATAATCTTTATGAATGCCATTACTCCCTTGGATTAACCCTTCATATCAATAAAATTACATTTCTTGGAATCCTGGGAAAAATAAAACATAGAAAGGCGTGAGCTCAAATGCTCAGTAAGGGTAAGAAATACAGCGGAATCTTTCGAAAATAAGAATAAACCTTTAAGGCAATGTATAAAAATAAAACAAAAGCCTTTTATACTTGAACTTCCGCATAATATGACAGAAATAAAATGAAATAGTGCCATTTACTTATTCAAATAGTTATTCTACTAATAAAATAATCACATAAAATATCACTAACCACTTTCATAATGATGGAATTCATGATAACGAACTTTAATTTCTGTGTCAAGGCCCCGTGCCAAGACCTAAGGATTAACTGTAACCGGAACCCAACCCGGAGAGCCTCTGTAACCGGACTCCAACCCGGAGTGCCTATAATAACTTGACACCAACCCGGAGTGCCTATAATAACCGGACACGAACCCGGAGTGCCTCTAATAACCGGACACCAACCCGGAGGGCTTACTTCTACCGGTCCCCAACCCGGAACATAATAGTCCAACACCTTCATCTTAAGAAGGGGATGAAAAATAACATAAACATTCATATTTTGACTAACATAAAAAATGTCAAAATTTTAATCAAAAACAACAAAAAACCATAAATACAATACGGATGATTTTTATCATAATAAATCAACTTGAAACAAGTTTAAAATTTATCAAAGGATGTTGACATAGTTGAAATCAATACTATTTGAGTGAAATATCTCTTTTTTTGAAATCATTTAAAAGTCACATAATTATAGAGAAAACCTTTATTTTGAAAATATCTTTATAAGATTGTGAAGGAAACTTCAAAGGTTTAATAACAGCGGAGAATAACTGAACCCGCCGTATAAGTTAAAAAAAGACAATCTTACCTTAATTTTGTCAGAATGTTAAAAAGGACCTTGTTTGGAAAATGACGGAAAGATTCCTTTATAAACCTCTTATAAAAGGTCAAACAAGGGTATAAATTTCATTAACCCATATTCTTGTAAATAGTAAATTCTTTTTGAAATACATTTTTAAGAAACGTGGATGTGGATGATAGAGATATCCTAGTAGATTATTATGTATATACAACCTCAGATAATGAAGAGATTGCGAAATAAACCCTTTCCATTTTGGTAACTTATGAAACGTACAACCCATGAAAGAGGTATCATACAATGAATATGTAAATACACCTAAATTAAAGCTTATTACACAAAAAATATAATTATGGGCAGTACATACACCACACAAAATGTAATAGTGGCAATATGGCATGAATCTCACGAGAATAATGAGTGAGATGAAAACCCCTTACCTTGCACTTTCCTTTAGTCGAGGGTATGTTTAACCTCCTGTATGGAGATAGTAGTATATTATTAAATTATAACAGAACCATGTTAATATTTATTATATCATACATTATTCATTTATTACTTTATATTACCCATTTAATATTAATTTCCATGTTAAGTTAACATTTCGGGTAATAATCACTTTCTTTATCGTACGTGTTTTAACTTGTCACTCTTGGTTGTATCATTTAGATCATGATTTAAATACTTACAGAATATAAAACATGATAAATATATCATATATATTTAGAATATAAATATGTTTAATAAAGATATAAATTAAATGGAAAACACCGTTTATGGAGACGGTAGTCCGTACGTACGAACGAGCAAAAATATCATTCTTTTGAAATTAAAATAATATATAATTGGATGATATATTATATATACAGAATCATTATCATGTTATATTTATTATTTAAATGAACTAAAAATCATTATTATACCCATCCAAATAATAATATATTAAATAACAATTACACCACGACGTGGAGACGGTAAGCCGTAATAACGCAGGTATGGTGACATTTCATTAAAAGTATGGATAGAATACTGAATATGGTTGTAAAATATTTATAATAATATTACAGTATATAGGGGATACTGGATTCATTATTTTATAATGGGAAAAACAAAGAAAGAAGAAGTGGAATAAGAAAGGAACTTCAAAAAGTATGGTGAAATCATTACCTCTTCTTCGGGTTCTTCCTCTTGATTTGATCAAAAGAGATCCTTAGGATGGCTTTCTGACTAAAGGAAGGCCTCTAGGATGAATTTATGGATTTTGAGAGAGTATTTGGGCATGTTTTGGCTGAACCAAAAGGCTTTGAAGGTGTGAAGTTATGAGAAGGGGGAGTGCCCTTTTATAAGAGGGTTGAGGGGAACCTTTGGAAAAGATAGAAATATTAATTTATAATAAATTCATATTCGGTTTCTAATGGCTCCAAAGTGTATTATTTAAATGTTAAGGTGGGGATGGGTCTAAAACCACTCAACCAATATAATTTATAGAGGTTTGGGTCATTATATTAACCTTATCATTTAGTTTTAACTCTTAGTTAATTAGTTTGACACTTACCATGCCACTTTGTATTTTTATATTATTTAGTTAATAAACATACTATATACATCCAAGAGACCCCCAAGTGGTCCATTAATGATAGAAATATCATGATATAAGTCTCTTGGCCGATCCTTATATTTTTAGAAATTTAATATCAATTAATAATATAAAATTTGTTTTAAAAACTCTTTTATGTCAATTTTGACACTATTCAATAATTTACTTTTGTAAAACTCATAACAGAATGATTACTTAGAAAAAAGTTAACTAAATCAATCCCAATATGTCATATTATCCTAGAAAATTAGTGTAATTCTTTAAAAAGGCTCAAATTATATTTATTTGGGTATTTATAATATCAATTATTTTAACTGTTCACTATTATGGTAATTACTGCATCATCATTGTGTCATAAATAATCTAACTTATTTAATGTCTAAAAATTATAAATAAAATATAATTATGTAGTAAATATTTTTATATTTCTAATTAATATTTATAGTCTAAAATCCAACATATATAACCCTACCTAACAATTGTTTTTCTAAAAGATATATGCTTGTATCATTTTTGTATTCATTTTAACATAATTAAAATAAAGTGTCCCTATCACTTACAAGTGGATCCCTGAGGTCCCAAAATCAACCCAAAGAGGCCCATGGTCGGCCATGTATCAGAAAATATGGTTAAGACACGTTTTAGTATAATTTAGTATTATTATAATATTATTTGTTGACCCTTATTTACCAGATTTACCCTTTAACCATGGTAAATAAAATATTTACCGAAGTAATTATTCAAAATGCCTAAAAATAAAAGTTAACTATTTACACAATTTGAACATCCTGATTCCAAATATGGAATAAATTTTTCCAAATTCAAAACGCATAAGTGGCAGAAATTATTTTAAAATTAATCCCTGTTGTTAAAACAAAAAGCGTGTTTTTAAGAGATAAAAACTATCAAAAGATTGGCACTTGTTTATGTCTGGTTTAATTATGAAATTATGTCCAATGACAAACATTGAATTAAATGGTAAAAATATATTCTAAATAAACTTTAAAACCACTCAAATTTATAATTTATCAATATTAATTATTTCTATTAAAAAAGTTGTTTTTAATTAAAATTTAGTAATTTTCACTATTCATCAAAATATTAATGTTATTCGAAAAGTACCAAAATTTCACCCGAGCCTAATTTTGATATTCCGAATCCAAAAATGAAGTCCATTTTGAGAGATAAAATTTATAAAATTTCAAAAATTAGGTATTACTATTCATAACGGCTAGTTTGGTAGGTCATGTTGCTCTTTAACTCGGTGTTGCGTGTAGTGCAATTTATTGAATTATTTTGAAGAAATAACACACTATGAAATCTTGGGGTGTTACATTCTCCCCTCATTCAATAAATTGCGTCCTCGCAATTTGAAATTGTTCTTCAAAAATAAAAGGTTGAAAATAAGAAATATCTTTGTTGGAAAACCCACATCGGAAATTGGGTTACTAAAATTTAGTCTTAATATGAGGAAAAGAAAAATAAAAGGGTCACCACCAAATTATGATATAGATTAGGAGAATATTGATGGAAATTAGGGACATATAATTGGAGGAAAAACATAAATATTTATAGGTAGTGATTGAGGTCATCAATCACAAACAAGTTTAAAATTGAGGTCCTTAAATTCATCAATCTATAATGATTTAAAATACTATCGGTTCAAAAAAACATAAGGTATTAGGATAACACATTTTTTACATTTCAAAATATCTTAGTTGAAATCCCACATCAAAAAATGAATTAATGTGGCCTTTATTTAAAATAAAGAGTGGAAAGTATGAAGATTACCAAAAATAACACATACTAGGGTTCCATGTAGGAAAATATAGATATGGAAGAGAAATCTACCATCAATTATCTGATGGAGAGTAGTAGAGAACATGGCTATGAAAAGGACAACAATCCCAAAGCCATAAATCAAAGATGATTTTAGGTACCATCTAGGATAACATTTTTGTTCTAAGTTCCTTTTATTAATGTTGAGAAATTTATTTATGAGATTGGATAAAATCATAAGGAGATATACTTACTTTATAATTAGAGTTTTATCAATTAATAAATTTCTACCACAAACTCATCTTTCACCCCAAAACATAATACAGCTCAAAAATACTCTATTTATCCTAATCGTATAGGGTTAAAAAATGAATTTATAATTCATCTACCAGATCTTTTAAGAAAACTACATTATTTAATCACAGACATTACGTGGGCCAGTGGTAGGTGATACACCCTTGTCGCCCTTCGGTTGTGGGTTCAAGTCTCGTGGCCTTGTCGGACGCAACTGGTTGCCACCCAACCTCCGGGTTGTCCTTTTATGGAAATCCAAAAATAATCCAAACTAGAACTATCCAAAATGATTTAGTCCAAAAATGAAGATCCTTTTTGCTGTGTAATAACAGGTGAACACCTTCATTTTGTATTATTTTATAACACTGCAACATCCTGAATTACCATAAAACCTTATTGATTACATTCATGCTCCCTTATTCCTTAAATAATAATGGATATATTCCTTCAATCCAAAAATGTTGTAAACCCCAACAATGATGGAATATAAAAATCATTAATCAGTTTCAAGGTAGTCAAGAATATCCAATATAATTTATCCAAATCAATCATGTATTATTCCAAAATCACTACCTCGATATCAGAACTATATTATGGTTTATCATTATCCCAACAATATATTTTATAAAAATTTATCCTTCTATTGAGTCTCTTTTCTTTGTTCCTCACAATCTCAAGTACTTAATGAAATAGTACTGCAGTAAAATCCTTATATACTCCATAATTATTATAACAAGTACATTGTTGATACAACACTCAAATGACATAACCAACATAAGAAATATAATCATTCCTCTTCATCTGTGGTTGTATCATAACTTGATTATTATCCAATAGCGTCATTTGCAGTATAGTATGATGACTGGGACATAGGTTCGCGTACTGTCCAAACTCCGTGCAAATGAAGCATTGTACATTTGAAACCATTTTCTTACATTTGAAGTCACGTAATAGGTGCCTTTTTTCTCCACACTTATAACAAACTCCCATTCCTTTCAGGAAAGTTCCAGGGTGTTTCTTCCCACAGTTATCACATATGGAAAAATTCTTTTTTTCAATCTTCCCTTTATCCATATTTCTATCTTACATCCTTTTCTTCTATTTCTTCCATTCAAAGCCATAGGACTCCGAGAATTCTTTACTCATCTTATCGACACATGATACTATTTATTCATATGATGATAATATGTGGGAAAATATTCCCCTTCTAAATTCTATCTTAGGTCCACGAAAGATATGATCCTTCTTACTCTTTGGATCATACATATTACGGGAGTTCACATTCCTTGTACTGGGCACCGTTTCTATACAATAGCATAAACTAGTTCAATTAATGAATTGCAATGAATAATTACCAAACTTGTAAAATATCTAACAAAAATTGAACAGTTTATGGATCTAATCCATAATCCTAAAAATGTTTTCTTTGCATAAGTATATACTCATAAGCCCTTCATAATGGTTTGTAAAGAAAATGAGAATTATCCTAAGCATATCCCACGAGAGTGTCATAACCAAGAGTGCAGCAAGGCCCATTGTCGTGAACCAGTTCTCGTTCGAGTCTAGCTCAAAGCGGTGTTTTTGGGTTTTACCCCTAGGTACATCTGTGCCAGAGGTGACTCTACATGCTCGTATCCAGACAGGGATGTATTGCTCGAAAAACTCACAAAATCTCTACAATACCAAAATTCTTGGAAGTTCTTCTATACTAATCCTCAAAGTCTATTTTAGGGCTATGTGCTCTAATCAGAGTTTATCTGAATCTAGTTTCCAAGGTTATTGCTAAACTTCATCTGATACCAACTGTAATGCCCCGACCCCAGTTACCCATATTCGGTTCATTATTTTAATACATTTGCATGATTACAAGGAATCAAGTCCTGAAGGACCGATCAGTTTATCAGTCTTGAAAAAATAGATCACCTACATGAATGATACATGTACACTTTATGATGTACAAAACAACATAAATAATCTGTATGAATGCCATTATTCCCTTGGATTAACCCTACATATCAATCACATTACACTTCTTGGAATACTTGGAAAAATTAAACATAGAAAGGTGTGAGATCAAATGCTCAGTAAGGGTAAGAAATACATCAGAATCTTTCAAAAATAAGCATAAACATTTAAGGATATGTATAAAAATAAAACAAAAGCCTATTAAACTTGAACTTCAGCATAATATGGTAGAAATAAAATGAAATAGTGTCATTTACTTATTCACATAGATATTCTACTAATCGAATAATCGCATGCAATATCACTAAGCACTTTCATAATGATGGAATTCATGATGCCAACCTTTAATTTCTATGTCAAGGCCTCGTGCCAAGACTTAAGGGATAACTCTAAGCAGAACCCAACCCGGAGAGCCTCTGTAACCGGACTCCATCCCGGAGTGTCTATAATAACCGGACACCAACCCGGAGTTCCTCTAATAACCAGACACCAACCCGGAGTGCCTCTAATAACCGGACACCAACCAGGAGGGCTTACTTTTACCGGTCCCCAACCCAGAACATACTAGTCCAACACATTCATCTTAAGAAGGGGATAAAATATAACTTAAACATTCGTATTAAAACTAACATACAAAATGTCAAAATTTTAATCATAAACCATTAATGGCATAAAAATAACACATCCATAGTCATAAATGTCACAAAACCGTAAATACAATATGGATGATTTGTATCATAATAATTCAACTTGAAATAAGTTTAAAATTTATCAAAGGATGTTGACATAGATGAAATCAATACTATTTGAGAGAAATATCTCTTTTTTTGAAATCATTTAAAAGTAGCATAATTATAGAGAAAACCTTTATTTTGAAAATATCATTATAAGATTGTGAAGGAAGCATCAAAGGTGTAATAATTACGGAGAATAACCGCACCCGCCGTATAAGTTAAAAAAATACATTCTTACCTTAATTATGTCAAAAGTTTAAAAAAGACCTTGTTTGGAAAACGACGGAATGATTCCTTTATAAACCTCTTATAAAAAGTCAAACAAGGGTATAAATGTCTTTAAACCATATTCTTGTAAATAGTAAAAATGGTTTGAAATACTTTTTTAAGAAACATGGATGTGGATGATAAAGAGATTCCAGTATATTATTAAGTATATACAACCTCAGATAATGAAGAGATTGTGAAATAAACCCTTACCATTTTGGTAACTTATGAAAAGTACAAACCATGAAAGAGGTATCATAAAACGAATATGTATATACACATAAATTAAATTGTATTACAAAAATAATATAATTATTGGCAGTACATACACCAAACAAAATGTAATAGTGGCAATATGGCATGAATCTCACGAGAATAAGGAGTGAGATGAAAACCCCTTACCTTGCACTTTCTTTTAGTTGAGGGTACGTTTAACCTCCTGTACAAATATCGTAGTATATTATTAAATTATAACAGAACCATGTTAATATTTATGATATCATACATGATTCATTTATGACTTTATATTACCCATTTAATAATAATTTCCACGTTAAGTTAACATTTCGGGTAATAATCACTTCCTTTATCATACATGTTTAAACTTGTAACTCTTGGTTGTATCACTTAGATCATGATTTAAATATTTCCAGAACATAAAACATGATAAGTTTAAAAAAGACATTCTTACCTTAATTTTGTCAAAAGGTTAAAAAGGACCTTGTTTGGAAAACGACAGAAAGATTCCTTTATAAACCTCTTATAAAAAGTCAAACAAGGGTATAAATTTCTTTAACCCATATTCTTGTAAATAGTAAAAATGTTTTGAAATACATTTTTAAGAAACATGGATGTCGATGATAAAGAGATCCCAGTGGATTATTACGTATATACAACCTCGGATAATGAAGTGATTGCGAAATAAACCCTTACCATTTTGGTAACATATGAAACATACAACCCATGAAAGAGGTATCATAAAATTCATATGTAAATACACATAAATTAAAGTGTATTACACAAAGAATATAATTATGGTCAGTACAAACACCACACAAAATGTAATAGTGGCAATATGGCATGAATCTCACGAGAATAAGGAGTGAGATGAAAACCCCTTACCTTGCACTTTCCTTTAGTCAAGGTTATGTTTAACCTCCTGTATGAAGATCGTAGTATATTATTTTATTATACCAGAACCATGTTAATATTTATGATATCATACATGATTCATTTATGACTTTATATTACCCATTTAATAATAATTTCCATGTTAAGTTAACACTTCGGGTAATAGTCACTTTCTTTATCGTACGTATTTTAACTTTTCACTCTTGGTTGTATCACTTAGATCATGATTTAAATATTTCCAGAACATAAAACATGATAAATATATCATATATATTTATAATATAAATATGTATAATAGAGATATATATTAAATGGAAAACACAGTTTATGGAGACGGTAGTCCGTACGTACGCACGAGCACAAATATCATTATTTTGATATTAAAATAATATATAATTGGATGGTATATCATATATAAAGAATAATTATCATGTTATATTTATTATTTACATGAATTAAAAATCATTATTATACCCATCCAAATAATAATATATTGAATAACAATTACACCATGATGTGGATACGGTAAGCCGTACGTACGCACGTATGATGACATGTCATTCAAAGGATGGATAGAATAATGAATATGGTTGTACCATATTTATAATAATATTACAGTATATAGGAGATACTGGATTCATTATTTTATAATGGGAAAAACCAAGAAAGAAGAAGTGGAAGAAGAAAGGACCTTGAAAAAGGGTGGTGAAATCATTACCTCTTCTTCGGGTTCTTCCTTTTGATTTGATCAAAAGGGATCCTTAGGATGGCTTTCTAACTAAAGGAAGGCTTCTAGGATGAATTGGGGGATGTTGAGAGAGTATTTGGGAAGGGGTTTTTCGAACCAAAAGGCTTTGATGGTGTGATGTTATGAGAAGGGGGAGTGCCCTTTTATAAGAGGGGTGAGGGGAACCTTTGGAAAAGCTAGAAATATTAATTTATAATAAATTAATTTTCGGTTTCTAATGGCTCCAAAGTGTATTATTTAAATTTTTAGGTGGGGATGGGTCTAAAACCACACAACCAATAGAATTTAGACAGGTTTGGGTCATTATATTAAACTTATCTTTTAGTTTTAACTCTTAGTTAATTAGTTTGAGACTTACCATGCCACTTTGTATTTTTATATTATATAGTTAATAAACATAATATATACATCCAAGAGACCCCCAATTGGTCCATTAATGATACAACTATCATGATATAAGTCTCTTTTCCGATCCGTATATTTTAAAGAATTTAATATCAATTAATAATATAATATTTGTTTTAAAAACTCTTTTTTGTCAATTTTGTCACTATTCAATAATTGACTTTTGTAAAAATCATAATAGAATGATTACTTCGAAAAAAGTTAATTAAATCCATAATAATATGTCATATTATCCTAGAAAATTAGTTTAATTCATTAAATGTCTCAAATTATATTTATTTGGGTATTTATAATATCAATTATTTTAATTTTTTACTATTATTGTAATTACTACATCATAATTGTGTCAAAAATTAAATAACTTATTTAATGTCTAAAAATTATAAATAAAATAGAATTATGTAGAGAATATTTTTATAATTCAAATGAATATTTGTAGTAAAAAATCCAACATATATAACCCTATGTAACAATTGTTTATCTAAAAGATATATGCTTGTCTCATATTGGTATTCATTTTAACTTAATTAAAATAAAGTGTCCCTATCACTTACAAGTGGATCCATGGGGCCACAAAATCAACCCAAAGATGCCCATGGTCGGCCATGTATCCAAAAAATATGGTTAATACACGTTTTAGTGTAATTTAATATTATTATAATATAATTTTTTAACCCTTATTTACCAGATTTACCCTTTAACCATGATAAATAAAATATTTACCGAAGTAATTATTCAAAATGTATAAAATTAAAAGTTACCTATTTACACAATTTGAACATCCTGATTCCAAATGTGGAATCCATTTTTCCAAATTCAAAACACAGAAGTGGCAGAAATTAATTTAAAATTAATTCCTGTTGTTAAAACAAGAAGCGTGTTTTTAATAGATAAAAACAATCAAAAGATTGGCACTTGTTTATGTCTAGTTTAATTGTGAAATTATGTCCAATGAAAAACATTGAATTAAATGGTAAAAATATATTCTAAATACACTTTAAAACCACTCAAATTCATAATTTATCAATATTAATTATTTTGATTAAAAAAAGTTGTTTTTAATTAAAATTTAGTAATTTTCACTATTCATCAAAATATTAAAGTTATCCGAAAAGTACCAAACATTCACCCTAGGCTAATTTTGATATTCCAAATCCAAAAATGAAGTCTATTTTGAGAGATATAAATTATAAAATTTAAAAAAGTAGGTATTACTATTCATAACGGCTAGATTGCTAAGTCATGGTGCGCTTTAACTCGGTGTTGCGTGTAGTGCAAGTTATTGAATTATTTTGAAGAAATAACACACTATGAAATCTTGGGGTGTTACATTCTCCCATCCATCAATAAATTGATTCCTCACAATTTGAAATTGTTCTTCGAAAATAAAAGTTTGAAAATAAAAAATATCTTTGTGGGAAAACCCACATCGGAAATTGGGTTACTAAAATTTAGTCTTAATATGAGGAAAATAGAAATGAAAGGGTCACCACCAAATTATGATCTAGATTAGGAGAACATTGGTGGAAATTAGAGACATATAATTGGAGGAAAACGTAAATATTTATATGTAGTGATTTAGGTCATCAATCACAAACAAGTTTAAAATTGAGGTTCTTAAATTCATCAATATATGATGATTTAAAATAATTTCGGTTCAACAAAACATAAGGTATTTGGATAACACATTTTTTGACGTTTCAAAATATCTTAGTTGAAATCCCACATCGAAAACTGAATTAATGAGGCCTCTATTTAAAATAAAGAGTGGAATGTATGAAGATTACCAAAAATAACACATACTAGGGTTCCATGTAGGAAAATATGGATATGGAAGAGAAATCTAACCATAAATTATCTGATGGAGAGTGGTAGAGAACATGGCTATGAAAAGGCCAACAATCCGAAAGCCATAAATTAGTGATGATTTAAGGTACCATCTTGGACAAGATTTTTGTTCTAAGTTCCATTTCTTATTGTTGAGGAATTTAATTATGGGATTGGATAAGATCATAAGGAGATATAATTACTTTATAATTAGAGTTTAATCCATTAATAAATTTCTACCACAAACTCATCTTTCACCACAAAACAAAATACAACTCAAAAATACTCTATTTATCATAATCGTATAGGGTTAAACAATGAATTTATAATTCATATACCAGATCTTTTAAAAAAACTACATTATTTAATCACGGACATTACGTGGGATAGTGGTAGGTGATACACCCTTGTCACCCTTCGGTTGTGGGTTCAAGTCTCGCGGCCTTGCCGGACGCGACTGGTTGCCGCCTAACCTCCAGGTTGTCCTTTTATAGAAATCAAAAAATAATCCATACTAAAACTATCCAAAATCCTTTAGTCCAAAAATGATGATCCTTTTTGCTGCGTAATAACATGTGAACACCTTCATCATGTATTATTTTATAACAATGCAACATCCTTAATTACCATAAAATCTTATTGATTACATTCATGATCCTTTATTCCTTAAATAATAATGGATATACTCCTTCAATCCAAAAATGTTGTAAACCCCAACAATGATGGAATATACAAATCATTAATCAGTTTCAAGGTAGTAAAGAATATCCAATATAATTTATCCAAATCAATCATTTATTATTCCAAAATCACTACCTCAGTATCAGAACTACCTTATGGTTTATCATTATCTCAACAATATATTTTCCAAAAATTTATCCTACTATTGAGTCACTCTTCTTTGTTCCACACAATCTCCAGTCCTTAATGAAATAGTATTGTAGTACAATCCTTATATACTCCATAATTATTATAACAAGTACATTGTTGATACAACACTCAAATGACATAATCAACATAAGAACTCTAATAATTTCTCTTCATCTATGGTAGTATCATTACTTGATTATTATCCAATAGCATCATTTGCGGTATAGTCTGATGACTGAGACATAGGTTCGCGTAGTGTCCAAACTCCTTGCAAATAAAGAATTGTACATTTGAAACCATTGTCTTACCCTTGTAGTCACGTACTGTGTGCCTTTTTTCTCCACACTTATAACAAAATCCCATTCCTTTCAGGAAAGTCTAGGGTGTTTCTTCCCACAGTTATCACATATGGGAAAATTCTTCTTTTCCCTCTTCCATTTATCCATATTTCTCTCTTCCATTCTTTTCTTCTCTTGCTTCCCTTCAAAGCTATAGGACTCCGAGAATTCTTTACTCATCTTATCAACACATGATACTATTTATTCATATGATGATAATATGTGGGAAACTATTCCCCTTCTAAATTCTGGCTTAGGACCACGAAAGATATGATCCTTCTTACTCTTTGGATCATACATATTACGGGAGTTCACATTCCTTCTACTGGGCGCCATTTCTATACAATAGCATAAACTAGTTCAGTTTTTGAATTGCAATGAATAATTACCAAACTTGTAAAATATCTAACACAAGTTAAACAGTTTATGGATATAATCCATAATCCAAAAAATGTATTCTTTGAGTAAGAATATACTCATAAGCCCTTCATAATGGTTTTTAATGAAAATGAGAATTATCCTAAGCATATCCCCCGGGAGTGTCCTAACCAAGAGTGCAGCAAGGCCCGTTGTCGTGCACCAGTCCTTGTTCGAGTCTAGCTCAAAGCGGTGTTTTCAGGTTTTACCCCTAGGTACATTTGTGCCAGAGCCGCCTCTACCTGCTCGTATCCAGACAGAGATGTATTAATCGAAAATTTACAAAATCTCTACAATACCAAAATTTTAGGAAGTTCTTCTATGCTAATTCTCAATGTCTATTTTAGGGCTATATACTCTAACCAGAGTTTATCTAAATCTAATTTCCATGTTTATTGCTAAACTTACTCTGATACCAACTGTAACGCCCCGACCCCAGTTACCTAGAGTCGGTTCATTATTTTAATACATTGGCAAGATTGCAAGGAATCATGTCCCGAAGGACCGATCAGTTTAGCAGTATGGGAAAAATAGATCACATACATGAATGTTACATTTGCACTTTAAGACGTACACAAAAACATAAATAATCTTTATTAATGCCATTATTCCCTTGGATTAACCCTTCATATCAATCACATTACACTTCTTGGAATCCTGGGAAAAATAAAACAGAGAAAGGAGTGATCTCAAATGGTCAGTAAGGGTAATAAATACAATAGAAACTTTCAAAAATAAGCATAAAAATTTAAGGCAATGTATAAAACTAAAAAAAAGCCTTTTAAACTTGAACTTCAGCATAATATGGAAGAAATAAAATGAAATAGTGCCATTTAGTTATTCACATAGATATTATACTAATCGAATAATCACATACAATATCACTAACCACTTTCATAATGATGGAATTCATGATGTCGAACATTAATTTCTGTTTCAAGGCCCCATTCCAAAGACCTAAGGGATAACTGTAACCGGAACCCATCCCGGAGAGCCTCTATAACCAGACTCTATCCTGGAGTGCCTCTAATAACCGGAAACCAACCCAGAGTGCCTCTAATAACCAGACACCAACCCAGAGTGCCTCTAATAACCAGACACCAGCCTGGAGGGCTTACTTTTACCGGTCCCCAACCCGGAACATACTAGTCCAACACATTCATCTTAAGAAGGGGATGAAATATAACATAACCTTTCATATTAAAACTAACATACAAGATGTCAAAATTTTTAATCATAAACCATTAATGGCATAAAAATAACTGATCGATTGTCAAAAATGTCACAAAACCTTAAATACAATATGGATTATTTGTATCATAAAAAATCAACTTGAAAAAAGTTTAAAATTTATCAAAGTATGTTGACATAGATGAAATCAATACTATTTGAGAGAAATATCTCTTTTTTTGAAATCATTTAAAAGTCGCATAATTATAGAGAAAACATTTATTTTGAAAATATCTTTATAATATTGTGAAGGAATCTTCAAAGGTGTAATAACGGCGGAGAATAACCGCACCCTCCATATAAGTTTAAAAAAGACATTCTTACCTTAATTTTGTCAAAAGGTTAAAAAGGACCTTGTTTGGAAAACGACAGAAAGATTCCTTTATAAACCTCTTATAAAAAGTCAAACAAGGGTATAAATTTCTTTAACCCATATTCTTGTAAATAGTAAAAATGTTTTGAAATACATTTTTAAGAAACATGGATGTCGATGATAAAGAGATCCCAGTGGATTATTACGTATATACAACCTCGGATAATGAAGTGATTGCGAAATAAACCCTTACCATTTTGGTAACATATGAAACATACAACCCATGAAAGAGGTATCATAAAATTCATATGTAAATACACATAAATTAAAGTGTATTACACAAAGAATATAATTATGGTCAGTACAAACACCACACAAAATGTAATAGTGGCAATATGGCATGAATCTCACGAGAATAAGGAGTGAGATGAAAACCCCTTACCTTGCACTTTCCTTTAGTCAAGGTTATGTTTAACCTCCTGTATGAAGATCGTAGTATATTATTTTATTATACCAGAACCATGTTAATATTTATGATATCATACATGATTCATTTATGACTTTATATTACCCATTTAATAATAATTTCCATGTTAAGTTAACACTTCGGGTAATAGTCACTTTCTTTATCGTACGTATTTTAACTTTTCACTCTTGGTTGTATCACTTAGATCATGATTTAAATATTTCCAGAACATAAAACATGATAAATATATCATATATATTTAGAATATAAAAATGTATAATAGAGATATATATTAAATGGAAAACACTGTTTATGGAGCCGATAGTCCGTACGTACGCACGAGCAAAAATATCATTCTTTTGATATTAAAATAATATATAATTGGATGGTATATCATATACAAATAATCATTATCATGTTATATTTATTATTTACATGAACTAAAACTCTTTATTATACCCATCCAAATAATAATATATTGTATAACAATTACACCACGACTTGGAGACGATATGCCGTACGTACGCACGTATAGTGACATGTCATTAAAAGGATGGATAGAATAATGAATATGGTTGTACCATATTTATAATAATATTAAAATAAATAGGAGATACTGGATTCATTATTTTAGAATGGAAAAAACAAATAAAGAAGAAGTGGAAGAAGAAAAGATCTTGAAAAAGGGTGGTGAAATCATTACCTCTTCTTCGGGTTCTTCCTTTAGATTTGATCAAAAGGGATCCTTAGGATGGATTTCTGACTAAAGTAAGCCCTCTAGGATGAATTGAGGGATGTTGAGAGAGTATTTGAGCAGGGTTTGGCCGATCCAAAAGCCTTTTAAAGTGTGATGTTATGAGAAGGGGGAGTGGCCTTTTATAAGAGGGGTGAGGGACACCTTTGGAAAAGCTAGAAATATTAATTTATAATAAATTAATATTCGGTTTATAATGGCTCCATAGTGTATTATTTAAATTTTATGGTGGGTATGGGTCTAAAACCACTCAACCAATAGAATTTAGACAGGTTTGGGTCATTATATTAACCTTATCGTTTAGTTTTAACTCTTAGATAATTAGTTTGACACTTACCATGCCACTTTGTATTTTTATATTATATAGTTAATAAACCTACTATATACATCCAAGAGACCCCGAAATGGACCATTAATGATATACCTATCATTATATTAGTATCTTTGCTGATCCTTAGAATTTTAGGAATTTAATATCATTTAATAATATAATATTTGTTTTAAAAACTCTTTTATGTCAATTTTGACACTATTCAATAATTGACTTTTTTAAAACTTATAACAGAATGATTACATCAAAAAAAGTTAATTAAATCAATCCTAATATGTCCTATTATCATATAAAATTAGTTTAATTCATTAAAAGTCTCAAATTATATTTATTTGGGTATTTATAATATCAATTATTTTAATTTTTTACTATTATGGTAATTACTGCATCATCATTGCGTCATAAATAAGATAAATTATTTTATGTATAAAAATTATAAATAAAATATCATTATGTAGTAAATATTTTTATATTTCTAATTAATATTTATAGTCTAAACTCCAACATATTTAACCTGTTTAAAAATTGTTTTTCTAAAAGATATATGCTTGTGTCATTTTTTTATTCATTTTAACTTAATTCAAATAAAGTGTCCCTATCACTTACAAGTGGATCCATGGGGTCCCCAAATAGACCCAAAGATGACCATGGTACGCCATGTATTAACCAATAGGTTTAAGACACGTTTTAGGGTAATTTAGTATTATTATAATATTATTTTTTAACCCTTATTTACCAGATTTACCCTTTAACCATGGTAAATAAAATATTTACCGAAGTAATTATTTAAAATTTCTAAAAATAAAAGTTACCTATTTACACAATATGAACATCTTGATTCCAAATATGGAATCCATTTGTCCAAATTCAAAACACATAAGTGGAAAAAATTAATTTAAAATTAATTCCCGTTGTTAAAACAAAAAGTGTGTTTTTAAGAGATAAAAACTATCAAAATATTGGCACTTGTTTATGTCTGGTTTAATTGTGAAATTATTTCCAATGACAAACATTGAATTAAATGGTAAAAATATATTCTAAATAAATTTTAAAACCACTCAAATTCATAATTTATCAATATTAATTATTTCGATTAAAAAAAGTTGTTTTTAATTAAAATTTGGTAATTTTCACTATTCATCGAAATATTAAAGTTATCTGAAAAGTACCAAAATTTCACCCTAGGATAATTTTGATGTTCCAAATCAAAAAATGAAGTCCATTTTGAGAGATAGAATTTACAAAATTTCAAAAAGTAGGTATTACTATCCATAACGGCTAGTTTGGTAAGTCATGATGCGCTTTAACATGGTGTTGCGTGTAGTGCATGTTATTGAATTATTTTGAAGAAATAACACACTATGAAATCTTGGGGTGTTACAGCTTTCACCATAGAAGAAGCTAAATAGATTGCAAGAATGAGAGGGTATGGCACCTGCCATCAGGACAAGCTTGTGCAAGCACGAGAATTCTTAGCCGAACAGCCATGCAAATGGGGAGAGCTGATTTCACGATGAAGATGCTGGGAAGGAGCAGTTCCATGTAGTTAGTCTGGGTTGTATGTAATGTTTGAAGCCTACGGGCAATGAATTATTCTAAGGCCTACAATACATGAAATAATTACACCTATGGGCCTTGTAAGGGTTCCACCTCACCCCTTGAAAGGTGGATTATCAAAATCAATAAAAAATGAAGGCCTTCGGGCCATTGGAGGAGGGAATATATTATGATGGGTATTCCAAATGTAACTCCTTGTGTATCTGTGAATTATACAATGTAAGTTTGATATGGATTCCACAAGTTACCTTTATGATTTATGATTTCTATGTGTTATTCATAAATCTTATGATTTCATGAGATATGTTAAAGAGCTTATTTTTTGTATGTATTGATGAAATAATGTTTTCTTTCTTTATTTTATAACCCTTACTAAGATTTTTATCCTCACCCCAAGTTTTTGTAATGTTTTTTCACAGATAATATGTCAGGGTAAAAGAAAGGAAGAACTCAAGAATATTTATATCAAGAAAATAATATTTTGTTTTTTTAAGAATTTTTATTTCATGAAAAAAATGGATACTGAGTCGAGGTGTCTACTTTTTAATTTTTGAGATGTAATGTAATAGTAATGGACTAATTCTATAAAAATATAAACCTGAAAAGATCATAAATGTGAATTATTAACATAATTAAAGATTATGTAATGTTTAATGCTGGGGCCTTATAGCACCCTCCCACTTTCACCAGATAGGGTGGACCTAAGGCATCCGAGTTGTGGATTGAGTCTATCCAAATGATAATTTACCACATGGAGATTCTTATTGATAAATATGAAAATTGGATACCTATATGATTCTTGGTGAGGAAAATAATTGGTGGGACATCTATACCCGAGATGGGTAGCTGGACAATATGGAGTGGATGGACTTTTAGTAGAATAACATGGAATACTTTCACCCTTATACGCTCAAGTAGGATAGAGTGACTGAGTTTATGAGGATGACGTAGGGATGTATATCTATGATGGACTATGATGGATGATTCATAGGCTTCTAGATATTTTCTTTAGTGTTGGTAGGATATGAGGGTATTACAGTGAAATAGTTTCAAACTGGTATTAATTGTGATATTAATTCCAAGGTGAATATATTTCATCTGAACATGTTTTCTTAAGTGGTGAATCATGCTCTCATTTCTAAAGGGAACCTCAACGAGCCTTCTAGTGGAGGAAATTGGTTTCCTCCAGATTATTAGGAGGCAATCCTTCCCAAGGTAGGAATAATCACTCTGATAATGTTAGCAAGAGCAGTGGAAAGTAGAGTGGCCATGGGGAAGGATCAGTCACGCATGATCTTACTCGAGTGGCATGTCACTTGTGTGGGAGGCTGTGTCACATTTATAGGCAATGTCCTCGATAACCGGTTTAGTGCCAATCTTGAGGAATGATGAGAAATCTACAAAATTTCTACAGTAACCCATGAAAATGGGTAATGATGGAGTAACAATGAAGAACCAAAGTACGAGAAGGGGATCTTCTAACCCTTATCATTTTGGCAGTTTCAGTTCTACTAGACATGGTGGTCTAGGAAATAGTTGAGGTTCTTCTAAGAAATAGAGCCTATATTAGAAGAGTGGTGTAGTAATAGTGACTTTAAAAAAATAACATAGAATATGGGTTGGACAATTTTATGTAGTTCCGACTACACATTTGAATAGCGAGGTTATACCTTCGATAGTTGGAGGTACTATTTTTATAGCATCAAATCTTTCGAGAACAATATCCGATTCTGGTACCTCTAATTATTTTGTATTTTCAGAACTTTTTAATGGGTTGATACGGATGGTGGAGTTCATGTGTGGAATTTTCATGATCGATACACTGTTGGGAGTATGGTTGAGAGATATATTCTGGTGCAAGGGGTGTTCTCTAGAGGATTTAGAGTATCATTTTTGTTCGTATCTTTACACCCTTGATATGTATTGCCTTTAACTAATCATTGGTAAGGACTGGTTAGTGGCATACCAATCCCACATTGATTTTTACTGAAGGAGTCTGACTTTTACATCTCTTGAGGGTGAAAATTATATTCACCATATGGTGTGGGATATCAAAGAAAACCATGTAGGATCAGTTCATCAAAAACTGCAGAAGACGAACTCCATGGTTTCTAGTCAGTTTATTGGCGATGGGGGTGTGAAAAAATATTTATTTCCACCCGTAGTTGATAGGATCAAATGTGTGTTTTCTGAAGTTTTCTCATGGATGTCACAAGAGAGAGATGTGAAATTTACAATTGAGATCATTATTGTAGCTGAGTTAGTTTCTATTCCACCATACAAAATGACAACTTCAAGAGTTTAAGACTCAATAATAATAGTTTGTGGATAAAAGGTTTTTATGTCCATATACTTATCATTGGGGTTAGCTATTTTTATATAATAAGTTTTAGGGTATTTTTTACTTATATGTCGATTACCAAAAATTGAATAGAATGATAGTGAATAACCAACATCCCCTTCAATGTATCAATAATATCTTTGACCAAATGAGGGGAGATTGATTATTTTATAAGATATACCTGATATCAAGGTATCATTAGTTGATAGTTTGACCATATGTCATACCTCATAGTTATTTTTGTAGTAGTTTTGGCCTTTATCAGTTCTTGACAATGCTGTTTGGGGTAAATAATGGTCATGTAGTGTTTATGGACATAATGAAAATAATATTCCACCCATACCAAGATCAGTTTTTTGTAGAGTTTTTGGATGATGTTTTGGTGTAATCCAAGATTCATGATGATCATTCCCAATATCTTGAAATCGTCTTGAGTGCACTAAGAGAGAATTGGATAAACACCAAGCTATCTATGTGTCAATTATGGATTGACTGGGTACACATCTTGTGTCATATCATCTAAGAGTAAGGTGTCTTACTAAACCTAGAGATGGCATAGATAGTTTTTTATTAAGAGAAACCTAATATGGTTTTCAGTATCCATAGTTTAATGGGATTATCAGGTTATTATCAGATATTCATCTAAAAATTTTCCCAATTTGTAAAACCTATTTTAGTTTTCACTAAGAAGTGGGTAAAATTTTTAATGTTCTGGATCAAGTGAGAATGCCTTCTAGAAGCTAGAGAAGCAGTTGAAATGTCACCAATCTTGATCCTATATGATCCAAGTGAGGACTATACTGTGTTTTGTGACAATTAAGGGGATAGAATTAGAGTAATTTTAATGTATGGGGAATGATTTTGTGGTTTATTGGACTTAATAATTAAGTCCACTTGAATGTAACCACTATACACACAACCTTAAATCAGCTGCAATGGTTTTTTCCTTGAAGTGTTGGTGGAATTATCTTCTGGGAGAGACGTCTGTTAGGTATACTAATAATAATATCTTAAATTATATTTTTTTTACAAATAGGTTCGAATATCCAAAAATAGTGGCGGGTTTAGTATATGAAGTATATTGATTTTACTATATAATATATGCCCATAAAGGGAAATACTGTTAATAATTATTTAGGAACGAAACTCCGACATAGGTTGTTTAGGAGTCTAGTTCGGAGTGTAAAATGGTGAATTTATTTGACGAGATGCATGTTTTTGTTTAGGATCATTTGGAGAAGATGGATTTCATATCTGTTTCAGTGGAGTCTTCTATTTTGAGTTGGACCAGGGAAAGAAAGTATCAAGATCCAAAATTTTTAGGCCTTGAGGGAATTCCATAAAGGTGGGGAGTCACCTTGAGATTGGAACATAGTTGCGGATGAGATCATCTATGTTTGGAAATGGGTTGTTGTTCCTGGGAGTATGTTTGAAGATTTGATAAATGAATTTCTTCTTTCGAAGTGGGTGGTGAATTTGGGTTTGAACAAAATGTATTGTGACCTATGAAGAGGGTATTGGGGAGATGGAATGAAAAATAATATTGTAGTGTTCATGAAATTATGCTTCAACTGTCCATAGGTGAAGGCCTACTATAAAAAACCTAGTGTTCTACTACAACTATTAAGCATTTCAGAATAGAATTGGGGTAACACTACCATGTAATTTTTGTTGAGTCTTCGGAGGACGTCTCAGAAAAATAACACTATTTGGGTTCAAGTGGATTAACAGATGAAAGTAGCACATTTATTTCTAATACATGAGACATTGTCAACATATCAGCTAGAAGAATTGTATTTTATATAGATATTACTTTTCCATGGGGTGGAAAAAATTATATTTTCAGTCCAAGAATCACTATTTACTTCCTGCTTTTGTAAGGGTTTAAATAAGTCACTTTGTGCACAGGTTTTTTTGAGTACAACATTCCACCAACAAACATATGGGCAGTCGAAACATACTATACATGTTTTTGAGGATATGATTTGAGCATGTATCCGGTAATTTTTTTGTTTCTTGGAAAAATCAACTCTATTTGGATGAGTTCCTATATAAACAATATGTATAAAAAACTATACAGATGGCACCATATGAGGCACTTTATGGAAGGCCATAAAAATCCCCTTTATGTTGGATGGAGGTAGGTGAGTCATAGATATTGGGACCAAGTATCATGCAAGAGATTTTAGAGTAGTTTGAGATAATTTTGAGGAGTATTTATATGGCTTAATATGCACATGATTCCTATACAATTAGAAATCAATGACCCCTAGAGTTTACAAAGGCAGATTATGGTTCCCATTGAGTGTCTCCGAGATTGGGTCTCTATAGGATTCAAAGATAGGGAAAGTTATCACCAGGGTTTGTTGGTTCATTTGAGATGGTGGAGAAAATTGGGCTAGTGGCATGCCAATTATCCCTTCCATAGAGATACAGTTCTATGTACACTGTTTTTCATGTGTCATAACTTTGGTGGAATCAACCTGATCATTCTCATGTTATCAATGTGCATGATGCTGAGCTTGAGAGTGATGTATCATTTGAGAATCATCTGATACTTCTTGTGTTTCATAGTGATAAATTATTGAGGGGAAAGAATATACTATTATTAAATATATCATAGAAACATGTGTGAGTTTAAAAGGAAGCATGGTAAAGATAAGCAGATATACATGCTCAGTGGCCCAATAAATTTGACTCACAATCTTGAGATTCTTGAGAGAACAGATCAAAGTTGAACTATTATAAGGTGAATATATTGTAAGATCCTTACTTTTTATAAGGATTTATAAAAATCATTTTAGGTAGTCCTTTTATAGGGTTTGAGTGTTTTTTTGGGGATTTACCATGGGGCGTTTTTGGGTGAAAGTTTAAAATTATGGAAGGGTTTTAGGCAGTGCATGGTTGGAACACAGTTTTCCCAAACTTTATATCAGACCCTAGAAAACCTTCAAAGAGTAGGAAAATATGGATTTAATGGATAACACATGGGTTTTCAAACTATGATCCCTTTTTAGAGTAACCATGAACCCCCTCGAAGAGGTTCACAATTTAGGTGCACAGTCTGGAAAATTGTGCTCCCCTTTACAGAAAACCATGGACAAGGGTTTCATTAGTATGAAAATTAGATTAGGAATTCCTGAAACTTGATATTATATTTAAAAACACCCAAGATCTACCCTAAATCAATTTATATCTTTTTTTGGAAGCTCTTTAATAGATTCTAAGGTATTCCAACCTCCATTATTAATGAATCGAATCCCATATTATGGATCATCACCCTTCTTGGTAAGGGATTCTCATCCCGATTAGTTTCATATTTCTCTCCTACCATTATACCATCTTTTGAAGGAATTTTTTCTTATTTGGTATTGGATCTATATATAGGTTGTATGGATCTTGATTATTTTTATCTTGTATCTTGGTTTCAGATATAGATTGCATTCTTCATTATGATCTTGGATGTTCCGCTTCAAATTGGGAATTTCCATTGGTGAGTGTTAATCATCAATCTTGAGGTAGGTGTTAAAAATTATAAATCAATTATTACTAATTTAATTATGTGTATGTAATTGTGAAATTTAAATTTACATTATTGGGACATTTCATTGATGATTGAATTGATTTAATTACATTTCCTAGTAATTATTATTTCGATTAAATTATGGAAATTGAAATTGGTGGAATTGGAATAATTAATTAGATAATTAATTAATGGAATTATTTTTATTATGAAATAAATGGGATATTTATATTATTCAATTGTTAAATTAACGTATTTATGAATTAATTATAAATGAGGATAATTAGATTATTGGATTAACATAAATTGGTTAATGGGTTACATGATTAAGTATTGATAACTTTTTTAATGGTTAATTGGTAAAATTAATCCATATGATTAATGTGATGAACCAAGATTAAATTGGTGATTTATTTGGTACCCTATGATGAGATTTTTTTGGAAGTAATGTTAATGATTATTAAACATGATGTTAATGAAATTTTGACATGTGTGACATTGTGATACATGTGATTATGTGATAATAATTGTGGGACCCAGACTACTACTTCAAAAGACCACTTGTGGGATTCTGTGACATACATGTGCATGACATTGAAAGATGATTCAAAATACCGTAGTGATTCTGAGTGAGGGACATAATCTACTACTTCAAAATCCCACTTTTGTGATTTTGTGATATACACTTTTGGGACATGGACTGATGCATTAAAATCCCATAGTGATAATGAGTGTAAGACCTAAACTATTATTTGAAAATACCACATATGTGATTTTGTGATATACATGTGTATAATTGGATTGATGCTTCAAAAACACATAGTGATAATCAGTCTGAGACACAAAATGTTGTTTCAAAATTTCACTTCTATCATTTGTCTACAAATGGGTTATGGGACAGGTACTAATTCTTGAAATACCCACGAGGGCCTATCCAAGATGTTATAGGCCCAAACTGTTGGCATTGGACTATGGATCTGTGATATGAATTGAAATTAATTGTATAATGGAAGACCATGTGATATTGAATTGTGAATCCCTATGAGTTATAGTTTAGACTATGGCAGTAGTCGAAGTAGGTATTGAGGGTTCGAGTGTTCTTGAGAAACTAAAATTTTATATGGTTAAATAAATAATAATTGAATATATATATATATTCTTTTTACATTATTTATTGTGTTTTATTCTTATTGAAATAGTATAAACTATTATTGAATGAATATTGTTTTATACTCCATTGTTGGTGGCCTATATAGTTGTAATCACACCATACTCCTGCTACCTAAGGAGTAATCAAATAGACTTCATGTTTACATGATTGGATAATGACCAGTGTCCTATGTTAGATGGCTATGTTGGGATGAAGAATAAATAAGGGAAACAGTTGTGAATCAAGAAATTCTTGGGGGTAGTCATATTCCTTATTTATTTTTGTTTTTTCACACTGAAACATGATATGTATTTGGCATGACATAGCTGCTTCATAGTTTTGGGTATTGTATTTTCAGTTTTGGATCATCATGAATTAGGGTTGTTTGTTATTGTACAATGATTATTTTTTATTTACTTCTTTTTTGTAATTTAATGAAGATGGTACAGTCTCCCCATGATAAATATTTAACCCTTGTTGTTATTCGGTAACCTCTCACATATAGGGAAGTTTCCCCAAGGTCATGTTACCAACAAAATCAAATCAACGATGTTTGGCACCTAGGTCATGACATTATAATGGCCTTATTATTTTTCTATATACCTAATTTGAAAAATTCACTAGGACTTCTAATATTATGGGGTTGTAAGACTTTTTTTTATAATATATCCTGGATTAAGGTGTATTAAACATTTTGGTTGTCATAGTGGTCATTAATGAAAGTATAGATATTTTTGAGGATCAGGATTATAAAACCATAGTAAAATACTTAAGGATAAGACAAAAAAAGGAATAGAATCCCTAAATTTTGGTAAGGTACAGAGTTAATGGTTTTCAAGAAAATACATCCCTATTTTGATACTACAAGTGGTTGTACCTCTAGAACAATTGTACCTAGGGTTAATAACCTCGAAATGGGAGCATTGGGATTTGAACCGATCAACACCTTGTGCATGAAAAATATACCTTGTTACATATCATTTTTTAAACTCATGAGGATATGACATGGTAAATTCAAAATCTCTTCATGAACCATTTTTAGGGGAAAAAATCCCATAATATTTTATGTTTGGAAATAGATCATGGAATACTTAAATTGAAACCTAGAAATTAATTAGTTAAGGAATATATTCCATTTTTAGATATCCATTTAATGTTATGGGTTTCCCATTTATGTGTTTAATAGTTTCAAATTTTTAATCCCTAATTTTCTTATTATTTTAGTCAATGGGTCAAAATAGGAGTAATCAAGACTAAAAATAATTTGAAGATCAATGTAATGAATTACCAAATGAAATGGACAACTAGATGTGGGCATGAATCAATAAATTCATTAAAGTAAATTATCAATAAAATCATGTTCTAAATAGAAACATGAATGAATGAGATACAACAAATTCCCCTAAGATTGAGTAAGTTGAAATTGATACCTTTATAATATAGTGGCCAATGAATTTTAGTGGATATTCTGTTACATTTATACATGAAAAAAGTATCAAATCTATTGAAAATATATTATAAATCCTTCAATTCTATGATAATTTTTGGGAAATGATGGTTTTTAATCATATGGATGAAAAATATGATCAATTCTGGATGTTGATACAATATACAAATCCTGAGGAAAATATTGAAGATATAGAGTTGAAATGATTCTAGAAAGTGATTTTTCAAATATATTTTCCATACATTATCTAATTAAAAATAGAGTGGTAATTAGTTTTACTTAATAAATAGGATGAAAATTTTATTAGTGAATGTGTTTAAGGACTCGTGTTTTTTCAGACTGCAATTTAGAGTAGAAATTTTAATTTTTATTTCATATTCCTAAAAGGGGTAAAATAATATTCTCTCCGAGAAGATAATCTCAGACAATTTTTATGACCACTATGTTGGTCTCCGAATTCCATGTTTACCCATGGATTTTATTTTGGTGGAAATATGATCCATTCAAATTTTACCAGAATAATAAATAATTAAAATTTAATTAAAAAATATTAATGTATTTTCTCATGTTCATTCAACATAATATTTTTATGGGGTATTGGGTTGATATTTCTTCTTCATAATTTATTCCAAAATGGGTTGTTTTGTCAAGGTGGTTATAAACTCATGTTGGACACTAGAGTCAACACATACCCCATTTTCTTTTATTCCTTTCTCTCTTGTATTCTCATAGATTCAATCAGTGGGTTCCAACATGACACGACAGAGAAAAAAAGATTAGAGGGATATATATATATATAGGTGGATAGTGGAACCACCGTGGAGCTGGGGCACACCAAATCATCATGTGAAAACCATAGACTACAAAAAAGGGCGAAGCGTCAATAGATTCTGCGCAAAGGTAAGGGTTTTTTATTTTTTACAGTAAATAACTGTATATTAATAATTTTCAATATTTAATCACTGTATATGATTTATTATTGTCCCATATTTCCCGATCTACTATTTGTTGTGTGAAAAGGGTGGTTTCATGGTGTTTCCGAGGTTTTTCATTTGGGAAAACCCATCTACATGGAATGTGTTTCGGAGAACACTTGTCAAGTGATATTACATTTTGGGGAAGTTGACATTTCAGAAGTACATTCCATGTATGAAGTACACAAGCCAGGCAATGGTACTCGGACGTGTAGTTGGGTACCAAAATAGGCTACCCATATAGGGGTACATTCTGTGTTGAGTACATAGAGATACCCCGTGTGGGTCACACATTGTGTACATGTACCAAAATAGTCCAAACACCTGGACATTAAATATGAGGGAAATGGGAAGGTATCCCATGTATGTACAAAATGTGAACCTATCTTACAAGCCCTGTACTTTGAAATTTACAGGCCATGTCCAGCTAGAGTACATGATGAGGTGGGGTTTTAGGAGTACAATCCATGTTCTTTGGGAGACATTCCTAGTACTACCCCTTTTTAACATTATTGGTGTTTTTCATACTTTTTCACTCAAGATTCAAAATTGGACAAAATTATTATCCATTATGAGTATCCTTTCATGTATGTTGTGATAGTAAGACTCATCAGGGGGTTTGAGGACTACGTGGTGTAATTTCTTGAATGGGGATGTTCATTCTATGGTAATCATATACAATGTCCCCTAAGAGTGAGACCCTAATCTAAGATGATCTGTGAACTACCTATCTATAATGTTTCCGTCATAGAAATTCCTTTGAGGACGTATACATTGATAGCTGATCCCTTCTAGCTTAAGAGTCCAGGATACTAGTTTTTTTGATAATCCTCTCTATGATTCCACTAATTAATTTTCGACTTAGAGGATCCCATGTAGGATTCCTCTATATTTTCTCTATACCAACAGTCCCCTATGGGATGAATTTTATTACATTAGGTCATAGGAAATACCTCATAGGATCCCTTTAACTGTATACCATTTTGAGGATCCCACACATGATACATCTTCCCTATTATATGACTATATAGGGTCCCCTGTAGGATACCATCACCAATGTAATTTTCTAAGGATCCTCTGTTGGATACCTCTATCGACTTAACATTCAAGAATCCAATATAGGATTCCCCCACTAAACATTTTATCTGAGGATACCATGTAGGATGCCTTCAATTATGTTTATAAATTGAGGATCCCAAGTATAAGGGCTCTCATGTGCATGACATGAGGGACCTGGCGGATTCCCTTTTGTTTGACTTACCATGAGATACTATGTTGAGTTTGGGGAGAGATGGTAGTAGGTTTCACCTTAGAACCCATTCTAAACATTTAATCCCATCACAATATGGTAGTAGAGTTGGGTTTAGGCATTAATCCACCATCACTAATTGTTTGTACTTTCACTTAGTTATTACTGATGGAACCAAGATTACCAAAGGTGCTACCCAGTTGATGCTATTGAGTTTGATGTGAGAAATATTTCATTCTCTTTGGAATTCCCCTAAATTATTCCTTTGATCTGACTTTTAAGCCTTGTTATTTTCATATGTTATTTTTATACCCATAGGTATTGTCTGAGACCAAAATTTAAAGCCTCTATATATATTCTATTTATTATCTTATTGGGATATCCATAGGTTTTCTTTAGTATATGGATATTGATACTATGATTATGATATGCGAGAATGGAATCCCTGGTTTGTATACACATGGTAGATTCTTCTATACCAAGTGATGAGGATGGTTCCTCTATCCTCTGTTTTATATGTGATAAGGATGATTAAACTCTCATTAATCGGATCATTCTCATGGATGATTGTGCTCTCTTGAGGGATAACTATGATTATGATATCCCTTATTAATTAAAGGATCATGGTGTTGGACATGTAATTCCACATCGTTGATGTATACTCTTGGATTATTATGTTATCATGAGTGAAGATGATGATTATTATCTCCCTATTCGATTGTTAGATCATAGTGGTAGACATGTCATTCCTCACTATTGATGTGACTTGTACTCGATGGATGATTATGCTCTCATTGGAAAATTCCTAGGATTACCCCTATGTTCAGGTGGAGTACCGATGATAATTTTTTTTAATGATGTTTAGAATGTATTAGGGTCCTGATGGAATTCATTTGACAGATCGCCTAACTGTGGGCCCCTTAGGGACTGTTCGAGTTCCAAATGTTGTGACTGCCTATAGACATGGTCCTAGAGATATGAAATTAGATTGGATTTACATGGCATGAGATGCATGAAATCTAAGTGACCATTTATAGGATGTCTGAATGTCCTTCCGTAAAATCCTTATTTACCTCTAATTAGAGGCGAATATGGGTGAACCCAGGTGTCGGAGGAGTTACCCCCTACAGTGGCATAGCTTTCTTAGAAATGTTTTACAACATTGGCCAAAGTAGGTATATGTCAATCGGGATTATGGAACCAATTATAGACTTAATGATTCCTGGCTTGAGTGGAATGATCACAAGATGTCTAGGTGATCGAGAATATAGACCCAATGATCGAATATTGTTGGTTTTATGTTATTTATTTTAATTACTCATGATTTTTTATATTTATTTATATATTTATAGGTATGGTACTATACGTGTGTAAGTTTATTGATATGGAAATCTAGGGTGGATGTTTCTCAGTTGACCAAGAGTACAAACCCAGGGTTTGAATATGATTTAACATTTTTTTTTCTTATCTTTTCAGTTATGTCTCATATTGGTTGATCATTTTTTCTTTTTCATGCACTTATAAGAGCAGAATTTATACGTTCATCATCTGGGTGGACTACTTGAATTATTTCTCACCCCTATATATGAACCTCATTGTACATGTAGACGTTAAGTATACTTTTCAAGTTGATCATGGTTTATATACTGGATAGGGATGAGTCTCGTAGTATCATGATTGAGTATAATTACTCATCTAGGATCTTCTAATCATGTTGTTTCATTTCAACAATGTCTGGAGATCTGGTTTGTGGTCCAGATCAGAGTTATTAGTATATCCTTTTACTTTATTTTTATTATCTTTACACTAGTATATCTATATAGTCAGCCTAGTGGGTTGAAAATGTTGTATGCGGGGAATAGATGTTTAGGATTTTATTGAATTTTCATTTTTTATTATAGAATGTTTTTTATGTTTATTTATAGCTTACACACTCTGTTTATTTACATTTGTGTATGATAATTATCTATTCTCTTGGTTTTATTTCTATGATATGAGGGAATAGTCTCTCCAATATCACAACATAGGTGCTCGCTGCATGTTGGTAGCCTCTAGTGTAAGGGGAGGGGCTCTTGAAAAAACATAACCAACCAGATTGGGTCCCCATTTTAGTGGAATCCATGGGTGTGGTACCATTCAGTTGAAAATAGGTGAGTGGCGGGGTGCGAGCCAAGGAAAAATGTTTTTAGGACATGAATCAAGCATGGTTTCGTGGGAGTTATAATTAAATGATGAATTTTCGTCTATAGTCTATGTGACATCGAGGATTAGTTGGGTACCAAAGGATGGTCGTCACATGTTGGAACATGACCTGCATTGTCAGGTGATGTGGTTTTATGTGTTCGTTAAAGGCAGGTTAGCCTATTTTTTTGTGAGCATGGATTAGAAAATATATTAATGACCTTTTTTAAATCTTAGTGTACACCTGGCTAGAGACAATAATTCTTTATCATTCATTCATCTTCATTAAGATGAGAAATCATCAACCCTACACTGATCTTCTTTTATTTTAAATGTATTTCTTGGTTAGGAAGAGGAACCTATTGAGACTGTTCTTGAGGAGTGGTATAAGGTAATCCATATGGCAGGGAGTGAACCATTATCTATTTAAGGGTGGTGACCCTCACATCCATTTTTAATTCGGTATTTTCCTTGAGCTCTTGGGCTTCACGGGTTGGTTTTGAGATGACAATAATGATACTCATACGGATGGGAGTACCATATCGATCATAATTAAATATCTTTAGTGTAATATATAGTTATTGATTCTATGAGTCTGGTCATTTGATTTTCCAGTTATCTTTTTGTGTAGATTCTCAAGTTGAGAACATGGTTGTTAGTCTTATCCCTAAGGCTTCTTGGTGACAAGATGGATCATTGCAGCCAGATTGTAAGGAACCATGTTTTTCTAAAATGAAATTTTAGTGCAGAAATTCAATTTTTTTCCATAAAAATATTGTATGAGTTAAAATGATTTTTTACCCTATCAGATGATCATGGAAAACTTTTCTTTCCACTTCTTTTTCCCTAGAATATGGGTTTTTCTCTAGGATAATAGTTTTTTGGAAATTCATACTGGTCAAATTTTAGTAGAATAATTACTATTTAATATTTATTTAAATAAATATTTATTTATTCGTATTGTTCATTCATTATTATCTTTTTTAACAGAGAATCGTATTGAGATTCCACATCAACTATTAAGATGATAATCTGGATTTTTTCAAAGGAAAGTCCTAAACACGAGTAGGTTATTGGGGCAGACAAATCCCCCTTTTCTTTTTATTTTATTTTATTACATTCTCCTTTAGATCATCACAAACACCCCCTTGTGGGTTTCTCCTACATGTGATGGAGTTAAAAAGAGGTAGTGGGAGAGAGATATAGATATATAGAGAGGGGGGGAGTGGTATGACCACTGATCTTGGGATGTTCCAGATCATCATGCAGCAACTGGGGACAATAGAAATAGGCGAAGCGTTAGGTGATTCCACCCGAAGGTAGGACTTCTATATGTTCCACCATAATTACACATATATTAAATTTATTCATGTTTTAATCCCTATATATACATGATTATTGTCTATTGTGGTCCAATATACTACTTTTAGGGAGAAAGTGGGTGTTTTATAGGTTTTTCATTTGAGAAAACCCATCTACACGGTGTGTGGTTTGGAGAAAAAATGTCTTGTTTTCTTTTATTTTGTGGAAGAATAATTTTTATAACTAAAAACCATGTATGTGGTATATAGGCCCTGTACTGGTACTCATCTTCGTAGCTGAGTACCAAATTAGGATAATCATATAGGGGTACCTGCCATGAAGAGTACACAACCATACCCTGTGCGGGTCAGATGCCATGTACAGTTACACGGCTAGGCCAAATACATGGTTAAGACATTTTAGGGACATAGTTAGGTACCCCATGTAGGTTATATGATGTGTACCAATCATACACATCCTGTACTTGGGAATTTACATTCCATGTCTGGACAGAGAACACACCCAAGTGGGTTGTTGCGAGTACATGGCGTGTGCATAGGGAGACAGGCTGTGTGCTACAACAATTTAAAAACAACGGGGGGTTTTTCATACCTTTTCTCCCAAGAGTCATAATTGGACCAAAGAGTGGTCCATTATGAGTATCGTTTCACATAGAACATAATGGTATAACCCATGAAGTGTTTCAGGGACTCCTTGGTGGTGTTTCTTGAATAGAGAGGTTTATTATCTGGTTAACATATCTATTATACACTGAGAGTGGTACCCAAATATTAGATTAAGCTTGAGCTATCTCTCTTGATTGATTCCTTTGTAGCTCTTCCTTTCATGATTTCACCTTGATAGATGCATCTTTCTATCCTAATAGGCCTTGAGATGAGTTTTTTTCAAGGATCTTCTATAGGATTCCTCTACTTAATTTTTGACCTATAGGATTCCATGTAGGATTTTTTTATCTTATCTCTATACCAAGGGTAACCTAAGGGATTCATTTTCTTACTTACTAACCTAGGGAATCTGTCATAATATCCCTTTACCTATATACCATTCCAAGGATCCCATGTAGTATGTATATCCCATCATATATGATTATAGAGTGTCCCATGTTGGACGTATTCAGCTACGTATTATTCTGAGGATCCATTATAGGATGCCTCTTTAGACTTTCCCTATGAGGATCACTTATAGGATTCTCGCCCTTACCATTTTAGTTAACGATCCCAAGTAAGATGAATTATCTTATGTTTATCCCCTGAGGATTGTGTATGACTTAAGTGACCTGATGAGTGCCATGTTATTGGACTGACCTTGAGCTAGTACATCGAGTCTCGATATGGATGATAGTGGGTGTCACATTACTACTTGAGCGTAACTTCTATGATAATGGAGATATGGAATTAGTGTTGGGTTTATGAATTATTCCACCATAAGTATTTTTTATACTTGCACTTGGTAATTATTTATGTAGCAATGATTCTATGAGGTGATTATAGGGAGGTGAGTACTAAGCCTACCATGAGGTGTTGTTTTTTCTCTTTGGTATGTCTAAATGTTCCTAATAGGATCTATCTTCTGAGCCATGTTATTTTGATATGTTATTTGTATACCTATAGGTACTACCTAGGACTTGGATTTGGAACCTGTATATATATTTGGATTATTATATTATTGGTATGTCCATAGGTGTCCCCCAATATCCTTTTATTAAGACTATGACTATGATATGTGGGCATAACAGCCCTACTATGAATACTTGTTAATGATTCTCCTCTTCGATGGATGAGGATGATTCCTCTCTCCTATGTTTGATATGTGATGTGGATGATTACAATCTCCTTGTTCTGATTATACCCTTGGATGATGATGCTTTACCGAGGGATTGTGATGAGTTGTTTCTCTATGATAAATTATGTGATCACAATGATGGACATGTAATTCAACATTATTGATGTATACACATGGATGAATAAACTCTCTTGAGTGATGGGGATGATTATGATCTCCCTATAATATTGCTATATCACAACAGTGGATATAGTGCTCCTCACTTTTGATGTGACTTTTACTCAATGGATGATTATGATCTCCTCATGTGAAACCTAGGATGATGCCTAGGGTTGGGTGGATTCACTAGTGAAACTTTTCATGTGAATGGATTCCAAAAAATTACTTGGGTACATAGGGAATTCCTTTTACAGAATTACTATGGATGATCCCCTTAGAGAATATCTAAGGTCCGAGTGTCATGACCACATATAGACCCAGACATTGGGCTCAGAATGAAAAGTCTTGGATTTTATATGTTCTATATTTTGATATTATATGGAATTTTTTCATTACTAAAAGTTGAGACGTCATGCGATTATGAATCCCAGTGTTCCCAAAATAAATATTTGAAATATTTGAAATATTTGAAATATATTAAATATAACAAACAAAAAATTTTATTTAGAAGGTTTAATAACTCTAAAAAGGGTTCCTGGATCAAAAATTTGAGGGAACTATTGAGTTCAGAACATGAATCATACCCTAGGCGTGACATAAACTTTATCAACATAGTCCATTTGTGAAAATGTTATGATAGGAATAAATAAATAAAATCAATTAAGTAATTGATTAATTTATATTATTATGTATAGACCTATTTTTTCCTTTAAATACATGGTTATAGAAATTCCTCTGGGTTATCCATAAAAATCCTAAAGATTTTAGACATATCATTTGTGATATTTTATTAGAGGATGATGACTGATTGAGATAAGATCATGGATCATCACACCAATAGAGAAAATTTATCTCATCAATGATAAAAAACAAATATCATCTGTCAATAATCAATCCAAATCCTAGAAGGGAAATTTTTATATGGATTTATTCTCCGTTCTTGATTCCTACAATGACCGTGAATCAATCGACCAATAGATTGATTCATGAATCGTGTGTATTATGGGATGGGTTTTGTTTCATGGATTTCATCAGGATAAATCCTTCTAATAATTGATTCTTAATTCTTTTTAACTACAATTAATCAATATTGCCACAAATATTTTTTGAGTCCATTCCTCTTGATCATTACTATGCTTTTCTCCCTTATTACTCTGATAGTCATAGGAATTATTCATTTGGACTATGGTTCAAAATCCCCCAATGAAATCAATCATTGTGCACTTGATTATTTTCATAATGATTCAATATCATAGTTCTGTGATTGGAACAACATGGTGGTGGTGAGACAACATAGAAGGCTGAAAATCAAATAGTGTAGACATCCTATTTTCATGTCCTTCAGCATGTAACAAAGAATGACATATAAATACCTTTTTGGGAAAATTGAAGGACCAGATCATGCTATTTGATGATTTTAAGACTCAATGATGAGATTTTTATGATTTTCTATGAATAAATCACTGAATCAAAGGATGGAGGAACCTCCAAGATGTGATGAACAACATCTGGATTTATAAAAAAATACACATTACATGGCATGTAAGTTTAATCCATATGTCGTGTCCCCCCTTGTTGTGATTCTAGGGTATTATCCAGTGTTAGGGATCGCATGGTGTGTAACCCCTTCCACAAAAAAATGTGACCCCCTTAGTGTGAGTCTTTGTATACTTCGGAGACTACACAAAAATGTGAAAAACTACATGAATATACACTACTTCGTGTACGTGGGCCAGTACAGAGACTCAACCTTGATATACAGACATGGCTATGCAACATGGGTAGGATCTTGTGTGTATCTACACACCGTGTAATCCTTATATACATTCCATGTATATAGAGACTACATAATGTATGAGGATCTTCCACATGGGTATGCATGTCGATATCTGGACACATCATATACCCCCTAGTACATGCCATGTACCCCTTTAAGAGTTCTTAGAGCTCTCCATTTTATTTGTTGTGTTTAGTATAGTTTGAGTGAATTCCTTTGATCATTTCCCATGATGGTACAATGTGAAATTAAATCCCCATCACATGATTATGATCCCCTCCAGAGTCTAAGTCTTATATCGAGTTCTAGTGTCCTTCCATGAGACTAGAGTGCGATCCTCTAACATCCTTTATTACCAAGGTGGAGTTTGTAGAATAAAAATGAACTCCCAGAGTAGGAAATTGATCCTTTTTATAGAATTATTTATTTGTAGGGTTGGTGGAATAATTGAAATATGATCCACTACAAATTAAGTTAATCTAGACTAAATTTTTTGTTTTCCACAAAAGTCCTAGGCGTGACCCCTTATCTATGAATCAGCATCCTCTTATACTAGTGAGAAGTCATTAAGTGCAGAACAATGTGATCGATCTTTTAATTGAGTGTATTTAGGGATATAATTGAACATGGAGTAGATTCTCCTAGAATAAGTGTTGCTTCAAATATAACCTTATGACTAAAAGTTGGTTATAGAGGCCTGGCGGCATGGATATTTTTCTTGAGTATGTCTAGTTGTGTCTATTATACTTTGATTTATATATATTATTGGTGATGAATATACATTTCTCAATATGTTTAATGTTTTGGGGGTTCTTGCAGAGTAGTGCAGTAGTTATACTTACATGGGCTTTTTCCACATGTGTTTTGTCTTATTAATATAACAATCCATTTGATGGTGCCTTGGGAGGATAGGGAGTGTGAAAGACCCTGGGACACCCTGAGAGGGGAGGGGTTAATCAGGGTGGAAACTTTTTCTTCTTTAAGTTGTGGATCTTGTTCCCACGTTGGTAGGAACTACTTAAACCTGTATGATGGATATGATCAGCAATTAAACATTCACATGCAGAGACAGATGACACAGCTATTTTTACTTTGTTAACCACTAAGGGCTACGTCCAAGGAGTATACGCCGACATGTTGCCGGTCATACCTAAATCCACTATGCTTCACTAGCTGCAGATACAAATGTTCGGGTACATACACTCTGTCCCAGGCCCACTGCCTTTACAGTTGTTCAGGGATAGCTCACTGCGTCCCACGGGTCACTCCCGTTGATTCCCCCGGGCTCACTTCCGTTGGTGAAGTCTCACTCAGTTTATAGACGTGAAGGTCTCTTCAATGGATATACATGAAGTTCTGTGTCTCCTGTTCAGCATGAAACTTTGCTTACATCAGAGGTCAGAGTTGATGCTCTTTTCAGTTCAATCCTCCTTTAGTGAAATGACTGAATGCACTAGATCCTCGGTCCTTGTTTGCCTGAATCACAATCACTTGTGTGATTGCTCAATAAATGATGCTCTATCAAAGTCCAGATTTCATCCATTGATGAATACTCCTTTTTCCATTGTCCACTGGGCTAACAACCTTTGAAAGGGTCTTCACAAAGTACCCTACTTTTCACGGCTCCCAATTTTGGAAAGCTTAAGCAATTATTAGCAGAGCCCCTGCCTTTTCACGAAGCTCAATTGCAAAGCACTCTCGCGATGCTCCAGCCTTCGCAATGCTTGGATATCGTGGAGCTCCTGCCTCTTCATGAAGCTCACTGATCCAACGCGGGGCGCACGACTTTTCGCGGAGCTAGGAAAGCCGCCGCGGAGCTCTTGCCTCTTCACGAAGCTCAATGAGCCAACGCGGGGCGCAACCTTTTCGCGGAGCTAGGATAGCCACCGCGAAGCTCAACTTTCACGAAGAAAACTACCTTCGCGAGTGACCTTTGCGAACAGAGAGCAATGGTTTTTCGTTGAGAGCTCTCTCCCCTTCTCTCGAGGGGGTTGGCCTCTATTTATAGGCGATTCCACCGACCCTCGACCTTTCCACGCGAAGTCAACGCCACGTCAGCTCCAATCGCGAGGCTCCGAAGTTCCCGCAAAAAATCTCTCAAAATCGCGAAGTAGAACGGAAATTTTCCGATCACGGAGCTCGTCTTAATCGCTGAGAAACACCGTCAACATTCCTTCGCAGTGCGCGCCTTCGCCGCGAAGCTCCCTCGCAAATCCCTTCTCCGCCGCGATGCACTTCAGCCTCTGCCGTTCGCGAAGCATGACGTAATCGCAAAGACTCACCACCTCCATTCTTCTAGTCTTCGCGATATCCAATCCATGAATCCCATATTCGCGAAACTCATGCCTTTTCCATATAAATAAATGATTTTCCTAGAAATCCACTCTTCGCGATGCTCAGCAACTTCCAGATTTTGGACCCCAAAAATTTGGCAAACACTGGGAAATGACGCCACTTTGTATCTGCTCTTTTAGTCCGCCTCCATATCATCTATTCCGATGTTCTATGAATAAAAAATGGATCAATATCCGCAGTCCTCGAACTCGAGGTTCCTCCATGGAATCTCCTTTGTCAACAAATTGGAATGTCTTCTGTTTTCTTTGTCAACAAGCATGATCACCTCAACAACACTTCTTCTTGGTGATCTGTATCCTTCGGAAACTCTTCTGCTTATATCAAAAACTCCTCAATTGTGATATGTATTCTTTGAAGGCATAGAATTATCATCATCATCTTCTATGAAAATTTGATGTGCATGACTATCTCAGAATTCCAATCGTTGCACATTGTCTTCTTCATCAACCGTCATGATATACTTTATGCAAACCGATTCAATTCGTCAGGAAGTCTCTTTCATGGTTCTCACCTCATTCTTCATTAATCGGTCTCAGATGGATTGCACCCCATATTCTTCATTGTTGTAAACAATGTATCACCTTTGACACATGTTCTTTGAACTTACGATCAGTACAACAATCGTCTGAGCCACTACTCCTCTACTTCATCGGAGTACTTCATGATCTCCTTTATTTTGATATTCCATTGACAACTATTGACAACAAATACAAACCTATACAAAAAGTGGTTCTAACAATCTCCACCTTTGTATTTTGTTGTGAATACCTTATACATCTTCTGAAATGAATTTGTCAATGTCAAAATGAGAATCTTCTATTCATCAACTTTTCTTTTCAAACATTCATTTTCACTTTCTCTCCCCCTTATTGACAAGAAATACAAAGAACATGGTAGGGAGGGTATCAATCCACACTTAAGAAAGGTTTCATTAATCATTTCACTCTAAGTCTACTTGAGCAATGCTCGATGTAGAAAACAAGAGGATTTGATTAATTCAACAAGGCTGTCCATTATCCACAGATCATGATACCAACATGAGATGATAACTCATGTATCTTGTCTTCAAGGGTTTACCACTTTAATTCCATGTAGAAGAAGATAAACTATGATAGGGAATAATCAACCTGAAACTCCTGCACTCACATCAGCAAATAGATCAAAAACATTCAAGTGCAATCGGCAGGTTAAGTGACCTTGGGGCACTTCCATTATCTTTATGTCACTGATCAATTCAGTTAATCCCCCTTTGTAAAATAATCTTTGATCTGAGTAACCAAGGGATAGTGATTGAGAAATGACATACCTTCTCCATTGACGTGTTCTTCAAAAAATCCAAAGAGTAACTGCTTTTGAGTCCAGCTGGAGTTGATATTGATTGAAACAGTGATTATGGAAGCTTCTTCATTCTTCACCCCCTCAAGGGAAACACTCCTAATCATCTTCATCAAGAGTGATCCTTCATCATCTTAATCTTTGAATATTAATTGAAGAATCTAATAAGGATGGAAACTTCTTCAGCTTGGATATCAAGAGTTGACAACATCCACTACTTCTCAGGTTCTCCCCTTGAGAGAATGCTTCACCTTCAATTCCCTACATTATTAGCAAAAATACAAAACACAAATGATTACAGGAAAAAGGTGGTTCCTTATTGCTTCATCAAGAAGACTTTCTTGGTTGAGGTTCTTTTCTCAACCAAGTTCCTATGTTCACTCCAGTCTTCATGCCTCCACATTTGAACATGTTTTCTGACATCTGTCATTGTGGCATGAATCTGTTCACATTCTCTTCTGCTTTGTGAGGAGAATTGTTCTACTTAGCAGCCATCATGAATGATACATTCTTACTCCTCTTAAGGACTACTTTTTCTCTGGTATTAAGGTTAGGCAACCTTTTGCAATGTGACCAGATTTCTTGCATCTCTCAAACAGAACATCTTTGACACGTGTGTTTCTCTTTGTTTGCAAACTCTCCTTCACTGTGTCTTCATCATGTGAAAGTTTTCCTTTTCCTTTGTCACCAGCCTTGGCCTTCTCATCTTCAAGTTTCCTTATTCTTTTCAAATCTTCTGGCCAGATGACCAATATGTCATGTGGAACTTTTGCAGCTGGTTTAGGTCTTCCACATGGGTTCATCCGAGATTCATCCCACTTAGTGTTTCTTTTGGATGAATGACCCTTCAATTTCATGGATCTAAAATCCTGGGTCTTCTCAGCTTTCTTACTTGAGATCTTCTTGGGAAAATGTGTTTTCACAACATTCTTCTGATTTCTCCCCAAGGTAGCTGCTTCATTCTTTGACGGCATCAGAGGTCTTCTTTTCTTTTCAACAGTGAAAGCATGTTGATATGGACATGTTCCTGCATTGTGACCGATGTCGTTGCATACATCATAAATGTTATAAAGAATTCCAAATCTGTTTGCAGTAAACAAATGCTTCTGGACCTGCTGATGTTGCCTCTTTTTCTCTAGCTTCCTTCTCTTTGATATAGGCATTCTATGTGCTTTTCCATGTAAGGGATTATAAATACAATCCAGTGCACAGTGCCCAAATCTGTTGCAGCACCAACATTGACCCAAAAATCTTTTCTTCTTTGTGTCTTCTGTATTAAGTTGTTGGGCCATCTACTTAATCTTTTGTGATCTCTTTGAGGAACCCACTTCCTCCTTTTTCTTCCCATCCACCCTAGCCATGGTGGTAGGATTCTTCTTCTCACCTTTCCTCATCCATACTTGTTTAGAAATTTTCTTCCCACCTGCACTGATTGTAGGAGTGTATTTAGAAATATGAGTACAAGATGGTTTGGATGGCACCTTCACTTTCTCAGTTTCTTGTGATAGATCAAAGAGTGAAGTCATGATCTTCTTATCACATGTTGGAGGCCTTTTGACAATAGAATCCTCCAGTGAGCATTGAGTACCAGAAGCAACTGATTCTTGATGTGGATAATCAAGAGTTGTCATAATCTTCTTCTAACATGTTGGAGGAATTTCAGCTTTAGACTCCTCCAACAAACATTGAGTGCAAGCATCACTCATTTCATTCTTTTGTGAAGTCTCAATATGTGTGTTCTCAATCTTGGTCAACTGAGCTTCCAATTTTTGACCCACAATATTGAGGATGATCTTCTGATCTTCAATCGTGATCATCTTCTCTTCACAAGTCTTCTTTAACCTTTCAACCTCATCTTCATGAATCATAACTTTGTTTTGAAACAAAGAGTCATGTTCCCTGAATTTAATGGAAGTTTCTTCCAAACAAAAATTCTTGACTTCATTTCTCTTCTTCAGCTTAGCTTCAAGTGCGTGGATCCTTTCTTTTAAAGTATTATTGACTTCCTCTTCCTCTTCAAAGACTTTCACCTATTTGATGAGCTTCATACATTCCATAACTTTTCTTTCCAACCCCTTTTCCATATTGTCATCTTCCCTTTCTAATCGATTGATCTCAACCTGCATAGATTGGAATAGGCTACAAATAATAGCAACCTTTTCTTCTAGAATATCATGAAGATTTGTTCTGAGTTTTTCCTGAAAGATTGAATTAGGGGTACCATCCTTTCCTCTGGATGAGTTCTGAGCCACCTGCTTGATACTTTCCAAGCCTAATGTTTCTTCATTATTGGAATGGAATGGAGAACAAGACACTGCATCTTCTTTGGATGTGGGGGACTTCTTCATCATCTTCTTCTCTTTCTTTTTCCTATTTGTCAAAGTCTTGGTGGATATAGATTTATGCTCAGAAATGACTGCGTCATTATCAAGACTGCTCTTCATTGTTGACTCTAGGAAAGAAACTCAAATCCTCTTCTCAATAGAATTACTGGAGAATTTCCAACATACGTTAACCTCCCTCAGATACCACTTGAAGGACCCCGGGACACCCTGAGAGGGGAGGGGTGAATCAGGGTGGAAAAATTTTCTTCTTTAAGTTGTGGATCTTGTTCCCACGTTGGTAGGAACTACTTAAACTTGTATGATGGATATGATCATCAATTAAACATTCACATGCAGAGACAGATGACACAGCTATTTTTACTTGGTTCACCACTACGGGCTACGTCCAAGGAGTATACGCCGATAGGTTGCCGGTCGTACCTAAATCCACTATGCTTCACTATCTGCGGATACAAATGTTCGGGTACAGACACTCTGTCCCAGACCCACTGCCTTTACAGTTGTTCAGGGATATCTCACTGCGTCCCACGGGTCACTCCCGTTGACTCCCCCTGGCTCACTGCCGTTGGTGAAGTCTCACTCAGTTTATAGACGTGAAGGTCTCTTCAATGGATAGAAATGAAGTTCTGTGTCTCCTGTTCAGCATGAGACTTTGCTTACATCAGAGTTCAGAGTTGATGCTCTTTTCAGTTCAATCCTCCTTTAGTGCATTGACTGAATGCACTAGATCCCCGATCCTTGTTTTCCAGAATCACAATCACTTGTGTGATTTCTCAATAAATGATGCTCTATCAAAGTCCAGATTTCATCCACTGATGAATAATCCTTTTGACCCTGTCCACTGGGCTAACAACCTCTGAAAGGGTCTTCACAAAGCACCCTACTTTTCACGGCTCCCAATTTTGGAAAGCTTAAGCAATTTTAGCAGAGCCCCTGCCTTTTCCCGAAGCTCAATCGCGAAGCACTCTCACGATGCTCCAGCCTTCGCAATGCTTGGATATCGCGGAGCTCCTGCCTCTTCGTGAAGCTCACTGATCCAACGTGGGGCGCAAGACTTTTCGCGGAGCTAGGAAAGCCGCTGCAAAGATCCTTCCTCTTCACGAAGCTCAATGAGCCAACGCGGGGCGCAACCTTTTCACGGAGCTAGGATAGCCTCCGCGAAGCTCAACTTTCGCGAAGCAAACTGCCTTCATGAGTGACCTTTGCGAACCGAGAGCAATGGTTTTTCGTTGAGAGATCTATCTCCTTCTCTCGAGGGGGTCGGCCTCTATTTATAGGCGATTCCACCGACCATCGACCTTTCCGCGCGAAGTCAACGCCACGTTAGCTCCAATCATGAAGCTCTAATGTTCCCGCTGAAAATCTCTCAAAATCGAGAAGCAGAACGACAATTTTCCGATCACGGAGCTCGTCGTAATCGCGGAGAAACACCGTCAACATTCCTTCACGGTGCGCGCCTTCGCCGCGAAGTTCCCTCGCAAATTCCTTCTCCGCTGCGATGTGCTTCAGCCTATGCCGTTCGCGAAGCTTGACGTAATCGCAAAGACTCACCACCTCCATTCTTCTGGTCTTCGCGATATCCAATCCATGCATCCCATCTTCGCGAAACTCATGCCTCTGCCATATAAATAAATGATATTCCTGGAAATCCACTCTTCGCGATGCTCATAAACTTCCAGATTTTGGACCCCAAAAATTTGGAAAACACTGGGAAACGACGCCACTTTGTATCTGCTCTTTTAGTCCGCCTCCAAATCATCTATTCCGATGTTCCAGGAATAAATCATGGATCAATATCCACAGTCCTCGAACTCGACGTGCCGCCATGGAATCTCTTTTGTCAACAAATTGGAATGTCTTCTTTTTTCTTTGTCAATAAGCACGATCACCTCAAAAACACTTCTTCTTGGTGATCTGTATCCTTCGGCAACTCTTCTGCTTGTATCACAAACTCCTCAATTGTGATATGTATTCTTTGAAGGCATAGAATTAGCATCATCATATTCTATGACAATGTGATGTGCATGACTATCTCAGAATTCCAATTGTTGCACATTGTCTTCTTCATCAACTGTCATGATATACATCATGCAAACCGATTCAATTCGTCAGGAAGTCTCTTGCATGGTTCTCACCTCATTCTTCTTTAATCGGTCTCAGATGGATCGCACCCCAAATTCTTCATTTTTGTAAACAATGTAGCACCTTTGACACATGTTCTTTGAACTTACGATCAGTAAAACAATCGTTTGAGTCACTACTCCTCTACCTCATCGGAGTACTTCATGATCTCCTTTATTTTGGTATTCCATTGACAACTATTGACAACAAATACAAACCTATACACAAAGTGGTTCCAACAGAGTGGGTGGTGCATTGTTGTATTTTGACAGACTGAGGTGCTTGATCAAAATAAACATTTCACTATTGCCATCACCCATGGAGCAGGTTGCACTCTTTATAGTTTTTTGTTGGGCTTGTATTTGACCAATTTTACATTTCCAATACTTTTAATATTGTACTCAGTTGTTGGACCCTAGATGGTTGCATGGTTTTTTTAGTTTTTTTTTACAATTTATAATTGTGTGGGATTTGATATGTGTATGTGTGTACATATACATTAGGCTAATGTCCCCCATTTTTGAGAAATACCAACTCTATGTTAGTCACCAACACCTGGGCAATTGGAGTTGGGCTTGGGGTAGTCACAGGTCAGACCTCGATGGATTAGGTTGAGGCATAGTGGTGTCTGAGTAGTTAATTCTACCTTAGGACTAGAGTTAATGTGATAGGTTTGGGAAAATATATCTTAGTGTTTCGATATGATGTTTTAGGCTAGGGACTCTAATGTTAGTGCAACTACAAATATATATATACACCATGACTCTAATCACCTGCCTTTCGACTTAGTATATGTTAACATTTGTTGCAGGGGAATTTTTGGTACATTTATCATGCTGGAATGGTATTGTTTCTATTACCTTCGTGAGTATTCTCCCAAGATATACTCTTTTAAGTATGGTACATATTGTTTTATATCAGGGTGAATCCACATAGACACCCATCTAGGATTACCTCATATGATCATGGGGATGAGAAGCCTAGTGAAAAGGCTTTGGTACGTGGTCATGTACCAGATATAGCACAACCGAGTGGTTTACCAACTATACCACAACCCATTGATCCACAACTAGATATGGTAGTATAAGCCATGGATGCACACATGTGGAGTGAATTACATGAGTTTGATAGAGAAATCCCTCCTAGATTATCGGGTGATCTAGTCCCCCATTTGGATGAGGATTGGCTAGAGATAGTCACTCATTTTTTCCATCTTGAGAGGATAATGACATACTAGATGGTTTTCCTCATAATGAGTCTCATTTTGGGATATGATGGTCAATGGTGGAGTTTGGTGAATCAGTCAAACAGTGAGAAAAATATTTCAATTATGTATTTGAGAATCACTTCATAGAAGAGTAATATATATCCATGTTTTGATCGATACACATACAAGAGATTCTGAATATGTAGAAGGCCATAATGACAATGTTGGAGTACTCAATGAGGTTTACTGATCTATCACATTACTCATTTGATTTGGTGCAAGATAAGTTTTACCGAGGATAGAACATCTACCCGGGATTATGATGGGAAATTTAGAAATCAATAGTATCCCTTTTCATTCCCACCTATGTTGGGTTCTTGAGAAATACTTGTTGGTGGATAGATATCTAGAAGAGAAAAAAATGGTAGTGGGAGTTAGTAGTGGGCACCTGATAGCTCAAACATCAAAAGAAGGTATTCGACTATATTCATAGGGATTTAGCCCTATTAAAAACTTCAAGAGGTGACCCTAGGACCCCACATTAGTAGTGGAGGGATCTCAGGGTGGTTTGAATCAGAAAACGGAAAAGTAGTTATTCTACTACCACAGTTAAGGACATTTTTCATTGGATTGTCCGTCCCATCATACAACTTATTATTAGATGGAGGCGGGACTAGATAAAAAAATACATAGGAAGAATAAGGGTAGTCTTTAGGGTTTAATATGTGGAATAGGGGATGTCAAGGTAGAATTAGGTTGTGAGTAGTTTGATCTAGTACAACACCCACCCCCAGGTGGTCTATTTCATGATCCAAAAGCTGGTTGACAAGGACGAGGGGAGCTGTAGGATATGGATGACTAAAAACCCATGGCTCTAAGGATGATAAGTGGAATGATCTATGTCTTCTTTACTTTAGCATCTGGATTTATAGACACTGGTTCTAGTCATTCTTTCTTTTCCACTTATCGAGTTTGAGACATTGAGATTCCAGTTGAGCCATTGGTTCGACCCTTACAGTCAGAGACTCCAACATGTGTCGACTTAGAAATTACTCACTTGTTCCAACAATGTGATCTGATGCTTGGATATAATATTTTGGAATGGGTTATCTTTATTACAGAAATTAGGCTTTACAGTTTCATCATATTTATGGACTGGATATCCATAGTTCATACATATATTGAATATTTTAAGAAGAGAATGTGGTGTGTTTGTAGTGATAGAACAAGGTTTTGATTTTTTGGTAAAAATAAGACTTTAGTGGAGTAGGATGAGATTAGGAATACAAGAGTGAAACTGATTACACTATGGTTTACTAGAATGACTCTTGGTGTAGTGGATTCTTTTTTCTATCAATTCCCTACAGTGGTGAAACAATATGAAAAAGTATTTCTTGAGGGCATATTAGGTTTACCACCCCATTGAGAGATGGAATTATACATAAAATTTCATCCCATGATGGCACTAATATCTGCACTAGTATATTCAATGGTGCTTGTAAGTATTTAGAGATGAGCATGAAGTTGGTAGAATTTCAGGAAAAATGGATCAATGAGACCCAGATTTTCCCACTGGGAATCACCAATGTTGTTTTTTAAGAAGGAATACCAAGAGATGTGGCTATGGTGGATTATTAGTGCTTGAATTAGGTGACCATGAAGAATAAGTATCCACTATCAAGGATTTGTGATCTCCCTGGTCATTTGAGAGGGGAGGGATGGTTCTAAATTTTTGACCATAGGTCATGCTATCAACAGCAATGAGTACGTGTTGAGGATATTTGAAAGAATAAATTTATATGTTGATAAGGTAACTATGAGTAATTTTTTACACCGTTCAGTGTGTCTAATAACCCAGATGTGTTCATGGGACATATGTATTGGATCTCTTAACAATTATTAGATCTATTCATAATAGTCTTCAGTGAGAACATCCTGGTGTATTCAACACCCTTGGAGGAGCACACGAGACACTAGTGGATGGTCTCGAACAATCTATGATATTACCTGATTTATGAGAAGCTATCGAAGTGTCGGCATTGGATTCGATAGGTCCAAATTCTTGGACACATAATATGAAAGGATGAATTAGTTGTGGACCCATTGAAGGTTGAGGCAGTGCTTTCTGGGGAGCCACTCAAAGAGTGTTACTGAGAATCAAATTTTCCATGGGTTAGAAGGGTACTATAAAATGTGTTTGTACCTAACTTACCTAGTGTTCAAACACCATTGAATGCATTGAATTTCTTATGGAAGCCTTTCATGTAGATAAAAATGTTCCAGAAGTGATTTTATGAGTTGAGATAGAGGTTTAAGAGTTCTCCCATTTTGAGATTGAAGGAGAAGGGTTTCGAGTATGTAGTTTTCTATGATGAATCAAGTACCAAACCTGTTTGCATTCAAATATTGAGGTATTTGGTTACTACTTATGGTTCAATATATTTAATGCTACATGAGGGGAACTACATGAACCATGACCTTGAGCTTTCAATGGTAGTCTTCACATTAATAATATGGTGACACTAACTAATGGTCGAGTGTTTCATCATTTACTCTACCTACAAGAGACTAAAATAAATAATATTATAAAAGGATCTTATGTAGAGACAGAGATGATGGATGTGTTGAGTAAATAAGGTTTTCCTTATGGATTTTCCATTCCTTTATACTTAGGGGAGATTTTTTAGTCAATAAGGTTTCTTTATGACTTTACAATTCCTTCTTGTTTTGAAAATCACAAACACTATAAGGCAAATATTTTTTTAACCTTTGTATTACATATATAAGGAAATATTTACTTCCCCAAGGAAATTTACCCTTATCATGTTTACATTGATCATATCATAATTTTTTTAAGTATAAAATTCGGTTTGAAACCAAAACGTTAGAATCCTATAATTACCTACATATGAAGCATTCTGTTTAGGATTCAAATTCTCTGAATTCTAGTTACGAACTCTTCTAAAAGATGGTTCTGGAATGTGAACCTCAATGAAGGTTTACAAAGATGAAGATTCTACCTTAATGAAAATAGAATCTAACTAAATTAGAGTATATAAGTATAATGAAGTATAAGATAGTTATACTTTCCTCAACAAAAAAATACAGGAGAAAATCTTGAAACAAACAAGTAACAATTAGTAAGTCTTTTAACCCAAAGAGAAGGGTATCCAACAACCTTGGATAAAGGTCCCTTGATTTATACATTCAAGAATGTAAGTCTTCCCCACACCCGGGTAAGCCCTAGATACAAATATCGGAGTCTGTCTTGCTATCCCTGAAAGCCCTCAATTTCAATGAAGTCGACACCTCTGTCTTCCTCAGCAAGGAAGCCCTCAACTTCATGGTAGTCGGCACGTCTATCTTCCTAACCCCAGAAGCCCTCGAATGTAATCAGCAACATTCAGAGTCACACAAATCAAACCTGAACCAGGTTTTCAATACGCAAAAATCAATAAATCCTCTCTCTCTAGAAATCACTTTAGCAACATGTAATCTCTAGATTGATCAACTTGTTGTGAGATCTTTCAAATGAGCTCTTATTTATAGGAATGGATTCAACGATCGGCTCCCTCCTCCAACAGTCATATTTTTTATTGAATTTCAGAGGGACCTGTACACATGTCAATCCAATAATGGTTAGTTAGTAACTAAATACACGACATCGTTTTTTGGAAAAACAGGTGTAAGAAAAAATATGGGTGCATAACTAAAATCCAATATTCAGAATATAAGGAAATATGAATGTTCGGAGTCTAACCAAAAATGAATTCAGAGTCTATAATACATGGATATTTACATTCTATTTTCTAGAAATTTAGAACATGTACTCTATAGAATTCCAGAGTCTAAATTTCATGGAAATTCGGAATCATGATTCACAGGAATTATGGTTACGAACTTTTGTAAGTTCTGACTCCAAGTTCTCTGAATACAGACTTTGAATTTCATTGAAATTCTACCTCCAGAATTCTATAGAGTACAGGTTCTGAATTTCTTGAAAACAGAATCCGAATATCCTTGTATTATTGACTCCAAACTCATTTTTGGATAGACTTTGAACTTTTAAATTTCCTTACATTCCGAATATTGAATTTTAGTTATGTAGCCATATTTATGCTCACACGTATTTTGCCATAAAATGATTTCGTGTATTTAGTTACTAACTAAAAATTGTTTTAGAGGCACGTGAACAGGTCCCTTCAAAATTCAATGAAAAATATGATTGTTGGAGGAGGCATCCGGCCGCTGAAGCTGTGCCTATAAATAGGATCTCATTTGAAAGAGCTCACAACAATTTGATCAATCTAGGGATTACATGCTGTTGAAGTGATTTCTAGAGAGAGGATTTTATTGTGTTGTGAATACTGAACTCATGGTTTAGGTTTTCTTTGTGCGACTTTGAATGTTGCTGATTACATTCGGGGGCTTTCGGGGTTCGGAAGACAGAGGTTCCGACTACCTTGAAGTTGAGGGCTTCCTTGCCGAGGAAGATATAGGTGACGACTACCTTGAAGTTTACGGCTTGCGGGGATATCAAGACAGAATCCGATCTTCGTATCAAGGGCTTACTCTAGTGTGGGTAAGAAAGACTTTCTTGAAATTATTAATCAAGGGACCTTTATCCTAGGTTGTTGGATACCCTTCTCTTTGGGTTAAAAGTCTTAATTCTTGTTACTTTTTTGTTTCATGTTTTTCCACTGCATTTTGTTTGTTGTAGAAAGTATAACTATATTATAGTTCCTTATACTTGTATACTCTGATTTAGTTAGATTCTATATGTTTAAGGTATAATCTTTATCTTTGTAAACAATCATTGAGTTTCACTTTCTTGAACCGTCTTTCCGAATTCACATTCTCGGGATCATATTTTCGGAATTAAGAAAGTGTCTATAAATAAAGGTTTTGTGAATTACCTTGTTTAAACTTGTTAAAAATAAACATTATTAAAAGTTACAAATGAATTTTTCAAAGTTTACAATTCACCCACTCTTGTATTTTGATCATCATTAGATACTCCATATAGTATCTCTATTATTTTGATCCTACATTTGGTTTTATAGAGTATATCATACTCACATACCATCTCAACAATTGTTATCAGAGGATTGGTTTAATATGAATTAATCTCCCGATTACATTCAGAAGAGAATTCATCTCCTTCTTTTCTGGAATCAGTTTTTTGATCTTGTATAGTTTAGATTCATTTTTTTCTTAGAGATACTCTTTTAATATATTTTCCTTGCTTATGAATAATTTTCGTGTTTACAATTTTTTTTCTATTTACAAGTTTGTGTGGAATTATTTTTATTTAATATGGTAGGAATCAATGTTAGTTCTACAGACAATCTCAATCCAAATAGACCACCTATCTTTGATGGAAATGACAATGAATACTAGAGAGATCATATGAATACTTTCCTTATCAATAATGGAGTTGATAATTTTTTTATGCTTACGGGAGGATATAAAATCCATGAAAAGGAAGTCAGTACCTTCAATAATCAAGAAACGCATGAATATCAACTGAATTATAAGGTACGCAATACATTACATTGATCAATGACTAGGAATATAAATAGCCAACTTTCATCTTGTGAAGCAGCAAATTGTATATGGATAAAAATGAAGTTACACACTTTGGAACTTCCAATGTTTTTGGAACTAGAAGATCCATGCATAGAGCTGAATACCAAGGCTTTAAATTTCCTTATAGAGAACCCGTATGTAAGGTGCAACAAAGATTCATGACTATATTGAATAGTTACAATCCATGGGTGAGAAAGGATTAGATGATGATGCTCTTGTTGATAAGATCATAGACATCATTCCCAATGAGTGGGAATCCAAGAGAACAACTATAGATGAGAATAGAAAGGTTAATGAGATTTCCTTAGATGAACTGTTTGGAAGTCTTCTTCAACATGAGACTATAATGAAGAGAGATACTAATAATGTTATGAATAAGAATGGGAATGATAGTGTTTCTTTTACTATAACTTCAAATAAAATGAAAGCTAAGACTCCTGAGAGAGTTACTAGATCTAAGTCTATGAAAGTTGTTATCCAATCCGAATCTAGTGGAAGTGAATCCTCAGAGAATGAGTTAGAAAATCTTGCTCGAAGGATGAACAATATAGCTATAAGGAGGAACTTTCATTACAGATACAAGAAGAAAGAAAGGTAATATAAGAAAGATTTATAAGTTACATGTTATGAATGCAAGATATCTGGAAATTTAGGAAATGATTTTCCTTTTCTTAAGAGAAAAGAAATAAAAGAAAAGAATTCTGAGAGAAACAGGAAGAAGTATTACAAGGCTAAAGCTATGAATGTCTTGAAAGAAAATGACACATGGATTGCCATTGGTGGAGACTCTTCAGATGAATCTTCATATTATGAATCTTCTGGACAGAAGAATCCTAGCCTAAAAGCCAGACTACCTATTGACAATCCTTGTTTAATGGCTACGGTACACAATGATAAATAAAATACCAATGTTTCTTTAAATTAAAATTATAGTAATGATAAATATTATAACTCTTCTGATGAAGAATCTTATTCTAAGGAAGATAATACTTTACCTACCTATGAAGACGTTTCTTGGTTTTCTAATCTTCTTGAGATTGAGAATTAAAAACTCATGAAAAAGCATGATAATAAAAATTCTTGGAATAATCATCTTACTAAGGAAATATCAGATCTTCCTAAATACCTTGATAAGAAAAATGTTGATTTTGAAAATATTTCAAAAAATCATTACTAAGTAAATTCAAAGAAGAATAAACTTTATAAAGATCTAGAAAACGTAATTTCTAAGATAAATGTTTTTTAGCCTAACTCTAGTTCAAAATCGTATGTTTTGGAAGACAAGAATTTGGTTATCAAACTGAAATCCGAAATATTTTCTTTGAGGAAGTGTTTTTCAAAATTTACCGTAGATAAGGAAAATTTTGATAAAATTTATTCACAAATCCGACCTCTATAGAATAGTTCTTTTTTTGGATTTACTAGTTTTAAACCAATTTTTAGTAATAATTATTTTGTCTCTCAAAGTGCCCCATTCTATACTAAGTGTCAGTGTTGTGGGCATTGGGAAATTTTTTTCCCATAAACAAAACCCAGTCTTTAGGAGTTCATAAAGCTTATTTTTCTAAAAAGATGTCGGTACCAAAAAAATTTCTTTCTGAGATTTTCGGATCCATGCATGTTTGGATTTTGAAAACCTAACTTTTTCCAATTTTCAGTAAAATAAAGAAGGTATCAATAGCAATACGTGGTAAATGGATAGTGGATTTTCCTGGCATATGAATGGTAAGAAAAACTATTTTGAAAATATTATAAAGACGAAAGGAGGAAATGTAACTTTCGGAGATAATTCTCAGGGAGAAATTATTAGAATAGGTAACATTGTTTTTGTGGAAAAACTTTGATTTCGAATGTTTTATTTGTTAATGGCCTTAAGCACAACCTCATTACTATAAGCCAATTATGCGATGAAGGTTACCTTGTGAATTTTAGGAATGACAAGTGCTTAGAACACAATTGCAAGGAAAAGTTTATTCTTTCTACTCACAAGCAAGAGAATTCTTACACACTAAACATAGAAGACCTTATAAGCCATGATCTATATTGTATTAGTGAAATGGAAGATCATTCATGGTTATGGAATATAAGTATAGGATATTTTAACCTAAGGAACTTATGAAAACTTTCTAAGAAAGGATATTTAAGGATCTACCAGAGCTTATATTTGATTCTTTAAAAGATTGTGACCCTTTTCAATATGTAAAACAACATAAATCGAGTATTAAATCAGTCAATGAAGTCACAACTACTGATGCCCTACAGTTAGTGCATATGGATCATTTTGGACCAAGAAAAATTGGAGACATTAGAGGCAAGTATTATTTATTTGTCATGGTTAAAGATTACACTAGATTTGTGTGGGTCTATTTTCTAGCAAAAAAGTTTGATGTTTTCCCTTATTTCAAAAGTTTTAGATCCCAACTTAAAAATGAGAAAAACCTTCCATTGAAAAATATTCATAGTGATCATGGTGGAGAATCTCAAAATTTTGATTTTGAAACTTTTTGTAGTTGAAAAATAATTACTCGCAACTTCTCATCACCCATAACCCCTCAACAGAATGGTGATGTTGAAGGAAGAAATAGAATTCTTCAAGAGATAACTAGAACCATGTTGAGTGAGTATTATATAGCCAAACATTTTTGGGCTGAATCTGTAATAACTGCTTGTTATACTATAAATCTTGTTTTGGTTAGACCTTTTCTTAATAAAACTTCTTATGAGTTATGGATTGGTAGAAAACCTAGACTTCCCAAATTTAAGGTTTTTGGTTTCAAGGTATTCATTCTGAATAATAAATATAATATACATAAATTCGAACCAAAATCTGATGAAGGAACTATCATAGGCTACTCCACAACTTCTAAGGCTTATAGAGTTTTCAATAAAAACAATTATACTGTTGAAGAGACAATACATGTCAAATTTGATGAATCTGATCCTTTTGTTTTTAAACAAACCCAAACTATATCTTTAGATGTGTTTTAAAAAACTAATTATCAACCTTCGATAGAAGATCCTTCTAATAAGGAAAATACTCATGAAAATATTTCTAAAGCATTTACCCTAGAAAATTTCCTACCTCATGTCGATGAACTGGTTTTACAAAAGCAAAATCAGTTGTTTCTAAAGAATCATCCCAGTGATAGTATAATTGGAGATGTGAATCAACCGGTAAGGACTATAAGTTCCTTAAGAAATGAAGTTTAACATCTATCATTCCTTTCCCTATTAGAAAAAAAAATCACTGATGAAGATTTAGGTGAGGATGATCAGATTAAATCCATGTAAGATGAACTAAATGAATTCCAAAGAAATAAAGTTTGGACCTTGGTTAAAAGACTTAAGGAAACTTATGTTTTTGGAGTAAAATTGGTCTTCAGATATAAGTGTGATGAAAATGGAATCATAGTAATAAATAATGCTAGATTACTTGCTAAAGGCTATAATCAACATGAGGGAATAGACAATGAAAAAAACCTATGCTCTAGTAGCTAGACTTGAATCTATTCGTATCATACTTGCCTTTACAGAATTCTTAAATTTAAAACTTTTTCAAATGAATGTGAAATGTTCCTTCCTTAATGGTTATGTTCAAGAGGATGTCTTTTTTGAATAACCTCTTGGTTTTGATGTTACGAAACATCCTGATCATGTTTTTAAACTTACGAAAGCTTTTTATGAACTTAAACAATCCCCTCGATCCTGGTATGAATGACTCACATGATTTTTTCTTTAAAATAATTATGTTAATGTAAATGCATATCCAACCCTTTTTATAAAGAAATATAAGAAATTTTTTTTGATTGTTCAAATTTATATTGATGACTTTATATTTCATTCAACTCAGCAATCTTTAACTGATTCCTTTGCGGATCTAATGAAATCTGTGTTTGAAATGAGTATGATGGGAGAGTTAACATTTTTCAATGGTTTTAAAATCTCTCAAAAACAAAAGGGAATATATATATCCCAACATATGTATATTAAAGATCTTCTTAAAAAGTATGGATATGTATATTAAAGATCTTATTAAAATGTATGGATATGAAAAATCTAAGAGTATAAGTACTCTCACTAGTACCTCAAACCCACATGATCTTAATGAAGCTGGGAAATTGGTAGATCAAACATCTTTTAGAGGTATGATAAGAAGTTTAATTTACTTGACAGCTAGTCTTCTAGACGTAATGTTTTCAGTATGCTTATGTGAAAATTATCAATCTAATCCCAAGGAATCTCATTTAAAGGTAGGGAAACAAATTTTTTTCTATGTAAATGGAACCATGGATTTAGGACTCTCATAAACTTGTAGAAATGATTTTGTTTTAGAAAGTTTTTTGGATGCGGAATTTGGTTGATGTAGAATTTATAGAAAGAGTACATCTGGAACATGTCATTTCTTAAGAGATTCACTAGTTTATTGGTCATTCTAGAAGAAACACTCAGTATCACTTTCCACTGCTGAAGCTGAATTTGTAACAACTGGAAGCTGTTATACTCCAGTGTTGTGGATGCAATGCACACTCACAGACTATGGTATGAGTTTTACCAAAACAAAAGTTTTGTGAGATAATACAAGTTCCATTGTCTTTAGTAAAAACCCTTCATGTCACTCTCGTGAAAAACACATAGATATCAGGCATCACTTTCTTTGGAATAATACACAAAAATGGCATATAATTATTCAATTTATCAGAACACAAGACCATCTTGTTGATATTTTCATAAAATCATTACCGTCTGATAGATTTGAATACATTGAATAGAAGTTAGGAATGATAACCATAAGGTAATCCACCTTGTTAAATTTCTGTTGAACAATCTCCTTACAGTAATAAACTTCTTTTCATAGGGGGAGTACATTTGTTCATATGTGTTTCATATTTTTTGTAATGTAGTTTGTCATATTTTTCGTAATGAAGTTTTTAATATTTTAATTAAGTTTGTCATATTTTTCATAATAATGTTTTTCATATTTTTCGTAATGAATTTTTTCTTATTTTTTGTAATAATGTTTTTCATATTTTACGTAATGGTGTTTTTCTTAATGAAGTTTTTCGTAATGAATATTTTCGTAATGAAAATTTTCATACTCAATTATTTTTTGTAATATTTTTTTTAATCAAGTTTTTTAGAGTCTAAAGTCCTTCAATAAGAATATTACCTATTACGAATAATCATCTTAGAAATCCGAAAGGTGTGATTCTTTCTTGAGTTTTCGTAATCATCTTTTACTTACTTGTATTTTCCTTTGTGTTTTTAAAATTTCTCAGATTTTAGTTTCCTTATATCAGAATGTCTTCTTTTTAAAACCTCAAAGGATCGAATCCTACCAAATTTTCCTTGCGACTATCATTTCAACCATCAGATCTGATCAGAATAATTATCACCCATAGGATTGAGATGGGGAGATGAATCGTCGCTTTAACACTTATAAAAGGGGACCCTTAATGGTTGTCCCACATCGGTTTTCAAGATTTTGTTTGTCAAAGATCTTCCCCAATTCAATAGCCCATTCCAGATATTCAAAGGATTCTCAATTCCAAATTTTTGGTGAAGTTCCTTATCAATATATGTCTTCTGTCAAGCCGATTTCATAGTGGAAAGTATAAAGAGAAAGGCTAGTGCATCCAAATTTCTTCAATAAGTATGACTATAATATCTCCAAAAACATCAAGCTGAATGGATGGGAAAGAGATTTTATATCAAAGCCAAGAGCACAAGATGATGTGTATCTAGATCTGCTAATAGAATTTTATAAATAATCATTCTTTTTCAAGGAATATGGCAGAGAAAAATTTTCATTCAAAAGAAATCGAAAAACATATGAAATTTCATACACTAAGGCTGGTAGCATGGTAGGGTTATCCTATAAAGGATAAGCCGAATTTTTTTCTAACAAGTTACTCGATGCTCAATGATGTTTTATAAAGGTAAAATATATGGAGTGTCTTGGACTTACAGATGTCAAGTCCACGAATATTGCTCACTTGTCTACCAACAATCGGATCCTTGAGTTATGGGTTCAGGGTTTTATCATACCGAGAATGGGTTGCAAGGACACCCAGAAGAAAAGTGATATGTATATCATGGATTTTTAGGTAAATCCAAGGAATATCAATATGATGAATAATATTCTAATTAAGATATAGAATATCAAGAATGGGAATTTGAGAGCATAGATAATCATGTATCATACCCTACTATCCAAGTTGATTGTTCAGTGTCTTGAGTCCTTCATGATTCCTTGTAGTTCCAAGATGAGGAATTAAAATGTTATGTTAGTTAGTGATGACACATTGAAAAGAATAAATGTCAGTTTTTCTAAAGATTCTTGAGGGTTTTATGATTTACTAGTGGAAGAAGTAGAAGTCGTTCCAAAAAATGCATAAGAGGTTGAACCATCGAAGAAGGCTGGAAAGAAAAGAAAATTAAAGGAAGTAGAAGCTGAATGTGAAACCACTAAAGTTAAGGAAACTCAAACCGCACCTCCAAATCCTAAGAAACAGAAAGCTTATCCAGATGAGGTCATATCCAAATGGAGGGAGGATAAAAAGAATCTTAAGGAAGGGGAACCACAGTTTGGTCTGAATCCTGCTAAGGACAAGGATCTAAAATTAAAGACTACTGAAGAGCTTGAGAAGCAAGCCAAATAGAAGAAACTTACGAAGAAAATTTCTGAGGCTGAAATTTGTTAATACCTTCTAAGGGATATTGAAATAATATCCGAGAACATCATGGTACCGAAAAATTTCTTAGTAGAACCTTTTCCCGAGACTCTGGGGAATATGTTCATGACTCTGGAAAAAGTAATAGAGAAGGTAGTTGAAGAAAAGGAAGTTGTAGAAGAAGTACAAGAAGCCGAATTCAGTGATGATAAAACAGATCTGATAAAGCAAGTTGAAGAATTTAATGAAAAGGAAAGTCCATCCAAAAAATTATCAATCTTGACTTCTCAATCCAGATCTTCAAAACTCTATACTCCTAGAATTGACGAGAAGGATGAAGAGGAAGTGAAAAAATTATCTGAGGAAGAGATTTATAATCATCACTTAATACACACTGAAGATATTGAGGCATAAGTTGAGAAAGAAAAAATTGATGAAGATAATATTGTTTAGTTATTTGAATGTGGGGACACGTCTCTAGATGAATAAGCTGTTTCGAGGACCAATAAGGGAAATCAGGTGGTTGCTGATACACCTAAAAGAGAAATTTTAATTAATAAGGAAGCTTGTGGATCTTCTAAAAAGAATCTGGTTGAGTAGAGAAAGAACCATCACCATGAAAAGTGTCATATTCGAAATCATCAGCTCTGGGACATTATTTTATCATTCAATATCTAAAGAATCTTGTTGACACCATTCCGATCATTCCAACCATTGAATCCGAATGTCAGATGAACCAACATAGTATGATTCAGAAATCAGATTCTGTGTCCATGGTGATGGATAGGTGTATAAAGGTTGAGGCTGATTCCAAGAACTTCCTTATCAACTATGAAGCCCATAGAAAATATTGCAAGAAAATGGTCAGGTGGTCAATGAATATATTTGATTATTGGAGAGTTCTCGATCACTTTCAAGGAGATGTTAAGGAATCTTTTGATACCCAAGATATCAAAATCAAGGATCTCAGAAATTACTTTGAGGAAAAACTAAATCTTGAGCAGAATACTTGGATTCATGATGTGAAAGATCTGAATGGGATGTTGAATTATGTTGTCCAAAGTTGGAAAACAAAAAGGGATCTCTGGATCAGGATTGAAGATAATTTAGTGAAGCAAGATGAACTATTGATGGTTCGGGTAGAGACTCTGAAGGCTCAGGATGATAGGATCAAAGCCTTATAGAAGCAATCATTGGAATATCACAAGAATATAAATAAGATAAAAACCATAGTAAATAAGTTAATACCCAAGTATAAGAAAGGAAAATAGATCAATTTGATCATTTGTTGTATTTTTTCCCTTGTATAAATTCTTTCAATCTTAATGAAATAGTGGTTTCTTGTTTTTGATTGGATGTTTGTACTAATATTTCAGGTACCATTTTTTTCCATTCCCTCAAACTGTTTTTGAAAATCACAAAGGGGGAGAAGGAAAAAGAATTCTACGTAAAGAAGAAATATCCCTAAGTAAGGGGGAGTTTATCTAAGGGGGAGTTTTCATTATAGAGATTTCTGTACCCAAGATAATGAAAAACTCATTCTAGAAATCTAGAATATGATCCTTAGGGTTCCAAAGCCTAAGGGGGAGTTAGTTGTATTCACCATTATCCATGTATAAAGAGAGATAAGTTTTATTTCAATGTCTAGATTTTTTTTTGCTAAGTCCTTTTATTCTTTTTCATAAGGATGTTTTTGCTTTCCAAAAAGGGGGATATTGTTGAGTCAATAAGGTTTTACTTATGAATTTTCCATTCCTTCATTCTTAGTGGAGATTGTTTAGTCAATAAGGTTTCCTTATGAATTTAAAATTCCTTCTTGTTTTGAAAATCACAAACACCATAAAGAATATCTCTTTTTACCCTGTGTTTTACATCTATAAGGAAAAATTTCCTTCCCCAAAGAAATTTATCCTTATCATGTTTTCATTGATCAAATCATACTTTTTCTTTCTAGGTGTAAAATTTAGTTTGAAACCAAATCCTCAGAATCCTATAATTACCTAGATATGAAGCATTCTGTTTAGGAACCGAATTCTCAGAATTCCAGTTACAAACTCTTATGAGTTCTGACTCCGAATTCTGATTAAGAATTCTGGATACAAACTATTCTGAGTTCTGACACCGAATTCTGATTACGAATTCTGGGTATGAACTCCTCTGAGTTCTGAATACCAAATTCTGATTACGAATTCTGGATACGAACTCCTTAGAGTTCTTACTCCGAATTCCGAATATGAATTATGGTTTTGAACCTCTCTGAGTTCTGACTCTGAGTTCTCTGAATACAGAATCCATACTCTTATGAGTTCTGAATCTATATTATCATGAACTCTAACTCCGAACTTTTTATGCTCTGGTTCTGAATTCTTGTCAATCCAGATTCTGAATTTCCTTGAAATTCAGACTCAGGAATTCTATAGAGTACAGGTTCTGAATTCCTAGAAAACAGAATATGAATATCCTTGTATTATAGACTCCTAATTCATTTTTGGTTAGACTCCGAACATTCATATTTCCTTACATTCTGAATATTGAATTTTATTTATGTAACCATATTTTTGCTTACACCTGTTTTTCCATAAAATGATGTCGTGTATTGAGTTACTAACTAACTGTTTTTTGAGTGACACGTGTACAGGTCCCTCTGAAATTCAAGGAAAAATACGACCATTGGAGGAGGGAGCTGACCATTGAAGCCGTGGCTATAAATAGGAGATCATTTGAAATATCTCACAACAAGTTGGTCAATATAGAGATTACATGATGCTAAAGTGATTTATAGAGAGAGAGGCTTTATTTCTTTGTGCATACTGAACACATGGTCCAGGTTTGCTTTGTGAGACTCCCAATGTTTTTGATCACATTCGAGGGCTTCTGGGGTTAGGAAGACAAAGGTGCCGACTACCTTGAAGTTGAGGGCTTCCTTGTGGACGAAGACAAAGCTACCGACTATCTTGAATTTGAGGGCTTGTGGGTATATCAAGACAGAATCCCATATTCGTATCGAGGGATTACCCTGGTGTGGGTAAGACAGACTTTCTATAATGTATAAATCGAGGGACCATTATCCAAGGTTGTTGGATACCCTTCTCTTTGGGTTAAAAGACTTAATACTTGTTACTTGTTTGTTTCATGTTTTTCTACTGTATTTTGTTTGTTGAGGAAAGTATAACAATCTTATACTTACTTATACTTGTATATTCTGATTTAGTTAGATTCTATACGCATTAAGGTAGAATCTTTACCTTTTTAAACTTTCACTGAGTCTCACTTTCCAGAACCATCTTTCCGGATTCACACTCTTAGTATCCTATTTCCGGAATCATCCAAGTGTGTAGAACTAGATGTTTTGTGAATTACCTAGTTTGACATTGTTAAACATAACCATCTTTAAAAGTTACAAAGGAATTTTTAAAAGTATACAATTCACCCCTTCTTGTATATTTAGCATCATTAGATACTCTATAAAGTATCTCTATTATTTTGATCCTACATTTGGTATTATAGAGTATATCATACTCACATACCATCTCAACAGGATGGATTTCCTCCAAGACTCTGATTGTGAGATTTTCTATACTGCTGAGAAGGGGAACATGGTGGATGAAACTCTTAGTGGGAGATCATGTTCGCATTTGTTGGCCAAGGTATCAGAGTAGTTAGCATCATTACAGTTTTCCATTATAGACATGGTTGACACTTTATATCATCAGTTGATTGTTACTACCCCATCACTTTTACAACATATTAGGGAATCTCAGTGAGAGTACACCAACTAAAAAAACCTTATATACTTAGATATCTATGATACATGATCTTGATAAATATTTTAATGGTGGGTGAATGCTATCCTTTTAGAGGATAGAAGATGATACCGTTGTTGTTGTAGGAGGAGGTGTTGGGGGAGTTTCATACATCCCATTTTGTGGTTTATCTAGGAATAAAAAAATGTACTTGGACCTTCTATGATTATTTCGGTGGCTATCGATAATGAAGGGAGTTATAATGTTTTTCTCTTTATGACACACATTTTATAAGGTGAAGTCAGAGCATGAAGATCCAACAGGTTTAGATCAACACCATGAGGTGTAAGAGTTGAAGTGAAATGGTATTTATATGGACATAATGATGGAATTTATATGCATGTATAGGGGACACAATTCCATCTGGGAAATTGTATGCTGACTCACCAAATCATCCCACTTCATAGCCATTCAAGAGGAGAATTTTACAGATAAATTAGGATGCATCTATGTGAAAGAGATAGTCTAACTACATGGATTTCCTTCAATGATCATTTCTAACCATGATTCTCTCTTCACTTATTATTTATGGAGAGGATAAAAAATTCTGTTTAAACTCACTTACTCTTGAGTAAGTCTTTTCACCCTCAGACTGATTTCTAGAATGAGTGGACCATTCAGGTATTGGAGGATATGCTACAGGCTTGCATATTGGTCTTTGGCCACAGTTGGGAGGATCCCCTACCTTTGGTGAAGCTTTAATTCAAAAACATATAGGATTCCACCATTGGTATTACTCCACTCAGGACATCGTACGAGTTACCCTTCAGGTCACCACTTTATTTGATAGATCCTAGAGAGTCTGCACTCATGGGACTGAAGTTGGTGCATGATACTATAGAGATGGTTCAGATCATCCAGGATAGAATGAAGACAACATAGAGCCATCATAAGTCTTATGAAGACCAATGATGCAGACCTTTGAAGTTCGCGGAGAGAGACCATATTCTCCAAAGAGTCATGAAATGATACATATTGAGGATATTTAGTCATGGATCCAAGTTGTATATATGATTCATTGGTCACTTCTAGATATTATGTAGAGTTGGTGAGGTGGTTTACCTATTAGCTCTACCTTCGTAGTTGTACTAAATAAACGATGTCTTCCATGTGCTGTAGATAAGGAGTTACACGGATTATCGATCACACATTATCGAATGGGGAGAACTGTATATTGAGTATGGAGTTAAAAATTTAGATCACTTGATGGAGATCGTGGATTGGAAAGAGAGGATACTTCATGTGTATTCAATTACTCTTATGTGTGTCTGGTGGTAACCTAACACTATTCAAGAGAGGACTTGGGGGAAAGATACGCATATGTGAGCCCATAAACCACATCCTTTTCAATATTATTATTCAATTTTTTGATGAAAATACCAATGGTAATGTATTTTATTTTCAATGTATTATTTGTTGACATTATAGGAAATATTATCAAGACTGAGCACTCAAATGGAGTGCGACATTTATGCCTGATGTGCCTAGAATAATTTTTTGAAATATACTAAATATATTAAATAACACTCACATGTTGTTTTCTTAAAAATATAGAATAACTCCAAAATGGGGGCTTATCATAAACCTTGCAGAACAGTTAAGTTCAGAACATGAATCTTAACCTAGAAACAACATATCCATTGTTAGTACATGATGTTTGTTAGAAATTTACCATAGAAACAAATAAAAAAAATATATCAAGTCTGTAATTTATTTTCTATTCTTTATGTAGTTACCCTTTTTCATCATTAATTAGATGGTTATAGAAATTCCTTAGAGCTGTCATAGTGAACATTGGAGATTTTAAAAAACCATTTAGAGAGATTTTCATGGTGGATGATGACGTACTGAGATCAAATGGTCAATTGACATTCCAACAGAGATCATAGATCACACCAATAATGAAAAAAACCATTATTTATCCATGAATGATCCAAATCCAAGTAGGTCATTTTATTTATTGGCTTTCTTCCACTTTCTAGATTCTTAAAATAAACACAAATCAATTTACTAACTAATTGATTGACGGAACATGTCTATTGTATGATGTGTTTTATTACGAAGAGTTTATCAAGGAATTACTTTTAGCAATTGATTATTCAATTATATTTTTAATAAAAATCAACCCATATCGACACAAACATAGATCAAAGTTCATTCCACATGATTTTATATGTTATTTTTTCACATATCTCTCTGATCATTGTGGGCATTCTTTTTATGGCATGTTTTTTGAAATCCACTAATTAAATCATTCGTTACTGTACTGATTCTTGGAACAACAATTTTTTATCGCAGATATATGATCATCATGAAACAATGGTGGTGCGATGATGGAAACGATGGCAGATTAGACGATGTATATTTCTAATTTTCAAGTCCTTCAGTAAGAAACTAAGAAAAAATTATAAATCAATTTTAAAAATGAATTAATGGATTAGATTATGTTATTCAATGATGGGGTGACTCAAAAATAATTGATATATAGTTTTACAATGAATAATTTTCTAGATCGAAGGATGGCGGAACCATATGGATACACATATTAAGATATGGGTTCCTTGTGAAATCTGTGGTACATGGTGTGTAAGTTAGACCTATATACCACATGGCCCCCTAGATAGAGGGCTAGGGTTTGAAAAAGAGCTAAGGATCATATGACATGTAACCCCTATCAAACTGTGTGTGGACCCCTTTACATGAGATGGTGTGTACTTTAGAGAGTACATGAACATGGGGAAAAATTAACATAGATAAATGGTCCACTGTGTACTTATAGATAAACATAGATTGGAATAGCCAGGCTGGTACATAGACATGAAATATGTACGTCAACATAGATAGGGGACATGGACACGATCTTATGTGTCTCTATACTTTGGGTAATCCTTCTATACACCATGTATATGGAGACTACATGACGTGTGAGGCACTTCCACATGGGAATTCATGGGGATAGCTAGAAACACTGTGTACCCCTAGTACAAACCATGTACCCCATTCAAGAGTGACTGTGAATATTTGTTTTCTTAGTCTGTGCCAGTAATGATTGGGTGAGTTCCCTGGGTACTTTCCTTAAGGGTAAAACATGAAATTAAATCCACATCTTATTATTGTGACCCCCTAGAGGCCCAGTCATAGATAGAGTTGTGGTGTCCCTTCATGAGGCTTCACTGAGATCCTCTATAATACTTTTTTCCCTAGGTGGAGTTTTTGGAATTTGAATGAACTCCCAGAGCAGGGTTTTGATCCTCCATCTAATAGGCTATATAAGTAGGGTAGGAGGAATCATTGACATATGATCCCCAACATAGTGGGATGATCCATAATGGGATCGTGGTGTCTACTAGAGGTTTTGGGTGTGACCCCCTATTAGTGTATTAGGCTATTACTAAACCATTAATATATCATTAGGTGGGGCCCAATGAGCTAGTCATATTCATCAAGTGTCTCCGATGGTAGCATGGATGGTGGAGTGGATTCCCTTAGAATGAGTGTTTCTTCGAATAGAATCCTAGGGCTGTGAGGTGGTTATGAGTGCCTGGTGGTGTTATGTTTTATCTTGATTATGTCTAGGTGTTTCTATTATACATTGATATTTTTATCGTGTATTGAGATTAATATACATTGTAATATTTGTTTAGTGTTTTCGAGGATTCGTACTGAGTATTATTATACTCACCCCAACATGGGCTTTTCCCACACATGTTGTGTCTTATTCAGATGATGATCCATTTGGAAGTGCCTTGGGAGGACATATAAGGGGTGGTGCATAGATTCATCTTGATGTATTGATGTTTTTTAATTGGAGAATTTATTTTACATTATTCCTTAAATTTGGATAAAGATGGATGCTTTGTAGTTTTTTGTTGGACTTGTATTTGCCCCTTTTCTATTTTCTATAATTTTACTTTCATTATCTATTGGTGGATCATAGATATATGCATTCATTATTTTAGTAATTTTACATTTCAACATTTTGTGGGTTATGATATTTGTGAGTTTGTATAAGTATATTAGGGTAATGCCTCCCATTTATGGGATATTCCTACTAGATGATGGTCTCTAGACCATGTCCCATTAGAGGCAGGCATGGGGTAGTCACGGGTGATATCTTAGAGGGTCAGGTCAAGACACAGACATTGGACTAGATTTATGTGGCATGGGAAGAATGAAAGCTAGATCAGTGGTCATTTATAGATTGTTTGGATGTACTTCCCTAGAATCCTCTTTTATAGTGATTGGAGGAAGGTATGGGTTAACCCATGTGTAAGATGTGTATCCCCTTATAGGGATGTATCTTTCTCATAGATATTTTCTAGAATTTTCTGAAGAAGTTATATGTAGATTGGGATTGTAGACCTAGAGATAAACATAATGATTCAGGTCATGAGTGACATGACATCCAACTTAGTTCCCTTTAGTCAGATGTCCAATAGATCGGGATTACAAACCCAACGATTGAATATTGTGGGTTTTATGTTATTTATTTCACTTACTCATGAATATTCATATTTATGTATATATGCATATGTATGGTAAAATTCGTTTATATATATGGAATTCCATGGTGGAAACTTCCCATTTGACAGGGATGATGGACCCGAGGTTTGATTGTGGTTTCATATTTACTGATTTTAATTATTATTTAAGTTGTGTCTCAGCTAGGCTGAGTAGTTTTTCTTTTCCATACACTTAAAAAAAACAATTTATACATTCATAATAAGGGTGTACTACTGAGACTATTTCTCACCCCTAAGTGTTCACCTCAATTTAAGAGTATACCTTATGTATTAATTTCATGTTGAGAAAAATTTACACGGTGGATAGGGACAATCCCAATAGTTGTGTGGCTGAGCGGAGCTACTCATACAGGTTCTTCTAATCAGCCTGCTACTATTTGATAGTGTCTGGAGACCGAGTCTGTGGTCTAGATCATAGTTAACAGTAGATCCCTGTACATTTATTTATGTTTCTCTTGTAATCTTTTATCTGTAAGGTTTTCCCAGTGGGTGACCAGTGTTGTGTTTATGGCATAACTATTCAAAATTTTATAGAATTTTCATTTATTATTAGATCATGTTCTATTTAATTTTATTTTCTACTTAGACACTCTTTTTATTTAATTCATTATATTATATTTAAATATATTCTTTATTTTCTTACTTTGATATGAGGGAATATTCTCTCCACTATCACACCCTATTCCCTTGTTGAAAGTAGGCAACCTATAGAGTATAGTGAGGCACACATGAGGCCTTATAAACAATGGGCTTGGGGAACCATTTTAGTGGAATTCGAGCTGGGATGTAACAATACAATGATAAATTCACAAGACATCAATGATATTTATTTTTCATTATCTCAACCCCAAAATTAATATCGACCACTTCTTTGGTGGGATATAGATGAGTATATGAAAATACATGGTGATTCAAGTCTTTGATAACTATGATGAAATTCCCTCATGTTCCCTCAATTTCAAAAAAGAAAATAAGGGTATATCAAGGGTCTCACCTTGATGTATATAGAAGGTGGTGGATGTATTTTAGTTATTGATCTATGTTGGATAAATATCACAGGGGAATGAAATATCAACATCCCACTTTTCAAAAGTGTGGGAAGAAGCATCCCAAAAATGTCGTAATGTAGACAAGGGAATACTTCAGGTGTATAGGGGAATGAATCCTTTCTATTGTTTAATGATAGGAAAAACCAACCAATGTGATTTAACAAATTAATTATCTAGTCAAACCTCAACCTATTTTCTAATGATTAAACTATAAGTAATAAGGACACTATGTAATTCAAAGAAGTAACCCAATGTTTTTTAATGATAACAGATGAAAGTAACTGCAAAGGCCTAAAGAGAAAGAATGAGCCTATTAAATCACTACTACTGAGGTGGATCCCAATAATGAATTGGTAATAGGTATGCTGGTTATTCATTTAAGTATAATTTCTATACTATTTGAATCTTTTTCAATGAAATATTTCATGTTATATATGTTTAGTATAACTATTCAAACACCACATAAAAACATGGAAGGTGTGTTATTAGGGAAGATGAAAAATGGGTTAATTTTTTCATCATGTGTATAAAAATAACCCCTTTTGTAAAATATAAATATCAATTTACTATAAAACCAAATGATACTCCTTCTAGAATAATCGATATTATTCTGTACATGGATTGAATTTCCTTGTATAGAGTCAAAATAAATTTATGAGATAAGTAAATCACCATATGTATCAAAAATCACCCTCCGATTCTCTACAAGTGAAAGGAAAATGGTGAATATCTTATTTATAATCTTCTCAATCAGGAATATTATTACATATTGAGAAATAATATCTAGCTAAAATGAATATGACTAAGGGAAATATTATCATTGATGAAAATACCATTTTAAGGGAATTCACTGATGTGTTTCTTGAAAAATTTTCTTATATTCATCCAAGCATAGTGGTTGAGTTATCAATTGAACTAATACCTAGAAGAATTATAATATGTAAGACTCTATATGGAATATACACTATTTTTATTCCAGTGTTGAAGAAGAAACTATAAGATATTTTGAATAATGATTTTATACACCCATGTGCTTCACAGTAGGGTGTACATGGACTTTTCATGAAGAATAAGAATGGGTCAGTGAAACTATGAATTGATTATCCTAATTTCAACCGGATCATGAGAAAGAATAATTATGTTATATCATAAACTGATGGATTTTTGAATAGACTAAATGAAACCAAATACTTCTCAAAGATGGATCTTCAGTTGGTATATTATCATGTAAATTTGAATAAGGAGGGTATCCCCATGACTGCTTTTTTATACACGGTATAAAAACTACGTGTTCATAGTGATGCCATTATGAACCATTAATTATCCATCTAACTTCAATGATGTAATGAATATATTCTTTATGGATTATGTCAACTAATTTATGGTAGTATTTATATATTATATTCCAATCTACTCTAGAATAAAGGAGGGATATGCAAATCATTTTAATTTAGTAGTAAACACCTTATAGAAAGAATTTTTTTTTGTAATATACAATGAAAATATGTTTTAGATGGAGTAAGTAAAATTACTTGGGAATGTTATCACAAAAAAATATATATATATCCATTAAAAATTGTAGGAAATTAAAAGATAGACTAGACCAACATATGTAATAGAAATTCATAGTCTCCTTGGATTAACTAGGTATTATCATATTTTGTGAGATATTTATCATTTTTTTGGCCTATTAACTGAGGTAACTCATTAAATAGTCAGATTGTTTGGGCTAATCAATGGGAAGAGTGATTTATAGGGTTAATGAAGAGGATAATCACTATACCATTAGTAACATTTCCCACTAGTGGGGAATTATTTTTGATTTGCACTGATGAATCTAAAAATTTCATGGGTTGTATACTCATAAAAGATGAAAAAGTGAGAGCCAATGCCTCTATCCAATTAATCACCAATGAGATGAAATACCCAACACATGATCTAGAAATGGATGTAGTGATCTTCACACAAAAGATTTTTTGACATCATCTCTATGGGGAGAAGTGTGATAGATATGTGGTTTATAAATTCCTTAATAACATATAAAAAAATCAGATCAATATGTATCAACTAAGGCTGTATGAGAATATAAAGGATTAATATTTTTCAATCCATTGATATCCCGGGAAGGTGGAAAATGTGGTAGATTAGTTTTGTAAAAAGGATCCCTTAACCCTATCTATAATGAGGATTTCTTGGGATTCAATACTCATAGACATGTAGTGGAAAGATATGGGAATATTAAATTGATATTTATCCTACCATGAAAAAAATAACAGCTCAAACATACTTTCTTGATAAGATCAAAGAGGCCCGAAAATGTAATGATGTGTAATAGAAAATGATAGTAAATATTATGAATTTATAATTTTCTAAAGACATATTTATATGATTTGGAACCGGGATATGGGTCTCATCAAAACCAGATTCCAAGAGGTAAATTCTAGTTGATGAACATATCACATCCTTCTCTTGGAAGCTGTATGATTTATAGAGTTCTAAAGAAAATTATTTGGTGGGATAACATGAAGAGGTATAATTCAAAATTTTTATCTCAATTTTTGGTATGCTAACAAGTCATGGATAAATGAAAAAGTCTAAGGGTATGGTGAATTTTTTATACTTATATGGAAATGGGAAAACATAACCCTGGCTTTTATAATAGGACTCTCTATGAAATAAAATGTTAATAACACCATCTGGGTGGTAGTCGACCTCCTTACAAAGTCATCACATTTAATTTATGTAATGTAATATTTATCAATCAACATACCCTATATGATATAAATAATTAAGGTGGTAATACTATATTAAGTTCCACTATCAATTGTTTCTGATTGATATTTAAAATTTACCAAGTGGTACTGAAGAAGCGTTCATTAAAAATTGGATATAATGTTGAATTTTAGTACCCTGTATCACCCTCAGATGGTTGGTATGTATAAGAGAACTATTAAAACTATAGAGGATATGTTGAGAACATGTTCAATTTAATTCCATGGATTTTCAGATTATCAGATTCTTCAAGTGGAGTTCTTATAATTAAATATTTTACATTAATTTAATTGAATGGACCTTTATGTGGCTCTATGTGGGTAATGGTACTAGACTATAACGTGTTTGGATGAAGTTGGTGAGTATAAGATTATAGGACCCAATATTTTCTAATATATGAAAATGTTTGTTAAAACGATTTAATTTCATATAAAATTTTCACAATGTTGACAGAAAATCCATGTAGAGAATCATTGAAATGATCTTTTGTTTGAGATCATAGATAATGTATTACTTCATTTATCTCCATATTATAAATTCTTGAGGGTTGGAAAGAAGGTAAATCATAGTCCAAAATACATCATACCCTTTTAGATATTTTATCACATCAGATTCATGGATTATCAACTAAAACTCCCACATAACCTATATCTAGTACATTATGTGTTCAATGTTTCCCTGTTGAGGAAGTACATACTAGAAACCTCACAAGTACTAAATTTGGGGGTGGTACCATTTGAAAATGATAATTTATATGAGTATAAGACAATAAAGATCTTATATCACCGAGATAAATGTCTATGAAACAAGTAAACTCACATAGTCAAAGTATTATGGTAGAAAAAAAATTCAAGAATGTAATTTGGAAATAACAATAAGTGATGAAACAGAAGTAACCTCATATATTTTGTTGTAGAAAATTAAATTCAAGGTTTGATATTTTTTAATGGGGAATAATTTAATTACATGATAATTATTAAATGAAATTCTCATTTTTAGAGGAGTAAATTCAATATTAATAAATGTATTTATAGAGAACATATAAACTAATTTGGTTATTTTGGACCAATATATGTTTTATCCTATCATATTTGAAATTATTTTAAGTATTCTAATCATTTATAATATTACTATTTTACAATAACTATTATGATTTTTATATATTAATGTTTATGATAAATATAATTGACACAAATGATGGAAAATGTGGCCTTAATAAGTAGGGTTGTAGCATATGACTGAAATTTATCTGAGTTTCCCAGGGAGGTGGAATCATAATAATTTCCCTTGATGAACCCCATGTTGTGATTTAATAAATAAATAAATGTAAATCATTTTAGAGGAGAAGTTTATGCTTATCAAAATTATGGACCAAACCATGTACACCACACCACCAAAAGAAAGTGTCATAACAACACACCTTACCCATAGGTAATATGTTGGTGTAATAAGTAGTCACATATCTAGACATTAATAGTGTGAATTTTAATTTTTTTCATTTTTAATTATATAATGATTATATATATATATCTGTTTTCTGATGATTTAGATAAACTTAGTTTTTGATATGATGAAACAAAAATTTTATAAAAAAAGTACAGTTTCAATCAAGACAAGTTTTTAATGAATTAGATATTTTTTGAAATAATATTTTTTGAAAAATATTCATATTAAATACTAACTAATTAAATATAAATTATAATTTAATTTTATCATGTCAAATGTAATTTTTATATAGGTCTAAACTCTATTATCGTTGAAAACCCATTATTTTTAAATTAATATGGATTTGGATTTAAAAGTGTATGTTATTATCTTTATATAATTATTTTTATAAGATAAATAATATTTTCAAAATTAGAATATAAAAATTAGCTAATGGGGAATTTTTTAAAATTTTTGGCGATAGTGAATATTTTGGGTAAAAATTAAATCGGGTATAAATGTACAATATGTATTATGACATCATAAAAAACTTAAAGTGAAGTGATTAATATATAATTATAATCCGAGACCAATATTATGTGTCCAATTTAAAATAATTTTTTTCTAATTTATTTTAATAATTTTTTGAATCCTCTGTGAATCCTCTATAACCTTAATTATATTTTATGGTTTTAACAGAAAATATTCATGATCATGACCCACTTCTACATCACAAAGGGTATTATTTTAATGAGTAATGTTTTTAAAGATATAAAATATTGAAAATTAATCCTCTTTTGTAGATACCATGTTAAAAAACATGGGAATGTTTGAGGTTTTGATTGTTTTATCTTATAGAGTCCAAATCCTATGTTTAGAATTGAATGAATAATTCCCATCAATTTAGCTAAACAAACCCAAAAAACCTCCCATTATTAATTACTAAAAACCATTTAATCACGAATTTGTTTTGGTATTTCCACTTTATATCTATCCCATTGTTTCCCCATTCTCTTAATAAGCTCCTCCCAATATTTTAGAATCACCCACTCAATGTAAGAGATCCTCTTCTTATCCTCTTTATTCCCGAATAATAATTATTCTGTACCTTTTTATTTAATTATTTTCCTTTTTTTGTTATGTTTTTACTAATAAATATTACTTTACATATGACTTTCAGGGATTGGAATCCTATTTCACTCCTATTAAAACCTTCCACGAATCTTTATGTACCCCATTATACTGCCAAAATTATCATGTGAGTTTCTATGCTAATGATTTATGTAGTGAATACCCATTTCCATTTATACTTAATAAAATCCAACTTGATGTGACTATCCTTCATTAATTATGGAATTCAATTTACGAAGCATACACTCCTTATTTTCTGTATTAAAATTGATGAAAGACATTGTTATATTTTATGTTCAATGTGGAACAATTTTGCATGTACAAGATATGAAAGTGAATAATGGGTCTGGAATTACATAGACCTCCAATGAATTGGGTAATGTTTTTATGTCACAAGATACCATGTATGGTGCTTGATATGTTATCCAAATAACACTATGTTATGCAATATCAGTATTTATACTTGGCTAATGTTTGTGATGTTAGATTTTATGTTGTTTCCATATTCCTATGGTTCCTTTAAGTTATAATTTTTTATCATGATTTAACGTTAATGTTTATTATTCTCACCCGACATATGATTCCTTGTTTTTCCTCTTGACTCATATGTACTGGTTTAACTTATTATATGCTTTGATTATTACCTTACTGTCTTTTATATCTCAACCCTTTCTTATATACATCCCTAGGTTTTTGTATGTATTTTTCTAAGAGTGATGGAATTTTAAGAGCATGTTATGAATCTTTAAAAAATGTTTCTGTATCCATGTTCCCGTTATTATGATATATACCTAATTCCAAAAATACACTTGAACTCATGATGTTTTATAGTGTTATGAGGGGTTTTTTGTAATAAATCTTGAATTAAGGTTTATTAAGGATATTTTTTTTCATAATGAAAATATTTTCAAATCTCACATAATGGTTTGTAATGAATATGAGATTTTACCAAACAATATCCCCTAATAGTGTCAAACTAGGTGCACAGTAAGGTAAATCTTACCATGAACCAGAATAATGTTTGAGATATACATGGACAACTCTTTTAAGGGTTATTACCCAAATATGTATCTATTACAAAACTACATCCACTTGTAGTATCAATACATGTATATATTACTTGTATAACCTATTTATTTATATATTAACATAACCATATGGCATTATCCTATACTAATACTTATCCTCAATGTTATTCAAAGGGTTATATTCTCTAATTTGTGTTTTTCTAAATTTTGTTCCCATGTTTTCTCCTATACTTTATATATAACCAACTCTAATAAAGTCAAACCTAGAAGCTTAGATATAGTGGTTACATTATTACATTGATACTAGGTATGTGAGATAACATCTCAAAGGGCCTAATAGTTTCTTAGTCCTAAAAAATGAGATATATACTTGAATTTCAAATTACATTTGAAGACATACAATTCAACAAAATATTTTTTTATAACAATATTATTATCTTTAATAAATCCCAACATATTAATAAAAATATACATTCTAGGATCTCAGAGAAAGGAAACCTATGAAAATGGTGAATTAAGATACTCAGTAAGGGTATGCGTACAATGGAAGCTCATTAAGGAAAAATAATATAAAAAATAATTTAGGATTAAATAATTCCATATAAAAAACAAAATGAGATAGAAAATTATCCATAGATATTAAATTTATTCAAATAATCACATGGACATAAAAGATTTAATTCACAATGATTGGATGTAGAACAGTACATATTTGAAACATACCATCGAGGCCTTTTTCCAAGACATATTACAAAAATTGTGAAGCCCATAACCAAATATCCAATATATTTATTCTCATAAGACATATAAATTGATCAAGAGGATATTTAATTCCACTCCTCTATCATTAATTAATAATTCCATGGAATTTATAATATGAATAAAAAACATAACTAAATTAATATGCCTTAAAAATCAATAACTATCCATATTAGAAGAACTAATATATAGAATATCAACACTTTCCCATTAAATTTGATCATAAAAAATATATAAAAATATGGTTTATTGTATCATAATAGAATAAACACATTAAATCATAATATACATTAAATTATTTTTACATTGACAACAATAATTACAAAATATCAATAGAAATTTTCTTGAGGAAAAAACTATTTTTCACTTTGAAATCAAAGACTTAAAATTAAAAAATCTCATAAATAGTAATTGAAGAAATTTCATTGAAATAAAACTAGTAATCTTGTAAAGTATTATTTAATTTAATGATCAGTCATGATTCATGTATATTTAATTTATAATGTAATAGATAAAAAACATTCCTTTAACACTTTTGTAAAAATGTAAAAAAAACCTCAGTTGAAAAAATACAAGAATATTGATTTTAAAAAAAATTAAAAATATTAAAACATGACAAAATTTTTCATTATTAAATAATTGAATAATCTTTAATACATCCTTTTATTCTTTTTAATGAAAATATAGATTTTTAATTGAATGATTCTTGATCGAGTATAAAAACTAGGTCATATTTCCCAAAAACAATGTTTCGGTATCTTCATTAATTAAATAGATTAAATTGAAATGAAAACATTTAATTCAACGAAATAACTAGGGGAAAATAAAATATAATATTTTTATGATATAAAAAACTAATATTCACCCCAGGTATACTTAACTATAAATAATCCCAAATAATGATGAGATAGTTAAATAAACCCTTGCCTCAATTACGAATTCCTTCATATGTGTGCAAAAATACTAAACAATAAAAATACATTTATTATTATATATATATTGACTATAATAATATATATCATACCATATATTATTAACTTATAATATATTATCTCCAATTTTTAAACAATTCATTGTTAAAATTATTATTCTTAGTAACAACTGCTTCGTTTTCATGTATTGTTTGGGTTTAGTAGATTCAAAAATTGTACTTTTATCATAGTTCCATGATATAAAAAATTTAAATCATTATATAAATATTATATAAATTTATTATATAGGTATTTAAAATTATCCTTAAATGTTAGATATTGAAAAGTAAATCACATCGTTCATAGAGACGACATGTCATAGGTATGCATGAATGTTATTTTAACTTTTCAATGGATGGAATAAAATAAATTTAAATAAAAATTATCATTTTTATAATCATTATAATATCATATATTTCATATATATTCATTAAATATACCCTTATTACCATTCATGTATAGTATACAAGATAAACTAGGAACATCGCTTTGTGGAGGTGGTAGTCCACTTGTACGCATGAGCAACATTATAAATGTTCATTAGTTATAAAATAGGGTTTATAATGGTGACTAAATAAAAATAATAACATTTATTTATATATATAATACTTAAGTTATTATTTTATTATAACTACAAGAAATTTAGAGGAGGAAAAAGAAGAAGTAAAAACAAGTTGATCGGTTAAGGCAACTACATCTTCTTTGAAAGAACTCCTTTAGATATCCACTTTAGGATCCTAGGGTTTTTATTTTGAGAATTAAATAATTTATTGAACATATATAAATGATTTTAATATAAATTCAGAGGTCTTGGTTGATCTGGTTTTCTCTATGTGGTGTAAATAAGAGAGGGAAATGAGTGACCTTTTATATGGGAGAGAAAGGACACACATTGAATTAGTAAAATGATTAAAATATAACTAAGTAATTATTAAGAAAAATACTACCAAATGGATATATATTAAAATATAACTTTTGTTATTTGTTTGAAATATCTTCATGAAATAAATGTTATATAGTTTTAGGTGTTATTTTAAACCATATCATTTTTGATGAACCCCTTGGTTATCTGATTTTAACCTTAACCACAATAATCCCATATTCAATCAAAATAGATTTTAATTTTATATATAAGGTAAAAATTAGATCATAAATTGAAAATTGATGACATTTTATACCATATAATATCCCCCTTGTCCTCTTTAAATATTTTAATAATATTTAATTTATTTAATAATATATTATTTTCATTAAATATCATTATTTTTATTTTTGACACTATTCATTTAATTAGAATTTAAAGGCATCAAGAAAAATATATAATTAGAATATAATCCTTCAACATATAAATCATATCTTATATTTATCCATAAAATTCATGGAATAATATTAGTTATTCAAATTATATTACATTAAATATTTTTAAAATGATTATGTTTTTTCTCTATTAATAGAAGAAATACTATATCGATACGGTGTGAGACTTTATTTAAATTATACAATATCTGAAAATTATAAATATATTACTAATATTAGAATAATTTAATTATTCCCAAAATAAATATTTATATTCAATAATTTTTTTTATTTTGTCTATCTGAATGCATAAGAGATATTAAAAAGAGAGTGACATTTTGTATATTTCATTGCCTTTAATATTATATTGGTCATTTTTATAGAATGGTATTCCATAAGTAAGATAATTTATATTATAAGGTAACAAGGGACAAATAAAATTCATAAAATAATAATTAATATGAAAAAAAAATTCCTTAACAATTTTTTTTATCCTAGGTTAACCCAATTTATCTTTTACCATGGTGGTAAATATTACCATGATCACTATTCATAATAAAAAAAATAAAAGAGAAATATTTACCAAATTTTGACCCCCTAATTAAAAATATATATTCCATTTTCAAGAAAAAATTTATATAATTTTTGGAAAATATATTTATAATATATTCTCAATACCCGTTAAAAATTTTTTTATAAAAAATATAGGTTTAAGCGTAAATATGGATTTATTCTTGTCCCATGATTAGAAAAAATATTAGATGGGTGATAAAAAATTTGTTTGAATGTATAAAATATATTTAATTAAAATCAATAACCTATAGTGATTAATTTTATTCATTAATAAAAAAACATTATGCACGTATAAAACTAGTATTCTAGAAAGACATTTCTTTTTTACTTTCAAATGTTTTATTTTAATTTCTAAATAATTGATTACCAATGAATTTATGTTACCTATGTAAAAAAGGGATATTTTTTTAATTTTTTTATTCATATTCATACTCTATAATAAAAAATACAGGTGATAACTATCATATTAAATAATAATATTTCAATAGTATATCACAGTTTGTGTTTACTTCGTGTTTCAAGAATATAAATCATTCAATGAAATTTAATTTATTTTAAAAAAATAAATATTTTATAAAATATATCAGTGTAAATATTCAATAAAATAACTTTAATTAAAAATTGAGTTCAAGGTATGTGGAAACTAAATCTTATGTTATCTTACCTAGAATATACTGCATTCCATAGAAGTTTTATATGAATCAATTAATCACATAAATTAAATAATAAATAATATTAACATTTCATTAAAAATTTATCATCATTAATATATAAAAGGAATAAATAAGTAAAATAACATTTTTTTAATTCCAAATATTAGATATAAATTCAATCATTTTAAAATTAAGTTAGACATGAAAATTTACTTTTTTATTGGTAAACAGTAATACTTTTAAACAAATTTACAGCCTATAAGAAAATATTCTAAAATATTTTTAGTATTTTTTTCTTGAATTGTATATAAAATAGTTATGGATTAATATCAATTGTAATCCATGATTGGAATAATCTATGATCCATATTTATTAGTTTTTAAACAAAGTAAATAGATCTAGTAGCATAACACTTATGAAAATAACCATCATATTTCAATTACATGGAAAAGGAAAAAAATAAAAAACATCGTAACACTTATGCATGAAACACTTAAAAATAGAGATATCAGTAGCACAACCCTTACATATGGGATAATGATAATTACATTAAAATTCTTTAAAAAAGTATTGTTCACAAAATTATATTTAAAGGTTATATGGTAGGGATACAAAACTATTACTTACCATGTAAAAGGATACATAAAGTTTTACTACAAAGGTGAAACCTTTACACATATATAATAAAGTGATTATGAAATTTGATGATATAAAATATATCATTTTTATTACACGGTAATCCATTTTTTCCCAACTTATGTTTCAGTCATATCCTAAGATATCACATATCATAGCTTACAACACGTAACAAAACCTATTATTTTAAGAGTATCATACCATATGATATATATTAGTCAATCCCTATAACTTGTAAAAATATAATTATGATATTATACATGATAAATTACTTGGGAATATTAATATACACATGTTATTTATAAAATTATTAATTAATATGTTGATTTATTGATTAAAGTTACTTTGATATCACCAATGCACTTTGGATGATCATCATATGATGAAGAAATTGAAGGAAACTAATAATGGCCCACTCTATCACAAAATATATTTCTATTTTAAGAACATAATATATAAATCAGTGTACTTATAAAGAGGAAAGTTATATGCCCAATAAACTAATAAGATATTTCTAGTTCTACATTGTAGATATTTATAGAGGTGATCATCTATGTGGGGTTTTTTTTGAAAGGAGAATAAGGACACAAAGGTTGAAAATAAAAGTACAAAACTAACATAGGGGAATTCGTCTTGAAGAAATATGTTACATGGGTTTTAACATGAGATCATGGTTAATTAAGAGGGTATTATCTCCATTAATGAGATATATCAATTGTTATAGGAACTCATCAATTTTTTTTTCTATTTTATGCATAGAAAAAGAATTGAATTTTATTAGGGATTAGTTAGATGTGAGAAACTAATTGTTAGTAGTGGTTCTTATTTCTTATCCATGCAAAGGATTCAGAGGTATCATGGGATGAATTTAATAAGTAGTTATTTTAATAGATTCTTTCTTTAATTCTTAAGGTATATGAGTTTATCTCTCTTGTGAAATAGAGAATTATATTTGATAGGTGGGAAACCATAAAAATGGTTTGGGTGTCAATTGTATTTTAATTTCCAATGGATGAGGCTTAGTGGTTCAACCATTGGTTTTATCTTAAAGTGATTTTATAAAAACTAATAGTTTAGTTCACATAAGAATATTTATTTTATTGTATGTATTTAACAAAATAAGTTAGATATAGGGAGTGTTGTGTGCACAAAATGTATAAAATATAAAGTAATAATGGATAAAAAGTTTATAAATAACATTCTTAGCCCTAGGTATAGAATCTGCATTTCCTTTATTGTCCATTGTTTATAAAACATATTTTATATCTCATAATATAAAACATCAGCTTCCATTTCCCACATTCAGTGGGAATCATAGAATTACTAGGAGATCACTTCAGTATAACAAATATCACAAACTTTATTAATCAGTAATTATGTACACAACTCAACATGTATGCCACAATTTATAGGACTTGGATATATAAAATTCCATTTCATATCATGACCAAAATCAAGACCATCTTATAAAGATATTTATGAGAGAAAGATTGAAATTGTGATTTGGTAGGGAATGGAATGTGATCAAGGGTTATTCCATGAACTGGTATAAAATCACTACACCAACATCAAAACTCCCTATACTACATTACATATAGAAACATAATATTGATAATTAGAGATAGGTATTTGGGAACATTGATAGATGCTCCCTAATACCAGGCCATGGATTGGCTACTCACTATTGTAATAATTAAAGTGGTATAGGAAAAGAAATAAAATAAAATAAAGGGGATAATAAGATAAGGGATAATATTATATAATAAAATAAAACAAATCTATATAAATTACATTGAATAAATGGATGAAATGGTAAGAAAGAAAAAAATAGAACGTAAGTACCATGGGAAATAAATAAGTAACTAGGGTGAATGGGGACATAGAATCCTCATTCTCTTAGTGATCAAACCATTGATCTATATATTTTTTACCACTCTTGGGCCATAACCATCCCATCATAGTCTATTTAGTGAGTGTTATAGAGTCCTCCTTCTATGGAGGATAGTCCAACAACCTGCACCTCATCTAGTGTACATTTCAAAGTATTTTCTTCTAGATAACAACATTACTCATTTTTCTCTCTTTTTTTCAATTCATAAAAACCCTATATAAGCATATTAAAAACCAACATATAAAAAATGAAACATTATAAAATATTTTTTGTATGGGAAAATTACATATAATCATTTCACAAAAAAACACAAAAATGAATTTGAAATAACACATTTACATAGAAAACGTAATTTAGGAAAAGTTTAATTGAGAAGAAATCAAATTTAAGTTGTTAAACAATATAAATACATGAAACCATATACCATTACCCTTGAAATCATCAAGAACTGGTTTGGAACTGAAAGGAAATTGGGGGGGGGGGGGTCCTAAAGAAGCAGTAAAAACTAATTAAAACTAAACCATATTACATAAAATTTATATTAGACCAAACCTTGGTCATCAAAACTCTCATGTGATAGTGTAACATATGAATTAAGGTATGAGAGAGAAAATAAAAGGGATATGAGACACTTAATTTAGTTTTCCATGGATAGTATTGGTCCAAACCACCGAAAAATTGATCTATTAGGGTAAGGGAGAGGAGGGATGGTGAGATTGGAGAAGAAAGGGTAGAGATGGTATAATTAAGGTGTGTATGGGGTTAAATCAAGGAATATGTGGTTTGTAAATTTATAATATTTTAAATACTAGGAAGACCATATGTTTTGGTCCTGAAGTTTTCCAAACTATATTCCAATAATATGGGTGCCTATGGCTTCACTAGGAAGGGACACAAAATTTAGACACATGGTTTTATAAAATATGTTCCTAACAACATGGGTTCTCCATTTCCACATCCTTAGAAATAATTGTTTTTCAGATTATGGTGCATAGTTTTCTAGGTCCATGTGCCAAACATGCACCATTACCCATTCACCTAAAAAATTAAAATTTAAAAGAAAAATAACCATAAATTATTTTATTAAATTAATGACCAGAGATAAATAATAAATACATGAATATAGAAGTATGGGTTTGAAAATTTTCCCAACCATATCACCTATCCCAAATAAATTCAATCCATAGTCTGATCGGAGAGTAATAAAATCCATCAGTCATCTATAGAAAAATTTCATTCCCAAATCTCATGCTCATTATTCTCATGTTTCATAGGATGAGAACATGTGAGATAGATTTTAATTAATGCAGCTTCACATAGGAATAAAAAACTTGAACTAGATTCGTGATCACCACCAAGTTAGGTTCCAACTCAATCTCTTCCCAAGTCTACACATGGAAGGATATGAGTTATACAACTTCAATGGTGATACATGAAAATTTCATGAATCAATGTCAACTAATGTGGAAACTCCATTTTTTATGTGGCCTTAACAACCCTCTCAGTGATCTATAAAGGTATGACATACCTTATAGTGAGATTTCCTTTATTCCCAAGGTGGAAATGACCTCGATGAGGTGTCAACTTTAGAAACAAAAAGCGACCTAGTAAGAACTCCACTGGATAGTGTCAATTATCAACATATGATTTTTCATTTCATTGGGATGTCATAAAGTGTTTTTTAATCATTTGAATCTTCCTAATATATTCATTCATGGTGTTTCATCCCACCAATTTAGTCTCACACATTTCTTTACAATAAATAGGGGACTGTCAAGGATGAGTATATTTGAGATTCAAAGGGATCCATCTTGATCATGTATTGGTAACTATTATTATAAGAACATTATACGAGCCCTATATGGTTATATCATGAACCCCCAAAAATATTTGTTACATGCATGATACATGTTTTCCAAAATATAGTTTTACTACTCCATTTAGACATTTTTTTGAGGATATTATGCCATGCATAGATTGACCTATGAGCCATCATTCATTTTAAGGAATTCCCAAAACTGATTGGTGAAAATGTGGCAACTTTTAGAAATAATAGTATATGGACCCCATGAAACCTCAATATATCATTAAAAATAAACAATTTCTACTCTACCTCTTTGGTGGTGTCCTCGATTGGGATAAAGAGGGTGGATTTGGTCAAGATATTACTAACCACAATAATAGAATTCATTCCCTATGGTGTATTGGGTATCCCAATGATAAAATCCATGGATACCTCATTACACATATAGGTATGAATAGGAATATTATAGATCAAACATGAGGTCTTATGAGGCTTATATTTGACTTGGCATCATCTATTACACTAAGAAATAAATGATGAGATTTAACGCCACATACCGGGCCACCCAAATCCAGCACTTAGGTCATAGAAAATTTTGGTGGCACCTAGATAGATAACCCACACTTTATGGTGGATTTCTTTCACTACCACCTTCCTCAGAGATATAAATACCAAAAAATTACCTTTTAAGAAAATAATTCCTTAGGGAGACAATGAAACCTCACTAGGTGCCTCCCTACATTTGAAATATGATAGGAACATTGAAACTACTCACCCTTTGGATGATCTTATTAGATAATATCTTAAAGATAAGGTGTCAACCGCATGCTATCTAAAACATAACTCTTTCTCTTCTTTTTGTTTTGAATTCATCTGTAAAAAATACGTATAATATTCCACTCATTGATAGAATCCTTCAGAGCTATAGTTGGAAAATTTATTCTATGGGGATTAGTGAATATATTCCATTTACCTAGAGTATACATGATCTAAAAATCAAAACCCTAAAGATAATATATACATCGTATCTACCATAGGTTCAAATTATTTTAGGAAAATAAATAGATAAGGAATTTATAGACTGAGTAGGTCGTAAGCTTTTCCCTAAAAAGATAGTTATTCTATCACATATAGTAATTCATCACAACTATGAGCACATGGTCATGGGTTGAGTAATTATTCTCGCGTGGAAGGAGTTGGTGAGATCCATATGCCTTCACACGATCACCGTGTATAATCACACTACCAAAACCCATGCATGATTCTCCACAGAAGACTATGTTAACGTAGTGTCACTTAGATAAGATCAATACATGAGAAGATATCAACTATTTTCTGATATACTTATAATAATATTGAGTATCTATGATCTAATAGAACCGTTACACTTGTTAGTTAATAGATTTAAAAGGATACTAATGTTAATAGGAGTCTATGATGAACCACATAGAGAATATTTCCAGTCCCAAAAATCTTATGATTTTAAAAACTTTTATTCGATCATCCCATGAATTCACTTATCTATCCTTTTATGGTTCAACTGAACTCCAATTTTATGATATCACATGACCCAAAAACATGACTTACAAAATATATTAATTCCATTTTGAAAATTTTATATAAAAATGGTGTCTCCATAGTATTCTTGAAACAATCCTCAAGTACCATCCATGATATTCCTCTAATTTTTAGTAAACTAGAATGTTGTCAACAAATACCAAGACAAAATATTCAACGTATATATAGAAAAACAATTTATAATGTAAATGAAAACTACGAGAGATTTTTTTTTCTCTGAATAAAATTACATTTTATTCAAAAGAGCTATATTTTCATTAAAAAATTTCTTGGTAACATCAGTTTATCTTACCCTAGCCTGGTGAAGCCCCAAATGACCATTAATATTTGGTAACCATTTTTTCACTTTGAGATGGTTAAAAAGATCATAAAGATGGGGGATATATATTTATTGTTGATCATGACGTGATCTAGCTTCTTGTAGTTTGTAGGATTTACATTGGGGCTGCAAGACCCTCCAATCACAATATTGTCCACTTTTGATCACTCCCTCATTGTTTTGTTCTTTATTAGGATTCATTATGAACTAGGGTGGATCATTTTCCATCCCATGTGAAAATTAATTGTGATGGGGAGAAGATCAAAAGGGTTTATATACTATTCCCAACACAACTCCAAGCCATGATGTGAGACAAGGGACGAGGTGTCACGGTGTTAAACCCATATGTCACACTATGAGACAATTAAACAAGTAGTAAATGACCCGTCGAGCGACACTACATTCATTTTAAAATCTAATAATCCCCAACTCAATGATTTCTCCACAAATTAGAAGCTTCTTACCCCCATTTAATTCCAATTTTAGGATCTAAATTGGGGCTGCAAGACACACCAATCAAAATATTGTCCAATTTGGGTAACTCCCACACGGAAGTGTTCTTTATCTAAGATCACTACCCAACATGGTGTCTTACTTCCCAATCCCCAATGAAAAGGTGTTATAATGGGGAGATAATTATTAGGGATTATATACCACTCCTAACACCACTCCAATCCATGATTTTGGACATGGGATTAGGTTTCACAGTGTGAAACCCATATGTCTTATCGTGACACACAAAAACTAGTTGTCAATGAGCCATGTGGCCACACTACATTCATTTGGGACTCTAAAATACTCAATAAATTACCAAAGGGATCAATTATATGTCATCAAAATTAGTTCCAGAGTGGCCCATGGGGATATTCTTAGATATATGAAGCCTTAAGACTCCAAATATTTTAGCTAAATATTTAACTCCATCAATTCAGTAGAGGCCATATGATATGAAGGAAGAGATATTTTATTTTTCACTAACACAAAATAAATGGTGAACTGTAAATTACACCTGCGAGGAAAACCCAAGAAATCCTATGGGAAGACATCATGAAACTCACTATATATGGATGGATACCCACTCCCTCAGAAAACCCTAAAAACATCTTGTAAGAGGAAGGATTAATGAAAAAATGCTTTCCAAACTGAACAATAAAAGGTCCTTCTCAGCCTTCCCATGGATCCCATTCTCCTTGGGATACCCAAAGTCTCCATAAATAGTTTTGATGGTCATCATACAATGGTAGAAGTCATAGAGGGACTTGAAAATGTCATCAAATATATTCTTATGATCAAATTAATTGGTTCATATACAGAAGAAATAATTCCCATTTTATCCAACCTCCAAAAAAAAGAAAACAAAAGACAGACATTAGAAACTCTGATGCTTCCTCTTACCAAGAGGTGTAACAAGATCCATATTATATATAAAAATATGACTTAGCAGTTTTATAAATTCCACAATGTGAGAAGATATGTCAGTGTGCGAGTCACATGTACTAATAAAATAAATTAATATAGACGATACAATAAGGAAAATAATTCCGCATGTCATGGGGAATGCATTAGATTCCACTAATAATTTTTTTAATAAATGTTAGTAGTTCATCTTTTTTGTGTTATTAATGTCAACTTCTTACCTATGGATCCATTTTTATAATACCCTTCCCATAATATAATTTATCCCTTCCATTTTTTTTCCTGAGTGAGACTCCATAACCCTTGATTAATCAGACTAATCTATTTTTCCCACGGAGTTGAAGATCCTGCACAAATATTAAAGGTGAAACAATCATGAGAAATATTTTCAAATATCCTAGGCATCCAAAAATGAGGAACTCCCTGGGTGGGACCTAGAATGAACACCATATGTTCCTAGGTCTTCTGTAAATATGTCAAAAAATGGTCCCAACACACACTACTACTAACGAATAAAATTAGGGTGGATATCTAGATCTACTACCACCCTTTCTCCCTTACTCTAACCAAACGCTCTTCATTTTATATTTTCCAAAACCTCCTTTTACAAACACTGAATTTATCCCATTTAGACAATGCAAACATGTATGGAAAATTACCACAGTTAAATCCCAATAAACCACCTCCCCGTAAGTATTTTTTATAACAAAGAGTTCATGATATTATATATCTATACAAAAACCTCTTTCAAACCATCAATCCATAAATAAATCATAAGTTATTATTTCTAAAGCAACGTGATCTTTCCGTATAAAGCGGTTAGCATATTCCATCACTGAACAATAACCCTACGAATTGGATTTGAATTCATGAGACTTGGGGACGGTCAAGGTGTCCATAAAAAATGGTCAATAGATACAACATTCAAATCCTTCCACCACATCTTCTCATGATTCCAATACTAAACTATATTATCCACCCAACATTTAATGTTACCTTCTAACATAAACACAATAAAACCCACCATAATGTATTCATAAGTTCCAAGGAAGTCAAAAATCCCTTATATTTTATCCACATAGTCTTTAGTTTCCTTGGGATCAGTGCTACCTTAGAATGAAGGGGGATTATTATTAAAGAACTCTTAAAGATAGATCATTTTGTAGCCCTTGTAATTATTTCTCATCCTATGTTAGAAATGATCCCACACCTAGATCTGGGGATATGATAACCCCGACCACATCCTTTAAATTTATTTGATCAACTGGATGGTGGGCCAATGGAGAATTCTCCCTAGCATCCTATTTTGGATAAAAAGGAGGTCTCTAGAGAGGTATGATAATACCCAGGTGAAAGAAGACATAAATGAAAATTATTAACATATCAATCCACCAAGAGTCAAATAAACGACATATTAAACATTCACATAAACCAATATTAATTCACAACTGAAAATAATCCACCCAAACTTAGTGAACATTCCTAGTATTGAACCAATTCATTTCAACCTATGGAGGATTCAAAACAAATCCCCAACATCCTGTGGTTACTTGAGACTCCCCATGGGGTATATTTTCTAGACACGAGTTACAACCAGAACCCCATGTCCCAACATTCCTAGATCCCATATATCCAATATTTTCTCAAATAGAATAACCCAGAGAAAAGGGAAATCATAGAATATATTGCTATTTTTTCATAATCCATCCCAAGATTCCAACCAATCCATTAATTGGCCTTACCCAAGATGTGTCCCTTTTTTTGATCGCTATGGGTGGGAAACTATAGTCTGGGCATTAATGGATTCCTTTGGGAATGATTTACAAATCATAATAATTAGTATTAAGAAAAACATTTATAATATTTATTTATAATATATGATTTAAAAAATCATACTAATATTAAAAGGCATCATAAATCGAAGAGTTATAAAATGAACAAAATAATAGGGAAAAACATAGTTGTTAATCTCCTTACAACATGAGGGTCATCCATGTGACATTTCACCACCAACACCAATCCAAAAATTCCACTAGCAAAAGTACCCACCACATCCATATGAAGCCTTACCATTACATGATATAGAGAAAACATGGTCTATATACACCCAGTGGGTGTATATATATTGTGAGAAAATATTCCTTATAGGATCCCACCATGTTTTTCTTACATAGCCATTATATGTTAGATGAGTATTTAAATTTTTAAAAGAAATTGAATAGTTTGTCATTAAATGTTGCATTAAACATTTAAATATAAGTTATGAAAACATTAATAACCAATAGTTAGGGAAAACTATAACATAATCACTATAAATAATCCTTAAGTAGCTAGGTTGAATGTGGATCTAGGATCCTAACACTATCATTGATTAAACCATATATCCTTTGATCATTTCCCTTGATTGATCCATAATCATCACATCATATTTAATTTTTTTTTCAGAATAATCCTTATATAGAGGATATTAAAATTCTATGCTAACTCATCTAGAGTACTTGTCTTAGTTGGAATTCTTATATACCTAGGATCACAATGGTCTTTTCACATTTTTCAAACTACAACACCCCCTTTTCAACACATTCCAAACAACCACATTAGTTAAAAAATATTGCAATCTATTACTGTAGGGGAAATACATTTAAAAAGAAACATTTCACACACATGAAGAAACATTTAAAAGCAGCCATTTATATAAAAACACAATTTAGGAAAATTTTAATTGATAAGAAAGCATATTTATGTTTTCAAACAGTGATAGAACATGAAACCATATACCTTTACCATTGAAATCACAATAAACTGGTTGGGAACCACAAACCCTTGAGAGGGGTGAATATATAAAAGAATAAAGATATAATAAATACTAAAAATATTGAACTATAGAATATATTAGTCCAACCTAGTGAATTCAAAACCCATGGGGTGGAAGTAAAACTTATGAAGAATGGGAGAAGAGACCAAATAAAAGGTATAAGTGACCCTTACTTTAGGTTCAATAGGAGTCACTAGGTTAAAATGATAAATATATTGGATAAATGAGGGAGATGGAAAATATTGATGACACACATGGATGTTTAGTGGTAGATAATGGGATAATTAGTTGGTATAAGGGGTTAAATAAGGGAAATAGTAGATTAAGAATTTAAAATAGTTAAAAAATTTGTAGACTGCAAGGTTTTGTTGTATGGTTTTTCAAACTATTAACCAACCTTGTGGGTTCCTCGATATCCATTTGGAATGGGTACATGGTTTGGTAAAAAGTCTTTATAAAACTTATGGATAAAAATTAAGGTTCTCATGTTCTATGACCTTACCATTCATGGTTTTCTAAGGCTAGCACACAGTTTTCTGGAACCATATGTCATCTGAGAACAATCCCCTATTTTCTTAAAAAATTATAACTTTAACGAAAAATAACCTGAAAAAATATAAAAAATAAAGACTAATAATGGACAATAAATATCTAAAAATGGTACTGTGATTGAGAAATATTCTCAAAATTAATGCAATTTATCCACAAATAACTCAGGGTGATTAATGGGATTCAGGTCCATAGGTGAGGACTATTATCCCATATTAAAAATGTATGATAAACTTAAAAATGTTATTGGAATTTTAAATTTCTTTTAGTATATTGGGGAAAAAATTTGGTGGTCTTATCCAAAGTGACTGTAAAATATGCCGGGAGGCCTTCAAGCCAAGAATAATGTTTTATTTTTTATATTAATTATATTTTACATTAATTAATCAGTTTTTGTAACAAAAATATTTTTAAATGTTTTATGAATATATATATATATATTAATAACTATGTGATAAATATATAATATTCATTAATAATAATATTTTTTTTAATTCTGAATCATTATTAAAAATAAGGTCTAGATCATGGACAGATGATCTTAAAACATGAAAAATACAAGTATAATTTTTTAGGGCCCCAATTAAATATAGTCCCAAACTAACTACACATTTTTAAGCCCAGACCTTATAGGATTAGTCCACTCTATCTCAGTCCATCCCATTAAGATCCCTTATATACATCTATGAATCAATAATGTTAAATCATATGTACAATATAATGTTACCACATTGATCTTATCTGTTCAGAATAATTCCTTATGTTTCTATCTTAATTCATATATATCCTATTAAATTCATTACATATCACTGGTATCTCAATAAAATCTATCTCAATTGATAATTTTATATATTTTATGTACCCTTTGAACTACTTAAGAAATTCTTCTCTATTATGAAAAAATTCATCTTGTTTTCTTCACATAATTCCTATGATAATACATATGGTTAATCCCTTTATCTATAAGATCACCAAAAACAGATTTTAAAGTTCATCATTCTACATTTATGCACATAATTATTAATTAATAAATAAAAATCACCTATTATGTTTTTTATAATTTTAATCTAATAATTTACTCTATGAAATAAAATTTTAATTAATTACATTATTCTAATATAAAATATATATTATTTATACTATAAGATATAATAATAATATATAAAAATATAAGTTTATCATATGTACGTGAGTTTGGAGTCTGGATCAAGAATATTATTAATATTATCCTAATTGTTTCCAAACAAGGAGGCTTGTGCCCTATATTTTGAGGAAGAACTACATCTCAAAATCTAACATCAGGCCCCCCATTCATATTTTCAATTTATTCCTAGGCTTTTTCAAAGTAATAGGTGGTAAATAATAATCATGTGAAAACTAGATAATCATGAAAGGGAGGTAATCCAAACCTGTAGTCAAGGTTCCAACAGGAAAGGATTTGGTCCCAAAATTATTCATCTAACTTCTATTAACTTAGTAGTTTTTGGGAGTATACCAGGAGTGATGTTTCTGTGTGATTATCTTATTGAGGTCATTCTTGAAAATGATTTTAGTTTCTATTATTTCTCATTGAGAGGTATGATGAAAATTTTAAATTTTTAGAAAAAAAATTAAAAAAAATTTCTCTATGAACATATCAACAATAGTCGTAGTGTCACTTGGAATTTCAGTATTTTAGGGATAGTGGATAAGACAAAGTAAACTACCAATAACCTATTAATCCTTAGGGGAATAATGTTGTGTGTGTTCATGGGTTTGGTTATCATTAGAGGCAATATGGAAGAGAATCATAACACTATTAACTTCGTTCTAGGAAGATATTGAAATATTGTAGACATAGATAATAGAGGTACCATTTTTTCATCTTCTAAAATGTATTAATTATTATTTAATTATATATTTAATAACTTATTAATTTTATTTACCCTATTCAAAGCTCTTTAACTTAGGTTAAATCGGTTTCAATTTCCCTTGGTACTATCAATCCTTGCTGTTGGTTAGTCTAATTTATTGATTCTTTTTTAGAGTTAGTGGATGATGATGGGAAAGTATGAGATTATTAGTGACCAAGTATTACTCTATATATGACCATAAAATGTCATCCATAGAGTGTATTTTTTTATTTATGTTCTATTATTGATTTATTTTGAAGAAGGATTATAGACATTAATATGGAAATTGAGCATACTGTGTTCATTATTGAGCGAGATTTTCTAATGTATTGTAGTCATATATAGCCCATATCTTGTCCCATATAAGTATAATTTTATCCTAAAATGGATGATATGATTTTATTGTTTTTATGTTTTATAGAATATTTCCTAGATGTTTTTCATGTGGAGGTTGTAGTGCTACCCCAAAAATGTAATATAATTTTGGGGACCTGCATCATGGTGTCTCATTGACTTCTATGAATATTTATTTGATAACAAACTTTAAATTATAGGAGTTATAGATTCATATTGATTAAATATTGTGGATGTGTTTTATTTGACCAAGTGTGTGACCTTTGGGTACCCCATTTTAATTTAAATTGAAGACACAAAATAGTACAATGATGCACATTGACCACAAAAGGATAAATCAATTAATGGTGATAGAAAATTATACCCTCTTTATGATTGATGACTTATTTGACCATTTGAATAGGGATATCATGTTATTGATTATTTATTTATTGTTTGGATATCATCATATGAGGGTTAAGGAAGAAAATATCCTCAATATTACTTATAGATGTTCTATTTAGAACATTGTGTTAATGTTAATTCCATTAAGACTCACAAATTTACAAAATATTTTCTTGATATTTGTAAACATTATCCTCCATGATTTCTTATATTTATTTATTTTCATGTTTATTAATAATAAACTCATGGAATTCAGTTAAAATGAGGATCATATTGTGACTCTTAAAGTCGTTTTGGGAGTTCTTCAATGACATCTACTATATGGGAGTCTATCCAAGTGAATGTTTTAGATTCATAAAGAACACTTAATTGATCATGTTGTGTCTCAATGGGTAGTATTACTAGATCCATCAAAGATATATTCAATTTTTCATTTAGTTGATTTCAATAATGTAGTAGTGTTTCACAACATCGTTAGTCTTATAGGTTTCTATATGAGGTTTGAGTCTAATATTTCTTGGGTTATTTTCACATTAATTGACAATACTATAAAAGACTGTAATATATTACAGACAGATTAGTGTGAGGGAAAATTTTACTACCATATGTGGAAATGGATTAGTTCTCATATTCTTCTCCTTATATATGAAGGAGTCATGTTTAAGGTTTTATATTATTACCTTCATATAATATTTCATTTATATTGATACAAAATCTTTTGATGATCTCTTATGGATCTTGGTGGTTTCATTCCCATTTGTAGAACTACCCTACACAAGATGTTGAGTTAGTATCAGTGGTATTTATCTTAATGTTTAGACTGAATTACCTCATCAATAAGTGTTTTTTTTTCTTCACTGATCATAATAGCATGAGTTATATATATATATATTTAGCAATAAATGAGTCTACTTTAGCAGTTGTAGACAAGGTTCTTATAGTACCATGTCTTTTAGATCATCTATACATCAAGAAATGTAATGTTTTTTTGGATGAGTTTAGTAGTTAGTACCATGGCAGTACTTCTTGTGAGTATATAGATTCATGTAGTGTTATGGAAGAGCTTATATCCTTAAATATTGATGTGTGGTAGATAATGATAGAGATTTCTTATATCAAATTCTCAGGTAGTCATCCTTTCCGCATAATGTATAAGGGTCATAGTTACAAGATTTTTAGTGGAGGTTCAGTACAATTGTGTTATATGTAGAGATGAACCCAAGTTACTTTTTAGGATGATTAACATCAGATGTTGTTCATAGGGAATATATTTTTCCATCTAACTATACATAATATGGTTATTTTTTATTTTTATATATCCCATATTATTGTATATCCGAGTGAATAAAATATGTAACATACCTTTATGATTTAGTTAGGTTGTACATGGATAAAGAGGCCAATGGTTGAGTTTTTGTCTCTATTCTTGTTTTTTTATCATGTGAATAATGATCACCATGATTCTATTGATTTTATACAATTAAAAAATTAACCAAGTTGTAGTTTGAGAGTATGTTGATGGATTTCATCACTAGTTTACCTCCAGCTTGGGTAGGATTTTATAATATTTGTTTGGTTATTTATCTACAAATGAATTAAACAAGTATTTTGGAAACTATAGAGTTTATCAAAGTGTATTATTTGGCGATGTTATATATTGATGATATTTTAGGGATTCATGGGGTTTTAATGATGATCTTATATGATAGTGATCCACTTTATTTGAAATTACTTTTAATGGTTCTCCAATATGTTATCTGATCTCTATTATTCCTTAGGTATTCATTTAATCCATAGAAAAGTAGTCAGACTGATTAGAATATTCATAAGCTAGAGGATATGTTGTGTTCATGTGTTATAGATTTTATAGTTTTATGTGAGAATATAAAAACATTGGTTTACATTTTTTATAACAAAAATAATTATTTATCCATTAGTATAGCACTATTTGAGGCACTGTATGGGAGACCATCCAGATCACTTTTATACTGAACAAATATTGGAGAGTCAACTAACCTTGGTCTAGATTTCATGCACATCTTTACCAAGTGTCTTAAAATGACTTCCAAAATAATGAAGGTGTATCAAGACCATAAAAAATAATATAGAAATAATATTAGGATACCATCAGAGTTTTAGGTTAGTGATCATGTAATATTGAATATATATCCTTGTCAAGTTTAGTGGAGGTTGTTACATGGTAGTAAGATGACACCTTAGATAATCTGACCATTCATGGTGTTAGAGAACATTAGTGAGGTTGAGTATTAGTTGAAACATATTCTGTAGATAGAGTAGGTTCAAGATATTTTCCATTTATTTCATCTTCTTTAGTAAAATTATGATGAATCTCATGTAATTGACTTGGGAAATTTGGATTTTGAGGAAGATGTGACATTCATATAGTGGACCATTGATATTTGAGTCCACTTGAAGAAGTTTTTGTATGGGTGAATCATTTTATTGATTTATGACTTAATAAGTCATGATTTTTTGGATTATTATATATGGTAACATGGTTCATAGATGAAATCATAGTTCCTTGAGTTATTTTATACGATGTGTTTTTCCTACTTTTGGGTTATTGACTCTATATTAAAATTATTCAGGTTCATTAAAATTGTGTGAATTATATTATTTATTTAATATTAATTGTTAAATTTTAAATGTACCTCAATGGGTGTCTAGGTTTCATGGGTTCTTATTCCCTTATCGGGGTAGGTTTTGATTCTTGGGGATTTGAAACATTTTATAGGTATCTTATATAATAAACAGACTTTTTTAGACCCTTAATTTTTATTTCATGTGTTTTATAGGGGTTGACAAGGTGTTTGGAGATGATGTAGATAAGGTAAGTGGTGTTAGTTGTTGGAATTTCAGCTATTGAAATGGATTTCATCTTGATCATTTAATGTTTACTATGTTAAGTTTCTTAGAGATGAAGAGAAGAAATATTGTGGTGTGTCTTTCTATTATCATTATGGTTTTGGTGTGAGCATATTCTTCATAATGTAGAGGTTATGCCCTAAATTTTATGTGAATTTCTTGTTAGACTGGGAATCGTAGTTGCACTATGGTTTTTCAAGTTGTGGTATAAAGATTCTCATAGAATTTTTGGGTTAATCTTACAAGAGTGTTGTTATGCAATTGAGGGAGATTCATCATGGGGGTATTGGTAGTCAAATTTCATAATTTCCCTATTTTGGATTCATTTCACCATGTCTGTTGGAGATTCACAATTATTTATGATCATGTAATATCAATATGAGGTGAAAATTTGATATTTTTACTATGATATTCAATGATTAATAGTTATGGAATTAGAAAACCCATTTATATAACTTCCCAAACAAACTTACCATCAAACTGGTAGCCGAACCAATGGGTCACATGGCCTCAATAAAGTCTCTCCATTTACCTAAGGATTCCGACTAGTGTTGAGGGTCTTAGGAGGTGATATTGAGGATACTATACCCTCTTATCAGTGATTCACATTTTTATTATTATAGTATGAACAATAGACAATAGTAGATAATAGAGGAATCAATATTGAAATGAAAGATGACAGTGGAAGAGAAATAATAGTTATTTAAAAAAAGTGTCCAACAATAGTTTATAAAATGCATGGATAATGAATGATACATAAGAAAAAGAAATAAATGGACAACATGATATAGTAGTGGTGTGGGATAATTTAGTAAATGAAACTACATAACTAGTTAACACACGTACAGGTTCCTAAGGGACACCTAACAGCTATACCAACTTTGGATTGTTGTTAGAATAACAGTTTGATCATTTCACTATACATATATATATATATTTATATAGATCATATGTGGTGTGGGGTAAAAATTCCTCCCACTGATAAATAGAAGACAACTAACATATAGTAATAATTCCCCCTACACATAGATGTTTATATAGTAGTGGCATATGGTAAGAATTCCTCCCATCCATAATCATTTATATAGATGGAATGGGGTAAGAATTCATCCCATACACAATCGTTTATATTGATGGCATGGAGTAAGAATGTTTCCCATCCATAATCATGTATATACCTGGCTTGTGGTAAGAATTTATCCCATCCATAATCTTTTATATAGAATCCATGGGGTAAGAATTATACCAATCCATAATCATTTTTAATCATTGTTATAATTATAAAATGATTCATAAGAAAATATATATTAGGCATTTCAAATAGATATACCATATTCATAATCTAATACATAAGGATGTTCCTTTAAAAAACCAACACATTAGGCATAAACTCTTATGCACCAAGCTAGGCATTTCCCAAATTCACTTGATCCATTGAATACAAAGCATGTTTTTTAGTGTGAGGCATCCCACTCTTTTTTATCTCAATAAATTTTCATAAACATGGAAAATTTAATTAAGGAAATTCTCCGAAAAAAGATTCATGATCATTTCTCTAAAAGAATACCACTATCTTTCTTAATCCATGCTACCCCTTTTTATTTACATAAACCGAACCATTTGACAATTATGACATGGAAAATTCTTTTCCATGCCCCAAGTGAAAAAGAAGTGATTTCATGGGAATAAGTGAAGATTCCTACATGTTATCTTCCACTAACAAGGTTGTTCATTCAATTTATAAAGCATGCCAAAGCCCTAAACATGGTATTAATAACTGTTAGGACCAAAAGGGGCCTATATACCCTGATAGGGGGGTGTGAATTAGGGTATTGATAATATTTTTCTAAAATATTTTTTCCCCACTAGATCTTGTCATTTTTATCACAGGGGATAATTTTTTTACACTTGTCTTTTTATTATGATAACTTGTTTTCTTCTTTATCTAATGATGATACTTTGTATTCAATGTAGATAACAAAGAAAAAAATGTAGAGATTTTTACTTCATTCACCATCACTGGGATATGTCCAAGGAGTATAAAAAAATAATGTTCTGATGTACCAAACCCACTAATGATCATGGTTCAATATAGATCACTTCTATGCCCAGGCTCACCGCCTTTACAATGTTTATGGTCAGCAAACTACTATCCCAATGGTCACTCCCTATTTTTATCTCTCTCTCTGGCTCACTACTAGTATAAAGGATCACCTCCTTCCTCTTCCTTTGCTCACTACTCTAAAAATGACCCACTCACAGTTTATAGACTTGTAGGTCCTTTCATTATGACAAATGAATACATCCTCAGTTATAGATAGATTCTCTACTGAAGTTCAACCTTCATCCACTGATGAAAAAAACATTTCCTCTGAACAATAGTCAGTCCCTTTTGAAACTGTTTTTCTATGTACACTGCCTTTGTGAGGCTCCCACTTTTGAAAATCTCAAACAAGACTTTACAATGAACAAAGCTCTTTGGTAATCTCACAGGTTCGTAGAGTTCATAGGATCGCAAAGATCACTAGATCACAGTGCTCTCTAGATCACAGATCTCACTACTTCGTTGAGCTCCCACTGTCTTTTAAATTTTCCACATATAAACCAGCCTATGAAAAGTGCACATCCTCCATGAAGCAGAAATGGATTCAAGGCGCACGTATCTTTCGCAGAGCAGAACTGCCTCTGTGAATTCCCTTTTCTTTTGTGATGATCCCTTCTTAGCAAATATACTTTGCAATTTGATAGCATAGTATTATACATTTGATCTCTCTATTTCTCAAAGCACCACAACATTTTTTGGATCACAGAGCTCATCGTAACTACGGAGCGTTCTGTCAATTTCTTTGCACCTCGGCCATAAATCTCCCTCGAAATTCCGTTCATCTCTTCTATTCATGAACCTCATCATAATCGCAAATCTCACCATCAAAATTCTTCCAGTCTCTGTGAAATCTACTTCAAGAAGACCATATTACTGAAACACATGTCTTTTCAATATTTTTATGAGATCTTTAAAGAAATACACTTTTTGCGATGCTCACCAAACTCCAAATTTTGTACCCCAAAAAATTTGGAAATCACTCGATAATGCTACCACATGTATCCATTATTTTGTATGACCTCCAGATCCTCCATTCCTTTTTCATGGTTCTTTTTCAACATGGATTATCAAAAACATCTCTGGAACTCAACAATTCACCATGAAAACCTACATTGTCATCAAACATAACCAACCCAAAAATATCCAATGTTACCTTGAGGTATTTTATCCCAACAATCTTTCATTTAGGTTTGTTGAAAACTCTTCTGAAAACAATTCTATACACTTTGATACCCCACTAATCCTCCTTCCATCATCAACAATCATTTTACTCTTGTGATTCATATAGTGACCAAAGATTCACACACCACATAATATATTACCACACGAGCAATGCTCAGCCTGAGAAACAAGAGTTGTATGAAAAGTTCATAAATGGGTCACATCATTTCTAACACCAATCATTGATACCATACCGATATCAATAAATTGCTTTCATCATGAACCTTATATGTTTTTTTATATAATCAATGATCTATCACTTCATGAATCATCAGATTTGATACTCTCTCCTTATTTCATTAATCTCCCCTATCCCACTGCTCCACATATCAGCTTCTCTCCATGTCTTTGAATAACAGATTTTCTCCTTTATTTAGCCATAGTTTAAACCCCTTTAGGAGTCACTCTTTCTCCCAATTTGTCAACAATCCCAAATGTCAATTATTTTCTCTATGAAATAGAGTAGAGATCACAGATCATTACATTAGAGAAAAAATCACCCTTCCTCAGGGATTTGGCGGTCCCACATCCACACTTGTTTATGTACTGGGAGTCGACTGAACTCCCAGAGCCAGTCGATGCTTCTACAAATCTTCATTGGGTAAGGCCTTTGTTAGAATATTTGCAACCTCTAGCTTTTTAGGCACATTCTTCAAATTCACGATTCCATGCTCAACCTTCTCCTTGATAAAATGATACATTATCTCAATGTTATTTTTCCATGAATTATGGATATGATTTTTTTCTAGTATTTATATAAAATGAGTTATCACACTGGATTCCAATCAGAGACTTCACTTTAAATCCCTTATCACCAAGATGCTACTTCAGCCACAATAACTATCTCCATTCTTGAGTGGCCGCAATATACTCATCTTCTACGATACTCAAAGAAAAGAAATATTGATTCTTTATTAGAAAATAAATACACAGTCTAAAAATATATACAACACCTCCGGACATTCATTTATTTTTATCCACTGAACCAGAACAATCTTTATATATATATCCCAATAGATTCAGTTGAGATTTTTCATTATACATCAAACTAAAATCCACATTTTGATTAATGTACCGAATTTCTTTTTTACTGAAAGCAAGTGGATTTACTTGGATTTTCATTGATTTATTGCTTCATCATATTTGGAAAGTTTCATTTGGGTAGCAACTAGAGTCTTCATTTCCTTGGAATTTTCCATTTCAAATCACCACTTTACATTCTTGGCTTATTTTGACTGAGAAATAAATGTAACATTATTTACTTTGGTCACCGATGATATTTTTCCTATCAATTTTAGCTTGAATCTTTGGATTCAATGCAGATATAGACTGGATTTCCTCATGCTCATTATATGTATTTGCTTCTAAATTAGAATTTTCCACTTCTTATCCCCCTTAGTCTCTTACCACTTCATCATTTTCAATAAGAATCTAATCACTATGTCATTCTAAAGTTACATCATTTATATCAAATGATTTTCATGGTTTCTTGTCAAAACATTATAGATATTCTCTCACATCTTCTTTGTATCCTATAAAAATTCAACTGATACCACATTGTTAGAAAAAATTTATAATCATGAAATTCATGATTGTTGTTGCTTCAACGTAATCTATCTTATCTTAGAATGATAATAACCCCAGAACTGGGCATGATACCAATGGATATATATTAAATGCAACTCAGAACCACTAGATCACCCATGTATATCTTTGAAAGCTCTACAGTTTCAATGTATAGTCTTTATAATATCATCTCTATGTTCAATATCACACAACTTTATGATATATATTTGAATAATAGAACCATTGTGTAATATTACATGTTGAATTTGATATATTTTCTATTCGTCAACTATTCATGTTATTCTATTATCACAAAAATTCATCTAATTAGATGATAGAATGACCCCCCTATGATGTACAAGTCTTCTTATTTTTAGGCCCACTATTTAGATCCATAAACATTATTCTCTCCCTACATCATTTATTCTCATCCATCACTTGGCATTGATACATCAACAAAATCTCTAAGCCTATAGATTTGAAACTCAGTGTAGTAAGCAATAGATAACGTTAATAACACAATCTATTTCTATTGTGCTGAAATTCTCCCTTTCTTATTCAACTTTGGTAACTGATTTTAATCAATTGATACTCTAAAGAGTATCTCTTTGTATCATTTCATCTTTAAATGCCACATACCCTTGGATTGAATCTCCCTAAAACCTGAAATACTTGAATCATCAGTAAACAACATTTACATACTTAGGGAGAGGAGATCTTCTGGAAGCCTCAAGATGAGTATTGTGGTTTATCCTAATGGGTCAACCGTTTGATTCGTTCTTACAGAGCATTACACATTTTCTTTGCCTATTCCAATTTCCTAACCAACTAAAACTATTATAACCGTATGAAAAAGCATTCATTACCCACATGTTGAGTCTTACACTAACATACAGGTTCTGTAAGCTTGAACTTCTTCACAATTTGTGGTTTAAACCCACCGATACACATTTTCTTCATTGATGATCCACCAATATGAAATGTTTCGTGAATCTTTCTCTGAGAGGGAATATCTCCACTAATCATCTTCTATTTCTTTTTACTCCATTGATGAGATATTTTTATTACCTTCACTCCCCACTATTTGTCATGAGATGAAAATTTTCCAGGAAATTTTTTAGTTATATTTCATTTATCAATTGTTTGTGTCACACCGAATTTTCTTATTGGGTTTGAGTCTTCCCTTGACATTACATTTTTCCTAATTACACTTTGGGAATCTCAACCCTTTATATTATAGGATTTTCCACATAAATTCCAATAGAGTTTTTGTGAGTGTAACAGGGGAAGTGATTGGTACACCTCTCATTTAACTCCTAGTGATTATCCTGAGGTTGTATACATATTTTCCATATCACCATGTTGTAATCAATTATATGGTTTTTTTTATAGATTTTTGTTACTAAGGGTATCCTTTTGGGTTCTTTATCCTTCCCCACATTCTTCTTGATTCATTTTCTTGCCAAATTCCCATGATTAGAACAAATAAAGCATATGCATTGAAGGCATACCTGATTTCATTATTTTTTGGTTGTGATGTTGATGCAGTTTGAGTTCTTCTTCTAACATTGGGCTCCTAAGATTCCTGACACATACCCATAGTGTGTCCAATTCTCCAAAAATATAAGAACTTCATGAATAATCACTTCTAAGAGACTCTTCATTCATATATCTCATGATGCTTCTTCATATTCTCAGATTTATAAAAATTTCTATCTTCACAGTATGAAATGTATTCCAGATCCTCTGAACCGAATCATGATGTATGAAAAGGAATCCAATAGAAATATCACAATAGATGATTAATTCATCTGAACGACTTTTTTAGTCCTGTCTTTTGAAACTGCATGAGTTTTCCTATTTTTTGGAACTATTCATGCTCATCTTCCTATCATGCATGGGAGGGGATTCATCAAATCCAATACCATTTTTTCCCAGACTGTATGGCCTTTGAGATAAGAAATTTAGTTTTTTCTTCTTTTTAGAAATTGAATATTTACTTTTCCTTTCATCATCGCCTACAGAAGGATAATCAAACAGTAAGTTCACGACATCCTTCATTTTAGACGTTCCTTTGGCATCTGATTTCACCACTTATTTTATCACTAACACTATCTCTTCTTCTAAATATTGAATCTTCTAATCCCTTTCTCATGTTGAGAATTTAGTTCTCTCTCGATATTATTCCTTCTACTCATCACATCCACTAATTCATGTGTGAGCTTATCCACCATGTCTCATTTCTTCTTTACATTGATTTTTTCTTGAGTAATAGAATCATTATAGTATTCACTATCCTGTTGTAGTATTTGATTTTTCTGAACTAGTTCGGTTAGTTGTAAAACAGGATCATCATTTCAGGATTTAAAATTTTGAATGTTATTTATGTTTGGATTCTTTCCCTTATCATCAACTTTTCATTTCTCTCCCTTTGAAGACATCTCTTACAGTTCTTCAGCTTGGGAATCATTATTCTACCTCAGGTCTATAGAAACATTAATAAGCCTTTCATTTAATTCTCTTAGCTTATTGACCTCAATTTCTAGTACTTCGATCTTGATATATTTATATTTATCTTCTTCATCCAATTTCCTATCCAATTCCTTTGTCATGTAAACATCATCTACTAGTGGCCATCTTCAAACTTCTTCATCGTCCGTAGTTTTAGCATCACTTGTAATTTTAAGTACTTTACATGTTCCAACATCATTATTGAGTGAATATATCTTTTCCCTATCTAATTAATCCATGCCTTCCTTCATCAAGTTGTTTGATTCCTTTAAATGGTTCGTAATTTTCCCATAAACACTTCCACATTGGGGAATACAATATAACTTCTTCTTCTTAATATTTGATGTTTTTCCCTTTTCCACGGCACACCAAGATCTGAGTAGACTAAATCTTTAACCACACAAATCTTCAAAACCATGTGAGAGAAAAAAAACTGATAAAAGAAACCTATGCTATGATACCAATTATTAGGACCAAAACATGCCTATATACCCTAAGGAGGGGTGGTTAATCCGGGTATTAATATTATTTTTCTAAATTATTCCTACCACACTAGATCTTGACCACTTTATCACAAGGGTCACTTTTTTTACACTTGAGTGTTTATTATGGTCACTTATTTTATTCTTTGTCTGATGATGATGCTTTGTATGCAACGAAATGAAGAAATAAGGAAACATATATTTTTTACATGGGTCACCCTCACTAGGATACTTCCAAGGAGCATACAACGTCAATGTGCCAATGTTCCAAATCCACTAAATATAAAGGTTTGGACTAGAAAAATTCTATTCCTAGGCTCACTACCTTTACAATGTTTACAGACATCACACTACTTTCCCAAGGGTCACTCCCCATTTCTCTATCTCTCTGGCTCACTTCCAGTAAAAAGGATAACCTGTTTCCCCTTCCTTTCTCACTTCTCTGGAAAGGATCCACTCAAGGTTTAAAGACTTGTAGATCCTCTCATTATAACTAATGAATACATCCTCAATTATAGATATATTCTATATTGAAGTTTAAACTTCATCCACTTATGAAAAAAAAATTTCCGCTGAATAATAGACCACCCCTTTTGAAACACTTTCACTAAGTACACTGCCTTTGCCAAGCTCCCTATTTTGCAAAGCTCAAACAATCCTTTGCAATGCACCAACCTTTTCCCGAAGCTCATTGGTTTTTAGAGCTCACAGGTTTTCAAAGCTCACTAGATCATAGAGATCTCTAAATCGCATAGCGTACACTGGTCTTTTCGATTTTGAAAATCATAACAAGCCTTTGTGAAACACACGCCATCTGCAAAGTCGAACTGGCCTTTACGGCGCACCTTCCTTTCATAGAGCTCAATTTCCTCAAAAAATTCTATTTTCTTTCACGAAGCTCCCTACCCACAAATCTCCTTCAAGATTCTAGTGCTTAATATTTTTCATTTTATCTCTCTATTTCACGAATAATCATAGCAATTTTTGGATCATAGAGCTCATTTTAACAGTAGTGCATTCTGTTAATTTATTTGCACCGCTGTCTCAAAGATCCCACACAATGCCTTTATCTATGCCATTCATGAAGCTCATCGTAATAACAATGATCACCATAAACATTCTTCCAGTCTCTGTGAATTCCATTTCAAGAAGACCATCTTGGTGAAACTTATGTCATTTCGATATTTTGATGAGATATTCAAGGAAATCTACTTTTCCCAATGCTCACCAAACTCCAAATCTTGGACCACAAAAATTTTTAAACACAAGAAAATGGTGCCACCTTGTATCTATTCATTTGTACCACCTCAAGATCCTATATTTTTTTTCATGGTTCTTATTCAATATGGATTATAAACAACATCTTTGGAACTTGAAAATTCACCATGAAAACTTTCTTTGTCAACAATCACAACCAACCCAAAAATGCTGCAAAGTTACCTTGAGAGATGTTTCCCAACACTAACCAAGGAATAATCCTAAGAAATAATTAATGAAATAAACCAAGAAAACATAAATGTATAACCTCTAATTTTTAGGTTGATAGTAGCGCTTCTCCGTTGGAAGGGTTTTATTACAAAAACATGGCTCGTTTAATAGAAAATTAGTTAACACAGTTATTTAATTCATTAAATTTATCAATGGAATAATTTTATATTATAATATCATACTTGGAATGAATTAAATAAAGGTTCAAGAAACTAGAAATTAAATAATTAATGCATTTCTAAAGAGATCCTATATTAGGGTGGAACTATGACGAACACTTCATCTCTTGACACATACTAACTAGGAGCTGCTACTACCGCCTTTGATAATATACACCTTCACATACTTATAAGAACACATAGACCATATTCACACATCCATATTTCCATGATAAAGTGAAAGGGATACGTTCACATATTATTATATGTACATACTCGCCTCCACCCACTATTGTATGCATTATCATATATATAAACCTTGGCACACCAATCCCCATATATATATATATTAATATATATAGATGAATATACACATAACAGGGGAAGACACAATCATATATATATACTTACCTTTGCATAAGCAGGTAAGTCACCATAGAATCAGAAACTCAAAACCACATGACATGGTCTAACCCACTACGCTATAAATACTAGGATCTTAAAAACACCCAAAGGATATGATAAAATATGGGTGAAGCCAAATATAGGGTATAATTATTTACCTTATATGGTGGTGGCTACCCGAATTTAAGAAAAATGCTTCATCATCAGGGGTAGTTACTGAAACACGAATAAAGGGGTCCCAAGAGATGATTTTTAACCACCATGAACCGAATGAAAACAAAAAATTGGATTACCAATTTGACCTAGGGTTTGACCGAACCTCACCGAGTGATGGAGAGACCAGAAATTGGTTTAAAAGGGAAAAGAGGATGGACCAGGGAACTTACTTCAAATATTTGGATGGAAATCACATAGAAATCCTATAGAAAATTTAAGAACAAATGAAGGATCAAGAGGGGGTTCGTCGCATGTGGCTAGAGCACCAGGGGAGGGAATCACGATTCTGAGGGGGAGATGGGGAGTTAATTGTTTTATTTTCATTTAATTTTATTTAATTCTATTTTTTTGAGGATGGTCTCTAAGAATGGTTTGGGCCGCATGGTTTGAAAAACTGTGCACCAAACTTGAACCACCTTCGAGACACCTGGGATCCCCGCATGGGTTGGCCACATGGTTTGGAAGCTGTGCGCCAACCATGTCATGAACAGTTCCAAGATACTATCCAATTTCACTATGAGTGTAGTCTGGCCACATTGTTTGGTGAACCGTGCATAGCTTATACGACAACCAATGTACACCTATAAAAGGTTGCACCATTTCTTGCAGTGGGATGCATAGTTTCAGATAACCGTGTGCCCTATGTAACCTTTCCAAACAATCATTTTCTGTGTTTGATTCCCATAAAACTCCACAAGCCACTCATGAAACTCATCAAGACTTTACCCAAGTCCAAAAAATAACATTTAATGGTTCCAACTATTGGAAATTTGTTTTGAGGATTAGTTTTAAATATATACAGACCACTAATAGAAAAAGTTCAAAACACTTTTAATTTGTGTCTAGTTTAAAACACAGATAATTATAACCTCACCACCTTAGAATTTATCATCCCTGAGAAGCCTTCGAAAACATGATCAACATCATCTGACCGATAAGGGTAAAAAATATTTATTCAAATGGTTAGGATGTGTTTCAAAATTCCCAAAACACCTCTGAGCATTCTTATAAACACAAGGCAACTAATTCACCAAGACTCAATACAACACTCATTTCCCAACAAAAACACTAACATGGGTCTTACCTGAGTCTGTTCAGCTATAGAAATAGTCACATTGTAATCTATCTAAGAAACTATCCAAAGGTACTTCCCACCTCAGGATTTAATGTTAAGTGGCCAATTCCCAAAAAAAATGGTTCAATCCACCATTGGAATTGGTTTATAAGTACACCTCTATGAGTTTTATTGATGCTTCTCATGTGATCCATGAAACAGTTTGAAGAGGTTGATCCCCATCGACCTGAAATCCTAGGTAAACTAGATGTTCATGACATAAACGAACTGACACAATCAAAACTTATCTCCACCCGATGATGTGCTAGAGTCGGTCCTTCACTGACCGTACACTTTGGAAATAGGGATAACAAGTGAAGCCACTCTGGGGAACATTGTATTCTCAAAATTCCAGTCATTGTTGGATAAAATATTTGAATAGAACCCCAATGCCTTTCTACAAGGTACCAAGTATTTACCACAAGAATGTTGACCAAATCTCATACCTGACTTCTAGTTACATCCTAGGATCAAACCAAGAAGGAAACCACACATCTAGCATGCAAGACCGAATGATAACAACCCAAAAAGCTCAACAACATTTAATGATTTTGCAAAGCATAAAACCCACACTCTCTTAGTTTCCTATGGACGACGAAATGATATGGGACACAATCATCAATAAACATGATTTCACTAAAAGGATTTGAATGGCTTCCAGTTAGACAAACCCAACCACTAGAGAGAAGAATCATCAAACCACACTTGGTCAACATCAAAGATAAAACTTGGTTTCACCTTCCCAAACATCAACATTTAATCGAATATAGGCCTTTACTACATAATAAATTTCATGATATTTTTACATACCACCAATGTCCATGAAAGACCGATGATGCTTCATAATGGTTTTATACACCACAACCTAGACAACATTGTGTTTTCAAGAAAGAACCAACACAATTCAAACTCACCAGCCTAAAAATAATTCAAATATAACCGACCATCATCCAATAGATCTCTTTAGTTATTTTCATTTTAATGGGAAGGTAATTTAATTACTAGAACTGACAGAATGATACCCATCATAGGAGTGTTCTATTCGATGATTAATAAGATTAAATAACCAACGACAAGATTGATAGAACTAAATTAAACAAAATGAAACGTTTTATGCTCCTCTAAGTCACACTCCCAAATGTCAAGGAATTATACAAGGAAACCAATGCTGAACTAACTGGAATGTCAAAAAACAATAGTCTCAACAAATTAGTCTTGATCATTTGGATGAAGTTAATTTATTTAACCTAAAGTCTTATTGATCTATATGACCATTACATTTGATGAATCTATAGTCTATCATCCATTACTAAGATAAAAGATAAAAGGGGTTAGACAATGTACAAATCTACTAACAATTCTAGGGGGATGTCAAACTGGCTGAATTGAAACATTTCTTGATTCACACACCCATATAAAATTCCATGAAATACATGAACACCAATCCTAAATAGAGTTTCATTGAGAATATATGATTCATAATAGGGAAAAAGGCACTCGAACGACACCAAATGAAAGAAAGATCATGGAAAAAGTAAGGAATTTGAACTCTGATGGTGATACATATCAATGATATCCCCTTACAAAGAACAAGTGTTGAGCAAAGCATTGGGTCCCACCAATAAAATTCAAAGGCTCAAGAGACTATCATTTAAGACATTTCTAAATGGGAAAACGCCTATGAAAACCACCTATGGTTGGGTTCTATGGAAACATTGAGTTAAAAACTTGTGGTACCCTTATACAATGATTTTTAAACATATGACACAACTACATGTTTCTTTTCCAATCCCATTACATTTAATTGTATTTAATCATTAACCATTAAATTATTTAAAAAAAACAACATGTATTATTATCAAAAAAGACACATGGTACTTGATTTTTAACCATCACCATAAGAGAAAAAAGGAATGATTTATATAAATTCATTTTAAAACACTACACATTCATTGAAATACCATCTTTATTAGGAAATTTAACAGGTAAATTCCTTTTAATAGAAATAGAAGCCTACTAGGTTCCCATTAAGACAGTCTAGATTCATTATCATGAATCCCAATAGTAGTTTCTTCATTTTCGAAAATTATAAACACCCAAAAGGGTTATCCCATAAGTTACATATCCCAACTAACCTATTTGGGTCCAGTTGAACATTTTAGAAGGTGAAAAATTACATTTTAGATGAAAAACCCAATAGCATTCACATTTATAGTCATTTCACAATATAACATTGCTACATAAAAAAATTTCAACTACAAAGGTTTCCATTTCCCAGCTCATGATGTGCCCTTACACTCTATGGATTGAAAATTGGATCCCATTAACAGAAACGAATTAAATTCAAAATTTTATATGATCATAAATGAATACAAAATTGTAAGGGTATCCACCTACAAACTTTTAAAGCACCCATACACTTTAGAGTTTTGAATTTGGATCCCATTTGTCAAAACCAAATTACTTTTTCCTCTAAACATTATCTGCCTAGCATTTTAACAAAATTTAAAAGATAGTTTGAGTATACATGTCATATTTACCTAATTAGAAGTATCCCACACACCTTATAATTGTAAAATTTCTCATATTTAATTGTATCCTCTATAATTATCCCATGAAACCATTTATATATATCAATACTGTAAAAGAATTTAATCCCAAGAAATAAACACAGAAGAACATGATATTTAGTACAAATGCATGTTATGTAGGAAAAACATTATAAATAAGTAGGAAAAAAAGAATCTAAAAAATTTCATGATTAAAATAATTAAAAGTGTTGTATACTAAGAATGGAACATAGTCAAATCTACAAGAAAACAATGAATGCATCTTTAGGGCATGACACTTTTCATGGTGTGTGAATTCCTATGTTTTTAGTATGATGCATGAAATGAAACATCCTAGTAATATCATTCCATGGGTATGACAACAAAAATTTAAATAAATAAATAAGAACCCAAAAATAAAATAGTCAGTTGAGGTTAAATAATAATCAATTTTAACATCATACAACATGGACATTAATCCGAGCCCAACCCACATTCATATCCAATATATAGGGTGATCAATCCCAATCATGGATATTAAGAAAGCAGTGAATCATTCCTATTTTCTTGTATACTGACCTAAATATAAGGGAAAATGAAAAACCTACCTTTGATACCACATTGTAATGTCCTGACCCATCATACCATCAAACTGGTAGTCGAAATGGTGGGTCAGATGGCCTCAAAAATGTCTCCCCATTTGCCAAAGGCAGCTAACCAGTAAAGAGGGTCTCATGAGGTGATAGTGTGGAGACTATACCCAATAATCATAGAGTCAAAATGGAATTATCAGAGTGTGAATATTAGACAATAGCAGATAATAGCGGAAGTAGCAAAGAATTGAAAGATAGAAGCCTGAGAGAAATACTAAATATTTAATTAAAGGGGCCAACACCAGTTTGAACAATGCATGATTGATTAATGATACGTAATATAAAGTTTTAAACTGACAACATGCTTTTCAATATAATACAATAATAATGAAAAGGAAGAAATCCCCATGGGTGATCTTCATGGGAGTGTTTAGATCCAGTTCATTTGTTCCATTAACTCCCAAGTACTATAAATACAACAATCAACCTAGATCATGAAAAAATAAGGTCATCTTGGGTACCAAGGGTACCCGAGAAGGGTGTGATATAAATCTCAATAGGATAACACCCAAATTTTCTAGACTAATCCAATGGAATATAAATTATACAATGTGTAGGTATGTAGAATTTTTTGAATGGAACTACATAAGTAATTAACACCCATCTAACAACCTAAGGGACACTTGACGACACTTCCAATTTCGGATCATTGTTAGAATAATAGCCTGATAATGTCACAATGTCTATATAGATCATATGTGGTGTGGGGTAAAAATTCCTCCCACCCACAACTATAAGATAACTAGAATGGGTTAAGATTCCTCCCACCCTTGGATGTTTATATAGTTCCCTCTTTGGGTAAAAATTCCTCCCATAAATATTAATTTGTATAGATGGTACGGGGTACAAATACCTTCCATCCATAATAATTTATATAGCTAGAAGGAGGTAAGAATACCTCCCATCCATAATCAGTTATATAGCTAGTATCGTGTAATAATGCCTCCCATCCATAATCATTTATATAGATGAAATGGGGTAAGAATGTATCTTATCCATATTAATCTATAATCATTGTCATAATTATAATATTATGCCTAAAGATATACCTCCTATGAATTTCAAATATCTGTAGCTTCTTTATAATCTAATACATATGGCTGCTCCATTAAAAACTAACACATAAGGCATAACCTCTTATGTGCCAATCTAAAAATATTCAAATTTAATTTAATCCATTTTAAAAAAATCATTCATTTTATTGTGAGTCATCCCACTCACGGTCATCTCACGAAATTTTCCTAAACATGGTAAATTAACTTATGGCACATTTTATAAGAAAGGATCATGCTCATTTCCCTTAAATAATACCTATATATTTCTTAATACAGGATACTCCTTTCTATATACATAAAACCAACCATTTAACATGTTATAACTTGGAAAACACATTTCAAGGTCCCATATGCAAAATAGATGTGTCATTGGAATAAGGGTAGATTCCTATACGGTAAATTCCACTAACAAGGAAGCTCAATCAATACAAAAAATCTGGAAATTCTCTAAAAATTACACTCCTAACCAAGGAAGATTCATAAGAAAACATAAATGCAATAATTGGAGATAATATAAAACTCTAACCACTACATTTTATCTTGAAGGTTGTGCTCCTCCATTATGGGGTTTTATTAAAAAAACATGAATTCATTGACCAAAAATCATTTATCACCTTTAAGAAAATCATTAACTTTATAAAAGGAATAATTTTAAAATAAACTACCTTACTTGTAGAACATTAAATAAAGGTGAAAGAAACTCGAAATTAAATAATTTACACTTTCTTTAATAAAATGGGAAAGGAATGGGATCCTACCATAGGGTGGAACCAAGAGAAACACATCAGATCTTGATTATTTCTAACTAGGAGCAGCTACTTCCCCCTTTAAGAATATGCACCTTCTCATACATATAAGGACACCTAGCCCATATGCACACATCTGCATGGTCATGAATGTTTGAGATTGGATCCTAAAACATATTATTATATGAATATACTCACCTCCACTCACCTGCCTATGCATTATCATATTTATACATAGGAAAAAATATATTTATTCATATATATTCACTAACATGGGTGAATATACACATAACAAGCGTACATATATATGTATACTTACCTATGATTACAAAGGCAAGTTTCTATAGAACTAATGACTCGAAACCCCATAGAAAGGTCTTGCACACTACAAAATTAATACTAGGAAACTTAAAAACCCAAAAAACACAATAAAATAAGGATAAAACCAAAAAGATTGTATAAATCATTTCCTTATATTGAGATGAAGACCTTAATCGAAGAAAATTGCTTCGACTTCGGTGATGGTTTCCAAAATATAAATGAAGTGGTCCTTAAAGACCCATTGCACAACCTAGAAAAAAAATAAAAAACAAAAATCGGATTACCCATTGGACCTAGTGTTCGGATGATCCTCATCGATCAATGGGTAGACTAGAAATCAGATGGAAGAGGAAAGATGGAGAGGCCAAAGAGCTTAATGTGAATATTTTGTGGGGAATCACCATGAAAACTAGCTAGAAATCGAATAATGAATGAGGGATATTAAGAGGGGGTTCATCGTGCACAGATAAGAAACCAGGGGGAGGGAATCATAATTTTGAGGGGGTGAGGGGGAGTAATTTTTTTATTTTAATTCAATTTTATTTAAATTTTTTTCTTAAATAATTTATCAGCATGTAGTTTGGGTTGCATGGGTTGAAAAACTATGTGCCAATCATGTTCCCCCTTCTAGACACCTGGGCACCCCTTATGTGATGGCCGCATGGTTTGGAAACTATACGCCAATTGTGTGGTGAACAATTCTTAGTTACAGCCCAATTCCTATAATCATATTGTCTAAGAGCACGGTTTGGTAAACCATTCATATCCCAGGCTATAGTTAATTTCCACATAAAAAATCTACATAGTTTAATATAGTTGGGAGCTTGGTTTCATAAAAAACATGAACCCTATACATCATTTCAAAACCATCATTTTATAGGTCCAACACTTCTAAAACCCATCGAGAATCCCAAGAAACTCCATGGTACTTTACACATGTTCAAAAACGTGACTTTAAAGGGTTCAAAATCATAGAATTTCAGTCTGGGTATCAGTTTTAAATATTTTCTGTCCACTAAATGAAAAAGTTCAAAAACCATCTCATTTTCACCCAGTTAAAAACTATGATCATTACAGTTTCACAATGAAATTCATTATTCCATTTAATTAAGGTTATTTAACATCCTCATATTTGGGGGCATATAACACCTAGAATTCAAGATTTTGCTTTCATTACAACATGTAAACTCCCATGATGTTATATTGTAGTGTTTTTATAGTTTTATTATAAATTTTGGTCACCTATTTTTTTGTCCCTTAATTTTTTTTTATTTTGTGATAAAAGATTCATTTTTATTGGTTTTTGGTTATCTTAGTCATCCATGGAGGATTTTTGTCCCAAAATTAATGTAGTGAAGTCCTTGCGATCCAATGTGATTTTCTCTCATCCTCCTCTTATTTATTCTCTCCTTGTTCTTACTTCTTTATGAGTATATGATAGAGGTGTTTATTTGGTTTTTTTATTCAATAATGGGTTTTCGAGAGGATTTATGTGATTAGGTTTTTTGATGATCTATTTGAGTTTATAGTTGTTTTGTCACTACTTATCCTCTATTATTTCATTATTATCTTCAGTTATCTAGTTGATATTGAGGATTGAATAATTATATTTTATTATTTATGTTTTTTTCTTAATTACATACAATTGATTTCATTCGGTGTTAAATATGGATTAAAATAAAAATGGAAAAAAAACCATAACAGCTAAATTAAAAGGAAAAATGATTCTCATGTGTTTAACAGAATTTTATGTTATTGCTTATGGGTTATAATATCTTTAGGATATTCACTGATGCTTCAACATTATTCTCTGTTCATTCATATTATTTATTACCATATATATAAATTTAATTTTGTAGAGGAGGTAATTAAATAGTAGAAAGGAAATAGAGATTTATAAATTTAACATGTATTCACAAGTATGAGATGGTTCTCTATGTTTAATATTATTATTTGTTCCCATGTGATGTTTCTATGGCAGGGTGTCATGGAAAATTAGTTTTTTAGTTTAGATATTGTTCTTTACAGTAGTATAATTTAGGATATTGTTTTGTTATGTTAGTGTCTTGGATTGGTTTTTGTGTCATGTGATGTGATTTATGTTTTGTCTTTGATAGAGATGTTACAGTTGTTGAAGGAAGGGAATATGTGTTGGATGATTTGATGTTGAGTTTGATTAATGTGGTTGTGTAATTATGCCCCTGATATATGTTTTGTTACTAATTTTTATTTAAAAAATGAATAAATAATTTGAATTAGAAATTGAAGTGTGGTGTGTTGTGCTTGTGGATAGTTATAGAAAGAGGTTATCAAAGTGAGTTGGATGGTTTAAAGTGGTTGTCTTAGGTCGGGTGATGTGTTTTTATTATACCCTTATGTTAGGGTTATATATATTTTAATTATTATATTTTAATTTTTGTATCTAATACACTACAACTCAGTGTTTTGTATCCTTACCAAATCTATATGGTTTTAGGTTCTAGGTTTTTTACCCAACATCCATATTGTTGATGGCATTGATGGATGATTACTTCATATTACCCACTCTATCTTCTAGATATTATACTAGTTTACATGGATCAAGGTTGGTATGTCATAGAAAATGTAATGGAATAAGGTTATAGTATGTATATACTGGTTTAAATGGTTATGGGGATGTGATAAGATACATAGTGGGGGACATGCACCAAAGGAGGAGGGAATGAGGTTGATGTCTTCATATTCACATTACTTTACTTTAATGAGGATGTGATGTATGGTTATGATGTATTGATATCAAATGTTGTAGTGTTTTTGGTATGTTGTGGCTATATTAGTTGCGTTGATGAGGATGATGTGGTTATGAATATGATGAGAGTTGTGGTATGTGGATATATGGTTAAAGAAGAGATACAATCACCTCGATATAGTCCATTAGGGTATGAGAGCATATGGATCAGTATGGAAGTGGTTTTAAGGTACATTTTTTAAATATTAATTTCATACTACATTAATATACTAGGAATTAATATTGGGAGAGGCAGCCTACATAGGGTTGGGTGATAGTTGACTTGGTTTCTCTTATGAGTCAGTTATACTCTTTATTCAATGAGGAATTAATATCCTTATTCCACTTTTCCATTATAGTTTTTAGAGGATTCAATGAAGTATACTTTATTTCTTAAATAAATATACAAATATAACTTTATAGGTTTCCTATAATGTCTTGGTGATCAAGATGGATTATACTAGCTTGTTCGGATCATGTTTCTTTTTGAGTCACTTCCATAGGAGTTTCATTTTGTAATTCTATTTTTAAGAACGTTGTTTCTGTATATAGTTTTCATGCATTATGGAATGTTTTTATTTTATTTTATATTATATGGATTTTATTATGGTTCTAATATTATATTTGTAATGTTTTTATGGTAGTGCCTCCCATATATTTGTTATTATACATTCTCTACTAGTCTATAACCCATGGCCTTTTATAGGAATGTTATATAGAATATTCTTATCTTAATTACAACCCTTGGAGGGGTTACAATTGGGGTGGGTCAAGAAAAATTATGTTACATGTATAAATTAAATAATTTTTATAATTTTAAATACTATATTTACTTATTTTATTAATGATAAACATTACTTATAAGGTTTCATCATCAGATACCGTAAGATTCATTTTCCTTTTCAAACATCCAAGTCACTATTCTAAATTCCATGTTACTATTATAATATTTCTATTTACAATTTCTACATTAACTATTTATAGTTTTCATAAATATTATATAATTCATATATATATCACCCAATTTATTCATTGTTTATTCAATCAATATATCACTCAAGTATATCAATATTTCTTTCGAAAAATTACAATATTATTTATAATTTATTTATTTATTAGTTCATTATTTATCCCAACAATGGTACTCTTTGAAGTCTAATAGCCATATTATTTAAAAATTTAGTAATTTTATTTTAATATGTTTTTTCCTTTATACATGTGTCGATCATAGGGAATGAATTTATCCTTTGTTTATAAAGTAATTTTATAAAATAAGATGATGCTTAATTTATTAAATGGTGCATGAGATTTATTTGTTGAATGTAATTATATATTAGTTTCTAAAAGAAAAAATTAATTATCATTATTTAATGTAATGAATTTCCTTATAAAAACATGTTATGTTATTTGAATTTCATTATAAAATTTTTATTTTATTTTTTGTTCTTACCTGATCAATAATAGTATTATGTGTGGTGATTGTTAGTTGATTTAAGAACACAACATTTATCTTCTCTGATGGTGGAGGCCTTGAGTTTTATTTTTCATTTAGTTTTGTATATTATTTTTTGAGGAGATTAATTACCACATATTGGTGTAAATTATTCTCCATTTTCAAAATCTAAGCCATATATTCCTACCTTTTTACACGATTCCACAATAAACTCATTATTATATTTTATTTTTAATATTCAATTTCGGTTCAATGTGTTTTCCAATATAATTAGTGTTTTTTCAATTTCAATATTAATATATCATTTCCAAAGTTTTTATAAAAAAACATCACCTTTAAATAGTATTATAATGTTTTAGATTTTATCTTTTAATTGAATATATTTCAAGATTAATACTTGTGTCCCTATTAATTAATTAATAAATGGTTTCAAATATAATCCTAAGGTAATGATTTTTCTTCTCTTCCCCAATTCAGTATGGAAATCATTGATGTACTCCCAAATAATTTAATTTCTATTGATAAATTATATATTTAAAAGATAATACATAATAAATAGATATTGATCATTGAATGTATCAATAATACTTTTTATTAGGGTAATTATTTTTTTCACCTATTTGTAAACATTATTATGTTAATATATGATCACATAACTTACATATTTTTTGATCATTCCAAACAGGCTCCATAATTTTTGTAATGGATTTAGATGAAAAAGGTAGTGTTGAGGAGTCCTCAATGAGGCTTTTTTAACATGGTAATATTCTTTACATTGAGATTTTAGAGATCTCACAAAAAAATTACTCTATCTTGTAATGTGGTATTAACATAACTCTAAATTTTAAGTTATTACCATGAATAGTTTCTAGAGTTTGTTATTCATGAACATGGAATACAATTTCATGTTGTATTTATTTCAATATTATAATGGATTTATTGGAGATCAGTTGAAATTTCAGAGGGTTTAAAGGAATAAATAGATTTGAATTTTGAGAATCCATTCTTTGTAATTAATAAGGATACATAATGGTTTTTTTAATAAATATATAATACATTGAAACCATTTTATGATGGTACATGTTTCAAATAAGGGTTCATGATTGTGAAAAAACAGTATATTAAGTAGTATAGAAAAATTTCATGGTTCTTTTAATGGTTTTGGAGATTTATAAGGAATATTTGGAGATTTATAAGGAATATCTAGAAAAAATGGGGAGTAAAAACATGAAATATTTAAATAAAATGTTTCATGGACAAAAAGAAAAAAGATCCTAGTGCTGACCATGGTTTTAGGATTTGAAATGTATAATTTCATGTATACTATATGAAGAAAATAATGTGTTGTGCTTCTATCACTCTTTCATTGTTTTAGAAAAATGGTTATAGTTTTATTCATGGTCCGGAGGAGTTTTCTAGAGAATTTTCTGAATTCAAAAGTTACTTGGTAAAGAAATAACCTCATAATTTAAATGACAATGTCATGGAATGGAGGGAATGTTTTGTGGTTTAATAATTTTTGAGCTAGAGAAGAAGTGTAACGTTCCTGTTCCAGAAGCCACCCAGAGGAGCCACGTACCCAGTTGGTAACATGGCCTAAAGCGCATTTTCTTGAACGCCAGAGGCTGCCGAATAGTAATGAGGGCCTGGGTGTAATTGTGGGGAAACTAGGCCCCCATTAGCAGAGTAATACAGTGTAATTAAAATAAATAGAAAAAGCGAAATCAGAAATAATCCATACAAAATTAAACAACAAAATACAGGAAAATAATAAACTGGAGCACACACACACGCACGTATATATATATGAATGATGCATGATACATATGTCTAGGAAAGCAGCTAAACAAATCACAATTCTGGAATGTAATAGTACTAAACCCAAGTACAAAAGAAAGCAAGTAAATAACTCCTCTGCATCGCAAGCCATAGTTTGGTCCCATGCTCTCCAGCTCCACTGAAAATCAAGTACCTAAAGTATAAGGGAACTTTACATTATCTAAACACACATAAATATAATCTATTTGGTCCCAAAATCATTTCCAAAATAGGGTGTGATACTAAATCCTATTAGGCAACCACCAAAAGATCTATGCTTAATAGTCAGTGAATATATGGTATGTAAAGTACAAAAAGCAGTAAACAAGGAAGTACTCCGCAGTAACAATACATAGTTTCAAATATCAAGCAACATCTAATGAAATGAGATAATCACAATAGGTAACCCTCTGGGATGCACCAAAAGCCTAACCCCTCTGGTCCTACATAGAAAAAAATGAAAACTCATAACACAACAGGTAACCCTCTGGGAAGTACTCACAGCCTATCCCCTCGGGTCCTACCTAAAAATTACAAGCAACCTTCTGGGTAGTACACTCAATCTAAACCCTTTGGTTCAGCTTATGAAAAGACTCTTTGAGGAAGAACTCACCATCAATTCCTCCTATAGTCTCGTATCAAATCTAAAGGTGCTCTAAGGAAGCACTTATGTCCCATTCCCTTTGTGGCCCACGTTGATGAACTACAACACTATGAGGAAGCACATACGTCAATTACCACTACGGTCTCACATCGTAAGTAAAAAAGACACTCTGGAGAAGCCCTTACATCCATTCTACCTATGGTCTACTACAATAGGTTGTCATGGCCCTATTTATGTCAAGTAGGTATAGCAATGTGTAACGGAAAAAGTAAACCTGCATAACTAATTGGATAGCAGTCTACTACATAGCAGTATATTAGAACAATCACAACATCCTACAACATGGCATGGGAATGTAAACAACTACCTAATTGGCAACTAGACCCAACGGTCAAAACATGAAATCATGCATGGGAAAAAAATTCCAAATCATATAAATTAACCCTATTCATATACTATTAACCTCTACTCAAGAATACAAGCATAGCAGGCAATCAATAGGGTTAAAATAGTAAAAGAACAATTACTCGTTCATGGGTATTGGAAAAAATTTCACATATAACTCAAAAACTTTTATCATAAAGGCACAAACCACCTACCTCGGCATTGGGTGATAAATATACTTGAGTCTTAGGGCTTAAATCACCTTAGAATGCTGAAGATCTATAAAAACTTCTAAAAAATTCAATAGATGATAACTTGAGAAAGAAGAGGAATCATGAAACGAAGAACAAGAATAAGGAAAAGCTTACTGAGGTGATCCCAACACAATCGACAATAGTCGAATTGGAGATTAGACATTCAGTCAGGGGCTCGGAGGAAGATCAAGTCCGTACGAGAGCTCTCAGTCAAACCAAACCTAGAATAAGGTGTTTCTGGTGAGTAGACGCGACCCCGATATGTTTAATGAAAAACAAAATACATGGCGTTTACATTGGAAGTTCATGCTGTGTACTTTCCATTTCCATACTCTGATTTAGGAGGCCTCCAGGTCACCCCCCACATGGCCGTGTGCATGGATGCTACATGGGCAGCACATAACTAACTGTGGTTATCAGGTACAGGATGTATACTCAGAAATCACACTCCATGTACTTTGAAAATTAACAGAAATTCTTATTTTTCTAAAAAATGACTAAAAAAGGTAAACCTACATGAAAAAGAAGATCTGGGTTCTTTCAAGAAGGGTATGTTGTGTTACATTGGAAATATGACTATCATTTTGTGAAAATATATAAATTATAATACAGAAATGGCCTAATGAATGTCTTATATCCTAATATTCTAGTTGTGGTTTTATATCTACTCATTATTGTATGACACCACAATATTATTACATTCATTTTTCTATGGTTTGACCAAATTTTTGTATATATAGTATGTTTTTTTCATGAAAAATAGATGGAAAAAACTATGATATAGATACATTTAGTTTCTTAATGGAATTCTAGGTGTTGAAAGGGATGTGTTTTAGAAAACAAGTGGGTGCATAAAATATCCATTGATTAGATTCACAATATTATGATTGTAAAAATCATTCAAAGTCACAGTCAACTATCATGGGTCCTTTTTATATTATATTATATCCTTCATACATTTCTAGATTTTAGTAACATCTATGTACTTCATCCTATTTTTTATTAATAATAAAAATATAACGTGTGATTTGGGATAATTACGATAGAACATAATAGATTTAGCCACATGATAAGAATAGTTGGTAAAATAGACAAAAAAAAATTTATTTGGGTAATATTATATATCCCTAACTGTCTTTTTTAATCATTGTTTTATTGATCAGTTTATGATACTATGATTTAATGGGCATTATTGTATTACATTTTTGTTGAAAAAGTTATTGGTTACATTAATTCACCTCCTTTAATGCTTCACCATATATTCTAGAGAACATCAATTGGTATCAAAAATGAGGTTTATTATTGATGTTAATAATTTTAATCTTTATTAACCACATATTTTAAATAAAATAAACTATAAAGTATAACTAAAATTAATCAAAAAAATAGTGGATACACATGTTTTATTGAAATTATTTTCACTTATGTAAGAATGAAATGGTTCTGTATCTTCTATCAATGTGGTTAAATGTTTTGGAAATTTTAGAGAATTATAATAATATATCAAAAGGAGGCGTTTCATTAAGTTAAATTTATAAGATAATTAAAAAAATACATCATAATTGGTTAGAATTAGTTGTTATCGTATCTATTTAACAAGTAATTAACATGATTTATGGGTTACAACATTTTGATTTCCGTATAGAATAAATTGAATGATATTTATGAATATTACAAGAAGTTGTAAGATTCATTAATTCCAAATTTTCTATCACAATTTTAAGGAATAATGTTTGAAAATAATGAATATATTGATGAATTTATAAAAAAGGATAGCAACGTTGTTATATATATACAAATATGTGTGTAAAAACTAAATTATTAAATTATAATGATGATGTTTATGTGAATTTTACTATAAAATTTTTATTTAAAAATTTATATTCCAAAGGATAAATACTCAGATATGTTTATAAACGATTAACATGAAAATATCACGAGAATGTATAAGCTAACATGTTAACTTTCACCAAATAAGAATGTAAAATTAGATAACATGTTTGTATTTTAGATCTTTTCAAATGTTTTAGAATTAATGAATCAAAGTTGCCTAATAAAAATGAATGTAATGTTGATGATGGTTGAAAAAATTCAATAAGTTAAGATAAATATTCAAAAAACGTATGAAATAAGTATTTGGTTATCTTAACGGTAATTTTAATTTGAAACCATTACATTTTTGAAATGTTGGACATTTTTATCCACTTTTCATGAGTATAAAAAAACATACAGTGATGGAAATCATTCTAAAAGATATCCATGTAAAATTAACAAGGTTCCTAGTGGTCACAATAAAATAAAATTCTAAATGGTAAAATGGGAATTAAATTAATCAAGAAATAGAAATTTCATATCTAAACCTGAATCTTCATCTTATGATGAAGAATGTGAGTAGTAAAATGAATAATTTATGGAAGAGTTTGATCATGATTTCATGGAATAATAAAAACATTATAATGAATCCTATAATGTAGAAAATGTAAGTAATCAAGAGGATTAAAAATAATAAGAAAAAATAAAGGGGTTTATACTTAATATGAAGATCATGTTTTATCTCAAAAATAATATTAAACATGAGGAAAAGAATATATCATTGAAAAATAACCAAGATACATTAAATGTCACGGTGTGTTTTAATAAAGTATATAAATTATTAAAGAAAAAATAGTTATATCAATGTTATTATTACTATAAGTTATAATATACCTAATGATAAATTTTCACATTGATAAAAAAGAGTGATGTGGTTCACTTACTTAAGAATAAGTTACATAATGGTTTGAATTTATTAAAAATAATATAGTTTGGAAATATAATTATATTAATAAAAATGTGGATTAATCAAAATGACTAGATAATGTTTTCAATTCCCAATGAAAATATCATTATTTTCATTATATTAAGTACAAACTCACAGTAAAATTAAAAATGAAAATTAATCAAAATAAATAACAATAAGAAAACAAATAAAACTACAGTTTCACAAAAGAAATACGATACACACATTGTTATATAATATGATTATGATGAAAATCATAAGCAAAATTGTTCATGGAATAAAAAAAGGAGTCGAAGTTTTAGACTAATGGAAAATACACTATAATGTAATGATAAATTAAGAATAAAAAATTTATGAAAATTTGTAATGTTTTTATCCAATGTGAATGAAATAAGCTAATTTTGAGGAAAAAACAATCAACCATGGGAGGTTTTATATTTTGAGAAATGTTATGGTGTTATGAAGTAAATAGAATCAAATAATATGTATGTAATAATATCAATCATTTCTATTAATCATATAGTTTCTTCAATTTTCCCACAAATTAGCCTGGATACCCTAATACCATACTACCTAAGATGAAACTAACAAATCCCTAAGGTCTTTCCCAATCCCCATGGCTTGGAAACTAGAAAATGACATCATTACATATAAAAGTGGGGTTTAATTTTTAATAAGAACACTAGAAGATAAAGATACATATTAGAATTATTAGAAGTCCACTGGAAGAATGAACCTAAATCAATATATATATATATATATATCAAAAACTCTGATATTACATCATCAATGTACAAGAACCAGACATGATAAACCCCAAAACCCAAAATACATGTCACTACAATCCCCAAAGGATCAATAACATCAAAATCCTCCAAGAGTCCATTTATCGCTACATAAACCTTTCAGAAGGAAAACTAAAATTTCCTGAAGACAAAGGTAGGGTGTGAGCTCAAAGGCCTAGTAGGGTCACCACAAGTGTTCCATAACATGTTCCCATAATAAATAGAAAAAATAATTATTTCAATATAAAAAACAAGAGTGGAAATAAATTTTTATAATTATAACAAAATATTATTTTCATTAATAATTATGATAAAATTAAAATAATTGATTAATAAAAACATTATATAAATGAATTTATAAAAATAAGTTTTGCATGAGTAAAATAGTTTCACAATAATTGTAACATATATAACATAACCACAAAAATTAATTGAATCATGTTAAAACACCTGAGAGTATGCTGGCTACTTTCTATAAGATCCAAATACTTTCATATAAGTGATCACGACAAATATCAACTCCCTCTTTACAAAAAAACAATAGTCTACTCACACTTAAGGGAAAAATACTGGATGAACATGATTTAGTTAGTGTTGTCATCATTATTCTATTTCTATAGAAATAAATTACTACTATGATTTCTTATCCACAAACTAACTTCCTAGGACCTCATGCACTTCAATTAATAAATTAATATTGGTAAATTCATCTCCTTACAAATTAGAACATCATTTACTATTCAACAACCCAATTCCTCTTTTCGATATGCCAGATAAATTTCAAAAAGAAAACATGGATTTTTCATCATTTCACAGCCTTTCAAAATAAAACCAAAAAAATTTTTTAACCAAATAAATTTAATCAATTTTCAAAAAATCAATTCCCAAATTAGTTTACAATTTTTTTTATAAATTTCTTATGTACACACCAAATTCCAATTACCATTAGAATTTGGTTTTTTCCCAAAAATCAATACCAAATGAATTTTAATTCAAATTTAAATTTAAATGGGTGATGATACTTAAATTAAATTAAATTTGAATTAAATTTATTAAATAAAAGGTTTATAAAATGGAAAATCTTAAAGAAACACCTACCATTAATCATAGAGATCACATAACACCACACCTGCAACAAGATATTCCAATGATGAAGAATGAAAATGGAGATCTCAAAAATCAATATAGAATAAATATTAAAAAAGAATTTATATCCATCAAATAAAAGATGATATAAAAAAACCCTATGAAGATAATAAGGGGAGAGTTGGAGGGAAAGAATGATAGAAGATCCTTTATCATAGAGGGGATGAATAAGGTCATCTGTGTTTTGATTAACCTGGTAATGGGTTTGAAGGATACACAAATTTTTTCTTTAAGGCTCCCAAGACCAATAGTTTCATGTTATAAGGATTTGGTATTGAGATCAAGGTTAAAAAGAGATTCACCGTTTTTTAATAATGTTAGAAAAATAAAAATTGAGGTATTTACTATTAGTTGGGAAGGGCATCACAGTTAAAAAATCATGTTCCCTAACCACGCACCCTTATCTTGGGGTGTGTAGTGTTTACAAGGTGAGTTCATGATTATTCAAATAGTTCGATAACCATTGAAAACCCCCACTATCCATGGTTTCACAATTTTCATTGGGTGGGCACGTGATTTGTGAAAATAATACACCAATTGAGGAAAACTTATAATTTTCAAAAATTACAACTTTCCACCTAAAATAACTCCATAAAAACTCAAAAAAAAAAATAAATGATTAAAAAATTAGGGTTGAGGAGTACCTGTAAAACAATATCAATATGCTACAGCCTTCCCACCAAAGAAATAGTCTATCCCCAGAAAGCTAATCAATAAGTTTCCATATAAAAATATGAGGCCTCTTCTCTCTGATGAGTGCCTATCTCTACAAATTCTCATGCCTTTCAGAACCATTTTACCATATAAATTGGAAAAAATATATCATCATACTAAGAAGTACCTTGGTTTCAAAATCAATTATCTTGACTGGATTCTCACTCATTGATAAATTCGGCTCAACATCATGATCAATCAAACTGAAAAAATGAGATAAATTAGAAAGATACATTCATAAAGGTGTTACATAGAATATGTTGGGCAAAAATCCCTCAAGGTATCATTGATGAATTTTTGAGGTGATTGTGTTTGTTGACAAAGTGGACATCTGAGTAGTGATTGTTGACAAAGCAAAACAATGACATTCAAATTTGTTGACAAAGAGGATTTTAGGGTGGAATGTTGAGTTCAAGAGCTGAGGTCAACGATCCATGTTTGATTCAAGAATGTCGATAAAAGGAATCGATGATCTGGAGGTGGTACAAAAGAACAGATACAAGGTGGCGCCGTTTTCCAGTGTTTGCCAAATTTTACGGCCTGAAAATCAGAAAATGAAGAAAAGGGTTTTTGGAAAAAAGACTTGCGCACCGAGGACTTGGAGTATAGGAAACTTGCGCTCCATAGGTTTTTCAAGATCAGAAGATCAAAATAAGGCAATGTAAATAGGTTCGCGCAAGTTTGGGAGTTGGTCGCGCAAGTGTCTAAAATGACAGGGGACTTGCACGCCGAAACGAGGTCACACAGGTGACTTGCACGCCGTCGCGCAGGGTGGTCAGATTGCCTATAAATACTGGACCACCCCTCCTCATTTTCAACGGAGTTCAACACTTTGAGAAATCAGAGCTCCCGTCGCGCAGGTGTGGTGGTCGCGCAAGTGGTGAGTGTGGGTCGCGCAGGTGAATTTGCGCGCCAGTAGTTGAAGTTGTGCGCCGGTGTTAGAAGTTGTGCGTCGGTTGGAAGTTGTGCGCCAATCTTGGTTTGGGCGTAAAAGTAAGAGAGTCGCGCAAGTTTGGAGTTGAGGAAGCTTGAGTCGCGCAAGTGTCTGAGGAGGGCTTGCGCGCCCGTTGTGACTTGCGCGCTGATACTTGCGCGTCGAGATTGACTTGTGCACCAAGTAAGGTTTTGTTCCAGCAGTGCTTCTTGGACTGCGTGGAAGATGGTACGTTGCCTGATACCTTCGGTGCAAAGAGATATTCATCTAGGGGTGAAAGTTGTACTTCAACAGAGCATCTACACACAGAGGAAGATTCATTCATTCATGCAAATGAGGAGACCTACAGGTCTATAAACTGTGAGTGGATTCCTTCCAAGAGCAGTGAGCTTAGGAAGAGAAAGAAGGTGATCCTCTCCACCGGAAGTGAGCCAAGGAGAGAGAGAAATAGGGAGTGACCCTTGGGAAATCAGTGAGCTGACCGTAAACTTGTAAAGGCAGTGAGCCTGGGCTTAGAAGTGATCTAGCCCGAACCTTGTAATCCACAGCTAGTGAAGATTAGTGGAATTTGGTACGACCGGAAACTTGTCGGTGTATGCTCCTTGGACGTAGCCCTTTGCGGTTAACCAAGTAAAATTTTTGTGTCCTGTGCATACTTCGATTTCTATTTACTTTGTGCAACAGGAAAAAGGGAGAAGAGATTTTTTCTCAACAGCGAAACAAGATCAGAACGAGCATTAATTTTAAATTAGTCATACCCTGATTAACCCCCCCTCTCAGGGTATTCATCCTTGTGGACCTAACAATTGGTATCAGAGGGAAAGGTTGAAAGTTGTTCTTCTCTCAATGGAGGTCACCAATCATAAAAAGATTCTGATCTTCGACGGATATAATTTTTAAATATGGAAGAATTAGATGTAACACTATTTCTGATCCTTGGGAATGGATGTGTTTTCAGGAGCTATGCATGGTATCACAGCTGATATTAATAGTGGTTCTTTATCAGAAGCTTAGCATAGAGAGTTGGATACTGATTCCAAAGCAATCAATGCCTTAGGGGGAGCCCTTTCCAATCCCATCTACACGGAGGTGATGTCATGAAAAACCTCACATGCCATGTGGAAAAAGCTTTTGAATATATATGAAGGGGACACAAAAGTTAGAGAGGCAAAGCTGCAGGTGTTGTGGAACAAATATGAAGATCTGAAAATGAACCTGAATGAGTCTATTGACGCATTCTTTGACAGGGTAAACATTGTTGTGGATGATATGCGAGGTCTTGGAGAATTCATTGAAGACATAAAGATTGTAAAGCGCATCTTGAAGAAACTTCCACCTCGGTTCTATCCAAAAGTTTCAGTACTAGAAGATAAAGATCAAAAAGAGCTGACATTGTACAATTTGCATAGTACCTTGGTTGCATATGAAATGAGGAATGATGATAATGAGGCTGTGGAAAAGGGGAAGTCTAAAGATGTGGCATTTAAGGCCCTGAAGAAGCTCACCATTTAAGATTCTAATGAAGAAGAAGAGACATATGAGGTGATGTCATTTCTTTCTTCAAATCTACAAAGAGGAAGAGGAAAATTTAAAGGTAAAATTCCACTAGCATGTTTTCGATGTGGAAAGGTGGGTCATCTTGCGGCAAGATTCCCAATGAAGTTTCAAGATGATGATGATGATGATAAAGTTGAAATTCCCAAGAAGACAACTTCATCTTTTGTGAAAGGGAAGAAGCAATTCAAGAGAAACTTCTTCAAGAAAAAGAATCTTCTCTCACAAGAACTTGAAAGTTCAGATGAGTCTGAGGATGAAGAGGTTTAGGAAATTGAAAATTACAGAGATCGTGGGGTAAATGCCTTGGTGGAGATTGTTGGTAGTTCTCAAAAGGGAGAAGAAGCTGATGCTAAAGAAGAAGAAGAAATTGAAGGGAGAGTTGATATGGAAGCCGAACTGGAAGCAGCTCTTGAGGAGATAGACGTTTGGAGAGAGAAAACGAACAAATCCAATAAAGTGGTTCGTGTTGCCAAACTCTATATGCAACAATAAGATGAAGAAAAGTCTGAGCTGTTAGAAGAAATTGAAAGACTAAAATACTCAACAAAAGAGATCTCAGAAAATATTGTTGAGTATAAGCTTAAAGTTGAGGAACAAAAGAAGGAAATTGATTGTTTGACCAACACACGAAAAGATCAGGTTAAGCGTATCAAAGAGATTGAAGAAGAAGTGGTCAGTCTGTGACAAAAACTCAAGGATCAAGATAAACTCTTGACCCCCAATGTGATATCCAAAAAGCAGGCCATTCAGAAGACAGAAAAGATGAAAGCGGAGCCTATCAGTTCAGTAGGGAAGAAGTAGCAATTGAGCTCAGATGTTAATGTCGTTTCTGGGCTTAGTCAAGAACAAAAATTTTCAACAATTGCATTCATACTGCAAGAACTCATCCCAAAAGTGAAGGTTGATTTGGGCACAAAACAGAATCATAATATTCAGAGATCTCAATGGGAAAATCGTAGTGCTGGAATATCACGAGGGAATGAATCCTATATCAGGTGTTATTGCTGTGGAAAAATAAGACATTCACAGTATGTGTGTTCCATAGCCAAGAGATACAAAAGGGAACATGAACAGAGATGGAAGCCAAACAGAGAATGGTTTTCCAGAACAAATTTTGAAGGACACTATTTTTGGTGCGGAGGATTTGGACACATGGCTAGGTATTGCACTTCAACCATTCAGAGAAATGTGTCAAAGCAGAATCAAAATGTTCTCAAGCAGGAGATCAATAAATCAACAAGTGAGTTAAAAGTTCAGAACAGATTTGCAGCTCTACAAGATGAGGGTGGTCCATCATACTCTGGGAAAGAACAGAAGTCTCAATCCATGCCGAGTGTGAAAGAAAAAGTATGGACCAAGAAGAAGAAAAATGAGAAGGCTGTGGTGGTGGATATTGCCCTTAAAGCATCATATCGATCTGGTGTTTGGATCCTTGATAGTGGTTGCACATCCCACATGACGGGTAATAAGGATCTTGTTACAGGCATCAAATATGACAAAGAAGGAGTTGTCCAATTTGTAAATGATGAAGGCCAGAATATTGTTGGCTCAGGGAAAGCCATGTTTGGGGGCAAAGAGATGAGACGTGCTGATGTCTTGGTAGTAGAGGGTCTCAGTCATAACTTACTCAGTGTCAGTCAACTATGTGACTCTAGGCACTCTATCCAATTTACCAATAAGATGTGTGTTGTGAAAGGAAAAGATGGAGCAGCTGTTCTGCAGGGAAAACGGTCAAAGGGAAATCTCTACCTTGTAGGTGGGGAAGAAGGTACTTGTCTTTTATCCAGAGAGGAAGAAAACCAGCTGTGGCATAAGAGACTTGTTCATCTATGCCAACCATCTATGGAGGATCTCGTAAAATGTGATGCTGCTAGAGACCTTCCCAAAATATCACGTGACCACACTCATACGTGTGATGCTTTCCAACAAGGGACGATCATCAGAAAGACATACAGGCCAAAGGAACAAAAATCAACAAGAGTGCTCGAATTGGTTCATGCTGATGTATGTGGACCTATTTCACCACGAGATATAAATGGGCAAAGGTACTATGTTCTTTTCATTGATGATTATAGCTGAATGGCCTGGGTATTCATCATTACCCATAAGACAGAGGTGTTCAGTTGTATAAAGCAGTATAGAAGGGAATCAGAAATGATGCTTGGGGTGAAAATCCTGAAATTTCGTACTGATAACGGTACAGAATTTACAAATAGTCAGGTTGAAAACTATCTCGAGAAACATGGGATAAGGCATCAAGTATCATCAGTAAGTACTCGACAACAGAATGGAGTGGTTGAAAGAAGAAATTGGATCATCAACAACATGGCCAGAACAATGCTTATTGATAAGGACCTACTAGAGAAATTTTGGAAGGAATCCGTTTTAACATCGGTATATGTTTCAAACAGGTCTCTGTTGTGTCCGAAGCAAGGGAAGCCTCTGTATGAACTATGGTACGGAAAGAAGCCAACGTTGATATACTTTCAAATCTTTGGAAGTAAGTGTTTCATTCTCAACAAAGAAAATCATAGGAAGTTTGAGGCACGAGGAGATGAAGGGATATTCCTTGGATACTCAGGGAAAAGTAAAGCATATAAATGCTTCAACAAGAGGCTGGGAAAAATCGTTGAGAGCAATGATGTCACTATAGTTGAAAATGAATAGAATACTCAACGATCCAGTGAACAGTTCTTGGATGAAAGTGATGATGAAGAAAGGAACACAGGGGGGGGGGCAGAAGTTGTAGAGGCTAACTCAGAAGAAGATACTGATGATGAACAAGAAAGTGTCAAGTCTATATCTGCAAGGAAGCCAAAGAGTCGAGCTGAAATTGATAGGCAGAATATCATTGGTGACCAGACAACACCAGTTCAGACTCAATGAATGAAGTCATTACAGCAGACATCGTTTTTATCTCAGGTGGAGCCGAAATGTTTTTCTGATGCAGCTGGAGATGAAAACTGGGTTCAAGCTATGAATGAAGAGCTTGATCAGATTGGGAAGAACCAGACATGGAAGATTGTTTCGAGACCAGCAGATAAGAATGTCATTGGGACTAAATGGGTCTATCGCAACAATATGAATGAAGATGGAACTGTGAATCGAAACAAAGCACGACTAGTGTGCAATGGGTACTCCCAGATCGAAGGAATAGATGTTGATGAGACATTTTCACCAGTTGCAAGGATGGAGACAATCAGATTATTCTTTGCCATAGCAGTGCAAATAAAGTTTAAAGTGTTCCAGATGGATGTCAAATCCGCGTTCTTGAATGGGGTTATGGAAGAAGAGGTGTACAATGAGAAGCCAGATGGTTTTCTTATTCATGAGGATGAGAACAAAGTTTGCAGGCTGAAGAAGGCATTGTATGGGATGAAATAAGCACCATGAGCATGGTACTCAAGGATTGATCAGTATTTGAAGAAGCTTGGTTTTCAGCGTGGAGGATTTGATTACAATATCTATTTTAGTAATGAATGTAATCAACGGATTATGGTGCTGGTTTATGTTGATAACATAATATTCGGCGGATCAGATGAAGCTCAATGCATACAGTTCTCCGAATTCATGAAATATGAGTTTGAAATGTCAATGATTGGAGAGATATCATTTTTCCTTGGTTTACAGGCGACACAAGGAAGTAATGGCACTTTTATTTCTCAATCCAAATATGCCAAGGAGGTTCTAAGAAGGTTTGGAATGGATAATTCCAAGGATATGAAGACTCCGGTTTCTACCCGGATGAGATTATCAAACGATGAGGATGGCAAGGCAGTTAATATCACAGAATATAGGCAAATTATCGGAAGTCTGTTGTACTTGACGGCGACAAGGCCTGATATTGTTTTTTCCACATGCCAAGCAGCGAGATATCAATGTAATCCCAAGGAAAGTCACATGCTTGCAGTGAAAAGAATACTTCGGTATATCAAGGGAACAATGGACTTCGGGCTGACATATAACGACAAGTCTCAGACAGAATTATTGGGATATACTGATGCAGACTGGGCCGGTTCAGCAGATGACTGGAAATCAACATCTGGAGGTGCATTTTATATTGGTGGACTATGTATTTATTGGTTTAGCAAGAAGCAGGATTGCATTTCATTAAGCACCGCAGAAGCTGAGTATATTGCAGCCACTCAAGCATGCACACAGTTATTGTGGATGAAGTAGCAGCTTGAAGATATGGGAGTTGAAGTGGATTCTCTGATCGGAATCCAGTGTGACAACTCAAGTGCTATAAATCATAGCAAAAATACTATCCATCGTTCCAGGAAAAAGAACATTGAGATCAAGTATCATTTCATCAAGGAGAAGGTTGATCAAGGAATCGTGAAGTTGGAGTATGCGCCTACAGAGTTACAGGTTGCAGACATTCTGACAAAGGCCTTACCCACGGAAGCTTTTGAGAGGCATCGACTGGCTCTGGGAGTTCAGTCGATTCCCCGCACTTGAAATAGTGTGGATGTGATACCCCCCTCTCCCCGAGGTATGATGTGTTTTTCCCTAATATGCTGATATGTGTTCTCTACTATGTTACAGACTACAATGGAGTGTCCTTTGGGTTCGTTGACAAAGGGGGAGAAAAGTGTTTGTTAAAGGAGGAGAAAATAGTGATTGTTCAAAGGGGAGACAGTGCGGAGATTTGATAAATCATAATTGATACGGGGAGAAGCTGACAGGTGGAGCAGACAGAAAGGGGGAGCAATGAGAAAGGGGGAGTGTATTAAATCTGACGATGCTAGAAGTGATCGATCAAAAAATAGATATCACGACAGCTGAGGATCGTGATAAGAGAAGAAGAGTTGTGTTGGAAAGTGGTAAGAGTATTTCCTAACCAAACATTGGTCTTCCAACAAATCCATCAACAATTGGTATCAGTTTAGTACAAATTGGTATCATTTTGGTGTCAACAGTGGATGTCAGAGATAAATTGATTTATTGATGAACTTTTCATTTACTCTTGTTTCTCACGCCGAGCATTACTCATGTGGGCTTAGAGTATGTGTTGAGTAAATCCTTGATCGCTATCAGAATCGCAATGAGGCAAATGGAGGATGAAGAATCAACGACGTATCTTTGTTTTGGAAGAGTTGTCAACAAACCCAAAGGGGGAGATTGTTGGGAAAAAATCTCTCAAGGTATCAATGAAGCATTTTTGAGGTGATTGTGTTTGTTGACAAAGTGGACATCTGAGTAGTGATTGTTGACAAAGCAAAACAATGACACACAAATTTGTTGACAAAAAGGATTTTAGGGTGGAATGTCGAGTTCAAGAGATGAGGTCAACGATCCATGTTTGATTCAAGAACGTCGATAAAAGGAATAGATGATCTGGAGGCGGTACAAAAGAATAGATACAAGGTGGCGCCGTTTTCCAGTGTTTGCCAAATTTTAGGGCCTGAAAATCAGCAAATGAAGAAAAGTGTTTTTGGAAAAAGGACTTGCGCGCCGAGGACTTGGAGTATAGGAAACTTGCGCGCCATATGTTTTTCAAGATCAGAAGATCAAAATATGGCAATGTAAAGAGGTTTGCGCATGTTTGGGAGTTGGTCGCGCATGTGTCTAAAATGACAGGGGACTTGCGCGCCGAAACTGGGTCGTGCAGGTGACATGCGCACCGTCGCGCAGGGTGGTCAGATTGACTTTAAATAATAGACCACCCCTCCTCATTTTCAACGGAGTTCAACACTTTGAGAAATCAGAGCTCCCGTCACGCAGGTGTGGTGGTCGCGCAAGTGGTGAGTGTGGGTCGCACAGGTGAATTTGTGCGCCAGTAGTTGAAGTTGTGCGCCGGTGTTAGAAGTTGCGCGCCGGTTGGAAGTAGTGCGCCAATCTTGGTTTGGGTTTAAAAGGAAGAGGGTCGCGCAAGTTTGGAGTTGAGGAAGCTTGAGTCGTGCAAGTGTCTGTGGAGGACTTGTGCTCTCGTTGTGACTTGCACGCCGATACTTGCACGCCAAGATTGACATGCGCACGAAGTAAGGTTTTGTTCCAGCGGTGCTTCTCGAACTGCGTGGAAGCTGGTACGTTGCCCGATACCTTCGGTGCAAAGAGATATTCATCTACAGGTGAAAGTTGTACTTCAACAGAGAATCTACACATAGAGGAAGATGCATTCATTCATGAAAATGAAGAGAACTACAGGTCTATAAATTGTGAGTGGATTCCTTCCAAGAGCAGTGATCTTAGGAAGAGGAAGAAGGTGATCCTCTCCACCTGAAGTGAGCCAAAGAGAGAGAGAAATAGGGAGTGACCCTTGGGAAAGCAGTGAGCTGACCCTAAACTTGTAGAGGCAGTGAGACTGGGCTTAGAAGTGATCTAGCCCGAACCTTGTAATCCAAATCTAGTGAAGATTAGTGTAATTTGGTACGACCGGAAACTTGTCGGTGTATACTCCTTGGACGTATCCCTTTGCGGTTAACCAAGTAAAATTTTTGTGTCCTGTTCATACTTCGCTTTCTATTTACTTTGTGTAACAGGAAAAAGAGAGAAGAGAGTTTTCTCAACAGCGAAACAAGATCAGAACATGCATTAATTTTAAATTAGTCATACCCTGATTCACCCCCGTCTCAGGATATTCAGCCTTGTGGACCTAACATAATAGAATATGTATCAAATTTAGATGTGGAAGAAGTCTAAATGGTAATAAACATTCTCCACCTACTCGAAAACCTCAAAAGGAACCACAAAATGTGGAGAAAGCGTCTTTTTCCTCCCAATCCTCCGATGAACTAAATTGTGTAAAATATTAAATACTACCTAGCCACCAATTGAGTACTCCAATTATCTATAATTATTATCAACAAAAGATATATACAAGATCTATTCCATCAACATTCTCTGGTAAAACAAATTAATATATTTGGTTTTCTTTTAAACCAATATCGGTTTAACCAACGATCTTTCACTGATCTTACAAGAACACAATGAATATTTACATGGTTGGCTATAGAAAACCGAAAATGGAGCCATTATAATAAAAAACTAGTAACTATTGTTATAAGAATACTCACTAGTACAAAAATGGTTATCCCATGATCAAAAAAAATCTAGCGTGCAAGGAAAAATCATATCTGGATGAATCTCTATATCCATATCTATCTATCCATCCTTCAAAAGATGTTATGTTGTACTCAAATGAACATTGAATCCCAACTCCTCATATAGTAATATCAAAAATGAACAATCAAAACATGGATCTCTATTAAAGACTATAGCATATGGAGCTCTGTGCAAATGAACAATTGATCCCACATAGAGATTTCACATCTTCTCAACATTGGTTGAGTCCTGAATAGGTACAAATTGATCTTATATGGCCAGACGTTGGATCATAACCCATATCACATTATTATTTCTCTAGGTATAAGGAAACTAGACAAAAAATTATATGTAAATCTTATCCAACATCCATTTTAGAAATGAAAGTGGTTAAAGAAAACTCGAAGGTGATTAATGCTCAATCGTGACCTCTTTTAATGTGTAACAATGATAAATGAAATCATCAATGATCCATCTCTTACATAGACACCCGAATCATCATTGTGTGTCATAAAAAATATTTTTTCCTAGGTTCATTTCCCTATGAGAATTATGGAAATCCTCCATTAAATACTTTACTATGGGAAATGGTACAACAAAAGGATTCTGAAAAAATAGATCAATCAACTTTGATAAAATCCACTAAAAACAGTCTCCCCACCATAATGAGATATCCAAATGAAATATAATTCCTCATAAATCTTCTATTCTGGAAGAATAATCTAAAAAATAGTGGAGGTCATTTGAAAATTTGGAAAAAACCTCATCACCATTTTCTAAAAATCCAATATGAATATGTGGAAAAGTATACATCATGTTCCACACTTATTATAATTATTTTATGGCTGCGGCTCGATGTTTCAAGAAAAAAAAATTAGTGATGAAATTCCATTTCAATGGGTTATAGGTGACATTGAAATCAAATAATGGTAGGTACTCCACCCAACACCTCAAGTAATGATTCAAATATTTTTTAAAGAAGATTTAAATCAACTTACAATTTTCAGACAACATGGTAAACCTCTCTATGAAATTGTAATTTCACAAACTCTTATGTTCAGGAATCACTGCTAAAAATTCATGGCCATGGGTTGAATACTTCATATCATGTGACCTAACATTTCAAGAGACATATTCCACCATGTGATCGCCCTTTATAAGAACACAATACAAACTAGAACTTGATGCACTAGAGAATACCACATATCACTTCACAACCTCTAGAAGAGTCAACAACAACAAATTAGTCAAAAGGAATTTTAGATAAAAAAGATAACTCTAAAATTTCTCATCCAAAAAAACATTACTCCCTTTTGATTTAGGGTGGTCATCATAGAAGCCAACATCAAGAAATTCTTTACAAAATGATGTTAATAAACAGCTAAACCCAAGAATATATAAATTTCAAAACATTTTATGGATTATACCATGTAATAAAATCTATCACCTTTATAGGTTCAACTGAGATACCATGTTTCAAGGGAACATTGCCCAAGAACATCACTTCTGAAATCTTGAAATCACATATCTATATATTTGTATAAAGATGATGATTTACCAAAAATTCCATAACCACTCCTAAATGATGAAGATGATCGTCCTCCTACATAGAATAAATTCGGATTTCATACAAAAATTCCTCGATGAACATGTCAAAATAAACATGGAACATCATGCTCATTAAATCCATAAAGACTATAAGAGAATTGGTAATTCCAAATGGAATGAAATGTTACTCATAATGTCCATACCAACTCTATAAGGTGGTTTTTTGAATTCTAGATTTGTTTATTCTCACCTAGTGATAACCAGATTTAAGATAATTCTTTGAGAACCAATTATACCCTTTAAACTAGTCTAACAGGTCATCATTCAATGAAAAAAATACTTTTTTTAATATAAATAGATTTAGTTTTCAGTAATAAACACAAAGGCGAAGTGACCCATAATCTTTCTTATCAAATAAAATATGAGCTGTTAAAGGTGACTATTGGAAAAAAATAGTTCATGATGGTTCTTTTGGGTTGATTGTGTTTGTTTAAAAGGTTTTACGTTTTTGAAAAATGATGATTTTAAAATAAGGTATTAAGAGTAAACGTGAATGTTTAACCACATTAAAGTGTGATATCCCTAATCTTACGCAACCATGATCTGCTTGATCTTGTGAAAAAATGTTAATGTATAAACTCACAAAAGTTAAAACATCCCGATCTTGATAAAAGATAGAATATATGAGCTCACACAAGGGTGAACTATATTATCTCACAGAAAGAAAGAATTTATGATCTCAGACAAGGGAAATTTGAATTAAAAGTATCTTAGAAAAAGTAGTCATCAAATTCTATTATTTTGGAAGATAAGAACACAATATGGGTATGTGTAAAGAAGCCCGATGGATCAATGTCAGAAGAATGACTCTGGATACATCCACATCTTAGTAGGGACATGATGAAATGAGGTATTTATTTATTTGAATATGTTTTATATGTTCTAATCATGAGAATGTGGAATGGCATTTTTGTAGTAACAAATAAGGGCTGTAAATGGAACCCAAAAGGAGATCGCGAACTCTAGTAGTGTATAAAGAAAAATCCTATATTGGAAGACAACATGAAGAGTTTAAAAATAGGATTATATTCCTAGGATAATCACAAGGATATCAATGAAAGTTCTATCAATCGACTCCTCTATTAAACATAAAAAATCTGACTTGGAAAGAATGTGGAAAACCCATGATTAAAAAGGGAGGAGATTCTTTATATTGTATTAAGAATAATTTAAATTAATTAGAAGACTCAAACACAAAAAGAAAGGATGATATTACATAGATAACTTATAATAAAAATTAATAAATAATTCTATAATTTTTTTTCATGTCACGACACTTGGATAAATTTTAATAAAATAGAAATATCCCTTTAATGTGGGAAGAAGAAAAAAAAAGAATATATTTGGAAATATTCATGCTCAGATAATGAATCGTGAAAGGATATAAGTTGAATGAAAAAAAATTTGTTCTAGTGGTCTTAAAAAATTTTGTAAAAGGGAAAAACTAAAAACATACATATACAAGGAAGACAAGGTATGTGGTAGATGAATTTCTTATAATATGGAAAAAACAGGTAAATTTGGATGGAAACTTAGAAAAATCACACAAAGAGTTCAATGCGTTACAAGAAAATACCATAGAATTATTCCACCATATTTTATCACAATCCTATTATTGAGGATTCCATAGGTAACCCTATCCATATGAGTTAAATATCTCTAATATCTATAGAAATTTGTGTAGAACTGAGGAGGTACTATTCTTGTGGTGTGTATGTGATGAAGGGGAATGAGTGTATATTGTTTAATGGAGATACATGCAATAGGAAGAATCCATCTTCTTGATGTTAACATATGGGGGGTTATTTGATGAAGATATTAGTGTGAAACTAAATAGCTTCCAAAGCTATACATTCATGATCTAGTAGTTCCAATTCACATTTCAATATTTAACCACTAGTACTATTACTCTGTTCAAGTGTTATTTTTCCACCGAGAGAAGACTGGCTGGGGGAAGTGCAACAATATTCATATATTTCATGATTATAAAAAAATTAGGTATTATTTGACCATATTAAGGATACTAAGAAGCTATAATAGAATTATATAGCCTCATATTATGAAAGATACCCATGATGCATTGAGGAATTCCATGCTGCTTGAGTCCATGGACGTAATTAAGTGGCATGGAAAACATTGGTGTTTTTTGGCTTAATATATTCATTTTTTGAAAATAGTTATGGCTAATTAGGCTTAAAGGATATATCAATGACTCAATGCTAAGTGTTAATTTCTCTGGATGAAAATAATTGTTTAGTATGTAGCTATACAAAAAAACAAATCTCTTCTCTTAAAATGTGTTAACATAATCAATGAATCAATCTAAATTTTTTAATGGATTCAAAGGTGAAATTGAATATAGTTAACATATCCAAGTTGTTTTCAGATGTCATCTTATGGGGTGTCTTGGGCTATGTAAAAATCCACAACCAAAGTGGAAGAGTAATTTCTATTTATCTAGATTGTAAGAGATAATGGAATAATGTGTGAAAATAATGATTGTATATATTATTTAAAATAAAACTAATGGAGATCATTGAATAATGGGGTGAATATTTATAATTAAAAAAATTCCATATTTAATTCTATTAGAAAATTTTATATTGATGTGAAGTCTATGATTGGTATCCATTGTTATAATTCAAGATTTATAAATCTTATAAAAAATATTTTCAATCACTCAAGGAAATGTCACATTGAAATTAAATATCATTTTATCAAGGATAAGGTTAAGAAGGGCTTTTGAATCTATAGTATGTGCCTATAGAACTATAGGTTGTAGATATTCTGACAAATTACTTACCAAAATAAGCATTTTAATGGAATTTACTAGCTCTTGGAGTTCAGTCGACTACCCACACTTGAAAAATTGTGGATATGGGACCCCTTGTCCCCAAGGTATGATGTGTTTTCCCTAATATGATGATATTGGTTCGTCACCCTATTTTAGTCTATAATGAAGTGACTATCGAGTTTGTTGATAATGGGGGAGAATATTTTCCGAGCTATAATGGGGAGAAAATTTCATATTCAAGATAGAGGGAGAGTCACATAGTGGGGGAAGAAAAGTAGGTAGAGTTGAAAACATCACAATGCTGAAGATGATTGATCAAAGGTATAAATCATTAGAAATGGGGTTTGTGATGAAAGAAGATGACTAGTTTTGGAATGAAGTGATTCACTGGTGAACTTTTTATGCTAAAATTGTTTCTCATGTTGAGCATTTATCATGTGGGCCTAGAGTGTTTGTTGAGTAAATCTTTGATCACCATCATAATCACAAGAACCAATTTTATTGGTAGAAGATGGATGAAGCATTAATGTGCAATATAAATATAATGATTTTTCAAGAAACCCAAAAGGAAGATATTTTTTGGTAAATATCCCTTATGATGGTGTTTTTGGGTTGAATGTGTTTATGGAAATGCTTACAGGTTGTTGGGTAAGGCTGGTTTTTAAGGAAATAATGATGAGTTAACATGAATGTTTGATTTTTCACTAGATAAAAATGACTGATATAGAATAAGAGAGAACTTCTTGATCTTGTGAAATTCATGAATGTATGATCTCATGAAAGCGTGATCTTCCGGATATCATGAAAAGTGAGAATTTATGATCTCATAAAAGGGAGAACTATTTGATCTCATAAAAATCATGAAGGTATATTATCACACATGTGTAAGTAGTTTGATCTCAAAAAATGCATGAATGTTTGATCTTGCATGAGGGGGAGATGTTTGATCTCATGGATCTTGAATGTCTAAACTGATCTCTCATTGAGATCTTCTGAATTGTATAATGAAAAATAATGATTGTCCAAGGATCTCATGGATAGATATCACATAGATCATGATTTTCATTGGATCTCGTGAAGTGATCTCATCTGATGATCATTATTATCCTTGGATCTCATGATGGATCACATAGGGAACTGGAAGATACCATCACCAACCACCATAAGATTGAATTTTGATCTTGTGATAAGATATTATTAGTGTTCATGATTCCGATTACTATGGAAGAGGAATTAATTATTTTACATGATTTGTGGAGTTATGTATGTTGGTTTATACGTATAAAGACACCTAATTCTTCCTTAAATATTGATGAATTTTTTCCTAAAATATTTATTTCAAGAAACAACTGTGAAGAAGGTTCATGGAGAGATCTCTGAAAAGAGGTTCACAGAGAGATCTTGTAAAGCAATATACACGATTAAAATCACATAAGTGTTGTCCATGATCTGAACAAAGTCTCTCACATGGATCTCATGTAAACCATGAACAAGGTCTCTCTCCAGGATCTCATGAAATGCGTGAAAGGGTCTTGCATAATGAGTGAATAATTTCCTGCACTTGGATCTCCCGTAAAGCATGAAATGATATCATTCAATGTACTAAAGTTTCTAACCCCATGATCTCACACAAAGAGTGAAAGGGACTCACATAGAGCATGAATAGGGCACACAATACTATCTAGCACAAAGATACACACCATAATTTCATGCAAGTGTATGTGATTGGATCTTATATTAGCATACGTGCTAGGATCTCACACCAGGGGTTGCACGATAGTGTCTCACAAAGGGGTATCACACTAATGTCTTGGGAAAGGAGATATAGCCTATATTACCATATGTTAATTATCATTATCATATCGGAATTCAGAAGAAGAAAAAGATATTGGATATTCACCATTTGAAAATAATTTCAGAAGGAGTTTATTCATTACTAAATTAAGTCCAGGGAAATGATGAAATCATATCTCTTGACGATTGTTCCAAAGAATAGGTAATTATTGTTTCAACATTAAAGAGAAGTCAATTCAAGTTTTATTGAATGTGGAAGTGTTTCATCTATGTTCTTTCACACAAGTTAATGATCATCCCAGAATAAAATTCAACAAAGAATATACCTGAAATTCACAATGCATTCATTATTGATAATGATGCGGCCTACATGTCCATAAATTATGTGTGGATCCTTTATAGATTACTGATAAAATGAAGAGAAAGAAGGTGATCTATTACACTATAAGTGGTCCATAAAAAAAGGACAGAGAGTGATCATTAGGATAAAAGAGAGCCATCCCAAAACATTGTAATGTCTGTGAGGCTAGGAATATAAGTGATCTATCTTGAACCATGAATTGGAAGGGAGCCTTAGTAAATTTTGTACATCAGCACATTACCATTGTATACTCTATGGATGTAGTCTAGTGAGGGCGAACCAAGTAAAAATATATGTATTATTATGTTTTCTAACCTTTTTTCACATTATATGTATCATCAGCTGATAATGATGGAAAGGATAAGGGAATTATAAACACCAAATAGAAAACAAAGTGAAGCTTATAATAAATATGTCAGGATCTAGTGTGTAAGGAATAATTTCCAAAATAATATCTATACCCAGATTCTTCCCACTCTCAGGGTATCATGGCTCCTTTAGGACCTAATATTGACAGACTCTGGAATATAAAGTCTTTCTCTAAAAAGATCATAAAATTGAGTCTTCAACTCATTAATCTAATCTAGTTCTACGTGGAAAAAACTAATTAGATATTTTCTGATAAATATGAAAAAATTCTATAAAAAACACTACCCCACTTTCCGGTGAAGAAATAAGGATTTTAGAAGAAAAATCATTGGGAAACTTGATGAAAATTGGAGGGAGATGATCACGAAAATATACTTGGTTCAGGTCAAAATTCAACACTAATATTACTTTACATAACTCTAGAGAATAAGGCCCATATCTTCTCAAACTTGAGTCCAAACCAACTAGAATGATATGGAACACCCCATTATGGTAGGTAAATGAGACCCATCTAAGATAACAATCAAATCAGGATTTATTAGTAATGATCCAATTCATCCTAAAAATTAAATCAAGGGGTTTTATGTTAAGAAACAAAATACCAAGTAAGATCAATCAATGATAATGAGAAAATACAAGAAGGTCAATGAAGACTTCTCCCTCTCTTTGTTCCAAGGGTTTTTGAAATATCAATGACATAAGAGAAAAAATATGTAGTATGATTTAGAAGGTTATCAATATGAGTCTAAATGAATAATTGAGATGAAACAATATCAAATAGAGAATCATGTAATGATGAATCTATAGTGATTGTACCTCTCACAGTCATTAGACTTATATCTGGTACCTCAATATATTCTTCATTTTTGTGAAGAATCTTCATTCCAGATTCTATTGGATTAAACCCCTTAGATATTACATCATTTTATTTAACTAAAATAATATTTTGTGATGATGATCCTATTCCAATATGTTGAGTATATATGTAATGATATAACATCAATAAGTCTCTTGAGCGTTCACATAATCCATATTTCATGGATTCCTCAGTGCAAGCCTGTTTGGAGAGCCCAATATTTCTATACTTGAAGAAAGTAAGATGGATTATTCTAGGAAATAAAGGAGGTCTAGAAGAACCCTACTATCGAGAACCAGCATGAGAATCATCATTATTTATCTTATCTTTATGGTAAATCATGGAACTATCATTAGAAGAAAAAGGAACTCTTTTTTATCCTTGACTTACAAGCCAGATCAAGCTTGTCCATCAACTCCCAATCCAACACATCAGTATAAGAAGTGAGATTTAACAAGAAAACTGAAGAATCAATATCATATTCCTGACCCATTTCAAGAAATTGGGTATTAATATTCTGTTTCAATACAATATCCTGTAAAATTTGTAGAAGATCATGGAATCAGTTCAAAAATTCTATCATGGCCCTATCATTGTGCTCGAGTTTGAAAACCTATACAGCCTTATCCAGCACCATAGAATCTAGATTAAATTGGTTGGTAAAAATGAATTTAAATTCATCCACACTAATCCCACATGATTCATTTCCAACACCATCATGTCCCATCATCTCCTTCAAGGTCATTCTAGCTTAAAGGTGTCACATTTCTCTTTGATCTTCTCAGGTGTCTCTAAGAACTCAAATCAAAAATATAAATCCCAATAATCTAATCCTCATACTACTAAGTATTTTTGGAGCCTTGGAATGATGGTGGATTTGAGTGAAGTAACACCTATAAATTATTTCAAAACCCATCCATTTTAGGTTCAATAGTTCGAGCCTGAATCCGAATAGTTGTTCGTTCTTATCCATGAGCGTGGAAAACACATACAACAACCTCAACTAGATTTTCGTCATCATGAGTATTTTCTCACTATGGTTCATCAATAGCTCCATCCTAGATCATATTCACACATATTCTCACATAAATTATTATACATAATATAATAAAAAAATCCATCATAAGATTACTCATATCAACAATAAAACAAGAAAATCCTAGAAATTATTCATATCAGATATGATTACAAGATTTTATTTTCTCATTATTCATTCTAAAGAAGTGAAAAGACTATAACTAATTCTCAAGACACATTTACCAAAACCACCCATGGTGACTTAAGGTTTATTATGATGTGTTATGGTCAATAACTCAAACACAACTACCTCCTAAGTCATGGAAAGAAATCTCAAATTCATATTGACTGCAAGGAATGATGCAGAAAAAAAACCTTTGATACCAATTTTTCACGAACCAGCCTGGATACCCTGGTTCCTTGATACCTGATCTTGAAATGACATCACCTAAAGTGACTTCCCTATCCCCATGGGTTAGAGATTAAAAAATTGAATCATGTAATATAAAAGTGGGAATGGATTTGCAACAAAAACAATAGAAAATAAAGATAAATATTAGTATTATCAAAAATAAAAAAGAAAAGAGTACTAGAAACCAAATAGATATATCAAAAATGAAAATAATATATTATCAATATACTAGAACAAGACAAGATAAACCCCATGTCCCAACATACATGTCACTCTATGATCCAAAGGATTAAGAACATCTAACTCCTCTAAGAGGCGTTTTACCTTTTATAAAACATGGAATAAGGAAATATACAAACATCAAAAGGAAAAGGTTTCATATAAGCTCAAAATCCTAGTAGTGGATAATTAAGTGTGCCATAAAAAGTTTCCATAATATATTGAACAAAAAAATCATTCAATTGTAAATTAAACATAAATGGAAATACATTTTCATATTTTTAACAAAATATTATTTTCATTTAAAATTATAGAATATTTTTGAATAATGGATTAATAAAGGTTTTATATAAAATTGTTTATATAAAAGAATTATTAATAAGAAAAATAGTTTCATAATAAATGACATATATATCATGTAATAACAATAATTAATAGTGCAATTTATAAAAAACACTATGATGTATTAGTTATTGGTCATAGGATCCTAACACTCTTATATTAGTGATCATGACAAATACTGAATACCGATTAAGGGAAAATTACTATCAACCACTCCCATTTAAGCGAAAGTTTCCCGAAAAAACATGGTTTAGTAATTGTTTCATTGTCAATACATTTATATGGAATTATCTTGTTAACATTCTTGTCCCAACCACCTAATAACTACCTAAGATCCCATGTGTTTAAATAAATCAATCATTAATGGGAAATTCATATGATTTCAAATAAAACAATTATTTATAATTCAATATCCCAGATTCACATTACAATATGACAAATAAATTTCGAAACCAAAATGTGGACTTTTGATCATTTCACGACATTAAAAAAAACCAACAATAGGTTTTAAAAAAATAAATTTATTCCTTTTTCGAAAGTTAACTCTAAAATTAGTTTACAATTTCTATCAATATTTAACGTACACCCCAAATTCTTATTTAAATTCGAATTGAGGTTTTTTTCATAAAATCCATAAAATAAATTTCAATTTAAATTCACATAGAATTGGGTTTATATTTAACTAAAATAAATTTAAATTAAATCATGAAAAACAATCATTTAATAAATTGGAAATATCAATGGAACCACCAACCTTTAGTTAGAGAGATCAGGTAACACAACACATAGATAATTATTTACCAATGATGAATGATGACAAAAAATATCCCAAAAAAAATATAGACACAATATTCAAGGCAAATGAGTTCAGATCTATAATAAAATGATGATATAAAAACCCTATGGAGGAAATAAGGATAGAGTAGGATATAAGGAACATGAGAATATCACTTACCAATGAGGGATCAAACGAGGTCCTCAATGATTTGATTCATGTAGGATATTGTTTGGAGGATGAAAACATGGCTCTTGAGTGCCTTTAAGACGTATTATTTCATGTTATGTGGTGTTGGGGTAGAGAAGAAGGTAAAAGGGGGTTCATATTTTTATATGAATTTGTGGATGTAAATATAACCGTGTATATGGTTATCTTGGAATGACCGCATTATTAGATAAAACAAGCACCCTAACATTGAGCCCTTCTTAAGGGGTGAAAAAAATTCTACAATATAACAACATAATTTTTTAGACCATGGTCTAACCATGAAAACCCACACTGTAATGGGTTGCATGGTTTGTACTGGTTTGGGGCAAGGTTTTCGAAAACCATCCACCATATGTGTATAGCCCATAATTTTCCAAAAATTGTCAAATTTCCACCAGAAACAATCCAATACAAACTCGAAGAAAAGAATGATAAAAAATAAGGATTGGAGGGTTCCTTGAAAATAGTAACTTGATGTTACAATCAGAAGAGGATAAAATATGAAACTGTTGAAAATTAACACAATAACCAAAAGATAAGGTCACTATGAAAAATAGATTTGATGACCATGGGAATAATTTATATAGGTGCGATAAATAAGGACACATCACCAATGATTTTTTTAAAATCCATCGAAAGTAGATAAAACAAATAGGTACCTCCATATATTATAAAAAGTGGATTGATCAATTAAATTCAATAGTATTTGAGTTTTATATAAACCATAAATGGTGGATAATCCTTGGATTATTGATAATGTGTTGTCATCACAAATGATATCTAATAAAAATATTTTTAAATCGATAAAATAATAATATATATGCACTAATAAATTTTTAAATTATTATTTCTTTCATGTTAAAGGTTTTGGAAATTGAAAATTTATTTAAAAAAAGATCATCAAAAATGAGGATGTCATTACTGATGGTTTGAAAAATTATTTTATTAGTGTATCCCAATTGTTCAATAATGTGAATGGGGTGATTGTTTATAGATATAAACATGTCATTAGAATATTTAGGGATGGAAATCTAATCATCTTAAGGTTATATAAAAAATAAAACTTATTTCAAATATATAATCATAATAACTATTACTACTTATGATTGAAAGATGAACATTAGCTAAAACATCAAATAATATGAAACATATACATAAGGATAATGAATATACAAAGAATGACTAATTATGTGAGAATATTCCAAAGATTATATAAGAAATAAGAAACTCTTGTGATGTTTTCTTAAAAAGTAAAAATAATGAAGTGGAGACATAAAAAATAGAAATGAAAATAAATAGGTCACGTGACCTCATAACTTTGTATGTACATTGAACGATGAGTTCTAAATGTTAAAATAGTTCACTATTTTATTTATTATTTTTCCTTTATGACTTATCATTCTTTTATTGAGTGATTTAAATGTACTTTAGAGATTTAAAATATACCAGAGAGATACTAAAAAACTAATAGGGTATGCTATCAAGAAACATTGTTATGATAATTTATTTTAATGAAAAAGTGTAAATTTTGAATCATATTGTTACAATAAATGATTAAGGAATGAATATATCTATATAAATACACCCAAATAGATGGAAATGTAGATCATAATAACTATATTTCTATTGAGATGGTAAGACTAATTTATCAAATGCTAATAACTCAAAATTGTTTTGGATACAATACATAACAATGGATATCTATTTTTTTAATCAATGTTTTCAAGAATAAATTCAATAAATATTCTATATGAGATACTATTTTTGAAGAAATAAAAATTTAGTAGTTTGAGAGTGTTTGGAATCTTATGTTTTATTACGATTAAAGTAATATATTTAAGTAAGTTTAAGGAATGAGATGAGAAAAGTATTTTTATAAGATATACACATAGATAAAATAGATATAGTTATTATAAAAATAATTTTAAGAGTATTTTTAATATATTATATGTCCTAGTTAGGGAGGACCAAAATATTTTTTGAAAATACTTTTTGATCATAATGATTGATAAACCCTTAGAAAAGATAACAATCAACAAGTTACTACATCAGTTAGTAAAATATGTTCATAGGTTTTATGATTTTACATAGAAATATAAAGTGATAGTTTGGGTTTATAAGAAAGTGGATATTAGTTTTCAGGACTTAAAAATAATTTGAATCCTAATGATATAATTATAAAGAGAAATAATGGTGTTCAAAGTCAAATAAATTTGAGGCATTCTAGTAAAAAAATATTCATAAGAATACATTAGAAGTATTAAGGAGTATTTACAGCAAAGATATTAGATCATATCTATATAAGATAAGATAAATAAAATTAATAAGAATAGAAAATGGGGGTTATTATCATTTCCTAAAAAAAATAATGTGATAGGGCTGAATTTTTTTTTCTTATATATGCTCAATAATAAAGGATAAGTATCATGAGAAATTGTTAAATATTTTTAAAATTACATTAAAAAAATTAGTGTTATATTTGATTCATTCATGAGGCTTAAAATTTTCATGTGATATGTATTGAAATAAATTAAATGGGTTTTTAAATGGTTGTGAAGTCAACAATATTTAATTGAGATATTTATGAGATGTTTTATATTAATAAACATGATATATTTATTCTTAACGAAGATGGATCTCATGTGTGTATGCTAAATAATCCTCTGTATGGGCATAAGAAAATTCGCCAAGAATGGAATTAAATACTAAATCATAGCTCAATGATCACGAATCTAAAATTATTTGAAGTTGATAATAATCATTATTTCAATTAAAAACTAATAACTAACTCATTATAATAGTGTTTTTTGATGAAATAATATCTTTGATAATGAATTACAAACATATAAAGGTTTTATTTTAAAAATACAAGAACACATTTAAATTTCTACGAACTCTGATATAGTATTATTCGTTGTTTATAAAGTTGTGGATTCAATATATTATATCATTATTTCATAAAAAATACAGTCTTAAGTTTCTAAAATAATTTGGATTAGAATAATATAGAGATTTATATACTTATACATATATTTCAATTAAATGTTCCATGGATGATAAAGGAAAGGGTGTGGATCTGAAGAAGTTTGGAAAACTAATTGAATGTTTACATTACTTGAAACTGATAAGACCATACATCATTTTTTAATTACACATTGTACTCAATTACAATGATACCAGAAGGATTCACGTCTAGTATTAGTGAAAAAATATTTCACTATATCAAAGGTGGTCTTAAGTATAAGGCCCTGAACTTAAACATTAATTAATTTTGAATTAAATGAATAATTCACAATGAAGATCTTTTCAGATTTAGAGTTTTTGATAATAGATCATAACTATTACATCTCAAAAGATTAAAGATTAGACACTTCTACAATGTTTCCGTTTTTTTACAAAACATGAACTCTTAAAAAAAGAGTCATGTCTTGTTCCATGTTTAAGACAACATGAATTTTCCTTGATCCCATCCTTGACCCTATTCCACATTATGTCCTATGAAAAAAATTTAAAAAAAACTTGGGGTGAGCATAAAAAGATGAGTAAGGGATACACAAAGAAACAAAACTGTTCGTTTTTCAAAACATCATGTAATCCATGAATACTTTATCAAAGTAACACTTTTCAGCTTTAAGAAGTAGTAAATAATCTTCACTTAATAAAAGATCATTACATACCCTTTTGTAACCAAAAAATTACCATAAAACCCATATAAAGAACACATAACTTATAAAGGTAATTTGGGACATAAACATACTTAAATGGAATAACCATACAACCGACTTCCACACATATAACTAAATGGAATATCCATATGGCCGACTTCCAAACCCAATGCATTGGAGGTTATAACGTAACCACCCATCCTGGTATTCATGACACCACCTGTCATATGGTTTATTACGTAACCACCCGTCAATTGTCCAAGTACCATTATAAAATCATAAGACATAAAACAAAAATAATGGAAAGAAAGCATTTCTACATTTCAATCACAATATATCACTTAAATATATTGACATATCAAATACATTATAAGAACCATTTTCAATACCAAAATACATAAATGGTTATATGGTATTTATTTCATTTTAAAAAACATTACGACTTGTTGAGGAAGCTAGAGACCAAATAATAGTCACGGCAGTAGAAAAGGTCATTGTCACTGTATACGTTAAAAGAAACATTCATTTCTGTCAATTAGTAAAACGATTCGTAGAAAAATATTCCCTTTGAATGAAATGAAAAGTCAAAGGTGTTTTCTACAGCTTATAAAATAAAGTTGTGTATAAAACAAAATATGCCTCAACGAAAGGAGATTTAGATGAAGTCCGTTACCTCATGTACGACTTGATTCGATCGCTCATTAATCTATTTAATAAAAAACTAGTGTTAATTTATACTTTCTTATGAACATTTTTCAAGATTTCTATTCCTTTTATATCACTTATTTCCATGTTGTAAACATTATGTAATCATTTATGTTAATAATGTTCATTTCGTTGATATCTGGTTCTTAAGTCAAAAAATGAATTCTTACAATTACATGTTGTTCATGTGGTCAAAGGTTCATTATATCCAGAATGATATTCATGATTTTTATATCTTATATATCATATAAATACAGAATATACATTTATTTATAATAGTATATAACATTTAGAGGTAAGAAATGAAATGCACCATTCATGGAGACGGTAAGTCGTACGTACACATGAATGCTACTTTCATTTCTATTTCGTATTTAATGGAGTGAAATCATAATGATATAAAGGTATATTATAATTTCAGTATAATATCATATATAATATCATAAAATCCATCCTTTATACGCCCCACATATGGCATTAACGAATCAAATCACATTGAGGGGGTGGTAGTCCTCACTTCCTAAAATGAAGATATCGAGTTTACCCATAATGGAAATCATAAAGGTATGCCATAAATTAAAAATACAGAAGAATAAGGAAACCGAAAAAATAATATATATCATATATAAATAGGGTGAAATCTTAATGTCCACCATTAAAGGCGTTAAAAGAAGATTGAACAATCACAGTTTTGTGAGGGAGAAATTCACCAACCATAGAAACAATATGTTCTTTAACCATTAGATGAAGGTGTGTGTAAGTGTAGCTAGAATAATTCTCATTACAACATCCTATTATATAGAATATATTGGGGTTGTTCAAAAAGAAAGGAATAAAAAGAGTTTAGGTTGTTGTAGAAGCAAAATAAAACAAAAGAACACAAGTGAATACATTACCTTTAAATCAGGTAACTCCTCTTGGTTTGAACCAAAAGGGTTTCTTGAAGAGTTTTCTGCCTTTAATAATGCTTCTAGGATGAAGAGAGGGACGTGGAGAGATAAAATGAGCAGATATTGTCCGAACCAAACGCTTTAGAGCTGTGGGTAAAGAGGTAGAAATGGAGGGCCTTTTATAAGAGGAGAGGAGGGGCACTCTTGGAAAGTTATAAAATGTTTCTTTATTATATAATGAGTTTCGGATTTTAAAGGTCCCAAAATTATAGATTTATAGGATAAGGAGATAAGAGTTATAAATCCTCACATCCAATAGGTTTTTGACATGTGTAGGTCTTATATTTTACATTATCTTTTCAATTTATTTAAATCTTTCAATAATGAGGTAATTGCTGCATCATCATGGTGTAATAAATAATTTAATGTATATAATTTCTAAAAATTAGAAAAAAATTTCATGATGTAATGAATATTTCTATCTTTATAATTGATTTTTATAGTAAAAAATATTACTTGTATAACCTCATGTAAAAATTGTTTTAGTAAAACAATACATGTTTGTGACATTTTTATTTTAACTTTAAATAAAAAGTTATTAATGTCATTTTCTTACCCATGTGGATAGATGGGGTCCCCAAGTTGGCCCATGGATTGTATTGGTCGGCCATGACACACCCAATAAGGTTAGGACATGTTTCAAGGTCATTTGATCTTATTAAAACATTATTTTTACCTTAAATTACACTAATTACCTCTAATCGCGATAAATAAAACTTAAAAGTTACTATTCACCAAAAAATTATTTTAATCCCATTGAACCACATTTTACATCCTAATAAAAACTATGTATGTCTTATATTTAAAATTCAATTCACAAATGTGGGAATGTTTCATTTAAATGAAAAATCAGTTTTTAACTACCACTTAGCTGTTTCATTATTCATCAAAAATTGAAGCTTTTCAGAAAAATACTAAAAATTCACTCTAAGCTCTATTTGATATTCCAAATTCAAAAATGATGCCTATTTTAAAAAATTCAAAAAATATATGTTTCATTATTTAATTTAGTAATTATTTTCCACTGTCAAAACAAATAGCGTGTTTTTATGAAACAATATATATATATCAAAAGATTGACACTAGTTTAAGTCCAATTTCAAAGTGAAATTTATTCCAATGACTACTATTGGATTAAATGGTAAAAATATATTCTAATTTCAAATTAAAACCAATTCAAAAGACAATCTAATCAAATTAATAAATTAGATTAAAAAGGGGTTTTGAATTAAGATACAACCTTTTTCACTATTCATTAAAAAAATGAACTTTATCAGAAAAATACAAAAAATTTACACAAAGTAAATTTTGATGATCCGATTATAAAGAAGAATTTTATTTGGTCTAATAGAATTTATAAGAGGGGACAATAATATATTTTAAGAGATTTCACCATCAAAATTCGATAAGTCATCCTTTTAGTGAATATTAGAGTATCTATGCCTAAAATTGAATTCTTTTCTTATTTTAAGCCTTTATCTTTTATTGGATAAATGTAAAAATATTTAAAAAACATATATATTAATATTTTATTTATTTATATTCATTCATGCTAATACAATGGATACGTGTTATGTACCATTTAAAATATTATTATTATATTACTAGTGTGCAACGTAAGATTTCAAAGAAACTCGTTGTTGCATATCGAGTACGCTATCAAAAATAGAAACCAATTTAAAGTCAAATTAATATTTAATTTGAAAATATTAATAAATATGAAAATGTATTATTCTTTATTTACAAGGGATTTTACATCCTTCGCCCCTTTTTGGAATTGCTTTCTCACAATTTTATTCATTTATCAAAATAAGTGCGGGTATTTATCCCTCATATCATTTTCAGATTCCCACATTGCCTCTTATACCATATGGTTTTCCCATAAAACCTTTACCTAGTCAATTACCTTATTTCACAACACATGCTCTCTACGGTCAAGAATCTAGACTGGTTGTTCTTCATAAGAGAGATTCTCTCCCAACTGAACTACCTCTGGGATGAAAACATGAGATGGATCTGGCATATACTTTCTCAACATCGAAACATGAAAAACATCTTGTACCTGGGACAAACTTTCAGGTAAAGCCACTCAGTAAGAAACTAATGCAACTCTCTCCAGAATTTCAAATGGTCTAATGAACCTTGGACTCATATTTTCTTTCTTACCAAATCGCATCGCACATTTCCATGGTCAAACTTTGAGAAAAACATGATCACCAACCTCGAAAGGTAGATCCTTCTTTTGGTTATCTACAAAACTTTACTGCCTACTCTGAGCTGTTCTCATGTGTTTCTGAATCAACTGAACTTTTTCTTCCATCTCTTCTACCATTTCTGGTCCCATTAGCTTCCTTTCACCCACTTCATCCAAAAATGATGGAGTTTGACACCGCTTCCCATATAATGCCTCAAACGGAGCCATCTATATACTAGAATGAAAACTGTTATTATATGAAAATTCAACCAAAAAAGATGTTGGTCCCAACTACCATGACAATCCATCGAGCAAGCATGTAGCATATCGTCCATGTTTTGAATTGTTCGTTCTGACTGCCCATTTGATTGAGGATGAAAAGTTGTACTAAAATTTAATTTAGTGCCCAACGACTTATGAAGGCCTTTCCAAAAGTTATAAGTGAACCTAGGATCACGATCAGATACAATGGAGAGGGGAACTCCATGCAACTTGACTCTCTCTTTAACATATAATCGAGCAAGTAGATCTACATACAAAGTATCTCGAATAGGAAAGAAATGAGCATATTTAGTCAATTGATCAACTATAACCCATATTGCATTATTACCTTGAGATGTATTTGGTAATAACACAACTTTTCCAATGGATATATTTTCCCATTTCCACTCCGGCACCGGTAATGACTGCAGCATCACTTTCGGTAACTGTCACTTTGCTTTAACCTGTTGACAAGTCAAACACTTCACAGTAAAATCAGCAATACCTCTTTTCATTCCATCCCACCAGTAATACTCCCGCAGATCTTTGTACATCTTAGTACTTCCATGATGAACTGAAAATGGGGAACTATGAGCCTCACATACCAACTCATTCTTCAACTGTGAATCACAAGGCACACATATTCTCTTCCCAAAACTCAAAACACAATCATTATCAATGTTAACTTCAGGCAACTTACCCTTCTGAACCAGCTTTACCTTTTTCTGCAACCCACTGTCTTTCTTCTGCATTTGCTTAATTCTGTCTGATAGAGATGATCTCACTAACACCTAAAACAAAACAGAATAACTTCCTACACCGACAACTTTTATTCCATATTTCATTAAATAAAAAACTAAAGTATCTCGTTCCAAACATAGCATGGTTAATGAAACATTACTTTTTCGACTCAAAACATCAGCCACTTTATTTACTTCTCTCGTATGGTAATGAATTGTGCAATCATAATCCTTGATTAATTCCAACCATCTCCTCTGTCTCATGTTCAATTCTTTCTGAGTGAATATATACTTTAAACTTTTTTGATCAGTATATATTTCACACTTTACTACATACAAATTATGCCTCCAATTTTTTAGAGCAAAAACAACAATAGCTAATTCCAAATCATGTGTAGGGTAATTTACCTCATTAGTTTTCAACTAACGTGAATAATACGAAATTACCTGATCATTATACATAAGGACACAACCAAGTCCCTTCAACAAAGCATCACTGTAAATAACAAAATCACCATTCCTGGAAGGAAGTGCCAAAACTGGATCATTCACCAAACTTCTTTTCAACTACTAAAAACAATCATCACATTCTTTTGTCCAGATAATATTAACACCCTTCCAAGTTATCTTAGTCATTGGACTAGATAACCATGAAAATTTCTCAACAATCCTCTGGTAATAACCTACCAAAACAAGAATACTACGGATCTCGGTTACATTTGTGGATCTTGGCAATTCTTCATCAACTTTTGTTTTAACAGCATCAAGAGTTATGCCATTTTTTTAAACAATGTTACCAAGGAAAGAAATTTTTTGTAACCAAAACTCACACATGTTGAATTTTCCATACATTTTATTTTCTTTTATGGTTTGTAAGATAACCCTTAAATGACATTCATTCTTCACTTTACATTTAGAAAACAGCAAAATATCATCAATGAAAACAACCACAAACATATTCAAGAACACATGGAAAATTCTATTCATAAGGTCCATGAATACAACATGTGAATTGTTTAACCCAAAAGGCATAACTACAAATTCATAATGGCCATATCTAGTACGAAATGTAGTCTTAGGAACATCTGCTTCTTTTACTTTCAACTGATGGTACCCCGACCTCATGTCAATCTTCGAAAAATACTGAGCTCCCTAGAGCTGATCAAACAAATCATCGATATGAGGCAAAGGATACTTATTCTTAACAGTGATGTTATTCATGGATCTATAATCAATGCAAAGTTTTATTGAACCATCTTTCTTTTTAAAAAACAAGACATGAGAACCCCATGGTGATGTGCTAGGTCGAATGAAACCTTTATCTAATAACTCCTCCAATTACTTCTTTAACACTAAAAGTTCAACATGAACCATTCGATAAGGGGGTTTTGAAATTGGCTTAGAATCAGGAACTAATTCAACAGTAAATTCAACTTCCTATTCATGAATAATACCAGGCAACTCATTAGGAAAAACATCAAGATACTAATTTACCACTGGCACATCATTAATCTGAACAGTTCCTTTATTTTGAACAATATGTGCAAGTTAGAATTCATTTCCATCTTTCACTAGTTTCTCAACTTCCTGATATGTTATCAAAAGAAAGGGTTTATTATTGTACACAAACTAAAAATCTTTCTCAAAAGAAACCTCTTTAGATCTACAGTCAATCGTAGCATGATAAACAGAAAGCCAATCAATGCCCAAAACAACATCAAACTCTACTAGAAGAAAAAAATAAGGTCTGTATGTAGATTCTTTTCCCACACAAGGATATGAAGGTTCTTATAATTTCTTTTTGTCTCAACGTTCCCTCCGGGTTTTTTTACCATAAGTTCCAGATTCATATCATGAGATGGTATTCCCAATTTACTAGAAAAATTTTCAAAAATGAAATAATGTATAGAGCCCGAATGAAACAACATGTTGGCATAATCTGAACAAACAAACAGTGTACCTGATACAACTTCATTCGATGGCCCAACATCTGCTGAAGTAGTTGCAATGGATTTCACCACCCCTTTCTGCTTGTAGTATGGCTGTTTTCCCCCATTGAGTTCTTCGTGAGACACTCATTTTCATAATGACCCATTTCATTACACATAAAACATCTTACCATTGGCTTTTCATTTCCTGGTTGACCATATTGCTTACAGTTACGAGAAATATGATCAGACTTACCACACTGAAAGCACTTTCATGACTTGGATAAAAATTCTCCAGGATGCATTTTACCACACTTCTCACAGGATGGTTATTTGGTTTTCTTACCTCGTTTCTTCATTGATGAATTCTTCCCCTTTTCCTGCCAACAGGACCACTTATTCTATTGTTTGTCAAAGAACACATGATAATTGGAAAACTCCATTTCCACCTTCTCTACACATTGAACAAGTTTTTCATAACTTTTGAACTCATGAGAAGCAAAAGCACTTCGATAATTTGGCTTTAACCCTGAGGAAAAAATGTTGATTTTACTATCAAAATCTCATATGAAATTTAGAGCATACCTTGCCAGTCGAGTGAACTTTTCTTCATAAGAAACCACTGAGTCATCCTCCTTCCTCAATTCTAGGAATTGTTTTCCATCCCAAGACAATCCACCATAGGAAAATATTTCTCAAGAAACATACATTTGAATGCGTCCCAGTTAAGATCTTCAATATCATCACTATCCCTGATATTTTTCATCATTGACCACCACTGATCAACTTCACCTTCAAAACGGTATATAACAAAAATAAGCTTTTGATGTTCTGAACACCCAATTAAATCAAAAATCTTCTCCAGTGCTTTAATCAACCCTTCTACTAGAACATGGTCAAATGATCCTCTGAATTATGGGGGATTTTGCCTCATGAAATATTCCACCACTGGCATGTTCCTTTGTAGTTTATCTGGATGATCTCGTGCATGGATACCACCACCGTTTATAGCCTGAGTCAATTGTGCCATCACTGCAACAAACTGCTCAGGTCAAATTCCAACCATCTCAGGTTGCTTATTTGGAAGGTAGTCTTCCTCCTGATGTCATCCCAACATAGCTGCCTTGTTTCCTCTGCAGAAAACCATTCTGAACAAACATGTCTTAGATGCTGCAACACGGTAATCTTAAAATTCAATATCATTTCAATTTGACCATTAAAAAAATAATTTTGGATAATCATTTAATAGAAATCTAACTCAAAAAGTTTCCTAAACCGACCTTTGATACAAACTATAAGGCCTCGACCGTAAGCATTACTTAATATTGATTTAAATGAATAATTCAAATTGAGGATCTTTTCAGGTTTAGAGTTTTAGAGAATTAGATAATAACTATTACATCTCAAAAGATTACACATTAGACACTTCTACAATGTTTCCTTTTTTTTACAAAAGATGAACTCTTAAAAAAAAGAGTCATGTCTAGTTCCATGTTTAAGACATCATGACTTTTCCTTGATCCCATTCTTTACCCTATTCCACATTATGTCACGTGAAAAACATTTCAAAAAAAACTTGGGGTGAGCATAAAAATTTTAGTAAGGGATACACAAAGAAAGAAAACTGTTAGTTTTTCAAAACATCAAGTAAACCATGAATACTTTATCAAAGTAACTCTTTTCACATTTAATTAGTATTAAATACTCTTCACTAAATAAAAGATCAATACTTACCCTTTTGTAACCAAAATATTACCATAAAACCCATATAAAGGACACATAACTTATAAAGTCAACTTGGGACATAAACATACTTAAATGGAATAACCATATGGTCAACTTCCACACATATCACTAAATGGAATAGCCATACAGACGACTTCCATACCAAATGCATTGGAGGATATAATGTAACCACCCATCCTGGTATTCACGACACCACCCATCATATGGTTCATCACGTAACCACCCGCCAAATGTCCAAGTATCATTATAATATCAGAAGACATAAAAAATGGAAAGAAAACATTTCCACATTTCAATCACAATATATCACTTAAATATATTGACATAACAAATCCATTATAAAAACCATTTTCAATACCAAAATACATAAAAGAGTATATGGTATTTATTTCATTCTAAAAAACATTACGGCTTGTTGAGGAAGACAAAGACTAAATAATACTCGCGGTGGCAGAAAAGGTCGTTGTCACCACGTACGTTAAAAGAAACATTCCTTTTTGTCGTTTAGTAAAATGATTCGTAGAAAAAGATTCCCTTTGAATGAAATGAAAATTCAAATTTTTTTTATACATCATATAAAATAAAGTTGTGTATAAAACAAAATATGCCTCAATGAAAGGAGATTGAGACGAAGTCCCTTACCTCATGTCCGACTTGACTCGATCACTCTTTAATCTCCTGAATAATAAGCTAGTGTTAATTTCTTCTTTCTTAAGAAACTTTTTCAATCTTACTATTCCTTTTATATCACTTATTTTTATGTTATATACATTAGGTAATCATTTATGTTAATAATTTTTGTTTTGTCGATATCTGGTTCATAAGTCAAAAATGGACTTCTTGAAATTACATGTTTTTCATGTGGTCAAAGGTTCATTATATCCATAATGATATTCATGATTTGTATATAATATATATCCAGCATATACATGAGTTTTTAATAGTATATAACATTTATAGGTAAGAAATGAAATGCACCATTCATGGAGACAGTAAGCCCTACGTACGCATGAACGCTACTTTCATTTCTATTTCATATTTAATGGAGTGAAATCATATTGATATAAATGTATATTATAATTTCAGTATAATATCATATATAATATCATTAACTCCATCATTTATACATCCCAAATATGGCATTAATGAATCAAATCACTTTGAGGGGGCGGTAGTCCGCACTTCCTAAAATGAAGATATCACATTTACCCATAATGGAAACCATAAAGGTATGCCATAAATTAATAATACAGAAGTATAAGGAAAACATAAACATAATATATATCATATAAAATTATAGTGACATATTAATGGACACAATGTAAGGTGTTAAAATAATATTGAACAATCATCGTTTCGTGAGGCAGAAATCCGCCAACCATAGAAAAAATATATTTTTTTACCATTAGACGAAGGTGTGTGAAAGTGTAGCTCGAATAATTCTCATAAAAACATCCTAGTATATTGAATCTACTGGTTTTGTTACAAAATAAAGTAATAAAAAGAGTTTAGGGTGTTGGAGAAGCAAAATAATGCAAAAGAACACAAGTGAAGACATTACCTTTAAATCGGGTAACTCCTCTTGGTTTGAACCCAAAGGGTTTCGTGAAGAGAATTATGCATAGGGTAAGGCTTCTAGGAGGAAGATAGGGATGTGGAGAGATAAAATGAGTCGATAATGTCCAAACCAAAGTCTTGAGAGGTGTGTGTAAGGAGGTAGAGGTGGGGGCCTTTTATAAGAGGAGAGGAGGGGCACTCTTGGAAAGTTATAAAATGTTACTTTATTATATAATGAGTTTCGAATTTTAAAGGTCCGACAAATATATATTTTGAGGATAGGGTGATAAGAGTTATAAATCCTAACATACAATATTTTTTTGACAAGTGTAGCTCTTAGATTTTACATTATATTTTCATTTTATTTAAACCGTTAAATAATGAGGTAATCGTTGCATCATCATGGTGTCATAAATAATTAAATTTATATAATGACTAAAAATTATAAAAAAATATCATGATGTATTAAATCTTATTATATTTCTAATTTATATTTATAGTCAAAAATATTACTTGTATAACCCCATGTAATTATTGTTTTAGTAAAACAATACATGTTTGTGACATTTTTATTTTAACATTAAATAAAAAGTTGTTAATGTAATTTTCTTACCCAAGTGAATACATGGGATCCCAAAGTTGACCCATGGATTTTCTTGGTCAGCCAGGACACATCCAATAAGGTTAGGACATGTTTCATGGTCATTTCATATTAATAAAACCTTATTTTTACCTTAAATTACACAAATTACCTCTAATCGCGATTAATAAAACATAAAAGTTACTATTCATAAAAAATTTATTTTAATCCTATTGAACCACATTTTACATCCTAATGAAAACCATATATGTCGGGTTTTTGAAATTAAATATACAAAAGTGTTAAAGTATCATTTAAACAAAAAATCAGCTTTTTAACTACCACTTAGTGGTTTCACTATTCTTAAAAATTGAAGCTTTTCAAGAAAATACTAAAAATTCACCCTAAGCTATATTTGATATTCCAAAATCAAAAATGATGTCTATTTTAAAAAATTAAAAGCATATAGTTTTTCATTAATTAATTTAATAATTAATTCCCACTGTCAAAACAAATAGCGTGTTTTTATGAAACAATATATATCAATAGATTGACACTAGTTTAAGTCCAATTTCAAAGTGAAATTAATTCAAATGACCACTATTGGATTAAATGGTAAAAATATATTATAATTTAACTTTAAAACCAATTCAAAAGATAATTTAATCATATAAATAAATTAGATTAAAAAGTGGTTTTGAATTAAAATACAACATTTTTCACTATTCATAAAAAATGAACTTTATCTGAAAAATACCAAAAATATACACAGAGTAAATTTTGATGACCTGATTCTAAAAAAGAATTTTATTTGGTCCAATTAAATGTATATGAGTGACCAAAACTATATTTAAAGAGGGTTCGCCATCAAAAGGCGATAAGTCGACCTTTTAGTGAATATTAGAGTATCTATGCCTAAAATTGAATTGTTTTATTATTTTAAGCCTTTATCTTATATTGGATAAATGTAAAAACATTTAACAAACATATATAATCATATTTTTGTTATTTATATTCATTCCCGCCAATACAATGACAACGTGTTAACTACCATTTAAAATAATATTATTATATTACTAGTGTGCAACGTAAGATTTCAAAGAAACTCGTTGTTGCGTATCAGGTACGCTATCGAACATAACAACCCCTTTATAGTAAAATTAATATTTAATTCGCAAATATTAATAAATATGAAAGTTTATTATTCATTATTTACCTGGGATGTTTTATCCTTCCCCCCTTTTTGGATTTGTGTCGTTGCAATTTTATTCACTTATGAAAATAAGTGGGGGTATTTATCCCTCATAGCATTTTAAGATTCCCACGTTGCCTCTTCAACCATATGGATTTTCCATAAAACCTTTACCTGGTTATTTACCTTATTTTGCAACACTTGCTCTCTACAGTCATGAATCTGGACTGGTTGTTCTTCATAAGAGATATTTTCTTCCAACTGAACTACCTCTGGGCTCATAACATGAGACGGATCTGGCATATACTTTCTCAACATCGAAACAGGAAAAACATTGTGTACCTGGGACAAACTTGGAGGTAAAGCCACTCGGTAAGAAGCTGATCCAACTCTCTCCAGAATTTTATATGGTCCAATGAACCTTGGACTCAGCTTTCCTTTCTTACCAAATCGCATCACACTTTTCCATGGTGAAACATTAAGAAAAACATCATCACCTACCTCGAAAGATAGATCCTTCCTCTGGTTATCCGCATAACTTTTCTGCCTGCTCTGAGCTGTTCTCATGTGTTTTTGAATCAACTGAACTTTTTGTGCCATATCTTCTACGAATTCTGGTCCCATTAGATTCCTTTCACCCACTTCATCCCAAATAGCTGGAGTTCGACACCGCTTCCCATATAATGCCTCAAATAGAGCCATCTATATACTGGAATGAAATCTGTTATTATATGAAAATTCAACCAAAGAAAGATGTTGGACCCAACTTCCTTGATAATCCATCAAGCAAGCACGTAGCATATCCTCCAAGGTCTGAATTGTTCGTTCTAACTGTCCATCTGATTGAGGATGAAAAGCTGTACTAAAATTTAATTAAGTACCCAATGACTTCTGAAGGCCTTTCCAAAAGTTAGAAGTGAACCTGGGATCACGATCAGATACAATGGAGAGGGTAACTCCATGAAACCTGACTATATCTTTAACATACAACTGAGAAAGTTGATCTATAGACAAAGTATCTTGAATAGGAAGGAAATGAGGAGATTTAGTCAATCGATAAACTATAACCCATATTGCAATATTACCTCGAGATGTCTTTGGTAATCCCACAATGAAGTCCATGGATACATTTTTTCATTTCCACTCTGGCACCGGAAATGACTGCAGCATCCCATTCGGTAACTGTCACTCTCCTTTAACTTACTGATAAGTCAAACACTTCACAGTAAAATCGGTAATATCTTGTTTCATTCCATCCCACCAGTAATACTCCTCCAGATCTCTGTACATCTTAGTACTACTAGGATGAACTGAAAACGGGGAACTATAAGCATCACATAACAACTCATTCTTCAACTGTGAATCACAAGGGACACATAATCTCTTCCCAAACCTCAAAAAACAATTTTTATCAGTGTTAAATTCTAGAAACATACCCTTCTAAACCAGCTCTACCTTTTTCTGCAACCCACTGTCTTTCTTCTGCGCTTTCTTAATTCTGTCTGATAGAGATGATCTCACTGAAACCTGAAACAAAATAGAAGAACTTCCTGCACCAAAAACTTCTATGCCAAAGTTCATAAAATCAAAAACCAAAGTATCTCGTTCCAAACGTAACATGGTTACTGAAGCATTACTTTTTTGACTCAAAGCATCAGCAACTTTAGTTTCTTTAACTAGATGGTAATGAATTGTACAATCATAATCCTTGATTAATTCCATCCATCTTCTCTACCTCATGTTCAATTCTTTCTGAGTGAATATATACTTAAAGATTTGTGATCAGTATATATTTCACACTTTACTCTATACAAATGATGCCTCCAAATTTTAGAGCAAAAACAAATCAGCTAATTCCAAATCATGTGTAGGGTCATATACATCCTTAGTTTTCAACTGACATGAAGCATAAGCAATTACCTGATCATTCTACATAAGGACACAACCAAGTCCCTTCAATGAAGCATCACTGTAAATAACAAACTCACCATTCCTAGAAGGATGTGCCAAAACTAGAGCATTCACCAATCTTCTATTCAACTCCTGAAAACAATCATACCATTCTTTTATCCAGATAAACTTAACACCCTTCTGAGTTATCTTAGTCATTGGACTAGACAACCATTAAAAGTTGTCAACAAACCCCCGATAATAACCTACCATACCAAGAAAACTATGAATCTCGGTTACATTGGTGGGTCTTGGATATTCTTCAACAACTTTTGTTTTATCATGATCATTAGTTATCCCATTTTTTGAAATAATGTAACCAAGGAAAGAAATTTGTTGTAACCAAAACTCCCACTTGATGAATTTTCCATAAAATTTCTTTTCTTTTAAGGTTTTCAAGATAACCCTTAAATGACTTTCATTACTATATTTACATTTAGAAAACACCAAAATATCATCAATGAAAAAAAACCACAAACTTATCCAAGAAATAATGGAAAATTCTATTAATAAGGTCCATGAATATAGCAGGTGCATTGGTTAACCGAAAAGGCATAACTACAAATTCATAATGGCCATATCTAGTATAGAATGTAGTCTTCAGAACATCTTCTTATTTTACTTTCTAATGATGGAACCCCGACCTCAATTAAATCTTCAAAAAATACTGAGCTCCCTGGAGCTGATCAAACAAATCATCGATATGAGGCAAAAGATACTTATTCTTAATTGTGATGTTATTCAAGGCTCTATAATCAATGAAAAGTCTAATTGAACCATCTTTCTTTTTAACAAACAAGACAGAATCACCCCATGGTGATGTACTAGGTCGAATGAAAAATTTATCTAGTAACTCATGAAATTTCTTCTTAAACACTAAAAGGTCAAATTGAGCCATTCGATAAGGGGGTTTTGAAATTGGATTAGAATCAAGAACTAAGTCAACAGTAAATTCAACTTCCCGATCATGAATAATACCAGGCAACTCATCAGAAAAAACACCAAGATACTCATTTACCAGTGTCACATCCTTAATCTAAACAGTTCCATTATTTTCAACAATATATACAAGGAAATATTCATTTCCATCTTTTACTAGTTTCTCAACTTCCTAATATGTTATCAAAAGAAAGTGTTCATTCTTGTACACAAACAGAAAATCATTCTGAAAAGATACCTCTTTAGATCTTCAGTCAATCTTAGCATGATAAACAGAAAGCCAATCCATGACCAAAATAACATCAAACTCTACTAGAGGAAAAACAATAAGGTTTGTAGGTAGATTCTTTACACACACAAGGGTAGAAAGGTTCTTATAATTTCTTTTTGTCTCAATGTTCCCTCCAGGTGTTTTTTCCATAAGTTTAGGATTCATATCTTGAGATGGAATTCTCAATATACTAGACAACTTTTCAGAAATGAAAGACTGTGTAGACCCTGAATCAAACAACACATTGGCATAATCTGAACAAACAAACAGTGTACCTGATACTACTTCATTCGATTGCCCAACATCTACTGTAGTAGTTAAAAACGATTTCACCACCCCTTCCTGCTTGTAGTCTGGCTGCTTTTCCCACGTTGAGTTCCTCGTTAGACACTCATTTGCATAATGACCAATTTCATTACACTTACAACATCTTACTGCTAGATTTTTATTGCCTGCTTGATCATCTTCCTAATAGTTAGGAGACATATGAACAGACATACCACACAGAAAGCACATTCCAAACATGGATAAAAATTCTCCAAGATGCATTTTACCTCACTTCTCACAAGATAGATATTTGGTTTCCTTAACTCCTTGGTTCTTTGATGAATTCTTCTCCTTTTCTTTCCAATTGGACCTCTTATTCTATTGTTTGTCAAAAAACACTTAATCATCAGCAAACTCTATTTCCACCTTCTCCGCACATCGAACAAGTTTTTCATAAATTTTGAACTCACAAGAATCTAAAGCCGTTCGATTCTTTAGATTTAACCCTGAGTAAAAATGGTTGATTTTACTATCAAAATCACATATGAAATTTGGAGCATACCATGCCAGTCGAGTGACCTTTGATTCATAAGTAGCCACTGAGTCATCCTCCTGCCTCAATTCTAGGAAATTTTTTTCCATCCTATGACGAACCACCTTAGGAAAATATTTCTCAAGAAACATACCTTTGAATTCTTCCCAGTGAAGATCATCAATCTCATCACTATCCCTGATAATTTTCATCATCGACCACCACTGATCAGCTTCACCTTCAAAACGGTAAACATCAAGACTAACCTTTTGATGTTCGGAACACCCCATGGAATCAAAAATATTCTCCAGTGATTTAATCCACCCTTCTTCTAGCATAGGGTCAGATGATCCTCTGAATGATGGGGGATGTTGCCTCATGAAATGTTCCACCACTGATATGTTCCTATGTGGTCGATCTGTTTGATCTCGTGCATGGATACCACCACCATTTATAGCCTGAGTCAACTGTTCCATCACTGCAACAAACTGCTCAGTTCTAATTCCGACCATCACATGTTGCTGATTTGGAAGGTTGTCTTCATCTTGATGTCGTCCCAACATAGCGTCCTTGTTTCCTCGATGGAAACCCATTCTGAACAAACATGTCTTAGATGAAGCATCATGGTAATCTTCAAATTCTATATCAATTCAATTTGACGATTAAAAAAATATTTTTGGATAATAATTTAATATAATTATAACTCCTAAACTTGTCTAAACCGACCTTTGATACCAACTATAAGGTCTCAGCCATAAACCATACTTAATATTGAATTAAATGAATAATTCACATTGAGGATCTTTTCAGGATTAGAGGTTTAGAGAATTAGATCATAACTATTACATCTCAAAAGATTACACATTAGACACTTCTACAAAGTTTCCCTTTTTTTTACAAAACCTGAACTCTTAAAAAAAGAGTCATGTCTCGTTCCATGTTTAAGACAACATGAATTTTCTTTGATCCCATCCTTGACCCTATTCCACATTATTTCATGTGAAAAACATTTAAAAAAACATGGGGTGAGCATAAAAATCTTAGTAAGGGAAACACAAAGAAAGAAAACTGTTAGTTTTTCAAAACATCAAGTAAACCAGGAATACTTTATCAAAGTAACACTTTTCACCTTTAAGAAGTATTAAATAATCTTCACCGAATAAACGATCATTACGTAACCTTATTTAACCAAAATATTACCATAAAACCAATATAAAGAACACATAACTTATAAAGGTAACTTGGGACATAAACATACTTAAATGGAATAACCATACAGTTGACTTCCACACATATCACTAAATGGAATAGCCATATGGACGACTTCCATACCCAATGCATTGGAGGTTATAACGTAACCACTCGTCCTAGTATTCACGACACCAACCATCATATGGTTTATCACGTAACCACCCGTCAAATGTCCAAGTTCCATTATAAATTCATAAGACATAAAACAAAAATAATGGAAAGAAAATTTTTCTAAATTTCAATCACAATATATCACTTAAATATATTGACATAACAAATACATTATAAAAACCAATTTCAATACCAAAATGCATAGAAGAGTATATGGAATTTATTTTATTTTAAAAAACATTATGGCTTGTTGAGGAATCCAAAGACAAAATAATACTCGAGGCGATGAAAAAGGTCGTTGACACCATGTACGTTAAAAGAAATATTCCTTTTTTTCATTTAGTAAAACGATTCGTAGAAAAAGATTCCCTTTGAATGAAATTAAAATTCAAAGGTGTTTTATACAGAGTATAAAATAAAGTCATGTATAAAACAAAAAATGCCTCAATGAAAGGAGATTGAGACGAAGTCCCTTACCTCATGTCCGACTTGACTCGATCGTTATTTAATCTCATGAATAATAATCTACTGTTGATTTCTTCTTTTGTAGGAACCTTGTTCAATCTTACTATTCCTTTTATATCACTTCTTTCAATGTTATAAACATTACGTAATCATTTATGTTAATAATGTTTGTTTTGTCGATATCTGGTTCATAAGTCAAAAATGGACTTCTTACAATTACATGTTGTTCATGTGGTCAAAGGTTCATTATATCCAGAATGAAATTCATTATTTGGATATCATTTATATCCAGAATATACATGTATTTATAATAGAATATAACATTTATAGGTATTAAATGAAATGCACCTTTCACGGAGACGGTAAGTCGTGCGTACGCATGAAGGCTACTTTCATTTCTATTTCATATTTAATGGAGTGAAATCACATTGATATAAATGTATATTATAATTCCAGTATAATATCATATATAATATCATTAACTCCATCCTCTATACATCCCACATATGGCATTAACGAATCAAATCACTTTTAGGGGGTGGTAGTCCGTACTTCTTAAAATGAAGATATCACGTTTACCCATAATGGAAACCATAAAGGTATGCCATAAATTAAAAATAGAGAAGGATAAAGAAAAAATAAAAATAATATATATCATATATAAATTGAGTGACATATTAATGGCCACCATGGAAGGTGTTAAAATAATATTGAACAATCATCATTTCATGAGGCAGAAATTCGCCAACTACAGAAACAATATATTCTTTAAACATTAGACGAAGGTGTGTGTAAGTGTAGCTCGAACCCTTCTCATAAAAACATCCTAGTATATTTAATATACTTGCGTTGTAACAAAAGGAAGTAATAAAAAGAGTTTAAGGTGTTGGAGAAGCAAAATAAAACAAAAGAACACAAGTGAAGACATTACCTTTAAATCGGGTAACTCCTCTTGGTTTGAACCAAAAGGGTTTCTTGAAGAGAATTATGCCTATGTTAAGGCTTCTAGGATGAGTAGAGGGATGTGGAGAGATAAAATTAGTCGATCTTGTCCGAACCAAAGGCTTGAGAGGTGTGGGTAAGGAGGTAGAGGTGGGGGCCTTTTATAAGAGGAGAGGAGGGGCACTCTTGGAAAGTTATAAAATGTTACTTTATTATATAATGAGTTTCAGATTTTAAAGGTAACAAAATTATATATTTCGAGGAAAAGGTGATAAGAGTTCTATATCCTCAGATCCAATAGGTTTTTGAATAGTGTAGGTCTTAGATTTTACATTATCTTTTTCAATTTATTTAAATCGTTAAATAATGATGTAATCGCTGCATCATTATGGTGTCATAAATAATTTAATTTATTTAATGTCTAAAAATTATAAAATAAATATCAAGATTTATTAAATATTTTTATCTTTCTAATGGATATTTATAGTAAAAAATAAGTCATGTATAACCCCATGTAAAAATTGATTTAGTAAAACAATACATGTTTGTGACATTTTTATTTTGACTTTAAATAAAAAGTTATTATTGTCATTTTCTTACCCAAGTGGATCCATGGGGTCTCCAAGTTGACCCATGGATTTTCTTGGTCGGCCATGACACATCAAATAAGGGTAGGACATGTGTTGATGTCATTTCATGTTATTAAAACATTATTTTTACCTTTAATTACACTAATAACCTCTAATCACGATTAATAAAACATAAAAGTTACTATTCACCCACAAATTATTTTAATCCCATTAAACAACATTTTACATCCTAATGAAAACCATGTATGTCGGATTTTTGAAATTCAATTCACAAAATTGGTAATGTTTAATTTAAACGAAAAATCAGTTTTTTAACTACCATTTAGTGGTTTCACTATTCATCAAAAATTGAAGCCTTTCAAAAAATTACTAAAAATTCACCCTAAGCTATATTTGATATTCCGAATTCAGAAATGATGTCTATTTTACGAAATTAAAAACATATAAGTTGCATTAATTAATTTAATAATTAATTTTCACTATCAAAACAAATAGCATGTTTTTATGAAACAATATATATCAAAATATTTACACTAGTTTAAGTCCAATTTCAAAGTGAAATTAATTCCAATGACCACTATTGGATTAAATGGTAAAAATACATTCTAATTTCACTTTAAAACCAATTAAAAAGATAATCTAATCATATAAATAAATTTGAATAAAAATTGGTTTTGAATTAAAATACAACAATTTTCACTATTCATTAAAAAATGAACTTTATCAGGAAAATACCAAAAATTTACACAAAGTAAATTTTGATGACCCGATTATAAAATAGAATTCTATTTATTCTAATAGAATTTATAAGAGTGACCAAACTATATTTAAAGAGGGTTCACCATCAAAATGTGATAAGTCGACCTTTCAGTGAATATTAGAGTATCTATGGCTAAAACTGAATTCTTTTATTATTTTATACCTTAATCTTTTATTGGATAAATGTAAAAACATTTAACAAACATATATAATCATATTTTAGTTATTTATATTCATTCTCTCCAATACAATGACAATGTGTTAACTACCATTTAAAATTATATTATTATATACTAGTGTACAACGTAAGATTTCAAAGAAACTCGTTGTTGCATATCGGGTATGCTATCGAACATAAAAACCTCTTTAAAGTAAAATTAATATTTAATTCGAAAAAATGAATAAATATGAAATTTTATTAATATTTATTTACCTAGGATGTTATATTGAGTATGGATTAAGGTATACAACAGATAAGACTATATAGATTTATTGTTTTGTAGATATTGATATGGACGATGATGTTGAATATTGAATATTTACTTTTGTATGTGGAATATTTATTAAAGTAAGCTGATTTTATTTTCATTAAATGAAGAAAAAGTTAATTAGGCATGACATAATTAAATTTCATTATGTTTTAGAATTACACACCCAAAAGATTTGGTTGAATTTATGACTTGAATCCATGATTTTTGAAGTCACATATCAACTAATGATTAGGCATGATAATCAATTTGAATGAAAATCAATTAATCATATTCAAAATTTAAGGTCAAAACATATTAACAAAACATAAAACTTCTTCATGAAGATTATGTAGGGAAGTGAACATTAACTTTTGTATTTTTAGTAATTTAGGATGTCTAAAATATATTTATGAATAAATTGATAAAGGGTAGATTCCAACTTTAATATGTGTTGTTAGGTGTATAGCCACTCCCAAATCATAATTTAGTAAATTGTTTAGATTTATCATATCTTAGACCTTAGTATTTATTAAAAAATATAAAGAATATATTTGGGGGTTTACTTGAAATGGGGGTAATTACTTATCATTTTAGGATATCACAAATTTATTAAATGTTCTAAGAAGTGTTCCTTAAAGTGGGAGGCATGAGAATATATTGTTGTAATACATTTCATCTAAATTTCATTGATATGTTCTTATAAATAAATGGGGGATATTAAATATAATTCATATATAAATAGGATAAAGGTGGATATTTAAGATTTTGAAAAAATAATTAGTTAACATAGTAATATTATTCACAATAAAATTGGATTAATGTAAAAAAACAAATATATTAGGTAAATTAGGGATTCGATAATCCTACAATGATTAGTTTCTTGATTTGGTTATTGAATAATTAGAATATCTTTTTTTAACCTGATTATTGATTGATTGGATATCAGTTTGAATTTAATTGTATATTATATTATGATGGGATTTAATTTTTTAGAAACAACAACATCATAGGTGGTAGAAACCGACATTGTTTAGAATAATTTTTGGGAAAATAAAAACAACATCATGGTTGTATGAGAATATTTTTTGGTTTATGTTTGAGATAAATTAGATTATCAAGTAGTAAAGAAATATGACCATTTTTCTTTCCATGGTGTGTGATAAATTTTTCAAGAATCACTAGGTACTATAAGGTGGTAATCCATGTCACATTTTAATCAATTTTGTAATGATTTATAAGAATAAATATTATGATAATGTCCTTGTTTCTTGAATAAATAATGTATAGATTATTGTCTAAAATGAGGAGAAAACACCATGATAGTTTTTTACCATATTTTTGTTCCATAACAATTAATTTTAAGTCATGGAATATATGGTAAACATTTATTGTATGATGATTTTGGAACTGGAGAAGACGATTACAACATGGTTCATAGAAAACTGTGCCATAGTTTTTTCCAATGTTATTATTGTGAAAATAGAAGTGACATATATATTTTCAATGATATTAAAAATATAAGAATGTATTTGAGGAATATTATTGAATATATTAAACTATAATATGGTTAGATAAACACTATATAGATGAGATGTTTCTCATTGAAAAATGTTTGATGAAACTAAGATACATTCACCCATATTTTAGTGGGATTATTCTATAGGAAGTTTTTTATATTAAAAAATAGTGAATGCAATATAATTTGATATGGGGAACTTTACAAAAATTGAAAATATTGTTTTTTGATACTTGAAACCATCATTGATATTGTAAATATCATATTTTATCATGAATAACTTTATTGAGTTCATGACCATATCCTTATTCAATTTCTATTATTTGTTGGTAATAAAATAATATTGTGTCATATGTGATAAAAGACACTAAAAATTAAAGAAAAAACACTCTATAAAAGAATATGGTGGACATTATAATTTGTATTGTGTTTATATTCCAATTTATCCATATTATTATGTCTTACCATATTAATCTGGTTTATTGATTTAATATCCTATGTAGTAATATTCATAGGAGATCCATTTATTTTAAATGAAATATTTTTGGGCCTTCTAATTCACCCCTAAAAGTTATTTACAAATTCATTATTATACCATAACCATATTTTTTTGCAATCTCGAAACTAAAAAACTATTAGGTTATAGGGATACTCATTCAGTTTTAACACGTTATTCTTAAGTTAGATCAAATTAAATACAATATATTCAAAAGATATAAAATATTATATTTACAACTTCCCCATAGATAAGAATACCAAATAATTATTCAGATGAATCCATCTTATAAGGGATTGGCATATCTTTCTATCAATTCATCCTTTCATAGACTTCAAATTGACTCACATATTTTGGGATATTGGTATAATTTTCATCCTAGGTAAATTTAGAAAACCAATTATAGATGATATCACATGTGTGAATTTGTGGGATATCACTTGTAAGGATGTTATTTTGATTAAAATGAGAGTTAGAATGATATTTATAAACTGTGTTTTAAAATCACCAGAAGGTAGACTTAAAAATCAATATAGGAGAGGAAGTGAGAGGGTTCATCAGAGATAAAAAATATTATAAGGAATGATGGAAAAAGGTGAGGATTTTGTCTTGTAGAAACCCATATTTTTAGTTATTCAGACACTTGGTTAGACCTTGATCTTATATAAATTGAATGGTTAGATAAAGACCTCAATTATAATTATAAAAATAAAAAATATTGAATTAATAAAAAATATATGAGATAAAATTTTTTAAAATAAATGTCATGGAATTTTGGTTTTTATCCCAAATGGTTAAAAATTTTAAAATTAATATATGGTTTCCATTACTAAGTTTCCATCGGAATATATTATTTGACAATATCTATTTACGATGTGATATATGATTTCTCAATTGGACTAAATTTCTCTTAGATAAATTTTATTTTAAATTTTTTACTCTAATTTCATTAGTAAGTATTAGTTAATTCATGTAGTTTTAGGATATTTATATCTACTAAATTCCCAATAATTTATTCCAATCCAAAAAAAACTATACTCCCCCATTGTTGAGAATGTTATTTTATTTTTGGAGGATATCAATGGATTAAATTTTACGATTTATTTGATCATAATTTATTTTTGTATAATTAATTCTAACAACTTTGAGTTTATGGTTTTTTATGACATAAAAAAATTGATTATACATTCCTATAAAATTATTAGTGATATATCCTTTTTAATAATGAGTCTAGGAATTTATAGACTACGAACTATATTACCATTTATCTAAAAAAATTTTACTTAAATAACTGATGGTTTCCAAAAAGTAGTAGTGTTAAAATATTTTATTGGGTAAAAAATTATTCCAAAAAAAACAATCCAATTAATCATGTAATCAATTTATAAAAAATAAATAATGCGTTATCTATAAATCAATAAAATACAATAATAATTTAATGAAATAAAAATATTCTCCCATTAATTATTTGAGACCACATAATAGTATTTACAAAAAATATTTTGTGGGGTTTTTATTCGTTTCAACATTCTTGATGCATGACATATAAAATTCAATAAATAGATAATATAAATATTAATTTAAAAAATATACATGAAAATAATTTACATACCATCTTAAATATCCGTAAATAGTATATCCAAATATTTTCATGAAAAATAAAAAGAAATATTATATAATGAAATATATTTTGATGCATAAATCAAAACAAGTCTTCCAATAACATCTCTATCAAAAGGAACCTAATTATAAAGGGGATACCAAGACATGTATTCAACTAATATTGTAAACAATTTCCTATAAAAAACATTTTTATTGGAATAGAGAATACATGTGCACTTTAGTTCACATATATTGGATGATAATAAAAACTAATAGGATTTCCCAATATAAATTGAATAATTAGAAATGAAAATAAAATATAAAAGGAAAATGTAATTTCATTGAGTTGGAATATATTGAACTTCATAATCATATAAAAAATAATGAAAACATATAAATATTACAGTAAGATGACCACATTTTAACTTGTAAATAAATGAACCAATACGAGAAATCTCATCAATCTTAAAAAATAGTATATTTAATATAACACATGTGAAGAAACATAATACATCATATGAATTAATATTATAATTTAATATTTATATAAAATTAAAATAATCCATAAAAATCCTTAAAAACATACCATAGAGTGATTGTTCGATGTGATCCCTTTACAATGAGTGTACTACATATGGGGTGGATAAATATGGAAAAGAATTGTGGGACATTGTTACAACCCCTCTCCAATGGAACCCACAATGGACCAGTAGTGATGAAATGGATTCCCTCAAAAACCCCTCCTACTAAATTCCATGAGGTAGATACTATAATTGAGGGTATCCAAAAAATATGGGATACATTTCTTTCACTAAATATCTCCAAAATAGAGATAATAATCTCCAATCAACTCTAGAAAAAATTAACGCACAACATAATGTTAATTAATTCCAAAATGTTACTACATAGTTCCAAATGAATTTAATATCTTGAAAACAAAAAATAATTTCCCAATATATACTCTTGAAGTTACACTTTACATTAGTTAATTGAAAAATTATTTTCACATTCTCCCTTGAACTGTCCTTGAAAAATTTTCAAGGGATGAAATTTTGATTACTTATTCGGTTCATATTTTAAAGATAGTAAATATCCCTATGAATTTATTTTTCCATGAACTATAATTTTGGAAACACTATATAATAAATAACTAGTAAATAAGAATAAGGCTATTCTAATGTATTCATAAATAACAAAACCATCATATCCATAATCATCTCCTTGAATTACCATATCAAAATATATTTCCACATTATAAGAAAACATACAAAATTTAGACTACAATAATTATAATGGTGAGATACCACATCTTTAAATAAGAAAAATTTCTTCACTAAAAATATTTTCTTCAACCTTACCATTTATGACATTATATAACCAAGAAATATTATGAAAAATAACAACATTATATAATTTATGAAATAGGGGCTCGAATATACAATTTCATCTTATCATACAAATTAACTAAGAATATTCTATCTCAAACTGATAGCTATAAATTAAGAGAAACCCTAACTAATTGAAGAATAATCCAAGGAATAATAATCTCAATTACAATCACACGATCCCCCTTCACCCATTCAATCATTACAACACATCATTCCCCTAAACCCTATATAACCATCGTAACCCTACGTCATCACCATAATGGTCTTCATGTAATTTCTATAATAACATCATGATGAGCCATCACTACCCATTTTCAATAACACCACGTCATATATTCCACGAATCACATCACATAAAACATAAATCCTTAACATGCATAGTTTTTATAACATGAGCAACAACCTTCCATAAACATGATGTAAAATGTAATGTTAAACAATACTAATGATATATCAATAATCATCACAACTATAAATAAGAAGAAGTAGATCTTTAAAGTGGAAAATCCTTAACCAAATTTCATTATTTCACTACTTTCATCAATAAGGATGTTCTTTCTTAAACCAAAAATTCACTCCAATATTTAAACTTGATTTATCCTGTTAATATTTGTTTTCCCTATAAATCTATATATTTTCAAATATGAACAAATAATAAATTACATTCTTAATAAATAATCCATATATAAATTTTTCTTCAATATATTTTGAAAAAAAATATATCACAAACTGAATAAACCTATTCATCCATTTTAAATAAATTCATATAATAAATATTTATTCATATTATATTCCATATTATAATTATAAATTAATTTTTTATTCCATGTTATAAAAAACATTTCATCTGAATTATTAGATTAATTTAGGCATTAAAAAACATGGAATCGAATACATATTCCCCTACATGGTACCTCACTCTTGAAACTATCGTGGAACTAATCTGATAGCCTCTTAACTTCCAAACTCCAAAATAACTTTACAAGGAACCCAAAACTAGTCCCTCATCAGAAGGAACGTTAGATTCTTACTATCAACCCATGGTTTAAGGTATTCTTATAAAGATAGAGTGATTTACAAGGTAGTGGCCACACTAAGGAGACTATCATCCCTCTCCATCCCATATATAAGATACATCTTCTCTAGAATAACTCATCAAATATTCTTGGAAAAGATATAACATTATATCCTTAACCCAACTCCATACATAACTAAAGCATTTGGGTAAATAAGTGAAAATTCATAAATCAAATTCAACAATAGCCACAACACTATATATTATATGTATAAAAAGGTAATTATTTATTTCTAGGTAAACCCATGCATATTCTATTCTATATCTCCCTTTCAAGAGTTCATTCCTTTTCCATCATTTAATATATAATTCTATCTAGATTATGAACTAAAAGTATGATTATTATAATGGAATTAAGTAAACATAATCTATGATTATATATATAAACATATAACTATATTACCTTTCCATTTCAAGGTTAAAATCTATTCCATTCCACCATCTATTCAACTACTTTAAAAAAACTTGTGATAACATAACAAAGTGAAAAAAAATTTAGAATATAAAAGAAAATAAAAAAACCATGGAATAAAAAGTAAAATCATATAAAATTCCACTTCTCTTGGTATAAATTTCACAAAATTAGGCTAATGAGGTGAGGTGAATAGTATTATCAGGAATTATATGCATGTACCCCTTACATTGGACTAAGACTTTACCACACTAGGACTAATAGAAGAGTAATGGAATTCACTGAATATGTTAAAAATATAATTTTATTCATTATATGATATGTCCTCATTAGTTTCATGAAAAGTGAAGTTATTAACCTCTATAAAAGTAATATTGGTAAGGGTGGATTAATAAATTTTGATATCTTATAAAAAACTGGCTCATGGTATTTTTTGAGAAGGTTTCAAAAATGAATTCTTGGAACATAAAACATTCAAATGAAGGGGATGACTACCAAAATGAATAATGATGATTAAAATCATTCAATATGAGAATATATCAACTGAATAAATATAACATCAATTTGGGTCACTTATTATTTACACATATTATCAAGAACTTATTGATTTCATATGATAAACGTAAATCCTAAAAATCCATACCTCAACATTCCAAATTAATCCAAGATAAAATAACTAAGTCAATAAAATATCATCATCACATACATCTTCAAAATATCATCTAAAACCAGAATATCATAAAATAAAATTCAATGAAATTTCATAACATCACTCTTTTCACTATCTATAATTATATAATTAAGAATAAAAATATAGAAAATGGAAAGAGTAAAGAGAATTTTATAACTACCACTTACAATGAATGACCAAGAAAGGGATAGAAAATACTTTAATGGATATAAATGAACACTTGTTATATCCCAAGAATTTTTGTGTGCAAGAAGAAAATAATAAAGAAATAATAGGGAGAGCGTAATATCAATATGTATATATTTAAAATATACAAATCATATTTCCACGACTCTTGATTCTCCCCCTTAAAACCTCTAATTTCCTTATTGTTTAGTTACAATAGGTTAAGATAAAAGACTCACCTAAACTATGAAAAAACTAATGAAGGCACTTCTGGTCTCTTATAATGACATTAAATTTCAATTCATTTCAAATATATTCATATTATTTTATTAGATTATTCAAAAAATTTATTTTTAAATACTTCCAATTCCAATTGAATTCCAATTTAAATCATTTTTTAGATTCTTTCAAAAACATCATAAATTTTCCAAGAAATTAGTCTTTTAGTTATATTATTAAAAATTCAAGACTCACATATTAATTACCCTAATTTTCTAATAAAAAGTCACATGTTACAAAATTTATTTAAAAAAAATTACCTAGTAACATTCCAATAGAAACATTGTAGTTAGAAACTTCAAGATATTTTAGCTACTCATGTGCAGACTAGACACACTCCACACGACACCACCACACCTATTTATATGGGCTTGTCCCCCCCATTTCAGTAAGAATACACCCCTGGGAAATTTTCAATCTATAAAATCTAAAACCATGACATACTATACATAAGTGTTGAAAAATATTTCTTAAGCTTCCAAAACTCCCTCAGAACAACACATATTTCCCTATTAATTCCCTCAAATATCAAAACGAAAAATGTAAAGGAATATAAGGATCTGAACTATTACACTAGATACCTCTCAAAAAAATTATCATACATGGGAATTAAAAATAATACCAAATAAAGTAAATTGAGTGGTTCAAAAAACCACCCTTCAAAATATCTATCAAAAAAGAAATATGTAGTGTCAACATCCATTAAAAATAGGCTACACCATCCTATACCAATAGATACTACCCATAAATACTATGAACCAAGCAGACCCATGGGATAATTGTACTAGTGATTCCACAAATATTTATAATGAATATAGATCAACTCACCTGACATTATAAACATTTAATTGATTAATCCTAGGGCTTAAATTCACTCTCTATCCTTAGAAGGCGGCCTCAATATCTTATTTCATGAATCTCAAGTTCTACAACTTTTAAGATTCAACATAATATTTCTAGAACCCAATAAGGTAATTTTTTGACACCTAATATCATGGAAATTATTCTCTCCAAAATTAATACATGATCTCTCATGAATTTACAAGACACCCGATAAAAAGGTACAATATATCCTTAAATCTCTAACATTGTGAAAGTCCCAAAATAAATTGCCTAATCATATCCACTAGTTAGGAAGGATGTTAACTGACTAAGATAACACATATAAATATTTATAAATCCACACACCTCATATTTCCATTATCAAATATCTATAATATATTTCATGATTTTGTTTTGAAAACATACTTGTGATAAAAAATTTCTTTGACATATTGATAAACACTGCACTAATCATCACATAGGGGTCACCAAATTTCATCTTCAAGTATCTTTGAGTAATATTATTATGTAATCCAACTGTTATGGAGGCCCAAAACATTCCAGTACTCTTTTAATTTTAAGGAAATTTCAAAGACATCTATCCATTCCTTATGTTCATCACTATAATCTTAACCATGGAATTTTATTAAATCACGTGGCTAAAAAAATGAGAAAATACTCATACAAACATTCTTCATATTATTTCTCATGTACAACATGTAGATGATGTTTAAATGACATATCTTCTGGTAATAATGAACAGTCATGTTAGATCACTTTACATAAACCATAATATCATCACATTGGTCAATATATCATGTAGGGACACATATTAATCTACCACACATCCACAAAACATACTCATCAGTTAAATATTTCCCATCACCATAAGAATGGAACTTATTAAAATTAAAATCCCAATAATCCTACTATATCTATTTCATTATTAACATGTTTTCACATCATCAACATCATCCCATTATTAAAACTGTTTACCTCATTTAATATTATGTAAAAAAATTGGGAGATGAAGATCATTATCACAACAACTAAACCAAGCCAATCCTATCAGAGTATAAAAATTAATTATTAATTATGAGGAATAAATAAGAATTTCATCAACACATAATTTATCAAATAATATATATGAATATGGTAAGAAGAGTTCAACCATCATGGGAAGAAACACATCAATAGAGAATATATACAATTTTCTTGCATATATATAGATGGAAGTTATATTAATTGCAACAAAATTACATGAATCATTAGGTACGGCGGAATAATAATTCTCTTTGATTTTATATCATACATATGAATTAAAACCTAGAATATTTTATATCAATTAATCAGGTTTGATCGATTTTCACGTCATTCTTAACATGAATACACTTGAATAAACATGATTTACATCATATCATTCTGGGTACATAATATTTTACAATTTCATACATACAATTTTCAATAACATATTATTTAACAATTTAATCATACATCATTATTTCTTTCAATGAAAATAATGTAAATATTTGATGTCATAACACTTCATTAAATTATACACGTTTTGAATTAAAGTATTATAATTATAAAATTATTTTCAATCAAAATAATCATCTATAAAACCTATATTTAATTTAAACAATTTATTAATGAGAATATTCTCACATGAAATAGAATTTCATATTAGAAATGTAAAATAAAATAATACGCCTCCAACATATTTTTTTCAAAATTATTACCTTTTTATTAATAAGGTGAATGATTTATTAGTTAATGAAAAATAATAATTTAGTTCCCATAAATCTGATATAGGTTAAAACATTTACATTCATTAATAATTTATTTATACTAATGTTTTAATACTATGATGAATATTTCTCTAATAATTTCATATGTCTATAAGAAAGTATATTTTAAAAATATCATGAATATTTCATAAAAAAATGTATCTTGAATATAAAGTCTATATTATTTTAGATCATTTAATAATAATCAAACACACTCATCTTAATCATAAATAGAAAATACTATCTTGATCACAACATGTGAGAATGATGAATACTCCCTTCATAAATTTATATCCCAAATTATGTGTGTCAACAACTATAAATATTTTATAGGCCCAAAATTTCCTTGAATTAGACAATAGGTGTCCCTAAATACCCATGTCCTAAAATGTAAACATTGTTTAAATAACACACTATATATTGTTAACAATTTTTCCCAACCAGACCCTAATGATCCTCACCAGTGGATAACTTCAAAATCCATACTATCTCTAAACCATCATCTTTGATACCATTACTTCTTGACCCCCTCCACTAATACCCCTCCTGGGCTCGTAATGATGATGGGGATTACCTCCGAAACTCACATAGAGTAGGCCATAGAGAGGTAACTAGAACAAGATATATTCATAAAATATGGGAAAAGTCACCCTAATTAAATAGGCCAAGATGAGAGATAAGGATCACCAATTTTCTCAATAGTACACAAATAAAAGACATAACATTATCCAACTCACAAATGTTACATCATGGATCAAAATGAAAAAGAAACATAAGAAAATATATAATAAGATCCCAAGATCCACTTCAGATATTACTCCTCACCTCAGTGTCACAAATAGTAAAATTCATATTCTCCCTTGATGTATCCTAAAAAAAACTCATGAATTGTAGAATCTTTCCCCATGTTCCACATATAAGTGACTCGAGATTGTGGGCCACAAGACCCCATGTGTGCCTCCCCAAAAATCAAAGGCTACTTACTAGCAAAAAGGTCCTATGGTGTGTCCATGGAGAAACAATACCCTAATATATTGAAGTGAGAACAATATAAATAATAGATAATAAATAGCGGATGTATTTATAAGAAATATAAATCATCAAAAAATAATGGATTTAACCCTGAAATATAAATAATCAATTAGAAGTTGACTACATATAGACACCAATCATTTTGATCACCATGCTATATAAAAAATGAGTGTTTGTGGGGGAACATAAGGTACATGAATACAATACATTCTATATAGAAACCTCCAAAAAGACCAAGAAAAATGCTATAACAAGAATCTTGAGCATTGGGTCATTAATATTCCTCCAATCTTCATCCTAATGTAGTGAATTAGTTGTACATAGAAATCTGCAAGATTCCCATTATCCTTAATTATAATAATAAAATATTCTTAGGTACCAAGGGTGTCCCAAGAAGTGTGTGAGATAAATATCATAGTAGGATGGAATCCATAGTGCCTAGGACAATCCATTTCATGTAATTACTAAATGAGAAATGTTCTATATTATTAATTTCTGAGTTATAAACAAAAAAACATTAAAATACTATATTTTGCCTTCTAAATGGATGTCCAACCAAGACCACATGCTTTGGTTTAATCCAGATGTCTAGAACATGGGATAACTATACATGTTAGGCGATCAAATTATATGGTCCATTATAAATAATGCAACCAATATAGATAGACCCCAATCTGGTGCTTTGGTTTGGTGGTCACATTTTCATGTCATAACACAAGAAACCTCATAATTAAAAAAAGAAACATCACATACGCCATAAGTAAATAAATTATTCAAATTCATGGTGGAGTCCCGATGCCATTCAAGTCAATCCATAAAGAATCAAAAGGTTATTTCTAGGTATCTATGATATAAACAATTTCAAAAAGTCCATCCAAGGAATCCCTTAAAGGTGTCCCTTATATCACCCATTCTTTGGTGACTCTGATTGCATAAAAAGTATCTCACATAGGGGACTATGTATCAGCTGAGGTATGAAATATACTTATTTCCTATGATTCTACCCTTGATTGAACCTCTTAGGAACCAGATTCACTCATCAGTCTATAAAACTGCTTGGAGATCCCATACCCGGATATCCAAAGTATCACTCCCTAAACTCCAAGTCGATCCATCCAAGTATGGAAACTTAATATACAACATCCTTATATATGGACTCATATTCTCTCCCAACCCATAGAATGTGACCATAACATCCAAGGAATATATAAAAAGGAAAAACATATATAGATAATCACATGTCATATATGAGGAATGAAAATAATCCATGCTATCATGCTATCCAATTGAAAAAATTCCAGCCACTAAACATGGAATAATGCGTTATGCACAATATAAGCTCAAGGATATTAGTCATGTTAACAAGGAAACATAAAATAGGCATAATAAATGGAATAAAAGCATTTGTAGAAGGTATTGTCATAGAATATATGTAAAATAATTACATAAAACATAAAGAATATGCACCCAAACAACTTGAATGAGAAATTTGATTGTACATCATGTGGTATATATGGTGAAACATCAAGAATGGGTTTTAAATTATTAGGTTTGAGGCATCAAGGTCAAAGTCCAGTCTCATGCCTCAACATTAATTAAAATTAAAATTATAAATTATGTAATGGGGAAGAAAGGCCATAGAATGTTGAATGTCATAAACCAACCTGGTTACCCTGGTAACCCGATAATCGAGCTGGTCTGGATATAGATCAAAGTGCTTTATCGATCCCCGTGGGTCAACGAGTAACAACATGAATTATAAAAACTAAATATGGGAACAATTTTGCCTGAAAAATTATAGATGTAAAAGAGTCAAGAAAATATGGATATCCAAATAAAATTCACTTTGAGTAATGTACCAGAGGAAAAATTGGAAATAAATCCCAAAGAACTTACACTAAAGTACAAAAAAGGGAAAAATCATAATCTCTAACTTAGACGTGACTCACCATGTACAAGGATCAATAACTAGATCAACCTATAAGATATCCTTTTCCCTTTCTTGATCCTGGAAGGAGATAATCTACAAAGACCCGTTGACACAAGTAGGGTGTGATCTAAATCCTAGTATTATTTCACTACAGATTCACTAAAAAGATGATGATATAAAATTAACAAAGAATGTTCTTTAAATTTTAAAACAAATAGGTCTGGAATTTTAAAAATTATATTTAAAAAATTCATGCTTTAGAATTTAAATGATGGTAATAAATTTAGAAAATTATGCTTCACATTTAAAATGATGGAAATATATTTGAAAATATGAAATATATATTTAATCAAAGGATGTTGTACAAGATATTAATTTTCTAAAAACTTATTAAATAATTTTTTTTATATAAAAAATTTAATATAAATTAACCTGGAATGTAAAATGTGTTTCCATAGTGGCACACACACACACACACACACACACACACACATATATATATATATATATAATTTAAATACAAACAAGCAAGAAACAAGGTCGTGTTCAATGTAGTTATGATTGTTCCATTATATGGGGACCCAATACTTTGAATAAGATAATATATATACATAAATCTCTTAATGAAAGGCCAAGAGGATTCATCATCAACGCCTATAGAATGGGATGCACTAATATGATGTTTTAGAAAATTTTATGTAATTATGTTTTTTCAAATATAACACAATATCTACCATAGGATTGTATGTGCTCTAGTATAAACCAACGATGGTTAATTTATATTAATATTGCTTTAAATGCTTTTAAATCCCATACTCGATTTCAACATTCCAATTTTCCCATTAAAACCCATAATGGGTTTTTATTAAAAAACATGAAAATTTTAAAAATCTTAAACCAATATGTTTCCATAAAAACCAATTTAATCCATTTTTAATAAATAAGGATTTGAAACAAATTCAGAGAATTTTATAATCAAATCAACTATTAAATGAAACATTTTGATTTTGAAATAGTTGCATCAATTTCATCACTAACCCCCAATTCACTAGAATTGGTTTTTAGAAAAAATCTCCATCAAATATGTTTAGAAGACTAACTTAAACAATTTAATTGATTCAATTTATTTACAATCAAATATTTAAATTAAACAATTTTTATAACACAAATTTCCAATTCCATTCAAAAACCTACTTTTAAAAAAAAACCCCATTTCACCAGAATTGGGATTTTCCAACAACCAATTTAATTTCATAAAATAAAAATCCTATGAAATTGAATTTAAATTAAAAAACATGATATTTAAATAAATAAATTAGTGTTAATATATATTGGGTATCATAACCGAATAACTTATCTCAGCATCAACAGATCTCGAATCAAAAAATCTTAGATGAGATTATTCAATAATGATTACTGATCAAGTAATCCATGAAACAAGGATCAAACATTGGTTTAATGACCCAGAAATATCGTATTACCTCCAAAAATAAACAAAAGGATCCATGGATCTCTAAGGAAAAAGAGAGATATCATGGTAGATGTAGAATAAGAGAAGGAATATAACTGGAAGAGGATCAACTGACATTCTCGTCACTTCATATCACTTCTGGGAGGGGTATAAGGGTCCAAGAATACTACATGGGAGAAATTTGGTTGATATAAAATTATTTGTGTCAATGGAAGTCCATCGGGGACCTATAATAGGGGCTATATAATTTTTTATAAAATCATAGTTCTCTTAAAATCATGTACACATGGTTCCCTGGTCAGACCATCATGGTTAGACCAAACTGTGTGACATTTCCATGCAGCCATTTTAAATGATCCATAATAATTATACTAAGAGGGTTCATAACTTGAAATAACCATGGTCCATCCTTTCAAAATACCACTTCCTTGGGTGGCACCATTTTATCTAATATGGTGCATGATTTGGGTAAACCATGTGCCAACTGTGCAGTAGCCCATAATTTTCAAAATTCATAAATTTTCTTCCCGAAGATACACAAAAAAAATACAACAAAATATAAATAAAAATATTGGTTTAAGAATACCTTAAAATAATAATAGGATGATACAACCTCTCCTCCATAGAATCTTTTTATCCTCAATGTCCTATGATGAAGCGTCATTGTCAAAAAGATGGGGCCACTACTCTTTTATCAGTGCCTCCCTCTCCCATGTCTCCTGAGAATCCAAACCATGCTGCCATAGCACATGAACCAAAGGAATCATCCTCCAACTAAATACCTTGGCCTCAGAATCAACTATCATGACTGGTCGTTCAGCCACAGATAAATCATGTTCAACTTTGAGATCATGAAAACTTAGAACATGAGATGTGTTAGATTAGTACTTCCATATATGAGATACATGAAACCCAATATGTATCGATATAATATATTTTAGAAATTAAAAATGGCATGAAAATTTCATAACCTTCTATACAACCACTAAAGGTCCCAAAAAAAAGAAGAGTAATCTTCCCTTACCTCCCAAGACATCGATGACCTAATCGGGGTGAAACTTTTGAGAACTCATGGTATCCAAATTTAAAATCCAAAGGTTATGATGAAAATTAACATAATAATTATATCAAATTTTACTTTCAACATTCTCCAATGAATCAATTGGATCTTTTCTAACATCTCTTGCAATAAACATTGTCCAACCAAGTAACTCTTACTAATCTAAAACCAACATAATAGATATTTACAAGGATGACCATACAAGACTACAAAAGATCCATTCTATTCATGGAATGGTAAATATTTCTATAATAAAACTCAAAGAGTACCAACTTATTATCCCAATCTCTACCAATGTTAAGAACAGAAGTACATAACTTATCCTAAAAAATATGTACAAATCTTTTGATCGATCCATCTAACTATGGATAGTATGTCGTACTCAAATTTACATGAGATCATAGTTCATCCTGAAGGAATCTCCAAAATTAATAAATGAACCATGGATTAGTATCATAGACAATAGAATATGGAACTCTATGAAAAAGTATGATATCTTTCCCATAGAGATTTCCCAACTCCTTAACTTTGGATGTATCAAGAATTAGAATAGAGTGAGTAGATTAAATGAGGCTATCAACCAAAACTCATATCACACACCTATTTATGTGGGTATATGTAATAACTAACAAAAATTCCATGTATATATCATCCCACATCCACGTAGGAAATAGAAGTGGTTGAAAAAAATCAGACAGTTTCTGGCACTCGACCTTAACCTGCTAGTATATATAGCAGTGAGAGACAAAATCATCAATTCCATGTATCATACCTAGACACAAGAACTACCTATTCATATCATAGAACATATTTTTGGTTCATGGGTGCACTGCCAACTGGGAATTGTGACAATCCCCCATCACATATTTCTCTGTTGCTAACGACACAACGAAGTGATTCTGATACCAATGAATACCCAATTTGAATAACAATCACTGGGGAATTGTTCCCCACTAGAAAGAGTGTCTCTAATGTAACTGAATTCATCAATATTTTTTGGCCAGGAAGGATTATCTCAATAAGAGAATATGTGAACTAAACGTTATATAATGAAATCGCATCCTTGTTCTCATGAGCTCTAATATGCACCTATGCTAAGAGTTCCATCAAATTCCACTCTTCTAAATATTCTTTCACTCCTTCTGTCATATGTTTCTGGATCAAAGAATATTTAAGTAAACTCTATTTCCCCTGGGGAATTGGTGATGTCAAAATCAAAAGACCTCAAGTATTACACCCAACAACTTTACCGAGGATTCAATATTTTGGAGAGAATAGATAAATCAAGATCGCGTGGTTAGAATACATGGTAAACTGTTATCTATAAAGGCAATGCCACAGACTTTTATGTGTGTTCATCATAACTACTAGTTAATGGTCATGGGTCAGATAATAATTCTTGTGTGGCCTAATTTGAGGAGAGACCTAAGAAACTACATGATTACACTACATTAGAAGACAACCCAAGCCTAAACCCAATGCATCACAAAAGACCACATAGCCGTTCCCGGCCTAAGGAAGAGTCAACACCTATGCAGTTTTAAAAAAATATTTCAGATCAATAAAAGAATTTCGATATTTATCATTCCATGTAAACATAATTACCTTCCATGTGAGTGTAGTTTTTGGAGAATACAACTTTTAGAAGTCCATAATGAACCATTGATAGTATCTGGATAAGCCCAAGAAGCGTTGAATCCCGAAAACATTTCATGGTTGTTACCATTCAATAATAGATTTCACATTATCAGATTCAACTAAAGGACCATGTTCTAACACTACATGTCCCAATAATTTCACTTCAATAATCCAGAAATTTCGTTTATATTATTTCACATAGAGTTAGTGATTTCTCCAAAAATTCATAACTATTCTCAGATGATGAAAATGATCTTTTTCTGTCTTAGAGTAAACATAGATTCCACCCAAAAAACAACATGAAAGTATCGATATAATCATGTAAAATCATGTTCAAACAATTCCATGAAAATTACAGAAGCATTGGTTAGATCAAAAGGCATAACAAGGTACTCATAATGGCCTTACCTCCTCTAAATGGAGGTTAAATGAATGTCAAATTATTTTTTCCTAAAATGATGCTGACTGGAGTGAGAATCAATATATGAAACCTCTTATCCCCATTCAAAAAATCAAATATTCCACCAATATGTTGGAAGAGATATTTTTTCTTTATGTTCAATTGATTGATAATTTGATAATCAACACAGATGTGAAGTGAACCATCAGCTTTCATAGCAAAGGGAACCAAAGCCAGCAAAGGTGACACACTCATGCGTGTAAATCATTTTTATATAAGTTCATATAACTGGGGATTTATCTCATTAATTTGAAATGGATCCATGCATTAATAAAAAATAGAAACTGGCTGAGTTACAAGCATTAAGTCAAGTGAAAACTCAATCTCTCTTACTAAAGGAAAACCTAAGAAGTCAGAAGGAAAAACACCAGGAAACTTGAAGAAAACTGAAGTGTGATCACCACAAAAAGATTCCCTCTCCAGATCAAAGACAAACAAGAATATCACTTTTTCCCAACTCTTGATAAGAAGGTTAGGATCTGCTCAAACTTGGGTCCCATTCTCATTAAAGACGGAACACACACCACTGTGTATTGCAAATGAGACCCTTCAATGATAAAAATCAATCAAGAATCTATTGTAAATGAGCCAATACATCCAAAAAATAGCATTAATATATATCATATTGATAAATAAAAATGTCTAGGAAAAGTAAATATATAATACAGAGAAAAAACAAGTGAGACTATAGACACCCTAGTCTCTCTTCGTACCAAGGGTTGTAGATAACAAGATAAAATATCTATAGTAAGGGTAATATTATTAAAAATATGTGTTGAAATAAATGAAATAGATGAACCAGAATAAAATAGAGTAGTCACTAATGACAATGCTATAGTAATGGTAACTCTCACAGTGTATGGACCCATGTAAACATCCATTGGAGTCTCCTCCACTGTGTGAATAATTGTTGTTTTAGATTCCTTGTGGCTCTAGAAAATTTTTTAATACGAAAGAATTAAATTTCAATGTAGTTTTTGGAGGATCTGATGATCCCGTTACACTATATAGAGTAGAATAAGTATGCAAGAATCCATACAAGTTCCCTGAACATCTGTAGGAGACACAATTCATGGGTGCATGAATTAAAAACCTATTTAAATGTCTTACCTAATCACACTAGTAGAAAAACAAAGGAACTATTATAGGAACTGCATGAGGTCTATAGTAACCCAGATATCGAGAATTTCTATGAGAACCATCATGGATATTTTTTCTGATGAAGGAACTCATGCTTCCACTGGGAGAGAAAGAACCTCCATATAACCCTGACCCACCATCCAGGTCTATCTCGACCATCAATTCTCTATCTAGTACATCATAATATGAGGGAATAATCATTATGAAAAGCTAAGAACAAATATCATGTCAATGGTCTGTCTCAAAACTTAAATCCTTTATCCTCTCTTTCGATATTATCTCAGGAGTGAGGTGTATGATCTTAGCGAAATAGTTTTCATAGTTTGTCATGGTTCTGTCATCCTTATCATTTTTTAAGAAGTCAGTGGAAATGTATTACAACCTCAAAAATAAATATAACTAGTTTGAGAAAATAACCTTTATTTTCCTCCAGTCTAGGCCCTCATGATTCTTCTCCATCACCATCGTGTCCCACAATGTATAGCTCGGATCTCCCAACAAGAAGTTGGAACACTTCACATTTATTTCTTTGGGTGTGTACAAAAACCCAAAAAACTTCTCCATTATGATAAAACACTCCTAAAACTCTTTATGATCATTTGAGCCTTGGAAATATTTTGGATTCCAGAGAATGAATCCTTGAGAGAAAATATGGGGAACATCTGAATGAGGTTCCACAGTTGGAGCCTAAACTTGAACTGGAGGTGGTGCATATGCCAAAGCTTGGAAAGTACAAACAGTCAACTCCATCATATTCAGATCAAGAATCAGATTTTCTTGATGAGCTTCAGTAGTAGCATCCTCATAGATCAGAATCTATTATCTTCTTGTATTCAAGATGCTACAAAACATTAGAAATAAACAAGTAAGAGATTAGATTAACACTCAAATTGAGAAACAAGATAAATTTAGCCTAAATGACAGAAGATATGATATGGATTTCAGTCCATCCAAATCAACACAGGGAAAATACTAAAATCAAACCACAACACATAAATCCCTAACCACCCCTGGTGACTTAAGGATTATTTTAGTGAGATATAGCTAGACACTCAATCATGACAACTTCATATGTACCGATAATATTTAACAATGCATACTAACTCAAAGACAATGAGTTCAAACATCTTTCATACCAATTTTTCATGAACCAAAATGGGTACCCTAGTAACCTGATAACTGAGACTATCCTAACATAGCCTGAAGGGGATTCATGATCCCCATAGACCAGCGAATAGCACCTACAATCATATAAACATTATGTGGGAATAATATTTCCTGAAACATTGGCGAAGTAAAAGAGACAAGACAATATTAATATCAAAAGAAACTCCACTGGGAGTAATGTACCATAAGTCAAATTGAAAATAAATCCCAAATTATAAAAACCAAAGTACCAAAAATAGGAACGTAGTTGAATCACAAACTAATATGTGACTCACAATGTCCAAGGTTCAATATATGGATCCAACAAGAAGATATCATTTTACCTTGATCCAACCCAGAAGAAGATAATCTAAAAACTTTTGAAGACACCAGTAGGGTGTGATCCATATCCTAATAGTATTTTTCCAAATATTCTATAACAAGATGTCAATATCTAATTAACCAAGATTGTGGTTTCAATTTTAAATCAAATTGGGTTTGAATTTACAAAATCATATTTAAACATATCATGCATTATAATTTAAAGGATGGTAATATGTTTAGAAATATATAATTAACATTTCAAATTATGGAAATATATTTCAAAATATAAAATTTACATTTAATCATAGGTTTCTTTACACGATATCTGTTTTCTAAAAATGGATTAAATAAACTCTTTTATGTAAATCTATTTATATAAATTTACCAAGCATGTAAAATAGTTTTCAACCATAGAATATAGATATATATAATTGAAATAAATTTTTTTTGCAACACATTCATCCTCAAAGTAGGTACGATAGTTCTAATTTATAGGAACCCAATAATGAGAATACAAAAAGTATATGTATACATCCCTTGAACCAGGGAAAAGAGGATTCAATACCATCACCTAAAGAATTGGATGTGTGATATGATGCTTTGAATCATTGTATATCATTGAGTGTTGTTAAATATAAAAAAATAACTACCTAAGTCTTGCATGTGCTCCAGTATAAAAAAATGATGGGAAATTTATTTTAAAACTTCATAACATAAAATAAAATTTTATACTCCATTTCAATATACAAATTTTCACTTTAAAAATCATAATAGGAGTTTAATAAAAACCCATTCTATTTTCAAAAATATGATACCCCTATGTTTCCATCAAATCAATTTTAATCCATTTGTCATAAACAAGGTTTTTATCCAACTCATGCAGTTTCAGAGTCCATTACATAATTAAACATATCAATCTAATTTTCATACAAATCCAAGAACTTCATCCTAAAACCCTAATTCCATGAAATATGGGTTTTCAAATTTTTTTTCCATCAAATCAATTTGTAAAATTAAATTACACAATTTAATTTATTCAATTTCCATCAAAACGAAAATTTAAATTAAATAATTTAATTCTCATGAATTTCCAATTCGATTCAAACAACCATTTTTTCTCAAAAAACACAATTCATAAAAATTTGGTTTTTCTAAAAAACCATTTGAAAGAAATAAAATCTAAATAATAAAAATTGAATTTAAATAGAAAAATTGAAATATAATCAAAGAAATTAGGGTTAATATTAATTGGGCTTCGTAACGGAACCACCTACCACATAATAAATGGATATTGAATCACTAAACCTTAGTTGGGGCTCGTTAATAAAGAATGATGATCAAGGAATATGAGAAACAAAATCAATCCTAGATTTATAGAACCAAAATAGGGGGTATTAGATCCCTAATTCAACAGAAGGATACATGGAACCCATAGAGATATATAGGGATCATATAAGATCAATAATGAGAGAAGGAATCTAACAGGAAGAGGATGGATAGACATTTTCCTAGCTTAGAATGTCTTCTAGGATGGGTCTAAGGGGTCAAGAACCCTCCTTGGGAGCTATAGGGTTTCTATAAAATTAGTATTGTATAAGGAGGTATATAAGAGTCCTATAATAGGGGTTCAAGAATTTTTTATAAATTTTAAAATCAATTAAAATCATATACACATGGTTTCCTGGGAAGACCCGCATGGTTTCACCAAACCATGCAGCATGGCCGAGGGAATATTTTAAAAGAGGAACATGATTTATAATAAAAGAGTTCATGGCTTGACTAACCTTGAAACAATAGTGGAAAATCAAAAAGCATTAGGTTGCATGATTTTCTCTGATAGGGCTCACAGTTTGGGAAACCCAAATGCCAACTATGCACTAGCCCCTAATTTTTAAAATTCATAAAATTTATAACCAGATGATACCCCAAACCAATCCCAAATTAATATCAATAAAAATTAGGTTTTAGGAATAACTCAGAATAGTAACGGGATGTTATATGGGAACACGTAGAGGGGTGTACAATGATGATATGAACACCCCTCAGATGGGTTTTCCTATAATGTAGGGTAAGAGTAGACATGGAGAACCCATTAATTCGATTTATTGGTCATATTGGAGGAATCTAAGATATATTTTTCTATGATTATAAGAATGGAATTATTTAAAATTCTATGAAACACATGGAAAAAAATTATACCATCTAGATAAAAGTAGTATAACTCCACTCGTCCATTTTCTAGGCTTGAAATAGACTAGAAAGAGAAAATAAAAGAATTTCTCCAATGTCTAGAAAATATGATAAAAGGATTCTCAACCAAATATCAAAAAAAATATAGGTATAACCATTAAATTATATCAAGTTTAAGGATGATCTTACCAAGATCTTTTCAATTCTTCTTATGGTGATAGTTTTGGTCACCAGATAAAGGAGATATAAAAAGACCTTAGAAGAAGGGAGGAGGATCCCCATGTGTGGAAGAGGATGGGTGAACCACTAGATAAACATGTGAGAAGGGTTGGAGGGGATAAAATCATTAAATAAGATATTTTTGATAATTTTACCCTCAATATAGGGGAGCACTTTTTTGGCTGCACAGTTTTCCAAATCATGTGCCAACCGTGAGTCAGTTACTACTTCAAAGGGGAAAATAACACTGTAAGTCACATAATATATCAAAAGGTGTGTATAAAAAGTGAAATTGATATTCCTAAACCCTAAATTTGTCCACATGTGTCTATTTATGGGGTTTAATGTTACAGACAAACAATGCAACCCCATGCACCCCACTTTCTAGAACCACATGGTTTAGGGAGACTGTGTGGTCTGGGATAGATGTTTTATCCTAAACATGTGGCCCAATATTTTCATTAATTTATAGCACTTAAAAGATCTGAATGAGCCTACGAAATCACTAATACCTTCTTAAATCTATTATGAGTCATTATGATGACTAGTTTAGCGAATTTACCATTGAGAAAACCTGGGACATTACAACCTCCCCTCCATAAGAAAAGTCATCCCTGAGTTTCACATTTGAGGGTGGAATGTCCCAGTCTGAGAGAAGTTTTAACCACTACAAATAGAAAACATCATCATAATCCATGGAACCTTCTTAAACACATTTATGCTACTAAAGAACATGGTCTAGAGGAATTGAATTTCCTTAGAGATACTTCTTTCTACAATCAATGATACATATAATATTCCCCTTGAAAGATACACCAACTTCTAACTCGATATCCTCAAGGTCAATTGAATGAGTCGGGTTGACATGATTCTATCAAATCTGTAATACATTGATGTCTTCATGCCTGGAATGGTACCTCTGAGGTAACAAAAACTGATAGGCTACTGACCGAACTCTCCCCACTATATCAAAAGGACCAACACACTAAGGTGATAAGTTTCCCCATCTATGGATTCATCTTTGAACCTATCTTGGTGATACCCATAAAAAGATCCGTTATCCCACATCAAACAACATAGGTTTAAATTTATGATCATTATAATAATTCTACATGGACTAGGCCGTAACCATATACATCTCAATTAGCTAGACTTTCTTTGAAGTCTCCAAAACAATATGTGGACCTAGTAGAGTTGGATCACCTACCTCAATAAAGAAGTGATGTTAATGAAATGGTCTACCATAAAAGGTCCTTGTACAAAGCCATATGAATCATTTCTTGAATGTTGTTGTTGTAGGGAAACTCAACCAAAGGAATCAAATTTTCCATGAACATCCAAAATCCAAGATAAATTCATGATATATATCCCTTAACACCCATATCGTCTGCTGGGACTACCCATCAGTCTGAGGGTGATATGATATAATCAAGGGATCTTTGGAACATAGTAACTTTGATAAACCTTAACAAAACTATTAATTAAACCAAGTGTCTCTATCCAATAAGATATAACATGTTACACTATGATATCCCATAGTATCTAGGACGAAAACACATCCAAGATCAAAAATAGAGAAACATTATCAAATCTGTAAGAAGTGTTCATCCTTGGTATACATGTCTAAGATAAAAAATAATGCATAAAAACCATGAGGGGATCTCGGAAACACCTTCAGGATATCCACTATGACATCATTCAATTTATACATAGGAATGGAAAGAGGTTATTGAAGTCCAATAGGTCTTTGGTGCTCAAACTTTATCTTCTGACAGGTGGAGCACCGAGTGAGGAAACCTGTGATATATCTCTTTATACCTAGATAGAAATATTTTTGATGTATATATCTATACATATTTGTAATTCAAGGATGATCTTCCTAGATAGAGGCATGATATTATCTCATCATCTCTTCTTGAATAACATAAGTCACCCAAACACTACCATAGAAGAGTAGGGTTTCAATCCCATCAACAACCCAACCAAGAGGTGGGATCTCAACTCTAACACCCTTCTTTATGGAAATTCCCTTAGCATAAGATAAAAAAATAATCTGATCCTACTCTAGGAGAAAATAATTTCATTTCATAAGCTTTTAAAGTTGGTTTCTCACGCTATTCTAGAACATCAATATGCATCTCCAAAAATAGATCCACCATCTTAGACTCACCACTAGCCTCCTAGGAAGCTTAAATCTGAGACTTCCAACCTAAGGAATCATCTATAGAATTTCCATTTCCAAGCATATAAGAAAGATCAATGTTGAACAATTTGATTTATTCTACCCACCTACTCTACATCATATTAAAGTCTCACAACATGGATATGTAATTAAAAATTTTATGGTATGTTTAAACAATGAATAATTATCCCAAAATATAGTGCATCCATCAAAATATAGAATGAACCATGACTGCTAGTTTTAGGTAATGTATAGTATTGTTCAACTCATGAGGCCATAGTTGGGGAAATCCAAACAAAACAACCTGATCAACATGTATCAGAACTACACTCGGCCAAATTCCGGAAGCATACAAATAAATGTTATAACTTCTCTATAGATATGGAATACTAAAGATAAGTACAGAGGTGATTCCTACCTATAACTATGGCAAATATATGTCACAAGTTTTTGACCATGTAAACTATGAACCAATATTAGTCAGGGTTGTAAGTGGATATACTAAGTAGGAGAAGTCCTGGATGAATATCCTATAATATCTAGGTATCCCTAAGAAACTATGTATTTACAACACAGTATTAGGATGATCCTATAAAACCATGATTCTCAACTTCTATAGGTCAATAGATACAACTTCCTCAGATATTATATGACCCAACTATAATTGGAATTTACTATAATTTGAAAATTGGAGGAGAAATATTAGTGTACTCATCATGATCTCAAGTTGGTTGGAATGGTCATGTTTGGTGCACGGGTACACCAAGATATCGTCTCTGAAGACCACTAAAAAAGAAACACGATACCGGTGGAAGACCTAATTCATTTGGTCTATAAATAATTTCGGTACATTCAACAAACTAAACAGCATGACCAGATAATCATACATTCCGTAGCTACTCTGTTACGATGTATATGGTATATTTGATGGTCTCACACAAACACAAGGATTACACAACATCAAATCTATATTAGAGAAAATAGTTTCTCCTCAAATATAGTAAATGTGGTCATCTATTATAGGAAAAAGATACCAAATCGCCACAATAAGATGGAAAAATCGAAGGTAATCCATGAAACATTTAAGGTTCCTTTCATCCTTTCTGGAAAAAAGGATCAGAGAACCCCTAGTTATGTGATGGGTCTAATGAAACCCTTATCATCAAGGTCTTAAAGATTATTTTTGAGTTCATGGGTCTCTATAGATTCCTTCTTATATGGAGGAATAGACACTGGTTCAATAATTAGAACTATCTTGATGGTGAAATAAGCCTCTCTCTCTCAGGAGGTAATTTAGAGAAATTGTTAACAAATACAACCCTGAAATAATCTGTAACAGGTAGGAATTCTACTAGTTCCATTCCATACTCACTCTTTAGGTGACTCACCAATATAGTTTTCAATCTTACTATCCTGATATGTTTGGTTTGATCTTGGATTTCCTTGAATTCCCACTCGCCATTATGAATATATGTGTTTCCCTCAAGTGATGTGAAGGACATATGTCGGTGATAGAAATCCATTTGGGCATGATAAAGCGCAAGAAAGGCTATACTAAGAATGGAATTGAAGATGATCATCATGAGGATGAAGAAACATCTGAAGAAACTACACCAACCTATTTCATGGGGGAACTGTTTACACTTGATTATGTCCTCTATTATGGCCCCTAACGGAGTGCCGGGAGACATGATTCTACAAAAGTACTCAATATAAAACCCAAATAGTCCAAAAACACAACATATATAAAACATTGCAATGAACATAAATCAAAAATAGAATAAAATAATGTAGAGGCTACTAGAATAGCACCTCATATCATAGATGGCCCTAGACTCTACTCCTTGGGTGTAGAATGCACTGCATAATGGTGTTATGAACCTCACCCATGAGAAGCTTTCTAACTATCCAGAGAAGAACCATTTAAGTGACACAAAATATCCAAGGCCTAACTTCCTCATCCAAGACGAATACCACATCACTCTAATCAACCGGTAGATGATTAAATCCCATTCTGAAATGCATTAGAATATCTTGTACCTGATAAGGGAGTCAACATGGATCACCTCCCACTAGATTCTGGAGGAATAGATAGGGAGAAGTGCTGAATGTGACCTAATCTATTACATGTCCAATACACTAATATGTTCCTCATGCACTTAAGCTTCATATACACTTGTTTTCTACATGGGTGACACACTATAGAGTTGTAAGTGTTTTTCAAATAGTTGGAACTATCCTCACATGGACAATTGAAATGAAATTTTCTAATTCTAGATGAACTATCACCCTACCTCAGAAATGATCCACCCTGACCCAGATCTGCAGCTTCTCTGAGACTCCATTCTATAATAAGGGACATGTTCAAAATTTAAATAATTGTAGTAAATTGAATGTCATTCACTAGTGAAAAAATAACATATCTAATCCCATTCCTAAAATACATCACATTCATCAATAAATCAATTTTCCAAGATTAAGAGAAATGCTGGAGCTCGATGACTCAATTTAAATAATCTAGCACAATCATAGTGCCCTGCTGAAGATGCATGAACTCCCAAGTAGGATCCTCCAATAGAGTATATAGACTGAAGTGACCATAGAAGGATTTATGGATGTATTCCCAGACCACACCTCAATTCCACTCATCTTAAGATATTATGTCCCACCATCTCTTGGAAAAATCCTATAACATTTCGGTTGGGAGATTGAAATCCACCATGGTGTTGTATCAATATGGTTGAAGATCAATTCCATGGAACCATGCCTTGAATTAGAAGTTTTTGGTCTTCTCTCCCCAAGGATGGTGGGAGGATGATATTGTTGAATGTACTGATTCATATCTACCATAATAGGTCTTGTTGAGGATCACCCAAAACATAATGCCTGAACTTGTGAAAACTGTCATGGAACTAGGCATCTGTTCACATTGTGAGATCAGAAGGAGGTGCCTTAGGTGGTACTACATGAGTTCCAATTGGTCGATCATGGACCACCACTTATGGAGTTTTCTCATCACTACTCTCTTAGCGTAAACTGTTAGGAAATCACAGTGACATAACCTTACAATTTCCAAGCACACTCCTCATAACGGATTTATAATGGAGAGAGAAAAAATATAAGTAAAGCAGTAAAGTAGGACATGTATGAATCCTTCCATAGAGTAGGACATATCTGATATCCTGATCATAGATATTGGTCGAGATGATAGGGTGAGGTCACCAAAAAAACACAGGAGACATGGCCTACTACCCACTGTTGAGGTTAGCTCCAGGTTAAGAACCCACATTTCCCATACAAGGCGGCCTATTCATTTTTAATGTTGGTACTCATTTTAATTATACTATGTATGTAAATTTATATTAAAAGGATAAATTATGTGGATCACCATTCAAATATATAATGGACCATGCACCTTATAAATTGAAATTGGGAATCCATGTAATCCAAACTATAACAAGTTCAACAATTTGAATAAGATAATTTCTATATATATCCATAAAAAACACAACCGGACATAATAAAAAATCACATGAAATTAATAAAATGAATTCTGAATATAGATATTTCATGGAATAATTCATGAAATTTAATTCCTATGGTGCTTTGTATGAATCATTATTCAACACGGCCTCACATCATCGGGCTGACATAATTGAAATCATTATTCCAATAATACCAATATAATAACACTATAAAACAATTTTGTCACCCAATGGTGATATCATATAAACATTAAATGATATAACAAAAAACTGTAATTTCCTATCCAATGTAATTAGGGTTTCCCCTATACATGGGTCAACTACATCCCTGAATAGGCACAGTATAAAATCCCCATGTCATAGTCTCCTTTGTAATACCCCAAATAGTTAGAAAATATGAAAAATCATTGATTCCAATTTGTATCATCCATCCTCGAGTACAACATATAGGTACCCCAAGATGGTGGGGCCCAAGGCCACAAGTATGCCTCCCTTAATTCCAGAGGCTTTCAACTAAGAGCAAGGGAAAATAGTGTGTCTCTGAGGAAACTATACCCTCATAGTCCGGATTGAGGACAACAACAAGTGTATATAATAAATTGAGGAATCAGATAAATGAAAAAGACTACAATGGAAAATAATGGAGAAAACCAAGAAATATAAGTAAACTAGATGAAGATGAGTAAATATAGATACCAATGATAATGATCATGATTATATACAAAAATGAGAGTACATGCGGAATAAGGGATTCCAGAATATACTACTTGAAAAAAAACATCCAAAAAGACCCAAAAAACTAGTACAACTATCATCGAGAGAATATGATCAATCTTTTACCCATAATCTCTATCATATAAAAGTAAATGGCTCAAGCATCAAAAGCCACATGCTTAACTTTATCCATACTTGTGATCATAAAATCTACATGGGTACCAAGGGTGGCCCTAGAAGGGTTTGAGACAAAAATCATAGTAGTTGATAGCCAATAGTGTCTAGGACAATCCATTTTATGTAATAAATAAATTAATAATGTTAAATAATAATAAATTATGGTTATTAAAGGAAATAACCATTTAAATGCTCTGGTTTGGGATCTCAAATGGATCCACGCCCAATACCACCATATTCATCCTAAGACAGAAGTTTAAACCATGGGATACCTGTACATGTAATGTGAAAAAATGTATATAGGCCATTAGAAATAAAGAAAGAAAAATAGATTGATCCCAAGATGGTGCTTTGTATTTGCGATCACATTTCTATTTCATCACACAACCAACTTCATAATCGAAATAAGAAACGTCACATATTCCATAGGCAAATAAATCTGTCAAAACCAGGGTGGAGTTCATGGCCCGTCCAATGTAGTCTATAAATAATCACAAAGGTCTCTATAGATACCTCCAATATAATCAATGCCACCATGTCCCTCAAATAAAACCCTTAATGGTGTCTCTTGTATCACTTATGTAATGGTTACTCAGAGTTCGTACCATGTATCTAGCATAGGAGATTTTTTACCACCTGAGGCATGAGGTAATAATCATTCCAGTTGGTCCATCCTAGGTTTCTCCATAAGAGAATCCACATAACTCATTCGTATATAAATCCTCCAAAATATCTCATACCTAAAAATCCAAAGTAATGTTCCCAGCATGTCAGGTAGATCCAACCAAGCATAGAGAGTCCATCAATGATGTCAATAAATTGAGACTCATGTTCTCTCTCAACATTTAATAGGTAACTATAGAATCCAAGGCATATATCACAAGGCATATCATATATATATAATCACATTTCATAAAAGAGGAATGAAAATAACTCACTCTATCAAGATATCTAACCGATACAATTGAATCCATTAAACAAGGAACAAGCCATTATGTATAATGTAAGATCAAGGGTCCATGGCATGATCGCTAGACTGCATGCAATAAGAATATGCATTGGAATACAAAAATAAACATAATCAAATTTATAGTGTATATGTAATGAAATTACATAAGGCATAAAACATGGGAACCCAAACTCTTTTCCTAAGAAATTTGAATGTACATCAAGGGGAATCTAAAGTGAAGTATCAAGAACGAGCATTCAATTATACCGGGAGATGCATCATTTTCAATTTCCAAACTTGTGCCTTACTATTCATTTAAATTGATATTATAAATTAATTCATGGGAAATAAAGGCCATGGAAAGTGGTCACACCTAATGGGGTGTCTAATGACGAGATGAACACCCTCTTATGAGTTTCCCTATATGGTGGGGTCACAATAGAGATAAATAACCCATTAATTCTAATTATTGGTCATATTTGAGTCATTATCGAAAGATTCTAAAGAGTGGAACAATACCACATTATATATAATTCAACAAAAATGTGAGAAACACTACCATATAAGTCAATGTATTAGAACTCCACTTGTCCTATATCAAGGCTTGAAATTGACTAAAACAGAAGAAATTTATGGATTCATACAACATCATTAAGAAATGGTAAAATCAGTCGCACCAAAATTGTGTTGGAGTTGGTTCCCTAGTATTAAATTATATGTACTTTATGACAACATGTATTAATAGTTATTCATATTAATAAACTTATTTTCATAGCATTATTATTCATCTATGTATCATAGAATGTAATAATGTCCCATGAGTAGTTTTCACACTAAAAGGTCATAGAAGTTCTCCGCTATGACAAGAACCTAGAAGTGATATGAAAATATTCCTAAATATATTTCCTATAGACAAATGATTCATTTTTGTGACATAAATTATACAACCAATCATGGGTGAATAATCATCGGACTTTGAATAACCTTCCCATGGTGTATTACCTTGGTAATATCCAGTGTTGGATATTATGGGAATGAGAACCATCAGTAAGAAATACATAGTTCTATGTTTCAATCAATGTTCCGATCTTTGGATGTGTGTATTTATCCTTAGACAATAATATTATTATTAGTGAGTATTATGAGTCACATGATTTGATTTATTAGTGCCAACTATGGTGACATATGTTCGTGGAGAGGTATGATTTTTTGGGTGCACCATGAGTAATAAACAATCAATGCATAAATGAGAGAAAATAATTCACTATTTTGTTCTTTAGTGGAATTTTTTATCTCTATCCCATTGGTGTAAATGATATATCCTAAATAATTCCATGGCCATGGTGATCTATAAGAATGTTCAACCTCCATGAATTCAATGAAAGAGTCATCGAGAACATAGGTTGATGGAACCAACATGAAACCTACTTCACTAGAGGAATCATGATAAAGGGGTTTTATTTGAAAATAAGTTTCTATATGAGGCATTGTGTCATTGTAGTGTTAACTTCTTTCTATATGGATGCCTTGGTTTGTTTCTTGATGTTATCCTTTACCTTTCGGCTGCCTTGCCAAATTCCATTGAGAATTAGGCTTAAAGGGTCACACACTAAATGTATCCATAATTTCATTAAATAATATATTACTATTTAGTATTTAAAAAATTGGATAAATACTATTCCCATATGTGGTTTTATAATTATTTATGATTTCTTGATCACATAAATTTCATTACAAGTTATTCGAGAGAATATTATGTGAGACTAATATTAAATAAATATTTATTTTATATTTAGTTAATATAATATTTGTTTATTTATTGGAAAATAATGAAGTGAGATTTAGTTTATAAATAAATTGTAATTATTAAAGGCTCGATAAATATTGTATAGGACTGGTAATCTGAGATTAATGGTGTGGTAGAAAATAATAAATATTCAACATTATTTGATTAAATATTATTTTATTTTATTATCACGTCAAAATAATGTCAAGAAATAATAATAATATCCTTATTAATTTTCATTGGGTTTCATAGGGATTAAATAAATAACAAAGGGAACATATGTAATTATTTTAGTTTAACCCTAGAATTATATAAACCCAATTGTATCATTTTCTTTGAGATCCAATTCATTTGTATGGTTGTGCATAGAATATTTGGAGAACCTTATTAATACATAGAGATATTAATTATCCAAGAATACTACCTTGAATGGAGATAAATCTTCCTCCACCACCCTCTCTTTAGACTATAATGATCAATTAGAAGACTTTTTAATCAATTCTCATTGTGATCAAATTTAGATGACCCAATCGATAGGATCTTTTCATATAGAACCCAAAGAGTCCTATGGTGATGTTCATAGTTTTTTTTGAAAACATGTGGATAACCTCTAGAGGGAGTCTTCTCTTGATTCATACAATACAATGGAAGTACAATGTAAATATATTTTCAGAACCATCAATGATGAAATAATTCCAACAAGGGAATTCATTAATTTATTAAATTAATTATAGATAATATGTGATGATCCTATCTCTAGTTTCAATATTTTATCACGTTTCTATTTTCATTGATTCAATTTTTTATATCACACCATTTAGGATTGTGAAAATCTTGAATTGATCATCAATAATGACAAAAAGAAAAGTTGGGCACAACCCATTACAGGATTCCACTATGCCCAAAATCTACAAGTAGTATCAAATAGATCCCATAATTATTTAAAATTATTTGAAGAGTGTGTATTGACTTATGCACTGTTTGTTTTAGTTTTTCAAATGATGTTTAATTATTATTTTAATCCAAATTTTGAGATCTGCTTCTTTCTACTTCATTTCTTATAGATATAATAAAAATAATTAATTTTATGAACGAAATAAAATTTAATACCTCATCCATAGGAGTTGAGGATTGTATCCAGAAAACATAGGAGTGAAATCCAGGTAACTAGACATACACACCATGTAAATGTGTTAAATTCCTTAGAAATTAATTCTTAATTATTGAAATCATGTGCATTGATTACATCTTGTGAATTAAATTGTTTTTACCACGTGTTTAATGTGCTAGCTGGGAACACGATTAGATGGTGTACACACTGTGTATCCCATGTACATTATGTGTAGTCCTTTTAACTCACATATAGATCATGTAAATCCATACATGGCCTACCATACTGGTGACCGTTTAAATCTATCTCAACACGCCATGTACCCCTTTATTCATTCTGTAAACTTTAATTTTTCCAAGTCACAATTTACACAATGAGTCCCATGTCATGTGTGTCTGATACATTATGAGAGACGTACATTCCGCGTAGCACATCTGTACACAATGGATAGTTATACCAAATTATGAAAAATTATAATTAATTTATCACACTATAAAATGCATATCAACTTGTGGTTGTGTGTGTTCATTATGTTCATAGGATTTACCATGTGATGGTTATATATATATATACATATTTTATTAATTTCTATGAAAAATTAAGATATGAATTTAAATTATGAGTTGTATGATATATTTTAATCTATGTGAATTGAAGTATAACATGTTATAGAAAAATCAAGTCATTCATGTAATTATTAAATAGATAGTACACGTAAAGAATGTTTGTGATAAGTTGTGTATGCCAAATGGCACCATAGTAAACTCTATAAAAGTATAATATATGTTGGGTATATTGAAATGGGTATTCAATGAGTTTACACCAATGTACATTTATTTACCCAGTTAATTTTCTTTAAATTTATATAATTTTCTTAAAATTATAATGTATTTATATCTTTGAATGAGAATTATCATAGAAAAGTTGATTAATTAAATATGTTAATTAATATATTTGATCACGATATATCGTAAATAAAATTAATTTATAATTTAATGCTAGTTTTATTAAATTTGTAATTCATTGTCTGCGTGTGGATGATCATGAGCATAGACTAATCCTTTGTATGTGATTGGTTTAATTTAATTTATTCTTAAATTAAATTGTTTTCCTGCATGCCCTCTTTCATCTTATTATGTATGGGCCTATGTTCCCATGATTTATTTTATGTAAAATCTTTTCCCCTCACATGAGTGTGTGTAAAATCATATGTAATAGATGGAGCTCCCAAGCTTGTGGAAGTTGTTGATGTTATGAGACTATGAAAAACTAATCTAAGATAGATATATTGGTGGATAGGCATAATACTAAATAGGAAACTTAATTGGATGAAGGTAATTTACACTAGATCAATGGATAGTTTATCAACTTCATGATAATCTAACCATTATGAAAATCCCCTGATAATTACACATTAATATTTTATTTCCATCAATTTTCATGATTACTTCATTATGGATTCTTTCTCACAATCACATGAATTAATGAATTGACATTCATGAAAGATAGAACTAAAATAAATTAGCTTTGGCATTAATATTATCTAAGACATGGATAATAACATATGTAAATCTAGATAATATTTGGAATCTAATAATGATAATAATCATAAATTTACACATTAATGGATAAAATCCCTCAATTAAATACATTAAGACGGTATATCCTTCCACTATATCAGTTAAAATCGATCTACAGTTCAATGTTCTTGACTAGACAATGTTGGGGAGATTTTAATTTTCAAGGAATTATAATATTATTTTTTGGGTTGACATAACTTATTTCAAAATAATGGTTGACAACAAAACTAGGACATGGTTTAACTGAGAGGCATGGGCTAATGAAATCCAATTTAAGGATTCCGAGATTTGGGAGACAACTCAACATATCACAGATCTTAGAGTTAATAATGTTGAAATTTGGAATTCCTTACTAAAAAAAATCATGTTTCTTTACCAACCAATATTGGTGTAATGATAATGGGAATATGGATCCATTCCACTAGAATCCACAAGAAACTATATATTTTGAAACAAATGATTTGGGGTATTGGGTTTCAATAAAATAGTTGAGGAATAATAAATATAATATTTATTTAATTGTCTAAATTTTATCAAATAAATTACTATAATTATGCTCATATAATTTTTTTGGAAACAAAAATAAAATGGATTCAAACATATCACTATGATCCATAATTGAGAAGGAAAAACTTCTACCCAACACAAATTTCCAGAAGTGTAAATGGCTCTTACACATTTTCCTTCACCATGAAAGTTAATTGTATGTGCTGGGAGAACCTGTTCTTGTTTCACTTCTTAATGAGGAAGGTGATAATGAGTTTTCATTAAATGAAAAAAATGAATGATTCCAAATATGTTCAATGTTTTATGCTATCATCCATGACCATTGAGATTTTGAAGCTACATGGAGAAAATGGAATGGATAACTTGATATCTTACCTTCAAGATCTCTATCAAGAGAATATGAGACCAGAGAGGTATGTGATCTCTATTGAGTTGTTTAAAACTATTCTTTGAGACTCTATGCATTTGGTGCCTAATGTTTTCTTGGTTATTGGATATATTGATATTTTAGAAATCATAGGGATTAAATTCCCAGATGAGTTCCATAAAAATCCCATACATTCCTCACTACCCATGACCTTATATAGTTTTATTATTATATATAATATGAGAATTAATTATAATATTCTTTCATACCTTCTTAATTTGGTTCTGCTAGTGGATATGGTCATGGTGCATGACAATCCCATAGTCCTTATCATCAATAAGAAAAGTAAGAACAAGTTGATGGGTCCCCTGAATAATGACAACTCTAAAGCTCTTGAGAACTGTCCTTCAAAGAAGAGGTTGATCTAGAGGCAGGGAAAGGAAATGGATAAATTAGGGTTTTATATGTCAAGCCGGACCACAAGAAGAGGCAAACCACCCAAAAGAATGGGGAAGATAATGGTGTGTTATTTATCGTGTGTAATATTTTAATATCCACTCATTTTGTTTTAGATACATCTTTTGGTGCTCAAATATATATCTTAATCTCGAAAGAAAGTAGATTCTGAATGATTTATATAGGGGCGGTGGATCTGCGATCTTTCAATAGTGTGAGGTTTGATTATCTATCCATTGTTGACTACCACCATTTATTGATAATATGAATTATTTTGGTTTTATAGGAATGTTATTTTGTACCAACAGTTACCAGGAACATTAATTAAGTATCATGCCTAGATAAGGATGGGTTTATATTCTTGTATGGAAATAAAAGATGTTTCTTTTATAAAGAAAACATTGTAATGGTATAATAAATTTAAATAACCCTCTTTATTTAATAAATTTTAAAAAATAATAATTTTAAATTGATAAATATTCATGATCACATGACTCATATAATACTAAACTATGGAATCAACATATTGTTCAAGTAAACAAGAAGTGTTTTAAAATATTCTTTCAAGATGTTTATTCAGAATCCTCTGAGATAAAACCACTTGAAGTATGTCAGGATTATTTACATGAAAAAATAACCAAACATCTTTTTTGTGAATCGGGTGAATGGTCCATGTAGCTTATAGGATTGGTACACCCTAATTTTTGAAGACAATTTCTAGAAGAAGATAGAGTTGGATATTCCTACGGGATAACTTTTACTGATGACTTGATTTGATATAGTTATATCTACATGATGTGGTATTAGTCCATGTCCTTTAATAAATTAAGGGAATTCAAGAATGATGTATAGAATAAAATAGGAATGAAGATAAAGAAACATCAATCAGATTTAGCTAGTGAATATCTTTATTGATTTCTTATGGGGGTTTGGTGTTCTATCTCAACTCACTCCACCTTATACACCATAGTGGAATGGTGTTACTGAAAGTAGGAATCATACATTGTTATAAATGGTAACTTTGATAATGAGTCATATAGACATTTCGTTATAATTTTGTGGATATGCATTACAAATTATCGTAGACACATTAAACAGAGTTCCAAATAAAGTAGAAAATGGAATTATCATCGAGCTCTTGAGTAGAAAGAAACTTGTTTCATATCATACACATGTATGGGGTTGAGAGGCATTAGTTAAAGAATTATCACACATCAAACTATCACCCTGGTAAAAAAAAATTATATCTATATAGGGTATCTAAAAGAAACAAAGTTATACTACCTATACAACCCCTCAAACAAGAAATTGATTATCTCTAGAAAATCTATGTTTCATGGGGGTGTAACACCCCAAAATTATAAAGGGTTAAATGACTAAATGATATGACCCATGTCAACAAGGTTTAGCTTCCTTTTAGAGAGCTTGTCTGATTAGAATTCCAAAGTTATGCATGCTTGGCCTGTAGTAGTCATCAGGATGGGCGACCTATTGGGATGATTTTTAGGGTGTGTGTGAGTGAGGACAAAGCACACTAGAAAGGAAATGTGTTGGACCATGGGGAAAATCATTAGTTAGATGACCCATTCGAAAATGTGGGTGGACCCTGGGGCAGGCTCCACATATCTGTGGGGAAACTTGTGGTAACTGGTAGGCCAGGACCTAACGACCATGTTAAGGCTGGGTGTTTGTGCTATCACCGAGTCCCGGTTGTCACATTTGGTATCAGAGGAGGAACACAGCCTTAAGTGAGGTGCACTGCCTGGGTTGAGATTTAGGGCCCACAACGAGGACACTGTGCTCTCAGGGGGGTGGGGGTGATTGTAACACCCCAAAATGATAAAGGGTTAAATGACTAAATTATATGACTCATGTCAACAAGGTGAACCTTCCTTTTCAGGAGCCTTCCTGATTAGAACTCCACAGTTTAGCGTGCTTGTCCTGGAGTAGTGATAAGGATGGGTGACCTTCTTGGAAGTGAGGATGTTGTGCTCTCAAGGGGGGTGATTGTAACACCCCAAAATGATAAAGGGTTAAATGACTAAATTATATGACTCATGTCAACAAGGTGCACCTTTCTTTTTAGGAGCCTTCCTGATTAAAACTCCACAGTTAAGTGTGCTTGGCCTGGAGTTAGTGATCAGGATTGGTGACCTTCTAAGAAGTTTTCTAGGGTGTGTGTGAGTGAGGAAACACACACTAGAATGGACATGTATTGACTTGTGGGGACTATTATTAGTCAGATGACACGTTTAGGCTTGTGGGTGGACCCTGGGTTGGGTCCCACGTGTCTGTGGGGAAACTGGTGGTACCAGATAGGTCAAGTGGATTTCATGTATCAGAACTATGGGTTCTCTTCGATGGACCAGTTAATGTAAATAATGTTGGGTGAAAATGGGTATTTAAGAAAACACTGGACATGGTAGGTAATGTAAATACCTATTAATCAAGGATAGTGGTGAATGAGTTTAAAAAACACCAAATAATTGTCTATGATGAAAGATTTTTACTTCTTTCCATGTTTAAATATATCATTAATCTACTTGAAAATCATCTTACCATGACTATGAGATTTGGATGATGTAGTTTGAAACTGCTTTCCTTAATGGGAACCTTCAAGAAGATATCTGTATTACACAACCCGAATTGTTTTTGACTCTTGGTGATGCTGAAAGGATTTTCGTGTTGGTGAGATACATATATGGATTGATGTTAGCACACAATCCATGTAATAATAAATTCAATAGAGCTATAAAATAATTTTGATTCATTAATAATTAATTTGATCCCTATGTCTACAAGGGATTTAGTGGAATCTTTTTTTTCATTATAGTAGTATATATAGATGATATATTACTTATTGGAAATGACATAACCCTCTTATAGTATGTTAAGAACTAGTTAAACAAGTGATTCTCCATGATGGACTTAGGTGAAGATTCCCATATTCGAGGGATAATGATCATTCATGATAGTTCTAAGAGGCTACTTGGACTAACTCAATATACATATGTTTAAATGATACTAATGATATTTAGTATAGATAAATCAATGAGGGGATTGGATCTAGTGTAACATAGTTTACACATCTCTAGGAAAATGTTTCCACATAAACATTATGAGAAACAAACAATTAGTAAGACACCAAATGATTTGGAAAATGGATTAATCATGTATCCCATGTTATGTATTAGAATTAGTGTTTCCAATAAATTTATCATGGTAGGAAGATATCTAGATGATCCAGGAGAACAACATTGGTCTGGTGTGAAGGCTATCCTTATGAATATGAGAAGAACTAGGAATATGTTCATGGTGTATATAGGAAACCAGGGGCTAGTCATCCAGGGTTACATTGATTCTAGTTTTTTGATAGATCATAATGATATGATGCTATAGATAGGATATATTTTTGGTCTCAATAGAAGAGTTGTGAGATGGGAGAGTTCAAAGAAGCCAGTTTTTACTAATTATACAGTGGAGTAAGGGTATATAACTGCTTCTGATGCATCCATGGAAAACATTATGATAATTTTTTTTTCTCAATATCCTAATGTGGAACCTAGAAACGAAGACCCAATCATAATGTATTATGATAACATTTTAGTATTGGGTCTTACAAAAGAAGAAATGTCATAGAAACAGACAAATAATATTCTTTAGAAGTATCACCTCTTTAGGTATTTTTATCAAAGGGGTGTTGTTAAAAAAATAAGAGTACCCATAAGAAATAGCTTGGAATATCCCTTGACTAAAGGCCTATCTCAGTAGAAGAATGAGTTTCTTGTGAGAGTTGGAGGACTAAAGGTTGTTGGTAGTTGCCTCTTGTGAATGTTGAAGTCTGTTGGAGTTTGTTCACTAGAACCAAATTCAATGTACTTTTTGATAACCCAAATTCATATTTTATAGTATTTATAAACTAATAAAAACACAATTATTATTATTTTATGTAAAAGAGTATGTGATAATGTCCCAGGAGTACTTTTTCACTAAAAGCACATAGTAGTTACCCACAATGATTTTAGCCCAGAATTTATATTACCCTATTCTTATATATATGTTCTATAGTTGAATGATATAATTTGAGGGACACAAATGATACATACTATCATGGGTATATACTCATAAGACATTGAGTCACCTTTTCATGGTGTACACGCTTGGTAATATCTAGTGTAGGATATTATGAGAACGAGACTAGCCGGTAGGGAATCAAAATTTCTATGTGTCATTGGATGTTCCTATCTAAAGATGTGACTATTGATCTTTAGAATCTATGATTATTATTAATGAGTATTATGAGTCATTTTCGTTGATGAATTGACCAAAATAATGATGAAATATATTCAATTTGGGGAAGGATACGTTGGGTGGGTAATGAGTAATATTTCATTAATGGATAAATATGAGAAATGATTTTTACCTTTTGTTCTTTAACATATGTATATATGTTAGGCACATTGATGGAAATTATATAGCTTAAATGAATCAATGGACATGGTGTTTTATAAGATATTTAGATTTTCAGGAATTCAATGAAAGAGACACTAAGAACATAGGTTGAACCCACTAGCATGCAACCTGTATGATTAGAGACATCATGATAAATAGATTGTTTTCCATAGTAAGTGTATGTATAATGTATTATGTCATTGAAACACTAAATTAATTCTATAATGGTGTCTTTTAATTTTTCTATATTCTAACGTTAGAAATTAGGATGATTCTTCTATTGACACTGAGAAAGAGTCCTAGAGGGTCACACACTATGTGTACAAAAAATATATGGCAAAAATATATTATTATATATTATTTAACAATTTGAATAAATATTATTCTAGCACATGGTTTGATAATATTTCATGATTTCTTGATCACATATTTTTTGTGAGTAGTTATTTGAGAGAATATAATGTGAGTAGAATATTTAATAAATATTTATTTTCTCTTTAGGGAATATAATATTTATTTAGTGGGGAATAATGTAATGATATTTATTTAATTAACAAATAGTCATTATTCAAGGTCTGATAAATATTTTGGATGATAGAGGACTGATAATAATAAAAATATTACGAATATTATTTCACATGAGGTTCATTGGAAACTAAATAAATAAAAAAGTGCACTCATTCAATTATTTTATTTAAACTCTAGTAGTTTATAAACCCAAATTTATTATTTTATGATAGATTCAATTCATTGGTTTAGTTGAGAAAATATATATTTAGAGTACCCTCTAAATCCGTCGAGTTATCCCTTCTCCAAAACACTATCATGAATCGATAACAATCGTCCCCCACCTCCCACAATCAAGTCTAGAGAGACCATGGAGAACACTTTGGAAGAGATTCTAGTGGCGATCAATGGAAGATGACCAAAATGATAAGATATTATGTAAATGAACACATTGAGTCCTCTGGTGGTATTCAGAGGTTTTTGGAACATCGGTAGATCACCACTATAGGGAATATGATCTAGATTTCTACAACGCAACAACAGTACAAAACCAATCTGTTGTTAGATCCATCAATGAAGAAAAATTTCCAAAAAGTTAATTCTTTAATTAATTAAATTAATTAAAAATTGTATTTTATGATACTCTCTATGTTTCTAGATTTATACTCCTTTTCTATTTTATTTTATTCTGTTCCTTAGATATTGACATTTATCATCGTATAAATTTATAATTAATCACCAATCGTGACAAAAATAAATGTTGGGTATGGCCCATTCCACACTTATACTATGCCTGTATCCAAAAAGTGGACCAAAATATAGAGGGGATCCATTAAATAGAAGAAAAAGTAAGGAGTAGTTTACTGAGTGCTTTTTAATACTTCCTAAGGTGTGATATTTGGTCATCAGATGAAGGAGATAGAAGAAGGCATAGGAAGAGGGGGGGGAGATGCACAAATGAAAGAATAAGGCCTCAAGGATGGATAAATAGTGGAGAAATAGAAGTAATGATTAAAATAATAAAATAGGTTCATATTGTGAATTTGACCCCCAAAAAGGTACATGTCTTGGCCACACAGTTTTCTAAACCATGTTCCAATCGCGCACCAATTACTACTTCAAAGGGGAACATCTTGTGGTTAGGTGCATGATTTATATAACTATGCTCAAATCATGAAAAACCACATTGGCGAAAAATTTTAGTTGGAAATAAGGGTGTAAATAGGGGGTTCCATGGTTGTAGACAAACCAAGCGGACCCATGGACCCCACTGTCTACAACCAAAAAATTTAGGGAAACCATGCGGTTTGTGCTGCACATTTTCTCCGAATTGTGTGACCTAGTATTTTCTTCAATTTTCTAAGCTCCGAGCACTGAATGAGCACCATAAACCCCCAAAGACCTCCTAGAAACACTTATTCATCATTTTTAGTGTATATTTATGGAATTGAACCAAAATAAATGATCCTTTATTTTTAGAATAACTAAGATGTTACATGAATTATGGACTAGTGGGCACATAGAAGTACCCAATATGTTCATATTTTAAATATATACAACATCCATGTAAAGTAATTATGTCATGATAGATATTTCTGGAGAAAATATGTATGAAAAATTATGTAAATAAAAATAAGTCCAATGAATCATAGTACAATATAAAAAACAACAACTTCCACTAGAATCACATGTAATTACCATATGACATGTAATTTCAACATCATACCAAAACATCAGGAACCTAAACAATCATAATAATATAAAAGATATAATACATCTCAAAATAACCAAAAATACTTCATATACAGCCTCCCATTTACCATCATATTTTCAAAAAAATATATTTATCCAGTATCATGGTAAATAACAACATTAAATAATTTATGATAGTCCAACATTGTAATATAATTCCACATGCTATTACCTTTCAACCATGGCCCTTCTATCTCTACCCTATATTTAGATATTAGAAGTAATCATATGTAATTAACATGAATTAAAGGAATATAAATCACCCTTAAAACCACATAAATATATTTAACCCTTTGTAGATATCACAAACCATCATTACCTTGCACAACATACAACTATCATAACCCTACGTCACAAATATAACAATCACCCTTTCATTTCCAAAAAATCATATCCATGATCTATAAACTCCCATTTAAGATTTTATCATTCCATAAATTCTAGGTATCACATCACATCTAACATAAACTCATGTAATGGGACCACTCTTGGGATACAAAACTAGATTAGGTTTGAGTCCTTCCGTACTCAAATTTAGATAGGGAAGGATGGGATGAAATTGTTGGGGTGGGGCTATAAAAGGCATGGTGTGGCTCCATAAAATACCTCATTAATCAATACCCTATTATCTTGAGAGGTCTCCCATCACCTATGCTTTAGCTTAATCAATTATTTATAGGGTCAATGAGGATATAAATTTTCATGGGGATTGGATCTCATCAAATGAGGTTCTTTACAAAGAGAAATTGAATAAAAATGATTTTTTTTCATCTCAGATCCCCTTGTCTTCTATAGAGATTTCCTCGAATAATATAGAAGAAGCTAAATCTACATACCTAAATAGAAGAATTTTTAAATCTCTATATAATTCTAATTTAGTACAAGTTTACAAAAAATGGGTACAGTTCTCAAGTAATTGACACAAATGAAGAAATTTTTGAGAGGTGAGAAATTATTCGACACTCCATTATTGGGTAAGTTTACATCCAAAAGTTAAATGACCATGGAATATGGAAGTTTATTAAGAAATTCATGCTATATATAGGGATTCACCAACTAAAAATGTATTCGATAGGGCGTGGATACTTTAATATTCTATTTTATTGTTCATAATTATAGAATAAGGCATGGTGCTTTGACCCAATCTCTCTAAATCATGGATATTTTTGAATACATTAATATAATTCCAATTTAAACTCACATGAGTTGATAAATAACTATGTGCATATTTGGGTCATGATCACTGGCTTGAATTGGTTATTTTGGCATCCAATTTTTTTTGAAGACACGACATCCTCCCCCAAAAATAGTCAATCTGAGCATGAATAATGGATAACCATTCCATTCATAAAATGAGAGTGTAAGGCATCGTCATATATTCAATGTGATCCCATAAAACGCACTTTACTCTATGATTTATCTCACACAATCATCATAAGTGTGTGATCATTGAGTAATCTCATGTTAGTGCCTCTAAGTGCACGTGTGAAGAAAGGGGATAAAACATAATATCAAATTATCCAACTAGATAAGTGAAAATAATAGAGTGGATTTAATCCTTATATATCAGTATTTCAGATAAATTATAGAATAAATATATCATACCTATAATAATATCTTGATTCTTGAGGTTATATTTAACAACCCTTCTTTTTATTACAAACATAAACATGATTTATTACATAAACTATTCACTTGATACAACATGGAATATCGAGAGGTCTAGTGTCTTTGTGTCTTATAATAATTACATAAAAACATAAAACATGAAATACAACATCTTTATTGAAATCATCCTTTACATTACCACTATATACCTTCGTACTAAGCATTGCATGAGATAACCTAAGGACATGAATAAGAAAAGGGTGATATATAAAGACCAGTAAGGGAATAAACCTTGAGTAACATGAGGAATACAATAAATTTTAGAAAATAAGAATATCAATGTAGAATAAGAGAAGTATGAACATCCTGGAATAGTAAAGCATGATAATCATAACAAGTAAATGTGGCAACAACACTTAACATGGAATTAGAATGAGCCAAGGCTCATTGCACATGGAGCATGAGTAAACCATCATTGCACATGGAGCATGATTAAACCCTATTTGGACTTGAATTAGAATGATTCAACACTAATTTCACATGACATATCAGTATACTATACTTTACCCAATGCATTAAAGCTCGATCAGGGTTCACCTTTCTTAAACATTTCATTTCCTGCATAAGTGTGCCACATGGATCATAAAACATGGAATCAATCATAGTAATTTATTCCATGATAAAGGGATTTGGAATATATACATGAGTATTTATAATCAGTATGTAAATGTTCATAAAGTTTAATACCCATGATATAGAAATTGGCATGGTATTCACTAGACTATGACATTAGCATGGAAAATCATAGTGCAATTTCGGCAGCATAATGACGTGAAATAAGAACTCATAAAAAATGGTTGATGATGGAGAAAGGTGTATATCATCATATTTTCATGAAATTAACATTAATGGTTTCATTTAGATACATGTCCAACAAATTTAATGAAAAATAGATGCCTAATACAAAAGAATTACTCTGATGTAAAAGAGGGGAGAGAAACCTCTCACAGAACTTCGACATGGTAACAGGTGTACATGGGAGGAATTAATGAGAGATAAAGGGATATACCATCATCCAAAAATAAATAGGTCCATATAGGGAAGGTTCAAAATTGTACCCCAACATTTATAATTGAAAACAAAAATGCAAAGAAACTTAAAGAAAGTTGGACAAAAATAAGAAAGGAAGAAATTCCTTACTTGGAAGTGTGATCCTGAAGGCTTGGGAGACGCATGAGAGAGGCTTCTGGGGAGCTTGTGTCACCTTGATATAATTATAGAGAGAGGAGGGTAGTTTTTGGAAGAACCCCAAAGGCTTTTAGTGATGAGGAAGTGAGATCTAGGGTGGTTTTATATAGGAAAGGGGAGGGAATTCTTTATTAGTTTGGTTTGGGACAGCTCACATTAAACTAATCAAAACCACAAACCATCCCATGGTTTTTCCCATGGGTTTTTAAAAAGTGGAGTGAAAAATAATATTTTATAAGGAAATGGTCTATCTTCTTAAAATAATAGGGTTTCTTATGTGGAGGTGAGTCACACTCTCATGGATAACAATTTAACAAAACAAAATTTCTTATAATCCACGAAGGGCCCACTAAATCATTGTAAAATAAATAAAACAAACCAAAAATCACATTATTTTAATGGTAAAACATATATTGGCCGAATATAATGTTTATATTATTTTATTACTTCACTATGGGGTCATTATGATGTCATAAAACACATTATATATTTAAACGGTATTTAATTTTTTACCCAAACATTTGACTGTCTCAGAAAGTTTTGAATAATTCACCATTGGATAATTTCGACATCCGGATTCCAAATATAATAATCATTTTATCTAAATAAATTTTTAAATATGTTAATTTTTACTTTTAATATAAAAAAACATTTATAAAAAATTCATGGGTTTTAACCAAAACAGCTTTCAAACCTTGATAAATATTACAATTGCATCCATTAAATTAAACAGAAAATTATATTTAATAAAAAGTAACTTAATAATAATAATATTTTATTAAAATATTATTTAATTCAAAAATTCATTAATTAATCAAAATAGATTTCTTAGTTGAATATTAACTACAAATACTATCTGTGCTTTAAAAACTATTTACAAAGTAACAATAATAAAATGAATGCATTTTCTTTATTCAAAAATAATTTACATAGTCATAGTGATAGGGCCCTGTTACATAACTCCTTATAACACCCGCATAAGACCGAAGGGTAAGGTGTGCGATGATGACAGACTCTTGGGGTGTCTTGGATAAAATGACTTGGGTGGTAATCTCTATTAACTTCCAATTTTCCTGTAGTCCGTTCCACTCAAGATTAACATGTTCAATCTTGGATTGGTATTGGTCAAGAGAAAAGCCCAATTATGCCACCGCCTTTCCAAGTTCTGACAATTGTGCTTCGTACAGGGCAATTCTACTGGATGAGTTCATCTGTTCCTTTGACTTAGTAAATTGGATTTGTCAAAGCCCCATATTTATACTAATTATGTTATCATTTTTCAATAGCTATATTAGCAACAGTCCCAATTCTTAATGGTTTTTTAAAATCCAAATCATAAAACCAAATAAGTTCATATGTTTTACATTACCATAATGAGACATTAAATTGACCAAGAGGAATTTTCATTAATGAAATTTTGGGTCGTTATAGTCTTCCCCCCTTAAGAAAAATTGATCCTCGCAATTTGATTACATACAAAAAGAACTCTAAAATTTAAACACGACTTTAGGGTTTCTTAACCACAACCCTCAAGCATTACCCAACCCTCATTCTCACATTTATCATAGAGAGATAGGGTCTACTTAGTGCAACAAAACTTCAATGCACATTCAAAGTCTCCAACATCCTTAGTCCAGACGCAGTCTGTGCATCATGGATCGTGCTGATGGAAAATATGTTCCAATATTAAAAAAAATTGCTTATAACGTATAGTTTCAAAACATCACCATGTTACAGGTTTTTGTAAAATAGTGTGACAGTGCTAGATATAATATTTTTGAAATATGGTTCTTCTAGTATATTTCTTATGTTTCCAAAAAAACTGTAAGACAAGACTATATATATAGGCTGCTCGAAGGTCACCCTCTTCGATAGCTATTCCCTAATCAAATAGTGCGTCATTCTCTCTAGATAGGGTAAAATATTTGAAAATACCATGATGGAACCACCCTCATATTGAAAGGTGGTAGAGTTGGGTGCTTAATATTTTATCATAGGGGTGCCATGATCCTTGATGATTATGTGGTATGGAGGAGATGTTTGATATGTCGTTGATCATCTTGTATGAAATTTGGACATTGGAAAAGGTTCGATGCTATGCGATCATGACTTAGCAATAATTATAGATATTACTTTCTTAGGAAGGTACATGAGTGTTGTATGTGGTTCTTCCCATTCCATCTCAAAATTATCCTTTATCCTATTGAATAAACATATCAAATTATGAGTTACCCTCTAAACTTGATAAATTTGTTATATAAAACTACTTGACGTATAACAATTTATTATTCATTAATGAAAGGAAAATTAATGTTAACACATAAATGGTAATCCAAGGACAAAGCTAATGATCTATAATTAACTTTATATCCATAACTTATGAATCCATAGGTTTCAATCTATGTTATACATGATCTACATTCTAACATATATTCTTAGGGAAATTCCTTTAATAATGGTTCATTCTAAGCTTGTGAATTTACGAATTCATATCCCCCAGGAGTGTCATAACCAAGACTTCATCAAGGCATGTTTTTATGCACCAGTTCTCATTTGAGTCTAGCTCAAAGCGGTGTTTTCGAGTTTTAACCGTAGGATACATCAATGCTAGAACCGCCTATACCTACTTGTATCCAGACATGGATGTATTTTATTGATAAACCAATTAATCAATACTCATCAACACTTAGGGATGTTTTTATTATACTTATTTTTATCTCTAAGGCTTCACTAGGGTTTAATAATCCTAATCCCAAAAATAACTAAACTTATCCTCTGATTCCAACTATAACGACCCTTCTCTTCATTACAAAGTTAAACCTGATTTATTACATAAACTATTCACTTGATACGACCTGCAATATCATGAGGTATAGTGTATTTTGGGATTAGGATCATTACATAACAAATTAAAACATTAAATAAAACATATTTATTGAAAACATCTTTTACATGACCACTATATTCATTCGTACTAAGCATTGTATGGGATAACCTGAGGACATGCGTAAGAAAAGGGTTAGATATAATGCCCAGTAAGGGAATAAACATGGAATAACATGAGGAATACAATACATGTTAGACAATAGGAATATCAATGTATCAAAAGAGAAACATGAACATAAATCCATAATAAAGTATGATAATCATAACATGGAAATGTGGCTCCGATAACATCGCTTGGGTGGTAATATCTATTAACTTCCACTTCTCTCGTTGTTGGTTCCTCTCAAGCTTAACATGTTCAAGTTCGAATTGAGATTGGTAAAGAGCAAAGCCCAAAGATGCCACCTCCTTTCCGAGCTCTGACAAATGGGATTCGTATGAGGAAAGTATACTAGATGAGGCCATCACTTCCTTTTTCTGAGTAAATTAGATTTGTTAAAGCCCTATATTTATACTAATCATGTGACCACTATTCAATGACTATATTTTCAATGGTCAAAATTATTAACAGTATTTAAAAATCAAAAACATAAAACCAAATAAGTGCATACGTTTTACATAACCCTAAGAAGACATTTAAATATACCAAGATGAATTTTCATTAATTAATTTTTGGGTCGTTACATTATAGGCCTCTAAATCCTATAGATATCCTCATTCTTGAACAACTCAGGGTGGTGGTGGAAGCATGTCAAACTATCTGCCACCTCCACCTACTCACTCCACTCTTCTACAATGTCTCTCACCAAATGAACCCACCTTCTCATGCTAATGTCTCTTCCTATGTGGTTGATGAATCATAAATCTATCAGTTGTATGATGGGTCTAGAAATCCTATGTGAGATGTCTTAATCCATTATAAGTGAAACAACAACTCTCTTTAGGCTAAATTGAGACATCATGAGATCCCTAAACCACTAATCATATTCACCCAACTCGTCTCTTGAAGAATATCACCTTCCCATAACCCTAAGAATACCAATTTCTACCAACTACCAAAGTCTCAGATCTTTTCTTACCTATAATTTAACACACATTCAATATCTACTCTTCTAGGATGCTCTCCACAACTAACGCTCACATATGCACTCCAGCATAGTTGGGAAAGAAAACTGATAAAACTATTGCCTTGATATCTGAATATAACCCATGATGAAAGGTTCAATATCTGAATTAAACATGAGAAAACATATTTCTAGAGTATTATGGATGGTTGTTGAACCTATCTGAATACACTTTAATGTTCATGCTACCCTTTTGCAACAATATAATCTCATGAATATTCATCTCTCACATCATGTACAGATAGAATTCCTCCAGAAAGAGAAGGTAAAATTATTACAAAGAAAGAGTTATCACAACCTTTCACTATTTCAATAGATTCTACCATTTCCTAGTGAATCCCTGATGAAGACTCACATCTAGGACCACTATATGATCCGCATGTGTCCTCGCAAGGTGGGAAAACATGGGTGACTACCTCTATCCCTTAGTCAACTACATGAGGGTTTTGGCTCACCTCAAAACTAAGGAGGTATATACCTCGAAAACTCATTGAGAATACATATCCTATTTACATCCTCATCCAGTGAAATTAGTGTTATATGCTAATCAATATGAGGTGAATGAAATGGAAACCTGCCTAAAGGTACCACTTAGTGTACATGTACCTATACCAAAGCCTCATCACTTAGTGGATCATCCTCATGATCACATGGTGTAATCCATGATCAGTATCTTCATGGTGGAATCCTAATATAAAATCAATACATACCATGGATAACCAGTATATATATATATAGATGACTCAACAAGAATATGTAAACCACAACACATTCCAATATGATTCATTAAAAATGTTTTCACTATAACTACTATCTATAAGGATCAAGTCAAAAATTATGTCATTAGATTCTGGGTGATTGGATATTTAGGCCATCGAACTAACTCTAGATTCTCTTTAATAAGAGGAAAACTCAAAACACTTTATCACTATATATATAAATCCAAAAACAAAACCACATATAATAAATATCTAAAATCCAGTCCTATGGTAGAACCAAAATTTAATACTTCTTTATCACAGTCTGACCCAGTGGGTTCACCTGGCTGGAGAAACAACATGTTATAATCCAATGATCGAATCTTATAGGTCAACATATTGAGACCAATGATGAGTATACATATCCCACAAATGGGAGGAATTAGTATGATGTACCTACACACACACACACAAAATTTCAAATCCTACACAATGATGAAAGTAAATTACAACCGATCCCAATTCATGAAAAAATCTATAATATCATAATAAGAGTTCAAAAATGTAATGAAAGCAATAAAACAGTCAAATATAAGACCAACCAAAAACTAGAAAAGAGTTCATCATACTCTAAATGAGTAGACTACTTTCAAATGAAACACAGGTAAGAAACTCAGTCTTTCTTGTTCTATAATAATCCTTACATTCTCCCAGTCCTCCAAAGAATCTATAAAATGGTCGTTGATCTATAGAAGATGTGACATGTGAGGGTAGGGAACATTAAGGGTTTATTATTAAAATAAAATGTTGTTAACAACATAATAACTAAACATAAATCATCATTATTAGTCAAAGCATCAATACATAGGTATGCCAATCAAGATGCGAGATATTATGAAAAAACAGAAAACCTAGATACACTCAAAACAAAAACCAATCTCAATAGGTCATAAAAAACACTTCTTGTCACATGATTCAGCTTGAGGATTCATGGTAATTCTATTATGAGAGGTCACACTCCTAGTTTAATGCGCTCACTAAAAGCACTCATCCTAGTGGTTGTGCTTGTCTAGCCTAACTATGATGTACTCGTTGGATCACTAAAGATAACGATTCTTAGATAATTGATCATATATAGGAACACTAGGGGATGTCACCAATCATATTGGTTAAAAATACTTTAAAGGTGATTGATAAATGTTTATGGTGTTGATTCTGATACCACAAACTCTACATAGGAGGGGTATGATAGAAGAACCCACCATAGGCCTCAAAGATGGATATCATGAAATATATCCAAAATATAAAAAGTAGGGGAATAAAAATCATTTGATGAGGACATACTTCCACACTGTACCATAATAGGTATGGAATAATGGATCATCCAAAATAGAAAATTTTATATACTAATGATATAGAGGGTCTCACACTACCCTTGAAAAATTAAATGGTGTGTATCACCTGTGCAGGGTTCTTTCGATGCCTCACTTTCTCACACAGTAAGTAAACCTCTATATACACAATGTGTCCTTTAATGGTGCATAGTGTTTATAAATCAGCCCATCACTCTGTGTGATTCCACCCTATTCCAATGTCCACCATGTCATGCCTATGTACTATGGTCGTTCCCACATACTAAGTCATGTATCAGTTTTGAGTTGTGGAAGTTTACTCTAGTTATTCCCTTATTACTCCCTGTGTATGTGCATGTGTATCCTTTTGGATATGAACTAATACACCACCACAAGGTTACATAAAATATTATAGGTACTAAACTATGTGATATATTTTATTTTATGAATAAATTGTAGAATTGCAACTACGGGCCCCCTACAATGTGTGTTCCTTGGATAGAAGTCATCAAATGTGGGATTTTATACAAACATATGGTTAATCTTCATGTATTCTAATTTCACTAAATACATAATTTTTCATTCCACTAATCACGCAAAAAAATCAAGGATCTAGGTTGTTTGAGCTTGGCTTCCACAATGGGCCAAAATTCAGTCGTCGAATTTGACCAGGAAACATCTCTAATGCCCTATGTTTTCCAAACAAAAAAATACCTAAACGGGGAAACCACTAATATAATAAGTTATTCCTATGATCACATAATATTTTCACCACACCTTTATTTATCTATTGATCATTAATTTAACACAAAATATCTATCCATTGGGATGAATAACGGCTTCCCAAAGGTTGGATAATGTGGTTTTCATCAAAACAGAATCCAAAGAAATTAATGTTGATAAACGTGTAAATAAACAAGGGAGTAATGCAGAAATCATAATTTAGGATTGATATGTATCCCTGTTTATGTTGACTTTATTTCATTGTTGTTATAATGATTAATGAAGAACCATAAAATCATCAAACAATATCAATAATATTAACTACAAATATGTGAACTATTTTTTTTAAGTTGAATTTGTTCACATTCAACATTGGAAATCAAAACCAGATAAATCAATAAAAATTACAACATTAGTATTGATTCAATATATTAATAAGATCATATTTTCATGAAAATCATTGGTGAGATCCATGAATTCTTTTGTCATTATAGAACCTCGATCCGATGTTATTCACCAAGATCTCCTCCAATGACATCTTTAAATATCTAGGGTTATGTGGCTAACAATAATGATTTTGGATAACAATATAATTTTAGATGGTAGAGATAGGTTTAATTTTTGTTAAAAATAAAATAAATAAGTAAATAACTGTATTTTAATATTTTCTCCCATGACATCACTTTACCAAAACGCCCAATTCTGACAAATCTTATATCATACATAGGGTAAGACACACATTCCAGACTCAATTATAGTCTTATATTTTTCATCGATGTCCTTTTGTTTGAGTTATTTCTTTATTTCAATAAAATCATGCACACATGATATTTAAATATTTAATATTTGTATTAAATAATTTCTGGGATCACTGGGCCTCATAATCACATTCCATCTCATTGCATGGCTCTGAAAATATTATTAGACATATCACAAATAATTTCCTGGAAATAATAGAGATGTTACATCTAGGATACATGAAATTTATATAGTTATTAAATCATCCATATTGAGATTTTGTCAACCCACACTCCAGGATCTATTACTAAAAACAAATACTTTTTATATGAGTCATTATATTAAGTGAGATGTCTGAAAATAAACTATAAAGTATTTCACATTAATTAAAAATTATGTTCCATAATAGTATAAAAAAGGTTTAGTATTTTTGAATATCATCTGTATAAAAATATATTTTTTATATAATTATTTTTGGGCTTTGAAAACTTAGCGTGGAATGTGGAAAATATTTTTATGAATTTGTAACAGAATAATAATCATAGATGAGAGTTGAATGTTTTTAAAGGTTGAAAAGTGACGAATAAATACTTAATTACACATAAAAATAATTCTATGGGGACCACCACTCCACATGGAATCCATATACTCCACCTGGGGTCCTAAAAATTATATTTTCATTTGTGATCATGGATAGTGTTTTCTATCCCAAAAAAAGATTTTGTGGTTTCAAACATAATTTTCCATCCCCCACAAAAGAAAAGTAATTTTTTGGGCCGGACTATGTTTCCCATCCTACACAAATGATTTTTTTGTCTGGTTGGACATCCTTTTTGTGATACCAAAAATGAAATTTCCTCCAAAAACCCCCAACTACCCCAATAGGTAGTAATTTCCATTCATATATAAAATACACAAGTGAGAGTTGGGAGACCAACATGGAATGATAAACGATACATGAATTTTCCATCATTTTTTTTGATTTTAAATTCACCATATAATGCTAGTTTATAAAGGTGATGTAACTCTATAATCTGTATAACCAAAATCTATTGAGAATTCTATTCAGATAAGCATATATAGAATGTATCCTTGTGGTCAATCACCACTCATAGAAAAAGATTACAAATATTGATCCATTCCCCATGTAGGAAAAAAAATACTCCAATGGAACATAAACCCATGAAGCCTAGAAATATATGGAGGGAACCCACACCAATGTAGAAATACTCTACATGGAGGGAATCTATACCCTAATAGAAAGAAACTATATGGAGAGAACCCTATCCCACATAGAAAAATTCTATGTTGAATGGGGAATAATGGGGTTCCCCACTTCCTTGTCCTCTTTTCTTTCCATGTGTGTAGTGTTTTCCCCCACCTTAACCCCTCCACGAACAATACTAATGGAATTATACATCAATCACATTTTTGTTGATCTTTGTACCCTAAACATGCCTCCTCGTGAGGTATCAGGCCAATGGATCTTCCAAATCCACATGACCTACATAATAAAATCAAACAGTACACTAGCATTCCCTTTCTTTGATACATACCAATGGTAAATAAGGTATTATTGGTATTCTACATTACAAGGGGATCCACAAAATGTTCTAATTCCTACATTTACATGGTAAAAATGGTCCCAAACATGGAGGTGATGCTAGATACCTCCCCATTTTAGAGATTTTGGGGATCTACTTTCACTTACCTTTGATGAGGAATAGTGCTTGGTCCTTCTCTCATCCTCTCTAAAAGTGTCTTTAGTGAATCTTTTTTTAGTGTAATCCATTATCAGGGGTCAACCCATCCTCATCTTTTTATTACCAGGGTATAAAAAAGAGAGGATAAGGGTTTAGAGCCCCTTATTTCACTCTCCCTTTGGGGCCCGACCTCTTCAGCTAGTGGATGGAGGAGATAATGTGGTTTCCATATCCACTATTAACTCTTGTTTCTCGCATCGATCATGAATCACTCATGATTTTTTCTTAGTAGATATCATGACGTCTACATGATCCTCAACCTAGTGTACATCCTATTATGAATAATCCCTAACCATGATATAACCATATCAAAGGGAAATATTCTTAATGAGGCAACCCATTGGGCCTCCTATTTTATAAAACCCCCAAACCATGTTATTACTCCATAAAAAGACCATAATACATGTGATATAGACCTAAAAAATCCATATTCTTGATGGATAATGAAAATGTTCCTCCTATATAAGTTTAATCCCCAATACTTTTGAACTATGTTGGATTCGATTCCTGACTAACTGCGATACATTGGATGCCTCCCTAATAATGACCCCCCCAATTCACCGTAATGTTCTCTAGGACATATCCCTAATAGGGTCACATCCAAATCAAAGCGATAATTTCCTTCATAATATTCTTTCATCACCATCCTTATTGGGCCATATTCGTTATAAGATCAAGTTATACATGGTAGACCGTTTCCCTTCATGATTATTTTGGGCTTCATTGGAATAAATCATGAACAAAACCATGTTTAAGCCCCTTTCGACTACACATCATTACCATATTACATTTAACTACATGTTCTGGTCCTCATCTCATGACCATAAAAGGTTTGATGTTTCCTATTATGGGGAACCAAACTATGTGGGTTATTATTTCTTTTATAAGGATACGTAAGATGTCCATCTTATTGGTTTGATGCCAACATAAAAAACCTCCGATACATGTGGATGATAGTAAATTATAGACTATCACACTACGTGGCTTAAAACCAGAATCATAATAAAAACCCATCAAAGAATCTATAATTAGTTCATAACTAGGTTCCTTTTATGGAGACCCTTAGAAATGTAGTGATGTCACAATCGATGAATAACCTTAGATAAAAACATATGATTATAAATTCCACACATTCTAAAATATGATTTTTAACCCAAGGGAGACCCATGATATACCTGGTAATTAATGAAGGATTCATGAATATGTCTGAAATATTAATGAGACTACCTAAATAGGCAATAATTCCCCCCAAAGGGTGTGATGTGCCTAAATTCCCATCCTATTTTTGAATAAAAATGTTGAACTCGATGTGAATAATTTTGAAACTATACTCTATCCCCACAATTAACTTTCAAGCACAATTTTCATCAAAAAAATGTCGAACCTATTGTGATTCATAAACAATTATGACTATGTTTCTTTCTCACATCATGAAAGAGGTCCAAAAAAAGAAATCATTTATGAATATGTACAAATATTAAGATTCTACTTCTATGAAGTTTTATTTTTTCTATTTTTCATATCATGATGGTACATTCAATATAACTTTCATCCATCAAAAAAGTGTCTCATATGTTCCTGATGATGTATGATTTTACCATTATGTTAGATGAATCTTTATCCAGTCAATGGATGTTATCACCAACCTAACTTCATAAATGATAGGTTTCAAACACACTTATTTTGGAATACAACCTTAATGGTACTCTCTTCACTCTAGAGGATGTAAGAGAGGACTTCCAGTAAATTAATCCCCACCTACCATCTGTTCAATGAAAGATGGAGATCCAGATGTCAATGGCATAGTAACAGTATCAAAATATTTCCAAATTCAATCCCTGAGACATGATAAAAGGTTCCCTGATCACTTAATTGAGGAAGATCAAGAGGGTGCCAGTGAATTTGTCCCAACAACACAATGGCCCCACCTGAGGACTCCTACCAACAGTTTCTACTATCAACATCATTCGACTCAAAATCCTCAGTAAGAAGAGGAAATCTCAACATGGGATCCAAAATATATAATCCAAACATAGGATGATGGGTTATCCTTTATATGGAAACAGTCAAACAAATAGGGTTATGTTAATATTATTATTCTTTTTAAAGAATCCTTCTAGTCATATATTGTGGAAATCAACCAGTATATGCAAATTCATGATCATTCATATCAAGAACAAAAATATAATACTATGGAAAACTACAAGAAGATCCAAATTACTACTCACACATATCAAGACCACTAGTAAAAAAGGGTGGAAACCTAAGGGAGGATTCAAATCCCAGATCAAGAATTTCGAAGCCTTCCAGTCAAATATGGTGGAAAACTATGATCAAATGAATATCCTTGTTCAATTATATGATTATCATCAATCAAATATGGCGGAAGAAAATGAGTACATTTGAGTGCATTCACATGAATCTCGTGCTTTTCTTCCAAATATAGTAGAAAAAATAAGCATAAAAAAATCTTTGTTAGGCATACCATGTTTTCTAGTCAAATGCAGGAGTAATGGGTTGACGTTATCCACATAACTCAACTATAAACCATTGGAAGAATAAAATTCCTTCCCCCAAAACATAATGTGTATATATCGTCCTTACCCCTAAGGATGCTTCTAAACACATCCTTGCAATTTTGGAAGGTCATACATCAATTACTAGCCACATTCAACAACCATTCCAAAAAATAATATCACCAATGGAAATATGTAAGAGTTTTTCCAATAATGACGACACCTCATTTAGGATAACTAATCCACATAAAGATGGGGTCACATCAGAGAAAAAAAATCCCATATCCCATACAGGAGGTTCTTTGAATAAATTGTAGGATAAATGGACAACTGGATGAGGCCCACATTCCCATTCCAATGGAGACTATTGTCCCATTTCTGAGGATGATCTAGTGAAGGCGTATATCCTTATTTACATTCTAGAAACCCATTTTCATACTATGAGATCATAATAGGAGTCTTATAAACTAACTACCATGTTTTGAATTTTCATCCACAACACCGTTCCAACTATCCATGGGAATGCATAAAAAAATAAATCCCATTATGAGAAGTTTATCATTTCACATAAGGCTCAAGGACATTATTTTATAAAGGATTGAGTTCTTTATGCCATAAATAATATATCAATAGTATCCCATGATACTTCCAATACACTAAACAATTATATAATTGGTAGTATATATTGCAGAGGACCTCCCCACATAACTTATACAAGCACCTCTAGAGGCCCTCTGCAGAATGATTACCATGAAAGCATTCCTCCTAGGAATAGTCCAATCCACTATAAGATCTCATCTAATGATGAGAAATAAAAAAACCATTCTCATATCTATAAGATCAATCAATATGAAGGTACACCCTTTATTAGATCAAATATGACAAACCCCTCATACTATGAGGTTCGTGGAAAAATGGGGTTGGTCATGCATGAAATCCTATCAGTGGAAGGGGACCATATTTCTCAAAAATAAGATTTTATGAGGAAACAACCCTTCTATAAAAAAAGTAAGAACCATTTCAATTCTTATGATACCACTACTATCCCCACATATTATGACAAAACAATCATAAAGCACCCATGTTGGTACGATAATGTAGAATAATTTATTTTAGAGAAACAACAAAATATGTCACTTGTGAGAAGAAAACAATTCATTGGTAATATACCCATAATGTTTTATTCCTTATCCACTTCATAGTTAAAAATTCTAGAGGTAATTTTATAAGAGTGCATAAAAACATCCGTCTAAACATCTAGAAAACTCTACAACACCTAAAAGATACATTAATTATTAATGATGGGTATTAAAATTGTATAAAAGTATTTGGAGAGATTCATCTTCAAATCAACTTAGAACTCCTTCAATTTTCATAGAGACCATAATAATTGAAGCATAACAAATATCATCAACATGAATAACTGAATTTATTTCATAAATTACATTATCTTATCCTCAACACTCTTCCGATGTTTATATCATAGGATGAAGTGAACATGGAGCATTGGAATTCACCCTTCACCCTAGCCATAAAAGTATACAAGACGTCACTTCTTAAAATTTCATTACTCCCTGGAATCTTATAGAAAACATCCCCACTGAAGAGAGATAGATCACTCATCAAGAATAAAACCTGAATAACACTCAAAATCATCTAGCAAGATGAGAGAAATAGATATAAAAACTCATGAACCAAGAAACAAAGAACATTAAATTGGATTATACATTAAGGGGATCTAATCATCATAAACTATGGATATCCTTGGGAGTTGTTGTTTCATGGTGTGATCATGCACAAATCCCAACTCATCATTGGGTGAGGATGTGCATGATCAAGGGAGTAGTGGCAACATCCACCACCACCATAGTAAGAGATCATCCTCAACCTAGAGGAATAAGGGAATTTTTAACCTTATATGACCCCTCAAAGACGAAAAATCCATCTAAGTTATGGAAGTAGAAGAACATGAGAAAACACATCCAACAAGTATGTAGGTATTTTTACCTCAACCTCCCTTTCAACAATAATATGAATCTTCCTTTTTGGTGGGAATAATAAGAAATAGAGTCTCCTTGTCAGTCCCATATCATGAATCTTTTACCTTAGAAGGGACACATATGATAAGTTATCATACTAGTTCCCTCTATGTCACTATTCTCCAAGAATAACAATGGGGATCCTAGAAAGGATGGAAGGGCTCCATTAAAAGGCACAAACAACCCTCCTATCATTCATTGTCCAATACGACACCTTCAATGCATTACGCGTTGGTAAACCCTGTGGGTGTTAGTGTTGTAGATTACACTGAGGATAATGCTGACCTAGAGGATCAAAGAGGGGATGGTTCCATTCGAAACACGATCCAAGAATAGGTAAGTGATAGATGCGTGTGTACCCAGAAACAGATACTTTTCCAGAATCATTATATTCTTTCAAACACACCATTAATTTCTCCCTAGTGATCCTCACCCAAATAAAAGTGTAACGAGATGGATGATTATACACCACCCCCAACTAGGTTAAACCCCCATACACTCTAGGAGGGATTCACTCAAAAATAGGAAGAGATTGAAGAGTTAATAAGGATCAACACTGAATTACTCTGATACAAAATTACTACCAAATATGTTCCATGAGTAGATCCTAAACTCACACATACAACCTGTGTATTTTAACAATGATGGTTCACCCCATTGATTGATTTTGATCCATGAAATATACTTAACCTGGTGAAAAATTCATCATTTAGCTGGAATCAATAATGGATAGATATATATAATTCCCACCATTAGGGAAGCAACAAATTATTTTTTAGGAAAACCCTAAAAATCTCTCAACTTATGGTTGTCAAAATGAGATATTTGTGGAGACAGTGAATCCTTCCCATGCCAATTTACACCGAAATTCAAGCTTCATTTCATGAAAACAATCATCAATGGATTATCAACATTGTTAAAACATTGAAATATCTATTAGAGTATTTTTAAGAATGGAACAAAGTAGTACAACTAGAACAGAATCATTATAATGGATAGGTGACGAAGATCTCACACCAAACAAATTTCATGAGCCCAAAGATTCAGTATTCAATGGATTAGGAGTCATGGAACAACATCTGACACATTTTTTGTCCAATTTTAACCCATGATGTGAAACCATACACAATAAGAATCCATGAAACATAGATTTGTTTTACAATCTTTTCAAGGGATCGACCATCGTATGGTACACTAGATTTCCAGCACCTTCCATCATCGGATGTGAATATATCCACCAGAGGGTTCTCATTCAATTTAGATCAACAATACAAAATATAATTATCCTTGAAATCTCAAATTGAAAATGATGAGATAATGAGGGGGTCTCAGATTTCATTTCTAGGTGGAATGGGATGACCACTTCCCTGATCTTATAGGTTCTCAAAGAATATTTTTTTCTCCCTATATAGTGACCCTCCATGATGAGTTATGAAATCCAATCATCTCAATAAGACATATTGGTGGGTTTCTAGTTCATTCTACATTTAGTAAAATAATTCATAAATACATACATCAAACTATGCTCATGTCCGGAATGATGCCATCATCCCCAGGGAAGAGAATGAAAAAGGAAGAGGAAAAAACAATCACACTTAAGCTATCCTCTATACCATTTCACACTCTAAAACCATAAACATATCAGGAAGAATCCTAGGGTATCAATATACTCATCTTACATATCAATATTTTCAAAAGGGACAAAGGAGAAATCAATTATTGGAGTGAAAGAATAATATTTTTCATTCCATGAAAACAGAGTATACAGATACATTACAACAGCTATAGAAAATGATTAACTCTATCTTCTTGAGCCCATGAGGATTGAATTGGTTGGTATTGATAACCAACTTGATTATTTACCATTATACAAGTTGTTAGTTCTCACCATTCATGAATTTTTCCTTTTTATGTACATCCTATAAAGAATGATAGAATCTAGGAAAGTAATTTTGGGGAAACCACATGCACAAATAACAAATGTTTTTGATACTTCTCCAAAGGATGAAGATAAATTGAAATAATATTCTTAAAATTACATGTAGAAGTTTATAAATTGGATAAATTTAAAAAATTTAAAATGAATTTTGTTTTCCATTTAGAATTTTTGAAATGACGAAATATGCCCCCAGATAATTCCAATATGACACAGCCGACTCCATCCACACTTCAGTCCTCCAAAAGACAGTTTTTCAAAAAATAATCATTATAGAAGGGAATATATAAAATGAATTATAATGAACCTATACCATGTAAAATGTTTACTTTGATCATATAATACTTTTTGGATATAGTTTTGAAATAATGGAAACTACCCCACCAAATGGATGAACGCGAAATAGTCTACCCGGTAGAATCCTAATTGAATGAGTAGTTAATATTCAGTTTCATTAATTTAATTAATTTAATGGATACCTTTTCTAAGGATGAGTTTTGATATTAAATAAAATTCCCCACACTCAATAGTGTAATTTTAGTAAGAGGCCATAGGAGATGAGGGCACAGGGGAAGATATAGTCATAGAAGACACCAAATATATAGCAATTTCTCTACTCAGACTATCCAGGATGTAGAAACTCATAAAATATCACATAAAAAATTTCAAAAAGTTTTGGGAATTCACCCTAAATATGACAAAATATACACTAACACGATCATTATGGACAATCAAACATAGATGATCAAGTGTCTGATAACCCTCTGTGGGTAAGAATATCTGCTTGACCCAACCATTCTAGAACATTAGAATCATCAACTCATTTTTTGATGGATGATCTATCTACAAATATCACATAAGCTTTTAATGTTCATGTGATAGAGTATCCTCACACAAAGAAAGTGCCATCTGTTAGAATAAAATTATGACATCTTGAAGTAAATATCCCTCGAACCAGCCAAGTATAGGATTTTTCATGCCCTAAAATTATCAAAAGACCTCACCGAAGAACTCATAGAGGTTTTAATGACCCCCCCTCCCATGATTTTGAAGCTGAGGTTTCTTCTACTGGGTTCTATTGGGTAGAAATTGATCCAAAAAAATTTCACTCGATTATCCCCTTTACAAACCTAGATAAAGATGTATTTATAATGGGACACATCAAACCTCTGTATGTGTTTTTAGAATAAATTAAATAGATGTCTAATGTGGCCTCATTAAAATTTTTTCAGGAGTTAATATCAATCTAGTATAGAAACGGCATATTCTCAGCTACAATGAGGCTAATCTAGAACCTTCCTCTCTGATGACAAAGGGTAATGATAAAAGTGATCAAAATACTATTGGATAAATAAATCTCATTTCTCAATTTGGGGACCTTGTACCTGACCCATAATTTCTGGTCATTCAATAGGATATCACATTAAATGTTTTTTAAGGAAGTCCTTGGTCTCATCAACACATTTAAATCCCTTTATCATCCAATAAATGCCTAAAATACTCCATTAATGGATAAATCAGGATGTTACATGCTAATAAGGCCTCATTGAGATCTTGTGAGTCCTAATATATTGATACTAGATTCTAATAAGGGGAGGGGAAGTAAACCATGGATGACAGTGTCACATGGGTCACTTCCTCAAATGGTCTAGAAATTACCATGAACAACCCCTTCATGCATCTTAGTAAAGTGTACAAAATAACCATCAATTAGGCAGAGTATATAAGTCAAATTATAATTCATATTAGACAATAATCAATATATGAGTCATAAAAACTGATATAAAAACTCAACAAAAAGCCATTAACTCTACATACAATGGTAAAATATTAGATTAAAATACCCTCATTCCATCTCTTAAGGTTATAAAGATGAATTCTTCATTATCTGAGTCAGTAGGAGCCTTCATGTCCCTAGTAGAATGTGAATATATACATTATTCATCCCTCATATATCCACTAAAACATCAAACATACCCCACATTATCTGTTGGGTCATAGGAAGTCGCTTCATCTTTTTGATGTCCAAATGTTTACTCTTACCCTAACTCTAAAAAAATGTCTTTCATCACATACTCCCCAAAAGGGTAAAGTGAGAGTGATGGAGGAATATGATGGAACTGAATAAGAAGAAGAGGAGGATGACTAAAGGGATGCCCCTCTATCATTTGAGGATGGTTTCAATACAACCATTGATTAACTCATAGAGATAAATATGGGTAGAGAAGAGGACCCATGACCCACTTTTATCAGTGCATACATTTATTCCAAAGAAAATAGATATATGCCTCATTTTTTTAGAAACATTAGGATGTGTTCACCTGGATCTATCTAGAGCATCAGAGTGTTGATACTGACGTGGCCACTCACTAACCAGGATTTCCAGAGAACCATCGAGTCTATAAGAAAATAGTGATAATGACACATTAGAATCACCCTTCCAAAATTGAAAATGAATTTGGAAATATCATCTTAGAAAGCATCTTTTTTGAGGTCTAATATCCAACATGGATATCTAATATAGTCCTAATCAAGAACAAAAACGTGAAATTTTGATTCATCATTTATTTCAGAGATCTCAACCCGTACTATCTAATGGATTATTTCAAAGTCTAATTCATAGTGCTTCTAATTGATGAATTGTAAAGATATTAATACATCTTCCTGATAGATAATTATTTAGGGTATAATAAAATCTGGATGTGAAACAATGATATTGAATACACCAAAGTGGGATGGTATGGAATTTCGATTAGCAGTCTTGATGTAAAGTGTTTTGGCTTGTTTGGTTTCGGCTATATCCTCAATGTGGATTTTTTAAAAATAAAAAATGGTTTGGTATAGGAATAAAACATTGATGATATGATGTTTAATTATTGAAAATGATCTAAATAATTGGATATTATTGGAACTATATTCAACAAACTGCTATAACATATCCTTAAAATGAACCCCTTTGAACTGTTATTTTGGAGTTACCTTAGGTAAAATTTTCTATATTCATCGTAATCCATTTGTAAATAGACATCAATAATGAAAGGAAAAAGGATATCCTTATAATGTCAATTATTTGAAACCTGAAGGTGTTGAGAGGAGTTCAAGGACACTTAGTCTACATTTAGATCTTTATTGGAAACCATGAAGGGAAATTTATTCAGATCACCAGGTTGATGAAGAATGGTATTACATATCAGTGGACTGATGACTATTATAAGTAATTTGATAGTCTCATGATATTTATTTTGAGATTTATAGTACTAATTCCTCTTGTCGATGAATGAAAAGTTATTTTATATTTTACATCCCTTGAGTAGTCACTAGGTGCCTTCTTCAAAAAAAAATTACTTCAAGAGAGAAAAAAAATTATTGCCTCAACCAAAAAATTCTCTATTCTGAGAGTTTTTATTTAGATATAAAGAAGAGGATTTTGGCTTTAATTTTTTTATTCCAAAAAAAAAAAGAAATTCCAATATCATCACAAGGTCTATTTGGTCACTCATAGAATCCCACTCAAAAATTTTCTCAGTCTTCCTTTATTGATTGAGAATCTATCATAATGGGAATTGATTAAATAGTAGTTTGATATTTATTTCCTAGTATACAAATAGGTAAAAAGGTGAGGTTTTGGAAGACTTCATTGATGAACGTCCTTTGGATGAAATGAAATCATTAGAAACCGAATTATCAGAAGTTGATACCCTTTCTATTTATGAGGCCTTCTAGATATGAGAGATGTATTTTGACGGTACTTCTAGAAGCCTAAAAGTGAAGAGGATAAAAGAACCTAAACTCATCAAATTAGGGTTAGGAGATGTGCTCATTCCCCCAGCAAAGGTTTCCCTACACTACTCCTTCATGTTCTCATAACGTTGAATGAATAATGCATTAGAATATTTTTCCTTCATCAATGACCTGGAGTTGGATCATAAAGTAAGTATAAATAACATGAAAATAAATAGATATTATGAATTGGTTATCAAAAAGGTAAGTGGTAAATATTGTATCACAAAATAAGAGTTCATAACCATTCATTACTATGTCTATGTTTTTATGGAGGAATTCCCCTTAGATCCTTCATTGGATCATGTACAACACTCAAAAAATAACCATGAATATTTCATGAAAAAAGATGCTACATATTAGGTATATCCAAATGAGGATGAAGCCTTCATCAACATTGCAGACCACCGAATAGTGGAGCCTTTCATTTGTAATAGCATTCACGAGATTAAGGATGTCAATCATGTCCCTGACTCAGAGGGTGGTGCGACGTGATAGATGAAACCAAATACAAGCTATCTTCAAAATAGTGTACACAAACAAAAAATATATTGAAACAGTAAAATGTAATTGGGAAAAACTAACTTCATTATTTATGATGAAACAAATCATTAAAAGGTCCTCCATAATCTTGGCCTTTATTTTTTCATTATCAGGTACATTGATAGAGAAGAGATTGTTTCAATCATGAATGATGTGCATATATGAACCTGTGGAACCCACAAGTTGGGGTAAAATTTGAAGGTTTGGTTACTACTAGACCATTGTGATGCAATATAATTAACAAAAATGATCCACTCCATCTAGGTGTATTCTAACTTCCTTTATCATTTTATGGAGCTGGTTCACACAACCATATACACCCGAGAATTTATCATATGAGGAATGGATGTTTTGGGACCATATACTCCAAACACATTCCATAATTTCAAGTAAATTCTCACTAAAACAAACTTATTCTCCATGTGTTTCAAATCTATACCTCTAAAATAAGTGATGGGAAGAAATATTTTGAGCTCTGTGAGAGCCCATATCATCATTAGGTTTTTTATACCTCATAAGATACTGAAAGATAATGGAACCACATTTTTCTCTGATGATTTTGGAAGGCTGTATCAAAAGTGTAACATCATGTCCATCCATTCATATCATTATCATGTAGCAATTAATATATTGATGGAGGACTTCAACAATACTTTATAATATATACCCTAAAACATGGTAGATAAGAAAAAATAATTTTTTTTGGAAAAGCTAACGCATACCATGTGGGATTATTAGACAATGACATGTACTTCCACACAAGCTACACCATACTCTTTGTGGTATGATATAGATGTGGTCCTTCCAATCATAGTTCAATTTCCCTCAATTAAAATTACAATATATGAGAAATTTTACTCAAATGAACAGTCCTATAATTGACTTGATGAATTAGAGATATTGGAAGAGAAGTGAGTGCATATATTACATTATTTTTAAGTGCACAAAAATAAGATTGTGCAAGCCTTTAGTAATAATGTCCACCAATGATATTTTCTTGAATGAGATATGGTGTAGATCCTCATGACTCGAATTATACCCAAGAAATAAACTACAGAAGCTATATCCAAAATCAGAGGGACCTTATGACATACACAAAGGCTGGTCCAATGGAAATTATTCTTTGATATCCATGGATGAACAACTTATTACATCCCCCACAAATGTGAAGTTACTGAATAATAATTTCATGTAATCATATGAGCCTCATTCTCACTGTTTGACATTATACTACATGGTTTCCTTCCTCTTCTATACACGACATTAAACTACATAGCATCACGATCTTAGATGCATGTAAATAAATGGAATGTCATATAATTATGATTGCATAAAAATAAACATAATGGAAAAAATACATTCTGTGTGACACTAAAATACATGGTATAAATCCTTAGAAAATTAAATTAAATTTTAGTTGTTCCCATAGATAATAAACATGGGATGAATCATGTCACAAATGATATATTTCAGATGTCCACACTAGAGGGGATACCATCCTCAACATCAGTGTTATACCAAGATGGGTTGGAAAACTATATAAGTCTGGATTCTTATACTCATGGGATACATAGTTAATCCCATGTAACTTATCAAAGGTCCATCCCCATCATCAACTCATGATAAAGTCATTTCTGTTTGGCATCATGATAGTGAATCCTATGAAATATTTAATGAGATTTTATGAAACAACGGGTTCCCATAGACCTCTTTTTAGTTCGATTCATCACTTATTATCCCAAAAATATTCTTTATACATTATCACCCCATCATATTCAAAACTATGCAATGATAAAATATAACATTTCCTAATAGAATATAGGATATTTCTCAATCGAATGAGTTTGAGAGAAATAAATTAAAATTACCTCATCACATGACGATAAACAATATCCTTAGACCATAACATAAATATGGATTGAATCCTAAAATATGTTGTATGCCTCAATGTCCACACTGGAGAGAACAGCCCCAATTTCAGTAGCTATCTTCTACCATGACAACTTTCAAAACTATGTGTGGATTTATTACTAACCACACTAGATACATAGTGATACCTAGATCCATTGTTGTATCCCTTATTCATTTTAAAAAATGAAACATCGATTTCCATACATTTGATACATATCTATGTAGGGAACTCTAAATTTTTTGGCCAATGTCATCTTGAATGCATCTTGCATACTCAGACACATTCCTTCCACCTATCATAGTATTTGTAGTAGGAAATTTCTAATATACATACAATACCAAACATTAGTAATGGAATTTACATTTCTCAAGGACACCATTGTTTGAATATTCTTGATATTCTTTAGTTTGGACCTGCATTATTAACCCTTAAAATTTCTATCAACCAAATTAAAGTTAATTTGTATGGGAGACCCATTATATATTTGAAAGCCCCAAAAACATCATGCTGGAACGTGCATTTTGAACCCAGTTCATGGTAATTATTTATGTTTCTTACCATGTAATTTATCTTTATCCAAGAACCCCCATGATCATGAGTTTTTATTTCCCTATTTACATCTGAGGCACTTCGTAAAATTTTGGCTCAATGATCCTTTTATTGATAATTGTTTCCATGAGATATGACCCTAGTCGTATGACCAAAGAATGCAAGAAATAATGTTTTCCAAGTCATAAGATGTTAAAAAATATGAAACTGTATTCATCACATGATTTTAGAATATAGTCGTAAACTATATATCAAACATATGTTTCCCTAGGAAACAAACTTGAAAGTCGTCATGTCATAAACACGAGATACCTCTTGTAAGATTATTCCCCAAATTCTGGAATTTTAGTTATGGGGATTCATAAAGTCTTTTTCATATTTGGTAAACATATTACTTACAACATGATACTAAACTATGTTGTTATTTCCCTTATTAATCACCATTAAATCCATAGAAATATGTATGGATTTACACTCATTCCCATGAGATATGTAGTGATTATGAAATCCTATGTCTTGGTTCATCCACGATAAGATTAAAATCCCCATGTATTTCTTTTTAATTGCCTCTATGTGGGGAATGAAAACTTTTCAACTATTTGTTTCCCACACCAAGAATATCTCACAAGGGCTTAGGAATTTTGGTATGCTTCATTCTTATATGATAAGTATGTATCAATACACGCCATGGTTACCCAAGGAGTAGTATAAAAAGCTTTAATGGCACATACAATGTCTTTTCTGTATGAATTTGAACTACACTATTAACATCTCTTGTGAGACATAAATCGAAGACCAATGTCTATCCTAATTTATGTTATCATTGGATGTGTAATGGCACATGGATCCTATATATTGTTTCATCCATAATCTAAAATTCCCCGAATCTTCTATGTATGCTCTAGATATGTATAAGAGGGTATTTTATGGGATATTTATTCTTTAATGTGACATTATTTATTATAAAATACCCCTCCCCACACAAGAATACGATCTGTGTGAGGAATCTTTCCCAGAAATATTTACTGTTTGATTATCACTTTGAAGAGATTTGTAGCAACACATAGACCCAATGTCTTTGGAATAATTGTAATAAAAAATAGCACTCATTTCATATGTATAATACTTTCATAGAGAAACCATTTATACCAATCAGGGGTAATCTTGATATGAAATGATCCTTCTATATTTAGGCACTTCCAACCCATAATTTAAACTCTATGGATGGGGAAATCAGAATCCCTAAAAGCTTCCCCATCCAATAGTTATATGATGTCGGAATCTAGGTGAATCCCTGGTTAGGCTAGGAATAATATTCCCTAGTTCTAATTTGTATAAATATCCATAAAAATTACAATAAACCAAAGGAAAATTCATTCTCAGGAGATACCTATTAAATATCCATTGTGTATGAAAACATAATGATGGATACCACTATTGGAATTTTGTATGTGACTAATATTTGACTAATTGTTTTATAAGAATCTTTAGATTTACAATCTCCTAGTTTTAGATTACAATCATCCCCCATAATGCCTATAGATGGTGGAAAATTTTCAGTCAGATCAACATGGAAAAATATTAATCCTTCACAAAAAGATAAATGAAATTAAATGGTACCCAAATATCATTTCGATAAGAAATTAAACTACATGGTCCATTTCCTAGTTTGACAACATTGAAATTGACAATTTATGAACCTTTGTTGGGGAGGATCAATTCTTTAGGATGTTGGCCACCCAACACATCACACCAAAGATATGTTTAGAAATTAATACCCATTCCTTTAATAAAAGTTATTATAGGTTTAACATCCATAGTATAAAAAATGTATATTCCTCAATTTATGGAAATAATCCCTATTTGGGTGAGGGGTTTTGGATTTCTCCCATGAATGCTCCTTTGAAAGCATATGATCAAAACAAAAAGGTTCCTTAATTACAGAAAATGAATTATCCAAGAGTATTTTTACATTGACGGTGAGTGCCAACTAAAATTCTCCCTTAATTATTTGACACACCCCCTTTACAAAACACCATCCATGTTCTTGAAATATTCAAATATCCAGAAGCTTTACTTCTCCATTTATTGTTTAATGCACAATTATTGTGAACACTTTTTATTCCTCTATACAAAATATGACTCATTTTTCCTCTACATAAGCCTACCTCAAAGAAACTTTGAAACAAATAAAAATTTATTCTCAAGATAGAACTCTTCTATATTCATAATCCATAATCCAATTATACTGGAAACTGCTTTATGAACAAGGTTTATGATCATTTCATGTATGATACTACTATATCATTCCTCATATTATAAAGTAACAAAAATATAGATTAAAATGGCGCATTATATATTTGATCAATATTGGATAATTTTTGGATAGATATCCCTACCCAGGTAATCATTCCACAATTAATGGTCAATGATCTTTGACGTAAAACACTAGAAACTAGTAATGCATGACCGTAAACTACCAAATTCAATGCATTATACTGTTCTCATTAATTCATATTTAATTTACTAGTACATTGAGATTATGAATAGAAAATTATTCCACTACATTGTTAATATTTAAATTGCGGTGTAAATATGGAATGAAGAGATAGATGATTGAGAACCAAACAATTTTCATTCATTGGTAAGTAAGATGCACCAATAAGAGTCTCTCCATAAGCTAAAAATATTTTAGAAATAAATATTTCCCATTGGATTCATAAAATTGAATCATAGACTAATTAGAATTCTCTATATAGTTGTGTATCTTTGGAAACGTTGTAGGCTCAGTATAATCACCATCCCACATTGCTTCTGATCTATTGACATCATCCAATTGTACATTCTCAATCTATTCCTCTATCCCATTCCCTTTGTCAACTTCCACATGAATGTGATATAGTTATTTTTTAATCTTATCCAAATCTCGATGAATTGTTTCCACCAAGTCTATCTTCTCCGCCCCTTGACAATGATACCATATAGCCACCCTGATATAGTAATTGGCTTCATTAAGAATGATTTTCCTAGCTGTAGAAGGATGAGAATGGGATTGTGTGGATGAAAAAAGATTTTGTAGCATACTATACCTCTCTTTAGCCACAATTGTGTTTTTTCAACGTAATTCATGGTATGATAATCAAAACCCCATGAGTAATGAAAAAATGAAATTTTGTTTGTTTATTATATTAGTCTGCTATGTGGGTTTGATAAATTAGTGTCCATATATCCTTCATTAAAATTTTTAAGGAAACATGATGATTTTTGAGAGTCTCATGATTCCATTTAGAATATATCTCTGATATTGGAATGTATTGAGGAACTAGTGAAAGACGATAAAGTCACGACTCAATCAATTCAAAATGGGATGGATATATGGAATCATAATCCTTTTCAGCTTCAGCGGATTGAGATGTTAGTGTGGATTTGACAACCATAAAGAATTTTTATAGTAATAATAGGGTCAAATGATTCAATCTGTCAATACATGAACATTGAAATTGAAGAAATATCAGGAAGGGTGGAGAACATGCCTACACTTTTCGAAATTATTACATCCCCGAACACTATTATCCAATTTCATAGAACAATAGATGACGCATACTTAGTTTTCAAGTTGTCTTCATGTTCTTCCAGGTATTCATGTAGAACATGTGCATGAACAACAAAATAAATGACCTCCAAAAGACCACTCAATAATATTGAGCTTGTAATAATAATGATCATGAAACTTTGAGTGGAAGTAGGGTTTGATCTTCCTTGATCCTAGATCATTATCCTTTTCCATGGGTTTTCACTCCGAAGGTGTAAGATCAGTATTCGAAGAAGAAACATCACCCATGAAGAGTCTCCTCCTAATTTGTTACAGTCAGTTTTATTAGAAAGGGTTTACCCGATGGGGCAAATAATTTCAATGATATTCTCAATTGGTCTGGGATGCCTATCAGAAAGTGGTACAATAGATGGATTTATCACAATTTTCACTTGAGAATATGGGGATATAGGCACCTAGGTGGTTGATTCCTGCAAGATCAGTAGACTTGTGCCAATTCCTGTGTGAGTTAATTAACCAGCACGTGGAAAAAAACAACACGATGGCCAAGAAAATAGATAAAATAGAAAACTATTATTCTATACTATAGATTTATCATGAGCTTTATTCCATACTAATGCTTCGTAATGTTCCATGTAGATGGTATCATCAGGGGAGCAATCAGTCAGTCTAGATGTGGTAATTCTATTTTGGGATCTACAAGGACAACCCACATATAATTAGATACCCCTAGATAGCCTTATTTATAAAATTCTATGCCAGAGTAGATATCCTCCCTGATAGTAGTTTACCTTTCAGTATACTTTAGGGAAGGAAAAGGTGACCAAATCTCCATAGATCAACTTCAATAATATGAAGAAGATTTGATAAAAATAATCATATTACCTCTTAACCGTCATCATCTCACTCTCCCATTGTTATAACCATATCCTTCATTTGATTGGACCAATAAAATAACCCCTTAAATTAATGAATAAATGTGTCCATATCATCATGGAATATTCCCACTTTTTGAGGGTTCTCATATAACTAAATTTTTTTGGAGTGGTTATGATCCCATATCCTCCCATATCCTGTAAGATTTATATCATCAGCCTGAAGAGCTCCCGAAATTTATTTATAAAGGGTTTTTATTCTCCTGGCATCCCATTCCTTCCATGATTTTTGGAAGTGTAAAGTAAGGGTAATAGATGGTGTTTAGGGGTTCACCCTTGAAGATGGGGTGGGTTGTAATTTCCCCTTTGATTCCATGAGATCTCAACCGCCATATTACAACTTTCAACTAGGCATTTCCAAGGTCCATGTGGGGAAGAAGAAGGAATGTCGTTGACCCTAGTTTTAGTAGGTTGGCCAGACTCATAAGCTTCATTTGAAGCACAACCTCTATCATATTAACTTTCACTTACATCAGGCCTCAACATTTCAATTAATCACCTAGAAAATCTATGTTTTTTACATAGTGAGTGTCTAAAGGTATCAAGATATTAAATATAATATTCCACCACCTTAGGTTTGGTAGTATAATAAAAATTCTCGAGTGATTATATATATACATATCAACCTAATGAAACTTATTTCTCAAAGATAAGTTACCATATATTATCATTGGGTGTAGAAATCCTTGTAGAATCTCATTGTTTTCAAGCTATTTGATTAGTTGCCTCAAAGAGGATGTGTACTTGATCTTGAGAGGTAGCATCGGTAGCCTACGAGGTTGATCCAATATTTTCATCTTTTTATGGGGGTGCATAAATAATATATTATGATAACTAATTTCTTGTCCTATAATGCCCAGTTGTTTTCCTTTCACCCCCATTAGAATCAAGCACAAACTGACCTCTAACAAAAGGAACCCGTTTTTCTATTTGGTCATCGAGATGTAATAAAATCCATGTTTTCGTGTATGTATTGGAGTGTAACGACTTATGAACAATAGAATGTCGTAGATACATCTTGCACCACATGTCTTCTTGGGGGATAATTATCCAGGCTTTATTAGCAATAATTAAATGATTCTCTTTTCATGTATTGTTGATGGTCGAGGTACAAATCATCTAAAAATAATGGAACTGATGAAAAAATATACAAGGTTCACACTCATCACATATCAATATTCCATCGATTCTGGTATCCTAGAAACCCTATAATAAATAGAGGTGGTACCACCACATTCCATGATCTTCATATGAATCATTCACCAATGTACTGGTAGGGAATGCGTAAGGAGTATGTGTGAAATTATCATGATTGTTGAACTGATCAATTACATCTTTATATTTCTAGAAAAATGGGTTTACCCCACTTATGAAATAATGATAAGTATATAATTGAGCTTTAAGTATTCATTAGTTATTGATGAATTAATAACCTCCCATGTCGGTATATACCCATCTAAAAATAATTTGATAGGGGCCCACCAGCTGAAAAGAAGACTTCCCACTGATTGTGTGTCTTAGAAGGTGATATATCTTTTCCAAAACTGGGACCACAAGATTAACATGAATCCCAATATCCAATTGGTCCACCATTACAAAGGTTTTGTCCCTATCATTGGTACCTAATACTCACCTTGGAAAGAATAAACTACTAAGAAACATGGTGAGAAAGGCTGCCAATCGATCCAATGAGTCAACATTAGGGAAAATCTTATAGCCCCACCTATTGAAATGACTCTCTTCAAGAGTCATACAATAAGAACCAACACACCATAGAATGCAAAGGGTGGTTAAATTCCCCAGCCTTAATGTATGGGTTTCATGGACTATTTTCATGAAAAAAGCTATAATCTTGTCAGAGATCGAAACATCTTACTTTGGACGAGGGTTAGAATTCAAAAGTTCTTTCACATTTTTAGTAAGATTCGTTTCATGAATGGTGTTACTCATTAAGTCATCCTATCACAAAGAGGTGGGAAATAATATTCCTTACATATATCCCACAAGCGGTTCCACTAAAATAATTCGCACATCCTAGAGGGTAATTCCAACTTCCCCATGCACCAAATGGAATGTATTAGTGTCTGAAACCCCTAAATTAATCAATAGTAAGATGAAAACATGGTAGTGATGATAATAGGTCTATGATACCCATAAAACCTTATATAATCCCATATCCTTCAACTCATCTATGAACTCCTTAGACCATTGGAAAACCAAAAAATACAACCCCAATCTAGACCAAATGAGCCACTAGAGTGGATGTCCCATTTTGATGACCACCATAACATGTCATTTTCTATGGACATCCTTGCAATTAATTAATATAAATTTGAATATTTTCCTAGAACCAACCTCTATTCCTCTATTTAAAAGGAAAATTAATTCAAAAAAAACCCATTCAAATTAGACCACCCAAATGAAAACCCCACTGATGAGTTGATTTCTCAAGAAAATTTTCTTTTATTGCGTATTCATGCCATATGATTATTTACATAGTGTGGTGATGATATCAATAAATCTAATGGATTCCAAAATCAGAATTGGGGAGGCCTGTTGGATATCCTCACATGAATTCACCCCAACGTTTTGAAAATAATTGATGATATGGGTTGACATCAAATTTGGTGTTATTATCAATAGAATCAATCTTGTAATTCATTCTTATGTAGTATCTAGAAAGATATTCTAAGAGAAAATTCATTCCTAAAACAAAATTAGGAAATCAAGGGTTTGGATTCATAAAAGGGAGGATGAAAATTTATGTTAAAACCACATATGCTATGTGGTCTATAAGGTGTTCGGTCCCGAGGTATTCAGTCCATGAGGGATTCTGTTTTTGAGGAATTCAATTATTCAACGAAGAATAATAACTGCCAATCAAAATACCATACCACTATTAGGGAATCATTGATCCACAATGACTCATATGTAGTTTGGAAATACTGGTTGTAGGCGATGATACCTGAGTACATGTAATGTTTGTCTGCTAAGTTGGATGCTATGTGGGATTGTCGAGTGATGGGATATTCGTAGAGTGTTGATTTTCATAGAGTCTTTGTAAATGTTAGATGATAATAACAAATTTTTATAGGATTGGTCCCTATTTTGGGAACATATGAATGAAAAAAAATTGATTCAAATACAACTATATCCTTCATTATAATAAATTATTCATTTAGATCAGATCCCCTTTCGATGGGGGGATTTCATTGTTCATGAAAACATAGTATGGAATATAAAACCAATTTCATGAATTTGGAAAGAAATTATTAACTTGTAAGAGAGTTAAATTTTTAAAGGATTAGAATTTGTGAAGTGGGTCTCAATTTAACATAAAAATCTATTTATTTGGACCTCATCTTTTCAAGGAATCCTGTTGTTAAATATGGGGTCCCACAAAGGAAATGTTATTTACTGGAATAGTAATTGATTTTAATCACGACAAACAAAAAATAATTTTCCTGAATGGATGATATTTTACATTCAATGATAATGAAATGTCATTTGTGATCTTGAACAATGGTTTTTATCCCGCACAAATAAAAAATTTTTTGCGGACCTGAGTGTCTTTTTTGGGATCCGTCAAATGAAGTCCTCAAAGTGGGTTCTTAGCTACCCTGATAGTTGGTTACATCCATGACTCTATAAAACAAAAAAAGTAGAGTCAGGATATAAAAGATGAAATATCAAGGAGGCATGTGAGAGAAATCAATTTTTATTGGTAAACGGACTACATAATGATAACATAGAATGGCAACGTCACCTGGCAATCTATATACCTGAAATCTATTATAGACACTATTTATCAAAGAATAAGAAGATGGAAACTTTGTGGTCCATCAAAACACATATAAATAGTCTACATGGAAGGATCCCTTACATTCATAACAAAAATCAATGCAGATATAACTCAATTCCATGTAGGAAGATGCTATGTAAAGGGAACCCAAATGCACATAGCAATAAACTATGTAGAAGGAACCCATACCTATGTAGAAAGAAACTACATGAAGAAAACTCTATCCCACATAGATAATTTATATGTGGAATGGGACATATTGGGGTGTTCCTATTTTCTACACACATTTCTTTCTTTTAGTGTAGTGCTTATCACCACTTAGGCCCCTCCACGAACTATCCTAATGGCCTTCTCCATCAACCTCTTTTCTAGGGAGCTCAGAGTCCTAAATGGTCATCCTCACAAGTTATTTGTATGATGCCTCTTCCAAAGCCACAAGAACTATATGATCAAATAAAAGGTTACAATATCATTCCCTCATGTTCATATATACCCATGGTAAATGAGGTCTTATTGGTAATATCTGTAACAAATGGGATCATTGGAATGTTTACATTCATAAAATCCTATGATAATAAGGGTCTCAACCTTAGATGTTGTTCAAGTGGCCACCCTATTTCAGATACCGTGGAAAACCACTTACCATTTCCTTTGATGAGGGCCAGTTCTAGCTCCTTTTTTTCATCCTCTCTGAAATCAAGAACTAATCATATTTTTTATAGTAGACCCCTTAAAGAGGTTAAACCCCTACCCATCTTCATCATAACAAAAGTTGAAAAAAAATATAATATAATTTAATCAGAACCCTTTCTATCTCTCTCCCTTTGGGCCTTGGCCTCATCCACCAATGGATGAAGTAGATCGCGTGGTTTCGAGATCTACCCCTTAAAATTATTTCTCACCCAAAGCATGACTCACATGGGAATAAGGGTTAGTGGACATCATGATATCCGTATGATCCCCAATATACTGTGCCTTCTTTTTAGTATAATATCCAACCATGATATCTCCACCTCAAATAGATATATTCCAAATTTGGAAATCCAACATGCATCGTCTTTCGTATAATCCCCAAAACCATGTATCCATTATATCAAATGGACATATTCTCTATAATAAGAACCTTAAAAGATCCATATCCTTGATTGATTCAGCAAATGGGCCTCATCCATATGTGTAATATCTAAACATTCTGAACAATGTGGTCATTGATTCCCGACTAACTTGGATACATAGGAAGCCTCCTTGTGGCCCAAACCCAACTCCCAGAATCACCCTTAATATTCTCTGGTTCATATCCCTACTAGGTACACATTCAATTTGATGCTACATATTCCTTATAAACACTCTTTCATCACAATCCTTATTAGTACATATTACTAAATTGAATCATATTCTTCTTAGGAGACCACCTCCCAACAAGGGTCCATCAGACCGCTTCAGAATATGTGCCATAAAAAATAGACTAGGAACATTTATCCTAGACTTTAGTGTTGTGTGATGTTAAACTACATGGGATAGTACTCATCAAATGAACTTAAAAGGTATGATTCTTCCCATTAAGGGTCACAAAACTATATGGTTTTTGATTCATTTCATAACAATATGTAGGACGCCCAACTTATCAGTTCAATCATGATGTCAAAACACCTCATATCTTTCGAGATTATAGTAAATTACAAAGTTTCTCATTATGTGGATTAAGACCAACATCATAATGATAAATGGACAAAGAATTTTTAATCTGTTCAAAAAACTTATTCATTGATAGAGGACCTTAGATACGTTTAGGTCTCTCTATTGATTAAGAAACTTATATACATTTAGATGATTATAAATTACATTAAAGATATTAATTGATTGTTAACCCAAGTTCATCCCATTTTTTACTTTATAATTAAGGAAGGACTCATGAATATGTGTTAAATTTTTTATAGAGTCCCATTATATGAAATAATTCTCCCAAAAGGGTGTAATGAGACTAACTTCCCATCCTCATGACAAATGTGCATTCTTTAGTTTCATTTCCCATGTTCCACAAAAAGCGCTTTCCTTTTTAAAGTAGGTCCATGAGTCATCATGTATATGAGAGTCATTGGGTGTTTCTAGATCAGAAAACAAAACCTCATTGGAAACCAACCCATTGTATATGGACACAAAATAATTGTGAACATTTTAACATAATTGTACCATACTATACCTTCTTCTAAATGTCTCATATGTTACACTGATATTCAATATGTGGGGAATGTGAGACATATAAAAGGGGTGAGTTTAACTTTTCACTAACAAGAAACATACATGTTGTGCACTGTGTTGCCTTTGTTGTCAATAAGGTGTCAAGGATTGAATGGATGAAAAAGAGTGTCAATATGTGAATGACAGAGGATGTGATGGTGATGGTGATGTTGTTAATAAGATTTCAAGGATTGAGTGGATATGTGACTGACAAGGTGATGGTGATTGTTAGAAAATGACCATGGTACTAAGAAGTATGTCACAAAGGAGAATCACTAAGTGGCCTAGGAGGTAAGGGTTGAAACATTCTCCATACAAAACAGATGATTGTAGAGATGATATTAAAGTTCCAAGACTTGTATCAAGGAGATACAATGTCACAACATTGTTAGAAGTCCATGCATTGTCTTCACAATGCATGAAGAGATAAATAAGTTCCATCCACAATTACTATGTGGATGAGGGATGAAGTGAGAAGTTGAACCATCCACAACTTCTAAGTGGATGAAGTGGTTTGAAGAAGACCATGCACTTTCTCTTCGTGCATGTGAATTTGAAGATGATCCAACCTCATCTATGATTGGATTAAAGAAGAACATTTAAGATCAAGTGCTTTATGATTAATGGTTGATGAAGATACTTGAAAGATTCTTGGAAATTCCTTCCTAGGTAGTGAATAAATGTTCAAGAGGAGATGAGGAATTCTAAAGAAGAAGAGGAGGTGAAGGAGAGGAGAATATCATGGAGAAGACTTGTTCCTACTTGGTTATTTAACCAAGTATACAATTTAAAGCGGAGCTTATGCAAAAAATGGGGCCAACCCACGAGCTTGCTACCCATGCTTCAACCCAAGGCAAATGTGGGACTAGGTCACCACACCCATGAGGAGGGATAGGTAGAGCCAACCGTAGGAGGCATGGTGCGGGCTGTGTGTAAGCCCGCGAATGCCACACGGTGATGAATCCGTGAAGCCAGGGCGCTAGGTGCACTCCCAAAGGAAGCAGAGTGGGCGCTAGAGCACGCCCGCCGGAGAACCGGTGTGGGGCGACACCGGAGGGGGGAGAGGAGAATTATGAGCGATTTTCGAGAGGCGATGGTTGTTAAACCACGGAAAAACTGTAGGGAATTTTGATGTGGGATGGGTTTTAAAAATGCAGAGGAAATCCTGGCTGCTCATCCAATCTCGCGTCTGATCTAAGCCGCACGATTCATCCGTGGCGCTGTGTTCTAATCTTGACCGTCCAAGATCATTTAACGCGGATCCAATGGTCATGGGGTTGTCTTCAACCTCCCCCCAGCTGAGGGACTCCCTGCGACGTCTCTGGAAAACCAGAGGCACCCAGATGATGTAGATGGAGCTCCCGACCACCTCTGATGAAGCTGCTGCCTCCAGTGTGTTCGTATCAACCTCACGAACACATGCATGCGTTAAAAGTCGCATTCATGCAATGAAATAAAGATATGCGATTGAGGCTGAAGAAAACGGAGTTGTGCGGCCGTGTATTCATGCATGGGAGAACAGGATGAATCCATGCATGCATTCAAAAAACACATGCACATGAAGACCATTCGTCATGAAGAAACCCGCGCTGAACAGAGATGAAAAACAAGATTTGCGGAAAATCTTGAAAACCTGATGTTTTTGGGAATTAAAGATTTATCCACGCGGAAGATCCAAGAAATCATTTCCTATAAAAGAAGTCGTCTAAGGCCGAAGAATGTTGCTGCCATCATTTAGAGAGAGCTCCTTTTTCTCCAAATAAATAGAGGAAATGTGAAACCCACTGGTTCGTGAAGGGTAGTGTTTTCCACGCAGCCTTGCTGCGCGAAGTGAAGGAGTCCCGCGAAGCTCTGAGCAACGTGAAGAAAAGCTCCACACATCACTTTCATGGTAGAGCATCCCGAAGACACTCGAGGCTTCGAGAGATCCTTTTGCGCAAACCCATGCGTGGAAGAAGTAAGGAGGAAGGCCTCCCTGCGCGCTCCCCTGCGCGACATGGAAAAAGTTGGGGCCTTGCGTGGCCGCTTCCCGCAACACTTGCACGGTAGCAAGTGGCCACACCCCGCACCCTATGTGCCCTCAAACTTGCGCAGCAGGAGGAATCTTCCATGCCACCTGCACGTTAGGAGCTTCCGTATCCAGAGTGCTTGAAGGCAGGAGTTGGCCGCATCGTTGCGCGCCCTCCTTTGAGGTGGTGTTGTAGTGGAAGGCCACACCCACTTTGTTGTGTGTGTGTGTGAACGGGTTTAAGAAGGAGTGTGTGCACAAGTGGAGTGTGAACACATTTAAGAATAAGGTCACACCCTTTGAGTTGTGTGTCCAAAAGAGAGGAGGGCCATAGTATCTTTGAGTGTGTGTGTGCATAGAAACAAGAAGGGTGAAGCCTTAGTGTGTGCACAAGTGGAGTGTGCACACTTTGAAGAATATGAAAAGAACAAAGTGTGTGCAAAGAAACAAGAAGGCCATAGCCTTGTATGTGAACATGTGAAGGAGGCCATACCTCTTGTGTGTGCCCATTTGAAGGAAGAGGATACATTCATGTCCATGCATATATGAATAAGTGAACAATTGGGTGATCACCTTGAGAAGAAAAAGAGAAGGAGAGATTCACACTAAAGAACAACACACAATTTGGTGTGTGTGAGAAAGAATAAAAAGTGTGACTCTAAGAAGAAGGTGTGTGTGTTAAAAGAGTTTACACCCTTTTAAGGGTTTATCACACCAAGAAGAAAAGCGGAGTGCATGAATTCATGCATGCACATGCACATGTAAACAAAGCTTAAATCAGTGTGTGTGCATTTGAGAAGTCAAAGAAAAAAGGTTCTTGATGGTATTTGAGATTCCATGCAAGTCATGTATGAATATTGAGAAGCCATGCAATCAGTGCATGAAGATTCAGAGATGCCATACACTCAGTGCATGAAGTTGAATTGAAGAGAGACTGAGGCCAGACTGAAGTTAAAGACATCATTCATCTGAGATTTCAGTAGTTGAGAAGACCAAGAAGATTTAGTGGGCATACTCAGTACAGGAACATATTTTCCAATCAAAACTCTTAAAGACAGTGGCTGGGTCATCCTTAGAAGAAGGAGATAAGGCCCAAGTAATGAAGAGATGTCCTGGTCACCACCAGTGATCATAAGGAGTGAGCAAGGACAACAGACCTTATCCAAGGCTATTGAAGACTCTTGAAGAGAATAAAAAGAAGAAGAGCTACTCGTGTGACTCGAGGAGCCAGGAAAAGACCCCCTGTGAGACTCAAGGTGGAGAAGTCTTCGGTGGAACCTAAAGCAGGCCAGTGGGACTTTGGTAACACTTTGGGATGCATTATAAAGAACCTCATGTGGGACTCAGGAGAGATACAGTGTGACTCTATATCGACCATTGTAATTGCTAATCGAATTATAGTGGAGAAACCATGTTGGGGCGTTTAACCAACATGGCAAGGATGTAGTCCTTTGGAGCCGAACCATGTAAATCCTTGTGTCCTGTGCCTTTAAATTTACTGCATCACTCGAGGAAAGGCTAATAGATACAATAAGAGTGGATTGAGGCCTTAACAAGCCATAGAGGTTTAATTGATAATGAATGAATTAGTAAAAAGTTTAAAAGGATCACTGATTCACCCCCTCCCCCTCTCAGTGATCACACTGATCTGGGCACTTCAATTGGTATCAGAGCAAGGTTACCTCTAAAAGATCCAAGGGAGTCTTTATGAAGATCAGATTTGAGGAAATGAGTGAACACCCTCAAATGAAGATATCTTCCAAGACTCGGAAAAATAGAAAGAAGAAACAGGACAAGAAGATGAAGAAGAAGGTTGCTACTAATAGAGAAACCCCTTCCACTGAAGGTAATGTGAAAGTCACAACAGATGAAAATTCCTTTTATCACTCTTCTAATGAAGCCTGCTCTAGCTGTGATGATGTTGGAACTATCAATGATCTTTTAAATGCACTCAAATATCTTCAGAAAATAGTCCTCAGGGAAGTGGCAATGTGTATTCCTACAAGTATCCATGATCTTCAAGAAGAAAAATTACAGCTAGAAGAAGAATCCAATTCTATGGAAGATCAATTGGCAAGAAGGGTTGGCATAACCAACACTCTCACAAAGCTGGTGAAGGATAATGATGAAACCATTTCCCTTTGTAGTGCAATAATTTATGATGTCACTGAAGAACTACAAAGAAGCATTTGTGAGAAAGAATTATTTGAGATAGTGTTTAAATAAGTTTTACATGCACTGGAAAAGAGGCATAGAGTGTCAATGATTGTCAAAGATGCTCAACTATAAGACAAAGTAAAAAAATGTAAAGGAGCTTGAAAATTCATTACAATAAATTAAGAAGGTTCATGAAGACCACATGAAACAAGTGAAAGAGAATTGGGAAGGAAGGCTATGATTTGTTGAGGATGAGAATAACTCTCTAAATATGAAATGCTTAGAGCTAGAGGTGATATTGAAAAATTAGCAATCACCCAAAACTGATGCCTCCCAATTAGCTGAAAGAAGAAATGTTGCCACTCATGTGTGCATTGAGAAGGATGGTTTCAAAAGAAGGACATCCTCTAATGAAAGGGAAACATCTTCTAAGAAGAATGTACCATCCATACCATCTTTTACTAATGATTCTAAATGTGTTTCCACAAAAAGTAGAGGATGGAATAATAACTCTAAACAAGTATGGATGAAGAAGATGAAGAAAGAGAGATCTCCTGAAAAAACACAGCAATTCAAGAGAAAGACTCAACAATCAGAAGAAGTCAAGAGGACAAGATTTGTGGGTCAATGTTTGTGTTGCAATAGGTATGGACATTGTGAAACAAATTGTTGGTAAAATCCTCTAAATTAAAAAGCAAAAAGGAATCCCATGGCAAGGGGGAGCAAGCCAGAGAAGAAGAAGCAATATCCACAGGCCCAGAAACATCTGTTTACTGCAAACAGATTTGGAATGTTTGATAACATCTGTGATGAATGCAAAAGTGGTCACAAGAATGATACATTCCAATCTCCAAATGTTTTCCAAGCCGAAAAGAAGAGAATATAACAGAACCTGGCTAAGAATGAAGAAGTATCCTTGGGAAGCCAGCAAAATAATGTTGAAAATTCTCCCAAGAAGATCTTGAAAAAGGATGAGAAGTCCTTGGATTTCAAATCCAAGAAGGGTGATGCATCCAGAAGGGTCACCAAGAAAAAATGCTTCTACTGTGGAAAGACAGTTCATATAATGGATCTCTGTAAACAATCCATGGAACTAAATAGAATCAAACCGAACTCAACAGGAAAATCAATCTAGAAGAAGAAGAATGGATTGATTGAAAGTAAGCTTCCTAAGAAAGGTAACTTAAAAGAATCAAAGGAACTATGTGGAACTTCCAAATATGAAGCCTCACTTCCAAATGACATATTAATCATCTGGCCAGAATATTTGGAAAGAATGATAAAGGATGAAAATAATCATTCTAATGCAAGTGCAAAAGAAAACCAAAAGATTTCACATGAAGATGAAGTTATGTCTGTGAGGTGCAATAAAGATGGTCATATCAGTAATAAATGCATGACATTCTTTCCATCTCAAGAATAATTCTTCAAGAGAATGATGATTGCACCAGGAGATTCTTGTGCTTAGAATACACATAGAAAGAGAGGATTAACACACAAATAAGTTGTAGAGGTGTTAAGATCCACACCAGAACAAACATCATTGAAGATCAAATGTGCAAGTGTGAATAATGGAGAATGTGGAACATCTCGGTTGAGAGAATCTTCTCAACCTTGTTGTTCAAACTGATGGACAAAGGAGGTTCCATCTTATTCCCTAATCACTAGTATATACATGTGCTTACATTTCAGGAAATTGTAGATGATGATCATTCTCAAATTGATAATGGTATAGACAGAATGGAGTGCACCCCATGAGGGGGAGCTAATCTGAAGAAGGTGATATTTTGAGATTCATATCATCTTGTGAAGAATGAAGGTATTCCAATCACACTTTCATCCCTATTTTCTTAATTTTATTTAACATGTTAATTAAGGGGGAGTGTTTGATTGAAGACCAATGGATGAAAGGGGGAGCTTTATCTTTTCACATGAACTTTCTAATGTGTTTGGTGAAGTATGTGCCTGATTTAGCAACTCATTGATATATCTGAAAAATTTCAACCCCTTGATGCCTATGCATGATCTCACATATATAGTGAATTATGGACAACATTGAATTACTTGGTTACATCACTCTTGTTTTCTACACTGGGTTAGCCAAAGTAGACTTAGAGATGATTTACTAAAGGCTCTGTGCAAAAGTGAACATGTGACATCATCCCTCTCTTAGTGATTTTTAAGAAGATTCTATTCAAAGGGAGGAAGAATTATTTTGAAGAGAACCACACCAAACATTTGCATTTGGTAGCCAATAAAGGGGAGAAAATATTGGCACACATATTGACCCATTCATATGTGCTTTAGTGATATTGACAAAAAATACAAAGGGGGAGATTGTTGTGCACTATGCTGCATTTGTTGTCAATAAGGTGTCAATGATTTAATGGATGACAAGGAGTGTCAATATGTGAATGACAAAGGATGCGATGGTGATGGTGATGTTGTTAATAAGATTCCAAGGATTGAGTGGATATGTGACTGACAAGGTGATGGTGATTGTTGGATAATGACTATGGTACTAAGAAGTATGTCACATAGGAGAATCACTAAGTGGCATAGGAGGTAATGGTTGAAACATTCTCCATATAAAACAGACGATTGTAGAGCTGATATTAAAGTTCCAAGACTTGTATCAAGGAGATACAATGTCACAACATTGTTAGAAGTCCATGCATTGTCTTCACAATACATGAGGATATAAAGAAGTGCCATCCACAATTACTATGTGGATGAGGGATGAAGTGAGAAGTTGAACCATCCACAACTTCTAAGTGGATGAAGTTGTTTGTAGAAGACCATGAACTATCTCTTCGTGCATGTGAATTTGAAGATGATCCAACCTCATCTATGATTTGATTAAAGAAGAACATTGAAGATCAAGTGCATTATGATTAATGGTTGGTGAAGATACTTGAGAGATTCATGGAAATTCCCTCCAAAGTAGTGAATAAATGTTGAAGTGGAGATGAGGAATTCTAAAGAAGAAGAGGAGGTGAAGGAGAGGAGAATGGCATGGAGAAGACTTGTTCCTACTTGGTTATTTAACCAAGTGTACAATTTAAAGAGGAGCATATGCAAAAAATGGGGCCAGCCCACGAGCTGGCTACCCAAGCTTCAACCCAAGGCACATGTGGGACTAGGTCAGCACACCCATGAGGAGGGATAGGTAGATCCAGCCGTAGGAGGCATGGTGCGAGCCGTGTGTCAGCCCGCGGGTGCCACACGGTGATGAATCTGTGCAGCGTGGTTGCTAGGTGTGCGCCCGAAGGAAGAAGAGTGGGCGCTAGAGCGCGCCCGCAGGAGAACTGGTGTGGGGCCGCACCGGAGGGGGGAGAGGAGAATTATGAGGGATGTTCGGGAGGAGATGGTTGTTAATCTGACGAAAAACCACAGGGCATTTCGATGTGGGACGTGTTTTAAAAACTCTGAGGAAATCCTAGCCACTCATCCGATCTCACGTCTGATCTAAGCGGCATGATGCATCTGCAGCGCTGCGTTCTAATCTCGACCGTCCGAGATCATTTAACGCGGATCCAACAGTCGCGGGGTTGTCTTCAACCTTCTGCCGGTTGAGGGACTCCCCGCGACATCTCCGGCGAACCAGAGGCACCCAGACGATGTAGATAGAGATCCCCACCGACTCTGATGAAGCTGTTGCCTCCAGTGTGTTCTCCTCCACCTCACGAACACATGCATGCGTTAAAATTCGCATGCATGCAATGAAATGAAGAATTGTGATTGAGGCCGAAGAAAACATAGTTGTGAGGCAGTGTATTCATGCATGGGAGAACAGGAAGAAGCCATGCATGCGTTCAAAAAACGCAGGCACATGAAGACCATGCATCATGATGAAACCCGCGCTGAATAGAGATGAAAAACAATATTTGAGGAAAATATTTAAAACCCGATGTTTTCGGGAAATCAAGAGTTATCCACGTGGAAGACCCAAGAAATCCTTGCCTATAAAAGAAGCCGTCTAAGGCCGAAGAATGTTAATGCAATCATTGAGAGAGAGCTCCTGCTTCTCCAAATAAACATAGGAACCGCGAAACCCACTAGTTCGCGAAGGGCAGTGTTTTCCACGCAGCCTTGCTGCGCGAAGTGAAGGAGTCCCGCGAAGCTCTGAGCAATGTGAAGAAACGCTCCGCACATCACTTGCGCGGTAGAGCAGCCCGAAGCCACTCGAGGCTTCGAGAGATCCTTTTGCGCAAACCCCTACGTGAATGAAGTAAGAAGGAAGGCGTCCCTGTGCGCTCTCCTATGTGACATGGAAAAAGACGGGGCCTTGCACGCCCGCTGCCCGCAACACTTGCGTGGTAGCAAGTGGCCACACCCCGCGCCATCTATGACCGCACACATTCATGGCTGGAGGAAGCTGCCACGCCACCTGCGTGGTATGAGCTGCCGCAACCAACGTTCTTGAAGGCAGGAGTTGGCCGCATCCTTGCGCTCCCTCCTTTTTAAGTGGTGCTGAAGTTGAAGGCCACACCCACATTGGTGTGTGTGCACAAGTTCAGTGTGTACACATTGAAGAAGAATATCACACCCATTGATGTGTGTGTCCAAAAGGAGAGGAAGGCCACACCATCTTTGAGTGTGTGTGTGTGCATAGAAACAAGATGGTAGAAGACTTAGTGTGTGCACAAGTGGAGTGTGCACACTTTGAAGATGAAGAAAAGAACAAAGTGTGTGCAAAGAAACAAGAAGGTCATAGCCTTGTATGTGCACATGTGAAGGAGGCCATACCTCTTTTGTGTGACCAAGTGAAGGAAGAGGATAGATGCATGTCCATGCATGTATGAATAAGTGAACAATTGGGTGAACACCTTGATAAGAAAAAGAGAAGGAGAAATTCACACTAAAGAACAAAACACAATTTGGTGTGTGTGAGAAATAATAAAAAGTGTGACTCCAAGAAGAATGTGTGTGTGCTAAAAGAGTTTACACCCTTTTAAGGGTTTATCACACCAAGAAGAAAAGGGGAGTGCATGCATTCATGCATGCACATGCACACATAAACAAAGCTTAAATCAGTGTGTGTGAATTTGAGAAGTCCAAGAACAAATGTTCTTGAAGGTATTTGAGATTCCATGCAAGTCATGTATGAAGATTGAGAAGCCATGCTTTCAGTGCATGAAGATTCAGAGATTCCATGCACTCAGTGCATGAAATTGAATTGAAGAGAGACTGAGGACAGACTGAAGTTAAAGACATCATTCATCTGAGTTTTCAGTAGTTGAGAAGACCAAGAAGATTGAGTGGGCATACTCAGTGCAGGAACATATTTTCCAATCAAGACTCTTGAAGACAGTGGCCGGGTCATCCTTAGAAGAAGGAGATAATGCCTGAGAAAAGAGTAGAAGTCCTGGTCACCACCAGTGATCAAAAGGAGTGAGAAAGGCTAGCAGACCTTATCCAAGGTTGTTGAAGACTCTTTAAGAGCTTATAAAAGAAGAAGAGCTACTCGTGTGACTCGAGGAGCCAGGAGAAGACCCCCTGTGAGACTCAGGGTGGAGAAGTCTTCAGTGGAACCTGAAGCAGGCCAGTGGGACTCTGGTAACACTATGAGATGCAGTATAAAGAACCTCCTGTGGGACTCAGGAGAGATATAGTGTGACTCTGTATCGACCACTATAATTGCTAATCTAATTATAGTAGAGAAACCATGTTTGGGCGTTTAACCAACATGGAATTTACGTAGGCCTTTGGAGACGAACCGTGTAAATCCTTGTGTCCTGTGACTTTACATTTACTGCATCACTCGAGGAAAGGATGAGGGATAAAAGAAGAGTGGATCGAGGCCATAACAAGCCATAGAGGTATAATTGATAAAGAATCAATTAGTAAATAGATTAAAAGGATCACTGATTCACCCCCTCCCCCTCACAGTGATCACACTGATCCGAGAACTTCAATACCAATGAGTCAAAATGTGATAGAGCACAAGAATAAGGGAAAACATGACCATGATAGAGAAATATGATTAAAAGAACATGGAGTAAAAATATTTTTCAAAGATTTCAGATAAAATAGAATGTAATATCAATTGAATTTTTTTACCATGGAATAAAAGTTATAGATAATGAGAAAATAATCATGATTGATGAATGATATCATTATAAATGAATGAATAAATTTGGTATATCCATAAGAATATGAAATCATAATTTTTTGAACAAGGCTATTCATAATTATATCCCGGAATAATCATCTGAAAAAATATATAATAAATCACATTGAAAAAATAACTTGTGAAAAAGTAAATTCGCAATAATTCTCAAAAAAAAATGAACAAATATACTCAAAATAGTATGAATAAAAAAACTTTTAAGGAAATCTATTTTCCAAAATTTTCAGAAAATGTACATATGAACAACGAAATATGTATTCATGCCAACATGATAACATCATTATATCATGACATATAAAACATTGATGAACTCATTGGTGGAGATATAAGATCCCCACCATCCACATTAATATACGTATGTGCTATAAATAATCAATCCTTCAACATATACTGAAAAACCATGAAAAAATTGGTTTCATATTAGTTTTAAATGGTATAAAAACAAATGAAATTAAGAACTACATCATATAATTCAAAAATTCAATATATTTTAATAAGTATTTCATAAAAAAATTATGATGGTTATCCATTAAATAATACTAAATTAGGTATAGTTCCATTAGAGGTATAGTTGGAAATGGAAGATAAATTATAAAAATAGATTTCAAAAAAAATGTCATCCTTGATGCAAAAAGATAAAGTATCATTTCCATTTCAAAATTCACTTTCTAGGTGGTAAAATGAGAATCACTTTTGAGATCCACTTTAATAAAAATATAAAAAAATGGATATTTCATAGGGAATAAAGGTTATGCAAAACTACGAATATTGGATGATTAAAATATATGACCATGAAAATAAATGACTTTTTAATATTTTAAAATATATTTACTGAAACCCATATACTAAAAATATAGTAAAAATTCTATTTTAAATTATCAAGGGAAAAAATTAAGATAAAAAGAGACAATATAAATTATTGGTTCTAGAATAAGGAAGGAAAACATTTCAGTGTATTCAAAATATTGATACATTAGAAAAATAGTATTTAAAGTTGACGATAAATATTCTTTATATCATTATACTTTTATGTGAAATAAATTTATCAAGAAAGAAAATTTAAATTAAAATTTTCATTTGAAAAAAATATAAAGAGAAAGTACAATATAATAATTATTATAATTGAATAAAAAAAATAGATAAGAAATATTTTTAAGATGAAAAATTATAACCAAAATAAAGGATATTTTAATTAACAAAATTCATGATGTATATTTTAATTCATGAATTTAGAATCACTTGAAAAAGATAGGTTATTATAGATTTATAAATCCCTTTAATTTCATTAATGGTATGAATAAAAAATCCATAACTTAGTGTATCTAACATAAAAAATACATGGGAAATATGATATATGTCACAATGATAAAAAATCAAGATTGGAAAACCCTTACAAACATCACATTTTTTTAGTAATAATAATTTGAAAAAGATTTAAAGAGAAAAAAATAAAAAATCCCAGAATATATGATTAAATAAAAAAAATTCAATAATAATTGATAATTAACCTAACTTATATGAATAATGTTCAACAAAAAAATACTATAACGCAAGGAATGGTAATAAATTTTCCAAAAATGTTTCCTTGGATTCCATCTTGGTCAGGCACGATCTATCCAAATATATTATAAACCTATCAATATTAGTCAATTAGCATAGAATCTTATATATATATATATATGAACTTTTATTCACTTAATTAATAATCATTTTAAAAACAGATGCTAATTATTTATAGTTTTTTTCATTGTTAGATGTTATTAATTTTGTTCGCCTCATATGATAAATATCATAGAGATCTCACTCCACATTATTGGATAAAAATTTCACCATTCCAAGATTAATTAAAGTGAAATAAAATATGATCCATAATGAGTTATAATTATATTATTTAATTAATCATAATTTTAGTTATGATTCATGAATATAAAATCCATGACGAGCCTGTTTTGGTAATTTTTAATGATGGAATGATGATTTGTTAATGTGGAATTAGATATTAATTTTAGCATTGTAGAACCCAAAATAATTATTCACTTATTAATATAATATTATAAAATTAATTATGTTTGAATAACTATTTTCTCAAATACATAACATAAAAATATATTTAATTATATTTTATGATTATTCCTCACATTACACAATCACATGCTTAAAGACCATAACAATTTAAATTATTTGGAAACATGGAAACATAAAAATTGGTCCATAATTAAGCTACATAATCCACCAACATGTTATTAAAAAACTGAAACATTTTTATACATATCATAAAATACATATCCACATAACCTGGGTAAGGGAAACATAAGAAATGGTAAGCTCATATTCTCAGTAAGGGTAAAAATGGGAGATACAAAAGAAAAATATGAACATAGGGGTATGAGAACCTGATCATAACATTTGAAAACCCTTAAATACATATCAAAAATCATATACATGTTTCAAGTAATAATGATTTTTTTTTATAAGACATTATTAATAAGATAATCAATGAACATGATCTATAAGAGCATAACATTTTCATAAGGCATGAAATTTATGGCATACAAATAAGAATAAAAAATAATTTCCATATTGATCAAATATCACTACCAAGGCCATTGTATAAAACAAAGGGCTTAATTATACATATTTCACTCCTCATTTCATCCATTTCATTCTATACCATACTCACTTTCCACCCCAGCCCTATCTATCTCATGAAATATTTAAAACTCTACCTAATGAATTATAATTACATATATTTACTGCACATATCATAATGAAACCCATTTTAATGTGAACAAAAATATCATAAATAATCATCCTATACTTACCCAAGAAAATCAATGGGTATCATAATCATTTCATCATATTATAACATGTGGAAAAGGAATAGGTTTCAGGATCATTTCATCATATAATAACAAATAAAAAGATACGGGTTTAAAGAGAACCATTACATAAAAATATAAAAAACTTAGATAAATAATATGAATGTTATCCATGTATCATATCTCAGTATGGAATAGGTAACACGAACATATGTCATCTTAGATGTAATTTTTTTTGAAAGTTTGTTTAAAAATTTCTGGAGTAAAGTACCCCTGACTTTTTTATTTTTTTAAAAATATAAAACATTATTAAAAACTTTTTAATTGAAAATATATTCAAAAACATGTAATATATTATTTTAATAAATTATTTTTAATGATTTTAGAAAATTCCTTTCTTACCATACACATTAATATGATGATTCCTTTCACATTTTTGGTAAATGTAAAAATTGTATTGTTTTAGAAAAAGAAATCTAGATTACATTCAGAATGTTTCTGTAAAAATTAAAAAGTATGTAAAAAAGAATTTTAAAAATAATAAGTGGATAATATAATAACTCCAAAAACATATTTAGATAAAATTGTTTTAGAAAATGATGGGTTTTTGACCTAATAGTGATATAATGTCATATTTTCATAAGAAAATTTTCTTAATTAGATTAAGAACCCATGGTTGAAAAAATTATACCATTACCATAGGATATCATGAATAACCATAGGAAGGAAAGCATTATAATTAATGAGAGATAAATATTAAAATGTTATCATTGGAATCATAATCATAAAGAGTCCCAATAAATGATGTGACTGTAACATTAAATCAATGTAATTTTTGTAATCTGGAATCGTAGTTCCCATGAAGGAATATAATAAAAAGGAACATAAAATATCAGTAGGATGGATAAATTAATTATATTAAATTTAAAATTGGATGTATATACACCTAATTAATGAGTATGGGTTCATATCATAACATATTTCTCAAAGAATGAAAATTGAGACAAAATTCATTTACCAATTTGATAACTTTTCAACCGTGAACCACATAGAAGAGAGATGATAAAATGGATATGTAAATAATAATAAAGATTGTGAGAAACATAATAAATTACATTCATTCTCCGTATATTAACCACATGTAATCAATATTTGGTGAATATAAAATGTGTCACACAAAAGTAAAAAGTGAGTCGAATTTCCCTTACCTGAAGTCTTGACTATCATAGGAATATGTCAAAAATCTTGTATAATAAATATATGTTTATTATAAGTATATAAAAAATATTTTCATATTTAATACCATATATGATTTTATTATGACCCTTTATTGCCAATTTATTAACAATTATATATTAAAATTACTTTTTAGGTAAAAATTGCTTTCTTTTTTTGTATATGTTTTAATTTGTTATATTATTGGTACTACTAACATGATAATGATTTAATAATATCCATAATTTATATCATGATATAAATATCATATATATTCATTATATATGTTTTTATTTTTATTCAAGAATTTTTGTTATGGGAAATGAAATAGATCATTCATGGAGACGATAGGCCATAAATACGCTTGAACACTATTTTTATTTTCTATTAAAATTGAAGGAAATATTAGTAAATCATATATATATATATATATATATTATCATTTATGTATCATTTATTATATCACAAATATGACTTATTTTAATTATAATATTCCTTAATACACTCTATCTAAAGCATGAATGAAAGACATCACATGGCGAGGTAATAGTTAGTTGTACACATGAACGACATTATCATATTCTCACAAAATGGAAAGCATGATAGGATGTGTTATATAATAGTCAAATAATAATAATAACATCATAAAAATCATACAAATAATATATAAATATTATTTCCATCATTATTACCAACCTTGAAATGTGGTAATTGAAAAATAGTGGTCATCGGTTTGCATGACGATAGTCCACTGTACACACAAATGATGATTTCCTAACATATTTTACGGATGTGTGTGTATTTTTTCATCATAAATTTTACATTAACACAAATAGTTATATGGAAGATAATTATATTAAAATATAGTAATTATATAAAATGAAATTATGGTGTTTGAGGAAAAAATAAAACAAACATGATTATTGATGAACATTACCTCTTCATGGGGTATCTCATTTAGGTTTACAAAAAAGGAATTATTTCATTGGAATTATTCCAAATTTAAGGAAAATAAGATGATAATAGGGGATATGGATAATTATTTGTGTTTCTATTGGAGAAAACACTTTTTTATGTTGTGATGATAAGAGAGAGTGGGTGGCCATTTATAAAGGGGTGAGCAGCACAATTCTAATTTTTCTAAAAGAGTGAATTTTATGTAGATTTATTTCAAGTCACCAATCCCAAATAATTGTAAATTCCAGATCCTTGACATAATATGTTCTATATATGGACATTAATCTTTTTTGGATAAGTATTTTTTCACTTTTGATCCTTATATTAAATTTTTAACCACTCAGAAAACTTGTTTTTTACCATAATAACTATAACTAATTTTAATTATTTTCACTAATAAATTATGTAAGAAATTAATATTACATTTATAAAAATTTAAAATTAGTATGATAAATAATATTTATTTATTTTAAAATTACTTGAACGTATGTTGAAAAAAATAATTTAAAATTAATACTATAAACGTGACAAGAATACGAGTTTTAAAAGGGAAAATGATCAAAAGATTGAAATTATTTTTATATCAAAAAACAACATGAAATTGGTTCAAATGAACAAAATTGTATTAATTGATGTAAAATTGGGCTAATTTTCCATTTAAAAAATTAAAAATATAATTTAACACTATAAATTAATTCGGCGAAAATGGATGTTTATAATTAAAATTCCCTACTTTTCACTATACACCAGAAAAGATACTTTTCAAAAAAATTTGAAATTTTCACTCTAACAAAATTTTGATATTAAAAATTAAATAATTATATTTATTATCAAAAAATAATATTCTAAAATTTTGAAAAATTAATTTCATCATTGAAGACAAATAAAATAAAAAATAGTTTTTTGAGAAAATAGTATTTTCAAATATATAAATACTTTACCAAAAATTATATATTTTATATTCAATATTTTTTCATTATGTAAATTAATTTTAATTAATTTTATAATATTGGTTATCAATATTTAGTTTCCAATGTTGAACGTATAAGTTAAAACAGACGAGTATAAACATTTATATTAACAATTTTTTTTTGTTTTTTTAAAAATAAATGTCATGTGCCATGTAGGTTAAGGAAGAAGTGTTTCATGGGGTTCTTCGATGGAATATTCTTATCCATTAATATTATGGATGAAGATCTAGACCCTCCTCCCTTATTGGGTGAGGGACCCCGACATCCTTCAAAGGAGATCAATCTCACCCTTTTCCAACCTGTTTCCAACCCTGATTCCCATCCATCTTTACCAAAAATATTGCTTTTCCCAAAAGTACTAGATCTACTCTATGGATTACCTCAACTTTTTATTTCATCCTTAGGTTAAAACAAGGCTCTATATCATCTAGATTTAATATTTTTTGATAATTTCAAATAGTTTCATCCTTCGATGGATTTTTTTGATAGGTTCATTTTCACGTCTTGAGGATTACACAACATAGAAATAGCAGGTCATCTAGACAACATGAATATTATGGTATAGTAAAAATCTAAGAGATACATGGTTAGGGGCTGGTCTAGTTCTCCCCAGAGATGTTTTGTATATTTTTCTATCTCTTCAGGTGGTCATATGACTTCCACATGAAGTACGATTCCCTATCCTCAACAATATGGGGTTATTTTCCAAAAAATCTCATTACCATTTAAAAAACCCAATATTTTTAAAAAAAATTTGGAACCCATTTTGTAGGTACTTATATTCAAATATAACTCATTTTTATTCCATTTTTACCATAAATATTTGTGGAAGTTTATGGTTTATTATGGAATGTCCAATTAATTTGGATTTCAATGGGGGAAGTTTTTTGATATAAGTAGTCGGGTTTTTTGTGCCATGGATAAATTTTTGTTCTTCTTCCATGAAATTAATCCGCATATTGCCCATATGTAGGTGTGGGAATGCATAAATTATTCAATTAAAGGGAAAAAATTTAGTATGTGAAAATATCATGATGCATGAGGATGGTGAATCTTCACTATGAGAAACTCAATTATTTGGTCTTATGAATCCAAATAGTGAAAATTCCATGCAATGTGTGATACAAGAGGATGAACCAAAGGTGGATAATATTTTTATTCTCTTGAGGTCAAATTGAGGCACTCCCAATCTAACAGTGTTTTTGTATATTAAGGAAAATCTACCAGCTCCCAGGGATGAGTCCTATATAGAGGCAATGAAATATGTAAATTGTATCATTGGAAAAAATGGTCCATATTAGACTGAGACACTTCATAATGGACATGAAGTGGTGTATCATGTGAATAGTAATGGAAGTACATCCTCATATATGGTTCAGGTGTAGGATTTAGTGGGGTTAGTGTTGATCAGGTCAATCATGAGTATGGACATTCCATCCATTATACGTGGAAACCATTTGTAAGGATTGGTTATTTAAGGGATATAATGGGTTCATGGAGAAGCTTGTGAATAGTACTCTGGTGATGAACAAGATTCCCATTGTATATCATATCGAGTGATCTATTTCCACTCTCCATGATATAGTGCTTAAGACTTTCTAGGAAGAGCGATACATAGTCTAAGGAGGAGGAAGGGTCGGAGAGGCAAGCAAGATTTGGGGAGCTTCATCCTAATCAAAAAACAAAAATCAAAAGGGAAAAATGACTTTTCTCATTTAGTACTTCCAATAGAGACCAGATATAATGAAAGGTCGAAATAAAAGGTAAGGGATAGTGTCCCCAATAATTTATGAATGGTTACTTCAATATCTGATGACACTAAGGACCTTGGGGAAAGGGGTCAATTCAATGCTTCTAACCAAAATAAGAAAATATTGATGGAATAATTATGCTTATATAGTGTTGTTACCTCTGACTAAGATATTTATGAAGATCACGTAGATTATCCCCTAAAATCTAGATAGTAATGGATACTATGTAGTGATAGTGAAATTGATCTAGAGATTCATATCTATTCAATGGATCAAATGGTGGAGGGGTTTGTTTTGATTAATTCCACAGAAGGATAAGATGAAAGGATGATGCCAATATGGATTTTTCTGGATACCAATAACGAAAAGAGTTCATGTATTGACAATCTGGATCTAATATAAATAAATGGAATCAATTGAGGGAATATCAATAGAGAAGAGTACATCCAAACAAGGTACAAGTTTTAATATAACTTTGAGGACCATATAAAAGATGATATAGATATCAGGTGACCACTATCTCTTGGAAAATGTTTCAGGAGAATGTTTCTAATATGATGAAGTTCTTTTTCAAAAGTATGATATTTCAGCTAACCAATGACCATTTTTAACATTATGGTGTCTCACTTTTTCCTTAATTTTTTTTTATAATCAAAAGATAATTTTTAGTCAGTCACACAGGATAAATGAGTGTTGTATGAAGTGAAATAAAATATAGGGTTTCATGTAACGAAATCATGAATTGGTGTTGTGAATAAATGAATATATAAAATAAATTTAATTTATTCTAAAAATATTAACTCATAATAACTATATGTGTTACAATAACAATCCATGAGGATAATTTATAGCATCATTCAAGAAGGTTGTTGAAACAACCCAAACATGATATAATTATGGATAATTATAAAAGATATTTTCTTATAAAATCATTATCAAATAATTATAATTATATTTATTAGTTTTATAATAATAATATAAGTCTTTATGTAGTGTATTTTGATAAATAAGTTATGGTAAGAAGATATTATTTACAAAGAAGGAACTATTTTTCCTCTTGGAATGACCATTTTAGGTGTTCCAATTTATGATGATCAATTATTATTAACATTATTAATATCATTATTAATATCTAATTTTTTGTAATAATTCCATAAATATAAATTTAATTCATTAAATAAGTTTTTATAACCATCCATAAAATGTGGTGATCAAAAAAATATGTCATATAATGAGGCAGTATTTGTCATGTAACAGTAGCGATGTTTTTATTTTTTGAATGATTGAGGTGAAGATAGATAGTGGATGTTCCAACAATATAATATCATATAAGTATACTAATTATATTTACTTGATGATATTTTTATGGTTTGAATAGGTTTTGAAGATGATTTAGTAGAATGCTAGATAATAAAAAGTCTCAGAGTGGATAATACTCACATTTTGATTTTTAATCTTCCCTTGAAGGATCCTTTGGAAATGGAGTGCATTGGACACATTATTTTAACCTATGTTTGTAAAATATTATAGAGGGTTATATGTGAGGTAAAATATTTAGAGTTTTAAGGAAATTTATAAGGGGAGTATTCTCTTGAAGTAGGTGGAAGTAATGTCCTTTTATAAGTGAAAATTTGGGAATTTATTTGGAATTGAATTTTAATTGAGAGGTAGAGATTAAATTAAATTTGTGTTTGGTGATGAATGGTTAGTGATAAATTAGTATGAAATTAACATCTAAATAGGTATTATAAAAGTTCTATGTGCCACGTAAAAATATGAAAATTCGGTCCACATAAGTTACCCATTTTCACCCATATTAACATTGATTAAATACTTACCAACGTAATTTTCTTTTTAGTTAAAATGTGAGATGAACCCTATTAAAAAATCTTGATATTTATATTGGTAATTTGGATTCATGTTAATATAATTAAATTTTTAAATATAATAAATTTAACTTTTACATTAAAACATCTAATATTTTGAAAACCTATTTTTGTAGAATATTTATGTTTTTTACAAAAAAAATATTTTTCATTATTATTTCCTACTAATTAAAATTTAAATATATGTTAAATTAAAAATTTAAACATCATATTAAATTCATAAAAAATATTTTAATTCAATATCATTTATTATTTCCAAATTTCATTAAAACAATTCATTGCAAAATAATAATTTTACCCTTGGAACTAATATTAACTTCAGTAACATATTTTTATGTTAAAAACGTATTACAAAATTTTAATATTTATATTAAAAATATGAAAATAATTTTAACATATAATTTCTCTCAATTTTATGAAATTAATTTTATTACAAACATACATATCTTGAAAATGTTTAAAAAAGAGTTTTTACACACAAAATGAAATTATTATTATTATACACCTACTACTAACTATATAATGAATGTTAATTTATTTAACTGTATATATTATCAGTAAATTTAATTAAAATCATTAATTAGTGGGGATTTATTATATATGGATGAAATACATAACACGTAATTAAGCAATTTAGTGAAATAAAATTTTATTAAATGATAATAACAAAATAGTAGTTGAATTAAATATATATATTACAACAATTTTACTTAATCATTACATTGAAAAAATATTTCATTTATTTTTATGATATCAATATTTAGTGATAATATTTTTCATGTAAATTATTTTGTAATAAAATATATTTACTAAATATTAGAATTTATTTAATTTTTTAATGTTTGTGAAATATATATTTTTAACAATAAAAAACATTAGTACGCCTTTTAGATATATGTATATCCTATGAATTTTTTCCATAACCATATTTCCAATAACAATATTTATAATTACTATATTTAGAATGATTATATTTTATTCCTAAATATAGACATACAAAAATCATTCATCTCAACCGCACGTATGATGTAACACAACTCATTCCATATCAATGTTTTTTCATAGTGCTTCCAGCTTTCCAGATTGTCTTTCACATTATAGGATTAGATATACTAATAGTGATTCTAAATGGTAAATATGATCCTAGGGATCTTCTATTTTAATTATATTGTCTATTTTTATTTATTTTTCCCTTTTAATTTTATACTTTTAATGGATGCAATCATCCATGATAGTAATATATAGTTTCATATATGATTATTGTAATGTTTTATCTCAGTAAAATGTACATTTGCTTTTTTCATTTATTATTTGTTTAAATAATGAAATTTAACAAAATATTTATTTATTACAAAATTTATAAAAAATTTCAGGTTGTTTAATCTAACCCTTAAAAAATTTCATTCCACAAAAATTTAATCATCATTCACTAGTAATATAGAAAAGGGTATCTATAAGATAGACAAAAATGAAGATATAATTTGCAATTAGATATCATCCATACTACCTTAAGTAAGAATATGAAATATATTTGTTCAATTAAAATAATCATATTCCAAATATTTGGTTTCCCTTAAATTATTTAATCTAAATACCCCTTATGATTGGGTATTAAAATCAATATAATGGATGTTAGGTTTCCTAAAGAGTTCATAGTTAGAATTGCATTGAAAGGTGATGATAAGATGATTTGGAATATTAAATGTTATTCCCTGATTTTAGTAGTTAATATATTGTCTACGTTGAGATAACTAATCCTTTCTGAGAATATTACAAAATTCTTCTAAAAGATGAATAATAATATATTTAGAAAGCACATTCATAAAAACATCAACATGGGATAAAACTATCTTATTTTTAGAAGTGTTCACAAATAAATTGAAATCAAATCACTAGGGTGGTGATTTCCCTACCTTATAAAATAACATAGATATAATGATGTGGCTAGAACCAGATTCCAATATGACATTAACTAATATAGAGTGGAGGATAAGTGTACCAAAATTATCAAAATCCACTTTCGTGGTAGTCATTTTATTAGAACCTCTTGATTTTTTTAGGGTTTGAGGTTGTTGATTTATATTATGTTATTTAATCCTTAGGTTATCTCATTGATTTTAAAAATTTACAAACACCATTAATGTAATAATAATAATTTTTAGAGTAACATTTTGAAAAAAAATTATTTTAATCTATCATATTAACAAAAAAATAAAAGGTTATAAGTAGTTGAATTCATGATGACATCCTTTACTCTAAATAAAAAATATTCTAGTTACATTTTCATATATACCTAGGTGATTCATTCAACATTCACGAGACACATGTTGTTTAATATTCAATTATCTATGAAATTTAATACTTTATCGTATATAAAACTCCATAATGACTTATTTGGTGTGTTTGGAAATTCAAATTGGTTGAAATGGTAAATTAAAACTTCTGAAATAGATATAATATTTAACACTATAGATCTTATCACCTTTGGTTATTTTTTAGGATAATTTTAACATTTTCTATGATAGACATTATTAAATTGGTTCCTCTAGGATTCATCCATTCCTTTAAATAAAGGAATGTTCATGTATGAGACTACTTAAATTAATAAATTTATAAACGGAAACTATATACTTTGAATAACCATACAATAATTAATTTTAAAACCATGAGCTATGAATATATAGGTTTAAATATAGGTTATCCATTTTCATTTTTACATAAGGTTCTCTAATGTAATTAATTATATATTAAATCCTCAAATTTCATTTATACCCATTATTATTGTTCATTAATAGTATATGAATCAAAATAAAACATCCCTTAGGATTATCAAACAAGGTCTATAGTTGGGCCCATGTGTTCTAAATTGAGTAAAGAAATGTTACTACCCAACCATTCCATTTTAGGCTTATTACCCCATGGTGCATCTATTCCAAGGCATTCATCCACTTGTTTTTATCTAGATCGAAATATTATATCAAAGAAACCACACACTATATACCTTAATAAAACATTATGATGTTTCATATATTTAGTATTATCCCTAAGTCATTCAATAATGTTCAATTATATTAATTCCAACAAATAACTAAACAAATCTGCAAAAAATAACAAAATCATGCTATGATACAAAATAAGACCCTAGACCTGTATTCCAAGGTACTATGATAAAAACACTTAAATTAAAAACTGAATTTTTTACCTAGTGACACATATAAAGATTAACATAAAAATATTTCACATTAATTAAAAAATACATCTCAGAATAATATCATAATTCCAAAAACAATAGATTTAGATTTTTTTGGATATTAGATACATAAAAATATTTTTTCACAAAATTGTAAACATTTATCCATAATTTCATTATAATAAACCATATTTTAAATATATTATTTATTATACTCATCATAATAACATATGGAATGGAAAACATAAGAAAGGGATGATGTCAAATACTTAGTAGGGAATAAACTTATCAATGATTCATAAAGGGTCAAAGCACAATCATATGAGAAAAAATGAACATGAGAGAAAAATTAGAATGAAATAATATGGAATAAGAATAATTTTATATGATTAATTATGGAATGATATATAATCTAAAATAAATGAATATATAAAATTTCATATGATTTCATAATAATCACAAAATAATCATGAACCATGGAAGATATCTTAAGTAAATAACAATGAAATATTGTGTAAGTTTAAGAATAATAATTTATAATATTATGATCAAGGATATCATTAATTATATCCATACAAAATATTATGAAAAAATATTCCCAAAATAATGTTCACACAACAAACTTAGGAACATTATTGTCCACAATCATGTATATACAACAAACATCTGACAAAATATAACAGCCCCAAACATGTACACCCATATCTAGTGCAAAAAGAAATTCCATATATTTTTAAATTTTATGTGGATAAACATGACCAAAATATAAAATTTTATAAAATATAACTTCAAACTAAAATATTTGATCACTAACATAAGCAAAGGCCTTTTGGGTTTATAGTTTTAGAAAATTTTAAAAAAATCTTATTTAACAACATGGATAAAAAAACAACTAGTTTATAAAAATTTACATTATCTCCCACTATGTTATTCACATCTTGTAAAATAATTTGGTATATAAAATTTAATACATTTCTTCATAACCTACGGAAATTAATAATATAATAATGGTATATTAAATTATAAGTAACTATAATAATAATTAATAAAAATTAAAGGTCATATACGATCATAAGATGAGTATAATGGTATGATCAAATAATAAAAGTAAATTATAATAACATAATGTAATTAATACATACCAATTAATGGATAACATATCTTGAGAAATGAAATAAATATTTATTTAATACAAGACTCATATATGTCAAAAATCTTATGCTTTGTGAAAACAATCATTGAACACATGATCTATTAGAACTCATTTAATACACTAAAAAAACAATGTAAGTATCATGGAATAGAAAACCTTTATTATGGAATTAATTAACCAGAAAATTTTCATATCTCATTTCAGTAACCTAAAACCAATAAACTCTATCATCTCTTTAGATTAAAATAACTCGAATTTCTCATAAGAGTAACTTCAATATAGTCAACTCTGTCCCCTTAGCCAATTCATTAGAGGGCTATAACAGACCCACCCACCGCTGGTATATAATAGATCCAAACATATTTAGGTTACAATGGAACAACATATCCTTGGTTAATAACGGATCCAAACACCATTTATTTATAATATAACCACCTACCAATCAACTATAAATATGTACAAGTATAAAAGAATAATATAAAAAATATAAGCCTGCATTTTTAAACATAATAATAATTATTGTTCATTCATAGGTTTATTTAGCCATGGAAAACAAATGTATTTCATGAAAATCTCTTTATAACAATTGATATCCTTCTATATATGTATTAAGGGTGGTAATAAAACATATCCTTAGTGGGGCATAAGTAATATAAATGTTTGTGATTTGTAATGAATATAAATACCAGGAAAATATTAGTATAAAAATCTCTAGGAAATTTAAATTTCCACTTCGAAAATCCCTTTGAAAAACTCAGATTTTGCAGAATATTATAGATATATATTCATTTGAAAATAAACATTGAGAATTCCAAATGAATATTCAAAAAATGGATTAGCCATGATAATGGTAAATTAATGTCAAAAGTACCTCATTTAGAAAATGGTAAAGAGATTCAATTTAATTTTTTTTGTAAAATGTAAACCATGGGTAAAATTAATTTATAAAATCATTTAATAATAGTAAAAAATTTCTTATAAACGTTTTATGAACCATGGATATCGAAGGAAATATTTTCCAACAAAAAATAAATAAATAAGGATGATCTTTCTTAAAAACATATTCTAAACAATTTTCAGTAATAAGGAGAAAAATATGGTACTAAAACATAAAAATAATATAAATATACATAGGATAATACAAATGAAATGTGTTCATCAAATAAATAATTTATAATATCCTTAATTAAAATTCAGGTATTGTAAATACGATTAAAATGGGATTAAAACATAAACCCCTTACCATTGTGGTATCTTTTGAATCATAAGATCCACAAATGAATAAAATAATTAAAACATTAAATAAAAATTACATAAGTAGATTCAAGATTTAACATGTTAAAGGGGATGTATATTCCATTTATAAAATATTATACATTCATCACATAAATTTATGTCCTAGAGAAATAAAATTTGATAAAAATAACACATATAAAGATGATATCATCTAAAAGAGAATTAATCAGTGGAAATATTTTTCGTTAAAAATGTAAATCCACAAAATAAAAGTTTAAATAAAATATAAAAAAACAAATTTCTTTTCAAACATAATTTTTAATGATATAATAAAATAATAAGTGATATAAACAAATAAAATATTATTGAATTAATAAATCCATACTTTTGCCTTTATGTCGCCTCTATTTCATTGATTTTAAGGCCTTTGTAGTATAAGTTTCTAATAACCCTAGTGGCTAAAATATGTGATCCTGGATGTTTATAGAGTAATTTTTTAATACTATTAAGATAAAAACTGAATTTTTATTTTCGAAAAAATGATGATTTGGGTCCCTTATTAGAGGAAACAAAGAAATAACATTTTCCCAATTTTTTCAATCTTTATGGGTATCAAAGCTAATTCATAAAATAAAATGTGGCATACATAAGTGAAAAAAATAATATACATGAAAATTTCATATCTTGATGAGTTGTGATGTTTTTTATGATTTCATAGTGATTTATAAAAAATAAACATTTTCTACTATTTAAGGTATTTTTATCTCTATTCACAAAACTCACCGTTAAAAAATCATGAAAAATACAAAATTATAATATAATGTATTATATCATAAAAATCCTTCATAAATATACTTAAAATTAAATTGATACTGTAAATAATCTAAATAAATTCAACTTTATTATTTTTTAAATCATGTATCTTATTATTTTAATATTTTCATTGACGGTGCACCATTGCACCGTTAGTGTGTTAGGTTATTAAAAAAAATAAAATTTTAATTAATTGTTTTATATAATTTTTTATTAAAAGTAATTGTTATTTTTGATATTATATCATAAGAAATATATATTATCATTCATATCCTAAAAACATATTTTATATGTTGTTTCTAATTTTAACCCCTTGCACAAGAATTACAAAAACACTTGGATAATATTCCTATTATATAAAGATAATGTTAGAAAATATCAATCCAAATCATAATTTATAACCACTATTAAAAACCAATGTATCAAAATACTTTTTCCTTATACATTATTTTCATCAGTTTAATAAATTTAACATTTCCAATGATGTGAAAGAATTGTATTGGCAATGAAATTGATTTCCATATTTATCTTGAAATAAAATATAATTTAAATATTTTGAATTATTTGTCATTATATATTTTTTATAATATCATACACGAGTCTTTCTATTATTTAATAAATTTATATATTATATTTATCTTACGATAACATCATAAAGTATACAGTATTATATAATGAATGTATTTTTCCCACTATTCAATAAAATTTGACTTCAAACATTCAATGAAATTAAATGAATTGAAATATAAATCTTCATAAAAATAATAATATTTAGTCTAGATCTATAAAAATCCTTACATACCCTATCATTTCCAACACACGTCTAATTATATCCTTTTAAAAATATTTACTTTGATTATTTTACCAACATATACAAGTGTTGCGTCAACAATGTGTAAGCACTATAAGTAATTATGTCATTTATAACAAAATAAGTATCATAAATATATAATTTTCATAATATATTTAACAATATTTAATTATTAATAACTTTTTTTAATCCTTATTGTAAAATATTATAGTTTTTTATAAGAGAGTGATATTTTGTTCATATACATTAAGTAAATAATATTTATGTTATTAAAAAAGAAAAATGGAATTAAGTTTCCATATTTTCAATAATTAAATGAAAATTGATGAACTATAATCATAAAATAGGATAAGGGAAATGTATTGGGTAATTTTAAGGTCCTACCACAATGTTTTAACATAGCTTTACCCTCATCGAGGTGATCAATTTGGCCATTGTTTCTCTTCATAATGACCAAATATAAAAGTAATATATTTATTAGACTTGATCCTCAGAATTAAAAATATGGAATTAATTTTTTAATAGTAAATTTATATAAGTGTATGTAAATAATTTTAACATAATTTAAAAAAACATAATGAAAAAAAAAGTTTGTAGAAAAAACTATTTTTAGCCAAAAAATGAAATTCAAACAAAATCAAGTATAATGATGATTAAATTGATGTTAAATAGATTATATGTTTTTAAATAATTGTTATATTAATTTGAGATAAAAATAGAATCATTAAAAAATACCGGTTTTATAAAAAATTGTATTTTCACTAATAAAATGAACAAAATATTCTTTTTAGAAAAAAAACCAAAAATTTTACCCTATGATAATTTTGATAATCTAATTTAAAAATCTATATATTTTTAATAAATTTAATTTCTAAAATATATATAAATTACTTAAATTATACATACACAAAAAAAATTCATTTTTTATGAAAACATTCTTCTTAAGAATAAAATTAATTTTTAAATTTACGTATATATTTTTCATGAATTAATAAATGCATTTGGAATATATAAATACATTATTCATATTGTTAATAATATGGTTTTTTCTAATATGTGTAGAAAATTTAATGAGTAGGTTATAATAGTCACATAATATAATTTTAGGGTTCGATTAAGCTTGATGTTGCATGTTGTATTCACACTCAAACAAAGTGTTCTTTTTAAAAACATGATATGTTACAGAAATACTATCTACAATCAAATCCACATAAAAAACTATGAACAACGCTATGAGCATGCATGTCTTCAAAGAATAATTTTTATCTCATAAGATATAAAACATTAACCAATGAATTATAGGGTGATATAGGAACCCACCAATCCCCATCCATACATATGTGCACAATAAGAAATCAATTATTCATCATATCATTGAATCCCATGGAATTAAAATGGGTTTCATATCATTTCCAAATGCCATCGTATTAAATGTATACATGAATTATATAATTTGATACAAAAATACCATCATAAATAAGAAGTATTTTAAATGAGGATTTATAGGTGATATATGGAATATAACTCTATTAGGGAAATATTTTTTACAAATTTTGGAAAATGGAAGTGCAATCATAAAAAGATGCATCCTAAAACAATTTCTACAATTTTTTAAAAAGTATGTTATGAGAAGGTGACATGACTTTTCATAAAGGAAACATTAAAGGATATTAAAAAATGGGTATTGGAATGAAAATAGTAATCAAGTCAATAATATTGGATTGGATTATATAAGATACGATAGTGAAAATAAATGACATTTTAATATTTTAAAATTTCATGATTTAAACCCACTTCAACTTAATTAGAACATAAAATCCATTTATTAATGGGTAAGGATAAAAATGTTGACAAAATGAGGTAATACATTTTTAGGTACCAAAATAATAATTTGTTACATTTTTGGAAATAAATAATATATATATGGAAGATAAATAGTCTTTAAAAAGGATTATAAATATTCATTACCATGTTATAATTTTTGGTTAAGAAACTAATCAAAAAAGAAACATGGAAATAAAAATTTAACATTCCAATGAGAGAAAGTTAATATAGCATATAATAATATATTATTGTGGACGAAAAAAATCATTGATGAAATATATTCACGGGGAAATGGTTTAACTCAAAGAAAATCAATTTGAGTAAACATAATACCTTATGGATTTAGTGACAATTGTATTGAAAAATACTTAAAAAATATAAATTGATATGGATTTCAAAATATATTTAATTTTATGATTTTTATGATAAAAATCATCTATAATGTAGTATTTACAATACAAAAAAATAAAACAAGTGTTGCAAGTGGAAAATTTATCATAGCAATAAAACGTGATGATAAAAAACCTTGAAAATATCATATTTTTTAAGTAAGAATCATTTTAGCATTATTTTATGAGAATTAAATGGATATAAATATAAGAATAAGAAGAAGAAAAATATAATTCAATCATAATTTTAAATATAAATATCTTATATGAAGAAATTTCATGAAGAACAATCATAACATAATGAATGGAAATTAATTTAGTAGAAACCCATACCTTGGATTCCCACTAGGTCGAATGTGAGCATACCTTCTATATAATATAAACTACCTTGATCACTTATTTTGGATCATTATATTTATTTATACCTTTTATATACATTATTTATAATCATTTTCCACCCATATGTTAGTAATTTGTAGTCTATATTCACCATCATATATTTATCAATTTGTCAATTCATATGATATTAATAATGGTGATATAAATAATCATTCATTAATGAATTGTTCATCAATCCTATATTTTTTAGTTTTCTATTATATATGTTTTATAATTATTTATAAATTTCCAATTACATTCCTTGATATATTTAGTTATGGTTCCTTAAAATTAAATTAGTGACGATCTAGTTTCTGTAAATTTTAATGATTGAAAGATAGTATATTAAAAATATATTAAATATTTATATTAACTGAAAAGACCAAAAAAATATTTACATATTAGTATGATTTTATAATATTCACTATGTATCCATAACCATACATGATATATATATATAGAATCGTTCGTGTAGGTGGTAAAAGTGATTCGAACATGTTATAACCAATGGATTAGTATGAAAGATAATTTTCTATATTATCATTACTGAATAAGTATAATGATAATATTTATGTCTTATTAAAGTGATTAATGCGAATTTATAATAGGTTTATAAATAGTGTGTGATGATAGGATATTATTTACAAAGAACTAATCATTTTCCACTTCATATGTTCATTTTAGGAATTTTAAATTTATAATGATAACTTTTGTTAATATTATTAATGAAATGATGAATTTAAATTTTATGTATTTTAATTGTTCCATGAATATAATATTTATTCATTTAATACATTTTTAGGACCTTGTAATAAATTCATTTTTGAAAAATGAAATATGACATTCAAGGTGGTGGTAGCCCATACGTAACACAAGAATAATTATTATTTGTCAAATGGATAGGAGGATGAAATACATTATTTGTTACACCTATATAAATAAAATATAGTTTACTAATTATACTTATTTAATTAGATTATTATTTTTTAAAATAGTTTTTTAGGATTGTATATAATTAATATTTAAAATACAATGTTAGGGATTGGATAATAATCATGTCAATAGTTTGAATCTTTATTGGAATGATCCTTTGGAAATAGAGAACTTGGGCCATTTTTTATGTCAAAGTGATAATAATTTTTGGAGGGTATATATCATGGATACAAGGGGTATATGTTCAGTGAAAATTTTAAGGAGAGGTGTGACTTTATGTGGGTGGAAGTGAGCTCCTTTTATAGGTGATAATGAGTGTATTTCCCATAGATCTGAATGCTAGGTTATGGGTAAAGATGGAATCACATGAGCATTATGTGAGTTATATAGGAAATGTTTGGATAGATATATTGTTTTTATTTCAAAGACTAAAAATGGTATTCTAGAAGTTCTAAGTTTCATTTAATCTTAAGAAAACATGGGCCACTTATGTTACCCATTGTTACCTTTACTAACCCTATTTAAATATTAACCATTGTATTAATTATTCATTAAAAATATTAGACAAATACTCTTAACCAATTTTTACAATTTTGATTTGAATTTGAAACCCATTTATTCACATTCTATTTATAAATACATGATATATAAAATGTAAATTAAAACATATAATATATAGAAATATAATTTTTTTGTTGAATAATGTATTTTAACACATTAAAAGTTTTTCTTTTTAATTTCCTATCAATTAAAAATTATTCAAGTTTTAATATAAATGTTTAAGAATCCAATTAGACACCCAAATTGTATTGAATTTAATATATTTAATGTTTAAAAAATTTGGTTGGAAATAATTCTTTTAAAATTAACTGTTTTACCATTGCAATTAAAGTTTTATTTTAACTTATTTTTTTGTTATAAAAAAATTTATTTATTACCAAATTTGGATACGTTGATAAAAAATAAAAAAATAGTTTTATTAGACACAATATACATATTTGATAAAAATTGGTTTTATTATAAGCATGCATATAACAATAATTTTTTAGAAAAAATATATATTTAGACCTAAAATGAAATTATTTTTATTAGATTCTGAGTATTAACTGTTTATGAATAATATTTTATTTACATTTATATATTCAATAAATGTTTTATAATCAGCATTTAACTGTGATTTATTTTATATTGATAAAAATACCCAACACAATAAGAAATACACTCTTGGAAAAATATCATTTATATTAAACAATCTAACTAAGATACCCTTAGAATTAATTATTTATATTATAATAATTTAATATTATCATTGTATTTCAATTAATAATTATTATTAATTTTTACATATCATTCTTTAATAATATTATTTAACATGTAATTTTTAAATAATAAATATTTTTTATAGAAATATTATATTTTTTCATGATTTATTATTTATAGAATCAATTTTTAAAAAATTACACAACTTATTTTTACCTATGTGGTATATGAGTAATCAATTTCCATCTTAATAATTCCCAAATTCACTATGAAATAATTCTAAAAAACAATATTTATAACAGTAAGATTTCATTCTTAAATACAAGTTTACTGAAATAATTCATCTCATCCTCACTTCTCTAGACACACTACTCATTCCTAATTAACGATTTCACATCATTCATTATACTTTCTTGAATTTCATTCTCATTGTATTCTTTGTTCTACTAATGGATATTCTCATGGGTGAGATGATCCAAGTGATCTCTAGGTTTCAAATATAATATTCATTTATAATTGTTATACCATTTTAATTTATGAAATTTCTATGGATTTATTCATCCATGGTATATTATACATGGTTTATGTATGTTCATTTTAATGTTTTATCTTAATAAAATATATCACTGTTTTTTAGTTCATTGTTACATGGGAAGAATTATATTTAACATATTATTTATTTTGAGAAACATTCATAAAAAATATAATAGTGTTACACATATAAACTAAATTTATAGTTACAAATATTAACAATTATTTATATTTTTTATATTATCATATGTTCATTTACATATAGAAAATGATTGTACACTTATAAAAATAAAACATTAACTATAATAGGTCCTTCACTAGACCATTATTAAAGAGTTAGTTTAGCTTCAAATGGTTTGAATATCTACTCCACTCATTCAAAAAAAATGTTCACTACTTCATTATGAAAATTAATATTCAAATACAATAAATCATAAAATTCTAAATTATATATTTTGCCGTTTTGTGTTATAAGAAATATTGAAGTTACTTGTAAATTAGTTTTGATACATGGGTTTATACTAATGCTCACAATGTTTCCCTTATCATATAATTGAATTCTATTAACTAGATTGTGATAATGGAAAAAATATACATTATAATTAAAATTAATTATTAAAATCAAATAAATATGTCACTTAATCCCATTATTAGCCCTTTCTAGTTGTATCAAATGGTAACATGTCATCCTTCAAATTTATTTATGTTCTTGAATTAAGAATTTTAATTTTTCATGGAAGGAGAATAAATTATGTTCATATATCAGTTTTTATTTCTATTTGTAATAACTATGTTATCGAAAAACCAAGTTGATTAAGTATTTATGTATCCATATTTTACTAGATCCTAAAATATAATAATTTAATCCTTTATATAACTAGACTTAATTGAGTTTCTGATGTTTGGGAGTAACTATTTTTTAGAAATGGTAGGTTGTGTCATACAAAATAACTGAACTTCCTTCAAAATCACTGAGAATCCCAGTGTCCAACGGTATAGAATTGTTCACATATGGTCCACATTTTGGTAAATACTTACTAGTATTTTTCAAATCAATGTATTTTTATGGATGTTTTTTTAGTGAGATCAATATATAAAAATTACTTTTGGGTTCTTTATTGAATTTTTTATTTTATATTGTTGCTGATATTTTTACAAACCCTTATAAATTTAGATAGTTATTTCATGAAACTCTTGGTTATGGGTATCATTTAAATAACATAAACATGGTCAATAGAAGGTATCTACATGATATATAGAGAAATATTATCATTAGTATGTTTTTTTTATTTTCTTCAGTTAGATTAAAATTTCCCAATCAGTACTTTCCTCCAGAGGAGCTTAAATGCTTTAATAATTTTTTTAACTTTTCATTCATTTATAATAATGAGGGAATCCTGAAAAGAATCAGTAGATGTTGGAGAATTTACCGATCTAGTAGTTAATTAGTTATATACCTTATCCATATGGTTGTTTAAATTGTTTTTTTTAATTTAGATGAATATATATATAAATATATTTAAGAAATAATCACTATCTTAAAAAATATAAAGTAATGATTTATTTGTTTCACTCTATTTTTAGAGGCAATGAATTTTTTTTTCTTAATCATTTTTTTATTCTTATACATTAACAACAATAAATCAAAATTTATATGAAACAGTTTCTTTTATTAAAAATATTCAATTAAAATTTTTCATTTTTATACAACATACTATATTGTTTATACCAATCATTTTTTTCATGGAAATATTATTCCAATTAATTAAAAAATTTAACCAATATTTTTTTCTAGTTAAAAAAATTAATCTTTACCTAGTGGGAATCCTCCATTATTGGTAGGATATGAAGAAAAATATAGGACTGATACATGATTCTTATTTTTCTATAATGTAAATATTCTTTAAACATAATTTTAAATAAAGTCGTAATTTTGGTTGTGAAAAAAACTCATACAAGGGAGATGCTATAAAAAGAATATAACATTAGTAGCATAGTGTACAAAAAATGAAACCCATTCTTCTAAAAAATATAGACTCATAAGTACAAAAGTCTACTAGACCATTGTGGAACCCTACCAAAGATTATATTGAACCACTTCCACCATTATCCCTAAAGTTAAACTATGATTTGAGATAGATGAACCTAAAATTTTTTATCACATGAATTGAACACATGATTGAATCTAGCAGTAAATATTTGGTCACAATATTAATTGATACATCTTGCCCATATCATAGGAAGCACCAAAGAAGCTATTGGATATGCACTAAAATATACATGCATGAGATGCATGTACACATGAATAAGATACATGAAGTTCATATATATTATACAATATTATATATTTATCTTTTACATTTATTACATTCATATAAATAATTAACAGTTTCATTCATACGAGGCATGTATTAATATATATATATATATATATGATATGATATATAAATATTTATATTATATTAAATTTGGTATATATATATATATTTTTTATTTATGCATGAGATGAATATAAAAAATGTTTTATGTTATAAAATTATTAGTTTAAAAACCAAGGTAATGATAGAATAAATCATTTTTATGTTTATTAATATGATTTTTATAGTTGTTTTCATCATAAAAATTTTAGGTAATTTTTTAAATAAAAAAGGAAATAGTTTTCATTAAAATATTTTATAACACTTTTTTATTAAATACATTAAATTCTGAATTTTAAAATTTTACTTTTAAAAAATTTAATATTATTTTTGAAATGACCATATTAAAATTAACTTACAGAAATTATATGGAATAGTTCAGAAAATAATGATTTTTCAATAAATTGTGTAAAATATCAATTTTTCAAAAAATGTAATTTATTTTCCATAAGTAATGTAATGTAAAAAAGTACAATTATGTTTTGAATATGATTAAAAGTGAAATAATAATTATTTGGTTATATTTAATCCACATAAATTATTTTGAATAAAATTTATACTGTATTTTGGAATAAGATTATTTTTAGGTGTAAAAATGAGATTTTTTATAAAAACTATTTTAATTTGTATAAAAATTATCCATTTTCATTAATTAATATAATAAAATAATAAAAAATATTTTAATTTTAATTTATAGATTATATAATAATAAATATTTAATTTTATTTATAAGATGGTTATTATAAGTCATAGTGTCAATATAGAATCTTCTACTACATGAAAAAGACAGTTCTTGATAAACAACTTTTTCATCTCGTTTATGGGTTAAATTTTATATTAAAATATTTTCACATACATGAATTGAATTTCATTAAAATAGAATTCATAGTATTATTCAGAATAATTTATATTACCCAATAATTTCTTCTTAATTTTAGACCATAATGAAATGTGAAAACAGAACAAACTACTTACCCCAATTAAGGTAAAAAAATGATGTATTGAGGTGTAAAACTAAAAAGATAATGTTAATAGGGAATGGAAACACGTCTAAAATATATTTTATTACCAAATTACATTCATATATTATCTATTTCTTATTTAATGGTCCATTTCTGGAGCCTTTTGGATTGCGAGAAAAGTGGGTACAACTTTTAAAAAAAATTTAAATGTGTGCCACCCACCTCACTTATAAAAGTCCACCCAATCTCCTCTCTTATTGACACACTCAAATACATTTTTCTTATAAAATACCAACCCAAATACCTTAATTAATTCCCTCAACACTACCTATACACCATATTTTGATCATTAATATGTCATATATAGTATTTTTATGCTTACCTATGGCGGGTTTTTGATGAAGAGGTATCATGCTTAACCGAGAATTTTATTTTACTTCTTATTCCACATCATTATAATCATATTAAATTATTCTTATATACCAACACTAGTATCTATAATATATTTATATGTTGTTATGTTAATATAGTAATTTAAATATATCTACTCTTCTATCAAATGGGATGAAAATAATAATTTGTGTGTATAGTGGATTACCGCCTGATGAACGGATGTCATTCATTTTACATAATCGACTATCACGTCTTGTTATAATGATAGATTTAAAGGATATATAATAAATTTATGACTATTTATTTATCATATCCCATATAAATTTTAAAATTCTATTCTATGGGGATATGATAATGCCAGTCGTGTGTATGACAGACTACCGCCTTACGAAGCGATGTGATTCATTTTTCAGAAACACTTTACATGGAAGATAATAAAGAAAAATTGAATGAATATATGTGATATAAATGTAGTAATTATTATATTTTATGACATATTTATCATTTTTAAAATATAATATAAAATTTTATCTCTTATAATGAAAAATGATAACATCATTCATGTGTACATATGGACTACTGCCTCAACAAAGCGATGTGATTATTCTTTCATCCCCACATTACATGGATTAAATATTTAAGTATATTTAATTAAAAAATTCTGTATTTATGATATTATGATCATTATTTAGATATATAATATTACTTACATTATTTACATAATTTTTCATGAAAAAATTGAAACATTACTGATGCATACGTACAACTTACTATCTCTATGATTGTATAATAGTTACTTTCTTAAAACAATGATTCATGATTTATTTTAGAAGTATAAATAATATATAAAATCTATAATTATTTCAAGATTATTATCTCTTATATGTTGAAATAATGACCTATTTGACCATAGTCAACTGTCCAAATAACTATTAAAGGTGGGGGAAAGACCCATTATTTTAAAAAAGAAAACCTCCCAAACCCATTTCAATAGAAAAGGGAGAGCCCAACATAAAATAGAAAACCCAAGGGAATAGAGGCCTTAGAAAATAATGTCATGAAATTCCAATGACAGAAATCCATTATAAATTAAATGTCCCATTGTTCCATGGACTAGGGCACCAGACAAGAGACCTAATGACTAGTTGACTCAGCTTCCTCCCACAACTGCATAACTATAGGACCCCTGAAATGACCAAATTAGTGCACCAATCCATCCATCAAATCAGAATGGCCTTTCATATCTACCAAAGTACGATCCCAGAACACCCCAAGCATTACTACGTAGATCCTTCACCCCAAGAAGCACACCAAAATCACCGCCCGTTCGTCATCCCTATGTCGCCACAATTCCAGCACCCCAAGAATTGTCCATGAAAGTGATCCATCCAGATCTGGTCAAATAGATCTAGACCATATTTGATCCTCCAACCACTGATAGATATTACTAACACCCACGAAGCTGAACCCCACAGTATGAGACTCCAACAAGGTTTAGGCCACACGACACCAGTCTAGATCCAGCCCATTCCACATCACCAGCATTCCAAGGAAAGAACGCAAAATGAAAACATGTAATCCGCCAAGAACATTCGAGATATATCCCCCTGGTTCTTGGTCACACCATTACCTTGATTCTTCCAGTGCCTTCGTTCCCGTAGCCTAACTGTTTTATCTCTATTATCTGTCAAACCCACAGATCTCCCCTGATTTACACTTCGATGCACCTGTATCATATCAAGTTATACGGGCCACTATGCCAAAGTGTCAAGAAATCATAGTAGATTAAGAGCACCCTATTGTAGAAGAGAGAAAAAATCCACCGACCAAAGTAATTTTTGATATATAAGATTAATACCGTCAAAATATCCGAATTAAACCTAATTAATTATTTAATTATGTATCTAATGGTAAATAATGAAATAAAAGAAATTTTAAACATGGAATATTTTCTCATGAATTTAAATAATTTACATATGTTTAATTTTTAGGGATATAAAGACACAAGTGACAAGTTAGACTCAAGGTAACTGTCTTATATTTATTTCCTTTCCTTGAGGCATATTTTGATGATATTCACCTATATTATTTTATGTGGTCTATATACAACTCATTTCAAATGTGATATCATGAATCTATATATAATAATTATTTTTAATGTTTTTTATAATTTTATTCATTCATAGGGAATATAATTGAATTGTTTCCAAAGTGGTAAGGAAATTTTATAGAAAAAGTCATACATTAATGATTTCCTCCAAACTCTCTTCTCCTCCATATCCATGTTTTTAAAATGATTTAATGAATTTCATTATACATATATGTGATATTTATTATTTATATTTCCTTCTATCATTTTTTAAAATGAATCTTTATATGTAATCTTTTAGTTTCATTACAAATGATAAAAGGAAAGGTGTATTTTATGATACATGATAATAATGATTTTTTCTCACAAAGTATCAATAATTTAAATTTTTAATTTATTTAAATCATTTCATGTTTTCATCTATGAAATACCACATCTCCCATTTTCGGAGTACTTCTGTATTAAAATGTGGTTTTAAAATAGAAAGATTATTTTGGTATTAAAAATGTGGCTTTGAAAGAAAAATTATTTTGATATCCAATCGTGGTTTCATATGAGAATAAAATATTTTTAAGATGTTTTATGATGAAAAATTTAATGATTAAGATGTTTTATTCATGATTTGGTACATGACCATTATATTACAAATTGGTGATCCAAATACATCATATACACTCAGATTTCCAAGATATCGCTGGGTGAGCTTGATAGAGCTTATATGATGGGTGCACCAAGATAGTGCTCCAATGAATTGGAAAATATTCACTATCTTAATAAGAAATATGTGTGGAGTTACTTGTGGGTTTCTCTTATGGATTTAAATTTGACCCAGTAACTTCTAAAAAGATTTTAAAATAGGATATGAATATGATTTGATCTATTTCAATAAGGTATTTTATTTAATTTTTATGTGGTTTAATGATTTTATTTGAAAAAAAGTTTATGACTTTTTAATGTGACAATGATTTAATTTTATCACACATACAAAAATTGTGATAATTGTGAAACATATAATGTGTTTTCATGTTTTTCACTAGACAACAATTTTTATTTCCTTTTAATTCCCTTACAATGATTTTTGCGATAATCACATGTTTTAAAATGTTATTAAAAGGCTATAATGATGAGTGTTTGAAATGGAATAATTCATGTTTAATGTGACAAATATTTTAATTGAAAAAAATCATGAATTGTTTTTATTTTTTTACATTATGGAAATAATGGATAAAAATAAAAACTATCCAATTTGTATTATAAGGTTTTTTATGGTTGATCTTTGACCTAATTTTATAAAACTATTTATCTAAAAAGATCATAAAATATATATAAGTGAATTAGTGTATAAAAATTATTATTATGTGATGTTTAAGGATGGGTCATTATAGTTGGTATCAGAGGAAATGGTTAGATAGATTTGGGGATTATGATAATTTTAATAGCATAAATTTGAAATATTATACATTATAGTTAAGTTGAAATAGTATACCATTTTAGGATTACTATGTTACATCATCTAAACTATGTCTATTTAGATTGTTTTTTCACAAACCAAACAAGGAAGATATAGTGGAAAGGCCCCAATAAAAAAATATTATTTCAAATCATCATCCCAATATGATTGGAATTCAAACAAAATAGTTTGTTGAATCGATGATTTATTTGACACAAAATATAGATATAATTGGTATCCATGACATGGAGAAGATTAATATACCATACAAGAATATATTTGTATTAGAGCATTGCATGAGGAAAAATCACTTATCATCTAGTAGATCATCCAAACCTTTCATAGCTGAAGGATTGATTAATTTATTGGGGAATGTAACTAATGTTATGGGATATTAATAAAATCATTTCTAACCATTTACATTTATCATTTTGATACTGAATTTAACAACCGTTTATCTTCCCTTAGGTACATTTGGTATTTTTTTCGGTTTTCCTTTTGTTTGGGTGAATTTTGGGATTCCCATGAATGGAGATCCCGTGTAAGGTAAAATGACGTAATATTTACGAATGTATGATTTTTTTAAATTTATAGTGTCTTGGTATAAAGGTATAAATGGATTTGGGAGGTGATCTATGGGACTATATAACCTTAATTTTGGTAAGAGAGGCTTTATAAATGGAAATAGGTTGTTTTCTATCTACTCATGGATTACACGCCAGGTAATGAGATTACACGCCCTATAATTATCACTGGGTTGATGATAAGAATGTAATGTATTGTGTGAGGGGTTTACATGATTTATAATGGGTTCATAAATTTTAATGTTCAATGTATTGATATTTATCTTATGATACATGTTTTCTAACTATTTTTTATTCATGGGATTATATGACCTGTTAATGGGATACACAACATGTAATCCTAAAACCTAATGGTTTTAAGTGAGTTGAATTCATGATATGTTGTTCATTTGGTCCATATCCAATCCTATCAAAACACTAGATATTTTGGGTGATTTTTGATATCTACACTCCCTTCTTACCATACATTCAGTGATTTAACATGATTGTGGTTGTGGTGTGTCCTTTCGGGTGAACATTAGATCTCTTTTATCCTTCTCCTTAGAATTAGATATAATGATTGATGTGTTATTGTTTTCAATTATTTATAAATTGGTGTTTCTTATTAAACCTTTATTGTTTCTTATCATTCCATTTCATTTGAGATAAAATCAGTTTTTTTATAATCTCTGTTTTCAATAGTGGATATGGTACAGTCATTCTTTTGGTTGGTGATTCTATTCAAAGGTTTAATTCTTATAATATCATGTGTTTATTTTTACATTACATTGGGTTGTTCATTTAATTTATGTAATTTATGGATTCCCATAATTTCATGAAAATAAAAAATAATTATATGTCTTTTAATTAAAAATGGGTTTTTTCACAACAAGTGTTTAATTTAATGCTTGAACGGTTATTTTGGATTGGAAATGGGTTTTTTCATACAATTTAAAAGATTTTATTTTCATTGAAAAGGTTTTATAAATGGTGTGAATGGTATCAAAATGTATTTTTTACAATAGACCTTTTGGAGACCTGCATGTGTCAGAAATAAACATGTATAAAACTAGTGAGTGTGAAACCACTAAGGGGTTACTTTTGGGATATTGATGGACTATGGATGGAATTGATTTTGGTTTGAACCATAATTATTCTTGGTTTTGACTCTATTTTGTATATTACACATTCAAATAGGCTAGGTCCCATTACAAACTGAGTTTAAATTTATGGTTATTTTTCAAATGATTATTTTTTGGGGATTGTTACTGACAAGTTTTTATTATAAGTTGTAGAACATGGATTCACATTATAGGTTATTTCATAGATATTTTTTTACTGGGTTACCACATGGTTTATGGATATGATTTCTAGTTTTATCACTTCTACCTATCATATTTATAAATTCTATAATATGAAATAATATTCAGAAAACCAATAGAAAATTATTTACAAATAGGTTTCAATTTATAAAAATGATTTGTAATACTATTATAGTTTTAAATGATATATCTATTGGATTATTAATATTAAACATTATTTACAATACCTGTTTGTATCATATTTTTTTCATCACCCCATAATTCTTTATTTGGGAAGTCATAGAAGTTGTATTGGAGGATAAGGGTAAAGGGAATGGAATTTCTTTATTGATGGATTCTCTTATTGTCACATCCTTCAGCGAATGATGGTTTGGAGGTGATAATTTGTTACATAGAGTGCCTTTGTTCTTCTCTGATTCCTAATTTTTTTTGTTTATCAAGTTTCAATTAGTTTATATGGATCTAGTTGTATCTTATTGATTAGGAAATGTACTGCAGTTTGTGTGTTTTTCGATTATACTCTAGACTTCTTTCCATTTCCTTTTTCTATACCTCACCATGATTGGACAATTCATGTGTCTTGTCTGGTTGAATTGAGATGGTTTGTTGTAAGGAAGCTAATCACTGGTGGTCGATGTTTAACAATACCATATAGAAATATGATCTATATTCCAAGGATGGGGAAACATTTAAGGATATTTTCTTTTGGATATACATAACTATGATTGTTTTAATTCGGATGTATAACCAATTCCTATAATTGAATCAAAATGATTAATGTTATATATTTTTAAATGAATAAAAATTTACAATATTGGACATGTATTTTTAGGATTTTATTCATGACAAGGATTGTAAAAATAATTTTTTTTACTTAGGGTAAAAATAATTTTATGAAAATAATTTTCATCATAATTTAACTATAATTAGAATGTTATTTATGATGAAAAATTTGAGATCGTGTTTTTTGACACACATGTTCTTCAAGATGAAAATAGTAATAAAATGTCAAGGTGGAAATAAATATAGAAGAGACAAGATAATATGTTCTGAGGTATGCCACAACAATGTTAGAGGTATAGTAAATATATATAGGGAATTTTAGGAAGGAATTGGAATGTTTTTTGGTTTGTTCCTCATAGTCACATGGTTCATGAAAATAATGAAAATATTTTTAAAAAAATAAAGAATGGGGTATCTGATATCCATATAATGATGAGGTGTTTTAGCTTCAATGATTTGGGTCATTATACTAATATGTTTTAGAAGATATATTCATAGGATATAAATCAATATGATTAGAAATAGAAAGGTGTAGAGAATTCATTTTCTATAATGAAATTTTGTATTGGAACATCAAATGATGTGATGATTGGTATGATAATTTTTAATTAATATTTTTTGAATTCCCTATATTAATATGGATATTATCATCTTTTATTTCTGATAAATTTTGTAGAAATATTATAATTTCACCATAGAAAAATAAGATTGAAATTTTGGAGAAAAATATGGTTTGAAAGGTAAAAGAATCCATGATTTATCGGAATCTATATATTTTTATTATTACACTTTTATTTCATGAAAATATTTTTTAACATACAATAATTGTGGTTTATATCATTCATGGTATGGATTGGATTTCATTTTATCATTATATGATAGAGTATACTGCTAATAAATTTATGTTCAAAAATTTCATTCCATTTATAACGTACCAAATTGTTGATAAATTGATAACAGATGGTAGTGAATTTTCCCAGATCATATCATTACAAAGTGGGAATGTTTTCAAATTAGTTATGTTCTAATAGTGAATGAATACATTGTTTTATTTACATATATTTTTGGGATTTATTCTAGACCAAGATGTTGAGTATAATATTTAATTAGTGTCTGATGCTATGTATATTTATAAAACCTATTGATGAATTTATCATGTTGAAATATTATAATTTAAAATTTAATTGAAGGAGATGTTAGATAAATGTTTCATTAAACCTAGTAATTCCCCATGGGGTGATCATATTTTGTAAATTTATAAATAAATATGGTTAAATGAAACATTGTATTGATTAAAGTGGATTGAATAACACCACAATAATGAAAAAAATATCATTTTCCAAATATTGATGGTTTTTTTCATTAGCTCTATTGAGTTAAATATTTTCCGAAGGTTTATATGAGGTTTGAGTACCATCAGTTGAAGGTGAAGGAGGTTGAAATTATGAAGATAATGTTTTAGACTATATATGGGCACTATGAGTTTGTACATATTATGTCTGGGTTCTCTAATGCACCTTATATATTTATGGACATTATGAATATATTTTTTCATAAGTTATTGTATATGTTTATGGTAATGTTTATAGATGAAGTTTGGGTATATTCCAAAAGTCAAGATGAACTTTAAAGTCACCTAAATATTATTTTGAAAACATTATATGAAAATAAACGATATTGGAAATTTAGTAAGATTGTATTTTGGATTCAAAAAAATTAATTCCTTGGGCATCATATTTCTAAAGATGGAATTACTATTGACCATTCTAAAACAAATGATGTTGAATTATAACCATGATATAGAAAATATAATGTAGAATTTAACTTTTCTTGGTTTAGCCAGTTACTACTGAATGTTTGTTGAAATATTTGATCTAATTTCTATCCCATAGACTATTTTAAATCAAAAAAGTATTAAAATAATTCTAAAAATAACAATGTGATGACTCTTTTAAAATACTAAAATGAATATTAGTGAATTTTCCTATTTTTTACCAAGATTTTATAATTGGATTATTTTTTATCTATAATGATTCTTCATAGAAGGGACATGGGAGCCTTTTAATGCATAATTAAATGGTAATTTGATCTTAAATAAATCACCTATAACCTCCTATGTAAATTTATCTTACACATGATCCATAATTAGAATCATTTTTTTTCATTCGAAAAATCTGGGACATTATTTTTATTGAGTGATGTGTGAGATATATACTGATCATACAATATTAATGTACATATTTACATAGAAATTGGTAATCATGAGGGAGATAAGATCAACATAACTGATTAAGTATTATGATTTCAAGTCATGTTACCATCCTGAAAAAAAAACAAAAGCAGTAAATTTTTTGAGTCCAAAAAATAATGCTACATTAACTATTTTATGTTTGCAATATGACTGATTTGTTAATTATATGATGAATTTTGGACAAAAATTTTTGGATTAAGGGACGTCTTTTTTTTATTCCAATTAAAGAAATCAATAAAAATGAATTAAGAAATCATAGAAGGAGTATAAATATTTTAAAGAGAAGGTATAATATATTGTTAAATGTATGTCTCATGATGTTGATTATAGAAACCCAATCACGATGTACATGGAAATTAAATTATTTCTTCAGAATACTTAATACATGACACAAAAATATGCGTAAAGACCATATTAGTTTAGTGACTTGGGAAACATGGAACATAATCATATATGTTGGTGAAATATCTTCAATATCTCTTTTAAAGATCTTCCCCTTTTGTTTTCCAACCAAAAATCTGTCCTTATATCATGTGGAAATTAAAAAATAAATAGGATGAGATCAAATTCTTAGTAATGGTACAAATGGAGAACATAAAACAAACCATAAAAAAAATATAAAAACATTAACAATATGTTTAAATATCAAAATATTGAGTCATGAAATAAATCTTGTCATTACGCAAGGAATGGATCATAAAAGAACATTAACCATGATAAAATAGCATTAGCATAAAACATTGAATTGTGGAAAACAAATAAGCACATAATATGGTTTCCATAGTAGCCAATTCATTTCTTCCAAGACCATTATAGTGAAAATTTTCCATTTCATAACTAGGTTTACTTATTATTCAATCCATTATTATTTAACCAGATTTACTTGTTTTTCTTGCTAGGTATTTCTGAACATGATTTACATTTCATTATAGTCATGTCTATCTCATGAGATATAAATGTTAACCCAATACATTGTGGAGAAATATAGTTCCCACCCATACCATAATAAAATCATTCTTACATGATCCACAAACACATAAATCATCAATAATTGCATAACCCATGAAATAAAACGGGTTTCTTAAACATCATTCCATCATAATCCATAAAAAATAAATGGATTTCATTAAAATAATTCTATCATAAACATAATAAAATCCATGTTATAATAGGGATATAAACATAACCCTATGTAATCTTATATAGAAAATAATTTTGATACAATGCTTGAATTTTATTCTTGAGGAAAATATCGACTGTTCTTCAAAAATGATTTATTTTCTCAAAATTCCACACAATTTAAAAAAAAGTATTTAGTTTAAAACAAAAATAGAAATAATGTAGAGTAAGATTCATGGAAATAATTCATTATGAAGATGTAAAAAAATATTCTTGTCATTTATTTTAATAAACTATTCTTCTCATACTCTTACTGGAAAAGATAAAAGTTACCTCATATAGAAAATGAAAGAACGATTCCTTCTATAATGTTTAATAAGAATTCACAAATGGGAAAAATTGACATTAAAAAATAAAATAATAAGAAAAACAATATTATATATTTAGGAATAATGTACATGATTATATCTATGCCGCAGTAAATACATACAAATAAACAATCTCGGATAAAAATGAGATTGCTTAATTATACCATACCTTAGATCCAATTTCGTCTATGTGTCTCTGAAAATCCTATATAGTGGGTTTAAAAAAATTATTAACATATAATAGAACCATAATATTTATTTATTATATCATGTATGATTCACTTATGACTTTATATTACCTATTTATTTATCAATTCCATTTTAAAGCAATGTTTTGGGTAATAATCGTTTTATTTGTCGTACGTGTTTTGCCTTATTATTCTTGAAATTATTAAATTGATCATGATTTACATACTTATTGAATTGAAAACATTTTTTATATATCATAAATATTCAGTATATAAATATATATAATAGATAGATAAATGAAATGGAATACATTGTTCATGGAGATGGTAGGTCCTACGTATGTGTGAACGTTGTTTCGGTATCCTCATTAATTTGAACGGAAGAAAGTAAATGAAATATATATACACATAAATCCATTATAATTATTATGTAATATAATTCATCCTTATTTATTATATATACATTATAATAATTCTTGAATGGTTAACGTGGAGAATGAATCTCATCACGTCGTGGAGATAGTAAGCCATACATACACACAAGCAACAATATTAGTCCATTAATGGTTAAATGGTATGGAATTGTATGGTATATTAATTATAAATAATAATTATCATGTTATAATAATTATTTAAATCCATTTACTTATCATTATATATATCCAAATTAATTATTATTTAATAAAAAATTACCACACAATGTGGAAATGGTAAGCCGTATGTACCCACACATGGTGATATTGTTTTTCATAGGATAGATAATATGAGGAATAAGGTTATTACATAATTATAATAACATCTCATAATATAGAAGATACTATATTTATTAATTTATAATGGAAAAACATAATAATAGAAAGTAGAAGGGGAACAAAATATTTAAATAGGTGATAAAACAATTATCTATTTTATGAGTATCTCCTCTGGATTTGCAAAAAAGGACTCCATATGATATATTTATACCCAAATTGTTGCCTCTATGATGAATTTAGAGATGTTTTTAGGGGAAACAGGAAGAGGTTGGCCGAGAAAAAAGGGCTTTTGTGGTGTGATTATAAGATAATTAAAATTTCCCTTTTATAAGAGATGTGGGGAACTTTATGAAAGTATTTAAATATTAATTTATAATAAATTGATTTCTGGTATTTAATGGTACAAAACTCATTTATTTAGAAGATACGATGAGGATTGGTCTTATTATGTCCACCAGGTCGAATACCCATAGGGGGTGAAATAGGTTATGATAGATTAAATTTTTCCCCCTTTCGGATCAGGTTTTGTTATTAGAAAAAAAATCAATTCTCTCTTCCTCCCATCGAAATATACTAATAGATATGAAATATTGCTCATGACACAACAATTTTGACATGGTTCACCCTCATTAGGCTACGTCTAAGGAGCATACAACTGTGGTGTGACGATGTAACTAATTCAAAAAGGCTCAATTCCGATAATGATTACAATGTTCATGCTAAATCTTCTGTGCCCATGCTCGCAGCCTTTACATGTTTTAGGGTATTATCACTGCATTCCCATGGGTGACTCCCTATGCCACTTCCTCGAGCTCACTGCCAGTGGAAAGGGTCACCGCCTTTCTCTTCCTATTCTCACATCTCTTGGAAAGGAATCCAGACAATGTTTGTCAACATGTAGGTCAAACACAGTTTATGAACATGCAGGTCCCTTCATTTATAGGAATTCAAGAATCCTCAACAATAGGGAGATGAAATGTTTAATCCACTTTTCACCCGTAGATGAATTCCACCTTCTGAAGTAATGCTAGATATTGTAAAATACTTTCTCAAACTAATTTTATGCTTTTAAAAGCTTCATTATGGATATACATAACCACATTGTTCACCCACGTACTAGGTACCAGGTTTGGTATGTAGAACTCTTCCTTCGCATTCTGCTTCAACTTTTGTGAACCTCCCTTTATCCATTGGCTGCCTCCGCCTTCGCTACCACGTAACGTCTCAACAAAATCCTTCCTGTATACAAATTGTTCTTTGTTTGCAGGCTACCTCTGCGAATCACCCTATGTCTACAAATTATTCTATTTTCGTAGACTTCCTTTGCTAACCAACTACATAACACACCTTCTTCCTCCCTAAACCGCATCCTTTACGAGATATAGTATCCTGAAAAAACCATCAGCAGAATATCATCTATGCAAACCACTTCAGCCTTCGCAAAATTATCCCTCAAAAATCTCCTTTGGACTTTTCCAAATTCCTGGATCAAAAATATTTTCTCTAATGATATTTTATATCTATTCTAATTGGTGGAATAAGTAATTCTCATATATGAAATGATATATGCAATATCCACTAATCCATGATTTTCCAAATCTTTGATCCAACACATACCAATCATCCTACAATTTCGAACCACAATCCTCCCAGTGAACCATTTTTCATACATGGTCTCCGTAATTCTTTTGATCATATATGGCCAATCTTCTCTGCCTACAAAAAACCATCTGCGTACCACACCACCTTCTTCTAGGAACCATTTTCGGTTTCATGAACCGCTCTAGTGTATCATTCTCTCTGCCTAGTACACGGACACATACCCTTCCCGAACATTGTATACAATTCATTTCTCAGGCTCGTTGTTTCTCTTCCCTTTCAAATTTCAGTCTCCATTTATCACGCCATCCATCCCAATGAATAAAGCCTTACATTTACAAATACAAATTCCCAATTTTGAGGCCCAAAAATTTGGCAAACACTAGAAAAATGTGCCACCTTAAAAAAATGCCATTGACAAACATCATGAATACACATTCATGGTCATCAGTCTTTTTCAACAAACACAATCACACCCAAAAGACACCAAGAATACATATCAAGGGATTTTTTCACAACAATATCCCCCTTTGGGTTTGTTTAAAACTATTCTCATAACAATTAATTAAATTTTTATACCTCATTAAAACTCCTTCCTTATTCAACCACTATTATCTTTATGCAATAAGGATAGAAATCATTGATTTAGTCAACACATACTCTATGCCCACATGATCCATGCTCAGTGTGAGAAAAAAGAGTTTAAAAAATTTCATCAATTAATCACTTCATTTCTGACACCACCTCTTGAAACGAATCATCTGCTTTTATCACTAACCTCAGTTGTCATGAAATGTATTCCTTGATCATTCACTTCTATCATCATCATATTTAATGTTCCACCTATATTATAACTCCTCTAAATAGGTTCAACTCACATTTCACTCCCCATATCTCACTGCTCCACTTAATAGCCTATCCTCGTGCCATTTCTCCCTTGGAAAAGTAACACTTCTCCACCTTTGTCAATGAACATGATGGTAACTTCATGTTTTCCTGCAACAGGGTAAATAACACATATCAGCATATCATTGAAAACACATCATACCTTAGGGAGAGTGAGACCCACATTCACACTTTTTCATGTGTGGGAATTTAACTGGACTCATAGAACCAGTCAAGTCCTTTAAAATTCTTATTTGGTTAAGGCCTCTGTCAGAACATCCACAACCTATTGTTCTGTAGGCATATACTCAAACCTTACAAGCCCTTTCTCCACCTTATCTCTGATAAAATTATATTTGATTTTAATGTGATTTTTCCTTTAGTGATGGAAAATATTTTTGATATTATTTATAGAACTTGAAATATCAAAATGGATTTTGATCAGATATTTCATTTCAATTATCATATCTTGAAGATGATGCTTCATCCACAATAGTGTAGGGAAATCTTGAGTAGCTGCAATGTATTAAGCTTATGAGGTGCTCAATGAAATGAATTATTTTTTCTTACATAACAAAGAAATACATACCCCTCTAAGATAAAAGGCACCTCCAGATGTTGATTTCGTATCATCTGTTGAAGCAACCCAATCTGCATCTATATATCCCAATAACTCTGGATGAAATTTCTCATTATACATAAGTCCAAAATCCACTATGCCCTTGATATACCAAAAAAATATTTTTATTACAATCATGTGGATCTCCTTGGGATTGCTTTGATACCTTGCTACTTGGAGTGTGGAGAATACAATATTAGGCCTTGACGTTGTCAGGTACAACAGACGTCCAATTATTTTTCGATATTCTATGGTATTAACTATATTTCCTTCATCATCCTGTCATAGTTTCATCCGGGTAGCAACCAAAGTCATCATATCTTTATAATTATCCATTCTAAACCTTCTCAATACGTCACTGGAATATTTATACTTACATGCATCACCCGTAATCCAAGGAAAAATGTCAGCTCACCAATCATCGACATTTCAAACTCACTTTTCATGTATTCATAAAACTGTTTGGATTGATTTTCATCTGATTCAACAAAGATTATTTCATCGACATAAACCATATCCATCACTTTTTGACCACTTTGATTATGGAAATATGGATTGTAATCAATTACATAGCACTTGAATCCAATATTTTTTAGAAACTGATCAATCCTTGAATGCCATGCTCTTAGTGATTGCTTCAATCTATATAAATCATTATTCTACCGATAGACTCTATTCTCATCTTCATGAATAAGTAAAAACCAATCTTCTTTAGAAACTAATCATTCCTTGAATAACATGAATAATATTATTGTCTCCAACCATGCAATAGGTGAAAAAGTCACATCATTATCAATACCCTCTATCAGAGAGTACCCTATTCACACCAGGCATTCTTTGTTTAGAATCACAACACCATCTTTATTCATTTTATTGTGAAAGAACCATTTTTTCAACAAGAAATTATTTTATCTTATCCTAGATACATTTCCCATGTTTGATTCCTCTCAATTTGGTCAAGCACGTAATTCATTTCCTAAACCCAATTCTCATATTCAACTATTTCGTCAAAGAATTTAGGTTGTACTTGTGATATATATAATGATTCCTGTAGAGACTTCATCCTCCTTGTCTGCACTGGTGTTGTTTGGTCACCAATTATTTTCTACCTATCAATTTCATCTCTTATCATGGGTATTTGGAAAGACACTGATTTTTTCTCACCATCAGAGTCTTCTTATGAATCGACCTCTAGAGATGGAGCATCTCCGGACCTGCTCACCTCCTCATCACTATCCTCCTGAGTCTGATCATGTATTTTCTAAAGATTCTGTTCATTGTCCACTATAGTCACATCTTTATTTTAAACTATCCTTCCTATATTATTATTGATCAATTTATATGAATTTCTCTTCTTTGTGTAGTAATGAAATATTCCTTCATCTCTAAGAGATTCAAACTTCTTGTTTTCCTTCTTTTTGAGAATGAAACGCTTACTTCTGAAAACTCAAAAGTATTTCAATGATGGATTCTTTCTATACCATATTTCATATGTAGTCTTTAATTCTTTGCAGCACAATAAGGCTCTATTTGATGTGTATACCACTATCATCACTTCCCTGTTCTAAAACTTATTTGGATGACCTTTATCAAGGAGCATTGTTCTAGCGATGTTGTTCACAATAAAATTTATTCTCTCAACTACTCCATTCTATGATGGAGTTCTTAATATTGAAACATGATGCCTTATACCATGTTTCTTGAGATAATCCTATACTTGGATATTTTTCAACTCTATTTCATTGTCTATTTGAATCATCCATATTTTCTTAACAAGTGTGTTTTCACATTCCCATAAATATCTTGCAATGCAACTGAACACTTTAGATATGTGTGTGATTTTTTAAACTAATTCCATTATTCTATATTCATCACTGAATAGAACATATTATCTTCTTCCATCAATATCCCTTGGATATATTGTCCAACAAACATCAATATGCACCAACTCAAGAAATCTTGGTGTCTTTTTATTCATTGGATTTTATGTATTTCGAATGATCTTCACTTGTTGGAAGGATTCACATATATGAGTACGATCACGTGGTAATATAAAGATATTTTGAGCAACATCAAACTTTACTAGATCCTAGAAGGAATCATAGCTTATATGAATAAGAAGTGTATGCCATACCTTGTTTTCTTAATTCTTGAACAGAAAGAACGTATCTTCTTCTCCACTCACGAGGTAGAGATTCCCTTTTTTACGCTTTCTTTGAAACACAAAAACACCATTATTTGAATTGATGATACATAGTTTATTTGAAAAACATAGGGCATGTCCTGAGTCACAAAATTGACACTAACACTAAGAAAGTTGTGACTAAGACCTTTAATAACCAAGACATCTAATCATGTCATGTATTTTCCTCCAAACATGGCTTTTCCTGAACCAATAATATTCAATCCCCCATCAATTAAAAAATCACACAATACCTTCTTTATCATACTAGATTCTGGTCACTAGATCTTTATATTCTCTCATATTGGATGTGAATCAAAAATCACTGATCAATATCCCAATGCGATCTGATGCCTTCAATTCAATTTCTTCAAAAATTACTAGTTCTGCCCTTTTATTTTTGACCCAACTATTTGTCTTCATATAAAACATGGAATGATAACATTGATTTTTCTCATAACATGATGATCCAACTTCAACATGTAGTGCTACAAAGTAATTTTGAATTTTTATCTCTCTTGAAGATACATTTTGATGCTTCTTATGAACAAATTCTGTCTGCCTCAGCTCATTCGTCTGTATTTTTGATGTAAAATATCTTGCCATATGTCAGATTCCTTTGCACCAAAAACAATGACCATCAAATGATGACCTGTAATTTTGATCTCTTTATGACAACCTCTATTGGTATTGTTCCCTTTGATACCTCTTTTCTATGGGACATACATCTTGAGAGTGTCTTGTCATACCACAACAATAGCATATTATGTTAGGTACATTCTTATATGGCAATGACGCACCATTAGTTGTGCCTTGGGTTCTCTGAATCTTCTAATTATACTTTATAACCAAATCAATCATCAATCTTGGAGTTAGTGCTTATGGTATGACTCGAACCATACTTTATTTTTGTTTTAGATCATGCATTATATCAGCCTTATCATTTAGAATTTATTGTTGATTCTATTCTGATGGACCACTATACTCAAATCTCAACCTTTATATCACCTGTCTGGTCTTATTTCCTATTTTTCTCCAAGATTTAGAAGTTTATCATGATCATCAATTGTTCATCATCGACTGATGAATTACTCAACTAGTTGTTCAATACATTTAATTTGATCTTTTCCAATTTTAGTAAAACTATCAATTTCTATTTTCTGTTCTTCAATTTTGAGTTTGTACTCAACCACATTTTCGTAGATTTTTTCCATTTAAGACCTCAGTTCTCAATTTATTCATTCAGCTCAATATTCTCTTCTACCTACTATTACATAAATAGTTTATCATCATAAAAAACTTTGTTAGATTTTGTTGTATTGGATCTCAAATTATTTACCACTTCAAGGGAAGCTTCTAATTCACCATTAATAGGAGCTCTTCCTTCGATTTATCTTTCTTCATTTTCACATTATTCTCTTGTAAATGAATTTTTGAAAACTTCCAACAATGAATCTATTTTATGATCCTTGTAGTCCTCCAACTCTTCTACCTAAAATTATTCTGAACATTCATCTTCTTTTGAAAGAAGATTCTTCTTTTTGAAGAACATTATCCTTGTAATTTTCCCCCCTTTATAATTTTATGAATACATCATTTGGGGAATTTAAACATTTTATTCATTTTCATTAAAAATCTTCTTAAGACACTTTGCTGCAAAATTATCAATCTTTCCGCATCGAAATCATGAAAATGGAAGTTCACCTCTGAACTTTCCTTTTCCTCTTTGCAGATTATAGGAGAGAAATGACATGAAATCATCCATATTGTTCTCCTAAGGACTATCATCTATAGAGATATTATTCATTGTCTTGAATGAAAATTTCTGTGAGTTCCCTTTTTCATTACATTGTTATCATCGTTTCTCATTTCATATGCTACAAGGGTACTGTGTAGGCTATCTATTGTCAACTATTTCACATCTTTTTCTTCCAAAAAAGAAACTTTTGGATTGAATTATGGTGGAAGTTTACTCAAGATACGTTTCATAATCATTATATCTTTAATGACTTCTCCAAGAACCTGAATGTCTTGAAAAATAATATTTATCCATTAGAAGAATGAATCAATATTATCATTAGGAATCATTCTATGATCCTCATACCTGTTCCATAGAACATACAGATTTACTTCTCAAAAATTTGGGTTTCCATCATAAATTATCAATAATTTTTTCCACATTACATGTGATGTTTTACATAACAACACCTTAATATAAATTTCATTTGCTAGGGCTCCCCCTAAAGCAATGATATCATTATAGTCATCATCCATTTCTCTTATTTCATCTTCTGAAAAAGCACCACTATTAATTGCAGCAAATATTTCATGCATAATTACTATTAAGACATACATCCCTACTGAGCAGAATTAGTGCTGCATTCAATTATTCCATAGTTGAAAATTATTTTTGTCAAATATTGCAATTATATTATGATTGACCACATCCATTTTTCTATTTTTGATAGAAAATTACTAAATTTCATCCTTTACCTCTAATAATTTTTTTTAGGTCCACTAGTTCGAATACCCTAATAGGGGAGGGGGTGGGTGAATTGGGGTATGACAGATTAAAACATCCCCACTTTCAAATCATGTTTCATTGTAAGAAAAAAAAACCAATTAACTCTTCCTCCCATAGCTATATATGAACAGATATGAAATCATCACATGGAACATCAATTCTTACTTGAATCACCCTCACTGGGGTACATCCAAGGAGCATAAAATGCTGGTGTGTCGATGTAGACAACTCACTAAGGCTCACTTATAAAAACGAGTATAATTTTAATGAAATATATTCAATGAATAGGTACACTGCCTTTACAAGGTTTAGGGTGTTCTCACTACATTACGAAGGGTAACTCCATGTGCCTCTTTCTTAGGATCACTACTAGTGGAATGGGTCACCACCTTCCTCTTTCTGCACTCACTCGTCTTGGAAAGGAATCCACACACAGTTTATCGACATGTAGGTCAAGCACAGTTTATGGGCATGTAGGTCCCTTGATTTTCATGAAATCCTATATCATCAACTACAAGTATATGTTCTGTTGAAGTATATTTTTCACCCGTAGATGAATTCCACCTTCCCGAGTACTACTGGATAATAGAAAATAGTTTCCCAAACTGATTTGAAGCTTTCATAAGCTTCCTTGTGAAAATATGGGACCCCCTTCTTCTCCCGCGTACTAAATACTAGGTTTGGTACATGGAATAACTTCTTCATATATCACTTCTTCTTCCATGAACCACCATTCATCCATGGACCACCTCCTCCTTCACTATCGCGTTCTGCCTCTACGAAGTCCCTAATGTCTGTGAATTGTTCTCTATTTGTTGATTTCCTCTGTGAATCATCCTATGTCGATGAACTATTTTATGTTCATCGAATGACTTTTATATCCACCTTTTTACAACACCTTCCTCCTATATGTACCACATCTTTTGTAGGATACAATCTCCTACAAAAACCTTCAGCAAAATGTCTTCCGCGTGAACCACATCAGCCTTCACAGAATTATAACTCATGAACCTCCTTCATACATTTCTAAATTCTCATATCCAAAATATGTTCTCTAATGATATTTGATATCTGTTTTAATTAGTATAATTAATGATTCTTATATCCGAAAACATGTCCACACTATATGAAAATCCAAGATTTACCAAATCATTAATCCACCGCATACCGATCCTCTTAACTCCGCAAACCGCAGTCCTTGTAGCAAACCGTTTTTCATACATGGTGTGGGTACATGATTTTAACATATGTAGTCAATCTCTTACCCCAATGACAAAGCATCCCCATTCTGCACCACCTTCCACCACAAACCGTTTTTGGTTTTGTGAACTACTCCCGTGTACTATTCTCATTGCCTGGTACACGGTCACGTACCCTTCCTAAACATGGTATGTGATCCATGTCCCATGCTCCACATTTCTTTTCCTTTTCCGATTTTGGTCACCATTATTCACACCATCTAGTACTAGGAAGAAACAATTACATTTAAAAATAAAAATTCCTGATTTTGAGGCCTAAAATTTTGGCATACACTAAAAAACTATGCCACCTTAAAAACTGCCTTCAGAAAACACCATCCATACACATTCATGGTCATATGACATTATCAACAAACACAATCACATCCCAAACACACCAAGTGGGAATATCAAGGTATTTTTTCCCAAGAGGTCTAAATCAACTCAAACAATAGGTTATAGACATGTTTATGTCACAAAATTAACCTTATCATTTATCTTTAACCCTTAGTTAAATATTTTAACTATTACCATCTCTTATTGTATTTTTATACTATATAGTTAATATAGTTTCACTAAAATGAAAATAGAACCACAAGTGGATCATTAATGACAATTGAATACTTTTCTATTTCAATTAGCTGAATATTATATTTTTGTACTGTTATATCATTTAATAAAAATATTGGTTTTAAAAACTCATTTATATAAATTTTTACACGATTTAGTAATTTATTTTTGTTAAAGCCATAACAACTTGATTCCTTATAACTAAAGGAATTATCTCACCCCTCACATTTCAACGTCATCCAAAAAATTCATGGATGGATTCAAAATGTTCATATTTTAATTATTTTAATATTTAGAATATCATTTATTTGAATATTTCAATAATAAGGAAATCAAAACATCATCACTGTGTCATAAATAAATTTATTTATTTGATGTCTAAGAATTATAAATAAAATACCACAGTGTAGGAATCATTTTTAGATTTTTAATTACAAATTATTGTCTAAGATATTCTGTATATGAACAGAAAAATTGTTCTAGTAAAAATATATATGTTTATGTTCTATTTCCTTTTACATTAAATTAATTATTATGATATGTCATTGTCACACCAAAGTGGTTCTCAAATGCCAAAACTTTGACCTATGTATCTCTTTTGTCTCCCATGTCTCATGAAAATATAGAATTAATTTTTATAAATTCAAAACACATGATTGGAAGAAATTAATTTAAAATTAAATCTCGTTATCAAAACAAAAAAAGTGGGTTTTAGGGAGTAAAAAATATAAAAAATTGGCATGTGTTTCTAACCAATTTAAATTTGGAATTACATCCAATGACTATAATTGTATTAAATGATAAAAATATATTACAATTATACATTAAAACAAATTAAAAATATAATCTTACAATAAAACTAAAATGAATGAAAAGGAAATTTTGAATTAAAATGTAGTATTTTTCACTATTCATTAAATGTGAATTTTATCATAAAAACACCAAAAATTCAACCAAATTTATTTTTATGTCCTTATTGAAAATCATTAGTTTATTTTTTAAAATATAATATATAAATTTGTTAAAACTATCTTTAAAATGGGTTCTCCATTAAAAGGTGTAAAAACTTCATTGTTAAAAATTAGTTCTTTTATCTGAAGAATTGAATTTGTTCTTATATAATGTCTTGAAAATACATAAAATGAATTTTAATGTTAGATAAAATTCAAAATGTTGTTAATAATATTCATAAAAACTAGTTTATATCCCATTAAATAATAATATTTTAATAATATATCGTTGTTTAGTGAAATTCAGTATTGCATAAAACACAAGCTATCGAGGAAGGTTGATGTGGCGTGTAATGCAAGCCAAGTTAGTGTTTAATTTTTTGAAAGGTTTATTTGTTTTTGCATATAACATAATCCAAACATAGTTCTTTTTACATTGATCCAAATATATAATCAGTGTTGCGTGAAATGAATTCTATCAAAAGAATATGAGATTATGTGTAACACATGACAAGAATAATGTTTCGTATACTAAAAGCTAATACAGTGTTATGTATAGTGAAATATAATACTGGTGTGGCGTACAATACAAGAAATAAATGAAATTAAAAATAATCTATCTCATAAAATCTCTGTGTGTTACATTATACCCCCTTAAAATGAATTTCACCCTAAAAAACATCAGGTGTTATAAAAGGTTTACTACTAGAAAATTTCTTTTATAGATTCCCACATCATAAAAAAGAATAATAAGACTTCATTCTAGAATGGAATGTTAGAAACATAATGGTTACCCAATGTATCACATCACTGGGTATCCATATAAGAGAACAAAGGTGGGAAGTCAAAATAAGGATTTTGAAGAATAATCTAACCATCATGTTCTATTGGATAGTGATAGAAAACCATGCTTAGAAAAAGTTACAAACCTAAAATCCATAAATCTGTCATGATTTAAGGGACCATCTGATTCATCAGATAAGAATTTACTAGGATAAATTTTTTGGTTTTCAATATCCTTTCCCAAAATTTGAATAAATTATGAAGATGATAAATTCTTATATGATTTTAGTATAATATCTAAATTTTTTATGCCTTGAAAAATTTCCACAACATCTCTTATTTAATGAAATGAAGTTGAATTTTTCATTCTTGACGTGTTATAAGATCATGGGATCCATAAATATAATGATAGGTCATTCCCTCTTTCTCAACATAAATGTTAGAACATGTTATCAAATATGCATAAGTCCATATATAGTGAGATAATACATTAATATAAATAACAATAATCAGAGTTTAAATTATACTATCTATAAATAGATAACCTTAAAATTTATTCAGAAACTAAAAAACTAAAACATCAGAAAGAGGTTAACTAGAATAGCTTAACATTTATCTCCCATATCACATAAGGTAATTCTAGTTTGTCACATCCCAAACATGTCAATTCAATAATCATGTATTCTCTTGAAACATGATAATTACACAAAATACCGTAGAAACTTAGTGAAAACATGAATTCTATCAAAATTAATTCTTTCCATACACTAAAAATTCACACACACACACACACACACATATATATATATACTCACACCATGATATCAGTTTTTCCTTATATCAGTCATGAAGTCATTAATACTATCGAACATTACATTATCTCGTTATCCCATTATTATTATCATATCATGTATTTTCCAAAAATATATGTATAACTTTTAATGGCTACCGATATCATTCAAAATATACATTCAAATACTCAAGGAAAAACAATAGTGTAACAATCCTTAATTGTTTCCTTATTCAATAATTCCATCAAATTACTTATACAACATTATTCATGGGGATCATTTAATCATTCCACTATCTTATTAAACCACTGATAAAGCTTTATCGTTTTATTCCTTAACACATCATTCATCTCATATATCATTTATAGTCTTATCATCATCAAAAACATAAATACGACCCATATGACCATTATGATTATTTTAATGTGATTTTCCCTTAGTTCATCGATTTACATAATGTTCGTACATTCTACATTTAAAACATATAACCATCATTGATGACTTTTCAATACCATTATCATTTTCCATTGTGTTAACTGACCATTTTACCTTAAAATTGCTGGAATTGTGACTTTTATTTCGACATCGATAGCATATTTGAGTTCCTTTGAAAGATTCTCCTTGATTTCTCTTCCCACAAGATTTACATGAGGAAAATTGAACTTTCTTTCCAATATGATCACCATGAAACTCCATGTTTCTCTTATTAGCTGGGTCTGGATACTCACAAAATTTTAATTTATTTATCATATTATGAGATTTATAATTATGCATATTAATGATGTTTCACCTTCCAACTCCTATTTAATTTGGTTTCCCATGAATTATATATTTCTATTGTCCATCATATTCTCTATTAACATGAATCCTCATGTTTCCATCCATTTATTAAACCCAAATTAAATAGTGTAAGAGGAAAAAATCCAGCTAGGAAAAAACATAATCAAGGTGGAGTACTTTCAATATCTAACATCTTAGGATTAATTATAGGTTATTGATGATCATTTCGATAAATCTATGACATTACTATATAGTTAAACTTACCCTTTGGAAAATACATAGTCATACCTTAGAAATATCTCTAGGGATCTCACAAAAGCTTTCACATCCTAGATTCCAAAAGATAAATAAAAATCACTCTCATAACAACTATAGAGACCCAAGATTGATGTTCATAGACATTAAATTACTTTTATGGAACAATTAATACATGACACAAAAAAATTCCCAAATACCATATTAGTTCAGTACCTTTGGATAAATGGAAAAAATATATTCTAATTTGGTGAAAGATCTTCAACATCTCCCATAAAGATCTTCCCCTTTTTTTTCTACCTAAAAACATTCGTTATATCCAAGGGAAAATAAATATAAAAACTGTCAAATATAATTTTCAATAAGGGTAAACATGGAGAGAATAAATCAAACCATAAATATAATAATGTATAAACATAAATATAATGTTTAAATATCAAAATTTTGAGTCATGAAATAAATCATGGAAGTACATTAGTACTAGATCATAAAGGAACACTAACCATGATAAAATAAAATTAGAACAAAAAATGGAATTTGGAAAACAAATAATCACAAAATATGATTTCCATAGTAGCCAAAACATTGTTACCAATACCGTCATAGTGGAAAAAGTCCATTACTGAATCAAGTTTACTTTCCATTCTAGCCATTTATTACTGAACTAGATTTACTTGTTGTTCCGGCTATGTATTACTAAACTAGATTTACTTGTCATTTTACTCATGCTCATACCATGAGATATAAATATTTACCGAATGTATTGGAGGGAGATATAAGTCCAACCCATATCATTCTGAAATCATTCTTACATGTTCCCCAAAAACATAAATCATTCATCAGAGCATAACCAATGAAAGAAATGGGTTTCTTAAACATAATTCCATAATAATCCATATAAAATAAATCCATTTAATTACAATAATTATATCATAAACACAATTAAATATAATTAATAATATGGATTGAAAAATTACCCTTTTTCTTATTTTATGGAAAATAATTTTGATAAAACACATGAATTTAATTCTTAAGGAAAATATCATTTGTTTTTCAAAAATGTTTTATTTTCACAAAATGCCACACAATTCTAAAAGAAAATAATTTATTTGAAAATTAATATGAAATAATGTTTATTATTCTTCATTTAAATGAGGGATTATGAAGATGAAAAAAATCCATTCATGTTGTATAAGTTAAAAAACATTCCTCTTGTACTCTTGCTGGAAAAGTCAAAAAGTACCTCGTATGAAAAAAAAATAATGTTTCCTTCTTTAAAATTTAATAAAAATTCACCAATGAATAAAATTTACTTTAAAAAATAGTATAATAATAAAAAATTATATATATATATATATATATTAAACATGGTTGTGGATGATAACTATACCTCAGTAAATACTTACGAATAAAAAATATCGGATAATAATGAGATCGAAAAATTACCCCTTACATTAGGTCTCATTTATTCCATATGTGTTCGAAAACCATGTATAGTGGGTTTAAACTAATTAATAACTTGTAAAAGAACCATTATAATATTTATGATATCATATATGATTCACTTATGACTATATTAATCGTTTATTTATCAATTCCGTGTTCAAGCAACGTTTTTAGTAATAATTATTTTATTTATCGTACACATTTTCACTTGTTATTAATGATATTATTATATAGACCATGATTTAATTACTTAAAGAATGTAAAAAATGATTTATATATTATAAATATTCATTATAAAAATATAAATAATATATAGATAAATGAAATATAATACATCGTTCATGGAGACGGCAGGTTGTACATACGCATGAACACAATTTTTGTTTCCTTATTAAATTGAATGGAAGCAAGTAAATGACATATATATATATAAATAAATTAAGTAGAATTAATATGTCATTTATTTCATTCTTATTTATTATTTACACTTTATAATCATTCATTAATGGTTAAATTGGAGAATGGATCTCATTGCGTCGTGGAGACGGTATGCTCTATATACGCACAAGCATTGATATAATTTACCTAATGGTTAAATGGTATGGAATTGGATAGTGTATTAATTATAAATATTCATAATTATTTTATATTATTTATTTAAAACCATTATACTCATCATTATACCAATCCAAATTAATTATCGTCGAATAACAAATTACACCACGATGTGGAGACGGTAAGTCGTATGTACGAACACGTAGTGATATTGTTATTCATAGGATGGATAAGAGAAGGTATAAAGTTGTCTCATAACGATAATAACATGTAATATTATATAACATACTATATTTATTTCTTTATTATGGATATTACATAATAGGACGAAATAGAATAAGAAAAGAATTTGTAAAGAGATGATAAAACAATTACCTCTTTTTCGAGTATATCCTATTTATTTTCACAAAAGGTATACCTATGATGGATTTCTGCCCAATGTATGGCCACTAAGATGAATATAAGGAAGTTTTGAATGTACATGGTCACGTTTTGGCCTAAAAAATGGCTTTTTGGTGTCATTAAAAGATACATAGAAGTTCCCATTTATATGAGAGGTGAGGGGAACTTTAGGACAGTCTTTAAATAATAATTTATTATAAATTGATTTTCAGTTACTAATGATCCCAAAATCATTTATCTAAAACATTATAGTAGTATGGATATAAAACCTCTAAACCAATAGGTTTTAGACATTTTTAGGTTACACAATTAACCTTTTCATTTAACTTTAACCCTTAGTTAAATAATTTAACTCTTACCATGTCTTCTTGATTTTTATACAATATTGTTAATATACTATAAAATGCTAATACAACATAAAGTGGATCAGTAATTAAAATTTTAACATCATCTATGTCATTTTTCAAAATATAAAATTTTTAAGACCATTATATCATTTAATAAAATAGTATTTGTTTTAAAAGCTAATTTATGTCAATTTGGATACTATTTAGTAATTTATTTTTGTTAATGTTATAAAAACATGATTCCTTAAAAAAGGAATTAAATCATCCCTAACTTGTCAAATTCATCCAAATAATTTTTTTATGGCATCAAAATTTTCAAATTATATTTATTTTAATATTTATAATATAATTTATTTTAATATTTAATTAATAAGTTAATCACTACATCATCATTGTGTTATAAATAAATTTATTTATTTAATGTATAAAAATTATAAATTAAATACCATGGTTTTGGATATATTTTTATCTTTATAATTAATATTTATAGACTAATAGATCATTTATATGAAAAATTAAAATTATTTTAGTAAAAATATATATAGTTATGTTATATTTCTTTTTTACATTAAATTAATTATTGTGACTTGTAATTTTCACACCAAAGTGGTTCTATAATGGAAAAAATTCAACCTATGGATTTTTTGGTCTCTCATGACTCATACAGTATTATTAGGGCATGTTTTAGGGTATTTTTATATTATTAAAATATTATTTTTTCACCCTTATTTACATGATGTACCCTTTAACCAGGGTAGATAAAAATAACTATTGAAGTTACTATTCATCATGTCAAAAAATAAAAGTTAGCTATTTAGAGAATTTTTACTCACTGATTCCAAATATGGAATAAAATTTTCTAAATTCAAAATGCACAGTTGGAAAAATTAGTTTAAAATTAATTCTTGTTGTCAAAACATGAATGTGAGCTCAAAAGAAGTAAAAACTATCAAAAGTTTTTCAAGTGTTTATGTCCAATTTCAATGAGAAATCATTTCCAATGACCAAAATGAGATTAAATGATTTTAAAAAATCCAACTAAAGTTATAAAATGAAGAAATATATTCTATCTATAGAAAAAAATTATATGAAAAATAAGTTTTGAATTAAAATGTAGTATTTCTTACTATTCATTAAAATATGAATTTTAACTGAAAAATACCAAAAATTTAACCAAAGTAAATTTTTATGTTTCAGTTCCAAATAAGAATTTTATTTTTTCAAATATAATATATAAATGTGTTAATGAAAATATTTAAAATGGGTTCGCCATCAAAATGCGAAAAAACACTATTTTTTAAAATAATTCTTTTATATGAAAATTTGAATTTGTTCTTATATCATGTATACAAAATGAATAATATGAGTGTTAATGTTATATAATATTCAAAATATAGTCAATATATTTTATGACAGCTAGTTTAAATCCCATTAAATAACAATATATTAATATTATATCATTTTTTATTGAAACTCGATATTGCGTAAAACACAGGCTACAGAAAAAAATTTCAATTGCATGTAACGAAAGCCAAATCTGTGTTGCATTTAGTGAAACATTCCATTGGGGTTTTCATATAATATAACCCAAACATAGTTCTTTTTTTCATTAAATAAAATCTATAATTAGTGTTGCGTGAAATTAATTCTATCAAAATAACATGAAATTGTGTGTAACACAAGCCAAAAATAGTGTTGCATATACAAAAAGATAATACGTTGTTGCATATAGAGAAAGCTAATCTTGGTATAGTATAAAAAAAAGACATCAATGAAATTAAAACAATTCTATCTAATAAAATCTCGATTTGTTACATTGATGAAGAAGGAGTTATCAACTTTGGAAAAATATTACATGTGTTATGTGATTCCTAGTTAAATAGATAGACGTAGAAAAAATCATATAGTTATAAATATTCCATTCACCCTGGAAGTACTAAGATGTATAGAGAAATTCATAGTTTTACTAGTGGGGTTGAATGAATAGATATATTTCTAATATTTCCATAAAAATATTGAATTTTCAGCAGGTTAAAATATAACTACAATAATGAAAGGGAATTCTTCAACAATTTCTATTGCCATAGTGGAAAATAGAAAATATATACATGGATTTCAAGGATGGACTTGTTATGAAATGACAGAATGATAATGCTATTTTGGTTATTCTTGATCAAATGTCAAAATCTCTATATTTCCATTCTATTTAAGATACCATATATCTTGAACAACTTTTTCAACTATGTTTAAAGGAGATAATCATGTTATATAGAGTTACACTCACCATTTTATCTAACTATGATCTCAGGTTCAGATATATTATTTCCAAGGAATTCAAGAGTCATTGGATACTGAATTAAATTTTGTACGACTTTTCATCCCTAATATTAAGGATATTCTAGGAAAATTATTCAAACCATTGAAGATATACTTGATTAATATTCAATTTATTTATGTGGATGTTGGGATCATCATATTTATTTGGGTGAGTTTCCTTATAACAATATATTTTTGTTATAGTTTACCGATGAATCCATTTGAGGCACTATATGGAAAGTGGTTATAGGCACCTGGTTATTTGGATGATATTGGATAAAGGATGTAGATCTGACTAGAGTTATTGGAGGAAATTACTAAAAAGGTGCAGTTAATTCAATAATATATAAGGATGACATAATGTATGAATAAAGTTTATACATACAACTAGAGGAATGATATTTATTTCAAGGTGTGTGATATTGTTCTTCATAAATCATTTGTTTGATAAATTCTTATAAATTTTGGTAAAAATGGAAATCTTGGTAAATGGCCCATGTTATCATATAAAATATATAATTATATTGGATCTTCTTCCTACCCAATGGCCCTACCTCCACATTTTTATCAAGTGTAGAACAATTTTTATGTCTCTATTTTAAGGAAATATGCATATGCTTCATATTATGTTGGAGCCCTAAAGTGGTCCAGTTTTAAGAAAAACATTTTTATGAAGAATATCATTTTTTATATTCATGATTATAGAGATAACATATTACCTAATAAGGTTGTTCACTAGGATAATATTTTATGGAAAAACCAAACGGTTTAGGAGGAAACATGGGAATTTGAAAATTTTATGAGGGTAAGATATCACCTCTTGTTTAATAAGCAAAAAAAATTATGAAGATCGAATTTAAAAAATGGTAGAAGAATGTTTGAACCTAGTTAATGATAGAATAAATCGTTTTTATGTTTATTATTATTAATTTGATAGTTATATTCATTATAAAATTATTATGTAGATTTATTAAATAAATTAGGAAATAGTTAAATTTAAATCATTTATTATAATGTTTTATATAAATATTTAATTTATATATTTTTTAATTTGTATTCTAAAAAATTAAAATCATTTTTTAAATTAGCATATTGAAATTGAATTAGGTTAATATTTCTGTATTTTTGATTAAATATTAAATTTTCAGTGAAAACAAAAAAATAAATATTTTTCTAAAATATCATTTATTTTCACTAAATTATATAATTTATCATTATCATTTACTTTTGAATATTATTTAAATTTACATAAGTTTTCTCATGATATATTTAATTGATTTTATTTTTTAATCAACATTATATATTATTTTAGAATATGTATATTTTTAGTGTTTAAAACCATTATTTTTTAGAAAACTATTTTATAGTGTGTTTTGTTTACCAATATTATTTAATAATTACAATACCAAATATTTGATTTTTTAAATAAATTTTATAAACTATTTATCAATAAATATGAATTTGGATTCATAAAATTATTTGTATTAGTCATAGAGTTAATTTTGAATCATCATTTTTTATGAAAAATACCCTTCTTGAAAAACTGTTGTTTCGTCACTTATGTAAGATTTATTGAGAAATAAAATTTTTCCACTTATGTGAGTTGAATATGTAAAAATAGATTACATTTTTGGAATAAAAATAATTTACATTATCTAGTACAATCAATAAATTTTTTATAGTAATGAATAATGAAAATGGAAAAATAAATTATTGTAGTTAAGGTAAAAAGAGATTTACCGAGGAGATAAACTAAAATGATAAGGGTTAAAATGAAAAAAACCTGTCTAGAATCTATTTTATGGAAATATTTTTTACTTTTTCACTTATAATTCTCTAGAATGGTCTATTTTGAGACTTTATATATAGAACCCCCAGTTTCAAGTAAGTAACATTGTTTTTATGTAATTTATGTCTATAATGTTTTTAGGTGACTTTTAGGATGGTTTGGAGGACATTGAGAATGTTTGTGGGATTTTATAGAGGATAATGGTTTGATCATATTTAGTAGAAACCATTCAAATCCTACAAGAAACCATGAAAATTGAGGTAGTGGACTCTAGGTAGGCACACAGTTCAGCCCATAGTTTATCCAAATCGTGTGGTCACATAGGAGTAACTCTGCTAAGTGGAATAGAGTGAAATTTGAGGCTGTTGTACAATTTTTCTGACAGTGAGAGCCAAATATATGAAGGGTGTTTGGGAGGCAATAGCTGGTGGTTTTCCTAACCATTCAACCAAGCCACACATGGTTTAAAATTAGATCCTAAAAAAGTGGATCTCACTTAGTATTACATTTAAGAAACTCATTTTTCATCAATTTCAACTGTAACTCACTTTTTCTATATCCCAAAGGCTAGGGATACTTTCCACTTTGATCCAATAGTGATCCATTGGAAAATCATGTTTTTTTGAATTCCATTATTCTTGGTAAGTATCTGTTATTGGTTTTTTTTCATATATTTACTCTTATTCCCTTTATTGGATACATAAATCTAGTTCATTGGGGATTGTTATATGATATCTTATTCTAATAATGATGATATATGGTTGTTTTGATATTTGGGAACTAGATCAATGGTGGGTTTTTGTAGATCCAACCCATGTTTTTTGAAGAATTTATTCCATTCTTCATTTCCTCAAACAATTATGTGGTAGGTGGGTTCCCTATCGACTCCTATTATTATAACATGAAGGCTCGGTTTAATATTTATTGAATTTAATAAAATTGGTTTTAAATTTTATATGAAAATATTAGTGAAAACCTTCTTTTTGAGGGTTTGTAAAATTATATAAATTGGTTGTTATGTAAAGTTATTTTTTTCTTATTTTAAAATTATGTTTAAAAATACGATTTAGTTTTAATTCATGGAATTTTGTGTGATTGAACTATTTTCATTAAAATTTAGTTTTTATTGAACTGTCGTGAAATGGTTGATTTCAAACAGTTTTGGCGCACACAGGTTGGTGTGAGTTTATGTCTGATGTGACCTTGAATTAGAGGCATATTAAATTTAGGTACAAGGTTTATGAACATAGATAAGGGGACTATTCAATTAGTGAAAAAATATATTGTCCACTTATTTATGAATTATTGGATAGATGAGAAACATATCATTAATATGTATCTATCACTAAAGAATTCATGCGTGGATGTGTTTGTCTGAATCACAGATTAGGTATGACAAAAAATAATGTGAAATTGTTTAAAGAGTTGTTTTGTCGCTTTCCTAATAATCTATTTTTTTATAGAAATATTTTATATTTTTATAAAAACATATATAGTGTTTTATATATGTTTTTATATACATAGTATTACCTTAATGTGAAAACATGTTCTACCCAACTGGAGTGAGTAGGGAAGTAATTTGGGGGAAATCATATTATGCTTCATTACCCACCCCTTACATTGGAACTTTTGTGATTTTTCATATATCATATACCATGAAAAATATAAATGGAATTTATCAAATTTATTTAGTGGTACTTTTTGATACATGGGAATGGATTTTGGAGTTGGATCTTGGAGTATATTGGGAGTTTTTGGGCTATTATCGTGGGGGAAATTGATATTTATTAGCCTTTTCTTCATCTCTGTATTTTATATTTTTCTTGGATTCTTATTGGAACTCTAATATTGTTTTTTTGGATACATTGAGTAGTATTTAGTTGTTATCATAAATAAAGTGATGGTTTTTGGTAATGTTTATATTGGATTGGTTGTTTTACCTTCAATGGGGAAATCATCTTATAACTGTATTGATTACCTTGGAATTTATTTATATCCTTTGGCATCTTGGGGATGTCTCCTATGGCCATATAAAAATTTGGCATCGACTCAAGCCATGAGTAGGGGCGGGATGTCTCAAGAGATATCATCTTTTCCAGTCATTGAGTCAAAAATGGTATCAATTTTTTCAATCCTTGTTTGTCAATTTTAATGGTCATGTAGTTGAAAATTATTCTAGTTTATCCATTGAGTTGGGTTAGTAGAAAGGAGTACAATTTTTAGAACATGGAATTTTGAGCATAAAAGAAATAACTAACCCATTTATGGTAAATGTAATGTTACTAGAGAGTTGGGTACATATGTGTTTTTGAGACAGTTATAAGAGTTGTAATCTCATTATCAAGAGTTTATCCAATGAGATGAGAATGACATGAATTATTAGATATTAATTCCCATTTGGAGTGCATATTGCATTTTGAATAATGATTTATTATTTTGTGAAGATGTGTTGATTTTATAAAAATAATAATTTTTTTTTCAAATATATGATTTTGAAATGGGCATGGTTGAGGTGTTTTAAAAATTGTATTATTTTCCAAAGCATGATGGGATTTTAAAAAATTTGTTTGAAGCAAAAAGTGACATCTTTTGAAAATTATTTTTGTGACTTTTGTGACTTATAATGTGCTAAAATTATAATTTTTGTAACCTTAATATTCCATAGAGTGAGACTTATGGGTTTTTTCATTTTTATTGAAAATGGAACCTAGAAAGAGTAGAAGAAACCAACCATAATATGATACTAAAAATGATGTTTTAGCTAACCACAGGTGAACCAATAGATGGTTGAAGGTATATTGAAATCCATTTGGGAAATGGTTTATGGGGAACATCGCTATGAACAAAAGAAGGTGGGTCATTTCATTTTGATCAGGAGGTAGAATCCACCATTATTTCAGTGTGATTCAAAATAGTAGAAGGAAGAAGTGTGGGTGGATTGGATAATTCAAATCTTCAATTTCTATGGCACACAAGAAGAGTAAAATTTTATGTTGGAGATGTATATGTTGGAGGATCTTGCATGAATGTGGTGGGATTCAGATGTACATGATAAATTAGACTAGGGAAATTCAAGAGGGGATTTTAATAATTGTTCCAAAATTAATTCTATATTCACACATTCATGATCATAATGAAAAAAACATTTTTTCAGCCTGAATAATTTGAATATATCAGTGTTAGAGTACAAAAATAAATTCATGATGTTTGTCCACTTTTCACAGAAAGTTAATGTTAGTGTGACCTTGAAGGCACACCTATTTTAATTGTTTTTGAGGTAGTAGATTCATTTGATGATTATCATTATATGTATTAAAAAATTATACAAAGATGATCAATAGAGAAATGGTGGAAGAGAGAGACATCTCATGAACTACGGGTGGAGTAACCATGTTGATTCCTACAGAAAATGGAAGTAACTCTAATAATGAAAATAAGTGGAAGTGGGAAACCTATTTATAAGGTATCAGGATGGTGTATAATCAAATGGATGGATCAGTGAATCTTCCTCTACGTCCCATATATAAAGACGAATATTTTTAATATTGGTCTTTAGACCATATGAACAGAGAGTGTACAACACCACATAGAGAATTCGAAAACTGTAACGGGATGGGACATTTTAGTGACATTGTCACAGTGCTCCATAGTCCAACATTTAGTAAAGATGTCATGTCTTAAATGAATCATACACTTCAATAAGATTATTTCTGTAGAATAATTCTCATCAAAAGAATCTTTCTAGCCATGGAGATAATAGGAATACTATGAATCCCCGGGTATTGAAATATCAATAGGGAAATAAAGAACAATGTTTAGTGAGTAAGAATTTGTATGGGTATAATAAAGTGATTTTTGATGGTCAATGCAGTCCATTGATGGGGGGAGGTATGATTATTTTGAATTAAATCCCTAGGAAATATTGGTTTGATATAGTTTTATCCATCTCATTTATTTCTTCTCAATCTATTTTATTTTTGGGTTTTCATGCTGAGATAATGCCTTCTGTTTCAGAAAGTCAATCTCGTATTGGTCAAAGATAATGTTGAGCCTTTATGTGTAATGTGTTTTCTATAAATATCAATGGAGGTGAGTCAATACATTATTTCTCTATGCTAGAGATGGATTCATAACACATAATCGTGGGTATGGATTGGTTGAAAAATATCAAAGCACACATATATTTTTATACCCGAACAATTATTTTTATGACGTATGATAGTGTCGAGAAACTCTTTAAAGGAGATAAGAATGTAATGATGGGGGAAAATTTTTTGGCACAATAATTTAGAACTATATCATACCATTTGGATGCGTTGACTTTAGAATTGATTGAAGAGATAAGGAATTGGATTTTTCTTTTATATATTGATGTGTTTCCAAATGTGCTTCTAGAAAATTTATATGGGTTTCCACCCACAAGATAAGTGGATTTTATGATTGAAAGCCTTTTTATAAGTATTCATATTTCCCTACCATATTAAGAGCTAGAAACAACAGAATTAGAGGAATTTAATTTGTATTTGTAAAATCTAGAAAACAATGGGTCCATTTGGCCTAGAACATATCCATTTGCATCAGCAGTCTTGTTTGTCAAAAAATATGGATGTAACTATTTGGTTGTGTGTAGATTAATGTAAGTATAAAATAAGTAACAATAAAAAATAGATATCTATTTACATGAATTTATGATCTATTTAATTAATAGAGGTGATACAATTGGTAATCTAAAATGGAATTTTGATTTTGATATCACCAATTGTAGGTTTGGAATGATGATATTCCAAAAACAACTATTAGTAGATGATATGGCCATTGTGAGATTGTAGTTAGGCCTTCTGGTATTTAGAATGCACCCGATGTCTTTACTGAACTGGTGAATAAGAAATTTTGAATGTATATAGATTATTTTGTGTGAGGGGGTTATGAATAACATATTGGTGTATTCAAGGAAAGGGGTGAGCATGAGAAACACTTGGAAATGGTATTGGTAATCAAAAAAGATCATCATCTATATTATAAATTATCAATCTGTGATTTTTGGACACAATATTTATGTTTCCTTGGCCATGTTATCTCTGAAAGTTGTGTTTTGGTGGATCCTGAAAGGATAGTGGATTTATCTCTTAGAAACCATCAAGGAATGTCTTTTGATACATAGTTTACTTGGATCCGTTAGTTATTATAGATTCTTTTTTTCATTATTTCTCAAGGATAGATTCTATTATGACAACCTTGGCAAGGATTAATTTTCCATTGTAATGGAATAATTAAGGTAAGAAGTATTTTCAAGAGATTAAATATCTCCTAACATTATCTTCAGTCTTGATATTTTTGAAATCATAAGAAGGGTACATGGTGTATTGTGATTCATTTGGATAATTATTGGGATGTGTTCTTATTAATTGAGATCATGTTGTTTCTTCTAGATTATAATAGTTATGGTTTCATGATAATAACCACCCAAAACATGATTTTGAGTTAGGTACCATAGTCCATTATTTGATGACATGGAATTATTACCACTTTTGTGAAATATTTACAGTGTTTATAGAACATAAGAGTTTCAAAAATGTTATTTTATAAAGGGATTTGAATCAGAGATAATGAATATGGCATAAGTGTCTCTAAAGATTTTACTTTGACTTGATTTACACATCAGGTAAATGAAAAACTAGTGGTCAATTCATTAAGAAGAAATTCGTATGATCATTTAGAAAATGAGGCTTTAGATCAATGGATATAGATTTCTGTCATAACAGACATACACATAGAACATAAAGAATGAGTTATGTTGGGATATTCTTTCCAGTTTTTTTTAGTAATTTGGCGAATATTATTAATGATGCACAAATTTTTTATTCATAATTCGTTTATATGAGATCAAAACTCAATATTTGGGAGACCATTATGGGATGGAAGCTGGATTAGGGTTTATTTTTTTACTTTGAAATCATACGGTCATACCTATTTCTTGTTAGGAATGAATCCTAAATAATTACCATGATTCAAGATTAGATAATCATCAAGGAATATAGAATAAGTATAAGCAATTAAAATAATATTTTTGTTGTGTCAAGATAAAAAGGAAGGTGGATGAGTTTGATTCATGATGCCTCAATGGTCATCACGTTAAGTGAGAGCATCATCATCCAGTTTTTATGTTGTTGTCTATAATAATTATTATTTGGAAATTAGAGCAGATAACCATGTAATTTATATCAGCTCTCCCAATAATTATTTGGAAACATTATTCCATATTGGTGAATGTGGATCTGCTCACCAAGTCGGACAATTTCATCCCTATTCATGAATTTCATACAGTGGAATGATTTTCTAAAATCTATATCTATGAAGTGGTAAAGAGGCATGGTGTACTAGTTTTTATAGTATCCGATAGAGATCTATGGTTTACATTTCATTTCTAAAAATCTATATAGTAAACCCTTAGAGCTCAGTCAAACAAGAGTACAATGTATCACCCTCAGACATATGGACAATTCTAAAGGGCGATACAAATGTTGTAAGACATGATTCATGATTTTGTAATGGATTTATTTGGATCATGGGAGGATCATGTACCTTTAGTGAAGTTATGGAATAATAATTGTTATTAGTAATCAATAAATATCTAACCTTCTAAATAATTTTATCTTTGTCCTTAATATTCTTCATGTTTTTTGGTGGAAATAGGTTAGACATCATTGTTCGGTCCAAGCACATCTAAGAGACAATAGAGAAAATTCATTTGACCAGGAAAAGGATGGAGTTATTTCAAATGTGTTTCACTATAATCATGTAAAGTTATCTTCTCAATAAATCGGCCCTTTCGAGATACTCGAACAGTTTGGTGAGGTGGACTATCAATTGGATTTTCTATTATAGTTAAGTGTAGTTCACAATGTGTTTCATGTATCTCAATTGAAAATTTATCATCTTGATATGTACCATGTAATTTTATGGGATCACATTGAAATAGATAATGATTCCTCATTGGATCAACTCCTAATATAGATTTTGGATATGAAATAGAAAGTATTTCAGGGAAAAAACATAGTTTTGGTGCAAATTTTGTGTATTCAAGGTATGATTTAGGAAAAAACATGATAACTGGAGATGGAAATGGTCAATAAATGGCCATACTCTTTTAGGAAAATGGTGATTTTCTACTTTATTGGGATTGGAAGGCCAATGGTGGGGATAATGTAGCATTTCCAATTTCAAACAAGCATCCTTTTCATTATGTATTTTATATAGGTAAATTGTGTGGGTAAATTTGTGGAGGGTTTGGAGGAATTATAAAATGTTTATAAGGAATTTCAGGAGGTTCATAGTTTGAGAACAATTAGTTGAATCCATGAAAACCCCTTAGAAAACTATGAAAAATGAGGTAGTGGGTTCTGGGTAGGTGAATGGTTATGTGCACGATTTGGAAAAACAATGTATCCACCTAGATGTAACCATAAAAGGTGGAGTTGAGGGAAACCATGGTTGGAACACATTTTGAAAAACTATGTGAGTCAACAATGCACTCAGTGTTGGGGAGACAGTAGCTGGAACATGGTTGGAGTATAGTTATCATAACCATGTGACCCAACCGTGCCTGGATTAAAATTAGATCCTAAAAAATGATCTTACTTGATTTTATATTTAATACACTCTTTCCCTCCATTTCAACTTAAACCCGTTTTTTCTTCTTCCCAAAGGTTGTGGAGACATTCCCATTAAATCTAAGAGGGATACATTGGAGAATCATGGTGTATTGAAGGTCGTATTTCTTGGTAATTATCCATTATTTATAGTTTTTATTATATCTATTCTTCATACCTATCTTTTAAATAGTGATTTAGTCTTCTGCGGATAGTTCTATGATGTTTGATGATGATCATGATGATATATAGCTATGTTCATTTTATGGATCATGATCTAGGGCATTTTTTTGAGATTCAACCTTGTTTTTTTGAATAATTTGTGTTGTTCTTTGTTACATTAAAAATTAATTAGGTAGGAGGATTTACTTACAACTCATTTTTTTAAAACATAAACCCTCTATTTAAAATTTTATGAATGTCATGAACTTGATTGTGATTTTGAAGTATAGAGTTGGGTGGAAACCATCTCTGGAAATATTTTTAGGAATTATAGAAATTTATTATTTCTTAATTTGATTTTGTTTCATTATTTTTTAATTATTTTATAAAATATGGTATGGTTTTGATTCCTATAATTTTTTATGATTGAAATTTTTCAATAAAAGTTAGGTTTTATATAATTTTATTGATATGGTTAATTTGAAATGGTTTTGGAACACACTGGTTGGTGTGAGGTCATGTTTGATGTGACCCTAAAAAAAGAGTGTGTACCATTGCGGTACATGAGATGTGACATTGGATAAGGGGAAAATTACATTATGGAATAAAGGGATTTGACACATAGTGATGACTGGGTGGATGGATGAGAAACCAATCATGAGTCTAGAAATATCACAGTGCCACACATGGTATTTCCTGTTTGGGCATGTGCTCTGGTTCAGCGGGTATTCTTGCCTTATTTTTGGGCTCCATGCGTGATTAGTGTCAAGTCTTTTAGTTTATAATTGTTTATGTTTTCCCCCTTAGTTAATCATTTGTTATTTTGGAAATTTTTGGATAAATAATGGAGGTTTTCTCCTTTAAAGATCGTGGAACACAGTTAGCCCACGGTTAGGGCCAACCGTGCATCTAGTCCATGAAACCATATAGAAGGTTATAGAACCTACAACACTTCTACCACTTATTTTGTGAAACCCTGCAATCAATTACTAGGTAATCATGAAACTGTTCCATATATAAGAAGTGGATATCACATAGTTACAACATGGTCTATTAAACCATGGTTCCTAGCCATGCAAGTTTCACATATTTTAAAATTTTTGGGTTCAAAATTTTGCCCCTTTCAGGATTTTATGCCAATCCTCTCCCTTTATCTCCCATGTGGAGATCTCAATCCTAGGGGTCCTCTCCCAAATTCCTCATGTCTCCCAAGTCCTTGTAGGGTGATCTCAAGGGGTTTTTTTTCAAGGGGTTGGCTAGATTCATCCTGGTAAACCTCTCCTCTCATATCCCTCTCCCTCTTTCTCTATTTTCTTCATCGGTTTCCTCTTCCTTGTAGTCATGTCAACCAAGAGTTTTGTTTTACACTTTTTTATATTGGGATATTTGTTCTTTTATGTTTAATATTGGTAGATCTATGATTATGGAATCCTCATGGTGCATTTTTTCTGGTTCATTATCATTGCACCATGGATCCGAGGGAGGTTTTCCAATACACTTGCCTTTTTTATTTAAAATCTATTAGTTTCACAATTTTCACACATTATTTAATTTATAAATATTTATTAATGATCCTTGGTTTAATTTATTGGTGTGTAAAGTGGTGTTTTATGCTTTTTTATGTGATAAGTAGTATTGTTTTTTTAAAATGCACACAAAGTGTTCAATTAATTTCCTGGTGGGATTTTATGGGTCATTTGTGATATAAATGAATGGTTTGGGTTTATAAATATTTGTAAACCTGAAAAATTATGTTTGGGGTTTCTTTTATGGGTTTAACAAGTAGTTTTTGTTTTTATAAAAGAATGGGTATTGGATTTTATGGTGGTTTGTCATGTATTTCCCATTAGTGCCCTGTTTGGAGCTTTTATAAGAAATGGTTTTCCTTGAATGTGTAGTGTGAATTTTTTAACAGAATATTGTTATTGAATTTGAAATGTAAACTGGTGTGTTTACACCCCTTTATGAAATTGTATTTTTTATAATTAATAATTATTGGTTTTTTGAAATACATAAAGGCCCATTTAAAAACCATTATGAAATTGATAAAAAGGAATATGATGAAAACATCTACTAGATGTTCCTCTAAAATTGTCTATGCATAATCGATGGGATTTCCTTTCTATGGAATCCTTATGATCCATTAATATGGTTCGTTAGTTAGAACCTTTGTGTTCAATTTATTCTCTGGAATTATATTAGTTCTAGGGGAGACACAAGGTGAGACCTGTTGTGAGTTATTATAATATATTTGTTGTGATTGGATTCTCAATTTGAATTAGTTGGATTTCCCAATTATATAAATGGGACATGGGAACCTAGAATATTGAAATAATTTCCTAAGAACTAATTCTACACCAGTAGGTCATGTATTGAATAGTGGACCCTAGTAGGTGGTTATATTTGGGTTTATTACTATGGGACTTCGCCCCTTGGTCTGTCTTCAGTTAGGGTGGTTGGGCCTTTGGGTGTTTTTGATTTCATCATGTGTGGAATACTATTGGGTATGGGGTCACATGTATGTGTATGTTCTGGATTATTCTGGATCTCCTAGGTTCACCTATGTATATTGGCTCATAGTTTCTTCCAGTGATTATTGAGATAATAGTATGATTATTTCCATTGCGCTTGTTGTGTGATTATTGAATTTAATTATTGTGTAGAATTTTCATAGAATGTGTAGTGCTAGTTTCCAAATGGTTCATAAAAATTGTTTTAAAAGAAAATATTGATTTATCTTTTTTTTCATGTTGAAAATGTAAACATAACATTCCCCTTGAATATATTATGGTATCACTAAGGTAATTGACTTGGTTGTTGTTTAATTTTGGGAAATGGGTTTGAGTTCCATTTGTGGTTGGTGAAGAATCCTTATATTAAGTGGCTATATCATATTGATTTTGAATATGTAGGCAAAGTTCAATCTCCTTGAAAATGTTATGGATTTCCGCAGGCAGAATGTGTTAATGGTGGGAGGAATTTTCACACCTAGTATTTCATGATATCACATGAGCTATTGTTCGATGGGAATTCCAACCATTTTAATAATATCTAGGTGTGACAGGTGTCATGTTTTGTAGTGTCACATTGTTTATGTTTTTTCCCTTGGTTGACCATTGGCATGTTTAGTAATTTTTTGAGATAGCATAGATGTTTGTCCATGGAAGACCTTGGAACATAGTTGGTAGAATCTTAGGGCCAACCATGAGTCTTTTCCAGCAAATCATGAATTTGATTAGTATCTACCCATGTGGATCTTATATTTGTGAGAACCGGTTATCACACTGTTATCCCATGGTTTATTAAATTGTGGGGCCTAACCAGGCATCTTTCCATGATTTTAAAATTTTAGGGTTGCCAATTTTTTCCCTTTCAAGATTTTAAGAGAAAAATATCCCTATCTCTTATATATGGTGATCTTGACCCTAGGGGTCCTCTACCTCCTTCCCCATTCCTCCCACCGCCTTATAGGGTGATTTCACGAGGTTTTTTTCATGATTTTGGCTAGATTCTGCAAGGTAAACCTATCATCTCTTCTCTCTCCCTCTTTCTATATTTTCTTATTGGATTTCATTATTCCTTGTGGTCATTATGACCAAGGATTTTGTATTCGAATTTTTTTATGTTGGGGGTTTTGTTATTTTAGGTTTCACATGTGTATATCTAGGGTTTTGGTTCAATTGTGGAGCATTTTTTGTGGTGCGTTATCATTGCTCCTGGATCTAAAGTAGGTTTTCCCTTGCACATTCCTTTTTAATTTAAAAATAGTTATTTTCAGGCTCGTATAACCATATTTAATTGATAGATATTGATGTATGATCCTTGATAAAATTTATTGGTGTTCATAGTGGGTTTTATGCCTTTTTTGTGATAAATTGACCTGTTTTGTTAAATAAGGCACACCATGTTTTTGATTAAATGCCTAGTTAGAATTTATGGGTGATTTGAGATATAAAATAAATTATTTGGGTTTTTAAATATGTTGGAAACATGATAAATTATGTTTGGGGTACCTTGAATGGGTTCCCAAAGTAGTTTTTGTTTTTGAAAAAGAATTTTTGTTGGATTTTATGTTTTTTGGTATATATTTATGCTTAGTAGCTAGTTTGGAACTTTTATAAGAAATGGTTTCCCTTGAAGGTGTAGTGTGACTATTTTAAAAAGTGTTTTCAAATTATTTTGTAATCTAAAGTGGTGTGTTTACACCACTCTATGAAATTTTATTTTGTATCATTGATGAATGTTGCTTTTTGAAATGCTCCATTTGGCATCCATTGTGAAATTGACAGAAATGGATATTATAAAAACCTTTGCTGGAGGTTTCTCATGACCTGTCTATGCATAATTCATGGGATTTCCCCACTGTGGAATCCTCGTGATCCATTATCGAGGATCCTTGGTTGGAACAATTTTTGTTTTATTTATTCTGAGGCATGAGAAATGTCCTAGGGGAGACTCGAGGGGAGACCTATTGTGAATTATTATTATATTTATGTTGTGATTGGATGCTCAGCTAGATTCATTTGGCTCCCCCCAGTTATATAAATTATTAATGGGAACCTAGAATATTGAGATAATTTTCTATGAATGTTTTATGCACTAGTAAGTAATGTAATGAACAATGTCCCACGGTATGTGGATATATTTGGGTTTAATATTTTGGTATTGGGCCCCTCGATCTGTCTTGATTTAGGGTGGCTGAGCATTTGGTGTTTTATATTTCATCATGTGTGGCATGCTAATGAGGATGGGGACTAAAGTATTAGTGTGTTCTAGATTATTCTATATATTATGGGTTTTCCTATGTCTATCGGATCTTAGATTCCTATAGTGATGACTGAGATACTTGTGTGATTATTTCTATTGCCCTTGTTATGTGAGAACTGTAGTGCCTTCTTGTGTAGCGTTTTCCCGAAAAGTGACGTGTTATTTCCCAAATCGTTAATGAAAGTTATTGTAAAATAAAATAGTGTTTTATCCTATTTTGTTCCTATTAACATTACAATCATCACTTATCCCTTGAAATAGTTTTAGTAACACTAAGGGAATGGGATTGGTTTTGTTAAAAAAATATGGGGAATGAGTTGTACTTTGTTTTTAAGTAAAATGTTTAGAAAATAAAACTTTTATAGATTGTAATTAAAACATGAAATTTATGTTTCAATTATTTTAAATGAATTGCATTGAGAAATAGATAATCGGGATGGCCTATCATGTTTTAATACTCATGACTATAGATATTTTCTTTTTTAGCCCTTATGCATATTTCTGGTCAAGTTTGGTCTCTTTTGGTGGCTGTTCATCTCTGAAAGAAAGTGAACCATGAGGTAACATAGAAATGGTGTAGTATTCTTGTATGGTTGGTTGTGTTGTGTATTATGGTTTCATTTTTGGTCTAAAAAATATAATATATTCCATTAAATTTTATTCATATATTATACTTCTTGTGCATATCTCTGTTACTTGGTTGTTTACTTTTTATTGGGAGAAATCATTCCCGTTTTGTACTATATTGATACCCGACAGTAGTTTCCAACCCCTGGGTATTTGGAATTACCTTTAGGCTATGAAATAAAACATCTTGGGTGGCCAGTTTGGGTTTTACCTTGGTTTCTTTATGAAACACTAAAACATGCATGTGTGTGTGTGTTAATCATAGCTTGGATATACCAAGAAGGAATACAACTTGTATTGAAGACATTTTTGGTTGAATTATATGGGAATTTTTTATTGATTTTGTGCTATATTAAAATATAAAATATTATAAAGTGTATTATATATACTTTTTTGTATAAATGGATTTATATTAATGAGATAACATGATGTATCCTAGTGGCGTGAGTAGGGAAGTCATTTGGGGAAAACCTAATGAGTTTCATCACTCACCCCCTTCCTATGAAATCTGGTATTTTTGAATATATCATCTATAAGGGAATAGGTATAGGGAATGTATCACATTTTTGTAGTGGTGATTTGTTATATTTCTACACGGATTGTGGAGATAGATCTTAGAGCTTTCTATGAGTTGATGTGTTGGTGTCTTTGGAGTTTTTGAGTTTTGTTTGAATTTTCTTCTATATTTTAGTTGATATTGGTATTTTTTTCTTTAGTACTATGATTTTTTAGGGTTTTATTGTACACATTGAGTAGTGTTACATTTTTATCAGGAATCATGTGATGGTTTTTGTTTATGGTTATATTTGTTTGGTTCTTTTACTTTAAAATTGACAATTGTCCCCCAATTTTATTAAAGAACTTGGAATTTAATTCTAGAATTTGGAAATTTTGAGATGTTCCTTTTTTATTTTAGAAATTAAACCCTATCTCAATCCAATATCGTGGTTCTAGTTGTGACATTATGTCTAGTGAAAAAAATGGGTACTACTTATTCTTTTAAAAGATTTCAAGTGTGCAATGGACCTCACTTATAAAATTACACACACTATTCTCTCCCCTTCACTCCCTTAATGAATATTTTATCATTAGTACAAGACCAAATACCTTCCTTACATCAATGTACATTCCATAGATCCATTATATGGATTACCAATCCCTTATGAGTGGGTTTTTTCTTACCTAAGGCGGTTGTCGGAATAAGAGGTATTATGATTTATCATGCATTTTATTCTAATTATTAGTAAAAATTGATAAAATATATTTTTATTATGATTATATAAAAAAAAAATATATATAATATACATACATGCTATTATGTTAACAAAATGACCTAAATCTCTCTCCTCTTCCACCAAATGGGACACAAAATCATCATTCTTTCTTATAGAGGACTACCTTCTCACTAATAGATGACATTCTTTTTTCATCATAGCCTATCATGACATGTTATAATGATGGATTTAAATAATATATATGATATTTAATACACATATATACCTATATATTTATGAAATCAAATATACCTTTTTAATTTCAATTCCATGGTGGTCACGATAACATCGCTCATGTGTACAACACACTACCACCTCACGAAGCTATGTGATTCGTTTTTGAATATTTCTTTACATGGAAGGAATGATGGATATATTTATTGAATATTTTTTATATGAATAATATTATAAAAATATCAATTACATATTTATCATTTTGAAAAGACAATCTATTATTTTCATTCTTACAATGAAAAATAATTACATCGTTCATGAAAACTTGTGGACTACCACCTCCACAAAGGGATATGATAATTGTTTCATTAAAAAAATGTGGATGATATATATAAATATATTTAATGAAATAATATTGTATTTATAATATAATGATCATTATTTATGGAAAAAATATTACTTGTGTTTTTTCCATAATGATCGTTGAAGAAATTAAAACGTTACCCTTGCATATGTACGATTAACCATTTCCATGATTGCAATGTAGTTTATTTCTCATAACCATAATTAATGATTGGTATTATAAGTAAAAAAATTATAAAAAATTATAAAATATTCATGATTAAAATTCTGTATATTTTGATATAATCGCCTCTTTGTCCATATTTAACCAACCATAGATATTTTTGACATTTCAGGTGAATAACCAAAAAATTTATGAAGTAAAATCAATCAATTAATTAATTGTGTATAGAATTTTAATAATTAAAAAAATAGTAATATTCTATATAAAAAATTTTCTCTTGAATTTAAGTAATTGTCACAATTTTATTATTTATGAAGATAATTTCGTACATGAAAATTTGGACTCAAGGATGGGGACTTTCCCTCAACTTCCTTTAATTGAGGTATATTTTTATGTCTTGCACCTATATTATTTTATTAGGTGTATATACATAACCATGGACATCATATATAATAAATTAATCTTTTATAATTATATTTAATTTTTCTAAATTTTATTCTTTCATGGGGCTTAGGATTCAAATCTTTCCAAAGTTGTAAGGGACATTTCTTTAAAAAATCATCTTTTAATGTTTTCCTTCAAAAACATTTACAGTGCATTTCAATGTATTTAAAATGATTTCATGATTTTAATTAAATTTAATTTTGATATTTATTAATATAAGTATTGTATTTATTTTATATTCATTCATAAATGGAATATTTTTATATAATTTAGTATATTCTTTTGAAATGAAAAAAATAATGTTTGATTTTAATATATATGGAAATAATGACTTTTCCCCTTCCACATGCATTATTTTAAGTTTGAAATCCTTTAAATTATTTCATATTTTATCAAAATAAAAACTATATTTCCCTTTTTCATTGTATTTTGGTATTGAAAATTGTGTTTTAAAATAACACACAATTTTGGTATTGAAAACGGGGTTTTTAAAGAAAATGATATTTTTATTTGAAAAATAAATTTTTATATATTTATAAAAGATTTATTAATGTTTTATGATAAAAGTATTAAGTAATAATATTTTTGTTATATATTTGGTATATCATAATTATAAGAAAATTCATTGATCCCAATATAGATTATATGATGGGTTTTATCAAATAACGCCAAGTAACCTCAATATGGCTTATGTGATGGGTTATGAGAGATAAAATTAAAATGAATTTGGTAATGTTTATTTTAATAATAAGAAATGAGGAAAAACAAAGGGGTTCTCATATAGATTTAATTTGGAATTAGTTACATCTATCATAGGTTTAAAATGGGTTATAAATATAATGATTAAAATTTCCAAAGGGTTTTGATTTTCATGAGATGGGTTTTAAAGATTTTCATTAATGAAAATGGGTTCATATTTTTCATGTGGAAATTTTTAATATATTTCTCACAATAAAAATTGATATAAAGATAACACATTTCATGGGGTTTCATGTTTCTCAATGGACGTATAGTTTTCTTTCCTTTTTAGGTCCATTTCAGATATTGTTATGCTCATTCTACATTTTAAATTTTTTTCACATGTTTTAAGGATGTGTAAGGGAATGGAATAATTCATGATTATTTTCATGAAAATTCTATATGAGAAGAAATTAGTATTGATGTAAATTTTATATATTATGGGAAAATGTATAAAAATAGGATGTGTGAAATTTTTAATATGTCGTTTTTTTATGTATCAGTTATGAAGTGATTCTATAAACTCTAAATTGAAAAGGATACTAATAGTGAATGAATGTAAATTATTGACTAAATCTCATGATTATATAATGTTTAAGGCTAAGTTTTTATAATTTTCTATCTCAACAATGGTTTCATAAATTTATCACCAATGGATGGTTTATAAAATCTAATCATTTATTCATTAATCTACGTTCAATGAATTACTAAAAAAATATTAACACAAAATATGTTTTATGAAGGAGTATAGATCGTATTAACCTATATAAAGAGAATAGTTCTACTCTATTGGTTTGTTTGTTTAGACTCTGTTCATATGGGAATGCAATCTTCAAGATACTTAAAATATTTATATAAATAACTATTTTATTCACAGAATGCATTTATCACTATAGATAAGTCACTAACACTACTTCATAAGATTTAATATCCTAATGATACAATCATGGATCTTTAATTATTGTATCACCTCTGAGGTAGGGTTGATTCTTTCACAGATCATTGTGATCTTCCAAAAATATTATCATGATATTGAGGAAGACGACACAAAACTTATGTTTTTAGTTACCCTATTTAATGCCATTTTATGATTATTCACACATGTTAATTATTGATGATACATATACATGTGTTTGGGTTTATTTCATCTAATAATAATCAATAAATTGTTTGAAAAAACCAATAAATATTTTCAGTAAATGTTTTTTATGATCTAAAAATGTTTAAATCATTGTATAAAAAAACATACTCATAATTTTTTTGAAAATATTTAGACCATTATATAGGATATGTGAGGCACATAATAGATATAAATGTAAATGAGAAGACATTTAACGGTAACACATGAATTATATTTATGTAAAGGGATAAATTAAAAGTATATGGATTTTTACCATTTTGGAAATTTTTTATCTACAGGTTTTCTCCAAATTACCTCTATATAAATGATTTTATATAATGGTAAATGATTTTATATAATTGTAAATAAGATACACTATTACGTAATTTTTACTACAAAAATTTAATGTTCTGGTTCTCTTATATATACAATCTATGTATGTATAGTGGGAGTATACACATATAGAGAATTTGGATTCTATGAAAGGGGAAATAGAGTTTATTTAGAAACGGTTCTTATATTATTAATAATGTTAATTATTTATAAAATTTTTAATGTTCATATAAAAATTTATGTTATAAATTATTAATTTAAAATTAATTTATTAATTATAAATTTTATATAATTAGGTACAGAATTTTTACAAAACATTTCCCTAAATATTAAAAGGTAAAATAAAATTAACATCTTTCGAAAACATTATATTTAATTCTTTATGATAAAGAAAAACATTATTTTATTATAAATCCTAATTGGTATTTAATAAATGGTTACGATTCTAAAGAAATATAAATTTGTTATAATTATTTAAATTAAATGTGTTAAAATTAAAGGGGAAAAATTTTAATAATATTTTCACCATATCAAAAATATTTTCATCGAAGGTTTGTATAATAGAAAATTTATATGATATATAGATTTCATAAATGTTTTTCTGAAGAGATATTCAATTGAAAAATGACTATAATTTAGGAATTTTGATATAAATACAATATAATAAATAATATGAAATTAATTTTAAAATAAATATAAAATATTTATAATAATGATTATGGAATTAATTTAATTTTTAATGGATTCATAAAATTCTTTTAGTTAGTATTTATTTAGGAATTTTTTATAAATGTATATAAAATGTTTTAATATTTGAGTTGTTAATTTATTTAATGTTCTTTTAATTCTACATTCATGTATAGTATTTTTCTAATAAATTTATATATTGTGTATGCTTTATATTTAATATTAGTTTGCTTCTAAAATTTAAGACCCTATATTACAATTTAGTAATGAATCCATAAAATTTATTTTTTAGCAATATTGATTTTTTTTCACTTATAGATATTAGGTTGAATTTTGTTATTTGGTATAGTTAACTAATTTTTGGTTTTAGTGATATCATGATTTAAATTCTCTATGAAGAAAAGTTACTTTAATAAGACAGAATTAGGGCTTGATAGTTACCTACATGGAGGCAATGAGTTATATATAATGTTGAAGGGTGTTAGAAATCTATTGTGTTACTCATGAAACTATTTTTAGTCTCTTATTACTCTATTCCTGTAAATGAAGTGTTCTTATACATTATATATATCATGTATTTAAATATGTATGAATATGTTTAGCTTCTATTTTTGGTGAGTGACATATACTTGTGTGGTGGGTAAGGTGTGAACACATTAATTTTGTGGATGGAATAATAATTCCAAACACTAAATCATTAGAAGCATATATACACATAATATAAGAAAACATGAGATAAAATTGAGATTAAATATAATTCAAATTATGAGTGTTAGATTCCATCCCAATGAGATCTTATCAAGAACATGATCATTAATCCATGTATTTTCATGCATAGAATGAGTGTCCCTATATTATCTTTTTTTGGGAAGGCTAGGATCAGCAAGACCATCCCTTGATGTTACTTGGTTAACTATTTATTAATATATTTTTTGGGTTAAATTAGAATGGAATTCATATTAGTTAGTATATCAAAGCAATGGATATGATTTTACTAATATGATAGATTTGATAAAGTGTTATCTAGTAAACTATCCCATTACCACATCTTTTTTGATTGTTCTGATTCGAAATATATATAATGATAAAATATTTGATTGAAAAAACTAGTGTATCTTGTGGTGAAATATGGATATTTTTTCACTTATAGATATGTTATTTTATAAAGGGGGCACAATTTATTGAGGTATCATTTATTAAAAGTACATATTGAATGATTATAAAACATAATAATCATATGATAAAAACTTATGTTATAAAATATTTCATTATAATCAAGATGTACTTTGAGATTTTTCATTGAATTGAGAATCACAATGTTAGAAAATACTAATACATGTGGTTTAATTAAAATATCATAATTAAAATTATATATGTTAAATAAAAAAATTATAGAGTAAAATGTTGTTATATTTGTTCGAAAACTAAATGCAGATTTTTATAAAAGCATTAAACTATTTTTTAATGTTTTAAATGTTTGTCAAAAAAATTGGCATAAAAAATTTTAGTCCCCACTTATATATTCAATATTATTAGATATACTAATGGATTGGTGAAACATGAAGCTTCCTCAGTTATTCAAGTTGGATTAATCATTCTAATTTCATAAAAGAATATATTTTTTAAATTTCAATGAATTTTCGAAAAATTTACCCACTATTCACAATAATTTTAGAATATATAAACTAGGTATATAATATCATAGTTTTGGTATTGTACATATAGTTTAAATGGTAAAATATAAAACCATAAGAATAAAACATAGTTGGAGTGTCCAAAAAAGATTCTTTAAGTACCTATACATGTTTATTTAAACCTAGTGGTAAAATAAAAACGAAGTAGTATCATTTCAATATGATGGAATTATCCTGATTACATATTGAGTTATATGAATCATACTAGAAATCCCATATAAATGTACTGGAATTAAATTATACTATTATAAAATCTATAGGATTTCAACTATATGATTCAGGAAATATTTAGATATACCTGATGTCATAAGATAAGAAAATAATTACAGACATGATTTTTCATTCATGTAATGGGGAAAAAGAGGTAATGCATTGATAAATTGGATGATTCAATCATAGATGAACATATCAATAGACATTCTTTATCAATCTAAATTTTTTCAAGAGAATGGAATGTAAACATATTTTTTGGAATGAATTGTGGTAGGTGTTTAGGATACACATAGTTATTATTTTTTCAATTATATAACATGCTTTAAGGGAGACTAAAAATGGGTTTATATAGTTATTTAATCAAAAAAATTTCCATTTATAGAAATATTACAACCATATAATTTAATTTTAAAGAATTAAGTAATATGTTAATATGATTGAGAATATATAAACTAGGAATATAATGATTAGATTATGGTATAGTGTATATAGTTGAAGTAGAAGAACGAAAAATTGGGAAGAGGAAATTTTAGTTGAGGATTTCTACAATGATTCATCAAGAAGCCAATAATAGGTATTTAAATATATTATTTTTAAGAAAGAAAAGTTCTAATTCAATGATATAGGTTAATAAAAATTTCTGAATGAGTTTTCAAAAACTCTATATAATTTACATGTTAGCAATTTCTGTTCTTGAATTAAATTAAAAAGTTTTGATAGGTATATATTATCAAATGTATATTTTAAAAGATCTATATATATATCTGAGTTAAAAATCGAGATAAAATAATAATTTATCTTATAATTTAAATTCATTTTATGTATAAAAAAACATTCCATATCAAATTTTTTAATTTAATAGTATGAGTTTAATGGCTAAATATTATACTATATATGTTTTGTTTAAATAAACATTATGTCGATAGCTTGTTTCACATGAAACAATAAATTTAAATAAGATGTAGTATATTTGATGAATAATATTATGAAAATTTAGGGATAAATATATCAATATTAAATAAAAGTATTTAAATCAATTATAAATTCATAAAAAATAGGGTTAAGAAAACATAATTTCTTAAAATGAAATTTTTCAATAAAACATGTTTTATATTATATATTGTTTTTTCATTTAAAAATTATAGAATTGTAATTTTTAAAATAAATTTAATATTTTGAATTTAAAATTACAAGAATTAACTTGGGGTGTATTAATTTTTATTTTTCTAATATATTATCTTTTTAAATTAATAGGGTAAAATACTAATTTTTATAATACCATCACTTTTATAACATTATCCTAATTCAAGAATTACAAAATGGTTTTGGAAATTTTTTTGATTAATAATTATATATCTGTAATTAAAAATAAATCATTTAAAAAAATATATTGAATTTATAAAACTCATGTTTAACTTTTTGGAAACATAAATATTATTTTAATTTAAAATTACTTCTTTTCCAATATATTAAAAAATATTTTTAATCAATTATAGAAATTAAATAAAGAATGATCTTATATTTATAATAATAATAAACATATTATTTGATAATGTGAATTTAATTTTTACACATAAATGTATGATTACATATATTAATTTTGATGACTATGATTACAGTGAAATGGTTATTTTTAATGAATAATTTTATTAATGTTCTGAGATTTTTATTTTAGAAAAGAAATTGATCTATTTTATATAATGAAGTTTCTAGGAAATTTAAATATATATATATATATATATAAATATATGACCACTTATGTAATTGGTAATTAATTTTATATAATATAAAGAACACTTAATTGTGAGAAAACCCATTTTTCTAATTTTTTTTATATTAAGTATTTTAATTAAGAATTTAATATAATATTATTTAAGAATATAACTACATTATATGAATAAAATGTTTATGTTTATAATAACAATATTTTGTAACATGTGTGTAATTTTTTTATTAAATTATAAAATACTTGTAGTAAATTATAGCAATAATGGTAAAAACCATAACGAGAAAATATTATAATCTAGTGGTAATGTGATTGAAACTTGTTTAAAACATGTATTAAAATTAATTTAAGAGTATTATTCAATCGTATATCACCCCAAAATTCATTATTTCCCACTTTTGAAAATATTTACCCTAGAATAGTGGCATGTTTCCTTTGAAAAATTAATGGGTATTTAAAAATATCCATTTTCATACCTTATAAAAGGAGATCAATTCCAACACATTTATCCACCCATTAAAATGTTTTATATCTACCAAAAAACCACTATGGTATCACCTAAATCATCTCCCCATGTATTAAAATCCATGTACAGTCTAAAAGACCAATCTATGGATCCTTATGGTGTTAACCAAGAGTTAATCTCCTAAAGGAGAGGTAATATTCTTTGATAAACTCTATTGTTTATTTTATTTTCCTACACCCTATATCCTATTATATCTTAGAAATTATGATAACTTGATAAACAATAATATTATAAATTATTATTATTATAATGAAAAATATACTTTCTACCCCGTAAAACCCCCAAAAAAATGAATACGGTGTAATGCCTACATGCAGATTACCGCTTACATGAACTATGTGTTATATTTTTCTTCACCACCAAACATGGATTAATATAAAAATATATTAAATGTGTAAAAAATATATTTATAATCATTTTATTTTTATATAAAGATATTATTTGATATTATATAGTTGAAATAAATAATAAATTACCATAGTAATATTAAACGCCTTAAATGAACATATCGAAGAACCTTTATTAGTCTGAGTCAAATATGTGAAAACCTATAAAATATTATAAATTTTATTCTAATATAAGAATAATTTGAAAAATAGACAATTATGGAGATTATATAGCTAATTCAAAATACAATTGACCACTATCAATTTACCAGGGAGGTTTTTCATAAATTGATACAACCACATAAATTAACCGACATAAGAGAAAAATATTTAAAAAATGAATGACACAAAAAAATTAATAGAAATTATAAAATGAAACATATTGTAAAATTATATTAATTAATTATTTAGTAAACATAATTTTTTAACTAATTAAGTTAGATTCATTTCTAGAATGAATAAGGGATTGAGTAGGATTTTCAAATGTAAATTTTGATTTACTGAGATGAGTTTTTTATTATCAAGAAATTTCCTTTTTGGGAAGTAAATATTTCATTGAATTTATTTTTAACAATAATTTTCTTCATATACAATGGATTTAAAAATAAATCTCATGTTATCATAACAATGTTTTTTGGATTCATTTTATTTTAAATCTATAAAGGATTTTTTAACTCAAACATCAATCTTTGAGATATAATGTCTCATCTTGAAATTATTACTTATATGCTTGATTTTTTACATTAATACATTTTATTAAAAACTATAATTCTATGAATGGGAAATAATATTTTTTATTCAAATATATATCTGAATTAATTTCTTCCCACAAAAAATATGAACTTATTAAGAATAATTCCCATACTTTCCAAGAATGGTATTTATTTTATATATCCATGTTTTTTATTCCTACAAATTTTCTCCTTGATATTTATAAACCCAATTATATGATATATCATTTAGTATTCCAAAAAACTACCCCCTTTAAAAATAAATTTTTTATATCCCTTTTTATGATGTGGGATTCAATAAAGGCATTTTAGAAAAAATTTTAAGAAAATTATTTTATAAATTCATGATCATATGGTTTATCTTAAAAACCACCCTCATTACATTTAGGTTAAACATTATCTTTAATTTTCCCACTTATCCTCTATATTATACACATATATTTATTTAACATTCTATATATATGTCTCTTAATTATACACCTATTTGAATTTACATTTTTTTGTGTTGATAATACTCGTTCAATGTTCCATTCCCAATTCCCTATTTTTATCAAAGATGATTTAAGGTAACTTCCCAAATTCTTATTTAATTTCAATTGAAACCTCCATAAACTTTTTTCTATAACAATGGAAATTTTTTGGAAGAAATAGGTTTTTATGAAAACCAAAATAGATTAACTTTGGTGTAAAGAATAATGATAAGTTATTTCCTTCTATTAAAGTTCCATCATTCATTTCATAAAGACTCACCTATGTGGTTTATTTTTAAAATTATCATGATTTTTTATACATTTTAATTTTATTATAATGAAATATTTTTATTTTAGAAATAAAAATTTATAAAATAATTTAATTCCATATCTATTGGGAATTTATATAATGTTGTCCTTGATTACTCCTTAATAAATGATAATTTAGTCTACATTCTTATCATGGGTTTTATCTTGATTATGATTTATGTGTAATGACATAATCTATAAAAGGTAATCCTCCTAGGATTTCAATGAAGAAATAGTGATAATGAAACCCAAATTACACTACCAATAGAAAATGGGTTAGTGACTTGATTTGAGGATATATATTAAAACAAATATGAGGCATTATTTAGTTAAATATTTTAGAAACAAAAGATAATATGATAACAACCACAAATAATATATGATCATAGTAAATAATGAATAAATTAAAAAACATGGTGTGTTGTCATAAGTATCTAGATTAAAATAAAATAATAATGAAACATTCATAAATCCTATGTAGTATCCTCCAAACTATTGCAGCCCTTGAACAACTCCTTAAACTAGTAATGTTTAGTTTTACCACCATCTAGCTCCCACTAACCAAAAAAATTGTTTATATATATATATATATTCGGTGAGCATAACACATATACTGAGTATGTTCTTACCATAAATCTCTCATAAAAAATGTGAAATAATAATAAATCCCACTGGGTATATAAATGAAATTAAATAATTATAAATTTTATTATACTATTATTTCCCCATAATCACTATGTATCCCCTACCCAATAATGGATTGATGTAAATAATTATCTATAATATGGTAATATATAAGATTATTTAACTTTATTGAACTTATTTAATTTTTTTTCTATAATGACCCAATACTAGACATCTTTTTCTCATTCCATTCATAAGTTAAGTCATCCCAGATGTGATTATTGCCTCATCCTTACCCAACTCTACCCACACTGGGCCCAACATCTTATTGTTTCAATATTCCATATATCCATCTCCTTATTCCAACTACACATCACAAAACCATATAAATAGTAACCAGATAGGGGTTTAAGGGATATAATAGCCCATGTATATTCATTATACATTAATACACCTTAACCCATGTATGTAAACCCATGAGAAGCTATAACCACCACACCTGGAAACAAACAAGTATTTTCTAAAACACAAACCTTACCTCCTGTGTATGTTTTTAGTGAAATCATGATCCATCATACCCCAGGTTAAAAAAAACCTATAATATTACCTATTATAGATGAGGATACAAACTCTCAATTTAAATTTTCTAGGTGTATAGTGGAGAGGGAAAATTTAGCTAACAATTCCCTCACAATCCTTGATGATGGAGGAAACACCCTTTAAAAACATTTGGGTACTAGTTTCACTACTGATATGGAAGAGGTAGTATATATAATAAGAAAGTATTGAATAATATTTCACACAACTATAGTTAGGGAAACCATATATCCCTAGACTATTCTATCATTATCATCATAAAAAACACTTGAAAACAACTGATAAGGTCTTTATACCCAATAAGAAAACTAGAATAATAATCCATATTAATTAATTAATTAGATTTTAATTAATATTATTCCATATTTATTCCATAAATAACATTTTTTTTCTCAGCCACATACCGATGCCACTATTTATTATTTTATTGTATTATTATATATGTCTTCATAATAATTATGCATCAAGAAGAAGCCCCATTATTTCATTAATTCATCATCATTTTGTAAAAAAATTATTATTCATGGCCCCATCCAAATATACTAATTAGAATATATATCCTTAGTGCATAACATCAAATTTTATCCCACTAATGGAAAATGGTTATATAAATAACATCAAACCATCTTAAATCTAGACACAATTAAGTTAAAAGTTAGCATCTATGAGAAATACCCCCTTTAAACTCTTCCCAAACACCCTAGTGTACCAACTCGTTGCACATAATCTCACATCTAACATCACATTCCAGAATCATCATAATAATTGATACCCCATTAAACCACCAACATCATAATTATAAACTCATTTCATCAAAACCATCAATACTATTATAGGTTTGCGAATGCATTCGAATTACTCATTACCACAAAAATTATATTATGTTACCAATCATTCTGTTCAAGGTAGTAAATTCAACATAATACATACATATAAAATATATTTTTCACAAAATATTTTAAATTAATATGCCAACATGACGTAAGGAATTCAATCCAACCACAATTAAGAATGGGTTGTCTCAGCCCAAATCAATTCCTCTTTAAAAACAACCATTTTATTTCCATCATGAAATAATTAGTTTATTTTCATAGTTATTATGATCATGGAAGAATATGAAAATTTAAAAAATGCTACAATCAACATAACATGGTATAAACATTAATTACATATTTAATCAATTAAAAGATGTGCATTAGTTATTCTACTCAGGCCTCTTTAATTTAATTGAAAATATCTTCTGTCTATTTATTTTATATATATTTTTTAGAATTATCATTTTTAAATTTTATAAACCATAATATTTTAATTCGATAAACCTTTTTATGTTTAAATATAGTTTTTTTAAAAAAAACATCATCTTGTTTTATGGTTTCATGTTAGTGTCAAAATTTGTTTTAAGATGTTGTGAATGGTATAGGGGCTTCTCCTTTGGCTACATAAAGGTTGATATTTTTTTTATTAGTTACATAAATCGAGAGGAATTATAGATTCACTACATAAGGGTATGATATAACATATGTAAGGGCACCATCATTTTTATCAGTGTTATGTATGGGTATGAACTGATACACAAGGGTATAGGTGCAAGTCCTGTAACTGTAAGGGTATCCCGTTATATATGATCATTATAAGGGTAGTTATGAATTTAGTAAGGGTACCTACCTCTATGTAAGGGTATGTATGACTTAATAAAGTGTAATATGAGTTGTGTAAGGGTATATCATGTGTTGTGTAAAGGAAGTAGGAGTTATGTAAGAGAATGAATGCTTTCTCAATCCCTGTGAAAGGGTAATTCCAAACTAGAATATGGGAACCATATTGGGTAAGGATCTCTATGTAAGTATAACCCTAGTTTTGTAAACATTTAATGAGGGTAACAAGTCGGGTAAGGGTCTATTTTTAAGGGTACCAATGAATTTTCAAATCCATTTAAGGGTATCGGTCTTCGTGTAAGGGTAAACCCATGGTAAAATTATACATCACATACCCCAAATATAAGGGTATAATTTTATCTTCTTTCATATTTTATCTCTTATTCATCCAAATCATAACCATAAAATGCATATTTGACTATAAAAATATATTGATAATTTATTCCTTGAATAGTTTAAGGACCCTGAGTTACCTTTATGGATGAAGTTAAGCTCTTTAATTTTATGATCACTTAAAAAAAATTAAATAATGATATTTAATTTTTTGTTTTCATTTTATAAATCATATATTTGATTGGGTTTAATAAAATAGTTAATCTATTATCTTTTTAATTTTTGGCTATCCTTTATCCATAGATCTTCCTAGAAAATTCTTTTATTTGAGATATGTTAAGTCTTATATAACCATCACAATTTTTTCTTCAGGATTCCTGGAATAGAAGAACCACACACACACTTCTTTATTCTAGGGGTTTCATTTTCAAAGGAAAAATACATAAGTAAGAATTACATGAATTTTTCAACAACCATTTTGTAAAATTATTCATTATGATCTTATGAAAATATTAGAAAAAATAATTATACATGATAATAATAATAATTGTTATCATAGATGGTAAAATAATTATTCTAATATATTATCATAGATGATAAAATAATTAATATTCTGGAATATCAAATAATAATAAAAAATTATTTCCACATAAATAATATTCTAGAGACCTAAATTATTTTCAAAAATTGATTTATTATTATCTTAGAAGAAGAAATTAATAACACACACAACCAAACATGTTGATAATTCAGAAATCATCCATGAGAGAGAAAATATTACCAAATATTATATACTATTTATTTTGTAAATATAATATTTAGTTTTGGTTCTATAAATACTTGGGTAAAATATAATTTTTACAAGTCTATAAGGATGATATTAACACCAGAAGGAGGTGTTCTTAGTATTAGATGTCTCCACTCCAGCTTTTGAACCAAAATTTGTTGTTTATCATTGATATTGGCATCATCAACCTTGATGTAGGAGGTTTCCTTACATTCTGGGGATATTATTTAAAAAGGATTCCAATATATGATTTTGTGTTTTCATAATTAATAACCAATATTGATTTTGATATCATGTGGTTGTATGTGTAGCTCATTTTACTTGTTTAGATTTTATATTCTGTGGGTATTGGAAGAGTTACTTTATTACATTATTGATTGTGAGAATAAGTTTTTTATTAAATATTATCATGATAATACACCATAATTACATCATTGTATCTACCATGTCTGTGTGTGACCATGTTTTGGAGGTTGTTATTGGTACTAATGATACATATACCCTTAGGTGATGTTTATACCTTAGAATGGGAGTGTATATATAATGTGAAAATAATGATGATAAACCTAAGAGTAGGGTATGGGAATTATGGTCTTGGGGCCTATCCCTAAGTAGTGCATTATGGGAATGAAAAACTGGTGGGGGGGGGGGGGCTGGCCCAAGGCATATATGGGGTACGATGGTCTGTAGACCTGATTGATTGTTTTCCCAATATACAATGATTTGGGGGCTTTATACAACATGATTCCCGGAGACCGCATAGATATATGTAATGATCCTCGTTTCATGGTATGATCACCTTGATATTCCATGATTATCTTTCTGGATTGGAGTCTAAGAAGGTATCATCAAGGGGTTATAGTGTCTTTGTTAAAAGACAAACACTCAATTTAGGATTTTAAATTGTTTTTCTTGTTACAAATTTATTATTATCATAAAATTGACCTATTATAATTGATATCAATTTTTAGGGACACTTTTTTGTTTTCTCATTAATTGAAATCCTCACGCCCAACATAGGAATTTTGGTGTGCCTATTGATTTCATGACTAGGGATCCGGTGAAGGGAATGTTAACAATAATTTATGGTTGAGCAATGGAGCAATCATTTAGTACCATAAGGAGATATAATTTCAATGACCATATAGTTTTTTATTGTTTTTCATTAATTTATACTCTATTTGGGATTACCATTTTTTGATATTTTAATAATTATATGACATATATTACCATTTTATTATTTATTTTATTAATGTTTTTTTAATCATTATATTATTTATTATTTTGTTTTTTATTTGAGATATGACATAATAATATGGGTATAGTCTCCCCAATGATATATGTAGTCCATTGCTACTAGTCGATAGTCTATTTTATATGAGGAGGTGCACATGAGGTCATGTAACCCTTCAGGTTGAACGTGATGGTTTGGGTTAGGGTTTTACAAAATGTTATCAAAGAACCCATTTTCATCTATATGTTATGAACTAGCTTGGAAAATTGTAGAAAAGAGATCACAACATGGGACTAAAGTAGAGGAAATTCTATTTTTCTGGATAAAACATTTTTTACGAACCACTATGTTACCAGTGATTTTATTTCATTGTATATTTTTATGAGATTCAGAGTGTGTTCCTGAATCATGATTAGGAATATAGGTGCACATTATATATATAAAACTATCATTTCGATACCTAATAGTTTCATAATTCAATGCTGCTGAATTTAAAATCTATTTGGGACAAATTCTTTTATTGTGTAATATATTTTTACACAATGTTTTTTTATATATATTTTTACTAATAATTAGTTAAATTTTTCATGTTTTATGTTTATATATATAAAATTACTATGAGTAACATGTGTGGATAATGAACAAGTTTTTTTCAAGGATGTGTATACCTTGTGTTACACGTGGACCTGTATGAGAACCTTATTCAATCTATTACACTGGTTATGATATTTTTATTTTTGTTAAATTTAATTCTATTATATTATATTTGTCCACGTAGAAATTATGTGGGACCAATAAATGAGTAGTCTAGATGGGAGGATTTACATAGATATCCATTGTTCAATAAAATATTTATTTTCATCTCCAGAATCATCAATAATTTTAGGCAACCTATGGATTTCATGATGCCGAGAATTGGGTGGATATTGTTAAGGGTATATTTGACCTCATTGATATTTTTATTGACAGAAAGGTGAATCTGGAAAAATTAATCAGACCTAAACCCACCATGTGTTTGTGGGGAGTCATTTAATAGACTGGATGACATGAGGGTCTCAATTATGAGCATTTCAAAGAAATATTCTTCTAGGGTTTAATTCCTAATATAATAAATCTTTTAAAATATAGGAGTTCATGGAGATACAACATGGATCCATGATATTTTCTTCCAAAAATACTCATTTTAAATAGATTAATCCCTTTTGTGAAGTGCAATGTCAAGTTCACTCATATGTATCTGAATGTGGTTAGACACATTGCCTCAAGTGTGACTCCCTATATTTTAGAGGCTACTTAATATTAGTGAGCGTCTATAGTGGTATAGTGGGGATAATTTACCCTCATGATCAGAGTGGAACAAAATTTTATAATAATAAATGAATAAAACCTTGAACCATAATACCATTAACACATGTCATATCATAAGATATGAAAATAAATATAAAATAATAAGATCAAAAAATAATAACAGTAAATGTATACAATATGATTTCAATTTCATGATCCTATAAAAAAAGTATGTTACATGGAAGCATACCTACATAAAATACGTGAAAAATGATAAAAAGACCAAAACTATATCTAATAGCATCATGATATAAGGTTTAATCCTATGATCACATCTTCTATTCTATAATATAATCATGAAACCATGACTGGAACATTCCACTATTCATACCCATATCCATCACTTCGATCCACTAGCCACTCACCAACCAGGATAGTGTGTGAAATTAACTTAGTAGGCCACAACCAATGGCTTCTATAAAAATTCCAGTTTATGCATATCAATTTCATAGTTTAAAAGTATTAGATTAAGTATTAGAATAAAATGTATTAAAAAATAATCATTTAATGACCGGACACCTCATGAGATGCCTCGACGATCATACCTACTTCATCCTAATATGGATGTTCCTAAATATGTGAATTTTAAATGGTCAGGGTATAAAGAATAATTCCAGTGCTTATATGTAGAAAATAATAATAATGTATAACCCTAGTTATAACCAAGCGATCCAATCATATATAATAGTAAAGTAGGACACTAGGAGAAACCACAATTTCCATAATATTAGTAGGTCGATCCAGAAGATACTAAATAACTCTACAATATGACTATAAGGGTCAAATAATAAAACAAGAAAAACACCTTCAAAAATAAACTATAAATGTTTCTAACTAATTTCATGGAGAATTTCCATAATAAATCCCAGACTATGCATGATTGGATCCCAATGGTTTATTAAATGGCATCATATGTCTAATGACATAAAGCTGAATCAAAGGAGGTAATAAATGGAAATATAATTTATAGATATGAGGAAAGTGAATAATTGGTACTATGATGAGGAGTTCACATAATAGTAAGATGAATACCAAATTCCTAGGTGGTTATCTCCATTAGAAAATGGGCCAATGAATCAGGGTGATGTCCTCTGACTGATCATGGTATTCCTTTGAAAATATAGGGATGCCTAAAGTCAAAACACTATTGTAATTGGAAAGATTTTCATAATAGTAGTAGGAACCATAAATTAAATAAGTATCCAATGTTAATTTAATATCCATTCCAATTGACTAAATCCAGTTATTTAAACCATTACACTTTCATTCATAACTGTCAAGGGTTATAATATTTGTTATATCACAATGCATTTTGTTACAAATTATAATGTTACGTGTAAAACATAACTTCTTAGTGAAAATTGAATAAATCACTTATATCAATTGATTAAAATATTTTTAAAGGATAAAAAACACAATATATTGTGTTTTATTTATTATTATATTGGTATTCATTATGGTATATACATGGATCATTCTTGGGGAGTATTATTTTGAGTTCATTAACCTCCAATGTTAGAAATGTGGTCTATTTGTGTATTTAAGATTCCATTTAGAAAACTAGTTAAATGAAAGTTAATTTTAGGGGAGGCATGTTGGTAATTATTTAATGTGGTATAATACATAAAAATTTCAATGAACATACTAGTTGAAATTTATAAACCATATACCATATGGTGGTTTATGAACCCCCATCTAGCACCAATAATTGATTTGGTATATAAGACATGAAACTATAGAAATTGAAAAAATCCCTAAAAATGGGTAACAATATATTACAAGGAATTAAAAATTAATATGTAAATATAAATGGATAAATTAATTTAACATACTAGAGAATATAATAGTGGTGATCCAATGTGATATCTGAGGGTTCGATCAGAGTTAGATTGAAGGAGATGCTACAAAGCCTAGGTGGAGGAAGAAGGAGGGGGTCTTATGGAGGAAGAAATGTTCATAGAGAATAAATGTAAAATTAAAGTTAATGTTTAATATTACATGGTAAAAGTGTAATTTCTCCCATTTTAAATGGGTTGCACAACTTTTCTAAACTATGCGCCAATTGTGTGGGTTTACTGCCTAAGGGGAACAAACCATGGGGTATTTGGGAATCCTTTGGACAAACTATACACCACCAATGAAACGCTCTATATAACCGCTATAAAACCTTGCATGGTTATAAAAAACCATATTTCCATTGTTTCATGATTTAAACAAATGATTAAAATGGTCTGTTTTCTACAAAACCTTGAGTTTCTGGCTCTCAACAAGCCTTGAACACTCTTGAAACTTTTAATATACTCTTGAGCCATTTCACAATTATCAAATGTAAGTTTTAAAATTAAATTTAAATATTTTAACTCATAGAAACATCAATAACCTTAAACCCCCCCGTGTTATATTACTCAACACCAAGTTACACTTCTTGGGGTTGTAAATAATTAGTTGACAAAAAAATCCTACAAATGAGTGAGGATGTCGGCCTCCCTATACTAGGTCTCATACTAATATATTTGTGATAAATTAGAAAATGGGATAAATGAACCAGACTTCCATGGAGATAATTTGTGATTTAATCAATATCATTAATATGATACTCCTCGTATGATGAATTTGTCGATAAAAGGATATGCTCCAAATCAAATGTATGAGACATTTTAGAGTCATAATGAATAAGCTGAGATATGTGGATGACATAATGCATGGATCAGTACCTCTGAGGAAGCATTATTCAATAAGGTACTTTCCCAACCCTCTCTAAAAAATCAAAGGGGCCAATAAACCCACATTTTAGTTTCCCATGTTTCTAAATCTGTCGATTCCCTAGCCTAAGAGAAACACATAAAAATAGTTGATCCTCAAACACAAACTCCAAATGCTATTAAGGAAGGTCAGTATAAGAATTCTTCCTATTATGAGATAATTCAATGTACACGATAAAAAGATATACGTTCTCTAATGTATATCTAATGAGATGGGGTCCCTGAATCACTACCTCTCCTTCCTCTGCCAAGAACACAGTTGAATAGAACAATTTACCATACATGGAATCACAAGTTACCACATATATTTTCAGTTTAGAAATATTATTGTAAGATAAGTCACCTAGAGGTATGAATTTATACTAACACCAAAAAAACTAATGATACATATTTGGAGCATATTCTCAAACACCTGTATCATATAATCAGACTTCCTATTGGTCAATGGGTGATAGGTTGTACTCCAAAGAACATTTGATACTAGATCATTTTCAACCGCTTTTAGAACCATAATGTGAATCAAGAATATCTATCTAATATTATAGTACAAGTAAATCTGTGATTTCATATAATATCTTTAACAAAGTACCTTCAATGTTAATCCCTTGAAAATGTCTCCTTGATAGGTAACAAGTGAGCGACTTTCTTTTACCTATTGATGATCACACATACCAAATCCCTTCCTTGAGGGGGTATTTGTAATCTAGTAAAAAAAATATAGTAACTTCATTACATTTTTGACTCTTTAATAAGAAATCAGTTCAAAATCCTTACAGGTTTAGGGGGTTCCACCTTCACACATTAATATGTCGAACATCTTTTAACAAAGCCAACTATCGATATTTTCAACCTCGAGCACCAATTCCAACAACGTAAGTTATGATACATCTTCGTAATCCCAGAGTTTATTGACCAACTAGAAGAATGATATTTTAAACTTAATTCCTCTTGAATATATCTATGACTCTAGATGCATCCATCAATACACAATATTTAATTTCCATCAATGATACAGTGAGATGAAGGATCATTATCTAAAACACTCCCCCTTAGGACTAATCCCTAAGGGTTTAAAACTTATATCATATATACTCTATCCAATAGTGAAGTTGATACTAAAAAGGATGAGAGAATAGGATACCGATAATTTTCCTACACCTCTTTATGTATCTAAAAAACAAGGCCATCAACAGTTACTTACTACTATCCTCTTGAACTGCCCATTTTTTGAGTATTAAAACTTATATCATCAGCTATTTCATTCAATTTCAAAGAAATATAATTGGGAAAAATGTATATTTACAATAGATATTCAATCCACCTTCACAATATGAGGATAATTTCACACTTATTAATTATTTATTTGAGTCCTTTTTGGTCCATATACACCAAAACCCACATTCCTAGTAGATAATTCCAATAACAACGCTTGTAGTGTATAAGTAATACCTGCCTAAAGTTATGGGTTGAGTAGTTTCGATCATAAGGTATCAACATTCAATACTAATATTCCATGAGTCAATATCCTTAAATCATAACCACACCTAACTCAATTACTCATGCATCATAATAAACCATATTGCTTCTTCTTAGAAATAGAATAATTATGATTAGTAATAAAGTAAAATATCCTTTAAACTCCTGAAATCATCTCTCAAAGGTTTCAAAAAAAATAATTATATTTCCTTTAAAGTCATGACATTAAATGAAATACTATGAGTGTAATTTCTTGAATTATGGGATTGTAATGGACAAAAATCCCAATGAAAATCCATATTTCAAAAAAAATTCTTATGATTCTCCTCAGAAACTTCTGCACTCAACTTCTCGGGAAACATCGATACTCTTGATTCTAATATTATGTCACCAAGGAAGTGAGAATTATCAATCTATAAGTGGATATTTTTGAGAATAGCATACAACTAGTTCTATAATAGTGTGATGAAAATGATATGATTATTCTAGGAAATTTTCTATTGATTATGTGATTACGCCAAGATTTATTCAAAAATTACTATGAAAAATTTATCTAGATATGGTGGAAAACCATGATTCATCAAACCCATGAAAATATATGGAGTATTCATCACACTGAAAAAAGAACCTAAGATTCTTAAAGTATATACCTACTTTGAAACACATTATGGGGAATGATTGAAGGCCTAACTGATAAATGATGATATATTAATCTCAAATATATCCCTGAGAAAACCCTCACTCCTTTGAGACAGTCTAAGAGATTATCTATATGAGGCAGGGGTAGCAGTTCTAAAACATAACTTGTATTAGTTTCTAAAAGTTTGTGAAGGGCCTAAGGGCTCTATCTTCCTTCATGGAAAAATAATTGGAGAACCCCAGGGATAATTATAGGGTTTTATGGACCCCTTGTCTTCTAGGAACTCAAAAATTTTATTGAGTTCTTGAATATTGTTAGGTTCTATGCAGCAATGTGAGATAAATACTAGATATACTACTAAAACCAACTCAATAGAATACACCAACTCCCTATCTATAAGATTTATGAAATAGTCATTAGAGAAGATATCCGTAAATCACTCCAACATTGGTGGGAATTTAGTTCATCATGTTCCTCAATCATCTAGAATAATTGTAGTAGTTTGGGTTGTCAGTCCTCTCGTATCATGATTCTTAGGCCCATATCAACTATCTTGGACATCCCATACACCCCTATACACATACATACCACCCTCAAGTGTTGAAAATGACACCCTATGATGATAATAGTCAATATGGGCAAGATAGGGAACTAATTAGTTCATTCAAATAATGAAATCAAATTCCATCACCCGAAGGATGAAAAGGTTCCTTTTGAAGTGATAACTGACAATCTTGAGGGGTAACTATCTATATTTTCATACACTTTCTAACCACACACATAATGAATTATTTGTAGTCACCACTCTAGAAATAATGAATCTTGAGACCAAGGTTTTATAAGATATTTACACAGATAAAATACATTGAAGTTCCAGTATCAAAAATGGAAGATACTAAAGTAGTTGATACCAATATCTCACCTAATATTATAGATGTCATGACACCTTGGTGCTCAAAAAAAATTACTACTTATATTTTCATAGACCCAAGACCCTGAAATGTGAACAAACTACTCCGTGTATGTCCACTAAACTAGAGTTTCATATCCTGGGTCTAGCCTCCTTGACATTATCCCCCTAAAAGACCTGTATATCTAAAGGTAGTCAATCTTCTAGATTCGCTCAGAGATACATATTTTGGTATGGAAGTAAGATCTATTTTAAATTATCTTTCACTACTAATATATATAATAGGATGGGAACTAAATCTAAAGAAGTTCCATTCTTCCACAATCTTGGTATTAAACTGGGTGTGGGTCGAACTAAGGATTTATGTGACATTTTCATCCACATTTATGGATTATAAAAGAAATAATTGTGTGGAAACTATATAAATCATAGTTCTATCAGGAACCCTACAAATAATGTTTCCAACCACTATTTAAACCAATACATTTCCTCAATGTTCAAAACCACCATGCCATGTACTATCATCTTCCCTCAAATTGTGTTGAGTGATTACGTCCTAGGTCACAATCCCTGAAATGATAGTCATACGAATGTCATTTATCGTATAACATACAATATATTTGGTCTTACCCTAATGTTTATCACTATCAATAACTCATAACATACCAATGGAATGTGAAAAATAATGATGACTAGTAAAGAGTTTTCAATAATCCCTAACTAATAGGGATCCTTTCTCAAGATGCATAAATTCCCATGCTCGATCATCCCTCAGAATATCTAGAGAGAAATATTAAGAAAATAAACCTTTATGTCTCTCTATATTATATCATAAAAATTGCCTGAAATAGTAATAATGTCCCACCAATTCTAGAAGAACAATAAATAATATAAGAATAAAGAATGAACCTCTAATCTGGAGGAATTTCACGATTTTCAAAGATGGAGAGCATGGCCTCTATTCATACCTCAGTAGCCTATAAGGATCCATCCCTTGATAAATTATGTGTATCCTATTATTGGGACACCCATGTCAACTCTTCCATAGATGGGGAATGTCATGGGGAACTGTGCGTGATCTGAATGAGCCGTAGAAAACCCTCTCGAAACATTGAATCGACACCCAAGTCAAGTATAACAGGAGGTGCCATAGGTGGAATAACAACCCGGTTAGGTCCCACTACCCTAGGGTCCTTATCATTCAAACCTTACCAGTGTACGACCTAAGGCCATTATAGAATCACATTTCTATAATTTTCAAGAATGTGACTCAAAAATAAAATAAAGAGAAATTTTTTTCTCATAAAAAACATTTTAATAAGAGTTCACTACCCCAAAACATACTAACCCATCTAACCAATATATAAGGTTTAGGATATTACCTATCACCGTTTTATTAATCATATATGTTCTTTTATATGGTCATTCAATTAAAATTAATATAGGAAAAAACTATTTTAGTTTTATTTGGAATTCCTATTTAACGGATAAAATTATTTTTATAATTAGAAATCAGCAGTTTATAAGTGAATTCATATGTATGTATATATATATGTATATATATATATATCAAGGAATAATAAAATGAATATCCCATATAAATTTTATATATATTTACACTTTATTAGTTACAATTTGTACAACTTGTAACTACAACTCGGCTTTTATGGTGGTTTAATTAGATGGATCACCACTCCTAATTTATAGAGGTTCACAAACTCTTTAAATTAATATTGGAATCCATGTAATTATAAACAACTAGAGATTCATATTTTGTGACCAATGTTACATGGATTTAAGACAATAGATTTTTATAATTAATTTTACTATTAAGCTATATGAGAAAAAACATTTAGGTTGATGTAGTTGAATCAATAAATCAAATTAATTTACACCTATAAGAATTTTTTTTATAATCTGAAATATATATATCATGTCACTAAGAATATTCCTAAAGTAATTCCCATGGAATTTGAATATGGAATGAAATAATGCTTGAAATATAAATCATCATATTCCTATAATGATTCCTGATACACTACCTCATTTCCATACCGAGTAAAAGGGGGATGAAAAATTAAATATTAGTAATAAAATACAATATTAATATGCATCACACAATGATTAAATTAGTACATCAACAATAGGTATAATTTAGAAAATCAAATAACATACTAAAAAATATGGGTTTACTCATATATGGTTTAGCTACTCCTAAAAACATGCTCATTACAAAATGCCAACATGTCATAATATCTTCTCTATCACCTGAACTAATTATGAAAAGAAAAGAATATCTGAAATAAAAATATGATGTCCCAATAGCATTTCACCCATATTTAACTAATCCTAATTGGCCATATGACCTCAAGATTTCCAAGTCATATACCAAAGGATACTAAATAGCAATGAGGGTGTAATGTGGTATAGTTGGGAGACTATAATCTTATGATCAGAGTAGAAAAAAATTGTACAATAATAATGAATAAATATTGGAAACATATAACATTTAAAATCCATAATAACAGAAGAGATAATAATTCAGATTAAATAAATAAACTAAATAATAATAATCATCAATGTATACAAAATTATATCTACTCCAAGATGCTATACAAAAGAAGAGAGCATATATGGTACTAGTCATAAATAAAATACATGTATAAAATGGAAAAAAATACCAAAACCATATCCAATAACATCATAATTGTTATATTAATAATATTTTCCTAACCCCCATGCTATGAGAAAATAATTTATCTATGACTGGAAGCTTTCTTTTTTCACCACCTACAACGATGATGTTTTTCCAGGTACCAATCATCTTCAAAAACAGGGTGTGAGATTTACTCAGTTGACCACCCCTAATAGTGGAAATAACTTGTCCAGTATGTGTATATAAATGTAAATTGGTGATGTTATATGATTAATTAGTGGAATATAATTCGTGAAATAATATTAATTTTAATATCATACTCTTCAAGGGATTCCTATCAGACCATACTAACTTCAACCTAAGATAGATGTTTTTGAATAAGTATCCTATAAATGTCCAGAGTCTAAATAATAAAACCAGGGCTTCTAATTAAAATATCTAATAAATTAGGACCCAAGGCGTAACCAAGGTGTCCAAGATGACATAATAGTAATATAGGAACTAATGTGAAACTATGATGTCCTTGACTGGAGAATGTTTATCTAGATCATACAAAATAATTCTGAATCATGACTATAGTGGTCAATGTGTAAGAAAATGGTAAAACCCTTGAAATTACACAATAAATGTGTTCAAAATTGTATATGGATCGCATCTATAAAAATATTTTTCTAAGAATGACCAGATCCCAAAGAGAGAATCCAAGGTGTCACGTGTCCAATGAAATCATGATAAATCCAAGGATTTAATCCAATGGAAACTAATTTTTTAATATGAGGTGAGAGAATATTTTGTACTACTATGAGGAATTCATGTACTAATATGAAAATTATTAAATTATATGGTTGGTATCTTCCCAGACAGTTGGATCAATGAATAAGGGTGGCGTCCTCTTTTTTACCAAGGAATTCATGCAGGAATCCATGGTTTGAAAAATTATGACAGATCCTCTAATATTAAAAAGGTCCATAATAGTTTTAATATAATATATTTAATAAATATACATTTTACATGTAACAAAACTTCCAATTTAATACTTTTATTTATTTTAAACTATAAAAATTATTCATAACTAATAATGGTCAATGTTGTTTTCATATCAATAAAATGTTGATTATAAATTATTATATTCCATGTAAAACACATGTTCCCAGTTTTAATGAAATATCACATCAATCTCAATTGATAGAACCCTTTTTTGAATATGATAAAAATGCACTGAAGCATGTTTTTTAATAGTACATAGATATAAATAAGGTAATATACATGGAACGCCCATGGGCTGGCTCACATTTAGGTCCCGAACCTCCAATGATGGAATGGTGGTATGTTAGTTAATTTATGATTCATTTTTGTAAAATATTTTTTGGGAAATTTAATTTTATAGCAACATGTAGGTACTTAATATGTGAATCACAACAATGAAAAATATAAATGAAGATACTTGAGGGAATTTTATAGTCCATGTAACTCATTGTGGTAGATAAACCCTCTTCCTATATCAATTTACAATTTTATTCAGAATGTAAGATAATAGAGAAATATTAAAAATCCATATAAAAAATAAATATTAGACATTATGTATTTAATAAATAATATGAAGAGGTAAAATGATAATGGAAGGTAATGGATCAAAAACTCACCATTGGCTGCCCAATGTGACAGACTGAAGTCCAGCCAGAGTCTAATTGTAGGAGAGTATTTAAAGCCTAGGTTGAGGAAGATATAGGATATCCAATGGTTGGAGGATCTATCCATGGAGAAGAAATAAAAAAATTTGGTTTATGTCATAAATAATAAATAGAAATGGTTATTTTACACATTTTAAAGGGGGAATATAGTGGTGATGCACAGTTTGGCCAAACATTTCACCAACTATGTGGGATAGGAACACTGTTTGGATAAAAAATTCAGGTCCTAGGATCCCCTATGTAGACCAACTATAACACCCCAAATGCTTTTAACAAAATGTGGGGCCGAAGCCATGTAGTTTAAATAAACCTTACACCTAGATTATTTTTCTCCAAAAGCTGGAACTCTAGGCTCTGGAAAATCCCTAGATACTGCCATATCCTTCTTTATTCTCTAGGTAAATCCCATAAATATAAAATGAATGATTTAAATAAAATTTTAATTATTCATACATCATATAATAATATATTATCTTACCCTTACACCTCTTCTTCATAAAAATGATGCTCAGAATTTAGGGATGTTTGAGATTACATTTCAACCCTCTTTCAGATAATGGGTTCATTGCTTCGATCTAGTGTTATACATAGAGGTTATATGTCTATCCTTTACCCACTAGAGGATATTTGAGGAGGTTCAAGGAGTTTGTATTTTTCAACCTTTTAGTAATCAGACAAGTGGACCACATAATTCTTCTATGCATACCTATTATAGTAGAAGGGTGTGGAAGAATAGGGATGTGAAACAGAGTAGTGTCTTGAAGGTGTAATGGATTTCAATCTCTTCAATTCCCTTAGAAGGTAACCCAGAGTGCTTCAAATATGGGAATATTTGAGACTACCATATGTCCAGGAAAAGACCTCATAAAAAGTGCCAACAATATGGAAATATAGGTCATATGCAACAGTTTTTCTCTAAATTTGTAAGGATAGGCTTGCATAGAGGGTTAAGGAAATTTAGTGAGGGATATATAGATTAAGATGGGATCCAGACAAGAAGACTCAGAATGGTCATGTTTCATAGGGATATGGTCATGGACCTGAGGAAGACATCATCAATGAAGTGGATCCGACTTTAGTATATGGTGGGGAGGGGCCATTTACTATTTAGGTAAAATTATTATTCATTCCCATATTATCTATAACATTATCACATGACGGACCATTAAACATGTAGCCAGACCAGTCCCCACATGGACTTAGGCACATCACCCCATATGCTAGAGGCTATCAACTAGTAGTGGGGGTGTCAAGGTAGTTTAGTGGGGAGAATATACCCTCATAATTCGAGTGCACAACGGTAAACAAATAGTTTATAGCAAGAAACAACATGTTCAATTTAAAGTAATGTTATATAATTGAAAGAAAAATCTAATCTCAACTGAATATAAATTATGGGCAATGATATTTTATATATGTTTTCATTCTATACTGGGATAAATAATCTAAGGAATAGAAAACAACATGATTTAGGTTTCAATACAAAACTATTGATATGGAAGCAATTCCCCAAGGGTGATCTCTATAAGAATCCTAAGATCTAGATGGGTCCTTTTCTCATAACACATAGGTACAAGAAAATAGAAAAACAATAGTTCCATATCCCTGTAAGAAAGAATGGTCTAGTTGGGCAGAAATGGAACTTGATCAGGGTGTGAGACATCATCTGAGTAGGCCAACCCTCATAGTGTTAAGACTAATCCTATTTGACTAATATATAAATAGAGATGGGTATAGGTAAATAGTTATGTATTAAAATAAATTCAAGATACCCATGGCTTGTAAACTGGTCATCCTAAGATACTAACATATCCCATCAAGGCTCCCTTCACAATATATTCAAGCCCCTATGATAAGGAAACTACATTTATTTCACAAATAAATAACATGACCTTTACCTATAACCATATGAGTCTAAATAGTCACAACCAAGATATATAACTACATATTTTACAATTTACCACGACCAAGACGTACAACCGGAAGTATCATATATCTCATGGTCATTCCATATGTCATAGATTTTGACGATGATGGTCCATATCCAAGGTGTCGAAGACCAATGCATCCTCATCATGTCCCATGATAGTCTCGGTGGAAACTCATTTTGGCACTGGTTGAAGTCCTAGGATCTTTTCATACCACACAAGTCCTACACAAGTCCATCATGATGGATCAAGGGGGTAACATGTCCCAAGGAATCAAGAATCTAGGGGTATTCCAAACCAAAGTCACCCCATACTACATTCAAGATCCATTGAGATAAAATCGTGGAATCTATAAAATCATTCAAACATTTCATCTTAGTTAACATTCTTCACTATATGAGTCTACTCGCTCATATATAACCAATAATATTCCATTTATACAATAAATATACAGACTAGTTATCCCACTTCATAACCAAATATATATCATGAGTATACCCACTCATGTACACAAAATCATTATTAAATAAATCTCAAGAAAACCAATTATCAAACTATTTAATTGATGAAAATTCACATTTAAACACATCTTACAAGTTTTCCCACTAATTTATCAATTTACAATTAAATCAATTTAATGGGTATAACCACTCATTATATATCATTTGTTTTATATTAAATTCATTGATTATACCCACTCATATATAACAATTCACATTAAAACTATTCACATGGGTATACCCAACTATTTATCAACACATACCTTTATTTATATCAAATGGGTATACCCACCCATTCATCACAAATTACATTTTTTGAAGTAACCATTTAAGAAATTCTAGTTCATATAAGCATTTATGATAAGGGAATCACATTCTATGGGAGGGAAATAACTAAGAACAATGTAAACCAATCCTCTTTAGTTCTAAACTGGGTTCCTCTAACTAGTAATGACTAAGAATACACCCCTTCGGTGGTTTATAAAGGGAAGTTCGAATTAAATGATATTATGTGAAACGTATAATGTAAAAAGGATGAACTAATATTCATAAAAGAATAATACAATCCAAAAATCAATTAGAGGTCATTTCATAATCATGCCTTTTGTCATACCATGTCATCAAGGATATGGAAACTACAAAATGTTAATCAAAGAATGCATTAAATATCGAATCAATACATTTAACTTAAAAGATAATGCACCACAATTTAATGGATTTAATTATAAAATCATGAAATTGTTTCTAAAAAAATCATTTATCACAATTAAGTTGTCCATTATAAAATTGAAATTAAAATTTTTCAAGAATCATTGAGTTGGTAGCTAATGCATTTTTAAATATAAAGGTCAAGTTTAAAGACCCTACCTAGAATGAAGAACCAAGGAGAACACTTAGGAACATGAACAATTTGATGAGGATGATAAACCCTTGTATGGAAATAAATTATTATATATATACCCTTAATCCAAGTACATATTCCCCTTTCAATAATTGAATGTATAAAAGTAATATATATATATACATATGTATATGAGTGCATGCTATTAAATATGGTCAAAACCCAATATAATTCATACTCGAATGTTGTTAATTAAAATACCCCCAATTATAATAAGAGAGAAAATAAGAACAGATGGAAAAAATTACATTAAATTAATGATGTTGAGACAAATCGAACCCATCCACATCACCTTCTGTGGAAGATGTCAGAACTCACATGAAGGGACCCTAGGAGAGCTACCAAATTCCCTAGAACTGGAAGAAAACAGAATTTCAAAAAAACCCTACACCTAGGGTTTTAGTCGAACAACATAGAGAATTGTGGTGACTGAAAATTGGTTAGAAACAAGAGGATGATGATACATGGTAATTACCTTGAAGAATCCGTAAGAAAACTGAATAAGATACGATATATTTCTTTTAATTAGAGAAGATACATGTAAGGCGTCACACGAACACCATGGTAGAGGGAAGTGTGGTGCGATGCAAGACAATGGGAGGAGGATATGTGAGTATTAGTTACTAAATTATTTTATATTAATTTAATATAATTTAATTTAATTTCTCAAGACAGAAGACCCAATATATTTTTTCCTCCATGGTTTTACCAACAACGCAAAAACCATGTAAATAACAATGTGATGTTATCTACTATAATAGAAACCATACGGTCTAGGTGCACAGTATGAAAAACTGTGCACAACCCATGCATACCACCACTACCCCACTTTCAAAAGGCTACATAGTTTCTTGATTGGGATGCCTAGGTTTATACAAAATGTGTTCCCAGTGAAGACTCTTTAAAACCTAAATTTCCTTGATCTAGTACTCCTGAAAATTCTCGATCCACCTAAGAAACTAATAGGGCCTTTACCCAACCCCCAAAAATCACATTAATTCACTCCAAAATCCAAAAATTCATTCCAAGGTTTTATTTATAAAATGAACAATCTAGTAATTTCCAAAAGCTGAAATTTCCTAATACCCCCCCCGGTTGAAAACACAAGATCTTACAATCTCCCTACCTTAGAAAATCTCATCCCTGAGAATCCTATGAAAAAAAATATCACCCAACCTACAAGGTTCATGAAGTCTCATTTGAATGGTTGCATTACGTTTTCCAATTCCTAACCCACCATAAATCATTTCCACAATCCTATGCCATTTAATCCTTCAAATCATTAGCTAATGCTCGATTCACAAAAAAAAAATCAAAGTTACACTAAATAATGAACACATAACTAGAGACGTGATGACATCATCATCTCTTTAAACAACAACCCATTGGTGCTCTCCACCATTATCTTAGCATTTTTATGGCCAATTCAAACCACAACTCCACCACCATTGGAGTTTCCTTACAAAGCGTGCCACTTAGTGTTATAGATATTACCCTAGTGTGATTACCTCATATGGGTGAACCCAATTACATAAGAGGCCATTACGGAGACCTCAATGAAAGAAAAATGGTTGAATCTCAAACGACCCAAAAAATTTGTTGCACATGCCTTCCTCAAAAGACATCACTGACCCAAAAAAACACCATCACCTCAAACTAGTGATGTTATTATTAAAATATCTCACCACCAACCATATTCATACATCGGGAAAGAAAAAATGTTATTCCATATTCGGCTAACCATTCTCAAAGATACCCAACTTAGATGGATGGATTATCATAACCAAACTACATTGCCTTATCCCAAGGCATGTTGGGTTTACAACGAATGAGTCTGCCGAAGCTCAATCCCATATTTTTGATACTATTGAAGACCAAACCATCAACTTGTCCATTTAAACTATTATGCCTCATCACAAAAGAAGGAATAACCCATATCCAACCCACTTGAATTTTTTCCCCCTAAGTACCCCCTCGAGTCAGACTAGATGTCCAGGGTAAACATGGATTCATCTAACTAGTGTCTATAGAAATAAAACAAGGTAGTCCATACTCCATGATATTAGTGAGACATTTGTATAAGTACAACCATCTAAATTAGATCATTTACATAGACTATAGTTTCATATGCATGGCAGTCATGTAAAAAGGATTTTCTAGTGTTGAAGATGCCATCTATGTAATTCCTACATAGAATCCAAGTATCACACTGAACTAACCAAGATACCATGGAACCCCAAACTTTTCATACAACATAGAAAATAACCACCTATCCATCACAACGTCTTTTAAAACATTAGCGCAACATAGGAACAATGATCTCTTAGTGCATCTAGGATGACGGTAGGATAGGGGACATGCTCATCTCTTCTATAAGAATACACTAAGAGTGTACCAAAGAGAAAAAATTTAACCACTATTGGTTGACCTCATAAAACAATTTCGACAACACCATGTCGATACAAATTCATTTAAATGCTCATAATTCCTTTACCACATGGAATTATTGTGAACATTCAAACATATCCATCAATGTCCATGCATGAACAATAGTGTTTTCGAAAGGATGCATATACCACCAAACATATCAATGTTATGCTTCCATGTAATAACTGAAACATTCACCAGAACTGATGTGAAACTCAATGCATTAGAATTTTCCAAGACATCAAAATATTTAAAGACTAATCGCTCAAAAGTGAATTAATTCATGAACACCACAAAGAAACACGTGACGTTCTAAAAACCACGATCACCACATCAAATTTATTGGTATGAAATCCAAAATCAGACCAACCAGTTTGTAAAAACACCCAAGTCCCATATAGTCCACTTGAGACATGGGGAAAACATATATCCAAAACACCCATGTCACTCTACTCTAGAGTTGAATTGCGAAATCCTCAATAGTGTAAGGCTCAAAAAATTGACTAAACTCGACTAGTCTATTACATCATTTATCACTCTATGGGTACTGCATATACGAACACATACTCTCCTGAGATTATAGAAGAAAATGAAACATCCTTAATACTATCCATAGTATTTATACCGTACAAAATGTTTTATCAGATGGATCACTTAGAAACTAGAACAAAATAACATCACCTCATACAATCATTAACTCAAATGACAATGTTCCATGTTGACTGTAACTAAAGAAAGGAAAGGTTCACATGACCTCCAAATCTATTGGCCATGCCTGAAGAATTTATAAAATCTTAAACCAATTATTCCTCAATGCCAATTCTCCTATCATGATTCAATATTCAATGACCACCCATCTGAACATTGTTTTTATTTTTAAAATAATTATTATTAATAGGTACTATGTCAACAGAACGACATAAAATATAAAAAAATATAACAACAGAAAACAAGGAATCATGCTCGAAGGGTTCTTCCTACAAAGAGTTATCCCCTTATGAAGAGTAAGCATCAACCCTATATCTAGGTGACATGAAATGTATTTTACTAGGCTCAAGAGCCTCTTTGAATTATTCCATTTCTAATAAGAATCATTATATGAATAAAATTTCACGTCTCTGTTCCAACGAATACCACATGAAAAATTAATAATACCCTTACATGGGGGATTAATCAAAAGACACCACTTCAGTTTCAATTTGGGAAGCAATTTAATTAATTCACTTCATCTATTTAAAAATTGAAAGGATTTTAAACAAGGCCTCATGTACCATTTTGAAAAATAACGAACTTGGTTTTTACTAAGGAAAAAAGGGAAAAAACAGACAATTTATATCAAAAATTATTTATTAAAATTAAATTTTTATAAAATACCATCATAAATAGGAAATTTCTCAAAAATATCCATTAAAATGAAAAAAATTCCTTGACGGTCCCATTTAAAAAACCCATGTACTTCAAAATGAAACATAATTATAGATGTTAAATATTTAAAAACATTAAAACATCCTCATTCGGTTATCCAATAGAAACATACCCCAAATGAACTACTCAGGGCCACATGAACCTTTAGCTATTACCCAATATTTTCCAAATCAAAATTAAAAATCATTCACATTGAAATAATATTAAACACATCATCCATTTACATATAATATGGGTTTCCATTTTACAATTTATGAAACACCCATATACTTCATAATTTGAAAATTGGCTCCCACTGATCACAGCCATATAAAATTTATCAGTTTATCTTTAGTATCCCTTTTTCTATGGTTTGTATACACAAGTTAACTTTTCCATGTTATAAGGATCCCATACCCCTAACATCTAAAGCTGGATCTGCTTGTAAATAAAATCAATAATCTGAAACCCATGAAACCATTTACACAAAAAAACATATCTAGAATGTTATAAAAATAGTAATGTAGAAGCATGATATAGAAAAAAAAGCATAGAATTTTAGAATAGCAAGCTAAAAATGAGGAAAAATGGTACACAATCACCTAAACATGTTACACAACCAGTAATACTAAATAAAATTAGGGCATGACATTACACTTAAGGCACACAACCAAAATTAGTATTCAACCTACTAATACAACTACAAGGCATGGAATATGCATGGAATTTGAATTTATATGTTTCTAATAAAGTGCATGTAATTCTTTATAATTTATATACAATAATATGGGAAAATTATCATAATTATAAAAATCAATAAGAAGTAGAAAATAAAACCATCACCCATGGTGAAATCATATCAATGATAACATCTAATTTTATAAATATCAATTCTTAGACATGGACACTTGGTCATTTACCTTATGTGGTGCGATCTATACCAAGAACGAGAATTTTCCAAGCTCCAACACATTCTTAGCCTCCCATATACCATCCCATAACAATATGGAAAAGGGAAAATAACCTATGATACCACTTTGTAATACCCTGGTCTAAATAAACACAAAACCAGAAGATGGAACAATCACTAAATGGCCTAAAAAACATCTCCTCGTATTCTTGAGGCTGCCGACTATTTGCGAGGGTGTCAATGTAGTTCATTGGGGATACTATATACTCATACTCAGAGTGCATAGTGGTAAAAATATAATAAATAAGAAGAAATATAAAGTGAAATTTAAATTAATGATAAAGAAGTGGAAGAAAAATGTAATCTCAAATGAACATAAATTTTCTTCAATGAAATTTTATTCAAGTTGTCATGCTCTTCAAGGATACATATGCTGATGTATAATAAATAGAGATCATTAAATTTCAGTATAAAACTAAATAAATGATAGAAAAAACCAAAAGGAAATACCACAATAATACTGAGCTCTAGATCAGTCCTTTTATCCTAACTCCTATGTACACGAAAACAACACAAACACATTTCCTTATCCCTGCAAGCAAGAAGGGTCTACTCAGGTACCAATGGAACATGATCAAGGTGTGAGATAACCTCTCAGAAGGATTTCCACCACTCTTTTAATCCCAATCCAATTTTTTCAGTATATAAATAAGGAAGTGTGTAGGTAAATAGGTAAGTAGTAAAAGAAATTGAATATTCCCATGGCATGTAATATACTCATCCATAGATACTAACACAACCCCTCAAGGATCCCTATAGAAGATTGTAAGGATTTTATAACAAGGAAACTACATTTATTAAAAAAATAAACAATAAGACATTTCTATATAATAAGAAGAGTACAAACATTTAATGTAGAGCCATATAACTACCCATGTCACAATTTTCCATAGACAATCTGTATAACCGAAAGTATCATATATCTCATGTTTTTGGCGTATTTCAAAGAGTTAGATAATGAAGGGTCGGATCCAAGGATTCAATGACCAAGGTATCCTAGTCAATTCATAGGGGTATCTTGGTTGGAATACTATTAGGCAATGGTTAGAGTCCTAGTAGAATTTCATTCCAGACATATCCTACACATGTTAGAGAAATCCAAATCGAAGGGGTAGAAAGTATGAAGGCATTCCATGGAATCAAGACCCAAGGCGCATTCCCAACCTATTGTATTCACTACTGCATTCTTGATCCACATAGATCCATCCATGGAATCTAAAAAATCATTAAAACATTTCATATCATTTAACATTCATCGCCATAAGAGCCTTACCACTCATATATAACAAATCACATTCCAGTCATGAAATGAGTATACCCACTCTTTAATCCCTCTTCTTATCAAAATAAATTCCATGTGTATATGGAATCATGTATCCCAAATGATAATTAGGTATATATCAAGACAACCAATAATAATTCCATCTCATTTTTGAAAATTACCATTGTAACAAATCATATTAGTTGACCCAGTCATTTATCAATTTATAATTCATCCAATATAATGAGAATACCCACTTATTATCTATAATTTTCATTAAATTTCATTTAATGAGTATAACCACTCATATAGATCTATTCACATTTCAAAATGTCACATTGGTATACCCACACATTTATTACCATGTATATATATTCATATCACATGGGCATACCCACCCATTAATCACAAATAATATTTCTATAAATAACCATTTACGAAATTATTATTCCTATAATCCATTTATTAAAGGGAATGACATGCTAAAGAATAATAACATCTCTAAACTAAGTAAAAAAATTCTGTTTTTTTCTAAATAATCTTCCATTAACTAGGAAAGCCTATGAATACTTCCCTTGGGGTGGTTCATGAAAGGGTAGTTAAAATTAAACGAAACCACATGACATATAGAATATACAGTGGTTCCATTAACATTCAAAATGGAAAACTCCATTTCTTAATTCCATTAGAGGCCATGTCCTAACAATTCCTTACATCAAACCATGTCATCAAGCATAAGGAAACTAAGAATCATTAAGAAAAGTATGCATTAAACATATAATCAATACTGTTGGATCAGAAGAAAGTAAACCTCCATTGGAAGGGATTTATAATAAAATCATGACTTTTTTTCTTAAACAAATCATTTATCAAAATTAAGCTGTTCATTTTATAATTGTAATTCAAATTATTAAATAATAATTAAGTAGGAAGAAAATTCATTCATAAATAAAAAATGGAAGGTTAGGGATCTTACCTCAAGATAATAGCAATACCGAACACTTCAGCACATGATGAATTTGATGATGCTTCTCCACACCAGCATGCACATACATTAGTATATATATATACCCTTAATTTATGTACATAGACTTTTCTAAATTAAGGAATGTATACAAGGAAGATATACATATATATTTATATATATACATACCTATGTGTGTGAGTGTACGCCTTCAAGGTTTATCAAAACCCACTAAAATTTATATATGGGATACATAAATTTGATAACCCATAGTTATAAAAGGACAAAAAACAAGAAAATATGGAAAACCATAACTTTAATTGATGGAAGTTACCCAAATAGAACCCATCCACCACACCTTTGGTGTTGGATGTTGAATCTCACATTAAAAGGCTTCACGAGAGCCATCGAAACCCAAGAACCATAAGAAAAAAATGATCAGGACACCCTTAATCCTAGGGTTTCAACTGAATGTCTTAGGGAGATGAGGAGACAAAAATTCAGCTAAAATTAAAGGGGATGAAGATCCTTGGGTCTTACATTGAATAATCGGAAAGAAAATGAGAGAAGGTATGGTGGATTTCATCGCACTAAAAAGGATCCATGGAGGGTGTTGCACATGAACCATGTGAGAGTGTTGGGTCCAGCATTTAGAGAAAAATGGTGGATGAGAGGTGAGTATCAAGTTTAAATTATTTTATTTTATTAATTTTATTTCATTTAATTTCATAAAATACATGAGACTGTAAGGTTTTTCATACACAATTTTCCAAACCATGCTATGAGAAGGGAGAGTTTAATTCCTCAAATAGAAAACTATGTTTCCTAGGAACATTTTTTTGAAAACCATACAAAAACCCTATATACCTCCACTACACTACCTACAAAAGGCCACACCGATTACTACTTGGGCCATATGGTTTCAGAAATACACTATGCCCAGTACAGACCTTTTAAAACCTGTCTTTTGGGGATATTGTGATCCCAAAACACCTCATTCCACAAAGAACTATCTTGGGATTTTATTGAATCCAAGAAACATCACACTGAAGAAATAAAAATTACAGAAATTTGTTTTAGGGATCAGTTTTAAAAGAGATATGTCCAGTAATTTTAAAAAATGAAATTCAGTTGGAAAATCCCCTAGTCCAAAACACAATATTTACATTAGATACAACCTTGTTTTTACTGGTTCTTTTTATTATATAATATATTCCCATGCAATTGTTAAACTTGATCAACTGATCATGTTATCCTAAGAGTTTTCCATCCTAAATACCCCATTGGGAATGGAAGACGACCATTTCATGTGATTCATTGAGTATTATATTTTCATCATTAGTTATGAAAATCAGTGGGAATCCATTATTCTAGATATGATGAAAATTTATGTGATTCTTAGCACGGACTATATGAATAAAATTTTATCCCCCATTGATTTTTATCAGAGAAAGGATAAATTATTTTCACTAAAGGGGGAGAAGTTCATAATGACTAAAGAGTGGTAAATAGGAGGAGACAGAGTTATTCTAGACATGAGTCATTTTGGGATGATCATTAAAATGATGGAAATGTTGTCTCTTTTATCAGGATTAGTGGAAACCCCATTTATTTTTCATATACGAATTTATATTTATTTGGAAAACTTTTCAAATGAATTCATAGGACTTCCTCTAGAAAAAGGATTTGAATTTTAGATAGATATCTTCTCAAGTGAAAGCCCCATTTTCATAACACCTTATTAGATGTTTCCATCCATGGTGAAGGATTTAAAAGTACACGAAACAACCTAATATTTTTATAAAACACTATATTCGAAAGTGTATAAAATAGGTTGCATCAAGATTAAAAAACCATGAAATACAATTTTTTTATAACATTCAAAAAAATTGAATTTGTATGTATTAATTTAATAAAATTAATAATCATATACATACATATAAAGGTACTAGTCATTGAAAATATATTAGTAATGTATTAGGAAATAAACACTAAATTTTTCTTAAAATCATTTTATTCTTCAAAAAATGTATTTCTCCAAAAATGAGTTTTATTAATTTTTATTATATAATATTATAATTATTGTTTACATCATTTATTATTTTTGTTTGATAAAAATTATATCTTTTATTAAATCATAATATGAAAATTATCTTAGGGTGAATGTTTGTTATTTTTCGAAAGAGATTTAGTTTCTATTGAATAATGGAAAATTGATTTTTCATAAACTAATTTTTATTTCCATAATTTATCAGGACATATATTAATAAAAACTAAAGTAAAATTAGGTATATTTTAGTATGAAAAATACAATTATTTTCAATGGAATCAATGTTATGGTTATATATTTGAATGAAAACTCAGTTTGTTCTGTGCTTGATTTACCAATATGTCCAACCCCTGAAATTTAATTTTCCCAGGAAAGTAGATTCAAACGTTTTTACAGGAAATTCTCATACAAAATCAACTAAATATTTTCAAAAACCTCATTTTGAACAACTAAATAGTCAATATTAGTTTTACAGGGTCATTATGAGGTGTGTTTTTAACTATGGGATACCTCGCGGTGACATAGGTTCATGGGATACAAGATGGGTGGAATGAAATTGGATGGTTCAGTGACCTCACCATGAAATAAATGTTTTCTATTTGGGGAATTCAGAACCAATAAATCATGATGGATGCATGGTTGTGGGATAAAGGGGTCACAATTACATCTAAGTTATTATGTTTCAATATTAAAAAAGCTGTAATGGTTGAAAATATGTTCTATGAGAGTGGCAGGATGGTTGCATTCTAGAGTTATCACAGAGAGGCCTTTGGGTGGGGAGGTCGGGCTGAAAAACAAGACCCCATCTATAAAACATTGTTAATAGGAACCAAAAAAAATTCTATTAAATGGCCAATTATGGAAATATTTTTTTTACGGGATGTTGGAGTTATTGGAGTGCATGAAACCAATGTCACCACGAGGGCATGATCTAGTCATGTTTGGCCATAGTGCATAGAACACGGTGTATTGTAGCCAAACTGGACCCTCATGTCAGAATTTGAGATCTTCTAAATTCATTGAGAAATTTCATGGTAGGTATTTATTCTACTAGAACCTTCTAGATTATTAAAAGTTAGGGGATATGGGTGAGGTGGAACCCACATAGCAGTGGATTGAAAATGAACATGGATGGGTCCTGAATGTATAGGTTTATGGGGAGGGGGAGTGGTTTTTGACCCTCATGGTGTAGTGTTACTAACATTTAGTGATGGTTTTGTGGCAGGATATTCCCCCATGGAAGAGGATTACACAATATTGATGGGTATCAAGATGTTCTAATGGCACAACATTAAGATGTAGTCATTGGAAACTGACTTGACTATTCTATAGAGTTCGTTACAAGGGATTATTAAAATTCCTTGCACCATTTCAAATATCATAGGAAAATGTAAACATATTTTTGACTCATAGGTGTCACTTAGTCATACATTGAATGAGGGGTACAAGGTTTCAAACATCTTGGCTTCTGAGATTACTAATGGTGATAAACATTATCTTTTTTCTAGTTTGGGATTTATCACAAAAGCATGTGGTAATTTTTCGTGGGTAGATTTACAAAGTCTCTATTAAATTAGACCTTCTTAATTCTTTTTGTATAAGGCCCTACCCAAACAGAATTAATAAAAAATGTTAATGTTGGATGGATGTGAAAAATATTTTTCATTTAATTTTGTGTTTTTATCTTAAGTAATTTTATTAATCTTATAGAAATTGAATCTTGAAATATGGATTAAATATTTATAATTAGGATGTCCATATTTTGAAAATAGATCCATTTTATTTTAGGTCAATATGAATAATAAACATTGTAATTTTTTATTACCACAATATGAGTAAAATGGGTTAATTAGGGATAAAACAAATGTGATAAGGATTCAAATTTATTCAAATAATACCATATATATTAGTAGATGAGTCTATATCATCCATAACAATACAAAATTCAAAAATATTATCTTCTTCCAAATAATTTTATTTTTATGTTTACATTATTTATTTAAATAGAAAGTAAAACATTTCACATTATTTATTTTAATATCTATTATATATTTCGATAGGGATCAAAATAACCTACGTATGGTTAAAAATAGTTATTTAATATATTAATGATTTTTTATCATGGAAATTCTTTATTAAAATCTTTGTGTTGAAATATTTTCCTTAAATGATTACTCAATGCTGAAAAAGTTCGCGTTTAATAAGTAAAATAATCAATTAAATTAATTTTTTTAAAATCTAAAAGTAATATTTATTTGGTTTTTAAAAGTGACACATGAATATTTAAGATAAAAATAAAAAAATAGATATTTTAATTGTTTATATCGGAATTCCATTTCATTAATGTATTTTTTAAATTTTAAAAAAAATGAATAATGTTAAAAATGATATTAATGATATTTAACATTGAATGGAATTTATTATTATTTTATAAAACTGTACAAGTATGTAAATAGGAAAAATAGGATGATAAATGATCTAAAATTTTATACCTTATCCATTCATGTTCTATCTTTGAATTTATATTAAATTTTTAACAATTTAATATTTAAAAAGACATTATCAAGGTTATGGTTAAAACATGTAAAACAAGGGTTTAAAAAAAATATAATTTTTTAAAATTACATCAAAACCAATCTAAATTTGATTATATGACTATAATAAAAAAATATACTCCTAATATTTGAATACATTTCATTTTTGAAGCATTTTAAAAGAGTTAGAAACATATTATATTATATTATAATACTTCCCATATTCCCAAAAAATAACATTAAATATAATTTTTTTTAAAAAATTTATTATTTGATTTTAAATTCATAAAAATAATTTATTTTAAAAAATTTAGTGGATATGTTTAAAAATTTCAATAATGTTCCATTTATGTGTCACTTATCCTTTGTATGTAACTATCCATAGCCCTAAAGAGAAAAAAAATTGATGTCACAGTAATTATCCAAAGGGTTAACAATAGGTATACATGAAGATATAAGGGGAAAAAAATAACCAAATATTTAACAAATTATATTTGATAGTAATATTTATGTTAGTAGTAATATTATATTTTAATTATACCAAATTGGATTCATTTTTATATTAAATTTAATTTAAAATAATTTAATACATTAAGTAATTCCAAGAGGTCCCCTCTCTTCACTTATATAAGGGAACATCCTATCCTTAAAAATTAATTTTTTAAACCTTATATATAAGAAATTACTTACCCTAATATAATACGATATTCAATCAATACATCGTAGATATTTTTGTCTTTCCAAATATCCTTCCATTCAATGTGTATGGTGTAATCCAAAAGATATTTCTTAATGGAGAAGTAGAACTCTTAATAGAGTGTTTTCAATTTTATTTCTCCTTGAACAACCATAAAATAAATGATATTGATTATAAAATGATTAATTATAAATCTTGACTATTAATAATTATTATTAGAATAATAAAACTTGTTATTCTCATATTTTTAATCATATAGTAAAACAAAGATATCTCACGCGTATGCGTGGACTACCACCTCCATGAAGTGATATATTTCATTTTTTACCACATCATATTGATATTTATAATTATAGAATTAATTAATTTATATAATATATAAGACATTATTTTATTTCTATAAGTATGTATTATTATTTACCATTCTACTATTCCATCAATCAATAAATTGAATTATCACCTATGCTTATGTATAGACTATCATCTCCACAGAGTGATGTAATTATTTTTTCATCATGGATTTCTATTAATATTTATAAAAGTGAATAAAATTATTATATAAGAAACTTATAAAATGAATAAATTTTTTGATATTATGGGACCATGATCAATGTATAAATACTATGACAACTGAATAAAAACATGTATAAAAAATAAAGTAGTTATGTCCTTGAACAATGAATTTTAATTAATAATTGTAAATACATGAGTGATAAAATGTTATAAGTAAATAATATAGGGTAGTATACATGTAATTATTTTATTTTAATATATGTATAACAAATATATACTCATTACACTTTATTTTAAAATTTGTATGAAGTGAGAAAATACTAAGTGTAGGGGAATTTTTTCTCACTATAATTTCTTTGAGACACATGTGATATTTTCCACTTGTTTAATTTTTCTATTATATACTATTCACATGAATAAATTTTATTATTATTATTATGAAAATTATGGGAATCTAAAATTACATTTAAGGATATCTCTTTAAGGAGTTTTTTGAGTCCTATATTACCAACGTGATACGATTTTTATTGTTATCATCTCATTTTTACTAGGATTGTTTATGATTATGTTTCTCATAATGAAAATTATGTATATAAGTCCAAATAATCTAACGAAATTTCTTCTCAATTTCTAATTTTAAGAGATTATGTGTTTTCTGCTATTTAATTACTCTATATGTTGAATGAATATTTTTAATTAAATCATTCTTTATTTCTATTTTAATTTGAAAATATTTTTTCATCTATGAACATGTTTAAATAAATCAAGAATTTATTACAATTTTTCTATGATTTTAAATATTATTTTACCCATGGTTTATTTTTTTAAATTGTTTATATGCCTTATTATTTTCATTTTATAAATTAAGTAGTTATGACTTTTACCAAAAATAGGAATGGAATATCTTCTCTAACATACACAATAGAAACAAAATTTCCGACTATCATGACCAATTAAAATTTCGAATATTCCTTTATATGTATATTCAGTTATTTGAAAAGAATATTTTCCATAATTTTTTTAAATTTTTTAGATCTTATTTAAGATATTTCGAAATGTAAAGTGTGCATTCATCCTAAATCATTGCATGTTACATTTTAAAAGAATCTTCCTCAAATATGACATTCTTTGATGTCATTTATGATATAGTGAAGATATGATCTAATACTTCCATCATTATTATTTTTATGGATGATTTATGATTATTATGATTATATTTTTATGAAACCTGTTTATTTTACAAGGGTTATGTTGTTCTAAAATTTCATATTATTTATGATACCCATTTTTTCCATGGCATAGAATATATAATGAATGTTTTTTATCTTATGGATCACATATGAATGTATTTGATTAATTTATATGTGGTAATAAAATTATATATACCTTTAATTGTTTTGTGTAAATTTTGATACCTCATGAGATAATAAAGACCAGATCTGGGAGTGAAACCAATTCAGTGAGGGACATAATCCCCAATGATAGTCTTGGTTGTGAGCAATGAGTAAGGATATGATGGAATTTATAGTGAACCCAATCCAATATTGTTATCTTTTATGTGATAATTTTTCAAGGAAATGATTTTCTATGATTATGTGTATGCTAAAAATTTATTTTATATGACAATTTTATGCTCATGTGGATAATGTTCTCTAACTCCATTTTTATTCATATCATATTAACCACTATGATTTATGAAATTATTCATGATTTGGATATATGATATTCTAGGTATGGATTTTGAAATTATAAAATATTTTTCGCATTCCCTTATACTCATGTTATGTTTAAGTGATCATTACTATATTCCTTGATTACCCATACTATGAATTTGAGCTCAACTATTCTTATATATCTTTTTATAATGATATTGAGAAAGGATTTGAGTAGGGTATGTATTGGAAGAGTAATATATGGGAATGTATTATTGGGAAATGTTGAATATATTTAATAAAATATTATGATTGTGTATCTAGTCTCCAAAGATACTAAACCTATATGGTTATGGAATGGATTATAAAGTCATGAAATGAATATTAATATAATAATATTTAATATCATTTTATAAAAATTATAGGTCTCTATAGTTGGAATTATAGCAGGGTTTAGTTAATCATGTAAAATTAGGAATAGATTAATTTGGTGAAAATAGTACGAATAATCCTACGTATATGATAATGTAACACCCTAATACTTTAATATATATATATTTTAAACAAATTCAAACTCTTCGATAGCTTTCATAAAACTCAAACTTCAGTCTAAATGAATAATAATATTATATATGATTATAAACTATAAGTTAACTGGTAAGGCATTAATCATAAAAACAAAAATTTTAAATGTATTTTTTTACACATATATAAAATGAACACAAAAAAATGTTTTCCAAAATATTATATTTTTTCTAAAATAAAGTTTCATCAGTCCTTGAGAATATAATTTAAAATTAATTTTCCACATTATATAAAATTTATTTTAAAAAAAATATATTTTTAAAATAATCATTTAAATGTTAAATTTGAGTGAATTTTAGATAATTTCCTTAAATGATTGATTATTTAGATGAATAGTAAAAAAATAATAGTTTTAATTTGAAAACTAACTTTTCATTCAAATTATTTACAATGATAAATTTTATTTTAATTGTTTAAATTGTAAAATTTGTTAAATTATATTACAATATCACTAATTGAGTTCATTTTAATAAATATAATATTGAATTCTGATATAAAATCTTTTTAATCTTTTTAAAATTTTCATTGGAGAAACAATTTCTTTAACGAACATGCATGATTAATTATAAATTTTATTTATTCCACTCATATCAATACAATTTATAAAAATGGATTCCATATTTTTAATAGTCACGATTTATATTATGTAATATGTTTAACAATATTTTTTACCATAATGAATAGTGAAAACAATAAAAATTAATTACCATGGTTAAGTTAAAATTGCGTTTACTCGAACATTAAACAAAGAAGATAATGGTTAAAAATGAAATGACACATGTATAGAACCCTGTTTATGGAAATATTTTGACCATATTAATTCCAAGGATTGATAATTACCCATTTTATATCCCTTGTCAGTATGAGAAACATGGATATATATAATTATTTTATAAATTCCATAAGTTTCCTCGCCCCAACATAAAAAATTACATCCCTCTCCTCTCCTCTCAAAACATCAAAAACCAATTTTTAGACAATACACACACAAATACATGAATAAATCCTCTAAAAACATCATATATTCCATGATTTTATCAAAAATAAAATCTAGGATGTATTTATATAAAAACCTAAATGAGATCTGTGATAAAGAGGTAAAATTAATATTCTGTTTATTTGTTATATTCAATATATAAACTTAATTAAATCATATTAGAATATACTTGTATAAAATAAAAATTAAACTATATAATTAGATATTATTAAGATAATTTAATATCCCACATCCATCTATACATCTATCAAATGAAAAACTAAACTTTTGATCTTGTGTATAGCTGAAAACCACCTCACGAACTGATGCAATTCATTTTCTATCACTGCCACTCAATTATTCAAATAAATTTGGATTATAAAAGTTTATATAATATTTATGAATGTATTATAGTTATATAATTTTTATATAACATATAACTTCTTACATTACCTATCATGTGGGTATACAATATCATCGCTCATCTGTATGGTGGACTACCGCCTCACGAAGCGATGTGATTTTATTTTTTTATACATTATAAATTGAAGGTAGTAAAGAAAATATTAATTAATATATGAAATTTTTTTGACCTAACAGTAATTATGGGAATATAATACCATTTATATACTTTTAACATCTAATCCTATTAAGAACAACAATGCCTCTCATGAGTATGTGTTCACTATCACCTACATGAAGTGATGTAAAAAAAAATCATTTATTTTTGACATGGATATTAATAAGAATTTATTTTATTAATTAAAATTATATATATGAAATAATAATTATTTGTAAATTTTTTAATTTATATTAGTTATCTTTTCATCCAATCCTTCATTAAAAAAAGAAAAAATGTTTATGCATATGAACAACATACCTTCATTATGAATGGTGTAATATAATTTCAACCCAAAGAATTTAAAGATTACTGTAAATACATATATAATGAATATATTTGATATTTATATCAGGTTTAAAATTATTGATATGATGTAACCATGATCAAAGTAAAAGTAATGAAATTTCTAAACCAATACATACAAGAAAAATGCATCAATTATCACCTGAAAGAGGGATCTTAACCACAAATTGTTATTTAAAGGGTGAAAAAGACTATATGTAAATCATATATGGTATGAGTTATATGAATAATTTTATATAATATATTTATAATAAACTTATATTTATTATATATTATATTTGGAATCCTATGAAGGAAGTTGTACTTTAGGTAAGTATTTTTCATCTCACTTTTACATCAATGAGACATACGTCATATTCACCACTTATTACTTATTGTGTGCTGTAAATAATGATCATTTGAAATTTTATATCATGAATAAAATTTTCTTTATAAAATTTATTGTTTAATTTGAATTTATTTATTACATGAGGATTATTTTTAAAATGTTACCAAAATGGTAAGGGTATATTTAATAATGTCATCACTATTTGGGATTTATTATGCTTAAGTCTCAAATGGGTGAATTATTCTATATTTATATTTTTTTAAAAAATATATTTTATTTTCATCTATTTAATGTTGAAATTTTAATGTAAAATTACCATCTCTTATCTCATTGGTAATTCATGTGATTGAGAAAATGGTTTTAGAAAAATCTATTTTATTTATATATTTGGTAAAAAATACTTTTATTCTATATCCATGTTTTCAGAAAATGTTTTCAATTTTTTTTTATATTATCCAATTTATTTTTGGAAATAATTTTTACCCATGTTTTAATTTTTTAAAAATGGTCTGAAAGGAATATTATTTACATAGTCCAATGTAGAAAATTATTAAACTTTTGTACAATAGAGTAAAAGAAATGTATTTTTTCAGTGTGTACATAATTACAAAACATCATGACTACTCATTCATTAAAGATTCCTTTTCAATATTACAAGGATATTTTATTTAAATTTTTTTTACTAATCTAATTTTTTTGATAGATATTTTCAAAGAAGTCAATTTTTTTCATAAAAAATATATAATGGATTTTTTATGATATTTTTATTCTTAAATGAAAAAAGCATTACTTAACTTTTGATTTATTAATAATATGTTATAATGATACTAACCTTAATATTTATTTGCATGGTCTATGACCAATTTTATTGGGGATGTAATATTTTTATACCATTCCCCATATTACCTAGAATGGTTTATGATTGTGCTCTTTTATTAGGGAACATAATACCATTTCATATGCTAGTTTTTAAATGAATTTTTATATTTATTATGTGAAAACCCTTTATATAAGGAATGTATTGGTCATATAATGGGATGCGAGTGAATCATTACATCCCCTTGATGTATTGGAACGTCACATGATAAGAATTAGTTTTGGTATTTGGATTGGGCCTTACCCATTTTTTTAATATGTCTATACATTAGTCTTTGATGTTATGTTTATGATTTTTTAAATTATGCATTCCTTTATTATGAGATTTGTTATTGATGTCCTTGTGATTGTTCAATTATTTAGAATATACATGTATAAGTTTCAATCTCATTTTATTATATATATGATATCATTTTATCATCGATTATTCCTGCCAAATTATTCGTCTAGATCCTGTTATTGATTAAATGAAATTTGTTTTAGTTTTTTATCTTTTTTTATTGATTATGAATTATTTATTCATGATGGATTCCACTGTATGCATATAATTTCTAAGTATTTTAGATCACCCATTATCATATTTCATTCCACTAGATTTCATGATGCATATTATGATTGATATGAATCGTTGTGATTGAGAAAATAATTATACAATCAGATACAATACTATGTTTTATTTTATTTTTATCAATTATAATGATAAATTAAATTATTTACCAAATCTACCAATAATACTAAATTATTCTTTCATTTGGGATGTGATTTATTTTTTCTATAGATAATGTAATAAATTAACCTCCAAATATGGGATACATGGTTTGTGGACTTTGTCATTGGTATGATAGAAATTATAGTAGAAAACATGGGAACTGGATTTAGGAAGACATAGATTAGGGAATATAACATTATGTAATAAATTGAGGATAATACATAAGAGAATCCTAATGATTTGGTAGGGTAGAAATTATAGGTTTTCATATATATATATATATATATATATCAATTTTTTGGATCCAATAAGTGGATTTGGTTTGGGCACAAATGTACCTTGGGGTAATAACACCAAAATAGTTCATCTCGACTAAATTGAGAATTAAATGGTACAAGAAAACACCCTTTACTATGTACATATTTTGACACTCCTGAGGGATATGTTTTTTGGTTAATTCAAATTTCATTTACAAACCATATTCAATAAATTGAAAATATTTTTATGATTTGAAATGTTTCCCAAATAAACGATGTTTATGATTCTGATACTTTGTAAGTATTTTTTTTCATTTATCATTTCTAGGATTATACATTCTGATTAATAATGTAATGGACTAATTTAGTATATAATACTATTTAGAAATATTTCATAGAGGAAGGTATTATAAATATATCAATGCACACACCCCATGATGTGATATCACCTATCTATAAGATAATGAACCTGGATCTAGATATGTAGTTGGAAATGATCAAATTATAACCCTATTTTGGAAAATAAATTTCTTTTTTGAAAAAATAACCTTTCCCATACGAGTTAAACAATTTCCACCACATGGTTTAACAATTTTATACTACTTCGTGCATCTAAAATCTCTATCATTTAATGAGACTTCAAATCCATTTTTATATATGAAATAGATATGTTCCTTACAAAAGATATTTTTTTCTTTGGGAAGTAAGGAATGAGAGACCACTATCCTAAAATTTAATATCTCACATGCGTTATAGATCAATAGTGGTTTTTGATTCCAATAACTAAGGAAAAATAATAAATATCAAGAATTGAGTGAATGGATTCTAAGGTATACTTCATGGAAAAATATTTTCCTCATCAGAAATGTGTTGATATAGAGGAAAAATTCCATAATCATAAAGAAAAGGAAGATAGAATTTTTACTAAGTATGAATAGCTCCTAAATTTTTTTTATGTAATGATATGGAGTATGTTCATAATTCAAAATGTATTATTGGGGGTTTATTTTATGGGATTAATCCAAAAAATTGATGGGAACTAGTCTCCCAAACATTATTTTAAAAAAATACATGATATCATGTTCTATCATGAAAGAGAATGATTTTTTATATCTCATTTACTTGATAAAAGTAAATATAATAATAGAAATTATGAGAATAATGGAAGAAGAAAATATAGGAATGTGAATAAGTTAAGGGTGTAATTTCTATCTTTTAATAAATGTGGAATGAAACACTATGAAATTTTTTTGGTTGGAATGATTTTTTTCTATAAATGTGGAGAGAAATAAAATTAGAAACTTGTTTTCATGGGTTATAAAAGATATTTTGATGTGAAATGATTCATCTAAAATTAGATTGTAACTATTCAATTATTTTCCCATGAATGAAGGGAACATACCCTATAAAATTACAATGGAACATGTCAAAAAATATGTGACAACAACAACCAATGTTATATTTTATAATTATGTGGTTGTATGTACATTAGTCATTATATAAATTTTAGATAATTATTTACATTATTCTAGATATTCTCAATACTTTATATATTCTAAATTTAACCGAAAAATTAGATATTTCCTAAAGCATTATGAAGGGAATTATCTGTCAAAACTCTTAATTGATGTCTCAATGTAACATAGGTGTTTATTTCATTTCCCATTATGACACAAAAATGTTTCTTATTTACTAACAAAATTATTAATCATATTTTTATTTTGATACAATTCTTTGTATAGATGGTCTTTAAATATATGGTTCAAAAATTTATCATAAATATTAGACAGTTTATATTAAAGATGAAGATATAAAATTCATTATCTACAAAGGATATACTTCATCGCATGAGTCAATCTAGATCTACCACTAGCAGCTCTTCTAAGTGGTATTCTTAGGGATGAAGAGAACAAATAGTATATTAATCGAAAGAGATATATTCAAATTGAAAATATACCTATCATACAAAAATAACATCATTAATTTCACGAGGAATGGCCTAAAAATCAACTATAGTGTGAACATAATTTTTCTATTTATTTAATCAATGATGAAAGGCCAAAGTAAGACTCTAAAAATAATGTTCACTATAGAACTAGTGGAGTGAATAAACAAATATAGGTGAGGTGTGACTTGGTATTTTTACACACTAGTGTTTCACATTGTGGATCCCCAATTATTTTCACTAATACGAATGATGGATCTATGATTATATGCATTTACTACAGGGAAATCATTGAAATTTCAATAAATAACAGTTACCCTCAAACTCATAATGATGATTTATTTGATAAACATAATGGATAACAATATTTATCCAACATTTACCATTATCATGGTTATTAATAATTGTGATAAAGAAGGATGATATTCTAAAGATAACATTTAGAACGAGTTATGAACAATATGAGTTTATTGTAATTTCATTTTAATTGACTAATGAATTATATGTCTTCATGGACCTAATGAATATATTATTCCAGGAACTTTTCGATAACTTTTGAATGGAATTTATTGAAGATTTATAGGTGTAATGTTCGTTCTTGGAGGACTATGAGAATATCATGAGGATAATTATTGTGCCTCTAAGAAGAAATGATTTGTTTAGAAAATTTGGTATATGTGAATTTTTGCATTATAATGTTTCTTTTCAAGGACATATTATCTCAAGGGATGGAATCTCTGTGGATATTATGAAGAGAAAGGATGTATAAGAAGATAATACACCAAAAAACCTAGCCAAAGTATATAGTTTAATTAGTTTGGAATGATACTATTAAGAATTTTTACAAATATATGAATTATTAAAAAACCCAATAACCAACTATACATGAAAATTACTTAATTTTATTTGGGAACAGAATTTGAAGAATGTTTTGAACAATTGAATAGAATGTTGATGAATTCTCTAATTTTGTCTCCAGTATTAGTAAGTGATGGGTTTGGGAAATATAGTGATACATTGTAGAAAGAAAATTGTTCTAATCTTATAAAAAAAATGACAAAATTCATTACCTAAGAATTAATATAGTTTATGATTCTTGAAGAAAACATTTTAACCCATTATATTTTGTTGGAAGACAAAATATTTTTCATTAATAATATCGATAAATTGGCTTTATAGTGAAATGTGTGATATACACATGGATTATAAGATTTTGGAAAACATATTTTATTATATATCAAATAGATTGAGAAAATAGAGATGTATTTTGCCACTAATGGACTATGATTTCTCAATAGACTATGAGGTTGGTAAGGAAAAAATGGCAGCAGCTGATTTGAGCAAGAAAGACCATGATATGATTTAAAATATGATTATTGATAAGTATATTATGCTCAATTATGAAGTAAATATGTATATGATAATAATTAAATATGGTCAGACGTTAATCTTTTTTCAAAATATTTCTAAATAATATTTTTTAGAAAAGAAAAAATGTTCTCAACATAATGTTGATAATTGAAGAATATAATTAAATCTGTGAATAATGGAAAATTGGAGGACTTCATATGTGGAGATTAAATCATTAACTTTGGAAAGAGATTATTTGTTCCATCAATATCAGAGATGAAAAGAGAATTTTCATATAATTCATAAAGATCTAATTTATCTAAACACTCATGTAATTGCCGGATGTATAAATATTTGAGGGAGAACTATTTGTGGGATTTCATGAAGTAGGAAATTTTTTATTATGTTTCCTGATTGTTGGGTGATCAATAGTTTAAGGATAAGAGACAACACCCTAATTGATTCATGAAACCTATCCCTATTACCACATAAAAAGGATTGAAATTATAGTAGAAATTGTCATTACATTACTAAATAATCCATGGAATAATGATCCAATATCGGATATTGTGGATCCGATATAAAAATATATGAACTTCATTTCTATAAGATTTGACTTATCACTTTATTTCCTATGTGAATCTATATTAATAAAGATGTATGAATATTCATCACACCTCTTTAAATTGTGTCAAATCATGATCCGTGATTTGCGTCAAAATTATGGAAGAATCTCCAAAAGACTCATGATAACGAGCTCCATTTGAGAATTTATTATAACCCAAAAATTGATGGATAAACCAAATAGACTATTAATTCATTTGAAGAAATATTTAGTTCATTATATTATTACATTCAAGGTATTTGGGATCTATATTTTCCTTTAGCGAAACTCTACTCTAACAATAGATTCTAATCTAGTATTCCAATGGTACTGTATAAAGATTCATATGGAAGGATAAGTTTTATGGGAACATGTTGGGATAAATTTGGGGAAAGGAATATTGTTGGACTAGATCTTGTAGAAGTGAAAAAATGGTAATGACTATTCAAACTCATATCAAAGAAGATTAAATTTATATAAATCATATATACTGAATATGAAAGTAATGATATTGATTTTGAATTAGATGATCATGTTTTCTTGACTGTATATACATGTAATGGTGTTATAAGGTTCAAAAAGAATGTGAACTAGAGCCTCATGTATATCACACCATTTCAAATACCAGAAAGAATTTTATCCGTGAAGTACAATTTGTAAATTCCACCATGTCTCTATAATGTACATGACGTGTTCTATATATCATTATTAAGGAAATAAATGGAAGAAAAAATGAGTTTTATCACCTCTAAAGAAATATAATTGGAACATGACCAATCATATTGTGAATATCTGGTCCATAATTTGGATGCCAGGGTATATGTTTTGATAAATTAGATTACTTAGCTGGTAAGGGTACTTTGGATATATCATAAGATAGAAAAAAAGACATGGGTCTATGAAGAGATTATGATGAAGAAATGAAAAAATAACTTCATGTGGTGCCATCATATAAATTAAAGGGATAATTTTTAGGAAATAGAATTTAATACCCCAAGTCTTTATGACATGTTTCCATTTATATGAATTCAAATTCTTTGATAGCCTTCAAAAAAACGCAACCCCGAGTCTAAATGAACCATAAAATACTATAGCTTTATAAACAAGTAATTAAATATTGATGTATGAATATTATTAAATAAATTATTAAATTTATTTGTTTTATAGATTCATAAAATAAAAAAAATTGGTTATCAATTTATAAAAAATTAAAATAAAAACCATTCAATAGAGAAATAATTATTTTTCGAAAAAACTATATTTTTTCTAAAAGGAGGATTCATTACACATTGATAACACATTTAAAAATATATATTACCAATTTCATAAAATTTATCTTTTAATTTTATATTAATTATTTAAATCATCATTAACAAATTAACATATATTTTATTTTTGTCAATTATCTAAAAAGTTGATTTTATTATGAATAGTGAGAATTGGTAGTTTTTATTGATTACTGCCTTTTCATTAAAATTATTTAAATTTTTTAACTATATATAAAATTTATTTAAAGTTTATATTAGTTTAACTATAATCAAATTTATCTAATTTATGTTATTATAATAAATTCTAAACTGAATGATGATATAAAAACGTTTTAAACTCTTTAACTTTTTTCGTCCAGAACACCATTTTTTCGACCCAGCTGTGGGTTTAATTTTCAATTCTACTATTCCAATTATATGAATTGAATTTGGAAAATTGTTTACATGTTTCAAAAAATCATAAATTATTTTATATACTAACATTAAATTAATTATTGACCATAATTAATAGTTAAAATAGTAAAAATTGATTACAAAAGTTATGGGAAAAATTGGTTTACCATGGTTTAAACTAAAAAGATAAGGGTTAAAATTATATATATATTTTTGAAAACCCACTATATAGACATATTTATTCCTTATAACAATAAAGGATATACAATTAACCTTTTTGGATCCATGTTTCATGTGAAAACATGGGTACACATTATTATTTTTAAATATTTCACATGTGTCCTCTCCCTCACATTAAAAAGGACACCCCAATCCTCTTTTATTAATACATATAAAACACATATTTTCATAAAATAAATAGAAAAATTACATATAATACTATATAAAAATCTTATGGTCCATTTTTTTTACAATACATCCAAACGATGGTGGTTTTTCATATAAATCCAAAAGAGTTCTATGAAGAAGACATAGTAAATACATTATATATTATATAATGATATGATATTATATTAGTTTAATAATATATATACATATCCATATCCATCAAATAAAAATACAAATCGTCTATCTTATGTACGATAAACTACCACCTCGCAAACTGGTGTCATTAGTTTTTCATCCCCATCTTTAAAGGATGGATACAATGATGTATTGAACATATATATGATATTTATAACAATATTATACTTATGGAATTATATTGTATATACCTTCATATATTCCATTTGTGGTGGGATTTGATAATGTCACTCATGTGAATGAAATAATACTACCTCTCAAGGCGATGTGATTCTTTTTTAACATACATATCACATGAAGGGAATTCAGGATAAAGTTAACAAATATTATAGATATTTATGATTTAAACTTACATATGTAAATATAATATCGCATCTAACATCTTACGTTCTTGTTATTTGTAAAATAATAATGTTTCCCATGTGTATATTTGGACTACCACTTCTATGTAGTGATGCGAATTATTTTAATTTTTTTAAGTGGATGGTATTATGGATTTATTTGGATAATAGAAATTACATATATTAAATAATAATTATTCTAGGTAGATGAATTAGTATTTATTTTACATTCATTCTATTCAGTGAGATAACATTGGAATAGTTTTCAATCATACATACAAAAAACCATACCATGTACGGTGTAATCCATTTTCTGTAACTAAATTTTATATATTACTCTAAATAAAAATATAAGGAATATATATACTATTTATACCATGGTTAAAATTATGTATATGATGACACTTTTATCAATGCAAAGGGACTACAATTAACGAATGAAAACATAGATGAAAGCAGAGTAATTATCACCAAAAAATTGATTTTAACAAATAGTTGTTATTAAATACCTGATAAAAGACAATACGTAAATAAATTATGTTATGATATAAATGTGAATGGATACATAATAATAATTAAAAAGTCTCTATATATTATATATTATGTTAAACCAAATAATAATCATATCAAACATGTGGTAAGGGTTTCTCATCTCACTTTTACTTCTATGAGACGTTTTCCATATTCACCAGTTATTATTTTTTTATGATTTATAAAGTACCAATTTTAAATGTTTTATACTGAATCACATTATATTAATAGTTTTTAATATTTTATTTGATTTTATTACTTTGTGGGTGATTATTATTCAAAAGTTACAAAAATAGAAAGGGTATATTTTAGAATCTCATCTATATTAAGAACATTTTATGCATAAACATCCCTATGGAAAATTACACTAAATTTTTATATTAAACCCAGAATAAAAATTATTTTTATACAAGAAATTTTAAAATAAATTTCTTATTTTTCCTCTCTTTGGTACATAATGTGATTGAAATTTTTTTAATGAAAAATATATATTCTTTCTCTCTTCGTCTAAATACATTTTTCCTTCCATATCTATCTTGTATGATTCTTTTTCAAAAATGAATTACTATTATCCAAATTATTTCTTTGAGACATTTTTTTAAAAAATTTTAATTATTAAAAAATTGTTTCAAACGAATATTCTTCTCATTTTTCAAACAAAGAAATTTTTTACCATTGTACAACAGTGTGAAAAGAATGCATTTTTTATCTAAACTGAATTACTCACTATCATTATCAATCATTCTTTTAATATTCCTTTAAATGTTTTCAAGGAATATTTTAATGATTTTTATCTCAATATTCTTAAAATATTTAGTTTCTGAAATTTATTTTCATCAAAAAATGTTATTTTCATGAAGAATCTATTAATTGATATTTCATAGTAATTTTATTTATTGATGATAAAAACCTTTATTTTTTATATTCCTAACAATGAATGTTGTGTATTTACACCATACTTATTAATTTTATGGATATTTTGTGATTTGTTTGACAAGGTATGCACTTTTTTATAAAGTTCACCATATTACTATAACTAGATTATTATTGTTATTATTGATTTTGTATTGTAGTATCATTATTTATCATAGTTATTATATGATTATTTATGTTATTTAGGTTCATACTATTTCACATGAGGAATGAATTAGTCTGAGTAAGGGACGGGTGGGGCCCACTATATCCCCTTGATACATCGGTAAGTCTAGTGAGACAAACCTTTTTGCGTATATCAATACATACTTACATATTTATGTATGATTTTGTGAAATGAGACCATGAATGTATGATTATTATGTCTAGAATTGTCCATTTACTCATTATGATATTGGTTATTGATTTCTATATGATTATTCTATAAGTTAGAATATCCATGGATACATTTAAAGCTCATGAGATTATTTACTCAGAATTATTTGATCATCATTTATTCTTTCCATATTATATTTCATGTTAAAGGTATTAATTCGAAGGCATGTGTTTTGGTTATCTACATTTCCAAATTGATTGTTCCTCTTTATTCAAGATAGCTTATGTTGTACAGATACACATACAAATGATTTGTACTCACCCATTTCTTAGGTTTATTTACCCAGGATTCCAAGATATGACTTATGATTGATATGAATTGTTATTCTAGAGGACAAAATGAAGCAATCAAAAAATAATATGTCATATATTATGTTTTAAATAATAATGTGATATTCATGTTTGTGTCTATTTTACCAAGACTACTGAACTATTTTTTCATTTAGGATGTGATTTCTTGTATCTAGGGATAATGTAATAAAGTAACCACAAACACTAAAATACTATGGCCAGGGTCTTCTAGATAACGACCTAATGTTTTGTAGGGATATAGGTTATGTGGTTTTCCTATAGTCATATCACTATTTGGAATCTACATGTGGATGGGGTTTTAGAATAAATGAATATAGTTGTATTAATCCTGAAAAGTGTTGGTCAATGTATTTTTTGGCCATTATTCTAGTGGACAGTGAGTTTCCCCTTAATGTGAACCTAGTTTAACTGTTCAAGGGGGATATTATTGGGTTAATCCAAATTATATTTATAAACCATTATAGAGGATATGAATAATTAATAAACCTGTGTGGACAATGTAAACATTGAGGAGTTATAGAATGGAAAAAACATATTTCCTGATTTACATATCCTTATTTCACACACTCTAATTGAAATCTAGTTTCCAATGGGGTTTTTTGTGGAATAGAAAATACCCAATGGGTGGCACTATAAGGCCCCAACCTTAGACCTTACTTAATATTGAATTAAATTAATAATTCACATTGAGTTTCTTTTCATGGATTAGAGTTTTAGAGAATTAGGACATAACTATAACGTCTCAAAAGATTACCAAGTAGACACTTCTTCTAAGTTTCCATAAAATAAAAACTCTAAAAAGAAACATGTCTAGTTACATGTTTTAGATAGCATGACTTTACCTTGATCCCATCCTTGACCCTATTCCACATTAAGTCCTATGAAAAACATTTCCAAAAAACATGGGGTGAGCATAAAAAGCTTAGTAAGGGATACACAATGAATAAAAATTTTTAGTTTTTAAAAACAACAAGTAAACCATGTATACATTATAAAAGTAATACTTTTCACCTTTATGATGTAGTAAAAAAGACTCTTCACTGAAGAAAATATCAATACTTACCCTTTTGTAACCAAAAGATTACCATAAAACCCATATAAAGAACACATAACATATAAAGGTAACTTGGGACATAAACATACTTAAATGGAATAACCATACGGTCGACTTCCACACATACTTAATGGAATATCCATACGACCAACTTCCATACCCAATGCATTGGAGGTTATAACGTAACCACCCGTCCTGGAATTCATGGCACGACCCATCATATTGTTTATCACGTAACCACCCATCAAATGCCCATGTACCATTATAAAATCATAAGACATAAAACAAATATAATGGAAAAAAACATTTCTACACTTTGATCACAATATATCTCTTAAATATATTGACATAACAAATCCATTATAAAAACCATTTTCAATACCAAAATACAAAAAATAGTATATGGTATTTATTTCATTTAAAAAAAACATTACGGCTTATTGAGGAAGCCAAAGACCAAATAATACTCGCGGTGTCGGAAAAGGTCATTGTCACCGCGTACGTTAAAAGAAACATTCCTTATTGTCGTTTAGTAAAACACTTCGTATAAAAAGTTTCCTTTTGAATAAAATTAAATTTAAATGGGGTTTATACACCGTATAAAAGAAAGACTTGTATTAGAACAAAATATGCCTCAATGAAAGGAGATTGAGACGATGCCCCTTACAAAGTCAGTATCCTTAGATTAAGGATAAATCAATTACATGATTATGTGTGAAAAATATCAATACACAAAATATAAGTGAATATTAAGTGTAAAACAATCATAGGTCATTCACACATAATCTTTGAAAAACAAAACCAATGACATAGATATTTAACTCAATGAAATGATATTGAGTTATAATTTCTGATACAAGTTCTTCTAAATGACATAAGAATTTGTCAATGAGATGATTATGTGTAGAAATAGTATATCCAAACAATGGTTTTTGGAAACTACAACATATATTTTCCAAACATAATCTTGGCGTAATAAAATCAAGAAGTAGAGGTTTAACCCAAAGAATTGAATGTGGGTTAAGAAGTTGCCTTACAGAAATTCGACAGTCTAATGACGTCACTTCAAAATTCAGAAAATGAGTTGATGAGAGATAAAAAGGGTATCTCATCACTTGGACATAAAATTTACATCAATAAGGATATATAACAACATATCCCAACATAATAGTATGTGAATCAAAAGACATAACAAAATAAGTCTTTCAAAAAGAGGAGGGTGAATGGTTCCCTTACCGACTTGGGTAACTTTCGAAACATACAACCCATTGAAGAAGGGTCATACAATGAATATGTAAATACCCATAAATGAAATTATATTACAAAAATAGTATAATAATGGTATTTAAATACACCAATCAAAGGAAATGGTGGCAAATGTAGCATAAATCTCACGAGACTTAAAGTGAGTTGAACAATCCCTTACGAAAACTCGGCAGCCTAACGACGCCACTTAAAACATCCAAAAATGGATTGATGAGATCAAATAGAGTCTCTAATCATATTACAATAAAATTTATAGATAGAGGAATATAAAATAACATCCCCCATCATTACAAAGATAAGCTTAAAAGAAGTGACATAAAGTAGAGTACTTAAAATGAAAGAGAGAGGTTAGATCTCTTACGAAAATTCAATAGCCAAACGGCGCCACTCAAAACTTCCAAAATGGATTGATGAGAGAAAATAGCTTCTCTAATCATATTAACATAACAAGTACAGTAGGATTAATATAAAATAACATTCCAATAATAATAAATATGATCTTAAAAGGAATGACATAAAAGAGTGTACTTAAAATGAAAGAGAGGAGTATGATCCCTTACCTCAAGTCTGACTTGTCTTGTTCGTTTCTTTATATTTAGGAATAATAAACTTTGGTCAATTTATAATTTATTAATGACCACATTTAAAGATTATTATTCAGTCTATATCACATATTATAATGTTATAATAATTGGTTAATAATGTGAGTTCATATCAGACGTTTTTGTCGATGATTGGTACATGAGTCAAAAATGAACTTGTTTGAAAATGATTGTCCATGTAGTTATAAGTAAATCATCTCCAGAGTAGTATTAATGATTTAAATATCATATATATCCAGTAAATTTTCATTTTATACTACTCCATAACATTTGGAGATAAAAAGAAATGAAATGCACCGTTAATGGAGACGGTAGGTCGTACGTACGCATGAACGCAACTTTCATTTCTTTTTCATATTAATGGAATTAAAAATAATTGAGATATATATATCTATATATTATAATTCCAGTATAATATATTTGATATATTGTTCAAATATGTTCATTAATTTCATTCTTTATACATTCCATTTATTGCATGAACGAGTCACATCACTTGAGGAGGCGGTAGTCCACACTTCCTCGTATGAAATTATTGCATTTCCACAACTTGAAAAGCATAAAGGAATGTTTTAAATATAAAATTCATAAGCATATAGAAAAAATAAATACCATATATATCATATATAAAATATAGTGACATCATAATGGCCACCATGAAAGGTGTTAAGAGAAGATTGAACAATCATCGTTTCGTGAGGCAGTAATTCGCCATCCACAGAAACAGTATGTTCTTTAACCATTAGATGAGGTGTGTGTATGTGTAGCTCGAATCCTTAACATATAAACATCCTAGTATATTTAAGATACTGTTTTTGTTACAAAATAAAGGAATAAAAATAGTTTGGGGGTGGAGAAGCAAAATAAAACAAAAGGACTCAAGTGAATACATTACCTTAAAATCGGGTATCTCCCTTTGGTTTGAGCTAAAAGGCTTCCTTGGGAAGCCTTCTGACCAATGTGAGGATTCTAAGAGTTATAGAGGTATGTGGAGAGACAAAATGGGCAGGGGTTGGCTGAGGAAAAGGCTTTGGAAGTGTGGGTAAGGAGGTAGAGGTGGGGGCCTTTTATATGAGGAGAGGAGGGGCACTCTTGGAACGTAAAGAAATGTTACTTTATATTAAAATGAGTATCGGATTTTAATGGTCCCACATTGATGTGTTTAGAGGATAAGGTGATAAGGGTTCTAAATACACCTATACAATAGGTTTTGGACATGTTTAGGTATTTTATTTTACATTATCTTTCCATTTTATTTAAATCGTTAAATAATGAGGTCATCGCTGCATCATCATGATTTCATAAATAATTTCATTTATATAATGTATAAAAATTATAAAAAACTAGTATGATGTAGGAAATATATTTAGCTTTCCAATGACTATTTATAGTCAAAAATCAGACATGCATTACCCCATTTAAAAATTGGTTTAGTAAAACAACTCATGTTTGTGTCATTTTAATTTTAACATTAAATAAAAATGTATTTATGTCATTTTCCAAACAAAGTGGCTCGATGGGGTCCCCAATTTGACCCATGGATTTTATTGGTCGGACATGACTCATCCAATGAGAGTAGGACATGTTTCCAGGTCATTTCATATTATTAAAACATTATTTTTACCTTAAACTACACTAATTACCTCTAATCGCGATTAAAAACTTAATAAGTTATTATTCACCAAAAAATTATTTTAATCCAATTGAAACACATTATACATCATAATGACATCCATGTATGTCGGATTTTTTAAATTCAATAAAAAAAGGTGGAAAAATTTCATTTAAAAGGAAAATCAGTTTTTATAAGTACCACTTAGTGGTTTCCCTATTCATCATAAATTGAATTTTTTTCAGAAAATTACCAAAAATTCACCCTAGGATATATTTGATATTCCGAATTCAAAAATTATGTCTATTTTAAAAAATTCAAAACATATAAGTTGAATTAATTAATTGAATAATTAATTCCCGCTGTCAAAACAAATAGCCTATTTTTAAGAAACAATTTTTATTAAAAGATTGACACTAGTTTAAGTCCAATTTCAATGTGAAATTAATTCCAATGACCACCATTGGATTTAATGTTAAACATATATTATAATTTCACTCTAAAAAAAATTTAAAAGATAATCTAATGATATAAATAAATTAGATTAAAAATAGGTCTTGAATTAAAATACAATATTTTTCCCTATTCATTAAAAAATGTACTTTATCGGAAAAATACCAAAAATTTACACAAAGAAAATTTTGACGTCCCGATTCTAAAGAAGAAATTTATTTTGTCAAATATAACACATAAAATTATCAAAAAGTGGATTTAAAAGATGTTCTCCATCAAAAGGCGGTTAATACACCTTTTAAAGAATATTAGAATGTTTACGCTTAAAATTGGATTCATTCGAATTTTTAATCCTCTAACATTTATTGTAAAATGTAGAAATATTTGAAAAACATATATAATCATTTTGTAGTTAGTTCTATTCATTCCCACCATCACAAAATCTAGGTGTTAACTGCCATTTAAAATAGTATAATTTTATTATTAGTGTGCAACGTAAGATTCCCAAAAACTCGTTGTTGCATGTTGGGTACGCCATCGAGCATAACATCCCCTTTAAAGTTATATTAATATTTTATTCACAAATATGTATAAATATGAAAATATCCTACTCTTTATTTACATGGGGTGTTACATCATTCCCCCCTTTTGGGAATCGCGTCCTCACAATTTTAAAATTGGGCTTGGAAACTTTATTGAAAGCCCCACATCGGAAAAGGAGTAAATTAAACTATCACTTTAAAAGAAAGAAAGGGAAGTAAAAAGGTCACCCAAGTTAACCCATACTAGGATTCCATGTATGAAAACATGGATATGGAAGAAAAAAAGGGTCATGTTCAGAGGGGGTGTGATAGAAAACATGTTTAGGAGAAAGTTAACCACCAGAAAATCACAAACTTGTGATGGGTTAAACGGTATTGGATTCCCCAGTAGGAAAAGTTAACGGAAAACATTTTTTTAGTTACTTTTCATTGAGGAATTTATTTTTGAGCTTAACTAAAACATAATAAAACATACTTACTTGTCATGTTGACTTTCAAATTTTACTAGATCTCATACACGAACTCATATTTTCTCCAAAAGATGAGTATTTAGGATGACGTGTTTACATTAAGACAGCTATAATCAACTTATAGAGAATCACCTAATCCACAAAAGAGAACTATATACTTCCCATGTCTTTAGACTTTAACCAAAACCAAAAACAAAAAAGATAGTACAATATCAGATAATCCAGAAAAGGATAACCCTTTATAAAATGAAAATCTATTCTTAATCTCCAAAATTTTTCCAACAAAACCCAAAGTTCAACGAAGACCAATCAATAAAAAATTTGTCCATAACTTTCATAAATGTAAACCAAACTAAGATTGAAACCCAAATATTTCAAGGATTTAGTCATATAGTCTTCCAAGGTACAAAATAACACTTATCTCCAAATAACATCAGTAGCTCTTAAAGTCTCATATTGAAAAGTAATTAACCTAATCGCATATCCTCCATGATAGGTTAATAATTTCCATAGATAAACCAAAACCAACTTACTCTTAATTCATAAAATCATCTAACTAAGAAGAATTAGTCAAACTAACCAGGGACTTCACATAGTCCAGTGGTAGGCAATAAATACCAGTTGCACTTTGGTTGTGGGTTCGATTCCCACAGCTTTTTCTGGAGCAACGGGTTGTCACACGGTCTGCGTGTTTTCCTTTTTCCAAAACTATATAATTCCCAAATCCTTCCCCAAAAATAGACAAAATCATCAAAAATAAACATAACGTAATTTAACATCAATTTTATCTCATGCCTTTCACTTCCATCATATCATATAGTAACCCATAATTACCTAAAAAGTAAGGATCATATAAACCCAAATGGTTCTTTATAACTATGTACACAAAAGAACAGATAACTATTACTTGAATAAAATTTTCATATATTAAAAACTAGGGTTACACATACTATAAAAAGTCTTCTAATGTAACCCCATCATCAAAAGAGACTTAATAATCTTATGAATTTCACCATAACTCTTGAAGCCCTTATATGTTGACTTCTTACTCATTAAACATTCTTCATGATCCATTAACAATTCCTTTCTAACTTATTCTGAAATACTTATTTCCTACAAACAAAATCATGAATCATATCCAAAGATTCCAAAATAGGAAAACAAAAGTTATGAAATAATCCATACATTTGATTGGTCATTGTCAGTTTCTTCATCCTCAATCGGAATGGCATTAGGTATTGTTAAATAAATATTTGTTTGATCTTGGTGATCCCATTAACGAAACTTCTTCATAGGACATGTGTTTGCATAATGACCATGCACACCGCATTTAAAACATTCAATTTATCCCTCATAAATAACTTATTTCCCTTTCCTCGAGTCCACTAGATGCTTCATTTTTCCATGGATGGTTCTTGCTTTATGACCTTAATTTACACATCTATAGAATATTTCTGTCCCTTTGAAACATTTTCCTAGGTGTTTCTTTCCACATCTTTGACACATAGGTTTTTGAACACACTTACCTTTATGATTATTACCTGTAGTTTCGTAGGGATTTTTTTCTCGCATATATGATGCCTTAGAGAAATCACCAAGGTTTAGGTGTTCAATCATTACTCCAGATAGTTGGTTGAGGATAAACACATGAGTTCTCATTGCAGCTCCCATATCATTCAGTTGCTTGCTCAAAAAAACTGTCACAGTGTCCTTCACATCCACTGTTACTTTGGTGCCTGCTAGATCCATCCATTTACTAAAACCAAAAAGGTCAGTGTGAGTATATCAACAATACCATCATGTACTAATGAGGAAGATAAACACTAATATATACTTACTCATTCACTTTATCTAAAACTAGGACTCTTTCTGAAATCCTAACCATTATGGTAATGGCACTTATGCTTAAAGAATACCCTAACCTCTAAAGTTATCTAATCCTATCTTTGATACCAACTATAAGGCCCCAACCTTAAACCATACTTAATATTGAATTAAATGAATAATTCACATTGAGTATCTTTTCATGGTTTAGAGTTTTATAGAATTAGGACATAACTATTACATCTCAAAAGATTACCAAGTAGACACTTCTACTAAGTTTCCATAAAATAAGAACCCTTAAAAAGAAACATGTCTAGTTCCATGTTTTAGATAGCATTACATTCCCTTGATCCCATCCTTGACCCTATTCCACATTAAGTCCTATGAAAAACATTTCCAAAAAACTTGGGGTGAGCATAAAAATCTCAGTAAGGGATACACAAAGAATGAAAACTGTTATTTTTTCAAAACAACAAGTAAACCACGTATACTTTATCAATGTAATACTTTTCACCTTTATGAAGTATTAAAAATAACTCTTCACTGAATAAAAGATCATTACTTACACTTTTGTAACCAAAAGATTCCCATAAAACCCATATAATGAACACATAACATATAATGGTAGCTTGGGAAATTAACATACTTAAATGGAATAACCATACTGATGACTTCCACACATAATTAATGGAATAGCCATACGGCCGACTTGCATACCCAATGAATTGGAGGTTATAACTTAACCACCCATCTTGGTATTCAAGGAACCACCCGTCATATGGTTTATCACATAACCACCTGTCAAATGTCAATGTACCATTATAAAATCATAAGACATAAAACAAATATAATGGAATGAAAAAATTTCCACACTTTGATCACAATATATCACTTAAATATATTTACATAACACATCCATTATAAAAACCATTTTCAATACCAAAATACAAAAAAGAGTATATGGTATTTATTTCATTTAAAAAAACATTACGGCTTATTGAGGAAGCCAAAGACCAAATAATACTCGCGGTGGCGGAAAAGGTCATTGTCACCGCGTACGTTAAAAGAAACATTCCTTTTTTTCGTTTAGTAAAATGCTTCGTATAAAAATATTCATTTTGAAATAAATTATAAGATAAAGGGGTTTGTATCCCGTATAAAAGAAAGACTTGTATTAGAACAAAATATGCCTCAATGAAAAGAGATTGAGACGAAGTCCCTTACAATGTCAGTATCCTTAGATTAAGGATAAATCAATTACATGATTATGAGTGAAAAATATGAACACACAAAATATAAGTGGATATTAAGTGTAAAACAATCAGAGGTCATTCACACATAATCTTGGAAAAACAAAACCAATGACATAGATATTTAACTGAATGAAATGAGATTGAGTTATAATTTCTGATACAAGTTCTTCTAAATGACATAAGAATTTATCAATGAGATGATTATGTGTAGAAATAGTATATCCACACAAAGGTTTTTGTAAACGATAACATATATATTCAACAAATAATCTTGGCATAATAAAATCAAGAAGTAGAGGTTTAACCCAAAGAATTGAAAGTGGGTTATGAAGTTCCCTTACAGAAATTTGACAGCCTAACGGCGTCACTTTAAAATTCAGAAAATGAGTTGATGAGAGATAAAAAAGGGTATCTCATCACATGGACATAAAATTTACATCAATAAGGATATATAAGAACATATCCCAACATAATAGTATGTGAATAAAAAGACAAAACAAATGAAGTCTTTTAAAAAGAGGAGGGTGAAAGGTTCCCTTACCGACTTGGGTAACTTTTGAAACGTACACCCCATTGAAGAAGGGTCATAAAATCAATATGTAAATACCCATAAATGAAATTATAATACACAAAGAGTATAATAATGTTATGTACATAAAACAATCCAAGGAAATGGTGGAAAATGTAGCATAAATCTCACATGACTTAAAGTGAGATGAACAATCCCTTACGAAAACTCGGAAGCCTAACAGCGCCACATAGAACATCCAAAAATGGATTGATGAGATAAAATAGAGTATCTAATTATATTACAATAAAATGTACATCAATAGGAATATAAAATAAAATCCCCCATCATAACAAAGAGGAGCTTAAAATAAGTGACATAAAGGAGAGTACTTAAAAAGAAAGAGAGAGGTTAGATCTCTTACGAAAATTTGGCAGCCTAGCGACGCCACTCAAAATTTACAAAATGGATTGATGAGAGTAAATAGGGTGTCTAATAATATGAAAATAAAAATAACAGTATTATTAACATAAAATAACATCCCAATCATAAGAAATATGAGCTTAAAAGTAATGACATAAAAGAGTGTACTTAAAAAGAATGAGAGGAGTATGATCCCTTACCTCAAGTCTGACTTGTCTGGTTCATTTCTTTATATTCCTGAATAATAAACTATGGTCAATTTATAATTTCTTAAGGAACTCGTTTAAATATTATTATTCAGTTTATATCCCATATTATTCCATTCTATTATTTTTTGAATTTTGTCAAAGAGGTGAGGACCACAGCATCCGCACGAAGAGGGAAAAGAAAAAAAAGGGGAAGAATCAGACAATATAAAAGGAAAAGAAAAGGGAAAAAAACGAAAGCAGAGGCTACGGGGGCCTGAAGTAATGGAGGCCGAGAGCATCCCCTCTGATGATGTTAATCCCTGTTGCTTTCAGACTGAGGGAGTTATGAAAGAAAATTTCCTCCAGGCCTGGTGAGACTATAGAAGCTAGGTAGTCCGCAGCTTTATTGCCCTCCCGCCAGGTATGAGAAACTCTAGTTATAGTTCCCAAGATACCCCGGCACCTCCGGGTAATGTACTCGATAGACCAAGGAACGCTCCCGATTCCCTGAATCGCATTTGAGAGTATCAGGGAATCCGTTTCCACTTCCGTTAGAACCACTCCCCTTTTGATGCATTCCTGGAGGCCAACCATCATACTCTTCGCCTCTGCAAGTAGCGGAGTGCCCGAGCCCAACCGAATGGAGAAAGCAAACAAGACTGAACCATTATGATCACGAACAAGTCCCCCTCCTCTAATGTCACCCGCATGACAGGAGCCATCAGTGTTAAGCTTGAAGCTGTGATTCGGGGGAAGCCAACAGACCCAGTGACCAGTACTCGGAGCAGAGGCCGGAGGAGGATGATGACTCGAGGGAAGAAGGCGCTGCAGCGTGGGTGCCTCCCGCCAGGAACTGAGCACAACAACCATGTCCAGAAGCAGGTTCCTGATTCGGGAGATGATGGAGCGAGATGAGGAGGATACCCCTTCATGCAGAAACGTGTTACGAGCATGCCACAAACACCAACAACCAGCGTTAAACACCAGAGTACGTGCTCTTTTCTCCGGGCCCGCATCACCCGAACCATGAAACCAGCGATTAAGGAAGGGTTGGTCTGCCATGGCTGGAATATCATAACCCGTGAAAGCACCAAAGAAGGACCAAACCTCACGCGCCAAGTCGCTATCAAAAAACAAGTGCTCTGAGGTCTCCTCCTTATGCCGCTTACAACAAACACACTTGGAAGCCATACTCACCCCGCATCTTCTGATATTCTCGTTTGTAGGAAGTCCTCTGTGTCGGATTCTCCAAGAAAGGAAATTAAATTTTGTGGGAATGGCGCTATCCCATAGTGTGACAGACTCGGGGACCTCCGCTGTCTGCATGGGAGAAACCCGACGATAATCTCTGGAGGTGAAGTTACCAGACGGTGAAGGGGTGAACACACATCGATCTGGGGCCGAGGACAGGGCAATGAGGTTAAACATCTCCTCCTGGTTCTTGTTAAGGACAACACCGATGAAAGAAGGAAAGTTTCTGGCCTCCTGGAAGGAAATATTGGTAACAGGGCATCCCGGAAAACCAAGGGGCGTCCCACACCAGTTGTCATGCCAAAAGGATATGTCACCAGTACCGATGATCCAGCGGGAATGAGGTCTGAGAACGTTAACCAGGGGATGAAGTACACGCCATAGAGGGGATGCTTGCACAGCTCCTCCCTCCCCATTACTGAGATAGCATTCATGCATGTTCGAGCCCCATAACGTGCGTTTTTTCAGGACTTCCCATGCCAATTTAGCTTGCATGCAAGAGAGGGCATCCCCGACATTACGGATGCTGATGCCACCCTCCTTGACCGGACGCTCCATGCTCCCCCAAGAAACCCAGTGCCGTCGCCCCTCATTCTTAGGATCCCATATTATAATTTTATAATAATTGGTTAATAATGTGAGTTCACATTAGACGTTTTTGTCGATGTTTGGTACATGAGTCAAAAATGAACATGTTTGAAAATGATTGTCCATGTAGTTATAAGTAAATCATCTTCAGAGTAGTATTAATGATTTAAATATCATATATATCCAGTACATTTTCATTTTATTCTACTACATAACATTTGGAGATAAAAATAAATGAAATGCACTGTTCATGGAGACGGTAGGCCGTACGTACGCTTGAACGCTACTTTCAATTCTTTGTCATATTAAATGAATTAAAAATAATTGAGATATATATATATATATTATAATTCCAGTATAATATATATGTTATATAGGTCACATATGTTAATTAATTTCATTCTTTATACATTCAATGTATTTCATGAACGAGTCACATCACTTGAGGGGGCGGTAGTCCACACTTCCTCGTATGAAATTATCGCATTTGCAGAACATTAAAATCATAAAGGAATGTTTTAAATATAAAATTCAGAATCATATAGAAATCATAAATACCATTTATATCATATTTAAAATATAGTGACATAATAATGGCCACCATGAAAGGTGTTAAGAGAATATTGAACAATCATCGTTTCGTGAGGTAGTAATTCACCATCCACAGAAACAATATGTTCTTTAACCATTAGACAAAGGTGTGTGTAAGTGTAGCTAGAATAATTAACATAAAAACATCCTAGTAAATTGAAGATACTTTTTTTGTTACAAAATAAAGGAATAAAAAGAGTTTAGGTGGTGGATAATCAAAATAAAACAAAAGGACTCAAGTGAAGACATTACCTTAAAATCGGGTAACTCCCTTTGGTTTGAGCTCAAAGTCTTCCTTGGGAAGACTTATGATCAAATTGAGGCTTCTAAGAGTTATAGAGGAATGTGGAGAGAAAAAATGGGAAGGGTTTGGCCGAGCCAAATGCTTTGGAAGTGTGGGTAAGGAGGTATAGGCGGGGGCCTTTTATAAGAGGAGAGGAGGGGTACTCTTGGAATGTAAAGAAATGTTACTGTATTTTAGAAAGTGATTAGGATTGTAATGGTCTCAAAATGATGTGTTTCGAGGATAAGGTTATAAGGGTTCTAAATGCACCCATCCAATTGGTTTTGGACTTGTTTAGGTCTTATATTTTACATTATCATTCCATTTTATTTAAATCGTTAAATAATGAGGTCATCGCTGCATCATCATGATGTCATAAATAATTTATTTTTTTTAATGTTTAAAAATTATAATAAAATACTATGATGTAGGAAATATTATTAGCTTTCCAATGATTATTTATAGTAAAAAATATGACTTTATAACCCCATTTAAATATTGTTTTAGTAAAACAACTCAAGTTTGTGTCATTTAAATTTTAACATTAAATAAAAAGGTATTTATGTCATTTTCCAACCAAAGTGGCTCCACGGGGTCCCCAATTTGACCCATGGATTGCCTTGGTCCTCCATGACTCATCCAATGAGGTTAGGACATGTGTCTAGGTCATTTAATATTATTAAAACATTATTTTTACCTTAAACTACACTAATTACCTCTAATCGCGATTAAAAACTTAATAAATTACTATTCACCAAAAAATTATTTTAATCCCGTTGAACCAAATTTTACTTCTTAATGAAAACCATGTATGTCAGGTTTTTTAAATTCAAAACACAAAGGTGGAAAAATTTCATTTATACGGAGAATCAGTTTTTATAAGTACCACTTAGTGGTTTCACTATTAATCAAAAATTGAAGTTTTTCAGAAAATTACCAAAAATTCACCCTAGGATATATCAGATATTCCGAATTCAAAAATGATTTATATTTTAAAAAATTCAAAAATTATTAGTTGCATTAATTAATTTAATAATTAATTCCCGCTGTCAAAACAAATAGCGTGTTTTTAAGAAACAATATCTATTAAAAGATTGACACTAGTTTAAGTCCAATTTCATAGTGAAATTAATTCCAATGACCACCAATGGATTTAATTGTAAAAATATATTATAATTTCACTTTAAAACCAATTTAAAATATAATCTAATAATGAAATAAATTATATTAAAAAGTGGTTTTGAATTAAAATACAACATTTTTCACTATTCATTAAAAAATGTGCTTTATCGGAAAAATACAAAAAATTTACACAAAGAAAATTTTGATTTCCAAATTCTATAGAAGAATTTTATTTTGTCAAATATAACACATAAAGTTATCAAAAAGTTTATTTAAAAGCAGTTTGCCATCAAAAGGTGGTTAATCGACCTTTTAAAGAATATTAGAATGTTTACGCTTAAAATTGGATTAATTTGCAATTTTAATCCTCTAACATTTATTGAAAAAAGTTGAAATATTTGACAAACATATATAATAATTTTGTAGTTAGTTCTACTCATTCCCTCCATCACAACAATTAGGCGTTAACGACCATTTAAAATAAAATTATTTTATTATTAGAGTGCATTGTAAGATTCCCAAGAAACTCGTTGTTGCCTGTTGGGTAAGCCATCGAGCATAGCATCCCCTTTAAAGTTATATTAATATTTTATTCAAAAATATGGATAAAAGTGAAAATGTCCTACTCTTTATTTTCCTGGGGTGTTACAGTCACATCCATGATGGCTCATGGAAATTATTTATAAAGGAGGAAAGTCATTGGGGAAACTTTTCCAATTACTATAATAACTCACATAGATCGAGAGGATGGTAGGATATAATTATACTACAATTTTGGGGTAATTATTTCCCAAATCAGGACTCTGTTATATATTTAATACATATTTTTAAATCCCATTTTATATTCCAAGAATAGAACTGTCCATCCCTATCTGTTAAAAAGAAATTGTAGGAATTCATTGGTAGAAAAAAATCTATATTAACCTAAGATCCTCCTTCGATGAGACTATTTTTATTTATCTATTTTTCTCCATCAACGAGATTATATTTATGTATTATAGGAAATTCATGTTGGTTACATTTGACTTTTTTTATGCCAGTTTTAATCCATATGGTTATGATTTCTAGTATTTATCAACATTAAGGGAGACAAAATATTTTTCAATGTGTAGATCAGGATTCCAATTTGGTATTATTATATAAACATATGATAGAAATAATAACCCATGTATTTTAGTATTTCCTAACAGTACACATCATACCTTTTAGTTTCATGTGGAATGGACCAGACCATTCTGTTTAACGTCATGTGGTAGGACATATATGTGAATGAGGCCTTGAAAAGGATGGTGCAATAGTTACATAGAAACTTCTTGAAGGTACTAGAAGGGATATAACCTCCCACATTTGCTATGAACCTAGTAGGAATATGTACCAAAGAATATTACGGTTAATTTGGGGTGATGGGTTGGGGCCTCAGGGAGACTTCATACTTATCCCATTTGGATAGGAATCAAATCCCACATATTTTAAAAAAGGGGTGATTACTGTAATATCTATGATTTTCCCATGTATTATTTTTAGAAGTTATATAGAATTTTTTGGATAGGTGGGGCTGAGATGACGTGTGATTTCGCAACACGATTTTCTTGAAATAACTGTTCAAAAATTATTAAACATTTAATAGAACACGTGTGCATTTTTCCTAAAAAGTGGAATTAATCCTAAAAGTCTACCTATATCATAAATATGAGAGAATAATTCAGTTCATAGTAGTGAATTTACCTGATGAATGACATAATATTTTTCGGTGTGGGTCATATATAGAAAAATCCATGGAGGGATTAATTGTAAAAAATATAATTTTTATAATTATATTATTTCAATTCAATGACTTTTTATTATAATATTACTTTTAAAAAATCAAGATTTAGCCTCATAAGAATAAATATTTTCTATAGACAAAGAAGAACCTCTGGAGAAACTATTGGTGGAAGATTAAACATCGATCGAATGATGCCCCTCAGATTAAAAAAATTCAGGATCGATGATGACATAATGACCATTATTTATCAGAAACCAATTCATATCGAGGTAGGGTGGTTATTTCTTTTTGGTTTCCTATTTATTGTATTCCATGATGAATGCGGGTCAATCCAAAAACAAGATTGATCCATAGTTTGATTTTTGTGGGATGCTTGACATGTGAGGGGATTATTTAGGGAGTTTTTCTTATTCTTCTTTATGGTTCATTATAATAAGAATGAATTTATGCTAACACAAAAAAACTCCATGGTTCGTTCCTTAGGGTTTTATTTGTGATTTCATTCCCCCGTTCTTCGCTTTAATTTTCATTATACCAATGTGGCCAAGGTTTTCCATTTAGGTGGATCTGTATGTGATCGTACCGAAGAATTGGATTCAAATCAATAAAAGAGGCCAGATCAGTGTAGATCAGAACCTGAAATACCTAGACTTCTGATAATTTCAAATTACAGGCCTTAAGGTTGGCTTGATGGTCCATGGAAGGGGTCACCAGTATAGGTCCGGCAATGCGAAGCAGTGGTGTCGGAAGTCTACAGCGGCAGAGATCAGAGGAGGCATCATGGAGCACAATGGTGAACGTGATGTGTGATGTGATAGAGTAGGTAGCGGTATATGGTAGGGCTAAGGGATACCATAGTGGTGGTGACTACATTTCCATGGTTGATCCATGTGGCCCGTACACCATTGGGTGGGGCTGGATCTGGGTAGGACCTCACGTTGACTCAGGGCAGTCACACGGTCGACTGCGGGGTGGTCGACCACGGGAAAGATTGACCATGGCGCAGAACAACCATTATAGAAGACCAGGGTGGTTGGTACCCTATCGATTATTCCCTTGTGTTCCAACCATGTTTTCAGGTATCTTCTTCAAACAACCATAACATTCAAATGGTACGTCCGTTTGATGAGTCATTTATGGAATTGAGGCACTGACACTAATATGGCCATTCTATGATATTTTTGTGAGTTTTGAGATTCAAACTATTTAGGTGGAGATAATTCCATTTTCCCTGTCCTCAAGGGTTCAATACAACATTAAATCCACATCACTAGATTGTAATACCTCCAAGGGGATGATACCTTCATAGAGTTTGGTATCCTTACTTGAGAACGGAGTGAGATCCTCTATCAACCCTAGTGGAGTTTTGTGGACTCAATGTAACAACTAAGAGAAGGTAATTAGTTCTCTATCTAGTTGGATATATTTTTAGGGATAGTGGTTTTCCCTAGTGTGTTGGGTAAATATCCCCTCTATTACGAGCCACATCAGTGGGGTTAGTGTTTTTACATAGTGTGTCTGGGAAGGATACTCTACAATGTGAATTAATCTAGATTGGGTATGTAGTATCCACCAGCGAGTCTAGGTGTGATACATGGAATCCCTTAGTGTGTCTAGGTTAGATCCCCTCAGTGAGTATTATATTATTCTTTGACCAATACGTTTTCTTTGGGCTTGGCTTAAATGATCTTGAACTCTCTGTGAGTGTCTCTGAATATATCATGGCTCATGGAGTAAGTTCCCCCAAAAGGAGCGTGATTTTAGTAGAATCCTATTGATGGTAATGGGTTTTGGATTAAATCTTGATTGTGTGTCTTATATTAATAATATATAGATATTCTTGCTACATATGTTTTATACATATACCTATTGGTAGATGATTGTAATTTTTTTGGGTATTTATTTTTGGTATTATATTATGGTTTTATGCTATAATAATGGTTATTGTTATACGAACCCATCAATGGAATTTTCATGAAAATGTCGTCTCTGGTGTATATGATCAACATTTTGATGGAATACTAGGAATGCTATGTCCAGGTGGAACTGAGTGAGTCCAGATAGAGCGAGGTGTGTTCCGGTGGTTCAGACACTAGTACCAATACCTATTTTGTTATAGGATGTACTTGTTTTACAGACATTGTGGTGGGATTTTATTTTTTCTAGTTTACATTCATTACTTTTATTGTCATACTCTATTTTGTGATCTTAGTGGTTTGAATACATTATTTCCTTTGTGTTTTTACAGAACAACATTTTGTGGCTTGTAGATGTGTGCATGTGTATAGGTACGTAGGAAAATTCCTCCCATTTCTGGGATATTCCTACTTAGTTCTAGTCACAAGAACCTAGCCTATTAAAGGCAGTCTTGGGGTATTCCTGATATGATCCCCACTAGTATGAGTCGTTACAGAGTGTCATCAGAGAAGGTCAGTTCAAATTTAAGACCAACAATGTCTAAGGTTGGTTTGGGGAAACTGTTTTGAGTTTTTTGTGTTTGGAATTAAGGATAGGGACACTAGTGTTAATGCAGTGGCTGATGTATCCATACACCCGGACTCATATTACCTGGTTTTCAACTCTATACATGAAAACACTAGTTGTGGGTAAAAATAATGGTACATGGATCATATAGAAATGTATGTGTTTTCCATGTCCTTCTTGAGTTATCTATTTATATATACTTAATTGACCACATTACATCTTGTTCTATTACAGGAATCCTCAATGAAGATAGGCAGATAGGATTCCAGGGCATGATCACGAGAATGATCCTCCTAGTGATGAGGCATATGTAGAAGATCTTGTACAAGAAATAGAAAGTATGGATAGTTTACTATCCATACAACCACTTGTTGAGAAGTAGCTACTACTAGCACTACCGGTGAAGGATGGAGGAAGGCTTTGTTCATTGAATGAGTTTTATAGGCTGAAACCTCCCATGGTTTAGGGTGAGCCAAACCCCTAGATGTATGTGGATTGGTTAGAGGATGTCACCTTTGTTTTATGCCTTGTGAGGATGCATGCTGACCACTTGGAAGCCCTCTCCAGGAGTCTTCTTTAGTGCTTGATGGGGTGATGGTAAATCATGGTGGCACAATTTCACGATGAGAGAGTTCAATCCTGGATATAAATCGAGTGTTGATTCAGAGAGGAGTTTAACCCTACAACATCGTGATCTGTGCTCATACCGGATCTTTTACATCTAAAGTAGAGAAATATGACCATGGTGGAGTATTCAACGAGGTTTACTGATTTCATGTTCTTCATCATGGACATGGTAAGATATCAGCTCCACATGGGTCATACCTTAGATAATAGCTTACATTAGGATGTTAGGGTGTTAGTGGAATCTCGTATCATTCCTACTTATGTTGTGGTACATGACTAATCCCTACTAGAGTAATGTTTTCTAGAAAATCATACATTGGTAGGGGAGCTATCTGTGGGATCCAGGTAGTTGAGACCTCAGAAGTAGGCAGCCACTGGCATTCAAAGGGATCCAAGTGGGACACGTGTTACATGGGCTGATTCTAGGAATTAGGGTCAGTGGTAAAGGTATCGTAGTGTGGCTAGTGTCATCAATGTGACAGATGGTGTAACTCATGTGGTGGTGGGGGACATCGGTCAATATATTTACCGACCTTTTGTACAACTAATCAAGGGATGGTCAAGGGAGCACAAAGGTAGAGGTGGAGACTGGAACATGGTGGTCTACATGTTTGTATATATAGAAGAGGATCAATCATGGCATCAAGACGTGGTCAGAGGTTTGACCTATTACCACCATCACCACTAGTGGTCCATGCTAGGCTTAGAGAGTTAGTGGTCATGGCAGAGTCATGTTGCATGCGATTGAGGCTTATGACATCGAGGATCAAGGGATGATATGAGGTATGATCTTTGTATTTTACTCAACAAAAGTTTTGATAAATATAGGAGCTATTCATTCTTTATTTTCAATGAAATTTTTTCAGGAATCGATGATTCCCCTTGAACCAGTGAATCAACACTTATGCTTAAAGTCTTCTATGGGAGGATATTCGATGATCACATAATGGTGATGATAGTGTGACCATACTCTTGGAGGTTATAGTTTTGGTTGGTATCACTTGGTAGTTGTGTTGAGGCCTTATGACGACATTCTTGGTATGGACTGGTTATCCATGGTCCATGCATTGATTGACTATTTTAGGTTCCGAGTGTGCTGTGTACACAATAACGAAATCATGTTTTCCTTTATTGGTGAAAAGGAACCATCAGTAGTGTAGGATGGACTCACACATAGGAGGGTGCAACCAATTACTCACCAGTTGGCTAGCATCACCCCTGGGGTAGTGAATGATATGTGTAATACCCCAAACCCATATTGTAATAGTGTAATTATTATTATTGTTTTTATAATTATGTTATTCAAATAAATATATATAATTCAGATAAATTAAATAAATAATAATATATCATAAATATTTTATTTTAGAAAACCCTGATATATTACATTTTTTTAGGGCTACAAACGTCAACTAATTTAGAAAACTCATCGCAAGCCCATGTAGTGCCATTGGAAGACCTCTAATAAAAAAATAAGACCAATTTTGTTGACTTCATCTATTGTATCCACCATAAAAAGAAATAAAATATAATTAATAATAGAAAGGAAACTAAGAACAAGAGAAATGTTAAAAAAACATTTTAGAGAATTTTTGTTGTTCAATTGGATACCCATAAACATGGGTATTTATAAATCCATTTCTAGCTATTGTAAAAATTAGCTATTGAAATTTAGATTTAGTGACCTTTGGGTTTTTTTTATTTTATTAGGTGTTTTAAACAATTAATGTTAATTTAATTTTATATTTGTATGTAAAAAAATTAACGATGTGTAATGTTTTAATTATTACTCAGATAATAGAACCTTAGATGGTAAAAAAATGATTTTATATTTTTAAATAAGATTGGAAATATATTATTAATATGTGAAAAATAAATATATATATATATATACATATAAAAAAATATATTTTTTTACTTATATTTAATAAATTTGTATAATGTTTAATATTTTTTTATAAAAATTATTACTACATACCATCACAACCCAGAGCCGCTACTAGGGCCAAGATCTCAAGATCCAGTGGGGGAACAAAACAAGAAAATATTGAGAAAGAAGATATCTCTCGTATAAGTGAGGTGAGTGTTAGAATCGTGTATAAGGACTAAGAAGAGATCCATGTATACGTTAAGAAAATTCTTGTGTAGGATCCCGTGTTTACGGATCCCTTGTGCATGTGTGTGCTTTGGTTTTCAGAGCATTGCCGTCATGCCTAGCCTTATTAGGAACTCCCAAAAACCATTTGGTTTCAATGTGGGAGACATTTTTTTTAAAACACGACTCTAATATGATCCATCCATCTCGAACCAATATTTTTCCGACAACTTGATCAAACAAAGGTTCATCTGAGCCGTCTGCCTCCCTTATCCGATCAGACCTCCTCTTTTAATGTGTGGTTTTTTATCCCTTCCATCATATCATGATTTATTCAATCTATTCCATCAATCCAATTCCCCTTCACCTTCTTTGACTCATGACGCACTAGTCTTCATCACAAGTGAGTCGACCGCTGGGATTTTCCCCTCCTCCACTATTCTTCTTCAATTAACCTATGATGCTCCTTCCATATCCATCCATGGCCCCATGATTCCTTCATTTTACAAAATAGTTTAATTTTAAAAAAATCCCTATCCCAAGTCTCAACTCCACCCCAAATCCATCCTTTAGAATATAATTATTTTATCAATCATCCCGATTGATTATTATATTGCACTAATTACCATTTTTTATTCATTTTGATTTTTTCAATTTTAGATTTATTATAGTATATTTTCTATCTAAAACATGATATTTAATATATATATATATATATATATATCTCACTGAACACTGATGGATACTTGATCCTCACTCCACACAATCCTTATTATGGTGTCCAGAAGCTCTTATACCCTCATTTGATCCAAAAACATGTAAGGGTATTTTTTATTTCGTAAAATTATAATTTTTTTACAAAGGTTTTCACATATATATATATTTATATTTATACATATGTGTACATAAATATATATAAGTAAATATTGTTAGTATATATTAATTTTTTTTATTGATTTAATTTTTTTTCCAAAAGCTATGGTTTGTAAGAGTTTATCTGTTTTAACATGTTATTTTTTATTTACAATGATATACATACACACACATATACATGTGTCTTTATTTATATATATGTGTGTATATATATTTATATGATTATATATATCCATAAAATATTATATAAGGGTTTTTATTTAAATATTAATTTTATGCCCATTGTTTGAATTGATTTAGTTTTATTGGTCTAATTGTGTGGATTATAAATATATATATATATATATATATATATATATATATATATATATCTGTGTGTGCGTGTGTGTGTCTGTATATACATTTCTATCCTTCGCATTTTATTAAAAAATGGTTTTATTCTAATTAGCTAACATGTTGTAAGATAAATTGTTTACCAAAGGGTTTTCATTTCAAAAGTATCATATTATGTATATAGTATATGGAAATATATATATATATATATATATATATATATATATATTTATATACATATATGTATATCATTTTATTAATTAAAAAGGGTTAGTATTTAATTTAAAAATATTTATACAATTATCAAATTTATTCATTATTTATCGATTTTTGGTTTATGTTTAGGTGTAATATTAGTTTTTAAATGATAATTGTTATCATTTTATGTGAAAATTATAAATGAGCTATCATTTTCTTTGAGAATTTGTATATTCACCCCTTGGAATTTAATTCCTATTTATGTATGGCCATCATCTAAATTATAAATGACATTCCCGAAATTATTAGTTAAATTAAAAATTTTAAATCTTTATCTAGTTTAATTATGATTTATAAATAATAATGGTAATTTTAAGAATGGGATTATCCTAAAAATTGTTTTAGAAACTATCAATAAACTTTTTATGACATGTTTTGAGAAATATTACTTTCTTTTAAAAGAAAATAATATTATGAATGTAATCTTGAATTTTTTTGGGGTTTTATTGAGAATGGTAGGTCCATTGAATGTATTTTAAAAAATTGGAACTAGTTTGTTATGAGATTTTATGGGGAGTGAAACCATAAGTATTAAAGGAACTTTGTTCTGAATTATTTATGAGTAGGGGACTTACATTATGGTATTTATTACGGACTATAAAGTATCATAAATGACCCACCATTAAATTATTATTTTCAATGGAGTCATCCCAGTGTTATTTCAATTATAATTATTTTGAGGAAATATTGGTTTTCTAATATATACGTAGATATATAATTCAATGTTTTTGAAACACTTAATTTTAAGTTTATACATTTATTCAAAGGAAATATTTTAAATGTATTTATTTATGGGTTAAAAAACCCTTACTGAACAATCTAAATTCTCACCCTAAGTTTTAATTTCATCTTAATAGGTTTATTAGATTTATTAGTTATATATTTCTCTCTGTGGAGGTAGTTCAATAAAGATATTTTTTTAAATTAATTTTTTTGTACATTTCTGATGAAATGTAATAGTTGTATCTAATTATCCAAAACCAAGAATGGAAATGTCCTCTGTTTTGTAATGTGTTGTTAAATTTTTTAGTAGAATCTATAAAAAATTAGACCACATGTTTTAGTACCGGATCCAGGAAACTAGGGTATGGATCATTAATATTTAAGTCCCCAGTTTTCTTTAGTGGGTAAAAAGTATGTGGATTTCATTACTGACGATGTTTTTGGTCTTCCTCCCCACTATAATATGGTATTCTAAAATGATCTACACCCCAGGACTTCCCTGATACCTACACCTACATATTAGATGGCTCCTGAAGAGCTTTGTGGACTATGGGTGGAGTTGGAGGACTTGTTGGGGAAGGGATTCATAAAACCCCATGTTTCACCATAGGCAACCCTAGTTTTGATTTCTAAGAAGGAAAATTAGAGATTGAGGATTTTTGTGTATTATAAATGCTTGAACCAAGTGATTGTGAAGACAAAGTACCCAGTACCGAATATCAATGACATCATTGATCATTTGAAAGCGACACTATGGTTCTCGAAGATCCACCTCTGATCAGCCTATCAGTAGTTGTGTGAACAGGATAAGGATATACCAATGAAGTCCAGCATATGTTGTTATGGTCACTATGAGTAGATGGTGATGGTTTTTGGCATGATTAATTCTCCATTAGTGTTCATGGGACCCATGAACCGGATCTTTCAGCCTTACATAGACTAGTTTGTCGTGGTCTTCATAGATAGAATCCTAGTGTATTCAGTTTCCTATGAGGAGAATGGGAGGAACTTGATGATGGTTATGGACACACTAAAAAACAACAAAATCTATACAAATCTCTTGATTTTTTAGTTCTGTAATTGAGAGGTCCATTTTCTAGGACACATCAATTCAAAGGCTGGAGTTCCAGTGTATCCAATAATGAATGAGGTAATGCTTTCTTGGAATCCACCCAAGAGTGTTACATAGGTAGAGAGTTTACATGGTTTGGTAGGATACTATCATAGGATTGTACAAGACTTATCTAGATTGTAATAACAATTGACATATTTGACAAAAAATGGGATTCCTTTTGAGTGGATAGAGAAGTGCCATCAGTTCTTTTAGGATCCGGGGAAAAGGATGATGAGTGCTCCCTTCCTGAAGTTACCAAACGAAGTAAATTAATACATGGTGTTCTATGATGAATCATGGTTCGGGATGGGTTGTGTCTTAATGTATTGGAATGTGGTTATTTCTGATGGTTTAATTTTGTTGATACTACATGAGAATAATTACGAAACATGTGATCTTGAGCTAGTAGTGGTTGTCTTCACATTGAAGATGTGGTGACACTACCAGATGGGAGAGCATTTTATCATCTACATGGATCATAATAGTCTCAAGTGTATATTATCTCAGAAGTATCTATAATGGATACATAGGGGATGGCTTGAGTTTTTTCAAGACTATGAATTTGATATTGTTTATACTCCTAGGATGGGGAATGTGGTGGAAGATACTCTTAGCTGGAGGTCAAGCTTCCAGTTTCTGAATAAGGTCTGAGAGAATTTGGACACATTCCAGATATCCTTTGTGTATGGATACGATATAGCTTAGCTATAGTCAATTGTATTCATCCCTCTACTCTTACAACAGGTTAGGGAGGCACTACTTGGGGATACATACTATCAGACCTTATATTCTCAGGTGTCCATGGGGCATGCTCCTGATGGATATTGAAATGGTGGGGACAAAATCATTATTTCAAAAGGCATTCATTTTTAACTTTATTAACGACAGATGCGGTTTTCATGGAGTTCTATACATCCCCTATGGCGGTACATTCAAGTGTGGAAAATATATAATAGGAAATTCGATGTTTGTTTTGGTGTATATGGATGAAGATGGGGGTTTTAGAGTTTATAACATGATGGGTCATTTTTCAGAAAGCTAAGGGATAGAATTAGGTTCCATGAGGTTTGGCTCAACCAATTGAGGTTACAGAATAGAAGTGGGATGTGATATCGATGAACTTCATAATAGTTTTACCACTTACATCTATGGGAAACAATTCCATCTGGGTGATTGTTGAATAACTCACTATGTCGGCCCACATCCGGTCTATCTGAGAGGAGATTTTGGTAGAGAGATTTGGACGCCAATATGTGATAGAGATATTTGGACTCTATATAGTCCCATTGATGATAGTTTTAGATCGTGATGTTTTCATCACATGATGTTTGTGGAAGGGATTGTAGGAGGTGTTTAGGACCTAGTTACTCTTGAAAATAGAATTTGACCAACAGACATATGTCTAGACTGAGAGAACTATTCGGGTTCTGGAGGACATGCTATAAGATTTCATGTTTGAATTTGGTTGTATTTGGGAGGATAACATACCACTGGTGTAGTTTTCTTACAAAAAAAATCTACCACTCCACCATTGGTATGGCACCATTTGAGGCCTTTTGGGGGGAAAACTATCGTTCATCACTTTTTTTGAATAAATTATAAGTGTAAGCACTCATGGGAAGCGAGTTATTTCAAGCCACTACTGAGAAGGTGCAGATCATCCAAGAGTAGATGAAGACTACATAGAGCTGTCATAATACTTATATTGATAGGTGAAGGAGGCCTTTGGATTTCAGGGAAGGAGGCCATTTGGTTTTCATGTTTCAGTTTGATGGGGATTATAAATATTTGGATGAGGCAACAATCGATCTTCAATGTTCATTGACCCTTTCGAGATACAACGTAGAGTCGGGGAGGTGGCATGCCCAGGATCTTCCACCATAGTTGGATCTTGTCCATGATGTCTTCCATGTATCATAGCTGAGGATGCATGTGAAAGACTGATCATACATCATCAACTAGGGTGAGCTGGACATCAAGGATGGGGAGACTTTTTTCTTTGTACACGGTGGAGATTTAAGATCTAAAGGATGGGATCCTTCATGGGTGGTTTACTCCATAGGTGCTTGTCCTATGGCTATATTGGAATTTCCTAGAGAGAATATTGCAATGTAGGGATCAGATTATTTCTCATTAACGTATTTTTATCTTAGTAGCCCTTGTGTTGGATTTCATGGATGTATACCCCAAGGTGGGGACAATATAACACATCATATTTTCCTTTAATTTATTTTTAGAAATTATATGGAATGAGTTTGAGACTAGGAGCTGAGACAGAGTGTGATTCAGTGGCTCAGTTTTCCCAAAAAAATGTTTTAAAAATATTTATCTTCTAATAGCACTTACACTAAGTTTTAATGAAATGGTGGAATAACTCTTACATGGGTTTTCATATATGAAATCTAAGGGTACTGTTTAGTTAAGAGAAATGGCTTTACCTTAGGTCTGATAAAATAATTTCCAGCATACGTCATCTGTAGAAAATGTCATGTAGGGTGTAACTGAAAATAAATAATTTTTATAAAAATAATATTGATACAGAAACACTCCATTTAATTACGTATTGTCAAAAATTAAGGGTTATCCTCATAACCATTAATTTCTTCTGGATACAGGGAGAAGGACCTCTAAAGAATACATTGGAAGGAAACGATGAATCGATCGAATGATGCCCCTTGGATTCGATGAATCATGGATAGATGACAATGCGACAACCATTCCTTATCACTAAGCAATAAAATTGAGCTTGGGTGGTTATTTCATTTTTGTTTCCCCATTAATTATTTTCATGATGAACATGGGTGAATGTATGAATATATTGATCTGCGGTTCGATCTTTGCAATATGGTTGATAATTATGTGGATTATTTTGGGTGTTTTCCTAATTCTTCTTTGTTATTCCTCTAATGAGAATGAATTGAGTTCGGCACAAACAAACAACAAGGTTCATTCTTTAGGGGGTTCTTTCTTCTTACCACCTCCCATATTATTCACATTCATCATTGTTGAACCTCTATGGCTAGAGTTCGACTTATCGGGTGGCTCTAAACGTGATCTAATCCCTGGATTTTTGTCAAACCGACAACATAGGCTAGATCAGTGTAGATCGGGACCCATGGAACCCAGATCAAGGACCATTTTAAATTCCAGGAATCAGAGGTGGCTCAGTTGTCCATATAATGGACAACTATTATAGGTCTGGTGTGACGATATAGTGAGGAGAGGTGGCGACATTGGGAACCTGTGGCGATAGTTATCGAATGTGGTGGTGTGAAGAATGATAGAGAGTGCTTCGGGATGCAGCTCTTGATTAAAAGGGTCTGGACAGGAAATGTGGTCCGCCTAAAAATGGGTTGGGCCGAGTGAGCTAGGTTGGGCTTAGATGGAGCATGTTTGGTCATCCTAGAAAAACATAGCTAGATTTTGGATGGATCATCTCGGAACTTGGGCATCCTGGGGCAGTAGTACAATTTAATATGGGGTGGTTGACCATGGGGCGGATCAACCAGAGGGCAGTCGAACATGGTGGCCAGTCCATGTCAAATCATCCCCCATTCCCAGGAAAAGTTTTCAAGTAATTTCTTCAAATGACCATAACATTAATATGGTATTTCCATTTGATGATCATCTACGATGTTTAGGAATTGACATTGAGATATCTGTTTTTTGATAATGTGGAGAGATTTTAGTTTAGACCACTATAGGTAGAGGGCATTCCCTTGGTCCTTTCCTCGATGAATTGGAACGAAATTAGGTCCACAACACTGGGATACAATCTTCTCTGGTGTCAAAGTCCTCGATAGAGTATGGAATCCCTCCATGGGATATGTGTGTGATCCTTTATCATCCATAGTGGAGTTTTTTGGAATCGACATAACCATCGAGAGTAGTTCATTGGTCCCCCATCTACTGGGCCACATCATTAGGGTTAGTGGTATTCCCCAGTGTTTATGGACCAGATCCCCTACATTGTGAGATGCATCATTAGGGTTGGTGTCATTCCCCCTTGTGTCTATAAAGGATCATATATGTTGAGAAGGAATCTAAATTGGTTACATAGTATCCCCCAATGTATATGGGAATGATCCATTGAATCCCCTAGTGTGTCTAGGGGTTGTCCCTTCTCTGTGTATCAAAGTCATCCATGGAAAATAAATTCCTTTTTGGAATATCCCACATGATCTCTACCTCTTAATGAGTGTCTTTGATGATATCATGGCTCGTGGAGTGAGTTCTCCTAAAACATACATGCTTCGAGCATAATCATGTGGCTAGTTATTGGCATACCTTTAGACTGTGTGTCTTGGACTGAGTATATCTAAATATTCTTACAACATGTGTTGTAGACATATACCTGTGTGGAGTTTACTTCACTTTGTTTTTTTCTATTCTTTTGTGGAATTACTTTGTGGTCTCTAGGTGTCCTAATTGGTATTTTTAGACTCACTCATGTACAATATTTTCTGTTACAATTTTTTTCTGGTGAAGATGATCAACTATTTGATGTAGTGGTAGGAAGACTAGGACCATGTGGTTCTTAGCGAGCCTAGAAGGATCGAGGTGGGTTCTTGTGGTTTATGAAGTAGTCCTAATACCTTTTTAATTATAGGTTAGAATTTTTTTACATACTTTTTTTGGTGAAATTTTATTTGCCCCAATTAACTTCCATTATATTTACTATGATACTCTGTTGTGAGATCATAGTGGTAGGAATTAATTAATTACATAATGTTTTTACATTTCAACATTTTTTGGATTGGATATGTGTGTGTGGGTGTGTGTGTAGGTACATTGGAAAATTCTTCCCATTTGAGGGATATTCGTTCTAAGAGATAGTCACCATCTTCTAGCCGATTAGAGGTATGCTTGGGGTATTCACAACACAGGCCCCACTCAGATGTGACATGATAATTATTTCTATGGAGGAGGTTTAATTTGTTTCATCATTGAGAATATAAAAATCTGATGTTTTTTATCATATGAAATATTTCACATTGAGAGGATGATAACATGATTGGGGCCAATACCATGAAAGATGACCAGTTAGTAAATATTTTATCATACTAATGAGATGATCACCACTAACCTATATGCCCATGGGATTCACTCTTGGTGTTAGAAGAAAGATGTAGTGAAATATCCTTAAATATAAAAAATATCCCTCTCTTGTTAATGGATGAAGGAGATGGTATGGAGTGTAGGGAATATATATTATGCAATACTAGGTGATTACTCAAGGAGGGATTCCCTTATCTAGCTTCCCCAACCCACACCCTTTGATGGGTGGAAGAGAGGAAGATGGAGGCCTACAATAAACATATATCACAACTCGTCCCAAGATTCTATCTTTTACCATCCATAAGGTTGTATCGTTATTACCACATGAATTTATTATTTAGGATAATCATAGGATACCAAGTATTATGTAGGATAAATGAAAAAATTCCATTACTATGAGAATTTATGATTGATAGGGAACAATAGTGTTCCCATGGTTATGATCATTCATGTATGGAGGCTTTATAGAGGATCATGGATCAGTACCTCGTAGAAGAGGGACTGGTACGAGGGGATAATCAAAGATGTGAAAATACGGCTAATATAGAAACCAGAAATTGGTGACACCTAGTCTAGTGTGAGTCCACATTATGTACATGGAACTTGGGTGAGTTGGAGTTGGAATCATCAAATTATTACTTGGACAAGTAGTTTTAAGAACAACCCAATCAAGAAAATTTGGTCATGCATTTTCTTGAGTATCTTAGGGTATCTTGAAGTTCCCCTAGAAGGGTATCATGTAGGCATGATATTGAGATTGAGACTTTACCCCAACACTGTAAGAGTACAAGGTTATGGTTTCTTGAATAATTCATTATCATTTTAGTTATTCTAGAAATTATAATCCTTGGAATATATTTAATATCCTCTTCTTTTGGATCATGCAGAACAACATGGAGAATATTGAAGACCAGGAGAAGGACTAGGGAGAGAATAGTTTCAAGAAGTTTCATACATATTTCATCCATGTCATTTTAAAATCCCTATGGTAATATTTATAGGTAATCTATAGAACCTGGGTGAATGAGGCGGTTTATGTTGATTAGTCATTTTGGTTACTTTTGAAGCTCTTTGTCACTGGTGTGACCTAAGCAATTTATTTCCTATGGTAGTCTGGACCATTACGATGATGTGGTGTGTTGGTTTGACTTGTGAAATAGCGTAGGTTGGGTATTTTATGGGATAAATTGGGTGAACAAATGAAATATTTGATTCCTCTAAATTATCTATTAATTAAGGTATATTTCTTCGAAACATCCTATCATCGTGTAAAAATAATAGTTTCAAAAAATTCCCCCCTTTGTATTAAATCAAATTATATGTGAATGATTAAATCCTTAGGTAGAAATGAATACAAACATTTATGGATACCTTCTTCATTAAACATCATGTTTTCATGTGAATTTATTCATGGGCTTGGATAAAATTAAGGTTTCTTTATCAAATAAAGGATACATGAATTGATGGGTTACATAGGGTGTCCACACATGGTATTTCTTATAGGTTTCCTACCTAGGTTTTCCACAAAGGTAGTCTGTGAAGGTACCCTCCTTTCTATAAATAGAATCCTCCACCTAGAAATCCCACCTATTAGTCACACTATATCTACCATCAATCTTATATTGTCATTATAATCATCTAATCACATCCTTCATGATTAAACTTAGTAATATTCTTAATTAAACAACTTAATTGGTGTGATCTAGGAAAGTTGACTATGTGAGATGATGTCTGCGAGTAGCCTACACGAGGTGACCTACCTTCATTACTATATCCCCTCCCAGTAATTGAATTCATCATCATAAAATTCGAAATATATAAAATTAATAATATAAAACAAATAATAATTTATGTCATTTCATATATATATTAATAAATTTCCAAAATAGTTTGAGTCTCTCATTAAAAATCCATGGCACCCATAAAAGAGATGTTGGATGTATTTTTCAAGATTATTATGTAGTTTTGCATACCACAATTATGTATTTGGATATTAATTTTAATAATTACCATTTTTAATACACCAATAGTGATCAACTAATGCTACAAGATGATAGAATCCCGATAGACGTACTCATTCGAAAGGCAAATATTTTTTCACCACCTTCTTAATTCTAGGTGTAGATGAATTTTAACACAAGAAAATATCTTAGATTGGGGTGTATGCATAAATGAGTGAATGGAACCCTCTTCCCCCGACATGAATCATAGTAGTTGTTCTCTCTATTTGAGGCCCAAAATCGTTATTCAAAGTCACATAACTAATCATCTATTTTCAAAGATTCTATGGCAGACTAGTCAAAAGGGTTGAATGAAGACTATGAAATCCTCTTTAGGAGAGGTGTAAAATTAGAGTAGATGTTGGTTGACTTGGTGTTCATGAATAGTGTTGAATTTATAGTCAATCTGAAAGCATTCCGTATCAAATAGTTTGTTTGGGTATCCCTAATGTATGTGTATAAAAATCCAGATATCATCCCGGAGATACTAAGTCAATAGAGCTTGAAGATAAATAATTTTCATATAAAACAAGGATAATTCAACATAATTTTATTGTATGTATAAATGATCTCCTGAAAAACATTTTTTAGAGAAAAATATTTAATGTATATCCCACAGAAAGTGATATGGGATGATGATAAATGAATTCCTATTTTGGATCGTGAGATAATATAGTTAGATTTAGATATAATGACATAAGATCCTCACTCAATGGGTGTGGTCCAATATGTGGAATTGATGAAGTTCATTGATGGCATCACATTGAATGATGAGCCTGATAAACTCATTTTCACCGGTTTGGCCTCGGGGCTATTCTCGGCCAAGGGGTATCGTTCTGTGACTCGGGTTCATGGATCCTCAGATATCTTGAATGAAGTGTCGTGGTGTAATGATCTGCCGGTGAAGTATAATTTTCTTATATGGTGTCATCAGAATCAGGATGTCCCTACGGATGAGCAGGTGAAGCGCATGGGGATTCCTCTAGACTCTAAATGTCTATGCTGCTCGGTTCCCACTGAAGAGTTGATTGACCCCCTTTTCTTCGCTAGTGACTGGGAAAACATAGTTTGGTGTTTCCTTGGTGAGGTCTTCGGACGAGGTGGTCAGGTGGCTTCAGCTGTGTCTTTTCTACATTCATGGTTCTCATTAAATGATGACAATGTCTCTGAGAAGAAGGCGAGGTTGGTTATTTTTAGTGCGGGATGTTGGACTCTTTCTATCCCTCACAACCAGAGGTGGCATGGGGGCACGGGCTGTTCAAGGCAGGCTTTGGTTTTTTGTGCCTGCAGTACTGGAACTGATTTTATTCCACTTGTTAATGATGGGGAGGAAATTTCACTACTAAGAATTTTCATGGAAGGTAACTCTTGTAGTCCATTTTTATGAGGTGTGAATAAGCTAGGATTTTGGGTGCAATGGAAACCTCCATGCAGTGGTCTGAAGCTCAATGTGGACTGGTCTTTCATGTCTGGTTTTTTGAGAGGAGGGGGAGTGGATCATGACTCCCAAGGGTCGGTGTTACTATCTTTTAGTGATGATTTTGGAATGGGAGACTCTCTTATGGCATAGGAGTATGCAATGTTGAAAGGCATTGAGATCTGTCATTCTCATAATACTATGCTTGAGTCAGTGGAGCCTGAATCAGATATCCTCCATGGGTTGCTGCAAGGGACGCTCTTCATTCCATGGACCATTGCCTACATTGTTCGCAGATGCAAGTGCCTTCTGGACTCTCAGGTGATCCTTATTCACACATGGCGTGAGGGGAATAAGGTGGAAGATTTTTTTGGCCTCCGAGATTACCACTGGCGATCAAAGACTATTGTTTTCTACATTAGGATCTCTTCACCAGACATGTGGTAATTTTGTTAGGGCAGATGCTTTGGGAATTCATTATTTTAGGCCTCCTTAAACTTTTTTTTTGTATTGGATACTAACCAGTTTAAAAGTTTAATAAAAAGTTATTATTGGATGGATGAATGATGTTTTTCCAAGATCCAAAAGGGAAATAACATACTATCCTAGATAGGAAAGATTCCTATTATTGGAAGGGTGAGGAATCCCTATTATGTTTTGTCCTACAGTAGAGTATGGCCAATATGATAGGTTGGGGTACATGGTCATATCTGAAAATACTGCCAAATACTACCTTTATAGGATTCTAGAAATGTGGTTCACTATCTACATACTATCAGTATGTGAGTCTAATGGTGGTGTGAGGTCAGTGAAATTTGTTTTGGTGGCCATGTTATTAACGGGAAACCCTATAGTTTTGGGATCCCCTATCCTAGAATAGATCCACTAATGTTTTTTATATATGTATATTAGGAAGAACCCATACCATACGTTAGTAACCATTCAATTGTTTTTGGGGTGGAATATTCTCCACATCAGTTCTTACATCATGATGAGTGAAGTTAGGGTACTTGGAGTCCGATTCAAACTGTTTTTTTCTTGATGTTCTCACATCCATCCATTTTATTTGATTTATGATGAAGCCTTGAAGAATAAGAGTCTATTGGGAGAAATAATCTTATTTATATATGGGGATCATCCCACATGAATGTTCATGCACAATAGAACTGATCATGAAAAGGTGAGGTCATATATGATGTTATAAGGGAATTGCATGCAGTCAACCCATATTTATTGTAAAGTTTTTTTTATAATGAATATTCCCCATATAGTTTCTCATGACAATTTATGTGTCTATAGCAGTAAAATGTATCACCACCCATTCACTTTTAGCTATATAATCACCCAATCGTGGATTTGAAGCTCAAGAACCTCATGAATTTGGAAGTATCCTAGGATGTAAATTTGTTGAATCCTTCAAGTGCATCAATAGGGTTGAACTATCACTATATAGAGGACTGGATGTTATCATACAATCAAGGGGAATTGAAAACATGTGTCACTAAAGTTGTAACTCTGACAACTGCTAGGTGAGGAAAGCGTGGAAGGATCAACCCAATGAGATGATGATGTTGAAGCTCTATAATCCTCCAAATGATCATGTTTGTAGTACAATTGACATTCTAGAGTCAAATAGACTATAGCTGTTGATCCATGGTAGTCTAGTTGACACCACCAAGAGGGAACTCAACCTATCATTTCCTATACTTCCTATGAATCGAAGAGGCCTAGAAAACATGTGAAATCGAGTGATGTGGTGTTTGATTCATAGTAAGCAGGGGTGTCCTCAAAATACAAGTGGATAAAGGTAATTCTATTATGGAAATATAATCTTTCATACTATAAATATTTATCTGTATTTCTGTTTGATGGAATGAATATCTCAAAACCTAGAAATATCATGGCACCCTCCAACCTCCATTTTGATACCATCCTTGCTGAGCTGAGGAAGTATATTTATTATATGTAGATTAACATTTAACGTACAAATGTAACTCCTTGAGATTTTATGAAATATTTTTAGATGAATCTAATATTTTATATTTTTTTTCATTTCAGATGATATAGAGTTCATCTTGTGTTATGTGCAACACCGAGTTCAAAAATACATGACATACTATAAAAGTATTATTATTTAATATGATAGTTATCACATATCTATTGTAATGGTGAGTATGAATAGTTTTAAAAAAATTAGGATAATATTTTGTTTTCATATGTATATATAAATAATTATTTCATGGCTAACTAATTATAAATGAAAATATAATCCTTTTGAAAATAATAGAATACGTTTTTAGAAAAATTAATTTATTCACATAAACATGTTTTAACTCAATAAAATTAAAAATGACTTTTAGTGAATGATTTTGAAGAAATGTATTCATTACATATTCAATAAAATTTTTGAAATTCCTATTACGTGTTTGGTAGATAACTCATACTAATTAAACCAATTATCTGTTTAAAACAATATTTTCTAAAAAACTAGTTTTTTCACCTTTTACACACTTATTTTTAAATCATGTTTACCATTTTTATAAAATTTAACATTTAAGATAGGATAAATTTTTAAAATTTAAATATAAAAATTATCTTGGTTAATTGTTTTTAATTATTTATAAATGTTTTTGTTTTTTTATGAATAATCCAATATATTAAATTTTAATTGAAAACTGCCTTTTAATTTAAATTACATTGAAAATTAAATTATATTTTAAATTGAATTTAATATAAAATTATTTATATTATTAAAAAATTATTCCAATATATGTCATTGTAATAAATCGATCACTAAATTTTGATAAAATTTTTCTGTAATATATTGAACGATTTCTATTTAGAACCCTGCTTTCTCAACCCGTCAGCAAAATTAGTTTAAAATTATAATTATCAAATTATGTTAATTTTATTTGTAAAAATGAATTATTAAATTTTAAGTAGAATAATTTATATTATATTTAAGAAAAAAATAACTTTTTTAAAAAATAAATTAAATTGTAAAAATTAATTATCATAGTTAAAGTAAAATTAGGTTTATATGAAGGGTTAAATATTAAAGATAAGTGTTAAAATGGAAAAACACACATACAAATATAATTTTATGGATATATATACACATTAAACTTCACAAGATTTAATATAGGTTCATTTTTAATAATTTTTTATGTGAATAACTTTATCATTTTGGATTCTCTTTGGAATCTTCAAGGAAGTTTCCAAGTGGGGTTTCCCCCGTTTTTAAAAGGACACCGCCAAACTCCAATTCATTAAAATATTTTTAAATATAGTTTATAAACCCCCTGAAAAATACATCAAAAAAATTATTTTCAATATTCTATACATTATGGTGCTCCCAAAATACAAACACTAGGGTCCTTAAAATGAGATCAAAAGGAGGTGCTTGTATGCAATGGAAATTATCCACACTAAGGTCCATCCTTTTTATTATAATTTTCCAAAATTAAATTGTATATTTCAACTTACAATATAATAACACCAGTATATTCTCTATAGTAATATTTTATCATGTTCTTGGAATAAAAAATTCCTATATACAATTCTATCAAATGAGTTTCAAAATAATTGTTGGTGTGTACGGTGGACTACCTCATCACGAACCGATGTTATTTTTCTCTATTAACAACTATAAAGGAAGTAAAAAATGTTGAACTTATTATTTATATATTATATTTATAAAATTAATATTCATCTAGAATTATAATATCACACATTCATTCATGATTTCCATTTTGTGGAAATACTATAATGATGATCATGTGTACGGCGGATTACTGGCTAGAGAAGTGATTTGATTCATTCAAACATTACATGGAAGTTATTAAGAATTTTTTTAATAAATTTTTTTCATAAATATGACATAAAAAATATTTTTAATTATTATATATCATTCACATTTCTTTATTTCAATCTGACTCAAAAATGGAAACAACATTAATGTGTGCATATATCATACCGTCTACATGAATAGTTTTTATCAATTTCAATCACTAAATTTTATGGATTAAAATAAATAAATATATTTTAATATACATGATATTTATTTTCTGGTTAATATTATGTATATGATTAATACATGATCAAATTAGTAGGACAAAAAAATAAAAAATCAACACATATTTGAAAAACAAATTAGATATTACATGAAACGTGAATTTTATATGGAATTGTCAATAATGGTTTAATAAAAGAAACTATGTAAATAATTAAATGTATGATAAATATATTTATTGATATTTAATATAATTACAATAAACAAATGTGTATTATATATGAGTTTTGAATGTGTACGAAGGAATTGGTGACTTAAGTAAAGGGATTTCTAGTATCTCTTTTATTTCTGGGATACATATAGAAATTATCCACTAGTTTCTTTTTTATGGTGTATATACATACCCATTAAATTTTTATATAATGAATACCATTTATTCCAGATATTTATGGTATCATTTGTTCTAATTAAATATTGGGTAATATGATTCAAATTATTACTAATTCAATATGGTATTTTTACGTCAATTTTTTTCTTTGAGATGTATGTTATGATATAAACCTATTTTATTTCACAAGGTTTATATAATACCCCATTTAAATGTAATATCATGAATTTATTTATACTCATGATAATTTAATTTCAATTTTATTTTATTACTTCATGGGGCTTATGAATCAAAGTTACCAAAGTGGTAATGAAATTTTGTTACATTCTAATTGATAATCATGACTGTTTATAATTACCTTTCCAATGATAAAATATTATGACTCATTTATCATGAATCTCATGATTTTATTATATTATTTTCAGTCCTTATATTTTTATTTAATATTACATATTTACCTATTTATTCTTATTATAAATAATAATTTTATCAGAAAATTCAACTTAATATTACTCTTTGGTTGGAAATAAGTTTTCTTCCAGAACCATGTTTTCTAAAAATATTTTCGAATTTTATTTTACTACCCTATAATTTTTAAATGAAAATTTCCACATCATTGTATATTTTATAATGTTCTTTAAAAGTTCATATTCTATTCATTTAAAAAAACACATGTTTGGATTCTTTCAAAAATGTTAATGGAATTATTTTTTAATGTGAATGACTTGAATTAAACTTACCATCATCATGAAAAATATTTTATTACAAGTTTACTTTATAAGTTTTCTAAGAAATTTTCAAATAAATGGATTTTCAAAAAAAATTATGTTTTTGAAAATTATTATCTAATCATAAATGTTATTTTCCGAAAAAAAATATATGAAATGATTTTTATATCATTCTATATATTTTTTCAAGTATATTTTCAATGAAAAGTATTTAATGAAATTTATTGTTTTGAAAAGGGTAATTTTGATGATAATTTATCTTCCTCAAGAACTGTTCCATGTGATTTATAATTCAACGTAATTTTCTATCTCACGTGATATAATCTGATGTAACATATGCATTAATGTGGATAAGATCAAAGGATACCACTTTTGTTAACTCTCTGAATGACTAATGATTGAAAAAAAATTAGAAACCCATTTCACTTCCATGGGTTATACCATGATAACATTATTATGAAAACCATTTCTTCTTCCATAGGTTAGGAATTGATGATATAATAAAATAAATATGATACATAAATCTTTTATATAAGTTAAGATATTGTGAAATGTTTATGAAACTTTTATCATTTAATGGGTTATGATATAATAAATGTTTTATAATCTTTTGGCACACATAAATATTGTTTTCAATATGAGATGTGTGGGATATGTATCTCCCTCAAAAGCATTGGGTAAATCGTTAAATATATTGAGAAAATAATGGGAAGAAAGCCGACAAAATTTATCAACTATGGAAAAAGGTGTGCCCTACTACACAATGGAAAATAGGTGGGTCTTTATCCACAATAGATAACAACCATAACGGAAAATATGTTATAATTCCAACCCTACTATGTTGATGTTCTTGTTAGTTAACCTTGTTATATGAAATGGTTTTCTATATTTATGATTGTTCCACACTTTTATGACTTTTTCTTATGGTTCATGACTGATTTATGATTAATTTTCTCTCTTATACCCAATTTTTTATGAAATGAAAATGTTTCAATCTATGAAAGGTTTTGTATAAACTTTTTAAGTTATGATCATGATCATATAAACTTATTCTTATTGTCACGACTTGTCCATCGAGTCCCGTTCCATGATTATCCTATGCTTGAAACCAATAGGCCACAGGGTGGAGACTAGCACTGAGTAGGCATATCCTACCAATGTGAGTCATTTTCCTAAGTACATGTACAACCTGACACACCTCCATGAAAAAGTGTTGAACTAATAACATTAAGTTGACAGGTATGAATACCTATATAATACCAAAAAATAGAGAATGGCAGTACATAACTGAAAAGTAAATGAGGCTAGAATACAAGACCAACCAAAAGAGAAAGTACAAGATCCTAAAATTCCTCGGTAGAAAACCCTACCTGAAAGGTTGTTATAAAAATAGCTGTCTAAAGTCACTGAATAAAACATTTTATATCCAGCCCCTCTCAATTAACCACCTAGCTCTGGTCCTCCAAGGACTTTGTCAATGTGATGGTCATCATCACATGACATGACATGTGCGGGCACATCCCGCGTAGGGTGAGTAAAACAATACTCAGTAGGGACCCCGAAACTACAATGGAAAACACCACTAGTAACAAAAAAAGTAAACAATAATAGAAACACATGAAATATAGTTAATTTGGTCAACTCACATAGGTATAAGTCTAAATCACTAATATAAATATTTCCAGTTGTAGTCGACAGATCTCATAGTCTATATGACACTAGATGTGTATGTGGTGTATAGATTATTGATGGTCCCTAGAACATTGACAGAGCATGTATCATTGAGGGTGATTGGATCATCGATGGTGCATGAAGCATCGATGGCACACAGAGCATCGATGATGCCCGAGACGTCGACGGTGCCTGGAGCATCGATGGCACATGGAGATTTAATGGCACACAGAGCGTCGATGGAATACGGAGAATCAATGTTTCAGATAGTATCAATGGCATATAGAGCATTTATAGGTCATGAATCCCACAAGTCACATAGTCACCGATATCAGATAATAACAACCAGCTATAGGATTCATCTCATCGTAGTACATTTATTATGGGAGAACCTACTCCTCAATATACTAGTTTGCATGAATACTTCCCCAAATGCTCATTTACAATACCTAAAATAGAACATATCATCCCAATGGTCTTAACACAAAAAACAACTTGTTAAGTGGAAATATGGTTTGAAAGATATGGATAATTTAGTAAAAATGGTATGGTCCACTCTGTGTCTAGGACGACCCAGTTAGGCTTACCTGACCCGACCCAGTCAGTATGGTCCGACCTAAACCGGCCCAGCCTGATGTTCTACTAGACCACAACATTATTCTCCAACCCTCCACATGTCATGTGGGTAGTTCTTTTCTATGACGGATATGGCCCACCATGGACGGGCTCCTCTGGTCCACACGGTTAGCAGAATGCTTAGCCAAGTGGATCTGATAGTCATTATGGCCAGGACATGATTCATGTGGCCGATCTGCATTTCATGAGGCTGGTCTGCAATCTCCACCAGGTCCTGTGGCATCCCCATCGCCATAGGATTCCATTGATGCGGACTTTGTGTCGCGTCCTGCACTTTCGGCCTCCTACTGTGGCTCCTATCCTCCACACAACGGCCTACGCTGCCATGACTCTTCCTCCGGAACGAACCTACAGGACTGTGGCTGTTTTCCCCACCAGAACTCGGCCTCCCACCTGGGTCATGCACTGCCTCCACCCCCATCCACCCTTTCGATGGACCGCCATTCGTCATTACCAACGCCACGAGCTGCTACCTGCCTGCTGTGCACCAATCACATCTCTGCAATCTCATCACAGATCACAACCTTTAGTCCCATAACATTTCTCCATGGATAATTGGCACAACAATCTATTGTTCATGGAGGGTTTTAAAGTGTGAATAATGCACAAAAAACATTATATATTTACTGGTGGGATTAAGCACATGAACACAAAAATAATGAATATTGGGCTTGTTTTTTAGCCTTAATAAATTCATGATTGTGGGATCATGAAAAAACCAACAACAGGATAATCATCTAGAACTATTTCTTTCAATCATGAATTAATTATCCACCCTGTAAGAATGATTGAACCATGGATCAACCTGCTCGTGGGTTGGTATGTGTTTTTCGTTTGATCCAAAGAAGTCGGAAAAAGAAATCATGAAGTGATCAACACCTTACCTCGATGATTAGATTGGTTGTTGACTAACAACTGAGGTCCCAGACATTGTCTATTCTTGATCCATAGACATTTGGAGTCTGGAGAGAGCTTTTATATCCGTGTCTCTAGGGAATTATAGGTTTTGGGCGATAACCCTGAATTCCTCTAACATGACTTATAAAAAAGAAAAATTCCCCTGCATCAACAAATAATGTCTTAGTAAAATTCTTTTTGAAAATATTTTATTGATGTTCACATTAAAAAACTGATATTTTTAGTTGAACGGTGTTGGTCAATGTTAGGCCTCTCAAAAGGAAAACACCTCTTTACAAACTCAATGGTGGTCTATGAATTCCAGTATGAGTTACCATTTATGAGTTATTATGATTTCATAATAAAATAAATTTTATATAATTATATTGTTTACAATTACACCCATGGAGAATTGTTTTATATATGACCTATGCCGACCAATATTAGGTCACTCCTTGGGTAAATCCACCACTCTAAGGTCAACAGCTCCCTTGTATTTTAGATCCGGGAATCTATTGAAGAGTTATTCAGATTTTTCAAAAAGGCATGCACACTTTCTATAAACAACATAATATTTTTCAAACAGTCATTATAGGAACATAGGGCCTTTCAATCGCATAATTTCTTAGTTCCTGGCCATGTAATTTCCCTAAAAAACAAAAAAATATCGAAAAAATACAAGTAATTACATTCTACCCACCTTAGGGATTTTCATCCCTGAATGAAAAAAAATGTATACTCAACAAAAAGGTGAAGGTACTGAGCATGAATCTGAGCCTCACACTCCCAATTTCTATCTTATAGATCCTTTTTTTGTCATCGAATTCACATCAGAAGAATTGACTACCCACGATGCATCCTCTCCTTTAGATCCTCTATCTCCAGCACATACTCCAAAAAAGTCTCCTCATCGTCAATTTCCAGATCTCCCATGTTGATGATGTGTGATGTATCATTCACTTATGTCCTCAACTATGAAATGTGGAAGACATCATGCACTCAGTGGAACTTTAAGGGTAGATCTAGGTGTTATTCCTTCTCACCGAATCTACCTAGAATCTGAAAAGGGAGAATGAATCTCGATGTAATCTTGTCACACTGACCAAATCTCCACAATCCTTGTTGATGTGAGACCAAAATAAATACATAGTATCCCTCCTAAAACTCCTAAGTCCTCTTCTATTATCCGGTTATGATTTTGCATGTTTTTTGTAGTCCTGAACAATGCATGGATAATCTTCACCTTCTTGGTGGTAGCCCTTACCATCTCTGGACCCATGAGTGTTGACCCTCCTAGTTCGGTCCATCATAGTAGCAACCTACATGGTCACCCTTACAAGGAATCGAATGGTTGCGTACTATTGGTGGATTGGTATCGTTTTTTATAAGAAATATCTACTAGAGGTAGGTGGTCCTCCAAACTATAACCAAAGTCTATGATGCATGCATGTAGCATGTCCTCAAAAACCAAGATAGTCCTCTCTTTCTGGACATCCGTTTGGGGTTGAAAAACTTTTCTCAAGAACATATTAGTCCCAAAAACCTCCCGTAACCCCTTCCACAGCCGAGATGTAAAGATAGAATCATGATAAGAGATGATAAGTGATGGAACACTGTGGTGTCGAACTATCTACTATTCGTAGAGGCATCCCAAGATCTCTACTGAATTCTACTCACATATTGGAAAAAAGTGGGTGGACATATTGAGTCAATCAATGATGTCCTAGATGGTATCATTTCCACTGGTGGTGCATGGTAAAACCATCATAAATTCCATAAAAATCCAATACCACTTCCACTCTGGAACCTCAAGTGGTTGGGTCAAGCTCGCTGGAACATGGTGCTCATCCATCAGTCACTAACAAGAGAAGCCTCTAGAAATGAACTCTGACATCAGCCTTTTCATACCTATACACCAAAAATGACATCGGTGGTCCTGATATATGTTTTCTACTCTTGGATGTAAGTCCAATGGGGAAATATGGAACTCCATTAAGTCCTCTACCGACAATGTCACTTGCACAATTGTGCACCCTCAAAAGTGAACGACGTGATCCTCCCTTTTCAAGTACCCATCAGGGTAATGCCCTATAGACATTTGAGCACATAAACACTCATAGACGGTTTCTTCATGATGTTCCTATCTTACTCACTGTATGTGTGGAGGGGTAACTACCATCGAATAGAGATAGGATGCTCCATCTCCATCGACAATGGATATCTGTAACATGACCAACAACTCGGATGCCTTACTCGGGAACAACTTGTTGGATCTCTTACTGAGAGAATATTCCACTATGTTCCCCTTCCAAGGAGTATAGATAATATCAAAATCCCAGTCCTGAATTCACTCTAGAAATAATCTATATCTCATGTTTAGATCATTCTGAGATAAGATACACTTCAGACTATTGTGGTTAGAGTAGATGGTAAACTGCTCAACTATTAGGTAGTGTCGCCACAAGATCAATGAGAATAATACTACTACTAGCTCAAGATCAATGGTCACATATTTCAGCTCATTCTTCTTCTACTGGTGTAAACCAGATTCATTCACTTCATTCTCCTACATCAGGAAAAAACCATGCTCTATCCCTGATGCATCACAGAACACCATGTACTCAAAACCCTCCTCTGGTAACCTCTAGATAAGAGCATTCATCAATCTCTACCTCAGCTCCTAATAGCACTGTTGGAACCTTTCTATATACATGAAAGGCTTCCCCATCTTTTAAAAGGATGTCAAGTGTGCTTCTTCCCTAGAAAAGTTGGGTACAACACTTTAATAGTACCCAGCCAACCCCAATAAACTTCAAACCTCAGTAACAATCTTGGGTGGCTCCCAAGAAAGCACTACTTCAATCATCCTAGGATATATAATAACTCTAGCCTCTAAAATGATGCATCCCAAAAAATAGACCTCCCAAATATAGAATTTATATTTGTAGAGATTCCCATAAATCAGGTGCCCTCACATTGTGTCAAGGACCATCCTCATGTGTATCATATTCTACTCCTCAGATACGAATACACCAAGATGTCATCAGTGAAGACCATGATGAACTAGTCTATGTAAGCCTGGAATATCCTATTCAAGAGTCCCATGAACACTGATCGGGTGTTCATCACCCCAGAAAACATCACTATGTACCTGTAGTGGCCATACCGACACCTTCAGGTTATCTTTAGGATGTCCTCATCCCATACATGAAGTAGGTGATAACCAGATTCGAGGTTTATCTTTAATAACCACCACCCACCCATTAGCTGATCAAAGAGGTCTTCAATCCTTGTTAGTGGATAATTATTATTCATGGTCATCAGGTTTAGGCATTATAAGTCCATAAATAATCTCAATCCCTATATGCCTTCTTGGAAAATGAAACAGGAGCTGCCCATACTGAAAAACTCGGTCTCGTGAAGCCCCTTCTATCAAAATCTTCCAACTGTACCCTTAACTCATGAAGCACAATAGGAGACATCCAATATGGAGGTGTAGGTATCGATGTCATCCTAGGGTATAGATCAATGATGAAGTGCACCTATCTATGAGTAGGTATTTCTAGAAAACATTAGGAAATACCTCCTCATAATTATCCACCACTACAAGAAATGGATGACTCATCTCATCTACTGCACCGAGGGTAATGCAAAGAAACTAGAGTGTGACTAGATTCACCCTCCAATGGGTGAGTCCATCCTACACAACTTGGGTTTTGTTTTCATAGAAAAAGGAAAAACTCATCCCACACCCTTGGGCACACTGCACTCTGCACCTAAAACAGTTAATCTAGGCATGAATTGCGGATAAATAGTCTATTCTGAGAACGAGATCTTAAGCCCCTGACGCTGCCACCAAGATATCCCAACTGATAATCTCACCCCGAAGGGTATGGGAACATTATATGTAACATTTTTTGATCATTTAATATCCTATCGTAGTAGTCTATAAGCACAGGGATTGAGTCAATGGTTCCACTAGAGTCTTCGCATCTTGAAAAACGGTCATGGAAATAACAGTGTGACAAGCACGTCTGTCTATCAAAATTGATGGTTGGGTGAAAAAGACATATATTGTACCTATAATCATATTTGGACAACCAGGTTTGTAATCCCCAATTTCTTAATGTTTTCCCCGTCCCTATCCACCAGCTCCATGAGCCTGTGGTGGACCTCCTGAGGGTGATGGTGATAGTACTTCAAACCTTTTCCCACCTACCATTTCTCAACCAGCTCCTTTGCCACGTATGCCTCTGTGTGAACCACCATATTGATTCCATATACTCTTCCTCAGAGTTCCTTTGACCATCTCTAGATCAGTCATATGTCGAGTCAGAAAATCTCTATCCAAATGTCCCCGACCGCCATATGAGTAACACAACCAGTCCTTCGGCTGACTTACTCTACCCTGGGATCCTCACATAGCTTATCCTATGTCATTGGGACACCCCATGAACTATTTCATCCTCTTGGATCCCTACATTCAGTGTTAGATATTGACCCAACTATCATTTTAATCGATTCAATGTTCAAGGTTTTAATTTTCCTAATAACAATAGTCGAGTGGTGAGCAAGGTCGAACTCACAGGGATGGTTGGACACATATGTTTTTTTATATTTTTCAAAACAACACCACTATTGTCACTAGTGAGGTAAACTTTTATTTATTTACTTTAAAAATATTTTTTAATGTTCTTGTGTATTTTATAAGGAAAGTGCTAGATTTTTTTTTTTAAACTAAAGTGAACTAGATTTATAACAATTCTATGATGGTTAACAGTGAACTGACACACAATTGAAAAAACTAAGGACGTTATAATTTGTGGTCAGTTTAGGGAATCTAACTCTACTAGTTTAATAGAAAACACATATCTTTGTTACTATTGAATTACCTAATTCTTAAAAATGAAATGATCTATTAATCTCACAAACTAGGAGATTAATCTCTCAACTAGTTGAATCTAGAGTTTGTCACCACTAGAGTCAACTAAATATGACATCAATTTAATTTTCAGATACTAGAATCAATTTCACCTGTTTAGTCTAAAAGAATATAATTAATCATTTAGAAAAGTTAATGCTTTCTCTTTTTTTTCAAAAGATCAGGGGTGTTTAGAATTTTTCTTCATAAGTCATGAAAACAACTAAATTTCCAAGAGTCACATTCAACATGGCTAGTAAAATCTTCCCATTATTTAATATAAATAATGAAGATGAGTGTTGAAATTTCCTGCTAATTTATATTACCAATACTATAATGTCTATCCTAAAATCATATAGTATATAGATACTAAAATAATTTAATTATAGTAAGATAAATTAAAAAAACACAGGAATAAAACTCATCCTCTAACATCATGTTATTAATACTCTTGTTGATCCTCAGGACTCTACAAGTGGTTCTCCCAGTCTCTAGGATCTCATCTCTTTCGTATGCTCCATGAGGTGATTCATAAATGAAGGTATTGTGTCTCAATTTGTTTATTCTCGCTCTATATTAAATCCACTATCATCTGCTACATTGTGACCACAATTTCCACCAACATAGCCCTTTACTTCACATCACATCCCCACACGTGAGTTTTTTCACAGAAAACGCGTCATTTAATCATTTCCCATATATCTAACATTAGACCAGTTTGTTGTAGTGAACCTTGTCTGGATCTTGTATATTCTTTTACCTTCACGGAAAAACAGACAATAAATAAAAGTTTATACTTTGTAAATAAATATGAAAATAAACATAACTAATGAGTTAGAAAAGAAATCATCAAATTATTATAAGTTATTTATTAAAAAATTATCTGTTATTAAATTTATTATATTTAGACATTTTATAGAAAATTTTATAATTAATATTTTTATTTTATGGAAAAAAGTTTATTATTTTATTATGTATATTTTTTAGTTTATTTTAATAATATTAATACTGTTATTTAATTAGTTTATTAGTATAATTTAATATTTATTTATTTGATTATTAAATTAATATTTTAAGTAACTAATTATTATATTTTTATTATATTAGATTATTGTAAAATTAGATAATTTATTTTACATTATATTGTTAATATTATAATTAATTAATTTAAGAAGTTATAATTATCAATATTAATTATTAAGGTTAATAAAATAATTTGTTTACATAGATTATTATTTAGTAATTTAGTTAATTTTAATAAAATTTGTATTATTATTATAGTTTAGTGGTTTATTAGTTTATTATACTTGATAAATTAGTAAGACTAATATAAATATTTTAATGGCTAAAATTAAATAATGTGTTGTAAATATTAATTTATTAATAAATCAAATATAAGATTTAAAATAATGTGAATATTTTATAAAAAGTACAAAAATAATATAATGAATTATTAAAAACATAATAAATATTTGTGGAAAACTATGTCAAATTAGAGCCACATCAAATTCCCATACAGTTAAAGATTGTTTACCCTCAAACAATCTCATGTTTTATTTTCAATGAAAAAGAGAAGTTTATTTTTATTACTCTACTCAAAATGTAACATTTTAGGAAGTTTATAACATAGGAAATGAAACTATAAAAGAGGACCAATGAAGATGTTCGGGCTCATATTTGAATCTACCGAATGAATTACTCAATTCAAATCCAAGTTCTATGTTCAAAAGTTATAAAAAGCTAAAAGATAGTGGAATAAAAAACATAACCAGAAGAACCTTATACTTTTACTCTCACCTATGTACCAAAAATATCTATATATATATATATATATGAATCACCTTATTGATATAACCTAAATTATTCCCATATAAACCAATTTCCCCTTTCTTCCTCTAGAATTTATCACTACCCTCACCTTAATGAACCCATTTTTGACCCTCAAGAACATTATGAAATTTTTATCAAGCCATGTAACATGTTCTATGAACTATGAAAATACACTTAGTCAAAGTTTATAAAGGGATTTTATCATAGAAATTCACCCAATCCCAAGAGTCTCAAAGATTCATCGTGGGTCCCTAAATCTCTAATTTACTCTAATTAGAAAAGAATTATATAAATAAGATTTACATTAGACCACTAAGATGAATACATTAATAAAAAAGAATGTGGGTCCCTTATAATCAAATTTGGTCTTCTTGTTCTGAAGTTTATGATCTCTACTCAAATAATATATATCTTATCACTCTCAAAAATAATTCCTAAACAGATTTCCAGAAATTCACTAAACAGAATCACTCATCAATCATTCACCCTCATAAATTTCAGATTCAAAACCAATGTCAACTTTCGTTAAAGAAATTTTTCATAGGAAAGAACCATTTGATAATAGTGTGAAGCCAAACGAACTAAAATTTTTAAATAATTTTTAAAAAAATTACCCATTTTTTCCAAAATGATTGAAGTAGCAGTAAAAATTGATGGCCTTTATTATGCATAGTTTAGCACTAATTGGGTTTACCCCCCTCCCCCACACTTAAAACCCAACATTTTCCCCAATGTAGAATTACAATGTAGAGGAAATAAAAATTATATAGTGAATTATCAATATAGATTAGAATTATAGTTGATTAATGATAGGTTTAAACATATCAGTGAAACTCAAAATATATATTGCCAAAAAAATTACCTTACAATAGGTTTACATTAATTTTCTATTAAGTCAGTGACAAATATTTTCAATATATATCAAAATGTTTTGTGTGAATTCTAAAAGTACAGTGAAAAGGGTGTATCAAGATCATAATTTGGTTCAAAGAGATATACAATTTGAGAAGAGAAATTCATTCCAAGACACCTAGTATATTAGAGGAGATTAAACAATATCCTTCCATGCCTAAATGTCCTCCCCGCATTTAGTTTCATAATGTGAAGTGATTTGAATTACAATTTTTCAAAAAGTAAGAGCATGAATAACTTTTAAAGTATCAAAACATAAGTAGTAATGTCATTTCATCAAGAAAAACATTAAACAATTTAATATCCTCTAACATAGAGCATGGAAAAAAATTAAAATAAATAGAAAAACATGCAGTATATTTTTCATGCGATGATTTAAGTAGAAAACTAATTTGTAAGAAGTAGTAAATGGAGAATAATTTTAATCAATGAGAAAAATGAAGAATATTTTTTAAGTAACAATATAAATATATAGCATATTTTTTCATGACTAATCGACCGTACTTCATGTGAGTCCTTATAGAGATTAATCACTGATAGTAGTGGAATGGTGGCTCAAATGTACTATAGTTGACTTATTTATTTAAAATTAATGTAATAAGAAGAAGAAAATAAATGAAGAGATAAAACTGAATGAAATTTATAGACTAGTTTTTTTTATGATATGATAGGGCTTGGAAATTCCACTCCTTTAATAACACTAATCAACAACATAATTCTTATTCTAAAAATAAGAGATAACAAGACTGAGAAGTAGTAATTGAACTAAAAAACATAGAAAACAAGAAACACATTATTCTAAATCAAAACAAGGAAATATGTGAAGAAAAATCATAAACCATGGTTTAACTCCCATGATGAATTGAATTCAAGGTCTTTAGTTTGACTTTATTGAGGATATGTTCACAAGCACAGTGAAGGTAGCCTAGCCCTTTGTCTATACTTCAAAATAATGTTTTATTCTCTGCCCATTACCTAACATGGGTTTCTTCTCCTCACTAACTAAGTCTATTTCTCCATTCTTCAGCACTCTGACCAAAATAAATGGTCCAGACCACTTGGATTATAACATTCCAGGAAAGAGTTTGAGTAATTAATTAAATAGGAGGACATTCTGTCCTTGTTTTAACTCCTTGTTTTGAATGATAGCATCATGAAATATTTTAGTCATCTATTGGTATATTCTATAAATATCATATGACTCTTTCCTTATCTCATCTAAATCACTCATCTCAGTAAATCTACTCTAACCAGCACTCTTAAAATCATTTTCCAAACAATAGCATATATGGAGTAATACCTATTGGGGTCTTAAAAGTAGTTCTGTAGGTCCATAAAGCTTCATCGAGTTTAAAAAACCAATCTTTTCTAGAATGTGGTAATGTTTTTTCATGAATCTATTTCAATTACCTATTTGAAATTTCCACTTGTCCACTAGAATTTTGATGGTAAGTAGTATCAGTGTTATGAACACAACCATACATTTTTATTAAAGACTTAAACATGTAATTTTTAAAATTTGTTCCATTATTAGTAATGAAGGCTTCTGTTACTCCATTTTTTTTTTGAATATGTTCTTTTTGAAAAATTTAATAACATTATTTGCTTGATTATTGGAAGTGATACAACCTCTACCCACTTGGAATCATAATCTACATCCACTAATACGTACTCATTCCCATGATATGATGGAAGAAGACACATGAAATATAATCCATAGACATCAAAAATTGAAACTTCAGGAATACCTTTTTGGGGTTACTCTTTTTTCCTCCCAACATTTCATAACCTCTAAAACCTATCACATCTTACAAACAAGGATCCTACCACATTAGATTAGGGTGGGAAAATAAAAATCATATTGAAGGAATATTGTTTCTATTCTATCACCACCATGGTGACGTCCCCTAAGCAAGTAGTTATAACTCTCTACAATGGGAAATATCTCTTCCTCAGGAACACAGCTCCTAAAAATTTCATCAGTACACCTCCAAAACAATAAGGGGTTTTCCCAAAGTTAAAAAATAAGTTCAGAGATGGATTTTTTTTCTTTTATTATTAGAATTATTTTTGAGAGGACTTCTATTTTTAGGAAATTAGAAATGTATACAAACCATGTAGTCTACTAGATAGACAAAGTATGTAACTTTTCATCTAGAAAAGAAGATTTTATCACCCTTGAATGTTTTAAATGTGTGTGTGGAATCCGAGATATGTGGACAGAAACAAAGTTGTGATCTCTCTTCATGTCTCTAATTTATATGAAAAATTCCTATAGTGGAAGAATTCATCTAATCAGTATGGGTTTGGTTTCTTTCTTACAAAACATGAACTTCAAGAAAGAGAGATCCGTGAAAATGATGAATTTTGATCTTAGTAGGTACTACCTAAACTTCTCATGAGAAAACACAATAGCTAAAAATTCATTTTTAGTATGTTATAGTTTCATTGAGACTCATCTCGTAGTCTACTAGAATAATAATCCAAATACAGCTTCTTAATTATCCTCTATTCTAGGACTACTCCATCATCCATATCACAAGAATCACATTTATGATAAAAAACATGTTTCCACTTATGTGGAATGATGACAGGTGATGTAGTGAGTTATTCATTAAGAATATTTAAATAATTTAGACAGTTTTGGTCAAAATTGAATAAAGCAGACTTAAGAAAAAAACCCAAGGGCTTAGTGATTTTTGAGAATTCTTTTATAAACATTCAGTAGCAAAAAAAATTCCCTAAAAATTTTATAACACCATGAACATTTTCATGAGGTGGCAGTTTTTGAATAAAATCAAATTTAGCAGTGTCAGAATCCAAATATCTCTTGGACATGTTATGTCCTAAAAACATATACACAGAGACCATAAATTGGAATTCACCCCATGTAAGAACTAGGTTGGTCTCTAAACACCTCTCCAAAATTATCTCCAGATTTCCTAAGAAAGTATCAAAATTACTACCCATAATGAAAAAGTCACCCATGAAAACCTCAATAATTCTCTCAATCATGTCAGAAAATATAGCCATCACACAATTTTGAAAGGTATTAGGGTATAAAATAACCCAAAAGGAATCTACGGGTAAGAAAATGTCCCAAGGGGGCTTGTGAAAGTTGTATTCTCTTAATCCTCTTGAGCACCATGAATCTGGTTGTAACCAGAATACCTATCCATGAAACTGAAAAATTCATTCCCAGCAATCCTATCATGTATTTGATCAAGGAAAGGAATTGGAAAAATTTCCTTCCTAGTGGAAGAATTAAGCTTTTTGTAGTCTATACATACTCTCCAATTGATGGATTTTAAATCTTTAATTTCCATATTCTTTTCATTTGTAACAACATGTAAACCATTTTTCTTAGGGAATACTTAGGCCTATCTGAGCCAAGTGCTATCAGAAATTGGGAAAATTATACCACTGTCCAGTAGTTTGATTACTTATTCTCTCAAAAATTATTTCATTTTTGAATTAAATTTTCTTCGAAATAATACCCTGGTTTATGATGTTATTCCATAGGAATATTATGAATGTGGAATAATGGATTAATTCCATTTATATTAGCTATGGTCTAGCCTATATTAGATTTGATCTTTATAAGAACATTTAGAAATCTTTCCTCTTGAATAATGTTCAACTCATTAGAAATGATTACAGGATGTGTATAATTAACACTCAAGAATGATTATTTAAGATGTGTAGTAAGAGGTCAGTATATCCACTTTTCATGTAGATGACCTGGGTTCAATCCCTAGAAATGGTGCAAAAGACATGACCCAATATAGAGTATTTAGAATGAGCGGGATGTGACTTATGTTCAGGGATGGGTGATTTTTCACTCGAGGGATGAATCTTAGGTCATATGAGGACCAACATCTTATCCATTACTCTTGTATGTATTTTGGAATGTTGAATGGTTTTTAATTTCAATTGCAGTTTTATATTTGATAGTACTGCTTTCCCGAGTGGACAACTCACTATCTAGATTTTCCAGGTTTGAACTTAATAGATTTATCAATGAATAGTCATCAAGTTTTCTTATGAGATCTCCCTATAAATCATCAAAATTTTCAATATTGTTGGTGAAAATAAAATCACTATAAAATTCACTCAAAAAGTAATTATGTATAAAAAACATGATAAATCATTAGAAGAAGCAGAAACTGGGAAATTGTCCAGTTTTGGAAAATTTTCTTCATTCTCTATTTGAGTAGGGTTTTCACTTTGTAAAACCATATAATCATTATTTTCATCTTCCAATTTCTTTTCATTAGAAGAGGGTTGTTTTTCAACATCTTCCGGATTTTTAAATGGATTTTTAGTTAATAAGGACTCTATATTTGAGTGATTTTCAGGGAATGTTAGTCCTTTTAAAATTTTAAACACATTAAATTCTTCTTGTTGTTATCAAATTTTAATGATATGTTTACACTTAGGCTCATCAATTACAGCACCAAAAATGTCCAATAAGGGTTTACCCAGAATGATTGGAACCTCATGGTAACACTCTCTGTCAAGGACTAAAAATTTAACTAGTAGTAATAGATTCCCAACTCAAACAAGAAGATCATCAACCCATCCCATATGATGAGTGAATGATCGGTCAGCCTACTGTAATATGCCTATGGTAGATTTTAGATCACCCAATATAAACTGTTGTAAAAGTGAGTGTGGGTGAGGATTAATACTAACACCTAAGTTACAAAGGCATTTAAGCTGATCATAATTTCCTAAGGTATAGGGTATGACAAAGCAACCCAGGTCTTTCAATCTGGAAGGAATTTTCTATTAGAGAACAAAACTGAACTATTTAGTGAGGCAATAGGTAGAAAATTCTTCATGTGTTTTTTTCGTTGAAACAATTTTTAAGTGATTTCAATTAATATGGGATTTGAATCAAGGCTTTAATAAAAGTAATGTTCACTTGAATCTTGGTAATAATTCCAATTAACTGAAGGATTTCATCTTTTTTGTTGCTTTGGGGTTTCAAATTTTTATGGATTCAGATTGGTGGGGGAAAATTACTAAGGATTTGTAGTCATATCCCTAATTTCAGCAGTATCTTTTTATTTCATTTTACTTTTTGTCTTCTGAAAAAATTTCATCATGATTTGAAGGTAAAAAATTTAGATTCAATTAATTTAAAATAGTTTTCTCTTGATTTCCAAATTTGGTAAAAAGTAGACATTTACTTCTAGAATCAAATGGTTTTTCATTTTGGGTATCTGAAAAGTCTTTTTCAACTGCAATTTGAGTATTTAACCTACATATAATGATATTATCCATGTATTTATCTCTAGGATTAAGTTCAGTTGTTCTAGGTAATCTTTATTTATCACTAGATGTAAAGACTCTTGCTATTTGGACCAATTTAGTTTCCATATTCTACATTATTCCATCATTTTATATTCCATACGTTTGAAATTGAGCATGAGGTTTATTTATTTGACTTTTAAATATATCTTAATGAGTTACCATTATATTTAAAATTTGACCCTATTTTGAAGATACTTGACTGACAATGTTTCCTTGAGAATTTTAATATTAAACCCATGGTTGGATTTGAAAATTTTTTCAAGGTTGGTTTTGGTAATTAGGGACATTTGATTGCATGATTTGGCCCTGTTCAATCCAGGATAGATTTTGATGATTCATATAGCCTTGGTTATAATTGATAGAAAATGGGTATTCTTTAGCTGAAATCCTAGGACCCTAGTTAACAGTGTCAGAGTTTTGTTATTGCTGTGTTGGCATGTCAATGGTGGGACAAATGTTTTTGGTGTGGACAAACATCCCTCAATGTGAAAATTATTCTCTAAGTGATTGGTTAGTTTTCTAACATCATATTTGATTCAAAGGATGCCTAGAATTCTGGTTCATTTAATATTGATGTTGGTTGGTGATTTCAACAAGTTTAGATTGAGTATCATTTCATGAATCAATGTTAAGATATCTATTCACTCTCCTACTTGAATTTTTATGCTGGGATTTCATGGAAATATTTTTGATGATTTGTCTCAACTCTTCATCATCCTTATCATTATAATTTCCCCCAATACCTTGATAAACTATGTTTTTCCCAGATAAGGAAAACCATTCATAGAAGGTATCCATAAGAATGTGTGATGGGTGTTGATGATGGGGACACTGCATAAGTAGGTCCATGGACCTATACCAAGCCTCATTAAAGGCCTCTCCATCCTCTTGTTAAAACCTAATTATCTTAGTTCTATATTCTCATTTATATATTTGGGGATACTATTTCATTATAAAGGAATTGTTCACTTGATCCCAATTTTCAAAAATATTTTCACTTATACTCAACATCAAATTTCTAGCATTCCCTTTTATGAAAAAGGGACTGTCACTTATTCTTATTAAATTCTATGTATTTCATAAAAGAGGTAATTGTTTCATAGAATTTAAAAAATATCTAAGGAAGGAAATAGATTTCCCATTAGAGAGACCATTGTATATAGGTATCAGTTAAATGTGGGACTATTTAAGCACTTAATTTCAGGCTCTAGGAGTTAATAAAATCGAAGAAAGATTACTTGAAACATGAGGGATTTGGAACTCCATCATCCCAGGACTTTAAACTTCCTCTAAAAGTTTAGTATGGTTTTAGAAGTTTTTTTATAGGGAATATTCTATCTATATTCTCTATTTTAAATTTATTTTTTATAAGTGCAGTTACGTGTCATTATATTTTTATCAAAGGATATACTCTATCAGCAATAGAACTAGTTCATAAAAAATTGATAGAAACAAATAAATTTCAAAAAAAAGTTCAAAACAGTAAGCAGTAGAACTGAACAGGTACAAAAGTAAAGGTTAATTGAATTAACAGTCACAATAACAACATAGTAACAAACAAAAATTGACAGAAGATCATTTTTTTAAATGTTCTCACTTTTTCAATTTTTTGAGTTTTTATTATATGTGATATGTATTTGATTTCTTTTAAAATGTGGTGACTCATTCTTTCCCTGACATCGATGTAGAAAATGTGACCCAAATATAATTTTAATTGAGTAAAAGTTTAAATTTATAATTTTCCAAAAAACTACATCCTAATGGTGAAAAATTCAAACCCACATGGAAGGTTGGTGAACAATTTTCTATTCAATTTTTCAAAACAACCCCACCATTTTGAACATTGGGGAAAACATTCAATTTCATTTACTTTTAAAATATTTTAAACATTTTTGTATTTTTTATAATAAAAGTGCTAGAAACTATTTTTTTAAACTATAGATAACTAGATATTGAATTAATCTATGATGGTTAACTATATGCATTGAACTAACACACAATAACAAAAACTAATGACTTTATAATATGTGGTCAGTTTAGGGAATCTGACTCTACTAGTTTAATAGAAAACAACTTCATTTTTTACTGTTGAATTCAAAACCTCTTTAAAAAAATGATCAATTAATCTCTATAACTATGTGATTAATATCTTAGCTAGGTTAATCTATTGTTCTCCACAACTGGAGTCACCAACTATTACAAAAATAAAATTTTTAGATGCTGGAATAAATTTCATCAATTTAGTATAGAAGAATTGAATTAATGATTTAGAAAATGTAATACTTGTTCCTTTTCTCCAAAGGAACATGGAGTGTTTATAACTTTTCATCTTTAGTCATGAAAATAGTTAATGTTCTAAGAGTTATATTTAACATCGCCGGTTCAATCAACCTCTTGTTTAAAAGAAATAATGAAGACCATGGATGAAATTGCCAAAAAATTTAAATTCCCATAACTATAAAGTCTATCCTAAAATAATATTTTATATAGAAACTAAAAATATTTTATTATAGTAAGATAAATTGGAAAATATATAGGTATAAAACTCCATCTATATGGTAATTTATTTGCTAATCTTTTTTATCCTCAAGTCTCCATGAGTGGTTCTCTGTGTCTCTACAATCTTCCCTATTTCATTTTCTCAATGGGATGAATCAGAAATTAATGAATTATGCCTCATTACTTTTCATGTTGTTTTTCATTAAATACAATGTCATCTTCTGTATCATGACCACAATTTCCACCAACATAGTCTTGTACTTCACAACGCATTTGCAAACAAATGTTTTTTACATAGCACTTGTCACTTTATCTTTTCCCACATAACTAACACCCCACCAGTTCATTAGAGTGAACCCAGTTATGATTCTATATCTTCTTTGAACCTGAACATCAAAATTGTAGAGACCCAAGCTTGACGTACATAGAAATTACATTAGTTTTCAGGAATACTAACTACATAACCAAAAATGACACCTAAGGACCGTAATAGTTTAGTGTTTTTGGAAGCTTAGAACATAATATTCTAACATGGTGAAAGATCATAAACAACTTCGATAAATATCTTCTCTTTTTTTTAACCTAATGCTTTTCATTATATCCTGGAGGAGAGAAAAATAAAAAGGGTGAGCTCAAAAGCTCAGTAAGGGTAAGCATGGGGAACATAAAAACAATCCAGAAACATTTGAACTTAAAAACATGAACATAAAACATCAAAATCTTGAGCAAAGACATAAATCTTGTCACTACATAAGTCATGGATCATAAAGGAACATTAATCATGATAAAATAAAACATGTAATTTTGAGAAACAATTAAGCACATGTTATGATTTCCATAGTATCCAATGCATTGCTGCCAAGACCATCATAGTGGACACAGTCCAATACTAAACTGGGTTTAGTTGTCATTCCATCCCTGTATTACTGAACCATATTCACTTGTAGTTCCATCCATGTCTATCTCATGAGATATAAATCTTTACCCAATGCATTGGAGGGAGATATAGGTCCCAACCATATCATAATGAAACCATTCTTACTTATGCCACAAAATAAACTTAAATTGTTAATCATAACCCAATTAATAAAATGGGGTTCATAAACATCATCACATAATAACATAATCCATATAAAAAGGATATCATTTCATCATAAGAATAATCAAACCTTGTTAATAATATATACAGTATACTTGAAACATAATCATACTAAATAATTTCATCTTTGGTGGAAAATAGTTTTGATAAAATACTTGAAATGATTTCTTGAGGAAAATATCATTTCTTCTTCAAAATCAATTTCTTTCCAAAAAATGCCATTCACTATTAAAATAAAATTATTTTGTTGAAATTAATCATGAAAACTTTTTGAGGAAGATTCATAAAAATTAGGTGTTATGAAAATGTAAAAATCCGTTCATGCCGTATAATTTAAAAAAACATTTTTCACGTACTTTGGCCAGAAAAGTAAAAATGTATCTTGTACCGAACACGACAAAAATATTCATTTCATAACTATTACCAAAAATTCATCAATAGATAAAATTGGATTTAAAAAATTTAGTTGGATTGAAATAATATTACATATTGAAGAAACATGGGTGTTGATGAAAAATATTCCCCAGTAAATTCTGATATATATACAATCTCTGATAAAAATGAGATTGTGAGATTTTCCCTTACCTTAGGTCCTATTTCTTCCATACATGTCTGAAACTCCAGTATAGTGGGTTTAAACATATTATTAACTTGTATCATAACCATAATAATATTTATGATATCATATATTATTCACTTATGACTTTATATTACTCGTTCTTTGTAAATTCAATGTTAAAGCAGCGTTTTGGGTAAAATCGTTTCATTTATCGTACATGTTTTGACTTGTTGTTCCTACTATTATTACATATATAATGATTTACTTAATTCAATAATGTAAAACATGATTTATATATAATATATATTCTTCATATTAATATATATTATAGATCAATAAATGGAAGGAAATACACCATTCATGGAGACAGTGGGCCGTATGTACGCATGAACGCTGTTTTCATTTCCTTATTGAATTGAATGAAATTAAGTAAAATAAACATACATGTAAACAAATATAGTATCATTATTATGTAATATATTTCATGATTATTTATTATATATACTTTATTATCAGACTTGAATGGTTAATCATGAAAAATGAATCTCATGGTGTTCGTGGAGACGGTAGTCCGTACATATGCACGAGTGACAATATCATTCTTTTGATATTAAAATCATATATAATTGGATGGTATATCATATATAATGAATCATAATATTTTTATATTTATTATTTATATCATTTTTACTCATTATTATACCCATCCAAATGATGAAATGTTTGAATAACAAACTACACCACGACGTGGAGACGGTAAGCCGTATGTACGCATGTGTGGTGACTTTTTCATTCATAGGATGAATAAAATAACCAATATGGTTGTAAAATTTTTATAATAACATCACATTATATATAATATACTGTAATTATTATTTTATAATGGAAACCAAAAAAAGGAGGAAGTGGAAGAAGAAAGGAACATGAAATAGGCGGTGAGATATTTACCTCTTCTTCGGGTTCTTCCTTTCGATTTGATCAAACGGGATCCATAAGTTGTCATTATACATAATGTAAGGCCTCTTGAATGAAGAAAGGACAGTTTAGAGGGTATTTGGGTAGGTTTTGTCCAAACCAAATGGCATTGGAATTGTGAATTAGAGAGAAGGGTGAGTGCCCTTTTATAAGAGGGGTGAGGGACACCTTAGAAAAAACATAAAATGTTATTTTATAATAAATTTATATTAGGTTTATAATGGCTCTAAAGTGACTTATTTAGAGTCTAGGGTGGGTATGGGTTGTTATACTCCCATCCAATTGATTTTAGACAATTTTAGGTTTCCATTTTAACCTTATCATTTATATTTATCTCTAAGTTAAATAATTTAACTTTTACAATGTCTTCTTGTTTTCTTACAATATATGGTTAATAAACCTACTATAAACAGCCAATATCACCCCAATTGGTACATTAATGTAATATATATAATTCTGTATGTCTTTTGGCCTAACCATATAATTTTAGGACCATTATATCAATTAATAATATAATATATTTTTTAAAACTCTATTATTTCAATTTTGACACTATTTGTTAAATTGTTTTTTCTATATTCTTAACATCATTATTACTTAAAAAATCATATAAACATCCCTAATATTTTATATTAACCTATAAAATTTCTTTAAATCATAAAAAGTCTCAAATTACATTTATTTTGTTATTTATATTATCAATTATGTTAATATTTCATTAATAAGGTAATTACTGCATCATCATTGTGTCCTAAATAAATGAAATTATTTAATGTCTAAAAAATATAAATAAAATACCATTATGTATAAAATATTTTGATATATCTAATTAATATTTATAGTTTAATTTATCTTATGTATAACCTAATATTAAAAATGTTTTAGTTATTAAACACGGATTTTAACTTTTTTAACTCTTCTTTAAATAAAATAAAAATAAATGTCCTAATCTAATCCAAGTTGACCTAAAGGGTAATATTTTATTCATAAGGTTGTTTTTGGTCTAATTACACTTATCAAATAGAATTAGGATATGTGTTAGGGTAATAATAATAAAATTTTTACCCTAAATTACCTTATTTACTTTTAATTGTGGTAAATAATTGTTAAATGATATTATTCACCAAAAATCATTTTCTTCTCATTGAACCACATTTTACGTACTGATATCAACCGTGTTTCACGGATTTTTTAAATTCAAAAAACAAAGGCTGTAAAATTATGATTTATGTAAATTTTCAAATGGTCCTAGAAGGTGGGTAAAAGATGGTAAAAAGTTCAATAAAATATTTATATATAAAAATTTATTATAAAATGACTCCAATAAATTAAATTGAACTTATATAGGTTTTATTTATCTATTTTGACCTAAAATTAATTTAAATAAAATAAATGATTATTTAAATAAAAAGTTGGTTTTAACCAATAACTAAGTTTTTTCACTATTCATCAAAAATTGAAAGTTTTCGGAAAAATACAAAAAATTCACCCTAAGATAATTTCGATATAACGAATCCAAAAAATAAGTCCACTTTGAAATATAACATTTATAAAATTCAAAAAAGTGGGTATTACTATTCATAGCGTCTAGTTTATAGAATATTTTAATAATATATCGTTGTTTACTGAAACTCAATATTGCGTACAACGAAAGTTATCTAGGAAGGTTTCTCTTGAATGTAACACAAGACAAGAATAGTGTTGCGTATACTAAAAGCTAATACGGCGTTGCATATAGCACAAAATAGTCCTGGTGTAGTGAACAACACAAGACATCAAAGAAATTAAAAATAATATTTTTCATAAAATCTCGGGGTGTTACATTCTACCCCCCTTAAAAAGAATTTCTCCCTCGAAATTTATCTGGGTTATAAATGGTTTACTACTTGAAAGTTTCATTCATAGAAATCCACATCATAAAAAGTAATACTAAAACTTAATTTTAAAAACTTATATATGAAACGTAACAGATAGCCAAATTAACTCATCACTGGGTTTCCATATAGAAGAACATAGGTGAAAATATGGATATGGAAGAGTAATCTAACCCTCATGTTCTGATGGAGAGTGGTAGAGAACATGGCTATGAAAAATCCAACAATCAAGATGCCATAAATTTTTGATGATCTAAGGTACCATCTAGGACAACATTTTTGGTTTTCAAGATCAATTCCCTAAAGTTAAAAAAATTGAATTAGAAGAAATACTTAATTGATTTTGGAACAATCTCACCGTTGGTCATTCCATGAAAAATTTACACTTCATATCTTATAGAAGTGAAGTTGAATTTTTCATTCGTGAAGTGTTAGTGGATCATGTGATAGAATGATAAGTCATCCCATATCTCTCAAACAAAAGGTTAGCAAAATTTATTATTTTTACATAAGTCTATATATGGTGAAATTAATCATATATCATTCCAAAAATGTACTTATACTTCATATATCATACCACATAATAAATTAAAACTAATTTATACTAACCAGGGACTTCTTGATGGCCATTGGTATGTGATAAAGGCCTGTCGCACTTTGGTTGTGGGTTTGATTCTCACGACCTTGGCCAACTTGACGGGTTGTCTCCCATCCTATGTGTTGTCCTTTTTCTAAAAAATATACTATTATAACATTTCAAAAATAATATCAAAAAGTTCTATCCTTAAACAATACTATCTGATGTCCAACTTAATCTATTCCAACCTTTAGGCTTATCGAAAATACTTCTGTCCGATTACTAGAAATGTCATCTACCGAGCATCTGAATACCTTCATTTATCCCCCATATATCATAAGATATATCTTTTTTTTGGTCAAATTCCAAACATGTGAATACCTTAATCATGTATTCTCTTTAAACATAAATTACCATATAACCTTAGTGAAAACATGAATGGTGTCAAAAGGTAACTCTTTCCACATACCAAAATCCCAAAAATACTATATACTCAAATCATGATATCACTTTGTCCTTATATCAGTCATGAGCTCATGAATACTATCATACATATTATTTTCTACTTATCCCTTCATTATACCCATTTCATCTACTTTCCAAAAATATTTCAATCACTTTTCATGGTTATTGGTACCATAAAGTTATTGAAAACCACAATAGACCAATACATAAATATTCCAATATTCCACGATACGACAACATTATTTTGGAATCCCATTACATAAACACATAATAATTACACTACATCATGGTCAAACTCAACATCGCCAATAGTGATCGCATGTGACTTCCCTTTGTCTATTGCATTAAGAGGTTATTGAGGTCGATCACCATTAAACCTTGGATTAGGGCATTTGTTAGCATAATGCCCCATTTCCTTTCACATGAAGAATTGAAGTGTTGATGGTGCGTTTTCTATAGTCTTTTCTATATTCACATAATTAGATACTTTTTTCTCATTACTTAGTCACTCAGCTACTCGATGACCATCTTTTGCACACTTAAAACATTTTCTAGTCCCTTTAAGTTAATCTCCATCATGCCTCTTTTCACACTTTGAGAATATTGAAACATTTGTCTTCTTTTCACCAGATTTTTGAGATTTTTCCTTGAACACCATCTTTCATTTCTTCTCAAAAACATGAGATGGATATGTTACACCAACTTCTAGTTCTACCTTGATAGCAAAACGCACAATTACTTCATAGATACCGAAGTCTCTTATAGCTAATTCCCTTCAAATACTTGGTCCTAAGCCACTAAAGAATCGATCAACTTTACATTCAGGTAGGATGATAAATTCAGATGCATACCTTGCAAGCCTTTTAAAATTCACCACGTATATACCCACAGATTCATCATCCTTTTGCATAAGCTCAAGGAACTCCTATTCTATCTTTGATCGAAGAATATGAGAGAAGTACTTATTGAAAAATATTTTCCTTAACTCATCCCATTCAATGCATTCAATTTCATCTTGGGGCCTCATATTCTTAATTAGATTCCACCACTGGTCTACTTCAACTCTTAAACGGTAAATATCCAGAATGAATTTTTCATGTTTTGAATATCGATGTATGGAAAATTTATTTTCAATGGTACTTTTACATTGTTCAGAAAAAAGTGGATCAGAAGACCCAATGAAAAAAGGTGGGTGTTGCCTCATGAAAGTCTCAATAGAATATTTTTCCATTCTCTGCTCATTTGGAAGACTACAATGATTCATAGCTTTTGTAATTATATAAATAAGATTTTTCACTCAATCTCCCATAACATTGGTTTTTTCAGAATGACAATCATTTCATTTCCCATTACATTGATCAACAAGGTTCCATCAGGTTACAACCATCATCTAAAACCCAAAAAAAACATATTTTGAGAGGCCAAAATCATGCTAGAAAAACAACATAATAAAGGGGGAGTACCTTAAATATATAGCATCTTAGGTTTAATTATTAGATCATTACCGTAATTCTAAGAGTATAACCTATACATATACTTAACCATAAATACATCCCTAGACATACCTTAGAAATATGCCTAGGGATTTCAATAAAGTTTTCACATACTAGTTTCCAAAGGTTAACTAAAACATTTCTCTGATACCAAATGTAGAGACCAAAACTCGACATATATGGAAATTACATTACTTTTGCGGAATACTTAATTCATAACAAAAAATGACACCCAAGGACCGTGATAGTTTAGTGTCTTTGGAATCTCGGAATATAATACTCTAATCATGGTGAAAGATCTTCAACATCTCCCATAAATATCTTCCCCTTTTATTTTCTTACCTAAATCCTTTATTTATATTTTGGTAAAAGAAAACATAAAAAGGGTGAGCTCAAATTCTCAGTATGGGTAAACATAGGGAAATTAATAATAGTCCATAAATATTTGAACGTAAAAAAATGAACATAAAACACCAAAATCTTGAGCTATGACATAAATTGTGGCAGTACATAAGTCATGGATCATAAGGGAGCATTAATCATGATAAAATAAAACATGTAATTGTGGAAAACCATTAAGCATATGTTATTATTTCCATAGTCTCCAAGACATTGCTGCCAAGACCATCATAGTGGACAATGTCCATTACTGAACTGAGTTTACTTGCCATTCCATCCCTGTATTACTAAACCAGAATCACTTATCATTCCCACAATTTCCATCTCATGAGATATAAATCTTTACCCAATGCATTGGAGGGAGATATAGGTCCCACCCATCTCATAATGAAATCATTATTACTTGTGCCACAAAATAAACTTAAATCATTCATATAACCCTAAGAATATAATGGTTTTCATAAAAATCATCCCATTATAACGTCATCTATATAAAAAATGGATATCATTTCATCATAATAAGAATAAACCATTTATATAATAGACACATTATACTTGAAACACAATGATACTAAATAATGTCATCTTGGGTGGAAAATAGTTTAGACAAAACTGTTGAAATGAATTCTTGAGGAAAATATACTTTAATCTTCAAAATCATTTTCTATTAAAAAAAATGTCATTCACTGTTAAAATAAAAATATTTATCTGAAATTAATCATTAAAACTTTTAGTGTAAGCTTCATTAAAATTAGGCTTTATTAAATAGTAAAAATCTGTTCATGACGTATAATTAAAAAAACATTTTTCTCATACTTTGTCCGGAAAAGTCAAAAAGTATCTCATACCAAAAACGAAAAAATATTCCCTTCATAACTATTAATAAAAAAATCACCAATAGGTAAAATTGGATATAAACATTTTTATGATGATAGAAATAATATTACATATTGAGGAAACATGGGTGTGGATGATAAATATTCCCCAGTATATTCTGAAGTATAAACAATCTTGGAATGAAATGAGATTGTGAGATTTTCCCTTACCTTAGGTCCAATTTCTTCCTTAAATGTCTGAAAATCATATATAGTGGGTTTTAACATATTATTGAATTTTAAAATAAACATAATAATATTTATGATATCATAAATGATTCACTCATGACTTTATATTACCCGTTCTTTTGTAAATTCCTTGTTAAAGCAGCGTTTTGGGTAAAATCGTTTCATTTATTGTACGTGTTTCGACTTTTTGTTCCTGTTATTATTACTTATATACTGATTTACATAATTCCATAATGTAAAACATGATTTATATATAATATATATTCCACATAAAAATATATATGATAGATCGATAAATGGAAGGAAATATGCCATTCATGGAGACAGTGGGCCGTATGTACGCTTGAACGCTGTTTTCATTTCCTTATTTAATTGAATGGAATTAATATAATGAAACTTATATGTACATAAATCCAGTATCATTATTATGTAATATCGTTAACTATTATTTATTATATATACCTTATAATCATACTTGAATTGTTAATCATGGAAAATTAATCTCATTGCATCCATGGAGACGGTAGTCCGTATGTACACACGAGCGACAATATCATTATTTTGATATTAAAATTGTATTTAATTGGATGGTATATCATATATACAGAATCATAATAATGTTATATTTATTATTTATATCGTTTATACTCATTGTTATACCCATCTAATGATGAAATGTTTGAATAACAAACTACACCACGACGTGGGGACGGTAAGTCGTACATACGCACGTGTGGTGACTTTTTCATTCATAGGATTGATAAAGTAACTAATATGGTTGTAAAATTTTTATAATAACATCACATAATGTAGAAGATACTACAGGTATTATTTTATAATGAAAACAACAAAAAAATGAGGAAGTGGAAGAAGAAAGAAACTTGAAATAGGTGGTGAGATATTTACCTCTTACTCGGGTTCTTTATATTGATTTGATCAAAAGGGCTCCTTAAGTTTGCTTTATGACTAAAGGAAGGCCTTTAGGATGAATGTAGGACCGTTTATTTGGTATTTGGGAAGGGTTTGGCCATGGAAAATGGTTTGGAGGTGTGAATTAGAGAGAATGGGGAATGCCCTTTTATAAGAGGGGTGAGGGGCACCATAGAAAAAAACTTAAAATATTATTTTATAATAAATTCATATTCAGTTTATAATGGATCCAAAGTAACTTATTTCAAGGATAGGGTGGTGATGGGTCAAAATACTCTCAACAGATAGGTTTTATACATGTTTATGTTACCATTTTAATCTTATCATTTAGATTTAACTCTATGTTAAATAATTTAAATTTTATCGTGTCTTCTTGTATTCTTACAAAATATGGTTAATAAACTAACTATAAACTACAAATAGAACCCCAATTGGTTCATTAATGTAATATATATTATTATATAAGTATTTGGGACGAACCTTATATTTTTAAGACTATTATATCAATTAATAATATAATATTTGTTTTAAAAACTCTTTTATGTCAATTTTGACACTATTTGGTAATTTGTTTTTTCTAAATTTATAACAGCATTACTACATCAAAAACAATTCATATAACCAACCCAAATATGTTATATTAACCTATAAAATTATTTTAATTCATAAAAATATCAAATTACATTTATTTGGTTATTTATAATATCAATAAAGTTAATATTTCATTAATAAGGAAATTACTCTATCATCATTGTGTCATAAATAAATGAATTATTTAAAGTATAAAAAATATAAATAAAATACCATTATATAGGAAATATTTTTAGCTTTCTACGGAATATTTATATTCTAATTTTTCTTATATATCACCCTATATTAAAAATGTTTTAGTTATTATACTTTGATTTTAACTATTTTAACTCTTCTTTAAATAAAATAAAAATAAATATCCTAATCTAATCCAAGTGAACCTAAAGGATAATATTGTATTCATAATGTAGTTTTTGGTATAATTACACTTATCCAATAGAATTATGACATGTGTTAATGTAATAATAATATCATTTTTACCCTTAATTATGTTATTTACTTTTAACCGTGGTAAATAAAAGTTAAAAGTTACTATTCACCAAAAATTATTTTATCTCATTGAACCACATTTTACTTATTGATATCAAACATGTCTCTATAGTATTTGAAATTAAACTCATTGAAGTGGTAAAATTAAGTTTTATGTAAATGTTCAAATGCTCCTAGAAGGTGGGTAAAAGACGGCAAAAAGTGCAATAAAATTTTTATATATCAAAAATTATTATAAAATGACTCCAATGAATTACATTGAACTTATATAGGTATTATGTATCTATTTTGACCTAAAATAAATTTAAATAAAATAAATGATTATTTAAATAAAAATTCGGTTTTAACCAATAACTTAGTGTATTCACTATTCATCAAAAATTGATAGTTTTCAGAAAAATACAAAAAATTCACCATAAGATAATTTCGATATTTCGAATCCGAAAATGAAGTCCATTTTGAAAGATAAAATTTATAAAATTTCAAAAATAGGGTATTTCTATCCATAACAGCTAGTTTATATAATATTTTTATAACATATCGTTGTTTAGTGAAACTCAGTATTGTATACTAGGAAAGCTATCGAGGAAGGTTCCTCTTTACAGTAATGCAAACCAAGAATACTGTTGTGTATAATACAAGCTAATATGGTGTTGTGAATAGTGAAAGATAATCTTGGTGTAGTGGACAACAGAAGACATCAATGAAATAAAAAATAATATTTCTCATAAAATCTCGGGGTGTTACAATAATAGGGTATGAATAAAAGTTAAAATATTGTTAATAAAAAATAAATATAAAATTAATTAACGGGTTAGAAAACATCCGTATATTATTAAAAGTTAATTAATATTATTTTATCCATTTTTAATGTTTTAATATTTTTATCTTTTATAGAAATGATTAAAATTAATATAATTTTTTGAGATGGAAAGTTTATTATTTTATTAAGTTAATTATTTAATTTATTTTAAGTTAATTATAAATTTTTATTAATAAGTTTATCAATATAATTTAATATTTATTTATTTGATTATTAAATTTAAATTTTTAGTAAATAATTATTTTATTTTTGTTATATTATATTATTATTAAATTAATTAATTTATTTTACATTTTATCAGTATTTTTATAATTAATTAAGTTAAAAAGTTATAATTATCATTATTAATTATTAAGGTTAATAAAATAATTTATTTAGTGAGATTACAATTTTTTCATTTAGTTAATTAAAATAAAAATTTATTTATTATTATAGTTTAGTATTTTTTTAGTCTATTATAGTTAGAATTTATAATTTTTTTATTTATAAACTTTATTATTATTAAAATTCTAGTTTAATAATAAAATTTATTAATTTATTAGTTTTATAATTTGTTTTACTATCATTATTATTTATTTTCATCTTATAATTAAAATTATTTAATTTTTATTCATTTTAATAATAATATTATTTATATATATAAATATATTTAAAACCATCTTTTTCCCCCCTAATCCCTTCCTATTATGGGGGGTCATCTTTTTGTTGAAGAAACCATTCTAGGCGACATACCTATGCGACGACCCTCTCTAAACGCAGCAACACGCTCACTAGTCCGATAGCATAAGCAGGTCTACTCAATGATTCATTGAGGCTGTCCTCAGCCCGAGAAACATGGATCAATATGGCCCATACATCTACAAATGGTGAAATTAGTCTTCTCCAGCCATGACAACACATCTGCTTGTCTTCTCCTCTTATTGAGGTACCTTCGTTCTCTAGCGATTTGGCATCAGATTTATTGTGAACAATTCTGATTGAAGTTTTTGATGTTTTTTGTGTTGTTCTGTCATATATGGTTTGAGTAATGTTTTTATAATATTGATATTGAGGACATAGATGAAAATATTTTTGAGGATGAGGGTGGAAACAAGATGAGGCAATAGTAGCATTTCCCCTGACAGAAGAATGATTTTAGTGTGATAGTGGATTGGTAGTGCATCGGTAGGTGAATAGACAAGAAGTCACACGGGGGGTGGGGGGGGGAAATGGTTGTGTCAGTGAGACTGACACTGACCGACAGTTTTAGTAAAAAAGAGAAGGCAAAGATGAGTATCGATGTGGTTGAGTGTATGAAAGGGGATGGTCAGACCGCTGATAAATACGGATGTGGGTGAGACCGACACCGAAAGACAGTGTCAGTAGCTAATAATCTGCTGGGGTGTTGGTGTTAAGAAAAATGATGGTTTTGGTATCATTGATAGTATATAGGCTAGAGAAAAGGTTTCGATGATACTAACAAAGGGGATTGGGGTATGGGTTAGTGGAACTATAAGTCTCACCGACAATTTGGAGAAACATCGATGATACCAAATAATTTTATCTTCATAAATGAAACATAAAAAGTTAATTATATAAAATTATAACAGAACCAAAAATTAAGTAAATTAATTATTTAACTGAATAATATAAAACCAAACAAACATAAATCATAAATATAAAGGAAAAATAACGTAAATAAATAACCTGTAACAGGGTTATGAAATGAATTAAAATTAAATAATCACATTACAGGATGAAATTATTACTAAACACATTAATTAATAACATATATTAAAGGTAATCTAAATTTAAATGATTAAAAAAATATTAATGGTATTATTAATGATACAAATTATTAAATAAATTAATTAAAGGCTGAAAAAACTATATGTGAAAGTGAACACCATTGGTGACTCAATAAGATAGAAATAATGGTAAAAGTTAGTGTCGACCGAAAGACAATTGTCAGTGAGTCGAAAACTAAAGAAATGGAAAAGTAAAGAATGAGTCACTAACACCCATTGGCGACTTAAAATTTTTAATGCATACATATCCTTAAAATGTTAATGAATTTATATATTTAATAATCTAAATTAATTATCTAACTAACTAGACATAGACTAAAATATTAGAACACATTATTTTACCATTGAAACTTAAATTTTTAACTTATAATAAATCTTAAAGAATAATTAAAAATAATAATTAATAAAGTTAATTTCTTTAAATCGATCTGAAGATAATTTTTTTAATTAAATTCTATGTTATTCAAATGAAAATAAAAATGATTAATTGATTCATTAAAATAAAATAAAAATTAATTAAAAAAATCAAGTATATTTTAACCACACCACTAATTTATTAAATTATTATACTAGAAAAAATAATAAGACTAATTTAATTATTTTAAAGGAAACAATTATAATATTTTATAAAAAAATTAATTAATTACTTAATTGGATCTTAAAATTACAAAATTTTGAAGATTTAGAAAAAATGGAAAAATAATATAATAAATTATTATAACCCTAATAGAAAGATAGTTTAAACTATGTTAAATAAGATCCACATCAGCTACCTACTATCGAAAATTCAGCTTCATGACGCCTAGTGGTAGCTCCCACTACTTGTGTCCACTTGGCCATAAATATATTTTATAGAAGGGCTCCCCCCAGTAACCCAAAAAAAGTTGGGATGTTGAGGGATTTCATGGATGAACTGTCCCCCGACACCGTCCATGGTCGAAGGAATTATCCCTAAAAAACAGGTCTCACCCCATATCCGTGGAGTAGCGAGAATGATCCATAAATCTCATGAGTAGTCCCCTACTTATCTGGATTCTCTACTGCAAATGCAGTATGTCCTATGTACACACAGTGTGTAATATCTCTAGAAAGAACTCATCCCTAATGAGATGCTCAATTTTTATCCATGTGAGCGTTTTCTTTTCATGCATATAGATATCTAAGCTCCCTAACATCACAGATGATCCATATAGAAGACATCCGGCTAAGAATTACATCTGGTCGACAGGCATCCTCACTAGGTAGATGAAAAATGTAACCACCTACATCTAATCTTCAGATACATGGTGGTCTTGTTCACCCCTAAACCAAGGGGGTTTGCCTCTGGAACTCATACAATTCACTCAGCCTATATGCACCATCTACTGGTAGAACTGGTAGTAACTTCTGCTCTCTGGGTGGTGTTATCACTAGTACACCACCATGGGGTGATACATCTAATACGAGTATCGATCCCAAAACCTCCTCACTTGGTAGATCATCCACAAGATCATTCATCTGAATCATGGATGGTTGTTTTCATGGAGGCATCCTAAAATAGATGAAGATACACCACTATCAATAGAGTATACCTTATGAGATGACACTGACTCAAGGACCTGAGAACACACTAATTCCAATATGATTAATATACCATTATATTCCTAGAAATGTGGGTTTTTTTTTACTAGGAGATAATGATTAATTTAGAGTCCTGTTATATGGATATGTTGGCCGTTGTACCAACATTGTATTCCCGAGCCTGAAATCTGATCTTGAAAAACTCATCACTGTTGCCCCAAACCAATATCACAGACTCTTAGATTGTTAAGTAGAACCAACATCCTATGATACCACAATTTTGTGACCCATCCCCTAAGTACCATTCTTTTACTATCCAATTCCACCTCTAATAGGTCAGAGGCTGGTGACTTTCACCGAGTAGACATATCCCGCTAATTGGAGACATTTTCATATGTACCTACACACACATTCACGTCCCTGAGAAAAAGAGCTAAAATGAAAACACTAGTTAAAAAAGAATTCATACCTATATGATACTAACAAAAGTGTACAAAATTATTGAACAAAGATTTAAATGGGTCTAGAATACAATTCCAACCAAAAAAATAAGTACAACTCTTGAAATTTGTCCGCAGAAAACCATACGTGAAGGGTATGTATAGAAACAACTATCTAACATCTCTAAATCACACCTCAACTGTCGGGCCTCTCTCTAAGTACCACTTAGGTCCAGTACTCCAAGGACTTGGTTGGGGAAATAGTCATCTACACAGTATATGAAATGTTCAAGCATATCCTATGTAGGGGTGAGTAAAAAAATACTCAGTAGGGACCCCGAAAACACAAAACACACATTGTACATCACAAAAGAAACAGATGGAGTAAAATTAATATGGTCAAATCAAACAAGTATATGTTTATAACAAAAAGATATGGATTTAATGTTATTTTTTACATATCTCCTAGTCTCTATGACACTAGTAATGTCGGTGGGTCATGGATCCTCGATGGTCCATAGTCTGTCTACGGAACACATAGCCTCGATCGTACCCATGACATTGATGGAACATGAAGCATCGATGGAACATGGAGTACCGATGGTGAAATGATCATAAATGGTGCACAAAGTGTCAATGGAACATAAATCATCAATGGGGCACAAAGCGTCAATGGTGCATGGAGTATCGATGGAGCATAGAGCCTCGATGGCGCACAGAGCATCCATGGCGCACAAAGAATCCATGTCCTATGAAGCATCGATGGAGGAGGAAGAGGTGATGACGAATGAAGCATAAATGGTTCATAGAGTGTTGATGGTGGATGGAGCATTAATGGATAGGGACAGTAGATGGTGCATAGAGCATCGATGGTGCACATAGCGTCAATGGCGCACATCACGTCGATGGCCCATGGAGCGTCAATGGTTGACAGAGCATCAATGGCTCATAGAACATCGATGGAACAAGAAGGGTCATTGGTACAAAGAGCATAGATGGTGAAAAGATCCTCGATGGCGCACAAATCATCGATGGCACATGGATTGTCGATGGATCACATTGCTTCAATGGTGCACTGAGCGTCAATGGCGCAGAGAGCGTCAATAGAGAACAGAGCATCGATAGGTCAAGAAGCACCCAACACACATATTCACCAAGAACACATATTCATAGCCAACCATAGTATATCGCTCGTTCCTCCCTTGATCGGGGAGAACCAACTATTCAATCCTCTAGATCGCATTACAACTTCCACAAAAAATCACGTAGATTATATCAAAAATAAATACATCCTCTCAAGGGTCACATCGTGGCAAATGACTCCTAAAATGGACAAATGGTTGGAATGATATGGATAATTTAGTAAAAAGGAATTACTTTGTCTAGTTTCGTCCCCACCCGACCCTGCCGACATGAATTGATATTGCCAACCTAACCCTACCTAGTTCAGTCGATCTAACCCTACCTGTTCAGTATGAGCCAGGCCAAACCGGCCCAGCCTATTGGGATGCTGGACCGCGGCCTGCTTGGCTATGCAGTGTAGCCCATTGGGCCAAAGAAGACCCTAGTTCTCCATCCCAGCCAGCGTCACGCTTATCGATTCTGCTCTGCCAGACATGGACTTCCATAGACGCATCCCTCTAGTCCACACGGTTACTTGACCATGTTACCAGCTGGATCCCCCAATCATGGTGGTCGGTTCACATTACCCACCTAGTCCCACAATGTCTTCGTCACTGTGGGATTCCTCTAACGTGGTGTCCAAGCTGCATCCCGCCCCCACGAACTCCTATCACCACTCTTATCCACCACCTGTGGCCTACACCATGATGCCTCCTCCTATAGCATGGTCATGCTATACTGTTTTGTGCACCCTAGAAGAACTTGGACTCCCGTCAGGCTATGTTCCAACCTCACCATTGGACACCATTCCACAGAAATTCCATTCATCATGCCCTTTTCTATCACCCACCACCTACCTTCTGCGCTCCGATCACACCTCTATAATTCCATCATAGTTCACAACCTTTTTTCTCCGATTTTTTCTCTATGGATCATGGGAGAAAAAATAAATTGTTTACATAGGGTTTCAATTGGATAAGAACAATAGAATAACTTGATTGATTTAGCAGGGAGGGATTATGAACATGAAATCTAAATAAATATATCATGGCCCTGTTTATTTTTTTCTAAATCCATTCATGTTAGTGAGATTATTAATAAACCATCTACAGATTAGTCACCAAGATCTATTCCATTTAATCCCGCACAAATCAACAACCTTGTAAGAATTATCAAACTATGGATCAAATTATTTGTGGGTTGGCCCACGTTCATCATTTTACCCTTAGAAGGGGGAGAAGAAATCCTGAAGATATTGACACCATACCTTGATGATTGGATTAGTTGTAAACAACTAATGAAGATACATATCATTTTCGACCATTGATCCTCTAGCATTCATCATTGATAGAGATCTTCCTTCTCCTTGACTCGAGGTGATTTCTGTGTTTTGGAAATGTCCCTGAATTCATATGGAATGGCTTATTAAAAATAGAATCCTTCATTTCTTCAACATGTAACATCCAAAGGATATATTTTTATTAAATATTTTAATGATGATTATGTCCAAAAACAAACTTTTGTATCTGACCCACGTCGATCGATGTTGTGCCCCTACGAAGGAAAACACCCCATTAAGAACACAACGATGCCCTCATATTTCCAAACTGAGTTACTGTTTATGAGTGATAAGTATTTCAAAAGAAAATAATTTTTTAGTTATTTTTTATGGTTATTCCCTTGGTGAATTTATCTACAGATTACCTGTTCTGACCAATGTTATGTCATTCCTAGTGTATAGCCACAAATCTAAGATCAACAGTGCCCTCAGATTTATGATATAGACACCCTTTTAAGTGTTATTTCTCTTTTTTATAAAATTTTCATACACATGCTATTAAAAATTATCATTTATTAAACAATCATTCCGAGCACCTTGGGCCTCAGAATCGCACGCCTTCTTAGCGTCTTATCTCAAAATGTCCGCAAAAAATTTCTAATAATAAAAACATGCAATTATATGTCATTACATATATAATTTTCTTTCATATGATCATAGATTGATATCTCATATGTTTTACTTTATGTTTAATCTAAGATAAACCGTTCTTCTTTTTCCTTTACAAAATTATGAAGAATGGTTTTGGAAGGGTATGCCTAAGATGGGTACTATGTGATGTGTTCTTTGTAGGAGATATTGGAGATGATTCAGGAAGTAAGAATATTGTGTTAAAATATTCTAGAGGAAACAAACTATTATGGTCCTAAGGGGTGTGATTGTTTAATTATTTGAATTGTCATGTAAAGTAATATAATACTCGTTTGTTAGAATCCTGGGCCACTATTGATGGAATTAGATGAAAAAGGAAGTAATATAATCCAAGGGAACACTCACATGTGAGCATTGGATGAATCGTGGTTATTAGTCCAAGGGCCGCATGAGGAATGTGATTTCACTAGGGATGGTGTGGTGTCCCACACAAGAGGTGCAACCACTGATGGGCTAAACTAATAGATATCAATTATAGTCCACTAACAAAATTTTCAGTCCTCTATAATTTGTATTAGGGGATATCTTTAATTAAACGTGGGAAAATAGGTTAAGAAAACTATATTAAAATCCATACAGATATTTCTATGGATTTTTCTAGGTATATTTGTAAGGATATGAATAAAGATGAGTCAAAGTATACAAAAATTTCATAGAATTTTGGTAAATGATAGAGAAAGTGGTTTCCAAGAAATTAAATCCCTATCTACATACTATAAGTGGATGTGGCAATAGAACATGGGTACATAGTGTTAATAACACTAAAAAGGGGGAATTGATATAGACTTGGTTAAAAGGGGGGAATTGAGATGGACTTGATCATCACCAAGTTCCTGAAAATAGTCCATATTACACACCTCATATGAAACTACTCGGGGATATGATTTGGAAATCTAATAACTCATTATGAAACATCATGAAGAATTTAAATAGACAAGGATGATAGATGTCATAGTTTAAGCCTATGGTACCATTTTAACACCTCAATATTATAAAGGATTAAACGAATAAAAGATATGACTCGTGTCAAAAAGGTTCGCCATTATTTTAAGGTGCCTTCCAAATCAGAAGTCCATAATTAAACATGCATGGGTATGAGTAGTGATTAGGATGGGTGACCTTCTGGGATGTTTTCTAGGGTGTGTATGAGTAGGAAAATCATAATGGAAAGAACATGTGATGGCCTATAGGGAAATCCAAAAGTTGGATGACCCATTGGGGAATGTGGGTGGGCCCCATGGAGGGGAACACATTTTTTGTGGGAAACTAGTTGTACCTGGAGAAAAAAGAGCTAACAGACAAGTTAAAATGGAGTGGCTTTGCTATCAGATAGGCCAATTAGTTACCTTTTTATTAGATAAGAAACTAGGAAATAAGTTAAATAAAAATTATTCAGTTGGGATTTATGGTATACAGTGAGGACACTGTTCTCTGGGGGGGTTTAATGTATAAACCTAGAATGATAAAGGGTTAAATGACAAAATGATTTGACTCATGTCAATATGGTGTAGTATTATTTTATTTATCCTACCTGATCAAAACTCTATAGTTAAGCATTCTTAGACTAGAGTAGTGATCATGATGGGTGAACCTGTGGAATGTTTCCCACAGTGTGTTTGAGTAGGACAAAACACATTAGAAATAACATGTTTTAGTCATTGGGGATAGTCATTTTTTGGATGAACCATTAAGGAACATGGGGAGGGGGAATAGGGAGGGGACCACATGTTTGTTGGTAAACTGTTGTTACATGGTAGTAAAGGACCAAACATACATGTTATGGTGGGGTGGTTGTGCTATCCCCGATGCACAGTTGTTACATTGTTCTCAAAAAACAATCCTAGGCAAAAGTTTTATGGATCTACATGGGTTGATATTTAGGTTAAAAAATGAGGGACATTGTTATCTATAGAGGGATATAACAAACTAGAATGAGAAAGGGTTAAATACATAAATGATATGACTAGTGTCAATATGGTGCACCATTATATTTTATATCCTATCTCATCAGAACTCTACAGATAAGCATGATTAGATTGGAGTAGAGATCAGGATGGGAGACCCCTTGGGAAGTTTCCTATTGTGTGTGTGAGTGAGAAAAAATTAATAATGGAAAATATAGTGTGTTAGAATGTGGGGAAAGTCAATAGTAAGATGACCCATTTGGGCATGTTGGTGGTCCCTAGGGAGGGAACTATGCATTTGTGGGGAAATTAGTTGTACCTGATGGGGATGGACCCAATGACCATGTTAAGGTGTGGTGGATATGCTTTTAGTGGGGCCCCATTAGTAAAGTCATAGATTTAAAATAACGTTTCACAATTTAGTCCTACAATATGTGAATATTAATGATTATATGGTTTTAGACAATTATTAGTGTTTCTCACACTATGTTTTTTTGTTTTAGTCAATGGTGGTAAGTGAATGAAATCAGTTAACATCAAATGTGATGGATGATTTTATACTATTATAGAGGCCATGATAGACATATTAAATGAGATAAGAATTAAAAATTAAGAATATAAATATTAGTTGTTATCTTAATGATGACAGGGAATAATGAATGTTTTTTGGTTTTGGGATTCCAAAATTATGTTTTGTGAATCCTAAAATACATAATCATTATTTAATATATGTTTTTGGTTATGGATTTTAAAAAATAAGTTATACGGAATTTATGGACAAGAATTGTGATTTAATAGAAATGTGATATATTGATTAAGGGTTAATAACCCTTTATATATTCTAAATGTTTTGATAATAATTCTAGGATAAAGACATTTTGGATATAAATAAGTAAATCAAATAGTAACGATTTCCTTGGAAATAATTAATGAATTTTTTTAAAAAGTGTTTTATTCTATAATTGACAGACTTTACATAATTTATGTATTTTATAATATATTGAAAATTTTATTTTATATATAAGGAATGTGGAAGCATGTTTTTTCAATAAGGTTTTATGGTAATTCAGGTTATTAACAAGTTTTAAGAGAATACACGATGAAGGAATCACATATTTTGTTTGTGATAAACATGATTTACTTTATGATATAAAGGGGATTAATGTTATATCTATTTTTGAGAAATTTAGTACCCTTAATTATAAATTTTTCATTTTCAAAGGGTTTTAATGTTCACCATTTATGGATGTTTTATGTTGAACATTAGATTAGTTTTTATAGAGTATCATATTACTCCACTATATAACAATTTATCCAAATTAAATAAAAAGTGATATCATTTTTTTAATCTCTAAATTAATGAAAAAAAATTTCATTATATTATGGAACTATTTTAGAGCTTTAGTAATGATAAATTCATTTCATATTTTATTAGATGAAGTAAAAAAATTTCCCAGGATAAAAAAAGGATGAAATTGTGACTATGAAATAATCTAAAATCAATTAAGTACATTTTCATATGTTCCATGTTTTAATTGAAAAGAAAATACCCAATATTAATAAAAGGAATGTGAAATAATAATTTTTCATTTCATCATAATTTTGGATGATATCAATGATCTTCTCAATGCCTCTTTGGTCTATGGCTTTGTGGTCATTGACTTTTTCCCAAAAATGTATTTTATCACTCTCCATCTATATTTGGGTGTTAGTTTTCTCTTCTTTGTCCATGTTATAACTATAAACCTATGATATAATATTTTAAAATCTATTATGTTTCATTCAAGTTGAATTTTTCACATTCATTTCATGTTTTCAATATGAATTTTATTATCCCTTTTTTATGATGTGGGTTTCTTTGACGAAATTTTAAAATGACAAACCATTGAAGATGGGGATGTATTTTGTTGGTTAAATTCATTATATATGGGTATAATTTAAATACATGAATTATATATATATATATTCTAATGAATTTAATCTTTTGTATATTTTTTATTACACATATAGCATCGTCAAGGTTGCATTACACACAAAAATGAGTTTTAACTAATTGTACCTTACTGTAAAAATATTATTATCTAATATGTTATAAAGCACATATCTATTGGAATGGTGCATACGAAAAGGATTCATTGAAGTATAAAAATATATGGTTTATAGATATAAATATAATTTATTTATTTTTGACCAATTAATTAGAAATCAAAATAAAAAAGCTTTTCAATATAAAGTTGGTCCTTTATTGAAAACATATTTTTATATAAAAAACATGTATTACATAATTAAATTACATTAAAAAATTTTAGTGAGTTATTATAATAATATTAATATATTAAATATTTTGTAAAATGTTTAAAAATAATTTTATGTGCTTTTGGAGAAGTGATAATAATAAATCATATTTTATGATTACAATTGTACTTCCTAAAAATGAAGTTTTGTTTTCATTGATACACTTAGATTAAAATTAATATTTAATTATTTTTTACAATTTATTTTTCCAAAATGTTCACCATTATTATAATTATATTATCAAAATTATTGTAGTGAAAATATTTCAGGGTTTTTCTGAAAAACATTATTTTTTTATGAATATTGAAATATACATAATTTTTGTTGAAAACTACCTTATAATTTACATTTACTATAATATTATATTGTATCTTAATTTTTTTTAATGTAATATTAGTTAAATATTACATCTATTTGTCCAATTTATTTAATTTTAAGCAATTCTATATTTAACATTGGTATTTTTTAAAACTTGTCTACATTTTATAATTAAAACCCCACTTTAACATAAAATCTACGAGACTAATATTAAATTTATATTTTAACTTATTAGGTTAATATGATTTGGTAAAATGGATTAAATAATCTAAATTATAATAAGTAATATTATCGTATAAGGTAAAATTAATTTTTTACTAATATAAATTGTAAAAATAGTAAAAATTATTTACCCCGGTAATGATAAAAATCAGATTACATAGAGGGATAACTAAAACAATAGGGGTTAGAAATGACCCAAATCATGTTTTAATCCTATTGTTTAGAAAAAATCATTTTTATACTTACAAAGTTTTAATATATTTTCATTATCATATTTTTTCATGTGAATTACGTTATGAATTTTTAATTTTTTTTGGAAATTCCCAAGTAGTTTTCAAGTGGGTTCCCCCCCCCCCACTAATAAAAGAAAAATCAACCATGACAAAATCACATATATAATGTAATATATTTTTTAAAATACCTAAGCCAAATTACCTCCCCATATATCTTATACATATTTTAGATCTTCTATTCCTCTCAGAAGACCAACAATAGGGTCATTAGTAAGAGATCTAATAGAGGCACTTCTAAGTGAAGGTAAATGTATTCAACAATACCCTTCTTTATGTTTCTTATTCATCATACTATAATTTTTCATAACACATAAAATATAAAAATAAAAATATATATTATATAATGAGAAGTTTTTTGATCAATTAATAACCTATATCCATCTATAATTTGAATAAATGGGTTATGAAATCATAATTCTTATTTATAGAAGACTACCACCTCACGAACTGATGTATTTTTTTCATTACCACATATCAAGGTTTGAAATAATGATGTATATAATATTTATATATTATATTTATGATATAATTATTCATACTAAATTATTATATCACACATAGATTCATTATTTCCATTTTTGGGGAATACAATAACATCGCTCATGTGTATTGCGAACTAACATCACACAAAGTGATGCGATTTATTCATACTTTACATGAAAGGAGTTAAGGAAGAGTATAATATGAAAATGTGATATATATGAAATAAAAATAATTATAATATGATAATATATAATTTAATTCCATTTATTTCAATCATTCATGATGATTGTTACAATGTTCATGAGTACGTATTATGCACCGTCTCGTCGGGCAGTGGATTTCAGTTTCTATTAGTAAATGTTATAAATTAAGATAATTAAATATAAAATATATATATATTATATTTATATCAATTTTAACACTATTTATATAATAATACTATGATCAAATTATGTGGATCATAAATAAAAAATCAAAACATCTATGTAAAACAAAGAAGTTATTACCCAAAACATCACATTAACATGGATTTGATAATAAAACTGTAATAAAAGCACATAAATATGTCATAAATAGTAGGATAAATTTAAGGATTAACGTTTAATTAATATATTATAATCCTATAATTATTATATAGTAGGTTACAACTTGTATTATGATTTTGAGACTTAATATAAGGGACCTATAATATTTTTTTTATTTCTACAAGACATAGGAAAATCAACTATTAATTTCTTTAATGTGGTGTATAAATATCCCACTATGATGATATATTACAAATAACATTATTTACATTACATTTAATGTTGTATTTAAAGTAATTTTTTATTGTGTATTATTATTTGAAAATTACTAAAACGGTAAGGTATTTTTGTCTCAATTTTAATTATTTGAGAAAAAAGTTATGTTATGAACCTATAGTCAGTTATAAGGTGTATATAAAACCCATTTGACATTTAATAAAATAAATTTATTTATCCACATGACATTTTATGTTATTCTCTCTTGGGGATTATAATTCTATGTTACCAAAGTGTTAATTGTTATATGATACAATCTCATCATTTATTAGGATCATTTATGATTATGTTTCTAATGAAAATGTATTATTATCCATCTCTCAATAAAATTATGAATTTCATTATCCTATAGAAATTCACTATATTTTCATGTAATAGTAAGATTTTACATTACTTTTTACTTAATATTATTGACAGTTTTTTTATGAAAATATGAATTTATATTTCTCTTTAGTCGAAAAACCGTTTTCTTCCAAAATTTTGTTTTCTAAAAATATCATAAAAAATGTTTTTATATTTTCCACTATTTTTTAACAGAAAATTATAACAATGTTTTATTTTTTAAAGAATTTTTATAAAAGGAATCATCATGTAATTTTCAAAAACAACACACCTTTTGATGAATGAAAAAATGTTAAAAGAATCATTATTTTATCATGTAATTAATGAATGAAACATCCCATATCCATAACAATTATTTTCATTAAATATTAATTTATATGATTTTATTGTTATTTTAAAATAGATTTTTTTCCAAAATATTTTCTGTTTTCAATTTTTTTAATGTAGACATGATATTTTCCTCATGAAATGTTTGAAAAGATTTTAAAGCTTCCATTATAATTTTTAAAGATTGTTTTAATAGGAATGAATTTAAAAAATGTTTTTATATTTAAATAATTAATTTTCAATGATATGTTACATTAATCATGAAATTATCCATGTGATTTATATTTCAAAATCATTTTCTGTCTAACATAAAATCATTTTTTGTAACTTATTATTATTTGGGGATATGAACAAATGATACCATTTTTAATATATGTGAAAATGGTGTATGTTGAAAAAATGTTTATGAAACCCATTTCTATTTTACATGTTATACCAAGAAAAAATTCCTATGAAACCTATTTCATTTTCCATAGGTTATTCTTTGATGAGACGATGAAATGATTATCAAACGTATCTATTTTCCATATTTTATAAAATGATTAAATGTTTATTAAAAGATTAAATGTTTATAAAAGAAATTTCAATTCATGGGTTATGAAATGATGAATGTTTTAGGATCATGTGACACACATAAATATGGGGTTCATTATGAGACATATGGGACCTATATCTCCCATCAATGAGTTTGGTATGTCACTATATCCCACAATATAATAATTGGAAATTTGTCAATGTGATTGATCCATTATTGGAAATTGGTGTGTCATAGTCAAAAATGAGAAATCGGTGTGTCTTAATCCATAATGGGAAACTGGTGCATCCTGATCCACAAATGCGAAACATGTGATAAGTCCATATCTACAATGTTGATGATATTAGTTGTTAACCCCGATGTATGAAATGTTTTTCTAAATTTATGATGGTTCCCCACATTTATGACATGATCATATGGTTCACGATTTACCTATGATTATTTTTAATTCCTATGGCCCATGTATTCTGAAATGATAACGTTTTGAGTGATTAATCATTTTTATGTACCCTGATTGGTTGGGCTAGATCTTTTTATGTTATATTATTTATCACATTCTCTTACTATTATCATTTCCATTCATATGATCATAGATTGATATCTCTTATTTTTTTCATATCTATCATATGAGCTAAATATTTATATTTTTTCTTCCATAGGTAATGAAAAAAGGTTTTTGTAGCATATTCCATAATGTATTACTATGTGAGAAGATCATTGTGGGGGATGCTAGGATATTTCATGAAATAAGATAATGTTGTTCCATGTTTCCAATGGCATTAAACTATTCATGTCCACTAGAATGTGTTTTTGAAATTTAAAGAATATTCATAAAAAAATATAATATATAAGTACAAAAATATTGGGTTCCTATAATTGATTACTAGATCATATCCACAAAAAATGATGAATGATGTGATAGGGCCAGGTTCCCCTGAGGGGTGTATGATCAATATATCAATGGATGGGATGAATTCATTGATGTTGGGGTAATATATTTCAATTTTCCCATTCCTTTTCCATTCCTCTCCCCCATTTTTAGAGTATGTTGTTGAAAAATTACATTACACTATTTTAATGAGAGAGGAAGAAGATGAAATAGAATTGGTTTCACTGTGATATAGTACAACTGGTACCCCTATCAGGGTTGTCATTTCCACTCTTGTATAGGGGGAATTATCACTAATAAAAATGATTTTGGATGGGAAAATGGTGGGGGAGGTGTCCACCTTATTTACCTAGTACACTCATTCAAAGAAACAAAGATTAGCCTCCCTCCACCATAAGTGAAGGAAAAAAATTGTGAAAACATTATCCAATGAAATTTTAGTCATGGTGAGTATTCACAACAAAATTTCCTCTAAATTGGATCAAAACATGCATCTGATGTAAATGTGGCATACAGAATCCTCTTACCTATCTTCTTTTAAGGGGCTCATAGTGGGTCTTTTAACAGCTAAATTGAGTACTTTTGATGAGGTGCAGAGCATTGGTTGTGGTTTTTTCCCACAGTGGGAGAAGTTTGAAGGGATAAGAACAAATCCATTCCATCTACATTATATTGAGAGAATAATCATGGTAATTTCTAAAATGCATCGTACAGAATTACATATTTTTCTATGAATATTTCTCCTTTTATCATTACAAATACTTTGCATATGGTATAGAACCTAATGTAAACCATCACATGCCTTGTCATCACCGTGGAATCCAATGATATTGATAGTGAAGACAATTTGGATCATGAACCAAGAATATTATGTACCCCTAATTGTGAGGATGCTATGTGTCTTGGATAATTATATATTTAAATAATGGATGAACATTTTCATGTTATTGATATTCCCAGATCCTTCTAGGGATTTTTGGAATTGGATAAGAATTATATGGATGTGAGTTTTCCCTTGAGTGTTTTTTTACATGACCTACCTCTTTATGTCTAATGCATAATATCATTGTTATTGAATTATTAAATTTCATCTATAAAATATTGTCCACGGTGATCCCTCACAAGGATCTTTATGTCCCTACTACTCACATCATGGAGGATAACTATCTCACGGAGGTTCAGAATTAAGGATTTTTTTGAGCCTTCCATAGAAGGTCTAATATAGGATCTGGATGATGCTCCTCATCTGGAGATCACAATTCAAGCCATTAAGGCTAGGGATTCTAGGGAGGAATCCACATAATAAACTGATCTATCAATGTGTGGGTTTCATATGCCACTTTGATCATCTTTAAGCCTTATAATTACAATAATTAAAGGGTAATGAATAATTTCACTGGTATTTCAGTTAAATTAATATCATTTATCAAACCTGAAATGTAAGACTTGACCCTAAATCAACTGACTATGTGAGGAAATATTAATTCCATTACAAAAAGGAAAACAAAAGACACATCTATAAGTGAACAAATTCCAGATTACACCTATCCTTTTAAGATTATATCTATATAAATGAAATAGGATCAAGATACTCTCCGGGTATGTAGCATGTTCATATGGTTTGACGTCTAGAAGATATTCTCAAAGAAACATGTGGAAAATTTACCTTCACATCTCTATCAGCACTAAATAATGTTCAACATGTTGGGTTGTAGTGTATTCGATTACTTTATGGTCTACTTTACATTAAAAGAGATCAATCACCTTTGGGAGGAATATAATGAGTTACAACAACACCTTATCAAACCAAGAATTCTACCCAAAACTGATGATCCCTGAGATGCATTATCCAAGGTAGAGATCCATCATTCTAATAGGATAGAGGAGTGAAAGAAATGTGTTGATGATAATTTCCTTAAAATATCATGTGTCTAATAATAAATGGACTCCACTAGAGAGGGGGATACAAATTCCTCATTCACAGAAAGTGGCTGAAGTTGAGAAGAAGATTGTCATCAAAACCGTTATAGAGGAGCTTCAACATTTTGAGTATGATGAGATGACCTAAGTATATAGTCATAAAAAATAAATTGATAAAGCTCTAAATGACCTATGGAAATTAAAACTTTATGTTATTGGACATTTTGAAATTTATGAAATAAAGGATCAAATTTTTGGGTACTCCTGTTATGTTTTCTCCATTAATTAACGTAATATTATTCTCATTCATCTATTCATTATCCTATATTTTTCCTATATCTATAATAAAAAAGTGAAGCTATATCATTTATATGAACTTCCTTATGTTAATCTGTTATAGTTATAATGATAGAAACATGATGATGTTAAAATGTTATCTAAGGTATTATGTCCATGATGGCATTGTTTTTCTATTTCAAGAGTCACGTGATAAAACATGAAATCATTCTGTCTTTTTCATAATCACACTAATTCTTTCCTAAATCGCACATAAAGATGAATTAGTGATAATAACTTGGATTTTTCTTAGGCCCCCCTTTTTGAGTTTTTTACATAACATGTTTTTTTACTTTTGAATTTCAATTACTCAATTCCATCAAGACCATTAAGAGTTCTTTCCTAGAGAGTTGAGACACAACTTCTTCTTAGGTATCTCTTTATGTGTTTTTATCCTATATAGTATCACATATCTTTACATTGAATAGTTAGGTTCATACAAGCATTCAAAATGATATTTAATTTTTAATCAATAATTTTTTGACAATTAGTAATGGGTATAATGACCCATGTATAACTTATAGAAAACAAATTCTTCCACACTTTCCAGATATGAGGAAGTAAATTTTTAATTCATGATCTAAGAATTGTTGTGCTCAAATATATATGATGGGACAAGTATATATGGTGTAAAATATTCAAATAGTGACAACAATTGCATCATTTTTTGGGTGTACAATGATAAGATGGGTTTCTTATGGGTATGAAAATTTCATTTAATGATTGTGAAATTTTAGAGGCATATTATGAAATGTTGGGTTTATTGTGTATTATGCATATTAAAAAAAAGGCTTGCCTTGGAGTTCAATACTCTTATTACCATTGACCATGGAAGGTTTGTTGTGATTTGAATTTATAAAAAACATGAAGTGTGTTTTGTGAAATTAATTTATTTTTCAATGAATGAATCATTTTGATTTGTAGTGGTCATGGATGATGGAAGATCATTTACTCTAATACATAGTTTTTCAATGAAGGACATTTTCACTATAATTCCTAGCATGGATCATGACCATCAGGAGGATATAATCAAAATGATAATTTTATGAATAGTTTATGGAATTTCAAGGATGATCAATTCTAAGGTGGAGATAACATTCCATAGATTACAAGGCTTTTGGGGCACACATAAAATTTGACTTAGAATGGTCAAAACATGGTGGGTGTATGAAACATAAGAAATCGAGACCTTCAAGTTCTTAGATCTAGAAGAGTGGATTAAGAAATTAATGTTATTGGATGAACACATAAACTGTAAAAATAGTGGTTTCATAGTTGATGTTTTCAATTTTTACGAAGATGAGGGGAAACTCCCCTAGGATGAAAATGAATTGTATCAACATTCAATATTTGGAGGCACATCCTGAAATTTGATGTTTAAGGAACTTATGGATAGTGAAAATGATTATGTCCATCAGAGTTAGATATTTTTATCATTGATATCTGGAGAAATATTATGGGAATATGATTATTCTAGGACATTAAGGGTTTTTTATGAATAGAGTGTGGATATTTATGAAGGTAGAATTTAGTAATGAACTGACCAATAATTTGTAGAATTTTCCTTGCACTGGAAAAAATCATATGTAATGAAGGATCACATTCAATAAGACCAGGGATTTGACATCCAAGAATAACTAAGTATCCCATGGTAAGGGTAATCAAGACACACATAATTTTAAATGGAATTCTCCTAATTTAGGTCTAACCCATACAATGAGAGATGGGTGATTTTTACATTTTCCTTTGACCAAGGATTTGGGACATGGGAATGACTACATATCCATTGGTGAAATGAATCAAGCCACATATAATTATATGATAGACTCTACACACTAATTGTGCTCTTATGCAGGGAGGGGGTATTTTAATAATATTATGGATAGACCATGATTTAGGGTATGGGTATCACTATGTATCATATAGTAACATGATTACATCCAAACATAGTTTTAATATATAGTGTTCGGAAGTGACCAATACCGGAAATGGTGGTTCTATCAGGCACTGGCCACAACAATGGACGATTTAATTTCATATGAAATGAAAATCAACCATTAAATTTAATAATATTCATTTAAAAAGAAGGAACCTAATGTGAAGAGAAGGTATGAAGTCTTATATTACAAAAATAGATATATAAAAATGTAAACATAGTCTATAGTTAAGATACATACACCAAAAGCTGACTTGATCATGCGAGGAGTACCTTACCATGATTCTTAACCCTATGTGAGAAATTCATGGTTTGAGATATGAGGAATGGTGAGGTTTTACCATACATATAAGTGGGAAATTCATACTAATATGGTTATGTGATTGATTTACAGGAGGGGTATGGAGTTATTTTGTCTACATGTATGGAGGAATCTAATTAAAATGAATAACGTGGAGTAAAACACTAGAGAAAAAAAATCATAAATGCGTTTAGAATATGTGGATGAGATTATGATGGAAATAAAAGGTATTTCTATATTTCCAAAATAAATTTAAATCAATTCAATCATCGTTTTTAGAAAATATTCACAATAGATATATGACTCATATGTAGGGAATGTGGGAGCATTCTCCTTTTTTGTGACAAGGCATAGCTTGAAGAATCTCGAAATCAATACATATCAAATCAATGAATCAATTAATCCGTATATTATTCTGAGCATACCATGAGTTTTCACATCATATGATAAGGACACTAAATCCATCAAAGGAGTGGCAATAAAAAATGTGTGAATTATGCATCAATATCTTCCCATGAATTTGGGAAACCATCCCCTATGACGATTTGACTAGGAATTCCAAAAATCATCTCATAAGAGGCATCACATGATCATAACATTTGGATTCCTAGGATTATACCCTTGTTCATCCTATTTTGGTTACATTAGGTAAGTCTATATTTTAACAACATGTGATAAAAGTGAAATCTTAGGAAAAATAATTTCCCAAGACCATCAAATATTTTTTTGTTAAGGAAGTTAAATGAAAAAAAACAATTCTAATATTGATTTAAAAAATATTCCAAAATGAAAAATCATAATAGTAATAAATATAAAATAACCTAACTATATTTTATCTAGGATTTTAGTGGATCAAAACCAACCATTGATTTGGAACCCACTAGGGACATTGTGATGTTATCCTAATCGACAAACATCTATAATACCCTGAGGAGGTATCAAAGAGGATAACTCAAAATAAACACACCACCTATGAATGAAAAACCAAAAATTAATAATTCTCTAAATAATGATTCTAGTAATGCGCAAATATTTAATAGGAAAAATATTATTTGGTGTGGCACTAGGTGAGAAGATCATAATGAAATAGACCCAAGAGAATGATAGTGTTATCAACAACAAAGTGATCACCCCGATATTGATACTCAATGATGATTTACCTAACCTGATTCCCCTCATATAAAGGATAAAAATAAACCAACATGAATAAAAGGGGAATATGTTGGGGTGGTGATGATAAAACAAATGTACCAGATATCATATGTGATGATGTCTAGTGAGTATTTTATAAAAGTTGGTGGAAGTGTCGAAGATATGCAATGAATGTGAAAAATCATGTGATTGGAAAGATGAATTATGAATGGAATGATTCCCATGAATGATGGGAGATGTGAATAAGTATCATGGTTTTGAGGAAAAGACAATCCCAGTAGATAAATATGGGAGAGAGAATGTGGTAGGCTGCCCCCTCCCAAGGGTTGCCTTGCTCAGGGGCTCAAGGGGCGTTCCCTTGGCCCGACCTTGTGTGGAGAATATGTTTTTATATAATTTAATGTATTGTGACCACGATGTTATGAGTCATGTCTTTTTGGGTGATGGGATATTGAATAATCTATATAGTTTATTTTATTTTGATAAAGGAAAATGGTGTTTTGTTGTTTTCAGTCATAAAACTATGACAATACGTCATTAATAGTGTGAAATATTTCTTGATAAATATTTCATTGGTAGGGGAAATAGTATTCTCATTGTCCATGGGGATAAAAATATTCTAATTTGGAATCAACATAATAGACAGAAACAATTCCATCCTATTTTAGTTTAATCTTTAGATGTTTCTTCTAAGGTATCATCGAGGACATTAGAACCAAAAATAGAACCCCTTATATAAATGACTGATGGTAAACATTATTATTGAAATATATTGTTATAAAATTTATGTGAACCTCTAGATGATGCATGGTATGAATTGTATTCTCATCAATCTATTCTAATTCATCAAAGGAATATATATTCTTTTTGGGATATGATTTCTTGTCTTTTTCAACCATAACATGCAGTATGTTGGGTATGATTTTATTGAAATCCCATATCTATCCATTTTGTACTACATGATACTAGGATGAAAGGTTGGACTCAATACTATAACCATTTTATGTCCTTTTCAATTTTGAAGAAAAAAAGTTATCTCTTTTTTCCATTAAGATTGTATGAGGGACACCAAATCTGGTAAATATTTTGGAATTCCTGAAATTGATGATCAATTTTTTCTCAGATTCATTGAGTGGTATTGCATCACCCCATATAAAAAAGAAGTTGGTAGAAGTGACGGTATACATAATCTTTATTGTTATGGATGGAGGGTATGGAACCCTAAAATCCATTCCATATATGGTTATATACTAGGAGTATTTGTAATCATGAAATAGATCTAAGGGTTAATGGATGAAATTTGAATACACTTGAAATGAGTGATACATTTTTTTTGAATTTTGTAGAACCTTATGTCATCGAAATCTTAAAATATCCAAACCTCTTGATTTTATGATAAATATTTGATCCCAATGGATAATTTATTATGCACCAGTATGTAATTCTTTCATAATGGGAATATTAATGTTTCAATCATTGAATATTAGAATAATTCCATCAAAGCCACATATGTAAGTGATTTTCTTATGATCTGGGTCATCATAAATGCTGATGTTGGCTGCATGATATCAGATTTTCAATTTCATTCTTCTATATGAAAAAATATTGTAACTTTAGAGATATTATATGATGTATTTAATCCAACCATTCATAGGATTATCTAGTACATGGGAAGAGTTATCCTTTTATATCTCTTCCACGTTACTCTGAACAAACAGTGATACCATTTTATGATATGAGTTTCCATTGACTATTTCATTAATATTCTAATCTTCCAAGGATATAGATGAAATTTCTACTAAATCTTCTAGTTCATTACATTAATGTGGGATATGAGTCAAAATAGAATATGAGTGGAATTCATCCATCAATACCTAGACATTGTCAATCAAGGGGATCCGATCATGTTTTATAATATCTCAATAACCATTTACATTATTGATTACCATTAACGAGTGACCTTTGAAATTCATATGGGAAACATGTATCTGTAGTGAATGTTATAAGCCTGTCATAAGGTGTAGCTATTCTGCTTCATTATTGGTGTCGCCTTCTAAATATAGGAAGGAATAATTCAAGACTCCATTTGTAGGGTAGATAAGGATGACTCCCAACCCAACTCTATTGATATTGGGGTCTTCCCTCATTTTTATTATTGGGTTCCAGATGTGACATCAAACTACATCTCCCATTGTCTAGGGGATTCATATATTGAGAATATTTCTTCATCCATTAGTTCTATATTAATAGTAATTTTTTCAAAATACGGATGATTTATGAGGAAATCGTCCATATCATAGCCCTTTATTGTTATCTATTATATGAACCATGTCTAAAAATTCGTTAGTATGTCCACCCACAATGAAAAACTATTGGTTAGCATAGTTTGGTACTGGATATACTTGAGTGGGTAAGTTCCAAAGACCACGTGAAACTCAAGATATTTCATGTAGTACCCTAACTTATAAACTACAATGATTAAATCCAAACAATTCATATCAATATCTATAGAACGAGTCTCAGTATCGAGCTTGGTTTGATAGAGATTGATGAGATTTTTTTTATTTCCATCATTATTCATTTTTGTAACGAAAAAACCAATCGACCATTATATGAATGTCACATACAAGAAAAAAGTTTTTACTTCGATATATGGTATCATAACTACTGGAATCTGCAAATACTTCTTGAGACTATATCACGCTAAATGATTATCACTATTCTAGTAAAACATGACCCCCTTTTTCATTCATCTGGTTAATGTTAAACATTTTACTTCCATTATTTCTACAATTTATAGATTATAATAATGTTATCCTTATAGTAATCTAAAATTATTGAATATTTTAGGTGATGACATATTGAGGATGAACTTTTTCTTCTTAGGATAGACATTAATGTCATGTAGGAATAACAAAAACATGGTAAAAAATCATAAGGTTACACAAAATCCCCATTTCAGGAGAATCATTTTAAAAATATGTCCTCATATTTCTTTGATTAATATATCATGGTCAAAAATATTTTCAGAATATTTATCAGATTTCACTAATAAATAATCAACATAAAAATCAATATAATTTACTAGAAAGTTATTGAATTTGAAGTCCATGAAATGTTGGTATGTAGCACCAACATTATTTTCGACAAATGGAATTACCTAATAACATAAAAATACTTAGTGAAATTTGATGTTAATGGATTCTTAATAATAAAGGGCCACATGGATTTGGTTATACCATATGTAGAAAACTATGAAGGGGGGTCTTGGTAGACATCTATCAAATGAATCAAAAGATTCATAATTGGAATTGGTATGTCATCTTTCATACTATTATAATCGATATCTATAATGTTGTTGCACAATTGGATTTCTCTATTATTACTCTTGAAGGGGATTATATTGAAATTCCATGTTGGGTATTGATCATCATGGCCTATTTTAGTTTTTATGATCTTATCATTAATTACTTTTACATTGGTAGCATTGGTTAGATGTGTTCTTCAAGATTTGTTCGTGTAACCATGATGATATTTTGGAAGACACTTGTTGTGGGTGGCCATATATGGATTTATGTCAGAAATATCTATGTAATTCCAATAAAAAACATCTTGATGATTCTTTAAGATATATGTATATACTTATTTTTATTCAATGGGTATAACCACAATAATCAGCATTAGTCATGGATCATTATCTATGTCCATAATTACTTATCATTGTTCATCGATGGTGGTTGAGAAAACTTCCCTGAATGCTGAAGGAACAACATAGAGGTTATCTTCCTCTTCATATTATTATTCCACTTCCTCATATTATTCATATTTCTCTTCCTCCATTCCCATATCATTATGGATGAGTAATGGAGGGTAATTGTTAGATATAGTATGAAGATTAATATTTTGTGATTAAAAAGTGTAAATATCCCCATCCACCAATATTTAGATGATGATTCTTTCAGTTTTAGTTGATGATGTTAGTGCCTATTGAATTTATAGGGATAATGTGAGAGAAGTATCACATGAAGTGTCTACACTAGTAAAAAGATCAATTAACTTTTCAAAACATCTAGGTTTTTCTAACATCGCTAAAATCATAGGGTCTAATAGTCACAAATCCAGTTTTGAATCGAAGGTCTCAAATTTTATGATGGATAGTATATATTCTTTTTTAAATTCATTGAATAAATTTGATGGTGTCATTTCTAATCCATTTGGGACCATAAACTGAAAAGTATCCTAGATCATGGGATGATTCCATTCTCTCTAATAGAATCATATGTCAATTTATTGAGCTTTACTATCTTCAAATAGTTATTTATCACCCTGAAATGTCACAACTTTTTTATAGAAATAATACCCGAGACATTTTTGATATGATTTATGAATTTGTGCATATTGATGAATCTCAGGCCTTCATTGGAGGACATAGAGGGACATGTCTTGCTGAAAGACCCGAAATTTAGAGTCAGAAATTTGATCCAGAAATTGCATAACATGCATGATTCAGTCATGGTATTATTTCTCACTATTTTCCTACCCCTATAAAATTACAAGAGAAGAGGATATGTCAGACTCAGTATTTCCAAAATGATAGTGTTTTCATATATGTACAATGTTGAAACCATAACCATTGTCAAATAAATCTTGGCATATGTTAATTTCAACGATCCTTCTAGACCTATAAAATTTTCTGATGATTCCCTATATGATAGAATCCTTATATTTTTCAGTAAAAGATTTTAATATATAGGATTCTATAGGTTCTATCTATACATAGTATAAAATATTGGAACATTCCTACGATTAAAAATCCTATGGTCTTAATAAGGCCTTTACAGATGTTTCTTGGAGGTCCATTGAAATGTTAAGGTCATCAAATATTTAAATTTTCTTTTGAACTACAACCAATGATTCAAGATGTCATATAATTGAGTCAATGGTATGTGAATTTCTGTTGGGATTTTTTATGTAGTAGACACATTATAGGTTTAATCTCATGATGCATATGAGTCAGGTGGTCGAATAAATGTTGGAGACAATCTTGTTAATTTTGGATTAGGAAGACTGGTACCTCCTACCTACCAAGGTTGGTGTGACAATATCATACCTTCCACATAATAATAAAAAATTAATGGGTCTAAGAATCTATTAATGAATGCGAGTATAATTTTTAGTTCTTGTTGTCATCTCCCAAGGGCTCTTTTGTGAGTCTCAAGAGCATAAACATCTCTATAAGGGATGTGGATGGGATATTGGTTTCATCCATGATTTTATATTCCCCATTCATTATGTTTCATGATGCCTCTTCATTTACATCCTTGATTTTACATAGAGAACATAAAATTTTGAACCAACTAATCATTGGAGAAGGGATCCATTAGGTGAATGACATTAATGGAACCAAAAATTAATTCTTTTTCTGATGATGATTTTATATAGAAGGAAAATTCCCATGGTACCATTTTTTTGATGAACCCAAGGAATTACTGGTGGAATAATGTCTAAATGGTCAAAACTTATTTTGGTCTTAGTTATAATTAATATTACCATGATTGTTTTTTAATCTAATGGATATACCATTTTATTATGATTAGATCTTAAAAGATTATTGTGTTACTAAGAATGAATTTGTTTCAACAGAAGATAATAGGGGCAAACCTGATTAGTTCAACTATGACATAAGGTAAACATTAGTTTGATTGATTATTATTCTAGTCATCAAATGAACGAATGTTTTTTAACCCGTACATGTAACTTCAACCCATTCACCAGTTTCTCTAGAGTGGCAGTGGAAACAAATGCAACTTGTGTTTCTGAATTACCTTGCATTAAATTCCATGTTTCCATTGTTTTTCAGGATTCTTTTAAAACAAAACACTCTAAGATGGTGCGGCCCAATATTCTGTGAAAGGGGAAGTAATTTAGTAAGTGATTTAAAGAAAAATGTTTTGGCATTTTACAATCAGAATCTTTTAAGAGGTTACTTTCCCTAGCATATATAAATTATCTCAGGACATTCTCATCTATCTCTAAATAAAATTGAATTCATTATTTTTAACAGACCAATTTTTTATCAATGGAAATTACCCTCTTATAATAATGTTATATAATCACAAGAAATCACAATTCAATGATCTAATAAGAATAATGAAGTATTTAATCATGCAATCTTCCATTCTACGATTAAAATTTTGAAAATATTACATACACAATTGCAATCAGTAAGATGTTTGGAGTCTGATGGAAGTAATACATTTTTTTGGTGAATAGAAACCTACCCATAGGAATAGTAATACACCCTTATGTATAGTAAATCATCTAAAAGAGTGGTAACCTCACCCTCGAATGTACCAATTAAATTTAAGCATCTTATAGGTGATAATATGACCATATAAAAAGTATTGGTATTTTATTAAGTCACAAATAATTAATAATAATAAATTAATTAATTTAAAATAAATTTAACTATCCTCAAAGTTGTTCATAAATTATAATTTTTATGTATTTTAGTTTTTATAAAATTTTATAAGACATTATGTTATTTCTGAAAGCAATATAATATCAGTTATATTTTTAAAATATATATATTTTCAATTAAATTATGATTTTAATTAAAAAATAAATTAATCATTTTTAAAATACAATTTCTCAAAATAGGATTTCATTTTTGGATTCTACACATTGAAAAATGGTTAGGGTGAATTTTTGGATTTTTTCTAAAATACATGAATTTTTATGAATAGTAAAATATGATAATTTTCAATATGTGCTATATCCTGAATTTCATCATCATGATTCAGTTATAGATGATTTAAATTGAAATTGGTTTGAAATAACATGAAAATATTATTTTCCTTGGTCACAATTATCATTTCTATTGTTTTCTTATGGAAAAATTATAATCTAATTATTAATATATTATTAAAGCCCTCCTCCCCTCCACTATAAAAACCTCACACACTACCCTCTTCTCATCACTCATCCCAAGAACCGTACCCTTCTTTAATTCTACTCAAATATATTCCCATTATCCTACCAAAGGTCCATCAGCCATTGTCTCCTCAAAAGATCAAATCCTCTCCCCTTAAGAGGCTCTCAATGAAGATTAACTAAAGAGGTAAATTCATCTTTTAAAATTCCATTAATTTCTTTTCAAGTTCCTTTGTTTTATTTTCTATCATCATGTCGCCCCATCCAAATGTTATGAAAACATCAGTAACTTATATTTAATGCGTTATTTTGTGATAATGTAATTATTTATAATCATTTACCCTTTATCCTTCTTTTATACAAGTAGTAAAAACATCATCTTAGATGTTCTAACTTACCACATTCAAGGATGATGGGTTTTCAATTTAAATTAATGTCTTCAATTATATTCATTAAACCATTATTATGGTTTAAACATAATATAATATATGTATTATTTCTCAAATATGGTTCTAGAATCTTGTTTTACACAAGGTTTGTATTTACAAAATAAAATATGTTCATTGTGATAAAGACTGCCAATTAACCAAAATGGTTATCAATACTGTTTTATTAAATGATTCAATTTCACTCAATGTAACCAAATGAAATTTAAAACCATGTAACTCAATGGATGTTAAATAATAAAATAAAACTCCAATTATGGTTAGCCATCTTCATTTAACATGATTATCCGTTCATGTATATAAGTAAATAGATCATGAAACAAACAGACACAAACAATGAAACTGAACCTCCTAAACCATAAAAAATTCCTTGAATGAACTGAATAAGGTTATACTAAATCTATTAAATGTTAATGAGGTTATATAATTATTAATTATACAACATATTTTGAATATTTATTTCATCAATATCAAGTGAGAACACCATCAGACATAAGGTAAGGGAATATACCCGAACCTCTATTATTTCATTGAGTTATTCTTAATAACTTTTTACCCAAAAGAAATTATATATTATATTTATAGAAATATAATAATTTATTTTTATATGTCAAAAATCTTTTATCAAGGTCCAATCATAATTATTTTTCAGGGATATACATGTTTTTAAGTGGTTCCCTCCTCATTGCTTTCCGAAAAACAAACCATTTTAAAGGAATTCCTGAATTTTTACCCAATTTCAAGTGAACTCTACCATATGTTTTAAGCCACAATTGTTTTTATTACACTATTTTTTATATTTAAACCTTATTAGATAACTTTTTGTTTTGTATAAAATATTATTCCCTTTTCTATTTTATATTCATGTTAGTTCTTTACTTAAAACCACACTAAAATGTTTTAACGCTAAAAAAATATTAAATACTCTTTTTACATGTTTTAACATCTATTTTACATCAAATACCATTATATATACCTATTTTACCTTATTAATCTCCATTTATGTTATCATTCCTTTATTTCATTGACAATTTTATGATACGCCCATTCATTATGCTTTATGAAAGGGATTTGATACCCATTTTATTCCATGGGTACCCTAATGTATACTGACTATGTATGATTCTTTATGTGGATAACATATTCATGAACATGTTAGGATTGGTGCACCCAGAGAGAGATCCACTAAATTGGGTAATGTTTTGTCTCATTATATGTTATGTGCAACTGTCTTGGCTGTTAGCCCTGACTTGTGCTACCATGAGAAACGATCTTGGTGGATAACATTGACTTGTGCTCCTCTATTTTCAATGAGACTTAACTCATTATAAAGCCATGTTTTATTTTCCTTCCACATTATAATTAATCCATGCTTATATTATCCCATGATTTTATGTTATGATTCCATGTGTCTCATTCCTTTTATTTTCATTATGACTTGCCTTCTTACCCATGTGTAAAAGCTTTATTTCTATTTTTTCCCTTACTAGGATTTTAACACTTCCCCTTGTTCATGTTATCCCCAAGTTACCCGATGAAGATTTATGAGAAAAATTGAAGTTAGTATCTCTTTATGAATATTAAATAATAAAATCTTTTATTTAGTCCTGTGTTTTCAGTTTTATGTACCTAGTCTTCCAAGAAACAAGACTTCACAATCCTTGGAATTTAATATGATATTTTATTATGCTTAAAATCATGTGATGATATGTGTAAAAGTCTATGGTCACTCCATTATTCTAGTCATATAGTTGAGAGTATTTATTTTCTTTTCAATCGTATTCATGGGGGTATTGTTTCTAATGTTTTCATTCTTGAGGCACTGCCATATGCGTATGTACAAGATTTATAGTTGGAGATGATATGGAGGTGGGTTTTATGGTAACCTTTGTGCTTTCCAACGTACTCATTATCTTTCCTATAGCTTCTAGTTCAAGGATAGGATAGGAAATAGTTTTAAAAATTGAATATTCTAGCCCCATTTCAAGAATTAAATGATCAAATAACCTAGAAAAATATCTTACTAGGATAAGTGGTGTTTGAAACTCAACATAAAAGTTTTAGATGAACAATCATAACTAATCCACTTGAGGTGGCTTCAAAATAATTACGTATGTCAAAATTTTCAACCTATAGATAAAATAAAAAATCCTCTTAATTTTTTCACAACATGTAATTTGAAGGATCATGAACCATCATCTTTGGAAATGCTGAGATGAATTGATAAAGTAATTATCAATGAAAATATTTCCACCTCTTGATTAGTCTGTCTTTTAGGCTAGTATAAGAGGTGAATTTTATTACTTTTAACATAGTGGTGAAAGAAATTATTTTTGTATGCCAATTATTTTTCAAGGGTTCTCATAGTGACATGAAGTTATCTAAATGTGGATTCGGATCCCCAGGTTTATTTAATATTGAGAATTTAATATTCCAAAATATTTTCTGGGAAAGATTCATATCTACCCAATCTGGGAATGACTTACTTTCCAATTTTATATTAGAAATAAACCATCCAAAACTTCTAATACTGAATGTTGTGACTCAGTAGTGTAGATTATTTAGAAAGGAATATCTAACTAAGAAGGGGTTTGAATATCAAAAAATGGGATGAGCTAGCCATTGGTAGAGTCACCTATACTCATGGGGGTTACAAGTGGGGGATGGACCATGAGGATGAATATGACCTAGTTTTGGTAATGGTCTCAATGTAAGAAACACCTGATGTCTCAGAAAAATGGAGTCCAAGAATATTAGTTGTCAGTACCCCGCAATGATTGTATATTTTGTGTAATTATTAGATTTAACGATAAACCCTCACGGTAGAGGTATATCAGCTGGAAGTTTGATATTAGCCTCTTCATATAGAACATATGCAACAAGTATGTTCCCTCATTGTAGTTTAATCTGGAGTTTTTTTAACTCCTTCAACTCTCACTCATACTATAAAAATCATTCTTCAGGTGTGGTAGATTCAAAATCGTTATGAAGAAGGAGAGATATGACCAAAACATTAACATTTTCCTTGGAATAGACTCACAAAAAAAGAATAATTTCTGTATTTTTGGGTTCCCCGAGAGTTTTATCTAGCCTCTAGTTCATGGTATGAACACCTTCTTTTGTATTTTCAATATGGGTTATTTTTGGGGATGAAACATCATCCTAAATTTAACTTATGTCAGATTAATCCTTTACATCATCTATATGGGTGGTTTTAATGATATTCACCAATAAATAATGAATTATTTGTGTGAAATTAGTATTAAAGTGACATCCAGACAATTTTCATAATGAATACCTTCTAAAAGAACAAGGTTCTTGATTTTTTGTTCCCTTGACCAATTTATATTATTTCTTCCCACTATTAGGCGTCTTAATTTTCTTAAATTATAACCTTACATCCATTTGGAGGAGGGTTACATAAAGGGTGTAGTATTATAGTACCTACATTTCTATTCTTATTGAGTAATTATGGTAATGAAATGGGAAAATGGAATTTTTTCTACATCCATCACTGCATGTAACTGAGAAAATAATTGTCTCTATTTGGGAGGGGAATGAGGTAAAAATCCCTCCAACTTTATGGGATTGGGTTTTTTTACCATTCCCCTACTAAATTTTTTTTTACATAATTGGTACCCTTGTGGGGAGGAGTTGTGGTAATTATTTTACTAGACCTATAGGTTATAGCTTCCCCTTTATTATAATAACTCATAGATACTCTCTTGATTTTTTAGATCATTGTTCAAGAATGGAATGAGTGCATCGTAAGATCTATAGGTGATGTAATTTCTTTTTATGGATTTTTTGATATTTAATGATTATCCTTCCATAATCAAGAATAACTGTATTCATTATTTGATTCCTCATGAAAGATTATTTTAAAGGTTCTCTATCATCCAACCCTATGCATTTGATATTTATTTATTATTGATTCTGGATGAGCATGCCTTTAGTTTAGGGTAGTGTTTTCTATTGAGAAATGACTAGAAGAAATGGTGTTACATTACATAACATATGGAAGGAAATTCAGAATGTGGATTGACATAAATTTCAATTCTCAGTGCTTTACCCATCATCAAATGTAGATAATAACATGGTTATTAGAGGTAATCTTTTGTAGCCTTATTAACACTTTATGGAATTCTCATTAGAGACCCTCCAACTACTTCCTTGAGTTTGGAGTCACAAAAAATAGAGGGGTTGCTAAATCAATTTGACAGTGTAGATATGTTATTACCCTGAAATGTAATTTCTATTCATTACAAGATAAATATTTGTCACCTATGAGAAAAATATTACTCTATATTTTCAAGACCTTGTCCCCAGTATACCGGAGCTGGTGCCTTAATTAATTAAATATGTATAATGAGCATGTATTTTAATCCCAAAGGAATGTATATTTTAGTAGATTTGGTATACTACTTAAAAGAATATGTTTTAAATTACAGCATAATAGAAAAAAAATTATCACAAGACCATTGGGAACACCCATAACTACTAGATTTTCCTTATAAGTCTTTCATAATAAACATCTGGGCATTCATAGAAAAAATAAAACATAATAAAGGGGTGATCTTTGATGATTATTAATGGTTAAAAATATAGTGGAAGATATCATTAATATAAATAATAATAATAGGTTAATAAATGAAAAAAAATCCAATAACAAATAATCATGATCACATTATGCCAAAAATAAATGTTGAATATATAATTCCATATAAATAATCACGTGAAACTAAATAATAGATATTATACCAAGAGAATAAAAACAATATTTATCAAATAATAATATTTTAATTAGGGAATTCATAATTCTAAACATAATAAACATACCATAATGGCCTCGACCAAGAATTATTTTTAAATGGGTAAGTTTGCAACCAAAAACTAGTATTGTTGGTCTCATGAGACCTACAAATGCATCAAGGGGCTATAACAGGACCCCCAACAATTAGTAAGTCTAATAAATTCCTCATATGTCGAATATAATATTTAAAGAAATATATTTCATTCCATGGTACCTATACCACTTTGAGATATTTGAATCATAATAATTAATGAAAACATGCTAATATAATCATTGATAAATTTTTTAGAAATACACGTTTACCTAGGAAAGAAGATTTATTTTTGAAAATAGTTTTTAATTATCATAAAATCATATTATAAACAAAAATATCCCAAAAAAAATTTTATGGATAAATAAATTATGTTTTTGGTATAAATTATGTAATATTTAAATGAAAACACATAAAAAGTGTTTTTAAGAGACTTTATAAATGGGCTTCTTCAATGGGATTTAAGGGAAAATATAAAAGTGTTTAATAATGAAAAAGTTCATAATTGATTGTATAAATCCAAGAATAAACCAACAGTGTTTTTTCATGACAAAAATTGGTAATTTATAAAAATATTGGTTTGAAAAAAAATATTATGGATGGTACTTGAAAATGTGTAAGAAATTTGGATTTTTCCATTAATCGAGGGTTATTTATCGGAATAATTGAAAAGAGATCCTTATAAAGCATGTATTATCCCACAAAAGAAACATGACCTGACCTGGTTATATGGGTTTATAAAATATAAATGTATTTTAAAATAAGTATATAAACAATAATGAATAATTATGTTGGCATAAATAGAGAGATAGCGTTACCTGAATGAAAAATGGAGGTCCGAGAAGAAACTATTACCATTATGAAAATAGTCAAACCGTATGGCCCATTTAATTAATAATCCTAAAATGAATCATTTCATACCATGAAGATATATATATTCATGATATTATATATAAAATGTCAGAAACATTTCACCACACAAAATATATAGTTGTGAAGAAGGAATATCTCAGAGAAATAATGGTGGGATGAGAAAATCTTTACACTATATCTGGATGTGTTATGCACTTGATCATAATTTAATCAATAATCAGATTAAATCCAATAATTAATTACTTTATAAATTTTTATACATATATTTTATTTAAGATAATTTTCTTATGTTCATTTTTACCATTCTGATTAGTTATAAAATACAATTTTATCTTTTAAGAGAGTCTGTTTCAGTGGTTTTCATGATCAGTTTAATTTTATACGCATATGGATGGTAACATAAATGGAAAATAGTTGTAATGAATTGAAATTATATTTTATGAAGGATATTATAAAATATTAAATGGTTATATATGTCATTTTGTTATTTTTGGGTAAGGATTAATAATTATATAATATGTTAATGATAACCATTTAGATTATTTTGGCCATATTTCGATAATTACACACTTGTTGAGTGTTATGAATTAATATTATGTATATATTATAGTTATAAAACATTAGATAAGATATATTAAACATATTAATTTCTTTTTTAACAAAAATAATTGTTTTATGACCAGCCTTGTTGGCGAAAATGAAAAACAAAAACATGTCATCCACGGTGGTGGTAAATCAGAAACTCATAGATGATGTTTTCTATTTTAGAATAATAAGAGGTGGATAAGATACATGGTGGTGAATTTTATATAGACAAGATAAAATAATAGTATATATAATATACTATATTGATTTTGAATGTTTTAATATAGGAGGTGAGTAAAGAATAAGAAATGAAAAATAATTAAAACAAATGAAATGAAAAAGAAAGAGATTTTTACCTTTTGAATTATTCTCCTCGAGAACCTTATTAGGGAAATTAATTTTAGTATTCAGTTTAGAAAAGAACCTACTATAATGGGAATAGTTTTGTGATGTAATTTCTCAAGATTAAGGATTTATGAGGTTTGAGGAAAAGATATGGTGTTTATAGTGAAGGAGATGAGTTTTTTTTATATAGATTATTCATTTATTTATTATTTCTGTTAAAGAATATGAATTGTTTGAGAATTATCAATAAATATATTAAACTAATTAAGGGGTGTTATAGAAAATTGTTATTACATCAGAAATTACATAAGGAATATTTTATTTAACTTATGCTATAATTATTCCGTAAATTACTGTATTTTACTATTCACAAAAAATCTAGTATTGTAGAAAAATACAAAAAATTCACCCTATCCATTTTTCAACATGTAAAATTCAAAAAATAACTCTATTTTATGAAAATAAAAAATTTCTAAAAATTTTAAATTAAATTTTAATTAAATTCATCATTTATATGGAAAATACCAATTTTAAAATTATAACTAATTTTATAACATTGAAAAATTCATGAATGTCCCATTAAATTTTCCTATAATCATAAGAAAATAAAATATTTATTTTTGAAAATATTCTATTAAAATAAATTCTCTTTTAAATCATTTAATTAATTATAAAATTGAAAATTAATATTTGTGTTTTATAAAAATATCAATACTTCATTAAAATTTTCATAAACATTTATTTTCTCATACTATGATATAAATATATCATATTAGACTTTATAGGATGCATAATTATGTTTCATACATTCATATGTGAGTGTAATTTTCAAATAACAAATAAGATATTAATATAATGAAAGTCATAGTATTATAAAAATCAGGATTTATCACTAATTCAGTAGAAACTAAATATTTTTATAGAAATTAGACCCTAAGATAATTTTTTAAATTCCAATTGTAAAAATGATGTATCATTTTTTCAATAGAATTTCTAAGTTTGTAAAAATTTATTATTAAAAAAATGGGCCTTAAATGCAGTAAAACTACATTTTGAAAATACATATCCTTCAAATTCGTAAAATTGGATTCCTTCTTATCTTATGACTATAATACTATTTGATTGAATTTCAAAAAAAATCATTAATTATATAATATATTAATTTCATTATTTGGTTAATACTATTCATTGACACAAATTTAATTACTAGGGTATAGTGTTCATTTCAATATAATGGAATTTAATTTTATATCATTGTTCATTTAAGATTATTGTTGTGTGAAATTTATTATGTAAAAGAAATTAAATTTGAAAAGATTCATATCATAAAATCTTAATGTGTTTAATTTCCCCATTATTAAACAAATTCAAACCTCAAAATTTGAAATTATTTTTCCAAAAATGAATGTTTGGTACTTCAAATTCTCTCATGTAAAACCCACATCGAAAATATAGTTAATAAAATATTCTCTTAATAATAATGTAAATGAAATAAAAAGGTTACCACAAAACTAGGTATTGAAAAATGATAACTTTATTTAGATGTTAAAATATAGACATTTAAGAATTACATAACCATTATGTTTTGATAAAGAGTGATATATAACATGATCATTAGAATATAAACCTTGAAAAATTTGAAATTTTTTTATCAGTTAATAAACTATTGTTTTTTCAGAAATAAATTCTTACAATTACTTTTTTATTTCAAACATATTTTTCCTTGAGTTAAGCGATTCTTTTAATATTCATATAAGCCCCTATGAAAATAATCTTTCTCAATTACAATCCATTACTTAAGAAAAATCTAATCCATTCATTGTGATTTGACCTATTTTCACTCCACCCCTTACGCCTTGAAATTAATATTCATGAGGATTTTTTCATGCCTAAAGAACTTTTACTGAATTATATAGTCCTTAAGTAATTCTTTAAACTTTTAAATGTTTATTGAAACCAAAAAGGTTATAATATGTTATTAATAAAAAATCACTTCCAAATATTAATTTTATCTATTCCACAAGTTGATAATATTAATACTCATCTAAAATATGTCTGTCTACATTTAGCAACCAAAAACATTGAAGGATGGTCTCTAAATTTACAAAAAATTAAGTATATCATAATATTCATCATATAATTTATCTTTTTATTTTCACATTAAAAATATATGAATAACATAATATTATTTAAAAATATATTAAACATGAATTATTCCAGGAGAAAAATATCAGGTTTTCTTTAAATCACAATATCTAATAATTCTAGTATAACTTAACCCATCAGATCTCTAATAACCTTCAAAGTCACCAATACTATCCTATAAAAATCTATTTAATGTTATTTCAATATAAAGAACCTATTTATGGTTATCTTTCCCAATTCTTGTGTTTTCCAAAATTGAAATATATAGACCATAATCACTTCTCCTGATTATTGCTTCTATTCATCACAGATTCCAACTCTTTAAAGAAGAAGTACTGCAAAATGATCCTTATATATCTCACAATTATTATTACCAAAAAATTATTTATAAAATAATCAAATAACGTATCTAATGAATTAAAAAACAATAATATAAATCATTACACTTCATATATAGTTGTAGATTAGGGTTGAACATGATCCATTATCCTCTTTTAGTGAATATTCCGTTGACACAAAAAACATTTATTTTCAAAGTATCCTATATTCCATCAATTGAAGCACTAAAAATTAGAAAATTAATTCATTTCAATAAAATCATTAGCATGATGTAATTTTTATATACACATGATGAAATATCCTTTTTGTTCTTATGTATATTCCACAATTTTTCATTCCATATTTTTCACCTGTGGGAAAATAATCCATTACCTTCTTCCCTATATATATCTTTTTCCTATATTCTATGTTCTTTTCTTACTTCCAAATTAATCTATAAGACTTGGATAAATAATTCTCTATATTTTTACAACATGATATTGTTGACACATATGATAAGAATATTAGAGAGACTACATCTCTTTGAAATATAAGATTAAACCCACCGATGAAAGAGTCATTATTAATCTTTATATTATGTGCATTGATGGGGTTCACATTCCATTAATTAGGAGACATTTATAACAAATGGAATACACTAGGTTAAATTATAACATTTTTAAACATAATGTATAATACGAAAACTATTAAAATAATAACATATATCGGAAAATTCTGGTGCGGCTAATCTCATAATCATAGACATGGTCTATTTGGGAACACATTTACTATAAAACCCATAATAATGGTTTGTAAATAATATTTGAATTATCCTATGAAAATATCTTGGGATTTTAAATCTAGGTGTATAGTAAGGTGCTTTTTCATGTACTAGGTTACACCAAGTTAGGCCCAGCACACCTTGTCTATGTTATTACCCATAGGTACATCTATTCCATAACCATGTATTTTTTGTACTTTCTGTACATGGATATATTTCTAGGAAGACCAACCTAATCTATACCTTACCAAAGTTATGGTATGTTCTTCTATGCTTATCCTCAAAGTCTATATTATGCTTTTGTTACCAAATATATGTTTTTTTAAACTGGTTTTAGAAGATTCAGGTAAACTTCCACTAATACCAACTTTAAATACCTAAATCCCAGTAGATTGATGCCGATGCCTAACTTAATTACATTGGTAAAAAGTATAGGTTTTTACCATTCAATGTACCTAATAGTTTTATATATTTGGAAATTCATATACAAAAATATGTTTTACATTATAATTTAAAGGAATAAACGACATAGAAACTCCAATGGAAACACTATTAAACACCTATATTATCACATCAAGTCATTCATAGTAAACATATTCTCATCTCGGTGAAAAAATAAATAATAATGAAGGGGTGAGATTAGATGATCAATAACGGTAAACAATACATCAGAATCTATCAGGAACATAGATAAGATGTCTAGGTGAATAACTAAAACACATGCCAATAACAAATAATCATGAACATATTATTTTAGAAATAACAGCTGAATAAATAATTACATATAAATAATCACATAAAATATTACCATGGATATTTTACTATTTGAATAATCACATTCTTTAGTAATTACAAATATCATAATGAGGTATTAAAAAATTATGAACATGGTATAAAAAACATCAAGGCCTCTGTATTAAAGTATATATAAATGTGTCAGGCCTCAGCCAAAACCCAAACTATTAGGCCTCATGAGACCTACAGATTCATTGAAGGGCTATAGCCCTCCTTTCCCCTCACTTAATAAGTTATATTCATTTCTCATATGATGAATAATAGATTTTTTTAAAAAAAATTCATTTAAATAATAGTGTCCCATACAACTTTTAAATATTTTAATCATAGTCATATATTAAAATACTCTAAAAAATCATTTTTAAATTCTGGATAAATACCCTCTTAAATTTGAATGATATTTTCTTTTGGAAAATCATTAATATTTATAATAAAATAAAATTTTAAACATGATTATACCATAATAGAAAATTGAAGGACTATAAAATTATTTTTTTAGTATAATGGTGTCCATTTGAAGTGAAAACATGTAAAAATATTTTTTAATATACATTAGAAATGGGCCACTTCAGTGGGGTTTCAGGGAAAATATAACAGAGTCTTTAAAAGGGAAGAATTAATATTTATTTGTTTCAAATTGAGAATGAACAAAGACTAATTTTCATGAGTAAAATAGTGATTTTTTTTTGATATATAATAATGTATTAAAATTGATTAGGAATAGTATACTAAAATAGATAAGAAATCGGGAGGTTCAGTTTAATTGAGTTTACTTAACCTGAAGAATTAAAAGAGGGACCCATATAAAACACACATTCTCCCTCAGAGTAAATATTAACTGATCTGGAGATATTATTTTGTAAAAGAATAAATATTTTATAATATTTATAAGAAAATAATGAATAATTTTGTAGGGGAAAAGAGAGTGATAGCGTAACCCGAATAAAGATTTGAGGTATAGAAATGAACCCTTACCACTATGAAAATAGTCTAATCGTATGCCCCATAAAATTAATGATCACATAATGAGACATTTAATATAATTAAAATAAATATATTCATTTTATTATAGATAAAATTTTATTATACGTACCCCAAATACAAGAGATAGTAGTGAATAAAACATATCTCCCAGAATTAATGATGAGATGCAAAAACCCTTACCTTATGTCTAAATATGTTTTTCCCTTGATCTTAACCTCTTATATAATCATTTCAACTCCATTAATTAAATAATTTATAAAAATTTATACATGTATTTCATTGAATAAAATATTACTATGTTCATTTATGGCCTTTTTATGAGTGGTATAAATACAATTTTTTCATTTAGGAGCGTTCATTTCCTACGTTTTCAAGATAATTTACTGGTATATGAATATAGATGATCATGTTAAATGAAAATAGTTGTAAAAAATTAAAATAATATTTTATTAAGGATCATCCACCATATTAAATGGTTATATAATTAATTTGGTTTTTGGGGTGAGGATGAATCATTATGTAAGATGTTAGTGAAAAATTTTAGACTATTTTAGCGGGTTTTCGATCGTCGTGTGCTTGTTTTGAGTTGTGAATTTATATTATTTGCATATAGTACTTATAAAACATTTAATTAGTTTAATTACACATATAAAATTATTATTTTTACCATAAAAATGGTTTTTTGACTAGTCTTTTAGGCCAAATTGAAAAATTAAAATACATCATTCAAGAAGAATGATAATCAGCACCACCCTAATGATATTTTCATTTTTCAAATAAAAGGAAGAGGATAATATTCTTGAAGGTTTTTCATTAATTGAAATAAAAAAATTCATTATATATAATATATTATTGGTATCTTTCATGTTATTAAAGATGATGTGAGAAAATAATAACAAATTAAAGAAAATTGAAATGAAATTAAAAGAAAAAGAAAGTGGTTTTTACCTCTTGAATTATACTCCATGAAAACCTCCTTAAGAAAAAAAATTTTGGTATTTTTTGATATTATAACCTCCCTATTGTAGGTATGAGGCTTTTAAGGAGCATTGGGTAGGAATTGGATTATCTTAAAGGATTCATAATTGTGAGGAGAAGAGGTGGTGAGGGGTAATATTTATAGTGGATTAGAGGGGTGTTTTTTGAATATTTTATTCATTTGTTTATTATATTTGATAAAGAATGTATATATTTTTAGAATTACCACTCAATATATTAAAATAATTAAGGAGAGGTAGATATTTTTTTATTACATATTCAAGGAATATTGTAGTTAACTTATAATGTTTTTATACTGAAAACAATCGTATTTTACTATTTTTAAAAAATTCATGTATTTTAGAAAAATGAAAAATATCAACCTTAACAATTTTATATGTTTAGAATTAAAAAATTATTTCCATTTAATTAATATAATTTCTAAAATTTTATAAATTTAATTTTTTTGAAAACCATCATTTTTGTGCCAAATACCAATTTTAACATTATAACTGATTTTATTAACATGAAAAATTAATTAACGTATCATAAGATTATCTGTAACACCCCAGGTAAATAAAGAATATGACATCTTTATATTTATCCATACTTGTGAATCAAATATTAATATTACTTTAAAGGGGATGCAATGCTCGATGGCGTACCCAATACGCAACAACGAGTTTCTTGGGAATCTTACGTTGCACTCTAATAATAAAATAATATTATTTTAAATGGCAGTTAACATGTAGCCGTTGTATTGGCAATAATGGATAGAAATAACTAAATATGATTATATATGTTTTTTATATGTTTTTACATTTATCCAAAGACTTAAATTACGGAAAGAATTCAATTTTAGGCTTTTATACCCTAATTTTCACAAAAGGTTCACTTATCGCCTTCTGATGGCGAACTGTCATTAAATATAGTTTTGATCACTCTTATAAATTATTTTGGACCAAATAAAACTCTTCTTTAGAATCAGGACATCAAATTTTACTTTGTGTAAATTTTTGGTATTTTTCCGATAAAGTTCATTTTTTAATGAATAGTGTACAATGTTGTATTTTAATTCAAAACCTCTTTTTAATCTAATTTATTTATATGATTAGATTTTCATTTGAATTGTTTTAAAGTGAAATTATAAAATATTTTTACCATTAAATCCAATAGTGGTCGTTGGAATTAATTTCACTTTGAAATCAGACATAAACTAGTGTCAATCTTTTGATACTTATTGTTTCATAAAAGCACGCTATTTGCTCTGACAGCGGGAATTAGTTATTAAATTAATTAATGTGACTTATATGTTTTTAATTTTTTAAAATATACTTCATTTTTTAATTCTTAATATGAAATATATCTTAGGGTGAATTTTTGGTAATTTTCTAAAAAACATCAATTTTTGATGAATAGTGAAACCGCTAAGTGGTACTTATAAAAACTGAATTTTCTGTTTAAATGAAATTTTTCCATCATTGTGTTTTTATTTTCAAAAATCCGACATACATGGTTGTCATTATGAAGTAAAATGTGGTTCAATGGGATAAAAATAATTTTTTGGTGAATAGTAACTTATTAAGTTTTTTAATCGCGATTAGTGGTAATTAATGTAGTTTAAGGTAAAAATAATGCTTTAATAAAATGAGATGATCTTGAAACATGTCCTAACCCTATTGGTTGTGTCATGGCCGACCAAGAAACCCCATGGGTCGATTTAGGGGACCCCATGGAGCCACTTGGGTGAGATAATGACTTTAATGCCTTTTTTTAAATAAAGCTGAAAATGACACTAACATAAATTGTTTTACTAAAACAATTTTTATAAGGGGTTATACTAATCATATTTTTGATTACAAATATTCATTAGAAATCTAAAGAGATTTTCTACATCATAGTATTTGTTTTATAATTTCTAGAATTTAAATAAATTAAATTATTTATGACATCATGATGATGCAGCGATGACTTCATTATTTAACGATTTAAATAAAATGGAAAGATAATGTAATATCTAAAACCTACACATGTCCAAAACCTATTGTATGGAAATATTTATAAGAATTATCATCTTATCTTCGAACTATCAATGTGGGACCTTAGAAATTCGAAACACTTTTGAAAATAAAATAATAGTTTCATGATTTCCAGAAGTGCCCCTCCTCTCCTCTTATAAAAGGCCCCCACCTCTACCTCATTTCACACACTACTCAAGCCGTTGGCTCGGCCATCCCCTGCCCATTTACTCTCTACAAATCCCTCTCCTCGTCCTAGAGGATTCCCTTTGGGCATAATCCTATCAAAGGAAGCCTTTAGGCTCAAATCAAAAGGAGTTACACTTTTAAAGGTAATTCCTTCTCTCTTGTTCATTTGTTTTATTTTGCTTCTCCAACCCCCTAAACTCTTTTTATTAATTTTTTTTGTAACAACTACAGTATCTTCAATATACTAGGATGTTGTTATAAGAAGTATTCGAGCTACACTTACACACACATACATCTAATGGTTAAAGAACATACGGTTTCCGTGGATGGTGAATTTCTGCCTCACGAAACGATGGTTGTTCAACACTCATATAACACCTTCAAAGGTGGCCATTAAGATGTCACTATATTTATATATATATAATATGTTTATGTTTTACTTAAGCTTCTGTATTTTTTATTTTTGTCTTACATTTATGGCTTCAATTATGGGTATACGCGATATCTTCATTTAAGAAAGTGCGGACTACCGCCCCCTCAAAGTGATGTGATTCGTTAATGCCATATGTGGGACGTATAAAGGATGGATTTAAAGTTATTATATATGATGTTATACTGGAATTATAATATACCTCTATATAATAATTATTTATTTCCATTAAAGTATGAGATAGAAATGAAAGTAGCGTTCATGCGTATGTACGGCTTACCGTCTCCATGAACGGTGCATTTCATTTCATATACCCAAATGTAATGCACTATTAAAAGTATATGTATATAATGGATATATATAATGAATGATAAATCTAAATGATGAATATAATTCTGGAATTAAAATATACATACCTCTCATTTAATTTTAATTCCATTAATATGAGAAAGAAATGAAAGTAGTGTTCATGCGTACGTACGGCTTACCGTCTCCATGAACGATGCATTTCATTTCTTACCTCTAAATTATTATGTAATATAATAAATACATGTATATTCTAGATATATATGATATATATTCTATCCAAATCAGGAATGTCATTCTGGATATAAAGCACTTTTGACCACACGAACAACATGTAATTGTAAGAAGTCCATTTTCGACTTAAGAACCAAATATCGACAAAACAAACATTATTAACTTAAATGGTTACATAATGTTTATAACAAGGCAATAAGTGATATAGAAGGAATAATGAACTTTAAAAAGGTTCTTAATCAAGTAGAAATTGAATCATGTTTATTATTCAGGACGTTAAAGAACGATCGAGTCATGTCGGACCCGAGGTAAGGGATCTTACTCCTCTCTTTCTTTTTAAGTACACTCTTTTATGTCATTCCCTCTAAAGCTCATCATTCTTGTTATTGGAATGTTATTTTGTATTAAAATTACTTAATTTTGTATGTTCATGTGATGAGAGACCCTATTCTCTCTCATCAATCCATTTTGGAAGTTTTGAGTGGCACCGTTAGGCTGCCGAATTTTTGTAAGAGATCTAACCTCTCTCCTTCTTTTTAAGTACTCCCCTTTATGTCACTTCTTTTAAGCTCTTATTTGTTATGATTGGGGATGTCCTTTCATATTACTCTTCCTGTACATTTTGTTTTAATGTGATGAGCTACCCTATTTGATCTCATCAATCCATTTTTGGATGTTTTAAGTGGCGCCGTTAGGCTGCCGTGTTTTCGTAAGTGATTTTTCATCTCACTTTTATTCACGTGAGATTTATGCTACATTTGCCACAATTTCCTTTGAGTGGTGTATGTAATGACCATTATTTTACTCATTGTGTAATATTCTCTTATTTATGAGTATTTACATCAATGATGTATTGTCCTTCTTTTACGGGGCGTCTGTTTCGAAAGATACCCAAGTCGGTAAGGGAACCATTGACCCTCCTTTTTTAAAATACTTCTTTTGTTTGGTCTTTTAATTTACATATTGTTATGTTGGGATATGATCTCACATATCTTATTGATGTAAATTTTATGTTCAAGTGATGAGATACACTTTTTATCTCTCATCAACTCATTTTGATGTGATGTCGTTAGGCTCTCAAGGGAACTTCTTAAACCAATTTCGATTTCTTTGGGTTCAACATGTAGTTATTGAATATGTCATCCTTTGAATATGTGTTAATGACATTTGATTATTTTACAATTAATATCCACTCATATTTGGTGTATTTGTTTGTCACACATAATTATGTAATTGAGTTATCCTTAAACCAAGGATACCATCTTTGTAGGGGACTTCGTCTCAATCTCCTTTCATTGAGGCATATTTCGTTTTATACACAACTTTATTTTGTAATGGTGTATAAAACCCTTTGACATTTACTTTTATACAAAAGGAATCTTTTTCTACGAAGCGTTTTACAAAACGACAAAAAGGAATGTTTCTTTTAACATATGTGGTGACATCAACCTTTTCCGCCGCCGCGAGTATTATTTGGTGTTTGGCTTCCTCAACAAGCCGTAATGTTTTTAAAATAAAATAAATATCATATACTCTTTTATGTATTTTGGTATTGAAAATGGTTTTTATAAAGGATTCTATTATTTCAATATATTTATGATATATTGTGATTGAAATGTGGAAATGATATCATTCCTTTATATTGGTTTTATGTTTTATGATTTTATATTGGTACTTGGACATTTTAACGGGTGGTTACGTTATAAACCATATGACGGGTGGTGCCGTGAATACCAGGACGAGTGTTACGTTATAACCTCCAATGCATTTGGTATGGAAGTCGGCCGTATGGCTATTCCATTAAGTATGTATGGAAATTGGCCGTATGGCTATTCCATTAAGTGATATGTGTGGAAGTTGACCGTATGGCTATTCCACTTAAGTATGTTTATGTCCCAAGTTACCTTTATATATGTTATGTGTTCTTTATATGGGTTTTATGGTAATCCTTTGGTTACAAAAAGGTAAGTAATGATATTTTATTCTATGAAGAGTTTTTACTACTTCATAAAGGTGAAAAGTCTTACTTTGATAATGTATACATGGTTTACTTTTTGTTTTGGTAAACTAACAGTTTTTATTCTTTGTGTATCCCTTACTGAGTTTTTATGCTCATCCAAAGTTTTTGAAATGTTTTTCACATGACGTAGCATGGAATAGGGTCAAGGATGGGATCAAGGGAAAGTCATGCTACATAAAACATGAAACTAGACATGTTTCTTTTTAAGAGTTTTTATTTTATGGAAATTTAGTAGAAGAGACTACTTTGTAATCTTTTGGGATGTAATAGTTATGTCCTAATTCTCTAAAACTCTAAACCTGAAAAGATCCTCAATGTGAATTATTCATTTAATTCAATTTCAAGTAAGGTTTAAGGCTGGGTCCTTATATTATCCCATATTCATAAGATAGAAAAGATATTAATTTTTTAATAAATTTGATAAAAATTTATTTTTTTAATCATTACCTTAATTAAAAAATTGAAGATACACATTTATTTTATATAAAAATATGACAACATAAATAATAATTTCTATAAAATATATTTATTTTAATATGATATAATTATATTATATTATTATTTATATGATGCATAAATATTATTTATACTTTCATAAGTGAAGTTATAATTAATATAATAAATATTCTCTTAATATAATGAAATTGAGATTTTTATTAAACTCAAGATTGTTCACTTATTCACTTAGAAATAAATATTTCTAGAAATATACAACCAAAAGATAATATTTACATTTATATTTTATATATTAAATTTATTTTTTTATCATGAATTTATAAAAGTGTCCAAATTTAGTTCTAAAACAAATGCACCATTAAAAGGCAGTAAAACTGTGTTTAGAAAAAATATTGCCTTTTACTCTGTAAAATTGTATTCATTATTATCTTATTCCTAAAAAATAATTTTTATTATTATGTATGAATTTTAATAAATATATAATATATAATTTTCATAATTTTTTAATACTATAAATTCCCTCCTATTTAATGACTGTGTTGTATCATTTTTTTTAATATAATGACATTTAATTGTATATCATTGTTTGTTTAAGCTTGGTGTTGTGTAAAATCTATGATATCGAAGAAATTAAATTAAAAAATATACAAATAATTATTTCTTGGTGTGTTAGAAATATTATCAGGTTAATTTCATGCACACATTCTTCCAAACATGATTTTGGAATATAATATTGAGGATTGGATAAGGTTAAAAACATGACTGGTGTATTTTTTTTAACCAATTTTTTCCTCAAAAGAAATTCATCTACTTAATCACCTATTGAATATGCCTTTATCTAATCAGACCATTGGGGGTGTTTCCTAGATACTTTTCTACAATAATTTGGGTTACAAGGGATATCCTATCTTATGTTTAAAGGAAGGTGATGCGATGTTGGTTTAGAGAGAGATCATTTCCTTGGAATACCATTTAGTTTAGAAAGGACATCCCTCGTAAATAAAAAAGAATCAGTTATTAATTGAATTACCTTCGAAGGTGTAGCATGATATATGTGATTTTTGGTCATTGGATTTACAAAAGGAGAACCTTATAGTTATAATAGTATATTAGTCTGGGGACAACCTTTGGAATGAATGATATTTTGAAGAGGACTACCGGTAAAGCTCAATCTTTAATAACAATGAGAATTAATACATTGTATTCAATGGGGTGTAACTTCAGGGTTGACCATAAAAAGGGGATGAACATATTACTACTTTATATTCCCTGAATGAGGATGGTTTTTATGTACTCATAAGAAGAAAGGTGCTTATGACTGATCAATTTATAATAATAAAGGATTAATTCCATGTAATATTTATCTGGAGGGCCTCTAGAGAATTAGGTAACAAAATTAAATGGAATTACATCAAAATTTTATATAATATACACTTAATTTGGTATTGAATCCACATGATCTTAGGCCACCATTTATATAAGTTTTATGGTAGGATGAATACCAGCCTCGAGTAGTGTATGATTGTGAGTCTCCTCTAGTTTTTCAATTTTCCTTGGGAGACGCATATTTTTTGGGCATGTCATTCAGACTATTGGAGTCGTATACTTGGGAAAAGGAATTTTAAACATAAGAGTATAGCTAGGGGGAATATTGTGAATTTTTTAAGATTTACAGATTGGATTTTGGCATTATGTTGAGGATATATGCCTACCCGGGAGCAACAACTAGGATGGACCGATGACCTCTAATTTGAATAGGGATACATTACTTATCCGATTGTCAATTTATTATGTAATGTTTCTGAATAAACTATTATAAGGGACAAGAGGAATGATTTTACTCTTGAATGACCATATAATTATGAAAATGTGATACTTGAATTAGAAAGGTACGTTTACATTCAAAACTCCAAAAAAATACTCCTGTAGTGAATATGCTAAGGTAGGGTTACATAATATGGGAATAGACTAATAATTGATCTTATATAATTTTCAAAATATAATTAGTGACTTATTAATCCAAAATTATTATATAATCCCAACATATGGTTAGATCACTGATATACCTCTACCCCTATCTTCAATTCATTGCTATGATATACCAATAATCATAATGTGCAAGGGAAGATCCATGAGTGTTCCCTCTATTTAATTCTAGCCATTGAAGGAATGTCTCTCTAGTTTCTTGAAAATTGTATTCAAAGGCTTGATGTGATTGTGAAGGTATATGGGTATACTCATGGGTTACCACTACTTACATTGTGTGGGATTCTCTAGAAGGAACATATATAAGGGTATTTTCTTTACATCATTAATCATTATTTTTTTATAGAGGAAAATGATCCAATATGTATCTACTTTATGTTTTTTTATGATTCAAAATGTCATTGCTTTTATTCTAATGAGTTTTTTTTGTGTTTCAGATTATATTTATCTAATTATATGTGTTCAAATATTTATCTTAAATTATGAAATAATTTTTTTTGAGAATTTAGTAACATCATTAGTTACTCCGAAATAGAAAGAACGACATAATATATTTTTGTAGGATGTTTAACAAAGATGCTCAGTCAGATTGAAACAGTTAAAGGATGTTATTCGTTAATGTAAATATGTTATGCATTACATCACCACAAATTTTTTCACACTAGATAATTACATTATTATACACTAATGATATATTATCTTATGAGGAAGAACATCATTATCATAGAATATGTTATCGTAAAACGAATAGTGTTATAAATCAATATTTTAAGAAGATATATCACCATAGAATGTCATAATTAATTTATCATTATTTTGATAAGTAACCTCATTCATTTAATGAAAATCATAAGATTTTGTCTATTAATGGAAATATTGATCTGTAAAAGAAATACCTGAATAGGGAAACCCTAACAAAAATATGATTTATACTTAAAAATATTTTCCCATATTTGGAATGTTCAGCTTCATGTTCATATGATCTCATCCCCTCAATAACACTGCCTATGTCGCTTTAATGTTGGATTTACATTGTGTTAAATTTGAAACAATCATATAAAAGGGTAAGTGATCTTCCACAAAAATATAATAGAAGGTATGATAATAAAGATTACCGAATAAATTTATAGCACCATAAATGAAAATAGATTAGACCTGTAAATAGTTAAGAAATAAAATCATTCATCGTATTCTTATTAGATTTATCAGTTTCACTAATAATTATATGGAGATATATCTTTATGTATATAAATTTATGAAGATGAATATCCATATACATTCAGTTTCATCATGTAACTATGGACTAAAAACATTTCTCAAATATTATATGTATTAATATTATATTTTCACTTAGTGTATGTGTGTGTGTGACCATGGTTAGTTCTTTTAATATAATATCCTAGTAGAATTATTTTGTATTTTATACTAAGTGTTACCTAATTTTACTAAAATAGGAGACCTTGGTAAAAGGGATGTTTTAGTGAAAATCACTATGATCATAGAGAAGAGCATCAATGGTGTGGACTAGTGTATTTATTCTCCCCAAACAACTACAATTTTAGGTGTTCAATTTATTTTCTGAATTTTTTCATATTTCCACTAATTTTACTCCCAAAGAAATAATCAAACTGGCATACATCAAAGAGGGTGGTCTAATATTAATGAAAAATTTACGAATACATTTGAAACCCATCTTTATTTATTCGGTCTATCATTATCAAGGAAAACAATTGGTATCAAAGATTGTGACTCACGAGTTCAAAACTATCAAATATTGAAGTCCACTAATCCATCATCATAGGGATGTAACGGATGATAATCATGAATTTATGTCAACGGATAGTGCTATGAACCATAATGGTGGAAAATATTGTTATTGGAAGTCTATTATGATCATTTATATGAAAAATCATGTTTTAAAAGTCTATATCAATTTTTTTGAGAACTATTAAATTCCTATGAAAAATCCTAAATCTACAGATACAATAGCTAAAGTAGATTGTGTTTTAATCTCTAAACATATGAATTCTATGATCCATAACTTAGGACCATAAGAGTTTGACCAGTTCTCTTATCATAATCATAAAAATAATTATATTAAATGAGTATAACTATAAAGGTTATCTGAATGAAAAGTCAATGAAGACCAAAAAATTGAAACCTAAGAGAATCCCCTAGCACAAGGATCTAACCCTCAATGGTCAAGGAGGCCACACCATTAAATTAGGTAACACTATCCCCTTAGACATATAAGGAAGCTATGTGATCAAAAACATAGTTACCCACATGCCAGTTATAGAAACATTCCATATTTTCCCATAAGTAACTAATGTGTCCTCTTATTACATTGAAAATTGACTAGGAAGTGTTACATTTTCATTGAAATGCATTTATAATGAGTTTTCAAGACTATATCCACAAATAGACGGTGAGTGTGTATTTGATTGCGAAGATAATTTCTAGTGAGCATATCCATCAGTTTGACTAGAGTGAGTTTCCACACCCAAAGTTAGGTGAAAATTAAAGGATGATACAACCCTTTTTATCCTGAACCACTTCTCCTTTCATGAAGTCCATGTTTCAAGATCCATATATGTTCATATCAGTACTTGATGTATAAGGGTTCCATTGAACCCAGTTTCCATAACATCGATTTGATGTGGAAGGACCCTGAACAACATTTCATCTCTAGGAATTACTATCACTTATCCTGAAATAAGATTTAAAATATCTTATAGTATTAACACCTAATTATAGTGGAATCCCAGGTACAATTATACAATCTAGAGAATTTAATAACATTAAGATAAAATATATTATCATAACTCTAATTATATTTTAGGATGAAATGGAAAATGGAAGTTGGGAGAATAAAATTATCAAGAAAGAAAAATGATATATTGAATGCATATACTTTTGAAGATGATAGAAATAGAAAAAGTTCATAATTTTTTTAAGCATCTGAAGAAGAATACTTCTCAGGAAAAGATGAATCAAGTTATAGTTGTTCTTAATTTGATAAAAGTTCAAAATATTTTATAATAAGAAACGATGATTCATATTATCCTTAAATAACAATAGAATTTGTGGTGAAAAATATATAATGTTGAGATGGAATGAATGAATAAATATGGGACACATGAAAGGTCACTTTATGAAAATAATTGATGACAAGAATATATAATTATGTACATGAAAAGAAATTATATATGAAGTGTAAGAAAGATATAAAGTCCACCTAGAGATATTCTAAATAATCTATAAAATTCGTATCCATGGAAGCATAAGTTAAACATAAAAATAAAAAAACCAAATTTTTCTTTATGTCATACTTGGATGAGGTAAATTCTTATTATTTCAATATGCATGAACATGAATTAGAAAAATAATATTTCTCCTATTAATAGTTGAATAAGTATGAAACCATGTTGGAAATAACATATGAATTTATAAAATAGAAAAATAAATTCCTTCAAAATTCATACAATAAAATTGTTACTAAGGAATAAAATAAGAATAATAAGATTTTAGACCTAAATAATTAGCTTTAAAAATATAATGTATTGAATGATGATCAATTCAAAAAAAAATTGAATAACTATAGAAGGAGGTTCCAAACATCAATGAATTTTCACATATCTCTAAAAAATGGGAAGAAAATTTAAATAAAATTCATTCCCATAATCAATCTTGAAAATAAAAAATTGGAATGGGAAGCCAATGTGAAAGGCCTCAAAACTGTAAATAAGATTTAGTACATTGATCAAAAAAAAACTTCTGAAAGACAATCGTTTTCATTATGATGAAATATGAATATTTTCAAATATTTCGTTTTTAAAAAATACTAATGTTTTTTGGAATAAATTTTTTTATTTCAAAGTATTTTTAAAAAACATACATGAATATTTTTCAAAAAACCAAACCATTTTTTATGTCTAGATATTTTATAGCTACTATTTTAAAACCTAAAAGAATTTAGAGACCAAAAAATTATGTTGTTTTAATTTTCAATATAGGGAACATGGGGAATGAAAATATGGTTTATAGATAGTGTATTTTCAAGGTATATGAATGGTGATTACAACAATTTTCACTTTCTTACTAAATTAGATAGAGGATAGGTCATAGTTGGTTAAAATGAAAAAGAAATATTGTTCACATTGTATTTTGGGAATCATATTTAAATTTTATTCAATGATGTACATTACATTCAAGGATTAAATCACAACCTGATAAGTAATTCTCAACTTTTTTGATGATGGATATGCTCTTGACTTATAAATAATGTTCTCTTATTTTTTAAAGATATATGTCTCAAATTTAAAGAACCATGAATAGAAAATATTTACAAACTTGATCTTAGATCCGTGTTTTGAAAATTTCCTTGTTGTTTAAACACTAAGTTTAATGAATAAAATATTTCTCATAGAAGGCTTGGACATTAAAATGTTCATTATTTTTGAATATTTTCCTAAAAATAAATGGTTTATATCATTTCTAATCATAAATTGGACAGAATCAAACTATGTGATTCCTGCAAATTGGGAATGATACCAAAGTCATCTTTCAAACCAACTAAATTTTTATATACTTCTTAACCTCTTGATTATATACATATATATTTGTTCGGACCAAGTAGAACAACATGTATTACTAGTAAGTCCATTTTTTATGTGTTAGTTAATGAGTTTTCATCATTTATGTGTATTTATTTTTTAATATTTAAAATTTAAGATTATTGTATTTTTATTAAATAAAATTAAAGTTTTGAAACATGAAATGTATGTCATAGTCATGTCATTGAGAAGTGATCATGGAGGTGGGTTTTAAAATAATGAATATAATTATGAATTCTGTATGTAAATAATTAAAAATATATTCCCTACCACCAAGACATATCAACAAAATGGTGTTATAAATATAATTATTATGACTTTGTATGAAATTTTTAGGACTATGTTATTTGAATATAAAATGCCCACTCATTTCCTAAATGAGGTTGTTGAGAAAATATTTTATATCATTAATCGAGTATTGATAAGACAAATTTTTAGGAAACTAATTTATGAGTTTTGGAATTATGGAAATCAGAATTCATTATACATCAAAGTATTCAGATGAAAGGTTTACATCTTGAACACTAAAGATAATCATGTAAATTTTTATCTAAGGGATGATGATGGTATCATCCTTGTAAATATAATACTTCAAAATCATATGGAATTTTCAATAAATGGTCTATAATTTGGGATGAAACAGGTCAAGTGATATTTGTTGAAATTTATCCTTTTAGTCAAAAAATGACTAAAATTAATTATCAATTTGATTTAGTTAAGAACATGACACCAGAACCACTCTTTAATAATAAAAATGATGTTGATTTAGAACTTTATTTTCATAAACCAAAATCAAAGGGGTTGAAACTAGTGAACCATAAAGTGCAACACATATTACACTCAGAATAATTAATGACTATAAATTAGATATAGTTATTGGAATCCTAGATAAAGGATTAAAAACTAGATGAAAAATATAAAATTTAGTTGAATTCACTACTTTTCAATCCTAATTAGAATATAAAATCACAGAAGAAGCCTAATCAAATGAGAGTTGTCTATTAGCTATTCAAAATGGGATAAATTAATTTAAAATAAATAATGTATGTTAACTGGTTGAAGGACCTTCAAATTATCCATTAATTGAAAAAATGGGGGTTAGAAACAAAAAATATGACAATAGCGTAATAAATTGAAATAAAGATAGTTTTGGTTCCAAAGGGTATAATCAAGACGGAGGAATAGATTATAAATTAACCTTTTCCCCCATATGTTGATTTAAATCTATTATAATCTTTAGTGAATATGTATCCCATATTAATTTGAAATTATATCATATGGATAAAAAATCTATATTTTTAATGGGTTTTTAATGGAGGATGATTACATTGAACAACCACTTAGTTTTAATGATCCATATTTTAAAAAATTTTCTTTTCAAAATACCAAGGATCTATATAGACAAAAACATGATCAAGGGGAATTTTATGAATAATAAGGTCATTTATTTTATAAAATGTTTTTATAATAGGAAAAATAGATCCAACATTATGTATAAAAATTTTTTTATATTTTTTATGAAGATATATATAGATGATATTATTTTGGGATAAACAAATCAAAAATTTCCTGATGAATTTTAAAAACATATGTATAATAAATATGAAATTATTATTATTTGTGAAAGAAACTTTTTTTTTGGAATTCCATGTTTATCAAAAATATTTTGAAAATATTTCAAATCAAAGAAAACATTTATTCGAATTACATAATATGATTGGACTTGAAAATAGTATAACCTACACAACTCTTATGAGTTCCAATATCATGACTGAGTCAAGATAAACTATAAAACTAGTAGAAAAAAAGTTGTAAAGTGGAATTATTGTAAGTTTGTTGCGACATACATCAAGATGATGAGATGAATTGTTTTCATTATTTCTTTGTGAAAAAACGCAATATAATTTAAAATAATTGCATTTCAATTATGCATAAGGAATTTTTAGATTTTTAAAAGGAAACATAACTCATTCTATGCTTTTTCCAAAACCATTGATTATAATTTAATATCAAACTCAGATGATTTTGTCTGGATGATGATTAGAAAATAAAAACAACCTTATGAATCTGTAATTTTCATGATAAATAAATAGTTTCATAGGAAACTAGGATGAATCATTCAGTAGTACGACCAAATGGAAAACATAATATATTATCGTATGATGTTTTTGTGCACATTTAATGTGGATTAAACCAACAATACTAGAGTTTGGAGTTATCTTCAAGCGTGTTCTAATCAAATGTGATAACACTTTTACTATCCTCATCTCAAAGAATACAATAAAACATTCATGAATGAACCACATTTATTTAAGAAATCATTTCTTACGAGATAGTTCATAGAAAAATAATATCATTTTAGAGTTTTTCTCATAGAAAACCAATTAGTAGATATTTTTAGTAATATCATTCCTATGGATAGATTTGATTTTGTTAATTTAGAGTTTGGTAAGTTTAATTTTATAAAATAATTAATTAGAATATATCTTTTGTATATAATGTAAAAAATGTAATTTTATATAGATACTTAAATTTTATTCATGTTTGAGTAACGAACACATTAGTTATATCATGTCACCTATATTTAGTAATAAGTCTCCTTTATATTACAGCATGACCCTTTGATTACGTTGAATGAAAAATATTGACTGTCAAATCTACATGAAAAATGACACCAATAACATTGAACCCTTTTTATATTCCTGATAAAAATATGGTTACCCTAACCGTAAAACTTCTCCAAAAACAATTATAACGGACAAAACAAAGAAGTAATAATGATTCCTCGACCAAGAGATTAAAATATCTATGGATCTCATGATAGGTGCTAAGTGGACGAGCTATCAATTTTTGATGGCTGGATAGAATGAACATGCTAGTAATGATTGTTTTCACCAATAAAGGATGAGATTATGTTTTTGATGCATCTTATAACTCCTTAGTTATTATGAAGTAATTTTGCGAGTTTTATGAGTCATTTTTTTCATCAATGGTGATGAAGACCTAGTCACTACAACTATCAAACATAATGATTTTTCACTGACTTCAATCAATCTAGCTGAATCGTTGAATGTTCCAGAAAAAGAATTGAAATTATTCAATTCTTATTTACCTACAATGGATAGTGTTACCCCTCTATAGATCATGAATTTAGCTGTTAAAAGTGTCACCATTAAGATAAATAATGTGAAGAATTTAGATCTAGAAATAAATATTATGATCATATTCACATAGTCAGGTATTTTTCACAGAAATAGTGCATTTGAAAAACATTCTATTAAAGATATTTTTGATATTTATTTGTTTATACTAGAGAATATAGTGAAATTAGCATGATATATCTTGAAATATATGTTTTATGTCCAAATAAATTGTATAAACATAAACCATATGATCAAATATCAACCCTATTTTTTTAGTGTTCCAATGTTTTTTTGGATGATAATGAAGCGACACATTGACATGAATTGGCAAAAATTAATGTATGTGTTTTAAGAAAAAGTGTCTTGTATTGGAATTTTTCCAAAAGAAAGTTGATGCCCTTTTCCTTTATGCCTATAACAAGCCCTAATTTATCTCAGGGAGATTTATATTGCTTTTCTGAAATACCATTATTGATAGAAGAGTCTCTTACCAATATAAAAAATAGTGAACTTAATGAGGAAGATGAAACTCAAATTCTATATAAAAGAGTTCATATTGATATTCTATCAGATCCTCAAGCTAGCTACCAAAAAAGAGCCCCAAAAATCTCTACCTCAATAACTATTCATGTTCAAAAGGAATTTATAGTCATAGATATTACCCAGAGTTAATCATCTAATAAATAAAAAAACCTCAAACACTATGATAGTATCTCAAAAAATAAATTTTCCCACTATCAATACTTGGAACAAATGGATAAATGAAGAACTGAAAGGATGGATTCAATAGAGAGTCATTATGTGGGAAAAATACCTAACATTTCTTTGAAACAATAAATTCATGTATATAGTATTGAAGTCTCTCTGGAATGATTTTATTCTGTTCCTCAGGTAGATGGAAATAGAGAATCAATGAAAGTAATTAGAACTATATTTGAATGAGATTAACTAAGATTTTCAAATATTTTAATTTATAGATGGAAACATAAAATCCAAATTATGTTAATTAAATTGAGAAATCAATACTCTATGTGATTATATGGCTTTAAAATATAATTTTTAGTAAGTGAGACTATAGGTATAGTCTTTCATATAGAAGTTTTTTTAACAACCCCTTTTTCAAACTATATATAGTTTAGATGTTTAGTTAAGGATAATGGAGTTTCCTCAAGCTGTATATTCAGTAACTAATGGTTTTCAATCTATTAAATGTAATGTTATTTCAATTGAGATGTTCCAGAATCTCCAACGAACCATCATAGATGAAGTTAGGAGACCACTAGTAATAGTGAAAGAATGTTATTGAATCTATTGATATATCGAAAAAAAAGAAGTCCTAAACTCAAACAAAAGCTGGAAAAAACTATATAAAATTTTCATCAAGTAATGAATGAAATATGTTTAATAATAACACTTTTATAGAATCTAAAAGGGTCGTTTCCAGACAACTATGAAGAAATAGAAAATAAATTTGATGACCATGATGAAGTAGTGTTAAATAATTTCAAGAATAATTTCACAGATGATGATGAAGTATAATTTGACACATTTGTAAAATCTTCAGAGATAGTTGAGATTTGAATGGAAAAATGTGTTTCTACCATTGGAATGTCAAATAATCATTTTGAAAATTTTCTGTAACCGAACATCTAGTTGTGCTATGAAATCGTCCCCACATAATTTTTTATGAAACATTTATTGAAGGGTTTTGAATGTTTTTACATATATTCTATAATTTTTCATGAATTACAAGGTAAAATTGATTAATTCATACATTGATAGAGTTTTTGAAATTCATGGGAGAAGGATACATAGACCTCAGATTGTATAACGATACACGTATGGCATTCAACATCATAAATAAATATTTAATCCATCTAAGGATTATCAATGTGAATATCTACGGTTTTTTAAATATTTTTATTTTATTCTTACCTATAATGTCCTCTAAATTTTCTAATAGTCATATAGATAACATTTATTTACAAAGGGAACATTGAGATAATTTAAAAATTCAGTTATCACATGTTATGGTTTATCATATAGATTATTTACATCTTAGAGTATCCGTAGTGACATGGGGGATCATGATTTCACAAAATCTGATGCTCCTGTACACTGATATTTTTTAGCTCGGTACCAACCCCAATCTTTAATGAAACCTCTTACCAAAATTCATCTTCAAAGAATAAGTTGATACTCATCCCTTTCATGTTTATTATCTCTTTCCCCAATTGATGGGAACTCTATTTTTTTAATTATTCCACATTTATTGGATTCACAATTTTTTTTCCTCTTACATTAAAATCTAATTTCAATGATCATGTTTTTATTTATTTCCTTAATATTCTTAATATATTTAATTTTTATTTTAATCCTTGTAATGAATTTTATCCTTTTTCATGAAATGTAATGGTCATATTTAATAACTTCATTTTAAATCATAATCATTACTATCATATTATAGTAAAGTATTTCAATGTGTCATTATGAACCTTATTTTATATCAAATACTATTTATCATTAGTACTATAAACACTTTAATAATACTTTAGTGCTACATATTGTTTTTTTGTTCTTATTTTTTATACAAAAAATGGGTAGAATAAACGTAAAATAATAAAAAATTATTAGTATTTAATTATTTTTACTTATTTTAAAAAGGGTTAGAAGATAAATAAAATATAATTTCATAAGAAAATAATAGGAAACAATATATAAGATTATATTTATATTTCTCAATTTGTTCAAGTATTTACCCTATGATATGATATCTTTTCCATAGTTTCAAAATTGTGGAACATATTCAGTTACTTGGAAATAAAAAGAATAATGTAAGACATTATCTTATAAATATTAACTAATATTCTCATTCAGAGCCAAAATATGAATCAAAATTATTCCATTAAGTGAAAAACGTTTGCATTACATCACATTAAAATTTTATATTACACTTTTTAATTATCTTACACTCCTCTAAAGACATATTCTCTTATAAGTAAAAACCACTTTATCTTATTAGAAGTTATCTTATGATAAAAAGTTCCCTCAATCAATATTGTACGAAGATATATTACTTTAGAACACCCTGATTACATTTCTAATATTTTGATATGTCAATTTATTTTATTAAACAAAATGAAATTGTTTTATCTATTTAAGGAAATATAGAAATTTACAAGACTTACATGAATTGGGAAATCATTGTAATAATAATATATCTACTTTAAAATATTTTCCTATATTTATAATGTTTAGATATCCCTTTTGATTCAAGATCATTTTCTTTGTCAGTTGACCATCTTTTTTCAAGATTAAACAATAATATAAAATGCTGAGTAAGATATAAAAAACTGAAGTGGAAGAAGGATAAAAATTATAGTTGATAACATTTATAAAACCATATATTAATCCTCTAATGAAAATTACATAGTCAAAAAGAAACCTATCCTTGCTGTGTATTTAGATTTATTAGTTTCACTACGTATTTTCCCAAGATACACTTTAAATTATATCACATTGTCAAGATTAATCATCATCTACTATCAATTGCTTCTTGAAACTATGCACTGAAAATGTTTATGATATCTTCTATCTCATTACAAAATGTTTTAACTAAGTGAAAAAGTGTGTGAGACCATGAATTTGTACTACCAATAAAGGTCCTTTTTGAAATAACATGGTCCATTGTACTAAGTGACAACTTCATTTACTCAATTGGGATCCCCCGGTAAATGGTTTGTTTAGTTAAAAGCACTATGACCAAAAAGAAGAGAATTAGGGGAGTGGAGTATGGAATTTATCTTCCTTGAACAACTATATACTCCTACACTCAATTTTCCTTCAACATATTTTCATATTTCTAATGTATAAGATCTTAAAAAAATAATTAAACTATCATAATTTTAAGAGTGTTATATTATATTAAAATAACATTTAAGAACTCAATTTACCACCTGTTGAATTATTCGATAACTCGTTATCTAGGGATTCACGGCACCCTTGATGGGATTTCCTGAGCAACTAGGTCTTAGTAACCTGAGATAGATCCCATTAAGGGATGTTCTCATCAAGCGGAGGAATTTTCAGATCATTTCATTAGGGTTTATGGCTAATAGCAAGATCCCTTTTAGGTTATCCTATGTAGTTAAGATGAGGATATTGAGGACCTATTGGTCTACCTATATAAGGGTAGTGTGGAGTATCTTATTTTGATTTAAGGAATGTCTCTTAAAATAGTTTTATATGGAGATGGGTTTTGTATATTGTATATCCACCAGACATCCCGGAGTGGACAATTTATGGGGATTTATACCATGGAAGAGTGTATGTGCATCCTCCAAGGTAAGAACATCACTAATGGGGTAGTGATACCAAATTATGGTGTTAAGATATTATTTTCGAATACACTAGGCTGGTGATAATTTCCTTTGGTCAGATAAGGACCCTTGGTGTGCAATAGCTAACACATATGTTCTTTCTAGTTTATTAGACCCCATTGGATTAAAGGGAGTTCCTAGAAAAACATCCTTGTAATTTTATATTGGAAACATAAAAAAAGAGAACTCATCAAAGATGCATCACCATATTAAATCCCAAGTGAAATTGGTTTTCAAAAGTTCCATGTTTGGACATCTTACATGTTTTTACAAAATGGTCCTTACTAATGGCTGACTTTTGCAACAAATGACTCACATAAGGTTCCACATTATTGTTTCGCACCCGTTCATGCAAGGCTGTTTTCCAATGGGGTTTATTCATGGATCCATAAATATCAAATGACTCTCACATCAATGATGGCTTACGAGAAATCATTACAAAGGCATAATGTAATCTATGAACATACACAATAACACTTAATAACTCACATTGTTTGATAGGATGGTAAGACAGAGTCATCACACCTTTTTGGGGTGAATTATTACCTACCCTGGAAATCTCTTCTATTTTTAAGACATATGCATGAGTCCATTTTAAATTACATGGTTGTAAATAGTCACTAATATGTGTTTAAATTTAGTTATATGAATGCGTTGATGGGAAAAAATATGTATTTATTTTAGGTTATCCATCATTGGAACTTTTTTTATGTATCTATGTTTCTCCATTGATGGGATCATATCTATATATTAGAGGACCATAGTCATCGTTACAATTGTTTTTTATGTTGGCTTTAATCCACATAGTTAGTCACTATAGAAATTTATCATCTCTTAAAGAGATAAAATATTTATTTATGTTGTGATCTGGCCCGTGATAGGGAATTCCTAGGTATATTCATGAGAGGAATCTTAAACCACATTGTTTGGGGATTATTAATGAGACACACCATACCTTTTACAGGCATTGGATAAGAAGTAACCATTCTGATATACATCATGTGGTAAGGGATTCTCAGAGAAATTGACATGGGAAGGGATGTTGTGGGACTTATAATGAAATGGATCAAGGGAATTGGAACTCATATGGCCTCCTATGATGGATATGAACATACAGGTAATATAGTGCATAAAATATTAGTGTGAACTTTTGGTGCATGGATTGGATCTCATGGAGGATTCCCATGTATCCCATTTAGATAGGAATTAAATATCACATTGCTCAAAATTGTTGGGGTTACACCTACAGAGGTGGAGAAAGATGCCTCTTCGTTATGAATATATCCATCTAAGATGTTGTCTCTTAGGTAATATAAATCTTTGAGGGTATGATAACACGGAGGGGAATTATATATAGTAGGAGGAAAAATTGTAGAATACTTGATCATGATGATGACATGATCACCACTATACTCTAATACCCCATGATTCAATCTAGGTCTGAGAATCTAGATGTAGATAAAAATCTAGAAATATACAACATCTCATTCATCTTTTTGTAGAAGAATTAGAGGGTATGAAAGGTGGGAGAAAAGGCCCTAAGAAATACTCATGTATTACTCCAGGACATATTCCCTTTTAAAAATCACACCCATACCCCCTTTGATAGGTACATGAGAGGAATAAGATATGCCCATAGGCAATAGATGTCCCAACCTGACCTAAGAATCCATCTACCACCATCCCTAAGGATGTGATCCCCATTACCAAAAGAATGTATGATTGAGAAAATTTTGATGTTCTCTTATATTTATTTGAAAAACTGCATTAAATTAATTTCTATGGGAATATATGATGGAAATGACACACTAGTGTTCTCTAGATTCTCATCATGGATTTTTAGAGGCTTTAACAGGGTCTTGGAATAGTCCCCCTCGAATTCACCACTAGGAAAATTACGGGCCCAATCATTAGAGTTTTTAAAATAGGGATTAAAGGGACACCTACTGTAGGTTATACTAAGGTATGTAGGATACTACCGCATATAGGTAATAATTGGGTGAGAAGGAGGAACCCTCACACATTTGATGCTTGGGTGTGTTAGGTAATGAATAACCTAGAAAACAAAAATATGTAAGCTCTTTTACCAAGCCTCTAAGGGTATCGAATGGTTTCAATTGAAGGGAATAACATAGGTTTTATATTGGGAAGGAAACTATAACCTTATTATTTTAGATTAGGTTTTATTGTCTCATCACACTTGTGTTTTACATTTTAGGTCTAAGATGAATTTTAAAACACCCAATCTTGTTAATTAACTCATAATTTTGGGGAAATAGAACTACTTAAGGGATTTATTTATGGTTATGGGTGAGAACTTGGGTGAGAATAGTTCCAAATAGTTCAATACAACTTTCAATCAAGTTAAATGGGGACCCCTAGGGTCCTATTTTTAGGTAATATTGTGACCCATGGTGAAGAAGTTAGTTTGCATAGCTCACTCACAAAGGCAACACATGTGGGGCTTTCACGTTAGTGTGATCTAGGATAGGTTTTAGGTATCATGAGTCTTTACCTGCATGATGAAGCTGAGAATATAGGTTAGATTTGTGTAATGACGTAAGTTAGGACTTTCCTGATATCACATTAGAGAGCACATAATATATTTTATAGTGTATAGACTTCTATTAATTGAGATATTTTAAATTGAAGCTTTGCAACCACATGTAAAAATAAGTGTTTCAAAATTGATATTCTTTTTGTGATTATGTTCTTTCACACTATTATAAATATTTCATTGACATTAATTTTTTTTAGTAATTTGATAGAAACAAGATGATTCCTATTAATTATAAGTGTGATAGTTAATTGATTGATTTTATTTATGATAAAAAATGAAACTATAGGTGGAATGAACAAAATTATGAAAATAAATAACATGTTATCCCACTATAAGCTAAAAAATGCCAAAATTTATGGGTCTCATGTCAAAATTAATAAGAAAAAAATTGATTTTCATGAATACAGTGAGGAACAAAATATTCATCTTTCTATATATAGTAAATATGTGAAGAATTAATAAAGTTAATATCGAAAAAGCTTAGGATGATGTTTTCAATATAGAAATGAAGTTCATAGTAGATATAATTATTAACAAAAAATGAGTTTTTTATTGAGGGTCTTTAATTTTTTTATATTAAACAATATATTTTTTAATGTATTTTGTGTGAAAATAAAGAAATTATACAAACCAGTTCCCTACTCCATGGGTTATCTACAAAATGAAGGAAATACATATTCAATGATAACCATTGAAGTGTAAGGATTGAAGTTTAAGTATTTATGTGTTTATGTTTTTATATTTGAAAAATATGTTCAAAAAGAGTTTCATTAATGATATTTTCATTATATGAATCATGCACCATATACAAATTTTTTTGTAGATGTATTTCATTAGGGATTTACATTCTTATGATAAATGATACCGATATCCTAGAAATAATGTTGAATGGTGTGGTGATATTTTATAGAAACTTAATCAGTGAGGAATCTTTAACCATTATTATGTTACTAATGTTGAGTTAATAATATTTAGCTGCGATGAAGAGATAATTTATGTTGATAATGTTAATTGGATAGTTTAAATGTCTTAGGAATTAATTAGTGATTTGATGGAAAGGTAATTCATGTTATATTTGGAAAAGTTTATTTAATTTGGGGATTTATGGAATATATTAAACTAAATGTGATTTTATTTATGGAATACAAAAAGTGTTAATCTAAAAGATTTTGATATGATTTATTATGGGGTAAAATTATGAGTTACAAGCATCATATAGGATTTATAAGTTTAATATTAGTCTTATTTTTATGGCATTATACATAACATTTGTTGTTTTATATGATGGAAAATATTTTAGAGACATTTGTTGAGTTTTTGTTTAAATTTTTATAGTATATGTACCCTTATATTTAACATGTAAATTAGTTATTTGAGTAAAATGACATTAGATTTTGTCTATATAATTATAAAGGTATTGATAACCTTTAGGATTTATATGATATTTGATGGTGGTGTAATTATGAGTTATTACAATTTTGGAACATATATATTATTATAAAAATCATAATAATATTTAAAAGTGTATTTTCATTAATTATTAAATATTTTTTGATGAGGGTCATTATATTTTTTGGGGGTAAATTTATGATAATGATTAATAAAAATTATTTTATTTAATATTGTATTTTTATTTGAGGAATAAAATTAAAATTATCTGTTCTAAGTATATAATATTTTATTTTTAAATTAAAGTGAATCGAGTTATTTTTGAAAACAAGAGTTGTATATTTTGGAGATTATATGATTATGGAATATTCATTTGTATAATAGTGTATTAGATATGTGTTATCATTATTTAGGAAGATTTCATGATCAAATATTTCTAATTTTGGGGGTTTGAACATATTAAAATACATTTTCATGAATTTTAAGGACAATTATTCATGGAATTATATATATTGAATCTTTGGAGTTATTATAGAATTTCAGAGTGTAACTATTCATAAGACTATTTATACATTTGGGATATTATATTATTTTATTCTATTTTATGGGTTTTATTAATGTGTAAAGATATGTGGAATTACATGTATCATTTTTTGGAATATGCAATCTATTAGAAGTTATGTTCAGTACGTCATGACTCAAAAAATCGTCTTGATTACGCATCATTTATTGGATAAGATGATATTGCGGTGTGAATTTTTTAATATATGAAATTATACTTGACATGTAAGTATATTTAGTTATGTTATTATTCAATATGGTAAATTAATTCCTAATGTATAATATGGGGATATTTTAAAAAATATTATCCAGTTATTTTTTTTTTGGATAATGGAATTTCTCACAACCATTTAGTCTATCATGTAGTAGTCATTTACTTTCCCATGATCATTCACAATCTTGGAATAAATGTTCTATATCACTCTCCATCATTATTTATACATTACATTTTCCATGCCTTTCAATATTTTTAATATCCTAATAATTTTTTCCACTTTAATAATAATGTTATGATTTATTCCTTATAACCTTAACATTTCCTTTTCCATCATTTCTAGAGGAAGTTTTATTAACCATTTTTGAGATTTGGGTTTTTCAACAAAGGAATTTTTAAATATTTAAATCTTAATTACTATGAATGACTTTAAATGTCAGTGATTAAATTTATTATGGTGGGAGGGGAGAATTTAACAACCAGATAATTTAGAAAAAAATATGTTCTCTAGTATATTAAACACACAATAAAAATATTAAATGGAAAATAAAATATTTTTGTTTTATCACTATTATAACATATTCTTTGAATACGAGAGTATTAATATAAGTAACTAAATTATGAAATATATATAAATATTATAGTAATTAAAATCTATTAGTAAATTATTAGTACACAATCACCCAATTTTTTATGATGTTGTTTTATTCTGAAAATAAACTTGTTCTACAAATGTGGATTCTATTAATTTTTATGAGTCGATATTATAATTACTTTCTAGAAAATTTATAATTTCAATTTGAAAATATATATCATTTTTTCAAATCATAATATAAAAATTATCATGGGGTGATTTTTTTTGTTATTTTTCTTAAATGGATGATTTTATATTGAATAGTGGAAAATAATGTTATTTATTGAATAATTTATTTTTGGTTTAAGAATTATCAAAGTTCTATTATACTCTAAAAAGATATTAATTTAAAATTATTACTATTATAGTATTACTAATCCAATTAATTCTATTTAATCAAAATTATGGTTGAATTTATAATAAGAAATTTTTATACATAAAAGGCATCTTTCAGAATTTTTTTCTATTCTGTTTTTCATATTTTACATAAATTTTCTTTTCAACTTATAGATATTTAATATTAAAAAATTGATTCCATATTTGGAATAAAGAGGTTGATATTATTTAAATTGAAATTATTTTTTATTAGTCAATATAATTAGTTGGAATAATATTTTTTACAATAATAAAGGTAAAATTAGTTAATTCGAATTAAAACCAATGTGATAAGGCTTCAAATTCATTCAAAAAAATTCATATATTAAATTTAATGAGAATATGTCACAAAAATTCATATGAAAATTTAATATACGACCAATATTTATAATTCAATTTCATTTTATCCTTTATAATATTTATATAAAAGATAATGTAAAAAATGCCACTTTCATTAGATTAAAACTTATAATATTTTGCGATGATGATAAAAAAACTATGTTTGTTTGGAATAAGTTATTTTAAATATTATCTTTTTATCTTTGTAATTTATTATTAATTTTACCAATGAAATAATCTGCCTAAATTCTTATATAATGATGACATAGATCTTGTGCATGTAGTATAGAAATCCAGTAATTATTATTTTTTTTATATGAAGGTAATATATTTTTGGAGTGTTTTAATGAACCATTAATTTTTATGATAAATATAAAATATTATATATATAAGAGTGTTTTATATTTTAATTCCATGAATTTAATGTTGTTTTAAATAAAAAATAAATGAATAGTTTTTGAATGACCTTAATGATATTTTATATGAAATAAAAATTTATTAAATTTTTTAGATGTAATAAAAATATTGAAAGAGTAAAATTAAAATGATAAATTGTCAAAAATTCCATACCATGTCCGTATATTATCTAATTTTTAGAATTTAAGAAATATTATATTCATTTAATATGAAATAGTGAGTACCACAAATAAAGTAAATAGATGTTAAACATGGGGTAAACCAAAAATATAATATTAAAAATGATATCAAAAGAAATATAAATTTTATTTTTTTGATTATAATAAGACAATATAATAATTATCATCAAATAAATTTCTTTTTGGATTCATTTTACATGATATATCACAATATTACATTTTATTATAATTTTTCAAGTTTTTCTAAAAAATTAAATTAATGATATTTTATAATTTTCAATATTATATTAAATGATTTAATAATTATAAATATTCAATAACTATTCATGTTAATAGGATACAGTTTAAAATATAATTCCTGGCCAATTTATTGGTCACTTTTATTTTTTATAAATTTTAATGAACCATAATGAAAAAAATGTATTTTTACTGAATAAGTTGGGGTTTTTCAGATTTTTATTTGTTAATGAAACCCCATTTTAACGAGGTTAAGAGGTAACCAATTAAAAGCTTAATAGGCCCAGATGCACATAGACCATGTAATATATCAGCTGAAGGTCTAGTGTCCCAAAGACATTAAGTAACATCCCTATAAAAGAAAAATTTCACCACTACAATTATAAGGAATTATACCACTAGAGGCCATTTCCCCTTGTTAAAAGATTTAATAGGTGGGGGTGGTGGATGGTGGTGGTTGGGGGGGAGAGGATTAAAACTGAGATATGAGGGTCATAACATAACCAAAACATGTCAAAAAATTATTTTATCATATTATTTAGTTTAATACTTATCATATCATTGAATTATATGAATTTGGAGTCATTTTCTAGGAAAATTAATTTAAATTAATTTAATAATTTATGTAATTCAAAGAGTGCCCCACCCCTCACATACAAAAGGTCACATCCTCTCTGTCATTATTCTAAAAGTTTGAATGTTCTAGCTAAAAAATTTTATACCCTAATATCATCCAAGATTCATTTTACACATCATATAGCTTCTAGTCTTCCAAATGTAAATTATTTGAATGATTAAGGTGTATTCCAAAAGTGGTTTCTCAATGAATATGTATAACACTTAACCAAGAATTTTCAATTTTATTTATTATTATGCCTCCTATAAATTTATGGTTTCCATTGAATAATTAATAATTTAGTAACATAAATATTCTGAATTGTTATTATGAGAATGTAACACCCATTATATACCTCCAATCTTTAATATGGGATAATAATATATTTCTTGTAAGTACATGTGGACCACTACCTCCATGATGCGATGCATTTCTTTTTTCATCAACAAATACATTTTATGGCTATAATGATGGAATGATATTTATGATATGTATAAATTTTTTTTGTTTCTATAATGATGAATTATTATTTACCATTATTTTGTTCTACCTTTCAATAAATGTAAACATCACTCATGCGTACGTACATACAACCATATCCATTATGTAACGCAATTTTTTTCACAAAATTATATAAAATTTTATAAAATAGAAGAATTTTTTTCCATATCATATTATTGAAATTATTTAAATTTTGTATATGAAAAAAATATGGTAAATTTATAAAGACCAATATTTACAAATCAAAACAAGTATGAAAATGATGAAGTTATCATCTTCAATAGTGATTTTAATAAAGGCACGGTAATACATGGGTGATAAAATATTAGAATTAATAAATATATTTTATGATTTATATAATTATTATTCTATAATATATGTATAATAAGAATATAATTATTAAATATTTTGTTTTATTTCGTATTAAAAATGACGAGACTTGGGGTAATGAATTTCCTTCTCACATTTATTTCAATAAGACACATTTAATAGTCACCACTTCATTCATTTGTATGTTGCATATTATTCAAATTATGTAATTTTATGAGTATTTTAATGGAAATTATCATTATTTAAAAATCCATATATTGTTCTCTCCTTCATGATTATTTAATCATATATTACTAATGCGATAAGGTTTCCTTTTAATAATCTCGTTGTTTACTATGATTGTTTATGATTATGATTCTTATGATGAAATTTCATGATATATCCCCCAATAATCTAATATGTTTTCCACTTGGTTAATTATTTTAAGATATTACATGTGTTCCTATCCTTTTTATTATTATGATAATTAAATAATATTTTAAAAGAAAACCTTATTTATTTCCACCTTCAATCGAAAATATTTTCTCTTTAGATTCCATGTTTTTAAAAAAAAATCTTTAATATTTTACTATTATCCAATGATTTTTAATTTAATTTTTATGCATGATTTATTTTTTTAATAATGGTTTTAAATTATTCTTATTTCCATTTTCCTAATGTTTTACTTTTTACATTTTATTATGATTTGAAATGAATCATTGTTTTAACGTATATGTCTTGAATTAATTTTACCACACTTATGAACAATCAATGTTTTGAAGCTTCCCTGACAATATTACATAGATCTTATCAATGAGAATGTTTTCAAAAATATTTTATAACATTTTTTATTTCAAAGAAGTGATTAAAAAATAAAAAGGTTATTTTAATCAATAAATATTCACAGTGATATTTTGAAGGAATTTTTAAATAAGATGATATACATTATTTTTACTTATGATTTGCTGTATAGATGATCCAATGATACCATATTTATTTTTTTTATCGATGGTTTATTATAATAATGATTACACATTTAAGAAACATTTTTATTCTTTACATGTTATGCTATGATGAAATATTGAAATATTTATGAAACCAAATTCTTTTCCTTGTGTAATGATATAAGATGAATGATTTATGATATTTTAGAAAAAATATTTTCGGATTGTGATTTTGTGACAAGTGGTCCAGGAACAATATATCCCTCTAATACATTGGGAAAATATCAATATCTCTGGAGGTAATATGGAATAGATTGGACAGTGAACCCAATTTAGTAGGGGTATTTATACACTATGATAGTCTTGGAAGTGAACCTTGAATAAGGATATGAACAAATTTTTAGTGAACCAAATCCAATATGATACTCTTTTTACTAAGCCTTTACTAATGTTACATGCCACCCCATCCCATAAGCATTAGAGGGATGAGAAATTATACTTGGCCTTAATCGACATTCCCAGGGTGCCAAAGGTTGGTAATAAATGCAAAGGGATTTAAGGATATATTGGGAATGATTTTCCCTTAAGATAAAATCAACCAACCAACAATCTGTTAACAACAAAACTATATGATGTGTGTCAACCAAAACAACCCAACCCATACATTACCAGGAGACAACCAACTATCCCATAAAGATTCCCAAAATACTATTCAACAAAACAAAAAAATAAGAGTGTCAGGAGGAATACTACACAATAAGACCCCAATGAACTAGGACACCATCCATATCTCTATAGCAAGTTCCAAGATCCATGAACCAAAACATCAAAAAATAATCATGGAAATCTGCTAGGAAAATGATATGATTTACTCTGAACTATTTCAAAAAATACAACATTTGAAAAAGCACCAAAGTGCCCAAGCATGGTTGAGTAATAACACTCAGCAGGATTTCCCTAAATGACTTCCCCTACACACATACACTAGGAATGAACTGTTAGTATATTAATATAAAATTGTTTATATAAATCATTAAATAGTGAAACCATTACCACAAGCCAATCATACCCTTAACAAGACATGTCCATCAAGGGAAATACATCACTATGCTATCATCCATATCACCATCACACAATAGCCCAAAGAATTTTATCTAGAAAATCAACACACAAAAATCGTACAATGGTGACTCACACACCCAAACCGGTAACCAACCATGGTGGAACTTTCAACCAAGCCTGTATCATTTTCCCAATCTAGTGGTACTTCCCTCCCAGTTATCCATTTATGGTGGCCTTTCCATCAACTATCCGTACACTTTTTATAGTGGTACTCCCTGACCAATTCAAACACAACTCATAGAAGCCACAATACCTAACTTACAACTACTATATATGTTATGTCCACTATGTCGAATACCCTAAGTTGGGGGGGGGGTGAAACAGGATATGACAAATTAAAAAATTCTCATGCTTGGATCCTATTTAATTGTTAGAAAAAATTAAACTCTCTCTTCCTCCCGTAGCAATATACAGACAGGAATGAAATCATGAATATGAAACAATAATTTTTACTTGCATCACCCTCACTAGGATATATCCAAGGAGCATAAAATGACAATGTGATAATGTACCTAATTCACTAAGGATCACTGACAAAAATCAGTACAATGTTTAGGAAAGATCTTTTATTCCCAAGATCACTATCATTACAATGTTTAGGGTCTTCTCACTGCTTTTCCAAGGGTCACTCTCTATGCTTATTTCTCTAGCTCATTATTAGTGGAAAGGGACACCATCCTAATCTTCTTTCACTCACTTCTCTTAGAAAAGAATCCACTCAATGATTATGGACTTTTAGGTCCAAAATAGTGTATGAATATGTAGGTCCCTTCATTTTCATGAATTTATACATCGTCAAATGTAGGTAGATGATCTGTTGAAGTTCTGTTTTCACCTATAGATGAAGTCCACTTTCCCGGGTGCTGATAGGCACCAAAAAATATTTTTGAAAACTGATATGAAGATATCACAATATTCATTGTGAAAATTGTGAACCTTTATCCTCTCTTACATACTTAGTAACAATTTTGGTATGAGAGACACCTTCTTAGCTTACCTCCTACACTATCACGTACCACCCTTCATTCGTGGATGTCCTCTACCTTCACAATCATGCACCGCTACTGTGTACCGATTCCACGAACCTCCTCTGCGAAACCCCACATATCCATGAACTATTTTCTGTTCATAGACTTCCATTGCTTCCACCTACTGGAGCACTCCCTCCTTGTACTGCTTGTAGAATTCCCTCTATAGCATATCAGAGATTCCCCCACCAAGTACTATGTCTTAAGCAAACACAGATTTCTTCTTAAATCCTTCAGCATAATTTCTTCCACACGAACCACTTTATCCTTCACGGATGATCCCTCGTGAACTTACTTTGGAAATCTCTGAATTACTAGTGAAACACATGTTCTCTAATGATATTCAATATCTACAGCAATTAGTGGGATTAGGGTTTCTTTTATATGCCAAAATATCTTCAAAGATATCTAATCCAATATTAACAAATTCTTTAATCCATTTTTCACCGCAAGCCATTCGTGAACCGTTCTTCCACACCATCCATATAATTCCTTTTCTATTTACGTGGTCGATTCCCATAGTTGAAATCAATCCATCCACATACCACACCACCGCTCAGCTACGAACCATTTTGGGTTTTGGGAACAACATCCGAGTACCATTCCTTGCTGCTCCACGTACCGTTTCAAGGAACAAGGTACCCAGCCCATTAATTATGGTATGCGGTTCTCACCCTTTATTAATTTTCTTCAGTGTTCTTCATAAAATTCAATACTATGAAGAAATAATTCTTTCTCTTACTCCAAACTCCCTATTTTGTGGCCCTAAAATGTTTCAAACACTAGGAAACTGTGCCACATTAAAAACATGTCTTCAATAAACAACAATGATACTCATTTGTAGTCATATGGATTTGTCAACAAACACCATCACACCCAAAAAATATAAGATAACACCTTGAGACATTTTTCCCAACAATATCACCTCATTTTCACCACATTATACAAATAATTTATCTACCGACAAACAAAAACGTAAGCATTTCAATAATTACAACACACCAATTCACCCCAATAAATCACCCATTTTTTAAAAATAGCCTTTATAAATTTTCTATGCCAAACCTCAATTATATAAATAAGATACTTATTGAAAACCATATTTCAGAAATCATTTTTCAAATTCAACCACTTACTATTTTAATATCAACTTTTTAAAATCACACAACAATGCCCCTTTTTCAACAATACCCTATATTCCCCAAAATAACCCAAATCATCACCAAATGGGTTTTCAATATAATTCGTAAATAATTGTCACAATTAATTTCATGTAAAACTAATTAATTGAATCCAAGGGCAAAAATTCTAACCAAGTAAAGTTTAGAGAGAATCCACCCACCTTTTGAGTTCCAGCAAAATCGACCCACAAGAAACCCCACTACAAATCTGGAAAATGCACCACCAAAATCGCTCTAGATATCCTTCCCTATCAACCACAAGCCTTACTATAAATATCCACATAAAACAAAAACCCTAGATCTAAATGAAATGGAGGTAGATCTAGAAAACTAAACAAGATATATGAGAAGATCTAGAGAAAACCAAAGAGAAACCAAGAGGAGAGACTTACCCAAGAGAAACCACCTTAAAAATAACATGAAACCCCTTTGAATTACTTCCAAAAAAGAGTGGGAGAGAACCTAATACGCTTGAGAACTGAATATAACAAGTGAGGCTCATGCGGGGGGATGTTTGGAGTGAAATAGTTCAAGCCAGAGTGAACCCAGATTAAAAAAATCACTCATTTAAGTGGTTTCACGGTTTGCCCACACTATTTGTAAAACCGTGAGCTAACTGTGTGTATGAAACTACCTCAAGAAAAGGGGTCCCTCATGGATATTTCACATGGATTGTAACACAATGTGAAGACTATGTGAATACCACTGTCTCCCCCTACACAGATACCTCAAGAACCAGCATGGGTTTCCCTAATCGTGCTCAAAGCATGCGCCCATAGAAAATCCTCCAAACATATTCAAAACCATTCCATACTCTCCCATTCTCTTCCCAACTCTTCTCAATCACTTTAAACACATAAAAATAAATTAATAAAGGCTACATACCTAAAACCGGGGTGTTCTACAATCTCCCCACCATTGTATTTCTATCCTTAGAAAGTAGAGAACCATCGATTTTCTGAAAGGGCTCATATCATAGCTCTACCAACTCTTTATCTCGCTCCCATGTATCCTCCTGAATCTAAACATGATACAACACAAAAAGAACTAAAAAAACCCTTTTACCAAAAAAACAAATTCTATGGCCTATCTACAATCTGTACTTGAACGTACACCAAAGAAGAATTCAGTTTTAGCTTAACATGATCCCAATGAATCACCTAGTCACAATCTGGTGGATACTTTTTCAACTTGGACACATGAAACACATTTTGCACCACACTAAACAATGGTGTGAAAGCTAAATGATAATCCACATCTCCAGTCCATTCAAGTATCTCAATGTGACCAATATACCTTAGAGATAACTTACCCTGATTTCCAAACCAACGATGTGCCAACCTAGGAGATATTTTCAAAAAGTCATGATCACCCACCTCAAATGAAAACGGTCGTCGACGATGGTCCACATATGATTTATAATGACTTTGAGTAATATCCTTCATGTTTTTGATCAACACGTTCTTTTATGTAGTCTCTTGGACAAGGCTAGGTCCAAAAATTAAAAGTCTCACCCATTTCAACCCAATATAATAGAGAACGGCACAGATGATCATACCATGCATCAAACATATCCACAGGTATTGAAGCCTAAAAACTGTTATTGTAAGGTAAATCCATAAATGGTAAGTGATCCTCCCAAAAAAAACAAAAATCTATCATATAATCCCATAGAATATATTTTAATGTTTGTATCATCCTCTAGAATTGGACATCCATTGGAGGATGATACATCGTTCTCATCGCCAACTATGTCCCAAGGGCTTGTTGCAAGGATTTCCAGAAACATGATGTGAACATTGAGTCTATATCTGATACAATAAAAACTGGAATACCATGCCTTTCTACTACTTCACAGATATAGATTTTTGATATATCCCCCACCATATGAGATTCAAGAATCCAGATGAAATGGGCAAACTTTGTGAGCTGATACACAATCACCCATATGGAATCATGCTTTCTGACTATTCCTAGAATACATATTATAAACTCCATCTCTATTTTCACCCACTTCAACATTGGAATACGAAAAAAATTGAAACAATCATGATGGCCGCTGAGGCTCATCCAAGACTTGTTGACATATCGAGCATTTAGAGAAAAACTCAGACACCCCATTTTCATACCAACATGCCAAACCTGTGATTTCAATTCCATATACATATTCTGAATTCAAGGATGGATTGACCACCTAGAATGTTGATAAGACCTGAGTAGGTAATCTTGACAAGACACTGGTACCACCATACAATTATGAAAACACAAAATCGAATTCCCATTCGGTTCCCAGCTGTCAATGGTCTCCCCCACTATGTTATGACCACATTTCCATACATTTATAATCAGATGTCTGTGGTTATTTAACCAAACCAACCATTTTAGGAACAAAAGAAACTAGGAAAAAGACCACACTGTCACCCCTGTCGTCACATTCCAACAACATGTCGGTTATGACAAACATCAACTGTCATTGATATTATCTGGGTTTCACGACCTGAACATATTATTTTCTACTTAATTCATATTCTAGTGAATTTCACTTACCCTGTGTGTATATTAAGTTGAAATCAAACATCTGAAGATTTTTCATCCATATCCTTTTCATCAAGTTCAAATATCATTGTGATAAAATATGTTTTAATTTCTTATGATCAATAAACAATGTGATTTTCTCACTGAAGTGATAACGATGCTATGTATTTAAAGCATGATCCATTGTCACAAACTATAAATTGTGTGTTAGGTAGTTATTCTCACGCCACCTCAACTGTCATGAGCCATATGAAACCACATAATCCTTCTGCATGAGAACACACCCCGACCCTGATCCAGATGTGTCAAAATTCACCACGTATCCTATCCCTCGATCAGGAAAAACCATGATTGGTGCTGATGTAAACCGGCCCTTTAGCTCTATAAAGAATTGTTGACACTTATCATCCAATTCAACTGGGATATTCTTCCTTGTCAATGTGGTCATTGGAGAATCCAATCGTGATAAATCAGAAACAAATCGTTGATAATAGCCCGCTAGTCCAAAGATGCTATTTATCGTGCAAATGTTCTTTTGTGGTAACCAAGAGATAACAACCTCGTTATTTTAAGGATCAATTGAAACACTTTTCTTAGAAATAACATGTCCAAGGACATAAAACTTCTATATCTAAAACTCACACTTTGACAAATTGGCATACAACGGATGATACCTCAAGATCCCCAACACTATCTCTAAGTACTTTTCATGATCTACCCTTGTCCTTGAATACACTGGTATACCATCCACAAATAACACCACAAAGGATCTTAGTATCTTTGAAATATCTGATTAATTAATTCCATAAACCCCACTGGTGTATTCGTTATACAAAAGGTATTACCCACATACACATAATGGCCATATCTACTTCTGAAATCTATTTTCCAGATATCTACCTTCATTACCTGCAATTGATGATATCGTGACCTCATTTCTATCTTGGAGAACTACTGAGCTCCCTGTAACTGGTCAATCAAATCATCAATGCATGTATGTGGATATCGTTTCTTTATCGTAACCTGATTAGGTCTATTATAATCCACACAGATCCGTAGAGTTCCATCCACCTTTTTAAAAGAACCATACCTTCCATTGGGAAATCCCACATCAATTAAATGTTGTCCACAACTAAGAAACATTCTCTATTGAAAAATGATCAACACTCTCTATGACCCAAATTAAATTTCTATTTCAAAACGGAAGGCATCGTATCTAATGTTAATCCCGTAAAACATACACTATGATAAGAAAAAAAAGAATATGTAGTGCCCATATCAAAAAAAGCATGCTTCAACATGGAATTCATAAGATCTATATCTCATATTGTGGATGGTCCTGACTGATCATCCATCACAACCTATTAATAAATGAACAACTACATTCCTTCCTTAATCTTCCCATTATTACCATGTTGAGGTGTCAGGGTATTTTCAGAATCACTATGACTAAATATATTCTTCTATGGTGGGTTATGTGGTTTCCACCAACCCGTCGAGGCATAAGATCCCTACGACCCATGATAAGTTTCACAGATACCCATCCTCGGAGAGTTATGACAATAATGATGAATATTCACCAGCTTCTTACAATTATCACATACTTGAGGTTGTTCCATACAATACCGCTTGATGTGACCAATATAGCCACATTGAAAATATCTCATAATAATTTGTGGCTTCATAGTATGATTCACCAATCCAACGGTTGGATTCTAAGCTGTAATCCCACCCTGGAAATAAATCTCTATCTTCCGCTTGAACCCATCATTAAATTTCCCACTATTTCTAATGGGTATCAACATGCTTCCCCCACCTAAAGCCCCCAAAAGAACCAGATCTACCACTATCGAATATTCACCCTTTTTATGAAATAATTTATACAGATTACTGCTATCTTGGAATGATTTTTTTCCTAATCACAACTTCACAAATTCTTTCTTTAAACGATGTACTACCTGCCACCTGAGGTGAAAATCACATTATATTCATAAACATAGACACAAATTCCATTACCGACATGTTCCCTTTCAACAAAATAAAGAAATTCTTTTTATGCTTAATTATAAATGTAAGAGGGTAGAATGTTTTTATTAAACAACTCCTCAAAACCCTCCCATCCCACACCTTGTTTCGTCCCAGTTTAGACCACTATCCCCCACCACTAAAGGGAATGATCTTCAAACAAATACGTGGCTAAATTCACTTTCATCTCCCCCAATGTTCCCAAGAAGTCACTTATCCTATTCATTATTTTCACCATGCTTTATCCCTTTCCAAATTTGAATCACCATTTATCATGGGAAGATTATACATTTGAATTTGAATGGCATGATCCACATGATTTGGTTCATCCACTTTATTACCACATTCCACTACTTAGAAAGCATTCACAATACTCTGCACTATCTTCGGGTATAGCTGCGGCTCATGTGCAACCACATGTTTTACAACATCCTTTGATTGGTTTCTACGATGCGTACCCATTTCCATTTCTATCAATACAAAAAGAACCATAACTCCCACTCCCTTAACAAAAAAGGGTATAAAATTTTCTAATTCAATACATCAAAACTATCACAACCAGTATTTTTACATTTTCACATTTCCAATGTTTCACTATTTTGAAAAATCCACCATATTTTGAAAATCAACCCATTTTCAAAATACCACATGTTTCCTGTTACAAATTATTCAATTTTGAAAATTAATTCAGAATTTAAAAATCCAAACATTCATAACAAATCATAGATCATTATACCCTAATAAAATATGCATCCAATTGGGAATTCATTTCTACCTTACATGTGATGATCATCTCATTGGCTACACCCACGCCAATGAGATCTCCAATGCCTATAAGTGTCTCTAAACACTTATCTACCCAACTCCCTAGAAACATTATGTTCAACATAAAAGGGTTAGCTACATTCTTTTATTCTATACATTCCATGTTCAAACCATCCTACGTCTTGCTACCATCCTGAAAAAAGGAATAGTCCAAGAATGAATGTCAACACTAAGACCAACAATCAATGCTGAAGGACTGAGAAAACCAAAACCACTTGTATCATTCCACCCCATCCCATTGGATTTCAGGGTAGAGGAATTATAATAGGCCTTAAGAGAAGTTTCCAAGGCGCCAAAGGCATGCAATAAATGCCAAGGGATTCAATGATAACTTCGGGAACAATTATCCCTTGAGATAAAATCAACCAACCAGCAATCCATTATCAACAAACTATATGATGTATGTCAACCAATAAAACCCAACACATACATTACCAAGAGAAAATCAAATATCCCATAATGATTCCCAAATGCCAAAACAACCGAACAAAAAATCAGAGTACCAGGAGAAACATTACACAACATGAATCCAAAGAACTAGGACACGATCCATAGCTCCATACCAAGCTTCATCCACTAAGCACCAAAACATCTACAAAGCATCATGTTGTGCCTCTAGAAAAATTAGATGCTTTATTCATACCTATGTCTCAGAATACAAAATTTGCAAAATTAACCAAGTTTCAAAGAAGGGGTGAGTAATAATACTCATTAGAATTTCCCCAAATGACTTCTCTACACACGGTAATATGAATGAACCATTAGTAATTTTTTATAAAATAGTTTATATAAAACATTAAATAGTGCAACCATTACCACTAGCCAAACATACCCTTACTAATCCATTTAAAAATGGGAAAGACACAAATATTCTATCATACATTAAAAAATTACACATTATCACAACAAATTACAACCTGCAAAGAAACACACAACAATCATGAAATTGTGACTCACACACCTGAACCGGTGAACAACAATAGTGGGACATCTGTTCAAGCTCATTATCCCTTCCCCAATATAGTGGTACTTATCACCCACTTATCCATCGATGGTGGCCATTCCGTCCACTATCCATCCTTTTTTTATAGTGGTACTCCACTCCCACTTCACACAAAATTCACACAAACCATAATACTTAACCAAAAACTAGTATATCATATCAAGGTCACCGACCTATGCCAACAATATATCAACCACCAAACAAAACCTTAAGTGCATCACCAATTCCAACACACAAATCCACCTCAATAAATCTACCATTTATTGAAAACACACTCTAACCATTTTCCATGCCCAACCAAATTTCAATAAAAAAAATCATTATTGAAGAATATATTTAACAAAATATTTTTCCTAATCAAAAACTAACGATTTTAAAATCAATATTTTATAATCACACAACAAAACCCCTTTTGCAACAATAACCCATTTTCCCAAAATAAACCAAATCATCACAAAATGGTTTTTCAACAAGATTCACACATCATTATCATAATTAATTACAATGAAAAAAATTAATTAAAACCAAGGTCACTAATTATAACCATGTGGATTTGAGAGAGAATCCATATACCTTTAGGGTTTCGGGGAAATCAACCCATAAAAAACCACACCATAAATCTAGAAAACTCATCACCAAAACAACAAGATATCTCCTTCCCTATTATATACAAGTATTTATTTCAACATACAAGAAAAAAACAACCCTATATCTATATTAAATAGATTTAGATCCAGAATGGTTAGAGAGTGGGAAGAGTATATCTAGAGAAAAACAAAGAGAAACCTAGAGAAGAGACTTACTCAATAGAAACAACCTTTAAACCAAATTAAAACCCCTTCAAATTGCTTCCAAAATGAATGGGAGAGCCCCTAAAACCATTGATAACTTAAAATATCAGGTGAGGATTAAGTGGGAGGAATTTTGGGAGGATATAGGTCAATCCCAAGTGAATTCGGATTTAAAAATCCCTTCTTTAAGTGGACACATGGCTAGCCATCATAGTTTTTCAAACTGTGTGGTAACCATGCACACACCACTGCCTCAAGAGAAGGTGTACCACATGGTTTTCTTTCACTGTTTAGCAAACCATGCGGAGACCGTGCGAAGACCTCTATCTCCCCTATATTGTTAACTGGAGGACCCTCACAGTTTTACCTAACCGTGCTCAAACCATTCACCCTTATAAAACCCCACTAACTTATTGAAATACCTTCATAACTATTCCAACATCATATCAACTCATCCCAAGCACTTTAAACACATAAAAAAACATAACCAAAGGCTACATACCTCAAACTGAGGGTTTTACAACTAAGGAAATTATTTTTTATGATTTTGTAAATGAAAAAAATATATGTCTTATGCCAATTCTATTCAGTAATGACTCATATTCAATGGTTCCATTATTTTACTTGTCTTAGAAATTGAAATTATATATTCAATGATTCATGATTTTGTTATATAATCTAATTGGTATGTAATTTCAAATGATAATATAATATTATCATTCACTTATAATCATGTTATGTTTATGTGATCATTGATATATACCTTATTTAAACTTACCAATCATCAAAGATCACCCTTTATTATCGTTTCATTCCCCATGTCATGAATAATGGTTTTATATAGGTCATATGTAATAAGGGTACAGTGTGAGAAGATATTTATGGGAGATGTCGAAATCATTCATCCAATAAGAAAATTTTTCATCTAGTCTCCAAATACATTAAAAAAGTATTATCTTATCAGGGATCATAATGTTTTGTAATAAGTATTCCTCAATTAAGATGTAATATCACTTTATGAAAAGTATTGAATGATATTGTAAATCATGAAATATTAATATAAAATGATTTATCAAGTCGAGTACTTCACCGTGGGGAGAACGTGTGTTATTTTCTAAGAAGGAAGAAGATATTATTTGACTATCAATTAAAGGACCATCAAACAGGTGATAGTGATAAACCCATGTACTTTTTATATGATAAATAATCATTTTAATCAATTATGGGGAGAAAGGAATTTCTAAAGGATTGATCTTAAATCAGGCTATCACCAGCTATAGGTTGGAGAATAGGACATCTTGAAGACAAAATTTTAAATAAGTTAGAGAATGTATCAGTATTTAGTGATGTAGTTTGGTTTGAATAATATGTTGAAAGTGTTTATGTCCCTATTGAACACATATTTTCAACCTTATCTGAAATCATTTTTCATGGTTCATTGACTTTATCCTCAATTACTCTCTCACACTAGAGAATAATGTCATACATATTGAGATAGTCAAGAAACACTTATATTACATTAGCTTTAAAATAAGATATCTATATGATAAATATAGATTTAGGAGGTGAATGTTTTAGGTCACATGGTTTCTATGACTTTATTATCCTTGTACCCCTAAAGGGTGGAGGTAGTGATGACTTGTTAATTCCCCTAAAACATATCCAAGATCTAGAGTTTATATGGATTAATTATATATTATATATGATTTACCCTAACTTATCTTAATTACTAGCACCCATGAATACATTGATGAAGATGGAAGTGAATTTATAGTGAATTAATTATTGTGAATAATAATTTCATAAGATGAAGAGGAGGTATACTATTGCTTATGTACAAAAACATTTTGGTCACATGTTCATATAATTAGTTCATTGTGATTCATCATCCATTATTTTGGGAGTGGTAATGATAATGAGATAGGATTTTTAGTATCTTATGGGTCATTATTTCTGTTATCCCATTAGTGTAAATTCCCCACTTGTGATCTAGAGATACAAACCATGGTCAACATTTACAATTTTTGGTGATACTATCTCATTGGTGAGAGGTTTTTTTCTATATTAACCACCTGAACTATCAATATTAATGCAAACATAGGGACCAAAATCTATAATATAGGTACTATGTATATTATCTAAAAACATTTTATTTTTGGTTGATCTAAACACAAGGTAAAGGTAACATGGTAATAGATTCTCTTATCCATAATTCGGAGGTGGAGTAGGTGTTTGGTGAGTGATATTTTGATGATAAATTTCAATTGAGGAGTTTGCTGGTTGACTAGAGGATGCATGATTAAATGGATTAGTGATCGATGACTTGTGATCCCATATTGTTAGCCAATTCATTTGTAGAATATGTAAATTAAAGAGTTACTTTAGTCCCATATTACATTGTGATGTTGGAAAAAATTAATGAAGGCGAACTAACACCCAAATGAAAATTGGGAGATGATTATGGGATCCTTGTTCATGGGGGGAGTAGTAATCTTTACTTGAATAATATATGAGAATATGGAAGAAATAAATATATATAGTTGGGAAGAAAAGCATAGTTAAATGAACATGTATGATGATTTTATAAAACCATTCTAGTCACTAGGGATGAAGAGAGAAATCAATGGGTTTTGTTTCAATGACTAACATTCCAGAGTGTGAAGGATAAGCACCTGTTTCTTGGTGGTTCACTCCAAAAACATATAATTCTAATGAGGAAGTGGTAGGGAATCATAATATGATATATTATGTGGTTACTCTAACACCTCGACTCTAGTTACCCAGAGTCGGTGCATTATTACTTAACATTGAAATTATCACAAGAGATCATGTCTCGAAAGGCCGATTAGTTTAGTAGCTTTGGAAATACTAAATACATACATAAGTTGTACATTACATTATGAAATTGAAAAAAATGAAAACATTGTGTCCCTATTGAACACAGTCATATCCCTTAGCATATTCCTACAAATTAATCACAATATACATCTTCACATCCCGATAAAAAGAAAAAATAAGGGGTGAGATCAGATGCATAGTAAGGATAACAATATAGTAGAAACTGTCATAAATAAGAATAAACATTTAATGGAATGTCTAACACTAAAACAAAAGACTTTTAAACACCAAATTCAGTATTATATGGAAATGATAAGTCAAATAATGACATTTAGTAATTCACATGGATATTCTACTAACCAAATAATCACATATAATATTAATAGCTAATTTCATAATGATGGAATACTTAATAGCAGACATCATAACCACATATTCCAGACCTCATGCCAAGACTACCAATAAGATTTTGTGAAGGCATTATGACAAGATAGTAGTTTGTCTCATGAGACCAACCGATGCATCAAGGAGATATTGCGGTCTCCCCCATCACTTACTATGTCTAATGCATTCCTCATATGAAAAGGTTGAAACATAACATAAACATTTATATTAAAACAAGCATACAAAATGTTGATACATTAATCATAAACCATGAATACTATAACAATAACTCATCCACAATCAAGCATACCACAAAACCTTCAAAAGTATATGGAAGATTTTATCATAATAAATAAATTTCAAACAAGTGTAAAATACATCAAAGGATTTTGACATAGATAAAATCAAAACTATTTGAGAGAAATATCTCTTTTTATTTTGAAATCATTAAAAAATCATATAATTAAAAAATAAAATATTTATTTTAAAAATATTCCTATAATCATGTATGGGAAGCTTCTAAGGTGTTATAACAGCGAAATAAGACGCACCCACCATATAAGTTAAAAATAATTTTTACCTTAATTTATTGAAAATGTCAGAAAGTACCTTATTTGGAAAGAAATAGAATTATTCCATTCAAAACATTTTATAAAATTTCAAACAAGGGTATAAATATTTCTTCTCCAAGAGAAAGGATTTTTGGGCCAAGGAACCTGCAAATACTGGGATGCTTTCATCAAAACATTATTATAGGTTATGTCTGTCCTGTAGCTCTGATTCAGTTTTGGTTGAGAGACTTTCATAGAAATTTTATTAAGCCCTCTAACTATATTTTTGTGCGGCTAATTGCTCAAAAGAAAATTCCTACTGATTATTACCTTCAGAATTAAAGAATATCTTTGTGTTTATCATGTGTAATTTGCCGTCAGGATAGAGAGGATGCTAATCATATGTTTCTTTGTTGTGTTACTAATACCTCTATGTGGAAATCATTGGCTGAAATATTTGATTTTTTCATCCAAAATATGGTCTCCATTAGGGATTTTCTTCAGTCTCAGCGTTTTCTTCCCCTTTCACCCCAATTGATGGATGTTTTTAGGTAGGTGGTTCTGAATTATTGCATTATATATGCTCTATTTAGAATCAAATCCTTCAAGGTGGTCAAAATTTCCCATTCAATGATGTTTTCTCAAGCATCCTAGCTGCTATTCGTGAGGAGAGATTACCCAAGAAGAAAATCTTCATTAATTCAATTCATGATTTCCCTGTTCTTACTCAAATTGGTATGAAAGGTACTTCCAGGCCTCTGTATGGTACATTTAATTTCTTATGGAATAAACCTTTTGTTTGATGGATAAAGATTAATTATGATGGGGCCTCAATGGGTAATCATGGTCCCTCTGGATATGGTGCTATTTTCAGGGATCACCATGTGAAGGTTTTGGGTTGCTATCATGGTTCCTATCATATAGCCTTTGCTATTGAAGATGAAATTCATGGTATCATTATTGCAATTAGGAAGGATGTTATCCATGTATTGGACATTATTTGGATGGAATGGGACTCTTCTATTATTATTTTCCATCAGAATGGGTTCTTATCATTTATCTTGGAAGCTTACTAACAGATGGATTAACTGCTTGGAATCTCTTCTCACCATGAATCATATCATCACCCACACTTATAGAGAAGATAACTATATTGTGGATAAAATTTTTAATAATGGATTTAGTGGTGATGATTTCAACTGGTATGATCATCCCCCTTAGGAATTTTTACCCATTTTTAATAGGGATTTTGATAGATATCATTTTTTCAGGATTATATAAGTTGGAATTTAATTTTAATTAATGGAAACTTGGTTTATTCGAAAGGATTAACCTTTCAAAAAAAATTGAATCATTAACATGTTATATTTATTATTAAAATCATTTATACTCATTATTATACCCATCCAAATTATGATGTGTTGAATAAAAAACTACACCACGACGTGGAGACGGTAAGTCTTACGTACACACCTATGGTGACTTTTTCATTCATGTGGTGGATAAAATAATTAATATGGTTGCACCATATTTATAAAAACATAATAGTATTTATATGGAACTAGATTTATTATTTTAGTATGGAAACAACAACGAATGAGGAAGTGGAAGAAGAAAAGAACTTTGAAAGAAGTTATGAAATTATTATCTCTTCTTCTGGTGCTTCCTTTTGATTTGATCAAAAGGGATCCTCACGTTGGATTTCAGATCAAAGTAAGGACTCTAGGATTATGTAATGGTAGTTGTGAGGATATTTCAATAGGGTATGGATGAGCCAAATGGATTTGAAGTTTTTTTTTGCGAGAAGGAGAAGTTTCCATTTATATGAGAGGTGAGAGTCACATTAGGAAAATCTTGAAATATAAATTTATTATACAGTCATATTCGTTTTATAATTTCTCCCAAAGTATTTATTTAGAGGATAACGTGGGGATAGGTTTAAAATATATCAACCAATAAGTTTTAGATAGGTTTTGGTCACCATATTAACCTTATCTTTTGTATTTAACTCTTAGTTAAATTTTTTAACTTTTACATTGTATTCTTATATTATTATAATAAATGGTTAATAAACATACTTTAAAATGATAAGAGAAACAAAAGTGGTTCACTAATGACATATAAATCATATTTAAGTCCTTTTTCCAGAACTTTTATTTTTAGGAATATTATATCATGTAATAATATAGTATTTATTTTAAAAACTCATTTATGTCAATTTTGAGACTATTTAGTATTTGGGTTTTGTGAAAGTCAACCAAAATTGATTACTTAGAATAAAATAAATTAAATAATTTCTAAATGTGATATTATCCTAGAAAATTAGTGTAATTCATCAAAAGACACACTTTACAATGATCTGGATATTTATAATATCAATTATTTTAATAATTTATTAATAAGCTAATTACTACATCATCATTGTGTCATAAATAAATTTATCTATGTAATGTATAAAAATTATAAATAATATAAAATTATGTAGGACATATCTTTATATTTATAATGAATATTTATAGTTTAATTTATATTGTTTATAACCCTATAGTAAGAATTTTTTAATTAAGAAAATTTGAATTTAACACTTTTAACTCTTCTATAAATTAAATAATAATATATGTCCAAATCTAATCCGATTGGATTAAAGAGGATCAAAATTTATTACTATGTTTGATTTGGGTTGAACAACACTTATCCAATAGAATTATGAAATGTGTTAGGGTAATTAGAATATCATTTTTACCTCTAATTACCCTATTTACTTATGACTGTGGTAAATAAAATTCAAAAGTTACTATTCACAAAAAATTATTTTCATCCTATTGAACCGCATTTTACATACTAATGTCATCCATGTATTTCAGATTGTTGAAATTCAATTCATTGATGTGGTAAAATTACATTTTATTCAAATATTCAAATGTGCCTAGAAGGTGGGTATAAGACGTTAAAAAGTTCAATAAAATTTTATAAATCTAATTTTTTTTATAAAATGACTCTCATGAATTACATTGAACTCATATACGTATTATGTATCTATTTTTACTAAAATTAAATTTATATAAAATATATAATTATTTAAATAAATTTTCGGTTTTAAATAATAACGTTGTGTTTTCATATTCATCAAAAAATATTATATTTTCTGAAAAATACCAAAAAAAATCACCCTAAGATTATTTTGATATTCCAAATTTAAAAATGATGACTATTATATTAAATTAAAAACATATAATTTTCATTAATTAATTTTAAATTAATTCATGTTTTCATAACTAGAAAAAAGGTTTTTGAGAAGTAAAAACTATCAGAAGATTGATATGTGTTTATATCCAATTTAAATCTAAAATTACTACCAATGACTAACATTAGAATAAATGATAAAAATATAATCTAATTATACTTCAAAACCATTCTATTTTATAATTTAACACTATAAATTATTTTGATTAAAAAATTTGTTTTCAATTAAAATTTATTAATTTTCACTATTAACTAAAATACGAAAGTTATCAGAAAAACACCAAAAATTTATCAAAACTAAATTTTTTAAGTCATCATCTAAAGAAGAAGATTATTTTGTCAAATTGAATATATAAATATTTCAAATAATGGTTTTAAATATTTATCTCCATTAAAAAGCGGTGAAATTGTACATTCTAAAAAATACATCCATTATCTGAAAAATTGAATTTGTTCTTATATTATGTCTTGGAAACTTATAATATAAATGGTAAAATTATATTGAGTATATAAAATTCCAAATATTGTTAATACTATTCAAAACCACTTTTTGAACGACTAGTTTGGTAAGTCATGGTGCGCTTGAACTCGGTGTTGCATGTGGCGTAAGATATTTAATTACATTAAAAAGATAACATGCTATGAAATACTAGGGCGTTACATTATTCCATCATTCAATAAATTGTGTCCTCGCAATATGAATTTTTTCTTTAAAAAATAAATACTAAATATATAAAATACCTTTGTAGAAATCCCACATCAGAAATAAGGTTATCGAAATTTACACTACGGGAAAAACAATTATTTGCGACCTGAATAAATCACGTCGGAAATAGTCTCGAAGAGCTTATTTGTGACATGAAAATCAACCCGTCACAAATAATTGGTTATTTTTTTACGGGAAGATGTGACATATCACAAAAACATACGTGCGGATTGAAGCGGTTTGCGCACCAAACCGTGTGAAAGGTTATTTTCAAAGGGTAGTCACCGCCTATCGAAAATATCAGGAGATGGTAAAAACTACTTGCGACGGGGGATCCACTGTCGCAACTAGTTCGACCCCCAGAGGGTATTTGCGATGGGACCCGTCGTAAATACCGGACAACTGTAAAAGGCTATTTTCGATGAGATGTTGTCTCATCAAATTTTGTGTGTTGGCAGGATACTTTTTACTACTGGACATGTCGCAAAAAACCTTTTAACCACCGACCATAATTAATGAGGTCGAAGGTATTAGTGACCGGTCCCGTAGCCAAAAATACTATTTGTGGCGGGAATCCTATCACAAATAGTATCATTGCAACTAATGTATCCTATATATACCCTCAATCCCTTTTGACTTCCCTTCTCCTGAATTCCTTCTTCCTATGCTTCTCTAAACTCTAATATAACAACGAATTTTTTTTAGAGTTAGTTGTTTATGAAGAAGTTTTGAAGCCGCCTACAAATATAAGAGCTCATTTTTCAAGGTATTTATGTTTAATTTAATTTATTATTTATTTAATTTCATTATATTGATTTTAATTATTTTTGATAAGTTGCAATTAAGTTGGATTCAAATTTTTGGAATTCAGTTTTTATTTGAAATAATAAAATTAAATTATTAGGATGAATTATGTGTAAATAGTAATAATTGATAATTATTAACGATAATTAGTAATGTATTTAAATAATTTGTGGTAATTTGTAATTAGTAGCTGTACTTTGCATTAATTAATAGCAACTAACACTAATTAGTAACAATTTGAAATAAATAGTAATAAATAGAAAAAACAGTAATAAAGATTTATAATTAGTAATAAATAGTCTTAATTAGTAATAATTACTAATAAATACTAATACTTAGTACTAAATCCTTATAAATAGTAATTAAAACTAATAAATACTAATAAATTGTAACAACTATTAAGAAATAGTATTAAATAGTAATAAGTAGTAATAAATAGCAATAATTTGTAATAAATACTAATAATTAGTAATAAATACTAAAAAATATTAATAAATAGTAATAAATATAAAAAAATATAAATAAATAGTAATAAATAGTAATAAATAGTAAATAATAGTAATAATTTGTAATAATTAGTAATAATTAGTAAAAAATATTAATAATTAGTAATAAATATTAATAAATAGTAAAAAATAGTAAGAAATACTAATAAATAGTAATAAATATTAATAATTAGTTATAATTAGTAAAAAATATTAATAAATAGTAATAATTAGTAATAATTACAAATTAATAGTAATAAATAGTAATAAATAGTAATAATTTGTAATAATTATTAATAATTAGTAATAGTTATTAATAATTATTAATAGTTAGTAATAATTAGTAACAATTAGTAACAATTAGTAATAATTAGTTATAATTAGTAATAATTAGTAATAATTAGCAATAATTAGCAATAATTAGTATTAATTAGTAATAATTAGTAATAAATAGTTTAGGGATGAAGTTTCCACCCCCATCCCCTCAAGATCCTTTAGATCCTTTAGAAGACTACCCCTAGTGATTTTGTTATACTGCTAAAAACATTTGAATTGAACATTTCTTATAATATGAATTATTTATAGTTTTTTTCTTTTATATTGGTGCAAATATTTCGTAATTTATTATCATTTTTATTTTTAATAATTTAATAATTTAATAATTTATTATTATTATTATATTTTTTTATTTGTTTATTTTACTAATATTAATAATAATAAAAATAATATTTTATGATTTTTTTATATTATTTTGTGAATATTGAGAATTTTAATATATTTCATTTTATTTTTATTATTTTAATAATATTAATATTTTTTTCCATTAACCATAATTTTATTATTTTGATTTTATTTTATTTAGTATGTGAAAATATTGAGAATTTTAATATTTAATATTTTTTATTATTTTATAATAATATTATTTTTTTCATTAATCATAATTATATAGTTTTTATTTTATTAAGTATTTGCGATGAGATCGCATTTCAAATAGATTATATATATATTTTTTAAAACATATTTTCAAGAGGTTACTTTATCATCGCAAAAATGTTTTTGCAACGGGCCTGTCATAATAGGTTTATAACATAAAGCAATTTGTGATGGGTTGTCGTCCCGTCACAAATACTATTTAGGACAGGCCCATCAAAACAAGATCTTGTAAATATAATTTATTTAATTGACGATATATTTGTGATCGGACTACATTCCATCACAAGTAGTATTCTTTGGGACAGGCCCATCACAAAAAATACTAGTTCTGGTGCTGTTTTATGAAACATGCTATTTGGGATGGGGCCACATCACAAAAGTATCTTTGCGATGGGAGCCCATCACAAATATCCCATTGCAAATAACCGAAATTCTAGTAGCTTTATTCATAATAAGAGGGAAAATTAAATGAAAAAGTCACCACCAAATTATGATCTCAAATAAGAGACCATTTCTGGAAATTAGAGACACACAATTAGAGGAAAAATGTAAATATTTATAGGTAGTGTTTGAGTTAATAATTCACAAACATGTAAATAATTAATTTGATATTGAGGGGGTCAAATTGATAAATATATAATGATTTAAATATCATCAGTTCAACAAAATATAAGGTATTAGGATAACACATTTTTGGTGTTTAGATCCCTTCCCAAATGTTAAAGAATTAATTTCTTCATGGAATAAGAGAAAAAAATTACATGACATGTACAGTTCCATCCTTCAACTAACTTCTACCAAAAACTCATATTTTACTCTAAATGAAAACAGAATTAAAAAATATTATATTTATCCTAATAATATATGGTTCCAAAAATAATAAATTTATAATCCATCTCTCATTCCATAAAAAATAAAATTACATTATACAAACTAGGACATCACATAGGCCAATGGTAGGTGATGCACCGTTGTCTCCCTTTGGTTGCAGGTTCATGTCTCATGGGCTTGTCAGATGTAACGGGTTTTCTCCCGACCTATGTGTTGTCCTTTTTATAACAATCCAAAAATAATCTTAGGATATGTTTTACCCTTAAACAATATTAACCAATGTCCAACTTAATTCATACCAACCGTTATACTTAACTAAAATACTTCTTTCCAAACTCACAGTACAAAATATATATGGATGGTAAACATAATGAAGATCTCTTTTGAAGTGTAATATCATGTAAATTACTTTATCATGTATTCACAAAAAACAATGTAACACACTGAATTATCATAAAACCTTATTGTTTACATTCGTGCTCCCTTATTCCTCACAGAATACTGGATATAATAATTATATCCAAAAATATTGCAAACTCCAACAATGATGGAATACAAAAAAAATTAATTAGTTTCAAGTTAGTCAAGAATATTGAATACAATTTATCCAAATAATTTATTTCTTATTCGGAAATCAATATCCCAATTCCAGAAAAATATTAAGGGATTTATTTTTCCAACCACATATTTTCCAAAATGTTTAATTTGAATTTTCATCACATTACTTGGTACCATAAAATCTGAAATCAATATTGTAATAGTACTGTAGTACAATACATATATACTTTATAATTTTTATAACATGATCATCATTAATACAATATTCAAGTGACACAATTCTTTACTAATGAAATAATACCACTAATAATTTCACATAATCTCCTGTATTATCATAACTTGATTCTTATCCAATTGCATCATTTGGGAAATACATTGATTATTGGGACATTGATTCACCTAGTGTCCCAAATCCTTACAGATGAAGAATTGTATATTTGAAACATTTTTCTTAACCTTGAAATCACGATATTGGCGAACTTTTTCATCACACATATAATAAACACGCATTCCTTTCAAGCACTTCCCTTGGTGATTCTTTCAATTGTTATACTATATGGTAAAATACATATTTCCCTTCTTCCCTTTATCTATATTTCTCTTTACTAACCTCTTCTTCTCTGGCTTTCCTACAATTCCATATGAATCATAGAGTTGTTTACTTATCTTATTAACACAAGATACAATATCTTCATATGAATAGAATACATGGGAGACTATTTACCATATAGATGTTGGATTAAGACCATGAAATATATGATCCTTATTACTCTTTGGATCATTCATATTGTTGGAGTTCACATTCCTTTTACTAGGTGTCATTTCTAAACGATGACATACACTAGGTTAGGTTATATCATAATGTATAATAAAAAACTATAAAAAATTTCAGCATTAATTGAATATTTACACACATATTTTCTCATAATCATAACATTTTATTGTTTACCATCATATATACTCATAAATCATTCATAACTGGTTTTAAGGAAAATATGAATTATCCTAAGAATATCCCCCAGGAGTGTCGTAACCAACAATGAAGAAAGGCCCATTGTCATGTTCCTGGATACACCGGGTAAAGAACAGAACTCCTTGTCAGACTTTTCACTCCTAGGTACATCTGTTCCAGAGTCTCCTCTATCTGGTCGTATCGAGACATATATGTTTTTCTTGGAAAACCCAAAAAATATATACATTACCGAAATTAGAGAATGTTCTTCTATATTAATCCTCAATGTTTATCATAGGGTAATGTTTTCCAATCAGAGATTTTATAAATATAGCTTCTAAGATTTATACAATACTTCCCCTGAAAAAAAACTATATTTCCCTGAACCTAGTTAACCAGAGTCAGTGCATTATTACTTTACATTGGAATGATAACAAGAGATCATGTATCGAAAGAGCTATTTGTTTATTAGATCTGGAAATACTAGATACATAATAATGTTTTATATTACATTATGAAATGAAAAAATAACAAAATTGTGTCCCCTTTGAACACACTCATATACCTTATCCTATTCCTTTAGGTTAATCATAATATACTTCTTCACATCATGGAAAAAATAAAACATAAGAAAGGGGTTACCTCAGATGCTCAACAAGGATAATAATATAGCATAAACTATATTAAATAAGAATAATAAATTAAGGTAATGTATAAGACTAAAATATGAGCCTTTTAAACATAAACTTCAGCATAATATATAAATGATAATTCAAATAATTCCATTTATTAATTCACATGGATAATATAATAATTGAATAATCATATGTAAATTCAATAGATAATTTGATAATGATGGTATACATAATGTAAAAAATCATACGCACATAGTCAAGGCCTTGTGCCAAGACTACAAATAAGAATTTTTCAATGCCTTCTGCTAAGACACTAGTTTGTCTCATGATACCTACTGATACATAAAAAATCTAAAGTGGCCTCCACCCATCATTTACTATGTCCAATTCATTCCCCATATGAAATGGTTGTAACATAACATAAACATTCATATTAAAACTATCATATGAAATGTTAATACTTTAACAATAAACCATGAATGGTATAAAAATAACACAACCATAATCAAACATATCACAAAATCTTCAATACTATATTAAAGATTGTATCATAATAAATGAACTTCAAACAAGTGTAAAATCCATAAAAGGATATTGACATAGATGAAATCAGAACTATTTAAGGGAAATATATCTTTTTATTTTGAAATCATTTAAAAGTCACATAAGTATATAAGAAAATATTTATTTCAAAAATATTCTTATAATCCTGTATGGTAAGCCTCAAAGTTGTTATATTGGTGGAAAATTGCCACATGCACTGTATAATTTTAAAAAAACTATTACCTTAATTTGTCGAAAAGGTCATAAAGTACTTTATTTAGAAAGCGATGGAAATATTCCTTTTAATTTTTTTTATAAATAGTTAAAAAGGGTATAAAATACATTTACCCATTTTCTAGTAAAAAGTAAAATTTCTCTAAAATAGATTTTTAATAAACATGGATTTAGATGATAAAGAGGTCCAAGTAGATAATCACATATTAATATCCTTGGAAAATAAAGAGATTGTAAAATTAACCCTTACCTTGTAATTTTACGTGGTCATAGGTAATTTAACCTATTCTTTAATAAATAAATAATTATCATTAAATTATACAAGAAAAATATACATAAATCTGATTTTATATATGATCTTCTAATATTGTTTTGTTAATAATATTTACGTAGTATCATTGTTTCAGTTGTTAACTGATTCATTTTAATTTATATATTTTTTTTCGTAAGTCATGTTTGTTATAGATAGGATGTATTTGATTCATATAAATAATGATAATAAGTTCCTAAATATATTTTTAATCATAAAATTAATCTTATTATTGAATGGTAACAATGGGGAAATGAATTGTATCGTGTACACGGAGACGGTAATCTGTATGTAAACATTAGCGACAATATCAATATTTTGATGGTAAATTAATAAGTAAATGGATGGTATATCATATATATATAATTAATATCATGTTATCTTTTTCATTAACATAAATTATACTCATTATTATACCATTAAAAATAATGAAGTGTTGAATAACAAACTACACTACGTCGTGGAGACGATAAACAATACGTACGCACATATGGTGACTTTTCCATTCATAAGATGGATAGAATAATGAATATAGTTTTACCCTATTTATAATAACATCGTAATATGTATAAGGTACTAGAGTTATTATTTGGGTATGTAAACAACAAAGAAAGAGGAAGTGTAAGACAAAGAGAATTTTTTAAGAGGTGATGAAATTATAACCTCATCTTCGGGTTCTTCCTTTTCATTTGACCAAAAGGGATCCATAACTGGGATTTATTATGAAATTAAGGCATATAGGAAGAAGTGTGGTTAATTGGGAGGATATTTGAATATGGGAGGGCCAAGAAAAATGGATTTGGAGGAGTCATTTTGAGAGAAGGGGAAGTACCTTTTTATAAAAGGGGTGAGCGTCATTTTAGAAAAAACTAGAAATGCCAATTTGTTATACAATCATATTAAGTTTATAATGGATAAAAAAGGATTTATTTCATAGAATAAGGTGTTTATGGGTCGAAAACCTCTCAACCGATAGGTTTTAGATAGGATTAGGTAACCATATTAACCTTATCGTTTAGATTTTACTCTTCATTAAATAGTTTAACTTTTTCCATGTAATCTAGTATTATTATAATAAATTATTAATAAACATACTATAAAAATCCAAGAAAACCAAAAGTGCTTCATTAATGACATATCTATCATTATATAAGTACTTTGGATGATCCTTATATTATTATGAATATTATATCATCTAATAATATAGTATTGTTTTAAAAACTCATTTATGTCAATTTTGACACTATTTACTATTTGGTTTTGGTGAAGGTCAACATAACAAGACTACATATAAAATAATAAATTAAAAAATTCCTAAAATGTATTATTAACCAATAAAATTAGTTTAATTCATCAAAATTATCAATTTACATTTATTTTGATATTTATAATATCGATTATTTTAATCATTAATTAATAAGGTATTTACTGCACCATCATTTGTAATAAATAAAATTAAATAATTGATGTCCGAAAATTATAAATAATATACCATTATATATGAAATCTTTTTATCTTTATAATTAATATTTATAGTCGAACTTATCTTATGTATAACCCTATATTAAAAATGTTTTAGTTATAAAAATTTGAATTTAACACTTGTAACTCTTCTGTAAATAAAATAATAATAAATGTGCTAATCTAATCCAAGTAGATCCAAGAAGATCATATTTTATTCCTAAGGTTGAATTTGGTTGAAAAACACTTATCCAATAGAATTAAGGCATGTGTTATGGTAATTATAATATCATTTTTACCTTTAATTGCCATATTTACTTTTAACCATGGTAAATAAAATTCAAAAGTTACTATTCACCAAAAATTATTTTCATCTTATTGAACCACATTTTACAAACTAACGTAAACCGTGTCTCTTGATTTTTTAAAATTAAATTCATAAAAGCAGTAAAATTACATTTAATGCATATTTTCAAATGTGCCTAGAAGGTGGGTCAAAGGCGTTAAAAAGGTCAATATAATTTTATACATATAATTTTGGTATAAAACGACTCCAATGAATTACGTTGAACATAACTAGTTATTATGTACCTATTTTAATTTAAAATAAATTTAATTACAATAAATAATTATATGAATAAAATGTTGGTCACAAACAATAACATAGTGTTTTTCACTATTCATGATAAATTGAATGTTTTCAGAAAAATATCAATAATTCAGCCTATTCTAATTTTGATATTCCAAATTCAAAAATGATGTCTATTTTTCCAAATTCAATCCATAAAAGTTGAATTAATTAATTTAATATTAATTCTTATGGTCAAAACCAGAAAGCGTGTTTTTGAGAAGTAAAAACTGTCAAAAGATTGATATGTGTTTATGTCCATTTTAAATGTTAAATCACTTACAATGAACAAAACCGAATTAAATGATAAAAAAATATAATCTAATTATACATCAATGCCATTGAAATGAATAATTTAACACTAAATTGTTTTTATTAAAAATTGTTTTTTCAATTAAAAGTTATTGTTTTAACTATTCATCAAAATATATAAGCTATTAGAATAACACCAAAAATTTATCAAAACTAAATTTTTATATCCATATTCTAAAGAAGATGATTAATTTGTCAAATTTAATATATAAATGTGTCAAATAAAGTATTTAAAAAGGCTTCTCTATTAAAATGCGGTAAAATTGTATTTTTTGAAAAATACTCCCTTTATCTGATAAATTAAATTTGTTCTTATATTATTTCTAATAAATAAATAATATAGATGTTAAAATTTTATGGAATATATGAAATTCCAAATTCTATTAATAATATTTATAACCGATTTTTTAACAGCTAGTTTGGTAAGTCGTAGTGTGGTCGAACACGACGTTTCATGTAGCAGAAGATGTTGAATTACTTTAAGAAGATATCATACTATGAAATCCGGGGGTGTTATAGTTACTGTAACATCCCAAGTAAGTAATGAATAATAGATATTTTTATCTATGCCTATTAATGAAATAGATAGTGTTATAGAGGCGTAAAATGAAAATAAATCCAATCTTAAGAATAGAATACACTAATATTATTAAAAGATTGTTTTACTGCCTTTTAATGGAAAGCCATTTTTAAATCTATCTTTTGATAATTTTATAAGCTATGTTTGTCAAAATAAACTTATTCTTTATGATTGGGACATCATAATTTACTTTGTGTGAATTTTTGGTATTTTTCCGACAAAGTTCATTTTTTAATGAATAGTGAAAAATGTTGGGTTTTAATTCAAAACCACTTTTTAATCTAATTTATTTATATGATTAGATTATAGTTTTAATTGGTTTTAAAGTGTAATATAATATATTTTTACCATTTAATCCAATGGTGGTCATTGGAATCAATTTCACTTTGAAATTGGACTTAAACTAGTGTCAATCTTTTGATACTTATTTTTTCATAAAAACACGCTATTTCTCATGAAAGAGGGAATTAATTATTAAATTAACTAATTAATCTTATATGTTTTGAATTTTTTAAAATAGACATCATTTTTGAATTCATAATATCAAATATAACTTAGGGTGATGTTTTGGAATTTGTTTGAAAAACTTCAATTTTTGAAGAAGAGTGAAACCACTAAGTGGTAGTTAAAGAAACTGATTTTTCGTTTAAATGAAACTTTTCCACTTCTATGATTTGATTTTTAGAAATCCGACATACATGGTTTTCATTAAGAAGTAAAATGTGGTTCAATGAGATTAATTTTTTTTGGTGAATAGTAACTTTTAAGTTCTTAATCGCTATTAGAGGTAATTAGTGTAGTTTAAGGTAAAAATAATGTTTTAATAATATGAGATGAGATTGAAAAATGTCCTACCCTCATTGGATGTGTCATGGCCGACCAAAAAATCCATGGGTCAACTTGGGGACCCAAAGGAGCCACTTTGGTTGGGAAAGGACATAAATAACTTTTTATTTAATGTTAAAGTAAAAATCACACAAACATGAAATGTTTTACTAAAACAATTTTTACATGAGGTTATACAAGTCATATTTTTGACTATAAATATTCATTATAAATCTAAAAATATTTCCTACATCATGATATTTTTTTATAATTTTTATACTTTAAATAAATTAAATTATTTATGACATCATGATGATGCATCGATTACCTCATTAATAAAGGATTTAAATAAAATGAAATAATAATGTAAAATCTATGACCTAAACATGTCCAAAACATACTGGATGTGTGGATTTAGAACCCTTATCACCTTAACCTCGAATTATATCAATGTGGGACATTTTTAATCTTAAACTCATTTTAAAATAATGTAACTTTTCTTTACTTTACAAGAGTGCCCCTCCTCTCCTCTTATAAAAGGCCCCCACCTCTACCTCCGTACCCACACTTCCAAAGCCTTTGGATTGGCCATCCCCTGACAATTTTGTCTCTCCACATCCCTCTATTACTCCTAGAATCCTCACTTTTGGCAGAAGTCTTCCCAAGGAAGCCTTTGATCTCAAACCAAAGGGAGTTACCCAATTTTAAGGTAATGTATTCACTTGAGTCCTTTTCTTTTATTTTGCTTCTCCAACCCCCTAAACTCATTTTATTCCTTTATTTTGTAACAGATCCAGTATCCACAATATACTAGGATGTTGTTATAAGAATGATTCTAGCTACACTTACCCACACCTACATCTAATGGTTAAAGAACATACTGTTTCTGTGGATGGAGAATTTCTACCTCCCAAAACGATGATTGTTCAAAACTCATATAACACCTTCAAAGGAATCCATTAATATGTAAGTATATTTATATATGATATATAATATGTTTATTTTTTCCTTAAGCTTCTTTATTTTTCATTTGGGGCATTCCTTTATGGTTTCCATTATGGGTAAACGCGATATCTTCATTTAAGGAAGTGCGGACTACCGCCCCCTCAAAGTGATTTGATTCACTAATACCACATGTGGGATGTATAATGGATGGAGTTATGATATTATATATGATGTTATACTGGAATTATAATATACCTTTATATCATTATTATTTATTTCCATTAAATTATGAGATAGAAATGAAAGCAGTGTTCATGCGTATGTACGGCTTACCGTCTCCATGAACAGTGCATTTCATTTCTTATCCCCAAATATAATGTACTATTATAAGTACATATATATTATCGATATATATGATGTATGTTACATCTAAATGATTAATATAATTCTGGAATTAAAATACTCATACCTCTCATTTAGTTTTAATTCCATTAATATGACATAGAAATGAAAGTAGCGTTCATGCGTACGTACGAATTACCGTCTCCATGAACGGTTCATATCATTTCATACCTCTAAATGATTATGTGATATTATAAATACATGTATATTCTAAATATATATGATATCAAAATCAGGAATGTCATTCTAGATATAAAGAACCATTAACCACATGAACAACATGTAATTGTAAGAAGTCCACTTTCAACTTAAGAACCAAATATCGAAAAAATGAACATTATTAACTTAAATGATTACATAATGTTTATAACATGGAAATAAGTGATATAAAAGGAATAATGATCTTGAAAAAGGTTCTTAAACAAGTAGAAATTAACTAAAGTTTATTATTCGGGAGATTAAAGAACGATCAAGTCAAGTCAGATATGAGGTATGGGACTTCGTCTCAATCTCCTTTCATTGAGGCATATTTTGTTTTATACACAACCTTATTTTATACGGTGTATAAACCCCTTTGACTTTTACATTTATCCAAAAGGAATATTTTTTATACAAAGCGTTTACTAAACGACAAAAGGGAATGTTTTTGTCGTACGTATTCCGCGACAATGACTTCTCCGCCGCCGTGACCATTATTTGAGTTTCAGCTTCCTCTACAAGCCATAATTTTTTTTAAAAGAAAAATAAATACCATGTTTGACTTTTATTTTATTTTGGTATTCAAAATGGATTTCATAATTTTTTTATTATATCAATGTGTTTTATTGATATCTTGTGATTGAAATGTGGAAATGTTATGTTTCCTTTATGTATGTTTTATGGGACACGATTATGTTATGGTTATTGGGTATTATTATGAAGACGGGTGGTTCCATGATAAACTAAGGGAAGGTGAGCCCGATATAGCTCTCCAATGCATTGGGTAACGCGAAGGAGTGAAACGTTAAGGTTTCTCTGAAGAGATTTAGGGAATATACTGTGATGGGTATTCCAAACGTAACCAAGAGGGTTACTCCCTATGTAAGAATGTTATGAATGCCTCAGGTTACCTCTATGTATTATGATTTCTATGATTTATTCCTGATTTTATGAGGTATGTTAAAGTGCTTATGTTTTATGGGTAAAATTTTATTTCATTCTTATGTATATATGTACCCATGTTTCCTTTCCATATTTTTATATCCCTTACTGAGCTTTTTATGCTCATCTCAAGTTTTTGAAATGTTTTTCACAGGTCAAGGGAAAGGTACATGATATGATGATAGTGTCAAGGAAGTGTCAAGAAAGAATAAATGTTTTATTTTAAATATGATTTCATTGATGGGAAAAATGAATACTATCTTTTATGTAACTACTTGGTTCAAATGTGGAATGTAATGCATGTTTTATGATCTAATTCTCTAAAACTCTAAACCTGAAAGGATCCTCAAGGTGTAATCTTGTAATAACTCATGATTAAGTAATGTTTAAGGCTAGGGCCTTATAGTTGGTATCATAGGTTGGTTTAGAAAACATTAGGAGTTAGAAAATTGTTAAATTATAAGTTAATTTATGGTATGATTGAAATGATATAACATTTAAAGATTACCATGTTTCTTCTCCTAAGATATTTTTGTGTTAAGAATGGTTTTTCTTAGAGGAAACATAACAGTTTTTCTGGGAAGGAATACAGAGGGAAATGACCTTTCAAATTAGTATCCTGAGATGGTCAGAATCAGAAGTAAACAGTTTATTATAGTGATGGCTCAGTTGACTCAGGTTGTGGAAGAATGGACAAGAACCACAAATGTAACTGGGATTTGTAGCTTCCTTGGTTTGGCAGGCTATTACCGAAGGATTGTTAGAAATTTTTCACGGTTATCTAGTCCAATAACTAAGCTAACTCGGAAGGGTGTTAAGTTTATCTGGACAAAAGAATGTGATGATTGTTTTCAGGTATTGAAAAGAAGATTGATGAATGCTCCAGTTTTGGCACTACCCTCCAGGAATGGTGAGTTTGTTATATACAGTGATGCTTCAATGAAAGGACTTGGTTGTGTCAAAATGCAGAATGATCAGGTAATTTCTTATGCTTCATGACAGTTGAAAACTCATGAGGTAAATTACCCTACACATGATTTGGAATTAGCTGCTATTATTTTTGCTTTAAAAATTTGGAGGCATGATTTGTATGGAGTAAAGTGTGAAATATATACTGATCATAAAAGTGTAAAGTATATATTCAATCAGAATGAGTTAAACATGATATAGAGTAGATGGCTGGAATTAATCAAGGATTATGATTGTACAATTCTTTACCATCCGGGAAAAGAAAATAATGTGGCTGATGCTTTGAGTCGAAAAAGTAATACTTCATTAGAAATGTTGTGGTTGGAATGTTGTCCTTTGGTTAAGGATTTGATGAACATTGTCATAGATGTTGTTGGTGCAGGATGTTCTTCTGTTTTGTTTCAGGTATCAGTGAAATCTTCTCTATCAGATAGAATCAAGCAAGCACAGAAGCAAGACAGTGAGTTGCAGAAAAAGGTAGAGCTGGTTTAGAAAGGTAAGTTGCCTAAATTCAACACTGATAATGATTGTGTATTGAGATTTGGGAAGAGATTGCGTGTGCCTTGTGATTCACAATTTAAAAGAGAGTTGTTATGTGAAGCTCATAGTTCTCTGTTTTCAGTTCATCCTGGCAGTACTATGATGTATAGAGATCTACATGAGTATTACTGGTGGGATGGAATGAAAGGAGATATTGCTGATTTTACTGTGAAGTGTTTGACTTGTCAAGAGGTTAAAGCAGAGCAGCAGTTACCGAAAGGGATGCTTCGGCCTTTACCAGTGCCAGAGTGGAAATGGGAGAATATATCCATGGACTTTGTTGTGGGATTACCAAAGACATCTCGAGGTAATAATGAAATCTGGGGTATTGTTGATCGCTTGACTATATATGCTCATTTCCTTGATATAGAAGATACGTTTTCATTAGATAAACCTCCCCGTTTGTATCTTGAGAAGATAGTCAGGTTACATGGAGATCCCCTCTCCATTGTATCTGGTTGTGATCCTAGGTTCACTTCTAACTTTTGGAAAGGCCTTCAGAAGTCGTTGGGTACTCAATTAAATTTTAGTACAACATTTCATCCTCAATCAGATGGGCAGTCAGAACGAACAATTAAGACCTTGGAGGATATGCTACGAGCTTGTTCGATGGATTATCAGGGAAGTTGGGACCAACATATTTCTTTGGTTGAATTTTCATATAATAACATTTTTCATTCCAGTATACAGATGGAACCATTTTAGGAATTATATAGGAGGCGGTGTCGAACTCCAGCTTTATGGGATGAAGTGGGTGAAAGAAAGCTGATGGGACCAGAATTGGTAGAAGATTTGGCAGAAAAAGTTCAGCTGATACAGAAACACATGAGAACAGCTCAGAGCAGGCAGAAGAGTAATGTGGACAACAGGAGGAAGGATCTATCTTTTGAGGTAGGTGATCATGTTTTTCTCAAAGTCTAACCATGTTAAAGTGTGATGTGATTTGGTAAGAAAGGAAATCTGAGTCCAGGGTTCATTGGACCATATGAAATTCTGGGGAGAGTTGGATCAGTTGCATACCGGGTGGCTTTACCTCCGAGTTTATCCCATGTACACAATGTTTTTCATGTTTCGAGACTGAGAAAGTACATGTCGGATCCATCTCATGTTTTGAGTCTAGAGGTAGTTCACCTGGAAGAGAACCTATCAAATGAGGAACAACCGGTCCAGATTCTTGACATCAGGGAGCAAGTGTTACAGAATAAGGTGATTAATCAGGTAAAGGTTTTGTGGAAAAACCACATGATGGAAGAGGCAACATGGGAATCTGAAAATGCAATGAGGGATAAGTACCCCCATTTATTCGATAAGTAAATAAATTGTGGGGACGCAATTTTATAAAGGGGGGAAGGATGTAACATACCAAGTAAGTAATGAATAATAGATATTTTTATCTATTCCTATTAATGAATTAGATAGTGTTTTAGAGGCTTAAAATGAAAATAAATCCAATCTTAAGCATAGAAGACACTAATATTTTTAAAAGATTGTTTTAGTGCCTTTTAATGGAAAACCATTTTTAAATCTATCATTTGACAATTTTATAATCTCTGTTTGTCAAAATCAACTTATTCTTTATGATTGGGACATCAAAATTTACTTTGTGCGAATTTTGGGTATTTTTCCGATAAAGTTCATTTTTTTAATGAATAGTGAAAAATGTTGTATTTTAATTCAAAACCTCTTTTTAATCTAATTTATTTATATGATTATATTATCTTTTGGATTGGATTTAAAGTGTAATTAGAATATATTTTTCCCATTTAATCCAATGGTGGTCATTGGAATCAATTTCACTTTGAAATTGGACTTAAACTAGTGTCAATCTTTTGATACTTATTGTTTCATAAAAACACGCTATTTGTCCTGACAGTGGGAATTAATTATTAAATTAATTAATTCATCTTATATGTTTTAAATTTTGTAAAAAAGAAATCATTTTTTAATTCAGAATATCAAATATATCTTAGGGTGATGTTTTGGAATTTTTCTGAAAATCATCAATTTTTTATGAATAGTGAAACAACTAAGTGGTAGTTAAAAAAACTGATTTTTTCGTTTAAATGAAACATTTCCACTTCTATGATTTTATTTTCAAAAATCTGACTTACATGGATGTCATTAAGAAGTAAAATGTGGTTCAATGAGATTAAAATAATTTTTTGGTGAATAGTAACTTTTAAGTTCTTAATCGCGATTAGAGGTAATTAGTGTAGTTTAAGGTAAAAATAATGTTATAATAATATGAGATGAGCTTGACACATGTCCTAACCTCATTGGATGTGTCATGGCGAATAAAGACAATCCATGGGTCAACTTGGGGACCCCATGGAGCCACTTTGGTTGGGAAAGGTCATAAATAACTTTTTATTTAATGTTAAAGTAAAAATGACACAAACATGAGATGTTTTACTAAAACAATTTTTACAAGGGGTTATACAAGTCATATTTTTTACTATTAATATTCATTATAAGGTTAAAACAATTTCCTACATCATGTTATTTTTTTATAATTTTTAGACTTTAAATAAATTAAATTATTTATGACATCATGATGATGCAGCGATTACCTAATTAATAATGGATTTAAATAAAATGAAATGATAATGTAAAATCTATGACCTAAGCATGTCCAAAAACTATTGGATGGGTGGATTTAGAACCCTTATCACCTTACCTTCGAATTATGTCAATGTGGGAACTTTTTAATCCGAAACGCATTTTAAAATAAGGTAACTTTTCTTTACTTTCCAAGAGTGCCCCTCCTCTCCTCTTATAAAAGGCACCCAACTCTACCTCCTTACCCACATTTCCAAAGCCTTAGGCTCGGCCAACCCCTGCCCATTTGGTCTCTCCACATCCCTCTCTTACTCCTTGAATCCTCACATTGGGCAGAAGTCTTCCCAAGGAAGCCTTTGAGCTCAAACCAAAGGGAGTTACCCGATTTTAAGGTAATGTCTTCACTTAGTCCTTTTGTTTTATTTTGCTTCTCCAACCACCTAAACTTGTTGTATTCTTTTATTTGTAACAACTCCAGTATCTTCAATATACTAGGATGTTGTTATAATAAGGGATCGAGCTACACTTACACACACATAAATCTAATGGTTAACGAACATACGGTTTCTGTGGATGGCGAATTTCTGCCTCCCGAAACGATGAATGTTCAAAACTAATATAACCCCTTCAAAGGTGGCCATTAAGATGTCACTATATTTATATATGATATATAATATGTTTATGTTTTTCTTAAGATTATGTATTTTTCATTTTTGGCATACCTTTATGGTTTCCATTATGAATAAACGCGATATCTTCATTTAAGGAAGTGCAGACTACCGCCCCCTCAAAGTGATTTGATTCGTTAATACCATATGTGGGACGTATAAAGGATGGAGTTATGATATTATATATGATGTTATACTGGAATTATAATATACCTTTATATCATTATTATTTCTTTCCATTAAATTATGAGATATAAATGAATGTAGCGTTCATGCGTATGTACGGCTTACCGTCTCCATGAATGGTGCATTTCATTTCTTATCCCCAAATATAATGTACTATTATAAGTACCTATATATACTAGATATATATGATTTATGTTACATCTAAATGATTAATATAATTCTGGAATTAAAATACACATACCTCTCATTTAGTTTTAATTCCATTAATATGACATAGAAATGAAAGTATCGTTCATGCATATGTACGGCTTACCGTCTCCATGAACGGTGCATTTCATTTCATACCTCTAAATGATTATGTGATATTATAAATACATGTATATGCTAGATATATATGATATCCAAATCAGGAATGTCAATCTGGATATAAAGGACCATTGACCACACGAACAACATGTAATTGTAAGAAGTCCACTTTCGACTTAAGAACCAAATACCGACAAAACGAACATTATTAACTTAAATGATTACATAATGATTACAACATGGCAATAAGTGATATAAAAGTAATAATTAACTTGAAAAATGTTCTTAAAAAAGTATAAATTAAGTCATGATTATTATTCAGGAGATTAAAGAACGATCAAGTCAAGTCGGATACGAGGTATCGGAATTTGTCTCAATCTCCTTTCATTGAGGCATATTTTGTTTTACACACAACCTTATTTTATACGGTGTATAAACCCCTTTGACATTTACGTTTATCCAAAAGGAATCTTTTTTATACGAAGCGTTTACTAAACGACAAAGGGAATGTTATTGTCGTACGTATGCGGCGACAACGACTTCTCCACTGTCGTGACCATTATTTGAGTTTCGTCTTCCTCTACAAGCCATACATTTTTTTTAAAGAAAAATAAATACGATGTTTTACTTTTCTATTATTTTGGTATTCAAAATGGTTTTCATAATGTTTTTATTATATCAATGTGTTTTATTGATATCTAGTGATTGAAATGTGGAAATGTTATGTTTCCTTTATGTATGTTTTATGTGACACAATTATGTTATGGTTCTTGGGCATTATTATGAAGACAGGTGGTTCCGTGATAAACTAAGGGTGGGTGAGCCCGATATAGATCTCTAATGCATTGGGTAACATGAAGGAGAGAAACGTTAAGGTTTCTCGGAAGAGATTTAGGGAATATACTGTGATGGGTATTCCAAACGTAACCAAGAGGGTTACTCCCGAAGTAAGAATGCTATGAATGCCTCAAGTTAACTTTATGTATTATGATTTCTATGATTTATTCATGATTTTATGAGGTATGTTAAAGTGCTTATGTTTTATGGGTAAAGTACGATTTCATTCTTATGTATATATGTACCCATGTTTCCTTTCCATATTTTTATATCCCTTACTGATCTTTTTATGCTCATCCCACGTTTTTTAAATGTTTTTCACAGGTCAAGGGAAAGGTGCATGATATGATGATAGTGTCAAGGAAGTGTCAAGAAAGAATCCATGTTTTATTTTAAATATGATTCCATTGATGGGAAAAATGAATACTATCTTTTATGTAACTACTTTGTTTAAATGTGGATGTAATGCATGTTTTCTGATCTAATTCTCTAAAACTATAAACCTGAAAAGATCCCCAAGGTGTAATCTTGTAATAACTCAAGATTAAGTAATGTTTAAGGCTGGAGCCTTATAGTTGCTATCAGAGGACATTTTATACAACTTTAGGAGTTAGAAAATTGTTAAATTATAAGTTAATTTATGGTATGATTGAAATGATATAGCATTTAAAGATTACCATGTTGCTTCTCCTGTGATATTTTTGTGTTAAGAATGGTTTTTCTTAGAGGAAACAGAACAGATTTTCTGGGAAGGCATACAGAGGGAAATGACCTTTCAAATCAGTATCCTGAGATGGTCAGAATCACAACTAAACAGTTTATTGTAGTGATGGCTCAGTTGACTCAGGTTATGGAAGAATGGCCAAGACCCACAAATGTAACTGAGATTCGTAGCTTCCTTGGTTTGGTAGTCTATTACCGAAGGATTGTTTGAAATTTTTCACGGTTATCTAGTCCAATCACTAAGCTAACTCAGAAGGGTGTTAATTTTATCTGGACAAAAGAATGTTATGATTATTTTCAGGAATTGAAATGAAGATTGGTGAATGGTCCAGTTTTGGCACTACCCTCCAGGAATGGTGAGTTTGTTATATATAGTGATGCTTCATTGAAAGGACTTGGTTGCGTCCTAATGCAGAATGATCAGGTAATTTCTTATGCTTCAGGACAGTTGAAAGCTCATGAGGTAAATTAACCTACACATGATTTGGATTTAGCTGCTGTTGTTTTCGCTTTAAAAATTTGGAGGCATCATTTGTATGGAGTAAAGTGTGGAAAATATACCGATCACAAAAGTTTAAAGTATATGTTCAATCAGAAAGAGTTAAACATGAGACAAAGGAGATGGCTGGAATTAATCAAGGATTATTATTGTATAATTGATTACCATCCGGGAAAAGCAAATAAAGTGGCTGATGATTTGAGTTGAAAAAGTAACGCTTCATTAGCAATGTTGCGGTTGGAACGTGATCCTTTGGTTAAGGATTTGATGAACTTTGGCATAGAAGTTGTTGGTGCATGATGTTATTCTGTTTTGTTTCAGGTATCAGTGAAATCGTCTCTATCAGAAAGAATCAAGCAAGCACAGAAGAAAGATAATGAGTTGCATAAAAAGGTAGAGCTGGTTCAGAAAGTTAAGTTGCCTGAATTCAAAACTGATAATGATTGTGTTTTGAGATTTGGGAAGAGATTGTGTGTGCCTTGTGATTCACAGTTGAAGAGAGAGTTGTTATGTGAAGCTCATAGTTCTCTGTTTTCAGTTAATCCTGGCAGTACTAAGATGTATAGAGATCTGTGGGAGTATTACTGGTGGGATGGAATGAAATGAGATATTGCTAATTTTACTGTGAAGTGTTTGAATTGTCAACAGGTTAAAGCAGAGCGACAGTTACCGAAAGGGATTCTTCAGCCTTTACCAGTGCCAGAGTGGAAATGGGAGAATATATCCATGGATATTGTTGTGAGATTACCAAATACATCTCGAGGTAATAATGCATTCTGCGTTATTGTTGGTCACTTGATTAAATCTGCTCATTTACTTGCTATACGAGATACTTTTTCCCTAGATCAACATTCCCATTTGTATCTTTAGGAGATAGTCAGGTTACATGGAGTTCCCCTCTCCATTGTATCTGACCGTGATCCAAGGTTCACTTCTAACTTTTGGAAAGCCCTTCAGATGTCGTTGGGTACTGAATTAAATTTTAGTACAGCTTTTCATCCTCAATCAGATGGGTAGTCAGAAAGAACAATTCAGACCTTGGAGGATATGCTACGAGCTTGTTCGATGGATTATCAGGGAATTTGGGACCAACATCTTTCTTTTGTTGAATTTTCATATAATAACAATTTTCATTCCAGTATACAGATGGCACCATTTCAGGCATTATATAGGAAGCGGTGTTGAACTCCAGCATTATGGGATGAAGTGGGTGAAAGAAAGCTGATGGGACCAGAATTGGTAGAAGAGTTTGCAGAAAAATTTCAGCTGATATAGAAACACATGAGAACAGCTCAGAGTAGGCATAAGAGTTATGCGGACAATAGGAGGAAGGATCTATCTTTTGAGGTAGGTGATCATGTTTTTCTCAAAGTCTCACCATGTAAAAGTGTGATGTGATTTGGTAAGAAAGGAAAGCTGAGTCCAAGGTTCATTGGACCATATGAAATTCTGGAGAGAGTTGGATCAGTTTCATACCGGGTGGCTTTACCTCTGAGTTTATCTCAGGTACACAATTTTTTGCATGTTTCGATGCTGATAAAGTACATGCCTCATCAATCTCATGTTTTGATTCCAGAGGTTGTTCAGCTGGAAGAGAACCTATCATATGAGGAACAACCGGTCCAGATTCTTGACCACAAGGAGAAAGTGTTATGGAATAAGGTGATTAATCAGGTAAAGGTTTTGTGGAAAAACCACATGATCGAAGAGGCAACATGGGAATCTGAAAATGCAATGAGGGATAAGTACCCCCATTTATTCGATAAGTAAATAAATTGTGGGGACGCAATTTTCTAAAGGGGGGAAAGATGTAACATCCCAAGTAAGTAATGAATAATAGATATTTTTATCTATGCCTATTAATGAATTAGATAGTGTTTTAGAGGCTTAAAATGAAAATAAAACCAATCTTAAGCATAGAATACACTAATATTTTTAAAAGATTGTTGTACTACCTTTTAATGGAAAACCATTTTTAAATATATATTTTGACAATTTTATAAGCTATGTTTGTCAAAATAAACTTATTCTTTATGATTGGGACATCAAAATTTACTTTGTGTGAATTTTTGGTATTTTTCTGATAAAGTTCATTTTTAATGAATAGTGAAAAATGTTGTATTTTAATTCAAAACCTATTTTTAATCTAATTTATTTATATGATTAGATTATCTTTTGAATTGGGTTTAAAGTGTAATTATAATATATTTTTACCATTTAATCCAATGGTGGTCATTGGAATCAATTTCACTTTGAAATTGGACTTAAACTAGTGTCAATCTTTTGATACTTATTGTTTCATAAAAACACGCTATTTGTCATGACAGCGGGAATTAATTATTAAATTAATTAATTCATCTTATATGTTTTGACTTTTTTAAAACCGACATCATTTTTGAATTCAGAATATCAAATATAGCGTAGGGTGAAGTTTTGGAATTTTTCTGAAAAACATCAATTTTTGATGAATAGTGAAACCACTAAGTGGTAGTTAAAGAAATTGATTTTTCGTTTAAATTAAACATTGCCACTTCTGTGATTTGATTTTCAAAAATCCGACATAAATATTTGTCATTAAGAAGTAAAATGTGGTTCAATGAGATTAAAATAAATTTTTGGTAAATAGTAACTTTTAAGATCTTAATCGCGATTAGAGGTAATTAGTGTAGTTTAAGGTAAAAATAATGTTTTAATAATATTAGATGATCTTGAAACATGTCCTACCCTCATTGGATGTGTCATGGCCGACCAATAAAATCCATGGGTCATCTTAGGGACCCCATGGATCCACTTTAGTTGGGAAAGGACATAAATAACTTTTTATTTAATGTTAAAGTAAAAATGACACAAACATGAGATGTTTTACTAAAACAATTTTTACATGGGGTAATAAAAGTCAGATTTTTGACTATAAATATTCATTATAAAGATAAAACTATTTCCTACATCATTATATTTTTTTAATAATTTTTATACTTTAAATAAATTAAATTATTTATGACATCATGATGATGCAGCGATTACCTCATTAATAAAGGATTTAAATAAAATGAAATGATAATGTAACATCTATGACCTACACATGTCCAAAACCTATTGGATGGGTGGATTTATAACCCCTATCACCTTACCATCGAATTATATCAATTTGGGATCTTTTGAATCCAAAACTCATTTTAAAATAAAGTAAGATTTCTTTACTTTCCAAGAGTGCCCCTCCTCTCCTCTTATAAAAGGACCTCACCTCTACCTCCTTACCCACACATCCAAAGCCATTGGATCGGCCAAACCCTTCCAATTTTGTCTATACACATCCCTATCTTACTCCTTGAAGCCTCACTTTGGGAATAAGTCTTCCCAAGGATGTTTTTGAGCTCAAACCAAAGGGAGTTACCCGATTTTAAGGTAATGTCTTCACTTGAGTCCTTTTGTTTTATTTTGCTTCTCCAACCCCCTAAACACGTTTAATTATTTTCTTTTGTAACAACTCCAGTATCTTCAATATACTAGGATGTTGTTATAATAAGGATTCGAGCTAAACATACACACACCTACATCTAATGGTTAAGGAACATATTGTTTCTGTGGATGGCGAATTTTTACCTCCCGAATCGATGATTGTTCAAAACTCATACAACACCTTCAAAGGTGGCCATTAAGATGTCACTATATTTATATATGATATATAATATGTTTATGTTTTCCTTAAGCTTCTGTATTTTTCATTTTTGGCATACCTTTATTGTTTCCATTATGGGTAAACGCGATATCTTCATTTAAGGAAGTGTGGACTACCGCCCCCTCAAAGTGTTTTGATTCGTTAATACCATATGTAGGACGTATAAAAGATGGAGTTATGATATTATATATGATGTTATCTTAGAATTATAATACACATTTATATCATTATTATTTTTTTCCATTAATGTATGAGATATAAATGAATGTAGCGTTCATGCGTACGTACGGCTTACTGTCTCCATGAATGGTGCATTTCATTTCTTATCCCCAAATATAATGTACTATTATAATTACATATATATAATGGATATTTATGATGTATGTTACATATAAATGATTAATATAATTCTGGAATTAAAATATACATACATCCCATTTAGTTTTAATTCCATTAATATGACATAGAAATGAAAGTAGCGTTCATGCGTACGTACGGATTACCGTCTCCATGAACGGTGCATTTAATTTAATAACTCTAAATGATTATGTGATATTATAAATACATGTATATTCTAGATATATATGATATCCAAATCAGGAATGTCATTCTGGTTATAAAGAACTATTGACAACACGAACAAAATATAATTGTAAGAAGTCCACTTTCGACTTAAGAACCAAATATCAACAAAACAAACATTATTAACATAAATGATTACATAATGTTTATAACATGGCAATAAGTGATATAAAAGGAATAATGAACTTGAAAAAGGTTCTTAAACAAGTAGAAATTTACTCTAGTTTATTATTCAGGAGATTAAAGAACAATCAAGTCAAGTCGGATACGAGGCATGGGACTTCATCTCAATCTCCTTTCATTGAGGCATATTTTGTTTTATACACAAACATATTTTATACGGTGTATAAACCACTTTGACTTTTACGTTTATCCAAAAGGAATCTTTTTTATACGAAGCGTTTACTAAACGACAAAAGGGAATGTTTTTGTCATACGTATGCGGCGACAACGACTTCTCCGCCACCCTGACCATTATTTGAGTTTCGGCTTCCTCTACAAGCCATACATTTTTTAAAAGAAAAATAAATACCATGTTTTAATTTTATATTATTTTGGTATTGAAAATGGTTTTCATAATGTTTGTATTATATCAATGTGTTTTATTGATATCTTGTGATTGAAATGTGGAAATTTTATGTTTCCTTTATGTATGTTTTATGTGACATGATTATGTTGTAGTTCTATGGAATTATTATGAAGATGGGTGGTTCCGTGATAAACTAAGGGCGGGTGATCCCAATATAGCTCTCCAATGCATTGGGTAATGCGAAGGAGTGAAACGTTAAGGTTTCTCCGAAGAGATTTAGGGAATATACTGTGATGGTTATTCTAGACATAACCAAGAGGGTTACTCCCTACGTTAAAATGTTATGAATGCCTCAAGTTACCTTTATGTATTATGATTTTTATGATTTATTCATGATTTTATGAGGTATGTTAAAGTGATTATGTTTTATGGGTAATGTATTATTTCATTCTTTTGTATATATGTACCCATGTTTCCTTTCCATATTTTTATATCCCGTACTGAGATTTTTATGCTCATCCCATGTTTTTGAAATGTTTTTCACAGGTCAAGGGAAAGGTGCATGATATGATGATAGTGTCAAGGAAGTGTCAAGAAAGAATCCATGTTTTATTTTAAATATGATCCCATTGATGGGAAAAATCAATACTATATTTTATGTAACTACTTTGTTTAAATGTGGAATGTAATGCATGTTTTATGATCTAATTCTCTAAAACTCTAAACCCGATAAGATCCTCAAGGTGTAATCTTGTAATAACTCAAGATTAAGTAATGTTTAAGGCCGGGGCCTTATAGTTACTCCAGGTTATGAGGAGTGATTACACCGTTTGGGTGATTTATGATTGGATGACGATGATTTTACACTTTTTATCGATAAAATGGGCACACTCATTATATGAGATGTGAGAGATATATATCCATGATATTATAATTTTATATAAATTATCATTTTGAAATTTATCTGATTAAGACTCATGAATGGCATCCAAAATTTTATAGGGCGCACAAAAATCGTTAGTGACTCAGTTAATATTGAGCACAACATAGCATTTATAATTGTCTGAGTGGATGATACTCATACTAGATGATATGATTTGAGCTTGAATTTATGACATCATTAGAGAATGGTATGATTATATACCATTGGATGATTTTTTATCTAAAAATAGTTATTGGGATTTGATTAAATGGACATTTTGGAGGCACTTTATGGGATTCAATGTAATTGACTACTTTAATGGAAAAAGGTAGGTCCGGAAATGTTATATGGCCCAATCGGTCTCAAGATATATCTAAGGGAGTGAAAATGATTCAGAAGACAGTGATCAATACATTGGGTAAGAAAAAATCATATTATGATTATATGAGGAATACTATGGGGTTTACTCTAATTGATTATGTTTTAATAATAGTGACTCCTTGGATAGGTCAGAAATATAAATGGATGCATGGAAAGCTAGAATCATATTTTGGTGGACCATTTGAGATCACTGAGAGGGTTGGGAATGTGGAACCCTATATTGATCTTCCTTCTCACCACCATGGTATAGAAAATGTGTTTCATGTGTCATAGATTCTGAGGTTCAAGGTGAAACACATGGATTTCTCTGTCTATCAGGATATGGAGTTTGAGATAGATGCATCTTATGGAGAGAATATTATGTAGATTATAGATTATAGAGATAAATTACATAACGATAATATAATAACACTTTTCTAGATTTAGTGAAATCATCGAATAGTCCAATATGATATGTTGCAGTGGGATTCTAATTTTCAAGATCAGTTTTATGAGTTGTTTAAACAAGAATACTATATATTTTTCATAGAGATGAGAGTTTTTTAGAGTATGCTAATTTCAATATCATATTTTATTTAATATTTAAAACCATATTTTTTTTACCAATATTTCTATGTGAAATAATAAATTTTCAATAAAAAATATTGTAACATTTTTTATGGTGTTTCATAAGGGTAATGTTGGATTTTATTACCTTAATAATGTGTAGAGGGTCCTTTCATTGTGATATTGAATGGTAAATCCCATTTTATCCATTGTTAGGTAAGTGTATGGGAGAAATCAGCGTGCCATGTTATGGAAGAATATACCATGTATTAGGGTAACATTGTTTTCATAAGGGTTACCTATGGGTAAATACTACTGTGTAAGGGTATATCCAGTGGTCATAGTGCGTTAGAAGGTAATCCCTTTGTATAGTAACTACATATGGGTAGTGAGACACTTCATAAGGGAACATAACACTACAAACGGGTATGTATCACCTACATATGTGTAATATGTGTTATGTAAGGGTTCCTCTAATGTTGTTTAATTGTAGTGTATGTTATGTAAGTGTACCATATATTTTCTAGTACATGTGTAAGAGAAATTACAGACATGCGTAAGGGTACCCGCTCACACAATCATCTCTATGTGACGGTAAGATATATTTTTTCCAATGATATATAAGGGAATCTAGTCAGGTAAGTGTCACCACATAATGGTACAATCTCATTTTCAAGACAACATGAGGGTATATACCATTGAGTAGGGGAAAACGCAAAGTATCATTATGAAATGCGTACCCCATACATAAGTGCAATAATTTACCATATGTTTTCATATTTCATCTCCTCTTGCTCGAAAAAACCAAAAAAATTATATTTTATTATTTTAAATGGAATTCATCATGATAAATGAATCATTTTTATATATAATGAATAAGACACCCATTTATAGGATAAATTAAACAGTCCACTGTTATGATCACTTAGAAAAATTAAATAATGATATTTAATTTGTGGTTTTTATTATAGATAACAAGTATATGGATTTTTTTTCAAAAACTCTGTAACCTTTCTTACATTCATTTTTTAAATCATTTGGTATTAGAACTATAAAAAAATTATTTTTTGTGGGATATGTGTAAAATTATACAACCATTCCAATTTATTCTTCTAGGTTCTTAGTGAGGCTAAACCTTACACTCTCTCCTCTATTATGGGTATTTAATTTTGAAAGGATAAAAAATATTTATGAAAACCAGGAAACAATTTTTAAATATCATGTGAAATTTTTTTCCTAGATAATATATATAAATTAATGATAAATACTTATTATCTTATAAAAATAATAAAAATATCGATGATGATAAAATAATTATTATCATAGATTATCAAATATGATAAAATAATTATTGTTATGGAATATCAAATAAAGATGATATAGAATTATCTCATGCATAATATTCTATATTTATATAGTATTATTAAATGTGGTTTTATTTTTTAGCAATAAATTTTATGCACATGTTTTGGAATATTTAAATAATTTAGAAATATTATAGGAATGAGAAATAGATACCACATGTGATATTATATTTCTACTGGAAATAAAATATTTGGGTTTGGTGCAACAAATACCTAGAAAAACTAGAATGTGGATGTGTATAAAATGAAAATACTAAGGTTCTACGGTGTTCATGGATAAATAAGTTTCAACTCCATCTTCTGAACCACATTGGATAGTTTATCCTTGACATTGGAATTGATGAATTTGATATCAAGAGTTACTTACAATTTGGGTATCTCATGTACACTTGTATACATGTAATGATTATTTTATTTTCATAACAGATAATAATTATTTATTGGGATTGTATTTGGTTATTTCTATATCTTGTGAAACTAATTGACATATTTGATTCCATGTTTACTGTTAGTGTATCTTGTTTCCATGTTTGATTATGATCACATATTTTTGTATATTTAAACTATATTCTTATGATGATATACTATGGTTGACATGTATTTTCTCCACTATCATTGTTTTATCATTCCTTGGAGGTTATTATTGGATCATGAGAATTTTTAAACATTATGAGATGTTTATTTTTTTGAGGGATAATCCCAATATTTATACTTTTTTAAAACTTATGTGTAAAATGTTTTTCAAGGATATTTTTTTAAAAAAAAATCATAAAGTAGTTGTTGACTATGTTGTTATCCCTTGGTGGGGAAGTGTTCATGGATTAAAAAAATAAATACAATGGTCCTTTGATTAGGCTAAGGTTATTAATAATTTAGGGATAGACCAGAGACAATGTGTTTGGGTAAAGAAAAACTATGGGCCTAACCAAAGGCATTGATGAGGTACGTTGTTCTGAAGGCCAAAATCATGATAGATTCAATGATCTAGGGACTGAATCTGAATTGATTTCCAAATAATACCTAGAGGCATGTTATAAGCCTAAGGAATTATCCTGCTCACTTTGAGAATCCATGATTACCCATCTAGATTGGAGTGGATGTACTATTGGGGTTTTGTGATGATTTTTTTTACAATCACATGGTGTTGGATTGTATATTATTATACTAACTATGAATTTATTATAATTATATAATACACTATTTATATTTTATCAAAATTGTATGTATTCTTTGGTGGTGTCCTATAATGTCTTTTACTCATACCATTCTAAGGTGATTTATTGTGCTTGTAGAATTTGTGACTAGGTATCTGGTTAAGGGAAAGGGCCCTTTAGTGGACAAAAAATCAATAGGGCATGGAGCTGGTAGTGGACCGAGATTGACTCTAGAGGACCACACTATTTTTTTATTGTTTATATACAAATTTATAGTATATTTTTTCTTTCCACATTGGGAGCCATTAATACCTATTTGACATGAACTCCATATTGATTATTTATTTCCCAAATGACTGTATAATAAATATATTATTTAATACTCTCTGATTTATTTTTGATACGAAATGATATTATGACATTATTATCCCCTCTAATTGACTTATACCATCACTACTAGTCATAATACTCTAGTATATAGATAGGTGTGCATGTGGTCATATGACCCTCTTGATTTGACTTGATTGTTCAGGTTAGAGTGTTAAACATTTCAAGAAATTAAACAGCATAAAAAAATAATTGTATAAAAATCTATCTAATAAATATCATGAAGAAACATAAACAATATTTTATCAAAATTTCCCAACAAATAATTTAATTAAAAATAATAAATATTAATGATCATCAACATCAAATAATTACGAAATCATTATTAAAAATAGAATTATTTATTATTAGTCACTAAATATCATTAAGTAATTTTAATGTGGAAGCAGGATAATATTATTCACTTGTAATATAATATTTACATGTCAACAAGAGATTATATATTTTACTCTCTCAGTAAATGTCAAATATAATCATAATTATTATATAAAAGGTAATTTTTTATTTTTTATTACTTATGATACACGTACAAATTATCAAGTACTATTATCTACTACATGTGATATATGATTAAATCCCATTATTGAAATTATTATCAACAATATCAAGTATATATTTCAATATGTTATTTTTAAATTACAAAGAAAATAATAATTATCTAAAAAATGATATATTTTTTATAATTTTAATAATAAAAAAATAATATGAACTCATCAACCATAATCTACATGCATTAAAATTTTATTTAAATTATTAATATAGTTACAAAAATTTAATAATATTCTACCATATAAAATTTCTAGATTAGAGTTGAAAAACATTAATCTATTAGATTTTAAATTCTAAATTAGAATAATATTGTCGATATATAGTATATAATAATAATTATCTTTCTCTAGTAACAATTATTCACTCTAATGAATGTGGTATATAATTTTTATCATTGTTAGGTGTTTTTCTAGAACAATAATAAATTTTCAACCATTATAAGAAGATAATAAATGCTCTACATAATTATCTAGGTTAAGGGATAAAATTATATTATATTATTATAGTGAAAATTGTATGTGATTATACTACCTCTATCCACGACAATTTATAGATTACAAAAAATATCTATATGCATGAAATAATTATTCCGATTTTTAAAAATATGATAATTTTAGACCATGATGGGTTAATATGATTATATAGGAATATAATATTCTAACAAACAAAATAATTTAAATAATATAAAATAACAACTGTTCTAATATTTGTTTCAAATTTCTATATAATTCAATAGTCATCCATGATATTTTCATATTATTTTCTTGTAATGGTTAATCATGCATATTTATCTAAAGGAATGTAATGAAGGATTCAAACACACGTTCTCATAAAATAAAAGAGAAGAATCAGATCAATTGTCTAGAGAAAAAGGCTTCATGTGATGCAACTCAAATATAAAAGATAGAGTGAATGTGATTCACATAGTCTTAACCCTACAAAAGAATACTTAAATGTTTTTTAAATCCACAATAAAATATAAATATGAGGTTTTTATTCACCAAGAATTGATATATATAATTATATGTGAAAATAAAGAAAATGGTATATCATTTTAGAAAAAAATGATCCCCTGGATTATTTGAAAAAATTAACAAGAATGAAAACCAATATTAAATATCATTTATTTTTTGTTTCAATTTGATTATTCACCAAAAATATTTTATGCAACATAAAATGATGTGAGTCATGTAATTTTTTTCATATTCATAATAGAATTAGAAAAAAATTTATTTCCATATATATATTCATTAATTTAAATTGAAAAGATGCTGCACAAGACTTTGGTAAGTGAAAAATGTTTTTTGTAAGTAAATTTTCTTCTACAGGAGGCATAAAAACATGTAAGGGTTACATGTTTTTACCCCATAATGTGTTTTTTACACATATATGACATTTAAAATAGATTTTATACCCTTACCGTAGTTTTAGAATTCATTGGTGACCCTTATGCAAGAAGAAACTACCATGACATGAGAATTAAGTTCCACAATTTAACTAAACATGATATTTAGTTTACACATTAATTGGTAAGGAAAATATTGAGATACAATAAAATAAAATTATAGATTATAGATGACTATTACACATTTCTTGAAAAATAAGATCCACCATTTTGTAGTTAGATTGAATCATGAGCTACCATTGTGTATCTTTAGAAAACTTGAACATTCCCTAACGTACATATTAAAAACTATATCCAACACTACACATTTTGAAAACTATATTTTTTATATAGGTAAAACAAGGAATACCATGAGACAACTAGTTTAGAAATGATTTTACCATTAGAAAAATTTAAAAAGAAATTAAACCCATACATAGAGGTAATGTCATGTATAAGGGTAAAGATAATTTTAAAAATATTCAATTTCCTCATTGAAAACATATAAATAATAATGATAAAGCTTAATTATCATTTTAACAAACCAAAAAATACTATCAAAATATTATCATCACTTTAAAAACTTATATATTAATTTCTTAATTATTTTTAAAAATTAAAATTATTATAATAATTTGAATAGTCATTTTAAATCCTCTTATTAAAATATAAAAATTATTCCAAACTATAAGGCACCAAAAAATGACAAAAGATGGATCTAGAATATTTCAAACCATTATAATATATACCTATTATAAAATTAATTTCTGAGAAAATTAAAATAAAATTGGGAAGGGGAGGGAAAGGATGGGGAATAAATCAACTATTCCACAAGATACCTCTCAAGATTCTTCATATATTTGAACACTAGGAAAAAATTAGAATAAAAATCTTCATAACCATACTTCATCATTAATGAACTCCCAAATTAATTACTCACGCGAGATTACTCCCAAACAGAAACTAGTATATTAGTAAAATATTGATATTGGGAGGTGAATCAATTTCATATATAAACCTGAGGTCTAATAACTTGTCCTAATTAAATTAATCATTAATTAACTAGGATTACTGTTCATGCATCATTTACTCTAATTCCAAACTAAGGACACAAAATCAGATCAATGTCCACATAACTATACATAAAAATCCAAAAAAGAAATATACAATAATCCAAATAATCATTAAAATAAAAATCACTATAGAAGGAAACATGCGATAGAAATATAAATATTACATTGATTGAAATTTAAAAATAGAACACATTATAAAATAAATAATTATTATATATGGAAGAAGAATTTTTTTATCAATTATACACAATATCAATTTGAAATATGTATATTCATTGTGCCCATATATCATTAATTTAAATTTTCCTATTAATATTCACAAATCCCCCTTTCATGCTTTAAACTTAATCAAAAAAATGAATAAAAACCATTCAATTTATTTAAATCATAAAATTTAGAAAATATCAAGCATGACATCTCATGAACAATGTAGACTAACATGATTTAATGTTAATTTATTAATAATTATAGACATGATAGTTACATAAAATCATCAAATCCTCTTAGTTTAGGAGTTAAAAGCATTAAAATGGGTTCCAAAAAGAATTCTTACATGTTATACATATATGAAAATATGTTAAAGTTATTATTATGTTGAAAAAAATCACTATTCCCTTTAAACTGAAAATATTAATAGTTTTTAAACCATTAAATGAAAATGATTTTAACCATTCTTCATAAAAATAAAATTATCAAAACTTATCATTGTGAAAACACTTCTAATAAATTATCAATAAATTATATTAAAATAAATTGATGTTTCATTTATGAAATAAAATTATTTATTTAAAAAAAAATGTTACCATAAATTGATTTTTTTCATATAATTATATTTTATTACTAATAATAAAAATAAAATCACCAATAAATTAACCTAATTAATTCTACAGTATAAAAAATAATATAATTCACAAACTGCTTCATTTAAAACATAAAATTATCTCATGTTAAACTGATTGATAAATTTGATAAATCTAAAACATTTTAAGCATGATATATAACATTTGATATTTACATTATTTTCTTTATAACAAATAAATATATACACCTTACATGATTTCATCAAATTCATCTTATCAAAATGTAAAATATCTACAATTCTCATTAGCAATATAACATAAATATATATATCATAAAAATAGGAGAACCCAATTACAAATTTGACAGGTATCATAAAAAATCATGATATTTTAACCATCAAAATTATTTTGCTATATTTTTTTCATTTTTGTTGATGATTTTTTTATTTACCCTGGCATATTCATGTAATAAATAAATTGGATTTATCATCCTAGTTACCATTTATAATATATGAATGTAATTATATTCAAGGGTTATAAATTAACACCTCAAAACATTGGCCCACAAATAATGAACTAAGATCAACATAAACAGATCTTAGATAAGAATAAAAATAAATGGAAACCATCAGATACAAAATGATATTGTCCATATTTGGTGGAATTTACTAATCCAAAGTGTTTCAAAATGTATCAGGATAAATTAAAATACATGACTAGTGAAGTGTCACATATCTTTACATAGTTGTCTCCATAAACCCCATTACTAGTATAAGGGAAAGCCATTCCAATAATATAAGCACATAATAACACATAAACATTATTCAAAAAGCCACCAGATTAACTAAATAAATTCAATAATCTATTTCATATCATAGAGAAGAATTTATTTATTATAGGATGAAAATAAATTAAAGAAAAAACATATAATATTATCCTTCTTCGAATGGGTACAATATCAACTGGAGATTGTAACAAGTATATTCATTTAATAATAAAGTCCTAAAATATCGACTTCCCCATAACCAAATCATCACCCAATTGGACCATGAGAAGTGTATATGATTCATATTATAATAAAATCTCCCCAAACTATATATTCAGATATCTAAGCCCTATATGAGAGTTATAAAATGATATGAACATGGTCTAAGAAACACTTTCCTCAAACCATATCACAATCTCAATACCATTCCCAATGAATGAGTTATACCCACTATCTTTGAAGTTCATTGGGTGTTGGTTGGAAACTAATAGTTGAAGTGGTAAGAAAAATCATGGCTCAAGGATTTAATAAGTGGGTTTCAATCAATAAAATGTGCAGTAACCCCTTAACTAATACAGGGGTGTGAGACTAGATATAAATGAAGGATGATAATATTTATAATTCAATTTAAATGTTTTATAATCAATGGATTGTAGTATCAACCTAGAAATTCAAGGGTGTGTAACACCCCAATATTTTAAATTAAAATTATGTCCGATATAATATAAAATAATCAACAACTTTCACTGATAAACCAAGAAATATTATTATATATATTTCGATGTTATAACCTAGCCATTAAATAGAAGAATATGAATAATATTTTTTAATTTAAAAAATTTAAATAAATGAAGAGATTAATATAAAGGAATTTAATAATTATTTTTCAATGCATACCCAATTTTTATGTAATGTTATTTTATGCTTTAGAAATAAGTATTCTTCGATAATTTATTTATTTATTTATATGATAAATTATTGTTAGAAAATTTTTGAAGTTATATAAATATTATTTTATATATTTTTTTAAAATCAAATCATTAATAATATAGTTGCGTAAATATTTTCATATTTTCATGAAAAGATTGATTTACCATGAATAGTGGAAAATATATATATTTTTATTGAAAAATGAATTTTGTTCAATTACTTATACAAATTCATTATGTTCAAAAATTATTTAAAACTAATTTATTTTACCTTATATTATTAATAATATAGTTAGGTTAATTTGAATACATTTCATTATTTGATTTAGTAAAAAACCTATTTATACGTAAAAGGCATTTAAAAAACATTTTTGTCAATGTTTTTTAATTTTTTTTAGTTTAATTTCATAAACATAAGGAAATAAAATTTGATAAAATATACACTATATTTGTAATTTTTTATCAAAATTTTCGAAGAGGGAACCAATATAAATTTTTTTTGAATATGAATTGTAACCTTGGTAATATTTATCACCTTCATAAAGGTTAAATTAGTTTAACCTAGGTGGAAAATAAGTGATATGGTCATCATAATTTATCTTAATTATTAATGGTTAGAGATAAATATTACCTTATCATATTATTTTATCATGTTATTTATTTAATGAAAATATTCAATGAAAATGGAAAATTTAATATATAAATCAATGATTTGTAGAAAATGCAATTCTCTTAGTTTTAAATATCTATTATTTGTTCATATATGTACATAATAAAATTATGAATGAATAAAAAAATATATTTTCTGAAAAATGAAATTATTTTTTGATATAACATAAGTTATATTTTTTTGTTATTATGCAATTGCCTTAAATTATCACACACTACTGATACAATATTTATTCAATTATTTAAAAAATTAAATAAATTATTTTAAAAATATTTCAAGTGATATAATTTGATTGATTTATTGAGCTCAATGAATATAATAAATGAATATAAAATACTCTTTTATTGTTAAAGTATTGTTTTTTAATTTAAAATATTTTCATAATGTATTTTATGATCAATTAATTGAATATTGTAAAAAATGTCAATAATGATATTTTATCAAAATAATATATTATCAAAATATTTAGAAATCATAAAAAGAATCATGTAATATAGGGTGGATAATATATTTTCTAATATGTCACCATTTATGACATTTTTATATCAATATTAACCTTAAATATAAAATTATATCCATTTAAGGCTGAAAAATGGGTAAAAGTAGTCAATTCTTAAATGATTTAATTAAGAGGTTAAACCAAATGTCATTGTTTAAAAAACTACATAAACCTGTCGAAATTTTATTGAATGATTTTATTTTAAAAGCATATTATATTTTTTCATAATACTAATAACTTTGAAGTCACTTGACCCTAATAATTTATTTATTATAATTTATTCTTTTTTAATTCAAAAGGTCCCCTCACCTCATCTTTCAAAGTAAGCCTTGTCCCTGACATAATTTAAATTCAATAAGAAACCAATATAAAATATCTATATAAATTAATACTTATAAAATCTTTATTCCTGTTTTTTCAGTTCTATTATACTTAAAAAGGACAACCCAAGGTTCATTAAGAAAGGGCTTAAAGAAGGTCTCATGAAGAGGATGTAATCACCTTACTTGAACACATTCAAATTCTGTCATATTTTAACTAAAAAAAGTGATAATTTTAATAAAATAATAAATTATTTATAATAAATATAATAAATGGTTATTATTATTATTAAATCATCATTATCCACCAACTTTCTCATCAAATAGGAATCACAAGTATCACTCGTGCATACATAAAACATAGCATCATCACACAATGATATAATTTATTTTCAACCACCATTTTTCATGGATTGCTTTTATTATGTGAATAATTTTTATATATGATACTTATCAGTCATCATACCTATGTAATTATAATATAATATCTACATTCTCACCTTCTAATCCTTGGAAAACAATAAAATCACTCATGTGTACATGCAGACAACCACCTCAATGAATTGATGAGATCTGTATTAAATTTAGTATTTACATGGTTGGTGAGGAGGAAAAATTTAAGGAATACACATTATATATATAATATAATAAGTATTATGTTATGGTTAAATTTTAATCAACTTTTTCATTATATCTTTTGAAAAATTAGTACAATGTTCATGTGTATATATAACCTACTCTCTTCATGAATGTTGTAATTCATTTTTCTATCTATAAAATTTATGGATGACTCTAAATGTGAATATAATGAATATATATGATATTTATATCTTTATTACCATTATTGAAATGGGGTAACCTTGATCAATGTTCATGCATAAAAATTTCAAAACCTAAACAAACATGATAAAAAAAGCAGTTATAACCCGTAATAGTGATATTAAAGAAGAATTGTTTACGGGTGATACTAGATTATTATAAAATAATTTGTGGTAAATATATATGATTATTACACTTTAATATATATAAAATAAGTATATATTTATTATATATGAGGTTTAGATGTATGAAAAATTGTGTTAGTACGTACATTGGTGGAATTATTTGAACATTATATCATAAAACCCATATATTTTATTATCATATGCTTAATTCTAGAAATTAAAAAAATTAAATTAATTTCACACTTTTTAATTAATCGTGTGAATGAAATAATTGTTTTATGGAAAATGAAATTCATGTCTCTCTTCAGTCAAAAATCCTTTCATTCATAAGTACTTATTACCTAAAACAATTTCAAGGTGTTTTATAATATTATACGATGATTGATTAAATTATTATTAATGAAATTTAACATTTTAAAAAATAGTTTTAAAGTAATTTGATGGTATTTTCATCTATGTCAAAATCCAATAATTAATCTTATGTTTTACCGGGGTTATAATATATAATATCATCAAACAAATTTATTTGGATAGTTTGTAATTATCTTTAGCAGGGAATATATAGATATTATGTATACTATATTTTCAAATACATACAAATATTAATTTTACGGAATATTTATTATGATGTACAATATATTTAGATGAAGTAGGAATGATAATTTTAAAGTTATGAGGGAGACCCACTATATCATGTCAATTTATTGGAAGGTCTATGAATACAAACTAGTTTTTTTGGAAGAGTAATTATCAATTATATATATGTCTCCATAGAAGTCCTTAGAGGTATTTATATATATATCAGCAAAAGGATTTTATAGTACCTCTCATATGACTCTAATTATACTTTAAATAATTATGATATAATTTAATGATTTCCTTTTGATTATTTGATATGATATGATATCCATTTGTATGTTTCTATCACAGGAGGTTATTTATATAAAAATATTTTATCATGATTTATTCCATACATATTTTTCGTGGCTTATATACCTTCCCATTTATGAATACCATTTCTATGCATATGATTTCACCCCTTTATTATATTTCATTTCCCCAAGATACTAGAAATGTTATTATTAATGATATGTAGGGATATAATTATGGGAATAATGATATTATCAAAGAAAATAAACTGTTGTATTTTATGTTTTCAATTGTAATGTGAGATTATACTATGTATCTAGTTTTCTAAGACTACAAAACTATTTATTCATTCCAGACATGATTCATTTTATACAGTTAAAATATATTAATGTGTGTAATAAATTTGGGCTACTAGTGTCTTGGTATTTATTGAGGGTATTATGGAAATTTTTTGTATAATACAAAAGAACTAGTTTTAGGAAATCATATATTAGATAATGTAATACTATAACCGTTATTTTGAATATTTACATAGAAACCAAGAACATGTTTTATGGATTAGTTATACATAAATATTAAAATTATGTTATGTGTTTTAGTTATTTTGGGAGTATTCAATATGGTTAATACTTTTATGATATTATCTAGTGTGTGACATTATTTATAAATTGATCTTTAGATATGAAATTAGAATCATATGAATAAACCTAATAAAGATAGAGTTTTTCCTCCTAGGAAAGATAACAATGATGGAGTTGGAGGTGGATCTATAGATAGAGAAGAAAAAATTATAACTATTTTTGGGGTTGTTAACTCAGATTATGATAAATAACCTAGTTCATATGAATTAACCTCTAGATATGCAACAAGTTGTTATAATGTTATCCTACTTCATCTATCAAAAACATCTCATATTTTAAGGTCCCGTAATTCCATTTCCAGTAGAGAAATGGATAGGGTGTCAATAATAGATATTTCATATATTGGTATGTATGGAAAGAGAGATTCTTTTAATGGAAATTTATCATCTATTTGGGTATATAAATAAATGGTTGAATTTGATTCAAAAAACTAAAGATGGGGAGGAAATAGAAATCATGAATGGAAATTATTTTAAGGAACCTTCCATGGAAAAATATATTTCTCATGATAAATGTGTGGATGTAGAGTGACAAAATACTATAAAACATGACCTTAATAGAGCTATTATTTATCATCTCAAGATGAAAACACTGATAAATGATATATTTATTAGTCATAAAGATAGGAATATAAATTAAACCTTCTATTAGTGATTTTATATCAGGGATGATAAAGGAAATCATTATCAGTGCTTTATTTTTTGAAATGATAAAGAGTGTTCTTTATCAGTGTTTTATTTTAGCATCGATATAGTGTATGATTTATTAGTGCTTTATGTTTAGCACTGATAATTATTTCCATCATCAACACATTTTTGGACCTAATAAAAAGGATATACTTAAATATTAAAAAATAAAAAATGTTTTCAATAAAAATATTATAAAATTTATTAATTACATAATTATTGACAGAAATGAATTGATTGATTAAAAATTATTAAATATTAATGATTTCAGTAATTAGATAATTATGATAATTATTTTTGTTAAATTATATATATTAAATATATACATAAATAATCATTTCCGAAAATATTATTATTATATTACAATATATTAATACACATTACATTAAAGTTTCAAATATTTATTGAATAATGGTGTAGAATTGAAAGTTAATATGAATTAAAAATATAGATTATTTCATTATACATGACATATAATTGAATGTCCTTTGATTTTTAAATGTAATATGGATCCAATGTGTGTTATATTGATTTAACATATATATAAATAATGCATTTTTATATATAATACGCAAACACACAAAATATAACGATTTTTTCAATTTTTTTAATGTGTTTCTATATTCTAAATTTATTTAATTTCACTAATTTTGTACATATTTTCATGCACTCAATATTTGATATTAATTAATAATATTAAAATATATAAGTAAAAAAATACATATAAAAAAATATATTTATAAAAAAATATATTTATAAATGTACATTCCTTATATTAATAAAAATATATATTTATAATTAAAACAATAATTTTTTTAAAAGTATTTATAAAAATATAAATAAAATATTCTGTCTATTTATATAATTATTAAATTTATAATAATTTTATATAAATAAATAATATAAATAATATATTTTATTTATATATATTTATTAAATATATATGTATAATTATATAAATATATATAATGATATATATAATATATATTTTTAAAATTTTTCTATAATTATAAATAAATAAAATATAATATTAGAGTAAATATATTTAAAAAGGAATATATTTACTATATTTATATTTATATATATTTATTAATTTTTTCCAAAAAGTTATCTATTTTTATAATGATGAATGCATTAACATTGCATAAGTAATAAGCACTGATAAAAGAATCTGTATCAGTACTTTGTTCGAGCTGATAAAGGGGAATTTTTATCATCGCTAAACAAAGTGATGATAAAATGAACATTTATTAGTGCAATAAGTTTAGTGCAGATAAAAGGAATCATTATCAATGATTATTTATAATCATTCATAAATGTGTCTCAATCTATTTTAGTAACCCTCACCATTTCTGAATGTGTCGTCATATAGAAGCCTTCTTTGGAAGACACCCACTGCAGGTGATCATCCTCAATGAATCAAAGGTTGAATCAAACCACTGGACAACGTCTGAACATGTTGTAGGACATGTGAAGAGAATATTATGTTTTCTTCCACCCAACTAGTAAGGCATTTTAATTTTATTTGTGTATTTTTGGATTCATTTTAGATTTCATCTTCTATGATTTTTTTATCATCCATTGTTTATGACTTATTGTTTATGTTTTTTGTGATCCATTGTTTAGGGAATGATTTGTGGTCCATTTTTTGTATTGAATACCATTGTATGATCCATTTTTTATATCTAACACTGAACCTTGTATTTATTCATTTTTATTTGACTATTATGATTTATATCTTCTTATTAAATATTCTTTTCAAATATGTATATAAATTTGAAGAAATTTTCATTTATATTCATTTTTATTGAATAATTATTTGAGTAAAATTGGTGGTTCACTAGTGATTCTATTTTTTCTGAAGCCTTTCATGGATACATTAGTGGACATGGAGCTTCAAATTCTATTTTTTAGGAACCATGTTAGTAGAGTGATGTATGTTCATATATTGGTTATGTATATAATAGTATCAACTTATTTTTATAATTAACTATGGTCTTTAGCTTTCTAATAGATAATATTCCTATGGGCCATCCCCAATTAATCCCATGAGGTTTTATCACATTAAGCCTTCACTTTTTGAATCATTACAGTTCCTTTTGTTCACATTTTTTATGAATATCATGTTTTTATAACTTTTATATTTCTTATAGACTATAAGTGAGTTTTTATACTGGAGTGACATGTATGTGTCTCTATATATAAATTTTATCATAAATTTATATAGTTTTTTTTTTAAAAATGAATGATTTTATCAAGCATTGATGATTTTGGGTTCCATGTCCATCAAATCGATGGGTCATGCTATAATTTTTTCTAACTCTGGTACTAATTGTTTTAATTTTGGAGAGGGGCCGAAAAACTCCCATTTATGTATTCTTACACCAATTATTTAAATCAACCTCTACTGACATTGAAGTGTGTTAGGGGTCATATGATGATCTGACCTGACATTGTTTGCGTAATTCAGGCAAGATTTGTTACACTAACCATCATCTTGTTTACACTGATAAACTTTAGTGATAATATCATTTATTATGTACCTGTATATCCCTCTATTTTTTCAATATCCAATAGGTAATATTAATTTATTTTGAATATCTAAGTGCTCATATATTCTAGTATAAATGGTCCATATTTCCCTTATTATAATTGTCTACAACATTCACTTTTGATAATGAACATATTATGTGTGATTATTAATATATTGTATGAAATTAATATTTAATGATCCCAATAAGATTGATATGAAGAAAAAATTAATTCAAACTAGTTGTTTGACAATGAATATGAATATTGTGTTTAAGAGTTCATCATGTTTGTAAAAGAGCAAGTTTATGACCCTCCTAAAATCCTATATTAGTGTATATATTGTTTTTATTCAAGAAGAATTAGTCCAGAAGAGTTAGAAGAACATTTGATTTGTCATAGAATAAATCAAAGTAACTAACGGTGGACTAAACGTTGGTATAAACTGTATGTGGACATCTATTGGGATGATACTTTTGTTTTTGAATCATTTGGTATGATTGAATTTGTAAAAGATTTTAGAGATAAAATGGAATAAATGGTGATGGAAATTTAATATGTCCTTGTTGATTTTATAAGGATGTATGTAGAGTTAAATTACTGTTCCATGAAACCACTGTATACCAGCTGTTTTATATACTCAACAATTTTTTATGTATTAATGTTATATAATTTTAAAACTGGCAATAGATAGAGTCACATTAGATTTAAATAACTATGGGGTCTTCTGAAAGATGTCATACTAGATGAAAATAAACTACCATGTTGAACATATTATGCTAAAAAATGATACACTTAATTGGAATGTTATATAAAAAATAATTTCTTGTCAAAATGATTGTATAATGTTTTTTAAGGACCTTGAATCAATTATTAAATGCCTTAATGTCGGTGAAAATTATTAAAAGAAAAAATAATGAAGTCCTTCAAAATCTGTACGGTACTTTATTATAATATTATTATTTATAAGAATATATAGATGTCAGGAAACTAGAAGACAATTAACATGTCATGAAAATACTTAAATTAAATATGGGAACCTACATCATCCAAAATATTCTCCACAATGTAAGAAAAATTGTTACGATTTTCATAAATTTGGAGATGAGATGAGAAACATTTTTCTTGTTTTATCTATAGATGATATAAGTCCATTCAGTGTACAGAGTAGTACTCACAGTACATGGAATGTCATGTTCGTAAATTATACCTTTGTGCGATGGCTATGCATATATCACAAATACGTTATATTTTCTATACTTATATCTGGAACAATTAAACATGTTAATGATATTGGAGTTTATTTGGTTCCATTGACCTATGATCTGAAATTGATGTGAGATACAAGTGTTAAAATGTATGATGCTCATCGAAGTGAAGCATTCATATTGGGGGCCATATTGTATGGATAGTTAATTGACTTCCCCGCTTTTGGAAATTTATCTGGCTATAACATTAAATTCAAGTTGGGGTGTACAATTTTTGAAAAAAAGACATACTCAATTTGGTAGAAATATTCTTCGAAGAAAGTGTTTTTAAGATATTGAAAATTTTTACTCAACAATATAAATAAAAATCATGAATGACAACATTCGATGGAAATATTTTACAACATACAAAACCATCTCCCAGAACAAGTGATCAACTCTACAAAAATGTAAAAAATATTGACACTGTTTTTGATAAACATTTTATTTAAACCATAAAAAATTTGTTTGGAAAAAGAGTTCAATTTTCTTTGAACTACTTTATTGTAATATTTTGTATGCGAGACATTTTCTTGATTCCATTCATGTAGAAAAAAATGTATTTCATAGTGTTATAAAAACGTTACTAAATGTTCATGGAAAAAAGAAAGATGGAATCAAGGTTAGGTTAGGCATGATTGAAATAAGGATAGGGGAATACTTGGCACTAGTCAAGGGTAAATGGCATAATTTTCTTCCACCAACAGCCTACACCCAATCCACAAAAAATCAAATTTTCTTATTCTTTATAAGTGTGGAAGTTTTACATGGGTATTCATAAAATTTAATGAATTTAATGTCAATTTTTATTTATGTTACAAGGACTAAAATTATATAAATGTCATATTTTTATAAAATAACTACTTTATGTTGATTTCCATTTAATTTTTCTTCAAAATGTATGACACACATTAACTAGAATATGCTTCTTCTTCAATGACATATGTAGTAATATTGTAAACCCAATGATGTTTCCCATTATGAATAAAGACATTTCAATAATATCATGTGAATTAGAAATGATCTTCCCACCGTCATTATTTGATGTAATGGTCCACCGGATGGTTTAAATGGTCTGAGAGGTTCAACTGTGTGGTCTTGTCCATTTCACAAGGACATACCCAATTGAATGGTAAATGAAGATTTTGAAATGGTATGTAATGAAATCTATTCAGCCAAAAGTTGGTATTGAAAAATTATATATTTTGGAAGATTATATAGAATTATGTACCGATTACCTATCAGATGTTGAAATCATTTCTCTACGAAAGTCTCCTCAAAGTGAAATCCTAATGGGAGAAGGGATTTTCAAAAGTGATTTTTTTACAATTACCTTGATAAATCTCGATAAAACACATATTTATATATTATATGATAGTGAATATGTTTATACATACATTGAATCGAAAAAATAAAGTCATATATATTTAAATGCATAAAGGGTTGAGTGATGTATATCAGATACACATAATAATTAGTTTATAGGATGGTTTAGAGAACAAATTTTTAGGAGTTATCTGAAAATATAATTTCAATTTCCGAAATACTCTAATGTCTAGCCAGAGTGCTGAATGAAAATTTTATATCTTACACTGAGTTTTTAATCAATAGTTATACAGTCTATATAAAAGAACACGATCACTTCTTTACGATTCCAAACCGTGGTTTTATTCTTCTGGTTGGAGTGATGCACATATCCATTTCTATGTATAGAAATAAAATTTATTAAAATATGTTATATTTTGGAATTATCGAAAATATATAAAAGTTGAATTATAAGAAATTTCAAGTACTGCATTTCCTTTAGAAATGAATTGACAATTTTAATAGAGTGAAAGTCAATGAAATTTTTTTTGTGAAGGTGAATTTTAGTGTAGAAGGGGAAAAAGTTGAGTTATTAATATTAGAATCACAATAAGTTCATGCATCTTTTGTCCTAATTTGAAAAAATGATAACTAGCTAACATTCTTGGTGGAAACTAAAATAAATGTTGAGTTAGATGAACATTCAATCAAGGATAACCATTTCGTTGGGACATCACAATATGTTCATATTGGTCACAATGTATAAAATGATTTATACATTAGTGGTGACCGCAAAGAGGGGATTTGTATTATAGAAAGGAGATCCAAATCCTTGAAACCATTAAAAAACATATACAGTTTAAAGATAATGTAACAATGTCTTCAACATATTATGTTCTTCTTCCTAATATTATATGTTCCCTACTAAATTAACACAATGTAAATTAAATGTTTTATACTCATGAAGAGAGTGTCCTATACACATGATGATATTAACAATACCTCTTAAGAACAAACTATAATTATGGAAACCCTTGGGATAGATGAAATGTTTATGTTATGACACACTTTTTTGATTTTACCAAAAAATTATTTACTGGAAATTTAATTTAATTTTCATTATTTTATGAAAGGTTCATTTATTTTAGAATATTTATATATATGTTTCATAAAATTACAAGAAAATAAAATATATTTTAGTTTCTCAATCATAGATATAATATCAATGTTCTTATAGTAAAATCACTATCAATATAATAAATTTATTGTTTCATATTTATGTTAAATTTGATTATTTTCAGTATTTATCACATAATAATTGTTTTATTATATACGGTAATTATTTTTTTCGAGTTGAGGGTGCTCTATCCAATAATTATTCTTCTCCCATAAAACATTTTCACCCATTCAATGTTTTTTTCACTTTCTTTCTAGTGACCACTACTACCTCGGTAGGAAGACAAATGATGTTTCCTCATCTCAATTATAGAGGTAATCTTGATGATTTCATAGTAAAATAATTGGACATTGAAATAATATATTGTTTCATATGTTAATTTAATTTATTTATTTTTAGTATTACATACATATAAATTGTTTTATTATATAGGTGGATTATTTTTCTTGAGTTGTGGTTCTCTATAAAAAATTCATGCTCATTCCCCATTAAATACTTTTCACCCCAACAATGGTGCATTTATCACTTTATTTCTAGTTACCTCCACTAAATTTGATGGAAGTTCAATGATATTTCCTCTACTCAGTTTAAAGAGATGGGGTATTATGAAAATTATATCACCAATTATCAATTAAATATAACTTAGAATAATAAGGATCTGGGTTAAGCTGATGAAATTATTATACTCGTAGTGGAATTATTAAGGTGATTTTTTATTTTGATCCAAGAAATATTTTGACGTATTTTACCAATGACATATTATTTATAATTTTTTTGAAAAAGATATAGTTTGGGATAAATTAATTACATTAAAAAAATTTAAAGCATATATAGAATGGTACTAAGAACCATGAAATTTTTTATAGTTATAAAGTGATATTTTTGGAGAATTCATGAATAACATAATAATAAACATTAATATATTCTTAATGTTGAAGTAATAATGCTCAAATAGAATAAATTGATGAATTCAATTGATGGGGAAAATTATATATTATTGGATACACTGAAAATTATTAGTGATTTTTTAACAATGTAAATTGCGGTGGAGTTTATTGAATTTTTGGATTTAAGGGATAAAAGGTAAAATGATAGAGTTTTTTTAATGAAATAATGTTTCAATTGAAATTTTATGGTGATTAAATAGTTAGTGTGTCTCATGACAATATGTGATAAAGGTATTCACATGTTTAGTACAAGACTCAATGCGATAATTTATGCTACCTAGTAATAAAATTAGGATCAAATATTTTATATTTTTGGGATCTGAATTTTGGTGGGAAATATTTCAGTAGAGTCTTAACATTAACTATTTTTGTAATGGATTAAATTTTAAATTTCATATTTTTGAGGTTTTATATATGATGTGGTAATTATTTTGGATTGCAAAAATAAATCTAAATTAGAATAATTAAATTAGATTATTTTTTGTATATTATTATATATTAGAATATAATTTTAGTTCTTATGGAATAAAAAAGTCATCAAAAATATTCAGTCCATAGAGAAAGAGATAATGTGAAACTGAATGATGAAAAATACATGGGATAAATTGGGCTTATAAAATATAATAATAATAATTTCTTTACTTCTAAATGTTAATATTCAATATGGTAAATGAATTACCCAACTCTATAAAAAGGATCTTGAAACAAAAAATTTGTCAAATTATATTCATTTCTATTGGATTGATGTTCCTTTTATTCGTTATAGATTTCGGGTTTTGTAGTCATTAATATTATCCTGAACTTGTTATCTATAAATATATTTTTGTAATTTGGAATTATTTTTCACTTCCATGTCCATATTTTTACTTCTCACTATTTTTATTCTATTTGGAATCCTTTTTTTGTTGACATTCATACTTCGCCCTCCCACTTTTTCATAGGATCGTTAATGAACCCTTTTTATGATAATATTTTTTTTAAATGAATTATTAAATTTCAAACCCTTGATTACTAACTATATGATAAAAAAAGATGAAATTTATTTTACTGGAAAAAATGTAACACCCTGAGATGTTAAAAGAACACTATGATGAATAGTGAATACAACATGTAACTTCAAACATAAAGGAACCAAATAATATTCGTATTCAAATATGACCATTAGAAGATAAATAATTATTTAGAGGGTATGATAGACTAAAAAAATTATTAAATATATATATTTTACCTAATAAATATAATTCATTCATTTATTTTTAGGAAGTATGTATTCAATTTTATAGTAAACTTATTTTATTCATTAGAAATGCATTTTCCTGAAAAATTATTTTGTATATTTTTTTAAAATAAAATAATAAAATAAAATTCTAGAATTTATATAATTTTCATATTATTAATAAATAACATTTTTTGAATAATCATATCAAAATTATCTTTGGGTGATACTTTCTCATCTTTCAGAAAAAATTATTCATTCTAGTGAATAGTGAAAATAAAAACATTTATTGAAATATGTATTCTATTTTAAGAATTAATAAATCTAACTTTCATATTAAAATGATATAAAACTAAAATTAGTTCTAAAATATTATTATTAATCCAATAATGTTAATTTTAATCAATTTCATGTTGAAATTTACTATAAAAAACATTTTATACATCAAATTTATTTTTTCTACAAAATAATTTTCATTTCATTTTACAACAATATTTTAAAATTAATTTCTACCAATATAAAAATATAACCTAATAAAAGGGATTACACATTTGGAACTAGGAGTTTAATATTTGATAAATAATTCACTTTTATTTTTTGATAATATGAATAGTAATCTTGATAAAATTTAATACCATGGTAATGGGAAAATCGTTTAAATTTAAATTAAAACATTCTAATATGGTAAAAATATTTTACCTTAATTATTATTATATTATGTGAAATATACCCTTCTTATATTAGGGTCTAATTTTAAATTTCTAATAAACAGTTTTCCATGAAAATTACCAATATAATATTGAAATCAAATATATTTGCAAAATGTCTCTCTCTTAGTTATAAATACCCCCCATGTGTTCTCGTAGAGAAAAAATAATTTTATGGAAAAATAAAAATACTTATTATTATTTTAATAAAATTAATATTAGGATGGAATACTCATAATTATTTTTTGGTATTTTATAAATACATTATATCCTTACACAAGGCTGACATAATAATTTTTAAATTAATGTGAAAATAAAATAAATGAGTTTAAAAAGATTGAATGTGATATAATTTTAGTGGTTTATTTTCATTAATTAATTTTATATATTTATATTAAAAACTAGTTTTTGGTAAAACTATTATATTTAATTTAAACTATTTATTTATGTATATTATGTCTAATTAATATAATAGTGTCAATATTGACATTAATGATATTTTAACAATAAAATATTTAATTAAATTTTGTAAAAATAAAAAAATATTTATGTAGAAAGAGGTTGAAAATGTATTTTCTTACATTTCATCCCTTGGAACTTTATGATTCAATAGTTACCGTATATGTTAAATAGTAATCCTTTATGTTTGAAAAATATGTTTTCATAGTTAATGAAAAAAATTGATTTTTAGGGCTAAAAAAATGACAATGTATTAAAAAAATACATAATCCTATATGAATTTTATTCGAAGATGTAATTTTAACCCAATCCATATATATATTAAATTTTTTTTCCTTTTGAAAGTATTTAATCTTTATAATGACTTTATGATGATTTCACTATTAATTAATTAAAAATTATCCCTATCATCAATTAAAAAATAAAACCTCCCCCATCACATCATATCACAAGTTTTAGAACCTTAGAACAAAAAATAAATATCCATTCGACTTATAAACATCCATGTATATTTATTATGTTTTAATATCCTAAAAATTCAATCAATATGCTCTATAATAATGGATCTGTATAAAGTATCCAGAAGAAGTGGTAATCATCTTTACTGACCTCTTTCAAATTATTTATTATTTTACCTCAATTGAATCTATATAATTTTTAAAATAATTAATTAGTTAGGTAAAAAATAATTATAATATAATGTTTTTATTAATATGAAAAAACCCATTAACCACCCTCTTACCCATCAAATGGGATATGCAAGTACCAGTCATTCATACACACGACTCACCATATCCACATAGCGATAAAATTAATTTTCCACCACTATATTTAATGTATGATAATTATGATGGGATTAATGTTTATAAATGATACAAATTGAATATTTATACCTCTATAATTATGATGTCATATCTACCTTATTATCTTATAATCCATTAGAAATGAATAATTTCCCTCATGCGCACTTGTAGACTACAACATAAAAAACATTATTTGATTTTTTTGGATGCTCCCAAGGAAAAAATTTATGAATATGTATGATATATATGATATAATATTGATTATTTAAATGTATTTTATTATTTACCTTTCTTTTATTCCATATATAAAAAAATGAAACTAGATTTCATCTATATGCACAACCAACCATCTCTATAGATAGTGAAATTAATTTTTCTATCTATAGATATAATGGATGAATGTAAATTTGTATTTGATGAATAGAAATTATATTTATATAAGTACTAAAATTATTTCTATAATTAAATTATGATCAAATTTAAAGGAAACAATAAGAAAATAAAAAAAACACATGATATACGAAGCATTTATTATATGAAATTGTGATTTTAACGATGAATTTAAATAAATTGGTGATAAAATATTATAAGTAAAAAATATATGGTATTATTTGATTGAATAGGCAACTAGAATATATATATATAATCTATATATTTAAGTATTATACAAGAGTTTCAAAATTATTAAAAGGAATTCATACCTGGCGTAAGAGTCTATTTCACAATCTGATCATTTTTCATGATGGTTAGGTTTGAGTCTCCAATGAAAGTATTATTTGATATTTTTACCATAAATGTAATATAATTTTTAAACTTATAGTTATTTATAGATATTTATAGTTTTCATTTAATTTTCCCCTATTTAATTACTTTATAGACCATATTAATTTTTATAATGTGAAAATATTTTATTTTATTCTTAAGTCAAATATTATTTCTCTTTCATCTCTTTGTCTAAAAATAAAGTTTTTTCAAGAATGTTTTAAATATTATTAAATGCCATTTGAAAATTAATATTCCCCATTTATGTCATTTAAAAATGTTTCAAAATTATTATTCTTATTTTTTTTCAAGTTAGATACATTTTCTTATGTTTTTAAAAGTATGAATGATTTTTTTTATTTATATGACATGAACAAAATGTTTTTCCATCATGCATACTCATTATTTGGTAGTTAATTTAAAAATTTTCAAGGTAATTTAATTTTAAGATGTTTCTATTAATAGTTGATATTTTTTTGATTTGATATATGTTATTTAAAATTGAATATGGATTTTTTCATTACGAAATTTTCATGTGAACTTTGAAATCATTTTCATATATGTCGACATTCTTTGTTGAATTTTATGATTTATGATGGTTATAATAATATGATAGAATTCACCATATTAAATATGATGGTTTATGATCAAATTAAATGGGTAATGTATTGGTATCATAAATGGGTCTTCTTAAAATATGGACTCGTTTTGAGTTTAGGTAATATTGATTATGTTGTATAGTTTATTCAAATGATGAATATATTAGTGTTAGTAAGTGATGGATAGACCCCTATATTTGTCCTTGGTGCATCAGTAGGTGTCACAAGACAAACTATATTTGTATTTGTAAGGGTAATTACCAGTTTATGTAGAATTCTTCGTACAATCAATTAATATTATTTTCAGAGGACTTGGAATAAGGAATTCATAGTATGTTGTAGATGCCCAACATTATACAATCCAAAACTACAAAATCTGTTAAAATTTGTATGTGATTATGTGTCATGTTATGATATATATGGATATATTTAGATCTCATTAGTTAATTTAATTTATATTATATGATCACTTTTTGTTCTTTCTATATTATTATTGCCCTATTTTTTCTCTCTATATGCATAACCGTTCTAATCATCTATGCTCACCCTTTATTATATTTTTTTCCCCATTATACCATGATCATTATAATTATTGATATGAATGTATATTAAAATATAAATAATAGTGTTCTCATACAAAATAATATATTTTGTTTTGTTTTTAAATATTTATTGTGAGATTCATGTTGGTATCTAGTTGCCCAAGACTACTAAACAATTTGGGTATTTAGGGTATGATTCCACGTATCTAATTCCAATGTAATAATGTATATACCAACTCAAAGACACCATGTTTGGGGATTTTATAAAGACTCTCTAAATAATGAATATAACTACGAAAACCCATAAATGGTGGAATAAATCAGATGAAGAAATTCCATCATTGTGGACAAATAAAAAACATGAACAGAAAACTAAAATCAAAACATCCCCTAAATAACTACTAACACCTCACAAACATAAAGTAATAACAATCATCACTGAAAAGCATTCTAATAAAGAATCATTACAATCAATGAAACCTATTAATTCCTCTAATCATTAGTCAATCCAAATTCTATATTAACCTCCTTAAAAAATCCTATATTCGATGATCTATAATGATGATTTGATAATTCTATGTAATCTTACCAGGGAATTATCATGGTGGCCTCCTACGATTGTGTTCATGAACAAACTCTACATTAAATTGATTGAGCCTTACATCATGTCGATAACTACATTTTCCCTATACAACTCATGAAAAATTAAGACTTTTAAGGACTCCAAACCCATGTCAAATATTATTTTTATATTTATTTAGTTAAATAAATTTTATCAAATATCAAATTTTATAAACAATTGTGAATCATTAAAATATAATAATGATACAAAATAATTATATATGATTCTTCACCACAAGTATAATCAATTCAAATAACAAATCCAATAAACATAATGATTCTTATTGAAGATAATATGTGAACCAAAATTCCCATTACCAAGTTAGTCTCCCTTAATTATAACACATACTAAGTCTAGATGACATTGTTTCCCTATTTAGTGACGCATCCTTTATTGTATATATCTCTACACTCCTCTCCATATCCCAAAAATTATCTTTTATATCACTTCTTTATGACCCCTAACTCTAATGGTACCACTCCAGGTCTAGAAATGAAGATATAAGTATAATAATTACCAAATCCCACTGCTAATAGACCATAGGTTGGTGACTATTACTATGGGAATATAATCACACATATGTGAGGAATTACCCATAAAAATATTTGATAAGTAAGTTATAATATGAGAAAAATCACTATAAAAACCAAGGTCTTAATAAATAATGAATCAATATCAATAAAATATCTAATTCCATATATAACTAGATACAACTAAACTTAAAATGAAAAAAAGATAAATCATTGACAACGACTATGTAATTCCTATGTTAATCTTCTAAAACTATTATTGTGTAGTTAAATCACCAACCACCTTATACTGACATACAAAATAGTTTATATATACATAGGGTTCACATAACATGTATTCTATGTTGGATCCGCCATGAAACCTCTTATGAAAAATATTAATAAAGTATTATAATGACTAAAGACTAATATGTGAAAATAACACATCACCTAAACATATATATTTATCTTTTCCCATAGACTCCATGGATTAATAACTAAATAATTCATTTCAGAACATATTAATATATCAAAATCATATATATAAATAAAGGGTCAATGATTCAACTTATCCACAAGATTTTCGTTTAAATCTATTAATTCAACAAATAATGTTCTCATGCCTTCCATAAGACAATTAATAATTAATGTGAGTTGGGCCTCAAACCTAACAACCTTAATCCATATAGGACCCAACATTATGTTTTGGAATCCATCCATATATCAATGTCATCACCCCAACATCCTCCTCATGCAACAATCTCAATCATAACTAGGTTTTAGTTTGGAATCCACCACAACATAGTTAAATTCATAATAACTCATTCTATCACAATCCATAATTGTAAACCAATGGAATGCCACAAAATCCTCACTCAAATACATGTATGTTATCTACCTCTTGCCGTTAGAGCCTACACATAAATGTATTGTGAAACCATGTGCCATCACAATCTAGTTAGGAACACACCCCACACCATAATCCGTTATATCATGAGATGCACCTACTCATACTATATATGAAGGGAGAGTTCGGGGGAGGGAGATGTTAGACATCCATTTCCTATTTATCCAAGATACTAGAGAAAACATCCCCAAAGCAGTTAGGCAATTTTTTTTCTACTAAAATGGGATGGATAATGTAATAAATTAGAAAACGTTTAATAATATATCACCCAACCACACTATAGGAAACAACATAACCATAGAATTATCTACAACAATTCTAAAAAATGACACATCGCTACCATCACTAATGTCTATATATCAAATAAGTATACAAGAATCATTTTCAATATTAATAGTTTATTAGAAATTAATTAATATTATACTATTTTGTTCTTAAGATTAACATTTTATTATTCTAAGCTATGTGATGATGTTACTATTTCTTATTTTATTGCATTCTAATGTATATCAGTATCTTATGTAACAAACAATAACCAACCCCATTATTTTATCAATTAAATATCATTTCATCCATATATTTGTACTCAAGGACTCTTTTAAAGATAAAATTTAAAATATTCACCCATGGTGAATAATATGAAACTACATTCTGTAGTTGGAAAATATTTATATAGATTACATATGACTATCGTCTGGTAGTAAATAATTAAGAAATAAGCATGCATTTTCATGAAATACCCACTCTAAAATCATCTGAAATGCCGTAATTTCCAAAAAAATTACATATCATCAAATATATCTTATCATGAGAAAATCATCATCATAACCAAAAATCCATTCCACTATCATAACCATAAATGGTACCCCATTCCATTATAATAATCAACACAACTATAGCCTTGGGAATCCTATAAAATTACTCACCATCACACCAACAATATTTTATTATCATTCATTAGAATCAAGATACTACATTCCTGGTCATAGAAACATATAAAATTAATTTTCAAAATAAATCTTTAAATGAAACTACAACCACAACATTTAGGCATTCATGCCTCTCACATTCAATAACTGTCTCACTAAAACCTAATCATTTTATCGTTAAAAAAATATATTTCCATATTGAATTCATTATTTTATATGAGTATGTTTTCTTCTCAATGATAAATTCTAATGTAGCAGATAAAATATTTAGTAAATTAATTTTTTTACAAGAATTAATTCTATATTTAATCTATTACAAGATAAGTAGTAACTATTCTTATCACACCAATTTAATTTAATTTATAATATAATTTTAATAAATAATTTCATCTATTCATTGAAATATATGAATTATAAATAGACACAAAAAATAGTGAAGAAGATAAAAATATATAAATTAAATATTAAGAGTCAACATAAAATAAATTCAATCATTTTTTTTCAGAAAATAATTCACATACCCAAAATAAATATTAATCATTTTCAATATACCATAATCTCCATTTTCATTTTCTAAAAAAGAAATTTTATAATTATCCATACTATAAATCATTATTCAGGTTTAATATTATTGAATAAGAAAAAGTTATTATCAAAAAGTAATTAAAAAAATTCGGTGATTATCTATTTCTTTCTATTTAATAATTTTTAGAATTATCAAAACTACACTATAAATAGAAATTATTTTTATCATTCTTATGATCAATTTATTTATTATAGAATAATATTATCTACTACATGTGATAAATAATTAAATTCCATTGCTGAAATTAATTCATAAAATATTATGTTTTTAAGTAAATATATGATATCACGATTCTAAAAAAATAATAATTATCTACATGCTGAAATGTAAATTCTATTTCAGAAAATTGAACTAATAAAAATAATAGGTCAATTATAATCCACATGCAATAACATTCAATTTCATTATTTAAATATTTATAAATCATTACTATTATTATACCACATGAAATCTATAGATAATATTTCAACTATATTAATCTTATTGACTTGAAATTATGAATTAAAGTAATCATATAAATTTTCTATATATAAAATATGTTTTATTATTTCAGTAACAAATATTTATTTTAAATCATGAAGTTTTTAATTTTTGTCTTTGTCATGTGATTTTACTAGAAGATAATAGGTTATCCTTCATATCCAAGGGATAATAACTTCTCTTTTTAATTCAATGGATTATGTGATACAATTATTTACCATGAATAAAAACAAATATATATGTGATTAGTCTCCCTCAATTATGGATAATTTATAGATTATAAAATATACCAATATATAAATGATAATTCATCCTCTATTTAAAATTATGAAAATTTCCCATCATAAAATATAATGGGGAAATATGGTATGATAATATTATTATAAATTAATAATTTTAATATAATAAAATTAAATCTATTCTTCTCTTCCTCATAAATTTGAAGATCATTCAATAATCATTCAAAAAATATTTATATTATTATTAAACTATTTTTAATTTTGATTAGGTAGAAAAATAAATCAAAATAATGATTAAATTACACATTCAATAATATAAATGATAGCTACAAGATCTACTACCGATAGAAGAAAGCTTTACATGTTGAAACTCTAAAATGGAAGAGATATAGAAGATGAATCAGGTAATATTAATTATTTAGAATATGATTAAAATTATTTCAATAATACTCAAAAATATAAAACCAAAATTTTAGGATTCCCTAAGACTCAAAAAAATGAAATAAACATGAAATAGGCTTGAAATTGTCTCTCATTTTATAAAAATAGAGATCCCATATATAATTTGAGAAAAATTCCTCCAGAAACACAAATGATATGCAATTTAATTTTTATTTAACTAAATTCCTCCCTTGAAACATTTTACAGCTCCTAAAATCACGGGAGTCGTGATATAATTTTATGTCTTTTTATGAAATTTTAAAATAATACCTTCCAAATTATTTTTAATTAATTTACATTTAAAACACATTATAGAGGGGTTTAGAAAGAAATTTTTTAAATTGTTTTGTAAATTTCAATACCCTTACTTATTAGTAACATGGTTTTACTATTACATGGTTGGTAATCCTTAAGATGAATTTAAAAGTGTGATTATACCCTTATAAAATCATTATAATTAATTTATAAGCATTATGTCCTAAGAAACTACATTCCTATATGCATTTGGATCCTCTGTTTACTTGTATGCAAGATTTTGGTTACCTTATATAGGTATGAAAATGGGTGATCTACCATTATTTTTATTTATTTATTTTTAGATGTAATTTAAATTGTTCCTGATAATCATGATCTATTTCTATGAATCTTGTTTGAAACATTGGAAACCATTACATAAAAACTCAAACTTATCCTTACACATCTATTATAGATCCCAAATTACATTTACATGAGCAATTAGTGGCCTTTATATATAAGAAAATATAGGGCCTACTGTCATATAAATATTTCATTAATAGTTTTATCTTTTTGTATGATTTCAAAAAAGAACTTAACATTATACACATGTAATGTTATGTGTTGGGGTAAAACTAACTTTAAGAATATTTCATCCACTAGAAAATCATATAAATAAGTAAGATATGAGGAATCAATTTAAAATATTCTATATAAATTTCACAATAATAATTTTGAATTTTGATATTACATTCATTATTTTTAAAACCATATTAAAAATTATTAAAATGAGAAAAACTCTCTTGAACTTCAAGACACCCCTGAATAAATTGTAAGTATCAAGAATATACCTGAACTTAATAAATTTGTCATTTCTTTTCCTTTAATATAACATATAGGCAAGTAAATTTTATGAATATGAATAGTTTTACCTAAAAAACTCGAATACATTTGGTATTTTTCTAGCTAATGAGATCCTAAAAGTAGGAATAATGAGTGATCCCATTCCACCATGAGACTCTGTCCACTATTTTTATGGGAATTAAGAGTAATCCCAATCCACCATGTTACTTTTTATACTATGTTTATAGTAATTAGAAGTCAATCAAATCTTCTATGAGACACTTTCCATTTTGTTTATGAGAATAGGATGTGAACCCAATCTAACAATGGAATTTTTTACTAAGATTATGTGTATGGGGTGTGAACCCAATCAACCAATGTACATTATCCATTATGTGTATGGTAATGGTGTGTGAAACCAATATATAAAAAATATATGTTCCCGATGTCATGATTATCAGAAAATTGATCCTTCACTTATGATTATGTTGTAACAATCTATATTTTTTACAGATATTTATGATATATTATCATATGATATCATTCCATTATTCCTTTTTTCCCTATTTTATACTCTTATTTCATGGTACATATTTTTCTATTTTAAATTTCATGTTTTGATATCTAAATTATATAAGAATCTTATTGACCAATAGGTTTTTAAAAATACATTCCCCCTCCTCATGTGTTTTAATATGATTATGATCAAACCCTTAAGAACATGTGAATCTATTATCTTTTACATATTTTTTTCAACTATTTGTTATGTTTATATAACCTTGTTTATAAAGATGAGAATAACTTATTGTAAAGATAACATCTTGAAAAGAAAAATTAAGTCCCATTCATAGTGGCACATGACATCATTCACCCCTCCCCTCTTGGAAAATGATACTAACAAATAGTGGGGTCTATTTTTTTTCTGTGGAGAGACTATACCCTTGGTATCATGTCATCGGTCAATTAATAAATAAAAAATTTATTAAAAAATTATTCTTAATAGAGAAAAAAAAAATATGTTATATGTTATTTAATAACTGCAACTGAACATGGATCCAACATATAAATGAATATTTTTAATAAAATTAGTTGATGAAATTCTTCTAAAACAATGTCTAGATATTCTAGCTCCACGTACTCAAGTCTCCACCAAATTTCCATTTCCATTCACCACATATATAATCATAAAATTTACAGGTGCACCCAATTTCTTGAGTAGTGTTTGAGTACATTACATATTAGGAAATCATAGAAAACACATAACATAAGTTGATAATATATACAAGTTCATTCCATAAAATTATTAAGGTATATATTTAATTAAAAATATATAATAAAAATACAAACATATACCAGGTCAATAAAGATCAAACCAACATGATTCGGAACCATTCCAAAAAAAATATTTAAATTGAAATTTATTAAATAAAAAAATATTTCATTTACTCTAGGAGGGGTTCTACCTTCTTGGAAATAATTATGGGATAAAACATGATTATCCATTCTCACAGATTCCCTTGCCAGCTTATTCTCAAACCTAGCTGACACATCCTTCAACTGGGACAATCCAATGCTATCCAAACTCTTGCTTAATATATATGTCTCCTGATATTATCCTATACGACCGATCACTCACTCATAATTAGAATATATAGACATAAATTCTTTTAAAAGATGAAAAATAATGATCCAAAATCACATCAGGAAAAAAATTCAATCATAAGTACAATCCACATACAATAAACATAAGCACAGGTCAAGGACACAAACACACACCTTATATGGTCAAGAATAAGCTGTAGATTTCTCAATGGGATGCCCAAAGATGAAAAAATCATCCCAATATTCCATTTAAAATATGAACTATCTTCCAAGAATTCTTAATCAAGCTTATTTATGAATATCTCTATGGGTTTTCAAGGAACATAATAGAAATAACATCCATTGGTTCATCAAATCAAACAAGTTTATAGGAAGTCCTAAAACTCAATCCTATCATTTTATTCAAATAAGAATTAAAATCTATCATTTGATAAAATTATTCTCTCTCCTAGATAATCTATAATATCATGATAACTCTATATTATCCTTGGTAATTCCAGATTATTTCATAGAGAGTAATTTGAATTACACATGTGATAATAATATCTCTATATAGAAAATCCTAGTACAAAAATATATATTATTATCATTTATAGATTATTTCCCAGACTATGAACATTTGAAAAAAAACATGAAATCCAATTCCTACACGATATTACTCTTCTATAACTATTATAATCCTAGATAACTATAGATTTTCCGATTATTCATTCCACAATAGTTTTATAAATCTCATTCAATTTTCTTAAATTATTTAGAAAATATAAATCTCCAAAAAAATTAACAATAAAAAGAATACATGTAATTATCACTTTAAAACAACAATGAATAGAAGATATATAGAGTGATATTATTATCCTAGAAACTGAATTCATGTCTAGAAGGAGAAGAATCCTTGAAATATTTATAGAAGCCTCAAAAACTCAAATGCGATGATTTTTTTTCTCCAAGACATAAGAAATCATAGAGGACTTTTATAGGAATGATCTAGTAATTTATATATTTTGATCCATGACTAATTAATCTATAGTAATTAATTTAAAAAACTATGTCAATTTAAAACCATTGAAAAATTACATATAATTTAAATTAGACCAAATCATTTAAATCATTGATTTTAGTTTTTTAAAAACATTGGGAAATATTACATGTAATTGAATATTGAATATAAGAACGAAATACCAAAAAGTGGGTAAAAATATATCTTTATAATTTGCAGTATAACGCAACATAAGGGTATCTAGATTTACGCAACATGTTAAAAAACTGTTCTTCCCATTCATGATGATTGGATTTTGTGTTATGAAAAATTATTTTACCATTATCCAGTGAATAAAAATCAATGTTACGCTCATGAAACACTCTGGAAACCCTTTCACAACTAATCCTTACCATTGAACATAAATTTTTAACTTCAGGTAATTTTAAAAAAATTAATACTTTTCATTACGTAAATAAACTGACCTTTACGTAGAACATAAAAAATGAGATTTACCCTCACAAAATATATAATACTACTCTTATTTTACATTGAATACACATACACAAAGGCCATCTACCATTATTTAATTTAATGATACCATTAATTAGAATATAATACCCTTTGGTACCACATGTAATCTTCACATAATCATATAAAACTTTGAAAAATCCCTCCTTCCCCTTATACAACTCTATAATAATGGCCTTTACACATACATAACCTATAAAAAAATCCTTTTACTCATAGAAAACCAATTTAAAACTTTTTTTACCTTTACATAACACCATAAATACAAAAATAACAATGATTTAATATAAAAAAGAAGAAAAAAATGATTTCCACATAATATAACTTATAAACCTAAATCAAATAGGTCTTAAAGTTCAATTTAAATTTAAGAAAATTAAAATGAATTATTGAATAGAGTCTAGAGTTCGTTAATTATGAATAATATTCTCACAAGTGTTGTGAAAACATTTTTTCATATATCTATTTTTCAAAAACACTAAATCTTCTATTCCTTGAATTGTCACATTATTGTGATAATTAACTGTTATGTTTTTAAAATGATGTGAAATATATGTTTGTTTGTATTGTGAAATCTCGGTTTCAATCAAATCCAATATTCAAAGAATGTGATTTTATCACTCGACTTAGGAGTGATGGTACACGATGTTATAATGTATCAATCTTGGCAGAATCTATTGATTTAATGTTTATCTTCAATAGATATATCTTATGTAATAGGAGAGGTTGTCAGTCCAAAAATTTTTATTATAAAAATTTTGTACACATGGTTTTTGATTCATCAAGATTCAATATGATGATTGGATGAGAATATATGGATAAAAATGACTTATCCAACATAATGTGTTTGTCCAGGTGTTTATAAAAACATAAATGATTTTTTTTCAACCTCCCATAGATGGTATATTTTAATAATGTCATTTTTCCAATTGAAAATGTTTCCAACAAATTTTATAACATATATAATAACGAAAAATATTTCATTTTTAAGTATTCATACTAAAAACGAAATATGTATTATTTTATAAGTATATAGTGGACTTTGTATCATAAAAAGATATCCTAAAATAAATATAGTGACTAAGAGGCTTGTTATTTTCTATTTAAACATTCATAATTTCATTTTTATAAAATAAATTATAATTCTAAGATATTATTAGGTGATTTTCACATAATATCATAAATGTTGATACAATGGCTGATGTTAAAGAAAAATTTATAGAGTTACATTTAGAAACCATTAAATGCGAACATCTCCATTTATTATATGTTTGTACCTATCAAATTTGTAATATGAATTAATCTTAATATAATAAAATATTTTAGTATGTTAAGAAAAATATAAATATAAATAGTAAGATTAGTTACACTAATAAAGTGAAAGTATTTTTTTCAGAAAGAGTTTTGGATATATTGGTAAATAGTAATGTAAGTAGTTACATTATTTGGAGGAATAAAATTATATGGAAAGGTTTCCAATGATTATGATTATGTACTTTGAATGAGTTATTAATTTTCAATAAATGTTATCATCATAACATTTTTTGATGTGAAGTTAAAGAAATTGATTATTTTCGTTGAGTTGAACAATAGGAAAATGGTTCTTAAATCTCCCCATTATTAAAAATTTATTTCTTCTATGTTGTAACTCGCTAGTGAGTTAGTGGTACATTTTATCAGATTTTCTATTATATATGTGATATAAATCACATATTCTATAATGAGTTAATAATTCCTCTAAAGAGTTAAACAAACATAAGGCTGATCAAGATAATTATTATATATGATATTTTAGATAGGTTATTATAATCTGTTGGTGAAATATTATTAATTTGTTTTTATGGATATAATATTTTTCATTTTATTTTCAAGATGGATATCTCTAATAATCATTCATTAATTTTCAAAAAAATTAAATGAATGACACAGTTATTATATCTCCCAAAATTGTGACTTTTATTTGTCCCAAATCGATTATCAATATAGAATATTATGGCTGTTGATGATATATTAATATTAACATGATTATAATATCATACACATATTAAATAGTTTTATTTGAGATAAAAATTGTAGATTCATGAGTTAATAAGTAGACAATTATAACATTGACTAACCTACTGAAGTATATGTCAAGAAATTCTTTATAATCATAGACATACACAAGAAATTTATTCTTTTTATCAATCTTTAAAACCTATGGTTGGAAGGATACAAATTTTTAAAACCATAATACATAGATATCCTACATTTGAATGTCTGAAGAGAAATTTTATAACATGTGGGTGAATAGGTATATTTTTTATCACGACATCAGTTAAAGCACAACCAAGATCAAATTTTTTTTATTTGTATAACAAGAAGACACATATAACCATTTATTGAATTAGATTTCAGAAATTCATTACTATTCTTAGTGGAGTTAGATATGAAATGCATATCTATTTAGACTATGGGTATGTGATATACTCATTGGTGTGATGAATAAATTGTGATATATTCATTTACATTGTTATAATTTTTTATATAATTAACTAAAGATGAATTAACATTATTATATTGGTGTGTTTCGTGTCTTTTGGTCAGTCAATGTCATCAAAAATTGATTATATAGGTTTACATAGGATGCATATGGTATATCATGTTTATGAAATTTTCATATATATATATATATGAGTAAGTTTAATGGAGATCACACTCCACACATTATTACCTTGAGAAGGATTGATTCATTATTAGAGGATACTCTTGGCATTTATCTACGAAACATGGACATTTCATTTGTTTTCATTGCTAATAAATCCCACAGGGTATCACATTAAGTCCCTTGAAGATGGAAAAAATTTTATAATTTTTTCATTAAAAATGAATAGGGCTTGATAAAGCCATATCCAAAGAGATCAGATGGATTCTCATGGAGTTGCAACGTTTTGCATAAAATCCCAATAGGATTTTAGTGAAAGTTGGATATTTTTTCAAGTGTAATAAAATGTACATGCCTGAGGTTAATATATACATTTACATAATGAATTACCTATATAAAAAATATATGATAACATATATATATAGTTTACATTTATAACATGCATATGATTCATGTATATTTTCAAACATATGATGCATGTATTGATTTTTATATATACATAATACATATATATGAAATAGAAATTTCTATATTTTTAAAAATATATATGATATATATTTATAAATAATATGAATTTGATTTTATATATAATGTTACAAGTGATGAAATTATTGTCTCCCTTCTGTGTTATTTCATCAGTTTCGAACCAAAGGTTTGTTAAAAAAATATTATATTTATTCATTATTTGTTTTCAATGAATTACGCAGAAAATTTGTAATAGAAGATATGTGTTATGAATGAGGAGTGATGATATTATCCTATATAAAGGGAAAATTTTTATTTAGTTGGTTATTATTTTTTTATTCTGATTTTATTGTATTAAGAACTTTAATTTAAAGAATCATTTTATATAGAAAATAATTTTCTTCCAAAGAACCATTTACATTACCTATAAAGGCACTTTCTGCCCTTCAAAATTGTTTGTATCCTCATGATATAACTATAGATTCATTGACAAGTGCATTAGATCAGAGAAAAGGTTCTTTTTCCCATGCAAAAATTATAAAATATTATATCGCGAACAAAGATGATGGATATTGTAATTTAAGGTTTTTAGGATCCCAATTAACCTATGTTTCAGGATTATTCATACTAATTAATTACTAGAGATAGATCATCATGAGAATGATTTTTTCACTATCATTAATAATTCTATTAATAGAATAAATCAATTGGATTCCACTACCATATGGGAAGCATGAGAACAACTTCAATGGGTGGAGGAAGGGAACACACTGATAAAGATTATATTAACATTAAATATCGTATAAAATGAAACCAAAGAAGATTCATTATAGATTAGTAATCACTAATTAATGTTATAAATCATGACCTAGAAAATATTATACAAGGATGGGAAATTAATCCATAACTAGAGGACTTCATGAAGAACGTCGTTGCATATATAACAAGGATAACACCACTAAAGGGGAACATGAATGTTGTAAATATTTGAGGTATTTTCAAGGATAAAAATAATGTTAATAAATAGAAAGGTGAGTAAATAAACAACTATAGAGATAAATTAAAAATCCAAGAAAAAATAATGATATTTTATTATAAGTGGGATTTTATAAATGATACGATGAATGGGTTTGAAACAAAAAAAAATAACACTCGAAGAGAGAAAGGGAATATATCACTATAAAAGGGAACGATGATTGTAAAATGAAACATGATAAAAGATAAAAATCTCCACCAACATTGAGGGATAATTTAAGAGACGCGTAAATAGAAGGTCTAAAATTAGGGCACATGTTAATGACAAACAACATCCTAAAGAGTGAGAATAAGGGTTAATGACTAAAAGAAAACCATTGCGGGAGATAATTAAACATCATTAATGTAACAATGATTTCAATAATATTGTCATATATGATTTAATTTTCAACATTAATTTGAATTTAGTTGGATTATTAATCACATAAAATGATCTATATAACATTATCAAATTATTTTTCAATAGTTAAATTAATTTCTATAAGAGCATGATTACCCTTCAAAATTGTAGTAAAACATTAATACATTTCAATTGTTGACTTACTGATTTGGAATTTGAACGTTTTCTAGTGTTTCCAAAACGTCTTCCAACAAGTATTCTATAATTTATGTATTTTGTAGTAGGTAGCCTCTATAATCCTTCACATAAAATGATCCATATTGTAAGAAATATTTTGCTTTTATATGATTAAGGAAATCATAAAAATAATTTCTTTTCATTTTACATTTATAAAAAAACTCATCAATTAAACATATTGTTTTTTATTATTTCAAGGAACATTCAATAGAATATTAAATTTTGTGAAATCATACCCAATAAATTCCATCATATGAAGATGAAAAAAGAATTCATCTAACATCTTATTTACTTAAAACCATCTCTTTCAATTAATTTACCTCACTGGTGGATTTTGCATCCATGCTTTGTACATGAACCCATAATCATTACCACATATACATAGAAAATAAGAGCATTTTTATCAGTTCTAAAATTGAGAGCTGATAAAGGTCGGTGTTTATCGGTAAGAAAATTTAACAATTATTATAGCGGGTTTTAACACTAATAAAATAAATATCTTGTAAAGCACTGAAATAATGATTGTATGTGTCAAATTTGCATGCATGTGCACAATCACAATGACTTGTTACCTATATTATAATTGTATATATATGTATATAAAATACATATTAATTATATTTATATTTATAAAAAATATATCACTATATAATATCAATATAAATAATTTATATATTTTAATTGTAATAAGAAATATGTAACATTAACTGTTAAATTACATAACAATTTCAAATTAAATATTTTAAAAACATTCATAATCAATAAAAATAATATATTAATAATATGGTTATATGTATTTCATTATTTAATATCTATTAATTTTTATTCTATCACTATTATTAATAGTTTTTATATAGAAATTCGTTTAAAATTAATATTATACATATCTCTATGCATTTTATACATATTAAATATAAATAATAATTTTTTTCATAATATTATTAATAATATGTATTATAAAATAAAATAATTATTTTATTAAAATTATAATCAAAATATAAATAAAAATGAATAATATTTGTTCAAAAAAAATCGATAGTGAATTAAATATTTATATTTTAATTATTAATATATTTGAATTCTTTTGTATTTAAATATATTTATTAATATTTTCAAATATAATTATATATATTTTTTAATATATATTGTTCAAAATAGTAATTATTATATATAATTAATAATTATTTTATATAAAAATAATAATATTAAAACAAAATAGTATTTACCAATATATTATATATATAATTATTATGACATTCATTTAAATAATTAATAATTTATTTTAGATCATTTTTTATTAAATTTAATAATTTATAAATACGTAACTATACACCTATATATTTACTCATGTATTATACAAATTATTTTTCTGTAAAATAATGAAGAGTATTTTTAAATATAATTACTAAATTTGAAATATAATTAATAATTTTAGTGTTTTCTATATATAAATAATAATATTTAGATACTTTATATATACTTCATATTGTAAAATTAATATACATACATATATATATTCATGTATGTATAAATTTTAATATTCTTTCTATTAACATTTACATAGAAATAAACTCTAACATAATTATATCAATATTTAAATATAAGTAACTAAGTAAATAATAATTTATCTATTATAAAATATATTAATAAAAAAAATATCATAAAATGATCAGATGAGCTTTAATGATTGATAAAAACAAGGATTCATTCCTAGTTCTTAGATATGAGTTTCAAAACCCACCGATATCCGTAGACCTCTATTTTTTCAGTTACATTGGTTTTTATTGTAGTGAACTAACCTAGAATATCAATTTTACATACCCGAGAAGATTTTTCACAATGTTTAATGCAGATTCCTTATTGTTGAGGGCCATAAACATGAAAATACATGTTAATAATAATCCCCTTATGACATGATTTATAGAAAAACTACATCCCTTGAATACCAAGTTTATAATAGGTTTATTGTTTTAAGGGATTATGAAAAACTCTTATCTAACAAAATCCTTGAAAATATACATTATTCATACCCCCTCAAAATTATATAGTGGTACACTAATTCACTCAAGGATAACACCCCATATCTAAAATATTGATATTGTTTTGAACTTATCTTATAAATATATAAAATCATGTAACCTTTCTAGAAACATAATATTTGATAATCATATTCATTTACAAAGGGAATGAAAATATACGATATGGAGATATCAAACCCTTCTTAAGGGTTAACATTAATGATAATATTTGAAGATCAAATGTGTATATATGATGAACATGTTGGTGTGAGAACATAATGATGGTATATGAAAACATCATAATGTAATCATACATAATAAAACAAAGATCATATGTAAGGAATCATAACATTGGGATTTTTTAATAGAAATTAGAAATGAATCATGTCGACGAGGAAACATGAGTAAAAAATCATGACTCTCAAAAATATAATATATGAATTAGAATTGTACATAATAACTAAAATTTAATATTTTTATTATGGAAAAAGGGTTACATAATTTGACCAATTTGGTCTGAAATTGTTGATCCATATAGTGTCACATTAAACAATATTATTAAAATATACTTCTAGGGATCCAATAAAGGTGTGAGATTCCCCAAACCCACATCTTAGGTTCAAAAGAAAAAAACACATAATTTTTAATCCAGTATTAATAACACGTGAGACGATCCAATATGAAATTTCATATATTTGACTTTATTATCAATTTTTAAATGTTACATCACAAAAATAATCGCAATACCCTAAAAAATTATTCTATGTCTTTGGATATTAGCTATATAGAAAACTTTATTTTCCAAACTATGAGGCATTATCTATAATACCACCACAACATAATCCCTTATAGATATATAATTTTTTATACTACTCTATATAATGTAGGTAATAGAAAACATAATAATAGGTGAGTTCAAAATTCTATGTTATGGAAAAATATATCAACAAACAGAATGGGGTAAAATAAAGAGAAATATTATAAAATATGAGCATGAGGTAAATATATGATTTTAAGGATCTAGGGAATAAATATTTTTCCTCAATTCAAAATAAAATCTCTTCTAATATAAAATGATAAAGAACATTCTATGTCGTAATATGGTGGAACATACATAATCAAAGGAAATTAAATCATATATGGAAACATTCTTATTTACAAGGTCCATGTAGAATGTTTCAAAGTCAACCGTAATTTCTATGTATCATGTTGTTAAAATAATTATAAATTACAATAATCATGTGGGGAACATAAAAATAATGTACATGCATGACATTTGAACATTAAAATAATGTAAAAATATCACATTGTCAACACAAAAATAATTTACTTTCATCAATTATTGAACATAATAAAAATGTATATCCCTCATAATATGAACCTAAAAATAAATGACACACCTAAAATTATGAACCTAACAATAGCATACATGAATCACATTGTGAAAATAATAATAATGTAAACACATTATGTTGTGAACATTACAATAATGTATAGTCCTTAAATTGTGAACATTATAATAATGTTTTGGCCTCATGTTATTTACATAAAAATAATTTCCATTTATCATGTTGAGAACATAATAATAATTTTTACGTATTACGTTGTGTATAAAACATTACTGTATATCCCTCACATCCTGAAAGTAACAATAATGTATTCCTAACATTGTAAGAATAACAAAAAATGTACATTCCTTCACATTACTGATACAAATATAATATACATTCATCATCTATATCTAATGCGACACAAAACTGTAACCAACACAGTAGAGGGCTGTTGAAGGACATAGAGAATCATAAATATTTAAATACTGAAAATATTATTAGGGATTTAATAGAACCAACCCATGTGAAAAATCAAATATACCGAACCCTTATAAAAATTATTATCCATATGAATTTATTGAACATAATAATATTTATACATTATATCCTAAAAACCTAATGGATAGAAAATTGGAATCTTATAACATAAAATCACTTGAAAAATATGAGAACATGAATTTGATTTGATGGTACCCAAATTGAATCCCCGAAAAGAAGTGTCTTAAGGTTATTTAGAGGGGTTTTAATGAAGCTTAATTCTAAATGAGTTAAATATTATTGATATATTGATATAAATGGTAGAAAATACAGAAAAATTATTTTCTCCAAAATATTTACTATTATTATTGTAAAGGTATTAATTTTCATTTGACTTTCAAAAACCATTTTCAAGATGGTATAAATTTTTTTAAAACAAAACATTAAAATAAATCCTAATATAGTATCATTAAAAAGTTCATTATGGTTATCGAGTGGAAATTTGGAGTGAAATATAAACAATATGATAGTGAAAGAGACACCTTTTTAATACTTCAAAATACATTCATTAAAATCCATACCTTAAAAAGGAAAAATCATACTTTTATTTGAAAAGAGAAAAAGTGAAATAGTAAGATAAAATGAGATTATACATATTTGTGTTACAAATTAAGAATGAAACAGATTATGTAATGTAAGAATATTTTCATGGAGGAGAAAAAAATCAAATAGTATGAGGGTTATTCTTGACAGTTTTGAATTTCTATAATTAATTATCATTGGAAATAAAGAAGAATTGATGTGATAATATTTGAAAATGTGTTCATGAGAAACAAATATAAATCAACATAAACATGAAATGATGTAAAATATAATTCAAACATATGGTATATTTCTCCCAATTTATAAAACTAATGTTAAAAAAGAATTATTTGTAATCAATGAACCCAAAATGAGTTATCCAAATACCAAAACCATTACTATAATCTTCAAAAAAATAAATATAACCTTATGTATATTAATAAAACCCATCTCAATAACTTATTTAATAAAAATATTAAGACATTCTAAATTTCAACACTATAATTATAATCATTAAAATACACTATTTTTGGTGTCTCCCACAGTACACTCATCCAAGAAAAATATTTCCTCACCCACTTCATTTCAATAAAAAGGTGAGTAGAATGATTGTATATAGAGAGATTCAAAGGGTTATTTCTGTATAAAATCGAAGAATATATCATTTTATAAAAAACTAAACACAGCATATGTTCTCATCCCATGATGTACGGAAGTATACGTAGAATTCCTGTTGAATATATCCAAGGATTATATTCATTCACTACGAGTGCCCATAATTCTTTAGATGGTAAGATATACTAAACTCTATCCATGATCCGAAATCCTTCAGTATTCCATGACGAATTTTTTTTGTTAAATGTGTATCCCTATTAGATACAATTGTAGATGTAAATGCATGATTTTCTATAATATCATGATCAAACAACATTTATAGCACATCCACTAAATTATTTTATATATTCAATATGAAATGAACCACTTTAGTGAACTAATCAACTGTCACCCAAAAAACATCACATATCATTGGGGTTATAGGAAAAACTAGTATAAATTACATCATCATGTCATATTGAATCCACACACGCATCATAGTGTGATGTGTCAAACTACCATTATAATTATTAATATCCTTTAAACTGAGGATTCTTAGGCTTCACAAATAAAATTTAGATGTATCACTCTTCATACATGGACCCCAAATATAATGACAAATGTAATCATACAACATTGAGGGCCCTAGAATCACTTCTCATTTCAATGTATAAGAGACTATCATCACTTTATACCTCATAGAAAAAGGCACCACAACCATCCCATGTATATATATCACATCATCATAATCTAAGAAACATCATGGGACCGAATCGTCTCTCTCCAAGCATTACTACATTACTACACACATTTGGTAAGAATCCTATCTCTATTTCACATAGAACACCAATGGAAACATGTTGAAAATGTGAATATATCATAACTCCATGATTGATTGTTATTTCTAATTTCTACCCAATTATATAACTCCACAGAATACATTCCACATGTGAAGGCCTCTCTTTAGGATCATGTATTTGTATAATTTTTCAATAGATAGTAGGTACAGTAGAATTACCTCTCACTATAGTATAGAAAATATACAATTATAAGGTGTATATATATTCTACCCCATGGATATATCTCAGTTTCATATCTTGCTGATATATGTTAAATTATATGCTCTTAATGTTGGTTTAAACAAAAACATTATCCCCAAAGAGATAATTCCCCCAACAGTTCAGAGCATGGTATGAAACTCCCAATTATAAGTCTTGCATGGGGTAGTTCCAATCATGTTGTTATATATTTCATAAAACATGAGATAATAAATTTTATTTTTTGAATCAACATATACCCCATAGAAACTGTCAATATATAATATTAATATGTATATCCATTCCCATATTTTGGAAATTTTAGAATTATAGTTGTCATAAATATTTTCTTCAAATATGGAAGGATTATTTATAGTTATTAGACTACAAAAAATTCACCTTATTTTTGGTCATTATTATCATCGGTGATTCCAAATGATATAAATCCAGTTATAAACATTTATATTGTATAATTAACCAAAAGAATCTCTTGGTTATAAAAACATTCATAGAATGTTCCCAATAAATCACTACCTTAACCAAATCTGGGTCCTTAAAATAATTTCCAGGTGGTTAAAATTCATGACTGATGTCTTGGATTATATCAAGTTATCATCCATGACCACAATTATGATGGAGTTAAGATATGAATAATTATTACTATTCGTGAGATCCAGGAACTCTATGAGAGAATTTATTAAACTCAAATGAATGATAATATACTCATATATTCAATATATAATCCAAAACACTCTTTTAGGAATATCATCTTCTCTTACCCATAACTAATGGGATCCCAAGAAAAGAAAAATCTTATAGAACAACCATAATACACGTAACTAATCAAAAATATAAAAAATCCTATGTATGGGGAATTGTTTCTTCACCATAACCTATATCATCTTCTTATAGTTCACAAGATTCATGAATACCATATTTGTTCTTGTAAAAAATACTTGATCACCCCAAGGTGATGTGATTGATTTTATAAATCCATTCACATCAAAATCCATGATATATGTAACTTCACATCTCACAACTGAGTCTATTCCAAATGATATAGTGTAATATATATCATTATTATCCCTGGATTAAGATCAATATAAAATGTAATTCCTATGTTAAGAGGAAGACATGATAATTAATATACAATGATATCCTGATAATGATCGACCACTAGATAAAAAGTAAACAAAACTAGTTCTAACTCAACTATAGGAGTCAAGACTACTTCTTATGGATTAATAGTTCTATAATTGTTCTTGTATGACCCCATAAATCCTACTCCATGATCTATCACACTTATAAATATATTCCTTTCTTCGATGAGCCAAGTGATTGTGGCATCATGGGAATAGTTAATAAAAAAGTGAGTCGTTCAATTGGACACATTTCCTTAAGCATTCTTCCACATATATAAGACCCTACCGACTAACTGTGATGGTCTATGATGGGATAAGGGGGAGACAATACCCTAATTATTGTGTGGATCATTGTGGTATAATGATTGAATAAATTTTTGAAATAGATAATAATGATGAAGATAATAAGAACCATCCAACTAGGTAAATAAAAAGGTAGAATAAATAAAAACTAGAGTCATATACAAAATAATGTAATGTATAAATGCTTCAATAATGTGTAATACATATTATAAAATCTATATGATAAAATATATAATCTATCTCTAATATAATAAAAAATATAATTGAAATCCTCAGCTCCCATACCTCATTATATAATCATCAATATAAACACAATCCTCTACTCCCATCCCTATTATAGAACGATGAATATAAGTGCAGTCCTCTGCAATAATTGAAGTAAGAATCTACAACATGGTTTAGAAGAAGAAAAGATAAAAAATATATCAACGATATAATCATGAATATATGTTAAATGCTATACTCCCATACCCCATTATCGAATTTAAATCATCCATAAAAATCATATTTCACTGATCCCCAACTGTATCTAACAAGTCTTTTTGGGTACCAATCTGAATCTCAAAAAAGGTGTGAGTAAACCTCATTAGGTCACCACAAAGAGTGTCCAATTATCAAAATTATGTGAGTATAAAAAAATATGGATTATTTAGAACAATAATACAAGTTAATTAAATATATAATACCAATGCTAGTACATTCCTCTCTTAGATCATCATTTAAAAACTAACTTTTTTTCCAATGTTTTTAAGCCTTTGAAACCTCATGATATATTATTTAATTTTTATAATATTCTTAGGGCCTGAGGAACATATCCATTTCATATCATATTGATCATATTCATATAAAGGATAAATATGTCCCATGACAACTATGGTTGAAATAATTCATTCATGTTTTCCACGAATTGACCAAATATCTATATGTCATTTGGATTTTAAGACATTTCATTTAATTAATTAATTTTCATCCAAATCTCATTCATGGAATTCACCATAAGGAACCCAGGTATGAGTCATGGGGTAATATAAACCAATAACCCTATGAAAATGTCCATGGAATTCTTTTAGGATACCCATTTATCACACCATGTTATTGAGAAATGAAATTTACCCCTATGATTATCATTTATATTCCACAAAGGTAAAATAAGTTTCACTCATGGAATAGTATATTTCACTACCCTTTGATCATGTCCATAGAATTTTATGTAGGGAACATAAGTGTCCCTCATGGAATAATATAATCCCACTAACCATGGGAGCCTCTCCAAAGAATTCCTTATATGAATCTATGTGTCTCCAATGGAGTAATATAATTAAATTTATAATTCATTTTAATTAAATATTCTTATGGAGACTATCCATTGAGTTTCAAGTTAGAAACTATGTATTTCCCTAAATGTGAAATACCAAATGCTCTCGGATTAAAATCCATCCATATAATTTAATAAATTATTTAATTCAATCCGGACATTTAAATATAAGGATTAACATAAGCATGAGAAAAGAAAGGAAATATATACATGAGATATGGTATCACCATTCCATATTGTGATTAATTCAATTTTAATCTCAAACAATTCATTTAGTAAACAGATTAAATAGGGGGGAAGAAAACACCTCATAATGTGATTCGATTGCATTAATAATATTTACAGGAAAACTGAATATTTGCGATGGGATCCCATCGCAAAAGGTCTTTTGCGATAGGGCTCCGTCGCAAATCCCCCGTTGCCGAAAACGGCGTCGCAAATAGATGTTTTTGCAGCGGTCCCATCGCAAAAGAGTATTTACGATGATATTTTTCTCCCATCGAAAATGAGTTTTCATTTATATATAAAAAAGGTATTTGCGACGGGCCGTCGTAGATATATTTGTTGCGACGGATCAGAATTTCCTCGCAAATGCGAAATTTAAAAAAATACTTGCGACGAAGGTATTTGCGATGGACGGTCGCAAAAAGGTTTTCCCGATGGGTATTCATCCCATCGCAAATGGTATGGTCACAAACATTTACGACGAGAAATCTTGTCGCAAATGTTCCCGTCGCAAATATTAAAAAAATTAAATAATTAAAAAAATTATTACAAATCGTATAATATTATATAAAAATAATAATATTATTAAAAATATAAAACAATTATGTTATTATAATATAAATAAAAAAAATATAAAATATAATTATGAAATATTAATATAAAATGATAATAATATGAACATAAATAATATAATATAATATAATAATACTAATATTAATAATATAAAAAATTAATATAATAATAATATTATTAAACTATCTATATAATAATAATATTAATATTTATAATATAAATAAATTATATAATAATAATAATAATAATAATAATAAATATATATAATATAATTATGAAATATTAATATCAAAAAAATAATAATAATATGAATATAAATAATATAATATTGTATATTATGAAATATTAATATAAAATAATAATAATAATCGTACTAATATAATTAATATAAAAAATTAATATACTATTATTATTATTAAAATAAACATACATATTTATGAAAAAATAATATTAATAATATTAATATTAATAAAATTATAAAATTATATACTTCTCAATATTAACAATCAATATAAAATATTAAAAGTAATATTAGTAAAATAATAAGACATTAAAAATAATACTAATAAGTAATAATATATTAAAAAAAATAAAAACAAATTAAATCACGTAATATTTGTACCAATATGAAAGAGAAATTTTCAATAGTTAATATTATAATAAACTACGAACTCAAATGTTTATTACATCTAAAAAAATCACTGGGTGTGGATAATCTGGAGGACCTGGAGGATCTGGAGAAGGAGGTGGAGGAAAATCCACCCCTAAACTATGTGTTAGAAGACGCATATACTCCATATACTCCTGATGTTACTCCTCATATCGATGTCTCTCCTCATCCTGCTGCTGACGCATCTGCTCCTGCCATCGACGCATCTCCTCATCGTGCTGTTGACACATTTGCTCCTTCCCCTAACGCAAATCCTCTATAAGCTGACTCTGTGCATGACGTTGCTCCTGATACTGTGAGGTAGAAGATGATATCTCTCCACGATATCCTCTTGAGCTAGACGCCAACATCGCAGCAATACCATAATAAGCTGCAGGAGTCAAATGAGAACCGATACCAACTATTTGGCCCTTTTCATAGCCATATTGGGTCTCCTGCATCCATGTCGTCTCATGAAAATGGTGGGCACTAATCAGATCACCCGTCTTGTCTTGAATGTCAGCCTGTGTCTGAGAGGTCATGGCCTTATATGACTCCTTAAGTTTCAATTAGAAATTAAAATAATGAAAAGATTAGATGAATTTAATTTGAAAACTGAAATGAAAATAATACTTACCACAATCTGATGCTGGCAGTCACCTCTAATCTCTCCATTAGTCGGGTCAGTGTACATCCTCCGATAAATGTCGTATGCTGAAATACCGGGCTGCTCGGCTTCCTATATGAATATAAAATAATTTTTTTATATTTAATATTGTATAAAATCTTAAAAAAAGTACTTACCAGACACTCTCTATACGCACTGAATGTACAACTACCGGCTCGATGTGTCACCTCTTGTCTCCCCCGATTCTGTCGACCCAATGCAGATCTCCTCTGAAACCCACCACCCAACCAGTGTGTACATAATCCATCCAAAACTTGAGATGAAATGTACTCTGGTCGGTGGTCTCTACAAGACTCATCAAATTCTATCTCTCCGGCTTTCTTCACACCCTTCTTTCTCAAATTATGAAAAAACTGACGGAAATGGTCACGCATAGACACCACCCATGCCGCATGGATAGTGGCATGCATGCTCTCGTCGATGGGATACCATAAACCCTCATATAAAGTTATTAATGAATTAAATTTCAAAATAAATAATATTTAATTACATACAATCCAATGATTGAACATGGCGGCCTGCACATCAGCGGGAATCTGATCCCACATGAGCCAGGGCTGAGAAAAATAATTACTCAAGATAGCGCTCCCCTGTCCAATAGCTATATGCGTAAAACTGTGGAAAAAGAACAAATAATCAAACAATTAGAATATTAATAAATTATAATTAATGATAACTAAAATACACAGGTTACCATACCACCGCGTGTGCGCATCGAATCCAAGAGGTGGACGTCGCTCTGGGATAGGATCTGGAATCATCAGTCTGGCAAGACCACGCCCCCTCCGAGTTCTCCCTGTAGTTCCAACAACATGAGGGTCAGATGAATCAAAAACCTCATCTTCCATAGGTACATCATCCTCCAGCAACTAACGATACGTTTCTGAGTCCATCTGAAACATGAAATGATTGTTATTAGAAAACAATTGAAAATAAATATTATGTATAGATATATATTTGTTATGATTCTAACCATCATTTTACTGTGTCAATGTTCATCTTCATCATAATCTCCATTGTTTTCAATGTCAATTTCTTCATCTTCCTCATCAATATCATCAATTTCCATATTAGTTTCACTTTCATCATCTCTTGTCATTTCATATTCAGTTGTAACATCAGTGACAACATCGTCACCATCGAACCTTAACTGTGGGGTCTCATCCTCGATATTCATTTTTTTTGTGAAAAATATGTGTTTTGAGGAGTCTCCTAAAAAATATCATTTTTTTTCACTTCAGTGGAACCACATTCAGATTGAGTAAACTGGTTTTCTCGAGATTTAACTTTTATTATACTCCACCAATCATCAAACTCTTTTGCAGTAGCATAATATTTTGCATAATAAATTTGATGTGCCTGATGAGAAAATAAAAATGGTTCATTTACTGCAAGAATACTTTTATGTAAATATAAACAACTCCATGAGTCGGATGAATACACAAGCCTCTCTCAGTATACAACCATCATCATTAAAACATTGTTACATAATAGTATCCCAAATAACACATTTCAATAATTTCTTCAAGAATGCCGTAAAAGTCAACTTCAATATCTCTATGATGTGATCCCTTCAAAAAAACACCACTATTCATTGTTTTCTTTGATTCCCCATATGCACGTGTATGAAAGCGATAACCATTCACCGCATATGCATTATAATATTTAACCATTTTGGATGGTGGGCTACTCAATATACGCAATCGACTATCAATCGTATCAGCATGTACAGATACCTAAAAATTTGTAAAATATTTATCACTATTATAAGTAATAAATTTATTTTAGAGGTAAAACCAAAAAAGAATGTATGTTATCAGTTTTTGAAACCAGTAGGAAATTTTTTTTTGCCGACGTTCTTCTAAACAAGTTGCTGTAATTTGTGGAAATTGTATCTTGATATAATCATCATATAACTTACAAATACAATATAATTAATTTACTGTAACAGAATCTATAGAATAAGGGATAAGAGCACTCACTGTACAATTGGTGAAATTTCTTCATAGTTGAGTAGAACTTATGTATCAGCTCTATGATGTTCATCATCTGAAAGCCATCTATCATGAACTCCACCCAAGCCTAGTTCGGGCTGATTGAAAACTGATAATTGATTTTTCATATCATCATCAACATTCCCCTCATTTCGGCCCATGCGGTTAAATTTTGAGGGATATTCAGATTCAAAATAATTAGAGCAGAATAAATTATTTTCTACTTGAAAATAAGCTTCAGCAATTGAGCCTTCAACTGATGCTTTGTTACAAAAAATTTTCTTCACATTTTGCATTCATCTCTGAAATCGGTACATACATCGAAACTGAACAGGACCTCCAAATTTTTCTTCATGTGCCAAATGTAATACCAAATGTTCCATCGAGTCAAAGAAAGTCAGTGGAATGATTTTTTCCAATTTGCATATAATTACAACAATAGCTTCTTCCAGTTTTCTTAGTGTATCGTAGTCTATTGTCGCTGCACACATGTCTCGGAAAAAATATGATATCTCTGTTATAGAATCCCAAATCATAAAATTCAACAAACCTCTTAATCCAATAGGCATAAGTCTTTCCATTATAACATGACAGTCATGACTTTTTAATCCGGTAATATGAGCATTTTTAACACATCTTCCCAAGTTGGAAGAATTGCCATCTGGAAGTCTCAAATCTACAATCCACTAAAAAAATAATAAGAGAATCTCTTTGGTCAGTGTATAAGCTGATTTTGGCTTCATTAATCTCTGTGATCTGACATTTTCATTCAATTCAAGTTCTGGTCGCCTGCAAATTTGGGAAAGATCTAATCATGCCTTTACATTATCTATGGTTTTACCTGGTGTATCTAAAACTGTATGAAATAAATTATCAAAACAGTTCTTCTCAATATGCATGAAATCCAACATGTGTTGGACCAACAAATCACACCAATATGGCAGATTCCAAAAAAATGCTCTGTTTTGTCCAATTGTGTTTTTTCCCAAAACCATGAATTTTCTTTTGGTTTATTGTCGGTCCAACAGTGATGGAAGCTAATGAAAAAGCAACTGATTGTAACTCTGTACCTAAGATAATTTTTGGAGGTTCATCTCTTTCAATTCTGCCTTTTCTGAAATATGATTTATTCCTCCGAAAAAGATGATCAATTGGACGAAATCTGTGATGACAGTCAAAATAGAAATGTTTTTTCCATTCACGAGCATAAATGCTTTGTCGTATCCCATACAATAAGGACATGATTTTGGACCATGTGTACTCTATCCAAATAACATACCATATGCCGGGATGTCACTAATTGTCCACATCAAAGCATCTTTTATTACAAAATGTTGTTTCGCAGCAGCATCATATGTACCAACACCAAGACTCCACAATAAATTTATCTCATCAATCAATGGTTTCAAATAAACATCAATATTATTTTTCGAATTTCCTGGTATTAATAAAGTCAAAAAGATATAAAGATCATTCATCAAAATCCATTGCGGCAAATTGTACCGAGTTATAATGACAGGCCAACAGGAATACTGACTACCAATAGATCCAAATGGACAAAAACTGTCAGTAGAAATACCCAATCACACGTTCCGGGATTCTAAAGCAAAAGACGGATGCACATGATCGAATTTTTCCATTAATCACCATCACATGGATGAATCAAGCTTTTACCATTTGAAATATTGGTTTTGTGCCACGACATCATTGTCCCTATGTTATGAGACATAAATAAACGCTGCAACATGGGTGTAAGCGGGAAATATCTCAACTGTTTTACAGGAATCAATCCAGACTTCCCCGATTGAGCTTCTTTATACCTTGATTGTCCACATGTGGTACAAAAAGCCAACGACTCATTTTCACCAGAATATAAGATGAAATCGTTTGAACATGCATGGATCTCCTGAAAACTAAGGCCTAGATTATGAACATGTCTTTTTCTCTCATAATAATTAGCATGCATCACATTTCCTTCAAGTAATAGTGCATTAACCAAAGAAAATATCTGATCAAAACAGTTATTTGACATTCCATTATCTGATTTAATAGTCATAAATTTTTCACCTGATTTTAATTTTCTTATCTCGCAACTAGGATATAATGCATCCTCAGCAGACCTGAACAACACAGAAAATTCAGATGGTTCCAACTCGGGAGTTAAATCAACATCATCCTCGATTTCTGTTTGTTGAACCGATGACCCTGAAACATCATGTACTAAATTCTAAAATTGTGATGGATCCAAAATCAAAATATTAGTATCTTCCCTGGAACTACGTTCATCGTGTTGATACCAAAAAATATAATCTGATTTAAAACCATAACGCAAGAGATGTTTCCTAACAATGTCAAATGTCTCAAACGTTCTCAGAGCACATTTTTTACAAGGACACTTAATTGTCGCTTCTGAAACAAATTCTGGGTTTGATGATGCAAATGATAAGAAAGATTCAACACCATAAACATATACAGGTTTTAAAATAGACCCATCTGTATTTCTGCGCTGATTTATCCAAGCACGATCATCTAATAATGATTGATGTCAATTTCCTTCTTCCATATTCATATATATGTTTCTACAAAATTTAATACCGTTACTGTTGTTAAATAATTTGATATAAGAAACAATATCCTTAAAAAAGATGATACATAATTATAGTTATTTATTAGTAATTACCAATAATTATAGGCAACACAGTTAGTTTGTAATCATCCACACTAATTATTAGTAATTTAGCAATACATAGAAATACTTGGCAAAATGAAATATTCTTGAATAATGAAATAAAATTTTGTAATAATCGTTATGGATATTATATTACTAATTATTCTGATTTGTTCGATGGAACATCTCTTTTTAACTTTCTCCCGACTAAAATCAGTATGAAAAACTTTCTCTGAAATACGTTAGAGACATTTTTCATACTGATTTCAGTGGGAGAAAGTAGCAAAGATATGAGATGTTGAACAAAAGGTAGCCGTCAATCCACTGGAAATTGTACCAATTTATAACCATATACTTGAATTTATTTGATTTTTGATTAATTTTATTAGTACTTATTACTAATTATTACAAATCTCAATATTTCCAACAGATTTTTATTTATTCTTAACAGTTCAAATATTAAAGGGTCACCAATTTTCAGTTCATTCCCAATAAAAAGTTTTCGTCAGCCTTGTCCAATTTAAACTCTATAATTGTCCTTACATGGTTGATCATCTCGCAAATAGTTTTGCAATAGGACGACACAAGTAATGAGAAATACATGACTTGGGTTGTCCTATTACAACTCTACTTGTGAGGTGATCAACCATGTAAGAACAATTATAGAGTTTACATTAGACATGGTTGATGCAAACTTTTTATTGGGCATGACCTGAAAATTGGCGACCCTTTAATATTTGAACTGGTAAGAATAAATCACAACTTGTTGAAAATATTGATAATTGTAATATTTTATAAATTTAATATAATTTTAATAATATTAATATTTTTTTATAAATATTAAACATATATTAATAAAATAATTATATTATAAGTATTATTTAACTATTAATATTTGTGTAATATAATTTTTTATATTCTGTTACTATTTATGTTACCAATTATATTACTAATTATGTTACTAATTATGCCACTACTTAGAAATGATAAGATATGCATATAGGTCGGGTGGTTAATTAATCAATGAATAGAAAAACAAACGTAATTGACCGCTCATCTACCTCAATTTTCTTTTCATTTGTGTATTGAGGTTGACAGGAAACATCTACATCCACATGTAATATGTGCTTTTACTGTCAAAATTATAAACCTCCTCACCTCTATATTAGCGAGGAGGTTGATTATTTTGAAAAAAACGAAGATATTACATGTGGAGGTAGAAGTTTCCTGTCAAGCCTCAACACACAAATGAAAAGAAAATTGATGTATATGAGCGGTCAATCACGCTTCCTAATTATCCTAATTATTTCGTAATTATACTAATTGGTTCCTAATTTTCCTAATTTTTTCCTAATTATCCTAATTGATTCCTAATTATCTTAATTGTTTCCTTGTAGCCTAATTGTTTCCTTGTTTACTAATTGTTTCGTTGTTTCCTAATTGTTTCCTTGTTTCCTAATTGTGACCTTGTTTCCTAATTGTTTCTTTATTTCCTAATTGTTTCTCTGTTTCCTAATTGTTTCCTTGTTTCTCTAATTGTTTCCTTGTTTCCTAATTGTTTCCTTGTTTATTAATTGTTTCCTTGTTTCATAATTGTTTCTTTGTTTCCTAATTGTTTCCTTGTTTCCAAACTGTTTCCTTGTTTCCTAATTGTTCCCTTGTTTCCTAATTGTTTCCTTGTTTACTAATTAAATCTAATTGTTTCTTAATTAAATCTAATTATTTCCTAATTAAATCTAATTGTTTCCTAATTAAATCTAATTGTTTCCTAATTAAATCTAATTGTTTCCTAATTAAATCTAATTGTTTCCTAATTAAATCTAATTGTTTCCTAATTATTTTAATATCTAATTATTTCGTAATTATTTGATAATTATATATTTATTCCAAAATATTACCAAAACATCCCCCGGGAGCGTCGAACCAAGATTGCAGCAAGACCCATTGTCGTGTACTAGTTTACCGCGAGTCAAGCTTGAAACACCTTGTCAGAGTTTTCACTAATAGGTACATCTGTGTCAGAGTCGCCTGTACTTGTTCGTATCCAGAAAAAGAATTATTTGGTACAACCAAATAAACTAATTATACTCTATAGATAAACATTCTATTAAATAAAATAAAATTAAAAATAAAATTAAAAATTTAAAAAAAGTTTAACAATTTAAAAAATATAAATACCTTTACTAATCTGTTCCTTATAACTCCTTCCTTCCTCTCTTGAAAGAAAAAATTAAAACAAAAAAAATCTACTCAGAACAGAAAATTAGAGAGAGAGAATAATAGAGATCTAAATGTTATGAAAAAAACAGATGGGGTGTATATATAGGTTAGATTATTTGCGACGGTCGTACTGGTGATGGTATCCCGTCACAATACCTAGTATTTGCGACGGGATACCCTCTCAAATGCCTTCTCCATCATTAAATACAGGCAGCGGGTAAAAGGTCTTTTGCGACGGGCTCGTCGCAAATAGCCACTATTAGCGACATGAGGATATCCCCATCGCAATTTTCTATTTACCACTGTGGGTATTGGTGATGGGGATCGTCGCAAACACCTTCGGCCGCATTAATTACGGGTGGTGGGTAAAAGGGTTGTTGCGACGAGCCCATCGCAAATGCCACAACATTAGCAATGGGCGGATATCCCCGTCACAAATTACTATTTACCGCCACCGATATTTGCGATGGGCGGATATCCCTGTCGCAAATTCCTATTTACCACTGCCTCTATTTGCGACGGGCCCCGTCGCAAATACCACCCATTAGATTCTCTTTTGTGACGGGTAAATAGTCTCATCGCAAAAAAGTATTTACCACAACGGGTAGTTGCGTCGAGTTGAAGGTGACCGTCGCAAATAGGCTTTACAGCGGCCAGTATTGGCGATGGGGCCCGTCGCAAGTAACACTGGGTGAATATTTGTTTGCGATGAGAAAATTTCCCCATCGTAAATACTATTTACCACCTCCGGGTACTTGCGACGGGAAGGCTTCAACCCATCGTAAATAGTCTTCCCGCATTTTGGTGCGCAAAACGCGCCATTGAAATTGCAATGAGACCAGTATTTCCATCGCAAATAACTGATCATTTGCGACGGGAATATATTCCCGTCGCAAAATCTCTTTTCAGCGGAGTTTTTGAGACGGGAATAAGGCCTGTCTCAAAAACCCCATCGCAATAATCATTTTCTCCCGTAGTGTTTCAAATTGTGGATCTCATCGACCAATGGTGTCCATAGGCCTCATGGGTCACATAGTTCAAGAAAAATAAATTTAATATAGGGAAAAATATTTATAGAAGCAGTGAAAATAATGATCTATGAGAAAAAACACTTCACAATATATAATTAATAATAATTCGAGGAAAAATAATTAAATCACCTTTCTTAGATTATTAGTAAACTTCATTTATAATATTGGCGTCCAATCAAGGACAAAAAGGTGAAATTGAAGAAATAAGTTATCAAAAAAATATATTGAATATTATTTTCCATAGATTTAACATTTAACATGGAAAATGAAAATAAGAATGGTAGAAAGTTGATTGACGATATAATGAATATGGATCCAATGAGATGAATGATGGTGGAATCATATGTTATATGATGGATTTATTATATATAGTATAGGAAATGATGTGGTTTCTAATTTGATGTTGGAGTGACTACACATTTGTTAAAATATTAGTTGGAGGAGCATTAAATATAATCAGAGGAATTTCATAATTTCATCACATTTTAAGGGGCACATGATTAGGCTACACAACTTGAAAAATGGAACTCTAACCATGAACACCCACTTTCTAGGGTGACACCACCTTGTACAGTTTAAACACGGTTTGTAAAATTTATGTAAACACATTTACTATCACCTCTAAAACATACATGAACTATTTTACATATCCGTATGGAATCCCTCACATTGTTTTTCAAACACTTCTCCTGAATCATGGTGTTGTAGAGTGAATCTTCATAGATACTACTTTCCATGCTCCATCCATGATCCACAATCTATCTAATAACCAAATCTTTAGGGTCTGAATAATCCCTAGACTATCAAAATCCCATCCCTATTATTATTGTAATATTTATAAAGATAAAAAATGATCTTTAAAACCATGATTTTTGGGATCCTTACCCCTAATGAAAATTTGAGATCATACAACCTCCCATTATTATAAAACATTATATTTTAGATACAATTCCATAGGTAATAGAGAATCTTATATGAATAGATTTATACATTAAGAAAAAAAACAATTTCTTGTTTACATGTTTCATCCTTTACATGGTATTGCCACCCAAGCACCCATTCTAGAGGAATTGACCTGCCTCACTGATCATTCATACTCTGATCTAGCATAAAAATAGAGTAATCCTCAATAGAAGCATTAAATTATAAGTCAACTTCATTATGATAAAAGACATGATATTTGTTTGAATAATATTGATGTAATAATGAAATCTAAAAACCAATTTTCATACCCCAATGTCTCGAAGAGAGCACTATATGATAATTAACATGCCCTACCATATCCAATACCTGAAAATTCCTATCAAAATATTTTGATTTATTACATTTCCACATAATTCTTTAATTCTATAATCATGGTGAAAAAAATTATACATGATCCCTGAACAGGAACTCAATATTTTAGTAATATTCATTGGAATAATACTTCTACATATATTATATTGTAGTCATACACTTTCTGATAATTCATACCCAATCATCAATCTCTTGAATGAGATAAGGTCCTAGTAACATTTCATATCCTACCTATAACACACTGATGGGTATGTATAATGGCCCATTGTATAAGTCCTCATAGTTATTACTTTATTTATAGGTGAAGAACCAACATCCCCCTAATTCTCCTCTACCCTCGGTGAAGAACCAACATCCCCCTAATCCTCCATGTATGACTTTCATTTGATTCTTGGGCGATTGGAGTGTTTTTTCATGTGAATAAATGTTCTTGTTACATATAACAGTCTTTTTTGTTCCATTTTTAGATTTGTGTTCTTAGAATCTCTCATATTCTAATGAATACCTAGAAAAATCACATTTCCATCATATTTTATGTATGGGATTTATAGGAGGATTTAGTGTGAATCAATGGAAGATATTTACTAGTAATTCATCAATGAACATAAGGTAGGTGGTATTTAATATTTTTCCCATAGTCGTATTTTTATATTTGAATATGTTGTTTTTCCAATCTGTTTCCATATAGAGTATATTTATCCATGATATTTGTAGGTGCATTGATCCATACATTGATGTGTGAAACCCTTTATGAACCTTGTGGGTTCATTGGTTAGTGAGACCGATCATAGAAATACTCATGGGGTAGGCTAAACCCCATTCAGTGGTGAATAAAATTTTTAAACATTGAGATAACAGAATTATGGGAGAGAAAAGGTAATAAAATGGCCATTTTTATGGGATTAGGGTCAATGTGTTAATTTAAAGAAATACGTGTTTGCTTTTGTAGATGATTAAGTGGTTCTGAAATGGTTCATAAGGTGTGTTTTGGTGATTTGACCTATTTATTAATTTATTGATGGAAAATGTTGTTTTGAAATGAGGGAGATTCCCCCTTTTGTGAAAATTGATTAATGGTTATTTTTGATGGTCTAATGGTTGTTTTATATTATTAAAATGAAAATAAAATCCTTGGGGAATGTCTTAGTTTTTCAAAGGGGAAGAACTATGTTTTAATGGGTGGTTTCCATATGTTTTTATTGGATATTTAGAAATGTTTTTATTTTTGTGATGCAGTTATAAAAATCTGGTGGGACAATAGTAATTGAAGGGACATGGGGGTTAGCAATATAAGTTCCATAAAATTATTTTGTAAGGTTAACATGATTATTAAATTAAGTAAATAAAAAATGGTATTAGTTGATGATATAACATATGGGGATGTTCGGAATGATGTGAAAATGTGTTAAACAGGATTAATGTGAATGTGCTAATGTATTGTGAATTGTACTTGAAATGAATTTGTGGTTAATACATGGGAAATGATGAATGGGTTAAGTGAGTTAACATATTTAAATTGTTGAATATGTTAAATGGGATAATGTATGGGGATTAGTGAATATAATTAATGAGGTATGGAATAAGGAATGGAAATTGGGATAAGAAGCTATGTAATATAAATGGAAATGGTGTTAGAAGGTTATGTCCTAATATTAATTCTCATGTTGATTATTATGGAATGTTATTTCTATTTGTATTTATTATTTTTATAATGTTCTATAGTATATGTTGTATATTGATAAATAAATATGTGAACATGGCTTGGTTATGGGAAATAGGAATATGAATCCTCCCATGGTTTAGGATTGAATGATGCTCTATCCCAAACGAATAATGAAATATTTTTATTGTTGGACTAATTCCCTATTCCTGTTTGGTTGTATTAGATGAAACCACCTTGAATCAGTATCTAAGGTAAATGTTATGTAACAAAATGTTGATATTTCTTACTAAGGATATATGCATCCCAAATTAAGGTTGTGATGTTTTTTGGGATTTCATACTGAGGCTCTATGAATCCCAAACACACGGACATGACATAGTCACCATACCGAGGCTACGAGGTGTGCTAATTTTCTTGTGTAGTAAATTAATTACGAGTGGTGGTGTATGTGACCTTTTCTACATTATAAATTACCAGATTAGGGTATTGGGTAAATGATTTAAATTAATTACCCATGGAACATGTTATAAATAATAATATTGCAATAAAGATAACATAAGTGAATTAATGGTAATAATGATAAAAATTGATTAAATGAATATGATAGCTAATGGGTATGTGATGATTTGTGAGTAGTAAAATACGTTATGTTTAAATTTGTGTGTTACCCATTATTCCTTTGCTTACAATCATATTGTGACTTGAGTTGTTTTATTGATTGGTTGATTCTAGGGAATTTAATTGGTAAATGGATATTAGATAATTTATTAAATTAATTCCATGTTACTTGTTTATTTATTGAAATCATTACATGAATGCACCTTTGTATTGATAGGATATTGATTATATACCATTGGTGGTGGCCTATTGAGTTTTACTAACATGTTCCTCGAGAAGCCATAGATGTTGGTTATCTGAGTCGATGCTACTTCTTTCAGGTATAGGTTCAGGATGGGAACCTGGTGTTGGTTGTTCTTGGGATGATGGGTTGGAACATGTCAGTCAGAACTCAGTTTAGACATGAATATCGCATTAGAGTCTTTATATGGTTATGTTACTGGTTTACATTGAATGAATTCTTGAAATATATCATATTGATTAGATTTTGTTATAGCATATGTACATGATCACTTATGGGTTTTTGTTGCATGTTATCCATTTATTTCCCATGTGGCTAATTTGACACTTTTTATTACTTCTATTGGGAATCCAATCTGATATGTGAGTATAGTTTCCACATTTTCCTCTTTAGATCTATGCTTCAATAGGGAAGCCTCATGCATATGGTTATAGGAACCTGGGGATTGATGATGTCACAACTTTTTTTAGCAGTTATAGTGGATTCCAGTCTAGGGATGTTACAAATTGGTATTATAGGTGGTCATCTTCTTACTTACTATTTATTCATGGTAGATAAGAGTCTAGTATCGTATCGGTACATGGTAAGAAGCTTATTCTTAGGTTCTTATAGTTCCACATATGATGGGAAACACATATTACAAGGCATGGGAAATGCTTTTCTATTCTATGATTTTATATTAGGATGATACTTCCACCTTGAGTGGTGCACTTTCATGTGATGTTACTGAGTAATGATATTTGATATCTTTTCCCAAGGTGGATATAGATGGTGTCCGATTTCATGTATCATACTAGGCACATAAGATATGTTGGTCATCTAAATGTTTCTTTTCATTGACTTGTGAGTGACATTATGATCAACCAAATGTGTTTGAAATGTGAAATTGAATGATATACTGTGTGATGAAAAATGAGGTAAAAGTAGTTCTGAGAAATTTAAATCATTGATTTTGTAAAGAGGATATTTTATAAAATTAATTTTGAATAAAAATAATATTTTTGAAATGGTGGGCCAACAGAAAGGTTTTTGAATGTTTAATTTCTTACATTTTGAAAATGAAAAGTTCTAAAATGTTAACGCAAGGGTATAAATAGCATAATATATTAATGAAGAGAAATGGGAAATTTATGGAGCTATTATGTGCCCCGGTGATATTTATCCCTTATGTTGGTTTGTGATATTTTGTATGAGTGGTTTGGGAAATGATAGTTCAATAATTTATAATCATATGTTACAAGATTTGTGATCTGGTTGAGTTGGATGTGGTTGTTAAATTGATTGATATTTTTTATGTATATGATGAGGTTATTACATTGAAGATTTGAAATGGAATCTGTTAATGTTAATATGGTGACACTTGTTTGTTGAGACATTGTTAGTAATGTTATAAACCCTAGAGTGCACATTCAGTTCGTGGTTCTAGTGTATAGGTGTGAGAATATTCATTGTGGGACCTATATTAACTGTCTGTTTGGTTCATTAGACCAATTTTTTTTGTAATGGTGGTAGGACGACCATCGTGAAAACCTGATTGTTTGATGTTTGGGGTATATGACTTAGAGAGATCCAATTACCCTTGGCTGGTGTGACTCAGGTTTTGATAATTGGTATAATATGGCTTTTGAGGATGAAATTTGAGCAATGTAAGTCGGGGATTTATGATTCATGTGTGTGAGTGGCATAATTAGATTCTAAAAAAGTAAAATTGATGTATTGCGGGTGACCTCTAGTTTTGTTGAAGTTGCATAGTTATGCCATGTATGTTTCTTAATGAATAACATTGGGGCTTACATTTAGTTATAAGAGTTGTTATAAAGGGAATGATCATTCTAAGACCTGGATGAGAGATTTTATGATGATAGATAAAAAATAATGAATAGGGTAAGGCATGGAAATGATAAACTAGGTGTGGATGATTGCTTTTTATAGAGAACACCCAAGGGAGGGTGGTTATGCTGTTGGGATGTTTGTCAGGGTAGTTGTTAGGGTGTGAAGTGTTGATAAATCCCTGGGTCTGATGTAGCTAGAATATTAAGTGGTATGAATAGTTTTTGTGGAATAGAGATAGATTTTGGTATGGTCAAAGGAGAGTGTGAGACCTTGGGGGTTTTTAAAAAGTTCCCAAAAATGTGAACATGTCAGGAGTACACGATGTCCATGATATATTTGCTAGGTGGGAGGGTTTGTATCACACTTGTTCTCTATGGAATCAAAGTTGAAATACCTTCATTGTGTAGGAAACCAGTTGTTTATGACTTGTAGAGGAAATAAATGCATTTCTATCATGGTTAGTGGTATCGTGCTTGAATAAATTTAGTGAAGTAATGATAATGGTTCTAAAAGGATTGTTTGGTCATGAGTGATCATTGGAGGGTCTTGAGGTGGTGGAATGTTTGGATGGAAACCCCAATCGAGTTGTGAAGTTCTTTTGTGGATGAGGAATTGGGGGGTCGGAAAACCTAATAGATTTGGTAGATTGAGGAGTCTTTTTAGTGAGAGGTGACTACGATGGTGGATAATTTGTTTCAATGAATGTTGAAAAATTCCTAGTGTATATAATCTATTGAAATATATTCCCAATATCTTGAAATTGTCTTAGGTATGATGAGAAGGTTTTGGTTTTACCCTTAGATAATTGATTGTGTGATGGATATATGTTTTACATCACAAATGATACAAATCAGAAGTGGTATGTGCATGGGTTCCATATGAGGTAAGAGTACACCATCATATGGTTGTAGAAGAGGTCCTTAAAATAGTGGAGATGTTGATGAATGACTTCTGTGTCATTTTTAGATGTTGTGAGTGGGTCATAGGTAAAGTTTGCTTTGTCATAATAGGGGAAGATGGAAAACTATGTCTATGTTTTGGGGTTAATCATGTGTTTATGTGTGAATAACATATGTTGATACTTCTTGGGGGAAGTGATTACAATGATAATACCATAGTAAAGAGTGTTATGTTATGTACATGATGTGTTGGAAAGGCTACAAATTTTATTTGGTGGCACTCATAAGATAATGTAAATCATGTGAGGTGTATGTTTGGGTTACATGGGAAAAACTCAGGTTACCCTTGGGTGTGATGATCATCTGAGATGACTGGTGGATTTAGGATCATGATAGTTCTAATGGTAATTAGTGAGGTAGCATCAGAGGTGAATTGAGTGGTTCCATGGAGCAGAATAATGGTATGATGACTATCGAATAACATGATGGTGATATTTTATTAGATTTCATGGATGAATTCGGTAGGTGCATGATGATGATGGTATTATCCTTCGAGTAAAAGGTCTTCATAGCCATGTGAAGTTACGATCTACTGATGGTGAAGGTTTTTCATCAACAAAGTGAGTTGATATTGGATGGCCTAAATTATATGAAAAAAAGGAACATATTTGTTGGGCTGTGAACTACCTATGGTTATGATTTGACGGATAAAAATATTTTGGAAATGTAAATATGCTATAAGGAACAACCATGTAAATGTTAAATGTGTATTGAGAGTGGTGGTATCCAATCCATGTGGGTTTTATTGAAAGAAATAATGAAAATGTGGGATGATGATCTTGTGGATGTTTATGTGCGGTGACTGGGAAAATTATTCTTGTAACTTGTGAAATTCAATTTGAGGTTATTTTGGTCGATATTTAAATTATTGTAGTTCTTAATATTTGAAAAATGGTGGTGATAGGTTAAATCCTTTGGTGGGGAGTACCATATTGGGAAAGTGATCAGTGAATTTTGTTTATAGCTAGTCGATTTGGATGGTAACAAGTGAGATAAATCATGGTGATATAGTTTTAGTGATGAAAGTTGTCCTAGGTTTTGACCAGTTGACTACCTTGAGATGAAGAGTATGTTTGTGTTGTTCTTTCCCAATATTCAGAAATAAAATAAGGTTGGGTAACCATATACTATGGATAGGATCAGAACAAGAGTGTTCTGGTTGACTCTCCTAGGGTAATGTAGTTCATTGTTGATGTTCTTCTTTGTAATGATCTAGTAATGTAGACTGAATCTTTTCTTGTTCTTGGTATCGGAAATGGTGAGTTGAGGCAGATGTTTCCTTAGGTAGAATTGTGTTTTTATGGTTAATTTTAGTATGGGAAATGTTTTTGGTGTATGAATTTTTCCTTGATCTATGATATTTTATGAGAGGAATGAGTTTAGTGATGAAATTGAAAATGAATGTTGATTAGTGGGTCCGTGTTCTGAATCGTTTTGTCTTTATGTATTGGGAATGCTTGGATTTGTATCTTGAGTATTATCCATTTTGAATTGGGGAGGATGTAAAATCCCGACCATTCATGATGGTACAAACATATTATATTTTGGTTAAACTATGTTTTACAGTTAAAAAGTGTTTCTCAAATTGTTGAGGATTAGAAGGAGTGTAAATTTGGCGTGAAAATTTAAAGGAGGTGAAAGGGGGAAAAACATTGTATAACACACAATTGGAGAATGGTTATTATAGACCATGCACATGCCCCATGAAATCGTGCATCATGGGATCCATTACGAATATATGACTGTCACAATGTTACCACATGGTTTTCTAAACTGTGTGATTATTCCTAGGAAACCAGGAAACCCAACTTCCCTTACATGGTGGCTTGGGCACGGATTTCTCATGGTTTGTACAATCGTGCAGGTAAACCGTGCACCTCATTAAATGATAAAAATTTATAGTTTTTTCCATATTGGTATTTTTATATCCTCACTTGATTTTATTCTAATTCAACCACCTCTACCCTAGTTGATAAAGCAGTATCCCCCTACTCCTCAATGGGTAGTTTGGTTTCATTTATTTGAATTTCAGAGCACATTTGTGGGTGTATCAAAGATTTTGGTGGGTTTAACACTCCTCTTTGCTCCATTATTTATTTAGAGCTTGTATAATCTCTCAACTTATTTAAAATGTCTAAAAACATTAATTTTTCTAAGTATTTTATGTTATGGATTTTTCAGTTGTTTGAAAATAAATTAGTGTTAATGATTAAGCATGTGTGCATGAAAAGAAATGAGGTAGGCATTCATTAAGATTTTTCCATTACTCTTGATGTTATGTATGTGAATGCAATAGTTCCAATGTTTTCCCTTTTTATTTTTTTTAACGTTGATATTGGAATGTACATTGGTCCTTATATGGAGGTTAAAAACATTTCATGAACATCATGGGTTCATTGGAGTGTGAGACCAAACCTATAACAACCCATGGGGTATGCAGAACCAATGATAGTGGTGAAAAAAATTGGTAATCATTGATATAAGGGAATTATAGGAGAAAATTGGCAGTAACAGTGTAATTTTTATGAGATTAAGAACAATAAGTTAATTGAAATAAATATTTTTGGGATTTTGTATATTCTTATGTTGTTTGGAAATGGATTTGATGTTGTGTTTTTGGTCCTGGCCCGATTAAACATTTATTTATGGAAAATGATGTTATGAAATGAGGGAAAGGCCCCCATCTTGTGAAAATAGATTAGTGGTTGTTTTTTATTTTCAAAATGGAAATAAAATTCTTAGGGAACTTGTTAATTTTTAAATGGTGGAGATCCTTTTTTAATGTGTGGTTTCAAATTTATTTCAAAGAGTATATATAATTTTTTTTATTTCCATGATGTACTTAAAATGTTTCGGTGGAACCATAGTAATTGAAGGGATTCGAGGGTTAGTAAGATATAAACAATAAAATTATGACGTGATGTTATCAAGACAATGAAATAAAATAAATTAATAACGGTCTTAGTGGATGACATAGAATAAGGGGGGTTTGGAATGGTGTAAAAATGGGTTAAATGAAATTTATGTGACTCTGCTAATGGATTTTGATTCATAATTGAAATGAATAAGTTGATAATACATGGGAAATGATGAAATGGTTAATGGAGTTAACTTATTGAAAATTTTAAATATGCTAAATGGGATAATTTATGGGGATTAGTGAATATGCATAATGAGTTTTGGATTAATGATTCGGAATTGGGTGAAACTGTTATGAAATATAAATGGAAGAGGAGTTATTGGGTTATGTCATTGTTTTAATTATCATATTGATTATTTTGGAATATGATTACAATTTTTATTGATTGTTCATGAATTGTGATATGATATATATTTTATATGGATAAATAGTCATAATCATATGGATTAGTGGTAGGATACAAAACTAAGTCTCCTCCCACGGGTCGGCTTGGACTGATGGTCTATCCCCACCAAAGATTCAATGGGATAGGGAGTCAAACTAATGGTCTTTTTACCTAATATTTTCATTGGAATTAAATAAATTTACACCGGATCCAAGTTAATTTTTATGTAATGGATGGTTGGAATTTCAGACTAAGGCTCTATGCATCCTAACATACTATCATGATGTGGTTTGGGTAGTTGGACTGATGCTCTATGCTTCCCAAACACAATGACATGGCTTGGTCATTGGACTAATGATTTGGGGTATGTTGATAATTATTAATAGTATATTATTTGTGAGTAGTGGTGTATGTAACCACTTATTCTTAATAAATAACTTGCATGGGCCATTGGGTAAATGATGTATATGCCTGTCACATGGAAGATGAGATGGAGACTAATTTAGTAATGAAAATAAAACAGTTGATGAAATGATAATAATAATGAAAATGGATTAAATGAATATGATAGACAATGTTTATGTGATGATTTTTAAATGTTTAAATCCCTTATGGGTAAATATGTGTGTTACACTTTGTGTCATGGATTCGACTCACAGTGTGACCTGAGTTAGTTTTGTTTTTTGGTCAATTCTAAAGAATTTATTGGGAAATGGATATTAGATAATTATGTAAAAGTTTTCCTTGTTATATGTTTATTTAATTCAATTTTAACCTACATAATCTATTTTATAGACTATTTATTACTTGATACATCATTTTTGGTGGCTACTGAGTTATACTAACACCCTATTCGGGCCACTATGGCACTTGGGTAATCGAGCATATGCTACTTGTTTCTGGTATAGAATTAGAATGGGAAAGTAGTGTTTTTTGTTCGTGGGATGATAGATTCGATCATGTATGTAATGACATGGTTGGGACACATATATTATTTTAGAGTCTTTTTATAGTTTTGGTATTGGTTTAAACTTTATGAATGCCTAACATGTAGTGCATTCATTAAATTTTTTTATAACATATAAAAATTGTCACTTATTGGTTTTTTGTTTAATGTTGTCCATTAATTATTCTTATGGTTAGTTTATCTTTTCTTCATAATTATATAGTGGATTCAATCTTATAAGACGGTATATTCTCACCATGTTCTTCTTTAGACCTGCGCTGCTAGTCGGTAGCCTTTCGTATATAGGGAGTCACATCTAAGGTCATGTGATGTCCCAGCATGGGGCACCAGTTATAGTGGAGTATAGGCCCGATATGTTACAAAGTATATAAAATATATTAAATAATAATTTTAATGAAATGGTATTATATATATGTACATATTTCATTTACTTACTTTATTTCAATATGACATGAAATGGAAGATTCATTTATCTAAACATATGGCTTACCATCTCTATGAATGGGGTATTCCATTTTCAATTTATAAAAACAATAGATAACCAAAAATACATATATAATGAAGAGATATGATATTTATTTCTTGATAATAATTATATAGATAAATAAATCATTTTCTATATAAGAGAACCAAGAATAACAAGTCAACCCATGTATGATAATGAAATAAGTTATTACCAAAAACATAACACAAATATGAAATTTTTAATAAGAGGGTAATATAAAATCATATAATAATAATATATGGTATAATATAAATCAAAATGGATCCTTAAAAGATTTATAGTAATATTATATTATTTATATATGATTTTATCATGATTACGATGAGTTTAATGATATAATGTTAGGGGATTTCTAGTCTCTCATTTATTTTTTTACAATACTATTTACACAATCTACATTAATTTCTATTATGTGGTGTATATATTGAATTTTATTTTATTATATAATAATTATACATTAAATTGAGAGTATTTACATATACATTTTATGACCACTCTTTCCTAAGTTTTATGCTTCAAAATCTTCAAATCTCGTAGAGGAATATTGTCCCAATTTTTTATCTTTGATATACATGTTATGTTACGCACCTATATTAATTTAAAATTATTATATAAAACTCATTGAAATGATTTTTCATGAGTATATTTTTTTTGATATTATATGTTTCATGTAATGTAATTCTCTCTTTTTAAAAAATATGTGTTCCTTGAAAAAAATATTTTTAAAAATGTTGTAATGGTGTTCTAATTGATCCTCTATGAAAATTAAAGGAAACAGATTTCAAATATTTTGGAAATGGATTTTAATGATTAATTTATATATTAGATAAGTTATTTTCAATGAATAAGGTTTTCTAAATATTTTTTTATTTGAAAATATATTGAATTCAAAAAGGAATGGATAATTTCCTCATTAATTATTTGAATCAATCTTGCGAAATTATTTTCCATAGTTATAATATAATATGATGTTACTTATAGATTACTTGGTATATGATTCAAGTAATTTTTCCCTATTTTTTTTGATATATTATATTTATAATTATTAATCCCATTTCATTTCCATGAGATATACTATAAATAAATTTTTATCAGATATATTTATTTTTATAGGTTCTGATATTATGAATGATTTATGTCTGTATGGCACAAATATATATTAATTTTCATTATATGATTAGTGGGTTATATATCTACCTATGATTATTTTGTTAATGATTTATATCTCATGAGTTAATGATGGGAACAAGGCAATGGGCTAGAAACACTATTTAATATGGGGAAACTCGGTCCATTACGGGAAGATAGTGAGACCAGATCAAATATTAGAAGATGGGGAAACCCAATCCACTAGGGGAAGATGTGGAACCCAATACATTAAAAATAAAGGACAATGAATAGAGATAGTTTAATGTCCCTCCCAGTAGCTATTTTTCACATGAAGTCCCTTGTTATGTTTTTTCAATGCGACTTGACTAATAGGGAATGATATTAGATTTTTATGTGTTACCCAAAAATTCCATGTCTTATTATTATGTTATGATTTCATGGATTATGATATTAATTTCTACATAATTCATGTCTTATAAATTTCAATTATTTATTCCATGACATAGGATCTTTGATATGAAAGGTATCATTTTATAGAGTCAAACACATTTTTTCATACCCTTCTGTTCATTATTATTCTTACATATATCCTTTTCTTACTATTGCTGAGAATCTAAACTCGCCATTTCTTTTGTTTCCTTTTTGAGGTTATATTAAAATGTTTCAATTAGTATTTTTAAATGGGATTTTATTTATGGGGGATGATTAAGATCATTCACAACATTATAATAGTGTGATATATTTTTCCTAAGGTACTAAGATACTATGGTACTCAAGGTTGTATTTGTGTAATACGATGAATAGCCATATAAAAATATGTAATATACATGTATGAAAAGCATGAGTCATTATAGAAAAAATTTGATACTCAGGTAAAAATATGATTCACTACCCTCTAAGCCTTTCTTTATCATTTCAATTGGGGAGCCTAAGTGTTACTTGTGGCATAATATATGTACACTCACCAAGAGATCCAATCCATGGAATTACATATTGGAATCCAGGTGTCTCTCAGGATTTATTATTAATCCATTTATATTGTATTTTAAATCAATAAGACTGATGATAATGACCATGAAATTCTATTTTGGAACCCATATATTTCCCTCGATATTTCTTACTAAATGTCCCTGGATCAAAATATATCCATACAATTTAAAAACACATTTCACTCAATTTGGTAATCTGATAGTAATGGATAACTGAATAATTAGAGGGAATGAGCAAGGAATATGGACATGGGCTCAAAATTCACTCAAGATTATTATTCAATATGCATTTCTTTTAATTCATTTATCTTTTAAATTAAATTGGTGTGATAAACACACATTTTAATGTGATTACCTTATATAATTAGTAATTAATTATTTACCCAATTTAACAAAACAACCAAGGGTTAGTTGAAATTGAGGTTATCAACCTATAATGGTTTAAAAAGGTATTATAGGTTATTTAGGCAATGGAACATATATTTAATATAGTAAAACTCATTTTCTGAGGTGATAAATATAATATATAGTGCATTGAAGAATTTCATAGTAGATAAAAAAAATTTAGGTAAAATAATTAAACCGCATACATTAGATGGTTTGTAGAATACACGTCTATTATAATCCCCCAATATATTCTAAAATGAGATAAATAAGGGAAATATGTGAATAAAAAATAGGAAATATTAGCATGAATGGATTTAATATTCCAAATGAAAAAAAGAAAACAAAAAAGTAAGAATATAGAATAATAGTAAGATAGATAAAATGAGAAGAATAATGGTTGAATCATACATCATTTGAGGGGTTTGTCACCAATTTTATAGGATAAGAGGTGGTATCCCATTAGAGGGAGGAGTAGCTATACATTTTTGAATATAAACATGTTGCAGTGAGTTTAATAGAATGAGGTGAACTTCATAAATATTAAAACTTATTATTGAGAACCCAAATTGTCGACATGTTTTTCCAAACCATGAAGCAAAAGTGTACACACAATACCTAGGGGAAACCCAATTTCATAGTCTGTATATGGTTTGATAAACTACACATACACACACACACAACATTTTATTAACCTATAAAAACTACCATTACCATTTCACATTGACATGAAACCTCCCACATGCCATTTTGGAAACTATGATCCTCTTTATTAGGGCCATGTAGTTGTGCCTCAAATTTACTAATAAATGTTCACTAATCATGCATAACTTTTTGAATCTCTGAAAAAAAGACCACCATGAACTAAACAAGCCCAATATTACCAGTACCCTTAAAAAAAATTTACCTTTCATATAGATTTAGTTAAATGTTTAAACTAAAATGTATATGTATTCATACCTCATTGGACATGATAATATCAAATAGTAAATTTCACACTTATTTATAATCAATATGATATTGATAACTTTTCAACCAGTCTATTCTATGTATAAAATAAAAACTGGTCATCTCAAGGATCATGAAGTCATATTTGTTTAACTAGACATTGAAAACAATTAGATATTTAATACATCACATGATACCATTACGATTTTTATATAAGGGTGAGTCAAGAGATAGTAACATAGAAGATAACATATCTAGTAAATCTAGGCTAGTGGAAACCTAATTAGATATAAAAAACAGGTCACTCTGGTATCATATTATCTATTATATATCAGGGATGTAATTTAGATTAAACCTCTGACAATAAAAGTACTTATCCACTAGTGGCTAAAATCTAACCCATCAAATAAATCCTACCAAGCCCAAAGCATGAATCACATGATTCATTGATATGTGTGGTTCCAGGGTCTACTATAGAGGACCCATACCTACACTGTGATCTAGGCTCCATAAATCATGATATGAAATCCACGAAAAAAACATTTTGCTGTAACATCTTGTCACATCGGTGACATTTATTTGGTGACCTTGTTCATGATATAATAAGATTTCATTTTTTTATGTAGTTTTAAAAAACATAAAAACATCCTATAATACTCAGATTATAAGAATCCCTACTCTTATCTCCCTGCATTCCTCTTTATTTTACCTCCTCAACCATCCTCTTAATATTACTTGAAGAGGCACTATCTATCTCACTAGGAACTCTTGTCATACCCACACTATAATCTTGAACAATACCAAATATCATATCTTCCTATATAACCTTCTCTAGAAAAACGAAATTGAAAAGCATATTATCATATATCCTTGGTTCAAAAACCCATAGGAGACGTATATTCTCTAGATAATGATTTACATTAGACATTATCACCTTCTATGCCTCAATCCTAGACAAAAGTGAATAAGATCATATAAAATTAATTAATCATTCCATGTAAGTAGAAAATATTATTCTCTATTTCAAAAAATCAATATGCATCCATGCTTAATCCAACATTATTATTTTTGGGAAAACGTTACTATAAAACATCACCTTGATTGTCTCCTATGTAAGACTCTCACACCTTCCAGCCTATCTCCTGAAACCCTCACATCCATATGGAATGTCCCTATAGTATTATGGCTTCTAGATTTACCTTTCTATATTTTTTGGAATATACTGGGTCAAATATTCCTTAAATAATGTCAATCCGGTTCTTAGTATACTGAGTGACACAAGTTCCTCAAGTTTTGATTTATTATAGAGCTAGATGTCTAAACCATAGTTGAAGATATTGTTATATAATACTTTAGTTTGGGGATGGGTCACCTTATGCACCACTAGAAAATGATAAGTGTCTTTCATAGGTGAATCCTCATACATATTATATGTTGGAATGAGTGAACCATCCAAAGAATGTGAAATTATGCATATATGTGGTGAAATAATTAAAAATTTATTACAATACAATTAGATTGCCTATAAGTAATTACCTATGATAAAATTAACTCTTTTAAGGGAATCATATAGACCTTTTATGGAATGAACTATCCAATTAGACAACAATTGTAATGGTATAACCCTCCTTGTTCGTGGAAAATCTCAATCCCAGACCTCTATATATGAATTTTATACACAATCTTATATATAAAAAACATATTATCTTGGTCTAGATAAACTAAATAATACCAAAAAATATGTATCAAAACAAGAAGAAAATAAATATACAACTAAACAAATAAAACATCAATATCTTGAATATATTTCATAATAAATTTATTATATTAAATTATTATTATTTAGAACAAAATAGATATATATGTGGTATGTGATCCTATATTCCTAATCATGATGCATGAACACACCCAAATCCCCTAAAATTATTGCTATAATATATTCATCATTAAATTTGAGGTCCATTACACCTATGAAGAAAAGGAACAACTAAAAAACCCTACCCAATATTCTTAAAACATATCTAAAATATAACATAACCCAAACACTATATAAATAAAGGAGGATATATTATTTTAAACCATTTTGAAATAACCCTACTGATACCTTTGTGAGCAAGAAGAAGTTATACATCACATCATGTGTCCCTCCTCATATGAAAGAGGGTTCCAACTAGAAGTAATGTCCTATGAAACCTAGTATGACTATATGATTAGTTATCATAGTAATCCAAGGTAATTAAAATACATCCCTAAGGGAAATAAATAAAACAATATAGGAATATAACAAATAAATTCTACAAACGATGTTATGTCATGTCATACATAAGTAATTAACTGAACCCAAATGTGGGGAGTAAAAAAATATTTTAGAACAAATAGAAATGTTAAATGACAAATTAAATGTTATATGATAATTATTCACATTCATTCCCGGTATCAAATCTTTCAACAAACTCCAAACTCCATACTAACCTATCATGGTACCCTTGAGCTTCACTATATCCGTAATCATGAAGGCTATATGTTCTTTATGATTCTCATGAATGGTGTGAGTATAACTTAGTGGGACACCACCATGGAATACATAAAATAAGTTCCTAGGTATATACAATTGAATAAAATACAGAAAATGTATATGTAAACAAAATAAAACATTAGATCATACAATTAGTAAACTTGTTATGACCGTTCATCCACCAACCCTAATTCTACCAGTGATAGTGCCATACTGGCTTAATATCATAGTAGCACCACATGAATCATTGAATTCAATGTCCCTATATACACATTTATAGAAAAACCTTTCACGCACATTTATTTTTAAATTCTTCTTTATTTAAGTAAAATCATGTTCCACCTTTATAGAATGATTCTACATCCTATTTTATGAACCAAATTTACAAATGATTCATGGTTACCTACATTCCTAATATGGTATTCTCCTGTTTCACAACCATATAATGGAGAACCTTTATTACTCATTGAAATTCCCCATTTCTAGATCACAATGATATAAATATACACTCACAATATGAAATTCCCCCACACATGCCATTCTAATGTGCTAACCATCACACATAAGCCATCACTGATGAGTGTTGTTTTCTCTTCCCCATATAGGGATTCAAACATGTGTTTCTGGGAGACCTATAATTTTAAAGACTAAAATATATATTAAACTAACATTTTACAAATAAATTATATGGAATTACATATCATGGATAAATATTAAATAACATGCATGGGTATCAGTATCCTTATACACATACAAGTGACCAAACATTAAACATGATATGAAAGGATGCACATGCACACACATAAAATAAAACATAAAACAAGGTCTCAAAGGAAACAATATATTATATAAATCAATTAAATATATTCAAAACCATCACATGGTAAAGAACATTTCATGACCCCCTACCCATAAAAACTACCCCTCCTGGGCCGACAATGTGAGAAGAGAGATAATGACCCCCGAGTCCCACCTCTTGTAGGCCTCGGGTTGGAAACTAGCACCGAGGGTCTAGAAAACACAAAAATGGGAGGAATTACTCTTTAAGAGAACAAATGCAGAAGGGAGAGATAAGATGGACACCAAACAACTCCATCTCAACCAGTAAGAAAAAAGGAATCCCAAGTTCACATATGAAATTTCATGGGAAACTACTATAACCAAAAGTGGAAAAACTGAAAGTACCCCAAAGAAAGTAAAAAAACAGCAACCACAAGCCCGAATAGCTCCTGCAACCACAATCTAGTAGTAACCATCCTAATCTCCATCCTTCTACATGTGACCTGAAAAATAGATTATATAAACAAAGGGTGAGTATAACAGTATACTCAGTAGGATTCTCCCTAAAGTATCTCATGTAAAAGTAAAGAAAGCATGCTAAAGAATAGTGAAAAACGAGTGAAACTAACTTGTCATCTGAACATGTATACTAATCCCCCAGCCTCACCATTGCTTCTCTCACTAATTAATGCATACAAGAGTATATAATATAATAAATAATATCAAGGGTACACTGCTACTACTTCCCCATTGGTTTTCCACTCTACCCCAAATTCACACGTCCTAAGAATCTCTCTCCAAAAATGCTTTCCCATATTCACATAGGCAAAGCACCACAACATGCATCGTGTTCAACAAAACCCCCACGTCCACATAAGAAAAGTAACCAGGTAGTTTCTGGGCGCCACCAAATCTTGCATAACGTGTATCATACATCAAGTATTATACCTGAATCCATTTCTGCCTATACACGTTAAACCTATAGTAGTCTATAAGAAACTATATCCAGAATACATGTTTGTGAATAACCACAAGCCATTACAACACTCTACACACATATATGGGGAAAACTAAACGCTGTGCTTACTAGCACAAGTTACTACCAAGAGAAGAGAGCATGGTCAAAGGGGGTAGTCAGCCATTCATCCTCCCACCAGAATGTTATGGAAAACACCCCCAGGGATCAGAATCCCTGAGGTGTTAGTTTTATTTACTGACAGGGTGGAGTAGTATATAAAAACACAAAAAGTACAGAATATAATATACCTAAAAACCACACTATGAGAATAACATAGTCTTAGACTCAAATACAGCTAACATCTCTTGGACTCTGGGATGTTACTTCTAAGACCAGGTATCCTATAAGCACACAACCAATTAATGATTTTTAATACATCATTTCATTCACTTTTTATCAGTTTCACCTTACATAAATTAAATATTTAAACATTAATTAAATAATAAAAATTCCACAATAAATTTCATTCTCATAACACCCAAAGTCTACTGTCCGTTTAAACTGACAACCACATCATTATGTTCCAGAAAACTCCAAACCCATGGGTTAACATCATTTATTCAATTATTCATTAAAGAATTACTTTCCCATATTCCCAGGAATTCTAGAAAAAAAATATACGCTACTAAACACAAGGGGGCTCAACACGGTGAGTAGATGTACTACTCGTCAAGTCTTTTTTGCTTATATCAAGAGCATAGACCCATACCCTATTGAGAAACTACACTCAGAAAACACATGGCATACCCTGGATGTCTTTTCATCTTTCAAAAGAAGGGTCAGTAAGACTAGATGCCTTGATCACTGGGGAAAATTAAAGTAGATAATCAACCAATAAGAATCAACAAACATCCAACAATCACATCCATCCCATTCCATCACCCATGGTGTCATCCCCGATACCCACATGCATAATCAGATGCATCTCACCACTCTAGGAATCATCTACTGCCACAAAAAAAGGTCTCCACACCCCCACATATCACAACAGCCCTCCATGCTCACAACAAAACACAATAAGAATGAAAATAAACATCTTAGAAATTAGGATCTCAGCCCTTTAACAATAAAGAGGATTACTTAGATCCCTTCAATGAATTATCAAACAAATAATCCATATTGAATTAACCGATTTATTATACGTAGGATCCACATTCGGGAAAACTAAAAAGTAAGCAATCAAAAATAAATTAAACATTCTTACTACACCATTTTTATTAACATAAAAATAACAACAAGAAGAACCAGATTCATTTATATGACTCTATATTTTTAGGCAAACAATTATCAATTTATTTCAGTTTGCGTTTCTTACCAATTTCCGTCATGAATGAACAACTATAATAAGCATGAATAGATATCACACTATTTAGAAAAACTAGAGGCAATAACCAACGATTGATGTTAATTTATTTATCCAGTTTAAATATTTATTATTTCAATTCCATTTCCATCCAGTGGGATAAAACATGAAAACAATATAGTTTCATGTAAAAGAAAAGAGAAGCAAGTAATCCCTTACCTCAAACAGTTCTTCAAATTTTTTATTTAAACAATGGGTCACGATCCTCCTCTCGCGACAACTGGATCCACACGGGGATGCCACAGTATGACCATTATAACGCCCGACCCCAGAATCTCAGAGTCATCACATTATTACATATCATTTTTATGATCACAAAAGATCATGTCTCGAAGGATCGATTTGTTTAGTATACTTGGAAGTACTACATACATTCATACGTTTTACATTACATCCTAAATTGGAAAACTACAACAACATTGTTTCCATATACAACATTGTGATTCCATAGACTATCCCTAAAAGTTAGTCATAATATAATTCATCACATCCTGGGAAAAATAAATGATAGAAAGGGGTGAGCACCGATGCTCAATATGGATAACAATATAGAATAAAATTTCATAAATCAGCATAAACATTTAAGGTAATGTATGAGACTAAAACAAAAGACTTTTAAACATGAACATCAGCATAATATAGAAAAGATACAAATCAAATAATTCCATTTACTTATTGACATGGATATTATACTAGTCTAATAATAAAACGCAATATCAAGGGCCACTTTTATAATGATATAATACATAATACCACAATTTAATAACCACATAGTCAAGGCCTTGTGCCAAGACTATAGATATGATTTTGTCAAGGCCGTGTGCCAATACAATTGTTTGACACATGAGACCTACCAATGCATTGAGGAGCTATAAAGGGCTACACCTGACACATACTTAGTCCAATGCATTCCTCATATGAAATTGTTTAAACATAACATAATCATTTGTATTAAAACTAGCATGTGAAATGTCAATAATTTATCCATAATCCATTAATGGTGTAGAAATAACACATCCATAGTCAAACATATCACAAAACATTCAGTACAACATGAATGTTTTGTATCATAATAAATCACCTTCAAATAAGCTTAAAATCCATCAAAGGATGTTGACATAGATAAGATCAAAACCCTTTTAGAGAAATATCCCTTATTATTTTAAAATCATTTTAGGAAACATTTATTATGAAAATATTATTATAAGATTGTAAGGGAAGCTTTGATGATGTTATAACGGCATAAAATAGCCACACACACCATATATGTTTAAAAAACATTCTTAACATAAATTTGTCAAAAAGGTCAAAAAGTACCTTGTTTGGAAAACAATGGAAAGATTCCTTTACAAACATATTATAAAATTCAAACAAGGGTATAAATGAGTTTAACCGATAGTCTAAAATATTAAGAATGTTTTGAAATTAATTTTTATGAAACATGTATGTGGATGATAAAGAGGTCCTAGTAGATAATTACGTATAAAAAACCTCGGATAATGAAGAGATTGTAGAATTAACCCTTAACTTATACTTTTCATTCGTTGAGGGTAGGTTAAAATTTTGTATAATAGTGAAATAATTTTTATTAAATTATAAAATAATCATATACATAAATATGATATCATATATTATCTTTTAACTTTTCTTTGTTAATAATATCTTATTATTAACGTCATTTTGGGTGTTTAAAGATTCGTTTTCATTTATATTCATTATTATGTGAGTCATATTTGTCATGGATAAGATTTATCTTATTTATATTCAGAATTATATTATGTCATTAAACATTATTTATCATCTAATGAAAATTATTCTTGAATGGATACGATGGGGAATGAATCTCATCGCATTCGTGGAGATGATAATCCGTACGTAAACACGAGCGACAATATCATTATTTTGTTATTAAAATAATATAGAATTGTAAGTTATATCAAATATACAGAATAATTATCATGTTATATTTATTATTTACATCAATTAAACATCATTATTATACACATCAAAATAATAACTTATTGAATTACAATTACACCACGACGTGGAGGCGGTAAACCGTGCGTACACACATATGGTGACATGTCATTCAAAGGATGGATAGAATATTTAATATTTTAGAACCATATTTATATTAAAATCACAGTATATATAAGATACTGGAGTTATTATTTTATAATGGAAACAACAAAGAAATAGGAAGTTGAATAAGAAAAGAACTTGAAAGAGGTGATGAAATATTTACCTCTTCTTTGGGTTTTTTCTTTTTATTTGATCAAAAGGGATCCATACGATGGCTTTATGACTAAAGTAAGGACTCTAGGTTGAATAGAGGATAGTTTAGAGGATATTTTGGCAGAGTTTGGCCGATCCAAAAGTCTTTTATGGTGGGAATTTGAGAGAAGGGAGAGTGCCATTTTATAAGAGGGGTGAGGGGCATCATAGGAAAAGATGGAAATATTATTTTATAATAAAATAATTTTCGGTTTCTAATAGCTCCAAAATAAATTATTTGCAGTATAAGTTGTGAATGGGTCTATAACCACTAAAACAATAGGTTATAGACATGTTTGGGTCACTATATTAACCTTATAATTTAGATTTATCTCTTTGTTAAATGGTTTGACATTTACCATGTCTCTTTGTTTTTTTATATTATATGGTTAAAAAACATACTATATACATTCAAGAGACCCCAAGTGGTTCTTTAATGATAAAAATATCATTATATAAGTCTTTTTTCTAATGATTATATTTTTAGGAACAGAATATCAATTAATAATATAATATATGTTTTAAAAACTCTTTTATGTAAATTTTGACACTATTTGGTATTTTGTTTTTGATAAATTCATAACAGCATTATTACTTAGAAAAAAAATAATCTAACCACCCCTAATACCTTATATTAAACTAGAAAATTATTTTAATTTATAAAAAGTCTCAAAATACATATACTTGGATATTTATAATATAAATTATTTTAATCCTTAATTAATACTGTAATTAATATATAATCATTGTGTCATAAATAAATTGAATTATTTAATGTATAAAAAATATAAATAAAATACCATTATGTAGGAAATATTTTTATATTTCTAATGAATATTTATAGTTGAATTTATTTTACGTTTAACCCTATATTAAAAATGGTTTAGTTATTAAACTAGGAATTTAACACTTTTAAGTCTTCTTTGAATTAAATAATAATAAATGTCCTAATCTAGTCTAAGTGGACCTAAAGGATCATATTTGATTCTTGAGGTTGTATTTTTTATAATTAAACAAATCCAATAGAATTATGACATGATTTAGGGTAATAATAATTTCATTTATACCCTTAATTACCATATTTACTTTTAACCGTAGTAAATAAAAGTAAAATAATACTATTCACCAAAAATTATTTTTATCTTATTGAACCATATTTTACATACTAATATCAACCATGTCTCTCTTATTTTTTAAATTCAACTCATATAATAAGTAAACATAAGTTTTATGTAAATTTGAAAATGCACCTAGGAGGTGGGTAAAAGACTGTAAGAAGTTCAAAAAAAAAATTTATATGTCTAAAAATTTTTATAAACTGACTCCAATGAATTAAATTGAACATATATTGGTATTATGTATCTATTTTGACATAAAATTAATTTAAATAAAATAAAAAATTATTTAAATAAAAAGTCGGTTTTAAACAATAACTCAATGTTTTTCACTATTCATCAAAAATTGAATGTTTTCAAAAAAATACAAACAATTCACACTAAGATAATTTCAATATTCCAAATCCAAAAATGATGTCCATTTTGAAATTTAAAATTTTAAAAATTTAAAAAAATTGGGTATTGCTATTCATAACGGCTAGTATGATTGGTTGTGGTGTGTTAGAACTTCAAGTTGCGTACAACACATGCTATTGTATTATTCAAAGAGAAGCATATCATGGAAGATTGGGGTGTTACATTCTCCCATCCTTCAAATAATTTCATCCTCAAAATTTCTAGAATATTAAAACATAAAAAGACATGGGTGGTTCTTCATCATAAGTTCCTCGGGTTCCCCCGTTGCCTCCTCCATATTATGGTTTCTCCATAGAAATTTTACTAGACGAGTCATCCGGTTTCTCAGCACTTGTTCTCTTGTATCAAGAACCTTGATGGGCTCTTCGCAATAAGACATACTGGGTTCTTGTTCTGATTCCTCATAGGTGAGTACATGCATTGGGTAAGGCATGTATTTTCTCAATAGTGATACATGGAACACATCATTAAATTTTAAGATACTTGGTGGCATTTCCAAATGGTAAGCTACAACCCAAATTCATTCTATAATTTTTAAAGGTCTGATATACCTGGGACTAAATTTAACCTTCTTACTGAATCTTCTAACACCCATCCATGAAGATACCTTCAAGAAAACATGATCCCCAAACTGAAATTCCAAATCCTTCCTTTAGTTATTGTCATAGCTCTTCTGCCTACTTTGAGCAGCTTTGATGTGGTTTTGGATTACCATCACCTTTTCCATCGTTTCCTCCACCAGTTCTAGGCCTACAAGTTTTCTTTCACCAACATAATCCCAACAGGTTTGTGTGCGACATCTCTTTCCATATAAATCTTCATATGGTGCCATCTGAATACTTGAATAAAAGCTATTGTTTGAGAAGAATTCTACCAGAGGTAAATATTGATCCCACATACCTTGAAAGTCATGTTATCATGATCTAAAAATGTCTTCTAAGGTTTGAATATTTCATTCTGATTTTCCATCATTTTGATGGTGTAGGAAGTGGTCAAACAAAGTTCAATATCCAAGGCTTTCTGAAGACTTTTAAAGAATCTTGATGTAAAACATGGATCACGACCAGAAACAATCGATAGGGGTTCACCATGAAGTCCCAAAACATCATTAATTTAACATCCCAAGTATGTAATGAATAATAAATATTTCTTTATCTATGTCTATTAATGAATTATATAGTGTTTTATAGGCTTAAAGTGAGAATAAATCCAACCTAAAGCATGGAATACAATAGTAATTTTAAAAGATTTTTTGCCACCTTTTGATGGCGAACCATTTTTAAATCTATATTTTGACAATTTTATAATCTCAACTTTTCAAAATAAACATATTCTTTATGATTGGGACATTGAAATTTACATTGGATAAATTTTTGGTATTTTTCTGATAATGTTCATTTTTTTAATTAATAGTGAAAAATGTTGTATTTTAATTCAAAACCTCTTTTTAATCTAATTTATTTATATGATAAGATTATCTTTTGAATTGGTTTGACAATTAAATTAGAATATATTTTTACCAATTAATCCAATAGTGGTCGTTAGAATTAATTTCACTTTGAAATTGGACTTAAACTAGTGTCAATCTTTTGATACTTATTGTTTCATAAAAACACGCTATTTGCTCTGACAGCGGTAATTAATTATTAAATTAATTAATTTAACTTATATGTTTTTAATTTTTTTAAAATAGTCATCATTTTTGAATTCAGAATTTCAAATATATCATAGGGTGAAGTTTTTGTATTTTTCTGAAAGACTTCAATTTTTGATGAATAGTGAAACCACTAAGTGGTACATAAGAAACTAATTTTTTGTTTAAATGATATTTTACCACCTCTGTGTTTTGAATTTAAAAAATTTGATATAAATGGTTGTCATTAATAATTAAAATGTGGTTCAATGGGATTAAAATAATTTATTGGTGAATAGTAACTTTTATGTTTATAATCGCGATTAGAGGTAATTAGTGTAGTTTAAGGTAAAAATTGTGTTTTAATAATATGATATGAGCTTAAAACAAGTCCTAACCTCATTGGATGTGTCATGGACGACCAAAAAAATCCATGGGTCAACTTGGGGACCCCGTGGAGCCACTTTGGCTGGGAAATGACATAAATAACTTTTTATTTAATGTAAAAGTAAAAATGACACAAACATGAAATGTTTTACTAAAACAATTTTTACATGGGGTTATACAAGTCATATGTTTTACTATTAATATTCATTAGAAATCTAATATTATTTCCTACATCATGATATTTTTTTTTAATTTTTAAACATTAAATATATTAAATTATTTATGACATCATGATGATGTCGCGATTACCTCATTAATAAAGGATTTAAATAAAAAGAAAAGATAATGTAAAATATATGACCTACACATGTCCAAAACCTATTTTATGGGTATATTTAGAACCCTTAACTCCTTATAATAGAATTATATAAATGTGGGTCCTTTTAAATCCGAAACTCATATTAAAATAAAGGAACATTTCTTTACTTTCCAAGACTGCCCCTCCTCTCCTCTTATAAAAGGCCCCCACCTCTACCCCCTTACCCACACATCCAAAGCCTTTGGCTCGGCCAAACCCTTCCCATTTTGTATCTCCACATCCCTATCTAACTCCTTGAATCATCACTTTATGCAGAATTCTTCCCAAGGAAGCCTTTGAGCTCAAACCAAAGGGAGTTACCCGATTTTAAGGTAATGTCTTCACTTGAGTCCTTTTGTTTTATTTTACTTCTCCACCCCCCTTAACTGTTTTTATTCATTTCTTTTGTAACAAATACAGTATCATCAATATACTGGGATGTTTTTATACGAAGGATTCGAGCAACACTTACACACACCTACATATAATGGTTAAAGAACATAATGTTTTCATCGATTGTGAATTTCTGCCTCACGAAACTATGATTGTTCAACACTCATATATCACCTTAAAATGTGGCCATTAAGATGTCACTATATTTATATATTATATAATATGTTTATGTTTTTATTAATATTCTGTATTTTTCATTTTGGGCATACCATTATTGTTTCCATTATGGGTAAACGCGATATTTTCATTTAAGGAAGTGCGGACTACCGCCCTATCAAAGTGATTTGATTTCGTTAATGCCGCATGTGGGATGTATAAAGGATTTAATTAATGGTATTGTATATTATATTATGCTGGAATTATGATATACCTTTATATAATTATGAATCCATTCCATAAAAATATGAAATAGAAATGAAAGTTGCGTTAATGCTTACGTATGGCTTATCGTCTCCATGAATGGTGCATTGCATTTCTTACCTCTAAACGTTATGTAATATTATGAATGCATGTATAAAATGGATATATATGATATATATGGTATATACATCATGAGTATAACTCTAGATATAATAGATACATGAACAAATTGTAATTATAAAGAGTATATTTTTAATCAAGTACCAATGATAGTTAAAACGGCCGTTATTAACTAAAATAACTACATAGTGTTCATGAGATGGTAATAAGTGATATAAAAGGAATAATGAACATGAAGAAGGTTCTTAATAAAGTAGAAATTAACTAAAGTTTATTATTTATGAGATTAAAGAATGATCGAGTCAAGTTGGACCCGAGGTATGGGACTTCGTCTCAATCTCCTTTCATTGAGGCACATTTTATTTTATACACACCCTTATTTTATATGGTGTATAATCCTCTTTGACCATTACGTTTATCCAAAAGGAATTTTTTTATACGAAGCGTTTTACAAAACAAAAAAAAGGGAATGTATTTGTCATACGTATGTGGCGACAACGACTTCTCCGCCGCCATGACCATTATATCACTGTGTTATTTATATCTTGTGATTCAAATGTGGAAATGTTATGTTTCCTTTATATATGTTTTATGTGATATGATAATGTTACGGTTCTTGGGAATTGTTATGAAGACAGGTGGTTCCGTGATAAACTAAGGGCGGGTGAGCCTGATATATCTCTCCAATGCATTGGGTAACGCGAAGGAGTGAAACGTTAAGGTTTCTCCGAAGAGATTTAGGGAATATACTGTGATGGGTATTCCAAACATAACCAAGAGGGTTTCTCCCGATGTAAGAATGCTATGAATTCCTCAAGTTACCTTTATGTCTTATGATTTCTATGATTTATTCATGATTTGATGAGGTATGTTAAAGTGATTATGTTTTATGAGTAAAGTATGATTTCATTGATTATTATGTGTACATGTACTCATGTTTCCTTTCCATTTTTTATATCCCTTTCTGATCTTTTTATGCTCATCCCAAGTTCTTTTGAAATGTTTTTCACAGGTCAAGGGAAAGGTACATGATATGATGATAGTATCAAGGAAGTGTCTAGAAAGAATGCATGTTTTATTTTAAATATGTTTCCGTTTATGGGAAAAAATGAATACTATCTTTATGTAACCACTTTGTTTAAATGTGGAATGTAATACATGTTTTATGATCTAATTCTCTAAAACTCTAAACCTGAAAAGATCCTCAATGTGTAATCTTGTAATAACTGAAGATTAAGTAAGGTTTAAGGATGGGGCCTAATAATTAATATATAGTCTTTCTAGATGTTCAATTGGTAAATCTTCTCTTATAGCAAGAAAATGTGCTATCTTGGTATGATGATCAATAATGACCTATATTACATTGTTCCTAATAAGAGTCTTTTGTAGTCCCCTGAGAAAGTACATCATAATATTATCAGATTTCCACTCAGGTATGGGAATAGGTTGCATGAATCCTCTAGGCCATTTCCTTCCAGCTTTAAATTGTTGACAAACCATACATCTTGACACAAAATCAGCAATCTCCCTCTTCATGTTGTCCCACCAAAAATGTTCTTTCAAATATCTTTACATTTTGGTACTCCCAGGGTGTATAGAAAAATTAGAGATATGAGCATCATCCAAAAATTCTCTTTTTAGATTAGGTATATTGGGAACACAAAGTCTCTTCCCAAATTTCAATATTCAATCTACAAAGATGAAGTCACTAAATCTCCCATAATGGACATCTTAAATATTTTTTTGAAACTTTTCATCATCAGTCTGAGAACTCTTTATCCTTTCTATTAAAGATGGGTTGGAAACAATTTAAAATATTATTGATGTTTCACCTTCCATTGTTTTTTTCATATTCATATTTACTATATCCATGAAAATAGGATCACTTAAAACTCCCATATGGTTCAAAACTCCAAGATCTTTTCTGCTGAAAGAATCAGCTACCTTATTTTCCTTCCTCGGGTGGTAGTGTATAGTGCAATAATAAAACTTCAGTAGTTCATGCCATCTACTTTTCCTCATGTTGAGTTCTTTCTATGAGAAAATATAATTCAAACTCTTGTAATAAATATATATCTCAAATTTTTTACCAGAGAGATAGTGTCTCCAAATATTCAAAGCAAATATTATAGCTACTAACTCAAGATCATGAGTAGGATGGTTTTGCTCATGAAATTTTAGCTTTCGTGATTCATAGGAAATAACTCTATCCTTCTGCATAAGGACACAACCAAGTCCATTCATGGAAGAATCATTATAAATAACAAACCCATCATTCCCAGATGGTAGAGTCAAGATAGGAGGATTGACTAATCTTCTATTCAGTTCTTCAAAACATTCTTCACACTCTTTTTTCCAAACAAATTTAACCCCTTTTGGTGTGATATTTGTTAATGGGTTACCCAATCGAGAAAAATTATCAACGAAACGCCGATAATAACCTGCTAAACCTATAAAAATTCATACCTCAGTTATACTCATCGGTGCTATCCATTCATGGATTTCCTTGGTCTTTGAAGTATCAATAGTGATTCCATGCTTAGAGATGATGTGTCCTTGAAAAGAAATCTTCTGAAGCAAGATTTCACACTTGTTCAACATCCAATATAATTCATGTCTTCTTAGAGTCTTCAGGATAATACACAAGTGATTTTCATGATCTTCATAGCTTTTTGAGTATAACAAGAAATCATCAATAAATACCACTACAAATTCATCATGATATTACTTGAAAACTCTATTCATTAGGTCCATGAAAAAAGAGGGTGCATTTGTAAATAAAAAAGGCATTACTATAAACTCATAATTCCCATACCTGTTTTGAAATGATATTTTTGGAATGTCATACTTATTCACAGACAACTAATGATATCTAGATCAAAGGTCTATCTTTGAAAGGTATTGAGATTCGTGATGTTGGTCGAATAAATCATCAATGCGAGGTAGTGGATACTTGTTATTTATTGTTATAGCATTGTTCTCCCTGTAGTCAATGCACATCCTCATAGATCCATATTTCTAATTAACAAATAAGATAGGGGCTTCCCATGGAGAAACAATAGGGAGAATAAATCCCTTATTACTCAATTCCAATATTTGTTTCTTTAGTTCCACTAATTCCACAGTGGCCATTCTATACGGGGTCTTCGATATGGGCCTTGAACCAGGAATTAAATCAATGGAAAACTAAATTTCTTTTTTTGGAGGATGTCTAGGTAAATATTATGGGAAAACATCAATATATTCTTTCAAAATAGGTGCAGCCTATATTTGAACATTATTTTCCTCACCCCCAATTATTTTATTCTTTTCCTCCCTAATAATTGAATTTATTTGAGCAATTGAGGGTGGATATAGATATGAATCAGATGGTGATGATTCTGCTCTAAAGATAAGGTGTTCTTTATCATCTTCATCATAAATAATAACCTAATAATTCTTACAATAAATTTTCACATCATGGTCTGAAAGCCAATCCATACTGAGGATTATATCTAATTCAATAATGGGTATGATGATGAGATCAGCAGATAAAGAGCATTTATACGCCCTAATGGGAACTGATTCACAGAACATTGTTGTGATGATACATTCCTTAGGAGTTTTGACTGAAAACTCCCTTCTTAATTCAAATTGGAAATATCTAATTTTCTTAGGAAACTGGGAAGATATGAAATAATGCGATGATACAGAATCAAATAAATCATTTTCTAAACATGAGGAAACCATTAAATTACCTGCCACCACATCTTTCAGAGCTTCAACCTCAGTGGTAGTGATAGCATAATCTTGGACATGATCCCTTGGCCTTTTCTGAGATAATTTTCCCTAATTCTTAGGACATTCATTTTCATAATTCACCTTTTCTCTACAATTGTAGAATTAAAAATCGACAGCCTATTTCTTCCCCATGCAATCACAAGTTTGGTGGTCTTTTTCACCACTCTTGTAATAGACTCACATTCCCTACAATAAAGTACCAGGGTGTTTCTTCCCACATTTACTGTAGGATGGATTTTCAACTATTTTCCTTCCTCCCCTTATTTCCATTTCCAGAGTGTTCGACATATCTCTTCTTCTCTTTGTTTTCTTTAAAGTCATAAGACTTAGAGAATTCTTTTTCTGTCTTGATAGAACATGAGACAATATCTTCATATGATGAGAAGGATTGTGGGAGAAATGCTCATCGGAGAAATGGTTTTAACCCATCAATGAAATGATCAATCTTACTTATTGGGTTACTTCTATAATCTGCAGCATGCCTCGCTAAACATGTAAAGTTATCCTCATACTTTGTGACATTCTCATCCTCATTTTGCCTCAGACTCAGAATTACCTTTCTATATCTGCTCGATGATCACGAGAAAGTATTTTTCTTAGAAAATCTCATTAAACTCTCTTTATCCTATATTTTACCCTTCATCATCTTCCATTTTTTTTAATCAATGAATACCATTGATCAGCATCTCCAGTGAGGCGGTAAACTGCCATTACATCCTCTTCCATTTCACTACTCCCCAAGTCCTGGAATATTTTATATTAGAAATTTATCCATTGCTCAGTTAAAAATGGGTTTGTACTCCCATTAAATATTGGTGGTTGTTTCCTCATGAAGCAATCTAACATTGATCCTCCATACTATGGATTAGGGTGCTCCATATAGGTAGGGTTATTATTCATAACCTGAGTGAGTTTTCCCAGTACGGTGATAAGATGATCAACATCAGTTGCATCACCAGCTCCACTATAATTATCTTGAGCATGAGATAAATCCCTACATGGAGTGCGTGCATTGATACAGTTTCCATTCCTTCCACTAGGCACCATTTCTAAACAATGACATAAACTTGATTAGTTTATGAATTGAAATAAATAATTCAAAACATCTTTAAAACTTAATATAAATTTAATAGTTTATTGATATAATCCATTATCATAAAAAAATTTCATTTCATATGTATATACTCATAAAACCTTCATAATGGTTTGTAAATAAAATGAGAATTATCCTAAGCATATCCCCTTAGAGTGTAGTAACCAAGAGTGCAGAAAGGCCTGTTTTCATGCACCTGTTCCCATTTGAGTCTAGCTCAAAACAGTGTTTTCGGGTTTTACCCCTAGGTACATTTATGTGAGAGCCTCCTCTACTAGCTCATATCCAGAAAGGGATGTATTTCTTGGAAAACTCACAAAATCTAAATAATACCAAAATTCTAGGAAGTTCTTCTATACTAATCCCAAAATTCAATCTTAGGGTAATGTGCTCTAATCAGAGTTTATCTAAATCTAGATTCCATGTTTTGTACTAAACTAACTCTAATACCAACTGTAGCGCCCCAACCCCAGAAGCCTAGAGTTGGTGCATTATTACCTATCATTGGCATGTTCACAAAACATCATGTTTCGAAATATCGATTAGTTTAATAGCCTTGGAAGTAGTAGACACATTCATAAGGTTTACATTACATCATAAATTGGAAAACTACAACAACATTGTTTCCATAGAAAAAACGGAGATCCAATAGACTATCCCAATAGGTCCGTCATAATATACATCTTTTCATCATGGGAAAATTAAAACATAGAAATGGGTGATCTCAGATTCTCAGTAAGGATAACAATATAGCAGAAACTTTCATAAATACGAATAAAAATTTAAGGCAATATATGACACTAAAACAAAATCCTTTTAAACATGAACTTTAGCATTATATGGAAAAGATATAAATCAAATAATTCCATTTATTTATTCACATGGATATTATACTAGTCGAATAATCTCATGCAATATCAATAGCCACTTTCATAATGATGGAATCCATAATGCCAGACTATCATAACCACATATTCAAGGCCTTGTGCCAAGACTACTAATAAGATTTTTTCAAGGCCATGTTCCAAGTCCCTATTTTGTCTCATGAGACCTATAGATGCATCGATGAACTATAGAAAGCTCCACCCGTCACTTAATTAGTCCAATGAATTCCTCATATGAAAATGGTTAAACCTAACATAAACATTCATTTTAAAACTATCATACAAAATGTCAATAATTTATCCATAAAGAATTAATAGTGTAAAAAAACACATCCACTGTCAAACATATCACAAAACCTTCAATACAATATGGATGTTTTGTATCATAATAAATCAACTTCAAATGAGCATAAAATCCATCAAAGGATGTTGACATAGACCAAATCAAAACCTATTTTAGAAAAATATCCATTTCTATTTTGAAATCATTTATTTAAAGTATTATTTTTAAAATATTCTTATAATATTGTAAGGGATGCTTCAATGATGTTATAATGGCATAAAATAGTTTCACCCACTATATATTTTAAAAAAACACTGTTACCTTAAGTTTGTCGAAAAGGTCAAAAAGTACCTTGTTTGGAAAATGAATGAAATGATTCCTTTATAAACATCTTCTAAAAGTCATAAAACGGTATAAATGACTTTAACCCATAGTCTATAAAATATTAAAAAAGTTTTGAAATTATTTTTTAAGATTCATGGATGTGGATGATAAAGAGGTCCCAGTAGATAATTCCATATAAACAACCTCGGATAATTAAGAGACTATAGAATTAACCCTTACCTTGTACTTTTACTTGGTCAATAGTAGGTTAACCTCATGTATAATAGTGAAATAATTGTTATTAAATTATACAATAATAATATACATTAATATGATATCATATATGATCGTTTAACATTGTTTTGTTAATAATATCTTTGTATTATCATCATTTTGGGTGTTAACGGATTCGTTTTTTAATATTATTTGTTATGTGAGTCATATTGTTTATGGATAGGATGTATCTTATTCATATTGAGAATGATATTTATTCTTTAAATATTATTTTATATCATCTAATCAAAATTAGTCTTGAATGGATATGATGGGGAATGAATCTCATCGCGTTTGTGGAGAAGGCAATCTGTACGTACGTATGAGTGAGAATATCATTATTTTGATATTAAAATAATATAAAATTGGATGTTATATCATATATACAGAAAATTATCATGTTATATTGATTATTTATATCAATTACACATTATTATTATACCCATACAAATAATAATGTATTTAATAACAATTACACCACGACGTGGAGATGGTAAGTCGTACGCACGCACGTATGATGACATATCATTCAAAGGGTGGAAGGAATAATGAATATGGTTGTAACATATTTATAATAACATCTCAGTATATAGAAGATACTATATTTATTATTTTAGAATGTAAACAACAAAGAAAGAGGATGTGGAAGAAGAAAAGAACTTGAAAGAGGTGATGAAATATTTACCTCTTCTGCAGGTTCTTCCTTTTGATTTGATCAAAAGGTCTACTTAGGATGGATTTATGACTAAATAAAGGCCTTTTTGAGGAAGGGATGATATTTTAGAGGGTACTTAGATAGATTTTGGCCGATCCAAATGAATTTTAATGTGTTAATTAGGGAGAAGGGAGAGTCCCCTTTTATATGTGGTGTGAAGAGGCACCTTAGGAAAAGCTAGAACTATTATTTTATAATAAAATAATTTTCGATTTCTAATGGCTCCAAAGTTAATTATTTAAAGGATAATGTGGGGATGGGCCGAAAACCACTCAACCAGTAGGTTTTAGATAGGTTTCGCTCACTATATTAACCTTATATTTTAGATTTAACTCTTAGTTAAATAATTTGACATTTACCATGTCTCTTTGTAATTTTATATTATATGGTTAATAAACTTACTAAATACTTCCATGAGAACCCCAAGTGGTGCATTAATAATACAGATATCATTATATATGTCTTTTAGCCGAACTGTATATTTTTAATAATAGAATATTAATTAATTATATAATATTTGTTTTAAAAACTATTTTATGTCAATTTGACACTATTTGATATTTTGTTTTTTCTAAATTCATAACAGCATTATTACTTAGGAAAATTTTCATCTAACCAACCCTAATATGTCATATCAACCTATAAAATTATTTTAACTCATAAAAAGTCTCAAATTATATATATTTGTTTCTTTATAACATCGATTATTTTAATCATTCATTGATATGGTAATTACTGCGTCATCATTGTGTCATAAATAAATTTAATTATTTAATGTGTAAAAAATAAAAATAAAATACCAATATGTAGGAAATCATTTTATATTTCTAATGAATATGTATATTTGAATTTATCTTCTGCGTAACCCTATATTAAAAATGTTTTAGTTATTATACTTTTAATTTAACACTTTTAACTCTTCTTTGAATTAGATAATAATAAATGTCCTAATATATTCCAAGTGGAACTAAAGGATCATATTTTATTCCAAAGTTTGTTTTTGTACTAATTACACTTTTCCAATGGAATTAAGACATGTTTTAGTGTAATAATAATATCATTTTTACCCTTAATAACCTTATTTACCTTTAACTGTGGTAAATAAAAGTTAAAAGTTACTATTCACAAAAATAACTCATCTTATTGATCCACATTTTACATACTGATATCAACCGTGTCTCTCATATTTTTGAAATTCAACTAATAGAAGAGGTAAAATTATGTTTCATGTAAATATGCAAATGCTCCGTGGAGGTGGTTAAAAGACGGTAAGAAGCTCAATAAAATTTTTATATATGTAAAATTATTATAGACTGGTCCAATGAATTAAATTGAACTTATATATGTATTATGTATCTATTTTGACCAAAAATAAATTTAAATAAAATAAATAATTATTTTAATAAAACGACAGTTTTTAATAATAAATCAGTGTTTTTCAATATTAATAAAAAATTTAATGTTTTCAGAAAAATACAAAAATTTCATCCTATGCTAATTTGGATATTCCGAATCCAAAAATGAAGTCCATTATGAAAGATAAAATTTATCAAATTTAAAAAAAGTGGGTATTACAATTCATAACGGCTAGTTTGATTGGTTGTGGAGTGTTAGAACTCGATGTTGCATACAACACATGCTATTGTATTATTCAAAGCGAAGCCTACCATGGAAGAATGGGGTGTTACAACCGCACCAACAAAAAACCAAGAAAATCCTATTAGGATCATGTAGATTAAATTATATAAAATGGAAAGGAGAAATAGGAGAAGATGAACCCCAAAAGAATGAAGATAAAATATAACTTATATCGAAGATTGATCGATATAGCTTAGTTGCATAAAAAACAGAGAGGAAGTAATCCTAGGATTATGTTTGATTATGAAACTATTATAGAATAGAAGGAATTCTTCTAGCTCTCATAGCCGAGAACAAAAAGGGGGAATTAGGGAGGAAGATATCCCATCCCTTCAGAATATTTAACGGAGAAGCAGTTTAAGAAACGTTGGATTTCCCATTAAAATCAATCTTATTAAACCATGCAGTTTGACCAAGTAAAAACATCTTGAACCTTATGAATAATTAATATAGGAGTTATAGCCTTTTTATTGGCCTTAGTTTCCTTAAAATGAGGGTTTAAATTCATTTTACATCAAAGGAATACGCTAAAGGGGAAAAACACTAGGAAGCTGAAAACACTATTCACGAACTCAAAATTTTGGAAATGAAAAACATTATTCATAAACCGCACCGTTAGAACCTCATCGACAGGACATTGTTCATGAAACATAGAAATAGAACACTATTCATGAACCTCACCGATAGAACACTGTTCATGAACATCACTGTTATATCCTCAACAATAGAACACTATAAACATACCATTCTGGAAATACATTACACATACCGTTATGGAAACACTATTCACAGAACACAAAATTTGTAAAAGGATAAAGAGGTTACTGTTAGAGGTTACCGATATAATTGTTCACCGATAGAACAGTTCATAGAATTGAAAATTTGGAAAATGAAAGAGAGGTTACCGATAGAGGTTACCGATAGAACTGCTCACTGATAAAACTATTTATAGAATTAAAAATTTGGTAAAGGTAAGAGAGGTTTCTGTTAGTGGTTACTGATAGAATAGTTCACTGAGAGAATTATTCATAGAATTAGAAATTTGGAAAAAGAAATAGAGGTTACCATTAGAGGATACTGATAGAACTGTTAACTAATGGATGTGTTCATAGAAAAGGAAAGAGAGTTTAACATTAGACCTCCCTGATAGAACTATTCAGTGATGGAACTATTCATATAAGGTTACCATTGACAATGTTCACCAAGGGTCACCGATGAAACTGTTCACCCAAGGTCATTGATGACACTGTTCCCCAAAGGTCATCGATGCACTGTTTATAGAAGGTTACCTTTGCACTGTTCACAACTGTCTCTCATTGGAACTGTTCAGCAAACGGAAAAATTGGCAAGTGTTGGGATATGTCACCTTGACCCCCCAAATCAGCTCACACACCCAATTTTCACAAAGTAATTGACCAGATAGGTCTTGGCCATTACGTCAGATACCTCTTAAAACATTCTAATCCCAGATAATTCAAAACCCACCAAATGTGAAAATGAAATGGGGTCCAAACAACCACCCATCGAGAGAAATCTAAAACGGGATCAAGCAAAAAAACAATAAAAGGAAACCATCTCATAAACATAGAATGTTTATAACCATAATGGCTACATTGATACATGAAAAGAGTTAAACATCAAATTACTCTGGGTAATGAGCATGTATCTGTGACTCACATTCCTAGGTACTCTCTTACATGCCACCATGTCGCCACAAGGAATGAACCAAGATGATAGAATTCCCCGAAACAACATCTCTTTATGGTCTTGGATCTCTACAATTTGCTCCTCGAAGGACGAATAATTATCAACATTGATGTCTCCCCAATCAATGAAGTGAGAGTCATCATGAAGATAATGACAGAGATTTGATACATGGAAAACATCATTTATCCGACTCATCTGTGGGGGAAGTGATACATGATACGCCACATCTCCAACATGAGCTGACACCTCCAATGGCTGAACAGACCGGGGAGAAAGCTTACTTCCACAACCAAACCCTCACTATCCACGAAGGGGAGTCATCTTATGAAACCGATGATCCCTAACATTAAACTCTACAGGTATACTTATTTGAACTAGATATGATTTCTGATGATCTAGCACTACCTTCATCCTCTCATAAATCACCTAAAAATCTCTATTGTATTCTGCACTAGTTCTGATCCGACAATTGCTGACTCTCCGACCCCAGCCCAACACAATGGAGAACGAAAAGTTCGGCTATACAGGGCATAAAATGGTGCTATACCAATGGTGGAGTGAAAAATATTACTGTAAGTGAACTACACAAAGGGTAAGTTCCTCATCCATGAACCTCCAAAATCTAGAACACAAGAGAGTAACATTTCTTCAAGAGTCTGGATGGTTTGCTCTATCTGACCATCCGTTTGAGGATGAAAAGAAGTGTTAAGGCATAGAGGAGAACCAAAAGAATACAAGAGACCTCTCCACAACCTATATGTAAAGTGAGTATCTTGATTATAAATGATCCTCCTTGGGACTTCATTAAGTCTCACCACATCCTCTAGATACTACGTTGACAAAACTTCCACATAGCTCAACTCCTGGATTTCTATAAAGTGGTCCGATCTTGTTAAGTGATCCAATCCCACCCTAATAGCATCATGTTCTCCTAGATCTTAAGGTTATCCCGTAACAAAGTCGATTGAGATGTCCTCCCACTTCCACTGAGGAATTTATAATGGCTGGAGAAGACCTCCAGGAACACAGTGTTCGGCCTTCACCTTCTGGGAAACCAAACATCAAGACACAAACTCCGAAGCTGAATGCTTCAGCATAGACAACCAAAATAGGCTCTTCAAGGCTCGATAGATCATTGTCACGCCAGGATGCACCACTAAAGGTGAACTATTATACTCAATGAGACCCATCTTGCGCATTGTCAAAGGAAAAAAAGCCTTATGTGATAAAACACTCGGTGTTCTTTGTCCAAAGACCACCTATCATGGGCCTCACCACAAACAACTCGGTCTCTCTAGACCTCCACCTCTAGATCCCCCAACTGAGACTCTTCCAACTTCTGCACTAGGGATGACTGTACCGTCATCTGAAAAATACAACCACTACCCCCAACTTCTCCCATATCAAGACGAAATGATGACAGTTCTTCCATTACTCTCTAGAAATCACCGGATTCATGCATATCATCACTAATTGACTTTCGACTCAGTGCATCAGCAACAACATTCCCCTTTCCAGGAGTATATGATATCTCAAAGTCATATTCCTGTTAGAACTCCATCGACACTGTCGTATGTTCACATCTCAATGGGATAAAACATACCTCAAACTATTATGATTGCTGAAAACCACAAATCGCTCACGAATGAGTTAATGTCTCCAAAAAATTAGAGAAACACTATGGATTCCAACTCAAGATCATGGGTGGCATAGTTACGCTCATGGAGACGAAACTACCGAGACCCATAAGAGACAACTGATCTCTGATGCATCATAACACAACCTATCCCCAGATGAAAATCATCGTAGAAAACATCAAAATGAACTCCCTCAGTTGGAAGACAATGAAAGAGAGCACATACTATCTTCTCCTTTAGTTACTCAAAAGCTGCATGACACTGATCAGTCCATATGAATGTCTGATCCATCTTGGTCAAAGCTATTAGAGGAGTTTGAACCTGTGAGAAATCAGTTATGAACCACCAAAAGTAGCCTGCGAGACCAATGAAACTTCGCATCTCTGACACTATCATGGGGGATTCCCAAGACACAACTACTTCTATCTTTTATGGATCCACAGCTAATCCCTTTTTTGAAACATCATGCCCCAAGAAACGGACTTGTCAAGCCCAAAACTCACACTTCGACAACTTAACAAATAGATGATGCTGATGAAGAACTATTAATAAGGCGTGTATATTCTCTTCATGCTCCACCTCATATGTGGAGTACACAAGCTTTTCATCATTGAAAACCACTAAAAACATTTCTAGGAACTCACGGAACACAAAATTAATCAATCCCCTGAACAAAACTGAAGCATTCGTCATGCCAAACGACATTAAAATGAACTCATAATGCCCATGACGATAATGGAAAGCAGTCCTTAGGATATCCACATCCTTTACACACATCTGATGATATCCTGACTGCAAGTCAATATTTTAGAACCAACATTCACGCTATAATTTATTGAATAAATCATCAATCCATGGAAGAGGATAGCAAATCTTTATTTTTACTTTTTTAAGAAATGATAATCGACACACAACCACAAAATGCCATCATCCTTCTTCACGAACAAAACTAGTGCACCCCATAGTGACACACTAGGCCGAACAATACTTCACTATAACAGACCATCAATATGTATACGTAGCACTCATAACCCAAAAGGGGCCATCCCTTATCAAGACATATAGATTGGAGACACTCGTAGTTGTAGCTCGATCCAAAAATCAATCTCTTGTCGAGGCGGTAATGCTAAAACCTCTTCTAGAAAGACATTAGGGTACTCTTTTACGAACCTAGGAAACACCAATAGTTGAAGATCTGAAGATATCAATATTATCTCATCCATTATGGAAGATAATGATGGAACACACCTATGACCCATCCGTGGAAGTTTCTCAACGACAAACACCACCGACTCTCCATCCACACCTAATAAAACAACCTTCGTCCTGAATCAATCATGATATATTGCACTGAATAAAGCCAATCCATGCTGAGGATGACATCATATGGTTGTATTCATAAAAATAGGAATTATCCCCAAAGGCGGTGCTTCCCCAACACTAGCTCACAGTTTCTACATACTTCAAACAAGACAGCTCGATCTCTAACTAGCGTAGTCAACACCGAGGGCACTGTAAGCCTCTCTACCTCATGTCCCAATGCATGGACAATGGTAGGTGATATGAAGGAGTGTGTCAATTCTGAATCAACCAAGCCATAAAATATGGTATAAAATTAGCAGAGGGTACCTAGAATGATGTTTGGCTCTCCTGGAGTTGGAAATGCTAGAGCATGAAGCTGACCATGACCTCCTCCAAAACCTCTCTAACCATGATGACGACCACCACCACGGCCACACTCTGATCCTTGAAGATAGGGAGAATCATGTGGTTGTCCTCTACATTCCCCATCTACCCTCTGTTGATCTAATGATGGGGCAACCTGCTGCTGCTGCCTCTGCTAGAACTGCCTCAACAGAGAAACCTAGAGTGTAGCACATGGTGCACGATGACTAATCCGAAAGGTCAGGCACTCCCACTACTGATGACCACATCCACTACAAGAAAAATGCTCCTGATCCCTTGGCATAGTCCTAAGAGTTGCTGCCTCTTGAGAAATGTGATGTCAAGGGTTGGGACCTACCCCCGGCTGAACAGAAACTCTTTTTCCCTAAAACTGGGAACCTCAAACCACAGCTCTGCTTCATGAGGAATCATGAAGATTCCCCTCTCATGATGATCTGGTCCTGGTTGAATTCCTATCAACAACCTCTGCCCTCTCCAGCACCTCAAGATATGTTTTCACCAAAAATGGGATGACTTGGCACTAGATATTTGGATGCAAAGCCTCCCTGAAATGCCTCACCCTAGCCTCCTCATCTGGAAGCAGGTCTGAAGCATATTTTAAAAGGTTCCTGAAATGGATTCCATACTCTTGAACACATGAACTCCCCTGTCGATGGGTAAGAAGCTCAAGGATACTAGAAAACTTTGCAATCGAAGAACGAAACTCGACTCTAAACCAGTCTCAGAACTCCTCCCATGAGATTGCTGACTCCTAACGATTCCCAAGGAACAAGAACCACCACTACCTCACTACTCCACACTGCATCATCACAACCAAAGACACCCAGTGCTCCTTCCAAGCGTTGATTGAACTGAACCCTATCTCAACCTCCTCTAAAAAGTCTTCAGGGACTGCATCTACAATGGAGCCCTCATACTTTTGAAGACTCTAGCACTAAAACTCTCAGAGTGTCTTCCTCCAAGTTTCTTCATTTTCAACCTCTACCCATCGGCGATCTAATGGAATAGCCTGCTGGACATTTTCTGCGCAAACCTGAGGAGGACGTCGACCTGGAGCCAAACCTGTAAAATAAAAAACCATTAGAGCTCCTAAACCTAGAATATAGAAGACTCAACATTAATTAATTAATTTTTCTCTTTCATTGATTTTAGGTTAACCCATCCCATGTTCTACCCATTGAAACACATGCACAAAGAAGAATGATGCATGTCCCTTTCCTAAGTCTTTACCTTGCAACTAGTATCACCTTGTTTAGTAGCCATTATAAACATAAAGGTTTCATACATCAGATCATAGGGGCCCTAAACGCCTATGTCTCTTCCGGTCTCCAGTGTTTACATCACTTTCTAAACATAAGTGACACCATTGATCTACCAACCCATACAACCACTAACTCCAAACTCCATCCTATCCCTCAACCAGACCTATGATACCACTCTGTCATGACCCCCTCACCATAAACAGTACCCCTCCTGGACCGGCAATGTGAGAAGGGAGATAATGACCCCCGAGTCCCACCTCCATTAGTCCTCGGGTTGGCGACTAACACTAAGGTTAATGAAAACACACCAATGGGAGGCATTATCCTCTAAAAGAACACATGCATAAGAGAGAGATAAGATCGACCCCAACCAAATCCAACTCCGCTAGTTAGATAAAATAAATCCCAATTACACATATGAAATATCATGCAAAACTATGACAACTGAAAGGGGAAAACAGAAAGTATCCAATAAAAAAGTAAAACAGCAGCAACAAAAAGCCCGAACAGATCCTGCAGCCACAAGCTAGTAGTAACCAGCGTGATCTCCAACCTACTCCAAGTGACCAAAGAAATAGTTTATATAAACATAGGGTGAGTATAATTATATACTCAGTAGGATCCTACCCAATTACTCTTGTGAAAAAGTAAAGAAAGCATGATAAAGCACTGTCAACAAAAACTGAAACTAACTCATCATCTAAATAAGTATACTATGTTCCCAGCCTCACCATGGCTACTCTAAAAAATTAATGCATACAAGAGTATATAATATCATAAACAATATCAAGGGTACCATACTACTACTTGCCCACTGGTTTTCCGCTCTACCCCAACGTCTCACATCCTAAGAATCTCTCTCCAAAATGGCTTGCCCGCAGACACCTGATAGAAGAACCACAACATGAACCCTGTGCAACAAAACCACCACTTCTTCGTAAGCAATGTAACCAGGTAGTTTTTGGGTGCCACCACAGCTCGCTTAACGTGTATCATACATCATGTATTATACCTCAAGCCATTAAAACCTATACACATTACACCTATAGTAGTCCATAGGAAAATATATCCATAATATTTGTGTGTGAATAACCACAAGCCATTAGAGCCCTCTACACACATATACTGCGAAAACTAACTATTATGCCTACCAACACATGTAACTTCCATGATAAGAGGGAAAGGCCAAAGGGGTAGTCATCTATTTATGCTCCCACCAGAATGTTGGGGAAAACACCTCCCATGGCTCAGAATCCCCAGGGTTTCAGTTTCCCTTATTAACAGGGTGGTGTAGCATATAGAAACACAAAAAGTACAGAATACATTATACCTCCCAACCACACTATGGGAATAATCTAGTCTTATACTCAACTACAGCTAATGTCTCTCGAACTCCAGGCTGCTACTTCTATGAAATGGTATCATATATGTACACAACCATTTCAAAAGATTTAATACATTATTTCCTTCTGTTATTATCAGTTTCGCTTTACGTTAATTAATTCTTTAAACATTAATTAACAAATAAAAATTTCACATTAAATTTCATTCGCATCACACCCAAATTCCACTATACCTTTAAAAATACAACCTCATCATTATGTTGCTGTAAACTCCAACCCCATGGGTTAAAATTATTTATTCATTTATTTATTAGAGAATTACTTTCCCACATTCCCAGAAATTCTAGGAAAAATAATCTATGCTACTAAACATAAGGGGATTAATACGGTGAGTAGATGTACTACCTGTCGAGTCATTTCCACTTAGAGAAAAGGCATAGACCCATCCCCCCTTGAGAATATAATCACAAAAAGCGCATGGTATACCCCATGCGTCTTCGCCTCTTTCAGAATAAGGGTATATAAGACCAACTACAATGAGCCATGGGGACAAGTAAAGAAGATAATCAAAAAATAAGAATCATTAAGCATCCAACAATCAAATCAATCCCATTCCATCATCCCATGTGTCCTCCCCGAAACCCACAGGCATAAACCGATGCATCTCGCCACTCATGGAATTATCTACTACCACAACCGAAAGACTCCTTGCCCCCACATATCACAACATCCCTCCATGCTCACATCACAACACAAGCAGCATGCAAACAAACATCTCAACAATTGGGATCTTGGCCCTTTATCAATCAAAAGGATAACTTCGAACCCTTCATGGAATTATAAAACAAATAATCCCTAATGAATTAACCGATTTATTATATGTAGGTTCCACATTCCGGAAACCTAAACAGTATGTTATCACAAATAAATTAAACAAGGTTACTACACCATTTTGATTAATATCAAAATCACAAAAAGAAGAACCATATTAATTTAAATGCCTCTTTATCTTTAGGAAAACAATTATTAATTAATTCCAGTTTACATTCCATACCAATTTATGTTAAAATCGTTCAACTATAAGAAGTAATCAATGATATTACACTGTCTAGAAAAAGAAGGGGCAATAACATACAATTGATATCAATTTATTTATCAGGATTAAATATTTATTATGTCAATTAAATAGTCATCCATTGGGATAAAACATGAAAAGAATACATTATCATGAAAATTAAAAGAGAAGTAATGAATCCCCTACCTCAAATTGTTCTTGACGTTCTTAATACACACAACGGGTCATGACCCTCCTCTCACAACAACTGCATCCACCTAGGGATGCCACAGTACGACCACACCAAAAAAACCTCAAGAAAACTCCATTTGACGATTGGATATTACATGCTGTAAAATGTAAAGGAGAAACAGGAGAAGATGAACCCCAATAGAATGACGATAAAACATACCTTATATCGAAGATTGATCGATACTACTTGGTTGCATCAATAACTGATTGAAACTAATCCTAGGAGTAAGTTTGATTATGATAATCCTTCAAAATATAATGAATGGTTCAAGCATCTCATAGCCGAGAACAAAGTGGATGAATTAGGGAGGAAGATATCTTGTTCCTTTAGAAGATTTAATGGAGCGGTAGTTTAAGATACTCATGATTTCCATTAAAATCAGATCATATAAAACTATGCAGTTTGACCAAGTAAAAACATCCCAAGCCTTAGGAATAATTAAAATAGGAGTTATGGCCTTTGAATCAAACAGAGTCCTTAAAATGAGGCTTTAAATGCATTTTATGTCAAAGGAAAATGCTAAAGGGGCGAAACTGTAGGAAGTTGGAAACACTGTTCACAAACTCAAAATTTGGAAAAGGAAAAACATTGTTCATAAACCACACCGCTAGAACACTGTTCATGTACCTCACCGATAGAGCACTATTCATGAACCTCACCGTTATAACCTTACCATTAGAACCTCACCATGGAACATTGTTTATGAACCTCAACGATAGAACACTATTCATGAACCTCACCGTTAGAACTTCACTGATAGAACATTGTACTCCTAATGTTCTGGAAACACTGTACACCAACCGTTATGGAAACACTGTCCACAAAACACAAAATTTGGTAATGGAAAAAGTGGTTACCATTAGAGGTTACCGATAGAACTATTCATAGAATTAGATATTTGGAAAAGGAATGAGAGGTTACCAATAGAGGTTACTGATAGACTTGTTCACCGATATTACTACTCATAGAATTAGAAATTTGGTAAAGGAAAGAGAAGTTACTGTTTGTGGTTTTTGATAGAATTGTTCACTGATAGAACTATTCGTAGAATTGGAAATTTGGAAATGGAAATAGAGGTTATCGTTAGAGGTTACTGAGAGAACTATTTACAGATGGAACTGTTCATAGAATTGGAAATTTGGAAAAGGAAAGAGAGTTTATTGTTAGACATCATTGAAAGAACTGTTCTCTAATGGAACTATTAATAGAAGGATACCGATAACACTATTCACCAATGGTCACTGATGAGTTTGTTCACCTAAGGTCACCAATGTAATGTTCATAGAAGGATACTATTGCACTGTTCAAAACTGTATACCATTGGAAATGTTCACCAAACTGAGAAATTGGCAACTATTGGGGATAAGTCACCTTGACCTTCTAAATCACCTCACACACATGATTTTTGAAAACGAATGGACCAGAGTGGTCTAGTCCATTAAAGAAAATCAAACTAGATGAGTTTATATGACCACATGAAGGCTTATCAAGGTTATCGTAATGCATATTATGTTCACACACCAAAATGAACTAGATGAAAACCCTTGATTTACAAAAACCAATTCTAATTGAACATGATAAGGTTGTAATATGTTAATGATGAAAGACAATATAAGGTGTAGGAATATCAAATAACCAAAATAAAATATTGATAAATGTATACTTAAAGTCCAGTTAAAGGAAGGAGTGGCATTGCCTTTATTGGAAAGTGAAAAGAAACGATATGCACAGATCTCATGAATACTGTTGAAATATATTAGCTTCTAACTTCCAGGGATTGATTAGTAGAATGTTCATACAAGAAGGAACAATAAGAATCAAGGCTATAAAAATATGAAACCTCTATATAATAAGGGTATACTAAATTACCCTTGGATCGTCAAAGGAGTATATGAAATTCACCTGGATCATGGAGTCATCAAGAGAGAAGGGATGAATCAATTAGTAGAGTAAATAAGAAGATATTTTAATATTTAATACTATTAGTAAGTTGATATGAATTTTCAATTATAATAATTAAATATTTGTGGAATAAGAATACAACATAAGTTATTTCAAAACCCATATGACTACCCCCACAACCCCCACTATGACCTACACAAATTTCATGGTTTTCATAATATCCATGAGAAACAAAACCTACCATAAAACATGTTTCATTATCCTCAACTCTTTTACCACACCATAACCTCCACTATGAGCATGGTGAGGTCCCCCAAGACATATCCCACATCATCCTTCCCTATGAACAATTACTTCATCCACAACAATTACCTACCATTTCCCATTATAACATTTTTTCACATGGATTACTAGGTACCACAACATACTACACTATTGACTTGTTATAGATCCTATCGGACAAAAATACTCTAAACCCCATTTTAATGCATCTAAAATCAACACAATGCCCACACAAAAATCCCCAATCATCGATGTACCAAAAATTATTAAATAGATGACGGGAACATCACTTAACATATTAAGAACAAAAAGGCTAAACAAATTTTTATTTTTACTCACTCAAACACCATGAAAATATTTTTAGTGGTGACCCATCCTAACACTAATCTTGGAAAAACAACATTAACTATGGAATTTTAATCAGGAAGGCTATCATAAATAATGGGGAACTCATTGAAAAGTGTAGTAACAATTATTCTCTTATGCATCACTTTAAAGGGTTGTTATAAAATCCAACCATTAAAGAAAAACAACTTCTATGTGACCAAAAACGTCAAAATAGAGTGGTGTAACTACACATATAACCATGTCTTATCTCAAGTACCATCTTCCACGACTCGACCTCCCCTAGTGACGAAACTAAACAACATATGCATATCTAGAAATATCTTATTTTCCTTCTCTACACAACAAATTCTATTACCCAATGGGGTCACATATCTGAATAATGAATTCCCCATAGTCTAACTGTACTTAATTTAGTGTTCCTTCCCCCACACACACTCACCTTAAAAGACATTCCATGAGGTCATCAATCCTGACAATAAATATGGGAATGAACAATTACCTATGGATTTCTAATATGGTAGGCTTCAAACAATAAAGGCACACCATGATGGTATATGTTGTAAAATTTAGTATTTTACGTATGAACTTTTAGGGATATTATTAAAAGGATCTTGTTTTTTATTGTTGATAATATTTTCGGACATACATGGGTATGTTTTCTGTGTCATTAAAATAAATTAATATAAAATTTCTCTAAAAATTATAATACTAATCAAAATTATAAAAGGATATTTAATATTATTCATTAAAATTGATAGGGGAGGATAATTTTTAAAAATATAATTTTATTTTTATATGGTGATAATGGGTATTCTCATAATTTTTAATCCCATAGGAGTCGACAAAAAATGGCATTGTAGAATGGAAAAGTAAAAAAATATATGAAATTTTTAGAAAAAAAATCAATGAATTTAAAATACATAGATATGTACTTATATAATCAATCCATATATTTTTTTATGTTTCAAATATCTCTCCCTTAATATCAATTTTAATGAAACCACCTTATGATATTTAGAAATTTAGGAGGAAATAAGATCGATATGTTAGAGTTTTCAAATTTCAAGTATAGTTTTTAGTCTCAAAAACATTGTTAAAAAGATTTGATTCAAAATATTTTGAATTTTATTTTTAAGGATATTTAAACTATACTAAATATTATAGAGTTTATAAAAAAGGATCCTTGGAGGCTGAAAATATATTAAAGTGAAATTTGATGAAAATTATTCAAAAGAAAATAATGTTTGTTTTAACTAACATGAATTTTAATTCAGAGCTTTAAAATTTAAAGATGTTAAAAAATAAAATAATTACTAAATATTTTAGGTGGGGACTCACCCTTCTGAAAAATTAATGGAAAAAATTTAATATAATCCTCAAAAAAAGTGATTTCAAATGTTAAATCAAGAATTAAAATTAGAAATTCATTAAATAATTTGGTGTTATATTATGCCAATATTTTTGAATTTTTTCCAATTATTTTTATAATGAATTAATTAATTCAAACTATATATTATCTATAAAAGATGATTTAAAACATTTTTCTAGGAATAATTTTTTTTATTTAGTTTAAAAATCTATTTTTTATCATTTTTTTATACAAATTTATTTTCATGGATAAATAGTTTGAATTAGGGAATAATGATAGAAATAAAGCAATGTAAGTAACTTATTGTTATATTTAATAATAAAGGAAAATGTAGGATGATTTTTTTCTCAAGTTTCATTATTATATATTTAATAAACATTATAATATTATATATCCTTTTAATACTTTAAAATGTTTCAAATGGATGTGTGAAGTGATATTATAATTGAATTTATTTTTGTGGAAGTATTTATAAAACTACTCTACGGTTTTGAAAATGAAAAGTATTATAATAATGTTTTAAATTTATCAACAAAATATTACAAACCTAAGAAATATCTCTGATTATTATATAAATGAATATGAAATTTCATTTAAAAAATGTATTTAGTAAAAATTAATTTAGATCATATTCTTTTCATAATGAAAAATTAAAATTAAAATTTTATTTTTAAAATTTATGTGGATGAGGTTATATATCAATTTTACATTATTGATTAATTAATTTGAAGAATTAATTTATAAGGTATTATATTTGATAATTATTGGATAATTAAAATTTGTTATTATAGTTGATTATTTTCAAAATATTATAAAATTTAAAAAAGTATATTAATTTAAAATAAAGAACTTTTCAAAAGTATTTTATGAGATAATTGTAAATATTCCAACATTCCATTGTGTAATTCACATAAATTAGTTGTTGATTAATATATAAAATAAGTTGATAATAAAAATTATATATTCATGATTTATATATTATTATTTCTATCCTCTTCTAGGACTCTTTTAAGGTTTAATGTTTATATTTGTGAAATATTAAAGAGTAATCCTAAATAAATTCATTTAAAACATATAAGAAGATTATTTAATATGGTATAGTTTCTTGAAAGATTATTTTATTCTATAATGGGGAAAATAATTTTAAAATAATTTTTAATAATGTTTCTAATTTTGTAGTAGTAAAATTAATAGGATAAGTAAATGTAGAATGTGTAATTTTCTAGGATACCTAATAGTTTTGTTGAATTTATGAATAATATTTATTTTAATATCTATTATATATTTAGAATACATTTCTTCTAGAATTAGTTGTGGATAATCTATTTATATTAAAACAAATTATCTGACATTGATGTTTAATTTGCAAAGTTACCTATCTTATGTGTTAATTTATTTGATATTTTAATTTTAATGAATCTTTTCAATAAAATAAAAAAAATAGTATAAAAAATTATCATATCAGTTTATTAGATACAACTATTTAAAATGTGAAATATATTTGATATATATTAAAATATAATATAAACTAGTTAATATCTTCACTAACCATTTATATTTTTCTAGTTTGAGAGAATAAAATATGAACATGGATTGATGGAAGTTTAAAATATTTTTTATGAGGAATTTTTCTCAAGAATATGTTTGATGATCAGAAATGTTTCTTAATAGTTAACTTTATTGTACGTTCATAATATTATTTTATGTCAATATTTTTAGGTTTCTTATTTACCTTTGTGTGACATGTTTTGGTTTTTAATCATTCTTAATTTTTTTTTTATTTTTTTCAAATAATGACATAGACATAAATAAATTATTAATATTTGTTATAACTTATATGTTCATTAGTGGGTACGATTTAATTAATTGTATATCATTATTTTTTATTCATTTAATAACATGATCTAATATAAGGGATACATTATTATATTTAAAATTTACATTAGATGTAATTATTATTTTTGGACAACATATATTTGAAAATCTATACATCTTGTCTTAATAAGGCATATGTTTAAATGAGGAAAAATGATTTAAATATGGGGGAACGTATATACATTTATTATTTTTATCTTTATTTAAGAAACTTTTTTTATCATTATTCCATTTCTTCTAATTTTATAATTCATGAATTTAGGGGGAAAAATGTTGTTTTCTGTATTTAGTTGTCTATTTAAACATGGAAATGATATGTGCTTTATTAATTAATGTTTTTGATGAATTTAAATAGGAGGTAATTTATAAAATGAAATTGGTATTATATTTATCCAAAAGGGGGATTTTATTAGGTGAATAATTGATACATTAACTGGGTTTTAAAAATAAATACATGTTTTTTATTTATTTAAGTTTTTATAGTTATAAAATTAATTATTCCTTATAACACGTGTAAATAATTTTTTATGAAATGAAATATAGTATAAAAACAATATTATTGATGTTTTCATTGATATTTTCATCAAATTCATTATATTTTTTAGGAAATAATTTCATAGAAAAATCTATGAATGTTTGAGATGGGTTCTAACTCATTCATTTAAGCATTAATAATTGAATAGTTATATTTTCTCAAGGTATTATATAATTTTGATTATGTTAGACTTATAGTTTTTTATTAATAATTATGACTTTATAAAACCATCCAAATGTATTTTAATCTATATATAACAACCATTAATATTTTATCTATATTGTTTTATAAAATTAAAATGTACCTTACTATTGGAATCCACTATACATGTGAAATAAAACATACAAACTAATTGATTATTATGGAATTATTAATTCTTTTGGGATTTAATTTATTGGAATTTATTTTTTATATTATTATTCTTACAAGAATCACATTTCTAATTGAAATAGTACTTAAATTTTTTAGGCTTACACAAAATAATATTTTAATTTTCAGCTAATCATTTGTAAAAAGAATAATAAAATTATTCCTACACCCAAATATGTAGACAATGAACATTAATATGATTTTTACATAACATAATTCTTAAAAAATTATTATTACAATAAATTGATTTTTTAGGAAAATTCATTATTCCTGAAAAATTATTCTTAAATTTACAAAAAAATTGATTTTTCGAAAAATCAATATATTAAATGATATAAATATTGTTTCATAAATTGAGTTACTATATATTATATATATATATATTTTAGGAATTTATATTTTTATAAATAAAAATTAATTATTTAAAACAAATTTAAATTTAAATCAATGCACATCTAAACAAATTGAATGATAATATAATATAATATATGGTGTTTATTTTCATGTAAATTTACATGTATCAAATATGAATAATATGAAATAAAAAAATTTACATCACAATTTTTTTTAGAACATTACATATACTGATTATAGGGTATTTATTAATGTATTAAATTTGTGTGACAACATTTTTATGAAATATAGATTATTAATGTTCTTTCAAAATTGAAATAAATCGTTATCTTTATGAAATATAAAAGAGTAACTAAATAGAAATAGATGAGTCTATAATGGGTATTAATTTTGGATTAGTATATGAGGAAAATTTGTATAAAGGTTCTATATATATTTATTTCCATATATATTTTTCAAAAAGGATTAGAGGAATATTATATTTTAAACCCTATTTTCCCAGTTAACATTTTTAAACCAATACTACTATGATTTTTCTTAGAGAACATCATCATATTGATCATTCTATCTCTATAAAACTGAACAATATATAGAAAGTATTTTTCTCTTGTATAACTAGTTAATGTGGTTCTCGGTTCTTTCTCTATTTTAGTGTTACATAATTTTTTTCATTTGTTAGCATTTAGAAGTAGGACATTAGTGTTGAGTTTTTCAATCCCTATAAAATGTAATCTATGTTTTTATCGTCTGTTAAAAATGATAGTTTCTTTGTTTGTTCCTTGGTATGGAAAAATATGTAGAATTTTAGTTATTCCTTGGTATAGATAAATGAAATCTTAGTCCATCTTCAACATTAAGAGGAAGGTTCATATTTTTATGATGGTTAATAAAGGTAATTCTATATAGTTGTGAATCTATATAAGAATCAAGTAAATTATTATAGTACATGTATTACTCTAATTTTGAGAGTATGAAAAGTGTAAATATTATATCTTGGATCATAATTGTTAATAATATATTTGTATTTATATTTTAAAATCTGTTGTAATTTAAATTAACAAGAAATAGAATTTAAATTCTTTAAAGAGATCAATACACCCTCTCTTGAGTAATAATTTATATTTCCTTTGATTCCAGAAATTTTTTTTGTGTAAACATTATTTCATTGAGTTTTAATAATAAAACCTAGAGATTATAACATAAATCAATTTTAAATTTGATTTATTATTAAAAGTTAAGGATTCTAAATGTTTTTTCAAAACATTATGGTAATAGGACGTTGTAATGATGGTTGGGACCCCGAATTTATTATCCATATAATTAATAGGTTAATTTTTTCATCTTATATGATACCTATAGTTTTAAAAATACATATATTCTATCATAATATTTCATGATTTCTTGGTATTTTCCCCTAAATTATTTTTATGAGGTTGAATTAACTAAATATATATTTTTTTCATTATAAATGATGTTGAAAATATCTGGATAATCTATTCCATTTTAAGGATGATGCATATAATATTCTATGTTTCCGTATATGTTTTCTTCACATGAAATAATATTTTTGTAAATATTTTCATTACCACAAACTATGAAATTTTATTTTATATAGAAATACGATGATATTTTTAAAATTATGTGGTATTTATTTTAATGGATGATCATTATTTTTTAAAGGAATTAAGAGATTTAGTTTTTATTAAATAGTTTTTCGGTAGTTATATTTCTCCTTATATATTTTTTTTTAAAACTTTATTTCTTTCATATTAATTCATGGAACTATATTATTAATTTTTTTCGAGAATAACTATTGATGTTGTGATTAAATGTATAATTTATTTTAGGATCCTGAAAGGATTAATATAATGGCCTTGGATAGAGTATCATAGAATTAGTGGTTAATTTATTAGATTGGAATAAATACAAGTAGTCATACCTGGAAGGACAAGATATATTAGTAGTATTGGGAAACTACATACAACCATGAATAACACATTACATTTTAAATCTTAAAAAACATCATCATATCTTATTTGATAACATCATTATTATCTTCAATATATCCATGTATATCAATCATAAAACACTTCTTGGAATATTGGGGAAAAAGAAAAAGAAATAGATGATCTAAAATTCTAAATGAGGGTATGCATACAAAAAATCTAAATAAAGCATAAATAATTTGGAATGAATAAATGATGATCATATAATACAATATAAATAATCTTATTATCTACAAACAAATCCATGGATATAAAAACTATTAAAATAATCACATGGAAATCAATAAATGGTTTCATAATGATGGAATTCATAATTAATAATATCTAAAATATACCATCGATGACTCTTTCCAACAAATCTTAAACATACTATGAAGTACTCATTGTGTCGAGACATCTCATATAAATATGTTAGGAATCAAACAAAATGAAATCATGTTTTTTTATAAAGATACATATGAATTCATCTAAAATCTATATAATTATATATCCACCTATATCTGAATAATTCCAATATATTATTCATATGAAGGTGTGAAACACGGTCAATATAAAAATTACTATTAATAAAATATAATATGAAATGTTAATTCTTTCCACAATAAAGAAATATAATCATAAATCATCCCTAGTAATATGGTGATTAGTTTTAAAATTATACACCCCCATTCAAACTTAACATAATCCATATATATAAATAAGTTAGATGTTTCCATTAAATTATATCCTAATAATAATTTTTGAAAATTAATTTGGGAATATGTGAAATTAAATTAAAAATATAAATGGAAAGTTTCAGAAGGAAAATACCCATCTTTTACTCTAAAATATAAATTATTTCCTCAATATTATGTGAAAAAATTGCATTGAAAATATACTCTTAAAATTTTAATGTAATGTACAATTAATGTAGTGGTCATGATGATCATGAATTCCATTCATGTGGTATAAATTAAAAACCATTCTTTTTAATATTTTTTTAAAAGGTCAAAAAGGACCAACTAAAATTAAATAAAAAAATATATTCCTATTATATATTACATTTAAATTATAATCATGAGAAATATATTCTCTAACAATTAATTTCATAACAGAAAAAATATTTAATATTTTTATAAACATTGGGAATGTATGTAAATTATTTTAGATCGAAGAGAGAAATGATGATGGATTTTATAAAAAATAATTTCTCAATCATTTTAAATTATAAAGAGAATTAAATGGTACTATTAAAATAATAGTTCATGAATAAATTTTTTTGAATAAAATGTACAGGGTATAATATATAAATATTAAATAATTCCTCAAATTGAATGTTAATAAAAAATATTCTTGAATAATGATGGGATTGTGAAATAATCCTAAACGTCATGTTTGACTTCCTTAATGTGTATCAAAATATATTGTATATCAAATAAATATTTGTTATAAATGAATTCATGGAACATAATTAAACATATAATACCATATATTAATTAATTATACTCTATAAGATTGTTTTTGTAAATAAATATTTGTTAATGTCAGTGTTTCAGGTAACAAATTATTTGTTTTTCTTGTATGTTTTGGTTTATTAGTTTCAATAATATTACTTCTATAAATGTTAAATAATACCTATAAAGATAATAATGATAGAAATATCATATATATTAAATATATATTCATTTAATCTAATCAATAAATAGTCAATATAGAAACATGAATTACACAATTCATGAAAATGGTTGTTCATCTGTACATATGAACACAATTTTTAAGATTCAAGAGATGAATAAAAGAAATGTAGATAAATATTATCTTTTATAGAATCATTATTATATCATAGAAATAAGGATTATTAATAAAACCCATATTCATCACCATCTATGTAAAATATGTAGGAAAAATTGAATAACATCATTTCTGGGATGTGATAGTCCACACGTATGTATGAGAGATGTTAACCGTTTTTAATGGTTTAGAAGGTAATATGGTAGATATAAAGTTATCATTAAAAAATAATAACAATATAAAATTTATAAAATTTATAAATATTAATCTAATCATAATTTCCATCAATAAAAGGTATTGATTAAAAATAAATGTAATATATATATGTAGGGAAGGTAAGTCATGCATGTAGATGAGTGATACTTTTACATTTCGTTTGACGTATATGAGGGTGGGTAATGGTGGTTTCAAAATCATGTTAATATTTCAATAAATTTTGGATACTTATTTTATCATTTCATGATAAATAACATTGATTTATATGAGTAAAAATAACATATAAAAAGAAAATTGTCGACTAGGGAGATTACCTCTTGTTTGGACGAATCCAATTGAATTCCCTTTAAAGGACCATACAGTTGGTATTTTAGAAAAAACAAAACCTCTAAAATATGTATTGGTATGTTGGGTAGAGAAATTGCTTTGGTGTAGTAAATCTAGATGGCTCAACATGATGTAAATTTTAGAATGGATTGCCTTCCTTTTTTAAGTGAGGGAGGGGAACACATTGATTTAATTAACAGGCTAAAATATAAAAATAACATTCTTGAGAAAATTGCTTAAAATTGGTAGATATTATATGTATTGGTAGTGTTATTATTTAATACCATAAATAATTATTATTTTTAACATATTATGTGGTGTTTTAAACTACATTTCATTTTTTATTCCTAATGTTTACCTATTTAATCATTAATCCGGATAATGAAATTTTCATTCTAAAAGGGTTATAAGATTACTTGTAAAGAAACTTTTTAATAAAAATATAAATGGGTGATATATTATAATATATCACATCTCCATTTTTATAATTAAATATTTTAATTAATTTTTAACAATCAAAAAAATATTACATTAATAATATATCATTATTTTCAATTTTGATTCTATAAATTCAATTTTAATTCAAATTAAATATAAAAATTATGCACTTTTTTTAATCCATTATAAAAATGAAAATATTTAATAATAATATATTAAATTATTGTGGCACAAAATCTCATTTAACATATATTACTTTTAATATTATTAAAATCAGTTGTTTTATTTTTCAAAAAATTAAAGAAACACTCCCCTAGCATTTCTTAAGAATTTCAGGTAACAATATTATTAATAAAAATTAGAAGTAAAATTTCAATAAGAAATTAATTTCAATATGATAAAAATATACATTTATATACCATTATAAACTATTTGATCCCAATATTAATACACATAAAATATTTTAATATATAAGAATGGCATTTTCTATTTTTCATTCCTTTAAATATCATAGAGTTAATCATTATTGAAATGTGTCCCACAAAAAATTATAATTTTCTAATAAATAGATAATTGTATAATTTCATTAATACATTATGAATTAATATGAGAATACAAAGCATTATCATTTATTTTTTACTATGATTATCCCACTTAACCCTTTATAGATGTGATAAATATTAAAATAGTTAAAATTAAAAATGCCTAAAAATTCAAGGGAAATATTTACAAAATGTGATCCTCCTAATAAGAATGTAAAATCTAATTTATCAAATTTAATCTCTATTTGTGGAATAAAATAATTTCAAAATAACATTGAAAAATGTGAGGAAACTTTGTTTTCGAAATATATAGTCTTTCGAATAGATATAAATTTATTTTACTCCCTTGCATTATAAAAATATTATATGAATGTTATATTTTTTTAATATATAATATAAATATTTTATATTAAAATCATTCACAAATTGTGATTAATTTAGTTTTTTATATAATAACATGTTGCACACATAAAAACAACTTTGGAGAAAAATAACTCTATTTCCTATTGATTTTTAAATTTAGATTTTAAAAATTACCTATGAATTCATTTATTCATGTATGAACCATATTTATTAAAATTTTGTTAGTATTATTCAAACCATATTACCTAATAGACATGTGATAACTTTTAAATAATACTTTAGTAGAAGAACAAAATATGTTTATACTCGATGTTGCATGTACCAGAATCCATGAAAGAAACAAAATTTTTTAATGAGAAGTATTATATAACATCTTAGTTTGTTACAGTCACCCCTCTCATAAATTAAATTTCAGTTTTCAATTATCATTACATGTATACAAAAGTATTATGATATCTCTGCCTCATTATATCATCTATTTCACTTGTAGTTTCTACATATTTATGGATTCCCCATGAAACAGTTACTAGTTCTATGGTCTTAATTCAAAAAAAATTCTATCTATGCTCTATAATAACCCCGATATTCCTCATAAGATACATCTTTTTTCTAGTGTTCTGGACTCTTAGTTCATAACATGCAATGTATTAGGAATGATATTTATTTGGAATGATACCTAGGACACATTGTGGACTTGGGAGACTTTCGATGGATGTTCTAGGTGATAAGAATGGTTATGGATATTATCAAGAATCTCAAAGGGTATGATAAACCTAGGTTTTGGAATTACCATATTTCCAAATATTATCACCCTCTTTTAGGAAGACATTCAAATGAATAAAATTTTACAAATTATAAACACTATTTCTTTCTGAAGATTGTCTGCATATCTTTTATGTCAACTATGAGCTACTCTTATATGCAGTTTAATGTCTATAACTTTTTCTGCCAGTTCTTAATAGGGGTTAAGTCCTAATAGATTTAATTCTACAACTTCATTCAAGTATGATGAAGTTATACACTTTTTTCCATGTAAGGATTTATAAAGATCGATAATAATACATGAGTAAAATTTATTGTTTTATGAAAATTACACTAAAGAAAATTTTTATCCCAAACAAAATTGAAATACATATAGAAAGATACCAACATGTATCCTAGATTTTGAATAGTCCTCATAGACTTACCATCTATCCAGGGATGATAAGTGGTACATAAATTCAAATATGTGGATATATATCACTAGATAATATTCTATAACATCAATTTAATCCTCATATCTATGTTAAATATAATATAATTTGGTATTACATTAATCCTTACAAATTATTATATATAATCACTGGAAATACAATCTAGAGATAAGTCTTCTAAATTAGAAATAATGTATGTGGACATCCTAAGGTGACTGAAAACAATACATATAACTCTGTTCTCATTCGTTGTTTATGAGATTCTGATGATGATGTCTATGAAAATGTTTACCCATATCTATTATAATATAGGTAATTTTTTTAAAAATTCTCTTATATTTATTTCCCTAATAATTAACTTGATGTCATACCAAGAACTAAGAACAATATTCTATAATATCTCTCTTCATATTTCACAAAATAGATAGTATTTTCAATAAATATATTTTAGTATGCTTACATTATAAAAAATTAATAAATAATTATATGTTTGATGCAGAAGTTCATTATTCCAATATGGTACATATTTAATACATACACTATTCCTAAACCATACAATTCCGTCACAATAATGGTAAAACTATGATAATGTTATCAACATATTTTGGAGCTCTAAATTTTCCCGGTATATATATTTAATTATCACCTGGATAGATTGATGAAAAATTATCTGAGAAATAAAATATGTATCCCCGCCCTTCATTATTTCTTAATATGTATATTTGTAATTCAAAAATATTAGATCTATTGTGATCCTCACCATATATAATAAACCTTATAATTAGGAATCAGATCATTTTCCTCCTTTTTCACCTCCTTAGGAGGACTGTGTATTGAGTGTCCATTATCATTAATCTCTTCAATCCATATTACTTTTTCCATGTTAAACTATTTGTTTGTGAAAATATAAATTAATTTTTTAATCAATATATATGTCACCCCTTCGTCTATTAAAATAATGTATCTATATATTTAAGGGAAAAATTACCACAACAAACTCAAAATCATGATATGGGAAATTATAATCCTGGGACTTTAGTTGGTGAAAGGAATAATCTATAATCATATAATTATTAATGAGGATACATCTCCTTCATTTGGTGCATCATTGTAGATTTGATACCCATGTTTACTATAGAGCAGAGTAAACATAGGTTCACTGACTAACCTTCTATTTATATCCTTTAAATTTTTCTCACATTCATCTATCCAGATGAACATGTATCCATTTTATGTTATCCATGTGAGTGGGCTATATGGCCTTGAGAAATTATTAATAAAAGTTCAACAATAACAAGGAAAAATGAGAAAACTATAGATCTTAGTCATTATGGATTTTCACTTCCATTTATCAATAACTTATATAATCGAGGGATATATATATACACTCACATGAGATTATATAAACCATGAATTAAAAATTATAAAAGAAAATTGAACATATTGTTAAATATTCATACAACTTCCCATGTCTAAGGGTCTTTTTAACATCTCCCAAATGTTATTGATGATATTCATTCCTCTTTTAATATACAAGAATATCAGATATAAATAATACTAAAAACTGATCAAATAATCCACTATAGAATCAATAATTGTTTCCTTAAATGATATAAGGTTCATTAGAACAACCAAATGAAATTAATATAAATTTATAGTCAACATAGATCATACAAATGGATTTATTGATTATACCATCATTTTTAATCTTTAAATAATAATATATAGATAAAATATCATCCATAGAAAATAATAATGTTTCTCATAATTTATGAAACAAATCATCAATACAGAGTATATGATAATTGTTCTAAAGAGTATTCTTTTCTATGTTTCCAACTATAATTTCAAATTTTCATTCACCCATCTTTCTCCTCATCAAGATGAAGAGGTGTACCCAATAGTGAAGCGCAGTGGAAAATAAACCCATTATCTATATTTTCATAGAGATTATTGTTTAGTTCATGCAACTCAATAAGGTTTATTATACATAAATTTTATGAAATAGACATAGTTCTTTGTATGAACTATATTAAAATATCTAATTCAATATTAGTGGGAACATTGGGAAATTTGTTAATAAATACATCTTTATATTCCCAAATAATATGCACATTTTCATCATTATGTTCCCCCAAACAATTTGACATAAATACCAATGATAAATGGGTAGAAAAAAAATATGATAAATGAAATTTCACTTGGGTGTTCTAGATCATCCACTCATTGATATAAGATTTAAGGATTTTTTCTCATAATAAATAAAATGTCCCTTCATTGAAAATTTGTTGTGGAAATCTATAGTGATAGAGTTAATATATAACGAATATTACATAAAAATAAAATTGAAAAATTATAATAATATTCATATAGATAAAATTCCCACAAAATTTTATCTTAGAAGTGTTATAGACTATAGTTTGCGTCGTCCTGCCATTAGGTGTTTTTACCACTAACTAAATATCTAATAATTAATGAGGTGATATGATACCCATCAGATAATTATTAGATATAAAAGAGTGTTTATAACCATAATCTAACAAAACATTTTAAATAATGGAGTTGAAAATAACTTTACATTTCACCACATATCATGGAACTTCCATGTTTTCTATAGTAATTTCATATTCAGGGACATTTCCCTTCGACATCTTTGGTAGTAACTTTCATATACTATTTGTGTATTGGTTGCAATAATTACCATATCTGAACTGATAAAGAATTGTAATTTTATTGACTTTACCTTAACCATGAATTCATAATCAAAAACAACTTTTCCCCCACAAATGACGTATAATCATTTACATTTTAATCATATACCATTGTGTTTATTTCAATATGTATTCCATATTGTAAAATTATTATTCTTCATATTTCCCTTATCCACATTTTTTACCATCCATGTTTTCACTTTAATTCATTGTAATCCATAACCCATGGAGAACTCCTTCTTTATATTGATAAAACATGACACTATATCCACATTTGAAGATAATTTTGGGTGATTAATTCCCTTCTAAGTGTTTTATTATTATCCCAAATTAAATATGAAATATTGATCTTTGGAATACATAAATGGGACTTATCATGCTATTTTAATCATGTAATGTTATATTCATACATAAAAACAGTTTCATTGTCATTTTTTCTCAAACTAATAACTTTTCTCTACAAAGATGATATTTTTTCACGAGGAAAATATTTCTCTAATAAGAGTTCCATAAAATGCTTCCATTATAATCTTGATATTTTCTCCTCATCCTTTTTGATTTTAATCGCTAAACATCATTGATCTAAATTATATTATAAATAATAAAAATCCATGTAAAACATCTAAATTTAATTTTATCAAAATGAAATTAATATTTTATCTTGGGAACTTATCCATTTTTTATCTGTATGTGTATTTATAGAACCATTTAATTAAAGAGTCTCCTAATGCGTTAAGGGGTCTAATATTGTAATGCCACATTTTGTATTACCATGAATCCCTATAATGGAATGTGTATTAGATATAACATGAGTAATCTTACCTAATATATGTATAATTTCATTAGAACTAATAGTAGCTCCAGATCCAAGGGTATCATCTTTCATAGGAGGAAAATACTTACATGTAACATTTTCATTGATACAATTTCCATTCGTTATGCTGGGAATAATTTTTGAATAATTAAATTCACTTTAATTGATTCTATCATACTGAATCATAATGTATAATTTCATAACAAGATGAAAATTTATATGAAATGAATATTTATCTATAAATAGTATCCAAACAATAAGGTTGGACACTTAAATAAGATTATATTCATTTAACAGTGGTTTAATTTCCATAATCTGTATTTCAAGAATTGATTTTTCCTAAGCTTAGCAAATATAATATGATACAGAAAGTAAAATATAAACCTATGTAACCCATAATTAGTGGTTAATTTATTATAATTGAATAGATACAAGAGATTTCATCCCAAATTTTAATTAAAGATTAATAGTTTTCGAAAAGTAAATGCATACTCGAATTACTTGTCACATTTGAAAACATAAAATTAAACATAGTATTTTCATCAAGAACACCATTATTCCCTTTAAAATATAGTTGTATAGCTATAATAAAACACATTCCGCTATCCTAGGTAATACATGTATAAACAAGGGATGAGCTCAACTATATATTAATGGTATGAATATAAAACAGTTAAAATAAGGTAGCGATAATATTTTTGAAATAAATGATGTTCAAATAATATCATATAAATAATCTCGTGAGCTCAAATCTTATCCATGGATATATAAACTCTTCAAATAAAATCATTTATATCAATAAATTATTTTGTAATGATGTAATCCCTAATGTTGGAAATTTTTAAAATATCATGGAGGCCTCATTCCAAGACATCATAAACATACATTTAATTAATCATGTCAATAAAAATTAAATAAATAGTAAAATCAAATATAGTTTGCATCTTGAGGACTACTGATGAATCAATGAGATATAAAATCCAAGACCCCTCCTATCACTCAACAATTGTAATTCATTCTTACTATGAAATGGGTGAATCATAATCAACAGTAATAATTTTTACTAGAAAACTATAATATTAAATTCTAATACATTCCCTACTAAACATACACAATCATGAATAATATTAAGTAATATAGAGAATTTTGTCAAAATATTACACACAATATCAAACTGATCATAAACATTCAAGAGAAATAATATGGATGGTTACATTATGTTATATACACTGTAAAATATTGAATAATTGGTATATACATAGATTAAAATATTGTAAAATTTTCACTGGTATTTTTTTTAGGAAAATAAAAATTATTAAAATAAAATATAAATTTTTCCCCAAATATTAAAAAAAATGATATTTGAAAAACAAAACTATAAAATTATAATATAACCTCAAAATAATTAAATGATTATGACATAATTAAATTCCATTCATGTTGAATAGTTAAAAACATTACATTCACAATTTTGTAAAAATATTAAAATTTACCTAATTTATAAAATGAAAAACCAATTAATTATATATTTGTTCGTAACAAATTAATCATGAAAAAAATTTAATTAATAAATTTTTATATAGTATGTAAAATACTATTCAAGTCATTTTTATAAATAAATATCGTGGAGAAATAATGATTTTTGACTAAAGACGTAAAAAATGACAGATTGACTAAAAACATTTTTCAATATTATTAAATAAAAAATTGAAGAAAATAATAATATAACATTAAAAAATAATGAATAATCATTGGATAAGAAAATATATTGGTTTTATGATATAGATATCATACAATTCACCAAACAAATACTTATACATCAATAATCTAGAATAATGATTACATTTGAAATAAATCATTACCTCTCTTTCAGATTCCTTCTTATGTGTCAAAACATCCTATAATAGATATTATATATATATATATATTATTTAACCATAATAATATATATAAATCAATATATTACTTGCTTACAATCATTTATCAGCCTTATATAAACAATTTGTTTTGTTAAATTTTATTTAGGTAGTGAATGCTTCATTTGTCATGTTTGATTTGGAGTGGTACATTCTGTCTTAGCACTCTGATGAAGGTAACATCGTATAATAAATTTTAGTAATTATATTAACTTCATATATATTCATTATAGATTTATTTATAGGAACATATAAAAGTTAGATATATGAAAGTGAATTACATTGTTTCTAGAGACAATATGCCATATATATTCATGAACTCTATTTTCAATTTTCGATGGATAGAATGAAAGAATGGTAGTAACTTTTTACCAATTAAAAATCATTAATATATCAAATATATCATATATATTCATCAATTTTATCCTCACTACCATCAATATTATATATAATGGAAAAAAATCACATTATTTCATGTAGGTTGTAGTGCACACCAACGCATAGGAAATGAAATCGTATCCTAAATGGTTGGAATGTAATAAGGTTGATAAGAAACTAACATTAAATAAGTTAAATAATTTTAATAATTTTATATATAAATATTAAACTCAACCTAATTCAAATCGATAAATGATATCGATGAAAAATGAATTTTATCGCTACATGGAGATGGTATGTCTTATGTAAGCATGAGTGATATATTCAATCACCATTAGATGGAAAAAAGGTGGTTAATAGTTGTTTAATAATCATGATGAAATTTAATTATATTTTTGTTACTAATTTTATGATTTTAATATAAATTTAATGAATCAATAGGAGGAAAAATAAAAAGTAAAAATAAATTGATCGGTTAATTTGAATACGTCTTATTTCGAAGAACTCATTTTGACTTCTTCTTAAAGACCATATAGTTGGAATTTAGGGATGAAAATAAACTCTATAATGTGGATATGGAATCTAGTAAAAATAATTTAAATTCTTTGGTTGATCAATATGTATCAATGTGGTGTTAAGTTGAGAAAGATGGGGTGTCCTTTTATAAGTATGAGAGTGGAAAAATTTTTAATTTCTAAAAATAATTCAATATAACATTGTCGTTTTCAATAAAAATTATAAAAATGGATATAAAATATAATTCAGGATAGCATTAGGTTTTAATACCATCATAAAATTGAATTTGGGTAGGTTTATATGTGGTTTAAAAAATTATATTTCTGTTTGACCCCATTGTTAACGTAACTTATCTTTTACTGTAGTAATGACCTTTTCACATTAAAGGGTTGTAATATTTTATATAGAGTTAAAATTTCTTCTCAAATAGAATGGGGATATTATTTTTGATCATATATTTTAACATTATTCTAATTCAAATACATTAATGAATTTTAATAAATTTAATAAATTATATATTTTATAATATAACATTATTGATGATTTTGACACTATTCATTTAATTTGACTAAAAATACAGAAATAAAATGTTTTAATTTGAATATAATACATTAAAACAACATTTATGTTTCATATTAATAATTAAAATTCATGTATCACTAAAACATTATAATTATATCACTTTTTATATTTCTGATATCATTTATTTTCTTTTCCAAATAATTGATGACATATTGTGTTTGCATTTAGTACGAATTTAAATTAATCATATAAGTAGTAAAAATTATTATTAAATTTATATATTGAAAATAATTTCGTTATTCTAAATATATAAATTCATATTTGTTCATAGTCTATTTTATCTCTATGTTAGTAAATATGACTTTTGTAAAGGGTGTGACATTTTTTATTTTTTTCATTACATATTATATAGGTAATTTTCATTTACAAGTGTCCTATAAAAAATTAAATACTAGCCTAAGATGATATGGTTTTTCTTAAATTTTTTGATTAATAATTATGATGAATAATTATGTTGTTTTATTTTATTTGTAACATTGATTAACTTGATTTACCCTTTATTGAGATAACAATTGTTTCTATAGTTTATTTTCATAACGCATACAAATAAGAGGGTCGTATTTTCCAAATATAGACATATATGTTGAAAATATTGAATCCCGTTCATCATAGCCAATATCTATGTGTGGAAGATATTAATTTTAAAATAATATAAAAAACGTGATGAATTCCACTTTTGGAGAAATGAAGTTTTAAACATTAAACAATATATAATCTTATCTCATGACTAATAAAAATATTGTGTGAAAGTTAAGGAATTTTATTGAATATATAATAAATATATTTTATTATTGTTACTCGCCTATTTTTTATTAATTTAAATGGTTAATATAGAAACATGTTGTGTGCCTAAAAATATTTTTTCAGAAAAACAACTCCTTTATTTTCAATTGATTTTTATTTTCATTTAAAATTAATTGATAAACAATGAATTCATTTTATACATGTTTAAAACCATTCATTTTCCTATGTTATATATATATATATATCCACTAACCCAATGTATAGGATATAATAATTAATTAACATTATATTAGAAGATCATTGTTTTTTTAAACATCATGTTGCATATAACGCCAAATATTAGTAATATATCATTTTTTAAAGGGAAATATAATATAAAATATATGTTTTTTACACTTAATTATTTTTATAAATCTTATAAAATACCCTGTAGAGAAATTTGGGCTTAACCCATGTCTTAAATTACATTAATAGATTTTATAGATGAGTAGGATTGATTTTGGTGTCCATAATGTTTATCCCTATGTGATACATATGTAACAAAAAAGTAGTTAGAATTAGTAAAAAATCTATTTAAAATAAAATGTATATGTTTTCACATGTTATAGTTTTACCCAATTCTTTAACACTATAAATAAAAAATATTATTAGTTATTTAGTGGCTCAAAAGGTTTTATAATTTTATTAATTAATCATGTTAATGTTTGGATTGATTTAGTCATAATCAAATCCATTATGTAATGAATATATTTCTATAACCAAATCAACGAGTATGTATCTTGGGAACACCATTTGTTATCTATTTAGATTATAGATAACATCATAGTATGTAATACTCTTATTTGAGTAAAATATAATTTTTGGGTTTTTGTGAGTTGATTTTAATGTTATTGAAGAAATTTTTGATAAAGGATTATTTATTTTAAATAGACATTGTGATCTATGGATGGTTTCTATAGATATTGAAGGGTTTATTTATTCTTTATTTTATTAAAGATTAATGTATAGAGTGTTCTTTTACTGGATAATTTTTTCATAATGTGATTTCAATTGCTTTTTATGAAAAATTATTTTTTTATTTTTTTGTCAAATATAATAAGATTAAGTATGAAACAGTTTATCTAAAATGTGACAAATATAAATTAATATTTTTATAGATAATAAAAATTATATTATGTGATACTGAAAGAGTAAATATATTTTTAAATATGTAATAAATTAGTTCTCTTATAATTCATATATTCTATATCGATGAAATACATTCTATTACTATTATAAATTTATTCTCTCAAAAATATTAAAAATTTCATCAAATGAAACAATCTATTAAACTAATTTAATGTATATCATACACCCTATTTATATCACAGTTTTTTGGGTTCATGGATCATATTAAATCATATTCTTAATTAAAAACAATCTAATATTTATTTATGAAGAAAATTTCATCATTGTATTTTCAAATATACCAACCTATAAAAATAGTATAAAGTACTTCATGATTTCTATCATCTTCATAAAAGGGAAACCATTTGGAATCCTATGTGTACTTATATTTAACTTTGTTTTTTTAAAAATACAGAAAATTATTTTTGAATATCATAATTTAAAATTTGTAAAAAATTCTATCAGACTATTTTATTAATATCAAGTTAATTCGTGCATTTAGAAATTATTCATAAAAAATGATATTATTCCAAATATATTTCAGTACTTTCATTAACTTAGTAAAATTTTCATATGATTTATTTGAATAAGGGATGTAAAATATTTATAGAAAATCTGAAACATGGTTTCATTATATAGACTATCACTGTTTTTGAATGATACAACAAAGATGATTTGGGGATGCCATGTTGAATGAAAAATTACATAATATAAATTTCACATATAGATACATATATTGAAATAAAATAAATAAAATATTATTTTTCCATATAGAAAAAATATTATACAATAAAACATTGAAACATGTTTTAATATTTCTATTTTTGAAAGTAGTAATAATTTCATTGATCAATATAGGGATAATTATGATTCTGATGATAAATTATATTTTTGAGGTTTGGAATTTAAAAACCCATGTATTTTTTCCGAATATTATTTTAGATAAACATTAATTTAATAGATTTATACATTACTAAAATATCTATGAAATGTCAAAGTTACTTTACATCCTATTATTATTTATATAATATCTTCTGATATAATTGTACATTTTTAATTACAAGATAAGATAATAAATTAGGAATAACATAAAGAATGAATTTTTATTTAAATTTAACATTCAATAATAAACTTAAGATTATTATGGGATAGTAAATGGATGTAAACAAAAAAAATAATAATATTTTTGAACAGAACATCACAATCATTTTAACATCCCCAACCCAATATACATTAAAATGGTGCTCCGAGCCGGGTTGTTACATGACCTTAAGTGCACCTCCATGTACATCAAAGGTTTCTGATTAGCAGTGGGGGTCCAAATAGTCAACTGGTGTGACTATACCACTTCTTTCTAAGTAATCCACAATAAGAGATAAACAAAAAGTGGAATAATAACAGATAATAACTAATCCTGTATGATCAACCATTCCCAAAATTGAGTACAACCATGTCCAATATTAAATATGACATTCCATGCTACAATTGAAAAAGTTAACAAAACCCTAAATGATGAGAAACTGTAAAACCCCCAAAATGGTCCCGAACCTAGTATGGGTCCTCCACCATGCACACTAACGCCAACCAAACTTCCTAGAAAGGGATTTTCCCCTTATCCTAACATACAAACATGATGTCATTTCCGGTACCCAACGGCTTCCCGAGTAGGGTGTGAGTACAACTCAGTAGGCCACCACCAACAGTGTCTACAAAATATCATGTATAAACAGTTCTTCATGAAAAACGAAAATTAATAATAATTGAAAAATAATGATTAAGTTCCCTTAGCCTGTTTATTTCCATTACTAAAATTTATTACCATTCCCATATCTTACCATTTCCAACACATTTAACACGGGTTCATCAAACACATCAAGTTACATAAGCTCAAAGTACATGAAAACATGCATAAAAAACCCATCGTTATCCTAAATCACTAAGAATAACTTCTTTATTTAACCCATATCCCCACCTTGAATCCTCAGTCTAGGTCGATGCAACTGTTAGGGGAACAGATCCTTATTCCTCTTTCCTAACACGTGCATTTGGGGTGGAGTTTAGAGGCTTAGTCCAACTAAACCCGTGGGAGTAGAACCTCAAGTCAAAAACCCACTCTACCAAGCCATGTGCACATTCAATATAAATATGTATCCATAAAAAATTTACACAACATCACAACCATTTCACAAGGCAACATAAATCACAAATATAACATCAGAGTTAATACCATGCCCTATCCAATTAACACAATTTCCACATTTCACATCATTTATCCATTAATCCATATTCTATTTTATTACACTTATCTCACAAAGAATTAATTCACAATTCCTATATCACTAGGCTTTGTTCTTCATTCATAACTCACTAGGCATTATTACCATACTCATATTTCATTTAATTATGGTCTTCAATCATTTTTACATATTAACCCATTTATCGATTTATCATTCTCATGTGGAAACCCATATAAACCACTTCAATGTTAACTCAATCTCCCTTAGGTTATTATTATCAAGCCTAGGGTATCACCTAGCTTCTACTCTGACAAAAAAAATCACATCAACATGTTTATCAATGGATCTATATAAATACACAACAATCTCAGTTGTTCTTCCCAAAACCCTATGTATGGGAAAGTCGGCACACCCCATGGGTGGACCTACATTAGTCTCATCAACCCCGACACATCCCATGGAGATTGTGAGGGTTTCCATTTACCTTATTAATTACCATTTTTCCTAAACATGACAAGGGTGATCAAGATATGCCTAGAGACACCCAATAGAAAAATTACATATGCAAAAAATCCACAAATAAATATTAAGATATAACTGATAGTCCACCAACCTCAATTCCTTGGGTGAACACACTATTAATCGAACCCTTATATTATTATTCAACCAATCCTTGAACCTTAAACCAAGATATCACCAATACATTAGGGTTTCAGAGCATCTAAATTAGATGAGGAGAAGAAACAACCTCTAAACTCAAAAAAAAGAAGTAAGGATGGTATTATCCTTATCCGGAGATTCGACCCACAACCAACGGAGCAAAAAATGCATTATAAATTGGAGAGATTGATCTTTTGGAGCCCATGGGATAGTCGGTTTGTTCCTAGGGTGATGAGTAGAGAAATGGTAAGAAATACCATATCGGGGTTTAAAATCCCTAAGTGGAAAAAATGTAATTTTTTAAAAGTTTCTAGGCAGCACAGTTTACCTGTACGGTTTTCCAAACCATGTACAAACCATGATGAGGCTACTTTCCAAATTCCTACCTCCTTTATGATTTCTTGGTTTGTCTGCACGGTTAGCACTAACCGTGCATAAACCATGCAGTCTACCCATAAAACACCTTTATCCTTATTTTTCATGTCTCAAACCCTCAAAACACCCATGGGCCTTTTTAAGGACTGGGTTAAGGACTTAGTAAACCAAAACAATGGATTCAATCCCAAATATAAACAAGAAAATACCTTTCCAAGATCCATGATATTAAAATCTCCCCACCTTATAATGGCTCATCTTCGAGCTGAACTTTCAAGATTCATTGCACTTACAATGAAAAGAGATAGGTACACTAAGACAGTATATTTGATTTCATCTCTCAAGATTATTCCGTAAAATTCTCATGCTTCCATAGTATATGCACTAATGGCACAATCTTTCCCCCACATGAAATTAACACTTCAATCCACAACATGATCCAGATGCCCCTCAAAGAACGCATCAACCTAAATCCCGACATTCATGAAATACACCACGTGATTTGGGTCTGGGTTATACCAATGAAGCTACGAAACATGTAAAACATCATGAATCCCTCTATACGGCTATAGAAGAGCGAATAGGTATTACATTTTCTCGATCCTCTCCACAATCTCAAACGTCCCCACATACCTGGGTGCCAACATTCCTTGCTTTTGAATCTGCCAGCGACTAATTCTTGGCACCCCCAAATGAACACACTATAACCTACTTCTATATCAAGATGTATATGTCTCAGATCCGCATACAACTCATACCAACTCTATGCCATTTCCATATTCTTCCGAATCAATTCATCTTTCTCCAGAGACTCCCACACGAGACTCGATCCCAGTTGTTCATATTCACCAGCCTCCAACCAACATAGTGGGGAGCTACATAGTCTCCCAGAGAGAGCCTCAAATGGTGACATCTGAACTGTATCCCAAAAACTACAGTTGTAGGAAAATTCAACAAGTGACTGGTGATTCTCCTAAGACCCTCTGAAATCCAACATGGAAGCCCTCAACATGTCATCCCACACATGGATTGTACGCTCTGACTGCCCATCCATCTTTGGGTGAAATGCCATACTCAAAAGAACATGTGTTCGAAGAGCCTTCCGAAAAAAATTCCAGAATCATGTTTTGAAATGACGATCATGATCAGAATCTATATTCTACAGTACACCCTGCAACCGTACTATTTCCTGAAATTCAACTCACCCAATAGGTAAATAGTGTTTGTCTCCTGAATCGGTAAAAATGATCCACATTAGTAAGATGATGCATAACCACCATATTTTCATCATTCTTTTGTCGTGATATATAAAGAACCGATACAAAATCCATCATCACAACATCCCACTTCCATTCCATAATGGGCAATGAATGTGACATAGCACCTGGGCATTGATAATCAGCCTTCACCTGCTGATAGGTAAGGAACCATTCCACAAAGCCCACAACATTGTTTTTAATTCTTGGTCACGAAAACTATCTGCAGAGATCATGATACATCTTGGTCAAACTAGGATGCACTGCCCATTTTGATGCATGAAACTCGCGCATCAACTCTTCCTACATGCATACCAACACAACCACACAACCACACAACCATGAACACAAACAACCTCGTCTACACCGATGGCTCAACAAGAAGGTGGCTCACCACCATTAAGTCATTCCTTCATGGGAAATCATTCAGGATCATCAAGTTGAATTTCACTAACTTGACCCAAAAGCATCTACTAAACATATACGGAAGAAAGAGTCACTTGAACCTTTTCATACTACACCCCTAGGTGCATCTCCACGAACAAAGTCATAACCTTCTACTTGGTGTTGGATTCCTATACCACTTGGTTATGAGCATTCCAAATCAATGTATCAACAACACAATTTCCTTTTACCAGTGTATATAACATCTCAATGTAGAAACACTTGAGATACTAAACCCATCTTCACTACCGAAGATTCAAGTCCTGCTGTGAAAAGATATACTTTGGACTATTGTGATCGGCATACACCGTGAACCGCTCCCCCAACATGTAGTGCCTCCAAAATATCATGGCATACACATCTACATCCAACTCATTTTCATGAGTGGGATAATTCTGCTCATGTGGTCTCTATTTCCTCAACATAGAAGCCACAACATGCTCATCTTACATAAACACAACACCAATACCCATACCATATGCATAACAAAATAATATAAACTTTTTACTTGGGTCAGGTTAGATCAAGATCAGTGTGGTCATCAATCGATTTTTCAACTCTTGAACGACATTCTCACAAACCTCAGACCACTAAAACCTAATTCCATTCTTGGTCCAGCATAAATGTGGTTCTTCTAAGAGAGAGAAATCCTAGATGAACCTCCGGTATTACCCTACCAAAACCATAAAATTCTGAACATTTGAATCACTCTTTGCCTACTCCAAAGGCATGACAGCCTGTACATTCTCTAGATCCACCAACGCACCTGACTCAAAGATGATGTGACCCAGATAAAGAGCATATCCAATACAGAACTAATATTTTGATAGCATGTCATATAGCTGACGATCACTTAGTGTACTAATAATGACTTCAAGATGTTAGGCATGATCTTTATGAGTTTCCATGTACATAATTTTTTTATCAACAAAGAAAACCACAAACTGATCCAGATAAGGATGGTGGATTCATTTCATCAAAGCCATGAACACTACCAGTGCATTAGTAAAGCAGAAAGGAATCACCACAAAATCAAACAACATGTAATGACTCCTAAAAGCTATTAACGGTATGTCAGAAGGACTCACACTCAACTGGTGATAACCTGACATCAGATAAACCATAGAAAACACAGATGCACCCCTCAACTGGACAAAATTGTCACCAATTATAGGAAGATAGAACTAATTTTTCCCCATCATCATATTAAACTCCCGATAATCAACACATAGCATAACCCTCATTTGAAAAAAGCACAAGAGTTCCCCAAGAAGACCTACTAGGATTTATGAATCATTTAAGCTCCAATTCCTTAAGATGATCCTTTAACTCCTTGTGTTATTCCGATTCCATTCGGTATGATAGAATTGAAACGGGATCCACTCCCGACAGTAACTCAATCGTGAACTCAACACCCATCTCAGATGGAAACTCAAGAAAGACATAGGAAAAACATCATAAAATTGATCTAATACTAGAGAGAAGACATACTATTCCCCTTCTTCATCATCATGCACAAGATGAGCTACATGAGCTATGAGCCTACCCAACTTCTGGAAAAATTGTCCTGCACGACCATCTCCTACATCCCACTCTCCATGATGGACATAAACGTCACCCTCAAGTGAACTGACCAATACCCTGCAATGCTAACAATATATGTGAACTTAATAAAACACTAACTAGTTCATACCAATGATAAGTTCAAACCCTGAAATCTTGAGATTATAGAATTCCAACAAGAAACATTACCAACCAACATACAGAGAACATCCCTTACACTATTTAATAACTTCCATTAGCACTCCCAACTGATTTTCAATAGACATTACCCCACACACACACTCTACCCAAAAACCCAAAGCTACCACCAGCTATTAATATATAAAAGATTATGTGGGACTAGTCTCCAACAACGCTCTACAAATCATAGAATCAACATGGATTGTTTGATGAACAGTTGACAGCATAATGTCACCTTCACAAGGTGCCGACTGAACTACATGAAGCCGACCTTACCAACTTCCTTGTGCTCCAACATGCATGCCCTGAACTACACTGCCCTATGAATATGGACGATTCTCCCCAGAGTTTGACGTCCACCGCCCCTATTGGTAAATCATGTGGTGCTCCAACTACCCGCATGATATTGAGCATCATATTTGTTTCATGTGCTAGGGGTCTTCCTAACACCAAAGTACATGCTCACCTAGTGAGGGTTCCTGCATTACCTCTACACTTGTCCCAATCTTCTGTACGACTGGAATTTAACTGGAGGTCGAGGAAACTAGCCACGTGTGAGCCCTGTCCTACCATACTTATAGACGAACAACTAATCAGCACCCTGAGAGGTTGACCCTCTCTTCTGATCACCTGGAACACATATTCCCTACAGAAATCTTCAGAAATAATGCTTGTGGCCCTCAGAAGTAGCACCACTTGCTTGCCTAGTTGACACGATATTCCCACTACAAGAATACCCCCATCAGGTTCCTTTCTGAGATAAATGCATGATCTACAACCTCTATAAAACTCTTCATGAGAATGATATTCACCTAAGACATGATCTCATGTCTCAGCCCTTCCTCGAAACACATCATAACTGCTGCATCATCCCCCACCAATGTTGTAACATTACATCATATGTCAGTGAAGTAGCCATCATACTCCATTACCGACATTGATCCCTATGTCATGCTCATGAACTGTACAACCCGTTCTTTCCTAAAAGTATCTGGGTAAAAATTCTATAGAATATTTTCATATAAATACATCCACAACAACCCCTCAGCCTACTCAGTCTATTACAAGATGTCCCATCAAGCCTTGCCTTTCCCTGTAACATATAAGCTACCAACATTACTCTTTTTTCCAATAAGAACCTTTAGATGATCATGTATTGTCAAGATAGACTCTATCCAGAACTCTTATTCCTCTGGCCCACCCTCTCTGGTAAGGGTCGGAGGGTGATGCAATTGAAACTCTCTACTCAGCTCAATCATAGTCGGTGCAACCCACCCATAGGACCTAATCTATAATTTTCATAAAAAGAGTGATGTTATCTCAGAACATCCCTTCTATAATTTCTAGGATCACCACATTTTCTTTCTCATCTAATTGAGGAGTGTTCTCAGCAACATCCTCTTATTTCCCAACTAACACTCGACGTTGTGGAGTCATTTCTCTACATTTCAAAAAATTTGGGTTAGAACACATACCGTAAAAACGTTCACAACATTATAACAAGATGGCTATTCACCAGCCACAACAACCCACCATACATTCACCATCCCAACAAACCATAACATTTTAAAAGCATCACCCCAACCATCCCCACCATGGGTCATGGTCCACATGGGGTAAACAACCACACAACACCACAAGGATCACACAACATGTTACCAATATCATTTTCAATTCATTAAAAACAATTAATTAAACATATTTCATTAATCTTCACTTACCATTTTTTTATCTTCACAGCTTGCATTATTTCATTTATGAAATTTTCCATTTTAAATTATCAGGATGTGAGGCGTATTTGATCATTTATGCCTCACACACCAATCCCATGTGTGCCTACCATGATTCATGTCACCTATATCTATAGGTTCCTACTATGATGCATGAATGAACAACCTCCATCCATTGAGTCCACGAGCCAAATATCATAAAACCATCAAATCACACTACATCTGCATCACTAAATGGTTAAATATCATCAACAATAACATCGCCCGATCAAGAACAAAAAATCCCACTCTGGGTGATGTGTGTTTTCAGTAGTACATGGGTAATCTACTCCTATGATCGAGCTCATTACCAAGGACCGAAACATCCTAAATCTCCTCTAAAATCCCAAATAACATGATTCTAGATAATGAGAAGACATACCTCCTCTGATACCACTTTGTAACATCCCTAGCCTAGAAGCCACTAAACCGGTTCTACGATCTAGCTAGTTACATTACCTTAAGCATGCCTCCCCATACGCCAAAGGTTTCTGACTAGTACTGTGGATCCATATAGTTAATTAGGGAGACTACACTACCCTTTTTATTTGAGTAATACACAATAAAAGGTAAAAAAAGAGCAGAATAATAACTAATAATACTAGTGCATGCATAAACATCCATTCCCCAAATGGGTTACAACCATGTCCAACAGTAAAAATTCCATTCCATGCTACAAGTAAAAAAGTAGAAAAAACCTAAAATGAAGACAAACTGCAAAAACACCAAAATGGATCTAACACCATGTCCACGTCATCTTCCATGCAGACTCGTGCCAACCAAACTACCATGGAAGTGCCTTTTCCCTTCTCCTGACCTGCAAACAAGAAGTCTGCTCATGTACCAAACTGTGGACTGAACAGGGTTTGAGTACAACTTAGAAGGCCACCACCAATAATGTCTACAAAATATCTGTTATAAAACAACTCATGCAAAGGGTAGATGGATAACAAATGACAAGGAAAGATTAAGTGACATTAGATGATTAAGGTCAATTAACAACATTTATTATCATTTCCATATCTTACCATTTTCAACACATGTATCCTGGGTTCATCAAACACAACAAGTTACACGGGCTTAAAATACAAAATTACATGCATCATGAAGAAATTTTTTTATATTATCTCACTACAACTTAATTACTCAAGTTACACATATCTTCAACTCGAATCCTCAGTCCGGGTGGATGAAACAGTTAGAGGAACAGATCCTCTATCCTCTTCCCTAACCCATGAATTAGGGGGGGGGGAATTAGAGCTTTTTTCCAACTCGACCTATGGGCATAGAACCTCAAGTCAATAACCAACTCTACCAATCCATGTGCACATGATATATATAAATATGTACCCATAAACCATTCAAACAACATCTCAATCTTTTCCCATGGAAACATAAATCACAACAATAACATCAGAGTTAATACCATGCCTTAACCCATTAACACATTTACCACATTTCAAATAATTAATCCATTTAGCCCAATTCTCTTTTATTATTCTTATCTCAAAATGAATTCATTCATTGTACATATCTCAGTATAATTCATTCATCATGTCTAACTCACTAGTATTTATTACCATACTCATAATATATTCAATTATGGTCTTTAATCATTTTAACATTTTATCCAATTTATCCATTCATCATTCTCATGTCTCAACCTATATGAACCACTTCCATGTTAACCCAATATCCCCTAGGTTATTCTTATTATGTCTAGGGAATCTCCTAGATTCTTCTCTAATAGAAACAATAACATCAACATGTTTATTAAGGGATCTACATAAATACAAAACAATCTCACTTGTACTTCACAAAAACATAGGTCCGGGAAATTCAGCACACCCCATGGGTGGCCCTAGAGTATTCTCTTCCCCCTCGACACACAACATGGGAATCCTGATTGTTTCTATTTACATTATTAATAACTATTTCACATAAACATGCCACGAGTGATTATACAATTCCAAGAGACACTCATGAATGAAACCACAAATGAACAAATCCGCATATAAACCATCAGATATAACATGTAGACCACCTAAATCAATTATGTGAGTGAACACTATCTTAAAAAACCCTTAAGTTCTACTTCCACCAACCCTTGATACCATATCCTTGGAGAGGCCGATGGCTCTCCAATCCCCCGTCTCTCGGTTCTCTACTACTTTCTCACTCCGGTAGGGTTCCCTCTCCCCACTTTCCTTTACCTCATCCTTATCTCTTTCATTTAGTATGGATGTTATAGGGTTTTATCCCCTAATTCTCTCTCACGGTTTGTCCACTTGGGTATGCTCTCTGGTTCGGTCCTCCTTTTCGGCTTCGGTGATGGCGTGATGGTTCTTCCTTCATGACTTCTTCTTCTGTGCTCTGAACTCGCAATCAGCCGCTCCATTCGAGGTCAGGTTGGGAGTGCTAGATTCACTGAGTTTTTTTGCTTTAATGTTTAGTGGCCATGGATCTCCTAGCATCCTTTTCTCCCTCTTTTATGGTTTTGCCCCACCTTTATCTCTTCTTTTCTTGTTCACTTCCAGCTTCATCTTGTATTTTTCTTGTTTCTTTTTTAGGGTTTTTTCCTAGTTCTGTTTTTGGATTTAATTCCTTCCTCTATGTGGTGTTCAGTCTTTTTGGGAGTGTTTTGCGATGGGTTTGGTCTACTGTTTTTTCTTTTGGTTGTTCGATTGTTACGACAGCGCCGGTGATGGATTTCATCGAAGTAAAACGTTCCCAGAGTTTTTTACTATTTTTCGTCCTACAAAAGGCTTCTTCTTCCCTACTCTAGATCTAGGGGTCCTCTTTCCTCTTCAAGTTTGAGCTGTGAGGAGGTCTTTAAGTATCTTTGGGATGTGAGTCTAATCGGGATTTGGGAGGCTGACGGTTACGACATTTAAATCATTGATAGTGAGGTTGGGTTCATCTCCGGTGACGATGATGATGGTGGTTTGGTGAAAGGCGATTTTTATCATTACTGTGATGGTTTTCTACATTCAGGGGTGGATGCTGGGGAATCGGTCGACGATGTTGCAATGATGAGAGCGATTTCCTGGAGGGCGTGAAGGCGTGATGGGAGTGATGATGATGGGATATCTGCCCGGTGATATGATGATGTATCTGAGGTAAGGTTCGAGGTCCCAATGATGTGGATTGAGGAGGGTATCTCATAGTTCAATGCTGATTTTGGTGGTATTTCTGTATTTTAGTTTTTTATTTTGAATGTGGGCATCATGAATTTTGAATTTGGTGTGTTGTTGATGGGGATATGCCTGACTACGTGAACTATGGATGTTTTGTTAGGTTCCCACTTTTCCAAAATTGGATTTTAATAAATTAAAAAAATTATTGTTTCCAACCCTTGATTCTTCAACCTAGATCTCATCCAAATAGTAGGGTTTTAGATCATTAGAATGAGTGGAGAAGAAGATACAAACCCTCAACACAACAGAGAATTAAGGATGAGATTAGCCTTCCCCAGAGCTTTGATCTGCAAACAATGGAACAAATGGCACATTATAAATGAGTCCTATCGATCACATAGTGCCCTTGAGATATTTTGTTCATTCCTATTGTGAACCGGGGATAAATAGGAGGAAATCCTGTGTTAGGGTTTAAAATCTAGGACTGGAAATATTGAATTTCTTTAAAATTTATAGGCCGCACAGTTTACCCACACGATTATCCAAACGGTGCACAAAATATGCAGAGGACACTTCCCAAAATCCAACATCCTTCATGGTTTCCCGGGATATCTGCACGGTCAGCACCAACCATGCACAGCCGTGTGATCTACCTAGAAAAAACATTTTTCTCATTTTTTCTTATCCTGAACCCCATAACAACTCGAGCCACTTTAAGGACTTGGTTATGCACATAATTAACCAAAATAAGGGATTCAAATCAAAACATAAAGTAGAAAATACATTTCCATGATCCGAGATATTACAATCATACATGGACATATGTCGATTGAAGATGAATACATGAAGGATGTAGATAAATTGAAATATGTGAATTATTTTTTTGGGTTAAATGAAGTGATAAGATGCTTGTGTATTTATTGAATGAAAAAATAAATGTTTCAACATTTTTGTGAAAGTATCCATTTAAGGATTGTTATTATATACATTAAAATTAATGATGTCATATTCTTAGAAGATGAGAATTAAATAAATGAATATAATCCTATTAGAAAATTAAAATTTTAAGTATCTTTGGGATTATATTACAATCAAAAGTATATTATATTCTTATATATTGATTCCCATTCACTAATTATAAATATATTTTTATAATACCTATATAATTAATGTATGATTTCACTAATAAAACTTTCAATGATTTCATACTATATAGATGAAATTGATAATTTAGTTATTTTGGTATTTGACTATATATATAATTTCAAATTTTTGTTATACATTTTTGTTTAAGAGAATGTGAGATTTTCTATATTTATCTTTACATGAACTTATGTTTAATATCGTTATTATATAATGTTTGTTTCATATTGAATGAAGTGATATTATTTAATTTTGGGTAATTTTGGCACATACACACCCAAACAAGGTTATATAAAATTATAGTTTATTAGAAATATTAATAAATGGGAAATCCCCTTGTAATCCCATAAAAGGTTAGGATTTACACTATTAGATAACTTCATTCCTTAACCATAAATTTCGTTGAGTGGATAGGGAGGTGTGTAGAAATAATATGGTCATCACATCCATGGGTATGAAAAGTATCAGGTAACAATTAAGGGGGTAATAAAAATCATGAAGGGAGGTGTAATAACAATTATGAAATGTTGGTCCTTGATGAATTTTCTGGAAGTTTTTTACCATATCCAAGATAATAAGAAAGTATATTTCCAATTAATAAATTTAATGGTAATATGATTTATATGTACATTAAAAAAACTAAAAAATGTATATCTTTAGAATTAAATGAATTAAAAAACTTAATCTTCTTCCCCTATTTGATGTACAATTTATCATGAATGGTTCACACTCGATTTAAATTTCATGCATTTACATTTTTTTTTCAATGCCAAAGGATTAGATGTTTTAATTATTATATTGATGACGGAATTTTTATTGGGATTCTAATATATGATAGTATAATTAGAAACAAGAAAAAATATTATACCATGATAATAACTATGAAGAAACTTTATCCCACAATATTAAGACACAATGCATGTTCTCAACAAATACCATACGTGGACACAAAACCCCCTTATTTTTTATTTATATGTATAAATATTATATGGGAAAATGTGAATGATTTATTAGGCTAAATAATAAAAGAATATTAAATATAATATTTTATTAAAGTATTGTACTAAATTATAGTGGGATTCCATTTTTAGGATGTCCTATGTATGACTATTTCCCTTCAAGGATCAAATTTTTAATAATAAATTATTTAGTAATATAATATATTTTTATTGAAATGATAGATTACTATTAAAATTGATTTTCCCTTATATATTAACTTTTAGAAAATTTTTAATATGGTTATTTCATTATCAACACACATATTTTTATATATTTTACAATATTATAAATGTTATGGTAGAAAAAGAGTGAGTTTTTAAGTGATTATCTTCTATTAGGGGTATATAAAAAGATGGATGTGATTGTTTTGTTGTAATTAACATCATGAACAATTTCACTTGTCAATTATATTTTTTTATATCTAATTTTACATTGAGGAACTCAATTCAAATGTTTCTATGTTGAAAAAATTTATTATATTTGGAATGAATCTCCCTTTATGGATCAATATAAAACATTTCTTTACGTTGGCTTTTCATAGATTTTTAGCCACTTTTATTCAAAACTGTTATACTATATCTTAATTTAATTATTTCTTTAAAACATTTTCAATTTGAGTTTTCATCAAGATGCAATGTGTTTATTTATGAAAGTAAGTATAAATGAGAAACATGATTAAAAGTGAATGTATGTAATTTTATTGCTGAAAAATAATGGTAATTTGACATTGTATAAGATTATGGGTTAACAAGAAAATTAACTAGTTATCCAATTATTTGGGTAATTTTATCATCTCTTGAGATATCAGGTATGTGGAATGACCGAAGATCCTAACACACAATGTTATATTGTCTTGATAGTGACCCTCGAATTTTAACATCATTTAGACCTAAACGACTCACACGTTCCAGAACACAAGGTTACAACATGTCTTAAGAATCATATCCAGAATTCCAAATGATTCAGATTAGGAGTGATGATCTAGAATGCTGGTGTTCGGAGACTATACCATAATATATTAGTATATCATAATAAAAATAAAAAAAACATAATCCAAAATAGTAAAAATCCATTAGATTACACATAATCAATAAACAATGTCTAAAAAATAATAATTGAATGTTTAATCATACATATTCTAGTTCATGATATCATATTATTTATGATTTACAACAAGTATAAAATCATTTTAAAAATTAATAAAATATAAAAATTATATAAGGTGGCTTTAATACTCTCTATGACCACATATATTAATAATATATAATTCTTTTTTGAGATACCATAATCAAATATTCAACATTGAGAATCATACCTATCTAAATCTATAAGTAGTAATGTCTTCCCGGGTATCCAAGTGCTAAACTGCATGAGAAAAGTGTGAGTATTACTCAATAGTCAACCACTAACAGAGTCCCAAACATAAAAAGTTTTTTACTTTTTTCACATGTGATATAATCAGTTGAACAATAAATTGAATATATAAGTGTGAGTAAATAATCATCACCAATCATCATGTTTAATAATGACACACATGATTGACCCTAACCACTTTAGTAGATGTGAAGGTGTCTAGATAACGTCAGTTATCTCTAAAGGGGTAAAAATTCATTGTAACAGACTAACCTATGTAAACCCATATTTTTAAAAAATTTGATTAAAAAAAGCCTCTAATCATGTTATCAATAACTACGGGATAACGAAAAGTGTTAATGTATAATATAAAGAAGTAGGATAACAATTTCACACTTAATAGACATATGATATGATAGATCCAATCATGGTATCATAAAAGATATCCAAAATAAATCATATGTCAAACAGAAAAATCACTATAGCAATATCAGAAAACATTATAACAAGGTCTATAAGAAAATATTGAATGAGTAAAACCATGTAACTTCTTCAACACATGGGTCCATCTCTACATGAAAATATAACACAACTATCACATCCCAGCAAATGGTATCATGATATAGGAGAGTCATTGTCAATATGAATCACTTCCATTTACATGTTTCCCATAAATCCATTTCCACAAATGAACTGGTGGAAAATATGTTTTGGGATGTAATGTTTATCAGGACACCACAAATGAATCATTACAAAGTCAATTTATATGAATGCAATTTTTTATAAAATATATTGAAAAATAACTTCATAAGAAATAATTTTAAATAAAAATAAACCTTTGGTTTTCATGTAAAAAATTCTATATTCCACTCATCATTAAAATTTTATAGAAAATATATACAAGAGGAATGAATAGAAAAAAAAGATTAGAAGCATCAATATCAATATCACATGAAAAAAATGCATAACAAATAATAATGAATTTGCTATATCCAAAAGAATCAAATAAGGAATCCATTAAATAATGTTGTACAAAATGAATTCATTCAAAGGAACACTAGCTATAATAATTTATTCCTAAGGTTTGTGATCCATAGTTCACATTGTAATGATACCCACTAGTGACCCAAAAATTTATTGCACCTTCCCTAGTGATAGATTTCTCAGCTAAGGTTTATTTATGATTATTTTTACCACATAATCCAGGGTTTTTCAATTTTCATTAAATCATCATTATTTTTCATGAAAAAATTTCACACATTTCATTTAATATATTCTATATACATTTTAGATCACTTAAATTATTTGAAAAAAATTTGTAATCCAAAAACATATTTTAGGACGTATATATAATAAATTCTGTGCATAAAATATACATTTCCATGAAAACCCATTTAGAAAATATAATTCATTTCCACCAATAATTAAGTCCATTACTCATAAATCAATCCAAAATTAGAGAATTATAATAATAAAATTCATGAAAAAGGACAAAAAATAGAACATATAAACTTGCCTCATGATTGATAAAAATGAAATTTCATTATAAACTAGTGTTGGGAGAGGATGAAATCAAATCATAGTGAACTAAGATTTTATTGGAACAACATAAATTCACCATTTATAATATAGATATAGTTATGTATCCTCATAAATAATCAAATCAATAACAAAGAAAATAAGAAAAAAAATAGAACTTATCAAACTTACAAAATTAATCTTTATAGACATCCAATCCTTTAATTGTCCCCATGTTCCAACAAAATGAATATGGAAATATCTCATATAACCACCAAAGAGCCTCTGGATCAATGAATATTTTCAAAAGATTGATTGGGTTAGAGTAGTTTAGATAAATAACTATTTTTTAAAAAAATTACATTTTAGATATTATTTAACTGCATTCCGAAGGGCTTCATTGGTGAGATATAAGGAATCCATCCGTGATCCAATGATCTTTTAGCTAACTTGTAGATTCTATAGACTAAGAGTGGATTTGAAACTTTCAGCAGATATCTTGTGTCCTCCTACTCCCTTCAAATACCTAATTCTATTCTTCAGACCCATGGATGAAATAGAAACCAAAATTTCTTGGTAGAAAGAGGATCCATAAATCATTATATATACCGAGGTGTGACAATGATTACCACTAAAAAGTCATTCTTAACCTATAAGGTCACATGTTTAGGAACCAAAATACATTGCTACATAATGAAGGCATCAAAATGCTATGTCTGATGGATGTCTTGACAACACATCCATCTCACTCGAACCGTTGGTATCATCATTCCATGAAACACATTATCCCCTTAGTGTACTATCCAAACATGAATCTCAAATACAGAGGTATTCAGTTGAATTTAAACATCATCCCACTTAGTGACATGGTAAAATCAGTTTGATACCTATTATTTTGTGAAACATAAAACACATAATACATTAAATTTGAATGAATACGTATGTCTAGTTGATAAAACACATTTATGAATTTCTCTCTAATATTGAATGGGATGACAAAACAAGGATCTAAATTACCCTATCCATGAAAACAATGATGTCCCAACTGAGATAATATTATGAGGAAAACTATATCACCTATCTTAAATTCCTAAAGTGGAAGACTTTTGTTGACATATTATTTTTGTCACACCGAGGGTTTCCGAATAAAATCCTTATAAATTATACCGTATTTCCTTTTTCGAAAGTGATGATTGATCTAACCAAGGATAATTTTCTGATATCTTCCCAATAAATGAGATATCTTCAAAGAATCCTATAAAATTTCCCGAACATCAAAATCTTGATTGAATATGGATAAATATTTTTATAATGAAAATCCACTAATGGCTTCTCATTCTCCCATAAAACACCGATTTCTAGAACACATAACCAAATATTGTATTAAATAATAAGGATATATCACAAATTATATAAATTCATTGAAATACGGTATAATATTATCATCTTTAATTGATAACCTATCACTTATTGTAATCCACTATAAATCAGTATTTGAAGGGAGTGTAAGGATTTGAAATGATAGCTGATGGAATGACATGGAGTATGAAAACATCCTTCATATAAGTGTTCCTAAAACAATTTACCAATATTTTAACATGCCACACCTTATCATTGACTTGATATGGTGGTGAGGCATTACATATCCTTATGTGATATTGCCAATGTGTGAACATCTGTCAATAAAAGTTGATGGGCTTCAATACACATGGGGGTTGATTTTCCCTTTAAGAATTAAATGACTAACCAAAAAAACCATAACCAAACAAACCATAACAAAAAACCATTTTATTATTAAAGATAAAAAATAATTAAAATTCAAAATTTAATTTATAAAATCAAACTACATTCCTCTTTCATAGTGGAATACTACAATATCAATGTAAATAACAGGATACAACAACAAAAACACCATAACAACTACATAACTCCAAAAATCTTCATGATCTAATATCCAACTCCTCCAATAGCCCATGAATGATGAAGTATTACTAAATATGTCTGATAATTTACCTTCACCCATGACCTTATGTATGAAATATACAAAAGAAATGAAGAACCAATGAAGGGGTGTGTACTATAACTCGATAGGTTTTACATAATGACTTCCATGGTCGAACCACTAGGAAAGAAAATTTTGAAACAAATATTTCATCCATTAATCTAAAACATTTTTTAATATACTTTTTTTACTCAACATAAAAAATTTCAACATTAACCAATTCTTCTAACTAAATCAAATTTTCATAGAAAGCATGAACAAACTGATTTAAAAACATTTCTTATTCCCTTAGGCATAATCATTCCATTTCTAATATCACCAAAACCAACCATACATTCTTCATTATAAAATTTCCATGCCCATGAGAATTCTCTTATAAATCTCTCAATACATCACAACATAATTATATTCAATGTTCCATTACACTTTTGGTATCAAGAAAAAGTTCATATATAAACCAAGACTTGTAAATGAAATTATGAACACACGCCACATATTCCCCAAAACCATCCAATGCAATCACGCCAAAATACATTCAATAGAACAACCTTTTTATTGATTTTTTTTACAATATGAAATTTCAAAATTCGAAAAAACCATATTTTGAATTCAATAATTTAAATCTTCAAAACAATTTAATTTTCATAACAACCACCCAAAATAATAAAATTCACCAAAAACCATATATCATCATAAAAGAGGATTTATATCAGGATTTTCAGCACTATTTCACAATAAATATCACGAAATTATATCATTTTGAATCTATTCTAATCATTTTTATCAAGATTACAAGAGAGTGAAGCCACCTACATTGAGAGTTTTGGTTAAAATGATAAACAAAATTATAAAACGTCACAAAACTGAGTTGAGTCTCCATGAACCAGTCTTAGATCTCTTTCTAATCATTTAAATGAAAAAATATAAAACTATTTGGAATCCAATAACTTACATCCCCTAACATTTGGAATATATATAAGAAACCAATATAGGGGTGATGTAGATATAGGAAAACAAACTATAAAGATCATGAATGACCACATACCTTGAATAATTGGCATCTCATTACCAATGGAATCCTTTATATCACCACCAGATCAAGGGGAGAACCCTCCATGACATTGGAGAGTGAAAACACCTGATTTAGGGCTACCTAGAAGAAAAAATGGTGGGTTATAACCTTATTATAACATAGATACATTTTTTAGGATATTATTTTTAACCAGGAATGGTTTAGTCACATAGTTAAAAAACAATTCTCTAACAATGTGTTAGGCACTTCTTGAAGGCTGAACATCATACAATCATCGTGTACGGTCACCAAACCATGATTTAAAACCATGATGAAGCTGGTACATCAAAATATCCAAATCCAATTTTTAATGAACACAATTTTTCATTATTGGATGCACAGTTTAGTAAAAGTGTGTGTCACCCATCCTTCATCCCTCTTTCCCACGACTCACTATTCATGTTTTCCTGAAAGTGTTGCAGGGTTTTCCCAAAATGTGCATGGATGGTGAAACTTTTAAAAAACACTCCTAAAATTTTCCAAACTCTCCCAAACATAACCAATATACTATATATATATATATCATAATTGAAGGGTTACTTGAGATCATGGTTACGATATTCACCCCACCATTGGTCTTTACTTTAATGGAATGTAGGGGAACAACAATTTTTTGAATGAGTTCTAGCCAATTATCTTTCATATCCTTCTTATATTACCAAGTCTATTCCTGAATCATACCATGTTTCCATAGTACATTCTATAGACTGATTATTTTTTCTTAAAAGGAATTCTCAGGACTATCCAAAATCCAATCCAGGATATGTACGAATGAAGAATCCATCTCTAGGTCAATATGACCCCATATGGTCACATTGTCATGGTCAAGCTGAAACTTTTTAAATTCAAAAACGATGACCACATTGTTCACTATACAAAACCATGGTTGCAATTCCAAATGATATGACACCACACTAAAACATTCTAGTATCAAATGAGGGCCTATGTATCAAAGAGATAACTTGTCCTAATTTCCAAAATGTTGTTTTCGATGCCTTGGAGAGGTCCTAAAGAACAAATGATTACTCACTGGGAATGACAAAGAAATTCAATGATGACCCACATAAGATTATTAATGACTAAGATCCATCGCAATTGCCTTTATAGTATACCAAATCATCTCTATTGTCTTTTGAAAAAGGGTCGACCCAACAATTGATGTCTCTCTTATTTACATCCAATAAAGTGGAGAATTAGAAGGATGCCCATACAATGCTTCAAAAGGATCCATCTATATTCAGTTTTGAATTCATTTCAATAAATTTTGAATCAGATTTATATATCTCATTTACCATATTTTCCAAATAAAAATCCACCGAAATTAAGAGGAAAACAAAAAAAATCACACCGGTCTTCAAATTGCACATGCATTTTGGTGAGAACCGACTTCATATACAACTAATATGAAGCATCCTTTTCCAACTAAGCATGTCAATTCCCTTATAATGCTTTAGACCATGAATTTACTTTAACCAGTGTATACATTAATCCTATTTTGAATAATTGGAAATATTATATTCATACTATTTTTCTCAGATTTAAATCTCTATGTGAGAAAATTCATTTCATGTTCTTATGATCCATGGACACAATTAATTTCTGACCGAAGATATAACAACACCAAGTAATTAAAGCATGGATGAATGAAGATGACTATAAATTGTGTGTTGGGTAGTTCTTCTCATACTTCCATATCATCCTGATCTATAAGATACAACATCGTCTCTTTGCATGATAACACACTCCAACCCATATCCAAAAGAATCAAAATACACCACATACCATTGTCCTGATTCTAGAAATATAATTATAGGTGTTGATTTAAGGAGACCTTTCATTAATTAAAAAGATTTATGGAATTCCTCAAAATATTAGAAAGGAACATTATTATTTTTCAAAGATGTCAAAGTTTATTCTAGTCATGAGATGTCAAGAAAAACATTGGTAATAACCATCTAGACTAAGGAAACACATTATATCAAAGGCATTATTCGGTAGTTCTAAAGGGATAAGAACTTATATCTTCTATAGAACCACTATAAATCAAATTTCAATAATTAAATGGACCAGAATGTGTACTTTTCGTATCCAAAAAACCACACATTGATTATTTATAATACAAATAACGTTTTATTATGATTTTCAACACGATCACCAGGTGTAACTCATCCTCATCAACTTTCCTAAATATACCAATATGTTTTCCAAAAACACCACCACTAAAGCATCTAGATATCACTGAAATATATGAATAAAAAATTATATAACGATTGATGGTGAATACGTCAGATATAAAGGCATTACCACATAATCATAATGGCCATATCTTCTTCTAAAATCTTTCTTTGGATTATCCTACGTCCGAACACAAAATTGTTGATATAATTATCACATTTCAATCTTCAAAAACCACTGATATCTATGTAATTTTTCAAAAAGTCCATCAATAGACTAATGTGGATATCAATTATTTATCATAACATGGATATCCCTATGATAATCCACAGATAGCCTTAAATTATCATCTTCATTCTTCAAAACAAGACTAGTGTCTCCCATTGAAATGTTATAGGCTAAATGAAATATTTTCTTTTCAACTCTTTCAAATTAAATTTAAACTCCCTAAACTCTAATGGTGATATTATATATGTTGGAAGTGATATTTGATAGGTCCCTATAATGATGACATTCAAGAATTCCACTTCTATTATTGATGGTACCCCAAATAATTTTCCTTGGAAAATAAATTAAAAACTGATCCACCAATGATGGAAAAATAAAATCCTTGATTTTTACCATTGATGAAAATATCAACACTTCTAAAAAGAAATATACTTTTTCAACAACTAGATCCAAAAAACCTGTTGCACCAGCATTAACACTCCTTTCTCCATTAAATATATTCTCAATGACATCCTCCATTAAGAAACTAGCTATTCTACTGTAAAATTAGATCTGAACCTCGAATATCATCAAAAAAAAATACATACCTCGTATTATGTCATTAAAATTCATCTCCAATACAATGAAATCCCATTTCAGCTCATCCCATTAATGGTTATAGTAAAATCTCTAAAACAAAATGGTCTCCATTATCTTTCCCTAGGAAGAGTTTAAATATTTATCACATAGAGAATCATATCTAGTTTTGAACTCTGATATCAATAGAATAAGTAGATATAAAGGATTTTAATGAACCAATATCAAACTATATATTCATAAATGTATAATTCCGAATAATTTTTCCTATCACTATATATGGTCTAGCCCAATCATCCATAATCACCTATTTAGTTCCATATAATTTCTTCGCCATTATAGTATATTCCATGTTTCCTTGTTGAGATTTCCCTACATGAGGAGTGATGGTATTCCTAAAACCAAATTATCTAGCTCTATTCCAAATAAATAAAAGATTCTGTTTCCCTCTCCCCATCAATGAATATGACATCTCAGATACCTGGGATGTTTCCTAAGAACCTGTTCATGGAGAACTATGACAATAACATTAAATATTCCCCATATTGTTTCAATTATGGAATTCTCTTTGCGGTGGTGTGCACTCACCCTTTATGTGATCAAGTGAAACACATTGATAACATCACACTATTATCGTCGGTCTCAAATGTGGATTCACCAATCATACTATCTGATTCCAATTCACTCTCCAACATTTGAATTAGGTGTACCAATTTTTCTTACTCCAAAAATTAGTGTTTTCCCAATTTCCCAAGGGTATAAACATTCTTCCTCCTCCCATAGCTCATAATATATATATTATAGCCATTTTCTCGCTATTGAAAATATTTCTATAGTTTATAATAGAGAGAATAAAAATCATGGATAAAATCTTCTGTCACAGCCCATATTCAATGCTTTTTTTACTTCAAGGATGTACTAGTAGAAAATTTAGGTGCAAAATGAACTTAATTCCGTAATTTATCGACATACGTAGAAGTAGAGTTATTTTCATACATGATGAAGAACAAGTCTGTCATTCGATGAATCTTGAATGTGCGAGTATAGAATTCTTTGTTATTAAATTCCTCAGAATACTCCTAAAAAAGTCATTGATCCAATTTATCTAGTACTACTAGATCCCACCCCTAACATGCATGATCCTGAATCATATATATCATTAGTTTTACATTAATAACCACCAGTGTGCTGATTGAATCAAAAATATGATTGATAATGTTCATCCACACCTCTTCCCATCATTGTTCAGAATCTCCCTCGAAGATCAGTGGATTTTGATTCTAGAACTCTCTTTAATTATGCACATGTCTTGGATAACCCCTCTGGTTCCCTATGTCCACATATTGAAATGATTTTACGATACTCTAAAGTAGCTATAGGTTTCCCTATGGTTCAAGTTAAACAAAATTATCATAGCCTTCTCTGAGTTGGTTTCTACGATGCCTACTATGTGACTTTTCTATATGAACATCAAACACCCTAATTCTCAATATCTAGAAATATTAGTCTTCGCATTTCAAATTCTATAACATCAACTATCACCACATGAATTTGAAAAAACAATCTTTACCCTGATAAGACATTTTTGAAATCATTCAACATGATTTTAAAAATAATTCCATTTTCATAATACCACAACCATGCCCTTTTTAGAATCATTTATTTTAATAAAGTTCAATAATTTTAAAAAAACAACACTTTTAACAAAATCATAAACTATTATTCTAAATGATGTATGAACTCCTAGTGGGAATTCATTCCAGTAATGCATGTCATGCTCTCGTTGTTTTCTAAACCCATGACAATGATATTTCAAACCTATATGTTTCTCTGAAATACATATGTACCCAAAACCCTAATAAATTTATGTTCACTATATAAATGTTAGCTACATCTTTTTATACTCTACATTTCATAACCTGAAAATCCTACTCCATTTGTATGATCCCAACCCAAGGATTAGAACAAAATGAATTATACTCCAAAGATTATAGAACTGATGACTACTTGATCCACAAGAAAAAGAACATGTTGAAACTATTTGTATCAAACATAAATTTAGAATGCAAAAAACAATGACCATTTTTAATTTTCCTCTGTTTCTCATTGGATTGAGAGGGAGGTGAGAATTTTTTTGGAAATAAGGGACTACCCTATGGTGCCAAAGTCTGACAATAAATGTTGAATGGTGTCAATACATTTTGGAGAATAATATCCCTTTATAAATAAAACCACTAACCAAAAATAACATAAAAAATGTGATATGTTTCATGATAATAATTAAAGACCACTCTAAATTTAATATATAAAATATATACTAATTTAATGTGTCACAACATAATACTGTAATATCAAAGTAATCAACATAAGACAATAATGAAAAAAAATATGAAAACTACAAGACTCCAAATCATCACATGTTTCAAGATAAAATTCCATCATTATAGTAAGTATCACGAAGTAGTTTTAATGACATGTGATACTTTACCTTTTCCCATGTCAAAGTATATGACATCTTCAAAAGCACCAATGTGAAAAAGCATCTGTGAGTACTAAAACTCACTAGGTTTCCCCCAACAACTTTTCTACCCAAGCCAATTGGATAGAAATGTTAACAACAATTATATAAAAAAATTAAAATATTTTATAAATAACTATAAAAAAGATCCATGCCAACTATTTAATCTAAAAAATATCCATTTTTCAATGAAATAAACCAAAATAATACTTTATAACAATTTCACATGTTCCCTTTGGAATATCCATTCAATTTCTCATATCACCATAACCAACCATACATGATTCATTATGATTGTACCATAATAATGATAAGTTACTCATCGATCTACCATGGCTTCATAAGGTAATTATATCACATGTTCCATTATACCTCTGGCACCGAGTACAATGTCATATTTCAACCTTGCATTGTAAATAAAAGTATGAACACCCACAACATGTATTCCAAAAAACAATTCCAATCCAAATATTCCTAAACCATTTCAATAAAGAACCATTTTTATTGAAAAACATTTTCTAAAAATGCATTTAAAATATCTCAAAAAATGATATATTAATATCAACATTTTAAATCCAGCAAACCAAATAACATTGCACAAAAATCACCCCAATTTAACAAATTCACCAAATGCCATAGATCATTACTTAAGGGGATTTATATCATGTTTTGAACCACCATTTTACATTAAATATAAACAAATTAAATCAATTTAAAACTAATATAATGAGTTCTAGAAAGACGAGTCAGGAGTGAATTCACCTATATTGAGTGTTTTGGTGAAAATAATAATTGTCAGGAAAAAAGACATAGAAATGAGTTGAATCTCAACGAACCCACATTATATATCCAACTATCATTATCAGGGAAAATTATAATCTAATTAGGGATAAAAACATTATATTTAACAAAAAATGTAATATATATTAGACGTTTTTTGAGTGGGGAATGCAGATCTTAGAAAAAAATGATAATGATCAAGAACGATCACAGACTATGATGAGTCAACTTATAATCACCAACAAAAACCTTCAAATCACCTTCATATCGATGGGTGAACACTCCTTGACCTATGAGAGAGGAAAAAAAATCATGTTATGGACACATTGTAGAAACAACAAGTTTTTTAGTCTTTAAGACCACCAAAATCATCATTTTAGGGATCTTGTTTTTTACAATACATAATTTATTCGCACAAATAGGCAAAACATGCAATAACCATAAGTTATCCACTACCTTATAGATGACCATCACATGACCATTTAGTATGGTCTTTTAATCATTGTGCAAACATAATGAATCCACTACCTCAAAATGAACAAATCCATTTTTATTGTGCACGGTGTCTCTTTAGAGGATGCAATGTTTAGGAAAATCAAGAATTACCCATTCACCATTCCTCTATCCCTTGAATCACTATGAAAAGTTTCCTAGAAGTTTTTCATTGTTTTCCCAAACTATGCACCAACTTTAAACCTTTATAAAATCCCCAAAATAACTCTTAATGTTCACCAATGCCTCTACAACATCACCCATATTCCTTTTATAAATATAAATCATAATTATAGGGTTACTAACTTGAAACTAGGCTGATATAATTATAATAACCTTAATATGTAGTAAATGAATTGATTTAATGAGTTACTAACTAGTAACACATATTTTAGACATATCACTAGGCGAATGAGGTAGTTTTATCAGGAATTATATGGCAATCTCATTCAATTTTTATTTTAGAATGGCTGAGGGTTTCAAACAACTAACAGGTTTATGATGCTCTCGATTAATTCTATAATAAGTAATCAAAACAAAAAAGATCCAGTAATTCCTCTTATTCCTAGACACTAATAGTGGAATATATATACACGATACATCTTGGTAGATCTATGGTTAACAATCCAGTTAGATTAGTTTCTATTATCCAATAAATTTGAACATAGGTATATCATAACAAATATCTTTATTCTAAAGTATAAAACCCTATCTAGAGATAGAAATAACTCACCAATGGTCTCCCTACTATAAAAACTCATACTAATTCACTGACATTTTTCCTTCTCCTCGTTTCCATTTCTTATTTGATCATTCATAAGTGATCCAACTTGAAAAATTGCTTGGAATACATATACATGAACTCTCCCAATGTCCTGTCACATCATAGGAAATAAGACCATCCAAAATCACTTTTCCATTAATTACATTCGTCCTAGAGTTGGTAATATTCTACACAAATAATTAATGGCCATGTTTCCTTTATTTGTGTAGTATGCAATATCAAAATTAATGATGTGATGGTACTCCACGCAATGTATCAATCTCACATTATTATCCAACCATGTGAAGATATAGGTCAAATTATTATGGTTTGAATACACTATAACCCGCTCCCCGAAGAGGTAGTGACAAAAATAATTAAGTTCATGTATCACTCTTTCCTAATCACGGTCATCAATTCAGTAGTTCTTCTCACATGGATGTAATTAATGTGGGCCATAAGATACCACATATCTTATGTTCATTAGAACACAATATAAGCCCAAACCTAATGCTTCGTAGTAAACACTATATACCAAACCCAACTTCTAATGGATCATGGTTGGATATGAAGGTGATCTCACTTTTATGTCCTCTGTAGATTACTACTTCCAATGAGTACCATGAAACAACACTTCACCTCAATGTAATTATCCCATAGGAGATGAATTCATATAGATGTCACAAAAAATATCCAAAAATAACAAGAAAATAACAAGAATATATGAAAAATAAACACATTTTTGGAAGGATCATACTAATTATTCAATTGAATCTTAATAAGATCCATAAATATACCCCTATAATAAATCATATGGCCCAAAACATTTAGATTTTGAATATAGAACTGACATTTGGATAGCTTCATATACGGATGATTCTATTTCAAGCTCCAATGATGATATTATAATAAACAGTACAATGCCACATTGATATAGAATAATAATGGATAATTTACACAGAAAAAAGAAAGAAACCAATAATCAATGGATTATACATTTCATTAAATTCATAAAATATTCAAGATGATTATTAATGAAAAAAATATGAATAAATACTAATAATTACTATACATTCTCATGAATTCTATCATAGTAATACAATTTAAATAGAACCTCATATGATGGTACCCTAATCACATACCAATTTTTTAAAAATCTATGTTCAATTACGAGGATAGAAACTTTCATTAATCCTAGTCAATATATATTTATTATTAATAATCACATATTTTATTTTATAATAAACAAGAAAAATTTAGTGTCCCCTATATTCATTCTTTGTAATGAGTAATGATGATTCCCTTTGTGAAATTGTTTTATGAATACATTTGTTAGCCTAAAGATCCTAATGTTGAAAATTTTATTCTATCAGTATAGTGGGTTCTAGAGTGTGTGAATGTACAGAAATGATCCTCATTCCTAAGAGGTTTTTAATAAAAAATTCAACTTTACTATTTTGAAGAAACTAATATAAATCATCCTAAAACATTTCATTATTCTCACTTAGTATTATAGTAAAAGGTACAAAAATAAATTGATAAAAAACCTAAATAAATATATATGATCATTGGAAGGATATCATATCCCTAGTTGTGATAAAAATACTTTCTATTATAGATCTAGGATCACACTCTTTCAGAAATTCATGAGTGACTCCATGCAAAGAATGAAAGTGGACCTAATGATGATAAAAATAAATTATTGTTTTATAACTACTCACCAAATTCATTTCAATGATGAGAAAAAAAAATTCAAGATGAAGAAATAGAAAATACATTATGGTTTCATGGTCAGGGATATGAACCTTCGTTTAAGTCAACTGAAAAAATGACAGGACTTCATTCTTAAATGAGTGGAATGAATCTCCAAGAAATGTATAAAAATTGAATGTAAACCTAACACATCGATATGATTCTAGTAAATTATAAAATGAGTTTCACCAGAATCAAAAAACAAAGATATGGCCATAAAATATACCACATACACCATATCTCTCACGGTTGTTGATCCTTCCACTAACTACTTTAGTGAATAATCCCCAACATTCATACACAATTATTTATTATAACCTTTATTAGGAATTGTAGTTGACCCTTATCTAGAGGTTGAGATACCACAAATTTTTCCATATACGATATAATCATAGAGCCTTCAAAGATCATTGATCCATCTCAAATATATTGAGATATTATCTCTAGAAAAATTTAAGATGAAAATATTTATCACTGTCATGATAGACCTTGGTTGTTACATGAAACTAAGGATTTAGGTGCCACTTTATACGACATTAGTAATAGACCACCAATCTATTCCCTAACATATAATTTTCACACCTTCCACTACCCCAAAATTAACACCTAATTTTCACTTCTAGATAGACTATGAACTCCATATTCCTCCTACATTCACTAAATATATAAATATATCATTCTTTTTATCTATATCTAGTTCAACCATTTATGCAATTTCTATAACCTCTATTACGGATGGTTGGAAGATAAGAACAAACTTATAAAAAATAATTGGACTCTATAACTTCTTGAAACTATTTTCATTAAGGTTTTCAGTAGAAAAAATATTCTAAAGAATGTTGAACCCACATGAAATTCCATGTAGAGTAATTAATAGAAGAATGATATCCCCACTTCATATTAAGTTTATTCGATCCCTTAAAAAATTGATAGTGTCTTAAGGTAAAACTGTTCATTGATTGATATCTTTCTGTAGTTCATATGAGATATTTATAAATGATGTATTGAAAAATATATTCCCACCAATTCCTTTCCATCTCCTTAGTCATATTATTAGATAATCCAACCATGTATTCTACAAGTGTTTTCAGGATATAAAAAATACCCTAAATCATCTTGATATATTCGTCTATTTCCTATTGTCACTTACCACCACGTAATATTAATTGATTCTTCTTAGCGAATTCAAAAGCATGTTCGAATTTTTTTTTCATGTTCATCATTGCAGAAATAACCCATGTAATAGATCATTTGAACTACAATTTCCACTAAATCTATGTAAACTAGTTGATTCTTCTATAGGGATTGAATCATAGCTTCCTCTGTAGCATTCAGTGATGGTATTCCTAAAGGATACATATTCTAAAAAACAATGTTGATGAAAATCATTTAGAATAGAGTTATATATTTCCTATCATGAACTAAACATAAATAAGTAACTAAAATAGGATAAAATAAGAAATAATAACATCATACAACCTTTTACTTCCCCTAGTTAGTCGATTATTTTTATGAATGTAATATTATAAGCACACTCTCACACCAACTCATGAGTTTCAGTGAACCTATATGTAATCCATAAATAACCTATAGGTAGATGTGAGTGATACATAAGCATAATCATATTCTTTAGTGATTACCAGTGTCTCTAATACAATTTTTTAATTGAATATCTTTGTTGAAAATATATTATCACTTGTATTATCCAACCACATGGATCAATATGCATTCTTTATTTTCATGGGATAGAGACAATCAATAAGTAATGTTACAAATAATAATGTGAAAGATTCCACCCTCTAAAAACGTATGATAATATATATGTAATTAGTGCTTTAAAAAGTATTTCTCAAGTAAATCATATATCAAAATAAAAAAACCATAAATGTAATCATCATGTTTTTATTGTGTATGACTTTAAAATATTTATAGGAATATTATCAATGTTAGACATGGAGTTAGTGTAGAATTCCAACATGTGTGGTGCCTTGGCGTGGTGATATAAACAATATTATATCATGTATACACTAATTTTTTGAAATAATATATCAACTCAAAAATATATTATATTATCAAAAATATGAGACCAGTATTAAATCCAATATGTGATTTTTATACTAGTTTCAAGATAATGTTGGATAGTGGATACTGTTCTGTGTTGGGAAACCATTGGTGGAAATAATAATTAATTAATTATATATTTAATTAACAAAATACAATATAAGATCCCATTAACTTTGTTTAAATGAATGAATTTAGAGATATATTTCATTGTTTCATGTTGGATGAACTAAGGATTAAAGGAGCTTCAATAAGTCATCATTGATCTAGATAGAATCTAGATCATGTTGTAGAGGGTCAAATACAAGGATCTTAACTCGATGCTTCATACTTTTCCCATGACGTTGGATGATTTATTATATTTATGTCTCAATCCCATATATGGGTCATTTTATAGTTTTATATCACCTTTGTGACTATTAATGATCCACCAATGGTTGATCAATGAGTAATCTATAAAAATTAGGTTATCAGGTGTTTCACAGTAATTTCCCATTTGGAAATCCTAATCACATTACATCATGTTTTGGAAGAAACACCAAATATTCTTACAATTTAGGGGAAGAATGAGTTTTTGAAACAAAACACCACATACTGGGGGTACATGATGTATAGTGCAACATAGACATGTAGAAACAAATTTGGGAAGACACTCCATGTTAAGTAGACCTGGATCTATAGTAGTACATGGAGAGAGACATAGTAACAAGAAAATGTACATGAGTATTGGTTGATGTACATGTTAATCGAATGATGTACACAAGTATGGGACAATATACATGGGCATAGGCAGGAGGAGAATACCATATTCCATGGATAGAAGGAGATGTTATATACTCCATATATATGCCATCTATATTAACATATCCATCTATGATGTGTTCATGTGAGGACACACCAAAGGTTCTAGGTGATTTTACACATTTTGTACCCCAATATACATGTAGTTTATTTTTATTACACACATGGAGTTCCGGTATAGTACATTAACATGATACTTCCTAGAGAGTCATAACATGTACCATATGAGAACATTACCTTTACTCCCTTTTGAGACTTATTTATCATGTATCTCCTACTTTAGAAAATTTATTAGTGATAACCAGTAGCCTATAACGAATTTTTTCCCACATATAATGTGATGGTGTACACATTTTTTTCATTGTATATAAGACATAATGTGATGCTAGTTGGCCTATTAATATAGTGATGAATATTCAAATATCAATTGGGAGTAATCCCAAAGTCTATCCCAATGAGTGTACAAAGTGGCATTACATATCGATCATAGGATTTTGATCCCATATATAGGATTGGTTTAGGGAGAGATTAAACATAACCTTATGTGATTTCTAGAATTACATCCTATATTATATCATATTCTATATGTTGTGTTTGAGGAGTGATCATGGTAAACATATGTGGGGGTATAGTCACCTACTTTACAGATTATTGAATATGGGGTTTGATGTGTCCCCCATGACTATAGGGGTTATCCTCAAACTATTTATTAAGATATTTGGTGTTATAATTAAGGTATTATGTATCCCCTTTAGGTTTTTGGAGTGTTCCCTAATCTATCTATAGAGATCTTTTGATTTATGGTTGGTTGTCAAAGATGGTGTTTCTAGTGTCCCCAATTACTATGGGTATGATATCGTACCTAATTATCAATAAAATTTGAGTTACAATGAGTATTTATACATGGAATGACTGAAAATAAATTCTCCTCGAATGAGTGTAATTTTTGTTGTAATTGATCATGTGGTGAGTTATCTTGGACCTTTGTTACCAAAAATCATTGAGTAAACCCTTGTGTCTAGTTGTATTGTTTAGACCACTTTGAGACATGGAGTCTATTATGAGTATATTTGGGTTATTTTTGGGTGTTTTATTTTCCATGTCTCAAATCCTGATTGACATACAAATGTGATTATTGGATGATTCATTGTTCTAAGAGATGTTGTGACGATGGATATTCCATTTCTCTCTCTCTGGGGTTTTATATACCCTTTTTGGTAGGGGAAATATGTTTGATTATTTTTCTCAAATATGGATATTTTGGGGAAACTACTATATATGTATAGACTCAAAAATGTACGAGAGATTCCTATATGTGTCACATATTATGTAGATAATAGGTTATTTGATGATGTCTAGGTAGGAATAGTAGAAGGTAGAGAATTTTACGCTAGATCGACTATGTCATGAATTCAGAGTTTCATTTGGTAACAGTCTTATAATTCTTAGTATGTTGGGATATCATATTAGTTATAGATGAATTTTATATGTAACATTATTCTTCTCAATAATTTGTTACACTATACATGTGGGATAATGATATGCATGCAATTTTTATCAGTTAAACATTACCTTTGAACATTGAATGGGTTTTTTTGGAGATGTGTGTGTGTATTTATAGGTACCGTAGAATAATTCCTCCCATATGTTTGATCTCCCAACTCAATGTTGGACACTAGCCCCATTCATATTCATGGAATTATTAGGCAGATATTCTTGGATTACCACTAAATTGGAGGTCTGTAGTGGGAGAGGTCATGATATAGAGGTATTAGAATTGGTATCTCCGGTAGTTGGTGTTTTGTGATTTCTTTTCTAGAAATGAGATATATTTGGGAATTTTGGAAATAGTGTTAAAAATTATTATGTTTTTCTCTCATGAAAAGGACTCAATTGTTGGTTTAGTGCCCAAAATATCTATTCACACCGAATCTATAAAATTATGTTTGATGTGGTATAGGTAGTTAATGGTTTTAGGAAAAAACAATGGTACACCCATCTTATAAGATTGTTTTGTGGTTCCTGTGTCTTTCAGGATTTAGAAATGAATTTATACTTTTTCACTATGGAAAATATTTATTATTTAATCATGTCTCTATGATGGAATGTAACTTGGATTCCAATGTTGAATCATTATGATGATCCACATTGTGACAAGGTATTAGTTCACAGGGATTCAAAAGATGTGGTACCTACATGATATTTTCTTACTGTGACACCTCCTATTGAGCAGCAGGTTTCTTGAATAGTACTGACTTGGGATGTGTGAAGGATAAACACAAATCAAGAGTTTCAAGGGAAGAGACCTATCACATTTTAGTGAATCATGAATCCATAGGCAGTTGAGGAAAAGCTATAGAATATTTCCATTCATAATTTATAGTGAGGAAACCTCTAGATCATATGGTGATCATAGTGGAGAGTTTTCTTTAGGGGTCTATAGGGTGATGGTGGATTTTGGTGAATTGAACACCAGATGAGATATCACTCTCCTAAAAATAGATTGAGAATCCCAATAGGTATGAGTTTTATCCATCCAGATTTTGATAAGTGAAAACATTTGTGATTTATTAATCATTAGTAGAAAAACATGGCCACAAAAGAGTATTCATCAAGGTTCAGTGACCTCTCACATTATTGTATTGATATGGTTCAGGATCAATTCTTCCAATAATGAACATTTAGTGGAGTACAAATCGAGCTATTAGGTTTGTGGTTATATAATTTTTAATTCCCATTTATATTGGTGTTCGGGACCAGGAGTTGGTGGTGGAGATCATTATGTATGAGATGATACTGATTTTTTTGGAATGTAGTTGAAAAATAGGAGCTGAGAAATTGCATACTCCTATACAATGGTAGAAATGGTGAATTGGGTGTGAGATATACATCGAGAGACTACTCATGATAGAGAGGATGTAGTTTAGGGATCTTAAGATGGTTTTAGTCAGGAGAGAGGGAGAGGGTGGATTATTTTCTCTTACGACGGTCGGGGTTATCACATGTTGGATTTTGCAACATACAATGAAGGTAAACAAGATTTGGTCAATGTACCCCACCAAAAAATATAGTGAAAATATTATGGACGTCCAAATAATGGAAGACATGGTAGAAGAACATAGTGGGTAGTTGGAGGATGAATATGGTTTGACTGATTTCAATCACCAGCCCCTGTTGGTTTACACGAAGCTCAGGGAGCTCGTGGATAAGGGAAATAATAGTTTTATAACATATAGGCGTATGCACATGATGATATAAAAGTGTATGGAGTTATGATATTTTTATTATATATAATATCAATAGTATTGGATAATATTGGTGTGGGACAATATATTTTTAAAAGAGACCTTCTTTAAAACATGGCGTCACAAACTTGGCTAGAGTGCAATCCAACCGAACAGTTGGCCCGTCCTAGGGATCTAAGTGAATTCCCAATACCTACCAGATGGTCAGTAGGTACATGGATATTACAATCACTATTTCTAATGATATATCCCATGATAAGAAACTATAATCAGCCCTCAAAATAGTATATCACTTCATAACCAACAACCATATCACAATACATCAAAGGAAACACCTTAGTCATTAATTAAACATTTACCATTTACAACCAGACACAAAAATAAAAAAATAGGGGAGGGGGCCAACTATAAAACCAAGCCTCTATTCCACAGGTGGATGGACACCATCATGCCTCCAACACCGACACCTATGTAACTATAATCCACCAGCATATAGAACCACATCAACACTATAGAGGGACTCAACTTTACATCATTCAAACATAACAAGGTCTACCTACATCCATGGTTGTATATAGGGTGTGATATAACTTTTCTAGTAGAACAACACCAAAATAGATAAAATGTGATGACATTATTTAGTTAATTAAGATACTATTTTTTATTAAGAGGAAGTAAAATATTTAATAAAAATAAATATTTTTTTAAAAGTGGAAATAATGGTGAAAAATAACTGAAATAGAAATCCAAACATAATGTCCACAAGAAATAACTATGTAAATATGGTTAATAGGGTCCTAGGATCCTCATACTCACAGTAATCAAATCTTGGACACAATGGTCTGAGTCTTTCTCGATCCAATCAATCTGTATCATGTTGTTTTGATAATGGTGTGACTTATTCTTACTAGGAAGATAAGGATTTGTCCATACCAACTCACATATCATATGAGATCTAGTATTCCCATATAGATACTCAGGCATCCCATCCACTCAATTCCAATCCAGATATTAATTCGAATTCATGGGTACATACTCAAAATTCCAAACATTGAAATCACACTTAACAAATGACCATTTAGAAAGGTAAATTCACTATTTAATCATAATGATATACCTAATCCACTGAAAAAACATTTAAAACCACCCAATAAATTTATAATACCCATTTTAAAACTAATGACGTCATTATAAAATCATCAAATAATTTCAATTCATGTATCCACTTACCTCTTCCTTGAAATCATCACAAATCCTGGTGCAAACCACAACCTGTACCAAAGAGAGACCCTAATAAAGAATGAAGTCACCATTATCAAAATTATTATATGTATATAAAATTGATTGATCCCCACATAGGTCAATAAAAAATCTATTTAAATGTGTAAACAGGAATGAAGGGAGAAGAGACCAAGAAGAAGGGAGTAATATAAGAGTGGATACACATACATGATTTATCCCTGATAATGAAAATCTAGAACACCAATGAGGAGGAGAGGGAGGTGAACCTATTTATGGATGATTTGAATAGGGGGAGAATGAGAGGTTTTGTTCATTAAAATCAAGGAGGTGTAGAATTTGAAAAACCAAAATTTTAATAATCTAGTAGTCTACAAGGTTTGACAATGTGGTTTTCCAAACCTTGTTCCAACCATGTAAAAACTATGTCTAAGAAGAAAATATTCTCCAAAGTTTACCTAGAGGGTGGGGGGGGGGTTCATATCAATGAACCTAGCCTTGAATCATTGAAAATGAATCATTCATGGTCACACAATTTTTTTAGGAGGCCTTCACACTAATGAGCTAGGTCATGCGACCTTAATAGTGCCATTATCCTAGGAAAAAAATTTATACTTCTATGGAAAACAGTTTCAAACAACTATGTGCCAACGATGAACCTCATTCTACCCTTACCTAAACACAATTTTATCCTATGAACTGTTAGTAATGCTATGAAATAATTATAAGACTATAAAATGAATGAGAAAATACCTAAATAAAACACCACATATATTCCACATTGGGATTCCGATTGAGCTATTGGGTTTACCTTAACACTTATAGACTCCGACAAGAGGATACCCATTTATAATAAATTTTTTTGATGGAATTACATGATCCTTGGTGTAGACAACATAATATAGAATATCATTAAGTGGATATGATTTTATCTTAGGTTTGGAAAGTTATATCATTGTTTATGAACATATTGACTATTTTAGCCCGAGGATGTTGTGTGTCCATATATAAGGGATGGTGTTTTATATTGATTGGTGAGAATTAATCTTATGGTGTGATGGATAATCACATTAATTATAGGATAAAATAGATTAAATTGTAGTGGTCGAATGTCACCCTTGCAGCTTTGGATTTTACGAGCTCTCAACTACTAGAAGTTTTGGTAGATTATGTGGGAATCATTCTAGAGGACATGATGGGTTTATCTCCACATAGATATATAAATTACTACATAGACATATAATCATGGATATCATCAATATATGTGATCGTATAATATTTTGAATCTATAGAGAATTATGGGATGAAGACGATGTTTATGTAATTGGAGAGAAAGTGATACTGAGACATAATGTGCCACTAAGAAAATCATAGGTTGTTCTCTTAGGGAGAAAAGATGATGTTAAGGTAATGTTGGGATTGGAATATCCTAAATAAGGTGTCTTTTGAGGAGGGTAGCCACCATAATAATAAATTATTTCTTTAAGAATTGGTTAGGTATGAAGTGGTTCCCTTTTTTTGACCTAAGGGATTTTTGTTACCAACTCTAGTTTAAGGTTGTGGATATAATGAGGGTATCTTTATAAAGACTATATGGTTGATTTGATTTCATATTGAGGCCTTTTGAAATGTAGGATTACGTTATTGTGTTTGGATGAATTATAAACTGCATCTTACCAAACCTTATTAGATAAGTTGGTGGTATTGTTCTTTGATGGAACCCTCATGTACATGGCATTAGAGTTAGAAAATAAGAGACACTATAGGATTATTCCAGACATACTAAAAGTGTACCTACATTATTGGAGGATCTTGTAGAGTTATTTCTAGATTTGGTAGGTATACTTATTGGGATATTTGTTCTCAAACTTGAGACTAATTATAGTCCCTAAAATATTTGATTCAGTACTATCTTGAGAGCCACCCAAGGGTGTGGCTGTGGTAGAAGCTTATCATAAAAAGATTTTACATCCTCTATTTTCTCGTGAGATTACAGATAAGGTAACCCCTTTTAATATGGTTGTTTTGTGTGAGGGTGTTTCAGTATATCTGCAGTCAATGATTGTTACCCCTCCAAATATTCAGCTATCTAGGTACGTACACTATCGTGATATAGATTTTGAAGAAATGCATACCCAAATATCCATTAGACATATTTGTATGGATAATCTTATTATTGGGAGTGAATCATCCTTAAATGGATAGAATATTAATCCAATCATAATGTGAGAAGAGGTACTCAGGAAGATTATATACCTTAATACAACTCCCAAGAAATGTTTCAATGTACCAAGATTATTTAGCATCCGGTTTTGTATCAAAGGATGTTGTAGATTGTTACTGAATTTAACTCCTGATTTATAACACATCAGTAGGTGGCCCTGAGGCACTAGTCTATAAGTGGATATGGATTGGTGACTTTTTATTTTTCATTCTGTCAATTCAATGACTAATGAGAGGCCATGACACTATCTGATTAATAAATTACTGACTCATCTATTTTTTCAACTTCCAAACCATATTATAGAAGATATTAGTCAAGATTTCGGGATTCCTATCCATGTGGAAGGTATTATGACTTCATGAAATTCTATTAGGGACTATTTAATTCCATTGTTATTGCTTCACATCACTATTATGGATAGGATGCCAGAGTATTTGGTACTCAAATGTGGTTTAGAATGAATTTTCTACACTAGAATGCTGGCCTGGTAATGTGGACAATTCAGGTTTGGGATAAAATGATTTTGGATTTAACATTAGTTACAAGGCATAGTTGGGACGATCACCAAAACATATTTTAATTTTTTTGTCACAAAAATTACTAATGAACCAATAGTGTATCGCCGTTTGAAGTTATGTTTGGGAGATAGTATAATTTTCGACTATCTTGTTCAATGATTGTGGGAGATAGTTTTGTAGGATTTGAGTTTGTTCCAGTTGTGGTTTTTGATAGTAAATTTGATCCAGATGAAAATGTGGACAATTTGGAGTTGTCAAGAGTCCTTTATGGATTTACGATGGTAGGCTTTGGATTTTGACATTGAGATCATGTTTTTAGAGAAATATAAACTCTTCATAGATTATAGGAATTTGGATAGAATAGAATGCAATACATAAGGTTTCACAAGACCTTTCTTAAATGAAAACATTATATTAGAGAGATGGAATACTATTTGATAGTGTGACCAAATTTTTTCTATGTGCATGGTTTATTACTTGTGACTCAACTAACGTTACATGAGAAGAACTTGATTCATGATGTCAACTAGGACATGCTGGATGCTGAGTGTGCATTAAACATTTGGAGTTTCCCTATGGAAGTTTAGATACAAAATAGAAAAATCGTCATGAAAAAAAATTTCCATTTGGTTCATGATTTATGACAGAACAAGAAATTTAAAGAGACCTCATAGGACTGAGAAACTCAGTTGGGAGCTTGGAACCCTCAGTTGGCTGTAGGTGCTCTCTTTTTGGGACGAAAATCGTTATATATAGGGTGAATATAATGAACCTATGTTTTATGTGTAATACATGTAATATTTATAAGAATATTTTTATAGTTGAGAGTAGATTAGATATATAATAACGGATCCTATATATAATTAGTTTTGTGATATAAAAAATATATAATATATTATATCATGTTCACACAGTATTTCACAAACAATGAAATAAATCTTAAAGAAAGTCTCATACTGAAAATCAAAGAAAAACATTACATGACAAATGAATTTTTTAACCTATGCGTGACATAACATTTTTATGTTCATATAGAACCCTTTGATTTTTGAAAATATTTCCCTTTAAGTACTTTTATTTTTTGGCTAACATTTGTTAGACGCAACATTGAGTTTGAATGAACAACGATAAAATATTAAAATATTATAATGAGATGAGATTATTATAAAAAACCCATTAAGTTGGTGGGTATGAAATTTATTAAATACTATATGAAATATATATAAATTCAATACTCAATATAAATACATCGATAATTTCATGTTAATAAATGACTAAATTTTTTGTAAATATAGTTTATGCTCGACAAATATGACTTCTTAATAAATGATATTTATTGTTTTTTCTGAGGAAATATTATAATTAATTTATAAATATTTATAAAATTTTATTTATTGATAATTATTTAATTTTAGAAAAAATCATATAAAAAATATATTAGGGGTCTTTTGGGTTCTTCTGAAAATATATATTTTGTAGTGAAAAAAGAGAAATACTAAATTTATTAAAAAAATCATCTTCGATTAAACCATTTAAAAAGTGTTATTATTCTTTAAAAATGGTATAATTATAAAAATCTCCTATTATATTATTAATTATCCAATTCTGTTCAATAAATTCAATTTTAGGGTTGAATTCAGTAGTAATAAAATTTAAATGTAATGGATTTTTTAAAATCATGTTTTTATTATGTTTTTCAAATTTAAATTAAAATGAATAACATTCACTTTTAGGAATATAAAATTTTGAAGTAATTTTTTTAGAAATTAATATCTATTCAGGTACTATTTTTCTAAGACTATTATGAATCATTTATTTATTTTTGAAAAGTAAAAAATAAATTTTTGTGAAATATGGTAAACAATACGTTATCAACAAGACATAAAGATAAAATAAAATTATTTATAAATCATATGTAAAGTTTAAACTATGATAAAATAATTTAAAAATAAAAAAATAAAGAATTTGAATAATATAAATTTTAATTTATTCCATGATAAATATGAAAATCATTATCATTACCGATGTAGAGCCTACATAGTGCTAGAAAATACAAATTGGGTACCTTAATGATAATATATTTAATAAAAAAATTAATTCAATGAGTTTTTATTAAATAATAATAATTATAGATGAATTTTATGGGCAAAATTGAATTTTGGAGTTATATAAAAAGTGGATTATCCAAATGTCATTGAAATGCTTTTTCATGGAAGGAAAAGTAAAACAATCCTAATAAATATGTTTTCGTGACCTATATATATCTTATAACTAATATTTAACAATTATAAAAGGATATTTTTGGAAAAATAAAATTATTTTACGGATTCTAATTTTTTTATAATTTTAGGCACAATATAACTACATTAAATTCTTTCACATTACCAAAAAATCATTTAGTTAATTAAAAAAATGATTTTCACATACTAAAAATAATACAATTCAATGTAATTAGTGTTTTCAAATAATTTTAATATATATATGAAATAATACTTATGTTTTAAAGAATTACATTCTAAATCCCCATATATCATAATGTATTTAAATTGAAATTAAATGAAGAGTTTCGAAATTTACATTAATGTTATTATAAAAAAATAATATCTTATTAAATTAAATTAAAAGAAAAAATATTTCTAAAAAAATGATGGATATGAAATAGTCCAATAAGTCATAAAATGTCTATTTATGGGAAAACTATCAGATTATATATTAAAATTACACCATTTAATACTTAAAAATTTGTTATGTTGTTAAAATTAAAATTTGAAAACTGAGGGTAAATCTGAATGATAATGATTAAAAGGACACTAAATATTTTATACATTATACGTTCATATGGAATTAATACCCTAAACCAGATTACATTTTATTATTTGAAATTTTTTTAATATTGATTGTAAACTAATTTATCATAATTTAATCATTTGACAAATTCCAAAAGTCTTCTAAACTCAATTATAAATGAGCACCTCCTCTCTAACTTCTTCAAACAACATTAAAAAATTATATCTCCAAAATAAATTATATTTATTTTATAAAATTACCTAAACTCATTATATAAGTTCTTTTATTCCCAAAAGTCCAAATTTAGATCCATTTAGAGGACATCAAAAGATTTCTTTAACAGAATAGGAAATATACTTACCTTTATATCTTCCCTTATAATCTTATTTACCATGTATGAATATGTGGAATTTATCTTAAAAATATAACATATGTATTCTCAATATTATGAAATGTTCCTATTATTATTAATATACATTTTTACATTCTTTTCCCCACCAAACAAAAAGTGAAAGTATCACTCGTGCATACATACGAATACCTATCTCTATATAGCGATACAATTAAACATTTATCACCTTATTTTATATATGGCTATTTTGACATGTTTTATGTTTATATATTATATATATATGACATAAATATAATTACTAAATTAAAAATTGACTTGTATATACTTAATATTAATTCCTTTGGGAAATAACGAAGTTGCTAGTGAATCCATGTGGACTACCACCTCCACGGAGAGACGTAATTCCTTTTTCAATTATATATTTATAAGATGATAATTATTAAGAAATTGATGAATATATAATTTATAAATGAGATATTAATTATCATATATTGGTAAATCAAAATTTACCAATTTTTAATTCTATCCATCAAAAAATAAAAACAACATGCTTTCATATGTATAACCTACCATATCCAAAAAGGATGAAATATATTTTTCAATATATAAATTTTATCAATGAAAATAAAAATTATATAATGAATAAAAATAATATAAAAAAATTCTTAACATCTTGGAGATTAAGTATCTATAATAAATGTAAGAGGATCAGAAACACCTAACTGAAATTCACATGATAAACCAATGAGTTAAAACATAGAAATGATAATTTGAATAAAGAATTATTGATGAAAGTGGGGTTTAGATGTTTGAAAGTGATTTTATATGATATTATAAATTTGAAAATAAAATTTTAATGTGATATTAATAATATTAAATTTATTTTTTAGGAGGTTATATTGATTTCGATGAATGGAGAGATCGAGGTAATTGTTTTTCATCTCACATTTATTTATTTAAGAGAAATGTATTATAAATCACTTTTTCATTTATAATGTGTATATAATGAACATTAATATATTTTATTAGTATAATTATGTATTTTTTTTGTATTTACATATCCATATATTTTAATTTGTTTCTTGGAAATTATGACTCAAATGTCAACAAAGCAATAAGGGTTTATGTTACAATCTCATTGTGTAATGGGATTGTTTATGATTATTTTTTGAGGTTTAAATACTATGATATACCACTCAAGAAACTTATTAATTTTATTATAATGATGTTATTAATAAAAAATAAATGTTTTCCTTTAAAATTCTTCAACTTATGTGTTCATGAAATCAAAAATATGTTTTAAGGAAAATCAACATCATTACAGTCTTGGGTCAATATTTGTATTTCATGTAAATAAATACATTAAGAAAATGACTTAAATAATATTTTTAATTTATTCATATGACTAACTAATTCTTTTTTACTTTGGAAATATTTTTTTACAAAATGGGTTTGATGTATTGTTTTTTTATTTTCAAGATGTGGTACTTAGTGTATTTTCCAAAAAACAATGGAAGGACTATTTTTTAACTTGAAAAGCATGAACACATATTTTTTACAATGAATAACTTTATGAATTAAGATTAAATTAATATTTACATGTTTTTTTTCATAGAATAGTTTTCTTTTATAATTTGGTAGTTTTGTAAATATGAAAATTTAAATGGAATTTTTAATTCTATATGGAATATTTTATAGATTTTTAATGGTATTTATATTTATTAGTGAAAAAATATATTTATTTCACATATTATTTATAATAGACTTTATTAATGTTTGAATTACATATTCTTTCTCAAGATTATTTATGAATATGATGACAGACATTTTATGAAAATTTTTCCTTCTTCTTGGGTAATACAATTAAGAAATGATGAAATGTTTATAAAACCCATTTATTTTCCTGTGTTAGGATGTGATGAGTTTGTAGGTATCTTACAACACACACACACACAAACATATATATATATATATATATTATTTTCATTATGTTTTGCCTAAGACATATATCTGTACTTAATGATATGGGTAAATATTTAAATATTGTGAGATAAACATGACTGGAACTGGGAGTGAACCCAATTTAGTATAGATTATGTCGACTATGATAATAATCGGATTTATCATTCAATAGTATAATAAGTTAAGGATTAAACCAATTCCACTATGATAGTAATGCGAATAAAACATGATTACTAAGGAAATGTTTTCTGTGCTTATGGTTATGACACAATTCCTTGTCTATGTTAATGAAACTCTCTCATAGACTTTTTTATTCCTTTTAGATTTAGGACATATAAATTACATTTCATTAAGAAATAAATCAAATTTATAATATATGATATTTATTGTATGTTTTAAAAAAGTTTAAGGTCATTCCCTCATACATTTTTTACATGTTATTCTCATATGATATTTTATATCTCCACCATTTATCCTTTTTGAGCATCAGACATCAACAATTTCTTTTGTTTCTATTCCCCATGTTATTAAGAGTGGTATTCAGTATGATAGGTACCAGAAGGGTGATAGTTATAGAGATATAAGTTGGATATTATGTTGATAATTTATGGAAAACATTATTTATGTTTCCATTTATATAGTGACTCATGAAATAGAAAATTATTTATTATATCAAACTCTTATATAATGGATATTTACCAATTAAAATTTTATATCTATGTGTGAAATTTTTGGGATAATATAGTTGGTATCATAGAAGATTTTAGTTATCCATTGGAAACTATTATGAGAAAAATATATTGGGAAATATATAGATGTGTATATGTATTGGATAAAATCCTAAAGTCTTCGTGATGATCATGGATGCCATAAGTTAATCCTACGGTTTCATAATTAATGGAATCATGGTTCAGGTAATATTTAAATTATTTTTATGTGGTTTCGTTCTATGATTATTTTTACTCAAAATATGAATATTCAGTTTAGTAAATGGATAACACTCATATAAAATATATTAATTATAAATGAGATGGTCAATGGAGGGACTCTCTTATGAGTAACCAATTGAAATAAGAGATAAAATATGAAACTTATTTTAAATAATCATTTATCATGTTATATGATTAAAAATATCATCCATTATGATATTCCCGACCCACCCAAAAATATAAAGATAGAGTTACATAAATACCATAGAAAAAAAAGATTAATCTCCCAAAATTCCTATAATATATGAAAAACCACGCATGTAAATGTGTCAGAGAATTGGGAAGAAGTTTTTAGGATAGAAAAGATTGATACAATGAAATTAATATCTAAGGGAAAAATTATAATTCTATTGAAAAAAATAGTTGATAGAAATGGTCTCCCAATTCTATATTCAGAATTTTATAGTTTTAAATATGAAATATTTTGGAATTATGAATATAGATTACCTATGGGGAAGTGTTGGGAAGAGAGTCAGAAATTTTGTATGTGTAGTTTATTCACAAATGATGATGAAGTGACTACCAATTAAGTATGAATGGTATGAGATATTTTAACTGTATTTCATCTAAGAAAATAAATAATCATGAATAAATTTATGTTGACTAATCTTACATCCTGATTCACATTTCATATTATAAGAAATCAGTTTTGGGGAATAATATTACGAAGACTAGATATTCATTAAAAAATAGGTGAGATGATTGAAGTGTATATGTATTTTGATTAAATAATTTTGATGTATAATTGATATAATAATGATATTATAGTTATAAAAGGCATTTAGTATGCTGAAATTTTTTGGAGAAAAATTTATTATGGGAATTAATAAACATAATATGTGTAAAATTTTGTGATAAAAATTATTATTTTGGATAAATATATGATTTTTATTGAAAATATAGGTGACCTTGAAAATTATTGGTTGATAAAAAAGTGGTTCATGTCAGATTTATTGATGTTTATTACATCATTGGATTTATGGAATACGTTCAATAGTTTTTTATCATATTTGAGGAATAACTACTTATTTGTTATGTCCATAGGTGTTGTTAACATAAATGTTATGTATAACATCATGGGATTTTATGTTGAAGGATTATTATAAGTTCAATGGCATAAACACCCCATTTTTTGTTTTTTTATCTCATAAGATTTTGGTGTGAATTGAAACATTTTTTGGGTATTAGGAAGAATTCTATATTGATGATTAAAGAACCATTTGGTTTTGTTATTTGAATTTAATTTAGGTTATTCAAGGTCTATCAGATAGATGGTTAAATATAATGATAATGTTTGAAATGCGATTCAATGACAAGGTTATATTTTATTTAACATTTATAGTCATGTAGATATTAATTATTAGTTTTGTATCTAAATTTTATTGATGATATTTTGTTGACATTCACTTCATTAGAATATTATATAGTAATTTATTAATGTGACTAATAATATTTGGGTGATGCTTCACTGGGTTAAGTTTGTTGTAACCAATAGGTTTAACTAGTAATTTAATTAGAAATTGTATTTAGAATGAATGTAATTAAATAGTTTTAAATGTAGTTTTCTATAGTTGGAAATGACCTTTGATACTAAATCATTCCTTAATGATGAGATTATTTAGGTAATTATGACTTTGTAATAAATGTTATATTTCTTCATATAATGGTTTACTATATTTTGGATTTTTCATTTCTTGTGCAAACCATTTTTGGTTTTTATCAATGATAGAATATTTGAGGAATATCATGATATTATTAGAATCCATTAAAAGATAATTTTAGTGATACATACATAAAATAATCCACTTAAATTATAATAATTTTGAGAAAAATATTAAATTGTTGTGGAAATTAATTTATGAATGAAATTATGACTCTCATGTATGTATATTTTTTTATAAAAAATGTATAAATGGTAAAATAATTCGTTAACTCTTAGAAAATAATCTAAAAATGAACAGTTTTCTAATACATGTGTATTATGATTAATTAGTGGTCTTTTAACCCCTCATTTATTAATGGTTTTATGGCTGTTAACTTTCTTCTAATAATGATTAACATCACTCAATATTAGTGCTTTGGCATTAGTTTTCTCGTTCATGACCATGTTTTTACTTCCCTTATTTTTTGGAAATCTAGTTTTGTGGTTAAATTTGTAATTCCCTTTCTATAATTTTTAGGGGATGTTTTATTAACCATTTTTATGATATGAGTTTTCAACAAAAGAATTTTCAAATATAAATAATTTGATTAATGATAAAATGTTAAAATTAAGAGGATACAATTTAATAAGGGGGATTTTAAACCCTGTAATTTTAAAAAATAATTATTTTGAATATTTTAGTTTCTCTTATAGAGTTTGTTACATGAAACATTCAGTTTGAAAAAATCATGACACACAATTAAAATATAAATATTTAATGTGAAATTTATTAACTAGTCACTAAATTTCAGAGTGTGAATATGATAAAATTATTTATAATATAAATATATATATATATAAATTTCCTTCATAATATAAATGATTTATTAATTTTTTTAAATAATCCATAAATTTATAGTAATGCTATTTTATAATGTATAAATAAGTCTTCTAGAAAAAAAGTTTTAATGGTTTCTGTTTTAAAATAATATATAAAAAATTTTATTTATTTTACAAATAATATTTAATTTAAAAAATCGTTTTGAAATCAAAATATCAAAATTTTCATAGAGTTCTTTTTTATTTTTATGAAAATAAGTATTTTTAATTAATAATGAAACATACTAAATTTTATTTAATCCCATATTAGTATTTCAAAAAATTAAAAAATTAAAGTTTATTAAAATGAATTAAAATAAAAATTATTTATATTATATAAAGAGTAATCGAATTACATTCATTATAATTAATTTTATGTCAAAATTTGGAATAAAATAATTTTTATACATATATATTCATCATGATTGAAATTTTTATTTTTTGGGTTTGATACATTTTTATTTAATGTAATTTCCCTCAAATATATGAATTTATTTTGCGGAAATGTAATTTAAATTTTTTGGATTTGAAAAAAAATTATCCTTAAACAATTTTTTGACTATGTCATGATGTAGGTAAAATTTAGTTGAATTTTTAAAAACAAATTTTTTATTATATAGTATAATTTTTTTGATATCCTCGAAAAATAGATGTAATATTTTTAAACATATGGAATAAATAAATTACGGTAAAGTAAAACTAATATAATAAAATATTACTACCATAATATTTAAATTATAATATATTTCATGATTAATATGAAAATCAGTTTCAGTGGCGACATAGATCTAATGAAGAACTAGAAAACCCAAATTTTATACCCTATAGATAGTCTTTAATATTGAATAAGTTGTTGATAAATTTTTGATAAATTTTATAAATTTCTGATTATTTTATGGTTATAACATAATTTTTGAGTTATATAACAATTTTATTATACAATGTTTTATGTAAAACTAGTTCATGTCCAGAAAATCCAAAATTACATAAAAAATAAGTTTTCATGACATAAATATTAGTAAAAATACAAATTTTAGGACTATAAAATTTTTGTTGTAGAATAATAATATTTTTCCCTTATGTTAATTTATTTATAAATTTTTAGAAATAAATAAATAACATAAATAATTATATAGTGACAACCAAACATTAATGCAGTTAATATAAAAATGGAATAAATGATTTAAAAAGTATGTAGACTAATATAATTTTAAAATATTAATATTAAGAATAAAATTTAATGATATATATGAAATTTTATCGAATTTGAAATTATTTATACTTGTAATACACCTTTATCTTGATATATTTAGAGTAAAATTATGTTAATAGAGAAAAAATTGTCATTAATGAAATTCTATAAAAATAAATCTTAATTAAATTATTTAAAAATTATAATTTTTTTTGAAGTAAGACAATTTGGATATCACATGGTCTAATATTTATTAAATAAAATCATTATAGCCAAATTTTCACATTATGAAAAAAATATATAGTTTATTATTGAAAAAATTTCTTACCATAAATAAAAGTAAATTATGGAAAATAAGGGTTAATAAAACTAATATTGTTTAAAATGAAAATAAAAGAAGCCTAAATTCTATTAAAATATTATTACCTAATAATCCATATTTTTAATCAAATCCTCGGGAATTTGATGAAAATTTTCCTGAGAATTATTTTTTAATAATTTAATCTCTTGAGAAATTCGAAAAGATCCCCTATCATCAATTAATAAAAGGAACCTCATCCCTTAGATCAAAAAAAATCATTGAGCCTTATAAATTGAAAAATTATTATAATTTCTCATCTCAAAATTCCTAGTAATATTCTATAGGTTTTGGTATTCCCGAAATTCCAAACCTAGAGACCCTTAGAGGAGTTATAGAGTTTTCATTGCAATGAATATGTAATAACTTTAATCTAATTTTTCTACTCATATTTACATATTATAAATATATTTTATTTTTAATATATTAAAATATTAAATTGCTCATGTATTATTAAATGTTATTATAATCCTGAGAACACTATTATACACCATATTTCCCAAAAATGAGAAGTGAAATTTACGCTCGTTTGTACATCTGGAATATCATTTCCATGTTGAGAGACAATTAATTTTTCACCACCATATATTTTAGGTGATAATTAAAATGTATTTTGTTCGTCAATATTATTTTAAGGATATAATTATAATTTTAGATCTATGAGACCATTTATACCTATATATAATGAAATCCTTTCGGATATGATAACATTGTTCATGTGTATGTGCGGACTATCACCTAGATGAATTCAATCAATTCATCGTTCATTTATACATTACATGGATGGTAATGTGGAATGATTATATAAATATTTATTATATATATGATATAATAAATATTATATAAATTTTATATAATATTTTCAATTATTTCTCTCTATCAATTAAAAAATGAAAACAACGTTAATGTGTATTCACGTCTTAACAACATCACAAACAATGTAATTCATTTTTATATGAAATATATTTATATGTATGTATATAAGGATTAAATATATTATATTTATATAATTATTATAATTATGGATATTATGGAATAAAAATAATTTTACCTATACTATAGATACTTAAATGAATCACTAATGATAAAAGAAATTGTTATCACACAGAAATGATGTTTTTAGTATAAAATTATTGATAAAAATGGGTTAAATATTTTTAACGAGATCATATGTGATATTATAATTTGGAAAATTATTGTGATATATAATTATACTATATTTTATTTTATTTTATTAGAGGATAAAGTGGTTTCAATGAAAGGAGAACTCAAGGTAATGTATTTTAATCTGATATTTATTTCTGTAGAGCCCGTGAAACATAATCCATATATTCATATCTACTGCTTCAATAATACAAATAAATTCCATGTATGATGCATATCATTATGTTTTTTAGATTTATATATCCATGTAAACATCATTATTTATTTTTAATTACAATTCCAATGTTAATAATGTGGTAAGGGTTTTATGTTACAATGTCATTTTTAATTGAGATGGTATGTGGTTATGTTATGAAAATGAAATATCGTGATAGAACTCTAAAAAATATGAATTATATTCTACATTTTTTATTTAATTTAAAAAATTTTCCAATTAATTTTCAATGAAATAAGTCTTTATGAAATCGATTTTTGGGTGTTTAAGGAAAATTAACGTCATTTGTATCTTTGAATGAAAATACATTCTTCTCATTACCATAATTTATAAAAAAAATTAAATAAGGTCTCTAATATCCTCCTATTATTATTTAAAATCATTTTTAATAATGTTTTATTTTTTAAAAAATATTTTTAAATGAATATTTTTTATCATTTTCCAAACAAGGTAATTTCTTACTTTTCTAACAAAATTATAGAAGGAATACTATTTTTAATGTTATAAGGCATGATTTCCATTTCATTATGTCATGAATAATTTTTTATTTGATGATTTATTCTACTTGTTTACATTTTTTAAAAAATAATTTTACTTTATTTATATTTGTATAGTTTTTTAATAAGTGACATAAAAATAAATTCATTATTTTCATAGAGAATGTTTGAAGGATCTATTAATTGTTGTTATATTAGTCAATGAAACCATCCCTCTATATCACCTAATCAATTCTACGGAAATGATCCATGGATATAATCTATATTCTTTATCTAGATGTTTTATAAATATGATAACACAATGTTTACGAAAACTATTTCATTTATATGGCTTATACTATAATGAAATATTGAAATGTTTATGAAACAAATCTCCATTAATGGATTCTTATACCATGAATGATTTATTATCATGAGGAACATATATTTATGATTTTGATTATATCATCGGTGAGTCTAATATATCCCTATAATTAATTGGGTAAATAATGATATCTCTTGTGGTAAAAAGATATGGATTGAGGAGTGATGCTAGTTCATTAAGAAACTATTCCAACTATTGTAGTCCATAGAATGAACATTGACTGATATGAGGGTTTGAAGACTAAACCAATTCCACTCTGATAATACTGGAAAGGAACCAGGACATATAATGAAATTATTTTCTAGATTAAATAAATGGTAAAAATAAATGTCTTATGAAAATTTCATGCCCTCATGATTTCATGGCCCATGTTATTTGATTACATTGAGCATCATGTGTTATGAAGTGAAATATTTTATGATATGACCCAAAAAACAAGAATTATGAAGTGAATTGTATGATATTAAAAATTTTAATATCACATTGTCATAAAATATTTCTCATGTTATTCATATATGATTATTTTAATAAAACTTGTGCACCCTTACACAAAATTGGAGTTCACAATTTTCATATTTTTACATTACCTAGTCTCTAAAGGAAGGCATTATGTATTATTTGAATGAGAATGGTTAGTTTTTGGAATAAATAATTGGGATATTTTTATAGATATTTTTTTGAACTAGGTTATTATGTTTCCAAGACTCTAATGAAAAAAATAACATAGTGATTATTGAGTTGATCAGTATGTTAGGTGATAAAACGTCATGTATAAAGATGTGATACTTGTGTGTGAAATGATTGGGTCACTATATTGTCTTGTTTTAGGAAGATGTTGACAATTGGTGGATGAAATAAACAAATATTTTTTTTATTTAATTATTTATAATGGGTTTAATAACCCCCTTATCATAGATTCCATGCATGGATGGAGTGAGAGAGTTTTCATTTATGTGATGGATGAACTAAAGAGAAACCAAGGAGATAATGAGATTCCAGTCTTTTTCCTTATTGAGAATTGAGATCATAATATGTCTTAATGGACTCTGGGAGGGGAACTGGACCTGAGCCTTGGGTTTTTTTCTATGATATAGGGGGATTTTTTTAATTTATTTCATGACCACCTTATAAATTTTATTTATGAATGTTATATCAATTTTATGACTACTATAGATTCCATGGGTGTTATCCATTGAGTGATCATGGAATATTGGGGTTTCTGGTGGTTTTAAAGGATTTCCAATTTGAAAATCCAAATCACAAAATGTGTACTATATATGATAAAACCATGTGTTCTTCCCAGTAGAAAAATAATTAGTTCTAGGGACTATATGTTCTATACTAGGGGTATATGCTGTGTAGTGGGACTCTAAAAACTGTGTGGGAACATGTTATGGAAAACCCTGATAAGAGAACATGGATTAATAGTAGCACATGACCAAAGACATGAGAACATGGTGATATACATTACCACATGAAGAATCACATAAGAATATTTTATAATGACCCATACATTTCAATAATAGATATTAAATCATATATATGAATATAAATTTCAGTATATAAAAACATGTAGGAGGATCATAAAGGACATGGTAAAAATGGATACATAAAAAACATGTTTAAAAGTGAACTACACCATATCCCATAACGTTATTCATAATTATAGTGCTTCTTTTAAATATATTACATAATACCTTTCATCAAAACATCGAAATATAAAACATAAAAGTGGGGAGATGATATTCCCAACAAGTGTACATAAGGGTGTTATCAATTGTCACATAATAAAATCTTGAGTATAATGGTTTGAGAACATAATACTAACATTTGGAATCCATGATCAACATATCAATAATAATAATCCTGATTCATGGAATAAAGCTTGGAAGTTTAAAATATTTAAATCACAAATGAATCAACGAACTATAACCATGTGAGATAACTATTACACGAGACAATGAATTCTGGAATAAAATTAATCTTTAAAAATGTCATCCTTTATAAATAGAAATAGTTTCACTCAATTAATTAATCATAATAAATAAGTTATCTATTGAATCATATTGAAATAAAAACAATGTTTACACATAATCTTATGGACATGAAATCCCCATCCATTCAATGATTTATGGATATGAAAACTAGCTCCATGTTTATTCTTTTTGAGATTAAAATCAGGTCTATGTAAGAAACTGTGATCATGATATGAGGTTTATACATATAATATTTACCTTAGGTGTTATCCATCATTTCCAAACTCATCTGAGGGATATAAAATTATGGTACCACCCTTCAATAAAATGAAAATAAAATATATGAATTTCATAGTACTATAATACATTATTTATTTAATAACACAAAAAATGAACTTCATATCATAAAAATTAATCATAAAATAACCAATGGAAAATAAACTGTTTTCAAAATCATAAAACATTAAAAATAAATGAGTCTCCTGAACATCTGGTCACTATTGATATAGAAAATCTAAAGAAATAATAGGGTTGGTATCATTTGATAATATCCCAAATAGATAATAAGTATTATCATGATTTATTGTCATTAATGAATAAAAGTATCATAAAAAGATCATTAAAAAAATTAAAGAGGAAAATACCCTTTCAATAATAAAAATAAATTTTTAAAAACTAGAATTTTACCAAATATTATTGAAATAAATTTATTTTAAAATAAATATGGGTACATATAAATTAATTAAAAATCCTCGAGTGGTCATGATGGTGGTATATGAATATTATGTTATACGTTTTAAAACAAGGATTTCATTATCATATTTTGTTAATATTTAAAATTAATTAATTTAGAAAATGAGAAGAAGACACCATACATTTTTTATGTCAAAAAGGGAAACAAATGACTTTAAAAATTATTGTATAATTGTTAAAATATATTTTCAAAAAAATTATATACAACATAGGCAAAGAATAAAATATATTTTTTACTAAAGGGAGATGATTTTATTTTTCTTTTAGAAAGTACCTATCTATTTTGTATATAAAGAGACGAATAATAATGGTTAATATATTTTTTTTTTGAGATAACTGCAGGAGATGAAAATTTATGACTATTTTGATAAATAGATCACATGATTTTATACTCTCAAATTTAATCATAAAAAATCCTTGATTGTAATGTCCATAACCCTACTTGCATGGAGATGATGCCTTAGTTTTTTACACTATCATAATAAACACAGAAATTGTATGTCGAAAGACCTTATAATTTAGCGTACTTAAAAACATAGATACAAACATAATTGATATATCACAACATGAAATGAAATAAAATATAGAAACTTCTTTTGAATCATCCATAAACAATAATGAATGGAGAAAATCTAAGAACACAGACCATTAAAACATAAAAATGATAATCATATAAATGGAATCAAAGATTATAAAACAAGAATATATAAGTAATTATAATAGAATGACACTTTAACATGAATGTTTTAGTATATGAACAATCAAATGGATTATAAAAAATTAATCTCATAATGATGTAATTCATAATGAGGGAAATCATATTCATACCATCATGGCTCTATCCCATGAATATATTACTGACATGTATTTATGCCAAGAACTTATTAAATGGGTCATAAATTATCCAAAACCCTATCAATTTTTCCCAGGAGGCATACATATACATCTTGGGTATATAGAGGGCCTCATTCTATAGTTTTGTTGTCCAATTCAGTCCTCATATTAAATGGGTGAAACATAATCAACATATACGTTCATATTGGAAATAGCATATGAAATGTAAATAATTTTCCCAATTAGTAAAACTAATCATAATCATTCTAATGTAATATTGAAAATGGTATTATGATAGTAAAACCCTATTCAAAAGGATCATAAACCATTTAATAAAATAATTTATATGTTATCATAAATGATCAACCTCAATTAGGCATAAGTAATTAACATATGGGTTACCCATGGAATGAAATGGGTATCATTATATTTTCACTTGGAATAAAAAAATAGTGTATCATATTGTTGTCTGCGAAACAATTGCTTTAAATCACAAATAAAGATTCATAATGGGAAATTGGTATGTATATTGGTAAATTATTTCGATGTAATGAAAATACATTTAAATATAGAGTTTATTAATCTTAATAAATTACCCATTTCAAGGCGTTTTGAGGAAAAACAAAAGAGTATTTATGATTAATACATGAATAATTGATTTCATAGAACCATAAATGAACTAGTATGGGTTTTCATGTTAATAATATAAAACTTATATATATATTTGTGGATTAATATAGATTTTGTATTTTATATGAAAATGGGTAAGAAAATTCTTAATTTCACACTAATCAGTCTTTTTAATCTGGGAGAATTAGAAAAGAAACCTTATAAAACATGTATTTCACCATAAAATAATGAAAAATTGAGATAGGAACATATCATTGGAATGCACAGAAGGAATTTAAGAGGATTAAAACAGAATAATTAATAATTTTATTGGGGTATGGAGAGATAGAGAAAATCTGAAATCTAAAATAGAGGATCAAGGATAATACCTTACCTTATGCCAAAAAGTGTCCTACACATGTTCTTAATGTCATAGAAAATATAATTATATTAATTAATTAATTATTTACTAAATAAATAAATATAAATATTATTTAATAAAATATTATTAACATTATTTATGGCATTTTGGATGATTTATAAGATTCAATTTCATCTTTTGATAGTGCTTGTTTCCTTGGTTTCCATGATTGGTTCACATGTATACATGTATGAAAGATCACATCAAATGACAATAGTTCTCAAGAACTTAAATTATATATTATTAATGAACATAAATAATATTAAATTATTATATATATTACATGGTTTCTATATTTGAGGATGATTCAATAGATAAAATGTAATGATAACCGTTTAGATTATTTTAGTATTTTTCGATCACGAAAAATAGTTTGTTTTTATTAATTAGTATTATGTATATATGCAGGTTCTTAAACACTAAATAAGATGTAATATTAATTTTAAATTAATTTTTAACAATTATAATGTATTTTTAACTATAATTGAAGAATATATTGGAAAATGAAAAATCAATGACTAATAAGGTGTTGGTTCGGCACCTCAAATACGATGTTTTCATTTTTAGAACAAGTAGTAAAGAGAAGAGAATTGATAGTGGATATACGATTAACATACTAAAATTATATAATACATATGATAATGAAAATATCATTATAATTTAGAGAGTTTTGGGTTGGGATGTATAAGAAATGAAAAGAAATTGAAAGGGAGAGAGGGAAGGATTTACCACTTGAGTGACCTCTCATTGGAAACCTCCTTAAGTGACTTGGAAATGGTAATTTAGTGAGACCATAAAGATAAAAAATAGTGTGGATGAGGGTCGATAGAGTAATTTTAATGCCTATAATAAATATTAAAAACTTATACGGTGTGAGGATAAGGGGTTGTATTTAAAGTGGAGGAGAGGGGTATTTTGATTATTTTATTCATTAGTTTATTATTTGGTCTCAAGACCATATATAGTGTTGAATAATGTTCATAAATAAAGAAACTATAGAATTTTATTTATAGAAAATTCCCACTTACATCATCTGTGACTCAAACTTGACCAAAAAATTATTTTATCCACTGATAGTGTTAATGATCATAAATTACCATATTTCACAATTCAAAAAATCCAACTATTTTAGAAAAATCTGAAAAATTAACCTTAAACAATTCATTATGTGTATATTTAAAAAATTGAATAAATTTTATGAGAGTATTTATTTAAATATGATATATTTAATTTTATATTAAAAATATCATTTATTACCAAAATTCTAAAACATAAATTATAACTGATTTTATAACACTTTGAAAAATTAATTAAGGCCTCATAAAAATATATTTTAATTATCTGAAAAAAATATATTAATTTATGAATATTATTTTTATAAAAAATTTATTTTTAAATCATTATAAAAATTATGTTATTTTTAATCAACAATTCTGTTTTAAAAAATATACAAATATTTAATTTATCATTTTAAAAAATTATTTTATTATTCCATTATGTAAATATGTAATATTTACATTTATAAGATAACTATATCTTATTTATAGAGTTTTATGCGTGGTTACTATTATATGGGATGGATTAATAATCATAATGGTCACATTTCTATTCAAACAATCATGTAAATATAAAATTGATATGTTAGTTTAAACTCAGTGTTGTATGAATCGTAAGATATTTTAGATGTTAAATTTAAAATAGACACAACAAAAACTATTGAAATTTTTCATTTTCCCATCCTCAATTAAATTTCATCATTTAAATTTGTAATTTCAATTTGATGGTCAGAGGTTTAAACGTGAAAATTAATTAGTGGGAACCCACAATGTAAATAGTGTTAATAACACACCGTCTTAATCCCAAGGAATGGAAAATAGGATTTTGACAATAAAATTAGGATATCGAATATGAAATCATTAGTGGGATGTGAAAACCTGGACATAGTAGAGAAATATATATATCATGTTTGGATATAAAATGATATAGAACACGGTCATCATAAAGATAAAAAATACAAAACCATAAATTTCTGATCAGTTAAAAAGTAATAGACTTTTAAGAAAAGAATAATAATCAGATAACATTTTTGTACTGAAATTGTTTTCTGTAATGTTCTGGGATTAATTTACTATTTTGAGATTCACTTGAGAAAATAAACATTCTAGATTTTAGTCCATTTCATAAGAATTATTTCATCATTTTTTTCACATTGATCCATCTACAATTCAATTCTGAGCCAAAAGCTGGATATTCAAGATGGATTTCTATCATTAAAACAATTCCATCAAATGATCGATAAGTACTTAATTTGTCCTTTATATGTTAAAAAATAGTCCAAACATCATATCTAATATGATAAATCAAACATTAGTCTCCACAAATAATATCATTTTTCCATTCCATATGTTGTTAATCTTAAGACTTGTCAAAATCATGTATATCCAAATTTGAAAACAAAAAACATTGAAGAAAGGTCACTGAATTTCCAAAATTAACTTTTATTAGATTACCCAAATAGTATAATGTTACTCTAATTGTCTCATAAATAAAATATTAAAATATTTATCACCTTAAAACCATAATTAAAATATGCATGATTCTAAGCATAAAATTCGCCGGTTCTTGGGTAGATTCAATAAATCCAAACATCTAATAATCCCAATAAAAATAATATAAACCATAAAATCACTAATCCCATCCACAGTCACTATTATTATTCAATAAACATATATTTATTATTATCTCTATATCAAGAACATATTTAGGGTTATCAATTCCATGTTTTCAACCTTCCATTAAATCACATTTCTTAGAACCATTCAACACACACTTTCAAATACTTAACATAATAATATAATATTACATTCCTTAAAACATAACATAATTCTTAAAAATATAAAATAATTTATTAATATACGTTTATTACATAATTACTGAATGCAATTTTATAAATACTAATCACTCTATATCATCAGTTGTAAAAATATAATCATATGGTTTATCCCTAAGTGTATTCTAGGGTATATTCCCTTGGTGCTTATGGTATTCATTTGGATAGTGCCTCATATCCTTAAAATGGAACCATTGAACATTAGAAAATTTATTCATTCACATTCAATATGAAGTATGGTGACCTTTTTTCTCTTAACTGTAAGCAAACTCATTTTATTTTTATGAATGTACTAGGGTGTTTCTATCTAAAATTATGACATATAGAAAAATTTTTATTTCTTTTTTAACTTTATCTATATTTTACACTTTCATAATATTCTGTAATTTTTTCCATAAAATTTATATTTCATGGATAATTAATTATTTATCATGATAGAATATTAAACTACATCCTCACAGGATGAGAAATTTTGGAATACTAGTTCCCAATGAAAAATTGGATGAATCCCATAAATGAAACAATCATTTATACTCCTTGGGATGTTTATATAGTGTAAATATTTACTTGATAATATATTAAAGTAGGAATCATAATTTAGAACACTAACTTCCACATTTTTTCTCATACTCAAGAACTATTAATCAATATCTACTCAATGTTCTTGAGTGAATTAATTTTCAATGAACATTTATTTGATTTCCATCCATTATGTGTAATCAATTTACTCATCCTCCTAATTGTTTTTGAATCAATAGAGACCATTGATATATATCTAGGGAGTGTCGATAGACTTCCATCCCAACAATATCAATTTTTACTTCCCAATGTAGGAAACATAATTTATAGGGAACATATTAATTTCTTAGTAATAAATTAAAATGTAGTTTCATTGAAAAGTGGTGGTTTCTATCACATAAAACTTTATATCATTGTTACACCACATTTTCATAAGCAAGATACTAATGTGAGAAATGATATTACTCATAACTAGATTCATCAATCCCAATATAGTTATAACATTTTAAAGACTAACTATATCTCCACACCTAGTATAATTATATTGGATACGAGAGAATTCCCTAATTGAAATACATGCATTGATAAGGCATATAGTCCTTCCAATATGTGCCATTTGAAAATAATGGAATACACTTGATTAGATCGTAACATTATGAAACATTATTTATCATTTAAAAATTGTGAAACACTTAATGTAAATATAATAGTTACATATAACTAATATCTAATTTATAATATCGGTTAAATGTTTGATAATCTCAAATTCAATTATAGGTTTATATTTACCTACTCTAAGTTATCCTAAATCTATTTTCCAATGTTTCTAATAAACAAAATCTAATAGAAATTGTAATTACCATACCCCAAGTAAACTAGACCTAGTACCTTTATTTTATTCTCATAATAAAAAAAGGAAATAGCATCCTGAAGGACTGAATGGTTTAGCATATTTGTAACACTAGCTACAATCATATTTTTTTAAATTAAAAATTAAAAAGAAAAAATACATTGTAATTCCTTTGGAATCATCCCTATTATAAAAAATTCTCCCAGCATCTCAATCATAATATACATCATAGAATGCTATGGAAAATTAAAAAAAATAATGTAGAGAGCTCAGATGATCAATAAGGGTAAAAATATAGCAGAAGATATCATAAATAATCCTAAACAATAATATGAGTTTAATAAATAAATACACATTCCCCTAAAACATAATATTCATAAAAATATAGTAGGAATAAAAGTTGATCAAATAATACCAAATAAATAGTCACATAAAAATGATACCTAACCATAGATTTTCTAAAAATTAAAGAAACAAAGGGATTATAAATAAATAAGCTCATAATGAGGGAAATAATATAGTGGGTCATCATAAACATAATTTCAAGGCTCTAATATTATAATATATTATAGTCTATTATTCACACAAATAATCTAATAAATGTCTATGACGTTAACAAAAACAATATCTAGTTTCTCTCATGAGGCATACCAATGCATTAAGGGACAGTATATGTCCTCAATTGACACTTATAATGTCTACATAATTCCTTATATGAAAGGGGTGAAACCTACTCAACATATATAATATAATTGAAACTAAAATATGAAATATAAGTTACATCCCCAGTCAGAAAATATAATCATTTACTATAAAAAGTAATATGGAGAAAGGTATCAATATATTATATACCCAACAAAAATGATCATATACATTTAAATTAAATATATTATATGGTGTCATAATAGAGAATTCTAAATTCCAAATAATAAATTAACATAAGAGTAACCCATAGGAAAAAATGAGAATTGTAATCATGTGAGAAAGATTACAAAACTAGAGTATCATAATGGTTTCCATGAATGAATGGATTCAAATCAAACATGGAAATTTGAAATATAAAATAGGAATATATCGTGATCATTTAAGTCCAAATGAGGTGAAAACATGTAAAAGTGTTTTTATGAAATGTTATAAATGATCCACTTTAGTACTATTTAATAAAAAGAATAAAAGAATCTTTAAATCAGACAGATGTATAATTTTTGCATGAAACCAAAAAAAGAAATAAAATTGTTTCTTAGGATTAAATGTGTGATTTTATAAAATTATTTCAAGATAAAAACATATAATGGAGTGTACTTGAGAATGGGTTTAAAACTTTTATGTACCCATTAATTAGGTTTGCAAATTGAGAAAATTAAAAAAAAACTTACAAAAAAATTATTTTATCTTCAAAGAGAGAATAATTGAGATAGGTGATTTTTTATGGAAATACAATAAAAAAATTGGAATATTTAATAAGAATAAATAATAATTACATTTTGGTAAAGAGTGAAAAATTATTCCACAAAGGAAAAAATAGAGGTTTAAGGAGAATCCCTTAATTTATTTTTGAAAGAATTCATTATATCTACTCAATTCTTTAGTTAATCCAACTAGATTGATTAATTAACTAATTTTGATCCTCTTAAATATATAATTTATTTATTAAAATTTTATTTATTTCATTTGTGGCCATTTTGATGAGTTATAAAATTAAATTTCTTCCATTGAGAGTGCTTGTTTTCAGGTTTTTCATGATTGGTTCCCTTGTATACATGTACGAAGGATATTGTAAAATATTATTAGTTCTCCAAAATTGAAATTATATGTTATTAATAAAATAATAGATTATTAAATTTTTATATACATCATTTTCTCCGTATAAGTGGATTATTCATTATCTCAAATGTTAATGTTAACATTTTAGATTATTTTGGAGTTTTTTATCATTACAGACTAGTTTTGTTTTATTATTTAATACATTGTATATATACTAGTTCCATAACTCAAAATAATATTTAATATCATTTAAAAACTTTTTTAACCATTATAATGGTTTCATCACTTACCATGTAGGCATCATTTGAAAACCAAAAATCATCATCCAAGAAGGTGGTGATTGAACACCTCACGGACAGTGTATTTATTAATTTACAAAAAGGGGGAGAAAATAGAAATGACGATAGATTTAAATTTAACATAATAAAATAACATAATTTATATGATACATGATTTATCATGTGAATTTGGATTTCTCCAGTGATGGAAGGATAAGAAACTAAAAGAAATTCATAGTGAGAGGGAATGACTTTCTTCTTGAGTGTCATCCCCTGGAAAACCTTTTTAAGGGACTTTGAAATGGTATTATGATGAGAATCGAAAGAATATAACGTGGATAAGAGGATTGGTAGAGTAATTGGGAAGAATATAAGTAAAATTCAAAGGTTAAATGGTTCAAGGAGAAGCAGTTGTGATGGGTGATATTTATAGTGGAGATGTGGTGGGTTTGGATTATTTTATAAATTATATTATTATTTTGTATTATGACTAACAATAGTGCCGATTGTTTTAAATAAATAATGTAACTATAGTATTCTAGTTCTAGATAATGGACATTTATTTCATTTAAAATTCAACCATCACAAAAAAAATCATTAATCTACATAAAAATTTAAATATTATATATTACTATTCACAAAAAAACTCAACAATTTCAGAAGAATCCAATAAATTCACCCAAACAATTTTTGATGTGTAGATTGAAAAAATATTCTCCATTTTATAAAAATAATTTCAAGTTTTTATAAATTAAATGTTTAGTTGAATCATCAATTATTCCAGATGTTTTGATTATAAAATTATTTTCTAGTGTATTATTTGAAGATTACGTATATAATAAAATGGGCAAATATAAATTAGTGGGAAGTAGTAGTGTCAAATAAAGAAACTACTATAGAAGATGCAAAAAAACCATACATCTAACTATCACAAGACCTACATTTACATAAAATGGAAAATATTAGGATACATGAAGGTTCTCCAGTCATAATTACTGGGAATGAAAACCTATAGTTCATAAAGAATCATTCTATGCCACAATATATTCTCGATCTAATGATCCATAACTAAATAGTTTTATCGATATATCCGGATAGAAACACTATAGATAACCATACCATTCAAAATTGTTTACCATATTTTCAACTAATTGAAATGAAAACCATATAAGTTCCGACCCTGTTACACTGATATCTAGTCTGATTCACTCGACTACCACCAAATGGTGGTGTTGAAGAGGCCGGTAGTAGAAAAACACATCCACCACTCGTGTTTTTATCATCTCACTTCATCTTTTTTCTTTTCGGCACCCATGAAGCAACCTATAGATGTATGTAATAGAGGGTAATATCAAAACATGATTTCTGTATTCATTTCATTAATCATATCCCTGAACACTATCTCTACATAGGTCAAAATCATCAATAGGAATACCTGTGATCTGATATCTTATCAAATAGCCTGTAGTTAGTTTTATGGTTTCAGTTGTACATTCCATATACCCTATGGTATAAAATGAACAAGCTCCACAATATATTATTGCATACTAAATCCTAATGATTCACCTACTACAATGTGAATAACTCTATAGAAATCCCCATCATTAGGAACTCTAGTGATAATTTATCTTGGAAGAGAATATTTAAACCCTACCAATTAAATCCCACATGCTAATATTCTACTTATAGGGAATCCCACAAACGCTTTCTAGGGAACATAATTCTAATCATTGTTCACTTAACCCTCATGTTCCCAGATATATGCATGAAGAAAAATATCATATAAATAATTTCAATCCAGGAATTAATCTCTTATGTTGAAAACATACCTTTAATTGAAGGTTGATTCTCACATAATAACTCTTTTGATTTATATATGTATAAAAATTTCTCAATTGTACCACAACAAATGTATTCTAAACTAGTTTCTTATTTTTTTAATTGTATTATGTTATATCATCATATAATAAATAACATTATGATTTCTAGGAGGATTCCCATATTTATAATCAGTTACACCCTCATGAGGATCTCACAAAACACATCTCGAAGGAAAAATATTGCACATTGATACAGAAAAATTGTCCAGACAAGAGAATATTCTTATTTCAAGATAGAAAAAAATAATCAAAAGTAAATAAGATCATCATAAATAACTCATGATAATATAAACCCATCCCAATATCAGATGGGAGGTTGAGTTTAATCACACTGTAATCAATCCATACACTTAATGAAATATAACTCTCAAGTGATGAAAATCATATATCTGGTCTATTCGATGTCCAGAGATATGGAGTCCTGAGAAAAAATGATCATTGATACCACATTGTAAGTAACCATCCTTAATAACCACTCAAACAGGAACCCGAATTGATCCTCCACATACTTGAAGGGCATTACCTGTCCTCAAGGGGGTTTGACTAGAACCCAGCCTTCAAACAATAGGCAAAAGGGAATGAATTTTCATAGCATGAAGAAAATACATGGAGTATATATATATACATAACAAATATTAATAGAGGAATATATAAATATATTACATTACATATGATGAATGTATAAGAGGATATAACTAAAAAGATAGAAGTAAAAAACTCTTGGAGACAATCCCAACTAAATTGGACTATATCATCAAGATGATTCTCCAATAGATGCATGTGATAATGTTGGAAAACTCCCACCATCTCACCACGAACTACCAAAAACTAACTTGATAGAAAACATCACTACATCACTATGACACCTTTACATTCCCCACATAGAATAAAAAATTAGGTCTAGGAACTATCGTAGGGATTCACATTGTGTGAGTTAATAGGCTTAGTAGGTCCCACTTAGTTCTTCCATATCGAGAAATTGAACTGTAATCCAAGCATGGAAAACATTATAGAATACAAGGCATGATAATTGTGTACACAAATTTAGGTAAAAAATCAGGGAAAATTGTTTTCATTCCCTTTCTTACACATTTCAAACCGAAGAAGGTAAATTAGAACATATTTTTTACATATTAGTATATCAAAACATATATATCAATTCAAACTAATGAATTCACCACATATCATAAAATGTATATGGAATTACATAAAAATATTCAAAACCAAAAAACCCAAAGTGTCCATGAAGCCCATGTAATGACATGTTGGGGATCATACTAGGTAAGGATAGAGAGGACACCAAATCCAAATATAGATAATACCATATGAATTATACCACTATACATAATCATTAAGTATAAAGATCAAAGGAATATTTCAAAATGTAAACCCCTCAATAGGTCGAACATGTCCCCCAAACAACAACACAAGGGAGAATTGGAAATCCACTTGAGAAACCCCCCCAATAGTGGATGAGACCTATTAATAAACCTTCCACCTAAGTACCAAAAGCTTCCAATGTAATCTATATTCCCAATAAATTCATAAATCAATTTCATCACATCGTAATTAGAATATTATTTCAATAAACCATTTAACAATGAATTGAAAACCCTTTACAATTACCAAAACCAAAGGAAAAGAATCTTTTAATATAATCCATTCCCACCCACCCAAAAAATCAATCCATCATTCCATTTAATTTAAAAACAATTTAACCATAAGAGGGAAAATATAGTTCACCAAATCAGGAATGGGATGGATAATGAAATCTAAAAACTCGAGTCAAGAAAAAGAAATCACCAAATATATGACACTAATACTAACAACTGAGGCCCGTGGACCAGTAATCACATATCATAATTGATTCAACATATGTTGATGGTCTACAAAGAAGAGGAAATGATTAATTTCAAAAGAATGTAAAACCACTCCACCCAAAAAACAAGTAAATTTCTCCTAGAATAAGATTACAAAAACTGAACTGGATGGAAACAAGAAGAAATAGTATTATGATTCAATAAATTCGATTACATAATGCGACAATGCTACTAAAAACAATTAAATGAATTATAATAGAGTATTACTCAAATAGAGATATGCAACACAACCAAAAAGGTGATCAAACATAGAAAGAATCCATCTTGATCAAACAGAGGATTCCAAAATTCCTAGTTAAGAGCCTTCAATTGATACATGGGAAAACTATACAATAATTAATGATCATATCAGTTAATCAGTGCCCTAAAATACCTATTTGACACGCTTACAAGACATGTAACCCATTATGGGTTTGTTTTAGAAATATTTAAAGAAATATCAATGGTAATTTAAAAATGAGTTAAAAATTAACGATAAACATAAATAACCAATAATCCAAAATAAATTTATTATAAAAAATTATTACCTGTAATTATATTTCCATAACCATCAATGATAAAATTTTATTAGATTGTCTATATATGATGTTAAACCATACAAAATGAAGACATGATAAAATTATTTTATGAATTGGATTATGTAATTTTTTTACAATAAAATATTTATTATATAAGTTTAGTCATACTATTTATGTTTTTTTATTATATAATTAAAAAAATTTAAGAGGTTTATAAAGAAGGTAAATTAAAAATTATGTCAAAATTTTTCATATATAGAAGGAAATCGTATATTTTCTTGGAATCCTTAATTTTTTAAAAGAATTTGATAATTATACATATAACATGAGCTACGAAAATTGCTAGAGGATTATTAGATAACGATATATGGGATATTATAAGGATAAATTTAATTTTTGTAGGTTCTCATTTTTTAGGGATCAGATTCATCCATTTATAAGTCAAAGGGGTTGAATTTTATAATAATGTACTTATTATATTTTATTAGAAAAAATACCTTAACACCGTGATATTTTGAATGAACACTATGTTTTATAGCTTGTTTAATATGAAAAACCATTTTATAAGAAACCATATAATATTAATATTTTATAAATATTATTAAAAATTAATTGAAATAGAGGGGATGAGTAGAGGAAAGTGAGTTATGAAATATTTATATAATGGGCAGAATAAAACAATTATTGATAAATAATTTGTAATTAAAAAAATTATTTTAATGAATTTTTTTTAAAAAAATGATTTCATTATTAAATGATTTTTATTTATTATTATCAAATATTATAATTATTTTATGGAAATTGTTAAAATTCAATTTGATAAAAAAATACCATTTTTTGTAACAAGAATATTAAAATTAAATTAAGGTGATATTTTGGAAGATTTATGAAATTATTTAATTTATAGTGATAAATGAATATTAATAATTGATATTGAAATATTTATTTTAATTTCCTGAATTTAAATAGTTAATTTTTGTTTTAAAATGTTTAAAACATAAAATTATTTAGATTTATTATGAATAATCTTGTAATGGTATATTTAATAAGTTTTATTATGAACTTTTTTCTCTAAATAATGTAATATTTATAATGGAATCTTCATGAATAATATTTTTATCATTTACGTTTTAAATTTTTTAGAAATTAATTTCTACAACTTTATGAAATTTAATCACAAAAATGGATTCCATATTTTAAATAATAATATATAAATTTTGTAAATATGTCCCATTATTCATGTTAATTATAATTTTAACCCTAATATTCTTTTTGTTATCATGGTAATGTGAAAATTAGTTAATCTGTGTTAAAAATAGCATGAGATGGCTTCAAATTTCATTAACTAAATTACTTATATTTCACAGGATGGTTCTATTTTTATTTATTCATTCTAACATCAAAATTACCCTTTTTCCTTGTTAAATATTATTTTGACCCTTATTATATTTAAATAAATGATAATTTCAAAAAATGTCACTTTGTACTTTTTAATATATATATTTTTTGTTATAGGGATAAAATAACATATATTTTATTTTTAATGGTTAATTTCAATATGAATTATCTTTTCTTATGATGGTAATTAATTTTTAATTTTTAGTGATGATATAATTACCTTAAATTTTTGGGCAACACTAACACAATTCTTCTATGTACAGTTAAAAATTCAAGTAAATGATATTAAAAACACTAAAAGTAATATTTTTAGGTTAGTTAAATTATATAATTAATATTAATTATCAATATAATATATAATATATTTTTAATGTTTTTTTCTAATTAAAATTATTTCTTGTTGTTTTCAATATCAAATAATATGAATAGTTGGTAAAAGGAAAATAACAGTATTTTAGTTTAATATATTTTATTAAATTATTAAAAAATAAAAAAAAATTATGTAAATAGGATATGAATGATTATAAAGCCTAAACGAGTTTTCCATTATATATTTATTATCCATTGTTTACACTATATGTAAAATTGGTACCCATTAATATTTAAAATTTCATTGCCACGATTAAGATGAAAATTTGTTAACCAAGGAGTTTATCAAATAGATAAGGTTTAAAATGGATTCTAAAACATTAAAAAATTAATTGGGAGATTACAAATAATCAAAATATTTCATATCAGTGAATCAATTTACTTTTAAAATCATTTTTTATGAGTCATAAATCTATTATTTGTTAATATTTCTGTTATAAAAAAAGTAAAAATAATTATTTTTTATAGTAAAAAATATTTTATATAATGATTTAAAACATATAAAATCCAATATTTAGCATATTGAATGGTATATTGTTTAAAATCTCAACCATTTCCATTTTATGGGTCTCTTTTCCTTGTATATTATCATTCTTGACCACTAATGAGTAAAATAATTTCATAACATGACAAATTTCTAACAAAATTACAGGGCCTTAAATATATGTGATAAGGGTAAAACATACGTAAATTTTTGACAAATTTTATTAGAATAGAGTATTTAGAATAATCATCAAATTATATTTTAATTATATGAATTTTCATCAAGTATTTAATGAATATTAATATATATTTATATAATAATTTATTTAATTTCATTTTGGCCCCTTATCTAACTAATAAATTGGAACCCCTTATCTATTTTTACTTCAAAACTTTGAACCATATAACTTAATAAAATCACAATAAATTATCTCATAGACTCCAATAACCATGAATTATAGATTATCGTATTCTTAAAAGACCATTACATTGTTCTTAAAGTAGTGATCTAATGGGGTTCTACAGTAGAAGTGGTAATCATTTTACCCTACTTATTTCAATTTAGTTATTATTCTAAATCACATAATTCTATGTTATTCACCATGAAATAAAAAAATTAGTATCATAATTTTTGTAAATTTTTATTATGATTATGTAACCACCAATAGCCATCCTATATTCTTTCAAATGTTATGCTAATGTATAGCTCATGTGTATGCGTGTAATACACCCTATACATTGATGAAAAATTTATCATCCAACAAATTTTTTATTGGGAGCATATTATGACATTTTAAATGTTTATATATAATATTTATAATGAAAACATTATCCTGAAATTATAATAGCTCACCTAACTTCTTATCTTCACATCCTTTGGAAGACCATAATATCGCTCGTGTGTATTGGTGGACTACCACTTTCTTATATTGATACAATTAATTATTATTTTCTTCTCTACATGGATGGTAATAAGGAATGGTTTATGAAAATATATTACATAATAATGGTTATTTTAATGTGATTAATTATTTTCCTTTCTCTATTCATTCCAATTAAATGGGAAATAAGTGGTGTTTCATGCATACGATGTACCATCTCCATGAATAGTGTACTTCAGTTTCCAATTACCACATCTTATGGATGATTATATATATAGGTATATAATGAGTATATGTTATTTTTATATCATTATATAAATTTTAGATATTATTTTACCATGATCAATGTTCGAGTAGGAGATATTTTATATATAATTCATCATGAAAAATAAAATAGGTAAAACTTTGAAACAATAATTTTAATGAATAATTATTAATAAATTTATGATGAAATATTTTTAGTGGAACATATATGAAATTATATGATTTTAAATCAATTATTTATTTATTTTTTATAAATTAAAATTTATTATATAAGAGGTTAGAGTTACATTGGGGCAAGTAAAACATGTTGTATAGGATTTATTATTAAATGACATTTTTTATTAGGATGGATATTGATTATGTTTATGATTATAAAAGTTTACTGCTTATCTCTCAGTATTACAATGAAATTTATTATACTATAGTTATTTCTAGTGATAAAATTTCTTCCATTCATTTTATTCTGATTATGCTCTCAACAAATTGAAGGAATATTTTTATGAATGTCTGACATTATTTTTCTCTTCCAGAAAAAATTATTTTTATTCCATATCAATGTTTTTAAAAATTATTCTCCAAAAATATATTTATATTATTATATATTTGATTAATTTAATTTATACATGTTTTTTCATTTTTAAAATATGGTTTCAAATAAATCAACATTTTATTTTCAGAATGTTTTCTTTTAAAATTTTTACTAAAAATGGTAGTGGAATCATTTCCATAACATAAAAACTGTAAAAACAATTTCCTACAGTCATAATTGAACAATTATTTTATATTTTTTTAAATGTTTCTATAAATAATTTCAATTATAATATTTCCATTAATAAATTATAATTAATTATATTTAAAATATTTTATTATAAAAAGAAAAGTGGATTTTTCATAAGAATTATTTGAGTGATATATTAAAGTAAATTTCAATCTATGATAACATCCGTAGATTTTATATTGGCTTTATTGGTGTTATTATCAAATGATTCTACATTTTCTTTCAAGGTTTATCCTTATGAATATGAAATGTAAATAAAACTCGTTTTATATTCTCTAGGAATTGTTATGATGAATGGTTTTTGGATCTTAGTTCATATATATGAATTATTTTATGATTATTTTATTAGAGGGAGAATAATTATATATACCTTTAATACATTGCAAAAAAGAGTAATGTTCCTTGTGCTTAAAAGGGAAAAATATAGTTTATCAAAATCCAAAAAAACCAGGGTTGAGATGCGGTGATCAGAAGCCTAAAAGTGGGTATATGGGTGGATATATCATGCATGAAGTATGTATGTAAACAATTATCCAAATACTAACTTTTTATGAATTTATTTTTGTTAATCTAAGAGATATGTTTTCTATTATAATTTTTATACAACAATTTATTCTACTATATTATGAAATTATTTTATTCTATTGTTATGTTCTCAAGGATTTTGTTTATAGAACCCTTTATAATTATATATTTTAATATTTGATTAATTTTTTTAAGAATCGTTGATAAGATCTAAGAATTATTGGGTATGATTTTAAAAGGATCAGAACATATTATCAAACCCATTATGATCATGTTATGGTCATTGATATATTGCTTATTTAACTTTATTGAGCTACCAATATCACTCATTACTTTAATTCATTTCCCTATGATGTGAAGAATACTAATACAAACGTGGTTTCAAAGAAATGTTCTAGTTATCCAGAACTATGTGAGATATGATGTCGATTTTTTAGAACCATCTTATATCAATTTTTTCAATGGAAATAATCCTTTATGTTTTTGGAAGGTATCATAATGTTATTTATTCAACATTCATCAAATAAGATGTTATAATTATGTATGAAAATTATGGGATACTGATGTTGGCATCAAAGAAGGTTTTAGTACAGAATTGGATATTATTATTATATAATTTGGTGATAACCATATAGATAATAAAATTTAATGGATTTTATCATTAATTTTTCATATAGTAGATATAATTTTTATTTCTAGAAAAAATTCCTTGTATGGATACTATTAGTGGATGTATTTTTTATACATTTTCATAGAGTGTTGATAACCATGAAAAGTGTTTGTCCAGTATATATCGACCATCATTCTGATTCATGGTGAGTAATCCTTTATTGTACACATAGCTCTAAAATCATGAGGTATATTCTTGGGATAAATCAAATATAATTTATTAATAATCACTATTGATTGAAATATATTATTACCATTGATGGTCGTGGATATAAATAAGGTATCATAGTTTTAATTGAAGGAGTAATGATTTGAAATTCATATTAATGACATTTTAGGAATATGAATATGGATTAGATTAATGACATATCAAATAATAGAAACTTGTATTTTTTGGATGATAATGGATTGATGAAGATTCATCTTCCTACATGTCATGTATATTGGATAAGGAACTTGAGAAAATGTCTCCTATGAATAAGAATGTCATATGTATAGAAATAAAGAGCATAAAACAAGAAATTTCCATATAAAAAGACTATTGAGATGGAGAGAAATGAAGTTTGTCCTAAATTATACTTCATTATTTGATGTCAGATGTGTGTGGGATATATAAATTATCAAATCCAGTTCCACATTAGAATTGATACATCAAAGATAAAGGAAAAACAATTGTAATTCATATAATTTATGTGAAATTATTAAAGCGATTATGTATTTGGATTCTATCATTATATTTCATTAGTGTTAAATAAATGATATTCTAGATAATAGAATCATGAATCATATAATGATTTTCTATATATTTTTAAATAAGGGTTTGAAAACATATTAGGAGTGGAATGAGAAACCATGAATATTTATTTTATGGTAAGATGTTATTATTGAGTTGAGTTTAAGAGGAGACTTCCATTGAGGATCTAAATCTTCTATAATTTGGGTTGTTGTAATTGGATAGTGATTTGATGAAAAGGTTATTTAGGTCATATTTGATGAGGTTTTTCATAATTTTGGATTCATGTAATTAGTCTATGATTTTATTTGGGGAATAATTTTTTCTATTTTTATATTAATATATGTTTTTATATAGGGATAAAGTGTTATATAAACCATCATGGGTTTCTTATGTTCAGGTCTGATCATAATTTCAATGACATAGAAAACATTTATGATGTTTTTAGTGAAGGTATTTTGAGATGGTTAGAAACAATTAATGGGTTATGGATGAATACAGTATTTAGGATTAAATAAACCTATGTATGATGTTATTTTAATTTTGGGACAATGTATAGTGGGATATATATAATAATGATGGTTGAAAAGTGACACATTTAAAAGGATTTATATGAGGAGATATTTTTAGTAAATCTAAGAATCATCTTTTTATATAGATTATAAACTTTATTAATGTTAAATTAGTGAAGTTCACAATATTAATAGATTATATAGTGACTAATGATATTCTTTGAGATGATTTATCGGGTTTAGGTATATTTAACACTTATAATAAAAAAGTGATTTAACATGAAATATATTTATTAGAGAATGGAATTAATTTTTTTACTATTGATGAATAAATGTATGAGATAAAATTTGAGGTCAAAATATTTTTAAATTTTGTGGTCATTATGTTAATTTAGGAGGTGGGGTTATTTATTTATGGTATAATCTATATTTAACTATTGGTGTTAATGTGGCATTTCTTTATTAAAATGTATTATTTCTTCACATGAAGATATATAATATATTTTCCGAACATTAAATTTTTTATTAATGATAAATTATAAGAGGAATATATTTTTATTATTTGTTGGATTATCTGATCTCTTATATGTTGATTTCAATTCATTACGAATGAAAATATCATCACAAATACATATCATTGGGAGAAAAGATGATATTTTCGTGAGAATTGTTTAAACAATGAATTTGTACTTGTCTAGTAAGTATATTGTTTTATTTTGTTAATGTATATGGTAATGGAAGTCATCCAATATAAGAAAATGATATTAAAGAAATAATCAAATTTTGATAATTTCTAATTAATTGATTGTATGTTCTACACCTCACTAATTTGTGTTTTTGAATCATAAACATTATATTGATAATTCAATTTATTAGGTTGAATGTTATCGATCAATCCCTATATTTATTTATATATTTATTTTTCCTCCATGTGTATGATTTAAATTCTCACAAATTTCTTACAATTTGGAAACCTAGTAATGATTAATTCTAGATGACCATCATATTTCCTATTACCTTTGTTCAAGAGAAAGTGTTATTAACCGTTTTTACAATGTGGGATTCCATGAAAAGTTTTTTCAAATATGAAAATATTTATTATCATGAAAACGTAAAAATTGTTTTGGTAAAATTCATTTAAAGGGGTGGAGGTGAAGAATATAAAACCATGAAATTTTAGAGGAAAACTATTTTTGATTCTCTATACAACACAAAACGACAAACATTAACGTGCCCTAAAATACTATTATTTTTATCATTATAACATATAAATTGAATTTCTATATATGGAATGATATAATTGAATTATGAAATATATATAAAAATAAAAATCCATAAAAATATAGTGATAAATACTTAGAAAATTTTCACTCAATGTTTAATAAAGTCATTTTTTTCTTCTACGTATATGTCATTTTGGAAAAAAAAATTATCTACATTTTTCTATGAAAATTTGATTTAAGAAAGTAAAATTTTATAAATTTTATTTGATATAATGAATATAATTTTTTAAAACTAAATATCAAAATCATCTTAAAGGTAATGTTTTGGATTTTTCTTAAAATATTGTTTTTGTGAATAATGATTAATTTATGAAATCTATTTTTTTTATTCAAAAAATAAGTTTAAAAATTATTATTTATAAGGTTTAAAAGAAATATTATCGCTAAAATAATTTTTCTAATACATGCATGTTTATTATAATATATTTTATAGTTTTATTTTCTTTAAATTTGTTATGTATTTAAAAAGATAGTTTCATAAAAACAATTTAATTAAATATTTCAATTTTATTAGAATTTAACTCTTTCGACAAAATAAAAAATTAAGTCTAGAAATGGATACTCTCATGACCTATCCCCCGGGGCCCGTGCTGTGACTACCCCAAGCCCGCCTTTAATAGGCCAAGGGCTGGCAACTAACACCGAAGGCATAACTCCTTAAAAAATGTGAAGGCATTGCCTTTATTTCCTATAAACACAAACAATAAAGTACAATAGGGAAGAAAAACACTAAGTAAAAACTGTATAAAAAATGAATGTTGAAAAGTAAATGTGTCAGAAATACAATCCCAACTGTAATGTACAGGTACAACTAAAAAGGAAGAAACAATTGAAAGGTGAAAAAATGCTCCTGGATCGTCCACCATGGAACCTACATGAAGGGTAGGTATAGATAACCTCCAGATCACTGCACGTCTGTCCATCTCCTCCTTGTACCATCACACCATGTGGTCCACCTCCGGGTACCATCTAGTCCTGGTACACTCAGCCTCAGTCAGAGTTGTCTGTCATCTACATCCAACACAACGAGGTGTGGGAATAGCTCGTGCAAGGGTGAGTATAATGATAATAAATAGGGACCCCGAGACCCTCAAGGTATCAAAAATCTTACAATGACAAAAAAACAAAGTATGAAATCAATAGAAAACCCCACATAGGTATATTTCTATACATATACCTAATTTATAAAGTAATAAATCTCAATCATGAGGAAAACACTAATGTTACTGACTCAGCTCAACACAGATTTTTATTCACATTATCGAATCCACAACATCTGGAGAACCCCTCCTCTGTCCAGTATAGTGGGCCTACCACGACACCAAGGTGCTTCCCACTAACCATTGACTGCTGAGGTACTCCTCCTCTCGAGTACCGTGGGTCTGTTGCGTCACCAAGGCACTCCCCACCGTGGGTTTTTCATGTCACCAAGGTGCTCCCCCTCCTAGAATGCAGAGGTACTTCTCATGTCGAGTACCTTGGGTCTTCCGCGATACCAAGGTGCTCCCCAATGTTTGTCTACCGTGACCCCAAAGTGCTCCCCACTGGTCTTGTCGAGTCACTCCGAGTCAATTAGGTCAGTAGTCGTTTGGTCTCATCCAGCTACTAGTTCCCTGCACTCTGCTTGCTTGTCATCGGAAGGATCCCCTCCATGAGATACTGGTGATACTCCAACTATCACGAAGTACCATGTAGAAGTATCTCAAATTTCTTCCATGTCATAGGGGTCTCAACGCAACAGACGGTGTGTAAATCGAACGCCCCGTCTCTGAGTTATTAACATTTCAGTCCCGGGGGCCTGGTTGGATTCTTGTATGACCCATCATGACCGTATGTCAACATTACCCCAAACTCCAGAGGGGTATACTCAAAGGGACTGTCATGCTATTAAAATACCAGCGCCGCCGATGGTTCATCAAAGGACCATCCGGTGCCAACGAGATTTCCAAAAGAAAGTAAATGCTCATTAGTGGGCCCAGGTCTGGACCGACACGGTCAGACCGACTCGAACAAACCCAGTCTAGGCCGACCCGGTCAGACCTGTTGGGTCTGGCCCAACCCATTGGGTGGGCCAGCCTGTTAGGTTCGTCATAGCCCGCTGGGCCCAGCGTAGTAGGTCGTATGGGCGGTTCGCCCTGGGCTCATGGTCGGTTCGGCCCGGAGCGTTGTGAGGGCGCGGCCCGGCGTGGCTTGGCCTGGAGGGCGTGACCGGTCCGGTTCGTCCAGGGTGATGTGCGGGGGTTCACGGGATGGTTCGGTAGGCCGGGTTCCTGGGAGGTGGGTGGGTAGGGCACGGCTTGGCGGGCACGTGGAAGGGCAGGGCATCAAGTGGGCTGGCGGGCGGCCGAGCAGGGCATGACCAGGCCAGGAGGTGGCTGCGTAGGGTTCCAGGCAGGTCGAAAGGCGGCCTGGCCAACACGGTTCGGTCCGTCGTGGTTCGGCGCTGCTCAGGCTAGCGCGTGCTGGTGCGGTTCGGACAGGGAGTGTAGGAGGCTAGTGGCGGTGTGTCTGGGCATACGGAAGTCCGTCAGTGGTTTGACCTACGGATCCGGCTCAATTGGGGAATCGGAACACCGCAGGGGGCGGTGTATTTGATGTAGGTCATGTTAATCATGAACTTTGCATGTGCCTTCGTCGCCTTCAACGCCGCTTCATCGCCCTGCTAAGAAACAACACAAACCAGAATGACGGAGGGGTGGGGCCATGTTAGTTTGGCCCACACCCTCTACATTATGGGTGGTAACCCATGGATCATCAAACTGTAAGAAATATTAACAACAATTTTTTAGAACCATGAAATGTTTCCTTTCCAATCCGAAGAAGATAAGAAGAAAAGGAATGTTACACAAAATAAACCATCTACCTTTGATTGTCGGTCGTCGACGTTGAAATCATGGGAATAAGATGAAGAAGTTTGTCATTCTTCGCGTCCACCACACACTCAAAATCTCCAATAGTGTCGGCTCGTTGACGATGATGCGAAGGGTAGGTCGGTTGAAGATTCCCCAAGTCAGTAGGATCCAAGGGAGGATGTAAAAGAGGGTCAGTGTTCTTCGTCGTTGGAGCGTTCTTCGTTGGAAAAACTTTTCTCTCAAGCTCTTCTCTTCCTAAGCTACACCAAATGAGAAATGCTATGAAAAATAATAATAGATTGAGTATTTCTATTATTTATATGTTGACAAAAAAATCTAATTGGTGATTTAAAACCTATCTCCCAAAATTTATTCATGAGTGTTGGAACAAATTAATTAGGTGAGTTGGCACTAATTAATTAAAGGTTAGGTCAAGAGGCTATCCCTTATTAATGAGGGAGGGTTGAGAGGTTTTACACTCCTCCATCAATAGGGGGTTTATCCCCATGTGGTCCCCACATCGTAACCTCTCGTAAGAGGTTAGGTTTAGGTGGTCCCACCACCATAACCTCTCAAGGGAGGTTAAGGTGTGGTAGTCCCACCTCCAACTCCCATGAGGTGGTTTTAACCAACAAACACCCACATTTCGGCTCAAATAAAAATAATTTTAATCTCACTTTATTTTATTAATTTCCACACAAACCCAAAATCTATCTTTTAAACCCGACCCACTTCTGTTGAAGTGAAATTCTCATTAAGCGAAAACTGGCACTGTGAGTTCAATAGTGCCCTCAGATTTCAATTCCGAGCACCGATATAAAATTTTAAATAAAATGGTCATATGCTTACTAAACTCAACTGAACAAAACTTCAGAAATTGATTTTGGGCACACCGTGCCACAGAATCCAGTGCTGTAAATTTTTGTGGACTCATAAAATTCCCATGAATTTTAAAAAAATCATGAAAATTACGGGTCATTACATTCTCCCCACCTGAGGGCTTTATGTACCGTATTCTACAACTCGAACTAAGGGAACATGTGGGGGTACAAATCCCGCATATGAGTCTCCAGCATCCATGTGCTCTCATGGAGGTTCTGATGCTACCAGCGAACGCGCACCAGAGGTATCGACCATCCACGTAGGATTTTCTCATGTTGACCCGCAATCTCTACTAGAACCTCCATGAATGTATCCCTATCATCGACGTCCAACTCTCCATGGTAAATGATGTTGGAAGGTCTGTGCATGTTTCTCTTCAGTTAATATACGTGGGTGGCGTCGTGCACACGTTGCAACTGAGGTGGAAGAGACTAGTGGTAAGCCACCTTGCCTGCACTACTGAGGACCCGGAAAGGTCTGATGAATCTCGAAGATAACTTACCACCTCGGCCAAATCTCTGTAAACCTCATCGAGGGTAGAACCGTAGAATGACATGGTCACCATCCTTGAACTCTAGAGGTCTCCATATCCTATAATCATACGACTTCTTCCTACTCTGTGCATTATTCATCCACTCATGGATGATCTGCATCTTCTCTGTGGTAGCCCGTACCATCTCTGGTCACACTAGTGCTGACTCCCCAGGGTCAGTCCAGCAGAAAGGTGATCTTCAAGGTCATCAGTATAGCGCCTCGAAAGGTGACATCATGATGGTGGAGTGATAGCTGTTGTTGTAGGAAAACTCCACCAAAGTTAAGTGAACCTCCTAGATGCGACGAAAGTAGAAGACAATATCACATATAATGTCTTCAAGGGTATGATTTGTCCGCTCAGTCTGACCATCCGTCTGAGGATGGAAGGTAGTACTCAAACGAAGCTACGTCCCAAAAGACTCATGAAACCCCTTCCATAGTTGGGAAGTAAATTGTGCGTCATGATCAGAGACAATATATATAGTTACAGATGCACAATCTTCTACACAGAGTGGTGTCCCAATCTCCCTACTCAACCCTTCTCTCTGATCAGTAGTAAGTGGGACTACTTTCTGAGCTGATCAGCGAACACCCAAATTGAGTCGTGACCCCTAGATGTACAGGGATGTCCTATCACGAAGTCCAGGGATATCCCATCACACCTCAACTATGGGACCTCTATAGGCTAAACCATGCCTGATGGTACCTGGTGCTCTGCCTTCACCTGCTAACAAGTGAGGCACCGAGAGACAAACTCTGCAAGTACCTTCTTCATCCTCTGCCACTAGTCATGTCACTGTAGATTTTGGTATATCTTTGCAACTCCTAGATGAACCGCTATAGGGGATATGTGGAACTTCCTCAAAACATCCTCCTGAAGTGACACTGGTACCAGAGTACGCCTTCTGAAGAAGATGCCATGCTCTCCACCATTATAAAATCCATCAGGTGCATGCGCTTTGGATATCTAAGCACATCGTGTCTCACAGTCAGTTTCTCCACGTTGTGCCTCTCTGACACGATGAAGAAGTGGGGGATTTACTATAAAAAATTGAAAGAAAGGTGATACATATCTATAAACAAAAGATATCTGTAAGGTAGCCATATACTATGTCGCCTCACCTAGCAGTAGTATACTAGATCTCTTGATGAGTGCATCTGCTACCGTATTCCCCTTTCTAAGAGTATAGACTATCTCGAAGTCATAGTTTTGGTGGAACTCAATCCATCACCATTGTTTTAGGTTCAGTTCCTTCTGAGAGATGATATACCTGATACTGTTGTAATCAGAGTACATGATTAAGCGTCCACCCATCAGATTGTGTTTCCACATCTTCAAGCTGAAGACCACTACTGCTATCAATAGGTCATGGGTAGCATAGTTCTTCTTGTGTTGTGTCAGATTCCAAGAACCATATGCGACCACTGCTCGCTCCTACATCAGGACACAACCGAGTTCATTCCATGATGCATCGTAGTAGGCTATGTACCCTATGGCTTCCTCTGGAAGCCTTAACATGGGGGCACTAGGCAGCCTCTGACTCAGCTCCGGAAAGCTCTACTGGCATCTCTCCTACCACATGAAGGGTTACCCCTTCTTCGTCAAGGATGATAGTGGTGCTGCAACTATGGAAAAGTCCAAAAAGAACCTCCGGTAGTAACCAACCAAACCCAGGAAACTTCGTACCTCCGTCACACTCCTGGGTGGATCCCATGAAAGTTCCGCCTCAATATTTTCTGGATCTACTGCAACTCCAGCCAATGAGATGACATGTCCCAAAAATTGAATCTCTCAGATCCAAAACTAGAACTTCAAGAGATTACGATAAATCTGGTGTTCTCGAAGTGTGTCTAATACTACCTAAAAATGGTAGGCATGCTCTTCCTCAGTAGTCAAGTAGATTAGAATGTCTTTGATGAAGACTACGACAAAGAGATCGTGGTATGGCTGAAAAATCTTGTTCATGAGTCCCATGAACACTGATAGAGTGTTGGTTATGCCGAAAGGTATAACCAAGAACTATAAGTGGCCGTGCCGACAACTGAATCCTATCTTCTGCACATCCTCATCTCAAACTCTGAGAAGGTGATAGTAAGATCTGATTTCTATCTTCGAGAACCATTGTTCTCCCTTCAGCTGATCAAAGAGGTCATCAATCCTTGGCAGTGGGCACTTGTTCTTCACAATCACCTAGTTTAGGTGACGATAGTCGACACAAAGGCCCAAGCTCGCATCCACTATCTTGGAAAATAGAATTGTGGCTACCATGGGAGAAACATAGGTCTAGATGAATATCTTCTCCTACAAGTCCTCTAGTTATACTTGCAGCTCGCGAAGCTACGTGGGTGCCATCCGATACGCTGGTGTAGATATCGGTGTCGTCTTGAGGTACATGTCAACGTAGAAGTACAACTCTATTTGAGGAGATAGTCCTAGAACATCATCAGGGAAAACATACACATATAGTTCCACCACTATAGGATAGTTCAGACTCTCCTCATCAACTGCTCTGAGGGTAAGGCAGGCCAACTGATGAGTGATCCGCAACACCAACCTCCGAGTAAGTTTGTCCTATACTACAAAGGCTCCCTTCTCATCAGTGAAGGTAAAACTGGTCCCATCTATATAGACACACCACACTTGTCACCTAATACAGTCGATCTGAGCATGGACTGTAGATAACCAGTCCATACCCAAGATGACGTCGTAAGGACTCGATGCCGCTACTAGGAGATTTCAGCCAAAGCTGTCACCTCCTGGAGTAATCTCACACTGAAGGCACCAGTGCGTAATCATTGAGTCTACTCCCGTAAGAGTCTCTTGCAGTAAGGATCAAGCCAACAGCTTCGTAGGAATCTCCAAGCCTTGAACAGGTGTAGTGGCAATGAAAGAGTGACTAGCACCTGTGTCTATAAGAACTACAACAAAGGTGGAGTAGCCATAAATCGTAACCCGAATCATCACTGGAGCGCAGTTATTGTAAGCCTTAGCTGCCTGGAGGTGAGCTCTCACCTATCCACCTCCTCCCAGTAGTCGGGGTGGACCTCCTGGTGGTGGTGGTGCTAACACCTCAAAATGACATCCACCTCCAGTTGCATGACCAACTCCTCTCCCACCTCTGCCTGCTCCCTACAGACCGCCTCGATCGAATCTCTGTCTCTACTTGGGTGGTCCTTCGACCATCTGCTGATCATCCGAACAATGGGTCAGATAGTCACGAGCCATCTGACCCTGCCCACTACATGTGTAAAACTTCCCTCTCCTGACATATATGTCCCTACCCCGGGTTCCCCTCACAACCTATCCTGAGTCATGCGCTTGTCCACCCATGGGTCTGGTCCTCATGGTCCTCTGCAACATCTATCTACTGACAGCTGCAAAAGACTCTGATGCATGTCAAATAGTAGTGTGTCTCGCTTCTTCAGACTGCTCAGTAAGGAATCTCTCCACTAATAGGGCTTGCTCTAACACCACTACCTGTGTTGGGATGCTGAGGGAGATAATCGATGCCCTAATCTCTCACCATATCCCCGGATCAAAGGTACAGGACCTAAAGAATAGGTCCCACACCATATCTTTGGAGTAGAGCGAGAGGTTGGTGAACCTCGCTGAGTACTGTTCCATTGTCATGCTGCCCTACTGAAGATGAAGTAGCTCATGTATATGCACTGTGCGAAGAGTCGCTGGAACAAACTCTGCCTGAAACAGGCTCTCAAAGTTTTCCCAGAGAAGCGTCATCTCATTATGGACCTGGAGTATCATGCTCCACCATCTGACTGCTGGAGCATGTATAATACTGGCAGCAAGAATCACTATGAAGTAGGCTGGTGTCCCTACCAGTCTAAAGACTCTCACCGCATCCTCTAGCCAATCCTTAGCTACCAGTGGGTCCGTCTCTCCCCCGAACCTAGGCAGGCTCTAGTGCTGGAACTCGTGAAATGCGCTCAAGCGGTGTTCATCGTTTTCTTGCTAGAGATAGTGGAATCGATGGCCCAACGGGGTGTTGTACCACTGGTGCCTCTCCTAGAATAGGGTCATGCACCGAAGTCTCGTCGCTTAGTGGGCTATCAGCGCATATAAATCTCGGGGCTCTAGCTGGTTGTCCATGGGAAGGCATCCTAAAAGAAACATATGTGAAATAGTCAAAATATTATACATGGTGAAATTAACTGGTTGAGAAGACTAATAGAATACTTTGAAAACACACATGAAATTATTGTTTTCATGCACTGAGTCAGAAATAAGAAGTCAGGGTCCTGGTGTATGGATATTTCGGTCGCCGCACCAACACTGGACTCCCTGAACTGAGAACCACAATCAGTACCCTTAATGCTATTGTTTCACAGAAAAGAAATATCAGAGTCCTATGTTCTGTGGTATTACCGACCCCTATGATACCAATTTGTCAGGACCCATTCCCAAGAACCCATGTCGTGACAACCGCAAGCCCACCGTCCATAGGCCATGTGCTGGCGACAAGCACCAAAGGCATAACTCCCTAAAACTAGGAAGGCATTGCCTTTATATCATAAAAATTCACACAAAAGAGTAAAATATGGAAGATAAAATCTAAGTAAAAACTGTATAACAAAGGAGTGTTGAAAAGTAAAGGGGTCGGAAATACATACCCAACTATAAGGTACAAGTACAATTGAGAAGGAAAAAGCAACTAAAAGGTGAAAAAAATCTCTTGGATTGTCCACCAAAGATCCCACCTGTAGGGTAGGTACAAATAGTTTCCACACCACTCCATGTCCATCTGTCTCCTTCGTGTACATTCACACCATGTTGTCCATATCCGAGTACCGTCTAGTCCTGGTACACTCAGCATCTGTCAGTGATTTCTGTCGTCTGTATCCAACACAATGAGGTGCGGGAATAGCCCAGATAGGGGTGAGTATAACGATACTCAGTAGGGACCCCGGGACCCTCAAGGTTTCACCAATCCCAGAAGGATAAACCACAATGTATGAAATGAACAGATAACGCCACATTGGTATGTGCCCATACATATACCAATGTTATCATGTAATCCATCTCAATCATTAGGAAAACAAAGATGTTACTGACATAGATCAACTAGGATTTTTATTCACTTTATCAAAACCATGGGTGTCAGAGAACTCCTCCACTGTCGAGTACCGTGGGCATGCCGCGATACCAAGGAGCTTCCCACCAAACTTGTACTGCTGAGGTACTCCTCCTGTCGAGTACCATGGGTCAGTTTCATCACCAAGGCACTCCCCACCATGGGTCTGCCGCATCACCAAGGCATTCCCCAGCATGCCCTGTTGAGGTACTTATCCTATTGAATATTGTGGGTCTACCGCGACACCAAGGCGCTTCCCACTGTGGGACTGTCTCGAAACCAAGACGCTCCCAATAGGGCTAGTCGAGTTACTCCGAGTCAAATTAGTCAGCAGTCATTAGGTCTCATCCATCTACTAGTCCTCCGCACTCTACTCGCTCATCATCGAAATTATCCACTCCATGAGCAACAGGGAGGTACTCCAACATTCATGAAGTCATAGTTAGAAGTATCTCAAAGGTCTATCACGTCATAGATGTCTCCACGCAACAGAAGGCACGCCAATCGGACGCCCGGTCTGTAAGTTATTAACCATTCAGTCTCGGGGGCCTGATTGGATTCGTGTATGACCCAACCTGACCATACCTCAACTTTACCCCAAACACCAGAGTGGTATACTCAAAGGGACCGCCATGCCCCAAGAATACCAGTGCCACTCACCGTTTGTCAAACAGTCGTCCGGTGCGAAATATATGGCCAAAATGAAGTAAAGGGACAGTAGTGGGCCCGAGTCCGGTCCGACCTAGTCAGACAGACTTGACCCAACTCAGTCTGGGCCGACCTAGTTTGGGTCGACCCGGCCAAACCTGGTGGGTCTGGCAAGCATTATTAGGTGGGCTAGCCTGCTAGGTTCGGCCTGACCCACTTGGCCCTACCGAGTAGGTCGCAAGGGCGGTTCGACTCGGAGCGTCGCGAGGGCACGACCCAACTCAGATTGGTTCAGAGGTCATGGCTTGGCCGGTTCAGCCAGGGCATAGTGAGGTGGGTTCCAGGTAGGTTTGAGAGGTCGTCCAGCCAGTAGGTGGCCGGCCAGGGCTCGACCAGGGGGGAACATGGCCGGGCAGGGCACCAGGTGGGCCAGCGGGCAGCCAGGCAGGGCTCGGCCTGGCTAGGTGCTAGGCGGGCCAGCGGGCTGCCGGTCAGGGCGCGACCAGGCTGGGAGGCGGCTGGGTAGGGAACCAGGCGGGCCGACGGGCAGCCCGGAAGGGCACCAGGTAGCTCGAAGAGCGTCTGGACGAGGCACGACCAAGCCGGCTAGAGGCCTGGAGGCCAGGAGGCTGGGCCGGCGTAGTTTGACGCGACTCAAACCAGCGTGGGCCGGCGGGGTTCGGTCAGGGTGTGTGGTATATTGGTGGTGGTTAGAACTGCGAAGCTGGCTCAGTTGGGGAATCAGAACTCCATAGGGGCGGCACAGATCACGAAGGCCGCGAGAAGCGCGACCTTTGTGTGTGCCTTCATCGCCTTCAATGTTGCTTCGTCCCCATGCCGAGATACAACACAAATAATAACGTTGGAGGGGTTGGTCCATGTTGGTTTGTCCCGCACCCTCCATGCATAGGGTGATAACACTTGGCTCATCAAAGAGTAATAATGATGAACAACCATTATTTTACAACCACACAATGATTCCTTTGTAGTCCGAAGAAGAGAAAATGAAAAGGAAAGTAACACATAATTAACCTCATACCTTTGATTGTTGGTCGTCGACGTTGATGTCATGGGAAGAAGATGGAGGAGTTCGTCATTCATCGCATCTTCCACACACTCCCAATCTCAAGCTGCGTCGGCTCGTTGATGCTGATGTGGAGGGTAGGTAGGTTGATGACCCCCCACGTCTGCAGGATCTTAGGGAGATAGTCGAAGAGGGTCGGCATTCTTTGTCGATGGAGAATTCCTCATTGGAAGAACTTTTCTCCCATGATCTTCTCTTCCCAAGCTCCACCAAATGAGATATTCCAAGAAAAATAATAATATATTGAGTTTTTCTATTATTTAGTTGTTGACAAAAAAATCAAATTGGTGAGTTAAAATGTGGCTCCCCTAATTAATTCATGAGTGTTCTAACAAATTTATTAGGGGAGTTAGCACTAATTAATTAAAGGGGAGGTCAACAGGATCTCCCTTATTAATGAGGGAGAGTTGAGAGGTTTTACTCTCCTCAATCAATAGGGGGTTTATCCCCCTGTGTTCCCCACGTTTTAACCTCTCATGGGAGGTTAGGTTCGGGTGGGCCCCACCACCATAACCTTTCATTGGAGGTTATGGGTTTGTGGTCCCACCTCCAACACCCATGAAAAGGTTTTAACCAACAAACACCCACATGGAGCCACAAATAAAAATAAAGCGAAGCTCTGTTTATTATATTAATTTCCACAAAAACCCAAAAACTATATTTTAAACTTGACCCACTATTGTCGAAGTGAAAGTCTCCTTAAGAGAAAATTGGCACTGTGTGTTCAATGGTGGCATCATATTTCAATTCCGAGCACCGGTTCAAAATTTATAGAAACATGCTCGTACATTTACGGGACGTACCTGAACAAAACATCAAAAATTGATTCTGGGCACACCGATCCTCGGAATCATGCGCCATAAATTTTGGCAGACTCTTAAAATATCCATGAATTAAAAAAAATCCATCGGAAATTCCATGTCTTTACATATACAACAATTCTAATTAGGATGTCTATTTTTTTAATCTTATTTCTTTTTTGATGAATATGAATAGAAACCATAGTTTTTTATAACGGGTGGTTCCATTTTACAAACACCAAGGAACATTTATTATGTACAATTAAAATTACAAAACTATGAAATATGGGATTTGTTTACAATATTTTTTATAAAGGGGAAGAAAATATAAATGGTGGCTATACGACTATGTGATATTGAGGATTCCCACTTTGTTGGAAAGACAATCTGCAATTGTGTCTACTTCTTGAAACACATGTTTGATAGTATGGTTGACCTCCATAAGCTATTAAAGGTAATACCCCCATTGAGTTGTGAGTGTCCACACAATATGTACCATTAAACTCCAAATATCTTTCACATTGTTGGTTGAATAACTCTCAATATAAATATTGTTCAATAATTTTTCCCTTGTGAAAGTGATTTCTTGGAAAACACTTATCATTTCCTTCTAAAAAGACAAGGTAAGTCTATATGTTCCATAGAAGCAACCTAGAAGCTACACAAGGTGGTTTCTATATAAATATATTCATCTTAAGGGTACTGAGTTTTCTCATACAGGATCCATCAATATTAATATTGATCCAGTATATGAGTGTATCATTATAGAATACCTCGACAATTCAGTGAGATAGATCGCAAATTCTTCCAGCAACGACATTTTTCAAGATGATGAATTTAGGCACAATGTTTTTATAGTGTCACTTTTGTATTGATAAAGCCTCATGGATGGAAGAAAATATCATCACCCATTTTTCATGTGATTCAAAAGAGTTAGTATGATGAAAAAATAATTTCAATCTTATTAAATAACAAGGATTAGATCAACAACCATGGCCATAGGAATGTTCTTGAACATCTCAGAATCCTCTGTAGTAGTGAAATGTAGAAGATAAGAGATGATTATGTCAATGATGAACCATCTGTAATAAAAGAGATATAAAACTACTTCCAAATATCATTAGAAGTTATATATAAAAACATTTTTGATGTATTATATATATTGACTTCATAGGAATCATTTATTTCAATGTCTGATCCCAACGGATTGGAGACATATAAAAGTGGGGAACCATTTTTGCGAAATTCTCTAAAAAATGAATAGTCTTGAGGATTTTATCCCAGACTTATAAACATTTATAATCCCAGAAAAATAACTATAAGAGTTTCTAAAATAGTTTTTTTTAAATTATTTAGAGTTTATCATGCCATTGTTAGTAGGTTCCCAAATTCACAAATCACCAGAATTAGAAAAAAGGGTGATTATCAATGTCATGATTATGATATAAAAAATATCATAAAACTAATTATATAGTGAATCATTAATTGAAGAATCAGTTTTTGGTGTAAATTATTGGGTTCGACCATTAAATTTAGAGGAGAAAAAATCTATTTATCTGAACGATAATTCATATAAGAATCTCTATTTAAAATCCATCTAGAATTTGACACATTGTTGGCGGAATAATTCTTAATTAATGGCTAGATATATGAGTCTATATAATTCATATTTCCTTTCATAAAATTTTCATGATTCATATTTTTTTGGAATGAATGAATTTTGGAGTCATTGTGAAAAAAATTCCAACATTGTTTGGCTTTTAAGGCATCATTATATATATTATGGTTTTTGATATTAATACCAATGTTATCTAAGGGTTTATAATTGGTAGTAAAAGGGACACTCACTAACACTATTTTGAGAGTAATTCTACTATAAATAATAGTCTTTATAACGAAATTTATTTTTTGAGGAGGCCAATAGTTCATTTCTACACCATTAACGTGGGGAAAATTTTAGCTATAATATTTGAATGGAAAAGGCGAATCCTTCCATCCATTTAAATGCATTTACCTTTCCAAGAGGAGAGTTGATTTGGAATCTAGTAATCTATTTTAGAAATGCATATACTATTCAGTCATACCAAAAATTTTGAACCCCAAGATAGTGGAAAGAGAAAGATCATCATTTTAGAAAAAAGTCATTAATTATGTGGAGTTTTTTATTCTAATGAATCCTTTTTTAATTGTAGTTAATATATTTATTCCAATTGGTGTCTTGACCAAATTTAAATTCATTTTGAGAAGGAGAAGACTTATGATTTTTCAAAATGATTTTACTTACTCTTATGAAAAGGATGATATCATTATTATATATTATGTGATTGAGAATAACCAAATTCTTAGAAGCATGGATAATCATAAGTTTTACCTTCTCTAAAAGTTGTGTGGGAAATATGCTAACATGGTCTTCTATAATAGATAAGATAATAATATGGAGAGGTTAACATTGTATCCCACCCTTGGTGTTGTTAAACTAAACATAGGATAGCCATTAACCTAAATAAAAAAACATCCAATTTGAAAAGAGTCTTTATTATTCTAATAAATAGATTATCAAAAACAAAAACATAAATATCCATAAAGATAAATCTACAATCCATATTATCAATGGTATTTCTGAAATAATGTTTTATGGAAATAATTTCTCCCCTATTAAGTTTATTATAGAGGTCTGTGAATTTAGAGTTTAGGAAGGTGTAGGTTTGAATGGTTATTCTCTTTAAAAAACCAAATTGGTTATAAGAGTCAATTTTATTTCCCATTTATAAAAGTTTATTGGAAAATAGCATAATAATAATTTTGTAGTAGGTTTTGATAAGATAAATGTGTATTAAGAGATGAATATCAAAGGAATTATCGACATTAGGTGCCAACAAAATAAGCTGGGAATTATGGTCAGGAGGAAGAATCCCATTGAAAAAGAAATTTATATCAAACCTAAAAATATAATGTTTTAGAACATAATAATAATGATGAATGAAACCACTATTGAAACCACCAGGCCCATGATCGCTTCCTGGGTTTAATCATATGATACTATCATTGATCTAATGATAAAAAGGTATTTTGGTGATAATTATGTTTTCATTATCAATAATATTGACAACAATGACCTCTAGGAGAAGGATGTTATTAATATAATGGATATTTAAATATTACTAATATTGGAGAAAATATGACTTGAAATACCATTCTCAATATCAACACGGGTATCCCAATCAATAAGAAATATAAGAGGTCTACAATCATTCCAAATTCTTTGAATAGAGTTATACTATTTTTACTTCTGTAACTATAATTGTGAAATTTATTTTTGATGATATGCTCCATAATGATATCTTTTATAGAGTACATAGAGATAAGTTTTGTTTTAAGATTAATTTCTTAATGAGGGTCCATATTAATATGAGCGAGTGTATTTTTAGATTTAATTTGTCTAAATTTTTTCACTAGAAAGTCAATATTAATGTTAATATTGTCATATTTGTTTTTACACTATCATTTTGTCTTTTATACAATGAATTTAAGCATCTTAGTACAAGAAAAATCATCTTCACTATTGTTCAATGAACAAAAAAATTTCAATAGTGGTATCACAATCTGGATAAAAAAACCAATAATTATTGATTCCAAAAAGAAGAATATGTTTAATGATTTAAATATAGAGACTAAACATGATTGGTGGATACTCAGAGTCATATTTGGGAAACATGATGCTAGAGATAATATCCCATTCATATAGTGTTTTATCATTTGAGAAGGCTTTATCCCAGTTAATTACAACTATCCAATCATGGTTTCTTCTATACCATGTGAATATTTACCCAATATGCTTAATTTTAATAATATTATATTCTTCAATTGAGTTGTGAAATTCTCCCGAGAAGTTAGTTGAGTGAGATAGAATCATTTTCCCACTAGGGCTACAAATAATATAGAAATAACCAAACCCAATCCATGGTTGAATAATTTTTTTCCTTAGATTGTAAGGATCCCTTTTACGAGGATTCTTATCTAGATATCTATTATTAACATTGAAAAAGGAGTGGAAAATATGGGTGTGTGAAGAATACATTTATTATGTAATCACCTAATATGAAATGTTGTAAACACTATCATTATGAAATGTATCATGTAAAAAGATCCAAAATGTTTCAATGGAGGTGTTATTGCTTCTAGCACCGAGGAAATTAATACCTGTACGATTTAGGTTGTAAAACCCTGAAGAGATATAAATTTTTCGGCTATGAAATAATAAATTTTCTTGGGGTGGTTTGTATTATGAAATATTTTTGAAACATGAATAGTTTCAGAGTTTTCAATAACAAGAAAATTCCAAAACAAAATTTTCATTTGAAACTATTTCTAGGGTTGGAACCCCCCTTCATTCTATTCCAATAGCTCATCCACATAGATTATATTATAATTTTTTGGGTCTTTATTGGGTTAGGATCCAATGTGGAATCCTCCTATTTAATCCAATAAGACAATTGAGAAACATTGTTTGATGTACCTACCTCAGTATCAATGGTGGTATGTGGATAAATTCCTTTGAGATTTGAGATTGGGTCTAAAGGGATGTTTCATAATTAAATATGGGTAATATTCATAGTGTTTTTATTTTTAGAATGATAAATTTCATGAGGTTACAATGATTTTTTTATTTCCTCAAGTGTAGGTAATAGCCTTTGAAATGGATGTGCCCCCTGACCCATCTTGTTTCATAAACCAAGGATGTAATGGGGGATTCATCAGTTCCCTATTATTCTTTCCCATTTCTTATTGGTTTTCAAGTAGTTTCTCAACATCTTGTGTGTAAATAACAGATTGTGTTTCCCCATAATGGTATTCTACGTTTCCTTATTTTGATACATTAGAGAACATATATGGGGCTGATTTGTTAGGACCTACAGCCTGTAAGTTATTGAGGTCGTGAATTTCAATAGAAGGAATATCCCCAACCGACCAGCCTTCCATTCTAGATTTTATTAATAATTGAATAAGTACAATAGTATATTTATTGATTCTATCACATTCAGAAGATGGATAATGATATTCTCCATTATAAATAGAGAAAATATTATATTCATTAGCACCCTTAGTGGAAAAATAATTAAAAAAATATTTTTATGAAGTGATTATGGGGTCACAGATATGTTAATTTGGTGTATTTGGAATTATTTTCACCAATCAGATAGGTCACATTCCTAGTTACATGATAAGAGGAACTAATAACTATAGAATGAGTAGGGTCATCCAAATAAGTTCTTTGAACCACCTTCATACGAATTGTATTATATTTTTACTTGGTATGAAGTCATTAACTATTAATTTGTTTTGAATCAATGTTAGAGTATCCATGACGTGGTTTAAATTTTTATCAGTAATAATTTTATTATATGTTTTATGCTCATTCTCTTCATCCAATCCAGAATGGGATATTCTCAGGGCATCTTTTGAGTTGGTTGGGTCACAAGGAATTTTCACCCTTCTTTCATTTCATTTTTGAAGACTATGTTTTATCCATTTTAAGGCCTTTATCCTTCTTATGTACCTTGATTTTTTCCACTCATTATCGGTGGGTTGAGTAACTAGTTTCATTTACCACTCTAAAATTTTTAATGGAGTGAATAATAATCCAAAAATATTCATAAAAGGGAGGCTTGTGTTCATATTCTATTTTAACATATATTTGGTAGAATTTAGTATTATAATTATTGACATGAGGTAGTTTTGAGTATAAATTCACATCCACCATTACACTAGCACATAATCCTAATTATACATTCACCATTCATTGATAAATATTTAATGGGACACCAATACACAATTTGATATCATTCAAGAACATTGGGTGCTAGAAAAACCAATTATGTCCATTCATTCAAACAAAAATTTGAACCATATAGTTGTTATTAGTGAAAGGGTTGAAATCAAAGACCCATTGTGATAATGAAGGTAAACCAGGTTTTAGTTAATTGGTAGGCACTCTTAATATATGATATATATCCTCCTGAGTGCATAGAATGATATGAATGAATCCCCTTTGGAATGGAACAAGTATCCAATTGGATTTTCCCGAAAATTGTTTAATTTGAGGATTGAAATTAGGAACCCTCCATAGTCTATCCCATTCTAGATATGTAATGTGTTAAATGAAAGATAACTTACTCATTTGTATTATTTGTTAGATTGATTCCAAAGTATCCTCAACTGTGATGCATCCATCATTCAATGTTTTATATAGTTGAGTCATCGATGATGTATATTTTTGGAGATCTGAACCATTAACTTCTTCAATGAAAATACTCCTTTAGTTTTTTCTTTAGGATCTTGAATGGAGACATCTTTAGGAAGGTTTTTTTCTCCCCTGCTTCTGGTGCAGTACGTTCGAAGGATCTATCCTACTGAATATTGAAAGTGGCCATGAATTTTTAGAACTATCAATCTAGAACCAGACATAACTTATTTTCAGTGAAGTACGGATTGCAATGTGACTGTTCATTGGGACTCTTAGGGACCTTCCATACCTAATTTTTCCTTGGGTATTAAGATTAATTAATATTCAACATTAACCATAGTAAATATTTGTTACCACGAAAAATAAATAATGGGTTAATTAGAGTTAATTTTTTTTGATAAGGATTAAAATGCATTAATCAGATGATTGATTTAAATTTTATTAGTCTATATCATCCATAATTATTTAATATTAGAATATATGGATTTTTTTCGATATAACATTGATTTTTAAATTCACTATTTCTATGTAAAAGATAATTTAAAAAATGTCACGTTATTTAAACTAATATATATTATACATTGCCATAGGGCTAAAAAATATGCTCATTTATAAAATATTATTTGAATATTGAATGATTTTTTGATGTTTTTGATAACATTAATTATGAAATAAATATCTTAAATTCTTATTGACCAAAAACATAATGCTTGTGTGGGTAGTAGAAAAATAAATTAAATAATTTTTAAAAATATAAAATAATATTTTTTGGGTGATCTAATGCATTCCAAGAATTATAAAGATATATTTAAAATATTATTTTTATTTAAAATAGTTAATTTTAATTCAATTATTATAATTTTGTTTTTGAAGATAAATTATGTGAATAGTTCTTAAAATGTCATTAATATTATAATATGTTAAAAATTATTTGTTTTATTGATTAAAAATAATAAAAGTCATTCAAGAGGACATTCATGATTATTAATTGTTGAAAATTGCATCCTTCTTCTACTTATTATTATATTGTTACCAAATATGCATATTATAACCCATTAACATTTAAATGTTCATTTCCATAGTTAAGAATAAAATTTGATAACCAACGGTATAAACCAATTTAAATGGTTACAAATAATATCTAAACCTATAAAAATATTACTAAATGATTATATTATTAAAATATATTCCACAAATTTGAATCCCCATCAATTTGTTAACATTTTATGTATGTTAGAGTAATATTTTATTATATAATTTCATGTATTAAAAAATATCATTATTGATATTTGATAATAAAAAAATTTAATTTTATGAGTTAGAAATTTAAAAAATAATTCATCAAAAAGTGATTTTTTTAGTTTCAAATTTTCATCAATGGTCTAATTATGGGCCAATTTTCTTTTTATGGTAAATTTATTGAACCCAAATGAGTAAAAAGGCTTGATGTCATAAATAATTTCAAAAGTGTTAATAGGGGGTCAAAACTATGAAATAAGATTAATTTCATAACCAAATCATTTTTAATTTTTTTTGATGAGATTATTTTGAATCATACCTCAGTTAAATTTGAATTATATCCATTTGGATCAAATTTTAATTGAATTTTTAATAGTAATTTAATACATTAGTAATTAAATGTTTGTCCCTTCCATATCATACAAAAGGAAAATAGTTATCTCTTTCTTTTAAACTAATTTGAGCCATATGGATTGAAAAAAACTAGTACATATTATCTTAAAAACTCACCAATCGGTGATTTAGAGTAGTTATTATTCTTAATAGACTATTCCAATGTTCCAAAATATGGGATCTAATAGGGGAAATCTTAATAAATGGTATCATGTTACCTGATCGCTATCAATTTATTTATTCTTCTAATGCATATAAATCTTTGAAATTCACCAAAATATAATATAATAAATATATTCAATATCCCTAAAATTTATTATTACTGTTAAACAAAAAATATCAAATCAATATTCTATAAACATAGTAATGAAATTTTCACTAGTGCGTACATGTGGACTAACGCCACAATGCAGTGATAAAATTAATTTTACCTAAATATCATTAATGGGTGTTTATTATAGTGGGTATAAAATTTATATATGATAATTATAATATAATTAGTATTATTTAGTTAAAATATCATATCTACCTTATTATATACCCTTATGTTGGAAAAGGATATCGCTGCACGTCCAAATGTTTGGACCACCACCACTAATAAACTACACAATTTTTTTGGATTTTTTAATTTATATGAATGGTAATCATGACATATTTAGTGAATATATATAATATTTTTGACATAAAAATAATTTTTTTTGTTTCAATTCATTACTTAGATTTATATCATTCCATCTAATGAAATGTAAAAACAATGTTCATCTATACATATAACCTTGAATCTCAATGACTGGTGTAAATCATTTATATATATATTTATATATATATATGTTATAGATGATTATTAATATTTATATAATGAATATTTATGATATTTATACCATAAATAAAAATTTTTATATGGTGGAAGAATGATTTAATAATATATATTAGAACAATAGAACATAATTCAAAATAAAAATAAAGATGTTAACACCTAGAAACAATGATTTTGATAAAGAATAATTAATTAAAGGGTGATAGAATTGTATATGTTGACAATATATGATTATATATATATGTAAATTACTATATAATATAATATAATAAATTTTATTTTGTTAAAATAGATGTTATAGTGCCTTAGAAACATGTTTAACTTTAGGTAAGGGATTTTTTTTACAATCTAATCTTTATTACAATTTTTTTATGGATTAGTTTTCAATGATTATTTTTTATGATATATAAATAAATAGTACAACAAATTAACATCTCCCATGGTTTGTTTTAGAGATTAAAATTTGTAATTTAATTTTCCTTTCTTTATATACTCTAGATAATGAATGACCATTGATAGGGAAATCCATCTTCACTTTTCTCTTCGGCCGAAATTACATTTTATTCCTTATCTATTTTTTCTAAAAATGTTTTGAATTTTTTTCTATTATTTTTTATTTATTATATTTATTTTTAAAACATAATTAAATTTTGTAAAAAAAATTTAAATCGAATATTCTTGTAATTTTCCAAACAAGGAATTTTTTACTTTTTATTGAAATTGTGATAGGAATGGTTTTTTATCTTACAAAACATGAAAATAGTTTATTTACATCATTAAAAATCAATTCATTGAAGCTTCATCGACATTTTTCCAAGATTATTTAATATAATTGTTTCTCACAACACTATTAAATGTTTCTATATTTTTAATTTGAGATATAAATATGAAAAAGGCATTATACTCATGAAATAATCAAATTATCAATTAATGGTGTTTATCATAAAGGGTGAAAACATTTTATGTTTCATAGGATTTACACGAGATATAATCCAATGATACTTTATTTATTATTTCCCCAAAGGTATTATGTTTATTATGGTCAAATATCTATGAATCATAATTTTTTCCTTAAGTTATGTTATGATGACTTATTTTATTATCATGGTACATAAATATGAATGAATTTATAATTATGTGATAGGTGTTTATGAAATTTTATAAACTTATAATGAATGGTTTAATGATTAATGTTCTATGAGATCACAGGGTACACATGATGTTATCCAAATACAAAAAAAATGGAGGCACACAAGATGTTATCCCAAAAATGAAATATCGTACTACATTGATTTTTCAAAGGATGATTCAAGTATATAAGAATTTATCCATACCCTAAAAGATTATGAATGTATTGGTGGTTATCAAAAACATATTTTTTCTATTAATATGATAATCAATGAATTCATTTGGTTTATTTATGACCTGATCTTATACCAATGTTACGTTCTCAGGGATCTTGTTTTTTGATTCCTTTATGATTATTGGGATTTTAACTTAAATTGATTATTCCATGACTCTTGTTTATGATATGATAATTTCTATTAAAGATTTAGAAGGGTATATTACTTGTTATCATACCCATTATTCTATTTTCACAATCATTGATATCTTCCTTATTTACCCATACATATCTTATGATATAATAAATTTTTATATTTTATTTTCCCCAAAATGTGAAGAAAATTTATAAATATGATGTGTTTAAAAAGGGTTATAGTTATGATGAAAAATGTTGGATATGATATTGATATTTTATGAACTAGTTATTTTTAAATCCATGTTTAAAAAAAACAAAATTGTTTTGGTTCTGGAATGGATGGAAATACAATATATTTTATATTCATCCAAGAGGATGTGAAAATTATATAGGAATCTTGAGCATCATTGTAAATAAAATGACATGTATTTATTCTAATTTAATATATTGTTTTTTTATTATAAAATAAAATCTTTTTGGACATTAAATACAAATGGAATCTTGTGTGTATTTAATTAAAGGAAAATGGAAAAAACATATTTTTATTATAATAACATATAAAACAGTTTCAAAAAAATTAAACATATGTTCATAAATTCCACATATTATATTTAGATAAAGTATATTAATTATTAAATAAATATGGAGACAATAGTTTTTTTCCAATTTTGTTAATTCAGATTAATATCATATTGTTGTCTATAAAGTTAAAATATTTTGGAAACCAAATATTTTATTACAATTCATCTAAAAATTAATTTTTCTATAAAAACTAAAAAATTAACTATAGGATAATTATGGAATGATTATTCCCACAATTATGTTCATATTATCATATTAAAAATATAATTATATATTTTTTTCATTTAATTGAAAATATAAAATAAATGGAATATATATGTTTATTAAAAAATGACAGCTAAAACCTTAAACATTATTCTTAATATTTAATATCAATTACTAAATATTTTTTTATTAATATATTTTTTATATTTAAATATTTATTATAATCATCACTGTGATAAGTTAAATATGTTAAAAAACACACTACACTTAGAGAAACATTCCTTGAATAATATATCTTTGTAACATTAAATGATATTATATTTGTTACTAAATAATTAATAAACCTTTAATGATTGTGTATTATTCTGATTATATATAAATATATTTCTACAAAATTCATTCTACAAATATGAGAAATTTATGATTAAAATATATTTTTTTAACACTGGAAAAAAAATTATTAAATATATTTTGGATTCAAATTGAAAATAATATTCATGTTTCATGAATTGATAAAAAAATAATTTGACTATGATATTAAGAAATATCAACATTACATTGTACAATTAAAAATTATATCAATTTATTAAATACATAATAATTAAATAATTCAATAAATTTATCAAGGTTAGAAATCATAAATTTAAAATCTTTTGTATCACTATTATATACTGGATTATATAATATATTTTGGTTAAATTTAATTTGATGAAAAATAATTATGTCAAAAATAATTATTAATTGAGAACATGAATAATAATAAATTTGATTATTTACTTGATATAAAAATATCTTTAAATTTTTACCAAAAAATAAATTTTATCACCACAATTATAACTATAATAATAAGAGACCAAAATTAAATTTTTATAAGTTCGAATGAGTGTCTGTTTATCATCATTTATTTTTTTTAAAAGGAATACCCAATGTAAAAAATTAAAACACCATGAAATTACAGGGGAATAAAATATTGTATACCAGTAGAATCACCCCAAAATATGATTACACCTTCAAAAGGAAAAGTAACAACACCAAAATAAAAAAGTGACCAAAAAACATTGGAAGCAATACAGGATAGAAAATCTAAAACCATTTTGTCTTATTTCCACGTGGGAAGGATTTCAACACAATTGGTTATGATACTTCTGCAAATGCAGATGAAGGTAGTAACTATCTAGGGGGAACTAGCTTTCCCTAATAATGGGTTCTAGAGAATATTAGAGTACGATTGGACTAGATCCAGATGGTTGTTTTCGTATGTACAAAGCTCGAGGATCATATTCATGGTTGTAGCTTCAGGATGGAAACAATATACATGATATTAGGATGTACAGAAAGAAAATACTATGGAACCACAACCATCACAAACCAATTCTCCCCCATGAATGAAAAATGATTTCACAAGATCTACCAGTATTGATTTTGAATCCAGTCCATGGGGGATGCCATATAATCTATTAACCCAGGGGAGAAATTTATAGAGGATTGGATGTTCATGAGATTAAAAAACGACTAAGAGAAGTATCCTCTGACCAGTTTTGAACTGAGCACATAATATAAATAATAAAAAATTTTGTTTGAAAAACCACAACCAGTTTGGATCCTAGAATTCCATCATATCTAGATGTTTAACAAGTATCCTATATATTTTATCAATGCATTTCTATAATAAAAGTAGTTTTATTTCATTCCATGATGCTATTATCTACCCATTGATCCCATCAGGTGAGAAAAGGGGTGTTTGAATACCCATGGAAATGGAGACCTATGAAATACATGAAATTGGACAAGACCTCATGAGCCCAATCACCATCGTGGATCATGTGAGTTGTTATCTATTCCTAATGTGAACTGCATAATGAAAATTTTGAATGTAAATGGACCCCAAGCAATATAACCTTGACATAGACTGGTATCACCTCATGTCATATGTTTCAAAACCAGAAAACTTATTTTTGATTTAAATTCTCTTCACTATAAAATTCCCTAGAATCATAACTGGGGTAAGGATAATGATTTTTTCTATACTCATTACTTCAGAATGAACATGTAGAAGTTCTTGTAATGATACATGGATCCAAATCAAAGGATTTTTTTGTAATATCGAACAAAGAGGGTTGATTCTCATCCATAACATCATGAGTGAATCTTGGGAAATTTTTTTCTTTCTTAAATAATATTTATTGGGTTGGACATCCTCAGAACCCCGTATTATCACCCGACCAGTTGTGGTACCAGAAAAAGATGTCAACTCTACCAAAAATCTTGTAAGAGATCTGGTTATAGTGTTGAATGTGAGGGTGAACAATGGACCATAGTAGATAAGAGTTATTATTTATGATGTCTAGATAGTTCCCATGTTTGTGATTCATTCCTTTCCATCATAGAGTGCAACCATCTATCACCTCCAATTCTAATTTGTCTTGAAACCCAATAATTTCTTTAAGGACAATATAGACATTAATACCTTTGTCACTAGAAGGGTATATACATATGATACAATGACACCCAATGATTTTTCCCATCCAAATCTGAATCCTAGATAAAAGTCACCATTATTTTTCTATACCAAGGATTTCACAGTTTGTAACCTTGAGTGAGTAGAGAACTTGAATGGGGATGGATGAAATAACACTACTCACAAGTGTAATATAGACCCCAAAAGATAGGGAGTAATTTTTCAAATTATGAATACAACCAGTAATGCACTCAGAAACCTTATCAAACTATTTAATCCTCATTCTACCCTAAGATAGTGGAGCCCCCATATATTCCATAGAAACGTGAGTTCAATTAATGCTCGGGTTTCTTTCCATGTTACTAATACATCTCTATAAGCACCATAGTAAATATAAATCCTTCTCTTATATCAGTTAACCACTTTCCTAGTCAACTTGCAATTGTATTACAAGTGGATGTTGATAATGCTAATGGATCTACTGCCATCATTGAGAAAGATGATGGTGTCTTCTGCATACATGAGGTGAGAAACCCTAATGAATTAATGTATTTTTCGAAAGGGATGATAGTCCCGTATGCAAGATTCTTAGATATATTTCAGCAGAGAATATTTTTGCTAAGGGTGAATAGAGTTAGAGAGATTGGACCACTTTGGTGTAGACCTCTAAATGGTTTGAAGAACCCATATTACCTACCCATAAAATATAAATACAACTAAGTGGAGCTAAATAATTTTAAAATTAGATCAACAGACCATGAAGAGAGTCTTAAACGAGATATAACCTTCTATATAAAATGCCATTTGAGCCTATCATTGGATTTATCCACTAAAATATTGATAATAGTATTAGTGCCTACCGATTTGATTTTGATGTCCCTTACCATATCATAGGCCAAACCAATCACACCATTAATCATCCTTCCCTTTATGAAGCCGTTCTTATACCCAACAGCCAAATCTGTGAGGTGAGTAGACAGTCTTATATTGATAATTCTACACATAAACATATATTAAAAAATGAACATACTTATGTGATGTTAGGTTATCATGAGAGTTTTAAATTTGATTTAAGGAATTATAATTAGCTTCGTGTAACAAGAAACATGTGGGATATAGCCACTATGAATGATGTACTACACATCCTGAAAAATATTACTACTGAATAGACCCCATGATCCAACATAAAAATATCTAGTGAATAAATCTAGACCAGAAGAGCTATCAGGATTGAGGTGTTTAATAACATCATTAATTTTCTTCTCATCCAAGATAGATTAGGGGAAATCACTATTATAGGAAGAAACTATTATTGGGATGACACCAAACAAACCATAAATCCCTTCTGGGTACCCCCTACATGCACATGTTTGGGCATTCAATAAGGTATTTAAAGTGGGTTTCAGTAAGATTCTTAACCACCAGTTTGTTATCTGTGTAGGAGCTATCATCTAGAAGTATGTTCAAGTCACTAATCTAATGTCTTTATTTAATGAAATCATTGGAGAATTTAGTGTTATAATGACATTCCCCAATTCGACTAATTTAAGAATATTCATAAGAAGAGTTTGCATATTACAAAGTAATGTAAGACCAAAAATATTTTTTAGTATCCAATTCATTGAAATTGTTATCATCCTAGGTGTCCTCTAATGCCAATTCCAACTATTTGATCTCAGTGCTGAGGAAGTTCACTTCTTGAAATAAACAAGTTGTATTCATTGACATGGAAAAGAGATCACCTTTAAGGATTTAAGGTATCTATGGTAGGCTAGTTAAGAAGAAAACATGCACTGGATTTCGCTATGATGATTGCACCACTTTCTATAAGCCAATAGTAGAATTCCAAAGGCCTTAGAGAAAGAAATGATCCCATTTGTCATATATAAAGGCTAAAATTCCAATATAAGAGGGTGATAAGAAAAGACATTGGTATTATGGGTCACATATTCATTAGGAAAAGCATAGATTGATTTCTGATTCACAAGGCATCGATTGATCCAATAACACATTCAATTCCTTTCTTTCCAATTATTAGAACAAGTGAAGAAATCTTCAATAAAATCCATATCCGCCAAACCAATCTATGTCATGATGGAGAAAAAATCAATTCTATCCTAGTGAGAAACGTTTCAAAACCTTAATTTTTAGAATTATACAACATATTATTAATGTTTCCCCCCACAAACCATAATTGATTTCTTCCATCAAAGCTACTAAAATCTATCCATAAGTCCTCTATTGCATTCACATCACATTTGGCATAGTCAAATGAGAAAACAATCTGTGCAAACCCATGCTAATTTTGATTACTATAAACTGATTATAAGTAGTGACCAAATCCACACTGATATTGGACTTCCAGAAGAACATAATCAAATTTTGGGGGGGGGGGATCCATGTAAGCAGTTCTGAATTATAATTCTATGAGAGAACATAGCTATTATATAGGGATTCTTATTTTTTCCTAGTATGTCTACAAATATTGCATTAAACATTTCTAAATTTGTAGAGATTAGGTCTGTTTTAATCTACTTTCCAAGGCAATATATAGTCCATATTATTAGAGGGATATTTGTATTAATACAATATTGGATTTAGTGCACGCATTTAAGGGAGTAGTAGAATGAGAAAGGATGAGCTGAAAGAGGCTTTCATCTGAGATTTTTTTTGGTCACCACTAGAATTGGGAGAGTGTTTTCACTTAGAAACCACTAGATAAGGTCCTAAAGAGTGCCTAGGAGGAGCAAATAGCTGGAAAAATGCATTTTATTGGTTTAGAGATATGAAACCAACTCCTCCCTATCCATAGTGTTAAGAGTGGGTGATTTAATAGTATGAAAAATAGGGAATGACTTAGAAGTAGTAGAATCTACACATTGCATCATACTGGAGGCATGTGAGGGGTCCAAGGGGGGGGGGGGGCAGAAGACAAATAGAGTTTTTCTACAGAAATAGATATGGAATGTGGGAAGGGCCTCATTAGAAGTTTATGTACACAAAGCCTAGCTATATAGAAACATTACAAAACCTTTGTCTCTTATTTAGAGGTAGATCATACTTTCATGGATTCGGTAATGTAAAAAAATGATTCTTTCTATTTCAAAGCTTCTATAAAGCCATAATTCATCCCACCATGTCCCAAATTCCCTTCCCCACTGCCTTCATAAGCTTTAAAGCACTCTAATTATGCATCCCTCTATACTATCTCTAGATAAATGGTTATAATCACCATTACATGATTACACTCCATTCAGTCTTTACCATTACATAATGGTAGACTTAGACTCACCTTGGTAACATAAATTCTCCTTAGATCGAAGTCTATCAAAATAGTTACTAAAATTAAAATAATGTATAATAATTATTTGACTAGACCCCTTGACAACATTAACCCATAATATGTACATTGAATTAATTGTTATTATCACTTACATAAAATTAATACAATCTCATAAAATCTGGGAAATGTACACAACCTTACCACATAATCGCAGTATACGATCTATAATACATTGTGTTGGTGATATGATCAATGGTATCACAAAAAAGAGCTCATTGATTTCCAATAACACTGATGGAGCTTTCACACTGGGATTGGGACTGAGTATTTCATCCCTAAAACTTTTATAGTTTTGATAAACATTCAGTTAATACATTATGGGTCTTGGATATTTATAATTAATAATGTCTTGAATCGAATCACAATTACCCGCCTTATCAACCATTGAGGCAGTGGCCTTCTCCTTACAAAACAACAATTTTTAAAATTGGTTCCCAAAAAATCATCGTTATGGACTAATAAAACATCAATGTATGGTGACCCATACACTTAAAAGAAGTCAATAACATGACTATGAATCTAAAAGAAAAGGTTGTTTGCAAATGAACTCTTCCAAAATATAAATCCCAATCCACTCCAACAGTGGTTTCAATATATGGACGTTAATGCATATGTGGTTTAATTTAGATGATAGAAAGAGTTACTTCTTATATCATCACATAAAAATTGGCCAACCATATTTTAAAGCCTATAAAAAATTTAAGGATTTTGAAAGGGTAACGAAATCTTAGAAAACATACCCACAAATTCATTGAAGGAGTATACCATTTCAAATAGAAGTAATTTGACCACTAAAAAAAGAAAAAAAATGACTCCCATTATACTTTCATAGAGTACTAGACCAGAAAATATTCAACTACTCTGAAGAAAAAAACTAAACTATATAGTGTATCTTATCTAGAAGACCCATAATCAAAGAACCATGCCTTTCCCAGGAACAATAGTAAAACCTTTAAGATGTAGAAACTCTAGAATGAGAGTATATTTATTGAGCCACTTGATTTTAATAATGAAGGATCTCTTCTTCTTTGAACTCTGAAGGTGAATGTGAGATATAAGAATTTAAATCGAGGAAGGGTGAACAAATGAAAAAGTAATCAAAGATACGTAGTAAGGTTGAACATAAGATATATGAATCAATGATCATAAGTGAGAATAATATTTGAGTAATAGTAAGAAATCATTATCAAAACATAACATAATATTACCCAATCATCCAAATATCATTATTCATGAATCATATTATATGGAAATTTCAATCAAAAGACATAAGTCACCATAATGTGGAATTACCAATAATAAATCCTAAACCTTGAGAAAATGCCATAATATTAAGACACACGTTTTTTTAATTAAAATATGATTATAAAATAACATCTTTTTCATTGTTTACCCCCAATACCATAATGGTATACAATTTCCAATAATGTAAATACCTTCCAATTCATTTATAATATTTTAATAAGAGTAACTTCTAGCCAGATAACTCCATTATCTCTTAGGAGTTAATTAACTTCATTATGTTTGGGAATTTTATCTATTACATCATCATTATCCAATTGGATGTACGTATATAATTGACCCACCAATGTTTGGATTGAAATTATTATACTAGTCCTGAATTTATAACAGAACCACCCATAACATAATCATAAACTATATATATGTATACCAAATGATTATGAAAAAATGGAAGGAGAACATGTTTCAAAAAAAATTCGTCATCATATTCATAAGACATTTTTAGAAATAATATATATTGTAAATTTTTATCATATCACAATAAAATCCTATGAATAATCAAAGTAGTTTGATATATTTGGAAATAAATTTGAAATATAATAAATTTTTTTAGGAAGATAAAATTTTTATTTTGAAAATAACTTGTTTGATTTTTTTAAAAAAATATAATGGAAACCACTATTTTAAAATATCATTCATAGTTTTTATGGGTTTTTGAATGAATAGAAAATATATAATGGTTGGAAAATCGGTCCATGTGGTGTAAATTAAACAAGAATGCATTAAATTTTTTGATAGAAAGTCAATGTTACTTTGTTTCGAAAATGAAAGGAATATTCATTTTAATAATTTAAAAAGAATGTAAAATATATTTAAATAAGAATTTAAAATATATATATATATAATACCTAATTATTTTAAATATTTTTTTAAAAATATAGTGATGGATGAAAATATTCTAAAAGGATAGAAAAAAATATTATTTTCCTTAAAATGTTTTTTAAGTATCTTGAGAACCTAAAAATAAAAATGGAATGAAACAATAAAATACAATGAATTCATATATTATACGAAAGTTCATAATAATTAACAGATATAAAACACAGAATTTCATCATAAAATTTATAATCATTAACAAAATAGATGAAAATAATATTATAAAATTAAACACTGACATTAAGAAAATATTTATACATAAGAACCTTAAAATCCTATTTTTTAGAGACCACATTTGTATTACCACTTAGCCAATGAATAATGTTTATTAAGATAATATTAGAAGCACTATGATGAAGTGAAGTATAACAATGAGTTCTTGAGTATGGGTTATCTAAACTATATAGCTCAAATGTTTTTAATAAAGGAGGAAAAGAGGTTTCCATCAATATGAATGGAGAGGGACACACATGGGATCTAATAAAAGATAATAATGATATAAGGTCATTTTCAATGTAATTTTTCTACACATATGAACTTATTTTCTAATTTGAAAAGATAACATTGAAATATCTTTAACCAATTATAATTAGACAACTGTTAGTGGTCATACCACCCTTATAACTTCATTTCACAATTTATAAACCCAATTTTACCATATCTATAATAATTAATATTTAGTACTTTTAATGAATATAATGAAAATCTATAAGTGTTAGAATTTTTATTTTAACATAGAACACAATCCAAATCAAAATAAATTTGAGAGAAATGAATTTTAATAATAAAATATTATTTCCTTCCATTACATTCATTATAAGACCATAAAAATAATGGTAAAATATTATATTGAGTAAATAAGATATAAATTTCCTTAAAAATATTAATCAATGGAGACTAATTTAACTTTTTACGAAAAAAGGATGCATTCAAAAATATATATTTTTTAAAATAATTATATTCATAATAAAGATATTAATAAATATAGGCTAACAACTATTCCTTTATAATTAATTATATTATTTCTAAATAAAGGATTATTTTGTTAAAATAAGATTAATTTCAAAAAATAATGGATTATTTTCATCAAACTATGTAATTTTGTATAAAAATGGTATTTTTCATCAATTGATGAAATGTAAGACTTTTTAGAAAAAATCCTATGATTACACATAATATTATATTAACATTATTATTTCAATAAATTTTATAATTTACCCCAATATAATATCTAATAATTGAATAAATAAATAATAACGTTTTGGTGTAAAATATGTGAAAAAAATCATTTTTCAATAAATTATATTATTTAGCATAATTTCGCTTTATTGAAAATTTAGAAGTTATTTATTTCGAATTAGTAAACATGATTTACCACACTAAAAAATTTATAAATATTTTTCATAATTTATTTATTTCTATTTATATCTTATAAGTTAACGACCAATTTATAATAGTTTACTATATCACAGTGCATGTAGACATGAAGTTTCATGTAAGGATAAATATTAAATAAGTCATGATAATATCAATGAAAATAAAAAATATAATATTGTAATGTAATAAATTTCATCAAAATAAAAAATTAAAAGGTCATTTTTAAAATAGAAAAAAGTTCTTTCTGAAAATAAAAAATTTAAATATACTATATTATGACTCAAAAAAATTGACTAAGTCCCAAAAAACCATTATGAAAAATGTGTTGTGTGAACTATAAATTCATAAAGCAGTAAAATAAGGACAAATTAATTTTATATTTATGTATAAAATATTTTTTATATGATATATACAGAAGATAAAATTTGGAATAAAAGAAAAATATATTAAAATTATTTAGGTTTGAAATATTACTGCCAAAAATCTAGTAAAAATGATCACATGTTCCTTAAAATATAAAACAATATTTTTTCCAAAAATTATTAAATCGTAGTAGTAATATAAGGCATCCTTAATTATATCTAATGAAAAATTAATAAAATAAACTCTCAAAAAATAGTCGTAGCTATTATATTAGAATTTTTTTTCTTTATATAAACTAATCATATAATATTCCAAAAATAGTAAACACCCCAAAAATCAATCTATCGCCATATCAAACCTAATCCAAAAATATTGTCTATTCCTTTTAATATATCTTCATTAAAATATGACAAAATATTACTCAAATAACTATAATTATCTCAACATTTCATCACAAAAAAACCCTAAAGGTTATCTACAATGCATTCATGTATTATTCATAAAACACCATTAGAATTATCAAAAAATATAAATTATTACCTTAAAACCCAATCACATAATATACGAAAATAATTTGAAATTCATTTATTTGTGATAATCCATAGGCATATTAATCTATGATGGTACTAATTTTTTTTTAAATTAACCTCATTTAATTACCTCCTAGCCACCAGAGATATATAAACCCTCCTTTGATACTATATTTAAATAGTGACACTTAACTACTCTTTAATTATGTTATTAATAAAATAATTGAAACCATTTCATACCCAATACCATTTATTTTTATAGTATTCATGTGTTAGGGAATAATAGTATTGAAAATTCCCTTATAAATGGATAATGTTCTATGAAACCAAATTTATTAAGTGATAAAGGCCCTCTACTCAAGCACAAAACATATTATCAAAAATATTAAAACTGTTTTCCATATCACCTAAAAAATTATGCATAAATGATATATTTATAGACACAAGATACATAACATAATTCATTAATTACTATAGGAATGTCGAAATAAGTAAGGCTAAGATCATGCTCTTATTAAGGGTAAAAAAACAAATATTATAAAAGTTAATAATATTAAAATTTGTTAATGACAACATATTCAAGGTACTAGAATTCATCATAATGAAATAAAACCCTATAAAACAAATTTCATAATCCATGAATCATAATAATGTATTTTATTCTAATAATATCAAAAATGATAGATGCATCTAGAAACATGTGTCAATAATCACTTGTCCTTACAATATAATATAAAAATTTGAATTTCGAATATAAATAAATATATAAAATAAATTATTTTATCAATTATCATTTTGAATCCCATCATCACATTCTAGATATAGTCACATAATATATTTGGTTTACTCTATAGTTACTTACATATCATACCATAGGATAAAAAGCATTATCTAATGAATTGGAGGGTCATAATTTTTTTGTAACACCTATCACAGAATGAATGTAATAAAAAAATTTCTAACATGGACTTGAGAATATTCATAATTCCATGTTATATTAATTTAACCCAAGGGAAGAAATAAGTTTCACCAACATTTCCACAATTTATGATCATTATACATAACTTCTAAGAATATGGAGGGATTATATTGGAATATCCCTAGTGGAGAATAATAAACATTAGAGGATGATTACATATAATAAAATACATTTATATTAATATTTAATTATTTTCTATAAATATTTTATTAAATACCATTCATTATTGAGAAATTTTATTTTAATATAAAAGGAAATATAAAAAATTGGAATAAAACATACATTGAGAATCCTTGAAAAAATCCTGAGGAAACCACATAATGAAAATTGAATCTAATAATATGGAAATGAATTGATAGATAATATAATAAAAATGAATATTAATTTCACTATTTTATAAAGACAGTCAAATGAAATAGAAAATTAATAGTGATAAAAATTTAAAAATTGATTCCACAATATTATTTGTAAGGAAATTAAATGATAAAAGAAATGACATTATGAAATTATAGATATATATAGAAGAAAATTTGATTAATAATATAAATTATTTATATATATATGGATGAAAATGATTTCTAATCAAGAAGAAAATATGAGGTTGATAACACAAACATGAAACCATTCAATTAAATAATGAACAAAAAGAAAGTAAAATGGTAAGAAGACATATAAGTAATAAAATTAAATTTATTATAATATAATTTATGGTGTTTTAGTGATAAATAAAATATTATTCATCTAAATGGAAATTTAAAACTAATCACTATGATTTAAATCCGAGGTCAGTAAGAAAACTACACAAATTAGGAATGTATTGAATCAATTTCCCATGAAATATAAAAACTAAATTAAAAATTAAATATAATTATTAAATAATAATAACCATTATTTTGTTCAAATGTTTATAACAAACACCATATGTATTATAATAGGATCATAACATATAACTAGTCTAAATGAAGTGAATTCGAGAAATTAAACCATTACAATGATGTATTTTTATGATGTAACAATAAATAAATAAACTATAATTTTAGAATGAAATGAAAGTACCAATAATTAAAATAGGATGAAAAATATAAAGGAATACTATGGTAGAGAGTAGTGAACATAGATGAAAAATAGTTGAGAAGAAATTTTATAAGTTGTTGAAATAAAATTTATTTGATAAAAACCCTTATTGGGGAATCATATTTTCTCAGTTGTAAAAAAACATCTATTAAAATAAAAATATAATCATTAAACACATTTTTAGAACCATATTATGGTTAATAATAATTTATATTACTCTTTTATAGTCATTTATTTCATAATTTTTACTTGATCATAGTTTATATTTATCTGTAGTTGTTAGTTATTTAAATCATTCCATATCTATTTTGACATAACAGGTTAGAAAAACAGTCCATTTTAATGTGTTATTTTTTTATATAATATTAAAATTATTATATTATAATTTCCATTACTATTTTTAATCTCTAGGTTCATTCCATGGGAGTTTCACGTTTGATTCTAGATGATGAAAAATGGTGTCGATGTGGTGGATTGACGAAGAGGGTTACAAATTAAAAAACACATACCTTCAAATTAATTGATATCAGATCAACCATTCATAGATGTTCCCAAATAATTAGATAAATATATTCATCATCATGATGACAAATTACCCACTAATACCAGATGGTGGACATCTATTTTAGTATTCAAAAAAATCAGAGTAATCACTGAAGGCCAAATAAAAAAATCACTTTTTTAATATATCACTCAATAGATCAGTAGTCTCTAAAATTATGTATCCTATAGAGGATATTGAATTTCATGGTTTTTGTAATGCATTATTTTATTATTTACACCTTTTTTAAAATTTAATTAAAAAAAAATTTATTATACAATTTTTATTAAAAGTTCCAAATATTTATTCAACTACGCGTTATAGGTTTTCAAATAGAGTAATGATTTTTTTCTCAATTAAAACACCAATTTTTTAATATATATATTTTTCCTTTATTACATATCCATTTATTGGAAAAAAAACTATTCATTTTTCAATTATTATGTTCCCAGGTATGCAAACCATGATCAATATTATATTTAAAATGAAATATCATTTTATTGTTTCTTAAATCTAATTTCAGATCAATATTTTATAACCATTATATCCTTAAATTTTTATTTATAATGGCTTTAGTTATTCTATCTATTATTTATTTTATTAAAAATATTCCATTTTATAACTTCTCTGATTTCAAATGGGTTAGATGGTAGGTTATTGAAAGTATGAAAGAATAAAAGAGATTCTATACTGGTGGTGGAATGTTTTCCCAATATAAATAATATCATACCACAAATTTTAATCATATAGAAAATATTTAGATGAAAATAGATACTACTGAGATATTAATATCCTCGTCGAATATGATGAATGGGTCAACAAATTATATACAAATTGTTTCTCATGAAGGGACCATCTTTGAGATTCCTCAATCAGTACCATGAATACTTCATCCACATTTATAATATTTCATATTGGCATCCATGTATATACTTTAGATTCACATATTTTAGTTTATAAGAATAAGGAAGGCATCAGACAAGCAAATTTGAAGCAATTATATATCACAATTTTAACATGTAAAGGATAAAATTTATAAATATCAACAATTATGGCTAAAATTTTAGTCTGTAAATTATATTAAGGGTTTGGTTATTGATTACCCCTTAATAGTAGAGATAAAAAATAACATTAGTTATAAAAAGGTTAAATGTAATTATAGTTATGGTGGATAATTTTAACTAAATCACACCATTGATGATCTAGAGGAAACATTACCACTATTAAGTGATGAATTTTTTCTTGATGTGGGATTCATGAAGGTTTAAATGTGGTTTTATAGAATTTTCATGTTTTTTATAACTAAATTTTTGGGAGAGGAATGTAAAAAAATACCATTCTAATAGAATAGTTATTGATCCAAAATACATTTAATTAATGGATCAAGTGATTATTTATAATATAGATTATTTTCACCCATTATATCTCTTATAAATCTAAGATGATCATTTATTCCATTCAAAAAATTTAAAGTGGTAATACCCTTATGATTATTCTGATGGATATACATAATTTCAATTAAAAAATTATAGATTATAAAAAAAGTAGTCAGGATCACATTACTCAATAGTCGGTTGTTCCAAATGTAATGCTTGAGAAATAATTGAATTTTATATATGACAATGTTAAATGTCTTATGAGAAATCACCATATTAATTTAATGCATTTTTAATTGTTTAAGTGAGCGAATTTAGTGTCATGTTTTTTTATTGAACAAATAATATATGTTAATGATCTTTTGTATAAATATAAATTTTTTCTATGAATAAAAATAGAAATAATTTACCATTGGGAGATAAGAAGTTGATTATATTAAAATATGTTATTAATGAGTAAAGGACTAAGTAGGATCATGTTATTCAAAGATGATGATAATTAATTGAATATTGTTTTGGGATCCATTTTATCTAACAAATACTTGAATGTGAAAGTCCATTGAAAGGAATTGTAGTTGGATTGAAAAACCTAATAGTTCCATTTCATAAAATGTTTTTTTAGTTATTAATCTCATTATTATATACATTTATTTACAATATATTTATCTTGAAAAGAATATCATATATTTCCTATACATCAAGTGATGTTTCTATTTTAATTTCCTAATTACACACCATAAGGATGAAAACCATGTCTTTCTAATTTTAGTACTTTTTACTATAAAAGGTAGTATTTTTATAATGTGTTAAATATTTTTATTACCTTTCCCAAATAATGAATAAAACATTATTTCCATACAACTATCATCTATTTCTATAAATTATGTTTTCATGACCATAAAATATAAAATTTTATAGCATCTTCCATATAGGTGGTTGAACATAAAAAAACAAATACATGCTATTATCTGTGGATAAGTATAAATATTTTGTTGTTTTAAAAAAATATAATTATTTCAAAACAGTAATAATATTATTTTAATGCTATTAAGATCAACAATTATAATGCTTAAGACTTTGATAAATAATATAAATTAAAGATATGGATACAAAGACATTATATATAATAAAGAAAAAATTTATTTTCTTGTAAGCCTTCTTGGTTTACCCAGGGAATTAATGAAATATCATATTTGTATAAGATAAAACAATGTAGGTTAGTCCTATTAGAGAAGGAAATAAGGCATTAGATTTTTAAAAATATGTTTTATATTTGTTATTTCAATGGGGTGGTGGCAGTGTCCTTTTATAAGAGAGAAGTTGTTGTGTTTTAGAATAATTAATTTTTTTATTTAAGACGAAAATAATGAATAGTATTTATTCACATTACATTTACTTTTTTTATAGTTATATAATTTAGTTTAGTTAAGAATCAATCATATGTAAAACCGAATTACATCTTATGAAATATTATTTAATTGAAAAGAAAAAAAAATCTATTAGAATAAATTACATGTAAGGTTCCAGAATATTTCACATATGTTTCTCAAAAAATATAATATGATAAGATGAAATGTTTAAATCGACATATAATATTTTGGCATTGAGAAATATTTCATAAAATTTTCATTCATGTTTATAACATGATGTTGTTATAAAATATATAGTAATTATAAAAATGTAGTTTTGTAATATTCACCAAATAATAATATATTATTTCATTGGTGTATCAGTTTAGTGGGAAAGAATCCTCATCAGACTAATTCAGGTATGGGTTTTATCCCCATCGGTGCTAAATTTGGGGGATTTATCTTAGGTGGTACGTTCATCTTGGTCTTGGTAATGTTTATGGATATTGTGTTTTGTGTTGCTTGATTTTTTTTATTAAGTTGTATAGTCGCTGACAGATTTCACAGACGATTGATTCCAATGACAATTGGGGATAAATGCTTGTGATGATGTTAAATAGAGGTCATGTGAATATCCATAGAGATAATTAGAAATTGTGATGTTGAGAAATAACAGTCTAGAGGTGTGGAGTCACCAAGGGAGGACAATGGTAAATACAAACACATGTGGATGAAGGGAGGTTCTCAAATAGTAGGGTTGTTAAAAGGTAGAAATTATTGTTAGATAATGACTATTGTGGTTGTGGATTGAGAGAGAGGCTCCATGGGTCGTGTGCTATGTAGTTTGTGTGTAGTGATGTGACCTATGATCTAGTTTATCTAGAATAATTGATAGTTTATCTTGGTTTTAATTCCCCTTTTCAAATAATGTCTTGTAATGGAACCCCTATACCATTAAAATAACGGATTTTCTTTGGTTTAATATAGAAAGGGGGCTTCCCACTACCATTATTAAAAAACTATTTTAGAAAATATCAATTATTCACACTACTATTTTTTATACAAAAATTAAAAAATAAATTTCATTTGGTTAAAATATAGATTTTTTTTTTGAAAATTAACTTCAAAATGAATGAATAAAATATAATAAAAAAAATTTATTTATTTATTTTTAAAACTTATGTGTTCATTATATTATGTCATTTAAATTAGCAATGAAATAAGTGTAAATTGATTATTCATTCATCAAATACTTTTTTAATAATAATCATTCCAAATTGATAAATTTTATTTATTAATATAAAAAACACCCTAACCATAAAAAATTGTTGATAAACATGTTTTTTAAAAGTAAATGATTTGATATTCCTTCATAAATAGTTAATAATAATTTAAGGAATGTTTATAAATATAAATATTTATATGTATAAGAAATACATTTAATTAAATTTTACATTCTAAAATTAATAACTTAATGTATAAAATAAACTCATATAACATATGAGAAGAAATTAATAAAACAATTTTGTTTTTAACTAAAAAAACATTTTCATGTTTCAAATATTGATAAAATATCTTTCAACATATTTATATTTTTAAAAATTAATATTATTTCATATATTTATTAGGTATATACATTTTTATCATAAATTAAAATTTACTAAATCATTAAATAGATTATAGAATGAAATCATTATATTAAAATAATCAACATCCTTATATCAAATTAATTATATAACATATTTTTCTGAAATGAAATTATTTTTAAAAAAATATTTGTTAAATATGTATAAATTCATTACATTAATTTTAACAATTTTTAAATAAATATTTTAATTTATTCACATAATGAGTTCCACTTGTAATATATGATAGTTTTGGAAATTAATTTTTTATATAAAACTAAAAATATAAAATAACACCAAATGGTAAAATAAAGAAATACTCAATAATAAACATCCATAATTTAAAAAATATATAATAACATAAATTAACATATTGATGAAAATAATCAACAATATAAGGGCATACTCATTTAACCTCTATGACACATGTCCACATTATATTCCACCACTTATATTACTCCAAAATTTTGAAAATGTGTAAATACATATAATTAGAATAGAAACTATCCAAACCTAACAAATAGATCAAAGGGAAGAAAATTTACTTCTATATTATTCTAATATGTGGATATAGATTATGATTTTATGGTCTCAATAAGATCCCACTAGGTTATATATTATATAACCATTATTAGAGAAATCATAACATTCCATATTGAACAACAAAAATGAACAATGTTTTACATTATGAATAAAATAACTAGAATAGATAAATGTCCAATAAGCATAAATTAAAAAATAATAATTTAATAGAATTTTTCACATTCAAAACATCAAAATATTTGAAATACATTTAATTATTCATGTATTCTTTTTTGGTAATTGGAGTTTGGATTTGACTTGATCATGTGAAATTGTGTGTGTTTGAAAATTTCGACGGGAAAGTTAAGGCCAAATTGTTTCTTTTGGGAAGATAATCCTTGTTTTAGAACATTATTATTTAATCCAGAATCGATGTGGTACATTGTGGATGGGTAAAAAGTACATAGTTTTATTAGAAAAATGGAATGGATTTGTGATATTTTCCATCCACCTAGTGGGATTGAAGGGGGTACCCCATGGGTACTATGTAGATAGTGGAATGTGGCTGTATACCTAGTGGTTACATTGGTATTTTAATTGTCTATAAATAATAAATTAATTTTTTTTAATTTTAATGAAGTGAATCCTTCTTTTAGATGCATCCACACATGATATATCAACCCATTACTTCAATTTTCCAACATTTTATTACTTCCAATGTGAAAATAAATCAATTTTCATTTCTTATATGATATGTTTTTCTAAGGGAGTCATCATAGATGTGGGTATGGTTTTGTGTATGATTAGCACTAAAATTACATTAAATTTATATGTTTTAAGAATGATATTTATGGGTAATATCATATAGTTATTTTCTTGGAAAATATATGTTGCAATCATGATAGGTTTGTTTTTTGGGGCTTTTATCATAAAATTTATTGTTTTGTAATGTTATGATTCATGAGATTAATAGTTTGATATTGTTCCTTGGGATTGTGACAGGTTTATCCCAAATGGATATGGGGTGATTTTCTTCACTTTAATAGTGTCAATATGATGTGTCATTCACTAATATGAGGATTATGATGGTTTAATTGGATTTGGATATTTGATGTTGATGATGTCACTTACCATGGTGATGTTTCCACAAGGCTTGTATACACAGAGATAAGGGCATATAAGTTGGTATGGACTATTGTATATTCGGTGGAATAATCAATGAAATAGTTCCATTGGTTGATTACATTGACAAATAGACCAAATAAAGGGTACACTATTGGTGGACATGATATTTTATAGGTGATTTAGATCATTGGATGGTATTGGACTACAAATCATGTTTGTAGGTTTTTAACTTTGTTGATATAGATAGAGTGTGAATAGTTTTGTAACATGACTGTGGTAATTAATCATGCATCACGAGGACAGGTGTTTGATTATTACATGTTTATTGGATATAATGTGTCATGTGATGCATCATTATCCTTTAAATTCTGTATATACTATAAGGTAATTATCTAACTTCAATATTAGTTAAAGAAGGCGGGGTTCTCACCAATGGATTGAAAGGAAAATAGTTTAGTTGTGTCTTATTTGTTTATTATTTGGGATACATGTATTCATTCATATATTCATATACATATAGATATAATCTTGTGACACTATTTGTATTGTTCTATGTAGTTTTTACTCATAACCCATATGAGCCCTCAACACCCTAGTCTATTAGTATGATGTTTATTTTATATATGTTTGTAGTGGTTTAATTGTTTTCACTACTATAATAATAATAATTATTGATGAAATTTTACAAAATATGTTTAAACATGTAATATGTCATTATAAAATTATAAGTATATAATTATAGGGTAAACAATAATACTTGAATAGTTTTAAATACTTAAATATTATCATGAAAATACATCATTAAATACTTTTCATACAGTTATGATGAGAAAATAAAATATGGTAAAAATTAAAACATTAATGTTTTAGAGTGCTTGATTACGATTTTACCTGAATATGACTCCACTGTATGTGACGGTAGATATGATACAGATGAATGATGATTTTGGAATCATATTTTCTGTGAAATGATAGGTCATGATAAATGGGTATTTAAAGAATGAAAAATAAATGACTGTGAAAATATAGAGAATGAATTTATAGGAGTTCCATTATAATATCCATTATAATTAAATAAAATAAATGTTTAGTGATTTTAATAGATTGAGGTAATACGTTAATATCAAAAAATAAATAAATTGAGTGTATTTGAGTTAATTTTTCATTGAATAGGATGACATTTATTAAAATAGAAAAAAAAATTTAAGGACAAATATATATTTATAATACCTAAATGAATAATTTTTTATTTAATACATAAATATTTTAAGGATTTAATATTATTTAGAATAAATTTAAATATAGTTAAGTATTTAATTGAAAATATATAAATCAATTATATTACTTATAATAAAATAATTTATTATGTGGAAATGATATAATGAAATTTTCTATGTACATGAATTTAGTATTAATATACATATTATATAATAATAGTTTGATATAAAAACATGTTTTATAACTTATATTTTGGAAGTGGTTTTTAAATTTTTTATTACCACCTAGAAAAAGTGCAATCAGAAAGGCCATTAATGTAAGGTAGGTCCACCCATTGTGGGGTAGCAAACATCCTCAAATGTGGCTATCATAGATTTTCTAGGGAAGATAATATCTAGAATAGGTTCATCGAATGAGTGGGTGGAGTAATAAATTATCCATGATTAACTGGGATAGAATTACAAAGTTTGAATACATTATGATATTTTGAAATATGTTGATCTCTAAGTAATATTTTCATGGTTTTTTTATATATCCACAGAAACACATAAGTTAGTTTTCGATAGAAAGAAAATATGGGGTATCATGAAGAAAAGTAACATGAAACAATATAAATTAAATTTTTGTTTTGCATATAAAATTCTATAGATATCATCTTCAACGTCTTCTAATGGTATATAATGTCTAGAACGGTGGACAAACTATTTACCCAAATTACATTTACTTCGGTTTTTATAAAGTCAATTGGTCTAAATTCATGAGAGTATTAATCCATTCCCATAGAAATCCAATGAAAAGAGTAAATGATTTTAAAAAATATAATATAAAAAATCATGGTAATCATTATAAACAAATTACCTAATATAACAACATGTCATGGTTCATGTTGTTAACCCATAACATAAACAAACATGAAATAACCATTCTATTATAGTTACATAATTGAATATTATATGAGAAAAATGGGTAGGATAGGTCAACGTGAAACCTAATTTAATATTAAATATAATATATCTAAAATTCAGTTCATTGTAGAAGAAAACTGTATTATAATTAATTTCATTGTATGTATTCTTTACAATCATTGAACAACCTATGAATAAAAATTATATAGTTACATAATATATCAATTATATTATAATTTTTCTATACTAAAGAAATATTTCCTATATATATTATCTCCATTGTACATGATTCAATGGTTCCTTTAATAAGAGACCTCGTATTTTGATTAATTTCAAGTTGTTATAATTTTATTTAGAGAAGGTTAGTATGTTTTTAAAATTCTATCATAGATAAGGGGTACATCAAATGAGGGATATAATTTATTACATTAGCTAATGTAAAGCGGTTATTTGATTTCCATATTATCATTTTATGTTTAGATTTTCTCTTTCCACGAAACCCTATTCATCTATATTTTTATTATCAAGACATGATTACATTAAAAATAATATCTCTTTAAGTGTTAATTTAATGATTTACATAAAGGATATTTTTATTGAATATCATTATCTTTATATTTAAAAAGATAATATTATTTCTTAAATGATATGTTTTTTTAAAACACTATTTATTTGTGTCTTCATAAAAAAATCAAACATTTTTCTATATTAATGGATGTTTAAATGTGTTTTATGATTTTAAGTGGAATCCACCAAATTTTTGGTTAATAAATTGTGGTTCATGGAAATTATATAAGATGACCTGTTGGTCTAAAATTGGAAATCAATTAAATAAATTGTGAAATTAGTTTTTATCATAAGATAACATGAATGGTAAATGGTAAAATATAATATAACACTATGTAATGATACATTTACCATGACTATTGACCTATATTTTTATGTGAAATTAGTTAGATTATAGTTATATCATAATGAATAATGTTGGAAGTAGTAACTTAGTATATTAAATTGGTTGGATAAAAAATATAATTTTAAAGGATGAATTATTTATATTCTACTCTTTAAATGAGTTTCATGGTAAATATTTTAATATTGTACTTTATTTTATTTTACAAGGTTATATTATTATATATTAAAAATTAATTATACATATTTAAAAAAAAATCAATATTCTATATGTATTTTATGGTTTCTGTTTTTATTAAAGAGGTTTTCAATAATTTCATTTCTAATAAAGGAATTTTCCAAAATTATCTCTTTTTCCTTTAATATTATTTAGTGACCATAATGAAACAATTTATAAATATCAATTTATATTTAATTTTTAAAATGAACCATTATTTTTGGAAACAAAAATGTTCAACATGTTTTATAATTCATAAAAAACCATAAATAGCTATTTATACTCACCCCATGTTTTCAAATTTTTTATACAGGTCTTACAAAAGATTAAGAATGTGTTTTATGGATTAATTTTTTGTACCTATGTGATGAAGGTGAAAATTTTAGAAGTTTTTATTAGTAAAAAATTACCCATTAAAAGGAAAAGGTATGGTTCATAATATGAATTTTGATTTTATAAATATATAAAATCGTATAACCCCAAAGGTATTCGTTATGTAGTGACTAAAAAAGTATTATTTATTATATAATTATGGATGATTAGGTTTGTAATCCTATTATATCTTATAATAAATATATCTTTAAATAAATTGTAAGTGTTCGATAACATGCATGACATGCAACTCAATGGTTTAATAAAAAGGTCATATAATATAAAATGAATAATAAATTAGAAGGTATTAATAATAAAAAATGAATTATGTAAAGTATTTATATTGGTTTTAATAAAATGAATTATTTTTTCAATTAATAAAAAAATAAATACTAAATTTCTTGTAATGCCACTATTTGCATCAAATAAATTTTTTCTTTAAAATTTGGTTTTAATACATTTTGTAAAAATATTTATCATTAATTTATATCATTTTTAAATGTGTTATTTTTTAAAATATAATAACATTTTTAAATCAAAATTTATATATTATATTTGGGTGAATTGTTTGTTTTTTTCTAAAATTATTTAACTTCGTGTTGATAGTGAAAAATAAAATTTTATAAAAAATGTAATTTATTTTAGTTTAGATGTCCTACTTTTTTAAGAATATTTCTATAAATTAAAATAATTGTCATTTAATTAGATATAATCTAATTATTTAAATAGTATACATCACTACATTTTTTTTACATTTTTTGTCAAAAACAGATTTTCTAAAACTATTCTAATTCTTGAAATATTATTTTATCTCAATAAATTAATTAAATCATTATTTATTGATGGGATTAATGAATTTTATTGATTATTTATTCAATAATATTTGTTAATATTAAATTTCTAGTTTTTACAATGAAATAAATCTTAAAAGATATGTTTTATATATAAAAATTAATTTTTCTAAAACATGTTATTGTTGTGGTTGGAATGCTTATTTAAAAAAAATTATTCAAATTATATAAATTCATCATATTAAATTATATTAAATATTTCAGATCACAATTAATAATATAATTTCATAGTATGGAGTTAATATTTTTTGTTAGTGAATTGTTAAAATTGTAAAATTTAGTTTTTATAGTTAACGTTTAAACATGTTTACCAGAAGGGGTAATTAACCCAGAGAAAATGGAATGACTGAATCCAAATAATAATTAATTTAAATTTTTAAATAAATTTAAAAATATTTTTTCCTAAAATTTAAATCTTTACTTTTCAACCCCCTTCTATGAAATGTGACATTATATAATTGACAGATTTTATAAAAATTTGAGTGCATCTATCCCATCACATATAAAAGGTCACATCACCTCATCCTTTTTTCACACCATCTTATACATCAATAGCATCCAAGGCCTACTCAAAAACCTGCATTTATTCCTTCTCAATTATATATTAATTATTCCTTTAAGACCAATCTTTCAATCGATCAACTGTTTGCTAAACAATGTCTCTCATATAAGTGGTATAAAATGTAAGAAAACCCATTAGAATGCATTTTATAATACACAGTCTATTAAAAAATTTATTGATAAAAACATTATTTAAATATTATCATAAATAAACATATATGTTATTATTATTATTTCTCAACAATTTTCCTCCAATTCTCCACCAAATGTGAAATAAAAGTATGGATCATGCGTACCTAGGGACTATCGCCTCAGAGTATCGCTATATTATTATTACACCACAATCATTAAGGGTTTATTATAATTATAAATTTAAATTTTATATATGATATTTATAACATAATAAATATTATCTAATTATAATATAATATCAGACTTCCATCCATTCAATATATTGGTAAATTATAATATTGGTCATGCGTACGTGTGCACTACCATCTCCATGAACAGATGTGATTTATTTATTATTTCATATATACTGTGATAGTAATAAAGATTTATTTTATGTAAATAAATTATCCTTATGATGTAATAATTATTTTATAAATTTGAGTTATAATTTTCCATTCTTTTTTTCCATCCTTCAAAAACTAGAATCATATATCAAGTGTTTGTATTAATTAAAATATGCACAAAGTGATGTAATTAATTTTTTACCACCACATTCTATGAATGGTAATAAATATTTTTATATTATATTTATATTTTATATATAATATATTATAATTTTGTATATTTGGGAACAATTATCATTATTTAAGGACCATAATTGTTGAACTGAAACATACCTAAAAAATGAAGTATCTAACACTCAAAATGAGAATTTCAAAAGAAAGGTTTTATAAAATATTATCTAAACATATAATTTTTTCATATATGATAATAAATGTAGCAACTTAATTCTGGTACAAAATTATTATAATATTTAATTTTTTATTTATGATGATAGAGGACTTGCGAATCAAGCTATATTTAAGGTAAGGGTTTCCTCATAATTTCCCTTCATTAAGAAATGTTTTCTTGTTATGCATCAATTTAATATTTATATTGTAACATCCCAGGTAAATAAAGAATTATACATTTTCATATTTATTAATATTTGCGAATTAAATATTAATTTTACTTTAAAGGGGTTGTTATGTTTGATAGTGTACCCAATACGCAACAACGAGTTTCTTTGAAATCGGGCGTTGCACACTAGTAATATAATAATATTATATTAAATGATAGTTAACACATAGTCGTTGTATTGGTGGGAATGAATATAAATAACTAAAATATCATTATATATGTTTGTAAAATGTTTTTACATTTATCCAATAAATGATAAAGGCTTAGAATAAGAAAAGAATTCAATTTTAGGCAAAGATACTCTAATATTCACTAAAAAGTTGACTTATCGCCTTTTGATGGGGAACCATCCTTAAATATTGTTTTGTTCACTCTTATACATTATATTGGACCAAATAAAATTCTTCTTTAGAATCGGGTCATCAAAATTTACTTTGTGTAAATTTTTAGTATTTTTCTGAAAAGCTTCAATTTTTGATGAATAGTGAAACCACTAAGTGGTAGTTAAAAAATTGGTTTTTCTTTTAAATGAAACATTGCCACTTTTGTAAATTGAATTTCAAAAATCCGACATACATGGTTGTCATTAGGATGTATAATGTGGTTCAATGGGATTAAAACAATTTTTTGGTGAATCGTAACTTTTAAGTATTATTAATCACGATTAAAGGTAATTAGTGTAATTTAAGTTAAAAATAATTTTTTAATAAATTACAATGACATTAACAAATGTACTACCCATATTAGATGTGTCATGTCCGACCAAGACAATCCATGGGTCAAATTGGGGACCCCATTGATCCACTTGTTTAAGAAAATGACATTAATAACTTTTTATTTAAAGTTAAAATAAAAATGTCACAAACATGTATTATTTTACTAAAACAATTTTTTCCAAGGAGTTATACAAGTCATATTTTTTACTATAAATATCCATTAGAATGATATAATGATTTACTACATCATCAAATATTTTTATAATATTTAGACATTATATAAATTAAATTAATTATGACACCATGATTATGTAGTGATTACCTCATTATTTAACGATTTAAATAAAATGAAAAGATAAGGTAAAATCTAAGACCTAAACATGTAAAAAAACCTATTGGATGTGAGTATTTAGAACTATTATCACCTTATCCTCGAAATATATTATTTGGGATCTTTAAAATCCAAAACTCATTATATAATAAAGTAACATTTTATAACTTTCCAAGAGTGCCCCTCCTCTCCTGTTATAAAATGCCCCCACCTCTACCTCCATACCCACACCACTCAAGCCTTTGGTTCGGCCAAGAACTACTCCTTTTATCTCTCAACATCCTTCTATTCATCCTAGAAGCCTTACCTTAGGCAGAAAGCTCTTCAAGAAACCCTTTTGGTTCAAACCAAGAGGAGTTACCTGATTTAAAGGTAATGTCTGCACTTGAGTTCTTTGGTTTTATTTTGATTCTCCATCCCCCTAAACTCTTTTTATTAATTTATTTTGTAAAAAACATAATATTAAATATACTTGGATGTTTTTGAGGGAATTATTCGAGTTACACTTACACACACATTCATCTAATGCTTAAAGAACATACGGTTTCTGTTGTTGGCGAATTTCGACCTCACGAAATTATGATTGTTCAATCTTATTTTAACACCTTTAATGGTGGACATTAAGATGTAACTCTATTTATATATGATATATATTATTTTTATGTTTTCCTAATGCTTCTGTATTATTAATTTATGTCATAACTTTGTGGTTTCTATTATGGGTAAATGCTATATCTTCATTTTAGGAAGTGCGGACTACCGCCCCCTCAAAGTGATTTGATTCCTTAATTCCATATGTGGGACGTATAAAGGATGGTGTTAATGATATTATATATGATATTATACTGTAATTTTAATATACCTTTATATCATTATGATTTCACTCCATTAAATATGATATAGAAATGAAAGTAGCATTCATGTATACGTACGGCTTACCGTCTCCATGAACGGTGCATTTCAATTCTTACCTCTAAATGTTATATACTATTATAAATACATGTACATGATGGATATATATGATATAGATGATATCGAAATCATGAATATCATTCTAGATATAATGAACCTTTTACCACATGAACAACATGTAATTGTAAGAAGAATATTTTTGACTTAAGAACCAGATATCGACAAAACGAACATTATTAACTTAAATGATTATATAATGTTTATAAAATGGAAATAAGTGATATAAAAGGAATATTAATCTTGAAAAAGGTTCTTAAGAAATTATAAATTAACACTATTTTATTATTTAGGAGATTAAAGAGCGATCGAGTCATATCGGACACGAGGTAAGGGACTTCGTCTCAATCTCCTATCATTGAAGCATATTTTTTTATACACAACATTATATTAATACTCTGTATAAAAACCCTTTTACATTTTATTTCATTCAAAGGGAATATTTTTCTATGAATAGTTTTACTAAATTACAAAAAGGAATGTTTCTTTTAACGTACGCGGTGACAATAACTTTTTCTGCCGTCGTGAGTATTATTTGGTATTTAGCTTCCTCAACAAGCCGTAATGTTTTTTAAAATGAAATAAATACCATATACTCTTTTATGTATTTTGGTATTGAAAATGATTTTAATAATGTATTTGTTATGTCAATATATTTAAGTTATATATTGTGATTGAAATGTGGAAATGTTTTCTTTACATTATTTTTGTTTTATGTCTTACAATTTTATAATGGAACTTGGACATTTGATGCGTCGTTACGTGATAAACCATATGACGGGTGGTGCCGTGAATACCAGGATGGGTGGTTACGTTATAAACTCCAATTAATTTGTTATGGAAGTCAGCCGTATGGCCATTCCATTTAGTGATATGTGTGGAAGTCGACCGTATGGTTATTCCATTTAAGTATGTTTATATCCCAAGTTACCTTTATAAGTTATGCGTTCATTATATAGGTATTATGGTAATCATTTGGTTATAAAATGGTAAGTAATGATATTTTATCCAGTGAAGAGTATATACTACTTATTAATGGTGATAAGTGTTACTTCGATGAAGTATTCATGGTTTACTTGATGTTCTAAAAAACTAACTGTTCTGTTTCTTTGTGTATCCCTTACTGAGCTTTTTATGCTAACCGAAAGTTTTTTTGAAATAATTTTCACAGGACATAATGTGGAATAGGGTCAAGGATGGGATCAAGTAAAATTCACGTTCTCTTTAACATGGAACAATACATGACGTTTTTTAAGAGTTCATGTTTTGTAAAAAAATGGAAACGGTGTAGAAGTGTCCAATGTGTACTCTTTTGAGATGTAATAGTTATAATCTAATTCTCTAAAACTCTATACATGAAAAAAAATTTAATGTGAATTATTCATTTAATTCAATATTAAGTAATGTTTAAGGCTGGGTCCTTATAATATTGTTTATATATTACTCAAGAATTAATTTTGGTAGAATACATCATTTAAGGAGCAATATTTCTATAACCATATGGTTTTAATGCTTCAAAATAATATTGTTTCAAAAAAAACTAAATGCATAACAATTTTATTTTTTAATTTTTTTATCGTGAAAAAATTGTGGTAATAAACATATTTTTTCTTATGAGCTTAATATAACTATACGTTGATGATTTGTTTCACGGTTAGTTCATAATTCAAGGTATTTAATGTTATAACTCTAATTATTTCATATATGGGTATTTTATTCTAATGTTACCAAATTGTTAATGTTTACCCTTCTTAAATTTTATTGTTATGAATATATATTATTTTATACAAATATACTCATTTATGATGTGTACCCACATCACATTTGATATGTTTTATTAGTAATAGTACTATGTAATTTATATTTAATCATTTATTTGATTTTATTTCATTAATTGGGGTTAGAAATCATAATGTAATAAATTTGTAATGGTTTTATGTTATAATATTTTTTTAGGACAGTTTATGCGTAAATTTATGATGAGGAAATTATATGATATATATATATCTCCAAAATACATTATCTCTTATTATCCTATAGTTATTTATAGATATTTAATTTTTTTATTTAATTTAATATACATAACCAAAATTTCCTAGAGGAATTATTTTTTTTCTTGTTTGATGATTCTCCATTTAAGTGTTTAAGGGAAACCCTTATATGTATTATAGGGTTTGTGTCATTACATGAAATGAATGTCTTATAGGAATTTTTCGAAACAATAAATATTTGAAATAACCCTTCCAAACATCTACATCCTGATGTCAGCTCTCCACCATCACATGGCTGTTTGGCTAAGCTTCCTATGCATTCAAAGGCTTATCCTGATGGAAATTTCCACACCAGCTTCTTTTTAACAATACATTTGCTATCCTTAGTGAATTACTTACTATGAATCCTAATATATATATTGTTCCTTATAGTTTATGTGTGGTCCATTTAAGAACCATTTTCATGTGGCTAGAAGGTATTGAGGTGGCCCGAAGGCCATGAGGTGTTCTGAAGGCCATTATGTGGCCAGAAGGCCTTGAGGTGGCCCATAAGACATACTAGACAAAATTCCTTGTGTTTTAAAATGACTTTAAAGGAACTAAGGACCAATCTACTAGCCTGAAATCACATCCAAATAAATAGTTCTAGTTACTATAACATCAAATAGTACATGTGATAGTGCCTGCTATAGTACTACCACAATACCCAGAATTCCCTCTAGACCAAGAATTGATCTCAATTATCCTGGATTAACTTGTCAATTCATCAACCACTGGTCTAAGGCTCTTGTTCTTTATCCACTTTATGTACTAAAAATAAACGAATAATTGTTTTAAGAAAAAATTGAACCATTTCCCTATTTTGTATGTAAAATTTTCATCAATGTCCCAATTTTTAATAAAATATTTAAAAGAATTTATTTATTATTTTATAATGATTTATTAAGGCCAATTAATAATTTTTTTATTATATATATATATGTTATTTAAATTAATCATCTTATCATTTTCTGAATGTGTAAATTTTAATTTTTTTTAAAATGTTTAATTTTTTTTCATTAACAAACACTGCATAAATAATTTTTTTTCCTTCTTGAATAATCTTGTTCTATGAGTTTACGTTATATTTTTTCTTGGTGCTTAAAAACGATGTTATCATTAATATTTTAAAAATTCTTATATTTTAATTAATTGGTTTAAAATGGAAATGTTATTTTCATAAACAAAATGATTCAATGATATTTTATAGTTATTTTCATCAATTGATGATTACTATTATTTAGTTTGGATATAATAAGATGCTACCATATTTTTCAATATTTGGAATTTTTTTTATAAATATTAATTAAAACCTATTTCTTATCAACATGTTATGAATTATTGTGATGATAAACGTTTTAATGAACTTATGGTCTTTAAAAAATGGATTATGATTAAGTGAATGGAGGTCCTGTTATAAAATAATGACATGAGGTAAGGTTATAAACAATGTAACGGTGGTTTTATTATAATACAAGGATGGTTGGGTTCCATTAGGACACTCCCATGTTGTAGGTAAGGAAGATGTAGTTTAGAGACTCGAAAGAGTATATACAGTTAACAAACTCTTACGTGATGATGAAATTAACTAGAAGGAAGTTACTCAAAAAGGAATATTGTAAATAATATGTTGGGTATTTCTATTATGGAAATTTTCCCATAATGGTAATATTTCATGTGATCCTTGAAAAGGGAAGTCATTTTATATTATCATATTAATGGAATCAATTCCATCTTATTCATATATTATATTCTCAGAGCTCATGATAGTATATTGATGATTCCACATTTTTTAGCATTATTTGTTATATATTATTTATTATTTATTATTTATTATGTATTTTCACTGAAAAAAATTATGAAATGAACCATGATTAAATATATTTGACTCTTTGGGTATGATTTTGTTATGTTTTAATCATTTTCTCAAACCCTTATGCTTATCTAATTCACTATTATGATCATTGAATGATATCTAAAATGTTTTCTCTTAATGAGCATATGATCCCAATTCTTCTTATGTTTCCTTTTATACCATTATGAATAATTTGTTTAAATATGGTATGTAAAATAATGGAACTAGTTTTAAAAAATATAAATATAAATTAAAATGATATAAATATTTTATAAGAAACTTTTTATGATTCAAAAAATTATGAAGATAGTATACATTTACATTTTTGGAATGGACCATAATGTTATATAATTAATATTTATCTATTAGTATTTAATTATAATTAAATAGATTGGGTCACTATTGTGGATATCATTGTGACATTTTCTTATTTTTTGAAATATAGATGAGATAATTAAAGTGATAAATCTTATGATAATCATATGTAAAAAGAAATTATTTTAATTAATGGTATGTAAATGAGTTTGGTTGTCTGAAAACAAAATACATCAATTATTCATAAAATTAAGTGGTTGAAACTATGATACAAATTCAATTAGGTTTAATAACATTTAATGGGATGTATTTAGTATTATCTCAATCAACATCAGTTCAAGATGAGTTTCTATAATACTATACACTTGTATCAAAACAATCATGGGATTTTCATGGGTAAATTCACATATAAATTATTAGACATTATGAAGATGATGTATGGATAATGTCCATGGACTAACATGGATAATAATTTAGTGTCAGCAGTTTAAAATAAGGTCTCATTGCTTATAAATCCAAGAAATAATTATTCATGAATAGATGAATTCAAATTAATATTTCTCACACTATGATTTGGGATTATAAAATGGATGGAACAAAGAGGAATCCATTCAATGCTAAATATGGTTGTTTATTTCAGGAATCTCCTCATGAGAAAAATAATGAATTAGGAGATTGAATGAATTTATTTTTATTATTACTAACCAATTAATTTGATATATAATTAACTACATTGACATTATAGACTTTTTTGAATGAATAAAAAAATGGAGTTTCATTAATGTCATGGAGGAATGAGAAATTAGGATTCTTCATGTTGAGAATGTGGGAATATTCACCTAGATAAATGTGTCAATGGAATTAGAATATGTTTTATTTGTGGAGAAGTAGAACATAGAGAATGTAATTTATGAATCGCATAATAATTGAAAATAAATGTCATCCCTTAGTACCATCTATGGTTTACTGTAATATGTGTGTGCACTATAGCCATTATCCAATCCAAATACTTAATATACGAGCTTATAGGCCACATAAGTGAATATTATATTATCGTAATTGTAATGAAATAAATGATGGGTTTATGTGTTGGGATTTTCTAATTATCATTTAAAATAATTTTATCAACGATATTATGGTTATATGAATATTGAAACAACAAATGATTTATTCCAAATCATCCTTATATCATGATTTAAAAACATACAGGAATTAAACCAATAAACCAGAAATGCTATTTTCTATTACAGTGATATCTTTTTGGAATATCACGTTTCATGTATATATAACCCTTAAAATGTTCCCATGTTTAATATACTAATGCTAATTTAGGAGAATGAGATTATTTATTTTGATAATGTAAATTGGATAATATTGTTGAACCGAACATTGTTTTTTTGTTTGATAAAAATGAGATTTATGTTATGTTTGATGAATTTTATTTCATTTTTATATTTATGTTATATATTCTATAGTGCATAATTTTATATTCATAATATGTATAGTGTAAATTTCATGGAATAATATATGTTTCCATTTATTTTTTGGTGATTCAGGTTTTAGAATGTGTTAGGAGAATATATGGTCAAGGAATTTATATGTATATAATTTTACTATAAAAGAAAATTTATGTTCTTTGTGGATTATTTTTAATGTTTTTTTGGAAATTTTGAGTCATTTAATCTAAATTTTATGGTTTTAAATTTTCTTTGACATCTTATGGAGGATTCTCAGGTTTAGTTATTTATGGAATGGTATGGGTTTAACATAATGTGTTATTGTTGAGGTATTAGAGATTAACATATTTTTTCATCAAATGAATATATATCCATACTAGAGTATTTATAATTAATATTTTGGTTTTGAAAAATATTCACATCCAAAACGAATTACTATTCATTGATTTTTTGATCTTATTGTAATAAAAAAGGAAAATTTGGGACATCATATATTACAAATTCATATTTTCGTTTCATCAATGGAATATAAATAAAAAAGGAGGGAGATCATTGAAATACCCAAGAGAATAATGAAAAAAAACTATATGAAGAAATCTTGTAAGTAAATTTTCTAATATTTCAAGGTATAAGAAGTCATCAACTATTAGATAAATTACATTGAAAATGTTAACATAACCCATCGTAATATTATTTTTGAGGGATTGATGTTTATTTTCACTCATCAATGATTTTATTGGACCTTTACAATGTCCTTATCATGTTCTCTATGAATATATATTATTATTTGGACATTATATTTCTTCTTCACATAAATATTTTCACCACCCTCTATGGTTCTCCTTATTCGGTGACTAAATTATGAGTTAGTTAAGGTAACATTTATCATTTCCACTATGAATTTTCTATTTATGTTTCATTATCCCTTTTTATGATGAGGTTTTTTAATAATTTTGTTTTTAAATATTGAAAATTTGATTATGAAGGTAAAAATTAGGCTGAAAAAAATTATCTTGGGAGGGGGGAGAATGTAAGTCACTTTGATGTTAGAATATATCATTTCTATTTAAATAACTTTTTACTATTTGATAGCTTTATTGACATAACATAATTTAATTTAAATAAAAATGATATACAATAAAAGTGTAATGAAATTAGATGGTATTAATAATAGATAATACATTATAAAAAAATTTATAACGGTTAAAAAATAATACATCTTTACTAATACATAACAATTATGTTTTCCATTTTTTATTGAGTTAATATATGATTTAAAAATATGTTTTCTTCACAAATTTATTTATTTTTAGTTTTTTATACACATGATAAATATATTATTCAATTTTTAATATTTTTATTATGTTTAATTAATATCAATTTTTAAATAATCAGGTTTATATTATCTAAAGGTGATTTTTTAGGTTTTATCTAATAAGTTTAATTAATTTTTTGAATAGTAAAATATTACAATTTGTTTAGAACTATGAATTAATTTCTATTAAATGACATATAATACTATTTATTTGATATTAAATTAAATTAAATATCAATTAATTAATAATAATTTAATTATTTACATATAAGTAATCATTATACATGATTTTGATATAAGAGAAATTTGGGTTGAAACCCCATTTTTTGAAAAAATATTTTTATGAGCATAATATCCTTATAACATATTGATATAAATTAATATATATTTATTAACAGTTTTATTGGAATATGTAGTTTATTTTTACAATAATATATTTTAAAATTCATATTATTGTTTTTAAAAGTAATTTAATATATGAATATTCAGTATAATGTTTAAAAATACATTTTTCTAAAATTTGTTTTCATTGGGGTTGGATGATTAATTACAATATAATTCAATCATCTATAGAAATTGAATCTAGTTAAAAAATCCCATATTTTGAATCATTATAATTAATATCATTTAATTGGTTCTATAATATTTTTTTTATAGTAATTTGAAAACATAGTAAAATTTTGATACCAATGATAAAGTAAAAATTGGTTTAAAAAGTAGATAAAAAAGAGATAATGGTTGGATTTCCCCCGAACCATTCCCAATAACTATTAATTTGATATTTTTTTATCCTTTCATATACAAAATTATAATTATTGGATATTGTATGCCACATCATATAAATGAGAGCTTATATAATTGATATAGTTTAAGAAATTCCATATGTCCCTTCCCTCACTTATAAAATGGAACTTATCCTCCTCTATTATGCGCACCATTTGATGCATAAAGATCCAAAAATATCTACTAAAAATATCTTATATTCTATACATTAATCATCGATCATCTATTCTTCTAGAAAAACCAGTCCTTCATGTCCTAATGAGTAATCTAAGTGAGTTATCTCAAAGATGATTTATAAATCATTACAAAGATAAATAAATTTTATTTCTTCTTAGAACATCAATAAAAATAATTTCTTACAAGAAATTATTAATTTTTGATAATTAATATTTTTATATGTTATTATGATAATTTAACCATTTACCACATTTTATCAACCAAATTATAAATAAACATATTGCCCGTTTGTTTCTGTCTACCATCACCACCACACACTGAGAGGATTCAAATTCCATAAAAAATCATGGGGTATTATAATATTATTTTTTAGATTAATAGAAAGTTATATAACATAATTATTTTTTGGGAACTATAGTATCATTTCTACATTCTTACTTTCTGATCCACTTGGAAATAAAAATATTGCTCGTGGGCATGTGTGTAATAAATAATCCATGAAGTAGTGGGAATTATTTTTAATATTTTGAATACATGGTTAGTAATTTATATTTATTAAATGGAATATTATTATATATATTATATAAAAATAATCTTTATGAGGTGAATTAGCATTTATCTTTATTTTGTTCCTTCTATCAACAAGTGTAAAAATAACTCATATATACATACATGCTACCACATTTAATATGTAATGTAATTCATTTTACAACACGACTTAATATGAATGGATTCATATATGTATAAAATAACTATATATAAAATTTATATTATGTTTAAAATTATTTATATTTATTAATAATGATCATATTAGAATTTAATTGACTTCTAAACTAAATCATTTATAAAAAATGATGCAATTTAAACATAAAATGACTAATTTAATAGATAATTATTACAGAATGTGTGTTGAACTATTAAATGTGCATAATATATGGTTTTATATGTATTAATAAAATTATATTATATATTTATAAAAAATATATTATAAAATAGTTTATAGTTCTTACAAATCATGCCGGATGTACGGTATGGGTTTCATCTAAATTTTAATTCCTTGAGAAAAAAATTAATGTTATGTAAAAATTTCTTATTTCTAATGTGCGAATATTAACCCATAATTTAATTTTGTAATAATCTGTGACTTAATTAAACGTATTTATAAACCAATATGATTTCTGTTCACACAAATAATTTCTTTTAAAAAATTAAAACCATAAGTGTTCTTTATCTAAGTTTTGTTTGATTGAGGCATATTTGATGTTATGAATGTATTTTTGATTATGAAATGTATATACTAATAAAATGACATGTTATATCATCAATAATTATTCATTTATGGTATTTAATTTTTTAAAAAAGTTATTTCATCACAAGGGATTTTATTCAAATGTTACCAAATTGGTCAGGTTTCACCATTTGAAATTGTCTTCATTGGGATATATCAAATGTTATACATCGATATTAATTTATTTTGACTATCTAATTTCCATTTTTATGTTCTACAATTAAAATAATTATATTCATTGTATATAATGTTTTATATAAAAAATTTTCCTTCATGGGTGTTATGAATCAAACCTTACTAAAGAGATAGGGGTTTTTATGTTAAGATCACTTTTTTACCTAGATTTTTTATACTTAAATTTACAATGATGAAATTATATAAAAAATATATAAAAAATATTAAATAATTTATTATACAATTGATATTTCTAGTCAATATATTATATTCATTAATTTCCCCTTCCTTATGTAATCAAAAGAAAGAAAGAATATTTTTTTTGGATAATAATCATCAATACCGCTTTAGTTAAGAATATTTTCCTCAATGTTCATGTTTTGTATAAATGTTTTCAAAAATATTTTTAGCATTATATAAATAATTTTTAAATTTATTTTTACCTTTTTTTATTTATATAATATTTTTAATGAATTATCTATATCATTTTTCAAACAATTAACTTTTGATTTATTACTAAAATTTTGAATGAAATCATTGTTTTAATGTACACACCATGATAGGATTTCCAAAAAAATAATGAGTACTCTTTTCGGGGAAACATAATTTATATTTTTTAAATTTCATTTTGAAAGAAATAATTTTCCCATAACATTTTAAAATTTTATATCTTTATATAAGCTTACTGAAAATAAAAAGAACCAATTTATTGAAAAAAATTAATAGTTTTTTAAAGATATTTTTATCCATTGTTATTTTAATTTAATTAATGAGGATGAGATTAAATATTACCATATATGTAATTACTAATGTTTTTTTATGATTATGAAATAATTATGAATCTTGATTAATGTGATGGGTCTGTCATGACCTGTCCCCCAGGTCCCAGGCCGTAAATACCCCAATCCCGCCTTCCAAAGGATAGGGGTTGGAAACTTGCACCAAAGGAATATCCATTTATGTGGGATGGCATTTCATTTCAACATGAAATCACACTGACCAAGAACATGACATGAAGAAAACCTTGTAAAACTGCAGCAGTAAATGTGTGTACTGAAAGTAAAGGGGGCAGAATACAAGACCAACTTAAAAGATACAACTACAACTAAAAATATCGTTTGAGATCATAAATCATAGATCCTGCATTATGTGTAGGAAATGATCATCTCCACAGCTCTCCACGTCCACTAGTCACCTCCATGTACCACTTTGTCTTGGCTCCTAATGTCTTAACCATGATGCTCGTCATCTTTAGAAGAAACAACAAGGAGCGGGTGAATCCTGTAGAGGGTGAGTATAACAATACCAAGTAGGGTCCCTGATACCCCTAAATTCCTCCCAACCTTCCAAAAAGGAGAAACCATAATGCTGGACCTCAATCACAATGCACAAAGTCAAGACAGCTCTAACAAGGTATTCAACCCAGAGTTATGGAATAATGATGAGTAGTCTTAAGCTATATAATTTTATTCCATTAGAGATTTTCCACTACTAAAAAATGAATTAGACATTCCATTTTTTATCCACACATCGTCGTATGTCTCAGATCCATAATGGGACGCTCTGTGGCTAGTCCTCATTGGGTCGTGTAGTGCTGATCAATATATGGTCAGTAGAATGCTGATCCACAAAGGGTCACCATGATGGTGATCCATACATGGTCACTAGAATGTTGATCCACATAGGGGAACTATAATATTGATCCACATAGGGTCACAATAATGATGATCCACATAGGTTCTCCATAATGTTGATCCATATATGGTCTCTATGATGTTGTTCAACATATGTTTGCTCATCAATAGACTGCTAGCCATATGATTCCCCGCACATGGTGTGCTTGATTTCAATAGAATTTTCTCCAAAATATATTATTCAAACCTCAACATCCACTATATTCAACAAATATGTTATCCAAATGACCGACATGTCATATGGGTTCCAACACAAAAAACTATTTTTCAATCGAACTCCCGGTCTGTGAGTAATAAGTGTTTTAGTACCGAGGACCAGGATGGATTCGGGATCGACCCAACACGACCTTAATCGAACATTCTCCAAACAATAAGAGGATTATCTCAAAAGGACCATATTTCCCCAAGGATTCTATCACTACACACGGTTCATAAAAAACGTCAGTTTTGGGTGATACGGGTTTTTAAGCGTATCTTGGCCGAAAAGTGTCTGGGTTTGGTCCGACCCAGTTGGACCAACACAACTCCCTGACAAGGGCCAACCCGACCCGGTTCATTTTGACCCGAACCAGTTGAGGTCTAAACAATGTCCTATCTAGGCCCACCTGAGTGGGCTATGCCACAGCGGGCATGGCCTACTAGATTACGGACCGAACCGGCCCGCCAGCTGGGTGTGGCCTACCGAGCAACCCGACCCGGTGGCTGGCGCGGTCTGCCGACTGGGTGGCCCAACCCCCGTCCTCGAATGGGTAATCCATTTAGGTTTCCACAACATGTGGCACCTCCCCCTATCGGCGGGACCCATGGGGCTCATTTCCACTCAGTGTTGACTCAATACAGTGGCTTTCCTCCACGGCGCGTGACGGCGCACCGCCTGCAGGCACCACGACCAGCTGACACTGGCCACCCTATTTGTCCACCATGGTGACTCTCAGCATCACCTCACCTCTATGACCGCAACCATCACATGTTATCACTGGTCACCCGTGATGCGCCTATGGGCCTAACGTGAGCCACCGAGTGAGCTCTAGTGGTCAGTTTTTCCTTCCACTTGTGCCTACGGGACTCCCTGGATGCTGCCATCACTATGTGGCTCTCGGAATCAGGATTCGGTTGAGTTGAAAATTCACCCCCATAGAATGCGACAAAAACAGAAGTGGTGGAGGGTTTAGGCCTTGTTCATATGTCATGCACCCTCTGCATTTGCATCATATAAAGTGGGTGATAAATAAATACTCAATGAAAAATTAAATCCTCTTGAAAAAATTCGCAACAACCATTCAAAATTTAATACGAATCACGAAATTACTCATTTTGGTTGATCCATATCCGTCATGTTTTTTAAGAATGAGAAAATCAATCAATAAATTACATGAATTTAATAATAACCCCTACCTTATATTAAGAGGAGATGTCACGGTTGTGGATGGACAATCTATGTTCATTAAAGCCACCGACGTTTGTTGATCCCGGATCGATTCCTCTAATGATGTTGTTCAAGCCTCCATTCTTCATTGGAGGGATGTTTGTTCATCGTTTCATCGTCAAATATTCTCTCATGATCCACCAATCCTCCCTTTTCAAACGTTTGACTAATTACACAAAGTAGTTATGAGTTTAAAAATCGTTTAAATTAATGGTTCATTAATTGGGATAATTAATAAATATTATTAATTATACGAAGGGTGGTTACCCAAACTATGTATAACCGGGAATTTAATATCCCTCATTAAATGGCTAAACACATTTTTTTCCCCGTTCACCGTACCTCAAAAGATTTTAGAAAAACAAAATAACATTTTTATGTTATTTTATTATTCTTAAAAAGTTCTGTAAAACTATGTTTTTCTACCAAAATACTACATTCAAAGTTAAGCTTCCCTGAATATAGACATGATTCTTCGAGTTAAATGACGGCCCATGATTTCAATTCTAACCACCGGTTCAAAAGATAAAAATTCATGCTCACATTCTTACTGAACTTACAATTAAAAAGTTCAAAATTACGTTCTGGGCACACTTTTCCTCATAATCAAGCGCCTAAAATTTTTGTAGACTCTTAGTAATCCTAAATAATTTTAAAAAAATTATATTGAATTTCAAGGTATTTACATTCTCCCACCCTTATGGATTTTCTTCCACAAACGCTACAAAAAAACCATAAGAATAAATGGTGGTACTGAGCACGTATTTGAGATTCCTACTCTAATGTGATATCTTGGAGATTCTCATACTACCAATGAACTCACATCAGAGGAATCAACCTCCCATGAAGTAACCACTATTATTGATCTTATATTTCTACCAAGAAATCTGCAACGTCACACCACCATCGATGTATAGCTTTCCCTAGTCGATAACATGAAATTGATCATGCACGTACCTCCTCAACTATGACACATAGAAAACATTGTGCACCAAGTGACTCTATGGGGGAAGAGTAAGATGATATTCTATCTTGCCTACTATTCTAAGGATCTGGAAAGGTCTGATGAACCTCTGAGATTGCTTTCCACATCATCCAATGCTTTGTAATCCACATCAGGGCGAGACCCATAGAAATACATGGTCTCTCTCCTCAAACTCCAAGGGTATACATATTCTATCGACATAAGATTTATACTAGCTCTGTATAGTCTTCATCCTCTTAGGGATGTTCTCACCCTACTTTTTGGTAGCATATACGAACTCTGAAACCATAAGTGATGACTCCCCTGATTCTGTCCAGCATATCATTGATTTGCATGGTCACCCCTATAGGTCCTCAAACGAATCCATGCCGACAATGGAGTGATCAATGTTTTTGTAAGAAAACTCCACCAGTGGTAGGTGGTCCTCCCAACTGCTTCCAAAATCAAGGAAACAAGCACGATGCAGGTCCTCGAGGTTTTGTATGGTCTGCTCCATCTGACCCTATGTCTAAGGATGGAAAGAGGTTCTAAAACGTAGTTGAGTCCTGAATGCCTCCTCTAATATCATAATCAAACGGTATGTAAAATGAAAATCAGGATCTGAGATGATCGTCGATGGAACCTCATGAAGCTGTAATATCTCCTATACATAGAGACGTCTCATGCTCTCTACATATCTCGAATGGGTAGAAAGTGGCTAACATGGTGAGTCGGTCAATGATCAACCAAATTGAATCATGGGCCATGGACATTCATGGTAGCCCTATCACAAAGTCCATGGATATACCATCCCACCTCCATTATGGCACCACATGTGGATGAGCTATGCCTATTGGTACTTGATGCTCAACCTTCACTTGCAATGATGTGAGTCATCATGATATGAACTCGAACATTGTTTTTTCCATCCCTGGCCACTAGTACTAACTCTATAGGTTCTGGTACATATTCGCCACTCTAGGATGTGACACCAAAGGGGATATGTGGAACTCCCTCAACACCTCCTCTCATTGAGTCTCTAGTACCATGGTCCATCCTTCGAAGAGGATAAAATACTCCCCACTTTCTTAAAATACCCCAGAAGCCTGTCATGAGGACATCTGATCACGTTGGGAATTACTATCTATATCCCCAAGATGTTCCTCCCAGACTCACTGATGGAGTGGGGGAGTGACTATCATAGACTGGAGGTACATTTCTCTATCACTATCAAAGAATGATAATTGCAACACAGATAGTTGCTCTGTCTCCTCACTCAACAATTGTAGACCAAACCTCCTGATGTGTGAATCTTCAACAATATTCCCCTTCCCTAGAGTATAGACTATCTCAATGTTGTAGTCCAGGAGGAATGCCAGCCATTACCATAATCTCGGGTTGTAGTCCTTCTGAATGAAGATATACCTGAGACTCTTATGGCCAGAGTAAACATTAAACCATTCACACATCAGGTTTATCTACCACATATTCAGTGTAAAGACCACTGCTGATAACTCCTGGTCATGGGTAGCATAGTTCCTCTCATGTTATATTAATTTCTATGAGATGTAGGTGATCATTTCTCACTCCTCCATCTGGACAAAACCTAGTCTGGCCCCTGATGCATCTCTATAGACTACATACCGAACACCCTCTTTTGGCTGCCTCAATATGGGGGCACTCGTTAGTCTCCACCTCAACTCTTGGAAACTCTATTGTCCCTCTTCGTCCAAAAGAAAGGACACCCCTTATTTTTCAAGTCTAAAAAGTGTGTCACAACTCTAGAAAATCTGGGTACTATTCATTAGTGTAACTCATCCAATCCTAGGAAACTCCACGCCTCGGTCACACTCCTGGGTGGCTCCATAGAATGAAGTACCTCTATCTTTGCTAGATCCACTGAAACTCTAACATCTGAGATAATGTGGCATAGGAAGTGGACTTCCCATATCCATAACAGCCACTTCTAGAGATTTCCATAAATATGGTTCTCTCAGAGTGTATGAAAAAATACATGTAGGTGTGTGGCGTGATCCTCATATGGCTTCGACTACACCAAGATTTCATTAATGAAGACTAACATGAAGTGATCCATGTAAGGATGAACTATACTATTCATGAGTTCCATGAAAAATTCTAGAAATTGGTCATTCCCAAATGTATCAACATGAACTTATAGTGGCCATACCAGCATCTGAATGTTGTCTTCGGTAAATCCTCATCTATTAATTTGGGATGATGGTAGATTAATCTATGATCTATCATCAAAAAATAGTGTGCTCTATTCAGATGGTGGAAGAGATCATCAATCCTTCATAGAGGATACTTGTTCTTCACAATCACCTTTTTCAGGCACAGATAGTCCACAAAAATCCTCAGACTCCCATAAACCTTCTTGGTGAACAAAATCAAGGATTCCAATGGAGAAACACTGGGCCTTACAAAACCCTTCATCTTCATGTCCTCTAGTTATACCTGTAACTCACTGAGCTCTACAAGAGCCATCTGATATCCTGGTGTAGATATTGGTGTCATCCTGGGGTACAAGTTGATGTAGAATTCTTCCTATCTTTGATGAGGTAGTCCTGAATCATCCTCATGAAATACATCAACAATCTGGTCCTACACTATGGGATAACTCAGAATCCACACTACAACTACTCCAAGGGAAAGGCTATCCATCTAATGAGTGATTGGATGCACTATCCTCTAAGAATGTCCATCCTGTAAGGGAAATGTTTTCTTCTATCTAGGGATGGAAAACATGATCACATCCTCATAGACACACCACACATTGCACCTAAAATAGTCAATATGATCATGGAATGTAGATAACCAGTCTATACCGACGATTACACCATAAGGCCTCAATGCTACTACTATAAGATTCCAGACAAAGCAGTCATATCCAAGAGTAATATCACACTCCCATCACCATTTTATGATCATCAGATCCTATTCCATATGAGTCTCCAATCGAAAGGATCGTGAAAATGGCTCCACCAAAATCTCTGAGATCCAAATGAGAGATATGTAAATGAAAGAGTGACTGGAACCAGTGTCTATAAGTAATGCAGTTAGGGTGGAGTAGTCACAGATTTTCCCTCTAATCATCTCTGGAGCACCATGGTCATAGGTCTCAGCTTCCTGAAGCTATGCTCGTCCATGTATGCCTGATCCCTAAGGCCGGGGTGGACCACATGGTGGTGGTGGCGGTAGAACCTCAAATTGATGCTCATTGCCTTTTGCACGACCTTCTCTTATACCATGTTTCTTTCCCTATAGACCTCCTTGTTCAATTCTCTGCCTCTTTCTCGGTGGCCCCTTCACTGTCTGTTAATCGTCGTTATGATAGGTTGGGATGTAGCGCGTCATGTGGCCCTACCCGCCACACATGAAGCCCATTGTGCGGCTATGTCGGCCAGCTCTCCCTTATAATCTCCACACCTCAAACCTTATGTCCTAGGGTCATACTCTATAAGGGCTGGCCCACATGGACCTCTGCATCATCTGACTATTTTTTACTGCATATGACTGGGCTACCTGTTGTCTCATGTTGGCTCTCACCATTGATGCATGCTCAGCTAAGAAGCTCCACACTAATAAAGCTCGCTCGATTACTCCAGCCGGTGTGAGGATATTGAGAATAATCACCAATCCTATGATCTCCCACCAGAGACTCTATTAAAAGGTCTAATACCTAATGAAATGGTCACGTACCATGTCCTTGGAGTTGCGCGAGAGATCATTGAATCTAGTCGAGTACTGGGATATTGTGAGGATGCGCTGTAGTAAGTGAACGATCTACTGAATATACATAGAGCGTAGTTTTTCTACAATGAACTCTTCCCTAAATAAGCTCTCAATGTCTATCCAGGTGAGGGACACCACTTCATGTAACTAGATCACCATGTTTCACCATCTCTCTACCATGCCATGGAAAAGACTAGCAGCTAGGATCACAATCTTCTCTTTTGGTGTCCTGACTATGTGGAAAACACTAGCCACAGGCTCTAGCCAGTTCTCTGCTACCAAGGGATCGATCTCGCCATCAAACCATGGAGGCCTCTACTGGTAGAACTCATGCAACCTACACAGTCGATGTACATAGTCTACTAGTGGGGATGGTGGTAACTACTACCCTAGAAGTGGTGTTGTTGCTGGTGCACCACCCTAAGGTGCTACCACTATAATAGGGCCCTACACCGAAGCCTCATTGCTCAGTGGTCTGTCATCATGAACTCTATCTAAAATCCTAGATAGATTTCTACATGGAGGAATCCTATAAGGAAACAGGTGTTCCACAATCAATAAATTATACCAGTTGAGCTGATTGAAATGATATCAAAAGTAAATGATTTCCAAAACACACGCAATTAGTGTTTTTGTGCACCGAGTTGGAAATTAGAATTCAGGGTCTTGGTGTATGGATACATTATCCCCCACACCAAAAATAGAATCCTCAAATTGAAAACTACACTCAAATAACATAACACTATTTTCTCCATTGGAAATATTAGAGTCCTAGTTCTTTGGTAGAAACAACTCCTCTGATGCGAGTTTTTCACGATCCGTCCCCCATGGGCCTTGCAGTGACGACATCTAGGCCACATTTCATAGGCTAGGGGTTGGATACTAGCACCAGAAAGGCATATTCCTAAATGTGGGAAGTCATTTCCTTTAAAACTACAGTCACACAGACCAAGAACACTACCATATTCAAACCATATTGTAAAACTACAGTAGTAAATGTGTGTACTGAAAGTAAAGGGGCCGGAATACAAGCCCAACCGAAAAGATACAACTAAAATAGAAAATAACTCTTATTATCATCCACCAAGGATCCTACCAGAAGGATTGGTAGAATTTATCTCCACTGATCTCCATGTCAACTAGTCTCCTCCATATACCACTTGGTCCTAGCTCCAAAAGTCTCAGAAATGCTGCTCGTCATCTGCACAAGACACAACAAGGGTTGGGTGAACCCCAAGATTGGGTATGTATGACAATGCCCAGTTGGGACACTGGGACCCCCGAAGGACTCCCATAATTCCTCAATGGAAAAAAACCTCAAATCATGAACTCAATCACAAATCCAAATGTAGATATAGCTCACACCAGGTATTCAACTCATAGTTAATGAATAATGATGATTAGTTGTAAGATATATCATTTTATTCTATTATGAAGTTTCTAAAATTTAACCATGAAGTATTTTTTCCATTTTTGATACACACAGGGTCATATATAACTGATCCATAATGGGACACTCTAAATATGGTCTTTGTCGGGTCGTGAACTGCTGATCCACACATGGTGTCTAGAATGCTGATCCACCCAGGTTCGTTATGATGCTGATCCACAAAAAGTCACTAGAATTCTTATCCACACATTGTCTATATGATGTTGATCCACACAGGGTTTCTATGATGTTGATCCACACAGGGTCACTAAGATGTTAATCTATATAGGGTCACTTTTCAATTGACTATCAGGGACATGATTCCCCACAATTGGTGTGCTTGAGATCCATAGAATCTGTTCCTCAAGATATTAGTCATGACTCAACTACCACTATGTTCCATAAAGGAGTAAGCCAAAGTACAACCATTTCGTAAGGGTTCTAACATGATGGAAGACACATCAATCAGACACCCAGTTTTTGACTTATATGTGTTTTAATACTGAGGACCCAGTTGGATTCAGGTTTGATCAAACCAGACAATACTCCAAAATTCTCCAAAACTCAAGTTTAGTTTTTCAATGGTACAATTCTGTCCAAAGGATTCTACTTCTACAAACGGTTCTTCTAACATACATATAGTTTGTGACATACGACCTTTTACGTGTATCTGTGCCGAAAAGGGTCTGGTTCTGGTCTAGCCTGATCCAACTGACCTGACTTGCCCCAACATGGGCCGACCCGACACCTTTCAGGTTGAACCGAACCAATCCGGGTCTGACCCATGACTTACTCGACCCGACCAGAACTACTTGGGCGGGCCGCAGTGGGTTCGGCCCCCTAGGACATAGATCGCCCCAGCCCGTTGGGTGACCCAGTCCATTAGATGGTGTGGTTCACCAGCTGGGTGGCCCGTCCCCCCTTCCCGAACTGCTAATCCATTTAGGATTATTCATCTAGAGGTGCCACATGGTTCCACCCACTGATAGTTGAAAATTTGCAGCATGTGACCACTCTACCAGCTCCAACTATGGCTGGCCACAATCGACCGCCCCATTTGTCCGCCCTAGCACCTATGGGAGACACCTCTCCTCTACGACCAGCAATGGTCGGCCGCCGCTGTTGCCCAACACCATCACCAAATTCTGTTGCCCGCCAACGTTACCTACCGACGTCGCCCACTGCTATCACCCATCGTCATCACCCACCACTTTCACTAGCGTCGGCCAGGATTTTGCGGGCCACTATGTGAGATCTGAGGTCTATATTTCATTCCTTTTAGGCATACATGCCTAAAAGGATGTTGTTCTCACTACATGGCTCCCAGATTTATGATTATGTCGACTAGAAAATCCAACCCAAATAATTATACAATAACCGAAGTGGCAAAGGGTATGGGACTTTTTTGTTTGGCCCACACCCTCGGCATTAACATCATATCATGTTGGTTGTAAATAAATCATGAATGTTAAATTAAAACATGATCCAAACTCCTACAACAACCATATGAAATTTAATACAAATCGCAGGTTAACTCAATTTTTTTGATCTGTGCTCGTCATGATTTTCTAAAATATGAAATTGAATCGAGAAATTAATTTAATTTAATAATAAACCCTACCTTGTATTCGGAGGAGATGTCACTGTTGTGGAAGGAGAATCCATATTTGTTGAAGCTGCTGTCATTTTTCGATCTCTAATCGATTCCTCTAATGACAATGTTCAACCCTCCTTTCTTTATTGGTGGGAAGTTCGTTCTTCAGTTCTTCGTCAAGTATTCTCACATGATCCACCCATCAACCATTTTTCCAACGCTTGAATAAATAATAGGAGATTTTAAGAGTTTAACTTTCTTTTAAATTAATGTTTCATTATTTTGTGTAATTAATGAATCTTATTAATTATAAAAAGTTTGGTTAAACAAAATATGTGTAACCTATCATTTAATATACCTTATAATATGCCCGACCACCTCTGTGGTCCCCACCACCGTTGCTGATGAGGTTGGTGAAAAATAAAATAACATTATAATGTAATTTTATATATTTTTCAAAATGTCCGTAAAACTATCATTTTCCACCAACCTATTACGGTCGAAGTTTAGCTTCTCTTATTTGAAGAACATCACTACGATTTCAACAGTGCCCTCAAAATTCAATTTAGAGCACTGGTTCAAATGATAGAAATTCCTGCTCCCACTTTTATTGAACATACCTTAAAAGAAGCTCAAAATTGTATTTCGGGCACACCGGGCCTCAGAATCAAGCGCCGTCAATTTTCACAGACTCGTAGTAATCCCAAATATTTTAAAAAAATTATATGGAATATTAGCGTCTTTACAGGGTCTTACCATTATAAACAAAAAATTAAATTGTTATATTTTAAGACAACTATTGGTGGTTATATTGTAATCCAATAATGGGTGTGTCTTTGGATGTGCTCTAATGCATTGGCTAATGATGACAGAGTTTAGAAATGAAAAATAAATGACTATGTTATTAATTTCAAAAGTGAATTTTTTTACAAATTAAAGTTAATCCTAAGAGAGTATTACAAATGACTAGGTTAGAAATTACATTATTCGACCTTGTCTAGAATTAGATTTTACGGTGAATCATAACCAAGGAAGTTATGTTTTGTGCTAATTTGAATACCAATAAATTATTACATATTATTATGAAATGTTATCATTGCCCATGACTAATAATTGATGATTATATTCTCTTATTTCTTATGTATTTTGACATAAATCTATCTTATTATGTATTTTAATTGGTAAATCATTATTCTCTGGTTCATTATTAATGATATTTTTATAAATGGGTATGAAGACTATATGTTTTTATCATGTTATCATACCTTTCTTATTATATTATTATCACGTATGATTTTTAATTGATATCTCTTATGGTTAATTTTGTTTTATACATGAGAAAAACTTTTATTATGTTTACAATCCCATTGTTGTGAAGAAAATTTTTATGTATAGCATGGTTTTGATGGCTTCTAGTTGTTAATATCATAGTGGGGAAAAATATAGATATTATCAATATCACATTTTTATATATATATATAGGATATCAATAACATTTAAAATATTAGGATTTTTTTTGGACTAAAGTTTTATGTATTTAATATTCATATTATATGATGCAATATTTATGTAGAAAATGTTTTTCCTAACGATCATGATTTTGTTTCCATAATTGGTATCTAAGATTGTATGTTAAAAATATGTTTTTATCACAAGACCTAAGAGTATGGGTCTATGGTTTCATGGTTGATATTTCAAAAGGGTTTATAAAATGTAATATGTTATGACAATAAATGTTGAGGATTGTTTATTTTTCTTTGTTTTTGAGTTTATTTTTTATAATTGCTGAAGAAATTTTTGGTTAAATGTTATATTAATTTTAAAGAGAACTTATTTTATAATGTATTATTCTACATAATTTATTAGGTTTATTGGTTTATATTTATATGGAGATGAATTAAATGATTATTTTTAATAGATTTTTTTCAGTGATTGATTTATTAGGATTTTACTTTGACTAAATATTTTCTGTAATTGATTTGTATAATAGGGTAAATACATAACAAATTATGTTCTAAATTAAAAAATAATAATTTTAAAAAAATTAAAATTATTTTATATGACATTGATAAATTTAATATTGATTTTAAAATGGAGGAAATGATATATCATATAACTGTTATATCTATAACAAATGAAATACATGAAATTATTAAATAAATTTCATTTAACCATAATATTAAGTTCTTTTCCAATATTCGACTCTATTAAAAATAATTTTATAATACATGTAACACATCATACATAAAATATAATTTTTTTGGATTCATATGAAATTTTTATCTAATTCTGAAATCCCAACTCCCTCATATTTCCCAACAAGGGATGCAACATCATGTAATTTTTATATACATATGTTAATCATAATTGTTTGATGCACTTATTAATTGTTAGTAGTGTTTAATGAGGGAAACCTTTATGTAGTGTAAATATATTTGGTTTTAACATTTTTTCATTAAGATAATTTTTTTAATAATTTTTTATTGAGAATATGATAAATATTTTTAAACTAATCATAATAGATTATTTTAAAATTATCATATTCATTTTAAATATTTGAAATTATATATAAAATTTGAAAAAATCCTTAATCTATATAGTTTATAGAATTAATTTAACTCTAGTAGATCATGGTATACATTGAAAATGTAGGTATAACATTCAGAATCTTCCCTAATTAATTTTCCTCTATGTAGACACTCTTTTTTTATAGTCTGAAACACCATTTATTAATTAAAGAAACAAAATATTACATGAGACGAAAGGATGGGATTTTATTACAATCTCTTTTAAAGAGGTGAAGAAAATCAGCTGGCAGTTCATCCAGCCAAGTCATGTTCTGGTGGACACCTTTGTTGGCAAGGGCATCAGCAACAACATTTGCTTCACAGAATACATGTGTAGCAATGTAGTCAATCTCCTGAAGCGAATTCAAGCAGTTCATCCAACTCGTAGTAAGCGGCCACGCGAGATGAATAACTCTGTTCCAAATGGCTTAAATAATGGTGGTAGAATCACTTTCAGTCCACAGTTTACGCCAACCTCTTTGCAGTGCAAATTCAACACCATGTATGACTCCAAGCATCTCCGCTTCAATGGAAGAGGCAATCCCACACCCAACATAAAAGCAACCATGGTAATGGTCATTAGAATCTCTGAAAATGGCCCCACAACCGGCAAGTCCAGGATTGCCTTTTGAGGTGCCGTCGACATTTACATTAATCCAAATCGGCATCGTAGGTTTCCAGAAAACATCAAAGTGTTTCTTGATCATCGGGAAAATACCCGGGACACGGATACATTTGAGGATCTCAAAGTCTCCAATATGATTGCTGCAACAATCTTTTTGAATTGATGCAGCTTCATGTATCGCAATGAGAATTCGATATTTTCCTGCATTGACACTGAAAGAGTGATTATTATGGATAAGATCATTTCTTACATACCAGATTTCATGTAGGAGTTCAGCCACTTCCACAAGAAAAATGTTTTTGACTTGCTGAGAGGATTCGTATTTAGTACATTTCTTCAAAAGTAAACAAATCGGGTCAGATAAGGACCATGATCAATTAAAAAGCTCAAACATGTAGTTCCATAAAGCCGTGGCCATAACACAAGACAAGAAAAGATGATCAGAATCCTCTCTGTGCTGATTACATAAATGAAATTTTGGGCAAAGTTGAATGCCAAAGGCTTGAAGTCAATTTTCAGTGGGCAATATATTGTGAGAAATACACCAAATAAGGGTAAACCTGGAGGTTTTGATCCAATTCTTATTGAAGGCACTCACCCATTTATAAGTAGGTTCATTGTCAGAGAAGTTGTGCATGTATAAGTTTTTTGAGTCAAGTATGCCATTGGGAGAAGGTTCCCAAACAAGGAAGTCCCCAGAAATCGAGAAGGTATAATTTTCAATGATTTGAGAAATGTCATTGGGGAGATCATGCCTATAAAGTTGCATAACATCTTAATTGTGTGGGTGGTGTTTATAGCAGTGTTATTAGGTGGCTGCATAGAAATTAAAGTATTACCTATCCAGTTGTCACACCAAAATAATATCATCAGCATATAGGAGGTGAGTGGGGACAATAAGGTTTCTAGCGGCATGAATGGGTTTATGTTTTTTTGATCAACCAGATTATGAATGAGCCTACTAAAGTAGTCTTTTGCAATAACAAATAGAATGGCCGAAAGAGGATCGCCCTGTCTAACACCTTTAGAACATTTGAAAAAACTACGAGGGGTGCCATTTATTAATATGGAAATGATAGTAGATTGAAATAAGGTCTTGATTCTCTTGATAAAAGTCTCATGAAAACCAAAAAAATTTATGACTCTAAATATAAAGCCTCAATCAATGGTATCAAAGGATTTTTTAATATCAAGCTTGATGGCCACACAACCCCCTCTATTATTTTTATTTAGGATGTTGGTACATTTTGAGGAAAGACAAATGCAGTCTTGGATGGATCTGTTTTTTATGAAGCCAAACTGATTCCATGAAACAATTTTGTTGCAAATCGGAGCCAATCTGTTGGAAATGATTTTAGTAATTATATTGTATAGGGTATTGATATGAGAAATTGGTCTAAAATGATGAATTTCAGAAGCATTTTCAACCTTTTGAATTAAGGTGACGAATTGAGCATTGATACCCTGAGGGAGGGATCCGTGAGTGAAAAAAGACCTAATCAGCTTACAAACATCTGAACGAAGAGTGTCTCAGTGATTTTGATAGAAACCATTATTAAATCCTTCCGGTCCAGGAGAACTATCAGGTTTTAAACTAAATATGGTGTCTTTAATTTCATGCTCCAAAGGAATAGCTAATAGAGAGTCATTGTCTTTCTCATTCACCATTGAGGGAATAATATTGGGATCAAGATCAATGTTTCTCTCAGGGCCATTAAAAGTGTCATTAAAGTAAGAGACAACATGATCCGATATGGCCTCTTCAAATTCAATGATCAAATCATTGTGAATCTATTTAGTGAGTGGATGATTGGCTTTTCTGGCTCTTTGAAGAGAGTTATAGAACCTAGTATTTCTATCTCCATTAGCCACCCATTTGGTCTTAAACATTTGTTTCTGGATTTTATCTTTAAAATTGAGTAATGTGTTTAGCTTAAGAGCTGTATTGACCTCCAGTTGAGGGTCGAGGGTAAAATCAGAGTTCAAACTACGAGTTTGGATTTTATTGAGTTCGTCTTGAAGAGAGGTGATGTCAGAATCCAATTGCAAGGTCTTGGTATTACACCAACCTTTGAGAGCTTGTTTTAAAATTTTCAATTTGAAGATACAGGAAAAAGAGTCATGAAGATGGATCATAGAATTCGAAGTGTTATTAATCATGTTGACACAGTCAAGGTCTAGAGACCAAGCATTGTTGAATTTAAAAGGAAGGGGAGTTCTACGTTCATTAGAAAGGGAGATGAGTAATATGGGATGATGGTCAGAGTTATGTTTGGGAAGCGTTATACAAGAGACATTATTCCAGATGTCCAGGGCCTTCATGTTAACAAAGGCCCTGTCAAGCTTACTGGAAACAGTTTTCTTATAATGCCTTCTATACCAAGTGTATTTCTCCCTAGTAAGGTTAACATCAGAGAGATTACAGTCATCAATAGCAGATCTAAATTCTCATGGGGATATAGAGATATGAGATGGTCCAATTATTTCAGTGGGACTAAGAATAGCATTGAATTCCCCACTAATCACCCATGGATCTTGAATTGTGTTAGGCATGTCAAAAAGGTCTTGCCAAAGATTTCTTCTTTTTTGATACCTATTACTTTCATAGACCATCGTGCAATAGATATGGTGATCATTCCAGATAAAATCACAAGTGAAATGTTGATAAGAATTTTTGAAAACATTGATGCTTTGAAGGGAGGAGTGATAGAAGATCCACATAGAGTCCGTCAAAGGACCATTTTTGCAGGATCCTAAAAAGTTTTAATGAAGAGAGCCAAGTCTCATAAAATTAGAATTGAATTTGACCTTGGGTTCAGAGATGGAAAATAGCTGAGGTTTATGAGTGTTTAAAAGCCTTCTAAGTGTCATGGAGGTGTCATTGTTGGCAATGCCTTGGCAGTTCCAAAATAAGAGATTCATTGTTACCTATGTTTTGGGTTAGAGCCCCTTTTTTTGGACTTCTCATAATTCTTCTTCCTCTTAGATCTTCAAATAAGAGGGGGTGATGTAGATTCTGATTTGTTCTCAGTTGATTTGATATCGAAAGTTGAGGAGGTAATCTTAGAAGGCTCAGTCAAATGAATCAAAACAGTAGCAGTAAAAGTTACAGGTTGAGAAGAAAAAATCTGATTGTGTTCTGGATCTGATTTTCCAGGAGGATCAGCATGAGGTTTTAGAGCTCCAGTAGAGTCCAGAGCAGATTTGTGTTTAGGGGAGAGTGTAGATTTATCAGAAGAGAGGGAGTCCAGAGTCTGAAAATCAGAGCATAATACAATAGAATCAGAGTTGACATTTGTCCCAATCTGCATGCTTGAAACCGGATTTATATCCTGTTCAATCATATTAGATTTTCCAGGGACAGTGGTAAGAGTTTTAGTAGCAGAATCATTAACATCAGTGAGAGTTTCATTAGGGACATTGTTGTGGTTCTCATTGATGTGCATGTCAGCAATATAGTTTGTGATTATGGAAGACATATTAGAATTCACAAAGGTAGAAACAATACTATTATCAGCATAATCAGGAGCATTCAAATCAGAGTTTAAAACCATAGAAGCAATGTTGATATTTTTCCCAATCTGCATGCTTGAAATAGGTTTTACAACCTAATCAATCATACTAGATTTTTTCGGGACAGTGATAAGAGTTTTAGCAGTACAGTCATTAACATCAATGAGAGCTTCGGTAAGTACATTGTTGTTGTTCTCCCTGATGTGTATGTCAGAAATAGAGTTTGTGATATTAATAGTCATATTAGAGTTCACACAGTCAGTAATATTACTATTATCAGCAAAATCATGTGGAAATTTAACTGAGTTACCTCGTTGTGGTGATTTTTACATGTTACCAGGAGAACCAGGGGGGTCATCACTAGAGGAGGGCTCCTCTTGACGACTTCCTGGAACATTCATATTATTGAGATTTGTCCCAGTCCCATCCAGGATAGATGCAGATCCAGATATGTTAATGTTCCTGCAAGAGGTCATCTTCGAAACAGGGGAAATATGTGTAGTGTCATTAGATATCAAAAGGGGGGAAGTGGAGGGATTATTGCTGTCAAGAGTAGTTCTATTTACCTGCAAGGTGTTAGAAGATCCAGCCACCATATTTTATTCTTCTTCCACTAATTTTCCCCATTATTTCCCCTCAAGGGAGGAAAAGTTATAATATTTCATGACCCATATATCATGTTTCTTATTAGGTGGGTCAGTTTTCTCCAACATAGATTTACCTTTCTTATTCTGTTTGATTTCTTTACAATCATTTGCAATGGGGGGGTCAACTTGATTTCTAACCACTCTACAGATAGCAACATTGTGCCCTATCAATTTGTAAACCTCACAAAAAGGAGGTTTCCTTTCATATTCTACCCTGATATCAGTTCTATAATTGGGAGCATTGATGTTTATGACTAAAGGCAGTTCAAAAGCTAGATTCACTTCAACCATGATTCTAGAAAAAAGTCCAAGGTCTCCATTCAATGTTCTATGGTAAATTTTAATGGGAGAACCTATATAGGAAGCTATGTCATTTAAGATCTTAGGGTGCCAAAATAACCAGTTAAGGCCATGAATTCGAATCCTGACTTGTGCCAAAGAGTTCCTGTGTGTGTGAGGGTTAAAAGAGACATCCCAATATGAAATTCTAAGGAGACCTGGTTTAAGATGAATATTACCTAGTCTCCAAACCTGTTCGAGTTCCTCATGAGAGTTGAGAAGAATGTGATAATACCCATTTCTGATGGGGATCATCTTCCAATTGGGAGAATTCTAGTAATGTGCAATTCTAACTTTGAGATCTGTTAGAGACCAGGGACGGTCACCTGTGCTGTAAAAAACACGACCAAAAACTGTGAATTTGAACAAATATTCCTGTTGCTTCAGCGCTTCGAGATCTGCCTCAACAGAGAATCCACCATCCTCAAGTTTTTTGATGAGTGGAGGTCTATGTTCCATCATGCTGTTGAGATCTAAGCCTTGAAGATCATCGCGGAAGGAAACTGTTAATGTTCGAAGTGGAACCTCTAGATTTACCACTTTGATTTTGGAAGATTCAACATCTGAGGTCACCGGAGTGGCCGAAATGGGGGATTCCCATTGCGGATCGAAGCCAGCCATTGACGAAGATTATGTCAAATCCAGGTTTAGGGTTTTTTGCCGCATCGCTCTCGCAAGCCACATCCTCATCCTTCTCTTCTATGTAGACCCTCTCCATTATTTAATAATTCAAAAATTAATAGTATGGGTACCCTAGCGAGGTATTATAATTTCATAGAAATATTTCTATTGAAAATTTAATTTATATTAAATTGATTATATTTTCCCATGTAGTTGAAAATTATTTTTGTTAAAACATTGAGTCTTGGATTCATATTTATATGACTTATTATAGAAATAATTTCATTGTAAAATATTAGAGATAATTATATTTTTATGGAGTATTTTTTAAATGCGTAAGAATATTACCCGGATATATATTAGTAATAATACTCTTTTAAATAAATATTTAATGAATTTAATTTTTTAAAACTATAAAAAAACTATTATGTTTGATAATTATGAAAACATAATTTTAAACATGTAATATTTCTACATAAAATTAGATGTCTATCATTACATGAAAAAATAATAATTCTGTCATAATATAAATGAATTAAATTTTATCATCCAAGTAAAACAATAAATATTTTTTATATAATATTGATTGTAGAATAAATGAATGATAATAGTAGAACAGAATGATTATAGAATAAATCTTCGTAATCATAAATTAAGATAGGAACACTAAATAATACTATATAGAGTATTTCGATTAATAGAAATATTGGAATCATTTTGTGAGTAGAAATAGAGGATAATATGAATGGGTATATAAAGAAAAAAATATGAACATCATGATATTATCATGAAATTAGATATTAATGGATCATTATTAGATCCAGGAAAATTATGGATAAGATATCGTCTGATTAATGGAATGAATTAATTCAATATGTTTACATTACAAAGTCTATACTTAAATCATGTCAGTGTTTGTTTTAAAATCCAAAGGATATTAATTAGTTATATACCTAATGATATGGATTATGTTTAAATATATTTATGTCATACCAATATAATAAAATGATAATTAATTCCTAAAGTATTTTTATTATTTCATATTCTATTGAATAAATCAATAATTTAAATTTTTATTAATATTTCCATAAATGTATCAAGTCTAGTATATATTGTATTATTTTTATTTAAGGGAAAAATATCAAAATTAATTTTATGTTTACATGTACTTATGTTTAAAATGCATATTATATAATGCTATTTTGATATAAAAATAAGACATATTATTTAATTCAAGATAAGGGGTATATATATTTATTTCCTAGTTCCACCCTTGATTAATAGAATATCTCTATCGTCAGCCTGAGTGGTGTGTCCTTTTGTGGGGCAGGGTTTATCCTCAACAATGATATCATTTTAGTAGTAAGATATGAATATAGATAGTTTAGAGTCTCCACATGTGTGGTAATGGTAATCATAAATTGGTTTTAAAGTTGCTTAAAAGAACTATGGGGGGAAGAATGATGACACATAGGGATATGTTAGTCACTATTGGAATTGTTCTCGACTGTCTTCCATAATGAGGTTTATAAGGAAGCATGTTTTTTATTGAAAAATTAACATTGGGTCACGATGTAAGTGCACTATACTCAACGTAAAAATCTAATGTATTTTTTATTAAATGAATTAATATTCATCATCTTTCAGCTCATCCATAAGTATATAACATTGAAAATAAAACACATACTCTTTACTCAAATGCATTTTCATAGGTTATTCTGGCATTAATGTATCGATATTAAAAAGTATAATATTTATTAAATCATTACCATATGGATCTTGTAATCAAAGAGTGGGATTATAGATAATATTAAATATTAATAATATTCAAGGACATTATATAAACTAAATTCTATAATTTCATACTATGTTGTATGCTTTCAAACCATATCATTTGTAGAAACCCAAACCTCCTTCCATAATAGTTATATTTTTGAATATTAAATATGAAATTTAATAAGGAATCTTCATAAAAATATGTAGTAGAATAATGAAGATTATATTTTGATACAATGGTGGAACAAAGATCTATATGAACCAAAATTTAAATGAAAATTGTTTCATATCTATTTCATGATCAATGATATGATTATTATTTTAAATTTTTTATTAATATTATATTTTTTTATAATATGAATTTTGGGTATTAATGGGGAATATAATTAATTGGTTACCACCTATATAGTGAATATTTTGGTTTTAAACCGGAAGAACCATATTTCAATCATTTTATGGTTGTCATATAGACAAATAGATAATAAAAGTGACTTTTTAAGAGTTCATATTTTATATGGTGTATATAAAAGGTGGTATCTAGTTTCTTATGTAAATAATCAATGAGGTTATTTTCATTAAAAATTATTATTAAATAAATAGGGTACTAAGTTACTCTTAACTCATTGCATATGTATTTTTATCCAAAAACATGTTTTATTAGGAAATAATCACTCTTCATTGGTAAATTTACCTAAAACAATTATTTTATAAATTTTCAATATAGCCATTGAAAAAACAATATTATATATTATTTTTTTATTTTTCATTTATTTTTTATAATAAATAAATGATATTATTATATAAAGGATTTTTAAAATTTATTTATAGGAAAATTTGACACCTTTAAATTTTTATCTCAAAATTTATTATTCAATGATATTGGATGATATTAATGTTGGGATAAAATTTACATATATCTCCAATGAAATTCAAAATGTATTCTTGTCATGAGGCACAAGGTATGGAGCATGATTGAAGTGCTACGTATAGTATGATTGGTAATCATGGTATTGACCATCAATTTATTCTTACGAAATGTAAATAACTATCTTTAAATTATTAAATTATGAATGATGTTGGAAGTATATAGTTTAGTTATTCAATTATAATCATAATTTATATAATATTACATGATTTCGTTGGGATTTTCTATACATAAAATGAGTTTTTAATAATATTTTATATATAGACCAATACATTTCATACATAAATATCACATATTGGTAGATATATACTTAATACAAAATATTATATTCCTTGAAATAACTTTACAGGTTTGGTTCATATGGACATATGGATACCTAAAAAACATATTTAAATGATATATACATCAATAAACTCTATGTTATTCATAACATGAACACTTCTTAAATATATCAAACATAAAACAATTTATCAGAACATAGGGAAGAAAAACATAAGAATTGGATAACATATGTTCTATGAAATGATAAACAAAGTATATGTCTATGATATCTTATGTCTTACATGAAGATAGGGGTAAAAAAACATGAGCATATAATTTTGGATCTAGAACCAACAAATCATAGGTTGTAATATTGAATCATGGAAAAAATCCTGACATTTTATAGGACAAGGATAATAATGGAATAAAAGAACATGATCCATGTGATAATAATATTTTCATAAGAAATAACTTTGTTCCATTCACATACACATTGAAAATGATTTCCATAGATGAGGATCCTTACAACAATTATCATATTGTATTGGGTTAAATCCATATTCCATAATATCATTAGTATATATTCAAACCAATGATTTTCATATGGATATAGTCCCTCATCGCACTGGGTTCAATCCCCATAATTATCCTTATTATCTCACAATATATATATATATATATACAAAATGAAGTATATCAATATATAATTGTGGTCCCATGAATCACATCATGAAAATATACACGTCTACAAAAAGATCCAAAAACATTCATTATAGCATATCCTATGGAAAGGAAACTTTTTTAATTTTTTTCATTATAGAATGATAGAAAATATTGTGCAAAAGAATCATGTTTCATAAATAAATTCTCCCTATCATAATTAACCCATGGTAAAGAGAGTGTTTAAAAAGAATAATTCATAAATAATTATCATAGGATATCAAAATAATGAATGAGGATAGTATCATTAGATAATATTTTTAATAAATAATAAGTGAACTATAAGTATTTTATCATTGATAATGGATTCCTTATAAAAATCACTTGAATACTTCTTGAGGGAAATAAACATTTCACATTGAAATAACATATATTAATCTAATAATGTCCCATATAATAATGAAATTTTTTAAATGAAAAATAAAGGTTGTTCAGAGTGGGTATTTCAAGAGGGGATCAATTGAGTTCAAAATTTAATTTATTTTAAAATATTTTTAATTCACTCTCATAAATATTTAAAATACCCCAGTTAATCAAAAAAGGAGAGTTATATAAGATATTATTTTTAATGTTTTCCCCAATGATTGATTATGTCTTAGTTAATATAATTTTTTATAATTACATTAACATTTGAAATAAATTCTCTTAGTCGAAACCATATATATATAACTAATTTAAGACTTACAACCATTGCAGTAGTTTTTTATATATTATAATATATGATGTTTAAAAATTAGAATAAAACAGAAGAAAACCCATTGTGGAATAAGTACAATAGGTTTAGTCTCAATCCCTGACCTAAGATATCCACATAGAATTAACCTATATCTTGGTAGATTATGTAAAATAAACATGATCCGTAACCTGGATTGGACAAATAATACAAATAACAAGTTTTACAAGCCATGCAGGGACCTCATCCACAAAAACATTAGAAATTGTTTAATATTATATAAATAACCATTAAATACAGTACAGGGAACTCTTTTTTTCTATATATGGGAATGAACATCAATTCATATGCGATTCAATATTTTATAGTCAATCATTGGTAAGGATACATTTTATAAGGAAAAATTTCACAACAATTTCTTCAATTCATGAAAAAGTATTTCTCTCTCACCTAAATTTTGTATATCTTGTCTATATCAAAAAAATGGTGTATGTTTCCTAACATCCTAAAAATATATAATAAAAATCATCCACATCCTCTCCACATCATACTTAATGACAAAAGAAACTTTAATTCATCCCTATAATAGTTTACCAATACTAATTGAAAATACACTAAATATTAAATTAAATAATATTACTATTATAATTATTTAATTCAAAGCATATAGAAATAGTGATAGTGACTCATTTTAGTAGTGACACAACTATAGGAGTGCTTTTGGAAAATAGTGATTCCTCTCGGTGGTAAGTCATTGCAATAGTTCTCCAAATTTTTATTCTGATGGTTGGTATAGTATGGTGGTGGACAATACACTGGTGGTTGGTCATATCAATACACATCCAATTTTGGAGGTGACTATTCTCTGATGGCGATTCATCTTCTTGAGGGGATTATTTTTCATACCATTATCCTTATGGAGACTCATCTAAGATGATTGGGGTTTTCAACAGATATCCAATATTCTCATCCTAAATAGAGAGTCATGTGTATTGGTTAGGGTTTCCAAAACATTATCATAATTCCATTACGACTGTGAGTCTACCCTGACGGTGAGTCATTTTCAATGGTGAGTAGAGTATGATGGTGGGTATTTACCATACATATCCAAATATTCATCTAATCTTCCTTATAATATAAAATTCTATCAAAACACATAAAATTGATTAATAGCGTAAGAAAAATTATTTTATGTTCATTAAAAAAGGGTGCCAAAAATATTCTCCTTTTTAATGATTAGAAACAATGGAATTTTAGACAACATGTATATAAGAAACCACAAGTATAAAATAAAGAACATTATCTCATTAAATAGCTACTATTAGAGTTGTATCATAAATTAATCACACATGGTATAAAATGAATGTAGATCGTAAACAGTTATAATGATAATTTTAAAAAATCATTTATTATATAAAATATTGTATGAAATAATGAACATTATGTGTATATTATATCAATAATAATATCATTATAAAATGTTTAAAAATAACAATTAAATTCCTAATATTTTTTAATGACTCACATTTTTAGGATTATCTAAAAAAGAAATAAAATGGAACATAATAGGAAAGGTTTGAAAATTTTAGTTGAAAAGGGAAAAAATAATACAACCAAAGAATAAATAAATATTACATAGAAAAAGGACCAAATAAATAATGAAAGATGAATTTCGATGATTTTTGGGATTGGTAAGCAGGTCTAGTGGTGAATTTCTCACCCCTTTTCAGAACCAGATGATTCAGTATTTGTGGTAGATGTTACTATATAAATAGCTATATTAACATTAGGTAGAGAAGGACTATCTAGGATAATTATTGGCATAAGAAGTTGAAAAACATCTCTAGGAGTCAGACTAAAGGGCTGGAAAAGTGTACATAATGGTGAATTTTGATCCCTAATAATAACTAGATTAAAAAATCTTGATCAAAAGATGGAGGAATAAGGTAATATGTAACTGGAATGATATCCTAAGAAATCACTACGATTCTAGAAACATGAGGTAAAAATTTCATAAGATTTATAAATCCCATAATAACATTTATTCCCCCTTCCATAGAACTAAATAAGTCATTTTTATATTACATATAGAGCATGAGCACTATAAGAATCACTTTTTGATGATTAACATGTTCTTTAAAAGATTGATTCATTGTAGGCATCGTTAGATTCTTAGACAGTTACTTCATATGAGTATTGAGCTCACGATTAGTATAAATCATAAAAAGTCAATACTTTATTTCCATTGTAATTATCACTCTGTTAGTATTTATATCCTTCATATTCTTTCTATCCATCATATTCATATGATCATGTTATGTAAGATATTTTTCAGTCTTTTCTAAGGAATATCTGGTATATCACAAAAAATTCGATGAAATCCTTCTTTATCAACTAAATAGATCATCTCAAAATCATGAGGAGGGGAAAAGTATATGTACAATACATATATGAAATATTCACCACACTCTCTAGAAAATAATACATAAGAACTCTAAGAGAATATCTCAAATCATTCTCAACATATCTCAATTTCTCTAACTCATTGGATAACATCATTTTCTATTTATTCACCTCTTGAATGTGAAGCATAATAATTTGATGGATGTGGTTTATCCAAATCTCATATAGATAAATTACATTTGTATCACTGAACATTGTGATATGAGATGCCTGATTTCATAATTAAAAACCAATTTTAGAGAGGATCCTCACTCTGAAAGATTCCAAATCATCTTTGGATATAGCATCAATTGGAATTGATGATGTGATAGGTGCACGCAAGGATTTAGAAGAGATTTTACGTGCTATAATACCATAAAAATATCTATAATTACAATATAACATATATTTAGTCTACTAGTGATCCCATTGGATCTGTCATATGTTGAATACAAGGTGCCTTATCATTAGAATATCACATTCCTCAAGAACATGGTCAAACAACATGATTGAAGTAAAACCATAGGATTTATCAATTGTAATACCAAAGCCTGTTGAATCAAAAATGGTTGGTAAAATATCCAAATTCTCATCAGAATTATTCACACTAGTTGTCTAATAAACAAATTTAGGATCGAAAATAGTAGGATGAACATCCATATGCTCATCAACTGATAAATTAACAATAATATTTTCAACAACCTTATATACATATGTTATAGGCATAATATGTTCTCCATAAACAATATCAACATGTGACTATCCATGCTTAGGGATTACTCCCTGTAAATAGATGGTTCCTTCTCAAATGTAGCAACCCTATCAGTACAATGAAATAGACTGAGTATCTCTAAATATATATATATAAACATATATTAAATATATGTGCACAAGGAATATCAACATACTCAAAATCGATACAACCACTAGACAAATCATGATTAGATCCTCCATTAATGTCATATTCATCTCCATTTTCTGTATCTTATCATTCTTATTTATCTTCTCCTACTTTTACCTATTAATCATCACCATTATCACCATTATCATTTTAGTAGTGTGAATTATATATGATTTGAAACTATTCTCCTCCAAAAATATTTTTTATAATTTACTTTATTTTAATATTTTCTCTTAGATAGAGAGGGATCTAAATAGTATAGTAGCACCATATGAAATTGATATGGAACACTAAGGAAAATTTGGATCATTTCCTTCATCCACTAAAAACACCTTCTCTACATCACTAGTGGTAGAATCCGACTCTTATTCATCATCTCAATATTCAACCACTTATTAATCAAAACCAAGATATAAAATATTATGTGAACATGATTTATGATCTAATGTATTAAAATCCTCATAAATCCTATCAAAATAATCAACCAACTGTTTCACATAGGGGTTCCAAAAAATCGCCCTTCATTTTAAAATTTCACTTGAAATTGATAATCCTCCACATTTAACTATGGTTTTTTTTCCATCATCAAAAAATACCCAGGCCTCTATCATTTTAAAAAATAACATGGGGTATATATGTGAGTTTGACCTCTATGGGACTTTCATATTTCCATCATGTGATCCATCAAATATCTACACAAAATTATATCCCCTTTTAACTTTATATGTCATATAATATTTGAATCTTGGAAACTCAATCTATAAAATTCATCATTTATTATGAACATTACATGTTTGAAAATGTTGAAATAAAATGTAATTCCCCATTAATATTAGTAAAAACCCATCTTCTGACTATCCCGACTCCTATCAGCACCTCAAAAGAATTCAAAAAATATGTATCACTCTCACATTAAATAGTTCTATAACAGTCATTAGAAGAAGCAAAGTGAGATAATTTAATATATCCATCGCATTTTTTAAAAGAAAATTCTTTCTTCATCCATTTATTATATTTCTTACCCAATTCTTTTCTTCCTCAATACTGAACTACACATATTGATAAAATGGGTACAATTAACTAGTATAGTAGAAAATTTCATTAAAATAAAATGATTCCAACTATCCCTATTCTGGTATAACATTGATCAATAATGAATTTCATGACATCAACCATTTACTATGAATCTATTTTTTGGGTTCCAGAACTCAATTCCCATGATTCATGTTAACTGGATCAACAAATACTACATGACTTGACTCTCATATATGCTTCTTTGAAGTACAGAACTTGTCCATAGAATATTCAATGTATCCCTTCACACTATCCATGTTGATCAGATTAGATTACTTGAAATAAAGGATATGGGATTTTAATGGTAGGTAGAGTCTGTGTTATGACGGTGCTCGAGAGTTGGAAGGAGGGAGTGTGAATGTAGAAATTATAAATGTGTCTAATTTATAGAAATTATAGATTTAGGGATTTTACAAAAAAAATAAAAATAACATTTGAATCAAATTAGTATTTAGAAATTAGATAAATAATTTTCCTGTAAAAATAGAATAGGGTGGTGGATTAAAAACTGACGGTTGGATATTTCACTATGGAGGGTAAAACTCAATAGTGGATAAAACTCAATATTAGTTATAAATCAATGAGTTGTAAAACTACATTAGTGGGTAAAAAACAATGATGGGTAAAAATAATTGTGGGAAAAATTCCACAAATTGGTCCCATAATATTTTAATCAACCAATATTAATTAGACCTAATTCATTACAGATGTACTTAATTATCCCCGAATTCAGTGGCTTTGTGAAAATATAATAAAACTGATATTCAGTTCCAATATATTGAAGGGTTATATCACTATATTGAAAATGATATCTCAATAAATGATCCCTTAATTCATTTTTTTGTTCTATATTGTGAAAAAAATAAGATATATTTGTTGGACTTTAAATAAAAAAAATTATAGGGACATGATGGGATTTATATCCATATTATAGAAAATATATGTTTTAAATCACAAAATTTATGCATACTATCTACATGTGTAACGAACCAAAGTATTTCAATAGAAAATTCACTTCTTATATTTATGTCATAAAAACAGAAAATAATGAACTACTAAGTGATAAGTGACCTTTAAACATAATTTTGTCACCCTTATGTTTGGAATTTTAAAAATCCGACATAAACGGTTGTGTTCAAGACAATTTTTGGAGTCTAATGAAACAAAAATAATTTTTGGTGAATATTAACCTACCCTAATGAATAGTAATATGACCCTTATGAATAGTAAATAAGAGTAACATTACCTATTAATAATAAAATAAAATTTAGACATCTTAGAAAGTGACAATTTGACCTCAGTAAACGTTTTTGGTATTTTATAAGTCATAAATAATTAATTATAATTAATTATAATTAATTAATTAATATAAAAGAATATTTATTTTCCTGTAATATATTCATAAATTATTTAATCAATGTCTAATAGTTTTTAGATAATTTTATAATACCCTACCTAATTTTTGAAAGAACTATAAATTCAGTTTTAATCTTAAAAACTGTTTTTTTAAGTAAATTATGATTTTTATTAATTATTAAATTAATAATATTTAGAAAATTATTTTTGAAAAATGGACATCATTTTTGGATTCTACACGTTGAAAAATGGTAGGGGTACATTTTTGGGTTTATTCTGAAATACTTCAATTTTCAGGTAAATTGTAAAAAATACTGTTTTTCGCATAATCGGTGTACACAAAATAGCATCATTAATGATGTAAAGATGACATAAACATTCTAGAATGTTAGTTTCGGCCAAAACATATTAAATTTCATAAATTGTTCCTTGAAATACAATAAATCCAATTTTCAAACCTAAAAGGAACTTTCCAAAGCCTAAAGTCAAAAGGTGATTTCTTAAAGTGTCTTTTTCTCTTTCTTTCACTTTTCTTTTAATAAATTAATGAATTCGACTTATAAATAAGAGTTAAAGCCTAAAATGAATTTTATTATATTAATATATGATTTAGGATGTCAAAAAACTACTATTACAAGTCTAAAATGTGATATACTATTTTATTTTATATTTTATGCCAAAAACACCTCCCTCCTCATGTATAAATAATCCCTCCCCCTTCTCTTGCCAAACAAGACCTCTCAAGCTTCAAGCATTGTCTAAGCTCTACCCAATCATCTCCCCTAGCCCCTACCTCACGTCCAAGAGATCCTGGTCTCATCAAAAGACCAAGCGTAGGCCCTTATGGAGGTTCTTAAGAGGAGGATTCTAAAGGTAATTTCTCTCCCTCTTCTCCTTTAATTTCCTTTCAAGTTCAAGTTCGTTTCTTCATCTCTCCCTACATATCTTCATCCAAATTGTTCTATAAATCCATTATTATATATATTCTGTAATATTATGATTCTTATGTTATATTATATCACCCCACACCGTTTCCCTTTCCCTTTTATTTTATTAAAGAGAACGTTGTTCATGTGGTGTTAATTTATCACCTTCAAAAACAACATGCTCTCTTATTCCTTTCAGATCTGGTAATGAAACCATTTTTATGGTTTAACCATAATATTTAAATGTATTATGTTTTATTTTAAGTTCTGTAAATAACCTATTGCATTATTACTAAGTTAAATGTTAAAACAAGATCGTTGTGATCCAAAAAAACGCTAAAATTTACACAAATAACCATCATTAAATTTTTATCTAATGATTTGTCCACTTGGATCTAATATAACTCATTATAAAATCATTAAAGATTCTGTAATATCATTAATAACATGTAATATCAGTTCAGGATGTTTACCCATGATTGACTCGAACATCAATTTAAGAATACAAGTGGACCGCTCAAGAAAACCATGAAAATGAACATTCCCGATCAATGTTTTTAAACTCTATAATTCATCCAAAGGAATGTAATATGAAATAATGAAAGCATAATGAACCATATTAATGTATAAAAGGTTCTGTAATTTCTAATTAATGAATATAATGTCATTATACAGGACATTTAAGAGAAGGAGACATTCGAGTACAAGGTAAGGGGAAATCTCGAACCCAATTTTCTTCTTTCGGGTTCTCCCTCTTTCACTCCATTTTTGATATGGTTACTCCTAAAAGATCATTTTTTCATCATTTCCTTTACTTTTCTGGGATATACAAGTTTTTCACTGGTTTTTATGTCCATCAAATTTTTTCCAAAAGAACTCTTCTTTCAAGATCTCACATTTTACCTCTCATTCAAGGTTGATGGTTCTTGTATCAAGTATGTTGTTCCCTCTTTATTTTGGGAACCCAATTCTTATGAATTTGTTATTATGGGATGAAACCCATTCCTTTCCATGGGTTATTTATGTACATGTTTGATATGTGTTCTATGTGGAAATGATGATAATGATAATGTTATTATGTGACGGGTGGGCCCAGAATTATATAGCGCAATATGAATGTTTAAATGTGACGGGTGCTCCCGGAATTATATAGCACTCCAATGCATTGGGTAAATTGATGAATCTCAGGATTAAAAGTGAAATGATGTGTGAACATGATGCTAGCTTTGTTCACAGGTATGTGTGGAATTTAACCACTGAGACATGATGTTTCATTTTTATGCATTGCCACATTTCAAGTCTTTTACTTATGCTCCTCTCATGTTCATGATCTTATGCCTATATTATGATTACGCTCACCCCATGATGTATTATTCTTATCTATCCTCTTACTGGGCTTTTAGCTCACCCCTTTTTATGTATATCTTTATGTGGCTATATGTATTAAGGAGATGAAAAGTGCCACTAAGAATCTAGTGAAGAAGAAATTAAATAAATGTTTATGGTTGATGTTGTATTGTTATGTATGGTCCTAGTTTTCCCAAGACACTAAACCTCTGGATCCTCCATGTGTAATACTATTATGTTGTTCATCTTTGAAATGATGTAATATTAATGCAAGAAAAGGTCGGGTCGTTATAACCTGCATCTATGAATTCACCATTAGTAGTTGATAGTGAATCATATTTTTTTACGACACCATGATAATAGAGAATTCCTAAAATGGTGAAATGTTTCAGGGGTTTTTTATTTAATATGAGACCAAAAAAACATAATCTGAATAACTAAATAGATCAAATGATTTTAATATAGGGTAGAATAATCATAATTTGATTTTATATTTGAGTTATTTAAAAACACATTATACAACATGTAAGAGAGACCCTATTGGATTTTCATGAAAATGATGACACATAAAAATAGTAAACATAATATCAGGTCATCAAGAAGTAAAGTAGAGAATACATCCAATAACACCTTGGTAACTGGTTTGATCTACTAATTTCCTTGATTTATAAAGATATAACATACAGGAGGTACTCATAAGAGTATCATTACTCTTAGTTCTATCCAAAACAACTTTTTAAAATTTTATTAAAATATTTACTTTGATTTATAATAAACCTTTTTTTGCTTAGAAATTATTGAAAAATATGAAAGAATTGTAGTCAACCCACTAAACTTATTTCAAATTCATTTTGCATATTTTTTGAAAAATCATCAAATAAATAATTATTAAAAGATAAAAAAAATAAAATCAACTTTATAAATTTGAATAACTAATACCCATTATGAAATTTTCATTATAAATAATGTAGGATCAACAATACATTTTGAAAATTGATTTGAAATAATAAAAGAGTTGAGCCTATCATACTATGTTTTTGGAGGCTATTTCAAACCATATTAATCATTTTCATTATAATAACATGATTATGAAATTGGGGAATTCAAAGCACACGGGGTTGGTCAAAAAATCCTTAATTAAATACCCATTCAAAAATTCACATCTGAAATCAATTTGATATGGATTTAAAAATTGACGTGATGGATTGAAAATATATTTTCTAATGTCTTCATGTCAAGATACATGTGAAACAATTTAACTATACTATATTTTATATTAATTATTATACCCATATATTACTAGTCTAACCTTATTGTTTACTATTATTTTATATTAATCAATCTTGTTTCTATACACCCATTTTGTTCCTAGAGTCAAGGATTCCATTGGTCTATAAAAAGATTCCCAAATATTGATTCATTGTAATTAATTATGTTCTTATTACAAGTCAATTACCCAGAATTCTTCATTAAGTGAATTAGTGATGTTTTTAGGATCATGATCTGACAAGAAAACATGATGTTCAAAATAGATTCATAAATATGATCTAGATTGAGTACCAATATATAGTTCCCCAAAAATAGAATCTAATGTATGGTAATTATGATTTCTAACAACACTTGAAGTTGAAGGGATGATCAACTAAGGGCCTCCTATTGTTTCTAGTTCATGTTCAAGATGTTCCTCAAAATTGGATTATTTCTATTATTGGTTCACATAAGAATCCATCAGATTTTAATTTTTATTAATAATGGATAATAATTCTAAATTTCTTTTAAAGAAGTTTTAGATTCATTTAATTTGTATCTGAAAAAATTACATGGAATTAATCCTCCAAATTCTTGGTACTTTTGATAAAAACATTATATGATTTATAATAAGTGGAATAGCCAATGAAAATTCCTCCATAATATTTACAGGAAACAAGTCAATATTACCCTTAGTGTTTGTAATAATGATTTTCAATCCCAAAAATCTAATGTATTTAAGAATTGCACTCCTATTATTTCAATGTACAAAATTGGGGTTTCTTTTAGATAGGTCTAATGAAATATCTATTAATTATATAGTGGGATGTATTCCTAGACTCCTCCCAAAAGTAGAAATGTATGTCATATTAATTAATAATTTTTATGTATATCTTATTAAGGGTTGTATTTATTATTTATAATAATAAATTATGTTTAGGGATCCTTGGACCAAATAAGTTACATTTTTAGAAATTTTAAGAGAAAAAATATTCAATGTATGGATTTTCAAACTCATGTCATTGGATAGATATTAAGGTCTAAATTCTATATACCAATAGTTTTTCTATATATTTATCAAAATGGGTATTATAGATTGGGAATCAATATTTTTAGAAAAAAGAATACCTAATTCTTCCTAGAAAATTCATCTACAAGTATAATAATATAATGATTCCCATTTAAGATAGAAAATATGGATGTTCAAAAAAGTCCACGTGAAGAAAATTGAGAGGATTTGAATTTGAAACATATTTCATTAATTAAAATTATATTTTTTGTTGTTTCCCTTTTTTACAGGTGTTACTAACTTTAAAATATAGGAATTCATGTTTGAGTAAATACGTAGATAACCCTTTTCTAGTTAGATATATAATATAGTGAATGTTACATCACCCTGGTCTCCTAGGAAACTTGCATGAATCTATTTGAAATGAACTTAATGAATAAATATTTTGAGAAATTACAGAATCTTCATTAACATCATACAAATCACAATTTTACAAATATGTAAATACTAAATAATTATTATAGTTAAAAACATTTCATGAATTGATTTCAGAATTTACATGGAAATCGTCTTCACATTTCAATGAGATACTATAAATATTTTATTTGAAACCACAAAAATTTAGATCAGAAATTATGAATGAGAATGTGTTATTAATTTCACTAAGGAAAATTCTCGTTCATTTATTATTGAAACCAAAGGTCACAAGACCACTATCAACCTTTATCGTTTTCATGAAGCATGAGTAATATCATTTCATATATATGGAATATTCGGTATCCATGTAGTACATATTTCTACAGGATCATCTCAAGATGTTTTTGTATAAATTTTTTTAATGAAAGACTTATTTTGGTACCCTGATTTTCTTGTGTGTAAATATGTCAGTAAATTCTGATTTATGAAACAACATTTTCCTGATAGGTTTCCAATAAGAATATTGAGAACTCAATGTAAAAAAATAATATTAAGTCCATTTGAATAAAAAATTTAGTAGGCACTCCCAATGTGTATTTAGGAATAATATTGATCTTAAGGGTTATTCTTTTTGTGTGTTTGTAACCAAGATCTTTAATAGAATTTGGATAAAATTTTTACCTAGTATTTTCATGAGTTTCTCTCATAAGTTTTTAAATATATCATTATATTTTTCATTTTTGATAATTTCATATTAGTATTTTCATTCTGTAATTGAGTATTTTTATCCTTTTCTGTAGTAATATTAGTTTTAATACTAGAAGATAAAACATGGTGTTTATTAATAATTTTATATTTATTTTAGCTAATTAAAATTATCATCCAGAATATGAAATACTGAAAAATATAAACATCTAAAATATAATCATTGTTTTCATTTTTTGAATGTACAGAATTATGTAAAGGGGGGACATTATGTTCCTCAATTATATTTTTCATGAAGAAAATATTTTTTGTATCATACATTTATTCAAGAGTTTAGTCTGAATCACTGGAATTGTCTTCTAAAGAACTCAATTTAGAATTTTTTAATTTTCTATACTTCTTATAATTGTCCTCATAATTATTCTTTTACGTCATTTTAGGATAGTCATCATTAACATGTACTTTTAACTTACAGTCATTGTAGGTAATATAATATAAATTTTAATATCTCTTACAATATTTTTTTCCAATTCCATTTATTAGCATACATTACCATCAAACATTGTATTATGATTAATTTCCTCTTCTTATATAAATTATTAGACCATATATCCAAATTGGAAATTTAATCATCACTACTTATTGGTAATTTATCGTCATTTGAAATTTCATCTTGAGATTTTTATTTTTATTTTTGTTTTATGGTAGTTGTCTTAAATGAAATAGATTTCATCTTTGGTACATCATCCTCTTCATGATTAATGTTAACATCATCCTAAAAATTCATGAACATCATAATAAATTCAAAGATATGTAATGTAATGATGTCACTAAATTCTATTATTTAAATACATTTCCATATCCATCATTATTGAAGATAGCTTAGTAGTAGCATAATTTGATCATTGTCTAACACTGTACTCCACAAGGATCTCATTATGTTCAATATCTCAAGGATCCTGAGATATATTTCAAGAATCAACTCTTCATTTTTCATCTTAAATGTATCATACTTAATTGCTTCAATTTCCAAGCTCATATATTTTTCAATTCAAATTATGTAATAAGAAATTTCTACTATATCGCAAATTTCCAATGCATTTTTATCATGATATATACTATTAAATTCATCATCTCCTAATGCATATAAAATGGAAATCATGTATTTATAATTTTCATTATAATCATGGTTAGTAACATCATCCCATGTATTCCCATAATACTTAAGTAACTCGTATTTACCTACCATTGTAGAACATATTTCAAATCCAATACTTTCAATATTAATTTACATATTTATTTTCTATTCTACTAAGAATAGATATTTCCATAAAAGAAATTAGGTCTATTGGTAGTATAACCATCATGAACATTATCTATTTAGAGAACTTAGTTTAAAAAAGAGTGAAAATAAATATTATCAATAACAAACTAAACTCTAAATTTTTTTTTAAAATACCTATGATACCAAATGGAAGCCAGTGTGGGTATCTTATGAGGGGGTGAATTGAGTGCATAATGAAAATTTCTGATAAAACAAGATTAAATTAAATACTAAAATAGTAAAAAAATCACACTTAATCAAAATAGTAGTTTGATATATGTTATTATTTTAAAAAAATTCTTAATGATTGATTTAGTCTTAGTTAGAAATATATATCAACAAATTACTCTAACTTAAAAAATAAATTTACTTTATCAAAAATATATATATAACAATAATTATTACAAAATATCAATGGAAAAGTTTTTATATATTAAAATAGTTGTATTTTAAACATAGGAATATTAAAAAAACTATGGAATTAACACAAGATGATCGGTCTCAATCTAAGTCCAAGTCCAATCCACAGAGAATTCACCTGATGCTAGATAGTCATTATAAAATAATCTTTATACACAACCAAGATTAGGTAAACAAAAAATCAAACTAGAAATTATAAGTAACTGAAGTTTTATCAATGGAATTACTTTCTTATAATAATTAATTATAATATAATCACATTGGGAATCACAAGGAAATATAATGATACATAATATTATCTGACCATTGAACATAATTTCCCCCACTTCGATGTTTTGAATTTCAAAAATCTGACACACACAATTGTGATCAAGGTTATTTTTGGAGTCAAATAGAACAAACATAATTTTAGGTGAATAGTAATAGTCCCTTATGAATAGTAATGTTACCCTTATGAATAGGGACATACCCAAATGAATAATAATATTACCTATGTTTGTATATATAATATTTTAGTGAATTTAGAATGTACCTATATGTTGGAATAACAAATTAAATGTTTTAAAATTGTAATTTTTTGAATAAAATATTATTTTATTTTATAATTGAATTACATATATATAGAAAAGTATTTTTTAATGGTGGAAATTGTTTTTAGATTCAACAGGTCAAAAAAATGGTGGGGGGGGTTTTTTTAATTTTTCCAAATTACATGGAATCTGATGTGTATAGACATACCGTAAATTACAAAATTAGTTAAATTCAAGAATTATAAAGTCATGGGTGATGATATTTTGATATTTTCACATTTGGATCAGATTCACAAGATAAAATTACGGTATTTGGTCAAGGAAGACTCACTATTCATTGTATTGTAGAGAAATAATAAATTAATGATTATAGTATTTGGAAAACACATCTCCCCTCCACTATAAATACAAGCCTTTACACCCTCATTTTACCACACCTCTCAAGAATCAATACTTGTCTATACCATGTTGTTATATTTTAATTATCTTCTCCCCCATGTCTAGGAGCTTTGAGTCTCATCAAAATACCAATCGATGATGCCTCAAGGAGGATCTCAAGAGGATAACTCAAGAGGTAATTCCCCTCTCTTTTACATTAATTTCATCAATTTCATGTTCTTTTATTATTCTATTCCCACCTATCTTCATCCTCATGGAATGGTAACTCTAAGATCATGCATACACTATAATGTTATGATACTAATTTTATATTATATCATCCAACCCCTTCTCCTATTCATTTTATTTTATAGAGGAAAAAATTGTTCTTGAGGTGTTAATTTATCACTTTCAAGAATGACATGTTTCCATTTTCCATTACCACCTTTACATCTGGTCCTGAAAACTTTTTATGGTTGAACCATAGTATTATAGATAAATTATATCCTATTTAGTGTTTTTGAACTAACTTATGTTCATATTATTAATGATAAATCAATACATGTTTGTTTTTATCCAAAAATATCACAAATTAACCTAAAACGATTATCATTAAATCATAACTAATGATTCATCAACATGATATATGAAGTAATTTTTTATAAGATCATTTAAAATCCTGGAATATATATAATAACATGGAATATTATTTCTGGATGTTTATCCTTGTTCTACACTAACATCCATTTCTGAATACAAGTGAACAACTCAAGAAAAAACTAAAAAGAACATTCCGAAACAATGTATTTAAACTATATAACTCATCTGAAGACCCATTAAAAAACATAATTAAAAAATGAACAATATTAATGTACCTAATTTTCATTAATTTTTAATTAATGAATCTAATGTTATTATATATGTCATTAATGTGAAGAAAGAATTTATATATAAGGTAAGAAGAGATTCCCGAACCCAACATTCTTTCTTTGGGTTCTCCATTATTCACTCAATGTTCGGTATGGGTTCTCCTTAAAGATAATTTATTAACTATTATATTATCTTTTCTGGGATATATATCTTATCTAATTTATTTAATGAAAAAACCCAATGTTTTCCAAAAGAACCCTTCTTTTAAGTTAACACACCGTTTTTTACTTCTTGATTATTCTTTCTCTCTTCACTCATGGTTAATAGGTCTACATCAAGAATGTTATTCCATATTTATATTGGGGACCAAATGTTTATGGAAATTTTATTTATTATCTGAAAATCATTTCTTTCCATGTTTTGTGTTATGTTTATGTTTTATAAAATTTTAATGTGTCTTGCATGCTAATGTAAATATTATGACATGACGGGTGCCCCATGTATTTTATAGCGCAATATAGATGTTTGAATGTGATGGGTGTAACCCGAATTATATATCACTCCTATGCTTTAGGTAAAGTAATGAATCTCATGAGTTAATTTGAAATTATACATGAACAAGAGGATATCTTTTTTCACAACTATGTGAGGTAGATGACCATGAAGACATGATGTTTCATTTTTATGCATTGACACATTTCAAGTCTTTTATTAAAGTTTCCTCTCATGATTTTTATGATAAAATTTTGATGATGTTATCCCCTCACTGAATTTTTATTAGCTATCCTCTAACTCATATTATAGCTCACCCCTTTTTTATGTAAATTCCCAGGTGACTACATGTACTAAAGAGATGTCATGTGATAATAAGAATCTAGAGAAGAAGTAATTAAATAAAAGCTTATGCTTGAGGTTATATATGTTATGTTCAGTCCTATTTTTACAAAGACACTAATCCTATGGATCCTCATGGTGTAAAACTATTATGTTATTTATCTTTTTAATGATGTAATAGTAATGTAAAAAAATTAAGGGTCTCTATAGTTTGTATCAGAGGGAAGAATTAGTTAACATGTGAATTAGGATTAGTGAACCCTAGAGAAAACCTCTAGAATGAGACTAAGTACTAATATGTACAAAAGAACAATTATATATGGATACCATAAGATATGATTTTAGTAAAAATTTTACAAATTAATAAGTTTTTTATTCATGACTTGTTGATTTATGTTTTGTTATATCATTTTCAATTTTTGAAAAAGGTGGGAACTTGGAGAAACCATTCCAAAAACTAGTATGAGTGTCAATTAAATGACTGACTAAATGACATCTCCAATGCTATGGGAGGTTGAGTTAAAAACATCATGGTGATGCTTACCCAACTATCCCATGTTATGAACAATAACAAAAATAATGGGGGATTTAATCCTTCACCAAAGTGGGAGAAAATGGTTGTCGAGTTTTTTATGTGAAAACGACCACCGACATTTAGTTGGTCTTCTGATCCACTAGTTGTGGAAGTACAAGGAAAATATATGGAGAAAATATATTATGTTATTTACTGTTCTGAGAGAGATAAGGTGACATTAGAATTTTATCTACTATATGGAGAGGCTGACCAATGGTGGGCTATGATTAAGAACACTAAGATGAGTGGCAAAATTGAAGATATGGAATAAAAATGATTTAAGATAATGTTTATTACCTAGTATTTACTATGAAATATTAGTATGTATATGTAAAAATAATTCATGGAGCTCAAGAAAAATGAAGAAGAATCTATCACAACCAATGAAGCAAATTTCAAAGGGCTTGAAAGGTACGCTTTGGTTTTTTATCATTAATGGTAGAAAAATTGATAAATAATTTAGTTGATTAAAACCGAACCGTTTAAAGGATCTTGCAATGAAAGAATTTGGGAGTTGTGAAGAATTTGTTTGATGTGATCTTAAAGTGGAGATGTAGTTTGTAGAATGGTCCTATTGCAATGGTGATAAGAAATGAATGATGTATTTTCATGCCGAAGGATATAATGATAATGATGGGAAGAAAACTCAATGACCCACATGCAAAAACGTCAGAAGTTGCATCATGGGAACATCCTAAATGGGATGGGGAAATTATTCATGTGTGGGAATGAAGTAAAACATGCTCCAGAGGGTTTAAAAGAAACTAAAAGAAAAGATAATGTAGTGGATGAACAGAGAGAACCACCCAAAGTTCAATTCTACGACCGTAGAGTGAAAAGGAACTATGCAATCCAATGCACTAAACCTTTAGTTCTTGAGGGAAATCATTGTTTGTGGCCACTTATACCAAATAAAAAGGGAAGGATTATTTAATCAAAATTATCAATGTGGAGCATGATAATGAAGTTGTACATGTTACACATCATATTAACTCAAGAATAGAGAAAATTATTATTTGATTCTAGTTCTATGAATTCCTTTATATCATGAAAGTTTTATAGAACTATAGAAATGAATCCCTAAAACCTTGAAGTGCATATATTTGTAAAAACACCGAGTAGTGTAATCACTGAAACCCAAGTGTTTGACTCTTCTCCTATTGACATATGTTGTATGATTATTCCATTTAATCCATTAAAAAATCCCTTGGTGGAATTTGACTCTATAATAGGGAATTGATTGGATCTCGTTATTTAGGGAACATATCAACTGCTGGGAAAAGGAAATATCATTTCATATAACAAATAATCAAATTCTCCTTAATAATTCAAATGAATATCATGAATCTATTTTTAATAATTCTTCTACTATGTGGGCCTTGATTCCCTATGAATATTTATACCTCATCCAAATGGTTTAGTCAATGGGAAGAGCCAACCATGAGGAAATTCCTAGGATGAGGGAATACAGTGATGTATTTACCGAAGAGTTACTCAGACTTCCCCCAGAACATAAGGATGACTTATCAATACAACTCATACAAGGATATACTACTATATCAATGTGTCTATATAGGATGGCTCCTATCGAACTAAACAAGTTAAAGGAGTAGCTGCATGAGAATCTTGACAAAGGTTTCATACGACCTAGTGCATCACCTTGGGGTGTGCTAGTTCTCATTGTGAAGAAGAAAAAGGATGGAACAATGCAACTGTGTATCGACTATCGGGTACTCATCTAGATCACCATAATTAAATAGTATCCTCTTGCAGGGAATGATGACTTGTTCTATCTATTAAGAGGAGCTCAATACTTCATTACGATGGATATTCGTCCTGAATATCATTAACATAAGGTGAAGTGGGAATAAATTCAAAAGGCTCCCTTCTGTACATGGTTTGGGAACTATGAGTTTATGGTGATCTACTTTAGACATACTAATACCCATATAATATTCATTTATTTTATGAATAAAGGCTTTATAAATTACCTAAAAAAATTTGTGGTGGGGTTTATCAATGAAATTTTCTTCTAATCCAAAAGAAATGAGTCACATAAAGAACATATATGACTTGTGTTGGAAACGTTGAGAAAATAGAATATGTACGACAAGTTTATAATGTGTGACTTTTGGATGATGCATTTCATGTTCTTGTGACATGTGACCACAAGTGAGGTAATTTATATAGACCCTTCAAAAACACAATTGAGGAATTGTCGAGCCCCTGTAGTGTCATAGAAATCTATAGTTATTTTGGATTAGCTGCATACTACTGACATTTTCTGAGACATTTCTCATGATTTTCATGCCCAATAACTATGTTAAAAAGGAATGGGGTAAAGTATGTTTGGACAGAACAATGTGGGGAAAACATCAAGGTGCTAAAGAGAAGGCTGATCATGACACATGTACTCACATTACCCAAAAGTGTAGAATTTTTTGATATATAATGATTCTTACATGATATTATTGGGTTGAATACTCATTAAAAATGATAATTTTATAGCATATAACCTACAGAAGATGATGATAGATGACCATAAATACACAACACATGATCTAGAACTGGCATCCTGGAGTTTTTCCTTGAATGTATGGCAGAACTACTTTTATGGTTATATGTGTGACATATACATCAACCACAAGATCCTAACGTATATATTCACTCAATAGGAGTTGAACTTGCATAAAATGAGATGGTTTTATATAATAAAAGATTCCTATTTCTCTATTCACTATCATCCAGGAAAGTCAAATAAGGCAGCTGATTCTCTAATAAGAAAAGATAATGATACTCTTCTCATGGTATAGATTAAAAAGACCATATCTTCGTGGATATTCCTATGATGTATTTGGATATCATAAGGGATGGGGATACATATTATCTTTCCATAATGATTTCTCAACCATCTATCCAAGAAAAACTAAATGAGGAACAAAGGGATGATCTGGGGTTACAAAATATGGTGAATGTTGTAATGAAATGGAAGATGCATTAGTTCCATATCGATGATGATGGTTTTATTCAGTTTGGAATGCGTCCTTTTGTGCCTTCATCACCTAGGATAAAGAATAATTTATGAGACAATGCACATTTCTCTATATTCTCTATACATTATGGGAGTACCAAGATGTATTGTGATCTCTGAGGACACTTCTAGTGGGATATCATGAAGAAAAAGATTTCAAAATATATTTCAAGGTTTTTAGGGTGTTATCAAGTTAAATCAGAGAAAAAAAAGTCCAATGGTGTGAAAAAATATTGACTATACCCATATGGAAATGGGAGAATGTTACTATGGACTTTGTCACGGGTCTCTCGAAAACGTCGAAGGGAAATAATGTGACATGTGTTGTGGTTGAATGACTCACCAAGGCTGAAAATTTTATCGCTATTTGGGAATACCTATCACTTGAACAAAATGAAAAGATATATGTGATGTAAGTTGTAACACTAAATGGTGTCCCACTATCAATTGTCTCTGATTGTGATCAAATGTTCACATGTAAATTCTAAAGGATTACTCACCATTTTTTGAGTGCTGAATTAAATTTTATCATGGTCTGTCACCCTCAAACTAAGAACCAATTAGAAAGAACGATTCAGAAATATAAAGGCATGCTAAGAGAATTTTCTATAGAATTTAATGGTTGGTGGGATCATCATGTCCCATTGGTTTAGTTGTTATAAAATAAAATCATCCACTAAAGTATTTATATGGCTCTATATGAAGCTTTATATGGATATCATTGTAGAACTCCATCCTATTATGATGAAGATGGGTAAAGAAAACTACATGGGCCTAATATTTTTCAAGAGATGACAGAGAAGATTTATGTCATCTAAAAACATATCAAATATGATCAGAGTTGGCAAAAGAGCTACGCTGACAACCGTCGGAGAGACATAGATTTTGACGTAGGTGATAAATTCATCCCTCAAAAATCACCAAGGAAGAGAATCACATGGTTTTGAAAGAATGGAAATCTATTCCCAAGGTATATTGTCCCCTTTCTAATCCTTGAAAACATAGGATTCGTGGCCTATCAGCTTTCACTTCCACAAAATATTTCTCATGTTCATGATTTGTTTCACATAACACTTCTGAGAAAGTACATACTGAATCCATCAAATGTACTGAACTCATAGATTGTACTACAAGAAGATGATATCTCTTATGAGGAGAAGCCATTAATTATTCTGGATTAGAGAGATAAGGTTCTAAGCAACAAGACAACCCACTATGTCAATGTGTTGTAGAGGAAGCCGAAGTTTGTAGAAGCTACATGGGAACCGGAAGAGGCAATTAAGGAGAAGTACCCTCACCTATTTTTGTAAATCAAAATTTCAAGCGATTTGTTTCCATAGGGGGGAAGAATGTAATGACCCAACATTTTAATAATGGAATTCACTTCTTATAATTATGAATTATAGTATATTCACATTGTGAATCCCAATGAAATTTCAATTTACTAAATACTATTTGACCAATAAATATAATTTCCCCAACTTATATGTTTTGAATTTCAAAAATCTGACATACACGGTTGTGTTCAGGGCGATTTTTGGAGACTAATAGTGAAAACATAAATTTGGGTTAATAATAACACATCCTTATGAATAGTAATGTTATCCTTATGAATAGTTACATTCCCTAATGAATATTAATGATTCCTATGACAGTATATATATTATATTTTATTGAATGTAAGATGAACCAATATGTTATAAAAATAAAATAAATGTTTTAAAATTGATATTTTTTGAATAAAATTTTATTTTACTTAGGAATTAAATTCCTCATATTTAAAAAATTATTTTTGAAATATAGTCTTCATTTTTTTATTCTATATGTTCAAAAAAAGTTTGTGTGAATTTTTGGTAATTTTTAGAAAGATTTGGATTTTGATGAATTGTGAAATATGGTAAATTAAAAAATAAGATAAATTCATGAATTATAGAGTTATGGGTTATGTTCTATTGATGTAGAACGTATTTTTCAGATTTACATTATAAATGTATTTTATATAGTCACGAAACACTCAAAATTTCTTATCTTGTGGAGAAATGATAAATTAATGATTATAATATTTGAAAATTACCTCTCCCCTCCACTATAAATACAACCCTTTACACCCCATTTTTCCCACAGAACTCAAGATTTATGGCTTGCCTAAAATCTTCCCAAACATTTTCCTTACCCCCTCACCCATGTATAATAGATTATTTCATCCTCAAAAGTATAATAATAGGTGCCCTAAAAAGTATATCGAGAGGATAACTTAAGACGTAATTCCCCTCTCTTTTAATTTAATTTCCTTTTAATTTCAAGTTATTCTCTTATTCTTTCCCCACATAAATCCATCCACATGGTACGTAACATAAGTATCATACCTATTATATAATTTTATTATATTAATGGGATATTATATCATCCAACCCCCTTATCCTATTCTTTTTATTTTAGAAAGAAAACGTTGTTCCTAAGTTGTTAATTTATCACCTTCAATAAAGACATGTTATAAATTTCGTTTACCACCATCAGATCTAGTCATGAATCCATTTTAATGGTTGAATCAGATTATTTTATATGTGTTATATAGTATTTAATGTACTAGAACTAAATTATGTACATATTACTAAATGATAAATAAAAACATGTTTGTCCTGATCCAAAAAAGCCCAAATTTAACTAAAACGATCATCATTAAATATTAACTACTGATTCATCCACATAGTATATGAAATAATAAATTATAAGTCTATTTAAACTCATGGGATATTGCATTATTACTAAGTTAAATGTTAAAACAAGATCGTTGTGATCCAAAAAAACGCTAAAATTTACACAAATAACCATCATTAAATTTTTATCTAGTGATTTGTCCACTTGGATCTAATATAACTCATTATAAAATCATTAAAGATTCTGTAATATCATTAATAACATGTAATATCAGTTCAGGATGTTTACCCATGATTGACTCGAACATCAATTTAAGAATACAAGTGGACCGCTCAAGAAAACCATGAAAATGAACATTCCCGATCAATGTTTTTAAACTCTATAATTCATCCAAAGGAATGTAATATGAAATAATGAAAGCATAATGAACCATATTAATGTATAAAAGGTTCTGTAATTTCTAATTAATGAATATAATGTCATTATACAGGACATTTAAGAGAAGGAGACATTCGAGTACAAGGTAAGGGGAAATCTCGAACCCAATTTTCTTCTTTCGGGTTCTCCCTCTTTCACTCCATTTTTGATATGGTTACTCCTAAAAGATCATTTTTTCATCATTTCCTTTACTTTTCTGGGATATACAAGTTTTTCACTGGTTTTTATGTCCATCAAATTTTTTCCAAAAGAACTCTTCTTTCAAGATCTCACATTTTACCTCTCATTCAAGGTTGATGGTTCTTGTATCAAGTATGTTGTTCCCTCTTTATTTTGGGAACCCAATTCTTATGAATTTGTTATTATGGGATGAAACCCATTCCTTTCCATGGGTTATTTATGTACATGTTTGATATGTGTTCTATGTGGAAATGATGATAATGATAATGTTATTATGTGACGGGTGGGCCCAGAATTATATAGCGCAATATGAATGTTTAAATGTGACGGGTGCTCCCGGAATTATATAGCACTCCAATGCATTGGGTAAATTGATGAATCTCAGGATTAAAAGTGAAATGATGTGTGAACATGATGCTAGCTTTGTTCACAGGTATGTGTGGAATTTAACCACTGAGACATGATGTTTCATTTTTATGCATTGCCACATTTCAAGTCTTTTACTTATGCTCCTCTCATGTTCATGATCTTATGCCTATATTATGATTACGCTCACCCCATGATGTATTATTCTTATCTATCCTCTTACTGGGCTTTTAGCTCACCCCTTTTTATGTATATCTTTATGTGGCTATATGTATTAAGGAGATGAAAAGTGCCACTAAGAATCTAGTGAAGAAGAAATTAAATAAATGTTTATGGTTGATGTTGTATTGTTATGTATGGTCCTAGTTTTCCCAAGACACTAAACCTCTGGATCCTCCATGTGTAATACTATTATGTTGTTCATCTTTGAAATGATGTAATATTAATGCAAGAAAAGGTCGGGTCGTTATAACCTGCATCTATGAATTCACCATTAGTAGTTGATAGTGAATCATATTTTTTTACGACACCATGATAATAGAGAATTCCTAAAATGGTGAAATGTTTCAGGGGTTTTTTATTTAATATGAGACCAAAAAAACATAATCTGAATAACTAAATAGATCAAATGATTTTAATATAGGGTAGAATAATCATAATTTGATTTTATATTTGAGTTATTTAAAAACACATTATACAACATGTAAGAGAGACCCTATTGGATTTTCATGAAAATGATGACACATAAAAATAGTAAACATAATATCAGGTCATCAAGAAGTAAAGTAGAGAATACATCCAATAACACCTTGGTAACTGGTTTGATCTACTAATTTCCTTGATTTATAAAGATATAACATACAGGAGGTACTCATAAGAGTATCATTACTCTTAGTTCTATCCAAAACAACTTTTTAAAATTTTATTAAAATATTTACTTTGATTTATAATAAACCTTTTTTTGCTTAGAAATTATTGAAAAATATGAAAGAATTGTAGTCAACCCACTAAACTTATTTCAAATTCATTTTGCATATTTTTTGAAAAATCATCAAATAAATAATTATTAAAAGATAAAAAAAATAAAATCAACTTTATAAATTTGAATAACTAATACCCATTATGAAATTTTCATTATAAATAATGTAGGATCAACAATACATTTTGAAAATTGATTTGAAATAATAAAAGAGTTGAGCCTATCATACTATGTTTTTGGAGGCTATTTCAAACCATATTAATCATTTTCATTATAATAACATGATTATGAAATTGGGGAATTCAAAGCACACGGGGTTGGTCAAAAAATCCTTAATTAAATACCCATTCAAAAATTCACATCTGAAATCAATTTGATATGGATTTAAAAATTGACGTGATGGATTGAAAATATATTTTCTAATGTCTTCATGTCAAGATACATGTGAAACAATTTAACTATACTATATTTTATATTAATTATTATACCCATATATTACTAGTCTAACCTTATTGTTTACTATTATTTTATATTAATCAATCTTGTTTCTATACACCCATTTTGTTCCTAGAGTCAAGGATTCCATTGGTCTATAAAAAGATTCCCAAATATTGATTCATTGTAATTAATTATGTTCTTATTACAAGTCAATTACCCAGAATTCTTCATTAAGTGAATTAGTGATGTTTTTAGGATCATGATCTGACAAGAAAACATGATGTTCAAAATAGATTCATAAATATGATCTAGATTGAGTACCAATATATAGTTCCCCAAAAATAGAATCTAATGTATGGTAATTATGATTTCTAACAACACTTGAAGTTGAAGGGATGATCAACTAAGGGCCTCCTATTGTTTCTAGTTCATGTTCAAGATGTTCCTCAAAATTTGATTATTTCTATTATTGGTTCACATAAGAATCCATCAGATTTTAATTTTTATTAATAATGGATAATAATTCTAAATTTCTTTTAAAGAAGTTTTAGATTCATTTAATTTGTATCTGAAAAAATTACATGGAATTAATCCTCCAAATTCTTGGTACTTTTGATAAAAACATTATATGATTTATAATAAGTGGAATAGCCAATGAAAATTCCTCCATAATATTTACAGGAAACAAGTCAATATTACCCTTAGTGTTTGTAATAATGATTTTCAATCCCAAAAATCTAATGTATTTAAGAATTGCACTCCTATTATTTCAATGTACAAAATTGGGGTTTCTTTTAGATAGGTCTAATGAAATATCTATTAATTATATAGTGGGATGTATTCCTAGACTCCTCCCAAAAGTAGAAATGTATGTCATATTAATTAATAATTTTTATGTATATCTTATTAAGGGTTGTATTTATTATTTATAATAATAAATTATGTTTAGGGATCCTTGGACCAAATAAGTTACATTTTTAGAAATTTTAAGAGAAAAAATATTCAATGTATGGATTTTCAAACTCATGTCATTGGATAGATATTAAGGTCTAAATTCTATATACCAATAGTTTTTCTATATATTTATCAAAATGGGTATTATAGATTGGGAATCAATTTTTTTAGAAAAAAGAATACCTAATTCTTCCTAGAAAATTCATCTACAAGTATAATAATATAATGATTCCCATTTAAGATAGAAAATATGGATGTTCAAAAAAGTCCACGTGAAGAAAATTGAGAGGATTTGAATTTGAAACATATTTCATTAATTAAAATTATATTTTTTGTTGTTTCCCTTTTTTACAGGTGTTACTAACTTTAAAATATAGGAATTCATGTTTGAGTAAATACGTAGATAACCCTTTTCTAGTTAGATATATAATATAGTGAATGTTAAATCACCCTGGTCTCCTAGGAAACTTGCATGAATCTATTTGAAATGAACTTAATGAATAAATATTTTGAGAAATTACAGAATCTTCATTAACATCATACAAATCACAATTTTACAAATATGTAAATACTAAATAATTATTATAGTTAAAAACATTTCATGAATTGATTTCAGAATTTACATGGAAATCGTCTTCACATTTCAATGAGATACTATAAATATTTTATTTGAAACCACAAAAATTTAGATCAGAAATTATGAATGAGAATGTGTTATTAATTTCACTAAGGAAAATTCTCGTTCATTTATTATTGAAACCAAAGGTCACAAGACCACTATCAACCTTTATCGTTTTCATGAAGCATGAGTAATATCATTTCATATATATGGAATATTCGGTATCCATGTAGTACATATTTCTACAGGATCATCTCAAGATGTTTTTGTATAAATTTTTTTAATGAAAGACTTATTTTGGTACCCTGATTTTCTTGTGTGTAAATATGTCAGTAAATTCTGATTTATGAAACAACATTTTCCTGATAGGTTTCCAATAAGAATATTGAGAACTCAATGTAAAAAAATAATATTAAGTCCATTTGAATAAAAAATTTAGTAGGAACTCCCAATGTGTATTTAGGAATAATATTGATCTTAAGGGTTATTCTTTTTGTGTGTTTGTAACCAAGATCTTTAATAGAATTTGGATAAAATTTTTACCTAGTATTTTCATGAGTTTCTCTCATAAGTTTTTAAATATATCATTATATTTTTCATTTTTGATAATTTCATATTAGTATTTTCATTCTGTAATTGAGTATTTTTATCCTTTTCTGTAGTAATATTAGTTTTAATACTAGAAGATAAAACATGGTGTTTATTAATAATTTTATATTTATTTTAGCTAATTAAAATTATCATCCAGAATATGAAATACTGAAAAATATAAACATCTAAAATATAATCATTGTTTTCATTTTTTGAATGTACAGAATTATGTAAAGGGGGGACATTATGTTCCTCAATTATATTTTTCATGAAGAAAATATTTTTTGTATCATACATTTATTCAAGAGTTTAGTCTGAATCACTGGAATTGTCTTCTAAAGAACTCAATTTAGAATTTTTTAATTTTTTATACTTCTTATAATTGTCCTCATAATTATTCTTTTACGTCATTTTAGGATAGTCATCATTAACATGTACTTTTAACTTACAGTCATTGTAGGTAATATAATATTAATTTTAATATCTCTTACAATATTTTTTTCCAATTCCATTTATTAGCATACATTACCATCAAACATTGTATTATGATTAATTTCCTCTTCTTATATAAATTATTAGACCATATATCCAAATTGGAAATTTAATCATCACTACTTATTGGTAATTTATCGTCATTTGAAATTTCATCTTGAGATTTTTATTTTTATTTTTGTTTTATGGTAGTTGTCTTAAATGAAATAGATTTCATCTTTGGTACATCATCCTCTTCATGATTAATGTTAACATCATCCTAAAAATTCATGAACATCATAATAAATTCAAAGATATGTAATGTAATGATGTCACTAAATTCTATTATTTAAATACATTTCCATATCCATCATTATTGAAGATAGCTTAGTAGTAGCATAATTTGATCATTGTCTAACACTGTACTCCACAAGGATCTCATTATGTTCAATATCTCAAGGATCCTGAGATATATTTCAAGAATCAACTCTTCATTTTTCATCTTAAATGTATCATACTTAATTGCTTCAATTTCCAAGCTCATATATTTTTCAATTCAAATTATGTAATAAGAAATTTCTACTATATCGCAAATTTCCAATGCATTTTTATCATGATATATACTATTAAATTCATCATCTCCTAATGCATATAAAATGGAAATCATGTATTTATAATTTTCATTATAATCATGGTTAGTAACATCATCCCATGTATTCCCATAATACTTAAGTAACTCGTATTTACCTACCATTGTAGAACATATTTCAAATCCAATACTTTCAATATTAATTTACATATTTATTTTCTATTCTACTAAGAATAGATATTTCCATAAAAGAAATTAGGTCTATTGGTAGTATAACCATCATGAACATTATCTATTTAGAGAACTTAGTTTAAAAAAGAGTGAAAATAAATATTATCAATAACAAACTAAACTCTAAATTTTTTTTTAAAATACCTATGATACCAAATGGAAGCCAGTGTGGGTATCTTATGAGGGGGTGAATTGAGTGCATAATGAAAATTTCTGATAAAACAAGATTAAATTAAATACTAAAATAGTAAAAAAATCACACTTAATCAAAATAGTAGTTTGATATATGTTATTATTTTAAAAAAATTCTTAATGATTGATTTAGTCTTAGTTAGAAATATATATCAACAAATTACTCTAACTTAAAAAATAAATTTACTTTATCAAAAATATATATATAACAATAATTATTACAAAATATCAATGGAAAAGTTTTTATATATTAAAATAGTTGTATTTTAAACATAGGAATATTAAAAAAACTATGGAATTAACACAAGATGATCGGTCTCAATCTAAGTCCAAGTCCAATCCACAGAGAATTCACCTGATGCTAGATAGTCATTATAAAATAATCTTTATACACAACCAAGATTAGGTAAACGAAAAATCAAACTAGAAATTATAAGTAACTGAAGTTTTATCAATGGAATTACTTTCTTATAATAATTAATTATAATATAATCACATTGGGAATCACAAGGAAATATAATGATACATAATATTATCTGACCATTGAACATAATTTCCCCCACTTCGATGTTTTGAATTTCAAAAATCTGACACACACAATTGTGATCAAGGTTATTTTTGGAGTCAAATAGAACAAACATAATTTTAGGTGAATAGTAATAGTCCCTTATGAATAGTAATGTTACCCTTATGAATAGGGACATACCCAAATGAATAATAATATTACCTATGTTTGTATATATAATATTTTAGTGAATTTAGAATGTACCTATATGTTGGAATAACAAATTAAATGTTTTAAAATTGTAATTTTTTGAATAAAATATTATTTTATTTTATAATTGAATTACATATATATAGAAAAGTATTTTTTAATGGTGGAAATTGTTTTTAGATTCAACAGGTCAAAAAAATGGTGGGGGGGGTTTTTTTAATTTTTCCAAATTACATGGAATCTGATGTGTATAGACATACCGTAAATTACAAAATTAGTTAAATTCAAGAATTATAAAGTCATGGGTGATGATATTTTGATATTTTCACATTTGGATCAGATTCACAAGATAAAATTACGGTATTTGGTCAAGGAAGACTCACTATTCATTGTATTGTAGAGAAATAATAAATTAATGATTATAGTATTTGGAAAACACATCTCCCCTCCACTATAAATACAAGCCTTTACACCCTCATTTTACCACACCTCTCAAGAATCAATACTTGTCTATACCATGTTGTTATATTTTAATTATCTTCTCCCCCATGTCTAGGAGCTTTGAGTCTCATCAAAATACCAATCGATGATGCCTCAAGGAGGATCTCAAGAGGATAACTCAAGAGGTAATTCCCCTCTCTTTTACATTAATTTCATCAATTTCATGTTCTTTTATTATTCTATTCCCACCTATCTTCATCCTCATGGAATGGTAACTCTAAGATCATGCATACACTATAATGTTATGATACTAATTTTATATTATATCATCCAACCCCTTCTCCTATTCATTTTATTTTATAGAGGAAAAAATTGTTCTTGAGGTGTTAATTTATCACTTTCAAGAATGACATGTTTCCATTTTCCATTACCACCTTTACATCTGGTCCTGAAAACTTTTTATGGTTGAACCATAGTATTATAGATAAATTATATCCTATTTAGTGTTTTTGAACTAACTTATGTTCATATTATTAATGATAAATCAATACATGTTTGTTTTTATCCAAAAATATCACAAATTAACCTAAAACGATTATCATTAAATCATAACTAATGATTCATCAACATGATATATGAAGTAATTTTTTATAAGATCATTTAAAATCCTGGAATATATATAATAACATGGAATATTATTTCTGGATGTTTATCCTTGTTCTACACTAACATCCATTTCTGAATACAAGTGAACAACTCAAGAAAAAACTAAAAAGAACATTCCGAAACAATGTATTTAAACTATATAACTCATCTGAAGACCCATTAAAAAACATAATTAAAAAATGAACAATATTAATGTACCTAATTTTCATTAATTTTTAATTAATGAATCTAATGTTATTATATATGTCATTAATGTGAAGAAAGAATTTATATATAAGGTAAGAAGAGATTCCCGAACCCAACATTCTTTCTTTGGGTTCTCCATTATTCACTCAATGTTCGGTATGGGTTCTCCTTAAAGATAATTTATTAACTATTATATTATCTTTTCTGGGATATATATCTTATCTAATTTATTTAATGAAAAAACCCAATGTTTTCCAAAAGAACCCTTCTTTTAAGTTAACACACCGTTTTTTACTTCTTGATTATTCTTTCTCTCTTCACTCATGGTTAATAGGTCTACATCAAGAATGTTATTCCATATTTATATTGGGGACCAAATGTTTATGGAAATTTTATTTATTATCTGAAAATCATTTCTTTCCATGTTTTGTGTTATGTTTATGTTTTATAAAATTTTAATGTGTCTTGCATGCTAATGTAAATATTATGACATGACGGGTGCCCCATGTATTTTATAGCGCAATATAGATGTTTGAATGTGATGGGTGTAACCCGAATTATATATCACTCCTATGCTTTAGGTAAAGTAATGAATCTCATGAGTTAATTTGAAATTATACATGAACAAGAGGATATCTTTTTTCACAACTATGTGAGGTAGATGACCATGAAGACATGATGTTTCATTTTTATGCATTGACACATTTCAAGTCTTTTATTAAAGTTTCCTCTCATGATTTTTATGATAAAATTTTGATGATGTTATCCCCTCACTGAATTTTTATTAGCTATCCTCTAACTCATATTATAGCTCACCCCTTTTTTATGTAAATTCCCAGGTGACTACATGTACTAAAGAGATGTCATGTGATAATAAGAATCTAGAGAAGAAGTAATTAAATAAAAGCTTATGCTTGAGGTTATATATGTTATGTTCAGTCCTATTTTTACAAAGACACTAATCCTATGGATCCTCATGGTGTAAAACTATTATGTTATTTATCTTTTTAATGATGTAATAGTAATGTAAAAAAATTAAGGGTCTCTATAGTTTGTATCAGAGGGAAGAATTAGTTAACATGTGAATTAGGATTAGTGAACCCTAGAGAAAACCTCTAGAATGAGACTAAGTACTAATATGTACAAAAGAACAATTATATATGGATACCATAAGATATGATTTTAGTAAAAAATTTACAAATTAATAAGTTTTTTATTCATGACTTGTGGATTTATGTTTTGTTATATCATTTTCAATTTTTGAAAAAGGTGGGAACTTGGAGAAACCATTCCAAAAACTAGTATGAGTGTCAATTAAATGACTGACTAAATGACATCTCCAATGCTATGGGAGGTTGAGTTAAAAACATCATGGTGATGCTTACCCAACTATCCCATGTTATGAACAATAACAAAAATAATGGGGGATTTAATCCTTCACCAAAGTGGGAGAAAATGGTTGTCGAGTTTTTTATGTGAAAACGACCACCGACATTTAGTTGGTCTTCTGATCCACTAGTTGTGGAAGTACAAGGAAAATATATGGAGAAAATATATTATGTTATTTACTGTTCTGAGAGAGATAAGGTGACATTAGAATTTTATCTACTATATGGAGAGGCTGACCAATGGTGGGCTATGATTAAGAACACTAAGATGAGTGGCAAAATTGAAGATATGGAATAAAAATGATTTAAGATAATGTTTATTACCTAGTATTTACTATGAAATAGTAGTATGTATATGTAAAAATAATTCATGGAGCTCAAGAAAAATGAAGAAGAATCTATCACAACCAATGAAGCAAATTTCAAAGGGCTTGAAAGGTACGCTTTGGTTTTTTATCATTAATGGTAGAAAAATTGATAAATAATTTAGTTGATTAAAACCGAACCGTTTAAAGGATCTTGCAATGAAAGAATTTGGGAGTTGTGAAGAATTTGTTTGATGTGATCTTAAAGTGGAGATGTAGTTTGTAGAATGGTCCTATTGCAATGGTGATAAGAAATGAATGATGTATTTTCATGCCGAAGGATATAATGATAATGATGGGAAGAAAACTCAATGACCCACATGCAAAAACGTCAGAAGTTGCATCATGGGAACATCCTAAATGGGATGGGGAAATTATTCATGTGTGGGAATGAAGTAAAACATGCTCCAGAGGGTTTAAAAGAAACTAAAAGAAAAGATAATGTAGTGGATGAACAGAGAGAACCACCCAAAGTTCAATTCTACGACTGTAGAGTGAAAAGGAACTATGCAATCCAATGCACTAAACCTTTAGTTCTTGAGGGAAATCATTGTTTGTGGCCACTTATACCAAATAAAAAGGGAAGGATTATTTAATCAAAATTATCAATGTGGAGCATGATAATGAAGTTGTACATGTTACACATCATATTAACTCAAGAATAGAGAAAATTATTATTTGATTCTAGTTCTATGAATTCCTTTATATCATGAAAGTTTTATAGAACTATAGAAATGAATCCCTAAAACCTTGAAGTGCATATATTTGTAAAAACACCGAGTAGTGTAATCACTGAAACCCAAGTGTTTGACTCTTCTCCTATTGACATATGTTGTATGATTATTCCATTTAATCCATTAAAAAATCCCTTGGTGGAATTTGACTCTATAATAGGGAATTGATTGGATCTCGTTATTTAGGGAACATATCAACTGCTGGGAAAAGGAAATATCATTTCATATAACAAATAATCAAATTCTCCTTAATAATTCAAATGAATATCATGAATCTATTTTTAATAATTCTTCTACTATGTGGGCCTTGATTCCCTATGAATATTTATACCTCATCCAAATGGTTTAGTCAATGGGAAGAGCCAACCATGAGGAAATTCCTAGGATGAGGGAATACAGTGATGTATTTACCGAAGAGTTACTCAGACTTCCCCCAGAACATAAGGATGACTTATCAATACAACTCATACAAGGATATACTACTATATCAATGTGTCTATATAGGATGGCTCCTATCGAACTAAACAAGTTAAAGGAGTAGCTGCATGAGAATCTTGACAAAGGTTTCATACGACCTAGTGCATCACCTTGGGGTGTGCTAGTTCTCATTGTGAAGAAGAAAAAGGATGGAACAATGCAACTGTGTATCGACTATCGGGTACTCATCTAGATCACCATAATTAAATAGTATCCTCTTGCAGGGAATGATGACTTGTTCTATCTATTAAGAGGAGCTCAATACTTCATTACGATGGATATTCGTCCTGAATATCATTAACATAAGGTGAAGTGGGAATAAATTCAAAAGGCTCCCTTCTGTACATGGTTTGGGAACTATGAGTTTATGGTGATCTACTTTAGACATACTAATACCCATATAATATTCATTTATTTTATGAATAAAGGCTTTATAAATTACCTAAAAAAATTTGTGGTGGGGTTTATCAATGAAATTTTCTTCTAATCCAAAAGAAATGAGTCACATAAAGAACATATATGACTTGTGTTGGAAACGTTGAGAAAATAGAATATGTACGACAAGTTTATAATGTGTGACTTTTGGATGATGCATTTCATGTTCTTGTGACATGTGACCACAAGTGAGGTAATTTATATAGACCCTTCAAAAACACAATTGAGGAATTGTCGAGCCCCTGTAGTGTCATAGAAATCTATAGTTATTTTGGATTAGCTGCATACTACTGACATTTTCTGAGACATTTCTCATGATTTTCATGCCCAATAACTATGTTAAAAAGGAATGGGGTAAAGTATGTTTGGACAGAACAATGTGGGGAAAACATCAAGGTGCTAAAGAGAAGGCTGATCATGACACATGTACTCACATTACCCAAAAGTGTAGAATTTTTTGATATATAATGATTCTTACATGATATTATTGGGTTGAATACTCATTAAAAATGATAATTTTATAGCATATAACCTACAGAAGATGATGATAGATGACCATAAATACACAACACATGATCTAGAACTGGCATCCTGGAGTTTTTCCTTGAATGTATGGCAGAACTACTTTTATGGTTATATGTGTGACATATACATCAACCACAAGATCCTAACGTATATATTCACTCAATAGGAGTTGAACTTGCATAAAATGAGATGGTTTTATATAATAAAAGATTCCTATTTCTCTATTCACTATCATCCAGGAAAGTCAAATAAGGCAGCTGATTCTCTAATAAGAAAAGATAATGATACTCTTCTCATGGTATAGATTAAAAAGACCATATCTTCGTGGATATTCCTATGATGTATTTGGATATCATAAGGGATGGGGATACATATTATCTTTCCATAATGATTTCTCAACCATCTATCCAAGAAAAACTAAATGAGGAACAAAGGGATGATCTGGGGTTACAAAATATGGTGAATGTTGTAATGAAATGGAAGATGCATTAGTTCCATATCGATGATGATGGTTTTATTCAGTTTGGAATGCGTCCTTTTGTGCCTTCATCACCTAGGATAAAGAATAATTTATGAGACAATGCACATTTCTCTATATTCTCTATACATTATGGGAGTACCAAGATGTATTGTGATCTCTGAGGACACTTCTAGTGGGATATCATGAAGAAAAAGATTTCAAAATATATTTCAAGGTTTTTAGGGTGTTATCAAGTTAAATCAGAGAAAAAAAAGTCCAATGGTGTGAAAAAATATTGACTATACCCATATGGAAATGGGAGAATGTTACTATGGACTTTGTCACGGGTCTCTCGAAAACGTCGAAGGGAAATAATGTGACATGTGTTGTGGTTGAATGACTCACCAAGGCTGAAAATTTTATCGCTATTTGGGAATACCTATCACTTGAACAAAATGAAAAGATATATGTGATGTAAGTTGTAACACTAAATGGTGTCCCACTATCAATTGTCTCTGATTGTGATCAAATGTTCACATGTAAATTCTAAAGGATTACTCACCATTTTTTGAGTGCTGAATTAAATTTTATCATGGTCTGTCACCCTCAAACTAAGAACCAATTAGAAAGAACGATTCAGAAATATAAAGGCATGCTAAGAGAATTTTCTATAGAATTTAATGGTTGGTGGGATCATCATGTCCCATTGGTTTAGTTGTTATAAAATAAAATCATCCACTAAAGTATTTATATGGCTCTATATGAAGCTTTATATGGATATCATTGTAGAACTCCATCCTATTATGATGAAGATGGGTAAAGAAAACTACATGGGCCTAATATTTTTCAAGAGATGACAGAGAAGATTTATGTCATCTAAAAACATATCAAATATGATCAGAGTTGGCAAAAGAGCTACGCTGACAACCGTCGGAGAGACATAGATTTTGACGTAGGTGATAAATTCATCCCTCAAAAATCACCAAGGAAGAGAATCACATGGTTTTGAAAGAATGGAAATCTATTCCCAAGGTATATTGTCCCCTTTCTAATCCTTGAAAACATAGGATTCGTGGCCTATCAGCTTTCACTTCCACAAAATATTTCTCATGTTCATGATTTGTTTCACATAACACTTCTGAGAAAGTACATACTGAATCCATCAAATGTACTGAACTCATAGATTGTACTACAAGAAGATGATATCTCTTATGAGGAGAAGCCATTAATTATTCTGGATTAGAGAGATAAGGTTCTAAGCAACAAGACAACCCACTATGTCAATGTGTTGTAGAGGAAGCCGAAGTTTGTAGAAGCTACATGGGAACCGGAAGAGGCAATTAAGGAGAAGTACCCTCACCTATTTTTGTAAATCAAAATTTCAAGCGATTTGTTTCCATAGGGGGGAAGAATGTAATGACCCAACATTTTAATAATGGAATTCACTTCTTATAATTATGAATTATAGTATATTCACATTGTGAATCCCAATGAAATTTCAATTTACTAAATACTATTTGACCAATAAATATAATTTCCCCAACTTATATGTTTTGAATTTCAAAAATCTGACATACACGGTTGTGTTCAGGGCGATTTTTGGAGACTAATAGTGAAAACATAAATTTGGGTTAATAATAACACATCCTTATGAATAGTAATGTTATCCTTATGAATAGTTACATTTCTCTAATGAATATTAATGATTCCTATGACAGTATATATATTATATTTTATTGAATGTAAGATGAACCAATATGTTATAAAAATAAAATAAATGTTTTAAAATTGATATTTTTTGAATAAAATTTTATTTTACTTAGGAATTAAATTCCTCATATTTAAAAAATTATTTTTGAAATATAGTCTTCATTTTTTTATTCTATATGTTCAAAAAAAGTTTGTGTGAATTTTTGGTAATTTTTAGAAAGATTTGGATTTTGATGAATTGTGAAATATGGTAAATTAAAAAATAAGATAAATTCATGAATTATAGAGTTATGGGTTATGTTCTATTGATGTAGAACGTATTTTTCAGATTTACATTATAAATGTATTTTATATAGTCACGAAACACTCAAAATTTCTTATCTTGTGGAGAAATGATAAATTAATGATTATAATATTTGAAAATTACCTCTCCCCTCCACTATAAATACAACCCTTTACACCCCATTTTTCCCACAGAACTCAAGATTTATGGCTTGCCTAAAATCTTCCCAAACATTTTCCTTACCCCCTCACCCATGTATAATAGATTATTTCATCCTCAAAAGTATAATAATAGGTGCCCTAAAAAGTATATCGAGAGGATAACTTAAGACGTAATTCCCCTCTCTTTTAATTTAATTTCCTTTTAATTTCAAGTTATTCTCTTATTCTTTCCCCACATAACTCCATCCACATGGTACGTAACATAAGTATCATACCTATTATATAATTTTATTATATTAATGGGATATTATATCATCCAACCCCCTTATCCTATTCTTTTTATTTTAGAAAGAAAACGTTGTTCCTAAGTTGTTAATTTATCACCTTCAATAAAGACATGTTATAAATTTCGTTTACCACCATCAGATCTAGTCATGAATCCATTTTAATGGTTGAATCAGATTATTTTATATGTGTTATATAGTATTTAATGTACTAGAACTAAATTATGTACATATTACTAAATGATAAATAAAAACATGTTTGTCCTGATCCAAAAAAGCCCAAATTTAACTAAAACGATCATCATTAAATATTAACTACTGATTCATCCACATAGTATATGAAATAATAAATTATAAGTCTATTTAAACTCATGGGATATCATTAATAACATGAAGCAATATTTTTTTATATTTATCCATGTTCTATATGAACATCCATTTATTAATACTCATGAACCACTCAAGAAAACCATAAAAACAAACATTTCCAAACAATGTATTTAAAAACAATAACTAATCCAAAGTCATATAAAATAACTTAGTGTACCAAAAATTAAACATATTAATAGGCAAAAGTTTACATACTTTTTTATTAATGACTCTAATTTGGTTATATAGGTCATTAATGTGAAGAAAGTGTTCTAATACATGGTAAGGGGAAATTCTCAAACCCAACCTTCTTTCTTCGGGTTCTCCACCATTCACTCCATGTTTGGTATGGGTTCTCCATAAAAATAAACTATTCATCATTATCTTACCCATTTTGGGATATAAATGTTCTCTAATTGATTTTGTTAAAAACACAATGTTTTAAAAAAGAAGTACTCTTTTATGTAAAAACACACTTTTTTACTTCTTGATTATTATTTCTCTCTTCACTCATGGTTAATAATTCTATGTCAAGAATATTATACCCTCTTTATTTTAGGGAGAAAATTTTTATGAAATTATTCATTAATATTTTAAAACCCATTTCTATCTATGGGTTGTGTTATATTATGTTTTGCATATTTTAAATGTGGCGTGAATGATAATGTAAATATTATGATGGGACCAGTGAGCTCATAATTATATAGTTCCATATGAATGTTTGATTGTGATGGGTGAACCAGGAATTATAATGTGCTCGTATTCAATGGGAAATGTGATGAATGTAATGAGTTAATGTGAAATGATGTATGAACATGATGCTAGATTTGTTAAAAAATATGTGTTGTAGATGACCACTAAGAGATGATGTTTCAATTTTTTCATTGCCGCATTTAATGTATTTTATTAAAGTGTTCACTCCTAATTTTGATGATAATTTTATGATTATGCTCACCCCATGATATATTGTTTTTATATATCCGTTCACTAGTCTTTTATCTCAACACTTTGTGATGTATATCCTCATGTGACTACATGTTCTAAGGAGAGGTCAAGTGCACATAAGAAGCTATAGAATAAGGAATTAATTAAATGTTTTTGCTTGATTTTGTAAATGTTATGTTTGATCCTTGTTTTCCCAAGACACTAAACCTCTATATCCTCATAGTGTAATACTATTTTGTTTTTTATCATTATAATTATGTAATAGTAATTTAAGAAAGGGTAGGGTCGTTATTGCTATCATGATAATTAATTGAAATATCCCACAACAATCATGGAAAAATAATAATCTTATGTCAAACAAGTAATTCGTCCAAAAAATCATGCGTAAGAAAAGGAACTGTGATTTATATCATATTAAATATATTCCTGTTGAAATAGAATAAAAAGATCAAATAATTATTATATAGAGTATATTACACACAACTCAAATAGTATAGTTAATAAGAAGAAATAAAATGTATAAATATATTGAAAATATTTTTTTATCTCTATATAATGTTATCTAATGTCTTCGTTTCCTTAGATAGATCATGAAACAGATTTCGAGTTTTATTTATGAAAATGATAGATAAAAAGTTTTGAAGAACACTTTTTGTCTTAACTGGGGGAAGGAACACAATGTTTGACCTTCTTCTATATTACACTATTGATAAGATGTAAAGATTACTCATGTAAAAAACACCTTACAACACATTATTGCATTCTTGATAAAACATTTATAGATTTCCTATATTTAGTATCTCGTATTTGTATAACTAAGGAGGGAGTCTACTTCTTAATTTATCAAAACTATGCATCGAGAATCATCTGTATCCTTTCACCTCATATTGAATGACAAAAAAAACTAATTCATCCCTATAATTTTTTATGAATTATCATTAATGTAAATCACATCATTAAAATTGAAAATCTTTCCCTTAGAAATATTTAATTCAAAATAAATAGAATTAGTAGCAGTGACTTCTTGGAACGGTGAGAAAATTAAAGTGGCGAGTCAGGCTTATGGTGAGTCAACTCAGTGTTAGTCCATGCTAACACATTGTTATGTTTTCATTTTGATGACATGAATATTCTGATAGTGGATCATCTTATGGCTATTTTTCTCCTCAACACTTTTCCAAATATAGTGGTGACTATGTTTTAATAGTGATTTATCCCCTGGTGGGAGTCTCTGTGATAAATTAATTTTGATGGTGAATCATTTTTAAAGGATGGTGTTATAAAAATTTAGACCAATATCTCTTCCACAATGGAAATTCATTTCTGGTGGTGACTGTTTCCAATATTTGTAAACATTACATTCTGATGGTGAGTTTTTCGCGATGCTGACTCATCTTAATCTATGACTAAAGTCTGATGGGGGATCTTCCTCATATATATATATATATATATATATCTAATTTTTAAACCAATCTTCTTTATAATATAAAATGAAATCCTAACTAAGAAAACAGATAAATGACATAAGAAACATATTATTTTAATAATTTTAAAACGCCTCCAATAATAACCTTGGAAACATGTAATCTAAAATTAATACCATTTAGAGGATGTGATGCTGAGAAATTCTATTCATGCCATGTAGGTTGAAATAAATATTCATTTTAAATTTTTGGTAAAAATTAAATGTAACTCATTTGGAAAAAATATAATTATAATAAATTCTATTTTTATAAAATATAAATAATTATTATAATGAATTTAAAATTTCATATGATAATATTAAAAGAAATCATGAAAATATTTTTTGAATACATTAATATGGGAGAAAAGGGATTTTTGAACAATGATAGAAGTAATGGATAATTTTTTATTAAAAATATATTTTGATATTTTGATATGTCAAAGGGTGTAAAATAAAAGATAAATATTAAATAATTATAAATAACTATATTATAATATAATTCATGGTATTTGAGAGAGATATGACAAAAAAATTCATTTCAAAAACGTGATCATAAAAAACCTAATAAAGAAAGAGAATGTTACAAAAATATCTTCCCTCAATTAAAATATCTTTAGAATCACTAAAAAACAATGTATAATAAATTTAATTTTTTAATATATACTTGAAAATAATATAAATACATAAAATACAAAGTATTATTTAATTATAAGATTTGAACACCAATTAATTAGTAGTACATTATTAATATAATCATTTCAGACAGTTAATTGTTTATCTTTTTAGGATAATTTTAGTTCTTTAGTTTTAGTTTTTGTAAATCTATCACAGTTCCCTCATCTATGAAATTTTAATCTTGATATAAATAAATTATATTCTAATTAAATTTATATTTATAAACACCAATAAAATATGGATATTAAAAATGAATAAAATCAATCATGGAGATGGTGGGTTGTACGTACACATGAAAGCAATTTTCACATTTGATAGGATCGAATGAAATATTTTAAATTATAATTGAGGTTAAAATTAAAATCTAATATCATATATATCAAAAATATTAATTAAATATCACAATATTATCATACATGTATCGTAGAAAAGAAAAATGAATAACATATCATTGTGGAGGACATATTCCACACATACGTAATTGTGGAAATAACGTTTTCTAATATATATGAATATAAGATGGAAGATATTATATAATAATTACCAAGGAATAATTATTTCATTTTTATTATATATTATTTTTAAACCCATCCTAATAACCACCCATGAATGTTGGTGATTGAAAATGAATTCTATGGATATGTGGAGGTGGTAATCTATTGGTATGCATGAGTGAAACATCCACTTCCCATTTTATTTCAATTATTGTTGATAGTTGTGGTTCAATAATCATAATTAAATTTTATTAAACTATAGAAACATACATTATTTATGTATTATGAATACCATAATATTATAGGATTTCAAAGAAGAAATATATTGAAAATTTTCAGGTGGTATGATTAGATCTTCTTCATTTGGCCTTATTTGTGTCCCCTTTAAGGATCCATGGAATGGTATTTTCTAAAGATCATATCCAATAATTGATGTATAGGTATTTTTATAATTAAATTGGTAATTTATTTTTCTTTATTGTTCTCTCAATGTTTTTATTGAATAAAAGGGAGGGTTTATTTTTTTAGTTGGGGAGAGGATAGATATGGGTTTTAAAAGAAATTATATTAAAATAATTGTCACGAAAAAATATTCCCAATGGATATATATTTGAATTTATTATAGGACTAGGTTAAAATATGTTTACAATATAGGATTTACAAAATATTGATTGTAAAAAATAACTTTATATCTTCGTTTAACCCCCTGACATACCCATTTTATCCTTACCCATAGTAACAAATAATTTCTATTTTTAATTTTAGTTATGACAAAAAATGATGGGGGTTCATTTGAAAAATTTTAAATACTGATTATAATTATGGAATCCAATTAATCAAAAAAATTAACATAATTTATAAAATTTATTTTTATATCAAACATAAAATATTCAAGGAGTATCAGTTTTCAAGAATGATGTTTTATCATGAATGAAATGTTTTTATAAAAAAAATACAAAAAACATAATTCAAATTGTAAAAATTAGAATATTCACAATAATAATGAACTAATATTAATTTTAAAACCATTTTATAAAAAATTAGAACATTTTATATGCTTTAAATTAAATAATAGTCTTCAATAAAAATTCTTATTTTTTGATATTCAATGATAAATTAATATTTTTAGAGAATTATGAGAATTTCACACTATTCTACTTTTTCTTAATGATTTAAAAAAATAGAGTAAATCTTTAAAATAAAAATTTTAAAAAATTTTGAAAATATATTTTCATAAATTTTCAAAAATAATAATTGAAAATTTTTTTGATAAAAATTTATTTTTGATTTAAATGAATATATTACTAAAAATTTGTGTACTTGATTATAAATATATATTTTATATATAAATATAAGAACAGTTTTTGAAAAATGTTCTTATTCATATTAATTACTCCAATTTAATTTCCATGTAATAATGGTATACTATATCATGTTCCATTGAGACTTGATATTTTATTTATAATAAGATACCAATGTAATTTAATTTATCCAAAGAGAATGATATCATAAAATCCCAGGGATGTTATATTATTCCAACCTTTAAATGAATTATCCTTTTAAAAGTTGATTGTTTTGAAAAAAATGACATATCTCTATACCATAATATCATAAGTATGAAAACCCCACCCACTTTTGATATCATAAAGAAGAGAGTTAAATAATGACACATTGAGTCCAGACTCCAATAGGCCATCCGATGGACACAAGTATTAAGGGTATAAAATCTTATGAAATGGGAGGAATTAACCTCTATAATAACATTGCATCACAAGATAAAAAGTATTATCCAATAAACATACATGAAACAATTTAAAATAAACCAAACCAGTACAAAATGCATGTATAATTAAAATAGGAATGGAAAAAAGTTTCCAAATGTAAATACCTAAGGAAATAGGTAAATCAGAGATGGAACCACTATCTAATGGTCCATGCTTGGAATATACATTATGATATAAATAGTCCTACTAGATTCATGAACATCATTTAATATAAGTAGGTTGAAAATACATTTATATTATGTAGGAAAATCAAAATCTATCCAGAAAACATAAATGAATCATACTAGTGCACTTTTAAAAAATAGTAAAACCAAAACACCTAAACATGAAATCAGTACTCCCAATACTCATCAAGGAATACTCACTATATAACTAAATAGAACTATAATAACACAATACAAAGTATATTGATAAATTTTACTACACATCACTTTAGGATTGACTTTCCACTCCTACAGCCAAATGTTTTATATTCTAGAACATCCATCTATTCCAAATAACATATACCACCTTCCCACAACATGGTCACATTAAATAACACTGACATCTACCTGGTCCACTTCCCTAGAGCACAATCATATAAAATGTCATATGAAGACACTTAGGCCACCATCACACAACACAGTCACATAAAATATCTCACATAGAAACGCAGGCTACCAAATTATGAACTAACATACCTCCTTCAATCTCATCCAATGTAAAAATATCTAACTATTTGAGTGATTATGAAAGAGTGGGTAGACGTAGATCAATCATCATCACTAGAATGTTGGAATAATACCCCCATGTGAACAGAAGGGTGTCTTCACATTGTTCACTGGGATGGTGGGGTATGTATAGAAATCACAAGGAATATACAACTATATATAAATAACCACAAAATCCCAACGGATGAGTTCTAGGAAAATAAATAACCAACTCACAACATCCAAACATTCATTGGAACCTCTAAATTCCTAACACTATAGAATACACAAACCACCATTCACATATCTCACAAAATTCTATTATCCATCCCATTTGATTCATTATTATTCATTGTATATATTTAAACACACAATCGATTAATTTTTTCCATTAAACATATCCATGCCATGAAGCAAACCATACACCACCCATTGAAATCATTATTCATCAATTATTCCATCAATTCCTAAGAATATAGAACAAAAAACCATTCTTACAAGAAAATAATCATACCATTGGAACTATCTCCCCGCCTCCCCAAATGAACGAAAAAAAACACTCTTCACTCCACCCTAAAATAACATCAAAATAACCATCACCTCAAAATTTCAAAATATTGACAGAATAATTATCACCTTTCCAACCCAAAAGAACTACCAAACAATCCATCCCGTCACCTCCCTAAAATAATTTCCAAAAAAACCACAAAAAATCCACCAAAAAATATTTATGGGAAAAAAATACTTAAAAGGTAAATTTTATAATTTCACCTAGGATAATATATCAAATTTCAATTTATTTTAGGGTTGTTATCACAGAAGCCATAAATCCATATGTGACCATTTTATATAAAAAATATATGTGGTTTAAAAAAATTTAATTTATTTTTGGTGGTTCCAAAAAATCACAACAACAAAGGGTTCTAGAAATCATGTCAAATTACTGAAAAATTCACTCCCAATGACCATAATTTTTTGCAGGGAATTCTGCCCGTAAAAATACAATATCATAATAACATAAAAGCTATAAGATCATGTGAATAATTCCACTTTCTACATTAATTTCAATTATCCTATTAATTTATATGTTTTATATTATAAAAAACCCCACTGAAATAAAATAGTTATCCCCTTCCACATAATACAAAAAATTTATAAATTGGGGATTCCCTACTTCAATGAAGTTTTACCAACTCTTTGCGCATTGTATGGAAATGAAGAAACTCATACAAGAAAAAAATACATATAATACATATATATCCACCTACTAATCATTAGGGGATATAAAACGCAGACAAAAACCAACCAAATCTAGAACTAAACAACCTTATAGGATCATTAAAGAATAATGGAATGAAAAATATAAGGAAGAGTGAAGAAATGACAACATATTTCTTATTATAATCAACAAAAACCAATAGAGTGTACTTGGATAAGTTGTGTTATAATATTCCCTAAAATAACATAGGGTTCACCTAAAAAGGAGTCATTGGGAGGGAGGGTACTTATAAATGAATAAATAAATTCCACAAAATATAATTTAAAACATGCATATCACAAAATTAACATTTTTAAATAGCTTCACTATGTAAATTAAATGGGAATTTAAAAAATTCTAATATCCACTATACTCTTATCACCAATTTATATTTTTTTTACACTCATGAACTACTATAATTACAAGAATAAATTTGATGTATTCATCCACATTCATATAAAATCCATTATTTAATCATCATGAAAATCCATGAATCACCAACTCATGTTGTTAATACCTTTCTCAATGTGAACCTCTTACTGTTAAATTCCAATTGCACCTACCACCACTTAAACCACTATGGGTTTCCATCAAATCACCTCTAACACTCTATACATCCAAAAATAGAAATGAAATTGACTATTAATCAGTATATATTTACATTAGATACCTCTCATATGATTCTGATTCTATAAAAGCATAATAAAAACTAAATTATAAAGGGGTCTAGACAACCAACCCTAAGATACCTCACCTCATTAAAAATACCCATGTAGGGATGGCCCCTCATTACACTAGCCTGTGGAAAAAACACTCTAATTCTATACCGGCACTTTATATGGATTCTTTCGGTATTCATTGGCTATGAGGGATTCCTCTATCATCTCTAAGATTTTTCATCCCTTTTCCATTTATAGAATGCTTTTATTCTCCCTAAATCACCACTTTATTCCTCTTTCATCATGATATCTAGGGTTTCATATTATCCATACTAGGTGGAGCCTTTTGCCTCTATGGATTACTAGTTTTAACCTTTCTATATCATCCTCTTTATTTCTTCCCATGTTATCCCTCTTACATGAACCTGATGATCCTTGCAATTTTCGTTGTGGTGGTTGGCTCCCTATTTCGAATTTATCTTAAAATTTGTTTCTATTAGTATAAGGGTTTTATCATAACTTTTCTTTTAGTTCTTCTTTCATTTTTCCAATATGTTTCTATAATTTTCACTATCATTTTTTATTCCCTAACTATTTATTCCATGATCATATTGTCTCTACCTTCATGCCAAACCCCACATTGGTTAGACCCAATTGTGATCTGTTGGTTTGGGATTAAGTAGTACACTACGATCGGTGGAAATTATAGTTGGAGAATTCACCATACTCTTCTCTTGATTCCTATTCCATTATATTGTACTCTAGAATAGTTTGGTATGAAGGTTCTTGTAGATGTTTTTGGATTTTGTTGGAGGGTGTGTTTGGATTCAATAAAGAATCTCAAAAATGCAGCTCCCATATCTCGGTCTTCTATTGGTGGAGATTTATGTTTTTCTATTTTGGTGTCTGTTTATATTCAGATGATTATTTTAAGTGGTATTAATGGATTTGGATTTCATCCAGTTAATGAGGTTCATTGTGAATGACTCTGGATGTGTTCCATGGTTGGAATGAAAACATTCTATGAATTCTGATGATGTTGTGGGTTGTATACATGGGAATTATTGGTTTGGATGTTATTTGGATTTCATATATAATGAAAATAGTTATGTGATGGCAGTTTTAATCTCTATAGTGGATTTATAGCCATCACTCCCATCCAAGCTCTATGGGAATAGTCCAATGCCTGTCCCCATCTCATTCAAATGTGATGGTTTCTTCAGGGTGGTTTGGGAATGTTGTTTTCGGTGTGATGGTAGTGTGATCTACTTAATCCTATTTTTTACCATTTTGTTTAGTAGTTTTCTTTCTTGGATTTTAAATTTATCATTCCTGCTTTTGCTCCTTGTTTTCTCAGGTGATTGTATGGAGGAGTTCCATTTCTTGGTTGACACTATCTCTTATTGAATTTGGTTGATAATGATCATTATGGTGATCCAAAATGATGTTTTTAGTGTACAACTCAAGGTGTCCTGATGGAATAGATTTTTTTAGATATGAATTTTGGTTAGTTGTGATGTTCTCATATGGAGTTTTATATTTTGTTATTTTTTTGGTTTTTTTGTTATACATGGTTTATAATAGCTTGGATGTATTGGTTCTCTCTCACAAATATAAAAGTGACCGTTCTAAAAAAATTAAGGTTACATACCTCTCAATGATCTCATCATACTAGAAATGTTTCTACAAGTTAAACTCTCCAACCAAATACCCCTCAAAACTACCCACACAACACATTATAACACAACCTATTCACTACCAATAATTGTGAATTAAATCAAATCATCTAGTATGATACACAAATATCCAAACACCTCATATCCAGTGTACTATAATCTCATCCTCTATACACCTGAAACGTAAAACCACTAAAACAAACAAACCACACTACCGTGAATAAAAAATTAGGTAATTTTATCCTCTATGTTAATATACAAACCAATCTGGGTGGAACTGACTGACCCACATGTGTTCAATAAAATTTTATTATAATTAAAATCAATTAGGATTTTTCCCCTCTTTTTATATGTGGGAAACATTGTCTCACATCATACATCATGGAAGAAAAATCATCAGATAAAACAACTAGTTTTCAGACATAATTTCATCAATGAAAAGAAAAAACAGAGAGGAAAAATATCTAAACAGCTATGGGAATTGGGAATATATATCTATCTTTTAATCCTATGTACTATCCTCTAGGACACCATGTTCCCATAATATCTGATCAAAGTGGATGGTTTATTCAAATAATAAATTCTCTTGAATCCCATGGATATCTACTAGACACTCCATGGACATCACTCTATCCTCGATGTACTAATCTCCCCAATCAATGACAAGAGAGACCTTGGAATGATATTGATGAAGATTGGTGATGTGAAAGACGTCATGGAACCACTATAACCCTAGTGGAAATGAAAACTGATATTTTTCCTCTCTAACATGCAGCAACTACCCAAAGGGCCCATCACTGTAATGCCCTGACCCCAGTTACCCAGAGTCGGTGCATTATTACATAACATTGTCATGATCACAAAAGATCAATTCTCGAAAGACCGATTTGATTAGTAGTATTGAAAACACTAGATATATTCATAATTCTTACATTTCATTATAAAGTAAAAAAATTACAACATAATATTGTCTTCAAATCCTCTCATACTATCCCTGCAGGCCATTCATAAATTACTCCTTCGCATCATGGGAAAAATAAAACATTGAAAGGGGTGAGCTCATATGCTCAATAAGGATAAAAATATAGCGGAAACTGTAATAGATAATCATAAACATTTAAGGAAATGCATAACTAAAACAAAAGCCTTTTAAACATGAACATCAGCATAATATGGAAAATATAAAATGAAATAATTCCATTTACTTATTCACATGGATATTCTACTTGTCGTGTAACCACACAAAATATCAATAACTACATTCATAATGATCGAATGCACAATACCAGACTATCATAACCACGTTCCCAAGGCCTCGTTCCAAGACTACAAATAAAATTTTGTCAAAGCCTCATGCCAAGACACTAGTTTGTCTCATGAGACCTACTGATGCATCGAGGAGCCATAGAGGGCTCCACCCATCACTTACTATGTCCAATTCATTCCTCATATTAAAAAGTTGAAACATAACATAAACATTTGTATTAAAACTAGCATACGAAATGTCAATACATTATCCACAAACCATTAATGATATAAAAATAGCGCATCCACTGTCAAACATAACTCATTCGATACAATATGGATGATTGTATTGTATCAGATTAACCTCAATCGAGAATTTTGAAGGATATTTACAGAGATTAAAATAATCATCAAAACTATTAGAGAGAAATATCCCCCTTTTTGTGGAAAACATATAAAAGTCACACTATTTTTCAAGAATCCATTTGAAGATATAATTTTGAATCAAAGTGTCCCATACCACTTTGAAACATTTAAATGGAATTTTAATTTTAAAACCATAATTTACATATAAGTAAATACATAAAACCATTTTTAAAAAATGGACATTAATGAGAAATATTTTGATGAATAAATGTTCAAAACATCTACAAATGGTATTTTAGTTAGAATTTCTAACCAAAGGAGAGACACATGAATACAAATAATTGATGTAATCAAAACATTGTAATATCATGAGAATAAAGGGATCCGTGATATTCTATTTCAAAGTACATTATATACACCATATAAAAGTGATTCGGAGTATAATTACAAAGGAGTCTCAATGGGATATAGTTTGAGATGAAACTTCTTATAAAGAATGTATCCTTAGGTTAAGGATAAATAAATGGCATAATTATGTGTGAAAAATATAAATACACTAAATATGATTGGATATTCAGTGTAAATCTATCAGATTACAATCACACATATTCATTAAAAGGCAACACAAATGAATTGGATATTTAACACTACAAATGGAGATTGAGATAAAATTACTCTTATCAAGTTATTATAGATGACATGAGAAATTATAAATGGAGCGATTATGTGTATCAAAATTATATCCACCGAAATGGGAGTGTAAATTATGACATAATCAAATTATTAGTGATTCCACACATAATCATGGAGTAAAATAATCAATGAATTATACGTAAAGCCAAATGATTGGAAATTGAAATTTCAGATTCCCTTATCGATTTGGTATCATGTAAAACATATTAAAATGAAAGAAGGATCATACAATAATGATTTATATATTCAAAAATTAAATTATTTTACACAATGAATACAATAACTGGCAGTACACACACCACATGCAATAAATAAGTGGTGAACAATGGAAATCTCACAGAATTAAAAGTGAGATAAGAAACCCATTACTTTGTAATTTTTCCTTGGTCGAGGGTAGGATAGCCTCCTATTTAATGTTGAAATAATTTTTATTGAATTAATCAAGATTAATATACATTAATATGATATCATATATGATCTTTTAACATTTCTTTGTTAATAATATCTTATTATTATCGTCATTTTGGGTGTTAACTTACTCGTTTTATTTTATATGTTTTGTAACAAAATTTGTGTTTGTTATGGATATTTTGTATCTTATTCATATACAGAATTATATTTAGTCCATAAACATTATTATTAATCATAAAATTTGAATTAGTCTTGAATGGATACGTTGGGGAATGAATCTCATCGCGTTCGTGGAGACGGTAGTCTGTACGTACGCACGAGCGAAATATCATTCTTCTGATATTAAAATAATATATAATTGGATGGTATATCATATATACAGAATAATTATAATTTTAAATTTATTATTTACATGAATTTCAAATCATTATTATTCCCATCCAAAAAATAATTTATTGAGTAAAAATTACACCACGACTTGGAGACGGTAACTCGTACGTACGCACGTATGGTGACATGTAACTCAAATGATGTATAGAATACTGAATATGGTTGTACCATATTTATCATAACATCACAGTATATATAAGACACTAGAGTTATTATTTTATAATGGAAATAAATAAAAGAAGAATTTGAAGAAGAAAGGAATTTGAAAGAGGGTGGTGAAAACGTTATCTCTTCTTCGGGTTCTTCCTTTTGATTTGTTCAAAAGGACTCCTTAGGTTGATGTTGTGATCAAACTAAGGGCACTAGGATTAAGTGAGGGAAGTTGGGAGGATATTTGGATATAGTTTGGCAGAGTAAAAAAGATTGAGAGGTGTGAGGAATTGGTTAGAAGGGGAGTCCATTTAAAAGGGGGAGGAGGAGCTTTTTAGGAAAAACTTAATGTATTAATTTATAATAAATTAATATTCAGTAACTAATGGATCCAAAGTGTATTATTCAAAGTCTACGGTGGGTATGGGTCGAAATAATTTCAACAAATAGATTTTAGATAGGTTTGGGTCATTATATTAACCATAAAATTTAGTTTTAACTCTTAGTTAATTAGTTTGACATTTTTCATGTCATGTTGTATTTTTATATTATATAGTTAATAAACACACTATATACATCTAAGAGACCCCCAAGTGGTCCATTAATAAAATTTCTATCATTTTATTAGTCTTTTTGCCGATCCTTAGATTTTTAGGAATAGAATATTAATTATGAATATAATACTTCTTTTAGAAATTCTTTTATGTCAATTTTGACAATATTAGGTATTTTGTTTTTGAAAATTTCATAACAGCATTATTACTTCGAACAAAATTTATATTACCAATCCCAATATGTAATATTTACATAGAAAATTAGTGGAATTCATAAAAAGTCTAAAATTACATTTATTTTAATATTTATAATATCAATTATTTTAATATTTCATTAATTAGGCAATTACTGCATCACCATTTGTCCTAAATAACATATATTATTCAATGACAAAATATTATAAATAAAATAACATTATATAGGAAATATTTTTTTCTTTATAATGAATATTTATAATCCAATTTATCTTATTTATTACCCTATATTAAAAATGTTTTAGTTATTAAACATTGATTTTATCTCTTTTAACACTTCTTTGAATTAAATTATAATAAATGTCCTAATCTAATCCAAGTGGACCTAAATGATAATATTTTACTCCTAATGTTTTTTAGTCAATATAAACTTTTAAAATAGAATTAGGACATGTGTTAGGGTAATATTAACATAATTTGTACCCTTAATTACCCTATTTACTTTTAATCGTGGTAAATAAAAGAAAAAATTTACTAATCACCAAAAATTATTTTCATCTCATTGTACCACATTTTCCTCCTTGATATTAACTGTGTCTCTCAGATTATTGAAATTCCACTCACAGAAGTGGTAAAATTACGTTTTATGTGAATTTACAAATTCTTATAGGATGTGGGTAAAAGACGATGAAAAGTTCAATAAAATATTTATCTATCTAAATTTATTCTGAACAAACTCCATTGAATTAAATTGAACTTATTTAGGTATTATGTATAATTTTTGACCTTAATTAAATTTATATAAAATAAATAATTATTTAAAAAAAATTTGGTTTTAAACTATAACTCTGTGTTTTTTTCACTATTCATCAAAATTTGAATGTCTTCAGAAAAATACCAAACATTCACCATAGGCTAATTTCGGTATTCTGAATCAAAAAACTGAAGTCCATTTTGAAAGATAAAATTTATAAAATTTCAAAAAGTGGGTATTACTATTCAAAATGGCTAGTTTGATTGGTTGTGGTGTGTGTTAGAACATGAAGTTGCGTACAACACACGCTGTTCCATTATTCAATGGGAAACGTACTATGGAAGCACGAGGTGTTACATTCTCCCCTGCATAAGTATATTTCATTCTTTAAATTTTTAAAATTGTGATTGGGAATATAATGGAAAATCCCACATCAGAAAAATAGGCAATATAACTATCACTTAAAAATAAAGAAAGAGAAATAAATAGGTCACTCGAGATAACCTATACTAGGATTCCATGTAGAAAAACATTGATATGGATAATAAAATAAGTGTCAAGTTCTGATGGAGATGGATAGATTACATCATTAGTAGAAAGTTAATAATAAGAAAACCAAAATTCTGTGATGGGACAAATGTTCATTAGTTTCCCAGTATGAAAAGTCAACTGACAAGATTTTTTTTTTAAGTTACATTACATAAAGATTAAGAAATCATTTTTGATATTTACTAAGAAAAAAACGAGATATACATACTTTTTGAGAAATGTTTCATTCTTTAATAAATTCATACTACTAACTCATTTTTAAATGATGAGTATTCAAGAAGACTTGGTCACACTGGAAGAGAAAGAATAAACTTCTTTTAGAATCACATGAACCATGAAGGATAAACTATATATTTACCTTGCCTTTAGAGATTAATCAAAACCAAAATGGTTAGTAATAGATCTGATCATCCCCCAAAAGGATATTCAATTAGAGAAATAAACACTAATCTTAATTTCTAAAATAAAATCACAAATACCCCAAATATAAATAAATATCATTCAATAAACAACTGTCCTTAAAATACTTCAATATAATCCAAACTAATATTGAAACCCAAAACATTGAAGAATTTTGATTTGTAGTCTTTCACATTAAATTGTATCTCTAAATGAAATCAACTACTCTTAAAGTCACATACATAAAAGTAATTAACCTAATCACATATTCTCTATTATTGGATAATCATTTCCATAAAAAAAACCCAAATCACTATAAATCCACAATAAAAACACATATAAGAATCCACCATTACTCCTCAAATAGAATCCCATAGTATTCTATTTTCCATGGGCATATAGTGTTCCCAACAAAGCGAACATCTTCCAAAATAACATTTATCACTTAATCACCAAATCATTTTCCTATACTAAGGGTATCCACGTGATAAGACATATGATCCCAAACCAAATTATTATTGATCAATAAAATCATTTAACTATAAATAATTATTCACACTAACCAGAGACTTCACGTAGTCCAGTGGAAGGCGTTAAATCCCAATCTCACTCTGGTTGTGGGTTTGATTCCCACTGCTTTTTCTGACGTGATAGGTTGTCACATGGTCCGCGTGTGGTCCTTTTTCAAAAACTATATTTTATAACATTACCAAAATGAGATAAATTCCTCAAAATTACCATATAATAATTTATCCCCAAATGTTATCTCAAACCTTGAATTTTCATCACTAAATATAATAACATGTAATTGCCTCAAACCCAATGATCATAAAAAATCAAATTGTTATTTATAACTATATCCACGAGAGAAAGGACAAGTCTTCCTCAAATATCATTCTCACATGATAAATTGAAGGGTTACACATATAAGAGAAAATTCACCCAAGGTAATTTCAACAACAAGGAACACTTATACCATTAAATATTTTTCCATCTATTTATTTCCACATAGGATCTTCCATGTCCAAGAGGTTATCCTATAGAATATTCCATTGACTTGGGTGATTCCAAGGTCCCTTACATTTATGAAAAATGACCGTAATTGGAATCTTGGGACCATTTTCATTTTCTTCCATAGTACTCTTCACTTTTCCTCGGCAATTCTTTAATTTATGTCCATCCATCCCACATGTAAAGCATTTCATTGTTCCATTGAAACACATTCATCGGTGTCTCCTTCCACATTTCCTGCAAGATGGAAATTGATGATTCTTTTCTCCATGGTCTCCACTGTTGGAGATCTTATCATTAATCAACTATCTCTTATTTTTTGAGTCCATGAATTGGTTAAAATATGTATTGTTGATCATATTTTTAGAAAATTGATTTGACATGAAGATAATATCTTTTATGCCTATCAACATTCCATTTTGTTTCTCATTTCCACCATCGTTCCCACCTTTTACATCATTCTCAAAGTCACTATGACTTCCTTGGAATCTACCCATTGACTAAAACCAGAAATCATTGTGTGAGTATGAGTAGTCATAAAATCATTTAGAGAATATCATGTCACCATATTCTAAATTTGAAACACATTAGAATTAACCATGGTCAATTACTCTCATAATACTTCAAATCGGTTTGTAATGAAAATGTAAATTATCCTAAGAATATCCCCTGGGAGTGTCGTAACCATGAGTGCAGCAAGGCCCGTTGTCGTAAACTAGTTTCTGTTCGATTCTAGATCAAAGAGATGTTTTTGGGTTTCACCCCTAGGTACATCTGTGCCAGAGCCGCCTCTACCTACTCGTATCCAGACAGGGATGTATTGCTTAGAAAACCCACAAAATCTATGCAATACCAAAATTCTAGAAAGTTCGTCTATAATAATCCTCAAAGTCTTTCTTAGGGATATGTTCTATAATTATAGTTTATCTAAATATTGCATCAAAGGTTTGTAATAATCTTTTTCTGATACCAACTATAATGCCATGACCCATGTTACCCAGAGTCGGTGCATTATTACATAACATTGGCATTATCACAAAAGATAATTTCTCGAAAGTCTGATTAGGTTAGTAGTCTTGTAAACACTATATATATTCATAAGTCTGCTATTACATCATAAAAAACTACAAAAAAAATCTTGTATTCATATCCCCTCATACTATCCATGCAGGTCATTCCTAAATTACTTCTTCACATCCTCGAAAAAATTAAACATTGAAAGGGGTGAGATCAGATTTTCAGTAAGGATAACAATATATCGGAAACTATAATAGATAAGCATAAACATTTAAGTCAATGTATAACTAAAAGAAAAGCCTATTAAACTTGAAATTCAGCATAATATGGAAAAGGTAACATGAAATAATGCCATTTACTTATTCACATGGATATTCTACTAGTCGAATAACCAAATGCAATATCAATAACCACTTTCATAATGATGGAATGCATAATTCCATACTATCATAACAACATAGCCAAGGACTCATGCGATGACTACAAATAAGAATTTTTCAAGGCCTCATGACAAGACACTAGTTTTTCTCTTGAGACCTACTGATTCATCATGGAGCTATAGCGGGGTCCACCCATTACATATTAATTCCAATTCATTCCTCCTATGAAATGTTTGAAACATAACAAGAACATTCGTATTAAAACTAGCATATTAAATGTCAATACTTTATCTACAAACCATGAATGGTATAATAATAGCACATCCACAGTCAAACATAACTCATTCGATATAATATTGATGATTGTATTTTATCAGATTATCCTCAATTGAGAATGATGAAGGATATTGACATAGATTAAGAAAATCATCAAAACTATTAGAGCGAAATATCCCCCTTTTTCTGAAAATAATTTAAAAGTCACACTATTTGTCAAGAATCCATTTAAAAATATATTTTTGAATCAAAATTTTCAATATCACTTTGAAACTTTTAAAAGTAATTTTAATTTTAAGACCTTAATTTTCATATAAATAAATAGTTAAACCATTTTTAAAACATGTACATTAATGATAAATATTTAAAAGAGTAAATCTTCAAAACATTTAAAAATGATATTTTAGTTCGAGTTTCTAACCAAAAGAGAGACACTTGAATACAAATAATTGAGTTAATAATGAAATTTTAATATCATGGGAATTGAGGGATCCATGATATCCTTTTTAAGAGTACATTATATACAACATATAAAATTGATTTGGTGTATAACAACAAAGGAGTCTCAATGGAATGTAATTTGAGATGAAACTTCTTATAAAGATCATATCCAAAGGTTAAGGATAAATCAATGGCATAATTATGTGTGAAAAATATAAATACACTCTAAATGATTGGATATTTAGTGTAAATCAATCAGAGTACATTCCCACATATTCTTGTAAAGACAACACCAATGAATTGGATATTTAACACAACAAATGGAGATTGAATTAAAATTAATCTTATCAGATTCATATAGATGACTTGATAAATAATAAATGGATTGATTTTGTGTATAAAAAGTATATCCACAGAAAGGGTAGTGGAAATTATGACATAAGACAATGATTAGTGATTCCACAGATAATATTGGAGTAAAATAATCAATGAAGTATGCGTAAAGCCGAATGAATGGAAATTGAAATTTCAGATTCCCTTATCGATTTAGTAACATATGAAGCATATAACCATGAAATAAGTATCATAAAATTATGATGTAGATATCCACAAATTAAATTATTTTACAAAATGAATACAATCATGGGCAGTACACACACCACGTGAAATAAATAAGTGGTGAACACATGAAATATCACGGAATTATAAGTGAGATAAGAAGCCCCTTACTTTGTAAATTTTCCTTGGTTGAGGGTAGGATAGACTCCTGTATAATGTTGAAATAATTGTTATTAAATTATACAAGAATCATATATATTAATATGATATCGTATATGATCTTTTAACATTGCTTTGTTAATAATATATTAGTATTATCGTCGTTTCGGGTGTTGACTTACTCGTTTTATTTTATATGTTTTGTTACATAAGTATTGTTTGTTATGGATAGGTTGTATCTTATTCATATACAGAAATACATTAACTCCTTAAAAATTATTTTTAGTCATAAAATGAGAATTATTCTTGAATGGATACGATGGAGAATGAATCTCATCGCGTTCATGGAGACGGTACTCTGTACGTACGCACGAGCAGCAATATCATTATTTTGATATAAAAATAATATATAATTGGATGGTATATCATATATAAAGAATAATTATCATGTTATATTTATTATTTACAATAATTAAACATCATTATTCTACCAATCGAAATAATAATTTATTGAGTAACAATTACACCACGGCACGGAGACGGTAAGCCGTACGTATGCACCTATGGTGATAAGTCATTCAAAAGATGGATATAATACTGAATATGGTTGTACCATATTTATAATAACATCAAAGTATATAGAAGATGTTGTAGTTATTATTTTATAATGGAAATCACAACGAAATAATAAGTTGAAGAAGAAAGGAACATGAAAGAGGGTGGTGAAAACGTTACCTATTCTTCGGGTTCTTACATTTGATTTGATCAAAAGGGCTCTATAGGTGGGCTTTCTGATCAGACTAAGGCCACTAGGTTTAAGTTAGGGAAGTTGGAAGGATATTTGGGTAGAGGTTGGTTGTGAAAAAAGACTTGATAGTTGTGAGGAATTGGTTATAGGTGGAGTCTTTTTATAAGGGGCAGGAAAGGCTCTTTAGAAAAAACGTAAAGTATTAATTTATAATAAATTCATATTCGGATTATAATGGTTCCAAAGTGGATTATTAAATGTATAAGGTGGGGATGGGTTTAAATCATTTCAACCAATAGATTTTAGGCAGGTTTGGATCATTATATTAACCTTATCTTTTTGTTTTAACTCTTAGTTAATTAGTTTGACATTACCATGTCACTTTGTATTTTTATATTAAATAGTTAATAAACATAATATATACATCCAAGCGACCCCCAAGTGGTCCATTAATGATACACCTATATTTATATAAGTATTTTGGCCGAGAATTATATTTTTATGAAGAGAAGATCAATTAATAATATAATATTTTTTTAAAAAATTCTTTTATGTCAATTTTGACACTATTGGGTATTTTGTTTTTGAAAATATCATAAAAACATTATTACTTAGAAAATAATTTATATAACCAATCCCAGTATTTCATATTAACCTATATAATTAGTTTAATCCAAAAAAAGTTTCAAATTACATTTATGTGGATATTTATAATAAGAATTATTTTAATATTTCATTAATTAGGCAATTACCGCATCACAATTGTGTCATTAATAACATAAATTATTTAATTTATAAAGATTATAAATAAAATATGATTATGTAGGAAATATTTTTAGATTTCTAATTAATATTTATATTCCAATTTATCTTATAAATAACCCAATATTAAAAAAATTTTAGTTATTAAACATTGATTTTATCTCTTTTAACTCTTCTTTGAATTAAATAATAATAAATGTCCTAATCTAATCCAAGTGGACCTAAATGATAATATTTTATACCTAAGGTTTTTTGTAGTCGATATAAACATGTCCAGTAGAATTAGTACATGTTTTATGGTAATATCAATATCATTTTTACACTTAATTACCCTACTTACTTTTAACCGAGATAAATAAAAGTAAAAAGTTACTATTCACCAAAAATTATTTTCATCTCATTGTACCACATTTTACTCTTTGATATTAACTGTGTCTCTTGGATTTTCTAAATTACACTCATATAAGTGGTAAAATAATGTTTTATGTGAATTTCCAAATTCTCCTAGGAGGTGGGTAAAAGACGGTGAAAAGTTCAATAAAATTTTAATATATCTAAAATTACTCTGAAATAACTCGAATGAATTAAATTGAACTTATATTGGTATTATTTATCTACTTTGACCTTAATTAAATTTATATAATATAAATAATTATTTAAATAAAAATTCAGATTTAAACTATAACTCTGTTTTTTCACAATTCATCAAAAATTTAAAGTTTTCATAAAAATAAAAAAATTTCCCCCTAGGCTAATTTCAATATTTCAAATACAAAAATGAAGTCCATTTAGAAAGGTAATATTTATAAAATTTCAAAAAGTGGGTATTACAATTCATAACGGGTATATTGATTGGTTGTGGTGTGTGTTAGAACTCGACGTTGTGTACAACATAGGCTATTGCATTATTCAAAAGGAAACGTACTATGGAAGCTTGGGGTATTACATTATCTCCTCCTTAAATAAATTGAGCCCTAAAAAATTTTATAATTGGGCTTGGGAATATAATGGAAAGTCGCACATCGGAAAAAGACTCCATAAAACTATCACTTTAAATGAATGAAAGAGAAGTAAAAAGGTCACCCGGGATAACCAATACTAGGATTCCATGTAAAAAAACGTGGATATGGATGATAAACTAAGTGTCAAGTTCTTATGGAGAGGGATATAAAACATGATCAGGAGAAAGATAACAACACGAAAACCACAAACTTGTAATGGGGAAAATGGTCATTAGTTTCCTAGTTGGAAAAGTAAACAGGCAACATTTTTTTTGTTTTAAGTTACATTACATAAAGATGAGGAATTCATTTCTGTGATTGACTAAGAACATAAAGCGATATACATACTTTTTGAGTAATGTTTCATTCTTTAATAAATATCTAATACTAAATCATTTTTAAACGATGAGTATTCAAGAAGACTTGGTCACATTAAAAGAGAAAGAATAAACTTCTTATAGAATCACATAAACCACAAAGGATATACTATATATTTACCTTGTCATTAAAGATTAATCAAAACCAAAATTCTTATTATAAGATCTGATCATCCCCCAAAAGGATATTCTATTAGAGAAATAAAAACTAATCTTAATTACTAAAATTAAACCAACAATACCCCCAGGATAAAGAAATACCATTCAATAAATAATTGTCCTTAAAATCCTTCAATATAATCCAAACTAATATTTAAACCCAAAACATATAAGAATATGGTTATGTTGTCTAACACATTAAATTGTATCTCCAAATGAAATCAACTACTCTTAAAGTCACATTAATTAAAAGTAATTAACCTAATCACATATTCTCTATTATCGGTTAATCATTTCCATAAAAACCCCAAATCACTATAAATCCACAATAAAAAAATAGATAACAATCCACCATTACTCCTCAAATGGAATCCCATAGTATTCTATTTTCCTTGGGAATATAGTGTTCCCAATAAAGCAAACATCAAATAAAATAAATTTTATCACTTAATCACAAAATCATTTTCCTATACAAAGGGTATTTAGTTGATAAGACATATATTCCCAAAAAAAACTTATTATTTACCAATAAAATCATTTATCTATAAATAATTAGTCACACTAACCAGGGACTTCACATAGTCCAGTGGTAGGCGATAAATCCCAATAGCACTCTGGTTGTGGGTTTTATTCCCACAGCTTTGTCCGACGCGACATGTTGTCACACTGTCTACCTGTTTTCCTTTTTCAAAAACTATATTTTATAACATTACGAAAATGAGATAAATTTCTAAAAATAACTATAACATAATTTAACCACAAATGTTATCTCAAAACTTGAATTTTCATCACAAAATATAATAACTTGTAATTGTCTCAAACCCAATGATCATATAAAACCAAATGGTTATTTATAACTATATCCATGATATAAAGGACAAGTCTTCCTCAAATATCATTCTCACGTGATAAATTGCAGGGTTACAAAAATAAGAGAAAATTCACCCAATCTAATCTCAACAATAAGGAGCAGTAATACCTTTCAATATTTCTCCATCCATTTATTTCCACATATGTTCTTCCTCGACCAAGAGGTTATCCTATAGAATAGGGCATTGACTTGGGTGATTCCAAGGTCCCTTACATTTATGAAAAATGACCGTAATTGGAATCTTGGGACCATTTTTATTTTATTCAATAGTACTCTTCAATTTTCCTCTGCAATTCTTCATTTTATGTCCTTCCTTCCCACACACAAAGCATTTATTTGTTCCGTTGAGACAATTTCCTAGGTTTCCCCTTCCACATTTCTTGAATGATGGAAATTGAGGATTCTTTTCTCCATGGTCTCCACTGTTGGAGCTCTTATCATTCATCAGCTTTCTCTTATTTTTTGAGTCCGTGAATTGGTTAATATATATATTTTTGATCATATTTTTGTAAAATTGAGTTGGGATGAAGACAATATCTTTTAAACCTATCAAAATTCCATTTTGTTTCTCATTTCCACCATCGTTCCAATGTTTTACGTCATTCTCAAAGTCACCATGAATTCCTTGGAATCTAGCCATTGATTAAAACCAGAAATCATTGTGTGAGTAACAGTAGTCATAAAATCATTTAATAAATATCATGTCACCATATTCTCAATTTGAAACACATTAGGATTTACCATGGTCATTTACTCTCATAATAATTCAAATTGGTTTGTAATGAAAATGTAAATTATCGTAAGCATATCCCCTGGGAGTGTCGTAACCAAGAGTGCAGCAAGGCCCGTTTTCGTCCACCAGTTTCCGTTCGAGTATAGCTCAAAGAGGTGCTTTTAGGTTTTACCCCTAGGTACATCGTTTCCAGAGCCGCCTCTACCAGCTCATATCCAAACAGGGATGTATTGCTTAGAAAACTCACAAAATCTATACAATACCAAAATTCTAGAAATTTCGTCTATACTAACCATCAAAGTCTTTCATAGGGATATGTCCTATAATTAGAGTATATCTAAATCTAACTTCCATGGTTTGTACTAAACTAACTCTGATACCAACTGTAACACCCCGAACCCAGTTACCCAGAGTCCGTGCATTATTACATAACATTGGTTTCATCACAAAAGATCAAGTCTTGAATGACTGATTAGTTTAGTAGTCTTGGAAACACTATATATATTCATAAGTATTACATTACATCATAATGTAAATAAATATCCAAGAAAATCTTGTCTTCATATTCCCTCATACTATCCCTACAGGTCTTCATAAATTAACTCTTCACATCCTCGGAAAAATAAAACATTGAATGGGGTGAGCTCAGATTCTCAGTAAGGATAACAATAGAGCAGAAACTATAATAGATAAGCATAAACATTTAAGGCAATGTATAACTAAAACATAATCCTTTTAAACTTGAACTTCAGCATAATATGGAAAAGATAAAATGAAATAATTCCATTTATATATTCACATGGATATTATACTAGTTGAATAACCAAATTCAATATCAATAACCACTCTTATAATGATAGAATTCATATTTCCAGACTATCATAACCACAGATCCAAGGCCTCGTTCCAAGACTACAAATAAGATTTTGTCAAGGCCTCGCGCCAAGACACTAGTTTGTCTCATGAGACCTACCGATGCATCATTGAGCTATATCGTGGTCCACCTATAGCATACTATGTCTAATGCATTCCTCATATGAAAATATTGAAACATAACATAAACATTCCTATTAAAACTATCATACGAAATGTCAATACTTTATCTACAAACCATGAATGTTATAAAAACAGCACATCCACAGTCAAACATAACTCATTCTATACAATATGGAATATTGTATTGTATCTTATTAACCTCAACTGAGAATTATGAAGGATATTGATATAGATTAAAATAATCATCAAAACTATTAGAGAAAAATATCCCCCTTTTCTTGAAATCATTTAAAAGTCACACTATTTGTCAAGAATCCATTTAAAAATATATTTTTGAATCAAAGTTTCCAATACCACTTTGAAACTTCTAAAAGTAATTTTAATTTTAAAACCTTAATTTTCATATAAATAAATACTTAAAACCATTTTTAAAACATGGACATAAATGAGAAATATTTAAAAGAATAAATCTTCAAAACATCTAAAAATGATATTTTAGATCGAGTTTCTTACCAAAGGATAGAAACTTGAATACAAATAATTGAGGTAATCAATACCTCTTAATATCATGTGATTAAAGGTATCCATGATATACTTTTTTAAAGTACATTATATACACCATATAAAAGTGATTTGGTGTATAATAATAAAGGAGTCTCAATGGAATGTAATTTGAGATAAACTTCTTATAAGTACCATATCCTTAGGTTAAGGATAAATAAACGGCATAATTATGTGTGAAAAATATAAATACACTCAATATGATTGGATATTTAGTGTAAATGAATCAGAGTACATTCACACATATTCTTGTAAAGACAACACCAACAAATTGGATATTTAACACAAAAAATAGAGATTGAGTGAAAATTACTCTTATCAAGTTCATATAGATGTCTTGAAAAATATTAAATGGAGTGATTAAGTGTATAAAAAGTATATCCATAGAATGTGGAGTGGAAATTATGACATAAGAAAATTACTAGTGATTCCACACGTAATCTTGGAGTAAAATAATAAATAAAGTATGCGTAAAGCCAAATGAATGGGAATTGAAATTTCAGATTCCCTTTTCGATTTTGTAACATAAAAAACATACAACCATGAAAGTAGGATCTTACAATGATGATGTTGATATCCACAAATTTAATTATTTTACACAATTAATACAATCATGGGAAGTAAACACACCATATGCAATAAATAAGTAGTGAACACTGGAAATCTCATGGAATTAAAAGTGAGATAAGAAACCCCGTACTTTGTACTTTTTCCTTGGTAAAGGGTAGGTTATCCTCTTATATAATGTTTAAATAATTATTATTTAATTATAAATGAATCATATGGATTAATATGATATAATATATAATCTTTTAACATTTCTTTTTTAATAATATATTAGTATTATCATCATGTTGGGTGTTAACTTACTCGTTTTCTTTTATATGTTTTGTTACGTAAGTCATTTTTGTTATGGATAGGTTGTATATTATTCATATAAAGAATTATATTAATTCCTTAAACCATATTTTTAATCATAAAATGAGAATTAGTCTTGAATGGATACGATGGGGAATAAATCTCATCGCGTTTGTTGATACGACAGTCCGTACGTACGCACGAGCCACAATATAATTCTTTTGATATTAAAATAATATATAATTGGATGGTATATCATATATATAGAATCATTATGCTGTTATATTTATTATATACATGAATTACACATCATTATTATACACATCCAAAAAATAATTTATTGAGTAACAATTACACCACGACGTGGAGACGGTAAGCCGTACGTACGCACGTATTGTGAATAGTCATTCAAAAGATAGATAGAATACTGAATATGGTTGTATCATATTTATAATAACATCACAGTATATATAAGATACTTGAGTTATTATTTTATAATGGAAATAACAAAGAAATAAGAAGTTTAAGAAGAATGGAACTTGAAAGAGGGTGGTGAAAACGTTACCTCTTCTTCGGGTTCTTCCATTTGATTTGATCAAAAGGGATCCTGCGGTTGGCTTTATGATCAAACTAAGGACTCTAGGATTAAGTGAGGAAAGTTGGAAGGATATTTGTTAAGATTTTGGCTAAGACAAAAAGCTTTATAGGTGTGAGGAATTGTTTAGAAGTGGAGTCCTTTTATAAGGGGGAGGAGATGCTCTTTATGATAACATTAAAGTATTAATTTATAATAAATTCATATTCGGTTTATAATGGCTCCAAACTTGATTATTTATAGATTAAGGTGTGGATGGGTAGAAATCCTTTCAACCAATATATTTTAGATAGTTTTGTGTCATTATATAATCCTTATATTTTAGTTTTAAATCTTAGTTAATTAGTATGACATTTACCAGGTCACTTTGTATTTTTTTATTATATAGTTAATAAACATACTATATACATCCAAGAGACCCCAAGTGGTCCATTAATGATACACCTATCATTATATAAGTCCTTTGGACGAACCTTATATTTTTAGGGATATAAGATGTATTAATAATATAATATTTGTTTTAAAAATTCTTTTATGTCAATTTTGACACTATTGGGTATTTTGTTTTTAAAAATTTCATAAACAACATTATTACTACAAAAAAAATTTATATAACCAATCCTAATATGTCGAATTAATGTAGAAATTTTTTCGAATTCATAAAAAGTCTAATATTACATTATAATTGATATTTATAATATCAATATTTTTAATATATCATTAATTAGGTAATTACTACATCACCATTATGTCATTAATAACATAAATTATTTAATGACTAAACATTATAAATAAAATACCATTATGTAGGAAATATTATTTTCTTTCTAATTAATATTTATAATCGAATTTATCTTATATATTAACCTATATTAAAAATGATTTAGTTATTAAACATTGATTTTATCTCTTTTAACTCTTCTTTGAATTAAATAATAATAAATGTCCTAATCTAATCCATGTAGACCTAAATGATAATATTTTATTCCTAAGGTTGTTTTCAGTCGAGATACATTTTCCATTAGAATTAGGACATGTTTTAGGGTAATATTAACATCATTTTTACCCTTAATTACCCTATTTACTTTTAACCGTGGTAAATAAATGTAAAAAGTTACTATTCACTGAATATTATTTTCATCTCATTGTACCACATTTTACTCCTTGATATTAACTGTGTCTCTCAGATTTTCTAAATTCCACTCCCAGAAGCGGTAAAACTTTGTTTTATGTGAATTTCCAAATTCTCATAGGATGTGGGTAAAATACTGTGAAAAGTTCAATAAAATTGTTTATAGCAAAAATTATTCAGAACTAACTCCAAGGAATTAAATTGAATTTATATAGGTATTATGTATCTATTTTGAACTTATTTAAATTTATATAAAATAAATAATTATTTAAATAAAAAATCGGTTTTAGACTATAACTCTATGTTTTTTTCACTATTCATAAAAAATTGAATGTTTTCAGAAAAAATACCAAAATATCATCCTAGGCTAATTTTGATATTCTGAATCCAAAAATGAAGTCAATTTTGAATGATAAATGTTATAAAATTTTAAAAAGTGGGTATTACTACTCATTACGGCCAGTTTGATTGGTTGTGGTGTGTGTTAGAACTCGAAGTTGCGTACAACACATGCTATTTCATTATTCAAAAGGAAACGTATTGTGGAAGGTTGGGGTGTTACATTCTCCTCTCCTTCAATAAATTGCGTCCTCAAAATTTTTAAAATTTGGCTTGGTAATATAATGGAAAGTCCCACATACGAAAAAGAGTCCATAAAACTATCACTTTAAATGAAAGAAAGAGAAGTAAAAAGGTCACTCGAGATAACCAATACTAGGATTCCATGTAGAAAAACATGGATATGGACGATAAACTAAGTCTCAAGTTCTGATTGAGAGGGATTGAGAACAGGATCAGGTGAAATTTAACAAAAAGAAATCCAGAAACTTGTGATGGGACAAATGCTCATTAGTTTACCAGTTGGAAAAGTAAACAGACAACATTTTTTTTGTTTTATGTTACATTACATAAAGATGTGGAATTCATTTCAATCATTAACTAAGAACAAAAAGAGATATACATAATTTATGAGTAATGTTTCATTCTTTGTAAAATACCTACTACTAACACATTTATAAATAATGAGTATTGAAGAAGAATTTGTCACACTGTAAGAGAAAGAATAAACTTCATATAGAATCACATGAACCACGAAGGATAAACTATATAATTACTTTTTCTTTAGGGATTAATCAAAACCAAAATGGTTAGTATAAGATCTGATCATCCCCCAAAAAGATATTCCATTAGAGAAAGAAACAATAATCATAGTTTCTAAAATTAAACCAACAATACCCCGAAGATAAATAAATACCATTCAATAAACTATTGTCCCTAAAATCCTTAAATATAATCCAAACTAATATTGAATCCCAAAACTTAGATGAATTTGGTTATGTAGTCATCCACATTAAATTGTATCTCCAAATGAAATCAACTACTCTTAAATTCACATACATAAAAGTAATTAACCTAATCACATATTCTCTATTATTGGTTAATCATTTCCATAAAAAAAACCCAATCACTATAAATCCACAATAAAAACATAGTTAACAATCCACCATTACTCTTAAAATGGAATCCCATAGTATCTATTTTCCTTGGGCATATAGTGTTCCCAACAATGAGAACATCTTCCAAAATAACATTTATCACTTAATCAACAAATCATTTTCTTATACTAAGGGTATTCACTTGATAAGAAATATGATCCCAAACTAACTTATTATTGATCAATAATATCATGTAACTATAAATAATTAGTCACACTAACCAGGGACTTCACGTAGTCCAGTGGTATGCGATAAATCTCAATCGCACTCTAATTGTGGGTTTGATTCCCACAGCATTGTCCAACGCGACAGGTTTTTGCACAGTCTGTGTGTTTTCCTTTTTCAAAAACTATATTTTATAACATTACCAGAATTAGATAAATTTGTCAAAATAAACATATCGTAATTTAACCACAAATGTTATCTCAAACCTAGAATTTTCATCACAAAATATAATAACTTGTAATTACCTCCAACCCTATGATCATATAAATCCAAATGGTTATTTATAAATATATCCATGAGAGAAAGGACAAGTCTTCCTCAAATATCTTCTCACATGATAAATTTCAGGGTTACACATATAAGAGAAAATTCACCCAATGAAATCTCAACAACAAGGAGCACTAATATCATTAAATATTTTTCCATCCATTTATTTCCACATAGGTTCTTCATTGACCAAGAGGTTATCCTATAGACTAGGGCATTGACTTGGGTGATTCCAAGGTCCCTTACATTTACGGCAAACGACCGTAATAGGAATCTTGGGACCATTTTTATTTTCTTCCATAGTACTCTTCATTTCCCCTGGAAATTCTTCTCTTTATGTCCTTTCTTCCCACACGTAAAGCATTTCTTTGTTCCATTGAGACACTTTCATGGGTGTCTCCTTCCACATTTCATGCATGATGGAAATTGAGGATTATTTTCTCCATGGTCTCCACTTATGGAGCTCTTATAATTCATCACCATTATCTTTTTTTTTGATTCCGTTAATTGGTTAATATATATATTGTTGATCATATTTTTGGAAAATTGATTTGGCATGAAGAAAATATCATTTAAGCCTATCAACATTCCATTTTTTTCACATTTCCACCATCGTTCCCACCTTTTACATCATTCTCAAAGTCACTATGAATTCCTTGTAATCTATCCATTGACTAAAACTATAAATCATTATGTGAGTAAAAATAGTCATAAAATCATTTAGAGAATATCATGTCATCATATTCTCAATTTGAAGCACATTAGGATTAACCATGGTCATTTACTCTCATAATACTTCAAATCGATTTGTAATGAAAATGTAAATTATCCAAAGAATATCCCCTGGGAGTGTCATAACCAAGAGTGCAGCAAGGCCCGTTGTCCTGCACCAGTTTCCATTTGAGTCTAGCTCAATGTGGTGTTTTTGGGTTTTACCCCTAGGTACATATGGGCCAGATCCGCCTCTACCAGCTCTTATCCTGATAGGGATGTATTGTTTAGAAAACTCACAATATCTATACAATACCAATATTCTAGAAATTTCTTTTATACTGATCCTCAAAGTCTTTCTTAAGGATATGTGCTATATTTAGAGTTTATCTAAATCTAGCTTCCATGGTTTGTACTAAACTTCCTCTTATACCAACGGTAACGCCCCGACCCCAGTTACCCAGAGTCGGTGCATTATTATATAACATTGGCATGTACACAAAAGATCATGTCTCAAAAGGCCTATTAGTTTAGTAGTCTTGGAAACACTAGATATATTCATAAGTCTTACATTACATCATAAAGATAAAAAAACCACAACAAAATCTTGTCCTCGGATCCCCTCATACTATCCATGTAGGTTATTCATAAATTACTTCTTCACATCCTCATAAAACTAAAACATTGAAAGGGGTGAGCTCATATTCAGTAATGATAACAATATAGAAGAAACTATTATAGATAAGAATAAAAATTTATGGAAATGTATAACTAAAACAAAGCCTTTTAAACTTGAACTTCAGCATAATATGGAAAAGACAAAATGAAATATTCCCATTTAATTATTCACATGGATATTCTACTAGTCTAATAACCAAATGCAATATCAATAACCACTTTCATAATGATGGAATGCATAATGACAGACTATCATAACCACATAGCCAAGGCCTCGTGCCAAGACTACAAATAATATTTTTTCAAGGACTCGTGCCAAGACACTAGTTTTTCTAATAAGACCTACCGATGCATCAATATGCTATAGCGGGGTCCACCCGTTACGTACTATGTCCAATTCATTCCTCATATGAAAAGTTTGAAACATAACATAAACATTCAAATTAAAACTAGCATGCGAAATGTCAATATTTATCTTCAAACCATGAATGGTATAAAAATAGAATATCCACAGTCAAACATAACTCATTCGATACAATATGAATGATTGTATTGTATCAAATTAATCTCAATAGATAATAATGATGGATATTGACATAGATTAAAATAATCAACAAAACTATTAGAGAGAAATATCTCCCTATGCTTGAAATCATTTAAAAGTCACACTATTTATCATGAATCCATTTAAAAATATTTTTTGAATCAATTTTTCACATACCACTTTGAAGCTTTTAAAAGTAATTTTAATTTTAAAACCTTAATTTTCATATAAATAAATACTTAAAACCATTTTTAAAACATGTACATTAATGAGAAATATTTAAAATAATAAATGTTCAAAACATCTAAAAATTAAAATTTCGTTCGAGTTCCTATCCAAAGGAGAGACACTTGAATTAAAATAATTGAGGTAATAAAAACATTTTAATATCATGAGAATAAAGGGGTCCATGATATACTTTTTCAAAGTAAATTATACACACAATATAAAAGTAATTTGGTGTATAACAATAAAGGAGTCTAAATGGAATGTAATTTGAGATTAAACTTCTTATAAAGGTTGTATCCTTATGTTAAGGATAAATCAATTGCATAATTATTTGTGACAAAAATAAATACACTCAATATGATTTTATTTTTAATGTAAATAAATCAGAGTACATTCACACATATTCTTGTAAAGACAACACCAATGAATTGGATATTTATCACAACAAATGGAGATTAAGTTAAAATTACTCTTATCATGTTCATATACATGACTTGATAAATTATAAATGGAGTGATTATGTGTATCAAAAGTGTATCCACAGAAAAGGGAGTGAAAAGTATGACATAAGAAAATGATTTGTGATTCCACACATAATCATGGAGTAAAATAATCAATGAAGTATGCGTAAAGCCGAATGAGTGGAAATTGAAATTTCAGATTCCCTTATCGATTTGGAAATATATGAAACATTCACCTATGAAATAAGTATCATAAAATGATGATGTAGATATCCATAAATAAAATTATTTTACACAATGAATACAATCACAGGTAGTACACACACCACATGCAATAAATAAGTGGTGAACACTGGAATTCACATGGAATTAAAAGTGATATAAGAAACCCCTTACTTTGTACTTTTTCCTTGGTAGAGGGTCGGTTAGCCTCTTTTATAATGTTGTAATAATTTATATTTAATTATAAAAGAATCATATACATTAATATAATATCATATATGATCTTTTAAAATTTCTTTTATAATAATATATTAGTATTATTGTCGTTTCGGGTGTTAACTTACTCGTTTTCTTTTATATGTTTTGTTACATAATTCGTGTTTTTTATGGATAGGTTTTATATAATTCATATAAATAATTATATTAATTCCTTAAACATTATTTTTAATAATAAATTGATAATTAGTCTTGAATGGATATGATGGTGAATGAATCTCATCGCGTTCATGGAGACGGTAGTCCGTACTAAAGCACGAGTGACAATACAAATCTTTTGATATTAAAATTATATATAATTGGATGTTATATCATTTATACAGAATAATTATCATTTTATATATATTATTTACATGAGTTAAACATCATTATTATACCCCTCCAAATAGTAATTTATTGAGTAACAATTACACCACGACGTGGAGACGGTAAGCCGTACATATGCACGTTTGGGGACAAGTCATTCAAAGGATTGATAGAAAACTAAATATGGTTGTACCATATTTATAATAACATCAAAGAATATAGAATATACTATAGTTATTATTTTATAATGGAAATAACAAAGAAATAAGAAGTTGAAGAAGAAAGGAACTTGAAAGAGGGTGGTGAAAACGTTACCTCTTCTTCGAGTTCTTCCATTTGATTTGATCAAAAGTGCTCATTAGAATGGTTTTTTTATCAAACTAAGGCCTCTAAGATTAAGTGAGGGAAGGTGGAATGATATTTGGGTAGAGTTTACCCGAGCCAAAAGGCTTGAGAGGTGTGAGGAATTGGTTAGAAGTGGAGTCCTTTTATAAGGGGGAGGAGAGGCTCTTTAGGAAAAACATAAAGTATTAATTCATAATAAATTTATATTCGGTTTATAATGGCTTCAAAGTGAATTTTTCAAAGTATAAGGTGGTTATGGGTCTAAATCCTTTCAACCAATAGATTTTAGACAGTTTTGGGTCATTATATTAACCTAATCTTTTCGTTTTAACTCTAAGTTAAGTAGTTTGACATTTACCATGTCACTTTGTATTTTAATATTATATAGTTAATAAACATATTATATACATCCAAGAGACCCCCAAGTGGTCCATTAATGATAAAACTATCATTATATAAGTCCTTTGGCTAAACATTAGATTTTTAGGAATAGAATATCAAATAATAATATAATATTTGTTTTAAAAATTCTTTTATGTCAATTTTACAGTATTGGGTATTTTGTTTTTGATAATTTCATAATAGCATTATTACCTTGAAAAAAAATTTATAACCAACCCTATATGTCATATTAACTAATAAAAGTATTTGAATTCATAAAAAGCCTAAGAGTACATTTATTTTGATATTTATAATATCAATTATTTTAATATTTATTAATTAGGTAATTACTGCATCACTATTGTGTCATAAATAACATAAATTATTTAATGTATAACCATTACAAATAAAATAACATTATGTAGGAAATATTTTTATCTTTCAAATAAATATTTACAATTGAATTTTTCTTATATATAACATTATATTAAAAATGTTTTAGTTATTAAACATTAATTTTATCTTTTTTAACTCTTCTTTGAATTAAATAATAATAAATGTCCTAATTTAATCCAAGTGGACCTAAATGATAATATTTTATTCCTAAAGTATTTTTAGTCAAGATAAACTTGTCCAATAGAATTAAGACATGTGTTAGGGTAATATTAACATCATTTTACCCTTAATTACCCTATTTACTTTTAACCGTGGAAAATAAAAGTAAAACATAACTATTCTCCAAAAATTATTTTCATCTCATTGTACCTCATTTTAATCATTGATATTAACCATGTCTCTATGATTTTAAAATTCCACTCACATAAGTGGTAAAAAAAATTATGTGAATTTCCAAATTCTCCTAGGAGGTGGGTAAAAGACTATGAAAAGTTCAATAACATTTTTATATATCTAAAATTATTCTGAACTTACTCCAATGAATTACATTGAATTTATATAGGTATTATGTATCTATTTTAACCATAATTAAATTTATATAAATTAAATAATTATTTAAATAAAAATTCAGTTTTAAACTACAACTCTATGTTTATTTCACTATTAATCAAAAATTTAAAATTTTCAGAAAAATACAAAAATTTCACCCTAGGATAATTTCAATATTCCGAATCCAAAAATGACTTCCATTTTGAGAGATAAAATTTATAATATTCAAATAAGGGGGTATTACTATTCATAATGGCGAGATTGATTGGTTGTGGTGTGTGTTAGAACTCGAAGATGCGTGCAACACACACTATTACATGAATCAAAAGGAATCGTACTGTGGAAGCCTGTAGTGTTACATTCTCCCCTCCTTCAATAAATTTCGTCATCGAAATTTTTAAAATATGTCTTGGGAATATAATGGAAAGTCCCACATCAGAAAAAGTGTCCATAAAACTATCACATTAAATGAAATAAAGAGAAGTAAAAAGGTCACCCATGATAGCCAATACTATGATTCCATGTAGAAAAACAAGGATATGGATGATAAACTAAGTGTCAAGTTTTGATGGAGAGGGATAGAGAACATGATCAGGAATATGTTAACAACAAGAAAACCACAAACTTGTGATGGTGAAAACATTCATTAGTTTCCCAGTAGGAAAAGTAAATAGACAACAGTTTTTTTGTTTTAAGTTACATTACATAAAGATAATGAATTCATTTCTGTGATTGACTAATAACAAAAAGAGATATACATACTTTTTGAGTAAAGTTTCATTGTTTAATAAATAACTACAACTAACAAATTTTTAAATGATGAGTATTCAAGAAGACTTGGTCACACTGGAAGAGAAATAATAAACATCTTATAGATTCACATGAACCACAAATGATAAACAATATATTTACCTTGTATTTAGAGATTAATCAAAACCAAAAAGGTTAGTATAAGATCTGATCATCCCCAAAAAGGATATTCCATTAGGGAAAGAAAAACTAATCTTAATTTTTAAAATTAAACCAACAATACCACAATGATAAATAAATACCATTCAATAAACAATTGTCCTTAGAATCTTTTAATATAATCCAATCAAATATTGAAACCCAAATCTTAGAAGAATTTGGTTATGTAGTCTTCCACATTTAATTTTATCTCCAAATGACATCAAATACTCTTAAATTCGCATAGTTAAAAGTAATTAACCTAATAACATATTCTCTATTATAGGTCAATCATTTTCATAAATAACCCAAATCACTATAAATCCACAATAAAAACATAGATAATAATCCACCATTACTCCTCAAATGAAATCACATAGTATTCTATTTTCCTTGGGCATATAGTGTTCCCAACAAAGGGAACATCTTCCAAAATAACATTTGTCACATAATCTCGAAATAATTTTCCTATACAAAGGGTATTCACTTGATAAGACATATGATCCCAATCCAACTCATTACTGATCAAAAAAATCATTTAACTAAAAATAATTAGTCACACTAACCAGGGACCTCACATAGTCCAGTGGTAGGAGATAAATCTCAATTGCACTCTGGTTGTGGGTTTGATTCCCACAGCTTTGTCCGACGCGATAGGTTATCTCATGGTATGCGTGTTGCCCTTTTTCATAAACTATATTTTATAACATTACCAAAATGAGATAAATTCGTCAAAATAGCTATTACTTAATTTAACCACAAATGTTATCTCATACCTTGAATTTTCATCACAGAATATAATAAAATGTAATTGCCTCAAACCCAATGATCATATAAAAACAAATGGTTATTTATAAATATATTAACAAGAGAAAGGACAATTCTTCCTCAAATATCATTCTCACGCGATAAATTACCGGGTTACACATATAAGAGAAAATTCACCCAATGTAATCTCAACAACAAGGAGCACTAATACCTTTAAATATTTTTCTTTCCATTTATTTCTAAATAGGTTCTTTCTTGACCGAGATTTTATCCTATAGAATAGGGCATTCACTTGGGTGATTCCATGGTCCATTACATTTATGAAAAATGACCGTAATTGGAATCTTGGGACCATTTTTATTTTCTTCCATAGTACTATTCATTTTTCCACGACAATTCATCACATTATGTCCTTCCTTCCCACACGTAATGAATTTCTTTGTTCTATTGAGATTCTTTTCTGGGTGTCTCCTTCCACATTTCCGGCATGATGGAAATTGAGGATTGTTTTCTCCATGATCTCCACTGCTGGAGTTCTTATCGTTAATCACCTTTCTATTCTTTGTTGAGTCTATGAATTGGTTAATATATATATATATATTTGATCAATTTTTATAAAAATTTAATTGGAATGAAGATGATATCTTTTACGCCTATCAACATTCTATTTTTTTCTCATTTCCACCACTGTTACCACCTTGTACATCATTCTCAAAGTCAATATGACTTCCTTGGAATCCAGCAATTGACTAAAACAAGAATGCATTGTGTGAGTAACAGTAGTTATAAAATCATTTAGGGAATATCATGTCACCATATTCTCAATTTGAAACTCATTAGGATTATCCAAGGTCATTTACTCTCATAATACTTCAAATTGGTTTGTAGATAAAATTTAAATTATCCTAAGCATATCCCCTGGGAGTGTTGTAACCAAGAGTGCAGCAAGTCCCATTGTCATGCACCAGTTCTTGTTTGAGTCTAGCTTAAAGCGGGTTTTTCATGTTTTACCCCACGGTACATCTGTGTTAGAGCTGCCTCTACCTACTCGTATCCAGACATGGATGTATTTCATGGAAAACTCACAAAATCTATAAAATACCAAAATTCTAGGATGTTCTTCAATGATAATCCATAAAGACTTTCTTAGGGCTATGTTCTCTAATAAGAGTTTATCTAACTCTAACTCCCATGGTTTGTACTAAACTTCCTATGATATCAACTATAACACCCCGACCCTAGTTACCCAATGTTGGTGCATTATTATATAACATTGGAATGATAATAAATGATCATGTCTTGAAAGTTCTATTAGTTTAGTAGTCTTGTATACACTTGATATATTCATAAGTCTTACATTACATCATAATGTAAAAATACTACAACAAAATCTTGTCTTTGTATCCCCTCATACTATCCCTTCAACTCATTCATAAATTACTTCTTCACATCATGGGAAAAATAAAACAATGAAAGGGGTGAGCTCAGATGCTCAGTATGGATAACAATATAGCGGATACTATACTAGATAAGCATAAATATTTAAGGCAATGTATAACTAAAACAAAATCTATTTAAACTTGAACATCAGTATAATTTAGAAATGATAAATTTAAATGATGCTATTTACTTATTCACATGGATATTCTACTAGTCGAACAACCACATGCAATATCAATAACCACTTTCATAATGATGGAATTAATATTTCCAGACTATCATTACCACGTAGCCATGGCCTCGTACCGAGACTACAAATAAGATTTTTTCAAGTCCTCATGCCAAGACACTAGTCTTTGTCATGAGACCTACCGATCCATCGATGATCTATAGCGGGATCCACCCGTCACTTACTAAGTCCAATTCATTCCTCATATTAAAAGTTTGAAACATAAAATTAACATTTGTATTAAAACATGCATACGAAATTTCAATACTTTTCCACAAACCATGAATGGTAAAAAAATAGAATATCCACTGTCAAACATAACTCATTCGATACAATATGTAAGATTGTATTGTATCAGATTAAACTCAATCGAGAATGATGAAGGATATTGACATAGATTAATATAATCATCAATAATATTAGAGTGAAATATCCCCCTTTTTCTTGAAATCATGTAAAAGTCACACTATTTGTCAAGAATCTATTTAAAAATATATATTTGAATCAATATTTCCCATATCACTTTGAAACATTTAAAAGTTATTTTATTTTTTAAAAAATAATTTCCTTATAAATAAATACTTAAACTATTTTTAAAACATGGAAAATAATGAGAAATATTTAGAAGAATAAATTTTCAAAACATCTAAAAATTATATTCTAGTTAGAGTTTCTAACAAAAGGAGAGAAACTTGTATACTAATAATTGATGTAATAAAAATATTTTAGTTTCATGAGAATAAAGGGATCCATGATATACAATGCCAAAGTACATTATATACACCATATAAAAGTGATTTGGTGTATAACAACAAATGTGTCTCAATGGAATGGAATTTTAGATGAAACTTCTTGTAAAGACCGCATCCTTAGTTTAAGGATAAATCAATGGAATAATTATGTGTGAAAAATATAAATACACTCAATATGATTGGATATTCAGTGTAATTCAATTAGAGGACATTCACATATATTCTTGTAAAGACAACACCAATGAATTCAATATTTATCACAACAAATGGAGATTGAGTTAAAATTACTCTTATCAGGTTCATATAGATGACTTGAGAAATTATAAATGGAGTGATTATGTGTATAAAAAGTATATAAATAGAAAGTGGAGTGGAAATTATGACATATTAAAATGATTAGTGATTCCACACATAATCGTGGAATAAAATAATCAATTAAGTATGTGTAAAGCCGAATGAATGGAAATTGCAATTTCATATTTTCTTATCGATTTGGTAACATATAAACCATACACCGATGAAAGAAGGATCATAAAATGATGATGTAAATATCCAAAAATTAAATTATTTTACACAATGAATACAGTCATGGTTAGTACACACACCACATGAAATAAATAAGTGGTGAACAATGGAAATCTCAGGGAATTAAAAGTGAGATAAGAAACCCCTTACTTTGTACTTTTTCCTTTGTCGAGGGTAGGTTAGACTCCTATATAATGTTTAAATAATTGTTATTTATTTATACACGAATCATATATATATTAATAGGATATCACATATGATCTTTTAACACTTCTTTTTTAATAATATCTTAGTATTATCATCATTTCAGGGGTTAACATACTCGTTTTATTTTATATGTTTTGTTACATAAGTCGTGTTTGTTATGGATAGTTTGTATCTTATTCATATACAGAATTATATTAAGTCCTTAAACCTTATTTTTAGTCATACAATAAGAATTAGTATTGAATGGATACGATGGTGAATGAATCTCATCGTGTTCGTGGAGACGGTAGTCCGTACGTACGCAAGAGAGACAATATTATTCTTTTGATATTAAAATAATATATAATTGGATGGTATATCATATGTAAATAATAATTATAATGTTATATTAATTATTTACATGAATTACACAACATTATTATACCCATCCAAATAATAATTTATTGAGTAACAATTACACCACGATGTTGAGACGGTAAGCCATACGTACGCACGTATGGTGACATGTCATTCAAAAGATGTATATAATACTGAATATGGTTGTACCATATTTATAGAAACATCACATTATTAATAAGATACTGTATTTATTATTTTAGAATGGAAATAACAAAAGAAGAAGTTGAAGAAGAAATGAACATGAAAGATGGTGGTGAAAATGTTACCTCTTCTTCGGGTTCTTCCTTTTGATTTGATCAAAAGGGATCATTAGGTAGGCTTTCTGATCAAACTGAGGCCTCTAGGTTTAAGTTAGGGATGTTGGTAGGATATTTTGACAGAGGTTGGCCGAGACAAAAGTCTTTATAGGTCTGAGTAATTGGTTAGTAGTGGATTCCTTCAATAAGGGGGATGAGAGGCTCTTTAGGAAAAACTTCTTAAGTATTAATTTATAAAAAAATTCATATTCTGTTTCTAATGGCTCAAAAGTAGGTTATTAAAAGTCTATGGAAAGGATGGTTCGAAATACTTTCAACTAATAGATTTTAGATAGGTTTGGGTCATTATATTAACCTTATATTATTGTTTTAACTCTTAATTAATTAGTTTAACATTTAACATGTCACTTTTTATTATTATATTATATACTTATTAAAAACTCTATATACATCCAAGAGACCCCCAAGTGGCCCATTAATTATACAACTATAATTATATAAGTCCTTTTGATGAACCTTTTATTTTTAGTAATATAATATCAATTAATAATAAAATATTTGTTTTAAAAATACTTTTATGTCAATTTTGACACTATTGGGTATTTTGTTATTTATAATTTAATAATAGAATTATTTCTTCGAAATAAATTTATATAACAAATCCTAATATGTCATAGTAAGCTATATAATTAGTGGAATTCATAAAAAGTCGCAAATTACATTTATTTTGATATTTATAATATCAATTATTTTAATATTTCATTAATTAGGTAATTACTGTATCACCATTGTCTCATTAATAACATAAATAATTTAATGTCTAAAAATTATAAATAAAATACCATTATGTATTAAATCTCTTTATCTTTATAATGAATATTTATAATCTAATTTATCTTATGTATTACCCTATATTAAAAAAAATTTAGTTACTAAACATTGATTTTATCTCATTTAACTCTTCATTGAATTAAATAATAATAAATGTCTTAATCTAATCCATGTGGACCTAAATGATAATATTTTATTCCTAAAGATTTTTTTAGTCGATATACACTTGTCCAATAGAATTAGGACATGTGTTAGGGTAATATTAACATAATTCATCCCATTTATTACCCAATTTACTTTTAACCCTGGTAAATAAAAGTAAAAAATTTATTATTCTCCAAAAATTATTTTCTTCTCATTAGACCACATTTTACTCCTTGATATTAACTGTGACTCTCAGATTTTAAAAATTCTACTCACAGAAGCGGTAAAATTAAGTTTTATGTGAATTTCAAAATTCTCCTAGGAGGTGGGTAAAAGATGGTGAAAAGTTCAATAAAATTTTTATCTATCAAAAATTATTCTGAACTAAATCCAATTAATTACATTGAAATTATATAGGTATTATGTATCTATTTTGACCTTAATTAAATTTAAATAAAATAAATAATTAGTTAAATAAAAATTATGTTTTAAACTATAACTCAGTGTTTTTTTCACAATTCATCAAAAATTGATTGTTTTCAGAAAAATACCACAATTTCGCCCTAGGCTAATTTTGATATTCCGAATCCAAAAAATAAGTCCATTTTGAAAGATGAAATTTATAAAATTTCAAAATGTTGTTTTTACTATTCATAATGGCTAGTTAGATTGGTTGTGGTGTGTGTTAGAACTTGAAGTTGCGTACAACACACTCAATTGCATTATTCAAAGGGAAACTTATCGTGGAAGCTTGGGGTGTTACAATCAGACATGGGGGAAATATTTATACCACTTAAAAACAACCATGGACCATTTCATGTGGATACCAACAATATGGTATCCCGCCTTGAACTCCTAGGTCATCCTACATTGATCAACATAAGAGTTCAGCTGATCCTGGACTACTTTCATCCTCCCTCAAACCAATTGAAATTTTTGTGTCATGTTATAAACCGCATCAGGACCAAGATTTTATTTCAAACTAACATATGACCATCACTATAGTGAATGAAATTAACTCTTATAGAATCCATGAAATGAGGCCATTCCAATAGAGGTATTATATCTATTTTTATATGAAAGGACATCCAAGGAAACATTTCGTTCCCAAGGTCCACCAAAGATGAATATGCACACCTAAATCATGTCCTATAACATCAGGATGGTATACTCTGTCTTCCCAAGCTTGTGAGGATGAAAATAATTATTGAATCATATTTTAGTGCCAAAACCACACTAAAATACCCTCCAAAGTCACAAAGTAAAACATTCATTTAGATCTATGGAAATGGACATCTGAACTCTAAACGACAACACATCATCAAAACCATAACTACATACCAAATGATCAATTGTTCCAGAATAATTGATCACTAATAGGTGATCGTATTTCATGATCCTATCCATGATCAAGTAGAAAACAATAGAAAATTACTAATCATAGTGTGACAATTTGATGAAATCAATTGACATGACATCTCATTTCTGCTCAAGAAAATCAAAAGACTATAATAAAAAACAACGAAAAGGATTCCACAAATTTATGTTTTGGGAATGATAACACATCAACCTAATGTCTTCCATTTCCTACTTCATCCTAGGAAAAAAATTACATCATTTTTCAAAAATAATTAATCAAAATTCAAAGGTGTATTTGTAATGGTGGTATGTGAAACTCATGAATAACTCTATCGAGCATCAATACATGAACAAATAGTATCCCATGAACGAACTTATGGTTTTGAAAATACTTCTATCATCACTACGAGAAATCACCATAGACAACCCAATGATACACTACCTATTCCACTATGTATCACCACAATGAATCATCAAACTACTACATGAGAGAAGATTGCACCATCGTCTGAAACAAAAAAACTCCACCATCAACAAACCTTGAATAGAAGTGCAAGGCTATCAACATTTCAATACTTTTCAGAAAATATCAATATTTCCAAACAACAGCCTTTCAAACCATATTGATCAGTGTGTTGACCACAACATTTCCATTTTGAAATAATGTTGGATATCTCAAAACAGTAATCTGGAAGAATCTCTATCAACATAAACTACCAAAAATTAATATCATAAAAATAAAATATATATCTAAAACACTTATAATATGGTAATACAACAAATTTTTCTTAAATGAGGATGCTGTTTCAAAACTGTAGTGAAAAAAACAACTAATAGCTCTATATTGTGGGTTGTGTACTACACACGTGGGGATAAAATTTCCTAGAATATTAAGTTATCACCATATTCTTCAACATAAAAATCCACTCCAATACAAAATGGGAAGCTCAAATAACAACTTAAAATTCAAAACATCATCACAAAAATGAAGCACACATGTACTTACCAATAACCCCTTTAGGTTACAAAAAAATCATTGAACTAATAACCCCACATCGAATACTAGTTTGTCCTAGTAAACACTCTCAATAAAGACTTGTCCTTATACGAATTAATATTTTTTTCCAAATAAATACTATAAGAAAAATGGAACTGTGAACCGATACCAATTTTATTGTTGTTTCCATAGAAAAAAATTCATCGACATTTGATAGGTCTATCACCACCACCTGGGAGACACCACATGATAAAGGAAACTAAACTCTCTTGTCCAATTCAAACACATGAAAACAATTTTATATAGCTTGTGACATAAAAGATCCGTCAAAACTAGATATGATATGATCAACATGCCACTCCTATGGATTTGGGCAGACCAATAGTTTACCAATGAAAATGAATATTAAAAGATCCAAGCATTCCTGGAACATGGATCTCACGGGCCCCATGTACACATATACTGTGTTTGTGACGAAAAATGATATGATTGAAAACTCAAAGATCCCATGAATTCATCTAGGGTGAGAATTGAAGATAAATCCCACATTATCCAAAAACTATGTATATCCAAACTATATATTGATCTTAAAAACAAATATTCCTTTGAACTGGTCGAAAATATTTCATGTCATCATAAGAGGGTAATTGTTCTTGATGGATATATGATTCATCCACTGATAATCTCTATAAAACCATAGTATTCCATCTTCTATTTTAGTTGAAAACAATAGATAATCCTTCAATAACACACTAGGCCTTCTAAAACCCTTCTACATCAGATCATTTATCCAAATCATTAACTCCTATAACATAGTTAGTCCTATCTCATAAGGATCCATCAAAATTAAATAATATTTAGGCTACAAGTGTATCACAAACTCAACATCACTTAAAGTGGTTAGAATCACAGCCTCCTAGAGAAATGATGGTCTTCACAAATGGACACCCATAAAAAAATAAGTGGCTCCATGCAAAAAATGCCTACCTAAAAACCCTACTCTCAAAAGGATACCACAAGTCGGACATCCACATATGAGGACATGACTCTAATTTGGTATAATTTAATAAATAATACATAAAATACAACAATATGATTAAAATAATGACATCATATTCCTATATCAAAATTTATAATAGATATCCATGAGACTGATGTGGCCCCATCCTCATTTTTGTACCCTCGAAACACATCAAACAAGATGTTCAATCTTTTGAATAGCATAATAAAATTCAAGGACATTATTTGAATCTCTTCATTTGGTACCAGAATACATAATAGAGTTATTTAAACAACGAATTGTGAATCACATGAACTAAAAAATGATCCATTAATGGAATAAAACAAAATGAGTGTACCTCAAATGATATCGTTACCCTATAGAACTAATTCCTCCACTATAAGGAATTGACCACACGTAGTTCCTCCACCTCTCTATGGAAAACCAACTTCAACAAAACACTCAGGTGGATGCCCTTAAACATATTGAACATCACAAGGATGAACTGTAGCTATTGAATCTACCCCTAGAATAGAATAATAATTCTTCTCCTATTACTGAGACTATCATAATAAAAGATACATCTTTGTCTGGTTCTGATCCCGTCTGCCTCCACAAAATTGAGTTCAAAGAATCACCAGGATCTACTTTTGTTTATGAAAAAAACCAATATATTAGAGACATTAGTGTGAATTACCATGTAGAATCACAGAAACCATAATCCCTATATGGCTAGAATGAATGATACTGAGGTTGATTCCATTCTAGTTAAATCCTCAATGGACCTAGTGCCAAAGACCTCCCACTGACAACACTAATATTCTAGAAGAACTAATGGTCTCCCTCTCATGAAAACCTCATAATGAGTTCATTTTGATAATCAATAATTCCTTAAAATTAACCTCTAAATATGTAATCATTTGAAAAGAAGAATCTTCATATTATATAAAATGATATAGTCCCTCCTCTAGTGGTATCATATGAGACTTCACATCTAGAAAAAAGTTGTGGAAAAAAGAGAAGGTATTTTAACCTAATTCAAAACACATACACTGTCGGATGTCCGTAATGAGGTGGAAGAAGATCTTATGTCCATAAAACATTCATGGTTGACAAATATGACCCTCCTTGGATCTTTTTCTGAAATTCAACTGATGAAACATCCACATCTATTATGTCAAGCAATAGACAACAACCACCAATGATGTGAAACTCACTATTCATTAATGAATTCATAGGCTCATCGTTCCCAATCAGGGTGTAGATAAATATGAAGGAGATCTTGAGATCCTCCTTATAGTTATATATATCCACATCCTAGACACTTCCCTCATATTTCTGGAAGGGCTACCTCTAAAAAACATGTAACTTCATCAAACACTAATCGTCTATCTCATCTAAATCAACACTCTAACGATCAAGAAACATAGCCTAATTAACTTATCATACCCAATAATAATGCATACTATTTCAATGATCCAAAATGCAAGAAAAATAAGACATTCTTTTGCCTGATAGAAGGTATATTTTTATGATTCTTTTAACTAGTCTCACTAAATATATAATTTACTAATCAACTCAAATCAAATTGGAATAGATTTCATCAGGATGAAGACACATATCCTTAATATATCCACTAAAAATATTTCTACGTCGCTTAGTATTAAATAATATTAGTTTCCGTTCTTCGGATCAAAAGTGAAACTAAAACCCTTTGTCTGAGCTTGCCTCTAAAACCTATGCCGTGGACCAAGACTGACATGCAATATTTCTATATAACCCCATGAAATCCACAGTAAGTCCCATTTTTAAACTGCACCCTATCTCTCGATCATTAACATATGATACCACTCTTTCACAACCCTCTCTCACTATAAATACCATATTTAATGGATAGTGATAATGATTGCATGTTTCCCACCTCCAGTAAGCCCAGAGATGGTAACTATGAAATGGGGTATAAAAATATCATGAAATTGGATGAAATTCCATCATTAATAATATAAGACATGGATATAAGATGAATCATCCATAAATAACTCCCTCGCCTAATGAAAAAACCAAAAATATACCATCATTCATGTATAAATAAAATAGGCACATATCAATATCTAAAAATGTAAATTCAAAAAAGAAAATAAAATGAATCCACAAAATAACTATCTTTATGTCTAAGATATTAATGCATATCACAATACATGTTTTCCTCTTCGAATCCAAATAATAATTTTATAAACATCGAGAGATTAGATAATTATACATCATAAGAAATGAAAAAAATATCATTCATATGTGGAATAAGTATAATATTACACCCATGAAAAAATAAAACAACCAATAGTTACCACCCATGTAAACAATATATCAAATAAATACCATATGAATCATTCTAATTTACACATCAATTTCAATAAACTGATTTATTTTTGTTTTTTATACTAGATAAAACCATCCCCGATATATTAAAAAAATATAAACACCTCTTTCATAATTCATAATAGTGAGAAAAAAGGGTTTACCTACCGTAATGAAAATTTTACAACTCACTACATACTATAGGGAAAATAAGAAAGGCCCAAAACCCCAATTATATGAAAATAACAATAATCAACCTACACTACATCAAGGGTTATGAAAGGATTATCTAAAATCATGAAAAAAACCACACTATGACAAAAAAATGCAGATGAATAATGGAAGGATTCCATGGGGAATAGAGGGGCACTAAACACTAATGAACAACTAGAATCTACCAGAAGATAGAGATCATATCTGATGAAGTAGGGTTAGGGTATCAAATAAAATATCCTAGGATAATCCAAAAAAATGAGGGAGAGAGGGGGAGAATGAACTAATTAAATTAAAATCAGATGGTTAAAATTATGCTAAACCTTGATCAGGAATCTTTCACATCATAAATTCTGTTAATAATGTGATTTTTATTGGATTTTTCGAAATTATATCATAAAGTAAAATTGACATTTCCCCAACCAAATTTATTTACATTTCATGAAATACTTTTATAACATTGATTTTTTTTATGGAATCTTTCATCACTGTAATGAATAAATGAATTTATTGTTCATGGAAGCCATGAATTAACAATCCACATTTTTAATCCCTTTCACAATATAATCCAATTTATACAACATTCTAATAGCTTCAAACTCCATGCAACCATCTAGGGGTGTCCTCCTAATCCCACCCCACAAAACTAACAAACCATCAAAACTAGAATATTACTAGTACAAAAAGGAATAGATAATTATGCAGTTATTACCATATACCATGATTATACTAATTATTCCTTAACAGAACATTATGAAGGTGAGTTTTATTATTAATAGAAAATTTTCTCTATGATTAATGATTACTACATTTTATCTTTTTAATTAATATCAGGCTACACCAATATGAACTCTATTTTTTGTTCAAGTAAGGGATTAGGTTTGTAATTCATTTGGTTAGATATATTGTATAAATCATTAAATTTAGATTTGTTCAATGGATGTTTCATGTGATAAGATATTTTCCCTGTAACACCATGAGTTTTGTTGAAATATTTTTTTCAAATTAAATAAATCTATTTGATATTTTTTATCTAACACAACACTAAATATATCATGTGTTATATGATAGTACCATGTTATTTTTTCACTATACAAATCACCATGTTGACGTTGCGCTACATGTATCACAATTATTATATTTTTTTACATGAAACACTATGTTTTTCTTGTGTTACACATAATTTCAAATTCATTTAAAAACATATGTTACATGAAATGAATAGTTTTTTTGAACTACAATGTAAAATCAATATTATTATAATATAATCATAGTTTACACTTATCTTATGGAATTTGACAAAATAAATTATAAAAATTTATATAGAATCATTTATTTATCAATTAGACAGAAACGAAATTATTATCTTTTTCTAAATAATGAAATTCATTTTCGAAGAAAAATATTTTTCTGTGTGCAAAAGCTATTTTACTTTTATATATTAAACAACCCAATATTCACTAATATGTTTAAGAAAATTTATAAATCTCATATTCAATAAATTTTTTACATTCATTCAATTTATTTTATTGGATTAAGATAAGAATAAATCCAATTGATTGAATAAAAACTTATTTTTCTAAAGGGTAATTTTACCGACTTTTAATTGAGAATAATGTTTAAATATAGATTAAAAAATTTATATTTTTTATATGAAAAAATTAGCAACATTTTTGAAATTGTCATATCGAAATGTAATTTGGTTGAATATTTGTTATTTTTTATGATCAGCTACATGTTTCGGTGAATAATAAAAAAATGAATAATTTTAATTAGAAGACATCCTTTAAATAGAAATAATTTAAAGTGTAAAATAATATATTTGATTTAATAAAAACAGTGGTAAGATAATATTTTTATCATTTAAATCATTATAATATTTTTAATTTTTCCAATTTAAAAACAAGTTTTATCATTTAGTAAATGAGATTCTTTTTTAATTTTTTAATACCAATTATGTGTATTGAATTGTAAAAATGGAATAAATATTTTTAATAATGTGGTAAATATGAATTAATTTGGAAGATATTATTTTTTGACAATATAAATAGTAAATTTATTAATTTTTATTACAATAGTTAAGGGTTAATAGAGTAATTAATGGTCAAAATTAAATTACAAATATTATAAAACTACCAAAAAATCATTTCCAAATTAAATTGTATGAAGATAATTATACCATTAAAATATAATGATCTAATTTTTAATTTTAATGGACTCTTATCCAATAAAATTACTTGGATATAATTATAATTAAAGAGAGTGATAAATTTTTACACTCTTACATTTTATAAGTACAATATTTTTAATATGTGAATAAATAAGAATATATGATCACGTATAATAACTATTATGAAAGAAATTTTTTTTATATATATCATAAAATGTTTTTTATTTTTTCTGAAGAAAAAAATATCATAAATTATTACAGAATGATGATACAATAATTATTAAATTAATGAAACAATAAAATAAAAGACATCAGAACAGTTAAAATAAATAAAACATGAAATAATTAATGTTATACAAGAATTTTATAGTGGAATATTACATGTTAGGAATGTATTAGATTATTTTTTTGATTTTATATTATTTTATTGATATCCAAATAGTTAATTTATTAAATAGTGTCAAAAATGAAAATTATGATGTTTTATCAAAAATATATCCTATTAAATTATTTAGAAATCATAAATATAATCAATAAGAAAACGAGGATGACATGTTTTCTAAAATATATTTAGGTATTCATTTACGGTTATATTGAAACATTATATCCTCTTAATATTGAATAATTTGTTTCCATAATTAAAATTAAAAAGGCTTAACTAAGTATTAATTTAAATGATAAGAATTATAATAACACCAATACTTCTCTAAAATCTAATGGTTTATGGTATTAAAACCATATAATATTTTATAATTGATCCAATGTCATTTTGGTGGTATATGGATTTTTATTTATTTTTAATATAAATTAATCTTTTGGGAAATTGAAAAATTACTGCCCCATTCTCTTATAAATTAGAACCTCTTCTTCACTTTCATTCACACTATAGAAACTATTTGGATTAGAAAAAATAATTACATATACACTCAAAACATCCATAATTTCATAATATAGGCATTTATTTGGGAATAAATCATACAAATGATGTTCACTTTTGTTAATTAAAATTAGATTCCCAACTAAGAGGTAACATTCATCAAAAAATATTATTGATTTATTTCTTCGTTAAACCCCTAAAATTATATTGAATTCATAATTATATAACAAAATAATTATAATTAATATAATTATATGATTTTATATTGAGTTTTTGAATAACACTCACACACCCTTTCATCAAATGAGATACCCAATCATCATTCATGTGTTTGACAAACAACCACCTTGTGAATCGTTGTCCCTCGTTTTTCAATTTCCACCTTTCAAGGATGGAAATAATTATTTATGTTTTGTATTATTATGATATATACGATATTTATTATGTATTTATCCTTTTTTAATTAATATATAACACATACCATCATGTTTTACTTTTTTGGAAAATATGATTACTTTTTTTGGGGATGTGTGGACTATTGTCTCATCAATGTGACGTGATTTGTTCACACATTTCCTGGATTAATTGAATATGGTTTTAGTGAATATTATATGATATACATGAAATAATAAAACTACTATAATTATAATATATATATATATATATTAATATGTGTCACTTTTTTCAATCATTCAAAACAACTTTAAATGGAAGCATTGTTTATGCATTGGTACGGCCTACTATCTCCCTGAGTGGTGGATTTAAATTTTTATTTATATCCTTTTTGATAAAAAATATATATATATATAATTAACATATAAGGTAAATTTTTTTAATTATTTTTTGAGATAATCAAATTCATTATCTACGTATGTGAACTGCAATTAATGAGTCAAAAAATATACAAGAAGAAAAACTATTATGACCTGAAACAGAACATAAAAATTAATCGTTAATACAAAAGTAATATAAATTCATTATTAAATAATATATCGTATTATATATATAAATATTTTAATTTAATATATTTATAATAAACAAATAATTTTATAATTTTTTCATGATTATGATGAGAGTTATTGTATACGGTAATATATTTTGGTATCACTTTTATTTTAGTGACACACATGCCTTATTCACTACATGTTTCTTTTGGGTGGTTCATATATCATTAATGAGTGTATTTTATTTCTATTATTCAGAAAGAAATTCATATTTTCAGATAAATTTTATGATATATTTTTTCATGGGGTTTATAGTTAAAAAGATACCAAATTGATATGGGAATTTTGTCTCAATTTTACTTCTTTAAAACAGATGTTATGTTATGATCATATATTGATTTACAAAAATTATAAATAAATCATTGAGATTATTTATATATAATATAATTATATTGAAGATATTATATGTTTCATTTAGTATTATTATCTCTTCAATCAAAAATAAGTTTCATTTAATAAAATGTTTTAAAAATGTATTAATGGTGTTTTAAATGATCTTTTATGAGATTTGAAGGAAAAGAATATAATTTTTTTTAAATGGTTTTAAAATAATAGTTTATATGTTTTATAGTTTATTTTATAAAAATTTGGTTTTATAAATATGTTATTATTTAAGAAGAGTTTGATTTAGAAAATGGGAAGGGTATTTTCGTCCGGAATTTTCTCAAGCGATCTGCAAAAATTATTGACCATATATGATATTATATGTTGATGATACTTATTATTTTCAGGGGATATTATTCATATATTTTATCATTATTATATTATGTTTAGTTTATATTTATATTTATGAAACCCATATCTTTTCCATAGGTTTTTATTTGATGAAACATTTAAGAAACATATATCTTTTTATATGTTTAGATATGATCAATGATTTATGTTATTATGGAACAAATATATATGGGTTTTCATTATGTGATTAGTTGGACATATATCTTCATAAAATAAATTATTTAATTATTTATATCATATTATATAATGATTTGATGATGTATATGGGAGTGTACAGAAAATTATGATGGGGGATCTTGATCCATTTCAAGAAGATGGGGAAATATGATCCTTAATGGGATGATGGAGAAACCTGATCCACTCTGGGAAGATGGGGAAACATCATCACTTACAAAGAATGTACTATAACAGGGTATGGTGTCATTACATACCCAATATGTGTAATCACTATGAATTTACATCTTATATTTTGGTAACATTCCATGACATTTAGGGAATGATATTACATGATTATATTTCATCCAAAAATTTCATGTCTTATTGTTATGTTATTATCTCATGGATTACTCTATTAATTTAAACAAGATTAATGCTCTTTGAAATTCCACTATTTATTACATGGATCAAGTATATGATTTTTGATATAGGGGGTATGATTTTATAATTTCATGATCTTGTTCTCCTACCCTAATATTAATCATTATTCTTAAGTAACTCCCTTTCTTACTCATACCAAGCATTGAATATCACACTTTTCTCTGTTGTATTTTCAAATGTATAAAAATAAATAATTTAGGTAGTGGTATTAAAGTGAAATATATTATAGGGAATTACTAGATTTCATTCAACAATTTAGAATAATGTCTTCCATGTTTCAAAATAAATCAAAAAAATAATATTTTTGGAATGTGTTTCTATAATGTATGGATTGTTATGAAAAAAATGATGTTATATCCATGTATGAAAATCAGGGGTCATTATTGTTGGTATCATATAAAATATATAATCAACCATTGAAAATTTGGTTGAGAAATCAATAGTGATATCCCAAGGGATATTTCTAAGGACATGTATATAGATGTTTATATATATGTGAATAATATTCCATTGACTTTACAATCGATGTAGGGATTTTATCAACCTACAAGTAACTTTACATGATTATGTGTTTTTCTAAAGTGATATGTTTTCTTAACCTATTATTTTCTGGTTATAGTCAATAGATGTAACTAGAAGGAACATGGTTAACAGGAAATGTTTTAGATGTGGGAATAATATTTGTTATTCAAACCATTGTCCCAATTGTAAATATAATGAATAAAATTCATAAGGTTTAACTAATATTGGTATTATTGTTGATGATAAAGAGGCCAAAAATGAGTAATTAAAGGTTTGGGATGTTATAATATTATTATTTTCATTTAACATGAGAAGCATGATTAGATTGATCTTGAGAAACTATAATACGTTATTCATATTTGATATTTGGGGAAAATGATGAGGATGAAGACTAAATAATTTTTTAGAAAGACAGTTTATGTTTTATTTTTATATGTTTTGTAATTCAATGATAATTTTATATAAATTAGGAAATATATAACGTTTTCTAGTATATGGTTTTAATTATTGATTGAAGAGGAGATGTTTTTTGGTGTTGAATACATAAAAAAATTATTTAATGGAAATATGAATTCATGGGAAACACATTATTAAGAGAAATATAACCCTTAATATATTCCTAATGGTGATATAAAAATGCATGGATAATGATATAATAAATATGAAACAGTTGGACGATACTGATTTCCTTATAACTTAATAGGGAATTTTTTTCAAAAAATGGATTTTTCTATCATTGATAGAGTTTATGACATTTTGGGATATAATGAATATATGCCATAATCATTATATTAAGAGAGAATAAATTTCTTCAGTAATTATTTATAATAATTACGATGTTTTAAGAGGATTCATTATGAATTTATTCAAATTTCTTTTATGTGAGAAAATAGCTATGTTATGATATACATGGGATCAATGGTAGGAATTTTTTTGAATTTTTTTGATATTTTTTCTAAAGTATTGGAATTTCATCATATTGAAGGGTTATAAGGTGAACCATTTATTGAACAACTTATGATATGCTTTGGATGTTGTCTTATATATTAATGTATTATCTCTTAATATGAGAATTTATAAATAAAGATAAATTGTGATAACCTTTTTATGTGACCTACAATTCTATTAATGGATCTCATACTCTTATAATGATTCAGGAATCAAAAATGCATCTTTATTTCATGGAATAATAGATGAAGTGGTCATTTATCATGGCCCAACAAAGTCTATGATTTTCCTAAAATCATGTTTGTATATCATATCTTGAAGATTATTTATCATTATGAAATATGGTCTTGAAATTAAATGTTCTCCTAGAATCATTTTTTTGATAATATCAATTAAATTTTTTAGGCCACTTTGGTTTATAGATTTCTGATAAATATCTTTTTTATTAACCATGTTCTTTATAACTCTCCATCAAAACATGTTAGATTTATTTCAATTAAATTCCCATGTTTTCACATGCTACCTATGTTATCCAATGTGAACACTATGTTCTGATTTACATTAGTTAACTATCTTGTCCCTAACATTTCTTTTTTAAAATGAATATTTATTTTTAATTTTTATGATGTGGGTTTCTATGAATGGGACATTAACGTATAAATCCTTTGATATCCAAAAAAATTGAGGCTGAAATTCATTTTAACAAGGGAATAATGTAACACCCTGATATCTGGTAAAATAAATTTTTGGATATAATTAATTATTTTGATATTTTTAGTTACATGAAACACTGAATATAAATTGTTTTATATAAATTACTAAGTTCTGTTGTAATTATAATAAATACCAATTTAGAATCCGCTAAATGAAATAGATAGATTAACATTCATTATCTGAAACACTATGTTTGGATTTTGTTACAAATAATGCTATAATCTTTTAATATGATGCATTATATGAAAGACCTTGTTTTACTAAACTACACATTAATAATATTATTATTATGAAATTTGTATTGTTAACTCATAGCTTTTGGAATGAGATTACAAATTTTTAAAAAATATATTTTAATTATTTTTTACCAACTAACTAGAAATGATATTAAGAGCTGTTTGAAAATAAAGAATCCCTTTTTCTAATAAGAATATTTTTCAATGTAAAAACACTATTTTATATTAATAAATTTAATCAACTAAATTTGATGAATGATTTTAAAAAATTATATATTTCATGTTCAATAAATTTTTTACAGTATTCTGATATATTTGATATATATAATATATGTATAAATCTAATTTCATAAATTTAAAGGTGTAATTTTCAAATAGGTAATTTTACCACCTTTTAATAGAGAACCGATTTTAAATATTTTTTCAATCACATTAATAATTTTATATTGAATCATTAACATCTTTTTTGAATGTAGAAACTCAAAATTTATGTTGGATTAATTTTGTTTTATACTTCTGATATGTTTAAAAATTTGAAGAATATATTAAAAAATACTAAATTTTAATTGAAAACCATTTTTTCATCAAAAAATTTTATAGTGTTAAATTATATGTTTAATTGTTTTTAAAGTATAAATATATTTTTTTTAATATTTATTTTGATTTATTTAATTGTAATCATATTCATATTGAATTTGGATATAAAAATATTTCAATATTTTGATAGTTTTCACTTTAAAAACTATTTTTCATTGATTTCATGGGATTAATTTCTTATTAATACTTATCAACTGTGTGTTTATAATTAAGAAGCATGAATTCCATATTTTTTAAAATAATTTCAAAAGTTATAAATTTGGCCCATTTTATTTTTGGAAAATATGAATCATTACTTTAGAAATTGTTGTTACCAAGGTCTACGGTAAATCAAATAATCAAGGGTATAAATATAATTATAAATTTTAGAAAACATTCCAAAACAATTGGAATAAGATTTTGGATGAATTTGATTATAAATTTAACAAATACGGATATAAATTTAATGTTTAAATGGACACATTTTCTGGAAAATGACTTAGATATTATTAAAATCAATGAGAGTGACAAAATGTAACGCTCTTACTTTTTATAAATATAAAATTTTGAATATTGGATTAAACAGAATATTTTGTAGACTATATATTTAATTATGAATTATAATATTTTTATATTCATAATAATAATATGAAATAATTTTTTCATAATGAAATAAATATAAAAAATAACTACATAAGGATTACGGATTATTTATTCAATTAATGAAACAATCATTTACATAATATAATAAATATTAAGATAAATATAATTTGACTTAATTAAGCTGATAGTATAATTTTCATGGTTTATATTTCAATTTAGGGGTATATTTAATTAATTTTTCAATTTTATAATTATTTATATATTTTATGAATGTCAATGTAATGAATAGTTTCAAATTTTAGACTTGAAATTTTCTAAAAATAATATTATATTTTTTCCAATAAATCATAAAAAAATATTCAATAAGGAAAATTGAGATGATACCTAGTCTAAAATATCATAAATATTACACTTATGGTTTAATTGAACCATTATATTTAAAAATTACATCCTCTTAATATTTAAAAATTTATTAGCATAGTTAAAATTAAAATGGATTAACTACTAGTTAATTAAAATGATAGGGATTAAAATAAAACCAAGACTAATATAAAATATATTGGTTGATTATGTTTTTATATTTTAATATCATAATCTCAAATAAATTCCTTTTAGGAGGTATTCGAAATTTTGTTGATTTTATTTGAAAAAAATCACTTTAAAAATTAAAAAAATGCCCCTCCCATCTATTATAAAAGGAGGCATATTTTAATATATTATTCACACTTAATAAACTAGTTTTATTAGTTGAAATAAGAAAATATATCTTCCAAAATTTTCTATATTCATCCTAAATTCCTTTATTTTGGATGAAATCAATGAAAACAAGTCCTTCTATGCAAGTCAAAAAGAGATACTCGAAGAAGAGTTAACATTTAACAAACATCATTTTGTCTTATTTCTCCCTTATACACATTTAATAATTTTTATTTAATGTTTATATCATAACATAATTACCGTAAATATTCTAATATTTTTTTAAATTAATATTTCTTCCAAAAAACATTCTAATTTTCATAAAATTTAATACAAAATCATTGTTCATGTGTATGGTAGACTAACACCTTACAAACTGATGTCACTCATTCTTCCATTTCCACCATTCATAGTTGGATGTAATTATGTATTTCCTATTTTTGTATAATATATATGATATATATGATTTATTTACTATGATATTATTATTATATAACACATACCATTATGATTTCCAATTTTTGTAAATAAAAGAATTTCATTTGTGGGCTGGTGGAATAACACCTCTTAAAAATGATTTCATTGATTCAAAAATTACATGGAATATATTAAAGATGGATTTAGTGAAATTATATGATATATATATGAAATAATAATTAGACTATAATTATAATATATATATATATATATATATATATATATTCATGCACACACATACACACACATATATGTCATTTACTTACTTTCTTTCAATATGTGGTGAATCAAAGATGTGTTCATGCATACATATGACCAACCATCTCCATAAATGGTGTATTTAATTTTATATTTATTTATTTAATAGGTGACCTTATATTCATATATAATTAATATATTTGATATATATATATCGTGGTTAGCATTATGGAGATAATTAAATCATGATCTATATTTGTGGATGAAGAATAACAAGTAAAAACTCATACGAGATTCCAAGTGGATATTACCCAAAAAAACATACACATGGAATTATAAATTAGAGAGTCATATTATGTCATACTAAAATAATATATGGTATTATATATAATTATTTTATTCTATAATATTTTTATAATGAAATAATATTTATTATACTAGTGGTTTTCATGTGTATGATGAGAGTCAAGATACAAGGTGTGGTAATATTATCTCAATTATTTTTTGGGGAAAAATCATTATAAAATACTCATTTATTTTGTGTTATGTATATACTATCCAATAATTTATTTAATGTGTTTTATTCTGAAAAATTATTTGTATTGACATATCCATTGTATGATAAATGATTCATGAGTTTTACTGTTAGAAAGTTTCCAAATAGTTAATTGAATTTTGTCTCATTTTTCATTCCTTGTCACACATGTTATTTTATATAAATATTTTATTTATAATGTTATATATTTCATTTGAAATAATTTTTCATGAATATAATTATTTATATGATACCATATGTTTTAGGTAATGTTATTTTGTCTCCAGTAATAAAAATTTTCTCTTCCAAAACATTGTTTTAAATGTTTTTAAATGTTTTTTAAATGATCCTTTAAGAATTTTCAAGAAAAATTATTTTTGGAATTTTTAAAATGTTTTTCAAATATGAAATTATTTGTTTTCCTGGATACATTAAATAAATATTATTTAAAAATATTTTATGAATTTAAATTTTTTAATGTATAAATATAAAGGATATTTTCCTCATGAAATATTTCATGTGATATCTCAAAATTATTTTCTATATATAAAAATATTATTTAATGTTACATATGTTTTATTAAATATATTATTAAATAATGTCATCATTATCCTTTTATGTTTTGTTTATGTTTATATTTATGAAAACAATTTTTTTACATGGGTTATGCTACGATGAAATTGTTATGAAACCAATTTATTTTTATTGGTTCTGATATGATAAATGATTAGTGTTCTCATGGAACAGATATATATGATAATTCCTAACGTGTTCAGTGGGAAAAATATCTCCCAATAAAGCCTAGGTTATATATTAATATTTTATGGGATAATTAATGGAACAAGTTGAAGGGATTTAACCTCTATTGAATATGGGGAAACCAAATCCATTATGGGATGGTAGGGAGACCTTCTCCATTATAAGAGGATTTCTAGAACCTGATCCACTACAGAATGATGGGCAAAATAGATCAATTATAATTAATAGAATGTAAATGGGTATTGAGGTTTTTCTTTAATAGTATATTTATTCCACATTTAGTAGCAATTTTTTTGGCAATGCACATTGACTTATATGGAATGATATTTCAAGTTTCTGTGTCATCCAAAAATTCCAGGTCATAGACTTATGTAATGAATTTATTGATTTTATTATTACATTACTCATGGTTCAAGACTTATGAACTTCCATTATTTATTCCATGACTCATGTGTATGATCTTTTATATGCATGGAATTATTTTATATGGTAATTCCCATGTTCTTTACCCTTATGTTCATTACTATGCATAGATACCTCCCATGCTTACCCTTATTGTGCATTTGAGATCCTGGTATTTTTATGTTTTCTTCTCCCCATTTTATAAATATAATTTTTTAGGTAGGGTTTATAAATAGTAATATCATTATGGGAAATAATGAATATATTTATCCAAATTTAAAAAAAATCAATGTTTTCTATTGCACAAAACTAATATGGTCTTTGGGATTTTTTTGTAATGTATATAATGTTCTAAAATAATGATGTAATATCCTTGTATGAAAATAATGGGATATAATAGTCCTCATAGGATAAAAAATCTCACAAGGGAATATATTCCAAGGGAATAACTTTTCCTTTATTTGAAACATCATAAAATTATTTCATGGAGAAATCCAAATAATACCATCTCAACAACTTTAAATTCTATATTTCACCGATGATTGTTATAATAACATTTATATTAAATATGTGCTATATTGATAGGATAATGAATGGATGTGATTATGTGTACCATTTTTTCATCTATCTTAGGACCCAATATAATTTTTTACGTGACGTCATCCCAACACATTGGAGTCATACAGTTATCTATATAGAAGGATTCATAAGGGTCCATCTGAATTTTTGAGTGAAAGCTATTTAAATATTACAACTAAACTAAAATAATGTTTAAACCAAAAAACCCATTTAAATTTATATCTTATGACCTCAATATATCCTCTTTTATTTTAATTACTATATTATACTAAAATTAATTATAGGGATGATAATAAGTAATGAAACAGTACTCTGAATCAGGAACATGCTGAAGCCATCCCTAGAAAATCGATGAAACCACAGATCTAGATAAGATATAATAAAATATATTACCCTGTGATTCTATAGAAAATTATTAATATATATTTTGGTCAGATAATAAATATATAAATCTTCTCAGATAGAAATTATATTTACTTACCTACAAAGTGATTAAATACAACCCAAATAACATTATAACCATTAGATGTTTTGAGGAGTCAGATAAAAATATATATGGTTATGTTTTACAACATTCATTATCTTATGGAATATTGCTATAAAATATATTTATAATTATATTTATTTTATGAAACATTTGACCATACCGAGTGATGAGATACATACTTTGCAAAATATGTCTCTACGTTTTCTCACCATAAATTGTCTTTCAGATCTCTATACAACTTTGTATTTCCATGATGAATATAGAATGATGAACTATAAAATTCATCCAATATATCCTTCAAATATTGACTTAAAAGAAAACATATATGGTTCAATAACATTTCAAATCCAACATAACCTTGTTTTTACATAATAACATTTAGGAAATTATTTTACATCATGACACCTTCCATAAGAACCTCTTTAAACCTGGATTGGAAATATGGTTGAACAATCCTTTGACAAAGATATTATTTTTCCCATAAGTATATCCCGCTTAATATATTTTAAATGTAGAAATATTATTTATTTACCCCACATCATTGATATGAGTTAATGATCCTTATAACTCGAGGAATCTTCAACCATATTCACATTCTTAGAGTGGTAATTAATTGTGAATCCATAATCATTATTAAACTCTAACTATATTTTATTTCTCATATTTATATATTTATGAGTGAATATATTGTTTATTATTTAATGAAAACTATATATATCCCACCTTTCTACATAATGATAATGAATTTATATCATTAATTCAAAAATTAGAACAACTAACTTGAAATCATGATTTGTGTAATTTTTCTCCTAAACCATAAGTTATCATGTTGAATAAACATTCAAAAATATCATTCTACATGATGATACATTCAATTAAATTATTAAATTAGTCACAATATATTTGAATACCCTTTTCAAAACATTATAATTAATGATAATGTTTTCACACTAACCTTCTAATCAGTTCCTTGAAATTTTCATCACATTCATGTATCTAAAGAAACCTGTATCCCTTCCTAGTAAAATAGGTGATTGTATTAGATAGACATGGAAAATTATTTAAAAAGCATTGATAATATCATTCAAAAAAACGTGTGGAAATAAATCGTAGTGTTTGGTCTAGTCCAATATTAAATAACTTCTATGGTTTATGGTTCTATATTAAAACTCATTATTAATATTATATAAATTAAAAATGAAACATTTTTCCTAAATAATTTACCCGTATAAAATTTTTCATACAACATATAATTTCATAGGGTCTTTAGAAAAATACTCATATGATCTAAATACTAATAATTAATCTTTTAATATATAATAATATATTATTCAAATATGAAAAATAACTGATAATAATAATCTCTAAATACTATATTAAATAAATAAATAAATATAATAGATAAATTAATAAGAGAAATCTGAGTCTCTATAAATTAGAATTTTACATAACATATATAAATTGTTTTCTTGTGTATATCCTCCTTATTAACCCACAATTAGGGATATATAAAAATATGATCAACCATTGAAATTTATTTAGATATATGATGTTTTTAAGAATTCATCAATATTTGAATGAGGATAATTTTTATTGATAATGATATTGATATACCCAAGAAAATCAATAAAGATTCACATTGAACTACATCTATTTTTAAAAAATAATGTTTTTTAACCAATGGATAAACCATTAAATTAACGAATCCCTCATCTAGATTCTCATTAAGATTCGTCATCAAATACATAATCACAATCAAATGAATTCTTTATGGAGTAATGAAATTGGTGTGGCACCAATTCTGATTTCATTTTAAAACTCAACCTCACTATTTTGGGTAATATAAAAAACACATCACTAATGTCTTCAACATAATCTTATAATAAGAAATTATATCTTATATTGTGTTTCTCTAAAAAACAACTATAAACACCCCTTTTATAAGAATGTTATAAACCCCCAAAAAATTCATAGAAAATTTATTTCTTGTAATTATGTTATATAGTACAAATAACACAAAAATAAAATGATAAATAGAATAAAAACATTATAAATTAATAATTAATAGAGTAAGAGGAATTTATATGTATTTATAAACCAATTCAAGTGGAATAGAAACTTGAATTTTAGAATAATAATTTGACCCTTTTTAATAGAAAACAGGAAAATAGAACACTAACCACTTTTATGAAAGTATAAATACATTTTATCCATCATATAAATAAAAATATTATATAATTCTATCATATTAAAAGTAAATAAGGGTTTTAGAAATAAATAATTATGTGTTGATATTTTTATTAAACAATCGTGTCTATTTTTAATTTTATAGTTAGTACAACATTTTAAATGAAAATTAATTTACATAAAACATATTATAAAATTAATATATTATTGTATTGTTATTATAATATAATTTTATGATACCTTAATTAATTTTAAATGTGTTATAAAAGTGGTTTTAATTTTAATAATTGTATTACGAAAGTAAATGATGATTTTATATGAAATAAATTAATGTTTCATTATTAAAAAAACAAAAAATGGATTCAATTTTTTAATTCCACATGTGAAAAAATGGTTAGGTTGAATTATTGGATTATTTCTAAAATAGTGGATTTTTTTGTGAATATTGAAATACAATAATTTATTGTATACTTACTTTATAAGTTAAATACTTTATTCTATTATTCATCTAAGATGTAAAAATATTAATATCAAACCAAATTTCATTATTTTAATATTTTTAGTTATATATATCAAGGAATTCATATTCTTGCGGAAGAATAATGATCAAATGAATAAAATAATGGGAAAATACCACTCCCATTTCCTATAAACACCACCCCTCAACACCTCTTCTCATCACACCTATCGGGAATATATATAAAATTAAATTCAAATCAAATATATTCCCAAGACCCTCCCCCAAATCCCAGAAACAATTTTCTCAAAAAAATAAAAAACTAAAGCCCCTATGGAGGTTCTAAAGAAGAAGGTTTCATGTGGTGAAATCCACATTCTATAAATTTAATTTTTATTCAAGTACTTTTATTTTCAATTTATCGCATCACCTTAGCTCATCCAAATTGTATGATAACATTATTAACATACATGTAATGGAAATTCATTTTCTAATGAAATAATCCATCATCATTTCTTTCCCCTCTCATTTTGTATAATAAATGTAAGCATCATTCGTAATGTGTTAATTTATCATATTCAAGGATGAAAATGTTTTAATATTATATTCCATGATTGAAGACTAGTCAAAAAAATAATTTATAGTGAAAAAGGTTATAATGTGTGTTTTACATGCAATTTAATGTTCTATAAACAATTTATATACATGAGATTAATTAATAAAAACAAAGTAGTTTGTGCTGATCAGAAAACTGTGAAGATAATCTAAACGATTAAAACTAACATCTTTTCAAATGATTCATCCTCACCAAAAATTAAAAAATTACATATATAACCTTTTAATATTTATATTTTAATTAATAACATACAACATCAATTGTTGATAACATTCTCATTTTACATGATTCTCTATACGTGTATACAAGTAATCGATAGTGATGACTAATGGAATGAACACTCCTGTAAAATGAAATTGTAACTTATATATCCTAAAAAAGGATTTAAATGAGCCAAAAAATTATAATAATCATATTAAAGGATATTAAATAATAAATTAATGTATTTAATTTGATTATCTATGACATTAAGATCAATTGAAGTGAACTTTTGGACATAAGGTAAGGGTTTATTCTTGAACTTCATATTTACCTCTAGGTTATGACTTCTCTATCTTTAACCTATTTTATATATTTATTATTTATACATAATATTTATAAATAATTGTTATATGTTCCAATATCATTAATCTAGATCATTCGATCCTTATTTTTTTTTGAGATATACATGTTTTTTTACTCTTTTTCACTTAATTTTTATATCATATATCATGATATTTGATTATTATATCATATCAATGTCCATGTATTATTTAAATGTAATTTTTAATGGACACCACTTGGATTATTCTTCTTGTAATGCCATATAAAATGATTATGATACCCAATTATTTCCTTGATAATCCATTATGAATGATTATAAATATGTAACACATATCAATAAACATGATATGATGGGTTCACCTAGATAGAACTCCAATTAATGGTTTATGGTTTTTTCTCGTGATATGTCTTGTTGGGATAGGGAGTGAACCTAATTCATTATGGGTGTTAGTCCACCATGGGATAATGTCTTGGTAATTCTTCCTGACTCATGTATATTTCATGTAATATGATTTTTCCAATTTCGTATGATTTCATGGTTATAAGTTACCTTTTTATACATGTTATTATTATTTATGTAAATTTTTGTTTTATGTATTTATTTCACCATTTTATTTAGTATATCCAATGTTTTATGTTTTATTATACTTTTTATTCACTTTTTACAATTTTAAAGTCATAACCACTGTTCAGGAAATCCGCAGGTTATACTATATAGATATAGGTGTGGAATGTAATTTATATTCTCATTATGAATATTTAATAAATTATTTTTATTTTTTGTTTTTATTGTTTTCAAATTATATACATAATCAACCAAACACAATATACTTTAGGATCCTTAGTTGTATTTTTTGTAAAATTATTCTTAATGTCATGTTATATTTTGTCTAAAAGGATTGGGTTGATATATTTTTTATTAGAAGATGGTATAGTTTTTTTGTATATTACAACTAGAGCTCGTTAATATTAATCCTATGGATAATTATATCACCATGGTTAACAAAGATTAAAATATAGGATGTCACATGTTATGATTTACTTTTCAATAACTTGTTTATCCTTTTATTCTCAATGTTTAACATTTATATTCCTATTAGATATGTATTCATTCCCCCTAATTGTACATTTATTTTCTTAGTTAATGGATTGAAAATTGTTAACCCATACCAACAATTAATGTGATAGGTAATGTGATTATTTCTCTAATTTTATTCCATGTATGAAGGGAACATGTGATCAAAACACCATGATAGTATATGATCAATTGGATCATGTTATTAATAATAACATGACTCGTTTGGAACACCACACTTCTCAGAAGAAATAAAATGTTTTCACCTAATCAATCATGTGGGAAATGCCTCCCATTTATATTGGATATTCTGATACCATCTTCACAGAATAATGGATTACCTCTATAGAGAAGATATTATTTTTACTCGAGCACTCATAAGAAGATAGTGTTGTATTGGTAGTTTATCATTATGATGGGGATGTTGATTCTTGGTGGACAGTAATCAATAACTTAATGTACAATGTGGATATTAATTCTGTGTAGTAGGATTATTTCAATATAATATTGTTTAATATATATTTTACCTAACCACTCCATTATAATATAGAAAGGGATTTTTATAGACTATTGAAAAATGAAGATGAATCTATTGAGTTGTATGAGGAAAACATCATAATGTTTGAATGATATACCTCATGATTTCTCATGAACACCAAAAATAAGGGGGATCACGACTTTATTTAACTAAATATGAGTATATATAATTAGATGATGATTCTATTCTTTGATAGCTATGAGTATAGTTTACATTGTTCCCATAATGATGAAATATAGATTGGAGACTCTCAGTAAACTTATGGTCATGAGGAAAAAAGGAAAAAATGGAGTTTCATATAGGTGCTTCAACAAATAAACATCATAATGTAAAGAATAACCAACATCACACATGTCAAATGTGTGTGAAGAAGAATCATTGAAACTGCTTAAAGAGAACTGATATATGCATTAAATATTGAAGGGAGTTACATATGGGAAACAACCAACAAAAGAAGATTAATAATCCATGAAATGGATATTAATAAGGGAAGTATTAGATAAAAAATAATCCTTTAGTAATGTGTTTCATCTATAATGATCATGTGAATTATAAGATCCATTTTTCATAGACATTTTTTTGGAATAAATAAACAACAAGAATATCAAAGGAATCAAGGCATGTAATATGTAATCCCTACCACTAATTTAGACCCAAAAACTACGGTGGGGATATGTAAGATAGTTATTCATTCAATAGTAGATACCATACTATTTGATTATGGATCTAATAATTCATTCAAATCAGTCATGTTTTTTAAAATTTTTCAAACACAACCACATGATTAAAGGGTTTAGATATCTATTGGAATAGGAAATGCATCAATTATTGTATCTAATGTTTATACATACTCTCTGATAAATGTTTGTCATCTGAACCTCCCAAAACATATTATTATACTTCATTTAGTAGGTATTTATATTATATTGGGTATGTATACACTATATTTATATGAAACCAACATCGAATCATGGAAATGGAAGACGACTCTTCACATCCCAATGAATACTCAAATTATATAAATGTTTATGGAGGATGATGAATCTATATCTAAATCATTGTATTAATATAAAATAGTTTTCCCTTGTGATAAATATTATATATCCCAAATGATTGATAGAAAAATAGTGAATAATTATCAAATACATTCCCACTGTGAGGGATTAGACAATGGTATTCCCTAAAAAAATTAGGTATACCTCCTCATCAAGATGTCAATTTATAAATTGAAATTATTATTGTATCTCTAACTATATCAAGTAAACCATATACATGGCCACTTTTTAGATGGTTGAATTAAAGAAGAAGATATAGTGGAATTTGGATAAGGATATTATACACCTGAGGGCTTCACCTCGGGTTGCGCTGGTACTAATCATCCTGAATATGATGGGTAAATGTGTGTATTTATTAATTATTATGAGTTTAAAAACCACTATAAAGAACATGTATCCAATTTCATGTATATATTTCTTGTCTGGTCAACTATGGGGGCTCGTATATCCCACTGGTGGACCTTCTATCAATATATCACCAATTAATTGTGAGGAGCGGCGATTTTCTAATAAATGCCTTTCAAATTAGTTAAAGAACACTATGAGTTCATATTGATTCCATCTAGACTCACTAATTCTCCAGAAACATTCATGGATTTAATTAATAGAATATTTAGTGATTAGATCCACAAATTAATTTAATAATTTATTGGAAATATTATAATATACTTCAATAGAATAGAGGAACATGTAAATAATTTGAATACTATTCTAAAGACATTGAGAGGGGAGAAAATATATTAAATGTACATAATATGTGAGTTCTATATAGAGGAATTATCTTTCATTGTCAATATTATCACTAAAAAGGAATATATATGTACCCTTTGAAGAAAATTGAAATCAAAGAGATGCCCCGACTGACACTTGTAATGATGATCAATAGTTTCCATAGCCTACATGGGTATTACTAATGATTTTTTATGAAATTATAATGATTTTCAAACCCAATAACCAAGATTAACTAGAAAATAGTGATGTTTTTTAGTATGATTTATTTTTAAGACTTATACAATGAGTAGAAAAGATGCTTTTTTCTACACCATTACTCACACATTCAAAATGTTAGGAACTCTTTGTGGTGTGCAATAATGATTCAAAAAATGGCATAGCTTGAAAGATGATTACACCTTGCAGTGTGATATGACCCATCACCTTGGCTATAATTTAGAACTGATGATCTTTTCCCCAAAATATTCACATTGATTATACCATGTGATCTTTCTATTTTGAGAATTATGGTCAGGAATATGAACTAAAAGAGAAACTAATAAGAGAAGAAATAGGAGATGTATCTTGTAAATGTACTAATGAAAAGTGATTATGTGATAGAAATTAACTAGGGTATTTTGAAAACTCCTGAGAGAAACTATCATACTCATGATATGGATTTGGAAGCTGTAAACTTTGCATTGAAAATATAGTTGCATTATCTCTATCATGAGAATTATCAAAGATTAAATGGTTATAGGAGAATCAAATATATATTGACACATAATTAGATTAATATGAATAATTGACGATGGATAGAACTAATAAATGATTACGACATCCCAACCCTCTATCATATTGGTAAAGTAAAAAAGACTGGTATATGCTCTATATATAAAATATTCCACATCATTATAAATAACTATAATTGAGAAGGATCCAATATTCACATATCGGTAATGGATGGAAATAAAAACCATTATGAATGGAAAATAAACAATCCATTGTCAAATTATTTCCCAAAAATCTCTCATTGGGAATTTAAAGGATTCTTAAATAAATGATGTGCAAATTCAGAAGATGGTAGAATCTATCAGATATACTAAATGAATTTAATTCAAAAAGGATGATGAAGGAGTCATGAGATTACTGTTATGACATTGTATACCATCTAATCCAGAGAAACTGAAGGAAATTTGGAATGATGGACATAGATAAAACCTTCTCCATTAATCTAGGGTTGCACAATGATTTATTGAGATCATATAGAGTGTTATTGGTTGGACAATATAGAGAAATATATCACTGAGTATAAATCAATGTTCCAAGTATGTAAACTAGTGCTGGATGAAAGGAAAAAATCTAAGGGATTAATGAAACCATTACCAATACAAACATGGTAATGGGAAAACAACACCATATAAATTTCCACTATACTTAAAAATAATTTGAGAGGAAACAATACTATATGGGGTTTTATGTATCATCTTAAAAATACATTTCACTTTCTCATAATTTGAGAGGACTTCTCACAAGATCAACTTGCACAAATATACATCAGAGAAAAAGTAATCCTGCCTATGTTACCATTATTAATTTTGTATGATTAGGATCTATGATTTACCAAATGTTCAAGAAAACTATCCAATGTTCTCTAAAAAATATTTTAAATTAAACACTGCCAGTCATCTTTAATCTGATGGTCAATCTGAATAGATTATTCACAAACAATAAGACATGTTGATAGTGTGTTCAATAGAAATCAATAGAGGATGTGAAAAGATTAAATTAGCTCAATATTAATTAATTTATGGGAAAAGATCTAGAAGACCTTCATGTTGGAATGAAGTCAGTGACATAAGATTCTAGTACATAAAATGGTCGATAAAATGATAAATATTGTCAACATAATTCAGCAGCATATCAACGTATCCCAACGTCAATAGAAGAGCTCCAAAGACATTTATCAAATAGACTACTATTTATGGTCGTAGACATAATATTAATCTGCCAATATTCATTGAAGATGGTGAATAGATTTTATGGGAAAGGAAAGATATGTTCCATGTATATCATCTTCTTTGAGATTCTTTATTGTGTTGAGGATGTGGCTTATTGACTGCCATTTACACCAACTGTGCCTCATGTAGATGATATATTATAAAAACCCCAATTAAAAAAGTATATACTGAACCTCTGAAACATACTAAATTCAAATGTGGTACAGTTAGATAATGATCTCTCAAATGAGGAGTAGCCAATGAAGAACCTAGATCATTGAAATAAAGTTCTACGCATCAAGAGCACTCACTAGGTAAATGTAAAATGGAAGAACCATTTTTACAAATAGGAAATATTAGAATTATATGATGTGATTAATAATAAATACCCACACTTGTTTTCACAATAGGTTTTAAAATGAATTTTTTAGGGTGAATTTTCATAATGGGGATTAATGCAATGACCCAAAATTTTATCAATGAAAATTAAATTTTTACAGTAACATTATATCGAATAATTAATATAAAAATAACTTAGAGAACACAATAAAAACAATATAAATGATGAATGAAAAAATTAATATGTACATCTATATGTTAAAGAACCCATAACAATGGAATAACAACTTGACCTTTGGATAAATAATGTCACCCTTAAAAATAGAAAACTAGACAATACAATTATTACCTCACCTATGAAAGTGTATACACAAATATCAACCATATAAATGATAATATGATATAATTATATTATATTGTATAAGAATATATGCTATAGAATGTGTTAATTAACTGTTGACATTTTTATAAAACATAAGTTTTTATTTTTTATTTTATAATTATAATAATATTTTTAAAGAAAAATTATTTCCTTAAAATATAATCATTAATTAATATTTTCTCATATGATTATAATAAAATTATAGGAGAAAATAAATAGTTTTTTAAGAGTTATAAAATAATTTATAAATTTCAATTATCATTTTCTAATTAAATGATGATTTTTGTTAAAAAAAATTATATTATTTATGAAAATATTTTCATAAAATATATTATATATCTCAATTCTAAAGGATAAAAAATTATTAGGGTTAATTTTGGGGTTTTTAATATACTTTAATTTTTGGTGAGTACTGAAATATGGTAATTTAATATATATATATATATATATATATATATTGACACAGACACATTATAAGTTAAATACAATATTCCTTTAGGAATTGATGATGTGTGCATAATAATCATAAACCCCCCCCCCTCATTATTTTACTATGTTTAGTGATAATTCTCAAATTACTCATATTTTATTATTAAAACTAGTAATATAATGAATTGAATAATGAGACAACACCCATATCTTCCCCTTAAATACTACCTCTCACCACCTCCTCTCTTTATACCTCTCAAGATTTCAGACTTATCCAAATTCATCCCAAATATATTCCCAATAACTATCCCCATTTCTAGGAGCCTTTTTTTCAGAACAAAATAACAAAACCAATCCCCCTATGGAGGTTCTCTAGAAGAAGGATTCAAGAGGTTAACTCCTCTTTCTTTTCATTTCCAGTTCTTTTATTTTCTTTTTATCTATTTACCTCCATCATTTAAATGGAATGATAACTATAATACATTAAATATAATCGAATATTATTATTCTAATGGAGTGATTTGAATTTATTTCTTTTCGATTTTATTTTACAACTAAAAATGAAAACGTCATCCTTGAGGTGTAAATTTATCACATTCAAGGAGTGAAAATTTTTCAATTTCCATTCCTTCCATAACAACAGCTCATAAATTTTAATTATTAATATACTAGATCATAATATATTTATTAAAACCTATAAAATGTTCTTTAACCATTTAATATAAAATATGATAATTAATAAAACAAAAATTCTCATTGATGATCAAAAAACCACCAAAATAATCAAAACGATTATCACAAACATATCATATAATGATTCATCTTCACCAAAAATTAACAAATTAATTTAATAAAAATTTAATTTTAATAATTTTCATTAATAGAATATAAATTAAATTCTAGTAAAAAATTATCATCTTACATGAATTTCAAATCATGTTTACCGGTAACCTATCATGAAAACTAAGGATGAGAACACTCTGAAATGATGAAATTGTATCTTAAAACTCAACAAACAGGTTATAAATGAACATAATAAAACAATAAAAAAATTAAATTCATTTATAAAAGGTTCTTAATAAATTAATTAATGGATTAAATTTTATTATCTATTGTATTAAGATCATTTGTCGAACACTATAAGATAGAATGTATGGGTTTCTTTTCTAATCTCTATTTTTCCTCTAGGATACAGTTTCTCTCTTTTTTCCACAATGTCAAACATATTTATTTTTTATAATTGTTTTATATTTTATACATATGTACCAATTTCATGTATCAGTTTCATTTCATCACTAATTTTATGGGATATAGACATTATAATAATGTTCCAATATCAACTCGTCCAGATAAGCAAGGAAGATTAAAAAGAACTTCTAAATTTCATACACATTTAAAATTACCATCAATAATATGTTTTATGAAACCATTATATTTCATATGTAACTCATTTAATAAAGATAGACTACATTTTTTTATTTTTATTTTTGAGTAAACAGATATTCCTTTAATTTCATTAAATTATATTTTATATTTTCCTTAAAAATCCCTAAAATATATCATTTATAATGTTTCTTAAAAACATTTTCTACATGTTTACACTAAAATTGGAAATAAATTATCCTGAATTATTCCTATTTTACCATAAAAATGTCCATGTATGATTTAGATCAATTATTTTAAGGACTCCATTATAATAAACATGGTTATACCATATTATATGACTATGATACCCATTTCATTTCATGTGAAACCCTTTTACTTGATTCATAATATTGCACAGATATGAATGGAAATATTAGGATGTTTGAACCTAGATGGAACTAAAATTCATTTAGTACTACATAGAATAAGGAAATGTCTATTTGGGATATGGAGTAAACCTGATACATTATGGTACTTTGTCCACAATGTTATATAGTCATGTAAGATAGCCTTGACTCATGTTTATGTCTTTTAATATAATGTTTCAACATTCTAATGATTTCTTGGTTATTTGTTTACTTAAAACAAATGTTATTAATCTTTATGTTTATTTATGTTACATGACATTATTTAACTATATTATGCATTCTAACACATGTGCTATTTTTTATTCATATTCTTATTCACTTAATTTTATTTTTTCACTCATACCATTTATCCATGTATTTAACAGGTAATCCTATGTAGATTTAATAGATCAATTAATATTAGGATATCATTAAGAATATTAAATTAAATCATTTTCTAGTTTTTTTAATGATATCAAATTATATGACTAATATTCCAAATATTGTAGACTATATGATCCTTTTTGTTTTTTATGGTAATGTATTCTTAAAATATTGTAATAAAATTTATAAAAGGATTGGGTCACTATAGGAATTATAACCGATATAATGTATGATATTTCCATTTTATGTCCATAATTTTCATTTCACTAATCAATGATCATAATTTGGATTAGAATATCAGTCATTGGTTCCCTAACTCATCAACCGAAATGATATTTATGTAATGAATTACAATCCATAATTATATTAACATAAAATTAAAATATAGCGATTGTAACAAGACTATAATGGAGAAAATATCCACACCATTTAATAAAAAAAGAATCATTTACCTGATATATGATCACGATTTCATTAGGGGTTTTCACTACTAAACCAATATAAAATATTTGAGGGAGTGCAATGATACCCTTATAAATTTTTTAAAATATAAAACAAACACAATATCTAGAATCAAATAAGATATTAACCATTCTATATTCGATGCTTTGAGAACAATTCACCACTTCATTATTCATACCATTAATAGTTATCACATATGATTTCCATTTGTTTAGGGGTTATATAAATCTATTGACCTCTATTAACATCACTAAAATTTTAATTTGAGCAGTGGTAATCAAAATTACCAAACAACATATATTTGAAAAAATAGATTATGGGAGGTGGATTTTATATGGAATTAAATTAATAATTTTATTACTTTTTAATCCAATCAATTTAGAATTCTATTTCCCAATGAACATCATTCCAATATAGAAAACATTTACAATCCCATTGAAGAAATTTTTTTCCATTTTTTCTTCTACCTTTTTAGCATAAATTCATGATAAGTTTCATTCACTATGGTAATTTATAGTTTCCTAAAATATAAATATTTATTTTCTAATGAATAAAATGGGATTGATGGGTAACTCCAATTTTATCTCTGCATCAATAGCATATGAAATAATATCTTCTTATATATTGAAGTCCCTTAAATAAAACACCCATTAGGGAATTTATTATGTGATAATATAAAATTTACTAACCTTATGTTTAGGTTTTATGATAATACATGACTTTTACATTAAAATAACTGTAAAATTTATCTCAATTATACTATTACCATTATCTTTAGCTCAATGAATTCTTTATCAATTTTATATAAGGAATTTTATTAATTTAATTATTATAAAATAATTTCATAAACTAATCCCATAACATAATGTCAATTTTTTCCTACGTGATCAAGTTATTGATAGGAGTCCACTATGGTTTTTATACTCCTTTCACAATATAAAAAACTAAAATAAATTTATCATGATTTAAATATTGTAGAATGAAAAGTATCTTTTCAATAGTTTATATGAATTCTTATAGAAAATAGTGAAAATAATAAACCACTAAAAAGGTGTATTTTTCATCATGATGGACTCAATAATATTTTGTTTCATCTATTTCTCATTTGGAATTTCATTATAATTCATTGTTTTACAGTGTTATATAATCATAACATCATTTCTTCACCCAAAAAATGGTTTTTCTTAGGAGTAAAGTAATTGAGTTTTCAATTGCATTTACCAATAAAATTGTTTCTTAAGGTTTCATCCATTGACTAAAAAAATCATAGTACGAGAAACAAAAATAATAGTGGGAAACAACATAATCATGAAAAATATTTTATTAGTTATAATAATCTAGAAAACATCCTCAAAATTATGAAACAATAGGTTTATCTATGACATTCATGATATAAATTTATTCAAATACATTAAAAAATTTCTTAAAAAATGTAAATTAACCCTAAAATATCTTTGGGTAGTTTACATTAGGTGCATAGTGAGGTATCTGTCACAATGCACCAGAATGATGTATGACAAATATTTTAACAACTATTATCAAAGTTACTACACATAGAGTCTAATGTTATAAAACCAATCAAAATTTAGTATATAAAAATGGTTTTTTCATTTATAAAACAACACTACTTTATTTAACAAAAGATAAGACGATCAACTAAAAATAGGATTACCCAATGGGTTATCACTAATGTTTTACCACACTTGATTCAAAAGTCAACCAAACCATTATTTGATACTAATACGAGAAAACAATACATTTAATTGATAAAAATCACATCATATTCGATTAATGTTAAATATATCACATTATGATCCATTCCAAAATATTATTGATTTTGTTTCTTCAAAAACATTGATACATAAACATTATATTCATAATATATTTACATCAACTCATAGTATGTTCTTCATTAATTTTTCCCCTCTTAAATATACCATTATTTCAATCCTTTTTTACAACCAGGGGAATATACACAATTAAATTGGGGATCATACATGATCAATAATATTAAATAAGGGAAATATGAATTATCACAATAGAATAACATTAGTTTAGCCTTTTAATACAATAACCATTATAATATATGTGATAATTTTGAATCATGGCATAATTCTTGGAAGATCATGATACATGTGTCATAAAAAATAAAATAACATGATCAATTATAGAATAACATTTCTCCAAGAAACAAGTTTGTTTCATAATGTTATGAAAATAAAATCCCTTCATTAGTTAAGGCTCCCTGAGAAGACTATCATAGAGGATTGGCCTTACTCCCAATTCCACCAAATCCATAGTCATTGTTCACTCCCATGAATTTTATAGTGGATAGAGCCCCTGACACAATTGGGCTCACTTCCCAATGTAATCATTATTAACCAATGATATATCCATGTTTATCTAATGAATTATATGAAAAAATAATTCTAGGACCACCGATAAAATAATAAAAAACAGTTAATTTTTTTGTAAGTTCATAAAGCATTCATCATTGAATAACTCGTGGAAAGGAATCAGGTTTCATAAATATTACACATTAATCATTTCCATCAACCGTGACTTGATTCGATAGTGATGTAACCCCCAATATAATAAATTTAAATTTTTTATAATTTTATATATGTGTAGTTTAAAATATTATAGTATTCAATATGGTCTACTTGTATCATTTCATTTCCATTTATTAATAATTAATTTTTAATATCAATTTTCCCATGAAGTTTTTTGTTTTATTTTTCTAGTGAATTATGGAGTGGTTGTTTGGGTCTTGATAATTTGATCATGGTTCTATTACATATATATTATTAACAAATATGTAAATATAACATATATTAATTATATATGTAGTCGCCCATAATAGGTATTTGTTTAAAAAGGTGTTACTGAATTTAAGTAGAGGTAGGACATACTTACATATGAATTCATTTTTAACCATTACAAGGTTGAAGGAAATAATGACAAATAATAATTAAAATTTATGAAAAAATTATTATATAAAAATTATTATAAATATTCATTAAGTTTTTCCATATTACTATCCATTTAAATCATAAATGAAAAACTAATTTCATCACTGCATGGTGTTGGTAGTTTACATGTATGAACCCATGACATTATAATTTTCAAACACATTGGATGGAAAAAGGTATATATGATATTATAAATAAAGAAGAAAAATATGTAAATGATATCATATATATATATTAATATAATTATAATAACCATACATGATATATGGTGATAGAAAATGAATTAGGTCACCACTTGGATGTGGCAGTCCACATGTATGCATAAGAAATACATAAACAAATTAATTGATTGAAAATATGGTTTATAATGGTTATTCAAAAATTATAAAAGCATTTAAATATATTTTCGACACATAATGTATTTTTTGTTGAATACAAAATAATTATAGGTGGTAGAAGATGAAATAAATTAAAAGCGGTCTGGTGGGATTATTATTCATTACATAGTTCACCTCTATAGATCCAATTTTTGGGATACATGGAATACTATATTAAGAAAAAAATAAAATATAATTAATTTATAGGGAAGTTTATATGTGAAGTTTTTCTTTTCTTGGTCGGTATAGAAACCTCTATTTTCTAGTCATGTATCTAAATATCCACTAATGGGATATTATTAATTAATATAATCCATGGGTCCCTCAATAGAAGCCTCGATCCCGACAAGATATATTTTATAGGAAGTATAATTCATAAAAGGGTTTATAATCCTCAAAAATATTTAGGAGTTAAAGATTAAATTTAATATAAACTATTTATTCATAAAATATAAGATTGTTCAAATTGAAAATGGATATGTTCTGTTAGAAATATAATATTAATTATAGAGATCCATTTCATGGAACCCCATATTCTACATTGTAAATTTAATAATTTTTTATTTTATAATCTGTAAAGACCTGGAAATTACATGGAATTTTTTTTATAAACACATTGGAATTTTACAAGTCTGTAATTTCTGACAGTGCTTGATTCTGATGCCCGGTGTGCCAGGAAAAAATTTCTGATGTTTTGTTCGGGTACCTTCAGTAAACGTACAAGCATGATTTTATATCTTTTAAAACAGTGCTCGGAATTTAAATCCGAGGGAACCCGTGAACTCGCCACACCGGTATTCGCTTAAGGAGACCTTCACCATAGTTGTGTTGTAACAAGAGTGCAAGTTAGTTTTGGGTGTTTTTAATTAAGTTAAATAAAAATAAGGGTTAACTTATTTTTATTCCATAGTGTTTAAAACCTCTAAGAGGAGGTTAGTGGTGGTCCCACCCACACATAACATCCCATGGGAGGATGTAATTAGGTGGGGCCCACCTGATCCCTTTAACTCCTCTAACCCCCCTTTAACCACTTGTAACTCTTGGACTTCCCCCATAATTGTTCCAACACTCTGTTCATTTATTTATAACTCACCCTCTCCCCTATTCAAATTTTGAATCCTTTCCACCCCAATTAATTAAATGAGTTGTCTCATTTAATTAAACACTCCTCTTTGTGTTGTGGTGCCAAAAAATAATAGACTTCCTCTATTATTTTTGGTTGGAGACATGGTGGAGCCTTTTCTCTCCAACGAAGAACCACCGAAGAATGAAGAACATCATCTTCTCCCTTCATCAATTGGGTAAAGAAAGGGAAGCATTGTCACCCACGAAGAATCCCGAAGACGTCATCTCGACTCATCTTCTCCAAACTCTTCCTCCTCCTACATTGACGGAAAAACATCCGCCTTACCATGACTCTGTCAACGACCAACGAAATCGAGGTAAGGGGATTTGAGTTATTTTTAAATATGAGATTAAACCTCTGTTCTTTGTTGTACAAATTTCTGGATTGGTATGCCAAATGATATCAACATGAATAGGAGGGATCAGACCGCACGAACACGGTCCGACCCTCCCCATTTTTGGTTGTTCTTAATTATTGACGATGGAGGCGGACCACAGTAGAAGCCAGTGATGCAAGGGGCACCGGACCACCGGATGTGCGTGGTGTCATCGCACCTTGCAACAAAAATCCACGGTGAGGCCGGCTGTGGTGGAGCCAGAAGGAAGCGGTGTCGTTGTATTGTGCTGGTGAAGAACCACAACCTGGAGGGACATGGCAGATGGAAGCGGTGCGTCGCTGTTGCGATGCGCCATGCCGAAGGTGCGGAACCGCGGCCAGGGCGGGCTATGGTGATGTGGGGTGTCGCCATCGCGCCACACCAGAGAGGGACTGCGGTTAAAGGCCCCGTCAGTTGATGGATGGCGGCCGGCTGAGCAGGCTGCCGGCGGTGCTCCATAAGTAGGAACCCGAAGGGTCCCCTGTTTACTTCAGAAGCTAGGGGATGCGCTACCCCCCCCACCCCCCGTGGCGTGGCTAGCCAGGCCCCGCGGCGTGGCGAGCTGGGCCAGGACACACTGCCAGAGGGATGGGCTGCCAATGGGTCGGGCCTCCATTGGGCCAGTCCGGGCCGTTTCCTCAGACCGGGTCGGGCCAGGTCGCTCTGACTTGGTCTGACCGGACCCCAACCCTCTATGGCCAATTTTCACCTTTCCTCCCATATCTTGGGCTACGTGTGTTCGAATGAGGAACCATATACGGAGACGGAGGGATTAGATCATGATAGTTCTTTTGGACTACCCAACTTGTGGTTTGGATGCATTTGTTGTATGGCCGGGTTAGTTTGAACTTAAAAACCAACAGGGCCCCTGGAACGGAAATGCCAATAACTCACAGACCAGACGTCTGATTGATGCGCTGTTTTTTGAGTGAAGTTACATATGATGAGACATAACTACAAGATAAATAAACTCGAGACTTTATGGTAGTTGATGTATCGAAACATGGCTCGTGGAGCAGACCCTCCCATAATCAAGTGTGTTTTGTGCGAAAACCCTATGGCTGGCTGCGACTGAGATGATAGGATCCTTCGTGGGTTCGATAGTGACGATACTGTACCAGGATCCTCCTTGGGTTCGAAAGCAATGATACTATACCATGATCTACCATGGGTTCGATAGCGACGATACTGTTCTGGGATCCTCCGTGGGTTTGACAGTGATGACTTATGTACCAAGATCCTTTGTGGGTTCGACAGCAGTGATACTGTTCCAAGATCCTACGTGGGTTCGATAGAGAAGATGATTCAGTGGCTACCACTAATCAACTCTACCCCTCTACATGAGTTTTATAACTCTATGATATGAGTCTTATCTTCCACTTCTTATCATCGAGATGATTGACTTTACATCCTCTATGGAATGGTTTTTTCTTGGGTTCTTGTGTTGGAGTCGGATTGAGATTGGTAACTTAGGTATATGTATGGGAATATACCTAAGTAGTGATGGTTGATACTTCATGATTGTATCTTACTACATTGGTTTATATTTAGTGGATTCTGGGAGACCTTCTAGGGTCTCGGGGTCCCCTACTGAGTATTTTTATACTCACCCATGCACGGGCTTCGCCCGCACCTTGTTGTGTTCTGTGGAGATGAGGGTCAGTAGTGATCAAGGCAGAGGGGGTTGGATGAGAGGCTGCTCAGAGCTGGACTAGATGTTACGTACCTCAAGGAAGATTTCTTCATGATATGTACCTACCATTTATCTAGGATTCCCCGGTGGATGATCCAGGAGTTGTTTCCCTTTTTACTTATACTTGTACTTGTTGTTCAGCTGGGTTTGTATACTGGCCCACTTACATTCATCACACTTTCCTTTTCTATATTAGTACTTGTTTCTTATACTGCTTGTGTTCAGACTATGTGTGTTATAGGTTTAAAGACAATGCCTTCCCTTTTTATCAAGGATTCACCTTTGGTGCTAGTTGCCAGCCCCTGGACAATAGAAGGCGGGCTTGGGGTAGTCACGGCACGGGCCCCGAGGATGGGTCGTGAAAAATTGGTATCAGAGGAGTCAGTTCTACGCCATAACTTGGACTATGATTATTTTAACAACAATCGTGTTATGTGTTTTGGGTGTGGTTACCAGTTTAGGTAAACCAGTGTTGGTGCATCGTGCGACATATCCATACTCTATGATTATGAAATCTGATTTCTAACACAGTGCACAAAAACACTGATTGTGTGTGTGTTTACATTGAAAAATTTTCTTCATGATTACTTTGTGTCAGCTCAGCAGGTATATTGTTTTGACCATGGTGCACCTATTTATTTTTTGGATGTCCCCACATAGGAATCTAGCTAGGGTTCCGAGTTTCATACGAGATGGTAGCCCACCGAGCAATGTGGCCACGGTGTAGGGCCCCATCACAGTGGAGGTACCAGCGGTACCATTAACCGCTGGGCCACTGATACCACCATCTCCTGCAGTAGAGAGTGCACGCGTTATGAGTGCGTTGCACGAGTTCTAGCACCAGAGGCTGCCTATTTTCACGGGAGAGACGGACCCACAGGCAGTTGAGGATTTGCTCGAGGCTGTTGTGAGAGTTTTCATAATGGTAGGAACACCAGCTGACCTCATGGTGATCCTTGTTGTGAGTCTTTTTCATGTAGCAGCAGGAGGATGGTGGAGCCTGATGCTGTAGGTGCATGACAAGAAATCAATACTCTGGGTAGACTTTGAGAGTCTCTTCCAGTCAGAGTTTGTTCCATCCACCCTTCATGTGGTGAAAATATAGGATTTACTACATCTACAGTAGGGTAGCATGATGGTAGCTCAGTACTCCGTGAGGTTCACAGACCTCTTGTGCTGCTCCATGAATATGGTACGAGACCCATTCTTCAGGGCCCGGACCATCGCGTATGGACTCAAACATGAGATCCAGGCATCAATGATCTCCGTCAGTATCCCGAAACAGGAAGGGGTACTGGATAGAGCCCTTCTAGTGAAGAGTTTTCTTGCTGAGCAGTCACCAGCAGCGAGACCCACCACAGGACGACACATATCGGAGTCTTCTTCAGCCGGAAGTAGACAGATTTCATAGGGGTCCAAGTGGACCAGGCCATCAGGTGGGTGACCCTAGGATACATGTTCAGTTGTGTGGGGCACACAGGAAAGATCCATCCATACGAGGAGCAGGCAGTGCGATGCATGATGCGGGCAGGGTCACATGGATCGTGACTGCCTGACCCACCATTCAGATGAGCAGTTGACTGTAGAGGGATCTCCCACGAAGAGGGAAAGGTTTGACTACGGTGGTCTGTTGGGAGCAGGCGGACATGGAAGAGGAGTTGTCCGACAAGCAGGTGGTGGATGACATTTTGAGGCCTTACCACCACCACCACTTGGAGGTCTACCCCAACCACAGGGATCTGGAATAAAGGGGTAGGCTCAGATCAAGGTAGTCGAGGCCTATGACCACAGCGGACTTGAGATCATTCAAGGAACTATATGTGTCCACTCCACCCTTGCTGCAGTACTTATAGACACAAGTGAGAGTCATTATTTCATGGCCACTAACCTCGTTGGGAGCTCGGAGATTCTGACGGAGCCGTTGGCTGGATCCATACAGCTAGGAGAAGACTCGACAATTACGCACTGGTGCTGGCAGTGTGAGATTACTCTAGGAGGTGATATCTTCAACCAGGATCTCCATGTAGTGGTGTCGAGGCCTTATGACATCATCTTGGGTTTGGAGTGGTTATCCAAAGTTCCTGCTCAGATTGAGTGTATTAGGTGGAATGTGTGGTGTGTCTGCACGGACAGGACGAGGTTCACCTTCATCGGTGAGAAGGGAGCCTTTTTAGCGCAGTATGGACTTACACAGAGGAGGGGGCAACAGATCACACATTAGTTTTCTAGTCTCATCCCTAGAGTGGTTGATGTGAGGAGACCAAGTTTTCCTGTTGTGGAAGATCAGTACGTGGATGTTTTCCATGATGAATTACAAGGACTACCACCTCACAGAGAGGTGGACTTATACATTGAGCTATACCCCGGGACGACACCGATATCTACTCTAGCATATCAGATGGCTCCCACCGGGCTTCGTGAGCTGCAGGTACAGCTGGAGGACTTGTAGGTGAAGGGATTTGTCCGACCCAGTGTTTCACCCTGGGCATCCCCGATTTTGTTTTCCAAGAAGTAATATGGGAGGTTGTGGCTCTATGTCGACTACCATACCCTGAAACAGGTGACTATGAAGAACAAGTACCCACTCCCAAGGATTGACGACCTCTTTGATCAGCTGAAGGGGTCGTGTTGGTTCTCGAAGATAGATCTTCGATCTGGCTATCACTAGGTCAGAGTACGGGATGAGGATGTGAAGAAGACGACCTTCATATTATTGTATGGACACTATCAGTTATTGGTTATGCCATTTGGTGTAACCAACACCCTAACAGTGTTAATGGGACTCATGAACAGGATCTTTCCGCTATAACATGATCGCTTGTGGTAGTCATCGTCGATAGCATTCTGATCTACTCAGCTACGGAGGAGGAGCACACTTACCATTTTTGGGTATTAATGGACACACTCTGAGAGCACCAGCGTTATGGTAAGCTCTCTATGTTTCTGATCTATACCTGATAGGTACAATTTCTTGGACATGTCATCTCATAGGCTCGAGTTCCAGTGGATCCAACGAAGATCGAGGAAGTACTTTCCTGGGATCCCCCCAGGTGTGTGATGGAGGTACATAGTTTCTTGGGGCTTGTGGGTACTATCAGAGATTCGTTCAAGACTTATCTAGAGTTTCATCACCACTTTCAGCATTGACGAAGAAGGTTCAACCCTTCGTGTGGTGAAAGAGATGCCTTCACAGAATTCCAGAGCTGTGGAAGAGGTTGACTAGTGCACTCATCATGAGGCTATTGGAGGAGGGATCTGGGTACATAGTTTACTATGATGCCTCAGTGACCAGGCTTGGGTGTGTCCTGATGTAAGTGTGAGAATTGATTGTGTATGGTTCTCCGTAGTCGAGACAACACAAGCGGAAGTACACTACCCATGACCTAGAGTTAACAGCAGTGGTCTTCACCTTGAAGTTGTGGCAACATAATCTGATGGGTTAGCATTTTACAGTCTACTCTAACCACCAGAGTCTTAGGTACATTTTTTTGTAGAAGTACCTGATCCTGAGGTAGCGACGTTGGCTTGAGTTCCTCCAGGACTATGACATTGAGATAGTCTATACTAATGGGAAGGGGAACATTGTAGTAGATGCTCTCAGCATGAGATCGGGCATTAAACTGCTAGGAGAGGTGACAGAGCACCTGGCCACATTGCAAATATAATTTATGGATAGGGATGGAGAAGGCTTTCTATAGTCTCTCACAGTCACTCCCCCACTTCCTCAACGAGTCAGGGAGGCACAAAATGGGGGCATTGACTGTGAGACGTGATGTTGTTAGATATCAAAAGGGAAGGCACCTAATGGTTTTTTTGAAGGTAGAGAGCACTTCATTCTATTCAGAGGATGTATCATGGTACCTGTTGTGCTTCATGCGGACGTTTTTAGGGAGTTTCACAGATCTCCTTTAGCGGTACATCCAGGTGTGTCAATGATGTACCAGGACCTTTGACGATAGCACTGGTGGCCAGGTATGAAGAAGGCAGTTGCATAGTTTGTCTCTCGATGCCTCACTTGTCAGTAAGTGAAGGTGGAGCAACATGTACCAGCATCCATGGTTCAACCCTTAAAGGTCCCAGAGTGGAAGTGGGATGGGATATCCTTGGACTTTGTGATGGTCCATCCACATACAACTAGGGGTCACTACTCGATTTGGGTGATCATTGACCAACTCACCAAGTCATCCCACTTCCTACTGATCAGAGTGCAGAGCTCAGTAGAGAGCATGAGACACCTCTACGTGCAGGATATTGTACGTTTTCATGGAGTAACTACTTATATTTTATCCGACCATGACGTATGATTTACTTCCCGACTATGGAAGGGGTTGCAGAAAGATTTTGGGACACAGATTCACTTGAGCATCACCTTCCATCCTCAGACGGATGGTCAGGCTGAGAGAACCATCCAGACCCTTGAGGACATGCTCTGTGCATGTGTCCTCGACATTGGTCGCAACTGGGAGGATCACTTACCCTTGGTAGAGTTTGTGTAAAACAAAAGATACCACTCCACCATCGGGATGACACCATTTGAGGAACTTTACGGCCGACCTTTTAGATTGACTCTATGCTACACTGACCCCTGAGAGTCATCACTCATGGGACCAGAGATGGTAAAGGCTACGATGGAGAATGTGTAAATCATCCGGGAGCAGATGAAGACTGCACAGAGCAGGTAGAAGTCCCATGCTGATAGGAGACAGAGACCATTGGAGTTCATGGATGGATACCACGTCTTTCTATGGGTATCACCTCGACGAGGTTTACAGAGAATTTTCCGATGTGTCAAGTTGTCTCTGCGATTCATTGGACCGTTCCGAGTCCTCAGCAGAGTATGCGAGGTGTCTTACCACATGGATCTTCCACCTCAGTTGTCTCGGGTGCACGACAACTTCCACGTATCTCAGATGAGGAGATACATGCATGACCTATCCCACATCATCAACCATGGGGAGCTTGACATTGATGACGGGGTGACATTCACATAGGTTCCAGTGGAGATTGAGGATTGACCAAAGCAGGTCCTGCGTGGGAATTCGATACCATAGCTTCGGGTTCACTGGCAGCATGGGAACCTCCAAGAGAGGACATGAGAGTGGGAGGCTCAGATGCATGATCAGTACCCCCATTTGTTTCCTTAGTGTGAGTTGTAGATTATAGGGATGTACAACTCTGAGGTGGGGAGAATTTAAAGACCCGGAGATTCTGTGGAATTTTTTTTAAAATACATTGGAATTTTAGGAGTCCGCAGTTTCTGACGGCGCTTGATTCTGATGCCTGATGTGCCCAGAAACAATTTCTAATGCTTTGTTCTAGTGCGTTCAGTAAAAGTACGAGCCAGATTTTATATCTTTTGAACCGGTGCTCAGAATTGAAATCTGAGGGCACCATTGAACTCACAGTGCCAGTATTCTCTTAAGGAGACGTTCTCCGCAGTTTCATTCTAACAAGAGTGGAAGTCAGTTTTGGTGGTTTTTAATTATGTTAAATAATAATAAGGGTTAACTTGTTTTTATTCCTTGGTGGTTAAAACCTCTAAGAGGAGGTTATTGGTGGTCCCACATGCACATAACCTCCCTTGGGAGGATGTTATTATGTGCGGACCACCTGATCCATTTAACTCCTCTAACCCCCCTTTAACCACTTGAAACTCTTGGACGTCCCCCATAATTGTGCCAACCCTCTCTTCATTTATTTCTAACTCTCCCTCTCCCCAATTAAAATTTTGAATCCTTTCGAACCCAATTAATTAAATGATTTTTCCTATTTAATTAAACACACATCCTTTTATTGTGGTGCAAAGAATTATTATATTTCCACTACTATTTTTTGTTGGCGACTTGGTGGATCATTTTCTCTCCAACGAAGAACCACTGACAAATGAAGAACATCGTCTTCTCCCTTCAAAAATCTGGGTAAGAAAAGGAAGCGTCACCACCCATGAAGAACATCGATGACGTCATCTCAACTCATCCTCTCTAAACTCTTCCACCTATGACGTTGACCAAACGACATCTGCCTTACAGCGACTCCGTCAACGACCACCGAACTCGAGGTAGGGGGATTTGAGTTAATTTGAAATATGAGATTAAACCTCTATTCTTCGTCGTAAAAATTTCTTGATTTGTTGGCCAAATGATATCTCCATGAAGAGAAGGGTTGGGACCGCATGAACATGGCCCTGCCAGTTTTTGGTTTTTCTTAATTGTTGATGATGGAGGCGGACAGTGGGGGAATCCCATGGCGCAAGGGCCATCGAACCGCCGAAAGAGCGTGGAGGCGGCGCGCCATGCAAAGAAAATCCACGGTTGGGCATGCCGCAGTATAGCCGGAAGGGCGCAATGTCGTCGCACCATGCCAGAGAAGAACCACAGCAGACAGAATATGTGTGGCACCATCGTGTCGCGCCGCACTGGAGGAGCAAAACTGTGTCTAGGGCGGGCGGCGGTGAAGGAGTGCGGTGCCATCGCACCGCAGCGGAGAGTGACTCTGGCCAAATGCCACGACGGTCGAAGGAGGGCAGGTGTCTGATCCAGCCTCTGTTTGCGTTCCTGTGGTTACTTTGGATGCCTAGGGGGCACATCATCCCCCCCCCCCCCCCCACCCGGCATGGCTGGCTAGGCCAACCGGCCAGCCTGCCGCAGCCAGCCGGCCATGCACTGCGGCCTGCAGCCTGGCCCTGCGGCTGGTCCGGCCAGGCCCCGCGGCCGGCCGGGCCGGGCCCCATGGCCCACCGGCCGTCACGACTAGGCCACTCGGCCAGCCAGGCCAGGCCCCATGGCTGGCCGACTCGGGCCACACGACCAGCGGGCTAGGCCGCCACTAGGCCGGGCCGCCTTCGGGTCAATCCATCCCCTCGGGATGGGTCATTTCCACGGCTCGGGTTGGTCCCTCGTATTGGGTCGTCCCCCGGTCCGGACTGGGTCGGGCTAGGTCATTCCGACATGGTCGGACTGGACCCGGACCCAGTATGACCAGTTTTCACCTTTCCGCAAATATCATGGGATTCAGGTGTCGGAACGAAGAACTGTCTGCGAAGATGGGGGTCATAGAGAAAAACGGTTCTTTTGGCATACCCCACTTGAGGTTTGGATGCAGTTGGGGTACGAACGGGTTGGTTTGAACCTAAAATCCAACCGGGCCCCTGGAACGGAAATTCCAATAACTCACAGCCCAGGCATCCGATTGATGCATCGTCCATCACGTTGAGTTTTTTATAATGAGACGGAACTACGAAATACATCAACTAGAGACTTCATGGTAGTTGATGTATCAAAACTTGGCTTGAAGAGAGGACCCTCGTGGAATCGGGTGTGATGTGTGTGGAAACCTTATGGGTGGCTGCGACTGAGATGATAGGATCCTCCGTCGGTTAGACAATGACGATACTGTATCGGGATCCTCCGTGTGTTCGACAACGATGATACAGTACAAGGATCCTCCATGGGTTCGACAGCGACGATATTGTGCCAGGATCCTCCGTGGGTTCGACAGTGATGACTTCCGTACCATGATTCAATGTGGGTTCGACAGCACTGATACTGTTCCAGGATCCTACGTGGGTTTGACAGAGGAGAGGATTCAGTGGCTACAACTAATCATCTCCACCCCTCTAAAAGAGTCGTATACCTATGTGAGCTGAGTCTTGTCATTCACTTTTTATCATCAAGATGACTGACTTTACATCCTTTTTGGAATGGGTTGTGATTGGGCTTGTGTGTTGGAGTCGGACTGAGATTGGTAACTTAGGTATATGTATGGGCATATACCTATGTACTGATGGTTGATACTTCATGATTGTATGTTACTACTGTGGTTTATCCTTAGTAGATTTGGGAGACTTTTCGGGTATAGGGGTCCCCTAATGAGTATTGTTATACTCACCCATGCATGGGCTTCGCCCACACCTTATTGTGTTCAGTGCAGACAAGGGTCAACAGTGATCAAGGCAGAGGGTGAAGGATGGGTGGCTTCTCATAGATGGACTAGACAAGATGTAACTCAGGGACGAGTTGTACGAGATCTGTACCTAGACTTCAGGGAGGATTCCCCGAAGGATGATCCAGAAAATGTTTTCCCTTTTTACTTATACTTGTACTTGTTGTTCAATTTGTCTTGTATACTGGCCCACTTACTTTCAGCACCCATTCCTTTTCTATATTAGTACTTGTTGCTTTTTCTTCTTCTGTTCAGACTATTTGTGTTACATATTTAAACGCAATGCCTCCCATTTTTATCAGGGATTCAACTTTGGTGCTAGTCCTCAACCCCTAGCCTATGGAAGGCGGGCTTGGGGTAGTCACGACACGGGCCCCAAGGACGGGTCGTGACATAATAAGATATTACATTTAATCCATATCCTCATAAACACAATGGTTCCAAAATCCGCATTCGATTTCATAGTATTAGAGAGGAGTTTTATTGTAACACCCCGAGCTTCCACGATACGCTTCTCATTCAATTATACAATAGCTTGCATTGTACGCAACTTCGAGTTCTAAAACATCGCGACAAATCAAAGTAGCCGTTATGAATAGTAATAACCACTTTTTAAAATTATATAAATTTTATATTTCAAAATGGACTTCATTTTTGTATTCCTAATATTGAAATTAGCCTATGTTGAATTTTTTGTAATTTTCTGAGAACTTCAAAATTTTTATGAATAGTGAAAAATACTTAAAACAACTTTTTTAATCAAAATAATTCATAGTGATAAATTATAATATTTAGGGTTTTTAGAGTATAATTAGAATATATTTTTACCATTTTATCCAATGGTGGTCATTAGAATTAATTTAACATTGAAATTGGACATAAACAATTGCCAATCTTTTGATATAAATTGTTTCTTAAAAACACGCTATTTGTTGTGACAGCGGGAATTAATTATAAAATTAATTAATGCAACTAATATGTTTGGAATTTTGTAAAATAGACATCATTTTTGAATTGGTAATATCAATTATAGCTTAGGGTGAAATTTTGGCCTTATTCTGAAAAACTTCAATTTTTGATGAATAGTGAAACCACTAAGTGGTAGTTAAATAACTGATTTTTCGTTTAAATGAAATATTACCACTTCTGTGATTTGATTTTCAAAAATCCGACATACATGGTTGTCATTAAGAAGTAAAATGTGGTTCAATGAGATCAAAATAATTTTTTGGTGAATAGTAACTTTTAAGTTCTTAATCGCGATTAGAGGTAATTAGTGTAGTTTAAGGTAAAAAAAATGTTTTATTAATATGATATGAGCTTGACACTTGTCCTACTCCTATTGGATGAGTCATGGCCGACCAAGACAACCCATGGGTCAACTTGGGGACCCCATGGAGCCACTTTAGTTGGAAAATGACATTAATATATATTTATTTAATGTTGAAATTAAATTGACACAAACATGAGTTGTTTTACTAAAACAGTTTTTAAGTGGGGTTACACAAGTCCAAATTTTGATTATAAATATTCATTAGAAAGATAAAAGGATTTACTACATCATAGTAATTTTTTTATAATTTGTAGACATTAAATAAATTAAATTATTTATGACATCATGATGATGTAGTGATGACCTCATTATTTAACAATTTAAATAAAATTGGAAGATAATGCAAAATCCAAGGCTTAAACTTGTCCAAAGCCAATTGTATGAGGAGATTTAGAACCCTTATCACCTTAGCCTTGAATTAAATAAGTGTGGGACCTTTAGAATCCGAAAAGCATTTTGAAATAATGTAACATTTCAATCTTTCCAAAAGTGCCCCTCCTCTCCACTTATAAAAGGCCCCCACCTCTCCCACTTCATTTACACTTTCAAGCCATTTGGCTCTGCCAACCTCTGCCCAAATACTCTCCCAACTTCCCCCTCTTACTCCTAGAATCCTCACTTTGGGCAGAACTCTTCCCAAGGAAGCCTTTGGCTCAAATCAAAAAGAGTTACCCGATTTTGAGGTAATGTATTTTCTAATGTTGTTTTGTTTTATTTTTCTTATCCAATCCCCTAAACTCTTTTTATTCATTTCTTTTGTAACAACACCAGTATCCTCAATATACTAGGATGTTGTTATAAGAAGTATTCGAGCTACACTTACACACACCTACATCTAATGGTTAAAGAACATATGGTTTCTGTGGATGGCGAATTTCTGCCTCACGAAACGATGATTGTTCAACACTCATATAACACCTTCAAAGGTGGCCATTAAGATGTCACTATATTTATATATGATATATAATGTGTTTATGTTTTACTTATGCTTCTGTATTTCTCATTTATGGCTTACTTTATGATTTCCATTATGGGTAAAACGCGATAATTTCATTTTAGGAAGTGCGGACTACCGCCCCCTCAAAGTGATTTGAATCGTTAATGCCATATGTGGGATGTATAAAGGATGGAGTAAATGGTATTATAAACTATATTATACTGGAATTATATTATAAATTTATATCATTATGATTTAGTTCCATTAAATATGAAATTGAAATGAAAGTAGCGTTCATGCGTACGTACGGCTTACCGTCTCCATGAACGGTGCATTTCATTTCTTACCTCTAAATGTTATGTAATATTATAAATGAATGTATATACTAGATATATAAGATATATATGACATATAAATCATGAATATAATTCTGGATATAATGGATATTTTACCACATAAACAACTTGTAATTATAAGAAGCTTATTGTTGACTCAAGTACCAAAGATCGACAAAACGACCGTTATTAACTTAAATAATTACATAATGTTCATATCATTGTAATAAGTGATATAATAAGGATAATGAAATTAAAAATGGTTCTTAATAAGGTATATATTAACTCTAGTTTATTATTCAGGAGGTTAAAGAACGGTTGAGTCAAGTCAGACACGAGGTAAGGGAATTTCTTAACCCAACTTCCATTCTTTGGGTTAATCTCCTACTTTCAAATTATGTCATGATGTTATTATGTCCTATTTTGTATTTTTACTTTCTTTATGTGTACCTATAGTGAATACACATAATAGATCTATTTTATTTTAAAAATGATCTTTTTAAGGACTTCGTCTCAATCCCCTTTCATTGAGGCATATTTGGTTTTATACACAACTTTCTTTTATACGGTGTATAAACCCCTTTGAATTTTATATGTATTCAAAAGGAATCTTTTTTATACGAAGAGTTTTGATAAACGACAAAAGGGAATGTTTTTCTTTCCGTACTTATGCGGCGACAATGACTTTTCCGCCGCCGTGACCATTATTTGAGTTTCGGCTTCCTCTACAAGCCATCACTTTTTTTAATGAAAAATAAATACAAAGTTTTAACGTTCTTTTATTTTGGTTTTGAAAATGGTTTTGAAAACGTTTTTATTATATCAATGTGTTGTATTGATGTCTTGTGATTGAAATGTGGAAAATGTTATGTTTCCTTTATGCATTTTTTGTGTGATACGATTATGTTATGGTTTATGATATGTTTAAACCTATTCATATGAGGAATGCATTGGACTTAATAAGTGACGGGTGGAGCCCGCTATAGCTCCTCGATGCATCGGCAGGTCTCATGAGACAAACTAGTGTCTTGGCACAAGGCCTTGACGAAATCTTATTTGTGGTCTTGGCACGAGGCCTTGACTACGTGGTTATGATAGTCTGGCATTATGCATTCCATTATTATGAAAGTGGTTATTGATATTGCATGTGATTATTCGACCAGTAGAATATCCATGTGAAGAAGTAAATGGAATTATCTCATTTTACTTTTGCCATGTTATGTTGAAGTTCAAGTTTAAAAGGCTTTTGTTTTAGTTATACATTCCCATAAATGTTAATGTTTATTTATGAAAGCTTCCGCAATATTGTTATCCTTACTGAGCATCTGAGCTCACCCCTTTCAATGTTTTAACGTTTTCCAGGATTTGAAGAAGTATATTATGAATGACCTGCAGGGATAGTCTGAGGGGATATGAAGACAATATGTTGTTGTTGTTTTGGTTTACTTTATGATGTAATGTAACGTTTACAAATGTATCTAGTGTTTCCAAGGCTACTAAACTAATCGGTCTTTCGAGACTTGATCTTTTGTGATCATGCCAATGTTACGAAGTAATGCACCGACTCTGGGTAGCTGGGGTCGGGGCATTACAGTTGGTATCAGAGGCAGTTTAGTACTAACCTTGGAAGCTAGAATTAGATAAACTCTGATTAGAGCACATAGCCCAAAGATAGACTTTGAGGATTAGTATAGAAGAACTTCCTAGAATTTTGGTATTATAGAGATGTTATGACTTTTCCGAGCAATACATCCCTGTCTGGATACGAGCAGGTAGAGGCGGCTCTGGCACAGATGTACCTAGGGGTAAAACCCGAAAACACCGCTTTGAGCTAGACTCGAACGGGAACTGGTGCACGACAACGGGCCTTGCTGCACTCTTGGTTACGACACTCCCGGGGGATATGCTTAGGATAATTCTCATTTTATTTACAAACCACTATGAAGGGTTATGAGTATATACTTTCTCAAAGAAAACATTTCTTTTTATGATTATGGATTATATCCATAAATAGTTCAATTTATGTTAACTGTTTTATAAGTATGGAATTATGTATTTTGATTCATAAACTAATCTAGTTTATGCCATTGTTTAGAAATGGCGCCTAGTGGAAGGAATGGAATCCGTATCAATGCACGAACTCCGTGTAGGGATTGCCCTCCTGATCAAGATAATTATTGTGGATCTGGAGATACAACTGGTGCTGATCAACTTATTACCATACTGGGACAACTCACTCAGGTTATGAATAATAACCTTACTCGTATGGAGCACCCTGATCCGCAATGTGGAGGATCAATGCTAGATCGTTTCATGAGGCAACAACCACCAACCTTTAATGGGAGTACAAATCCTATAGTAGCTGAGCAATGGATAAATTCCTTAGAGAAAATATTCCATGCCTTGGGGAGTAGTGAAAGGGAGAAGGTTGTCATGGCAGTTTACCGCCTCACTGGAGATGCCGATCAGTGGTGGTCGCTGATTCGAAACACAAAGGAAGATGATGACGTATCGAATATGGAATGGAGGGAGTTCAAAGAGCTTTTCTTAGAAAAATACTTTCCTCGTGACCATCGAGCAGATATGGAAAGGCAATTTCTGAGTCTGAGGCAGAAGGAGGATGAGAATGTCGCAAAGTATGAGGCTAACTTTACAAGGTTAGCAAGGTATGCTGCAGATTACATACGTAACCCAAGGAGTAAGATTGATCGTTTCTTTGATGGGTTAAAACCATTTCTCCGTCGAGCTCTAGTGTCACAATCTTTCTCAACATACGAAGATATAGTCTCATGTGCTATCAAGACAGAAAAGGAATTATCTAAGTCTTATGACAACAAAGTAAAGCAAGAGAAGAAGAGAACGGTGGAACAAGAGACAGATAAAGGGAAAAAGGGAAAGAAGGATTTTCCATTATGTGATAATTGTGGGAAGAATCACCCTGGTACTTGCCTAAAAGGAATGGGAGTTTGTTATAAATGTGGAGAAAAGGGTCACCAGGCCCGTGATTGCAAGGGAAAGAAAGAGGCTGTCAAAGTTGAATGCTACAATTGTAGAGAAATGGGTCATTATGCAAATGAATGACCTAAGCGTCAGGGAAACTTACCTCAGAAAAGGCCAAGGGATCAAGGACAATCTTATGTTGTTACTACAGTTGAAGCAGAATAACTAATGTATTGGTGCTTTTGGACTCAAGGATTATATTCTGGTTATAAGAATAATGTAATATATATATATGGATTGTACTGCAGTACTTTTTGATTTCAGTAAGGTTTTAATATGATTAAGGTAATCATATTTTTAGTATGTGACAATAAGAGAAACTTTTCTTTGTTTTGGGAATCTGATAAATTGATTTTGGAATTTAGAGACCTTTTAGAGAAAGTCTGGACGGAGGTATTTTGGATAACTATTAAGGTTGGAATGGATTAAGTTGAACTTTGGATAGTATTGTTTAAGGCTAAAAAATTTATGAAGATTATTTTTGGAATATTATGATACTATAGGACAACCTGCAGGGTGGGGCATAACCCGTCGCGTCGGACAAAGCTAGAGGAATCGAACCCACAATCATAGTGCGGCAGGCCTTTATTTCCTACCACTAGCCTACAGGAATTCCCTGGTTATTAAAATATAATTTTACTAATCTAAATGGTATGTGTTAACATTCGGAACCTTATACAATTAGGATAATAATAATATTTTTGAGTTCTATTATCTTTTTGAGTGAAAGATGAGTTGAAGGTTGAAACACTAATTGTCAAGCATAAATATATATATACCTATCTCTTATTCAATGAATAAATTAATTCTTAAACTTTAGTAAAGGGATATTAAAACAAAAAATGTGTTATCCTAATACCTTATGTCTTGTTGAACTGATGATATTTTAAATCAACAAAGATTGAAGGCTTTGAGGCCCTCAATTTGACAGTTGATTGTGATTGATGACCTCAATCACTCCCTACAAATATTTACGTTTTTCCTCCAATTATATGTCTTTAATTGCCACCAATGTTCTCCTTATCGAGATCATAATTTGGTGGTGACTTTCTTATTTCCATTTTCCCTCTTATTAAGGCTAAATTTTATTAACCTTATTTCCGATGTGGGTTTTCCACAAAGGTATTTTCTATTTTCAACCTCTTATTTTTAAAGAAAAATATCAAATTGCGAGGGTGCAATTTATTGAAGGAGGGGAGAATGTAACACCCCGATCTTCCACGATACGCTTCTCATTCAATAATACAATAGCTTGCATTGTACGCAACTTCGAGTTCTAAAACATCGCGACAAATCAAAGTAGCCGTTATGAATAGTAATAACCACTTTTTAAAATTATATAAATTTTATATTTCAAAATGGACTTCATTTTTGTATTCCTAATATTGAAATTAGCCTATGTTGAATTTTTTGTAATTTTCTGAGAACTTCAAAATTTTTATGAATAGTGAAAAATACTTAAAACAACTTTTTTAATCAAAATAATTCATAGTGATAAATTATACTATTGAGGGTTTTTAGAGTATAATTAGAATATATTTTTACCATTTTATCCAATGGTGGTCATTATAATTAATTTAACATTGAAATTGGACATAAACAATTGCCAATCTTTTGATATAAATTGTTTCTTAAAAACACGCTATTTGTTGTGACAGCGGGAATTAATTATAAAATTAATTAATGCAACTAATATGTTTGGAATTTTGTAAAATAGACATCATTTTTGAATTCGTAATATCAATTATATCTTAGGGTGAAATTTTGGCCTTATTCTGAAAAACTTCAATTTTTGATGAATAGTGAAACCACTAAGTGGTAGTTAAATAACTGATTTTTCGTTTAAATGAAATATTACCACTTCTGTGATTTGATTTTCAAAAATCCGACATACATGGTTGTCATTAAGAAGTAAAATGTGGTTCAATGAGATCAAAATAATTTTTTGGTGAATAGTAACTTTTAAGTTCTTAATCGCGATTAGAGGTAATTAGTGTAGTTTAAGGTAAAAACAATGTTTTATTAATATGATATGAGCTTGACACTTGTCCTACTCCTATTGGATGAGTCATGGCCGACCAAGACAACCCATGGGTCAACTTGGGGACCCCATGGAGCCACTTTAGTTGGAAAATGACATTAATATATATTTATTTAATGTTGAAATTAAATTGACACAAACATGAGTTGTTTTACTAAAACAGTTTTTAAGTGGGGTTACACAAGTCCAAATTTTGATTATAAATATTCATTAGAAAGATAAAAAGATTTCCTACATCATAGTATTTTTTTTATAATTTTTAGACATTAAATAAGTTAAATTATTTATGACATCATGATGATGTAGTGATGACCTCATTATTTAACAATTTAAATAAAATGGGAAAATAATGCAAAATCCAAGGCTTACACTTGTCCAAAGCCAATTGGATGAGGAGATTTCGAACCCTTATCACCTTATCCTCGAATTATATAAGTGTGGGACCTTTAGAATCCTAAAAGCATTTTGAAATAATGTAACATTTCAATCTTTCCAAAAGTGCCCCTCCTCTCCACTTATAAAAGGCCCCCACCTCTCCCACTTCATTTACACTTTCAAGCCATTTGGCTCGACCAACCTCTGCCCAAATACTCTCCCAAATTCCCCCTCTTACTCCTAGAATCCTCACTTTGGGCAGAACTCTTCCCAAGGAAGCCTTTGGCTCAAATCAAAAAGAGTTACCCGATTTTGAGGTAATGTATTTTCTAATGTTGTTTTGTTTTATTTTTCTTCTCCAACCCCCTAAACTCTTTTTATTCATTTCTTTTGTAACAACACAAGTATCCTCAATATACTAGGATGTTGTTATAAGAAGGATTCTAGCTACACTTACACACACCTACATCTAATGGTTAAAGAACATACGGTTTCTGTGGATGGCGAATTTCTGCCTCACGAAACGATGATTGTTCAACACTCATATAACACCTTCAAAGGTGGCCATTAAGATGTCACTATATTTATATATGATATATAATGTGTTTATGTTTTACTTATGCTTCTGTATTTCTCATTTATGGCTTACTTTATGATTTCCATTATGGGTAAAACGCGATAATTTCATTTTAGGAAGTGCGGACTACCGCCCCCTCAAAGTGATTTGAATCGTTAATGCCATATGTGGGATGTATAAAGGATGGAGTAAATGGTATTATACAATATATTATACTGGAATTATATTATACATTTATATCATTATGATTTAGTTCCATTAAATATGAAATTGAAATGAAAGTAGCGTTCATGCGTACGTACGGCTTACCGTCTCCATGAACGGTGCATTTCATTTCTTACCTCTAAATGTTATGTAATATTATAAATGAATGTATATACTGGATATATAAGATATATATGACATATAAATCATGAATATAATTCTGGATATAATGGATATTTCACCACATAAACAACTTGTAATTATAAGAAGCTTATTGTTGACTCAAGTACCAAAGATCGACAAAACGACCGTTATTAACTTAAATAATTACATAATGTTCATATCATAGTAATAAGTGATATAATAAGGATAATGAAATTAAAAATGGTTCTTAATAAGGTATATATTAACTCTAGTTTATTATTCAGGAGGTTAATGAACGGTTGAGTCAAGTCAGACACGAGGTAAGGGAATTTCTTAACCCAACTTCCATTCTTTGGGTTAATCTCCTACTTTCAAATTATGTCATGATGTTATTATGTCCTATTTTGTATTTTTTCTTTCTTTATGTGTACCTATAGTGAATACACATAATAGATCTATTTTATTTTAAAAATGATCTTTTTAAGGACTTCGTCTCAATCCCCTTTCATTGAGGCATATTTCGTTTTATACACAACTTTCTTTTATACGGTGTATAAACCCCTTTGAATTTTATATGTATTCAAAAGGAATCTTTTTTATACGAAGAGTTTTGCTAAACGACAAAAGGGAATGTTTTTCTTTCCGTACTTATGTGGCGACAATGACTTTTCCGCCGCCGTGACCATTATTTGAGTTTCGGATTCCTCTACAAGCCATCACTTTTTTTTAATGAAAAATAAATACAAAGTTTTAACTTTCTTTTATTTTGGTTTTGAAAATGGTTTTGAAAACGTTTTTATTATATCAATGTGTTGTATTGATGTCTTGTGATTGAAATGTGGAAAATGTTATGTTTCCTTTATGCATTTTTTATGTGATACGATTATGTTATGGTTTATGATATGTTTAAACCTATTCATATGAGGAATGCATTGGACTTAATAAGTGACGGGTGGAGCCCGCTATAGCTCCTCGATGCATCGGCAGGTCTCATGAGACAAACTAGTGTCTTGGCACAAGGCCTTGACGAAATCTTATTTTTGGTCTTGGCACGAGGCCTTGACTACGTGGTTATGATAGTCTGGCATTATGCATTCCATTATTATGAAAGTGGTTATTGATATTGCATGTGATTATTAGACCAGTAGAATATCCATGTGAAGAAGTAAATGGAATTATCTCATTTTACTTTTGCCATGTTATGTTGAAGTTCAAGTTTAAAAGTCTTTTGTTTTAGTTATACATTGCCTTAAATGTTAATGTTTATTTATGAAAGCTTCCGCAATATTGTTATCCTTACTGAGCATCTGAGCTCACCCCTTTCAATGTTTTAACGTTTTCCAGGATTTGAAGAAGTATATTATGAATGACCTGCAGGGATAGTCTGAGGGGATATGAAGACAATATGTTGTTGTTGTTTTGGTTTACTTTATGATGTAATGTAACGTTTACAAATGTATCTAGTGTTTCCAAGGCTACTAAACTAATCGATCTTTCGAGACTTGATCTTTTGTGATCATGCCAATGTTACGAAGTAATGCACCGACTCTGGGTAGCTGGGGTCGGGGCGTTACATTTATCCTCAAAATATCCCGAATGATATTTCTTCCAAAATTGGATGACATCTTATGCTATAAAAAACACATTCTAGGTAATGTTATATGACTATAATACTGAACCAATTGAAATGGATCTTGTAAATACTTATCATGATAGATCATCTATTTTCATTAATGGTGACTCATTTGATGTTTAGTTTGAATTAAGTTTATACCTAGTTATTGTAAGTACTGTAAGCTTGTAGGGAATGATTTTTTCACATGTAGTAATGTGAAAAGGATCAAGTTTAATAATATAGTTATATTCTTATATATATGGAAAATATCATAGAAGATTCTTGATATTGAGGGGGTGGGTGAATTTTCAAAATCAACTAAATCCAGGGATAAAGATTCAAAGTCACATTAGGATATTTATACAAAATAAAGAATCAATGGGGCTAATAGGATATTAATGACCTTTAATGAGGGGATACATTTTTTAGATGACCAAGAGAATACAAGTAGACTTATATCCCATTATAATGGTAATGTATTATTTGATGTGGTTAGATTAGGTTCATCACCTATTATTAATGTGGTATTCATTATAAGATATTATAAAATTAATGGAATGAAATGGGTTGTTTTATTTGAGGAGGACATAATTTGAGACTTCATGAATATTGAAGAGCATAAGATCAATGTCCATGATAACTCTATTATTCTGGATAGTAATGAAAATTGTAAGGAAAGCAGAACAGATATTAAGAAGGGGTCACTACACTATCATAATAGGTGGCTCTATCTTATAGTATTTATTATTTTAAGGTGTACATGACTGATGATTTGGATTCATGGATTACTAAATAATATGTTCATAATAGTGTAAACAGATCCTTGTAATGACTGCAATCCTTGTATCCCATACTTGGTAGTCAATATATTTCATTGGAATACAATACAATGAATCTCATAATATAGGACGAATAATTAATTAGTTTTGGTAAACAAGACACAAACATGAAATACACTATAGAATTGAAAAATGATAATGCACAGTGTTTATTCTTTGAGAAAATTATATTTACACTTAAAATATCCTATCTTATCAGTAATAAAACATTTCAAGGTATCTTGAATAAAAATAAGAAATGGGTAAGCTCAAATGAATAGAAAGAGTATGCATACAAGGGAATCTATCATGAATAATTAATAAAAACAAATTTGGAATGGTGCATAACTAAATCAAATGTGATTCAATCAGTTACTAGATTATTATAAGGCATGAATACATGATGAAAAAATAATTCCACATAAATAATCACATGGGATTGAAATATATCCATGCATGTTATAACTAATAAAATTATGACATGGAACATTAATAATTGATCTCTTATTGGGATAAATTATAAGTCTGCACATTATTACCATATCATCATCGCATTTTTCATAGTCATAAAATATAAATGGTTAAGTCATTAACCAAAAACGTTGGATAGATTGTCTCGTGATACCTAGTGATGTATCTAGTGGCATTATAAAGACCCAACAATTGCTTATTAACTCAAATTAATTCGGCATATGAAAGAGTTGAATCATAGTAAACATAAACATTTTTATTGAAAAATCTGTATATGAAATGTTAAAAATTATGCTAATAAATAAACATAATCATAAACCTTATAGAGAATCATGCTTGGTATCAAACTACTACATCAAAAGTAAAAATTATCATAAACCATCTAGTAAAATAATAATGATTCTATAATAAAAACATATCCCCAGTGAGTAATATGTACAATAATGTGTTGATGTTTTGGATGAATAGTAATACACTTCAAATGTCATTAAAAATATTTTTTAAAAAATATCCACATTTACATTGAAATTATTTTTAGAACTAAATGTTAAAAGTCGTTTTGAAAATATTTTATTTTAAAATAATAATTTAAATTTATAATGTAATCTTTCAAAGGAACGAGTGTTCTAGATGGGTTAAATACCATACTTGTCTTACACATTAATATAATGTTTCCAATCACATTTTTGATATATTCCAAACACTCCTTTTTTGTAAAAGATATAAAGATTCAATTAAAAAATATTTCTAAATAGGTAATAATGTGTAAAATGTTCATGAATAAAAAATATGGATAATGTTATGACCATTTTTCCAAAACATTATTAAAAATAGATTTTGTAAGAAAAAATGATTTTTGAATGAGGAGAGAAGTGAACATGAATTTTAGTAAAAACCTTCTCTATATAATATTTTGTATAAAAGAGAATATAAAAGGTACACTTAATTTGGAAATGTCATGAATAAATATAGAGGAATAAAATAGTCTTATTTTAAGATATAATTATAAAAAAATTCTATAATGGTAGAATTAAGCATGAACATTCTCAAATTGTGATGATATTATGAAATTTTAACTTACGACTTTGAAACATTATACTGATAAGACCTATAAAATAAATAACAATAAAAAATATTTAAATACCAAGAGGTGAAATAAATTCATGATATAGGCTAACAAACATGCATTATAAATACAACATGAAGAAATAAGTTTTGAATATGAAATATGTCACTTGGATGTAAAAGTGAGATGAGAAACTATGGAGACCTATTCCTTTTAAAGAGAATATGACATGATTCATAAACATAAATGGAAATTAATAAAATATAGGATAATAATGTCCTAGTGTATTTTCATTACAATTTTCTTAATATATGAAATAGAACTTATAACATTTCTTCGTTATTATACACATTATAGGGAGCTATGAAAATCTATTTTTTCTCGTAGGACTACATGGGATTACGTGTAGAATACATAAATAAAGGGGGAGCTAAAAATACAACAATGGAATAAAAATTAAAAGGAAACAATACATGGGAGTCAATGGTATAACATGATATCATAAAAGAGATGTTTCATGTGTAATTTTATGGGATAATATCATAAAGAGCATGATATCAAAAAATAATTGAATTATTATAATTGTGGATGAAACATATGGCATGGAATTAACATGAGTCAAGAATTAATACATAGACAATATCAAATTGTAGATAAAGTATTAAAATTTATTATGTGTACTCACTAATCCCATTCAGGATATCTCACATGATTATAACATTAACCAATTCATTGGAGCACTATTTAGTAATGTATATCATAACATGATCAAGGTCTATGTGTTCTAAATAATATAAAGGAATCATAAGGTGTGTCATAAAAATTACCAATTTATATAAAATGGTCTATAAAATCTTCATCCATATCCTAATCAATGTAATTTTTTTAATAATTTAGTTTTAAAAATGAACATAAAGAATGTATAACCCTACAAAAAGTTGGGGAAATAAATATAGTGTTAATGTGGGAGAAATATATAAATAATTTATATGAAATCCATAACATCAATGGTTATTTATTTGATTAAAATAATTATTAAATATAATTATTGTTAAAAATATCTTTTAAAATTTTAGTATTTTAAAAGGATGTTGTGAGATATGGAAATAAATTTTGAAAGATCACTTTGAAATTTTATTTAGGAAAATATACTTTCCATTTTTAAAAAAGCTATTTAGGATCAAAAATCCATAGAATTATTAATGAATATATATTTTTAAAATAATATATATTACCTAAAAATAATCATAATTTCATTGAGTGGTCATGACAGTGGAAAATATTTTTCTATGCCAAATATGAATAACAATCATTCCATTCAAATTTTTGTTAAACTGTAAAAAAATTTCTTATTTGGAAATTGATATTAAAATCCTTTTAAATTTTCCTATAGAAAACCATTCAAGGGTAAATATTACATTAAAAAATAATTGTAATTTGTTTTGAAAACATTCATAGAAAAAAATTATTTGAATGAAAATAGAATTTCAACTAGAGGGAGATATGTTGTGAAATTGTATGAAAAAAATATTTCTAATTCTTTGAAGTACTAATTAGGGGAAAATGGTAATATTACATGAGAAATTATTGAATATAAAAGGGAGAATACAATTAATTTTTTTTAGTCAATGATCAAATTATATTCTTCCAAATAAATTCATGTATAGAAAATCCTAGATTATATGATAATGAAAAATAAACACTTACCTATTTAGTATCGTTTGAATAAAAACATAACAAAAATAAAGCAGATAAATTTTTATTTAAAATATAATGAATTTGGAAGGATTTCTGATATATTATTTAATTTGGAAATATATACACCATTCAAATGTAATTTATCACATTATGAGACACTGTCTCTATGACTTATGTTTTGTATGAAAACCCTCACAAAGATCATATAAATTGGGGGAGAGTTAAAAAATTATTTGATTCTGTTTAATAAATATAGATCCATAAAAAAAATGTGGAAATATAACGTAATTAAGAAAATACATTTCATAGGCAGTTTATTCATTGTATTGTAATTTAATTTTTTGTATTACCCAATGAATATAAATTGAGTTATAAAACCCCTTAAAATGATCATATTATTGAGTCTAGAGATAATAAATCAGTTGATTATGTGAAAACAATTTATATCGAAACAAATAAATGTGTAAAATAAAAACCAAAGGAATAAAAATTTATTACATAAATAGGGTTGGCATAATATAATCAATTATATAGTCATATAACCAAATTAATAGAGAATTTCTGTATAAAACCCCATAAATTTTTTTACCTTGATGTGAGAGTGAATATGTAGAGTGATAATTGGTAAAATATTATATTCACACAAATAAAATTGTAAATAAAATTAAAAAAATCATTAATCACTTCATACAGATTTTTGGCATAATATAATCAACAAGTTATTTATACACTGAAATGAGTGAAAATGGATTTAAGACATCCCTAACCACGTGCTCTCCATTAGTGAATCACTCAATAATTGCCTTTATAGTGGGTTTTAAAATTTTATTAACTCATAAAATAATAATAATAGTAAATTTAATATAATATATTATTATTTTATAGCATATTATTAGCCATTAATTAATAATAATTCATTATCATGATTTTTAAGGAGTTCATTTTCATATCTTCTCGAGCACGTGTCATCATTAAAGATATGGATCATAATCAAAGGTTCTATTTAAATAATCCCATATAATTATATTAATGTTATAAATATCAGTTTCTCTTTTTAAGCTTCTTTATATTAATTATTCAACTTTGATCATGGATATGAAATCACATAGCTTCATAGAGATGGTTGGCTATACATACGCATGACCGACGTTATCATATCCATAATAGGTGAGAGGGTAAGGAAGTGGATGTTATTTCAAATTACTTGAGTAATTATAGTTTCATATATATCTCATTTATTAAATAAATTTATCACTTTTTACATTCAAGGTAAATCATTTGTTAAAAATGAATCACATTTCATCACGAGGTGGTAGTCTACCATACACATGGGTGACATTATAATTTATTCAATGGATGTAAAGTGAATAAGGTATATGAAATATTTATTTTATAATATTATTTATAATTCATGAATGTCATATATCATCAAAAAATAAATCCTCGCTACCTTCCATATAAATATAATGTGAAAAATGAATCACATCATTTCCCAAGTTAGAAGTCTATAGTACACAAAAGAAAAAAAATATAATATATTTAAAATAATAGTATGTAAGAACGTTTATGTGATATCTTAATTATAGAGGTATAATAATTTCATAAATATCATCTATAAATATTAAATAGATCATTATATCTTTTTATTAGGATAGGCGATAGAAAACAAATTACGTCAGCGTGTGAGGTGGTAGTACTTCGTACACACGATCAATAAGTTCATTTCCCATTTGGGGGAGGAGGAGATGGTTTTAGGTAGTGAGAATAATATTAAAACCTCTATGTATATAGAATATAATTATTTTTTTATATTATAATTCATCAATTGTATATTAATGATGTGGAATAAGAAATAAAATAAAATTCCCTACTAAGGATATTATCTACTACTTCAGAAATCCTCATTTGGTATAAAACAAATTCCGTTATTGGTTATATTGATGACCTAAAAAAGGAATATAAGATGAGGGTATGTAATTTTTAATTTTATTTGGGTACATATTGGTTGATGGAATCATTTTTTGTATGTGTTAATAGGAGAGGAGTAGGGTGGCTATTTATAAGTGAGGTGAGTGGAACACCATAAATTATAATAAAATAATATTTATACCTATAATTTTCATATAAAAAATATACAAATTTTATATTATCAATTAATAGATGTTATAATGTATATATATGGGAAATAAATTTGTTTTTTACAATTTTTTGTTTAATTGTTATCCCATCACATTGTAGTCTAAGCTCCAAGGTAAACACATTTTTTAAGTAACAGTAGTAAATTTTGTACTGTTATTACTATTATTTATGGACCAAAATAATTTTAGACATTTTTTATAATATATAAAATTTTGATTTGATATTTGAAATCAATTTTTTCATATTAAACTCGCAGATTTGGAAACAATAAATTTCAAATTAAACATGAAGGTACAATAAAAATGCGTGTACCAAAAGAGAAAATAATCAAAAGTATACATTATATATATATATAATCAGTTTGAAACATATATAACTAACAATAATTTTATTAATATATCTATTATTGAAATAATATTTCTTTGAAAACCATATTAAAACTATTTTAAAATTTATAAAATCATTAAAAATATCAAAATTATAAATCAAATCATCATTTCCCACTATTCGTTGAAATTTTTATCTTCTTATAAAATTAGATAAAATAATCAATAATTTAATTTGTACATGATTATTTCAAAATATAAAATTAATTCATTCAAATATTGTTTTTAAAGTATAAATTAATTTTTATAAGATCTAAAAAGTAGAAAAAAAGGATTTTTTAAAAAAAATCACTGTTTTCTATAGAATTGGTTTTATTTTATCTGATTCCAAGAAATAACATGTAAAGAATTAGAAAAATTATATGGAATATATATTATCAAAATTTATTTTGTATCATTCTCTAGAAGTGATTATTTTAGGATAAAAGACGTTTTTGTGGATAAAAATAGGTTTTCATAACCGGATTTACTATATTATTTCAAATAATTATTATTTTCAATTAAAAATTTTCAATTACCAAAAAAATCATTTTATATACATCTATAAAACCAATATTTCAAAAATTTAGTTACTCATATTCATAAATTACATTACATTACGTAGGTGATCACTATAATATAAACTAGTAACAGTTTAAAAGTGTGTCGTTTTAATTAAAACTTATTATAATGTGTGGCATGAGAAATAATTAGTGTTCCATGTAACTCAAGATAAACATAGTATTTTATATAACCAAATAATTCAAAAATATAAAATTTATTTGAAAAACTATATTTCATAAAAAATGTGTTTTACATTTTACCCATTTTAATAAACTGCTCCCACACGATATCAACTTTTCCATGGTAACCATGGGTTTTTAATTCGAAAATAACATTATAAGAAACCTAAATAATAATAAATGTTAATAATACAGGGTCATTAAAAGAGATAAATAGTTTTGAAAGGTATTCTTGAATTACACAAAATTTATTTTTAAATAGGAGAAAAAATGTTGGAATTGAATATTTTGACATTGAAGAAAAGTGTAATTACATTTTATCAATTGAGGGTAACAGAGATCATTGATTGCATGAAAGTGAATGATCTTGTGGAAATAGGCAACCAAAAAACCATAAACCATATAGATTTTAAAATGTCATTTATATCGTAAAAAATGGTTGTAATATGAAAAAAAATATATTTGAAGAACCTTTTTCTAATGTGGGGTGATTTTCATGAGAATATATAATGACTTGATTTCATTCCATTTCATAAGTACAATTTCATCTTTCTCCCATGCATAAATTAATTTTCAAATAATAAATTTCCTTTTGAGATGAGGTTAATTTTTTTCCTGGATCAATATTTAATCATATGAGAAAAATATTGTTGATATTAAATTCCTTATATCATTAGTTAATGTAAAATAATATAGGATATTTTAGTACTAAATATTAATATTGTGGAATACAATATTAATCTATAAAACATCTTCTGATATTCAACATAAAAAATTACATTAATTGTTAAACTAGCAACCCTTATAAATTTTAAAATTAATAAATAAGGTCAAAAAATATTGAAAAATCTACATAACATTAATCAAAAAATTATTATAATGTTTCTCATAATTTCACATGCCAAATGTTTGAAGATTTTGATAAAATATTTTTCAGAAACATGGTAATAAAAAAATTATAAAAAATCTTTATAAAACATAGATACTTCAACACTCCTTGTATAAAACCACATTTTATTGAATATATTTCAAAATTCCAATAATTTTCAAAACTACATAAATGATAAGTTAAACAAAATAGTTCAATAAATCATTAATCAATTCCAAGTCCTTCAATACTATCAAAGTTTCTATATTAGTATCCATAATCATAGGTCCCCAACTTAATTATCTCATCATATGGAACATAATAAGGTCTATATTTTTGTAATTATTCATTTTCCATTAAATATCACCTTTCTACTAATTCAACGTTCTATTTTATTTATACCATTCATCATATTTTTCGAAATCTGTAATGTGAACCTTCTTAAAATATCCTTATATATATTTCATGGTTCATATAATTATTTAATTTCACTAAATTAATAATTTAATCATTCTAATTAATTCTTTATACATTAATTATGATTCATTATCTTATTCCTTAATAATTTTTTGTATTAATATGTTATTTTTGTTATCTTAATCAACAATATCATAACTTTTACACGTACAACTATATTAATCAACATCATAATCACTCCACTTAGGGAATCAATTTGTAAAATGAAAACTCTATCATCATTTATATTATTCAATAATTAAAAATTCATCATGAAAACGATTATATTCATCTATTGTATTATTTTAAAATTTTAATTTTCCTATGTAATTACGTACTTTTTTCCATTATTATCCAAATTTATAACATATTCTTATTCCTTTGAGACATTCCCTTGAGTTATTCTTCCAACATTATAGACATATTGGAAACATAATTATCAATCCTCAATTATCTTTATCACCTAAACTCTCTGCAAACCCTATCCTTTTCTACATTGGGGTGTATGGATGTTTCTTAAAGTGTACGTTGTAAATGATATATTGTGATAAATGATGTTGCATAATCACAATATCCTACAATATAGTATTTATCCCATTTAGCCTATCATCAACTCATTATATATCTTATTAATATTAAGTCTTATAATTATGGTTCCTTCCATTGAATAAAAATATATTTCATTTTTGGGGAAATAAAATAAATAATAGGAAACAAATTACCCGTGAATATATATTTATAAGATGTTAAAATCATGACACATTGATTTCAATCTAAGAAAAATTTGTTTTAACCAAGGTTATTAACAGTCTTTATTCTAATCATTAATAATGTTTCACAATTATTTTATGAATTTAAAAATAATATACCATGTAAGTGTCAAACAAGGTAGGAATAAAGGCTTGTTTACGTAAGACAAGTTATGTTGTATTCAAATCAATGCACCCTTTCCAATGTTATTACCCAAATTAACCTCTTTTAGAAACCTGATTCTCAATTGGTCATTAAAAATCTATTATATTTTACTATACATAGAATTTTCCATTGATTTAACCTCAATGGTATCCCTAAATAGGTCCCTACACATATCCTTAGGCATATATCTATGGATATCACTACATTTTTCTTATCTAATTTTCCAAAGGTGTTCAAAATATATCATCTGGTAGTATCTATAAAGACACATTACCTCTACACATTTGGAAATATGATTCCTAAACATAATAATTTATAATACAATATATGTATCATAAATGAACCGTATCTATGGAAAACTAGGTTCTTAATACATAAACATATCATCAAACAATAAATCATTATTTTATTCTCCATAAAGAGCTCCTAATATCCATTGGAGATCCTAAAAATACATTTGATAACCTAAGAAATTATAAAAGAAATGGGTGTGCTAAAAATCATATTAAGGGAATAAAAATGATGAGAAAACATTACAAGAGAGTGAAAGGTATATAATTTTATCATAAAATAGAAGGGACCTAAATAATTAATGGGGGAATGTCATTACAAAATTGGTTTCATAAGATCATGGAATCATAAAATCTGTGGATGTGATATATAACATCAAAAAACATTATTCATTGATAACTGTGTCGAAAATATCATGTGGTGTACAAAATCCCATGTTTTATTAGGTTAGCTCATTAATCCCATACATGAAAACTCACGTGACTATTGCATTACACAATGAATTAGAGCATTACAAGGGTGACCGCATCCTAATTTTCTTTTGATCTATGTTTTACGCATAAATTAAATCAACAATAAGGCATAAAAAATAATTACCCATGGGAATAAAATGGGGTTCATAGACATTATTCATATCATAATGAAATGTAATTTCATAATGATGGAATTTAAATAATAAACATAGTGATTGTAAAACCCCATCAAAAGAATGAAAAATAATCTAGGATTATAAGTGGGATACATATATACACAATATTGAAGAAACACATAACATAAACATATGTTTTAATTGATGAAAATATGTTTTATATAATCATCATTTAGTAAAATAGAATTTTCCCTTTGAGTATCATCAATGGATTCCTTCTTATATGTTTTTGAAAGAACCATTAGGACATTTATTGAAAAGAATATCCTTTCAAATTTTAACAATCATTTTTAAAATATAAAACATTCTCGAAAATTTAAAAAAAAATTAAATGTGTAACATAAGATAGAATATTTAAAACAATTAGTTGACATGATTAGAGAATAGTTATATTAATGTTGAATATGCTAATAAATAAAATTAGTCATTTTACATTTTTATAAAAATATGTAAAATAGTACATTATTCATAAAATGAAAAAAATATTCACTTTAAAAAATTTACTAAAAATAAAATTAAGGGTGCAAATTCCATTTAAATATCAATTTAAAATATTTTTGATTTTTTTTGAAATCATGGATTTTGAAGAGGTTGAATTTTTTAACGAAGAAGTAAATGAATTCTAAATAATCTAAAAAATCATAATAATTATATGTATGAAAGAGAATAAATTTTTTCTATTACATGAAAACATAATGAATAACCATAATATAATAAAATTAATGTGTTTTATTATATAATGATCAAATAATTTCCATTAAGGTAAGTTAATTCATAAGAAATTTTGATTAATAAGATATTGAAACATAAACCATTTCCACTTGGATAACTTTTCCACAAAAAATTACAATGAATAATGTTAAAAAATTATAAATTAATATCACATTATGTAAGGAATATTTAGAATATAGTAAATAAATTTGAATTTTATAAACAATTCAAAATAAAATATTTTTATAAAAGAACATGCATCTCAAATAAGAATGGTGGAGTTAAAACCCTTGTAATATTCCTATTATTGAGTTGAGAGTTAATCAATGAGTTGATTATCAGTAAATAATGTAGATGCACAAAATAAAATAATAAATAAAAAATATTTTAATATATTTTAATTTCATATATAATTTGGGCATTGTATAATCATTTAAGTAGCTATATAACATAATGAATGGAAAATGAATTGTGAAACTCCATATAATGTTAGTATCATTGTGGTGATAGTTAATAAATGAAAAAATTCTGTGTGAAAAAGGTATATCAACCAAAGATTCATGTGTAAAAAAAATAAATCAATTAAAATTATTTTCACAAATATATTTATAATTAAATAATATTTAAAATTTGTTTATTACCTAATGAATGTAAATTGATATATGAAACCCCATACAAGGTTTGAAAGACCCGGATCATCATTTCAGGTATGTTTTTCTCATTTTGGTGTTTTTGAGAAAAAGAGGAGTTTCTGGAAATTTTGTAAGTACACGTTGTGTACTTATATGTACTTGTTGTGTACTTAGTTGCCACATGTAGCCATGTGTTGTCCGTGTAATAGCCGAGCACACATCCATGTGTGGTGGCATGGAGGCCGCCGAACGTGGGGCCCGAAAAGGGCTAGTACACATCGTGTAATTAAAAATTACACATCGTGTCCTTTTTTTCATTAAACGGACCGGGGTTGCGTCTAATTGTCCAAAGTATATTCTTCTTCACATTCTTCAACCAAGAGCGTTTGTATGACATTGATGTTTCCCTGAGCCCCCTGATCTGCATCAGTTCTCCGATACGACCACCGTCTATTGTGTTGGGATCACCAAAACAAGATTTACCTTCTTCTAGAGCTTCACCTCTTGATTTATCATATTTCTCAAGTTATCTCTAGTTGAATGATTTAGAAGTTTTTATAGATCTTCCGCATTCTAGGTCGATCCAAGGGATGATACCGGGGTATATCGATCTGCAGACACTGAGGTAGGTGGTTTTTTCTCTTCCATAAATAGTCCTTGAGTTATATTTTTAGGAGTTCCCAATACCCCATTTGGGGTATTGCGTGTTTACATTTTTAACCCTTTTTGCATGCTATGACTTATATGTTTGAGTAGAGGTCAATTGAATGTGAACGGGGTTAGTTTCTATGTTATGGATGTCTTTTACACGCTTTTATTATTTATAACTGTTTGGTCTTGCATACCATGTTAGGCTGCTGGCTTTCCATTCCTAGTGTTGAATAGATGGAGTAATATTATTTATATGAAATGTTGTTATGCTATAGACTATTTAGACATGTATTAATTGAGGTATACATTGGCTGTTATATATCACTGTGCTCGATTGACTTAAACAGGTCCGTGAGAACCTGATGTATTACTACATAAGGAGAATAGATGTTGAGGGCTTTTCCAGAGTGCCTATTTACTGTTACAAAGCATGAACAAAGTGGGAAGGGACGTAAGTTCTTCCTTAGAATGTTTGTAGTTTCTTGATGCGGGCCACAGGGAGAATTGGATGTTGAGTGCTTTTCTAGAGTGACTTTTAGTTACCAATATGTGTCTATTGGGGGAATTGATGATGAGTGCTTCCTCATAGAGTTTGTGCAAAAGCGGATCCATAGTGGTTAGACTATGTGTACTTCCTAGAGGGTAGATTTTGTTTGTTTAGGTTGGACCAGAGGGGTAAGACTGTGAGTACTTCCCAGAGGGTTCCCTACTTATGATTAGCTTTATAAATTATATTTGATAATTGAATGCATTTGAAACTGTAGGATTGTTTACTATTGAGTAATTCCCTGTTTATTGATTCATTCAGATCATACCCTACCATATATATTCACTGATTATTAGGAAAAGATCATTGGGTGGTTGCCTACTCGGAATTAGTCTCACACACTATTTGGGTCACGCTTTTGGGCCAAAATAGATTATATTTCTACAGTTATAGATAAGGGCAAGCGCCCTTCTACATCAGGTACTTGATTATTGCAGAGCTCAGGAGCATGGGAACGAGCTGAGGCTTGCGATACTGCCGAGCATTTTATCTATTTTCTATTGTACCTTAATTTAGTATTGTATTCAAGAATTGTGACATGTTCGGCTACTTTCCAAGACATATGTATCAGGTATCATATATATATGTGTGTGTGTGTGTGCTCAAATTGTTTTTTACATCCATTGTTTCTCTATTGCATGATTTACATATTCCGCTATTGAAATCCATTTTACTCTACATTGTTACACTTCCCATCAGGGCATAGGTTCCCCACGATCACCCTTAAGGACCTCTCTTCTAGTCAGTGGCTTGTGGCATTCGGGGAAATGCACTTGAGGCCATATGACCAACTGGGTATGGGGCACCTCTGGGTGACTTCCGGAATTGGGTTATTAGAAAGTGGTATCAGATAAATTCTATTCTTTTTGACGTACTATTTAGAGCCATATACAGGTATATAAAGAAAATAGGTACTTGGTAAAAATATGTGCTCGGGGTTAGCTAACTCGTTTACAAGGGAAATCCAATCATCCTCGTTATTGCAATTTTTTTAATTATGTAATTTTACTGTTGATTAGATTTCACCGTTAGGTGATTCAAATGTTTTGTGTTGTTATAGTAAATATTATTAATTTTCAATTTCTATGCCAACCCAATGAGATGTGGGTATTCCATCACATGGATCATACAATAACTTACATGAGATCACATGTCATGCATTCTTGACATTCTATATAGGTTTCATTAGTGATTGCATGTTGTTGTGATAGATGTTGTGTTAGATATGCCTGATGTGGTGATAAATGCCTTTATAGAATACATGCTTTTGATAAGGAAATTTAATTGTGTATGGTTTCAATTAAATGAATGTCAAACATTGGTTATTGAGGTGTTATGGGTCATCAATGTCTGTAATTTAGTGGATCATTGCTCTGAAATGTTTATATAAAACATGTAAAAGATGAAAAGGCTTGATTCTCATGGAGTATGGGCCCTCGCAGATCATAATTTGGCACATTAATATTCATTTCAATGTTTTTATTGGATCCAGAATAGTTTCTAAGGATTACTGTCCGGAAGAAACCAGAATACAAGGCGTGTAATGATGAATACACACCATCACTACTGGAAATAATGGCATTTGCGACGGGTCATTTGCGTCGGGATCCCGTCGCTAATAGGCTTTTGTGATGGGGTCCCGTCGCAAATAGCCAGTCGCAGGAAACAGCGTCGCAACAACAATTATTATCAACGGGCCCGTCGCTAACGGTATTATTTGTGACGGTGATTCTTCCCATTGCAAATATTATTCTCTATATTTGTGAAAACTTTTAAAAATCGTATTTGCGCCGGTCTCGTCGCAACTACTAATTGCGACAGGCCAGTCGCAAAAACTAAATGCGACGGGCCCGTCGCAATTAGTATTTTTTAAAAAAAATTAAAAATTATTAATAAATTATTTTAGTCAATATAATAATAATACTATTTTTGATGGGCTTAGTATCCCATCGCAAATAATATACAAAAATAAAAAAATAAATTATTAATAAATTATTTCAATTAATATAATAATAATCCAAATATAATTTAAAAATAAAAAAATATTAATAAATGATTTTAATTAATATAATAATAGAATTATAATTCACAAATAAAAATAATAAATTATTTTAGTTAATATAATAATAATAGAATTATAATTCAAAAATAAAAAATAATAGAATATTAATAAATGACTTTAATTAATAAAATAATATTAGAATTATAATTCATAAATAAAACAACTATTAATAATTTATTTTAATTAATATAAAAATAATAGAATTATTTTACATTCAAATATTAAAATAACTCTAATATTACAAAAAATATAATGAAATTATAATATTATAAAATTTTAATATATATATATATAATTTAATATTATAAAATATAAATAATATTATTATTCATATTAATATTTCTATTTCAAAATATAATATTATTAATATTTTATAATGAGACAGAAACTACGAATAGAAAAAAAAAAGTTCATATTTTGATTTAACAAACTTTATAACATAAAAACAAACTCTAATCTGAAAGAGGGGGAGGGGGAGGGGGGATCTGCAGATGCTGGTGGAGGAAACTCCATCCCTAAAGCATGAGTGAGTCGGCGCATGTACTCTATCTGCTCCTGATGCTGCTGCTGCCACCGACTCATCTGCTCCTCGTACAGCTGCTGCTGGCATTGATGCTCCTCCTCATGCTGCTGTTGCTGCTGACGCATCTGCTCCTGCTCCTATCGGAGAGTCTCTATCAGTGCAGTCTGAGATCGCAACTGATCCTTATATGGTGTAGCAGAAGAAGATGCAAGAACTCCTCTCGAGCTGGACGCCGACATCGCAGCACTACCATAATAATCTCCGAGAGTCATTCGAGAGTTGATACCAACTACCCGACCCTTCTCAAAGGCATACTGGGTGGCATGCATTCATGCCGCCTCATCAAACGGACAGCCAGTGTTCTGATCTGATGACTCGGCCTGACTCTCAGGTCGGTTCAGTGACGCTGCGGCCTCATATGAATCATGTAGTTGCAATTTAAAATTAAAATTGTGAATATATTATATGCAGTTAATTTTTAAACTTGAAAAAAATAATACTGACCACAATGTGATGCTGACGATCACCTCTGAGATCCCCAGTAGCAGGATCACTATACATCCTCCGATATACGTCGTACTTCGTAATATCGGGGTGCTCGACAGCCTGTAAGAATAAAAAATAAACTGTTAATATTTATATTTATATAAAATATTTATAAATAATGTACGTACCAGATGATGTCTATGAGTACTGAAAGTACGACTCCCAGCTCGATGAGTCACCTCCTGTCTCCCCTGATTCTACCTCCCCACCGATTATCTCCTCTGAAAGGCATCACTCAACCAGTGTGCACATAATCCATCCCATACATGTGATGAAATGTACTCTGGTCAGTGTGCTCTACATGACTCGTCAAAAACTGACACTCCTGCTTTCTTTGTGGCAGCTATTCTTAAATTGTGCAAAAACTGATGAAAGCGATCATGCATGGCCACCTCACATGCCTCGTGGATGGCATCACGCATGGTATCCTCGATCGGATACCATATACCCTACAAATAAATCAAATATCAAGTTAGAAATGAAATAATTTTCAAAATAAAAATTATTTATTTACGTATGTGCCAACCAATGGCCGAACATGGCCTGCTGCACATCAATGGAAATCTGCTCCCATGTGGTCCAAGGCTGAGAGAAATAGTTGCGCAAAATAGCGCTGCCCTGTCCAACTGCTATATGTGGAAAACTGTAAAAAAAAAATCAACATTTATTATGTGAATAGATTAATGAAATCTTAGTCAAATCCACAGGTTATCACAAAGGTTATTACACCTCCGTGTGCGTGGATGAAACCCAAGATGTGGATGTCTCTCGGGGACAGGGTCATGAATCATCAATCGTTCAAGACTGTACCCCCTCCGCGTACTCCCTGGAGCGCCTGCAGGACGAGGGTCATCTTCCAGCAACTCATCCACATCGAAAGGCAGGTCCGCATTCGCCAACGCACGAAATGTGTCGTCATCCATCTGAAATAGAAAATGTTAATTTTTTTAGAAAATAACTGATAATTACTATTTTATATACATATATATTAGTTATGACTGTATATAACTACCATGGAATTCTATCAGTGTTCATCTTCATCATCATCTTCATATATGTCAATGTCATCTTCATATTCCTCCTCAACATCATCGATATACATTCGAGTTCCAGTTGCTTCATCTCTTACCATTTCAAATTCATATGTGACATCATTAACATCATCGTCATCACCGACTCTTAAATGCGGGGTGTCGTCATCGATACTCGTGCCTCTTTGTAAAAAAGATTGATTTTGAGTACTCTCTTGAAAAACATCAATTCTTTGCACATCAGTGAAAGCACATTCACTTTGACTAAACTGATTTTCTCGAAATTTGATTTTTATTATACTCCACTAATCAATCAACTCTCTTGATGTAGCACGGTACTTTGCATAATAAACATGATGTTCCTGTTGAGCCAATAAGAATGGTTTATTTACTGTGAGAACACTTTTACATTTAATATCGATGATTCCATGAGTCGGATGAACATTCATGCATCTCTCTGTATCCAACCACTGACATTTGAACATGGTTATGTAATGATGTCCAAGATAACAGAGTTCAATGATTTCATCAAGTATGCCATAAAAGTCAACTTCATTTTCTCGATGATGAGAACCTCTCAAGCTAACTCCACTGTTCATTTTTTTTGATTCCCCATATGCATGTGTGTGAAATTGAAATCCATTCACCACATATTCATTATAAGTTTTAATAAGTTTGGAAGGTGGGTTACTCAATATACACAACCGTTTTTCAATTTTATCTACATGTAGAGACTCCTGAAATTTTTTGAAATAATTATCAATATACAAAACTATACACTGAATGAGTTTCTAAAAGATAAAGAAATTATGTTACCAGTTTTTGAAACCACAGAGAGAAATTTTTCTGTCGGCGTTCTTCGAGAGCAGCTGATGTAATTTGTTGAATTTGTTTCTTGATATGATTATCATACAACTTATAAAAAACAAAGTTATTTACTGTAAAATAAATTATAGAATAAGTGATATAAACACTTACAGTACAACTGATGTCATCTCTTCACAGTTGAGCAGAACATACATATGAGCTCTGTGATGTTCATCATCTGAAAGCCAGCGTTCATAAACTCCACCAAAACCAAGCTCTAGCAGGTTGAAAACAGATAATTGATTATCGATTTCATCAATATTCCTCTCATTCCATCCCATTCGGTTGTGTTTTGAAGGATACTCAGATTCAAAATAATGGGAGCAGAAAAAAGATATTTCATCTTGCAAATAAGCTTCTACAATAGATCCTTCAATAGATGCTTTGTTAGGTACTTTTCTTTTCAATTTTTGCATGCATCTTTAAAATGGGTACATCCATCGAAACTGTACTGGACCTCCACATTTGGCTTCATATGGAAAATGTAACATTAAATGTTCCATTGAGTCGAAGAAAGACGGCGGAAATATTTTTTCCAGATTACATATAATTATAACAACATCTTATTCAAGTTTGCATTGAGCATCATAATCTGATGTAGCCGAACAAATTTCCCGAAAAAATAAGAAATGTCTGTTATGGAATCCCAAATCATAGATTTCAACAGACCTCTTAATCCAATGGGTATAAGTCATTCCATTATAACATGATAATCATGAATTTTTAATCCAGTAATATGACCATTCTTTACACATCTACCCAAATTGGAAGCACAACCATCTGGAAGTCTCAAATCTGCAATCAACTAACAAAATAATAAATGGTTTTCTTTAGACAGTGTATAAGCTACTTTTGGTTTCAGTAACATTTCTGTTCTGACAATCTCAAACAGTTCTAGTTCTGGACGCCTGCGAATTTGGGCATGATATAAACGTGCATTTACATTGTCTTTGCTCTTTCCTGGCGTATCCAAAACTGTATGAAACAAATTATCAAAACGGTTCTTATCAATATGCATGACATCCAACATGTTACGTACCAACAAAGCAGACCAATATGGAAAATCCCAAAATATGCTATGTTTAATCCAATTGTGTTCTTTCCCAAAAGCAGAAATCTTCTGTTGGTTTATTGTGGGACCAAAAGTGATGGGAGGTATTCAAAATACAACTAATTTTAACTCTGAAGCTGATAGCATTTTTGGAGGTTCATCCCTTTCAACTGTTCCTTTTCTGAAATGAGATATGTTTCTGCGAAAAGGATGATCAGCTGGAAGAAATCTGCGATGACAGTGAAAATAACAAGGTTTCTTTCCATAAATGAGCATAAATTCTTTGTTCTCTCCCATACAGTAAGGACATGATTTCTGACCATGTGTACTCCATCCAGATAACATCCCATAAGCCGGGAAGTCATAATTGTCCACATCAATGCTACACTCTGTATGAAATTCTGTTTCGTAGAAACATCATATGTACTGACCTCAGTACTCCACAATAAACTTAATTCATCAATCAATGGTTTCAAATAAACATCAATATTCTTCTTCAGATGTCCTGGAATTAGTAAAGTCAAAAAGATATATGGCTCCTTCATCAACATCCATGGAGGTAAATTGTACGAAGTTAAAAAAACAGGTCATCCTGAATATTGACTACCATAAGATCTGAATGGAAAGAAACCATAAGTAGAAAGGCCCAGTCGAACATTTCAATCTTCTAAAGCAAAGGATGGATGCACTCTATCAAAATGTTTCCATGAATCACCATCGGCTAGATGATTCAAGATTTTATCGGTTGAAAAATTCGCTTTCTTCCATGACGTCATTGTCGCTGTATTCTTAGACATGAATAAACGCTGAAGACTGGATGTAAGCGGAAAATATCTCAACTATTTTATAAGAATCAAACTACACTTCCCATGTTTCCCTTCTTTATATCTCAGTTGCCCACATGTGGGACAACTATCCAACGAATCATTTTCCCCAAAATATAAAATGCAGTCATTTGAACATTCATGAATCTTCTGACAAGTAAGTCCCAAATTTCAAATCAGCCTCTTACTCTCATAGTAATTTGAAGGAAAAAAATTTCCTTCAGGTAACAGTGTTTTAAGCAATGAAAATATCCGGTCAAAACGGGTGTTTCACATTCCGTAATCTGATTTGATAGCCATAAATTTTGCAACTGTTTCTAATTTTCTCATCTTTCATCCAGGATATAATGCATCCTCAGCAGACCTCAACAACTCATAAAAATTAGACGGTTCCAACTCAGGATTTGAAGCTATATCAGCCAGAGTTTCTGTATGTTGAACAGATGAACCTGCAACATCATGTACTAAATCTTGAAACCGGGATGGATCCGGAATCAAGTTGGTATCACCTACTCTGGAACTGCGTTCACCATGTTGATACCAAAAAACATAATCTGGTTGAAAACCAAAACGCAAGAGATGTCCCCCCCACTTTGTCAAATGTGTCAAACGTTCTCAATGTACATTTTCAACAAGGGCATTTTATTTTCCCTTCTGAAACAAATTGTGGATTTGATGCCGCAAATGATAAAAATGTCTCCACACCCTCTATATATACTGGATTTAAACCGGAATCGTTTGGATTTCTACGTTGATTTATCCATATGTGGTCATCTAATAATGACTTTTGACGACCTTGTTGTTCCATATTTTTCTATAAAATATAAAAGCATTACTGGTTTTGAATAATTTGTTAGAAAAAACACTCATGCAAGGATAATTATAGAGTTTACATCATACAGGACTGACGCAAACTTTTTATTGAGATAGATCTAAAAATTGACCCTTTAAGAATTGAATATGTTTAGAATAAAGGAAAACCTATTACAAATATTGATAATTTTAATATTATATAAATTTTTTATTATTTTAATAATACTAATATTATTTTTTCATAAATATTAATTATATAATAATAACATTATTACATTATTAGTATATTTTATTATTAATATTAAAATAATACAAAATTCTATATTATATACAATTCTCCTTTCATCTGTGTGTTTAACATTCTGTCTCTAAATGAAATATTTGCATTCACTTTCACCTCTCCATTGGTGAGTAAGTTGATAATTTTGAAAAAGAATGCAAATATTACATGGGGAGACAGAAAACACACAAATGAAAGAAGAATTGTATATAATATAGAAAATTATATTATTTTAATATTAATAATAAAATATAATAATAATGTAATAATGTTATCATTCCTAATTATCTGTAATTATTCCTAATTATTGGTAATTATTGGTAATTTTTACTAATTATTGATAATTATTACTAATTATTGGTAATTATTGGTAATTATTGGTAATTATTGGTAATTATTACTAATTATTGGTAATTATTAATAATTATTACTAATTATTGGTAATTATTACAAATTATTACTAATTATTACTATTTTTTGGTAATTATTACTAATTATTGGTAATTAGTGATAATTATTACCCATTATTACTATTTATTGGTAAGTATTGGTAATTATTACTAATTATTGGTAACTATTAATAATTATTGGTAATTATTCCGAATTATTGCTAATTATTACTAATTGTTACTAATTATTGATAATTATTCCTAATAATTGTTAATTATAACTAATTATTACTAATTATTGGTAATTATTGGTAATTATTACTAATTATTCTGAATTATTTGTAATTATTACTAATTATTACTATTTATTAATAATTATGGATAATTATTAGTAATTATTACTAATTATTGATAATTATTACTAATTATTGGTAATTATTCTGAATTATTGGTAATTATTACTAATTATTTCTAATTATTGGTAATTATTTGTAATTATTACTAATTATTCCAAATTATTAGTAATTATTGGTAATTATTATTAATTATTGGAATTATTACTAATTATTACTAATTATTGGTAATTATTGGTAATTATTACTAATTATTCAAAATTAATGATAATTATTGCTAATTATTCTATTTATTACGAATTATTGGTAATTATTACTAATTAATGGGAATTATTACTAATTATTGGTAATTATTGGTAATTATTTTTAATTATTACTAATTATTGGTAATCATTACGAATTATTACTAATTATTTGTAATTATTGGTAATTACGGATAATTATTAGTAATTATGGGTAATTATTACCAATTATTAGTAAATATTGGTAATTATTGGTAATTATTATTAATTAATGGTAATTATTGGAAATTATTTCTAATTAATGGTAATTAATGGTAATTATTTCTAATTATTACTAATTATTGGTAATTATTACTAATTATGGGTAATTATTATTAATTATTACTAATTATTGGTACTTATTGGTAAATTATTACTAATTATTACTAATTATTGGTAATTATTGATAATTATTTCTAATTATGGATAATTATTGGTAATTATTACTAATTATTGGTAATTATTGATAATTATTACTAATTATTGGTAATTATTGATAATTATTCCTAATTATGGGTAATTATTAATAATTATTCCTAATTATTGGTAATTATTACTAATTATTCCTAATTATTGGTAATTATTACTAATTATTACTAATTATTCCTAATTATTGGTAATTATTCCTAATTATTACTATTTAATACTAATTATTGGTAATTATTACTAATTATTGGAAATTATTGGTAATTATTGGAAATTATTACTAATTATTTAAAATTATTGGTAATTATTGGTAATTATTGATAATTATTACTAATTATTGGAAATTATTGGTAAATATTGGTAATTATTACTAATTATTCAAAATTATTGGTAATTATTACTAAATATTGAAAAATATAGGTAATTATTGGTAATTATTGATAATTATTCATATTTATTGATAATTATTACTAATTATTACTAATTATTGGTAATTATTGGTAATTATTACTAATTATTACTAATTATTGGTAATTATTACTAATTATTACTAATTATTGGTAATTATTACTAATTATTACTAATTATTGGTAATTATTATTAATTATTTCGAATTATTGGTAATTATTGGTAATTATTACTAATTATGACTAATTATTGGTAATTAGTGATAATTATTTCCAATTATTGGTAATTAGTGATAATAATTACCAATTATTACTAATTATTTGTAATTATTACCAATTGTTACTAATTATTGGTAATTATTGGTAATTATTACTAATTATTGGTAATTATTTCTAATTATTCCTAATTATTCCAAATTATTAGTAATTATTCTTAATTATTCCTATTTATTACTAATTATTACTAATTATTGGTAATTATTACGAATTATTGGAGATTATTACTAATTATTGAAAATTATTACTAATTATTAGAAATTACTGCTAATTAATTGTAATTACAAATAACTATTGTAAATTAATTAGTGTTTAATTATCTCTAATTACTATTAATTATTAATACTTAATCATAATTATTTCTAATTAGAAATTAAAAAAAATTCTACAAATTTAAACTAAATAAATATAATAAATAAAATAAATATTAAATTAAAATTCAGATAAAAACCTTGAACTTGATGTCAATGTCGCGCCGCTGTAATTGTAGAACACCACCAACTGAATCCTCGATGTCGGAAGAAAAAAATTACAACTGAAAGTCGTAAAAGACTCAGAGTGAAAAAATTGGAACGATTGAGAGTTGAGAGTAAGGAAATTGTAATGGTTGGTAGTATTTATAGGTTGGATTAATTGCGACGGGGTATTTTGTGACGGGTTAGCAGTCACAAATAATGGTATTTGCGACGAGGCCCGTCGCAAATAACCCTAACCGCATTTAATTATTGGCGGCATTAAAACTGTTATTTGCGACGGGCCCCGTCGCAAATACCCCCTGTCGCCGGGGTATTTGCGACGGGGATAGAAGTCCGTCGCAAATAACCCCTGTCGTCGGGGTATTTGCGACGAGGCTGCAGCCCCGTCGCAAATAATCTTTAACCGCCGCCGGTTATTTGCGACAGGGATAGAACCCCGTCGCAAATAAACTTTGCGCGGTTTGGCGCGCATTTCGCGCCAAACCATTTGCGACGGGTAAAAAAATCAGTCGCAAATAAGTGGGTATTTGCGACGGCAATAGTTTCCCGTCGCAAATACCCCTTTGCGAACGGTATTTGCGACGGGAATTAATCCCATCGCAAATACCCCGTCACTATTAACCATTTTTCCCGTAGTGCATGTGTCCCTCTATTAAAGAAGGAACTGTATTTCTGGAGTATATGTTGTTTACTATATGTACAAGCCGTGTAGACTATAAATATGTCACTGAATGTGTGGGGAGAGACATGGGGATACGAAATATTATCTGGGACATACTGAGTACCGGATGTACACACCGTGTTGCATATACCATATATCCACCCCTGGGACTAACGATACAGATAGATGAAAACATAAGTTTTAAACATCGTTTCAATCTTGAACATGCCACATAGTGTAACCTTTGTATACGACCATGTAACTAAAAACCCGGGTTTGTGGGGTTCGGCTAGTACATGTTGTGTTTGGAACTAACATGACGTGTAGTCTTCTTCTAGGATAACTGTGTGGCTTAGCTGTGTAGAAGAACTCAAGCATGGAAAGAGGATTCAATTACTCACTGTTATGAAGGCATAATGGAATACGCCGTGTAGTCATTATACACACCATGTATCCATGTTTTGAAAAACATGAATGCTCTCTTTCACGTTTTCCCTTCCCACACATCTACATTTCAGACCTTGTTAATCTTGATCTAAGTTGTGCACTTGACCTTGTAGATTCATGCCATTGAGACATCCTCTGGTTGTCCGCTAGTTATAGGGTAGTGATCAGACATCAGATATGGTTGATCAGGGACTACCATCAAATCCTCCAATTATGCCTGTCTTGGCACTCGTCGTCATTCTAGACACAGGTCCTGATCAATAGTTTTGAGAGGGCTTTGTGAGTTTAATGCAGACCTTCATAGGAGTACTACATTCGACCCCCAATGGTAGAACTGACGTAGGTCATTCTACAGCAACATCCTCCCACATTATCAGGGGATGGAGGACCCCAGAATGAAAAGTCATGGCTAGAAGCCATGGTGTCAATCTTCAAACATCTAGAGACGGCTCTAGTGAGAATGGTGAAGCATGCTACAAACATTCTTCCAGATTCCTCCATGAGACAGTGGGATGTGATCTCATAGGCGGGACACCAACAGGTTATGGCGTGGGATGAGTTCTAGCATGGCTTCTATAGCTACTTCTACCCAAATACTTTGAGGGCTGATCGAGACTGAGAGTTCATGAGTCTGGAGCAGGGTACCCTTTCTGTTATGGAATATTATTCTTTGTTCACAGAGCTGCAGTGATTCACACCTATTCAAAGGGATGATGTGTTATTTCTAGAAAGAATGTTTGAGGATGGTATGAGGCATGACATCCAATCATAGGTGAACATATTTATGCTGACTTCCATCACATCTATAATCCACCAGGCTCTAATCGCGATGTGAAACCAGAGGGAATCTATAGTGGTGATCGAGGGCGGTTTGAAATCTAGAGTCTGCATCCCACCAACTGATAGCAGGATGCACCGTAGGGAGTCTACGCGCGGAGATATGGGGAGATGAGAGACCTCATCAACTAGATAGGTGGTGTTCTACCAGTGCGGGAAGAGCGGGTTTATGAGGCCACATTGCCTGAGAGACCGAGTGGAGTGCTGATCATGCGGCAAGATGGGGAATCTTCAGCATTTCAGTTATTTTTTCTAACCAGTAGCTGGCGACTGGGGTTCTTCTATGACTCCTCGTTTAGGAGTATCACCACCTGTTTCTCCCCAATCGAGGAATTAGTTCTCTTCCGGCCTTTCAGTCTAAGGTGGAGGTCATGGTCGTGGTAGCAAGTCGCCAGGATTTCTGCGACAACATGGTGGATTTTCATAGAGTGTGCAGGCATGGTCACATGGGCACAATGTAGGTCATAATTTTACAGTGGAGCATACCCCGTAGGATCAGGATCCCCGACCCTCTACAGTTCATGTTACGATCCTAGTTGCCTCAGTTTTAGCTTCTTCTCTTTTCAATATGGGGGCTTCCCATAGCATTATATTTTTTTTCTGATGTTGAGATCCTTGGGCTCTGCATATTTTCTACTGCTGATATCTTGATTCTAGACACACCCTTGGGGACAAGAATGACAACCATGTGACAGTGAATGTAGTTCCCTCTAGAGTTTGGTGGGTGACACTTATAATGGGACGTTTATGTATTTGAGATGATGGGTTATGTTTTTTTATTCATAGAAGGGACTATTTAGTACCCTTCTAGGCAGTTGTCGATTTCTATCATCAATGGGTGAGTTTCACATCACCGGGGGGAAGATCGTTTCTTTATAGTGGTGAATGGGATGTCCAGGCGAGCAGAGCGTGACCCGAGCATCATGGGATGGGAGGCTTCACAGCCCAGATGTCTAGTCTATATCTGGACGACCAGGGGACTTCACAGATAGACTTTCTTCTAGTTGTGGATCATTTCAGGGATGTCTTTCTAGAGGACATTTCAGGTTTTCCTCTGTAGCGAGAGGTGGATTATTATATTGATCTTGTTTCAGGAGCGGTACTGGTGTCTATTCCTCCTAGTATAATGGATACACCAATGTTACAAGAACTCAAAAGGAAGGTGTAGGAGTTGCTGGAAAAGGGTTTCATCCGACATGGTACTTCTCCTTGGGGGTCTCCTATCCTGTTTGTGAAATAGGCGGATGGGGCCCTTATACATTGTGTTTATTATCAGATGTTGAACCAGTTGACGATCAAGAACCAATATCCCTTGCTAATGATTGATTGTCACATTAATCATCTTCGAGGAGCCTCGGTGTTCTTGAAGATTGACTTGAGATCATGTTACCTTCAATTGCACGTTAGACCATCATTTGTAACTCTTACAGCCATTCAAAACAGGTATGGTCTATACGAGTTTTTGGTTATGCCATTTGGTCTCATGAATGCACCTACAGTTTTGATGTCACTGATGAAACGAGTGTTCTATACATTCAAGTATTCTTTCATGGTAGTCTTTGTGGACTATATCTTGGTGTACTCTCACACTCGACACGACCATGCCACACATCATGGAATCGTTTTGAGTTCTCTAAGAGAGAATCCATTATATGCTAACCTCTTGAAATTCCACTTTTGTATGGACCAAATTCACTTCTTGGGTCATGTTATCTCAAGGGAACGAGTATTAGTAGGCCCAGAGAATGTGAGATCAGTAGTTTCCTAGGAGCAGCTAAAGATTTTATTTGAGGTATGATGTTTTCTAGGGATGGCTGGTTACTACATATGTTTTATACAATAGTTTTAATGCTTAGCAGTGCCATTGACGGGCCTAACTAAGAAGGGTGTGAAATACTTGTTGTCATATTCTTGTGAGTCAGCCTTTCAAGAGCAGAAAGAGAGGTTGACTTCATCATCGATACTAGTTTTTTTAGAGTTGGGAAAGAGCTATACTATTTACAATGATGCATCTTGTATCGGTTTGGGAGAAGTGATTATGTATGGAGAAGGTGTCATTGTATACGGTTCCTGGAATTTGGGCCACATGAGAGGTACTACCCAACACACGATCTCTAGATGGCAGCAGTTGTTCATGCCTTACGCTGTTGGAGAAATTAACTTCTCAGAGAGCATTTTGTGGTTTTCACCGAGAACAAAAGTCTCAAGTATATCTTCACTCAGCATGACCTAAATTTGAGACAGTGAAGGTGGGTTGATTACCTTCAATCCTTTAACTTTTATCGTTATTACATGCTTGGGAAAGGAAACAATGTTATTGAGTCATTGAATAGGGGGACTCAGAGAAAATATGTTCGCATGGCCAATAGTGAGTGGGTTCTTAGGCCTATGTTCACTAGGATTCATTTGGAGGTGCATGGAAGACAGGGGTAGAAATTTCTCTCTTCTGAATATGTTACCCGTACTCTTCTTGATCATGTAAAAATGAGGCAACTATCAGTTTCTAATGGACCAGTCTTATGGGAGAGTGTTGTTGGAGAGGACCCTATACCTGGATGGACAGTAGGAAAAGGTGGGATTTTACATTTTCATGGGCGTGTATGGGTTCTAGAAGACATATGCCTGGAGCTGATGTGGGTCTTTAAATCCTCAGTTTAGGTAGTTTATCCTAGTTTCATGAAGATGTATCATGATATAAGAAGTCAGTTTTGGTGGCCTATAATGAAGAGAGATGTTGCTGGGTTTGTCAGGAGATGTTCCACCTGTTAGCAGGTAAAAGTGGAGCATCAACGACCAGCAGAGCTTTTTCAGTAGTTCCCCATTACTGAGTGTAAATGTAACGATGTCACAATAGACTTAGTTATAGGTTTTCCATGGTCGCTTCAAGTGAATGATACAATTTGGGTTGTCATTAAAAGACTCACAAAGGATTCTCACTTCTTTCCAATTAAGGAGACCTTCAGTGTTGATGAGTTGGGTAGGCTCTACATCCGAGATATTGTGCACTTACATAGAGTTACACACTCAATTGTTTCAGACAGGGATTCATATTTTACTACTCGGGTCTATAAGGGACTTTATAAGTATTTGGGAACATGTAATTTTGAATACATCTTACCATCCCTAGACAGATGGCCAGTCCAAGAGTACGATTTAGGTGCATGAGGACATGTTTCGATCTTGCATCCTGGATTTTGGAGGTTAATGGGAGAAGCCCATTCCTTTAATAGAGTTTTCCTACAAAAATAGATTTCATGAATCAATTCATATTAAACCTTATAAATATTTGTAGTGTTGAACATTCCGATCAACATTATGATGGCTGGAGGCAGGAGAGGTAGCTATATCGGGACCTCAACTTGTCCAGGAGACCACAGAGCAAATAGAATTGATTTGAAAGAGGATAGCTACTACACATTCATGATAGATGTCTTATGCTGATTGACGGAGATGTGCTATGGTGATTGGGGTCAGAGATCTGGTGTTCCTATGAGTCACACTGATGAAGGGACACAGTAGGATTAAGAGTCAGGGCAGGCTTTCACGGATGTTCGTGGGACCTTTTGAGGTGTTGGAGAGAGTTGGGCCAATTTCCTATCAGTTGTAGTTACATCACATGTACTGTGATATGCATGATGTCATCCATTTTTCTCAGCTTCGACAATACTAATCAGACCCATCTCATGTTTTTTAACCGAAAGAGGATGAGTTAAAGTTCGACACCTCATTCGAGGGGCATCCTATCCAGATTGTTGATCGATGTGCGAAGGTTCTTCGTGGAGTTTATGTTCCTATGGTACGAGTGCTCTGACAGCATGGGCGAGTATAGGAAGAGGCATGGGAGAGGGAGGTTTATGTATGATCATAGTGGCCAGAGCTATTAGAGGATTCTTCTTCTATGCCACATTTCTAGGGAAATTAGGGGATGAATTTCATTAACGAGGGATGGTTTGAAGTACATGGATCTACTTTTCAAGTATGTTTTTCACTTCTCTGGTGTCTTTGAGAAAATTTGGAGTTTCTAGAAATTTTTGAAGTACTATCCATATACAAAATACGTCATGTACTCAGTTTCCACATGTAGTCATGTGATGGCCATGTAACGGTCGAGCACACAGCAGTGTGTGGTGACCTGGAGGCCACCTAAAGCGGGGCCCTGTAAGGACATGTACATGCCATGTACATATAAACAACACACCATGTAATTTCTTTTTTTCATTAAATGGACTGGGGTTGCATCTAATTGTAAGAAGTATCCTATTGTTCACCTTCTTCAATTGATAGCATCAGTACGTCACAAATCCTTCTTTGAGACCCCGATTAAGCATCAGTTCTCTAATTCAACAGTCGTCGATTGCGTTGGGATCACTATGGTATGATCTTCTTTCTTCTAGAGCTTCATCTCATGATTTATAATCTTTCTCATGTTATCCTTGGTTGAACTTTGTAGACATTTTTATAGATCTACTGTGTTATAGGTCGATATAAGGGCCTATTGTAGGATATATCGATCTCACAACACCGATATAGATAGTTTGTACCCTTCCGTAGATAGTCCTTGAGTTATATGTGCAAGAGTTCCTGACACCTAGTTTGGAGAATTTCATGTTTATGGTTTTAATCCAGTTATTGCCTTCTAATATTTATATGCTTGATTATAGGTCAATTTAATGTGAATATGGTAATTGATATGCTATGGATTTCTTGCCCATGCTTGTATTGTTTATGACCATTTGGAATTTCATAGCCTATTAGGCTACTTGCTTTCCATTCCTAGTGCTGATTGGATGGTGTAGAATTATTTATCTGACATGCGATTATGCTATAGACTATTAATCAAAGTAGTTATTGAGGTATACTTTGGCTAATATATATCGTTGTGCTCGATTTACATACACAGGGCTGTGAGAACCTGGTGTATTTAACTATTGGGATAATGGACGTTGAGGGCTTCTCATGAGTGTCTATTCACTATAATGATGTGATGCCATAGGGGGAATGAAAGAAATTTCTTTCTTAGAGTGTATATACTTCCTCGAAGCTAGAATCATGGGGTATTGGACATTGAGTGCTTCCCCAGAGCAACGTTTAGTTACCAATATGAGACTATAGTGGGAATTTATGTTCATTGCTTCTTTAGAGTGTCTATAAAAAAGATAAACCAGAGGGGTTAGACTGTGTGTACTTCCCAAAGGGTTACCTATTTTTTTGTTTGGACCCGAGGGGTTATGCTATGTGTACTTTAAAGAGTGTTTCTTACTAATGATTAGCTTCGTACATGATATTTGATAATTAAATGTTTTTGAAACTGTGGGATTCGTTACTTTTAACTACTTCCTTGTTAACGGCTTCATTTTGATCATAGCAGGACATATATATTCCCTGACTATTAGGAACAGATCTTTGGGTGGTTGCCTATTGGGATTTACTCTCTCACCTTGTTTGGGTCATGCTTTTGGTTCCAAACAGGTTATATTGCTGTAGGTATAGATAAGGGCAAGTTCCCTTCTACTTCAAGTTCTTTATTGCTACATATCTGGGGAGAATTGGACCAAGAAGAGGCTTGCGTTGTTGTGGAGGATTTTATCTATTTTCTATTGTACCTTGTCTTAGTATTGTATTCCAGTATCATGACTTGTTTGGCTAAATTCCTATACATATGTATCATGAATCATATATATATATATGTGTGTGTGTGTGTGTGTGTGTGTGTTTATCTGGTCTGGTAGTTTATTACTTTCGTTGTTTACATATTCCATGTTTTACTGCTTTCGTTATTAGTATATGTTTTACTTCACTGTGGTACTCTACAAATGAAGGAATAGTTTTCCCACTATCACACCCACGGACCTCGCTGCTAGTTAGAAGCCTCTAGTGTTCGAGGAAATGCGCTTGAGGCCATGTGACCAACCCGGTACGGGGAACCTCTGGGCGGCTTCTGGAACCAGGACGTTACATGGTTCATTTTATTTAGGTGGGAGTTAATCAATGGGTTGATTATGTGTAAAAAATGTCTATATAGAAATATAAAATTATGATTAGAAAAAGAAAATAAATTTCACACATAATTTTTGTATAACATAATCAATGATGTATTCATATAAACCAATGAATGATATAATTTTAAGAAACCCCAGACCTCATGCATCCCATTAACGAGAGATATTTTACCTCATGTATAGTGTTTATATAGACGTTGTTAATAGAAACCAAAATAATGATGTTATTTATAATATAATATACTTTTCTATTATATCATCTTATTAACCTGTCATTAATAATAATTTATTATCTGTATTGTATCTGGTGTTTATTAACTTGTTTTCCCCTAATCATTTCATCATGAATATTATAATTGTAGACCATATGTTATAGTCACGTAACCTATAAAATTATATTAATATATTAAATATAATGTTAGTTTATTAGATACATCATTAGAGTCATTATTTAATTTTTTACATGTTGAATGAATCAAATCATTTGTGTTGATGGTAGGTCGTACACTCACATGAGAGACGTTCTCATTTGTTTAATGGGTAAAATGATAAAAATTGGATTGAATATTAACATCAAATAAATAATTTAATTTTATATATATCACATATCTTCAATGAATTGTTTATTTCTTGCATTCCATGTAATGTGTTAGTGAAAAACTAATTAGAACGATTCACAAGGTGATATTTTTTTTGTATAGATGAAAAATATTATCATTTATTAAATGGATGGTAATGTTAGTATGTATATGATATATTTTTTACTTATTGATTAATATTTTATTAATATCATATCTGATAATGAAATAAATCACTATTACAAACCATTTAAATAGAACAGAAAAAATTAATAATATCGCTTTGCAAGGTAGTAGTCTATCGTACACACAAGAGATGTAATCATACATTTTATAGAATATAATGTAAGAAAGTTTATGTTAAATTATAACTATTGATTAATAAATATATCCTAAATATAATATATAATAATTAAATACATCATTATATCAAATCATTAGAAGCAAGGATGAAAAAAAATTATTATGGTTTGTGAGGCTGGTTTCCTTCAAACAACGATCAATACTTTCGTTTACCATTTAAGAGAGGAGGATATGGTTGATGGTCATGAACTAAAAAAATTACATATCAGTAAATTTAATATAACATTATTATTATATAATCACGTTATAACAATATTTTAAGTATTTACTGGAAGAAATAATATTTAATTCATGGTTAACGATGTTACCACTTCATCAGAAAAACAACTTTTTGTTTTCTACAACAAACATATTAGTTTAAATTTCTGATTAATAACATGCTAAAATTTTTGGGGATGGAATAATAGATGTTTTTTGGTTTTTTATTTCTAAACTAGTTTTCTTTTTTGTGTAAATTAGAGAGGGGTGTGGTGGTATTTTTTATGTGAGGTGAATGGTGCACATGTAATTATTTAAAAGAAAAATATCATCCAATTAATATTACAATATAAAATGATAAAATTGGAAAATTATAGAAACTAATAAATTATAATATAGGAATTAGTTAATAAAACGTGTGTTGGACATATTTGTGGTCATTTGTAACCCTTTCCTTTTTTATTTTGATCTCTATGTAATCTCATTCTTACCTTAACCACATTAAATAAAATTTACTTCATTTACTATTAAATATGGTCAGAATTTAATTTGACCATATTAGATAATATAAATTATACTGACTCATAATATGGAAATTATTTTTAAAAATTCAATTCAATGAAAATGTTAATTTGAAATTACCTCTGCATAAATGACAAGAATTATGTTTTTAAAGAGAATATATTCTATTATTTAGAATATTTTTATATCAAAATTTAGTATCAAATTGATCAAAATTTCCTAAATTGGGCTAGTATACATATAATTGAACTATTTTTATTTTTAAATCTATCTTAATATAATTTTTATGTTTTTAAATATTTTAATGGAAATGGTAATTCTTAAAAATAAATTTCACTATTCATTAAAAAATTTATATTCTTAATAAATTATAAATAATTCACTGAAAGGTAAATTTGAAATTACTATTCCAAAAATTTATAAAAAAAAATCAAATTATTTTATTAATTTTTTAAAAAATTAGTTCCAAATTGGTTTATAGAGTCTGAAAAACTACTTTTTATAAAAAGGACCATTTTAAGAATTAAATACTATTTATTTTACATCATTCCATGAAAAAAATAACTTGATTATAATTATTATATCTAATTTATAATATTAAAATATTATGAATAACACTCTAAAAAAAATCATTTCAATGAATAACATGTCTATTAAAAAAATAGTTTTTTAGAAAAATTTATTATTTATTTTCAAATGGTTATTATTCATAAATAAAATGAATAAGTCACCATAGAATTAATTTTATATAATGTTGAAAAAAAATTCCATAAATTATCCAATCCAATTCACACATGTTATTCAAATGTATTGGGGACAACCATCATATTAAATAATAACATTTTAATGGTGTCTCATCAATCATTTAAACTCAATGTTTCATGTAATGAATGATAAAAATGTGTTGCATGCAACTAAAGAAAAAAATGGTGTTTCATGAAACTCAAAATATCAAAATTATTAATTTAACTTTAAAAATTACTACAGAAAATCTCAAGGTGTTACAATCTACATCCCAAAAAAATTACAATCTCGCAATTTATTCTTATGCTCGAATATCTGGGGCATAACATATAAAAATATGTTAATGGGAATACAACATAATAAAAGGGATAATAAGAAATACCCTAGAATAGAGATAAATGGATGTGGAATTTCCATAAAAAATAACACATACAATGATTCTAAATAGGATTGCATAGGAGACAATTTATGATTTGTACATAGAAGAAATGTGTAATGTTCAAATAATGATGGAGTGTTACAATGGTCATTAATCATAGGAAAGTGAATGATCAAGTTAAAATCAACAACCAGAAAACTAGAAACCAAATATGTTTTAAAATGATCAATGATTTTATCATAAATAAGTGTAATATGATAATATTTAATTTGAATATCCTTTTGCTAATGTATTTTAAAGTTCACTAGATGATATACTATCCTGATTTCATTCTATTTTAAAGGAACACTGTCATCTATTGGTTGTGATTCAATCAATTTCCATATCATCTCTATCATCAATAAATGAGGATTCAGTTTTTTATCCCAGAAGCACTATTGGATCATATCATCTATAAAATAATTATATGTCATCCCTCCTATATCAATATAATTTTTATCAAAAAAATTGGTTACCACAATTTATGTATCAATAATCATACAGTGAAACTATAAATTAATCTCTAAAACATATTATAATGCTAAAATTAATCAATTCCATAAATGGTTGGTATAGAGACCTATTTTTCCTTTATTATTTTTTATAATATATCTTGGAATATTATTACAAACAGTAGCTGAGTTGGTGTGTTATTCTAAGGTCTAGTAGTCCAGGAATTAATTTCTTAATAATATTAAATATATTTTGTATTACATGTTCTTGGATTATTATAAAAAATTGAATATATCCTGAATGAAATATTGGATCAAAAAATAAGAGATGAAAATTAAATTTGGACATGATGTTTACCAACTGCATAAAAAAATTTATTGTTGTGGGGTTTCTATATAAATCGGTCATTACTGGTATATTTATTGAGTTAATTAAAAAATGAATAAAATTAATTTATTAATTGACTAAAAGAGGAATCCTCTACAAATTATTATTTATGGAGGATTTATAAGGATATATTCATGACACTAGGTTTTATGAGATGAGTTTATTCCACCCTCTCATTAGAGAATAATGATCAGACAATAACATGCCTCAGGAACAAGGCGAACCGAGGAGAATCAAACCCAATGAAATAAATTATTCATTTATGAACAAACTATTCATTAAAGAAGGATCCTATTTGTTGTAGTGATTTTCAATTATTTTATTCTACCCCAATTGATTAAATAGATTGAGGAAGATATGCCATTAACTTTTATTTTCATTAATTTCAATTCATTTTAAGAGGTCATGATCTAATTTTAATATTTTTATTCAAATTTTATCACATCAGAAATCATAATTTATAATATTTGGCCAAGAATAGTAGAGCATAAATATTTTAAAATATATTTCTTCTTATTTCACCACCATCGTTCATCATGTTATTTATCATTTGACCATGAGGTATCAAGTTGACATTCCCAAAAGGGACTGAGCATGATCTTTCAACCAGATTCAATAAAGATTCATGTTTAATGAATTGGTTGATGAAATTTTAGTGTATTCATATAGATTTTGGGATACATGTGAATCCACCAAATATTCGAATACCAGAATGGTGATGGGAGACTACTGGAGGTGTTATGGTTCATGGAATCATCTTGTGTGCTTCATAAAGATGAATTGTAAATCAATTTACTATCCAAAACACTACTGAAATTGATGAATGAAGGCTTCACCATAGATTTCATGTAGGATCCCATATGAGAGGAAGCACTATGTACAAAAGTACACAGACAATGTCATGTATACACGGACATAACAAGGACCACATACATGACCCCTGGTTGTTGAGGTAAATTGTTTTGTCCCTTTACATGATGTGTAGGGTATGGGGATAGTGAGACACATACCGATATTAACATGACCAAATAGTGAAGTGTTACCACATGAAATGTTGGAACCCTTGAATTCCATGTACCACTTTTCCATTTTAATGAAACTTATACCTCTTAAATATTATTTGATTGGACATGGATTTTGGACCGTGAGTAGCCTATCCTAAGGGTTTTTTCTACATAGAACATGATGGTGGACTTTTTAGTGTCTATTAAGATATCATTCAAGGTTTTATTAGTTTTATGATTATTTTGAAATTGGTCATTGATGTTATTGATCGAGGATGGTCATTAGAGTGTTACCTCGTACTAGATAGGTGTGGGCCACCTTACACTGAGTGGTACCACCCATAAATTATGGTGAAGGTACTTTATCTACTGAGTGGTACCACCTATATTGTTAGTGTTCTTGTACTCAATCTAATGAGTGGAAACCCTTTTGGAATTCGGATGTGAGTCCTTTATCAAATAAGTGGTTCCCTCGTATTGTGTTTAAGTGTGGGTCCTATATCTACAAAGTGGTACCCCATATGAAATTAGGGTGTGGGTCATATATCTACTGAGTGTACCATCCTATGACATTAGGTTCCATGACCTATATCTACTTGGTGGTACCTAGTATGGAATTATTGTTAATTTCTTATTTCTACTGAGTGGTACCCCCTATGACATTAGGGTGAAGGTCCCACTTAAACTGATTGGAACCCTATAGACACAGTTGGGCATGATTCCTCTACTTCAAGGTTGTTTCCCATAGATTTTGATAATATTTGAGTGGTATATTTCATCCACATAGTTTCTACTACTGAACAACATGTGAATGTGGGAAATATTTGATAGAAAATTTGGAACTATTGGCATTTTTCTTTGGCTAGACTGTGAGATGGACATCACCTTTTTCAATTGTTTAGTCATCTTTTGGAAAGATTATATTTCTGTATCCAATTCATTGGATTTCTTACTATATTTATTTTTTTTGAATATATTTTAAAATAGTGACCCTCACATATACCTCTTAAACTTTTGGGGTGTTTGACTAGGTGTGTATATAGTCATCCATGTATTGGCCCTACCTACACATGTTTTGTTTTATGAATAAGGAAGACATGTTTGTAATGATTATAGAGGAGTATATGGATAACTTGTGAATTTAAAAACATATTGTGGTAAGATCATGGGGATTCATATTTGGTAACTTTCAAAATTTACTTTTGTAGTTTTGTGTTGATGGGATGTTGTTCAATTTGGGTATACATTTTCCCCTTTAATTTATAGTTTACACAATCAAACTCTAGCAGTAATATCAGGTCTTACATTCATTGGTTATTCCCTATCTCTTTATTCAATTATTATCATTTCCTAGAATATCTGAATGTAAATGTTTGGATGGGTGCATACTGGTACATTAAGAAAAGTCTGCACAAATTAGTTGTGACATATGGTTTTTTTCTCCTCCCTTGGCCAATGGATAGAATATTTGTATTTTTCATCTCAATTCCTATAAGTTCAAGCCATGATAGATTGGTACCAAATAAGTTCATTAATTTTGATGGATTTTTGCCTTTTCCCCTTGTGAGGATTTGGTTCAGATTTAGGGATACAATTTAAATGTGTTTTGAGTGTGCATTTCTGGTCCAGTAACATAGAATTTGAGTGCTGGCCAATGAATCCTTTCACCACAAACATCACTATCTAATTATACAAAAAAATATTGAAACATTTGTTTTAGAGATTAGTTTTACATGAATCATATATGAATGAAGCTTTTTACAATCATCCATGATCCAGATCTCCATTAGACACACACACACACTGATATATATATATATATATATATATGATCACATGACTGTGTTACACCATGATTAAATATTAAATATGCCTCCGTAAAGAGATCTATTTATGTTACTAATTCTTGATCATGATATTGATCTGATGAGGGATAATTTCATAGTTCATGGTATATCACGTGAGATTCTTCGTCTAGGTGGATAGGTAGTACCACTCCCACCTTTTGAGTACTAGATCATACAAGAAAATATGGAAGAATATGTTCTTATGATTAGCACACTCCACAAGGTCTATCACAAGAGCCTATTAGGTTCTACAGTGATAGAGATCCCCAATCATTGGAGGATTTTCTAGATTCATTGATCCATGTTTTCTATCATATTAATAAAACAACATATCATGTGGTTTCACTGGCATAAATCCTTTTATATAAGTCAGTTTAGTGCTAGATGTTTTTATTTATGATGATACATGATGAGCCGACACTCTCATGGACCGACATGAAGAATAAATTCCTCTAAGATCAGTATCCCTATTTCCTGTTCTCAAGTTGTATTTATAATATTTTTTATCTCATGAAGGGAGAAAAAATAGTGGGTGATTATTCATTGAGGTTAAGAGACCTTATGAAGAAATGCCTCAACAATATTTAAGATGCCTTATTTTGGGAGAAAATATTTTAGTAAGGTCTCCAAGGATATATTCATTCTAGTGGGGTATCCTTGTGAATTCACAACAATTCTAGGGTGTTGGAGAGTATTCTGATGAAAGATGTATTCCTATAATGGGGACAACATGAAGTTAGATATGAAAATGGATGTTGTAGGGCTTAGTTGTCTGCACTATCAAGCATGCTCTAGTCACCATTAAATCAAAATTGGAGACCTATCTATGATCAGACCCAGACAAGTGGTCATGTGGAATGAAGACTGTGTAGGGGACTATGGAATCTAGAGAGGGTAAGTGTTATACACGTGACAAGTGAGGACACATCCCAAATGATTCCTCGACCATACGTGTTGTAGAGAAATAGAAGATAGCATATGGACCGTTATATATGAATCAGTGTCATGGTTATAGATCTACTAGATGAGGGGAGGGTGGCCGCCATGGAGGCAGAGCTAGATGTGGAGTAGGTGGATGTCTAGAAGGAGAAGTTGTAGGTGGCTGAGGACATAATTATATCCCTCCACCAACACCACTAGGTTTCCCACATTAGGAATACATAACTGGTTGTTGGGGTCGTAGATAGCTATAGGGTATGGATGCATATGTCCTAGTGACACAAAAAATAATTAGAGGGACAATTTTAATTATTATAATATTTATTCAGAATAATTAGAAACATGTGAGAGTCATCCCTTCATCTCTTTACTCTTGATTTTAGAGCTAGATCTCCTAGCTTAGGATTTAGCCCCATATCATTTATTGATGTTCCTACACAGAAATATTCTTCTATATCTTTTTTATATTGGAAGTGATAGAAATCGATTATTTGATAGAGGTTATCATGGGACTTTATGAGTCATCATTTTTATCCTTATGTTTTTATATTGGGCATGGATTGGTAATCCATGGTTTATGCCCAGATTAATTGTCCGTAAAGACAAGTCAGATTCCTTATCACTCATGGGATGAGATTCTTCATTTTTTGAGAGATATATTTCATTTGAGGGTGACATTTTTTTGAAAGGAGGAGGCTACTACTCACAACCATTAGTTTTGAAGTTTATCCTGTAGTGTATCAATCAATTCTTGGATCTACAATTCATTACTTTTGGTGATTTTTATGGATGTATTTTCTATGGACATTGTATGACCATATCTAAGGTGGTATATGGGGGGGGGGGGGTTCATCGAATTTCATCACAAGAGACATATGCTATATTTTTTATTATATTTGATGGACCCTACTAAACTCTGGAATCTACGATTATTGTTAAAGGACCGTCAAGAGTAGGGTTTTATCAGAACTGGTGTGCCCCCCCTAGGATGTTCTAGTATTGTCCTTTGAAGGTATTTATGGTATCTTACTACATTTTGTTGATTATAGTATCCAAATTCAGTCCATGTTAATGATAAATAATAATTTTCACTGATTTATTACCTCATTGATTGATTTCATGGAATGATATAGTTCTTGAAGATCGGTCTCAGGTCTGGATACCACCTAATGACAGCTCATCGGGCTAATATAATAAAATGAGAAATCTGATTTAGTTATAGAAATTATTAATTCATGGTGATTCACACCAATGTGATGAATAATTCCACCATTTTTATGGATTTGATGAACCATATTTGGAAATCCTACATGGATGATATTGTCTTTTTATTTATTGATGACAAAATCATATAATCTGTGTCTAAGGAGGAGCATGCATATCACATTAGCAAGATCTGGGATTTTTTCAGGAGAACTAGATTTATATTTTGACCATAATGTTCATTATTTAGACCCAATAGGATCATTTCTAGTGGATTTTCATTTATGATCAGGTATTATTTGTATAAATGATGATGTTTGATGTGTTTCATTCATGAGAGCCACATGAGATCATGTCAAAGGTGTGGGGTTTCTCAACATGATGGGGTACTACATGAGGTTTGTGGAATAATTCTCAAAAATTGAAGGCCCATTTATCTACATGATATGAAATATTAATCCTTTTACTTGGACAAAGTAGTGTAGGATATACTTCAAGTAGATGAGTTTGACATGATGGGTGATTTTATTTTTACAGAACTAGAGGAGGGCATGAATAATATTTTATATTGTGATGCCTTAGGATCTAGGCTCTGCTGTGTGTCAACTCTGAGATAGGCTGCTATCACATATGGTTTGAGGTAGTTTAAAATCCATGATAATGGAAACATGAATCATGACCTAGATATGTAATCTATAGTGTCCTTTCTATGAATGGGTAGGAAGTATATTCTAGGTGATCTATTTTTATTTACTCATACCATCAAAGATTCACTTTTTTATTTAATTAGAGATAAATGAAACTGAGACAATGGTTGTGGTTGATGTTCATATTGGAATATAAAATTTATATACTCTATAATCATGGGATGGAAAACACAGAGGATGATTCCCATACTAAGAAGTACCTTTCTCATTTTCTTGAAGGGGGCATCTGAGCAGTTAACATCGCTATAGCTAACTGTGGTTGAGTAGGAGGGTGTAAGAATTTTTCATTCAATGTTGTTGAATCCCTTTCTCATCCAGTGTGTGATAGAGTCCCATTTTAGAGATGAAGATTTTATGTTCTTTCATGACCAAATATCTTCAAAATATTCACTAGATGGATTATTTGAAGGTGGTAATCACATAATAATTTTCATGAAATGGAAAATGTTCTAAATCATGATGTAGAAGGACATGATGAGGGATTTTATATCTTCACATTTTTATATATATCCAGTTGTTGTGAAAATGTAATAATACCATCAATGGATATATTAGTTGTCCAACAAGAGACGTGTCACGACAAAGATCATTTCATGATGCCTTACTTTTTAGTACGTGAATATAGAGCATAATGTTTTGATAGGATTATCACATCCGCTTTAGATCCCAGAGTAGAAATACGACATCATATCCTTGGAAATTATTATAGGGCTCTTGTGGAATGTGAGATTGCATGAATAAACTTGAGTGATAGCTGACCAAATCAAAAACTTTGCATACTTAATTGGTATCGGGTGCGGTAGTTCCATAAATATAATTGGGTAGTTTTATGTGTGGGATACTATGCACCATCATGGGGTTACCTAGACTATTATCACTAAATTTGATTCATGTTTCACCTCTTGGTTGTTGAGAGTCCTACATGAGGAATTAGGGATCAGGATAAGGAGGAGTACTTCCTCCCCCCCCCCCACTATGGACGATAAGACCAAGAGAACTATCTAGGTATTAGGGTAAATTCTATGGTCTTTTATGGTATACTTCATCCATAGTTGGTCGGAATACTTGAAATTGGTGGTGTTTCAATAGAATAATAGTTAAAAAATAATATTTTCATGATACTCTTTCAATCAAAAATTGGGAGGCCTTACATGTCACCCATGTGATAGATATAGATTAATCACACATCTCTCATTGGGATTGAGATGGTGAAAGCGATGATAGAAAAGTTATAGGTCAACAATGAGGTGATAATGATATCTTAGAGTAGGCAGAAATTTTACACAAATAGATGTAATAGTCTTATTGAGTTAGATCCAGGTGACCAGGTTTTTTCAATAGTATCCCCATGATGAGGAAAGAATAGATTCTTTATGGGTGGTAATTTATCATCTAGCTTCATCAGGCCATTCATGATCTTATAGAGTGTTTGAATGGTTTCCTACCACCACTCCATACCCTTATAGTTAGGGAGAGTGCATATCATCCATTATATGATGTAACCAAGGAAATAAATGCCTGGACCCATTAATTTTATTTTTAGGGGTAATCTAGACATTGAGGATAGATATAATTTTATGGAGAATCCTATGGTGATCATGGATCGGTAGGAGATGACCAGGAGAGAATAGACCATTTCCTTGGTTCGAGTGATATGGTAGAATGGGTGTATATAGGCTATAAACTGGGAGAGGGAGAACTATGTTCTAGCTCAATATCTAGAGTTTTTTGTAGTTTTTTATTTTGAGGATGAAAATATAGAAGGGGTGATATTTTCGAAACCTTATCTTTTCCTTTTATGACTGTTGAATAAATCTCAAACTATTTTCAGAGAAAGGGGCTAAGATGACGTCTAAATCTTGGGCCCAGTGTACCCAGAAATAAATTTAAAAAAATATTTATCATATTTTTATATATTGAAAGAATAATTTATTAAATAAAATGATATATATAATAAATTATTCTATGATCACAAATATGTTTCCATGGTTGAATTCACGATTTTTTATTTATTGTAAGCATGACATAAAATGGATTGGCACAGGGAATTCAATCAAAACGGGTATTTTGATTATGTTTAGTGGTTAATTAAATAATTAATTTAATTTATTTATTAATTGACCTAAGAAAAATTAATATATATGTTCTATGTTATAAGGTATCTCTCAGAGATATACCCTTAAATATGATATCATTGATTGGAGTTTCATCGACCCCATCATTTGATAACCATGATCAGACTATAATGAGCATCTGAATATAGGTGAATCGATGAATAATGAATTTAATATCATCAACTCATTATTTTTGAACATGTTTTTCATCATAGAACAATAAAATCATTGGTAGGACTCATTAATTTGTGGATTATTTCCCCATTTATCAAATACAATCAACATGATCACCCTTTAGATTTGATCTATGTCAATTTCAATCATTTTCAAGGGCCCGTGAATTGATTTTAAAATTTTTTTCAGTTTTTTAACACCCCGATCATCCCATTTTATAATATTTGGAAAAAAATTGACCAATGATTGGGTCACATATTTTTCATATAATTATCCACCGCATATTTCGTTGTGTTATCCATCACTCGACGACAAGGTCCTGATTCATCATTTTTGGGTGGGTACATGCATGCTCGGACCACCAGAATCAGGTAAAATTCATATAAAATTAATAGGAAGATGAATAAGTGGTGGATTATAATGGATTATTGGATAAGAGTTATTAACTCAATGATTAGAATACAAATATGGTGATAGGATATGGATGGAGGTGATGTGACGTGAGTCATCCTCGCATGAGCTTCATATTAATGAATTAAGAATAAGTTTTCAATCAAAATGATGGTAATAATGATGAAAGAAGGCTTCCCATTTGATCTGTGGTGGGGACCCATGGAATACGACACACATTTCACCTATGTTCATAGATATGGGAAATTATACATAGATACATCCAATATCATAGGAAGGACCCCAGATCATTGATTCCTACCTCATACTCCCCTTATACTACAAGTAGGGATACACGGTCAGTGATCCATCTTTCCACATGGACAGAACCATGAAGAAGTTCAAAAAAAAAGACCATGTGGTCCCCTTACATGTTGTGTACCACTTATTCCTTATTGATGACATTTATACCTCTCTTATATCCTTCAGCATGGGTAATATTTTATCCCTCAAGTATGATATCTATTATAAGGTCCCAACCTTAAACCTTACATATTCTTGAGTTATTACAAGATTACACATTGAGGATCTTTTCAGGTTTAGAGTTTTAGAGAATTAGATCATGAAACTTGAATTACATTCCACATTTAAACAAAGTGGTTAAATAAACGAAAGTATTCATTCTTCCCATCAATAGAAAGTTATTTAAAATAAAACACGGATTCATTCTTGACAGATTCTTGACACTATCATCACATTATGTACCTTTCCCTTGACCTGTGAAAAACATTTCAAAAACTTGGGATGAGCATAAAAAGCTCAGTAAGGGTTATAAAAATATGGAAAGGAAACATGAGTTCATATATACAAAATAATGAAATCATACATTACCCATAAAACATAGGCACTTTAATATACCTCATCAAATCATGAATAAATCATAGAAATCATAACACATTAATGGTAACTTGAGGCATTCATAACATTCTTACGTAGGGAGTAACCCTCTTGGTTACGTTTTGGAATACCCATCACAGTATATTCCCTAAATCTCTTTAGAGAAACCTTAACGTTTCACTCTTTCACGTTACCCAATGAATTGGAGAGCTATACCGGGCTCACCCGCCCTTAGTTTATCACGGAACCACCTGTCTTCATAATAATTCCCAAGAACCTCAACATAATCGTATCACATAAAACATGCATAAAGTAAACATAACATTTCCACCTTTTAATCACAAGATATCAATACAACACATTGATATAAAAACATTATGAAAACCATTTTCAATACAAAAATAAAAGAAAAGTAAAACATGGTATTTATTTGTCTTTTATAAAAAATGTATGGCTTGTATTGGAAGCCGAAACTCAAATAATGGTCACGACGGCGGAGATGTCATTGTCGCAGCATACGTTCGACAAAAACATTCCCTTTTGTCGTTTAGTAAAATGCTTCGTATAAAAAATATTCCTTTTGGATAAACTTAAAAGTAAAAGGGGTTTATACACTGTATAAAATAAGGTTGTGTATAAAACTAAATATGCCTCAATGAAAGGATATTGAGAAGAAGTACCATACAAAGACGGTATCCTTGGATTAAGGATAAATCAGTTACATAACTATGTGTGACAAACGAATACACGAAATATAAGTGGGTATTAAGTGTAAAACAATCAGAGGACATTCAAACATAATCATAGAACTACATATTCAAGGTGTACAAGTTTATCCCAAAGAATCGAAATTGGGTTAAGAAGTTCCCTTGCAAAAATTAGACAGCCTAACGACGTCACTTCAAAATTCAGAAAAATAGTTGATGAGAGATAAAAATGGAATCTAATCACTTTGACATAAAATTTACATCAACAAGTATATATATGAACATATCCGAAAATAATATTATGTAAATTAAAAGACATAACAAAATAAGTCTTTTAAAAAGAGGAGGGTGAAAGGTCCACTTACCGAGTTGGGTAACTTTCGAAACGTACACCCCATGGAAGAAGGGTCATACAATGCAGATGTGAATACCCATAAATGAAATTATACTACACAAAGTTTATAATAATGGGCAGTACATACACCACTCAAAGGAAATTGTGGCAAATGTAGCATAAATCTCACGGGATTAAAAGTGAGATGAATAATCCCTTACGAAAACTCGGCAGCCTAACGGCGCCACATAAAACTTCCAAAATGGATTGATGAGAGAAAATAGGGTCTCTCATCATATCAACATAATGTTTACTGAAAGTGGAATACAAAAGAACATCCCCCAACATAACAAAGAGGAGCTTAAAATAAGTGACATAATTGAGAGTACTTAAAAATAAAGAGAGAGGTTGGATCTCTTACGAAAATTCGGCAGCCTAACGGCGCAAATCAAAACATCCAAAATGGATTGATGAGAGAGAATAGGGTCTCTCATTATATGAACATAAAATGTACAATAAGAGTAATATAAAAGAATATCCCAATCACAATAAATATGAGCTTAGAATAAATGACATAAAAGAGCGTACTTAAAAGGAAAGAGAGAAGTAGGATCCCTTAGCTTGGGTCCGACTTGACTCGATCGTTCTTTAACGTACTGAATAATAAACATGAGTTAATTTCTACTTGATTAAGAACCTTTTTAAACCTTTTTATTCCTTTTATATCACTTATTTCCATGTTATAAACATTATGTAATCATTAAGTTAATAATGTTTGTGTTGTCGATATTTGGTTCTTAAGTCAAAAGTGGACTTCTTACAATTACATGTTGTTCGTGTGGTCAAAGGATCTTTATATCCAGAATGAAATTCCTGATTTGGATATCATATATATCATACATATCCACCATATACATGTATTTATAATATCACATAATCATTTAGAGGAAATAAATGAAATGCACCGTTCATGGAGACGGTAAGCCGTACGTACGCATAAACGCTACTTTCATTTCTATGTCATATTAATGGAATTAAAACTATATGATAGGTATGTATATTTTAATTCCAGAATTATATTAATAATTTAGATGTAACATACATCATATATATCCATTATATATATGTACTCATAATAATACATTGCATTTGGGGATAAGAAATGAAATGCACCATTCATGGAGACGGTAAGATGTACGTACGCATGAACGCTAATTTCATTTCTATCTCATAATTTAATTGAAATATAATATTATGATATAAAGGTATATTAAAATCCAGTATAACATCATATATAATAACTTTAAATCCATCCTTTATATGTCCCACATATGGCATTAACGAATCACATCACTTTGAGGGGGCGGTAGTCCGCACTTCCTTAAATGAAGATATCGCGTTTACCCATAATGGAAACCATAAAGGTATGCCATAAATGAAAAATAAATAAGATTAAGTAAAACATAAAAATATTATATATAATATATAAGTATAGTTTCATCTTAATGGCCACTATGAAGGTGTTAAAAGAATGTTGAAAAATCATCGTTTCGGGAGGTAGAAATTCGCCATCCACGGAAACAGTATGTTCTTTAACTATTAGATGTAGGTGTGTGTAAGTGTAGCTCGAATACTTCTTATAAAAACATCATAGTATATTTAAGATACTGGAGTTGTTACAAAAGAAATGAATAAAAAGAGTTTAGGGGGTTGGAGACACAAAATAAAACAAAAGGACTCAAGTGAAGACATTACCTTAAAATCGGGTAACTCTCTTAGATTTGAGCTCAATGGCATCTTTGGGAAGACTTCTGCCCATTTTGAGGCTTCAAGGAGTAATAGAGGTATGTGGAGAGACAAAATGGTCAGGGTTTGGCCGAGCCAAAGGCTTTGTGAGTGTGGGTAAGGAGGTAGAGCTGGGGGCCTTTTATAAGAGGAGAGGAGGGGCACTCTTGGAAAGTAAGCAAATGTTACTTTATTTGAAAATGAGTTTCGGATTTAAAAGATCCCACATTGATATAATTCGTCGATGAGGTTATAATAGTTTTAAATCCACCCATCCAATAGGTTTTGGACATGTGTAGGTCTTAGATATTACATTATCTTTCCATTTTATTTAAATCGTTAAATGATGAGGTCATCGCTTCATCTTCATGATGTCATAAATATTATAATTTATATAATGTATAAAAATTATAAAACAAATACTATGATGTAGGAAATCTTTTTACCTTTCCAATTACTATTTATAGTCAAACATCTGACTTGTATAACCCCATGTAAAAATTGTTTTAGTAAAACATCTCATGTTTGTGTCATTTTTACTTTATCATTAAATAAAATGGTATTTATGTCATTTTCCAAACAAGTGGATCCATGGGGTCCCCAAGTTGACCCATGAATTTTCTTGGTCTGACATGACACATACAATGAGGGTAGGACATGTGTCTATGTCATTTCATTTTATTAAAACATTATTCTTATCTTAAACTACATTAATTACCTCTAATCGCGATTAAAATCTTAAGAAGTTACTATTCACCAAAAAATTATTTTAATCCCATTGAAACACATTTTACTTCTTAATGAAAACCATGTATGTCGGATTTTTGAAATTCAAAACACAAAGGTGGCAAAATTTCATTTAAACGGAAAATCGGTTTTTATAAGTACCACTCAGTGGTTTCTCTATTCATAAAAAATTAACGTTTTTCAGAAAATTACCAAAAGATCACCCTAAGTTAAATTTGATATTCCGAATTCAAAAATTATGTCTATTTTACAAAATTCAAAACATATAAGTTTCACTAATTAATTTAATAATTAATTCCCGCTGTCAAAACAAATAGCATGTTTTTAAGAAACAAAATGTATCAAAATATTGACACTAGTTTAAGTCCGATTTCAAAGTGAAATTAATTCTATCAACCACTGATGGATTAAATGGTAAAAATATATTCTAATTTCACTTTAAAACCAATTAAAAATATAATCTAATCATATAAATAATTTATTAAAAAGAGGATTTGAATTAAAATACAACATTTTTCATTGTTCATTAAAAATTGAACTTTTTCGGAAAAGTACCAAAAATTTACACAAAGTAAATTTTGGTGTCCCTATTATAAAGAAGAATTTTATTTTGTCAAATATAACACATAAAATTTTCAAAAAGTGGATTTAAAAGAGGTTCGCCATCAAAAGGAGGTCAATCGACCTTTTAAAAATATTAGAATGTTTACGCTTAAAATTGGTTTCATTCGCATTTTTAATCCTCTAACATTTATTGTAAAAAGTAAAAATATTTGACAAACATATATAATCATTTGGTAGTTATTTATGTTCATTCCCGCCATTACAACGGCTAGGAATTAACTACCATTTAAAATAATATTATTTTATTATTAGAGTGCAACGTAAGATTCCCAAGAAAATCTTTGTTGCGTATTGGGTACGCCATTGAGCATAGAATCCCCTTTAAAGTATTATTAATATTTGATTAAAAAATATGGATAAATATAAAGATGTCATATTCTTTATTTACCTGGGGTGTTACATCCTTCCCCCCTTTTGGGAATTGTGTCCTCGCAATTTTAAAATTGGGCTTGGAAACATCCTTGAATGTCCCACATCGGAACAAGAGTTGGTAAAACAATCACATTAAAATAAAGAAAGATAAGTACAAAGGTCACCCGAGTTAACCCATACTAGGATTCCAAGTACGAAAATATGGACATGGAGGAAAAAACAAAGGGTCATGTTCTGATGGAGAGTGATAGAAAACATGTTTAGGAGAAATTTAACCACACGAAAATCACAAACTTGTGATGGGTTAAACGGTATTTGATTCCCCAATAAGAAAAGTTAATAGACAACATTTTTGTTTTAAGTTACTTTTTATTGAGTAATTTATTCATAAGGAAACATACTCACATATCATGTTGACTTTCGACTTTTACACAAACTCATATTTTCTCCAAAAGATGAGTATTTAGGAAGACTTTTTCACATTAAGAGTACTATAATCAACTTCTAAAGAATCACCTAATCCACAAAAGAGAACTATATACTTCCCATGTATTTAGACCAAAACCAAAACCAAAATGTCTAGTACAAGATTAGATAATCCAGAAAAGGATAACCCCTTTTAAAAAGAAAATCTATTCTTAATCTCCAAAATTTGTCCAACAAAACCCAAAGTTCAACGAGGACCGTTCGATAAGAAATTTGTCCATAAAATTCTTCAAAGTAAACCAAAATAAGATTGAAACCCAAATATTTGAGGGATTTAGTCACATATTCTTCCAAGTTAAATCGTATCATTTATCTACAAACAACATCAGTTGCTATTATTGTCTCATATTGAAAATTAATTAACCTAATCACATATCCTCCATGACAGGTTAATAAATATCCATAGATAACCCAAAATCAACTTACTCTTAATTCATAAAATCATCTAACTAAAAAGAATCAGTCAAACTAACTAGGTACTTCACGTAGTCTAGTGGTAGGCGATAAATACCAGTTGCACTTTGGTTGTGGGTTCGATTCCCGCATCTTTTTCCGACGCGACAGGTTGTCACACGATCTACGTGTTTTCCTTTTTATAAAACTCCAAAAGTAACCCTAACATGTTTTAACCTCAATCGTTTCCTAATACCTTTAATTTTCATCCGAATTCGTTACGATCTCAACATCTTAATTCTTGAAGTCTTATTTCACCACAATAAGAAAAAATAAAATGATTCCCAAAATGAATAACATCATACCTTGATCATGGCGTCCACTCGGTTTCATCATCATATTGCTCATGTAGGTAGAAGTCCCATGCATTACAACAATGATTTAGAGATCCTTCAAAATCATTTGCTTCCTCTATCCAAATACACCTCGTACAACATGAGTCATATGGGTGTTCACAGAAAAACAGTTTTGGAAAATAATCATTTATGACATATAATTCAAAAACATCTGATAAAACATGATTTCTATAAAATAGTCGGACTAAAATTGAGTTTAAACTTTCTATTATTGGTCCTTTTAAAATACCATAATTATGTGATGTGATACTATATTTTAAAAGAAAATATAAATAGGATGCGCAAGGGTCTCCTTCCTCAGCACCATTTTTAACATCATAATATGCTTCAAATTCTTGTGATAAGGTAAAATATTTGAAAATACCTTGATAATATTTACCTTTCTTGAAAATATGAGAATATTGTGAAAATTGTATTTGTCTAAAAACTACCCATGATCCACGATGATAACGAGGTATAGTGGAGGTGTTTGATATCTCAAACAACTGCTTGCAAGTGAGTTGTATACTAGAAAAAGTTTCACAATCATCTGAAGATGACTTTGCAATAATTATTGCAAGCATGTCATTAGGAAGAGATAGGAATTTCGTTTGAGATACTTCTCCTTCCATTCATATCCTACTTTACTTGACATAAAAAAAATGTTATAAAACAAGGATTTAACTGATATAATAGATATATGGACTAATCATGTGTCTCATAAGAACTCATAATACCAAAAGTTGTCTAAACCGACCTTTGATACCAACTATAAGGCCCCAGCCTTAAACCTTACTTAATCTTGATTTATTACAAGATTACACATTGAGGATCTTTTCAGGTTTATAGTTTTAGAGAATTAGATCATGAAACTTGCATTACATTCCACATTTAAAGAAAGTGGTTACATAAAAGACAATATTCATTCATCCCATCAACGGAGAATTATTTAAAATAAAACACGGATTATTTATTGACACATCCATGACACTATCATCACATCATGTACCTTTCCCTTGACCTGTGAAAAACATTTCAAAAACTTGGGAAGAGCATAAAAAGCTCAGTAAGGGTTATAAAAATATGGAAAGGAAACATGAGTTCATATATACATAAGAATGAAATCATACTTTACCCATAAAACATAGGCACTTTAACATACCTCATCAAATCATGAATAAATCATAGAAATCATAAGACATAAAAGGTAACTTACGGAATTCATAACATTCTTACGTAGGGAGTAACCCTCTTGGTTACGTTTTGGAATATCCATCATAGTATATTCCCTAAATCTCTTCGGAAAAACCTTAACATTTCACTCCTTCGCATTACCCAATGCATTGGAGAGCTATATCGGGCTCACCCACCCTTAGTTTATCATGGAAACACCCGTCTTCATAATAATTCCCAAGAACCTCAACATAATCGTATCACATAAAACATGCATAATGGAAACATAACATTTCCACCTTTTAATCACAAGATATCAATACAATACATTGATATAAAAACATTATGAAAACCATTTTCAATACCAAAATAAAAGAAAAGTAAAACGTGGTATTTATTTTTCTTTTAAAAAATGGTATGGCTTGTAGAGGAAGACGAAACTCAAATAATGGTCACGACATCGGAGAACTCGTTGTCGCAGCACACGTACGATAAAAACATTCCCTTTTGTCGTTTAGTAAAACGATTCGTATAAAAAAGATTCCTTTTGGATAAACGTAAAAGTTGAAGGGATTTATACACCGTATAATAGAAGGTTGTGTATAAAACAAAACATGTCTCAATGAAAGGAGATTGAGATGAGGTACCATACAAAGACGATATCCTTGGATTAAGGATAAATTAGTTACATAACTACATGTGACAAATGAATACATGAAATATAAGTGGGTATTACGTGTAAAACAATCAGAGGACATTCACACATAATCATATAACGATATATTCATGGTGTACAAGTTTATCCCAAAGAATCAAAATTGGGTTAAGAAGTTCCCTTCCAAAAATTAGACAGCCTAACGGCGTCACTTCAAAATTCGGAAAAAGAGTTGATGAGAGATAAAAATGGTATCTCATCAATTGGACATAAAATTTAAATCAACAAGGATATATAAGAAAATATCCCAAAATAATATTATGTAAATTAAAAGACATAACAAAATAAGTCTTTTAAAAAGAGGATGTTGAAAGGTCCCCTTACCGAGTTGGGTAACTTTCGAAACGTACACCCCATGGAAGAAGGGTCATACAATGAAGATTTGAATACCCATAAATGAAATTATACTACACAAAGTATATAATAATGGGCAGTACATACACCACTCAAAGGAAATTGTGGAAAATGTAGCATAAATATCATGGGAATAAAAGTGAGATGAAAATCCCTTAGGAAAACTCGGCAGCCTAACGACGCCACTTAAAACATCCAAAATGGATTTATGAGAGGAAATAGGGTCTCTCATCATATCAACATAATTTTTACCGAAATAGGAATACAAAATAACATCCCCCAACATAACAAAGAGGAGCTTAAATGATGTGACATAAAGGAGAGTACTTATAAAGAAAGAGAGAGGTTGGATCTCTTACGAAAATTCGGTAGCCTAACGGTGCCACTCAAAACATCCAAAATGGATTGACGAGAGAGAATATGGTCTCTCATTATATGAACATAAAAATTAAAGTAAGAGTTATATAAAAGAACATCCCAATCACAATAAAGATGAGCTTATAAGGAATGACATAAAAGAGCGTACTTAAAAAGAAAGAGAGAAGTAGGATCCCTTACCCTGGGTCCGACTTGACTCGATCATTCTTTAACGTCCTGAATAATAAACTTGAGTTAAATTATATTTGATTAAGAAAATTTTTAAAGCTTATTATTCCTTTTATATAACTTATTTCTATGTTATAAACATTATGTAATCATTAAGTTAATAATGTTAGTTTTGTCGATATTTGGTTCTTAAGTCGAAAGTGGACTTCTTACAATTACATGTTGTTCGTGTGGTAAAAGGTTCTTAATATCCAGAATGAAATTGCTTATTTGGATATCATATATATCATATATATCCAGCATATACATGTATTTATAATATCACATAATTATTTAGAGGAAAGAAATGAAATGCACCGTTCATGGAGACGATAAGCCGTACGTACGCATGAACGCTACATTCATTTCTATGTCATATTAATGGAATTAAAACTATATGAGAGGTATGTATATTTTAATTCCATAATTATATTAATAATTTAGATGTAACATACATCATATATATCCATTATATATATGTACTCATAATAATACATTACATTTGGGGATAAGAAATGAAATCCACCGTTCATGGAGACGGTAAGCCGTACGTACGAATGAACTCTAATTTCATTTCTATATCATACTTTAATGGAATGAAAATAATAATTATATAAAGGTATATTATAATTCCAGTATATCATCATATATAATAACTTTAAATCCATCCTTTATACGTCCCACATATGGCATTAATGAATCACATCACTTTGAGGGGGTGGTAGTCCGCACATCCTTAAATGAAGATATCACGTTGACCCATAATGGAAACCATAATGGTATTTCATAAATGAAAAATACATAAGATTAAGTAAAACATAAACTTATTATATATTATATATATGTATAGTGTCATCTTAATGGACACCATTGAAGGTGTTAAAAGAATGTTGAACAATCATCGTTTCGGGAGGCAGAAATTCTCCATCCACGGAAACAGTATGTTCTTTAACCATTAGATGTATGTGTGTGTAAGTGTAGCTCGAATACTTCTTATAAAAATATCATAGTATATTTAAGATACTGGAGTTGTTACAAAAGAAATGAATAAAAATAGTTTAGAGGGTTGGAGATGCAAAATAAAACAAAAGGACTCAAGTGAAGACATTACCTTAAAATCGGGTAACTCTCTTAGATTTGAGCTCAAAGGCTTCCTTGGGAAGACTTCTGCCCAATGTGAGGCTTCAAAGAGTAAGATAGGGATGTTTAGAGACACAATGGGAATGGGTTGGCCCTGAAAAAGGCTTTGTGAGTGTGGGTAAGGAGGTAGAGGTGGGGGCCTTTTATAAGAGGAGAGGAGGGGCACTCTTGGAAAGTAAGAAAATGTTACTTTATTTGAAAATGAGTTTCGGATTTAAAAGGTCACACATTGATATAATTCGTGGATAAGGTGATAATGGTTCTAAATCCACCCATCCAATAGGGTTTGGACCTGTGTAGGTCTTAGATATTACATTATCGTTCCATTTTATTTAAATCGTTAGATAATGAGGTCATCGCTGCATCATCATGATGTCATAAATATTATAATTTATTTAATGTCTAAAAATTATAATAAAACTAACATGATGTAGGAAATCGTTTTATCTTTCCAATGACTATTTATAGTCAAAAATATGACTTGTATAACCCCATGTAAAAATTGTTTTAGTAAAACATCTCATGTTTGTGTCATTTTTACTTTATCATTAAAGAAAAAGGTATTTATGTCATTTTCCAACCAAAGTGGCTCCATGGGGTCCCCAAGTTGACCTATGGAATTTCTTGGTCGGACATGACACATACAATGAGGGTGGGACATTTGTTTAGGTCATTTAATTTTATTAAAACATTATTCTTACCTTAAACTACACTAATTATCTCTAATCGCGATTAAAAACATAATAAGTTACTATTCACCAAAAAATTATTTTAATCCCATTGAACCACATTTTACGTCTTAATGAAAAACATTTATGTCGGATTTTTGAAATTCAAAACAAAAAGGTGGCAAATTTTCATTTAAACGGAAAATCAGTTTTTATAAGTACCACTTAGTGGTTTCACTATTCATCAATAATTGATGTTTTCAGAAAATTACAAAACATTCACCCTAAGATATATTTGATATTCCGAATTCAGAAATGATGTCTATTTTACGAAATTATAAACATATAAGTTGCGTTAATTAATTTAATAATTAATTCATGCTGTCAAAACAAATAGCATGTTTTTATGAAACAAAATGTATCAAAAGATTGACACTAGTTTAAGTCTGATTTCAAAGTGAAATTAATTCCATCAACCACTATTGGATTAAATGGTTAAAATATATTCTAATTTCACTTTAAAACCAATTAAAAATATAATCTAATCATATAAATAAATTATATTAAAAAGAGGGTTTGAAATAAAAATACAACATTTTCACTATTCATTAAAAATTGAACTTTTTCGTAAAAATACCAAAAATTTACACAATGTAAATTTTGATGTCCCGATTCTAAAGAAGAATTTTATTTTGTCAAATATAAAACATAAAATTGTCAAAAAGTGGATTTAAAAGAGGTTCGCCATCAAAAGGCAGTTAATCGACCTTTTAAAGAATATTAGAATGTTTACGCTTAAAATTGGATTCATTCTCATTTTTAATCCTCTAAAATTTATTGTAAAAAGTAAAAATATTTGACAAACATATATAATCATTTGGTAGTTAGTTCTGTTCATTCCCTCCATTTCAACGGCTAGGCGTTAACTACCATTTAAAATAATATTATTTTATTATTAGAGTGCAACGTAAGATTCCCAAGAAACTCGTTGTTGCGTATTGGGTACGCCAACGAGCATAGCATCCCCTTTAGAGTAATATTAATATTTCATTCACAAATATAGATAAATATAAAGATTTCATATTCTTTATTTACCTGGGGTGTTACATCCTTCCCCCCTTTTGGGAATTGCATCCTCGAAATTTAAAAATTGGGCTTGGAAACATCCCTGAATGTCCCACATCGGAACAAGAGTTGGTAAAAAAATCACTTTAAAATAAATAATGATAAGTACAAAGGTCACCCGAGTTAACCCATACTAGGATTCCAAGTAAAAAAATATGGAAATGGAGGAAAAAACAAAGGGTCATGTTCTGATGGAGAGTGATAGAAAACATGTTTAGGAGAAAGTTAACCACAAGAAAATCACAAACATGTGATGGGTTAAACGGTATTCGATTACCCAGTATGAAAAGTTAATAGACAACATTTTTGTTTTAAGATACTTTTTATTGTGTAATTTATTCATAAGGAAACATAATCACTTATCATGTTGACTTTCAACTTTTACACAAACTCATATTTTCCCCAAAAGATGAGTATTTAGGAAGGCTTGTTCACATTAAGAGTGCTATAATCAACTTCTAAAGAATCACCTAATACACAAAAAAGAACTATATACTTCCCATGTATTTAGACCAAAACAAAATCCAAAAAGGCTAGTACAAGATTAGATAATCCAGAAAAGGATAACCCCTTATAAAATGAAAATCTATTCTTAATCTCCAAAATTCGTCCAACAAAACCCAAAGTTCAACGAGGACCATTCGATAATCAATTTTCCCATAAAATTGTTCAACGTAAACCAAACTAAGATTGAATCCCAAATATTTGAGGGATTTAGTCACATATTCTTCAAAGTTGAATCGTATCATTTATCTCCAAACAACATCAGTTTCTCTTAATGTCTCGTATTGAAGAGTAATTAACCTAATCACATATCCTCCTTGATAGGTTAATAAATATCCATAGATAACCCAAAATCAACTTACTCTTAATTCATAAAATCGTCTAACTAAAAAGAATCAGTCAAACTAATCAGGGACTTCACATAGTCCAGTGGTAGGTGATAAATACCAGTTGCACTTTAGACGTGGGTTCAATTCCCGCAACTTTGTCTGACGCGACAGGTTGTCACACGGTCTGCGTGTTGTCCTTTTTATAAAACTCCAAAAATAACCCTAACATGTTTTAACCTCAATCGTTTCCTTATACCTTTAATTTTCATCCGAATTCGTTACCATCTCAAAATCTTAATTCTTGATGTCTTATTTCACCACCATAAGATAACATAAAATGATTCCCAAAATGAATGAAATCATACTTTGATCATGGCATCCACTCGGTTTCATCATCATCTTGCTCACATAAGTAGAAGTCCCATGCATTACAACAATGATTTATAGATCCTTCAAAATCATTTTCTTCCTCCATCCAAATACACCTCGTACAACATGGGTCATATGGGTGTTCACAGAAAAACAGTTTTGGAAAATAATCATGTATGACATATAATTCCAAAAAATCTGATAAAACATAATTTCTATAAAATAGTCGGACCGAAATTGAGTTGAAACTTTCTATTATTGGTCCTTTTAAAATACCATAAGTATGTGATGTGAGACTATATTTTAAAATCAAATATAAATAGGTTGCACAAGGGTCTCCTTCCTCAGCACCATTTTTAAAATCATAATATGCTTCAAATTCTTGTGATATTGTAAAATATTTGAAAATAACTTGATAATATTTACCTTTCTTGAAAATATGAGAATATTGTGAAAATATTTTTTGTCTAAAAACAACCCATGATCCACGATGATAACGAGGTATAGTGGAGGTGTTTGATATCTCAAACAACTGCTTGCAAGTGAGTTGTATGCTAGAAAAAGTTTCAAAATCATCTGAAGATGACTTTGGAATAATTATTGCAAGAATGTCATCAGGAAGAGATAGGAATGTCGTTTGAGATCCTTCTCCTTCCATTCGTAGCCGACTTTACTTGACCTGAAAAAATGCTATAAAACAAGGATTTAACTGAAATAATAGATATAGGGACTAATCATCTGTCTCACAAGAACTCTTAATCCCTAAAGTTGTCTAAACCGTCCTTTGATACCAACTATAAGGCCCCAGCATTAAACCTTACTTAATCTTGAGTTATTACAAGATTACACATTGAAGATATTTTCAGGTTTATAGTTTTAGAGAATTAGATCATTAAACTTTCATTACATTCCACATTTAAACAAAGTGGTTACATAAAAGACAGTATTCATTCTTCCCATCAACGGAAACTTATTTAAAATAAAACATGGATTCATTCTTGAAACATCCTTGACACTATCATCACATCATGTACCTTTCCCTTGACTTGTGAAAAACATTTCAAAAACATGGGATGAGCATAAAAAGCTCAGTAAGGGTTATAAAAATATAGAAAGGAAACATGAGTTCATATATACATAAGAATTAAATCATACATTACCCATAAAACATAGGCACATTAACATACCTAATCAAAACATGAATAAATCATAGAAATCATAAGACATCAAAGGTAACTTGAGGCATTCATAACATTCTTACGTAGGGAGTAACCCTCTTGGTTACGTTTTGGAATACCCATCACAGTATATTCCCTAAATCTCTTCGGAGAAACCTTAACGTTTCACTCCTTCGTGTTACCCAATGCATTGAAGAGCTATATCGGGCTCAACCGCCCTTAGTTTATCATGGAACCACTCGTCTTCATAATAATTCCCAAGAACCTCAACATAATTGTATCACGTAAAACATGCATTAAGGAAACATAACATTTCCACCTTTTAATCGCAAGATATCAACACAACACATTGATATAAAAACATTATGAAAACCATTTTAAATACCAAAATAAAAGAAAATTATAACATGGTATTTATTTTTCTTTTACAAAAAGTTATTGCTTGTAGAGGAAGCCGAAACTCAAATAATGGTCACGGCGGCGGAGAAGTTGTCGTCGCTGCATACATACGACAAAAACATTCCATTTTGTCATTTAGTAAAACGCTTCGTATAAAAAAGATTCCTTTTTGATAAACGTAAAGTAAAAGGGGTTTATACACCGTATAAAAGAAGGTTGTGTATAAAACAAAATATGCCTCAATGAAAGGATATTGATACGAAGTACCATACAAAGACGGTATCCTTGGATTAAGGATAAATCAGTTACATAACTATGTGTGAAAAACGAATACACGAAATATAAGTGGGTATTAAGTTTAAAAAAATCAGAGGACATTCACACATAATCATATAATGACATATTCAAGGTGTACAATTTTATCCCAAAGAATCAAAATTGGGTTAAGATGTTCCCTTGCAAAAATTAGACAGCCTAACAGTGTCAATTCAAAATTCAGAAAAAGAGTTTATGAGAGATAAAAAGGGTATCTCATCAATTGAAAATAAAATTTACATCAACAAGGATATATAAGAACAAATCCCAAAATAATATTATGTAAATTAATAGACATAAGAAAATAAGTCTTTTAAAAAGATGAGGGTGAAAGGTCCCCTTACCGAGTTGGGTAACTTTCGAAACGTACACCCCATGGAAGAAGGTTCATACAATGAAGATGTGAATACCCATAAATGAAATTATACTACAAAAAGTGTATAATAATGGGCATTACATAGACCACTCAAAGGAAATTGTGGCAAATGTAGCATAAATCTCACGTGAATAAAAGTGAGATGAAACATCCCTTACGAAAACTGGGTAGCCTAACGACGCCACTTAGAACTTCCAAAATGGATTGATGAGAGGAAATAGGGTCTCTCATCATATCAACTTAAAGTTTACAGAAATAGGAATACAAAATAACATCCCCCAACATAACAAATAGGAGCTTAAAAGAAGTGACATAAAGGAGAGTACTTAAAAAGAAAGAGAGAGGTTGGATCTCTTACGAAAATTCAGCAGCCTAACGGCACCACTCAAAACTTCCAAAAGGGATTGATGAGAGAGAATAGGGACTCTCAAAATATGAACATAAAAATTACAGTAATATTAATGTAAAAGAACATCCCTATCACAATAAATATTAGTTTAGAATGAATGACATAAAAGAGCATACTTAAAAAAAAGAGAGAAGTAGGATCCCTTACCTCGGTCCGACTTGACTCGATCGTTCTTTAACAACCTGAATAATAAACTTGAGTTAATTTACACTTGATTAAGAACCTTTTTAAAGCTTATTATTCCTTTTATATCACTTATTTCCATGTTATAAACATTATGTAATCATTAAGTTAATAATGTCTGTTTTGTCGATATTTGGTTCTTAAGTCGAAAGTAGACTTCTTACAATTACATGTTGTTCGTGTGGTAAATGGTTATTTATATCCATAATGACATTCCTGATTTGGATATCATATATATCATATATATCCAGCATATAAATATATTTATAATATCACATAATCATTTAGAGGAAAGAAATGAAATGCACCGTTCATGGAGGCGGTAAGCCGTACGTACGCGTGAACGCTGCTTTCATTTCTATGTCATATTAATGGAATTAAAACTATATGAGAGGTATGTATATTTTAATTATATAATTATTTTAATAATTTAGATGTAGCATACATCATATATATCCATTATATATTTTTACTCATAATAATACATTACATTTGGGGATAAGAAATGAAATGCACCGTTCATGGAGACGGTAAGTCGTACGTACGCATGAACGCTACTTTCATTTCTATCTCATACTTTAATGGAAAGAAAATAATAATTATATAAAGGTATATTATAATTCCAGTATAACATCATATATAATAACTTTAAATCCATACTTTATACGTCCCACATATGGCATTAACGAATCACATCACTTTGAGGGGGCGGTAGTCTGCACTTCCTTAAATGAAGATATCACGTTTACCCATAATGGAAACCATAAAGGTATGCCATAAATGAAAAATACAGAAGATTAAGTAAAACATAAACATATTATATATCATATACAAGTATAGTGTCATCTTAATGGCCACTGTTGATGGTGTTAAAAGAATGTTGAACAATAATCGTTTCGGGAGGCAGAAATTCACCATCCACGGAAACAGTATGTTCTTTAACCATTAGATGTAGGTGTGTATAAGTGTAGCTAGAATCCTTATTATAGAAACATCATAGAATATTTAAGATACTGTATTTTTTATAAAATAAATTAATAAAAAGATTTTAGGGGGTTGGAGACGCAAAATAAAACAAAATGACTCAAGTGAAGACATTACCATAAAATCGGGTAACTCTCTTAGATTTGAGCTCAAAGGCCTCATTGGGAAGACTTCTTCCCAATGTGAGGCTTCAAGGAGTAATAGGGGAATGTGGAGAGACAAAATGGGCATGTTTTGGAAGAGAAAAAGTCTTTGTGAGTGTGGGTAAGGAGCTAGAGGTGGGGGGCCATTTATAAGAGGAGAGGAGGGGCACTCTTGGTAAGTAAGAAAATGTTACTTTATTTGAAAATGAATTTCGGATTTAAAAGGTCCCACATTGATATAATTAGTGGATAAGGTGATAATGGTTCTAAATCCACCCATACAATAGGTTTTGGACATGTGTAGGTGTTAGATATTACATTATCATTCCATTTTATTTAAATCGTTAAATAATGAGGTCATCGCTTCATCATCATGATGTCATAAATATTATAATTTATTTAATGTCTAAAAATTATAAAAAAATACTATGATGTAGGAAATCTTTTTATCTTTCCAATTACTATTTATAGTCAAAAATGTAACTTGTATAACCCCATGTAAATATTTTTTTAGTAAAACATCTCATGTTTGTGTCATTTTTACTTTATCATTAAATAAAAAGGTATTTATGTCATTTTCCAACCAAAGTGGCTCAATGGGGTCCCCAAGTTGACCCATGGATTGTCTTGGTCGGCCATGACACATCCAATGAGGGTAGGACATGTGTCTAGGTATTTTCATTTTATTAAAACATTATTCTTACCTTAAACTACACTAATTACCTCTAATCGTGATTAAAAACTTAATAAGTTACTATTCACCAAAAAATTATTTTAATCCCATTGAACCACATTTTACATATTAATGACAACCATGTATGTCAGATTTTTGAAATTTAAAACACAAATGTGGAAAAATTTCATTTAAACGGAAAATCAGTTTTTATAAGTACCACTTAGTGGTTTCACTATTCATCAAAAAATGACGTTTTTTAGAAAACTACCAAAAATTCACCCTAAGCTATATTTGATATTACGAATTCAAAAACGATATCTATTTTAAAAAATTCAAAACATATAAGTTGCATTAATTAATTTAATAATTAATTCCCGCTGTCAAAACAAATACCGTGTTTTTATGAAACAAAATGTATCAAAAGATTGACACTAGTTTAAGTCCGATTTCAAAGTGAAATTAATTCCATCAACCACTATTGGATTAAATGGTAAAAATATATTATAATTTCACTTTAAAACCAATTCAAAATATAATCTAATCATATAAATAAATTATTAAAAAGAGGTTTTGAATTAAAATACAACATTTTTCACTATTCTTTAAAAATTGAACTTTTTCAGAAAAATACCAAAAATTTACACAAAGTAAATTTTGATGTCCCGAATCTAAAGAAGAAATTTATTTTGTCAAATATAACAAATAAAACTGTCAAAAAGTGGATTTAAAAGAGGTTCGTCATCAAAAGGCGGTTAATCGACCTTTTAAAGAATATTAGAATGATTATGCTTAAAATTGGATTCATTCGAATTTTTAATCCTCTTACATTTATTGTAAAAAGTAAAAATATTTTACAAACATATATAATCATTTGGTAGTTAGTTCTATTCATTCCCACCATTACAATGGCTAGGCATTAACTATCATTTAAAATAATATTATTTTATATTTAGAGTGCAACGTAAGATTCCCAAGAAACTCGTTGTTGCGTATTGGGTACGCCATCGATCATAGCATACCCTTTAAAGTAATATTAATATTTGATTCACAAATATGGATAAATATAAAGATGTCATATTCTTTATTTACCTAGGGTGTTACATCTATAGTGTTTCTACACGAAGAATGTCATGGTGTCTTTCATAGTGGAATTTGAGATATTATGTGAGTTGTTCTATGTGAGAAACACATTTAGGAAGTTTTTGATGATGAAAATGATTAGTCAGGTTAATTGGTGTTTTACTACCTATCATATATGGTGTGGTACCTCCTTACACAAAGTGGTACCCCTTATGGCGTTATGGTTGGGTCCTATATCTACCGAGTGTTAATCCTATGTAATTAGTGTACAATTCATCCATATATTAAGTGGTACCCTCTATGGAATTATGTTGTAGGTCCTATATCTACTGAGTGATACCACCATATGAAATTAGGGTGTGGGACCTCTCTCTACAATGTATTACCCCATATAGAATTAGGGAGTGGGTCCTTAATCTACTGAGTGGTACCCCCATTTGGAAATAAAGTCTGGATACAATAAAACTTTTGAGGTACACCCCCATCAACGAAGTTATGGGATGGGTTATATATCTATTGATTGGTACACCCACAAGTCATTAGAGTGTGGGTCCTCCTTAAAATGAGTGGAACTCCCGTACAAACTCGTGGGAAGGTCCTTTATATGGATGTTTAGTTATATAGACTGTGAAACATGGTGGAGAGGTGAATCCCTACCAAATTATTAATCCTATAGAAATAAACATGAGATGCGAGGAATATTTAATGGAACCTTTAGAAATATTGGAACATTTTATTTTCTAGGCTGTGAGATGTGGATCCTCATTATCTCTAGTTTGGGATTTTTTATGAGAAAATATATTTGTGTCCATGGTGTTGGATTTTGAACTATCTTGTTTTTATGAACTATTGGTTCCTATCATTTCTGTTACTGCCCTAATTATCAATTGGGGAATTATATTGGGTATGTATATAATAACACATATATGAAAATTTCCTACACGTGTCATGTCTTACACAAATGACAAGATAGGTCACCATAGATTAAAGTGGATAATTGGGATACCTGGAGAATTTTATCATGTGTAGTGTTTATAGTTTTTGATTCTGAACTCTGATCCCTTGTAATTTATTTTTCTAGTTTTTTCTTGTATTGAAATATTTTATGATGGGCATGTATTCATCCCCTTTAATATTCAATTTTCACTATCGTACTCTTGTACTCTCTAGGGATTTTAGATGAATGGCTTATCATCAAAATGTTTCATATTTTATTTTTATTCCTCTAAAAATATTCATGGATATGGATGAGTGTGTGTGTACAGGTACATTTGGAGAGGCCACCAATATTAGTTATAATGATTACATTGTTTCACCACCCCTAGCCTTTTGTAGCATTATTGACTTCATGTATGTAAAATTATCATTATAATATTGTTTTACAAAATATTATTGGATATAGACTATGAGGGTTTGGATGACTATTGGAATGTTATGGTGTATTTTATAAAGGATCATAGTTGGTTCATTGTTTTTTAAAACCATACAACTCTTATAAGAAACTGGTCAAAGTGAGATATGGGATAAGAGAATGGCACGATGTTTTTATAAACCGTGCATCCACCTTGGTGAAACCTAGAAAAGTGGGACAATGAGATTTTGTATGTTTGAAACATGATTTTTCTATCCATGTGGGTTAAACCATTCAGGTGATATTTTAATTATAGGATATCGCACAGATGGCAAATTGTTTTTCAAACCATAACACTAACCATGCACTGTTTAAAAATAAAATCCTTGAAAAGTGTATTTGGATCATTATTATGTTTTAACCGCTTTTTTTACTCCAATTCATCCCTAATTCTAGATTAATTTTTCCAAATGTTGTGGAAGCTTTCTCCATCTATCTAGAGATAATATAAAGGCTTTTCATAGTGTGTTGACGATGAATTCCCTTAAATAAGTCACATTTTGTGGAACTTTTATTTGTTTTTATTAGATTTAATTCCATAGCTCTCTCTTAGTTTCCTACATATAGTACAATATGTATATATCTGTAGAATTTTATTCCAAATATTGTTAGATTTGGCTTCTTTATTCCAGGGGAAGAGACATATGTTGGGTTCATTTCAGTTTTATTCTTCATTTTATGAATAATTCTCGAGTCATGTGGTTTCACTCTTGACTCCTGATTTTATAACTACTTGGATTAATTTCAAATTGAAGGTTTCTTTGAAATTTAAGGTGAAATCATCATGGAATTTATTTATGTAAAACATATTTTATGATGGTGTGTGGTATTGAAAAAAATTATATTTTTTGGAAATAAGTGATTTAGATAACATGATTTTAAAATTATTAATTATAATTGGATATAAGGTATTGATAAATGGAAAAGTGTTTTCATGAAATGGATGGATTTATTGGAAATGTTTTTTGGAAATATCAATTGAATAATAGTGTTAGTTTTATTGAAATGGGGTTTGTGTGATTTTTTTCAATAAAATATCAGTTATATTGAAAGAAATGTATTCGTTTGGTATATTTTTTATTGACAATAGGTTAGATTTTATTTTTTTCATGTATGGATTGGGATGCCTAATTGTAGTGAATGTAGAATAGTTCAATAGATTGTTTCTGGATTTGAATGTTACACTATCAATTTTAACGCTAATAATTCTTGGTTTTATGGTTAGTTATGTCTGTTTTTTTATATAAAATAGAATGTGTTATCCCAAATTGAAAATTGAATTTTTTTTAAAAAATGTTTGGTTGTTTTCATTAACAATTGATTTATTTGAGAAAACAATTTTGTTATGGAATTTGTTTTTCTTTTTATAAATCGAAGAACTATTTTAATGGTTTTTTTATAATTTGTTATATATAAATGTGGTATCTTCTTCTATCCAAATGGAGTTTTTTGGGAAGTCATTTGGGGACAACTGATTTAGTATCGTTACTCACCCTTGATTTCGAGTATTGGTTCATTAGATGATATTGTCTATCGAGATACTAGTAAAGGTCATGCATCTCACTTCTATTGTGGTGCTTCGTGACATAAGGACTGGAGTTGGAGGTGGTCTTGGAGTAATGTTTGGATTCTTCATGTTTTTTTGGTTTTGTATTTCACTATGTACATTAATTTGTGTAGTCTTCTTTTGTTGTACATTTCATTAGTATTTTTTCATATCAATGTTATTAATTTGAGTTTTTTTACATTTTTATCATGCTTCATATTTTGGATTTGGTTATGAAAATTTTTATTGTGATTTCTTTTACTATTGGTGGGATAATCATACCCAATTATTAGAAATACCCTTGTAATTTAATACAAGGATTTTTCATTTGGGGGATTTCACTTAAGAAAAAGTAGTACTACCACCTCAACTCAAGACATTGAGGTAGGGGAGGATATTTAATGTTTTATCATCTTTCAAGGTCCTCAAATTGTAGGTTATATTAGTCTTGGGCTGTTTTTGACTCGGATATCATTTCTCGATCTTAGAATTGAAAATTAAATCTAGTTGTTATATGAGTTTGGATGATAGAATCGATTAGTACATTCAAAACATGGATGGTATAGAATAGGAATCTGTAGCTAACATTTTTATCATAAAAAAAATGTTACTAGAACTATGGATAAATAAGGGTCCTAAAGAAACATAAATGAATTGTGACCACATTTTCATGAGTCTATCCAATGAGATTATTGTGATATGAATTATTGAAATGATTCCCAATAAGAGTGTTTATTTCTTTTTTAATAATGATTTATGAGTTGGGGAAAACATGTATATTTTGGAAAAATGTTAATTTTTTCCAATAGTATATTTTTGAAAAAGACATTATAGTGGTTTTTTATAGTTGAATTATATTCATTGTTTTTTTAAAAATGATCAATATTGAAATGTTGAATATTCAATGAAATGTTGTGACAATATGATCTGGTATTATTAAGTTTTTAATTTATACGGAGTTAGGCATATAGAGGTTTCTAAATTTATAGAAATATTCACTTGGGAGATGATGTATGAATGAGTCGGAAGAGGCTGGTGAGAATGTGGTTGCACTTGAGCCACATGTGAACCAATAGTAGGTTGAAATAATCATTTTTTACTTTCAACCCAATATGTTAGGAAGGAAACCATATATTGTTTTTATGATACTTTTTAACTTTATAAATACTAGTGGAGGAAGTAATATTTTCATCAAGAGAGTTTATAATAACTCAAACACAAAAATAAAGATGAATATGGACTCCCATACTATAGGAGGTGGAAAAAATATAAATCGGCCTAGATGATCAATTAAAATTCTTCCAAGACCTACCAGTAGGAATGGATATTTTTATTATTTTTCTTTAATCTAGATAAAACTAGATTAACTGACACAACCTAAAGCATTACAAGATTAAAAAAATATTGTTATCTTTAGATATATTTTCATAGGACATTAAGGTCATGTTTTCATGACACTCCTTATGTAACATCCCGGATAAATAAAGAATATTAAATTTTCACATTTATTAATATTTTTGAATTAAATATTATTTTTACTTTAAAAGAGTTTTTATGTTTGATAGCGTACATGATACACAACAACGGGTTTCTTTGAAATCTTACATTGCACCCTAATAATAAAATATTATTATTTTAAATGGTAGTAACTAATAGTCGTTGTATTGGAAAGAAAAAACAAAACTTACTAAAATATAATTATAATTTTTTTAAATGTATTTACATTTATCAAATAATATTTAGAGGCTTAAAATGTGAATGAATCTATTTTTAAGCATAATTTAAATTAAAAGGCTGATTTACCACCTTTTAATGGAGAACCCTTTTTAAATATAATTTTTATCACTTTAATACATTATATTTGACAAAATATAATCCTTCTTTAGAATGGGGAGATAAAAATTTAATTTTTGTAAATTTTTGGAATTTTTCTGATAATGTTCATTTTCAAATGAATAGTGATAAATAATGTATATTAATTCAAAACTGTGTTTTAATATAATTTATATATATAGTAATATTATATTTTTAATTGGTTTTAAAGTGTAATTAGAATACATTTTTACAATTTAATCCAATTTTGGTCATTGGAAATTATTTCACTTTGAAATTGGACTTAAACAAGTGCCAATTTTTTGATAGTTATTGTTTCTTAAAAACACGCTATTTGTTTTAACAACATGAATTAATTTTAAGTAAATTAATTCTACATATATATTTTGAATTTATAAAAATAGACATCATTTTTGAATTATGATTGTCAAATAAATCTTAGGCTGAATTTTTTTTATTTTTCTGAAAAACTTCAATTTTTGATGAATAGTGAAATCACTTAGTAGTAGTTAAAAAAATTAATTTTTCATTTAAATAAAATTTTACCACTTCTGTGAATTGAATTTATAATATCCGACATACATGGTTGTTATCAAGAAGTAAAATTTGGTTCAATAAGATGAAAATAATTTTTGGTGAATACTGATTGTTGACTTTTATTTATCGCGGTTAAAGGTAAATTTGGTAATTCAAGGTAAAAAAAATATTGTAATAATTCAAAAATTACCATAACACATGTACTAGCCTTATCAGATGATTAATGGCCGACCATGTGCATATTTGGGTCAATTTGGGGTACCCATGGAGCCACTCATGAAAAATAATAACACTTTAGATTAATTAATTTAATGTAAAGGAAAAAATTCCATTAACCAAAATCTTTTAGTAAATTAATTTTTATATGGTGTTATATAAATTATATTTATGAATTTAAATATTCAATGGAAATCTAAAAATATTTCCTAAATCATATTATTATTATTTTTATAATTTTTAGTCATTACATAAATTAAATTGATTATGACATTATAATGATGTAGTATTTACCTCATTAATAAATTATTTAAATAAATAAGGTTATAAATATTAAAATAACATCTAAAACCTATCCAATTACAATCGGATGATATGATTTAGACTATGAGTCATCGTATATTTGACTTTAATGATTTTCTGACCTTTAGAAACTGAATATCATTATATAATAAAATAATATTATCACACATTCCTAAAGAGCCCCTCCTCTCCCTTATAAAAAGAGACCACTTATAACGAATTTCCCACACCTCTCAAGCCTTTTGGCTCATCCAACCTCTTTTCAATTAAGCTCCTTACATCCCTATCATCCTCCTAGAATCCTTACCTTAAGAATAAGGAACTTCTTGAAGTCCTTTGGTTCAAACCAAAGGGAGTTACCCAAATTAAACGTAAATATTTCACTTAAATTGTTTTCTTTTATTTTACTTCTCTAACCCCTAATTTTATTTATTCCTTTCTTTTGTAACAACAACAGTATCCTAAATATACTAGGATGTTTTTATGAGAAGGATTGGAACTACACTTACACACACCACCATATAATGGGTGAAAAACATAATGTTTCTATGGATGGGAAACTAACGCCTCACGAAACGATGATTGATCAAATATCTCCAACCGCCTCGTATGGTGGCCTTTATGATGGAACTGTATTTATCTATGATATATATTATATTTATTTTTTCTTTATGCTTCTGTATTTTTTCATTTATATAAATACTTTATGGTTTCCATAGTGGGTAAAGACGATAATATCATTGGAGGAAGTGCGGACTACCACCCCCTCAAAGTGATATGACTCGTTAAAGCCTTATATGGGAAGTATAAAGGATGGATTTAATAATATTTTATATGATATTATAATTTATTTATAATTTAACTATGTATCATTATATTTTTAATTCCATTAAATTAATAAAAATAAATTGAATTAGCGTTCATGTGTACACACGGCTTACCGTCTCCATGAACGGTGCATTTCATTTCGTACCACTAAATGTTATCTACTATTATAAATACATGTATATACTGGATATATATGATATATTTGATATATAAATCATAAATATCATTCTGAAGATAATGGATATCTTACCACATGAAAAACATGTAATTATAATGTTTTCATTTTTATTTACTCAAGTACATAAATATAGACAAAACGACCGTTATTATCATAAATGATTATATAATGTTTATAACATTGTAATAAGTAAAATAAAAGGAATAATAAACATTAAAAAGGTTCTTAAACAAGTAGAAATTAAAATTAGTTAATTATTTAGGAGATTAAATAATGAACGTGTCAAGTCGGACACAAGGTAAGAGATTTCTTATATCACTTTTAATTCTGTGGGAATTCCATTGTTCACCACTAATTTATTCAATGTGGTGTATTTTATACTTAAAATTGATATATATTATCATTATTCTCTTTATATTAATGTTATTATGTGAATCATTTGGCGGTTATTAATTTTTGGTCATACAACGTGATTGATTACAACATTCTGATAGATTTAATCTCCCTTTTTATTCCCTTGAGATTCATTCTATATTTGCAACTATTTCCTTTTGTGTGGTGTATGTACTTACCAGGATTATATTCATTGTGTAATATACATAAATTTATGGGTATTTAAATCTTCAATTTATGATCCTTATCTCATGGGTTTTATGTTTCATAAGTTACCAAATCATTAAAGGGAATTTCAAACTTCAATTTCAACTCGGTGGGCTTTACGCATACTTCATTGATTATTTTACTCCATGATTATGTGTGGAGTAACTATTTATTATTTGTGTAGTAATTTCCACTACCCTTTATGAGGTTATAATTTTGATATACATAATCACTCCATTGATAAATTCTCAAGTCATCGATATGAACTTGATAAGAGTACTTTTTAACTTAAACTCAATTTATTGAGTTTAAAATCCAAATCATTGGTGTGGTTTTTACATGAATATGTGTGAATGTCATCTGATTTATTTACACTGAATATCAAATCATATTGAGTGTATTAATATTTGTCACACATAATTATTTCCTTGATTTATCCTTATCATAAGGACACAATCTTTATAAGATATTTCATCTCAATTTATATTCCATTAAGACTTATTTGTTGTTATACACCAAATCACTTTTATATGGTGTATATAATGTACTTTTTAATTGTATATCATGAATCCCTTTATTCTCCTGATATTATAACTTTTTTATTACCTCAATTATTTTTATTCAATTGTCTCTCTTTTGGTTAGTAACTCTAACTATAATATCATTTTAAATCTTTTAAAGATTCATCCTTATAAATATTTCTCATTAATATCCATGTTTTCAAAATGGATTTTAGGATTTAATTATATGGACATTAAAATTTTCAAATGTAAATTCATTTAATATCTTCAATGTGGCATGGGACACTTTGATTGAAAAATATATTTTTAAATGGTTTTGAAAATGATTTGATAAAGCATTGTTTATTTCAATATCTTGATTTGATATATTGGAATGTGGAAATGTTATCTTTCCTTTATACTTGTGATATTTGTTATGATTATGTTATAGTTATTGGGAATTATTTACGTATACGGGTGGTTCTGTGATAAACCTAGGGCGGGTGAGCCCAAGATAGCTCTCCAATGCATTGGGTAACGTGCCAGAGGTAAACATGATGTTTCTCTTAAGAGATTTAGGGAATATACTATGATGGGTATTCCAAGTGTAACTCCCTATGTAGCTGTGATAGCAATAATGTATGTTTGATATTGGTGACATAAGTAACATTTATGATTTATGATTTGTGTGTGTTATTCATAAATCTTATGATCTTGTAAGGTATGTAATGATTGAAAAATTTAGTTTCATTGATTTGTATTTATTAATGGGATAATGTTTTCCTTCTTTATTTTATAACCCTTACTGAGCTTTTTATGCTCGTCCCATGTTATTGAAATTTTTTTCCACAGGACATAAAGATGAATAGGGTCAAGGATCAGATCACGGAAAAGTCATGCTATCTAAAATATGGAACTATACATGTTTCTTTTTAGGAGATTTTATTTTATGTAAAAAATGGATACTCAGTAGTAGTGTCTACTTGTAATATTAAAGTTGTTATGTAATAGTTATGGCCTAATTCTCTAAAACTCTAAACCTGAAAAGACCCTTAATTTTAATTATTAATTAAATTAAATATTTTGTAATTTTATAAGTTCATGACCTTATAGTTTGTATCAGAGGTCAGTTTAGATAATTTTAGAGGTTGGGATATTCATTAAGAATAAGTGACATTACCATAATGGTTAGTATTTCAGAAAGAGTAATAGTTTTTTTTGATAAAGTTAGTGTGTTTAAGATAACATGAATAATTATATCATATTATTTACCCTCCTCATAAGATATTATATGATGATTTTACTGATATACTCACACTGAAATTTTTTGTTTTAGTAAATAGTTGGATCTAGAAGGCACCAAAGTAACAGTGGATGTGAAGAAAACTATGACTGTTTTCTAAATAAGAAACTGAATGATACGAGAGTTGCAATGAGAACACTTGTTGTATTTATAAACTAGTTATCTGGAGTCATGATTGACCACCGAAATATTAGTGATTCTTATAAGGAACCATATATGCGAGGAACAAGTCCCTACAGAAGTTCAAGTAATAATACTAAAGGTAAGTATGTTAAAAAACCCATGTGTCAAGGATGTGGAAAGAAACACCTAGGAAATTTTTCCAAAGGAAACAGAGTTGCTATATATGTGGAAATGAATGTCATAAATCAAGAACCTACAATGGAAATAGGAGTATCTATTTGACTCTAGGAAAGGGAAAGAATTTCTTTATGATGGATTAGTTGAAAGTTTTAAATGTGATGTGCATGGTAATTATACAAACACCTTTCCTATAAATATGTTTCGGTAATGGGATCACTATGATTGTACAAATATTTGTTTACCAATACCTAATTCCATTATGATTGAGGATGAAGAAACTGATATTGCCCAATGAAAGGTATGTATTATTTATTAACATATGTTTTGATATTATTGAAACTTAGTATATTATTCATGATTTTGTTTATAGGAAGGATGTAATTCAGAATAAGTTGAAAAGAAATTGATAATGGATAATGGAGAATGTTGAATGAGTTAGAAGTCAACATATATGGGGATCAAGAGTTATGGTAGATTTAAGGATGGTGAAATGGTTAAAGTCATTAAGGCTCTTTTGATGATGTTAATTACATTAGAAGACTTTTTATATTATGTGTAACCGTGAAGTTTGATATAAAAAATTTTATTGAAGGGGTAAATATCTTCTCTTTTGTGGACATAATTATAAAAAACCATTTGGGTTTATATGATCCTCAAATTTGAGGCAATTACAGGTTAATACATTTTTTGGGTAGAAAAATGAATGTTATTAGATAACCTTCGTGGTTAAAATATGTTATGGTTATTTTTGATGAATTTATCACTTTTGGGAATATTATAAAATTATATAGTTTTGGAAAAAATGACAACATGTGGACCATGTGACAACCCATCACATCAGACAAAGCTACAGGAATCAAACCCATAACTAAAGTGTGACAGGTATTTATCGCCTACCACTGGACTACGTGATGACCCTAGTTAGTATGACTAATTATTTTTTACAAAGATGATTTTAGGAATTAGGAATAAGTTGATTTTGGGTTACATGTAGAAATTATTAACCTATCATGAAGGATATGTGATTAGGGTAATTACTTTTCAATATGAGACATTAAGAGTAACTGATGTTATTTGGAGATAAATGTTAAGATTTATCTTGGAAGACTATGTGATTAAACCCTTTTGAGATTTTGGTTTCAATCTTAGTTTTGATTACTTTGAATAATTTTATGGAAATTTGTTTAACTAGTGGTCTTTGATGAACTTTGAGTTTTGTTTATCAAATTTTGGAGATTAAGAGTAGTTTTTTTGTAAATGATTATCCTTTTTGGGGATTATCTGATCTGGTGCTAAACATTCTGGTTTTGGTTAATGTATAAAGACATGGGAAATATATAGTTCATTTTTTTTGGATTATTTGATTCCTTCTAAGTTTATTATAGTGCTCTTAATGTGAAAAAAGTCATCCTCAATACCTGTCATTTGGAGAAAATATGAGTTTGTGTTAGAAATCTAGTAATAGATGAAAGTCTACATGACAAGTAAGTATGTTTCCTTTTGTTTTTAGTTATGTTCAAAAATAAATTCCCCAATGAAAAGTAACTTAAAACAAAAAAATTGTCAGTTAACGTTTCCTACTGGGGAATCAAAGACTAGTTAACCCATCACAGGTTTGTGATTTTCTGGTGGTTAACTTTCTCCTAAACATGTTTTCTATCACTATCCATCAGAACATGATGGTTTTTTATCTCCTCCATATCCATGTTTTCATGGAATCCTAGCATCTGTTGTCTCAGGTATCCTTTGTACTTCTTTTCCATTATTTTAAAGTGATGGTTTTATTGACTCTTTTTCCAGTGTGGTGCTTTCAATGAAGTTTCTGAGCTCAATTTTAAAATTACGAGGACACATTTCCCAAAAGGGGTGAAGGATGTAACATCCCAGATAAATAAATAAAATGACATTTTCATATTTATTAATATTTTTGAATTAAAAATTAATTTTACTTTAAAGGGGTTTCTATGTTCAATAGAATAGCCGATATGCAACAACGGGTTTTTTTTGAAATCTTATGTTGCACATTAATAATATAATATTATTATTTTAAATGGTAATTAACTCCTAGTCGTTGTATTGGAAGGAATGAAAAAAACTAACCAAAATATTATTATACATGTTTGTTAAATTTATTTACATTTATCCAATAATATTTAGGGGCTTAAAATGTGAATAAATCTATTTTTAAGCATAATTTACATTAAAAGGCCGATTTACCACCTTTTAATGGAGAACCCACATTAAATATAATTTTTTTCACATTAATAAATTCTATTTGACCAGATAAAATCCTTCTTTAGAATTGGGACATCAAAATTTACTTTGTGTAAATTTTTGGAATTATTCTGATAAAGTTCATTTTTAATGAATAGTTGAAAATATTGTATTTTAATTCAAAACTGTGTTTTAATATAATAAATATATATAGTTAGATTATTTTTTTAATTGGTTTTAAAGTTTAATTAGAATATATTTTTACCATTTAATCCATTTACAGTCAATTTAATTAATTTCACATTGAAATTGGACATAAACAAGTGTCAATATTTTGATAGTTATTGTTTCATAAAAACACGCTATTTGTTTTAATAATGGGAATTAATTTTAAATTATTAATGCCACTTATATGTATCAAATTTGAAAAAATAGACATCATTTATGAATTTGGAATAATAAATAAATCTTAGGCTGAATTTTTGGTATTTTTCTGAAAAATTTGAATTTTTGATGAATATTGAAATCACTTAGTAGTGGTTAAAAAAACTGACTTTTTCATTTAAATGAAATTTTACCGCTTCTTTGAATTGAATTTTGAAAATTACATATACATTTTTTTTATCAAGAAGTTAAACTTTGTTAAAGAAGATGAAAATAATTTTTGGTGAATAGTATCTTTTTACTTTTATTTACCGCGGTTAAAGGTAAATTGGGTAATTCAGGGTAGAAAGAATATTGCAATAATTCAAAATAACCTAACACATGTACTAACCATATTGGATGAGTAATGTCCAACCATGGGAATCTTTGGGTCTATTTTGGGACCCCATTGAACCACTTAAGAAATATAATGACACATTAGATAAATAAATTTAATGTAAAGGAAAAAATGACATAAACAAAAATCTTTTAGTAAATTAATTTTTATATGGTGTTATATAAATAATAATTTTGACTATAAATATTCATTGGAAATATAAAACGACTTCCTACATCATGGTATTTTTATTTTAATTTTTAGATATCACATAAATTAAAATTATTATGACACAATAATGATGTAGTATTTACCTCATTAATAAAGATTTAAATAAATAAGATTATAAATATTAAAATAACATCCAAAAACTGTACAATTACTATTGTATGTTATTATTTTTACTATGAGTCATCTTAGCTTCGTCTTTAATGGTTTTTTGACATTTAGAAATTGATTATAATTATATAATAATATAATATTATCACACATTCCTAAACAACCCCTCCTCTCCCTTATAAAAGGAGACCAATTCTAACCAATTCCTAAAACCACGCATGCCTTTTGTCTCATCCAAAATCTTCCCAATTAATTTTCCTACATACCTATCCTCTTCCTAGTAGCCTTACCTTAGGAAGAAGGCACTTCAATAAGTCATTTGTTTCAAACCAAAGTGAGTTACCCAAATTAAAGGTAACAATTTCTCTTAAATTATTTTCTTTTATTTTAATCTCAAACCCCTAAACTCTTTTTATTCCTTTATTTTATAATAACACCATTATCCTAAAAATACTATGATATTACTATGACATTTATTCAAACTAAACTTACACACACCTTCATCTAATGGGTGAAGAACATAATGCTTCTATGGATGAAAAACTAACGCCTCACAAAAGGATGATTGTTCAAATATCTCCCAACCGCCATTCATGGTGGCCATTATGATGACACTGTATTTATATATGATATATATTATTTTTATGTTTTCTTAATTCTGATGTATTTTTTCATTTATAGAAATACTTTATGGTTTCCATAGTGGGTAAATATGATAATCTCATTAGAGGAAGTGCGGACTACCGCCCACTCAAAGTGATATGACTTGTTAAGGCCTTATGTGGGACGAATAAAGCTCAGAGTTAATAATATTGTGGATGATATTATACTTTAATTATAATATAAATATGTATCATTATGTTTTAAATTCCATTAAAATAAGAAATAGAATTGGAAGTAGCGTTCATGCGTACGTACGACTTACCTTCTCCATGAACGGTGCATTTCATTTCTTACCAATAAATGTTATTTACTATTATAAATACAAGTATATACTGGATATATATGATATATATGATATTTAAATCATTAATATGATTCTGAATATAATGTATATTTTACCACATGATCAACTAGTAATTATAAGGTTTTCATTTTTTTACTCAAGTACCAAATATCGAAAAAAACGACCGTTATTAACTTAAATGATTACATAATTTTTATAACATGGTAATAAGTAATATAATAGGAATAATAAACATTAAAAGTTTCTTAATAAAGTATAAATTAGTATTAGTTTTTTATTCAAAAAATTTAATAAAGAATGGGTCATGTCAGACACTCGGTAAGGGATTTCTTACCTCACTTTTAACTGCGTGAGATTTCCATTCTTCGCCACTTATTTATTCCATGTGGTGTATTGCGTACTTCCAATTGATATATATTATCATGATTTAATTTTTATTAATTTTATTCCTGTGAATCATTTGGCGGTTATTAACTATTGGTCATACGACTCGATTGATTACAATGTTGTAAGGGATTTTCATCTCACTTTTTATTCATGGGAGATTCATGCTATATTTTCCACTACTTTCTTTTGTGTGGTGTATGTACTACCCATGAATTTAGTAATTGTGTAATATACTTAAATTTATGGGTATTTAATTCTTCATTTTATGATGTTTCTTTCAGGTTTTGTATGTTTCTTAAGTTACCAAATCGTTATGGGAATTTTAAACTTCAATTTCCACTCAGTGGGCTTTACGCATACTTCATTGATTATTTTACTCCATGATTATGTGTGGAGTCACTATTTATTATTTTTGTGGTAATTTACACTCCCCTTTCTGTGGATATACATTTTATACACATAATCTCTCCATTGATAAATTCTCAAGTCATCGATATGAACTTAATAAGAGTAATTTTTAACTCAATCTCTATTTATTGAGCTTAAAATCGAATTCATTGGTGTTGTTTTTACAAGAATATGTATGAATTTACTCTGACTGATTTCCACTGAATATGTAATCATATTTATTGTATTTATATTTGTCACACATAATTATTTCATTGATTTATCCTTAACCTAAGGATATTGTCTTTATAAGAGATTGCATCTCAATTTACATTCCATCAATATTTCTTTGTTGTTATACACCAATTAACTTTTATATGATGTATATAATGTACATTGACAATGTATATCATGAGTCCATTTATTCTCATGATATTATAAAGTTTTGATTACATCAATTATTTGTATTCAATTTTCTCTCTTTTGGTTAGGAAATCTAACTAAAATATCATTTTAAATGTTTTAAAGATTTTTTCTTCTAAATACTTCTCATTGATGTCCATGTTTTCAAAATGGGTTTTAGGATTTAATTAAATGGACATTAATGTTTTCAAATGTTAATTCCTTTAAAATCATAAAATTAGTATGGGACACTTTGATTCAAAAATCTATTTTTAAATGGTTTTGAAAAAGATTTGATAAAGCGTTGTTTATTTCAATATCTTGATATGATATATTGTAATACAAAAATGTTATCTTTCCTTTATAATTGTGATATTTTTTATGATTATGTTATGGTTATTAGACATTTTTTTACATATACAGGTGGTTCTGTGATAAACCTAGGGTGGGTGATCCCGATATAGATCTCTAATACATTGGGTAACGTGACGGAGGTAAACATAATGTTTATCCTAAGAGATTTATGGAATATACTGTAATGGGTTTTCCAAGTGTAACTCCATATGTAGTTGTGATAGATACAATGTAAGTTTGATATGGATGCCATAAGTAGACATTATGATTAATGATTTATGTGTGTTATTCATAAATCTTATGATTTCGTAAGGTATGTTATGATTGAAAAATATAGTTTCATTGATTTGTATTTATTGATGAGATAATGTTTTCCTTCCTTACTTTATAACCCATACTGATCTTTTTATGTTCATCCCATGTTTTTGATATTTTTTCCACAGGACATAAAGATGAATAGTGTCTAGGAAGGGATCAAGAAAAATTATTGCTATCTAAAATATGGAACTAGACTTGTTTCTTTTTAAGAGTTTTTATTTTATAAAAACATGTATACTGAGTAGTAGTGTCTACTTGTAATATTCAATTTGTTATGTAATAGTTATGGCCTAATTTTCTAAACATCTAAACATGAAAAGATCACCAATGGGAATTATTCTTTTAATTCAATATTATGTAATGTTATAATCTCGGGACCTTATACCTTAGATGTCGTAATCATTTTATGCTTTAACAGAATGAGGGTAGTGGAATCAATCTCATCATCCCAAAAGAGATAACCATGGTGATAAAAAAACAAGACTCCTCAGCAAGGGCATTCTCAATAGATAAATAAGGAACAAAGTGCCTCTAGTAAGAAATTATATGGATATGTGTAACTGATTGAGGATGATTGGTCTGGACCATCGATGGTATGAGGTAAGAGATCATGAATAACATTTATCCATCCATTTTTGATTATTTTCAGATATTTCCCCAAAACATTCTCAGGGATTCCACATAAAATATAAGTTGAGTTTAAGATTTAATTTTTTCTAGGGACTATTCTTATTTTCCATCCATCATACGGAAAGTAACCAACAGAATTAAGGGATCTGAAAGTACAGTTGGGAGATCTGGAAAAAAGGTTTCATTCTTTTTGGCAGGTCTCCATGGCAGCACCTGTCTTGTTTGTCAAACAAGAGGATAATACTCTTAATCTATGTGTCAATTTTCATCAGGTGAACCATGTTACATTAAATAATTTTTAACCACTTATATTCATTGAAGATCAAATTAATCAATTTATTGGATCATATTCCTTCTAAAAAATTTAATTTGGTAGAAGATATCCCCAATTTTACATTAATAAGGTGGTAATTTCAAAGTTAGTTTGAAGAGTATATATATCTATTTTATTTTTATATTTCTGCATTTCGGTCTTATTAATTTAATAAAAGTTTTTATGGAATTTATGGATATGATATTTTAGTGATATCTAAATTATTTTTTAGTGGTGTTTGTTGATTACATATTGGAATATATAATGATAAGAGATGTGCATGATAAATAAATGGATATTGTGTTGGGAATTATATGTGACCATAATTTATATGAAAATTTATCAAAGTGTGATTTATGGATACAATTGGTATGTTTCCTTCCACATTTAATCTATTAACAAGGTATTTTAGTGGAATTAGAAAATATTTAATATGTAATGTCATGGAAACCACCGAATTGTGTTTTCAATATATGTTGTTTCCTTGTCCTAGATGGTTATTAATGACATATCTGTCCTGATTTATCATGACTGCAATCACTTAAGATAGACTTGATAAGAAATAATGTTTCATTTTATTGGAATTAGGATTTTTAGAAGTTGTTTCAAGAGCCTAATGTTGTCCTTACATCAACAACAATCTTGATTTTTTTAAATCAGGAAAAGGGTACATAATATATTTTGATTCATTGGGATCACAGTTGGGATGTGTTCTCATAATATTAAAATATGATTTTTCTTATGGATATAGAATGATAAATTTATATCAGAATAACTACCCAACACATTATTTCTTGTTAGCTTCTATAGTCCATGATTTACTGTCTTGGAATCATTACCTATTTGGTGAGAAATTTATAGTGTTTTTTAATCGTAAGATATTGAAACACTTTTTTTTATAAAGTTTCATTTAATCCAAGACAAATATTATAGACGGAGTATCTAAAATTGTTCATATTTGACTTGATGTATGCTCATTTTAAAGTAAATATGGTGGAAGATGCATTAACAAAAATTTCATACACTCGATTGAAAAAATCATTAGATGAGTGGGATTTGATGATGGGATTTTCAAACATTAACCTGGAATATGAAATCAAGGTGGTGTTTTGGTTTTCATTCCAATTTAGTTCATTCCATTTTTTGTTAAAATAGTCAAATGATCATATGAATCTAATTCATAACTTGTTACTATGACTTTAGAACACAATTTTGGGTAGACCATTGAGGGATAGAAATTTGATGGGAGTTCATATTGTGGTTTTGAGTTCAAATAGTTGTAAATGTGGATTTTTTGTAAACATTTCATCATTCATACAACCATTCATGATAAGCTATTCAACCTGGATTACAAATGATGTATAAGGAATAGAAAGAACTTTTTTGGTGGGTTGGAATGGAAAGATGAATGTAAGAGTTTGTTTCGAGATGATAAACATGTCTTTGGGTTAAAGAAGATCATCAAGGACTAGTATATATGTTGATGTCATTACTTATTACGGTTTTTAAATTGGATGATATGTCCAAGGATTTTTTAACATGTATCCTAAAAAATCATGGAAACCTGATTCCATAAGTGTGATCGTGGATGGATTAGAAAATAAAACAATTTCATCAATATTTTTGAATATCATATAGTGAAGGAATTCCCAATAATATATATATATGAGATGTGGTAATGATTCATGGTGCACCAATTTTTAATGCTTCATATATTCTTATGAGGTTTACGTATTTTTTTTAATACATAAAAAAATCCATGGGAACTCAGGTGACAGAGTATGGAATATCACCATCTAATGGATAGAAAATCCAAAAGAATGATAAAAATGTTTGATGAAATGATGCTGGTTTGTGTAATTGATTTTTTGGCTCATGATAGGAGAATGTACCATAGGTGGAGTTATCAAAAAACAATAGTTATAATACCTTGATAGGTATGGCTTCTTTTGGATCATTGTATGAGTTCCCTTGTCGCTGGCCACTTTTTTAGGTGGAAATAGGTTAGACATAACTGGTTGGTCCGAGCCTTGTCCAAGAAACAAGTGTTTATTTTTTATCATAAAATTGATGGATATGACATAGAGTCATCAAAAATCATATGTTGATCATTGTCAATAGTCGTTGTTATTCTAGGAAAGTGATAATGTGTTCTTGAGGATCTCTCCAAGGCATGGACTTTGTCATTTTGTGAATAATGGAATGATACCATTTAGATGCATATTACATTCTGAGATAATAATACAACTTGAAGTGGTGTAATATCTTTTGGCATTAAAAATGTAGTTAAATTTATTGAATAATGTTTTTTATGTATTTCAATTGAAAAAGTATCATCCTGATCCAAACCACATGATTCGATGGCATCACATTATCCTAGATTTGAATTCATAATTTTTTCATATTCCCATAAATAATGTGAATATGGAATTGAATGGAATCCATGGAAAATCATTGGTTTTATGTTGGTTTTTTGGTAATATGGTTGGATATAAAAAGATAATTTGGAATAAGAAAATGAAATATCTGATCAATTTCCCGATATTGATCGAGACATCATTGGTTTTTTATATCCTGAGGATAGAAAGGAAATTGGTGGGGATAATTTATAACCATCTGTTTCATGTATGAAAACCAATATTTTTTATTTTTTATTTTTTAATGTGTTTGGGTGTTGTTTGGGAGAGTTTGGATGTCTTTCGGAAGGTTTCTGGAGGTTTTATAATCTGTCTCGATTTGTTCATAGTTGGTGAAAACAATGTAACTCCAAAATGAAATTGTAAACACTGATACATGGGGTAAGAGTCGTACTCACTGTTAGGCTTAATGTTCTTCCAATCCATGTTGGAACCTAGGAGAAACCATTCAATGTATTGAACTTTTTTAAGTTTGGTTGAAGATTTTATTTTCCTTGAGGGGAAACCATGAGAGGATATCTTTGAAGTAGAGATTGGGGTACTGTTAGCCCATGGATTACCTGAGAGCACATGTCACCATGCATAATTTAAAAAAATATCCTTAAAAAGAGTTTTTGGTATGGACTTTGTTTTAACCCATATTTTTTACACAAATACAACTCCAATTCAGAATTTCCACCTCCCAATGGCTGCGAAATCATTCCCCATAATCTCAGATCCAATCCAATGTATTTTTAAGGAGAATTAATGCGAAATTCACTTGGTATGTATTTTTTGAGGTAGTTTTTTTTTCCATTGATATATTCCCCCTCTCTTAACTTGTTTGATATAATCTATATTGGATATATCTAAGGATGTTTAACACAATCATTGTAAATTTTGAAATTATTGCTGATAGGGGAATATATCTAAGGAATTTTTTTGGTGATTCAACTTATTTTCATTGGAATACTATTTATGTTCTTCATTTTATACATAATTCTCAAGGTAGTGGTCTTCACACTCTACTTCACATTCTAGAACTAGAAGGATTAATTTCAAATTGATTTTTTATGTGATCCTTTATATGAAATTTCCATTCAATTGATTGATGGAAATCTAATCTGGTGGTGGTTTGGGGTATTGTAAAAAATGGGCTATTTTAGAAAAAGGGGATTTTGATAACATCATTTTAAAATGATGACTTAAATATGTATATTTGGATTTTTATATGTAAAATTGGTTTCAAAAATTGTATTTTTATTATAATATTTCGATGGAAAAGGGTTTTCAACAAAATGGTCGGTTGATTTAAAATGGTTTGTTGGTAAGGTTTTCAATAACAATAATGTTTTATGGAAATGATTGAATTGTGTTAGAGAAGATTGTAATTGGGCTGGCTCAAATGGATTATCATGGATGGAATGGAAATATAATGGTCGTGCATGTACAACCATCAAATGGATGGGATATAAATGTGAATGTTACGCTATAAATTGTAACACCAACATTGGGTGGTTGTACGGTTATGTTTTTGTTTGTCTAATTATGTGAAATATAATTTTTTATTCTAATATAAAATTTAGAAATGTTTAAATGTCTTATTTGGTTGTTTCCATGGAAATTGTTTTATATTTAAATATTGTCTGGTTATGGAATCGTTTATTTTCTTATAAATTGCAGAACTATTTTATATGGATTTTATATAAATTTGTTTATATAAATGTGAAAAATTTTATATACTATTGGCATGAGTAGGGAAACAATTTTGGGAAAACATGTTCTGTTTCGTTACTCACCCTTAGTTGGTAAGTTTTTTCATTTGTAGATATTTCCTATTAGGATATTCGTAAAGGTACAAAATCACACTTATCTTCTCAAGCTTCATTATAAATGGGCATGGATTTGGAGACATATCTTGGGGTAATGGTAATATTCTTTGAGTTTTATTGATTTTTTTTCTTTTGCTGAGTACTTTTATGTTAGTAGTCTCCCATTATGGTAACTTTTAATTGGTTTTATATAAATGGTATTACATTGAGTTATTTTACATTATTATCATGAAATATATAGTGATTTTGTTTATGGAATGTTTGGTTATGGTTTCGTCAATTTAAAATCTAAAAAATTCCTTAAATTATGTTGAAACCATTGGAATTTATCTCAAGACATTGTCTTTTAGGGATAATTATTAAGGCCTTGTAGAACATCCACCTCGACACAATTGAAAGAGGAGGTGTGGGATTTTACAAGTGGAATCATATTGTTATTTCAATGGAATGAAAGTGATGTTAGTATTGGTATGTTATTAACATGGTTAACATTTTTCACCCTTGGAGTTGAAAATTCATTCTGGTTATTTCTTGAGTTGGGATAGTAGAATGGATTTTGGTTTTCATGAATTAAATTGTATATCATTAAAAAAACTCAGAAAACATTTTGGTTTTGAACATCAAGTTACCGAGGAGATCAGTACTTATGTTTTATGGATAGACTTATAGTAATGGTAATATAATTATCATGGATTTATCCAATTAGACGAGCATGACATGATTTAATTAAAGGAAATCCCACTAAGAGTGTGTATTTAATTTTGTGAAATGAGTTATGAGTTGGTGAAATCATGTTGATTTTTGAAAAATTATGATTTGTTTTCAAATGGACTATTTTGGAAAATTCCATTTTTTGGTATTTTGAATATTTGTTTTTTCATAAGCTTGTTGAATTTTTTTAAGAATGTTTTTATATAGAAATTTTGAATTTTTGAATGATATAATGGAATAGTATCATTTGGTAGAATTATAAAATTACAAGATTGGTGCTGTTATGTAGTGAGACTTATGAATGTTTTTTATATTAATTTAAAATAGAACATGGTAGAGTTTGTTAGAATGGGTCATAAGAGGCCATAGGGAATGTGGCTGCACATAGTCAATAAGAGAACTAATAAATGGTTTGAAGCATTGTTCAAACAATTCAAGCCAATATGTTTGGATTGAAACCAGATAATGTTTTCACAATGTCTATAACTGGAAAAAGTTACTATGGAGGAAGTATGGTTAACGGCATGAGAGGAAGTGGGAACTCAAAAAAAAGAGATAGTGGAAGCGGGAAAAATATTCTCTATGAGGTGTAATCAATCTAGAATCAGACAACATGGAAAATTAACCTTCCTCAAATACCCAAGATAAATCATGGATTTTTTTATTATAGTTCATTAAACCACATAAACAAAATATTGTACAATTTTAACTATATTATGCCATAAATTCAACATGACAGGTAATCTTCAGCACTATTGTCATAGTTCTATTATGTCATGTGTTTGAGACACTTCTTAGGTTCAGTAAAAGTAATAATATTCTACTAGATGATAGAAGTATAATTGGTCTCTATAGTAGAACTAATAAATCATTAGTGATTCTATGAATATCATTAATCCTCATAAAAAGGGAAGTTTCCTTAGAGAAATAATGAAAAAAGTGTTGTAAGTAAGTAATTATATGGAATTGAGAAAGAGATTTTGGATAACTAGAGTTGAAAATTGATTATTTGTGGTATGTTTTAATTTCATTATACCCTTACAAACTATTATTTTGATAATGTTGTTTCTCATTCCTTTATTATTTCTCATTTTTTTGATTTGATGTGATCAAATGTTGAGGTGTTTCCTACTGTGTTGAAACTACATACTCCCCTTGCCTAAGGAGAATGTACAACCTCTATGTGTAGAGGATGTTATATAAAATTTAATGGAGCTAAGATAATTTGTATTTTCACAACACTATATATGGATGTCAATGATATAATCTGAGGCATGGATTGGTTGAAAATGATTAATGCTCATGTAGAATATTATACTTGATGGGTATGTTTTACAACTAACAATGGTTTTGAGCATCTCATTAGAGGATAAATGAATGTAAAGTCATGTGAAATGATCTTGATGGAACCATCAGTAAGAATGATCTCATTCTAGTCATATTATTTTACTTCTTTTGATGAAATTTATCGAGAATAACATTTATCAAGCTATTACTGATCAGTATCGGGATTTTTTAACAAATATTTCTCATGGTTTACACCCACAAGGGAAGTGGCATATTGGATTGATCAAGATCTAGGGACTAGTTCTATTTCTATAATTTCAAACCATAGGACACCAATAGAACTTATGAAGCTAAAAGTTCAGTTTGAACAGTTGGAATGAAAAGGTTTCATTTTCCATAGCATGTATCAATGGGAATCGCCAGTCTATTTTTGTGTTAACGGAAGATAGGAGTATTCAGATATGTGTGTATTATAATAATATTTTTGATGTTATGGCAATGAATTAGTATCCACTTACTTGTATTAATAATCTAATAAATCAATTTAGAGGAGCTCAACCGTTCTCAAAAATTTAGTTATGATCACGATATCACCAATTGTGTGTTCAGAAGTAGGATATTTTGAAGACAAATCTAAGGAATAGATATGGTCTTTACAAGTTTATATTTTTTTCAATTTGGGAGTTCAAATTAATTATTAATCATTATTTCATTAATTAACCAAATATTTCAATGATTTGAAGATTATTTTTTAGTTCTCTAGATGACATATTTGTGTATTCAAAGGCAAGGGATGAGCATGAGAAACACTATGTAAAAGTGTTGGGAATATTATGAGATCATAATATTTATGTTAAATTATAAATGTATTTTTTTGGATATAAGAGTTATTTTTCCTTTTCCATGTTATCTATTAAAGAGGGGTTTCTAGGATCTTTAAAATATAGAATGTTTATCTATTGGAAACCTCTGAATAATGTCTTCTATAAACATATTATCATTAAAATAGATGGTTATTATCAATTTTTTATCCTGATTTATCATGAATATATTCACCTTTTATATCTTTGAAAAGGAATAATGTTCTATTTCAATTGAATGAATAAATTTACATGTCATTTCCATGGCCTAAATTTCTTATTATACTAGTACCAAAAATGATTTTTTTGAGAATCCGGAAAACGGTATGTCATTTACTGGCATGCTTGAGGATCTTTTTTGGAATATATTCTCATGAAATGATATCATGTTATTGTATATAGTGGATTATAGTTATATTTCACTGAGAAAAACTACCCAACACACTATATGGAGTTAGCTATCATATTCCACTCTTCGAATACATTGTGTCATTACCTATTTGGTTTGAAATTTATGTTGTTTAAAAACCATAAAGAATTAATGATATTTTATAACAATAGGTTTTGAATATGGGAAAATTAATTTGGATGGAGTATCTCTAAATATTATACTTTGAAAGGATGTATACATTAGGAATTTTAGATGCAGTTGAAGATTCATTTAGTAGAATGTTGTAAGACTGGTGGGAAAAATGATAATAAAATGAGTGGTAGTTGATAATTTATTAACTAATAAGAACATGGAATGTGATTAATGTGGTGGTGTTATAGGTTTTTTTCTAGTGTCATTTATTCATGATTTGGTGAAATAGTTAAACAGGAATAAGAATCTAATTTAGAATATGTTATTATGAGGTAAAAACTCAATGGTGGGAGGACCATTGATAGATGGATGTTGCATGGGTGTTTAGTTTGTGGTTTTGAGATGAGATAGTCATACCTATGGATTTTAAGAAAAAATTTCTTCATGATTACCACAATTAATGTTGGGATACTGATTTTTTAATATTGATGATAAATATGTTGTTGAAATCACAGTTATGATGGGTTAGAATGAAAAGGAATGTAACTAAGGTTGTTTCAAGATTCTTAACATGTCATATGGTTATAGTAGAGCATCGTAAATTAGACGATATATTTTATTTTTTACATATTAATTTATTGAAATGGTAGAAGATAACAATGGATTCTATCATAGGTCTCCCTTGATTGGTTTAGAAACATGATTTCATATGGGAGATAGTGTATTGGATGAAAATGTTAGCCCATTTTCCCCATATTTATAATCTCATATACTGGAGGACTTTTCAGAAGTCTATATCTCAGAAGCAGTAAAGAGAAATGTTTTTCCCATTTTGATATTGTTATACATAGATATGAGGTCTATGTATTGTTTATAGAAGTACATAAAAAATACATAGGAACTCAATTGACTATTACTATGGTGTAGAACCCTCTGATGCATTGACAATCCAAAAGGATGATAATAAAATTGTAAGACATGGTGTGGGATTGTGTAATGGATATTGGGGGTTCATAGGATGAGCATGTAATATTAGTGGAGTTCTCATTCAACAATATTTACTTTGCCTCGATACATATTGATATTTTTTATGAATTTTTTGAGTTTCCTTTAAGTTGTCCATTTTTTTTGGTGGAAGCTTGTGAGACATACTGGTTGGGCCGAGCCTTGTCTAATAAAAAATTTAGAATACTCAGTTGACTAGAAAACTGATGGAGACGGTCCAGATTCGTCCCAAATTTTATGTGGATCATCATCAATGACCATTTTTTTTAGGGTGAGTGATAATGTGTTATTGAGGATCTCTCTAAAAATTCGAAATCATCATTTTGGGAAGGAGCCCATGTTATCTCCTAGATATGTATTACTTTTTTATATAATATAATTTGTCATAGATGTTGAATGTTTGTGGGAATTAACATTGTTGTTCAGTGGAGTGAAAAATGTGTTTCATGTATCTCATTTGAAAACAGTTTTGGTGTAAGATCCTAGAATTCTCCATAAGGTATATTTTACCTATTTTATAGTTTAATACCATTTTTTTGGTCAATGAAGATTTTTCTCATGTCCTTGCAAAAAATCAGGGGTGTTCTGGGGGTTTTTAACATAAAAGTGGATGAAAAAAGGGTGTTCTGGGTATACTGCATGATTTGAGCACGAATAGTGAAAACCATGTGTAATTCCCAAAAAACATGAAAAAAGGATTATTTAGGATATTATTCTCCACATGGTTAGAACATAGTTTGGAAAACCGTGTGGGTAAATAGTGCAACCCATAATCTTTTAAAATATTACAGAAATGTCATTATAAGATTTTTATACCCAACTTAGTATTTTCTCCTCCTCCACCTCTGTTGAAACCATAGGAATGAACCAAATACCCCAAGATCATCCAAGGATCGATATCCCTCATCTTTGGTCCAATTGGAGTGTTGTTGGATGAGCATCGGCGATCTGGGTATGGATAACCCCAACTGCTTCTTTTTCTTGATTTGGGTTGGTATACCACTATTATCTTCTTCCAAAGCTCTCAAAACCTTATTGTTTGGGAGGATTATGTTTAGGAATCAAGGTGTGATTGAATTGGGATCTAAGGATTTAGTTGATAGAGTGTTCGCCAACAGATTCATGGTAGGTGGTCTACAAGTTATATCCATTGGGTTTCAAGTGGATTTGTTCATGTAGGGTAATGTTATTAATTTTCTATTATTGTGTTCTTGATTTCCTTTGATTTATTATTTTCATAGTCGGTGTCATGTTTAATTGAACTCCTCGTGATCCCTATGGTATTAAAGGAGGATGGACAAATGATATAAAGACAACCCATGGGGTGTGTCTATATTCCCCAAATATAAAATTTCTATGTAAGTGTAGGCCATTGTGAGTGAACATAGTGCCATAATGAATATGTTAATATGCTTGAAATATGTTCCATTGTGGGTTTTAGAAATACAGTTTGGTTGGGTAATGGCCTATGATGTTGTATGGTTGACAAGAAAAGTGGTAAAAAAATTTAACGGTAAGATACTATGGGATTGGCTTTGTACTCGAATTATATTAGTGAGATAGGCAAGGAATATGGGAAATGGGGATAAATGGCTTAGTAAGATTAGTGATTAATGTGTTAATGGATTGAGGAAAAATGTTATTTTCCCATTTATTGGAATTTTCGTAATGATGTAAATGATATTGGAAATGTTTGTTGTTTTATGATTAATTATCGCGAATGATAAATAATCATGTGAACATGGTTTGGTAGAGTGGGTTATAGACTTGAGGTTTTATGTCAAATTGGAATGTGGTTCTAGATCCTCCTCCAAATTCACAAGTTAGTGAAGGGGAAAAAGTTATATTCCCCCAACGGTTGCATTCCACCCGAAGTGAGGATTTAAGGTGAGTTTATTGGTAATTGTTGTGATATTATGCCTTTTAATATATGACTTGTTTAATTTACACATGTTGAGAACATCGATCATGACCAATCTGTTGAATATAATAAATGGTCGAAATGATAAATAAAATATCATGGAAATTAACATGGGCTATTGGGTTGGATAACTTAAAGGAACATAAATAAAAATGGATTCATGAACAATTTTCTTTCCCTAAAATTATATATAACATGCATGAACTATCTATTTTTTTGATATATTGAAGACACTTTTGGTGGTGGCCTACTAAGTTATACTCACACCCTCCGCTGGGAGCCATTGGGTACCCGAGCTGATTTTATGCTTGTAGGACAGAGTTGAGTTGGAATGGGACATGTATGGGAGAGGTTCCATACATTCAGTCCATACCATTTAGGGGATTCTACTATTTACTACATTTTGGGTTTGGGTTTTTGTTCACATGGAATTTTATCATGAAATGGAATATTTTTGGATTGATATGGTTATACCCAATTTTAGGGTTTGGTTATTTATCCATGTTATTGATTTATTCAAATTGTTTCTATAATTTAAATTATTATCTACTGTTGAGTACTTTGGTATTGAGGGTATAGTCTCCCCACATGACATATTAGACCCTTGCTGCAATTTGGAATCCTCTGCCGAACATGGAGGCATGCTTGAGTTCCTGGGGAGATATGTCTCAAGGCACAAGTTTAGTTGCATCCAGGGCAGGTATGTTACAAAGTGTTAACAAAGGAGTTCATTTACCTTTCTTAATATTAAGGGATAGTAGATAAGAGGTTACAAAATAGTCAGACCCTTGTAACGAGCTCCTTCTTAGGAGTAGCTAACCCATGCATGGGGAAAACCCAAGTCACCCTTGGAGGGGGTTGTTGTCCTTGTTGTGTGTTGTTATATTTGATGAAATTTCACCTCTAGATGATGCAATTACTGTGTGATTTATTGTTTTTGTGATATGTATCTCATATCCAAAATTGTACATGGTTGTGCATTCATTAATCATTATAGGAACATATGTATTAATGTTGCATGCATCATTATAGGCACACTCACGTGATATGTGAGCGTGATATAAAGGCTAGGATGCATATGTTTTCTTAAAGGTAATGAAATTTTCCTAATGGGATGGTATGAATGTTGATTAAAAGGGTAATTAGTAATTAATAAATAGTGCTTAAAATGATGAAAAAGTGGATTAACAAGTAGTAATTTTAAATTAGAATGTAGGAACTATATTGAATTGGGAAAAGATATGTCTTATGACCATGTGTGTTAGATATCATGTTATCTATGGCCTTAAGAGAGATATTCAAGGGTAGTGATCTAGTTGTGAGTGGGTCTTTTGGGTATTTTATGTGAAATAGTTATGTTTTGGAAATTTTAGAGCCAAACAATATCTGTTTTCTTCTCATAATAGTTTTTTGGTTGCATTCTAAATCCCATGTTTGGAATTGTAGAGAAATACCACCTTAAAGACATGTTTCAGTTTCAAAACATGAAGAAATTACTGAGATCCCTCTGATAGTAATATAGTAATAGAAAATAGTGTTCCTTGAAAATTGGAAAGACAAGTTTGGTGAAAACATCTCTCGTTTTATCTCGATTATTGAACTCTACCTAGGGTAGGTTCCACTGAGTAAGTTTGAGCTGACCATAGAGTTTCAGCAGCAATGCCCTATGACCATTACCAGAGCAGGTTGGACAGAAGTAGTAGAGTTCTAGATAGAGTATAGAAAATATATTCTTGACCTTATTGAGAATTTTATTGAGATTCAAGTTATGTTGGCAGACAATATGCTGAAAGGTTAAGCAAATCATTATTAGAACATTATGGTCTAAATAGAGAAAGCCGATGGAATGCTGTGGATGGTTTTTCAAGAGAAGTCCCTTGATATCTTCTACCTGAAAAATGTTATGCATGAGAAGTTTGTGGATTTTATGATGTTAACTTTGGGGAAAGTGTCAGTAATGGACTATTCCAGTCATTTTACCATTCAGAGATGCTTTGTTCCAATGTTGACAGAAGACAAGGCAGTCATGGAAAAACACTTCCAGGATGGGCTGAGACACAAGAATATATCTCGGGTGAATATCTATCGTCTGAGTAGGATTGTTAAACTGGTGGACCAAGCCCTTAGCGTGAAGGGGAACCTGAAGGGAGCTTTAGGTAGTGAACTTGATGTGCCATTAGGGAAATCAAGAGGGGAATCATCCAATTTTATGAAGCGCTGTTTTGTAATCATTTTGCAAGGGGAAAGCGCACAAAGTGTTCAGAAGAGGGGTTCGGCTTCTCAGGGTGTCAACCATGTCTTCTGTTATCATTTTGGAAGGTCGGGGCATAAACATGACCAGTGTCCCCATCCACCAGTCGTGTTATGAGGATGTTGCCAACTAGGCCACATGCATAGATTCTGTATGAACCCACAATGTTAAGGGAATGCTAGATTTTAATGTCATATGTAGAGTGTATGCAGGGGGTTGGCTACCCCATATCAGGTAGGAAATTGGAGCTCCACAGGTTGTATTGGTAATGGAATTTGATGTGAATATTAGGGGAGATATAATCCATACCAACAGAGTATTGTAGTTCTAGGAACTATGGCTGGAACCTAGGGTAAAGGGGAAGATCATCTCCATGCAGTTCAGGCTTCACCTGAAGGTGGTGAGGGAACGTAGTCTATTGTTTGAGGTACGATTATTTTAGCTTCCATGCTTGCAAGTGCTTTATTAGATATAGGTTCTATGTATTCATTTATTTATGATCATTTCATAGTTGTGTTGGGATTGACTGTCGAGGCTTCTTGTGGGGTAATGTCGCTTGATAATACACTTGGGGTACGTATTGAGTACTTCATGTAGTGTAAGGGTTGTGATCTAGAGATTGATGGTTAACGTTTTTTGTCGGATTTGTTTTTCATAGAAATGTATGGTTTTGACCAAATATTGGGTATTTATTTTTTCGTGTAATATCAATCACATATAGACTATTACCAACATTGGGTATTGTTCACATCACTCAATGGGAGAACATATGCTTATCGGGGTGAGTAGAATATTCGAGCGGCCCATGTAAGGCCACTACACTAGTAGTTGGGGGAACTCACTGCCAAAATGGAATTCCTTATGTTAGATTATAGGGAGAAACAACAACCAATTTTCGCTTTTGTTATGGACCAGTTTCAGGATGTGTTTTCTGAGGAATTCGTGGGGTTACCACCTAAGAGAGATGTTGAGTTTTTGATCGAATTTTTTCCAAGAGATGATCCAGTTTCCATTCTACCCCATTGAATGACACTTGCACACCTGCATGAACTGAAGGTTCAATTAGAGGAATTGGAGCTTAATGGGTATATAAGTCATAGAAAAACCCCTTGGGGATCTCAAGTATAGTTTTATAATAAGTTGGATGGATCACTAAGCCTATGTATTGATTATAGTATGGTTAACTAGATAACTTTATGAATCAGTACCCTCTTCCTTGAATCGATGACCTATTTGATCAAATCAGAGGTGCCTCAATGTTTTCTAAGATAGAATTTAGATCATGACACAATCAGTTGAGTGTGAGACTGTATGACACACCCCGGACATCTTTATGGAGAAGGTTTGTGATGTATGAATTTCTAGATGTTCTGATTGGATTTACAAATGAAACAGATGTGTTCATGGCCTTGATGAACTGGATATTATTCCCACATCTGGATCAGTTTGTATTTTTCTTCATTTATGACATCAGGGTGTACTCTAGAACTTATGATGATAAAGAAAAACATCTTGACATCGTATTTTTTAAACTAAGAGAGCATAGGATTTATGACAAGGTATCAAAATTCTAGTTTTGGATTAATGTGGTTCACCTTCTGGAACAAATCATTTCAGAGTTATGTGTGTCGGTGGATCCATTAAAGGTGCAGGTTGTGCTGTATTTGTAGCAACCCACGAATGTTCATGATATTTGGAGTTTTCATGGTTGGTTGGTTATTAAAAATGTTTTATTAGATATTTTATTTATTTGGAAGCACTTATCACAGGATTAAGCAAGAAATGAGTTATGTTATATTGATCAGAATCTTCTGATAATTCTTTTAAAGAGATAAAAAGGATGTTAACTACCACCCCAATTATGATCTTACCCGAACAAGGAAAGAAGTACACCTTGTTTTGTAAATCATCTGGTGTTGGAAATGGGATCGTGTTGATGCATGAGGGTCGGTTTTAATATTATGGATCGAGGATGTTGAGACCACATGAAATGTATTGTCCAACCCATGACATTGAGCTAGTTGTTTCGGTTCATTCATTAAAGTTTTGGGGGCCTTACTTATTGGTATAACCTTTCACAGTGTACAATGACAATAAAAGTTTCAAATATATCTTCTCTCAACGTGATTAGAAACATTGAAATTTGTTGTTGGTTGAGTACATGCAGTCTTTTGAATTTGAGTTGGTGTACACAATGTGGAATGTTAATAGTGTCACTAATTCTTTGAGCTGGAAACTTAGAATTATGTATTTATGGAATCCAGTTCTGAGTGGGTGATGATGTCCTGGTTTGAAGAGATGCATTTATAGGTACATGATGGTCATAATAAGATAAATATTTCATCAATATCAGTTGAGTCTGAATTTTTGAATAGAGTAAAATAGGGTAATCTGGTAGACCCAGAGTGTTTGTATGTGAACGAAAGCCTTAGTGGTGTGGAATCTCCTTCTAGTTGGACTTTTAGTGATGATGGAGTTTCATATGTACATGGATATATTGTGCTACTGGGAGATGTATAGTAGTATTTGATGTGAAAGTTCCACACATCAATTGGGGAATTTCATCTGGTATTGCCTATGATGTTTTTTGATCTTCATAGACAGTTTTTCAAGTTGAGAATGAAGAAAAAGGTTGCGCATTTTGTGGCATGATGCCTTACCTATCAACATGTGAAGGTTTTACATCATCATCTTGGTGAGTTATTGGAATAATGTCATATTCAAGAGTATAAGTACAATTACATCATGATGGAAATCATAGTGGGTATTCCGCGGACGCCTTAGAATAATGATGCACATTTGGTGGTGGTACATCAGGTGACAAAAGCAGCTCATTTCCAGCCAATTCAGGATACCTATATATTCAATTACTTGGGAGAATTATATGTTCTTGAAATAGTACGGTTTCATGGCATTCCAAGAACTATATTTTAGGATTTTGATTAGCGTTTTACCTTCCAATATGTGATGGTACTACAGATGGCACATGGTAATCAGGTGTTCTAGAGTATGGCTTACCACCCATAGAATGACAAACAGTTAGAGCATAAAATTTAGTTATTGGAATACATTTTGGAAGTATGTGTTCTAGATTTCAGTGGTCCATGGGAATATCACTTAACACTTCTTGAGTTTTGTTACAACAGTAGATTTTAGGCTATAGTTCAGATGGCACTTTTGAGGCACTATATAAAAGACCCTATAGATCTATGTTGTGTTGGTTAGAGGTCGAGGAGTCTAAGCTATTAAGACCAGGTTTTGGTAATGAGACGTCGAAGATGGTTTTCATGATTAAAAAGAATATGGAAGTAGCTCAGATTAGGAAGAATTCATATGCATATCAATGTCCTAGTCCTCTTGACTTTGTGGTGTGTGATAGTGCAATTGATCAGTTGTTTCCATGGTTGGGTCACCATCAAATTCAGAAGCAGGGAAAGTTGGCACATAGATATGTGGGTCCATTTCCGATTGTGGAAAGGATTGGACCCATGTAATTCCTATTAGATCTTCCACAACAATATAGTGGGAATTATAATGTTTTATATGATTCACAACTACGATTGTATCACCCTAATCCGTCTCATGTGTGAAACTAAATGGATGTTAAGATTGAGGCTGATGCATCCTTTAATGAGTACCTGGTTCCTATTTTGGATCATTGTGAGAATGTATGGTGGGGAAAGGATGTGACCTTTCCTGGAAACATTGAAACAACTAGGAAGAAGCATGCTAGAGATAATAAAATATGTGGGCTCCATGACACGATCTCTTTTTTTGGGAACTCAATGATGTTCAGAAACAGTTGCTCGAGGATTAAACTTTATATGGTGTGGAGTTTGTAAGAACCCAGATTTCATTGTAATGTATGTTTTACATATATTACAGTTTAATCCCTTTATTTTGGTCAATTAAGTGTTTTCCCAAGTCTATAATATTAATTGGGGGTGCTCTGGGGGTTCAAGGCTCAAAAGTGGAAGAAAAAGCTGGTTCTAGGCATGCCGAATGGATTATGCATGATTAGTTCAAACCATGGGGAATTCCAAAGAAACTGTGCAAAATGGAGTTTTTTTAGATAGTATCCTCTGCACAGATTGTGAATGGTTCTAAAAACCTTGTGGGTAAACCATTAGAGGGGGATATTTTGGATAGTATCATTCGCACAGTTTTCCCATGGTTTGGATAAACAGTGTGGCCCAAAAACATTTAAAAACATACAAAAAATCCATTAATGTATTTTTATACCCAACACGGGATTTTTCTCATCATCCTCCCTTGAAAACATTGGAATGAACCAAATTCCCCAAGAGATTCCAACATTCGATCTCCCCTAACTTAGGGTCGTTTGTAGTGTCGTTGGTTGTAGATTAATGATCCGAGTATGGCTAAACCCCTGATATCTTCTTTTTTTGATTGAGGTTGGTATCTCTCTTATCTTAATTTAAAGATCTCAAACCCTTCTTTTTTTGGGTGAGGATTAGGTTGTGCATTCAAGGGTTCATTGAATCATTATCTACGGCTTCAGTTGAGGGTCTGTTAAGCAACCGATTCCAGGTAGGTGGTCTACATGTTGTATCCCAAGGGTTTCAGGTGGATTTTTACTTGTAGGTTTTTGTTCTTAATTTTCTATTATTTTTATCTTGGTTCCTTTTGATTTATTTGGTAATACAGGGTGTATAAATGGAAAATTTAACTCTTCATGATCCCTAAAGTATGCATGGAGGATTTCAAAATGAGATTAGTTCCACCCATGGGGTGTGCCAATATTCCCCAAAAATGTTGTTATATAAGTATGTGTAGTCCATTGTGTGAGAACATTGAGCCATGATGAATATGTTAATATTCTTGAAGGATGTCCCATCGGGGGTTTTAGTAGTACACTATAGTTGGGTAATGGACTAAGAGGTTGTTACATTGACATGAAAAAGGTTTAATGGATTAGTGGGAAAAATTTTGGGGAATTGTATTATACTTGAATATGAATAACAAGATAGGAATGAGATATGGGAAATGGAGATAAAGGGTTACGTGATATAAATGATGAATGTGTTAATGTATTGAGGAAAAATATTAAATTACCATTTATTCATATTGTTTTGATGATGTAAATGATATTATTTATACTTTTTGTGACTTCTTTAATTGTGGTGAATGAAAAATAAGAATGTGAACATTGCATGGTATAGTGGGGTATAGACTTGAGGTTCTACGCCTATGGGTCGAGTTGGACCAAAGTTCTAGCTCCACCCCAAAATGCACGGCTTACGGAAGGAAAAAAATTATATTCCCCAAATGGGTTCATTCCACCCAGACTAAGGCTTCAAGGTAAGGATATTGGGAATTGTTGGGATATGATGCTTTGTGAGATATGACTTTTTTAATTATGAGATTTCGAGAAAATTTATCTAGCCTCATCCATTGAACACAAGAAAAGGATGAAATGATGAATGAAATTTCATCGAAATGAATATGGGATATCATGTAGGTTAACATAATGGAACATAAATAAAAATGTATTATGGAACTTTTTTTCTTACCTTTATTTCTAATTTTCATGAAATATTTAATTTCGCAAGATATTTTGAAGAGAGTGTTGGTGGTGGCCTACTGATTTATACTCCCACCATGATCGAGTCGCCATTGGGTAGCCGAGAATATTTCATGATTGTAGGTCAGGACATGGGGAAGCGCCCTTTTCTAGGGAGTTTAGTTGAACATGTGACATGTATGGGTGAAGTTTCCGACTGGAGTCCGGACCATTTTGGTGATTCTACTATTTTCTCCCATTTGGTTTTTTGTTCACTTGACACTATAGCATGGCATGGAATATTTACGGCTGTATATGGTTGTAACCCAATATGGGATTTTGTGATTTATGAATGTTATTGATTTCTATCTATTGTTTCAATTATTTAAATTCTTATATTATGCGGCTTACTATAGTATTGAGGGTGAATCCTCCTACATGACCTATTAGACCCTTGCTACTAGTCGGCATCCTCTGGCATACTAGGAAGCACACTAGAGGTCATGTGTTGACCTGGTTTAGTGAAACTATTTACTGGATCTCAGATTGGGGGCATTACAATCAGCCTAATATAGACCATGTGATTATATGGGATCACATTGATCTATATATGGAAGCTTAATTGGTTCATATTACAATATGTATTTAGGATAGTCAAAATAAAGTCATGTGTGGAAAAAGAATCAGTCAATTATGGGTTTCGTGGCTTCAAGGTAGGATTTATGATGAGACCTGTGAAATTGAAAAGAAAATTGTAAATCAATTTCCCAAATTCCATTAGAAAATTAGAGATTTTCATGTTTTTGAGGAAGGAATGAATTTTATTTTGATAATTTATCACCCCTAGTTTCAAGTTAGTAAACCCTATATCATAATTTTTATTTATTCATTGTGTCTGTGTAAATTTTTGAAGGGATTTCAAGAATTTTGGAATTATTTGGAGGCTTTTCTATTGGTCCATGGTTTTTTCATCGTTTTTTAAAACCATGCAACTCTTAAAATAGAATGTGCATCGTGATACATGGGATAAGATTAAGAAAATATATTTGGTCAACAATTTTTCAAAACCATGTTACCACATATGTGAATTAATATAAAGTGGTAGATGGAGAATTTGCGTGGTTTGTGCATTATTTTTCTAACATTGTTGGCCATCCGTGAGATGTGCACATTGAGGATGAGGCTCATGTATGGTTAGAGTTGGATTTTTCTAACCATGTGACTATCTATAAGTGGATATAAAAAGATCCATAAATTGTGTTTCTTGGTAAGGATTAAGTTTCATCCCCTCATTTTTGCCCCAATTTGTCTTTTTTTAAATATTTCTTCCTCCCAATGGTTGTTGAAGCTTTCACCATCAATATATAGTTGAATCGAAAGATTTTCTAAGTGTGTTGAATCTCAATTCCCTTATTTGAGTCACACTTTTTGGTAGATTTCATGGTTTTTATTAGATATAATTCACTCTTATATATCTCAGTTTCATAGATATAGTTCGATGACTATATATATAAGGTGGTTTATGCTTATCATCGTTATATTTGGAATTTTTTATGATAGGGGAAGAGATCAAATGTGGGGTTTTGTAGAATCAATGATGTTTTATTAATGTTTTAGTGTTTTTATTTGTAAGAACCTGATTTTTCTTATAGTTATAGATATTTTCTTTTCAGTTTATACATAGAAAAATGGGGGGAAATTGGTCTATGGGATGACTGTCGGTCTGTTACATGAAGTTAATGGGAACCACACATCGTTTACATATAGCTACACATAGTGTGTAGAGGGCTACACACAATGAAATCATGATACATGGCTATGTAATGGGATGGAAGAAATTGTTATGGACACAATGTGTAGTCTCAATTATAATCTATGTACGTATTTACATGATAAAATCATGATGTAGGGTAGATTTTGTGAAAACAGATAGGGGCTCATCGGGGTTCGCGAACAACAAAGTGATGGTCCATTTTTCTTCCTAATTAATTATACGAACACCAATTACATTGCTTTAAATTTCATTTTAACCCAATCGGTAAGCTCTAGTTTCCTCTTGAGTTATTCATCATGATTTATTTCTCTCAATGAAATTTTTTATGCTTCTAAATTTTATCATTTGGAAGATCTAATCCAATTTTGGTCAAATCAAATCCCAACGTTGGATGAGAATAGTTATACTATAATGAGGTATGTGGTCTTGTGCCTTTCACTCAATGTGGATTTGGTTATATGATCTGTATTTCCATTCTCCCATGTTTAGGGTATAACCATGATTATAAATTGACCCTTCTTATTTCTCAATGATTTTTAGGTGATGAATTTAATTAATAAAAAATGTTTTAGCTTGTTTGATTGATTAGGGGCCACCACGTGGGTATGTTTCCTTGAAATTGTCATTTATGGCCCTTTGGATGAGGTTTCCAATGAGTCATGCTATTTTTTCCTTAATGGATTATTATGTATGAATTACATTTGTAATGGAATTTTAGTTTAGGTTAATTGTGATTGATTTGAATAGAAAGTTTTGGATTAGTTATTTCCCATTCAGCTAATGATTTTAGATTTATCGTTTAGGCACAATGATAATATAATTCACTTTTTTGTTTGATATGTATGATTCCTATATGAGTTTTTATATGTAACCATGTAATAGTGTAATTTACATGTGTTGTTTGTTATGATAAAATGATGACATACTGGGCTTGACCATCATTTTTTTGTAATGCATGTTGTCGATGATTTCTCATGTATCTAAGTGAGGATTTATTATTCATGTGGGTAAGGATTCTTTTTTCCCAAGGGAGGTGATTTGATTATACCTACGGGTATGGATTTTTCTCTTCTTGAAGGAAAGATGTTGAGTTGAATATTATAATGGAATGGCTTATAATGTGTCTACTAAGAAAAAGCACAATTTTGGATTCGGTCAAAATATTTTATTCATTAGATAACCTATTGAGGTTAATTTTGTGCATACATTATATAGTGAATTGATGGGCTTAGGCTATATCCAAAGAATTATATATTTTTATGTAATTCAATCAATTAAAGAACATGAACTGGATATAAATGGATTCTAGTTCATCTATGATTGTTATATTTTTAGTTATTTCTATTATACTACATTTAAATTTTGTTCACTACCTACTGTATATGCTCAATGACAGATATGAATAGATATTTGGTGGTTGGCTATGGGTAATCATTTCTCCCAAATAGTTTGGGTCATGATAATTTACGCAAATTGAATTTATTTTTGGAGTTATCGATAAGGGAATGCTCCATTTTTGGTACTTTAGATGATGTTTAAGAGCTAGATAGAATGTGACTGAGTTGAGTATTGCGATGTTTATTATATTCCTTTGTTTTTTAGTTTTGAAACATTGATTTGTGTATTTCTACAGTGTAACTATTTTGGTTATTTTCTTATAATATAATATGATTCATCATCTTTTGTATTAAATAATGATTTTATATTTATCATATCGGTCCTCCACTATTTATTTGATTTGTATGATGTTTACTTATTTAGATATTTTATAGTATTAATCTCCTATTTTACACTCTTACAATGATGTAATAGTTTCTCCACTATCACACCCTAGGCCCTAATTGTATGTCGGAAGCATCTGACATTTGGGGAAGTGGGCTTGAGGCAAAGTGGCCAACTGAGTATGGGGAACCAGTTGAGTGGCACCCAGATCTGGGATGTAAAAATGTGGTATCAGATCTAGGGTTTCTTTTTTGGTTTTCTTTAATGGTTTGGCGACTATATAATGTAAATTTAGTATGGTAATTAGCTATACCCAGATGTAGCTACCCCTTGAATAGTGAAAATCCAAAAAACCTTGAATGGAATTGTGATATATGGATTTTGAGATGTTATAATTGATTCAATTTCACTTTTGGGTGACACAACTGTTTAGTAATATTATTATTGGTATTCAGGGTGTTCTATTTTTTTTGAAACCTGATGAGATGAGGGAATTCCATCTCATGAATTATATAAGAACATGATATAAATCACACTCCCGACATTCTTCCAATTCCATTTAGAGAGCATTACTGATTCAATGATATTGTGATAGATGTTGTGCCAGATATGAAAGCTTTTGGGATAGATACCATGTTAGATATGCATGTTGTTTTTATAAGTGTATTGGTATAGGTTGTGATTGAATTTTATGGAGTCCATACTTTGATCCCAAAAGCGTATGTCCCATCTTGGATCAAAATTTGGGGAAACATGTTTTGGTCATGGGATATAAATTGTGATGTTATGTTCTATATATGGATTACATTCAATTATTGGATGGGGTGTATGGGCCCCCATGGATCATAATTTTCACAACATTGCTTTACATTTCAAAAATATGGGTGTTTGGGAAGTTTCTTAGGGTTACAGTCTAGAAACCCAGACAACATGTTGTGTGGTCCTTTGAACACACGCCATTTGATCTTATATTTTGTAAGGAAATATCTTTTATGGGTACACGCCATGTACTATGATTACATGACATGTGGTATAAGATCATGTCACCAACCATGTGAGACAAAGCATTATTTATTGAGATTTGATTGAAACAAAATATGTATCTTAGGTACACCCCATGTGGTTTTACATAGGCAGACCAGTGTGGCTCTGGATGTGTAATAGTACATGGTTGTGAGGGAAGACGTGAGTGCATGCCATGTGTAAGCATGACATGCAGTATACCTAGGACTTTTATAAAAACCAAAAGGAGGAGTTAAATACCCGTGTGATAGTTTAATATGACATTCCGTGTTTCCGGAATACACGTCGTGTACCTAGGGATTTTTCATGCCATGTCCATAAGGAGTACATGACTTTGTTGAGGCATAAGTGTACATGTCGTGTGTGATTACTACAAGTCATGTACTCTTATTTTATGAACATTAGAGGCTTTAATTATCCTATTTAGTTCTTTCATTCTTGAAATACATAACATGATTTATAATCTTAGACTGTGGAGTGTGTTCTGGACATTAGAGTGTAAGCCCACCACGACGACCTCCATCAGTATGCCAGGAGAGGGGAAATGATCATACCCCAATAGTGGTAGGCCATGGGATAAATGTGGACCCTCTAGAAATTATAATTGTGCACTATATGTTATACTTGACATAGGTATGGATTCACAGTTCTGTAAGGGCTTCACAAGGTTTATACATACTTTATTGGGGGTCTATCATCCTTTGACGTATATAGAAGAACTTACACGGTTTTTCCAGCAGCAACATCCTCCTATGTTTTCATAGGATGGTGGACCGCATGCTGTAGAGTAATGTTTGAATTCCAAACATATCATCTTTATGCATTGAGAGATTCCTTATAAGAGGAGGTCCATTCTTGTAACTTTTATGCTGTGGGATCTGATAAATAGGTGGTTGAATGTTATCACTCAGACAGACCGTCATCATGACATGGCATGGGGGGATTTTCAGATGGTATTCTATGACTACTTTATTCCTGAGAAATTGTGAGCCAATAGGCCCCAGGGGTCCATGCATCTGGATCAGTGCACTATGTCAGTGATGGACTACATTACCCATTTAAATGAGCTTTAGAGATTCACACATATTCAAAAGGGTGACAAGACAATAAGGGATATGCAATTCAAGGATGGTCTTGGGTACATCACTTGATCAAAGGTGAATGATTTCAGGATTGCTTTTGTATATTCCATCACGAATCAGGTGCTGAATACCGAGTGTAATCTACATGAAGCTGGAGGGTTTAACTAGGGTAGTTTAGCACTGAGATATGGTATTGTCCCGACCGTTAGTAAGAAACGTCATATGGAGCTTTCTTGTGTGAATATATTTAGTAAAAATGTTTCTCTCGGTATCCAAGTGAGGTGTTATCAACATGATAGATCAAGACATATGAGACTGTAGTGCTCGATGGACCCAGTCATGTGTCGAGATTATGGTAGTATGGGCCATCTACAACGTTACTGATGGGTGATTCCCCAAAAAACTAGTGAGAGTGGTTCTACGTAGACTCCATGTTCTATTTTGGGGTCAGTAGCTTCTCACCAGTTACGAAAATGGAATACATCAGTCCATTCAGGATGAGGTGGTTTTCATGTAATTGGTAGCTTGACTCCAGTATCTCAGTGACAATAGGGAGGTTCAGCTCAGGGTAGCCAGGCAGTGTCTCAGGGCCGCAGTATAGGTCCGACCTATGTAGTGAAACAGACCTAGTAATAGTAGGATCCCTGAACTACTACAGTCTGTGGTACAATTTTAGTCACCTCCATTTTATCATAAACACTATTTGATATAGGGGCTTCACATAGTTAAATATATGTTCCTGTCATATAGGGCCTTTGGCTATGTGAGTTCTCTTCTAATGATGTCATAAAACGAGACACTCTATTAGGGATAATGACAACATGTGTGTGACAGTGAAATTAGTTCCCCACTGAAAATGGTGGGTGTCACATTGTTTGTGATCTAGAAGTCTTAGAGATGAAATGATCTGATTTCATCCTAAAAATGGATTGGCTATTGTCATTTCAGGCTTTTTTGGATTTATATCACCGTAGGGAGAGTTTTACATAACTAGAGGTATGGTCGTTTCTACATAAGAGTGAATGGGTTGTCTAGGCAAGTCAAGATGGTACTGAGCATCATGGGTTGAGTGGGATGAATGCCTAGATTTCTAGTTTATATCTGGATTCCAGGGAACACGTCATATATATGTACCTATGGTGGTTGCTCTTTTCAGGGATGTTTTCCCAAAAGACTTTTGAGGCTTACCTCCAATAAAAGAGGAGGAGTTATCTATCGATCATGTGTTAGGAGCTACACTGGTATCCATTAATTATAATAGGATGGCTACAATGGAACTAATAGAGCTCAAGAGATAGCTAGGTGATCTAGTGGAAAAAGTGTTTATTCGACCTAGTACTTCTTCTTGGCGTTCACCGGTATTTTCTATGATGATGGTGGATGGTACCCCCAAGTTATGCGTGGAAGATCAAAAACATAACCACATGATGTTTAGAAACCAATATTCATTTCCATTGATCGATTACATGTTTTATTCGCCTTGAAGAGCCTAGGTCTTCTCAAAAATTTACTTATGGTCATGATATCACTAGGTACATGTTCGATCTTACGACATACCTTGTACCGTGTTTTGTATTAGGTATGGTCTATATGAGTATTTGGTTGTGCTATTCGGTCACACGAATGTGCCAATGGTTATCATGGAGCTGATGAAGGATGTGTTCTATCTTTACTGTGATTCTTTTGTGGTGATTTTGTGGATGATATCATGGCGTATTCTCATACCTGACATGAATATTCCACCCATGAAGATATTGTTTTTAGAAAAACGAGAGTGCATCATTTATATGCTATGCTCACAAATTTCTATGTCTAGATGGATCAAATTCACTTCTGGGGTCATGTCTTCGTGGAGACAGGAGTATTAGTGGATGTAGAGAAGTTTAGGGAATTAGTTAACTGAGAGCATCCCAAGAAGGTCTACGTGGTGCAGAGTTTTTAGGGTCAGTTGGCTACTACATGCATTTCATAAAGTAATTATCATGCATAGTTGTGCCAATGAATGGCTTGAAAATGAAGTGTGTGAATTACATATGGTCATATTCCTCTAAGATAACATTTTAAGAAATTAATGGGAGATTAAAGTTAGCACCAATACTGATTTATCTTGATCCGGGTAGGAGTTATAATGTGTACTATGATGCATTAGGTTTCAATATGAGTGATTTACTTATGTAGGGGTATCCAGTCATTGGGTATAGGTCATGGAAGTTGAGGACCCATGAGAGTAGAAATATGACACACAATCTTGAGTTAGTAGTGTGTTTTCATGTGTAACATCGATGAAGACATTACTTATTAGGGGAGCATTTTGTTGTGTACACAGACCAAAAAAGTCTCAAGTGCATATTTACCCAGCGTGATCTAAATTTGAGGTTGGTATTTTCGGTGGCATACCTTCATTATTTAATCATCGCGCTTTCCTACATGCCTGTAAAAGGAAGAGCAGTTGCTGATGCACTGAGCATGAGGAATCATATAAAGGCAGTTCCTAAGGGAAATACCGAATGGAATCTTATGGTGTTGTTCTCTGAGAATCATTTAAATGTTCTTGATAATGAGGAAAATCATTCATTATTTATTTAGCTGTGAATTATACCATACTATGCAATGTGAGAATGATAAAACAATCAAAATATGAAGGCGTAGTCTTATAAGACTTTGTAGCTGGTGAGGATCCACCACCTGGTTCAACGGTTGGTGTTGATGAGACATTGTGAATCCATGGACTTCTATATGTTCCAGTGGACATATGTGAGTATTTAATGTGGTAGTTTCAAACTTCAGCTTGGGCAGTGCATCTTAGAGTTACTAAGATATACCAAGGCTTGCACTATTAGTACTTCTGGTTGGGTATGAAGAGAGATATTTCTGGTTCATTTATGGGGTGTTCCACATGTTATGAGGTGAATGTGGAACATCAGCATCAAAAAATCTTTTATAGCAGTTTCCTACTCTGATGTGTAATTGGGATCATGTTGTGATTGATTTTATGATGGGTTTACTGCAGTCACCCCGATGTAATGATGCAGTGTGGGTGGTTGTTAACAGACATACAAAGGTATCTCACTTCTTGCCGATAAAGGAGACCATCTGTGTCGATGATCTTGGGAAGTATTATATTATTGATGTGGTATGACATTAGAGGGTCCTACATTCTTTCATTTCAGATAGGGATTCCCAGTTTATTTCTCAATTCTAGAAGTGTTTTCAGAGGGCACTGGGAACACAAGTGCTTCTAATAACAACAAACCAACCTCAAATTGATATCTAGTCAGGTATGATACCATTGCTAGAGGACATGATGTGAGCAAGAATCCTAGACATTGGGTGCTCTTGGAAGGAAAATATTTCCCCAGTTTAATTTTCCAACAATAACTATCTACGGATGACTATAGAATTGGAGCCTTATGAGGCTTTGTACGGTAAGTCATGTCGACCACCATTGTGTTGGATGGTGGTGGGTGAGGAAAATTTTCTGTGAGCAGGTCTCATATAAGAGACTTATGACCAGGTCTAGTTGATTCATATGTGGAAATCTACTGCACTGTCTAATCAGAAATCTAATGTTGATCACTGCAGATGACCTCATGTATTATTGGTCGGGGACCGTGTTTTCTTTCGTCTTTCACTGAGGCTGGGTCACAGGAGAATTGGGAGACTAGTTAAGAGATCACCAAGATACGTTAGTCAATTTGAGATTCTATAGAGGGTATGGAAAGTTTCCTATAGATTTTAGTTACAATATTGGTATATGGTATGGTTAAACTAGATGGATTCTAATATTTGATTCTTGAGGAGTATATGCCCTCTTGGATTGGAATTTGGTGTATGAGGTTTTGGCCAAGGGATATAAATTTTGATGAAATCTTCTTTATATGGGTTCCAATATTAGATTAAATTGAAGTATGATCCCCCATAGATTATAATTTGGAAGAATGTTGCTTTATTTTGAAAAAATAGAGGTTTCATGAATGTTTCTGAGTTTTAATGTCTAGAAACCCAGACAACACAGTGTGAGGTCCTATTAAAACAAGCCATGTTTTCATTTATTTTTTAATAAAATATCTTATAAAGGTACAAGCCATGTGGTAGATGACTGTTTCACCGACTATGTGAGAGAAAACATGATTTATTGAGTTTTTATAAAAATGTTCTATGTATCTTTGTTACACCCAGTGTAGTTTTACACAGGTAGAAACATATGGACCTGGCCATGTAAAAGTATTGGGATAAGAGGTAAGACCTAAGTACACAATGTATGTAATCAAAACACATGGTGTATCTAGTACAATTACAGAACTACAATGTAATAGTTACATACCCATGTAAGAATTTAATTGGACACAGTATTTTCCTAGGGTGTTTTCATTACCATGCCGATCGGAGTACAAAACCATGTAAGGGATTAATTTTACATGCCGTGTATGATTCCTTCTTTTAGTGTACACTTATTTTGTGACCATCATTTGCTTTACTCCTCTTGTTTAGTTATTTATCTCCAGAATTAGGTACTTTGATAAATAAAATTATAATAGGGTTTGTGTGGTGGGCTTTATAGTGCAATACCCCCATGATGACCTGTAGTAGTATTCCAATAGAATCAAAAATGATCAAACCCCTGAGGTGGTAGCCCATGGGATACCAGTGAACCCTGCAGACGTTTCAATTGTGACACCAGCTGTTATAATGGACACAAGTGTAGATACACAGTTCAGTAAAGGATTCATGAGATTTATACAGATCCTCTAGGGTGTACCTCATCCTTCCATGTCTATAGTAGAACTGACACGAGTATTATACCAGCAGAATATACCCACATTTTTGGGGTATGGTGGACTATAGGCTACAAAGTAATGGCTCGAGCCCATGCTTATGATCTTTGTAAATCTGGAGACACCATATTTGAAGAGGGTAAATATGATAACTTATATGCCATGTGATAGAACGAAGAGGTTGTGGTATGTTATTACTCATATAGAGCGTCAATGGTACATGGCATGGGGTGATTTTAATATCTATTCTATTAATACAGTTTTCCCAAGAAACTGAGTCCTGATAATGATTGGGAGTTCATGAATCTAAAGTAGAGAGATGTGATAGTGATGTACGACTCTACCTATTTCACTGAACTCAAGAGATTCACTCTTACACTGATGGGTGATGAGAAAATGAGGGCTAGGCAATTCGAGGATGGTCTATGGTTTGACATCTAATCACTGGTGAATGTTTTTAGGTTTCCTTATGTATATTCCATTGTGAATCTGGTTCTGATTACTATTTGTAATCTGTGGGAAGCAGGTGGTGAAAACCAGGGAATTTCAACACCGAGATCTAGTAATGTATCAATAAAGAGCAAGAATCATCGTATGAAGTATTCTCATGGGGATACAGGCTATTATAATGTGTTTCCCTATATCTAGGAAGAGTTTTATCATTGTTGTAGAGAAGGGAATATGAAACCATAGTGCCATATTGACCCAATCGAGTTCTGAGTTTGAAACATGATGGTCCATCTACATTGCTATTGTAGGCCATTTCAACCAGAAACTAGTGAGAGAGGTTCTACCGAGACTCCATGTTTATGACCAGGTTCATCAGATCCTCACAATTTAGGGAATTGGAAGATGTCAGGCCTTTCAGTGAGACGTGGTGGACCTAGCCATGGTAGCTAGACTCCATGATCTCACTAATAGTAGGGTGGGTCAACTGAGGGTATCCAGTTAGTTTCTCAAGGATGTGGTATAGGTCAGACATATGTAGTGAAAATGCCCCGACAAGAGAAGGATCCATGACATTTTACTGAATGTATTATTATTCTAGTCAACATTGTTTTACCTTTTTAAGTCATTGATATAGGGACTTCACGGAGATTTATATTTGTGCCTCATTGTATAGATCCTTGGTCTCTGTGTTTTCTCTTCTGACAATGTTCTGAAATTAGACAACCTAGTAGGGATAAGGATACCATAGGTGCGACATTGCAAGGAGTTCCCCCTTTAGATGGGTGGGTGTCAATTTTTTTTGGATATCTAAGTCTTAGATGATGGCATTTTATGTCATCCGTAGAATGTATTGGCTAGTTTCCTTTCAAGTATTTTTGTATTTAAATCACCAATGAGTGAGTTTTCCGTCACTAGAGGAAAGATAATTTCTACACAAGTGTGAATGTGACACCAGCCGAGCCATGTCGGACCCGAGAATTGTGGGTTGAGTGGGATGACATCACATTTTTAATGTTTTCTATGTATGAATTGGGAACACATAATATATATTTCCCTATAGTGGTTGATAATTTCATGTATGTTTTCATGGATAAATTAATCCGGATTATGTCCAATAAGAGAGGTTCAGTTCTCTATCAAGCTAGTCCTTAGAGTTGCATCGGTATCCATTACTACATTCAAAATGGCTACGATGGAGCTGCATGTGCATAAGAAGAAGAAAGAGGATTTAGTGGGAAATGGATTTATTCAACCCAGTACATCTCTATGAGGTTTTCATGTCCATTTATTGATGAAGGAGGATTGTACCTCTTGTCAATGAAAGGACTATTGGATGATTAAAACCTGACTGTTACAAACCAATATCACTTTCCATAGATAGATTCCATGTTTGATCAGCTTTTTGGAGCTCCGTTGTTACCAAAAATTTACAAAAGTTTATGAAATCACTTGGTACATGTTCAATATTATGACCTACCTCATATATAATTTCATAGAAGGTATGATTTATATGAGTATCTGATGATGAAGTTTGGTCTCACGAACACACTAGCGGTTTTCATAGAACTGATGAACCGATTGTTACATTCTTACAAGGATTCTTTGGGGGTGATTATTTGTGGATGATGTCTTGGTGTATTCTCATAACCTAAATAAACATTCCAACCATATTAAGATTGTTTTGAGTACACTGAGATACCAATTGTTATAGGTTATGTTCATAAAGTTCCAATTTAGGATTGATCAGATTCACATCCTACGTCACGACCTCTCAGAGATAGGAGTATCAGTGGACCAAGAGAAAGAGAGATAAGGAGTTACACAGGAGTATCCCAAGAATATCTTTGAGGTGTGGAGTTTTCATGGGATGTATTTTTTCTACATGATTCTCATATATGACTCTCCATGCTTAGTAGACCAGATGATAGGATTCACAAAGAAGGGTTTGAAGTACGTATGTTCTTATTCATGCAAAACATCATTTTAGGAGAATAAAGGGAGATTAATGTCTTCACCAATACTGATTTTACCAGGGCCTATAATTAATTATATTTTTGTACTATGATGAATTAGGTATCGGGCTAGGGGATGTGTATATGTAGAGGATTGATCTGTTGCTTATGGGTCTTGGTGGTTGAGGAAACGTTATAGGAACTATCTGATGCCCGATCAAGAGTTAGCATGGTTTTTCTTGCCATATGTTGTTCGATAAATTACTTATTGGGGAGCATTTTGTGGTGTAAACAGACCAAAAAAGACTCAAGTACATATTTAATTAAGGCGATCTAAATAAGAGGTAGTGAAGGTTGGTGGATAATTTTGGTCTTTCAATATAGTTCTTGCATACATGTTGGGAAATGGAAATGAAATCACTGTTGCACTGAGGAGGAGGACTCAGATGTAGGTAGTATAGGAGGCGAGTAGTGAGTGGAACCATATAGCGTTGTTCTCGGAGATTTATTTGGAGGTTCGAAAATGTTAGGTACATACATTCCATTCTTATTTAGATGTGACTTCTACCATATAGCGTTGTTCTCGGAGTTATTATGAGTAATGTGGCTGGTTTTATTATGTGGTCTTCCACATGTTAGCAGGTGAATGAGGAACTTCATTGACCAGCCAAGTGTTTACTTTAGTTATATATTCCATTGTGGAAATGGGTTGTTGTCATGATGAATTTTATGACCGGATTAAAGAGGATGCCTGAGGTACTGATGCAGTGTGGTGGTTGATGAGAGAATTAGGATGGTCATTCACTTATTTCTAATAAAGGATACCTTTAGTGATGAAGGTATTGGGAAACTATACATTTGATAGGTGGTACAACTTCATGGGGTACCTCATTATATCATTTTAGATTAGGACTGCTGATTTACATCTTGTTTCTCAATGTGATTTCATAGGTCACATAGAACACATGTGCTTCTGAGAATAGCATACTACCCTCAAACTGATGGCTAGTCAGAGCGTAAGATAATTGTATTGGAGGACATGTTATAAGAATGCATCCTAGCCATTAGAGGATATTGGGAGAAGCATAATCCCCTAGTTGGATCTACATAAAATAACAATTTATAGGAGATTATATATATGTAACATTAAAAGGATTTGTAAGTAAGGCCATTTCGATCAACCCTGTGCTTGCTGGAGGGAGTTCATAATAGTTATATTATGACCATGTCCCATGCATGAGACTTCTAAGCAAGTCTGGTTGATTTAGAAGAGAATTTCTATTATGTATTCTCGTTACATATCTTCTTCCAATCACCATAGAGGACCTCTCTAGTTAGAGGTTAAGGATTGAGTTTTCATGAGTATTGCACAGAGTTTGGGACACAAGAGATTGAAGAGCCATGGTAATCATTCGTCGAGATACATCAATTAATTTGAGATTCTGGGGAGGGTTGGTCCGGTTTCTTATCTATTGAAGTTACTTTAGAGGTTTGGGGATATTCAATATGTCTTCCATGTTTATTAGTTGCAACATTTCTTTTTGGACCCATCTTACACCTTTCTTCATGAAGAAGTGGAGTTACAGAATGATGCATCCTTTGAGGAGCATCCCATTGGTATTGTAAATCGTATCATGAAGGTTCTCCATGGATAGTCATTTAGTTTGATATGGGTGATATAGAAACATGACCGATTAGAGGACGATACTTGAAATAGGGAGGTAGATGTACGGTAATAGTGGTTGGAGTTGTTCTTAGATATTTCTTTATTACCCTTGGAAGGGAAATTCAGGGATGAATTGTTTTATGGGGAATATTTGTAAGAATCTAGTTCCTCCGTGAGGTTTGGATCATTCATTTCCAGTGTATACTTCTAAAAATCGGGAAAACGAGGTTCAGGGATTTGATACAGGCCTGTTACATGTTGTGACTAGGATCTATAGGCTGAGTACTTATAGGAACTTGCTGTGTATGGAAGGTTTCATTCCATGTAATCCTGATACACTGACATGTATTGGTTTGGCTAAGAATTTGTACAAATAATGTGTATATTATAAATTACAATCCATTTAGTTTTTATTTATTAAATAAAGTAGTATCATTTTTGTTTTTATAAAAATGGATAGGGGATCATCCGGGTTCGCAGACAGCAGCTCCGATTGATCATTTTTCTTCCCGATTGGTCATCTGAACCCCGATTCCTTCGCCATCAGTGGCATTTGAACAAGATCAGTATGATCTATATTACTCTTGATATATTATTCATTATTTTTCCCTTTAATTTGTTATTTATGTTTGATATTTTATCATCATTTTGTATATCTACTATGTTAAAGGTTGATTCAAAGCCCGATGCAAGACGAGGAGAGTCGTACAACCACGAGGAAGCAGTTCTTGTTCATTTCTCTCAATTTCAAGTTGGATTATGTGAAACATTGTTGTTTTAACTTGTTTTTGGGGTATACTTGAATAGAAATTGACCCTTTTTGTTTCTTAATAGTGATTAGGTCATGAAGTAAATTAATTTATGAATATTTGAGATTTTTGGTCTCATTAAGTGCCACCCCATGGGTGCCTTCCCTTAGAATGAATATTTATGGTTGTTTGGCCAAGGTTTCCTATTATATGTTCCTTATTTTTCATTTTTAGGTTGTTATGTATGAATTACATTTACAATGGAATAGAAATTATGGAAAATGTTGATTCATTTGATTAATGGGGTTGGGATTAGGGATTTCCCCTTCACCATATAATAGTCCAATTATTTTTTATTCCTTGTGATAGATTAATTAACTTGTTGGTTGATATGTATAATTCCCAAATGAGTCGTTATATGATAGCCATGTAATAATGTAATTTAATTTCATTTTTTAATATGATGAAATGATGATATAATGATCTTGAGCCTAATTGATTTGTTCTACATGTGGGATAGGATTTTTTATGCTTGTAGGCTAGGATTTATTATGACTATGGTTAAGGATTCATTAGGCATGAGGGTGAGGATTTTTTTATGCCTTTGGTGTTGGATTTTATATTCCTACGAGCAAGATACTAAGTTGAATATTATAATGGAATGACTTATAATGCTTCTTCCCTACCAAATCATAAGCATGGAATCAGTCTTCACTTCCTTCTGTATATATATATATATATATATATATCTAGTTGGGGTATCTTCTGTGTATACATTATACATGTCATTGATGGGCTTTGACTGGATCCCAAGACTTATATAATTCAATTTAATTGAATTAATTAATGAACATGAACAGAATATAAATGTAGGCCATTACTTGTAGGATTTATTTCTTTCAAGTACTTCTTAGTTTAATTCTTATCCTTTTCGTACACTACCTGTTGCATATGCTCACTAATAGATGTGAACATATCTTTAGTGGTTTCCGACTGGGATTTATTTTTCATACCATATTTGGGTCATTCTTTTGGACCATAATAGATTATGTAGTTCTGTCTCTTAATATGGTAAATTTCCCTTTTTTAGGTACTTCATATGCTATTTTGGAGCTGAAGAGCATGGGACTGATCGGAGGCTGGCAAATCTTTTTTGTTTATTTTTTTTCATTTAGAATATATATATGCGGATTCTTGCAGTGTACCTATTTTTTATTTTAACATTGAACATAATATGTTTCGTAATAATTTTTATTGAATGATTCATTATTATTTATCTTATTAGTCTTTCGCTGTTTATTTTAGATGTATCATATTTACTGCTTTTGTTGTTGTATATTATCATTCTATAGTGTTATTCTTTTCTTATGAGGGAATAGTTTCTCCACTATCACACCCTAGTCCCTCGCTGCTAGTTGGTAGCCTCTATAATTCAGGAAAATGCCCCTAAGGACATGTTGGAAATCAGGTATGGGGAACCAGTTGAGTGGCACCCAGATTTGGGATGTTACATTCTTCATTTTCACAATAATTCTTGATGTAGGTGGATTCACTTTCAACTTCTTTATCATTAACTAGAATAATTTATTTCAAAATTATTGTTTTTGTGCAATATATTGTGAAATTATATTTCAATGAATTGATGGAACACTTATTTGGTAATGATTCTTTGTATTGTAAAAAATTTGGTGTTATGGAAAATTTTTATTTGGATGTCCTGATTTTAAAATTATGATTTTAACATGGTTATTTGGTATTGAAGCATGGAAAAATGATTTAAAAATAATATTTTTTTGGAATAGATATTTGGAATTATTTTTTCAATTATAGGGTTGGTTTTATTGAAATTGTTTGTTTTAATGGTTTTTAAATAATAAGAAATTTATTAAAATGGTTGAATTGGTTTGGAGAAGGTTATACTGGAATTTGGATGGATTAAATGGTTGTTAATGGATTGAAAGGGATTGGTAATGGTCATGAATATACATTCATTAAGGGAATGGGTTATGTATTTTAATGTTCCACCCTAATTGGTAACATAACTCTTCTGTGAATATATGGTTGTGTGTGTGTGTGCATATGTGAGGCATGAACGTTTATTCCAATAAGAAAATTGAGAAATAGATAAATGAATTGTTTGTTAATTTTCCTTCACAATGTGTTTATTTGAGAAAAATATTTTATCATGGAATTGTTTTTCTTTATTAGGAATTAATTAACTATTTTATATGTTTTTTATATAAATTGATTTATATAAATGTTCTTACGTGAACAATATTAGTGGAGTGAGTATGGAATTAATTTGGGTAATAACTAATGATTTTCATTATTCACCACTACATTAACACGTTGGTGCTTTTGCAGATATTGATAATCAGGATACAGGTAAAGGAAAATTATTTCACTAATCTTATTATTTGTCATGAGACATGGTCATCATGTTCGAGGTGGATCGTGGAGATATGTTTGGAGTAATTATGTTTTGTTGGTTTCATCTTCTTCTGAGTACTTTGAGGTTATTTGTCTTCAAATCTGGTATATTATTCTAGTTTTTTTATTTTAATGTTATTTGATTGAGTTGTTTTACATTGATATCATGCGTCATAATGGTTTTTTACGGAATGTGTGGTTATGGGTGTTTTATGTTCAAATGGAAAATCAATTCCAGAAGTTCATTAAAGCCCTCAGAATTTATATACCCCATTTGGTATCTTAGGTATGCCACTAATGTCCATGTAGCACAACTACCTCAACTAAAGACATTAATGAAGGATGGTTTGTTACACATATGGTGGCAGGTTTGCTGCTTTTGTGACTCAAGCCTTGTTAGGTCAGGTCATGGTAGTTGACCATCTGCTCCATTCAAAACTCAAAATTTTTAATAGAAAAAACGTTTCCCACAATAAACACTACATTAATCCCACAATATAATAATGTTTCTCTCACTATGACATACCATATATGTGAATATATTGATCATATATTTCCCTGAAACATGGTAAAACACGAATTAAAATAACAACATTGAAAACATATAACCATCCACATACCTTGAATAGAACTTCATATTATTGGATTTATTATATATATCAAAATATGATATAGATTTATGATTTATTAAAAATGAATTTTTTCAACAATTCATTACACATTACAACTGTCATCAATACTATATATTTTACAATATTCATATATGTAGTCTATTTTTAAAAATGACATTATTTCAACATCAGTAATGTATTAAGGATTATCTTCCACTAATCATGGGTTTCCTATAAAATATCACCTTGAAATTAAATCAGCATTATCGGTCCTTAATATTATTTAGAATATTATTTCAATTCCTTAATGAAATAGTTATATAAAACAATATATATATATTTTTCATGATTCAAAAAATTCAATAATTACTGTAACTAACAATTTCAATCATTCGACATTTATATTAATCCATTGACAATGGTTTATCATTTTATTTCTTATTAACAATTCAAATTCATATCTCATTTATATTATCTTGATCATCAATAGAAAAACAATTAATCGTAGAACCTTACATATCTCCTTCATAATATTTCATCCAAGGACATTGAAATGAATAATTTTCTTTCATTAGATATTTAATATCATCAATGGATGTTGATTATTTAGTGAAACCGTTATTCACATCCATTAGATTATCAGAAATTTTAATTCCCCCCCCCCAAAAAAACTAACATTGATACCATCTTCTCCATACATAAAAAATTTCCTACATCAATTGAGAAACTCTCGTGAGTTCTTCGTAAAAAAAATTATACATATAAGAAACAAAATCTTCTTCCTCCATTATTTCAAAACACAAAACGTTAATTGATCTTTATCCTCATCTTCTTTGGGGAGTTTAAGAGTTAGTAAAGGTTCATCATATTAATCATATATAATGATAAATAAATAAAAATATCCAAAAAATATGTTACACCATTCATCATCAAATTTTTTTATCACCAATAAATTTTCTATCACATTCAATGTTAACCAAAGTTGATCTATTTACCACCATTGAAAAAAACAGAAGAAATAGTGTGATAAATAACATTCATAAGTAAAACCTAAGTAAACAAAAAAAAATTATAATATTTATAAATAATTAAAACTTAATTTCAGTCTAATATAACATAGAATTAACCATGTTCATTTAGAGTCCTTATTAAAATCATTTACGATGGTTAATAAATATTTTGTTTTTTTTATAGCATCTCCCAAAGGAGTCTAAAACCCAGAGTGTAGCAAGTCCTTTTTTTGCAATTGGATATAAAATTGGTTATATAATATCTTTTTATATAATAATAAAAGGAAAAAAATATAATCATGGAGTTTGATAAATGGTTATAATGAATATATAACCCCATCAAATAAAGAAATAAAAATCATGTATTATATGTGAGGGACATATATACATAATTTATAGGAAAACTGTATCATCAAATAATTTTTGTTTGATAAAAATACTTATAAAAAATCATACTTAAGTAAAAAAACATTTCTCATTAGGTAAGAAAAACATATTTACTCTTAGATGGAAAACGGTTTGGAATGATAAATTAGAAATATTTTTGAGAAAAATAATATTTTCATTTTAAAAACACAGATTTAAAATATAAAACATTATAAAAATTTGTTGCTTGTTTTTAAAATAACCATTAAATCTTATAATTGAATCTTTAAAACTTATTGAGGTCATTTTGGTAGAATAATTCCATTCTTGTTGAAGATGTTGAAAAAATAAATATTCATTTCACAATTTGAAAAGAAAATTTATAAATTAACTTGTTCTGCAAATCAAGAGAATATTACTTTTAAATGTTTTGTAAGATTAAAATTATGTGTAAAAATTAATGTAATAATAAAATTAAAAAATTATTAGGAAAATTTATAGGAATCATGGATTTGGAAGAAGACATATTTTTGATCAAGGAGAAAAATGATTTCATATTTACAGAAAAATAATTTCATATTAATATTATATAATAATGACAGGAAAATAAAAAAATTAATTGAAAAATTAATTGATAATCATGGAAAATAATATTATAGTGGTTTATTACATAACTGTAAAATTATATTTTCTAATTGAAATTGAGTCATGAGAAATCCTAATAAAAAATCAATTCAAACATAAAATATTACCATTTATGTAAATTTGGAATCAAAACATCCCTTGAATAGATTATTTTAATTGTAAATTAATGTACCATAATATTTTATAGTTTAATAATATAGTATTTTAAGGGTACATATATACACTACTTTAAATAAATTAGTTGCCTAAAAGAAAAAGTCTATATAAGCAGGATGTTTGAGATGAAACCCCTAAAATTTGAAATCATTGAGGTTTGAGTTTATTAATGTGGTAATTATATATAAATCACATAGATATATACAATGAAAAGTTTTAATAAAACCTAAATCAATAATATTCATTTCAGACATAATTTTGTTATAATATAATCATTGATGTAGTCATATAACCAAATGAATAGAAATTGAATTATGGAACTCCTTACCATGTTTGTATCTTTGAGGTGAGAGTTAATCAATTGAATGATAATGTTTAAGAAATTTTTATATACAAGGGGACTTGTGTAAATATAATATAATTATATATATCATCATTTTACACATAATTATTTCATATTATAATCAATGATGTTTACATATAACCCAATGAATTGTAATTGAGTTATGAAAGAACATAATATTTTAGAATCATTAGGGTTAGTGTTAATAAATGTGTTTATTATTTGTTAGAAGTGTACATCAATAGAATGAGAATTAAAAAAACATAAATAAATTAAACATCATTTAATGCACTAATATGGTAATATATAATCAAAAATGTAGTTGTATAACCTAATGAATGAAAAATGAGTTGAAAATCAATGACATCGCATTTACCATTACATGAGAGATCATTAAAATAATGTATAGTGGTTTTTATATATTATGTTGATATAGTATAATCTTATTATTATTTTTAATACAATATATGATCCTTCTAGGATATATATTTATCACTCCACTCCAATGGCCCGAAGGCCTTCAATTTTTATTATTATTATGATAATCCCTCTTTTAATGGATGAATGGGGAACCCAAACAAACATTAGGACATAAAACATATCACCACCCGCAGGTATAAGAGAGACAAAACATACTGATCACATGATGCTACCCCTCCCCAGAATTTAAATGTGATAAGACTCTCTAACGTTGCATCACATTCCGGAAAGCAATTGTCATGTGTCAAAGCACAGGCTCGATCCGATGGTTGTATCCTTTATTACATTTTATTTAACGATATAGTGAAAAACGATTTACATCACCTTCAAGGAGGTAGTCCTACATAGACATGAACAATGTAATCATTTATTAAATGCATGGTAAGATTGAAAAATATATTATATATTTATTTCTATTAATAATTATGATGAAATTAATAAAATATAAACCTAATAATAATCATTATTACCTTCCCTGTAAAACATATGTGAAAATAGACTCACATAGTTTCACGAGGCGGTTGTCCGCCAAACACACCATCAACATTTTCATATTCCTTATTAAATGTTTTGTAATAAGTGATATAATATATTATAAAAAATATGTAAAATTATATTATAAATATCATATAAATATACACCATTGTATCGAATTATGATAAGCGGTGATGGAAAACAAACTAGGTCGATTCGGGATACGGTAGTCCTCCTCATATATGATCAAGAGATGTGTTTCCCATTAAAACATAGAGGAGATGGTTTTAGGTAATTATATTAAAAAAATATAATCTGAATATATAGAATATATTGATGTTATTATATCATCATTGTTTAATACTATTTATATTTGGTGGAAGAAGAAATAATGTAAAAAGTTCAGTTATGGACATTACCTCTTCTTCAGACAACATTTTTTTGCACCAAAAGCCTTACTATGATGAATTTGGGACCATATAATGGATTATAACATGATTTTTGGGAATTATTTAAGTTATTTTGGTATTATTTATAAAATCCAGTGGGTGTTGGATGTTTGAAGAGGATAGGATAAGGGGTGGCCTTTTATAAGTGAGTTGAGTGGTATACTTGTAACAATTGAATAGAAAAATGTGTTTGAACATGATTCAAATGAAACATGGTCACAAATTATGAAATTATAAAAAACATTAGGGTATATGGACTATATATGATATTAAAATTTGGTTTAGATAATTTCTTTTGTAGGTTTAAACCCTTCTTGTTTTTTAGCTCCCTAGTAAACACACTTTTTACATGTATTATAGTAAATAATTTTAATAGTTTTGATCTATCATTATGGTATAAATATAATGTGAGAAAACTAGATAATATAAATTATGATTATTTAAATTATGGAATAAATGTTTCCAAATTCAACTCATATATTATGTAAAAAATTATTTACAAATAAACACGTTGTCATGATCAAATAGTTGTTTTCCTAAGAGAAGATCATCAATATTTTAAAACTTTTTAAGTCATAATAAATTATTAATTATATTCAAAATACCTAAATTGTATTAATTGACATATATTTGATCTATTTTTTTCCCAATACATTTTTTTTAAAAAAAATTGTTTTCAAAATATTAAAAAAATGAAATTTCATAATTAAAACCATTATGTGTCACTATTCATCAAAAAAATATTGTCTATAATTTAAAAAAAATATAACCTATAATAATTTTTAAATAATGTTTTGAAAAAATTAATCCATTATTCCAAATAATGATTCTAAAATTTTCATAAATTATTTTTAAAAATGTCAACAAAATAATGACAAACTTATTTTTAGAAATATTATATTTTGAATTAATAATTTCTTTGCTTTTTCTCATTCCTAAAAAATAAATAATATTAATTTAAAATATTATATAGAATATATATTTTATTTATACATTAATATAATTCCGAAAGTGTGTGTTTTTTATTTTAAATTTTTTTGGTGTGAATAAAAAAAATTCGGAAAATGATTTTTGTTATTTTCAAATAGTAATTAATTACATTTTTATTTAATTTTTCCAAAAAAAAATTAATTGTATATATATGTAAAAACAAAAAAAAATTATATTAAATTTAATCATATTCATGCACCCCATTCAATTAGATATGCAAAGATTATCTCATTAAATAATAATATTTTAATAGTAATTTTCATTACATTTAAAAACAGTGTGGCATTTAACTAAATATAATCTAAATGTTGGGTGTAGAAAAACAAAAATAATCATTGAGGGTAATTAAAAAATATTAAAAATATTAAATATATTTGATAAAAATATTTCATAAAATCTCATAGTGTTACACAAACCCCTACCCTTGGTTTGACATCCTCCATATATCTCTAAACATCATATATAACAAATATTTGTTGACTATAAATTTAATATAGAAGAAAAAACATATATATAATACCAAATATTATTTACATATCTTCTTTTATATCTCATTCATTAATAACTACTTGTTAAAATGACTTTTGGGTAATAACAACATTATTTTTAATTTTGGTTTTATTTGGTATTTTCATTCCATTTAATTTGATTATAGTTCCATCATCTGAAGAATTATAAACTTTATCTAAATTTCATATATATTCATTATATATATATATATATTATTTCATAAGTTTTTTAGATTAAAATTAATGGCATCATTCATGAAGAATGTAGGCCATACATACACATTAATATTATTTCCATTAATTTGTTGATAGATTAAATGAATGGGAAATAGATATTAACTAAACATTAATGAGTAATTTTTTTAATATATTTAATTTATATTAATAATATACATCCTTATTACAGACTATGTTCCAATTAAATGCAAAAAATTACTCATCGCTATGTGGAGTTGGTAGTCCACATCTACACACATGCAACATTATTTTTTATCATTAGATTGGAATGTTATTAGACATATATAACATTTAGTTTCCAAAATATTTGTTAGGTCATAAATATCACACATAGTAGTTAATTTTAACCATAATACATTCTATGGAAGTCATAAGTGAATGAAAATAATCTTATTTCATCTTGAGGAGGTAGTCCATTGTAATCATGAGTGAGGTTATCATATCCCTAATAGAATGAGAATTGGAAAGTTATCAATGATATAACATTTAAAAAGGTTTTAATTCCATAAACTGTATATAGATATATTAAATCCATCATTAAATAATTCATTAAAAGTTGGTGAGTGAACGATAATTACATCGACTAGTGATTTGGTAGTCCATCATACACATGATTGAATGTTTCGTTTCCAATTTTATTGAAGTGGGGATAGATCTAGGTTATTCCATTAGAATAATAAAATATTATTATATAGGGGATCTGAGAGTTATTATGTTAATGTATTTCATTTTTTTGGGTTTTATAATGAAATAAAATAAATACACATGTTTATGAATATTACATCTTATTCAGTGAGATAATTAAGATTTTACATAAAACCTTTTTAAGAGGGATTCATAATTAATTTAAGACCACTATAAAATGATGAAGGAATGAAAGAATATAATATGGTAGTTCCTGAAAAAACAAAATTGTTTTTTAGTAACTACCTACATTATTTTTGAGAAAATTATTTTTATATTAATTAATATGAAATAGATAATTATATTAGTTTTAAAATTATGATGTAAATTTTTAATCATAAATGAAATAATTTTATCTAAACAATATTATTGTAGTATTTTATTTAATAATTTAATTGATAAATTTTCAAATTTTAATATGAAAATTTGAATTTCAATTTTTAAAACATAATATCAAAATTTTCCTGTGGTGAAATTTTTGGATTTTACTAAAAATATTGATTTCTCAGTAAATATTGCAAAATAATATTTTAAAAAAATGCTTATCATTTCCATATTATAAGTATTTTTCAAGTACTAATATATTTTCAATATGATTTATGTTAAACTATGTATTATTTATTTATATTTAATCCACATAATTCCTTTTAATGATCATTATATTTGGATTTTGTGTATGTTTGTTATTGGGTTAAAAGATTTTTTTTCCTAAAATAGTTTTTAAATGGATTTTCTTCTCCATTTTAATCAATTTTAATAATAAATAATGGGTAATGTTTTAAATTAAAATTTTATATTATATATACTTTTATATTAATTTATATTCATATATTTTTTATTTCTTGTCAGAGAATTAACATAGAATCATTTTTTTATAAAAATACAGTTCTCTAAACCCCTATTGTTTATTGGGTTTTTGAATTTTATCTTAAATTAAAATTTTTCACTTAGGTGAATTTACTTTTCACCGAAGGATTAAATATTAGGAATCATAATAATTTATATTATATAATAAGTTCACCTAATATTTAGACCCCAGTGAATAATGAAATCGGTAAAAATTAATTACCTTGGTAAGGATAATTGTGGAATTACCTAGAAGTTAAACTAAAAATTTAAGGGTTTTAATGAACTAAATTATTATATAAAATATATTTTCTGGCCATTTAAATACATTATATATTCTATTTTCAATAATAGTGAGTTATTGGATCTTTGGAAAATGAACCAAATATGAGTGGAATGAAATCATTTATAAAATTACAAGTGTTCAACTAACCTCACTTATAAAATGAATCCCAATCACCTTCTCTATTTACACCACAAAATAAATTATAACATGAAATAGAAATTTATCTTCTATAAATAATTAAAATCATCTTATAACACTTATTTTTGTCAGTAATCCAACCAAGAAAATACTTTGGTGAAATCCAAATGAAGTAACCCGTAGAAGAGGTAATATTCTTTAGTAAGTATTTTAAATTATTTTCATCCTCCGAATCTGTATATTATTATTAAAATGTGATTATATAATAACCATATTATATTACATATTAAAATATTCAATTCTGTTAATTTCACAAAATAAACTATTCTCATCTTCTATCAAATGGGTTACTAAATAATCCTCCATGTGTACGAAAAAGTACCACCTCATGAACTGATGTTAATAATTTTTCAATTACCAACTCTCAAAGTTGGTTTCATGATGAATATAAATATATAAGTGTACTTTATAACATAATTATATCTCAGGATTCATTATATCATATACATATTTATTTTTTAAATTTCTATTCAGTAGGAGATATCACAACGTCACTCGTGTGTACGACGAACTACAACCTCGTGAAGTGTTGTGATTCATTTTTCATTATTAATTATTCCAATGAGTTAATAAGGGAGATTATAATTAATTTTTTTATATTCATGTAATCATTACAAAATTAATGAAATTTTTATAATTATAATAATATAACATATCATTTTCATTATTACCTTTTCCCTCACTGAAAAACGATGACATCCTTCATGAACGTGTGTACTACCTCCTTCACGATTTGATGTGACTATCTATTCATCAAAATAAAACACGGTTTATATATAGAACAATATTTATAGAAATTATATTGTATATATAATATTATTATCATTAGGGAAAAATAAAATATTACATACCCCTTTTCCAAAATGGTTAATGAAAAGTGGAAATGATACTCATGAATATGTACAACCAACTGTCTCCATGATTGTACTATATATGATTCCTCAAAAATAAAATATTAATGATCAATATTAAAACTATAATTAATATGTTAATTGTAAAAATATTTTATTATTTTTATTCTATATATCATTAAATAATTTCTTCTTTTATCATTGTTAAGCAACAAAACTCATTTTTGATACATCAGTCGAATAAAGTGAAAAATTATAAAGTAAATTGAATTTATTATCTAATTCTTAATTACATGTTACTAAATTAATTTTTTAAAACTTGTTTAGAAAACATGGTTTGGGATGAAAACAATTATTTTTTGCCAAAGGGAGAAATAAAATGGGATTTTATTAAAAACATTTTTTTAAAAATATTATTTAAAGATGATTAGAAAAGTTTACTATAACCATAATAACATCATTAATAAATATATAGCATGAAAAAGAATAAAATTTCAATATAAATATCTAAAAACTCTCCGAAGGTAGAATTGAACATAAGCAATCTTAAATAATGATGAGATTATGAAATAAACAAATAAAACCTCCGTAAATTTTGAATAAAAATCCCTATAAAAGAAATAAAATTATAATAAAATTTATATACCATAAAGTGAAATTTATTCAGGATATATGAATTATATACATCACTCAATAGAATCATTTAGGAACATGGAATACGTCAGGTAGAAGTAAAAGTGAGATGAGAAACCCTTACATCAGGTTCAACATCATTTTTATGTGTATGAACCTACTACATAATAAATATATGTTAATTATAAATATATTATAAAATCATACTACTATATGTTATAGATATATGCATTACTTATTTTTTTATCCTTTTTATTAACTATTCATTATTAAAATAACTATTATGGTTAATAACATATTTATTATTCATGTATGTTTTGATTTGGTATTTCTGGTCCATTTACATTAATTGTGGTTGCATCATATTCAAAATGTAAATAATTATATAAAATTAATATATATTTTCATTATATATTTTCTTATAGTAATATATAAATAATATATATTGAAAATGGATTACACCATTCCTAGAGGCGGTACACCAAACAACCACATGAATTTTGTTTCTGGTTTTTTAACGATGGATGAAAGGAACAAAAAATTAATATTTATTTATAATTATAGATTCTTTATTATTTCATATATATATTATATCTTAAAAATAAAAATATTATTACATTCTATATAAAAAACATTAATGATATTTCACAACGCTACGTGGAGGAGGTAGTCCACACACACACATGAGGGAAGTTATAATATTCCAAAGGATTTTAAGGTAACAAAGTATATTTCATATTATATTTCAAAAATTATTGTTAGTACACAAATATCTTATATTAATTAATTTTAACCTATGTTTCTTCCATGAAATGCGTAAGGGAAAAATGAATCACATCACTTCGTTTGGCGATAGTGCACCATATATTGGGGGGGTATTATCACATCCCCCACATAATCAAAGTAGATAAGTTATATGTGATATAACATTGATAAATGTATTATAATGTCCAAGATGTCATATGAATATGTTACACCCATAAATATATCCAACCATGATAATTGGTGATGGAAAACAAATTACTTCGTCTCCCATAGAAGCAGTCCTTTGTAAACACAATTAACGGGTTTGTTTCCCCTATAATGGAATTGAAGAAGGATTTTGGTTATCAAAATACCATAACAACATATAATAAAATATTTTATATGGGTTTTATTATATTATCATAGTTTAATATGATTTGAACTAGGAGGATAATGAAATTAAAAAATATAGACCTGTAAAATTTTTACATATACTTCAGAAAGCCTCCGTACGTTTATACCAAAAGACTTTTTATAAGGGATTACAAATAAATATATAGACTCTAGGACGAGGGTATAAAATTATATAATGTATTTGAAATGTAAATGTCTGAATTAGAAGTCTTTGTAAAAGTGAATATGTGAGGATAGGGGGTGGTACTTTATAATCCGGGCAAATGACAGTCATGCAATATTTTAAAAGATAAATTGATACCCACATTTTTACCCTGAAAGAATCTTCCAAAATCGGTATTTATTTTTCTCATTTTATTTAATTCAAAAATATGTCCATTATATGTGGTTTGGGAATGTATTTGCTCATTTAATCCCTAATCGTCTAAGTTAAACACCCTTAGTAAACTGATATTTACCTTAACCATGATAATTAATTTATTTTATATTAACAATTTATTATTTCAGAATATTATGTTGACATTATTTGATAATAATAATTAATATTATTTTAAATTTGGAATCATTTTCATCAAAATTTAGTTAATTAATGTGGAATAATAAAATTTAATATTGTTCTCATATGCGCATTAGAAAAACTATAGTTGTAAATATAAACATTAAAAACATTAAAATATTTTAATTATAAACCAAATATGAAATTAATTAAAATGACATAAATACGTTAAATTGTTATTTTATTTAACTAATATTACTTTAAATACAATTTAAAATATAATTTAAACTTTTATTTAATTTATCTGAAACAGTTGTTTTAAATAAAAATAAGTATTTTTCACTATTATTAAAAAAGATTATACCATTTAGAGAAAACCAAAATATGAACTAAATATTAATTTTACATGTACAAATAAAAAATTATGGTTACTTATTTAATGAATTATTCTAAAATGATTGAAAATTTAAATATAATTTATTTATGGATAGTGCGACCCAACAACTGCGTAGAAAAATTGGGGTTTTTCTAAAAACATTTCTTTTTTTAATTAGAATATTGAAAATTTTATTTTCAGTAAATATAAAAACATTCAATTTATTTTATAATGTTTTAAAATATATAAATTTCATAATTTATTTAATGATATTTCTTAGAACCTTGATCATTGTTTTAGGTATTTCTTTCTTTTTCCTGCTGTTTTTTAGAAAAGTGGAATTTCTAGAAATTTATGATGTACACGCCATGTACTTTCTGAGTACACATCGTGTACTCCTTTTCCACTCGAAGCCATGTGTGGGCTGTATCTGTGCCACACACACAGTGTGTAGAGGTGATTTGGCGGCCGCTTAAAGCGGATTATGGAAAAATAGAGTACACGCAGTGTACCCCAGAAGTACATGCTGTGTATTTACTTTTTTCATTAAACTCACCGGGGTCACGCCTGATGGATAGAACACGCTCTTTCTCCAGGTTCTTCATCTAGGAGAAGCCGTACGACCGCAGATCTTCTCCGAACTCCCATGCCTTCGTATTTGCTCTGAATCGACCGTCGTCGGTTGCGTTGGGAACGCAATGGTAAGCTATATCTTCTCCAAGAGCTTCATTTTCCAATTCCTCCTCATTCTAATGTTATCATTGGTTTATCATTTTTGATGTTTCCTCAAATCATCGACATTTTAAAGAGGATAAGACTTCGTGGTCTGCGTATATTGTTCTACAAGCATCGAGGTAGGTGGTTTTTTCCTTTCTATAGGAAGTCGTTGAATATTTTGTGCAAATTTCACCAATACCCTTGAATGGCGTATTGTGTGTTTCATGTTTTTCCCCTGTTGTTTTCCTTCATTGATTGATTTCTTGAGTATAGGTAATTGCTTGTGAATAGGGTAGTTTTTACTGTGCTCTGGATGTTTTTCCATGCTTGTTCTGCTAGCTCGGTGTTTTTCCAGTTGCCATGCCTAGTTATAAGATAGTGGAACTGATGTACTGTATGGCTGTTGTGCCTTCGAATGATAGCAAAGTAGTTTTTGAGGTTTACTTGGGCGGATACACGTGCTATGCATGTTTTTTTTACACAGGGCTATGAGAACCTAGTGTAGTGGACCATAGGGAGAATTGACATAATAGCTTCCCTAGAGTGTCTTAAATTTTATGATGCGAGACCACAAGGGGAATTGATGTTGAGTTCTTCCTCAGAGAGTCTGTAGTTCCTCGACGTGGGCCACGGGTGGAATAGATAATGAGTGCTTCCCTACATAGCCTTATGTACGATACAATACTATAGGGGGAATTGACTTTGAGTGATTCCTTAGAGATTATATTATTTCAGCTAAACCAGAGGGGTGAGACTGTGTGTGCCTCCCAGAGGGTTTCTAGTACTTGTAGGTTGAACCTTAGGGGTAAGGCTATGAGAACTACCCGGAGGATACCTTTTTTCCCAACTTGATTGAGGGATATTTTTTTTGTAGATTACATGCTAGAAACTGTGGATTGTTACAGCTGCGTATTATTCTTTTTACTACTAATTGTTTCCTACTTATTGTACTTTACCTGCCATATATTCACTGACTGTTAGGAACAGATCATTGGGTGGTTGCCTACTGAGACCTTGTCTCACACCCTGTTTGGGCCATGCTTTTGGGACCAAGCTGATCATATTGTTGGAGGTATAGATAAGGGAAATCACACTTCTACTTCAGGTGCTTCACCAGCTATGGAGATGAAGAGAACGGGACCAAGCTATGGCTTGCGATGCTGTAGTTTGCCTGTTTTTCTTTGTGCACTTTGGTTTAGTATTGTATTCAACATTGTGATGGTTTTTCCTACTTTCCTAGACATATGTATCATGCATCATTTTATATACATGTGTGCGTGCTTTAGTTGTTTATTATTAGTCTTCCGTTTTTTTTCATTTACTCTTGTATGATGGTTATGTTTTCTGCTGGTATCTATTTGTTTTTCTTCCACTGTGTACTCTGCCAAAGAGGGAATAGTTTCCCTACTATCACACCCAAGACCCTCACTTCTAGTCGGTATCCTCCGGCATTTGGGAAAATGCACCTGAGGCCTTGTGACCAACCGGGTATGAGGTGCCTTTGGGTGGCTTCCAGAACTGGGATGTTACATAGTGGTATCAGAGGAGTTATTTTCTCTTTACTTAATGTTTGGAGCCTTTATCCAGGGATAGGATGGATTTGGTACTTGTTATTATGATTTCCTCGGGAGTAGCTAACCCGTGTACAGGGAAAAGCCATACTACCTTGATTATTGCACTTTTCTGGTTTTCATATTTTATGATTTATATGATTTCACTTAGACTGATTCACATGATTTTTTTTATTGTGGTTGATATTGTGATTCTATTTCTATCACAACCCGATGAGATGAGGGTATGCCATCTCAATCATCAAATAGGCACTTGTTAGAAATCACATGCCATGCATTCATGCCATGCCATTTAGGGTGCATTAGCTATTACATGTTGTTTTGATAGGATTGGTGTAGATTAGGCATTCTATTATGATAGGTTCTTGATAGAATCTTTTGAGTTTGATAGAAAGGTTGTTTTTTTTGTACCTTGCTTAAATGAATGCCAAATTTTGGTTCTTGAGGTGTTATGGGACCTCTTGAATAAAAAATTGGTGAATCGTTGACCTGTTTTTCTTATATATGACTGTATTTTATTCCAAAAATTGATTCATGGGGAGTATGGGCCCTCACAGATCATAATTAGGCACCTCATTGCCTTGTTTTCTGTGTTTTCTGGGCCTCGGTGCAGTTTCTGAGCTACTGCCCGGAAAAACCCAGAATACACGGCATGTACATTATATTTACACGCCATGTAGTTTTAAACCATGTCACTGACTGTGTGAGAAGAAACTCGAGTTGTGAAAAATCTCCAGAAATACGCAGTGTGCGGTAGACACAAGTCGTGTAGTAGTGAGCATGTACCCGGCCGTGTAACTAACAACACTGGTTGGGGAAACTCGTGTCATACAAGTCGTGTTTTTTATGAACATGATGTGTATTCTTGTCCTCAGAATCCGGCCTTGTCACGAACAACACGTGACGGTGTTCTCTCCTCTTATAACTCCATTTCCGATCCGAACACACCGTGTATTGTTCAGCCGTGTACATGGTCGTGTTTCCAACAAAACGAGTCAGAATATATCTTCAAGTACGCGCCGTGTTTGTTTGGAACACGTTGTGTAGACTCAGTCGTGTAGACGACCATGTAACTAACAGCATGGGTTGTTGAAATATTGTCTACTACATGCCATGTCTACAAGGAACACTCCGTGTAGTCTCAGTTTAGGAAGACCGTGTGGGTTAGCCATGCAAGGAGGCACGAGCAGGGGAATAGAGTTAAGTACACACCGTGTGTAGTTTATACAAGTCGTGTAGTTTTGTTTTGTAAATCATGACTTGTTTCTTCTCATATTTCCATTTTTTACTCCTTTGTTATCTGTCCTTATTTTTCTATTCTAAGGTATGCTTTTGATCTTTCTGAGTTATGCCTCTGAGACGTCCTCCAGTTGTACAACAGTTTTCAGGCAGTGGTCAGACGCCAGATATGGCTGATCAGGGACTTCCTGCCGATCCACCAGTCGGGCCAGCCTTGGAACCGGCTGTCATACCAGTTATAGGCATGAATGATCATTTCAGGGAAGGATTTATGAGGATGATGCAGACCTTCAAGGGAGCACCGCCTCCTGCCACATCAATGGATGACTTGACGCTGGTTTTCCAGCAGCAAGATCCTCCTACTTTCTCAGTGGAAGGAGGACCACAGGCTACAGATTCCTGGCTGGAATCCATGCTGACAATCATTGAGCATCTGGAAACACCTCCAGTGAGGCGGGTTAAGCTCGCTACCTACATTCTATGAGACTCCACAAAGAGGTGGTGGGATGGGATCTCACAGGCAGGTCATCAGTAGGTTATGGATTTGGAGGAGTTCCAGCACGTGTTTTATGACTACTTCTACTCGGAGACCCTGAGGGCCGATCAAGCACGAGATTTCATGAGTCTAGAGTAGGGTACTCTTTCGGTTATGGAGTAATACTCTCATTTCACCAATCTGAAACATTTCACACCCCTTTGGGATGGATATGGGGTGTTCTATAGAGAGGATGTTTAAGGATGGTCTCAGGAAGGAGATCCGCTCGCAGGTAAATTTCTTCCAATTGACTTCCATCACTTCCATCATCAACCAGGCGCTGATCGCGGAGTGCAATCTCAGAGACTCCGGAGCTGCGAGCTAGAGCGGTTCTGCTTCCAGAGCTAGTGTTCCTATAGATGACAGCAGGAATTTCCATTGGGAGTCCACGTGTGGTGATCCGAGGAGGCAAGATAAACCTTCAGGTAGCCAGGTGGTATGCTACTAGTGTTAAAAGGAAATGGCACACGAAGCTGCATTGCTAGAGAGACCCAGTGGAGTGATGATATTACGACAAGATGGGTCAACATCAGCATTTCAACCAGGTTTTCTCACCAGTAGCTGGTGACGAGGGTTCATCCCCGACTCCTCATTCAGGAGCATCACCACCAGTTTCTCATCATTCATGGAACTGGAGTTCATCCGGCTATTCGGGCCGAGGTGGAGGTCGAGGCCATGGCAGTCAGTCACCAGTCCTTCTGTGCTAGCAGGGCGGATTAGCTCTAATTGGTCTGGCATGGTCACAGGGCCGCGGGGCAGGCCATACATTTGGGGGGGAGCAGACCTATCAATAGCACCATCTCGGACCTTCTACCATATGAGGTATAATTTTAGTAGCCTCAGTTTTATCTTCAGCTATTTTCGATACTGGTCAAACACATATATTTATCTCTATTACTGTTTTGGAGAGCCTTGGGCTCTGTATCTTTTCTTCTTCCGACTTGTTGACACTAGACACACCTTTGGGAGCATGGACATATAGTGTACGTCGGCGTAGAGAGTGCCCTCTTGAGGTGGTAGAGTATAATTTATTATGGGATATCTATGTACTAGAGATGATAGGTTATGGTGTCATTATTAGGATGGACTGGTTAGTTTCCTTCTAGGCAGTCGTCGAATGTTATCGTCGCAGGGTGAGTTTTATCTCCCTAGAGGGCGAATCTTTTCTTCATAGAGGCGAATGTGATGTTCGGGCGAGTCGAGCAGGACTCATGCATCATGGTCTAGGAAGGGTGACGATCCAGATTTCTAGTCTCTATCTAGATGATCATGGGACTTCACATTTGTTCTTTCCTCCAGTGGTGGATCGTTTCAGAGGTGTCCTTTCAGAGGAATATTAAGGTTTTCCTCCGGAGCATGAGGTAGACTTCTCTATTGAGCTCGTGCCAAGATTGGCACCGGTGTACATTCCTCCCTATAGGATGGCTACACCTGAGTTGGAGGATCTCAAGAAGCAGTTGGAGGATTTACAGGCAAAGGGTTTCATCAAACCTAGTACTTCTCCTTGGGGTTCGCATGTCCTGTTTTCGAAGAATGCAGACGGTACCCTTATGCTCTATGTGGATTATCAGAAGTTGAACCAGTTGACAGTCAAGAAAAGATATCCCTTTCCCAGGATTGATGAACTATTTGATCAGCTTCGAGGAGCCCAGGTGTTCTCGAAGATCAATTTATGGTCTGATTATCATCAGTTTCACGTTAGACCATCATATATTCCATTGACAGTCTTCAAAAGCAGGTATGGTCTCTACGAGTATACGGTTATGTCATTTTGTCTCCCGATTGCGCCATCAGTTTTCATGGAACTGATAAACCGAGTGTTCCATCCTCACTTGGAATCTTTTGTCGTGGTCTTCATGGATGATATCTTGGTGTAATCTCACACTCGAAACAACAATTATAACCATCTTTAGATCATTCTTAGTACACTTACAGAGCATCGGCATTATGCTAAACTCTCGAAGTGCCACTTTTGGATGGATCATATTCACTTCTTCGGTAACGTCATCTCAGAGACAGGAGTATCTGTGGACCCAGAGAAAGTGAGAGCTGTAGTTTCTTGGGAGAAACCGTTTAACTTTTTTAAGGTATGGAGTTTCCTAGGGCATGTTGGATACTAAATAAGCTTCATTCAGGGCTTTTCACTCCTAGAATCACATTTGACAGGTCTGACCAATAAGGGGGAGATGTTCTTATGGTCAGATTCTTGTGAGTCAGCCTTTTAGTATCTGAAGGGAAGGTTGACGTCAACACCGATACTCATCTGGACAGAGCCAAGAAAGAGCTATACATTCTATTATGATGCTTCAGGTATCGGGCTGGGCACTGTGCTCATGAAAAGATATGGATTCGTTGCATACGGGTCTCGGCAGTTGAGGCCACATGAGAGGAACTACCCGACGAACGACCAGGAGTTGGAAGCTGTTGTTCATGCCTTACACTATTGCAGTAATTACCTTCTGGGATAGCACTTTGTGGTTTTCACTGACAACTAGAGTCTAATGTATATCTTCACTCAGCATGATCTGAATCTGAGACAATATAGGTGGGTCAAGTATGTTCAGTCTTCTGATTTCGAGCCTGCCTATAGGCCGGGAAAGGGAAACGCAGTAGAAGATGCGTTGAGCAGGAGAACTCAGATTCAGAAATTTTAGGAGGACTGCAGTGAGTGGAAGATTATGGATCCATTCTCTAAGATGCGTCTAGAGGTGCACGATAGACAAGGATAGAATTTTATATATTCTGTAGTTGTTACCTCTACGCTTCTTCATCGGGTACGAATGAGGCAGCTATCAGACTCAGAAGGCTTAGTCTAGCGGTAGAGTGTGTCAGTTGAGGACCCACTTCCTGGATGGACTATGGTTGAGGATGAGAACTTGCGTTTCTAGGGACACGTATGGGTTCCAGCAGACATACGCAAGGAGATGATGCAGGATTTTCATTCTTCATCTTGGGTAGTTCATACTGGCATCACCAAGATGTATTAGGATCTTCATTGCCAGTAATGGTGGCCAGGTATGAAGAGAGATGTTGCTAGGTTTGACTTGAAGAGTTTTACTTGTCAGTAGGTGAAGGCGGAGCATCAGCGACCAGCAGGCCTTTTGTAGCAGTTATCCATTCTGGAGTGGAAGTGGAATGATGCCGCGATGGACTTCGTGACTGGATTGTCGAGGTCGCCCTGAGGATACAATGTTGTTTGGGTTTTCATTTATAGGCTTATGAAGGTTTCTTAGTTCTTACTGATCAAGTAGACCTTCAATGATGATGATATGGGATGACTATAAATCGGAGAAATTGTGCTTCTGCATGGAGTCCCCCAATCCATTATTTCAGAAAGTGAAGCGAGCTTTTCATCTGAGTTTTGGTAGGGACTTCTGAAGGTCTTTGGTACACGGGTACATTTGAGTATAGCATACCATCCCCAGACAGATGGCTAGTCCAAGCATATTATCCAGGTGCTTGAAGATATGATCTATGCTTGAATTCTAGACATTGGTGGTTATTGGGAGAAGCATGTTCCTCTGGTCGAGTTATCCGACAACAATAGTTTTCAGGTGACTATTCTAAGGGAACCTTATGAGGCTTTTTACAGTAGGCCATGTCGATCACCTTTATGATGGTTGGAGGTAGGAGAGGCATCTTTATTGGGTCCTCGCCTGGTTCAGGAGACCGCAGAGCAGATTGAGTTGATTCGGAAGAGGATGGCTATAGCTCAGTCACAACCAAAGTCTTATTTTGATCAGTGGAGAAGACCTCTAGAGTTCGAGGTCGGGGATCCGGTTTTCCTGTGTGTCGCACCGAGGTTGGGACACAAGAGGATTCAGAGAGAGGGTAAGCTTTCAACATGGTACGTTGGGCTTTTTGGGTTATTGGTGAGAGTCTGATCGGTTTCCTATTGGTTTTAGTTACCTCAGAGGTATCGGGCCATTCATGACATCTTCTAAGTCTCTCAGCTTCAATGTTACTTTTCAAACCCTTATCATGTCTTTCAGCCTGTGGAGGTTGATCTCGAATCGGATTCATCGTTTGAGGAACATCCTATCCGGATTGTCGATCGAAGTATGAAGGTTCTCCATGGGCAGTATGTTCCTCTAGTATGGGTGCTATGGCAGCACGGGCAAGTACAAGAGGAGACCAGGGAAAGGGAGTCCGATGTACGATTGTAGTGGCCGGAGCTGTTCTGGGATTCTTCTTCTCCACCTCGTTAGGGAAATTTGTGGATGAATTTATTTAAGGAGGGAATTTTGTAAGAACCAGGATCTTCATTCTAGGTATGTCATTATTTTTCCATGTGTTTTTGAGAAAGGTGGAATTTCTCTATATTTTTGAAGTACACGCCATGTATTTTCTGAGTACACACCGTGTAATCCTTTGCAACTCGAAGACAACTGTGGGCCACGTCTGGGCCACACACATGGTGTGTAGAGGCGATGTGGCGGACGCTTAAAGCGGATTACGGAAAAATAGAGTACACGAAATCTACCCTAGAAGTACACGAAGTGTATTTTCTTTTTTTTTCATTAAACGCATCGGGGTCACGCCTGATGGACAGAACACACCCCTTCTACAGGTTCTTCATCCGGGAGAAGCCGTACGGTCTTAGATCTTCTCCGAACTCCCATACCTCCATCTGTTCTCCGAATCGACCACCGTAGATTGCATTGGGATTGTAGCAGTAAACTCTCTCCTCTCCGAGAGCATCGATTTCCAATTCCTCCTATTTCTAAAGTTATCATTGGTTGAGCATTTTTTATTTTTCCTTAGATCTTAAAAATTCTAAAGAGGATCATACACCATGGTTCATGTATATCATTCTCCTAGCATCGAGGTAGGTGGTTTGTGCCCTTCTTTATGAAGTATTTGAATATTTGGTGCAAATTCCACCAATACCCTTGACCAGGGTATTGTGTGTTTCTTATTTTCCCCTATTGTTGGCTTGCATTGCTTGATTGCTTGAGTAGAGGAAATTTCTTGTGAATAGGGTAGTTTTTACTATTCTCTGGATGTTTTTCCATGCTTGTTCTACTAGCTCGGCATTTTTCCAGTTTCCATGACTAACTGTAGGATAGTGGAACTGATGTACTGTATTGTTGTTGTACCGTAGAATGATATAAAAGTAGTTCTTGAGGAATACTTGGGCCGATACGCACACTATTCATGTTTGTTTTATACAGGGCCATGAGAAACTAGTGTAGTGGACCATAGGGAGAATTGATTTAAGGGATTCTCAAGAGTGTATTAAATTTTAAGATGTGAGAACACATGGGGAATTGACTTTGAGTGCTTCCTCAGAGAGTCTGTCGTTCCTCGACATGGGCCACATGGGGAATAAATGATGAGTGCTTCCCCAGAGAGCCTTCAGTACGATACGAGACTATAGGGGTAATTGGCGGTGAGTGCTTCCTCAGAGAGTATATTATTTTAGCTGAACCAGAGGGTTGAGACTATTTGTGCCTCCAATAGGGTTGCTAGAACTTGTATGTTGAACCATAGGGGTTAGGCTGTGAGAACTACCCAGAGGATACCTTTTTTCTATACTTTCTTGAGTGGTTGTTTCTTGTTTGTAGATTACATGATAAAAACTGTGGATTGTTACTGTTGTGTATTATTCTATTTACTGCTTACTGTTTACTACTTATTGTACATTAACTTCCATATATTCACTGACTGTTAGGCACAAATCTTTGGGTGGTTGCCTAGTGGGACCTTTTCTCACACCCTATTTGGGCTATGCTTTTGGGCCCAAGCAGATTATATTAATGCAGGTATAGATAAGGTAAAGTGACCTTATACTTCAGGTGCTTGACCTGCAGTGGAGCTGGAGAGCACGGGACCAAGTTGTGGCTTGCGATGCTGGAGTTTTCCTATTTTTCTTTTTGTACATTGGTTTAGTATTGTATTGAACATTGTGATGCGTTTGTATGCTTTCCTAGACATATATATCATGCATCATTTTATATACATGTTTGCATGTTTCATTTATTTATTGTTAGTCTTATACTATTTATAATTTACACTTGTATGATGGTTATGGTTTCTGCTACTATCTATTTGTTTTTCTTCCACTGTGTACTCTGCCAAAGAGGGCAGAGATTCCCCACTATCACACCCAAGGCTCTTGCTACTATTCAGCAGTCTCTGACATTTGGGGAAATGTGCATGATGCCTTTTGACCAACCAGGTATGGGGTGCCTCTGGGTGGCTTCCGGAAACGGGATGTTACAATATTCACACACACCAACATAATAGTAATGTTATAATGATCATATGTAAATAATAATGTTTTATTAAAGTGTCATGTTTTGTTTAATCCAAGTGTTGTGTTCATCATAAGATATGGAAGATATTTAATTTTGTATAAAATTAATACTACATAAATTATTGGTGTTTTACATTATCTAATATTCAACGTGTATCATGAAATATACACTATAAAAGATGATTAGACTCTTTTAAAATCTCGAGGCATTACAAAAATAAAGAGTTTATAATGAGGAATATTAAAACCCTTTGGTGACCTCAAACCTAATAAATATGGAATCCAATGATCATGTAGAATTTTTAGTTAAATTGACCTTATATGATGTTTTTATCCTTTTTATTTATGTTTTAATACCTCAATTTTGACCTAATGTGATTTTCTAGAGAAGACAATGATGAGGCCAGGGTGAATTATGCATATTTTGATCCTAGAGAACATCTTTTTGGAAGTGGTAACTAGAACTCATGGTTTATAAAAACCATTATACCCAATCCTTATAGTTAGGATTAACCAGGTGGGTTGGTTTATTAACCTATAATGGTATACATGGTTTGAGGAAACTATGAAGTAGGGGATGCATGCCTGCGATAGTGATATAGAGCCTTCGATAGAGAGAAAACAAATAGTCAGTGCATGGTGGGTCTAATCATGTGATTTCATCATTCTAGGGTTCAATGAGGTAGATAAGGGAACATGGTTAGTTCATGGTTTTTCTAACTGTGTGGCCAAATATTGGGGCCATGTTCTTTTAGGTGAAATTAAAAAAATTACATTAATTCCTTAAATGATTAAATCCTCTCCAAGTTTCCTTATTTCTCCACTGATGGCAACCACTTTCTCACATTGTTAAATATGATTAAAGACTATATAATTATTTTCCATATCTATATTGTCATAACTCTAATTATATCTACATTGATCTCATTGGATTTGCACCATTATGCAATATATTACTTTTAAAACATTAATGGGTTCCTTTAATATTGGAGAATGTATTTTGGTACAAAATCTTATGCACTATTTTTAAAGGAATTCAATTTTTCTTTTATTTATTACTAATATATTCAAGATCATTGGATGATACTATATGAGTGGTATTCTATGGGATTATGGTACTTGGACTATACCATTTCCCAAAAATTCCAATTGTTTATAAATTTTCGTCATTCTTCTGTACACTATACAATCCAGGTGATTCTATATAAATTGATTATACCTTGATCTAGATGATAAATTCAAGTCTAGGAAATTCCCCAACAAAATTCAATATTGATATTGGAATTTTAACACAACCCAAACCACTAATGGGGTAATTTTTATGTTTTACCAGAATTATGTCACCCTTAGTGTACATTTGATCTCATAATGTATAATAGGGAAATGAATATACTATTTATGAGAATTGTTAAAGGTTTTTGGCACCATAGTGAGATATTTTATTTGTATATTATTGTTATGAAAAGGATAATACCATGGATTATAGATCATCATTAAGGTATTAATGAATTTATTGATGAAATGATTAATGGAACAGTTAAAATGATGACACATGGTTTTCTATATGGTACAAGAAACTCACATAGATTCCATGTACAATTCTAGTGTCTGATTCCTGTTCACATAGGATTAATTGGATGTTACTACAACATGGATCCAATTATCATATTAGGATCCCTTGGAAATTTCCACTATGAGGATACTATTTAAATATATTTTGTAGATTCAATAAAAAATTTACTCATTGGATATGACTGCATTATTTACTATATAATTTACAATGCATTATACATAACTACACCATGGATATGATGAGTTATTATGATTCCTTGAAAATTTATACTCCTTGGATTTAATGAAATATTTAGATTCCTTGGATATATCTACTTATAACATCATGATTAATATGATTTTCAGGATGCCATGAAAATTTTTACTCCTTGGATCCAAACCATTAGACTTCGTTGGAAATTACTACTCATTGGATCATATTTATATGTTTTTATAAGACTACATCATTTCCTGAATCATTAATAATTCTTGGACCATGGACTAGGTAGGGATAATACATTATTTCAGAGTGTAGGTAATTGGTGTTTATTGTTACAATGTAAATATGGACCTTGTGATTTAGTTTACTGGTCACACTATGACTTGATAGACTGGATTGGATAACCTATACTATTATTTCATATATTCTTGTTACGTATGAAAAATACTTAAAATTATATGCATGGAATATAATTTTTATATGAATAATTTGTGGAGGACTACTTGGTATTATATCACACCATATTTAGTCAATGGTTTAGTAGAAAAATAGACATCTTGTATGCACATAGTGATAGGGTAATGTCCGCACTTAGTGATCATTGATTGATTGTTTCATAGCATTGAGGGATATTAGGATTGAGATATAAATGTTATTATGTATTGAGATTGTTTCTTTTCATTCTACTTTTGATACATGTATTATATTGTATGTGTGATGAAATTCATTACATGTCATTCTAAAACAATCCTTGATCATTATTTGTATATGACAATACTACTTGAGATTACATTGGAATTTATATTAAGGATATATATTCATCATAAGTTCAGTTATTTCATATGATTCTTATATTTATTTAAATGATTATACAATAATGACACACAATGAACATGATGGTATAGTATCTCCAATCCTCTACCATGGACAATCGATGATAGACACAATCCTCTAGCATACAGGGAGGCCTGATTATGTCCGTGTGGCCATCTGTGTTTAGTTACTATATAGTGAGTTCGTTTGGGTATATCAAAAAGTTGTATATAAGGGTTTTTATGTATTTTAAATTAATATTTCGGAATATTATAAAGGATATTTGGAATGTGTTGAAATTTATTAATGTGTTGGGCCTTGGAGTGGGTAATCAACGTACAAGAAAAAGGAAAATTATGTGTGATGGGTTATGAGGTTATGGATTGTACTAATATATATTGACTTGATTTCACCATAGGTAAATTCAAATGATGTTTTATCTTCCTTGTGATTATAATTTTTTACCTTTGTCCATGAATGGAATGTAAGTATTTCATCATGCATCAATATAGGCACTTTAGGATTTAAATATCTTGTATTATTCCAAGTCACATTTACTTAATATGTGGAATTATTGTAACATGTTTTGGATCCTATTTTCTATTTCCATGAAATTTTTCTAACATTTCATATAGGTATATAATAAATGAATCATTGGTATTAAGGGGATAGCAATATTCAATTCATAATGTGTATGTTTCTATATAAATTTGAAGTGGTGATCCATATAGTTTATCATTTTTAAAGAAAATTGGTATATAAGTGGGAATGATTTAAAAGGGATTTTAATTCTAGAATTAATGTTTCCCAATAAATGGGGATTAAAATTAAAATTTTGTCGGTTTTTTTCATCTATAAATTACAGTGGACACTCTTTATACTAGAACCCATGGATTTTCTCAGAGTACATGACCCTGAACTTACCACAATAGTGGGTAGTATAGAGTAACTCTTTCGTTTCTTATGAATTTAATGTCGCGTGGACAAAGCTATAGAAGCCTGATGAGGGATGTGACTCAGGATATAAAATATTTTCCATACCTTATTTGTATATATGTGATCTTATTGAAATAATAACTTTTCTGATGTGTGATATTGGAACTTGAAGAGATATTCCATAACGATAACCTCCATTTGTGCACGTAGAGGGTTGAGACGTACATAATCTATTGGTGGTGGGATCTGGGTCACAAATAGAACCACCTGTAATGCCTCTTACGACAACTCTAGTTATTAGATATATGGATTATAATTCCCAATTTCAAAATAGGTTTATTCTTTCTAGTATGACTATTTTGGGACCACTATGACTTCCCTTGACTATGGTACATTTGACAAGTGAGTTTCTATTACCTCTTCCAAAAAAAAATTGTGGATGAGGGGAGAAAAGGCTATAGAGTCCTGGATATAGTCCATGATTTTTATTTCGAAACACATAAAAACACCTCTCTAGTTGAGAGTGTAGTTTGCTATATATATTCATTATGATTCTGTGAATAGATGGTGGGATGTGATTGCTCATATGGATTATCTTTAATATATGTCTTATAAAGATTTAAATACATCCTTTAGTGATTATTTTTACAATTATATGTTCAGGGAAGATTGAACTAGAGATTTTCAACATGTTGAGTGGGGATATTTCTTAGTCATGAACCATTTTTCTCATTTTAAAAAGAATTGGTATTTCACACAATGTTTTTTAGGTAACAAATTATAAAAATCTAGGAGGTTCGAGGATGGTATCAGGTATGAAATCTAGTCACATTTGAATGTATTTAATTATACTATCATATCTAAAATAATAAATCATACACTAATTAATAAACGTAATCTGAGGGATGCTGGGGTCTCATAGTAGGGTAGAACAACTTCTTGACATAATGGCTATTTTTCAGGTGGTAGGAAGAGATACTTTGAGGTATCTTATGAGGGGAGTAACTTTTGGGGCATGTGTTCTAGTATCTAGGTTTTAAATCTTCAATGTGGGTGACATAGAATCGTGAAGGTAAATTTTCATAGATTCCCAGCCAATTGAATATATTATGTCATTATTGGAAATTGAAATTGGTTTTATAGGATCATTCCTCCCATATCTTGGGATATATAGTCTACATTGACTCCACATTCTAGAGTGGGGTAAACATTTTCTCATCTGATAGGGACCTGAAGTAAAATAAGATAATAAATCCCACACCGTGCTCATTCTTGTGGTACCTAGAGAAAAAATTATTATAATTAACTTATCAGACCTGCATAGGGTAGTCAGGCTATGTATCTAGGTCATGGTTTAGACCAGATGTATACATTGTAGTCAATACAAAAACAGAAGAGTTCTATAAATTTTATAGTGAGAGGTACTATTCTATTCACCTCTATATTAGTATGAATATTTTTCTATATAGGTGAATCTCATTCTTTAATATCAATCATAGTGTTGGAGAGACATATGATCAATGTTCATTTCTCTTATGGAATGATGAAACTGAATAATGTATTCTCTATTTAATTATTGATTGTAATCCATTATATTTATTTCTCCCTCGATATAGCTGGGTTCAACTTTTTACGGCACTTTATTGCCCTCATGATGATAGAGTTAGATGTCATTCTAAGGAAGGTCTAGTTGGTTCACTATAATGATTTTGTGGACTGCTATCACTGAATGGTGACATTCACACCACCATAGAGAGGGGTTTTAATCATTAATTTGAATGGAAAGTATAGGAAAATTCAAATGGTTGAATGCATCATGGTTTTTGCGAGATGAAATCCTAGATTACAAAAATATATATAAAAGATTGGGGAATTCATCAGGATTGTTTCCATCTTGTGGTTGATAATTTTTTGTTTGATTTATACGATGACTTTTCAGGAACACCTCTTATGTGAGAGGCACATATTTCAATCAATCTAGTTTATGGATTTGAACTATTAACATTCCTCCTTATAGGATGGAAAATATAGAGTTGTAGGAGCTCAAGAGGTAGATAGAGTATTTTTATGCAATGGTGTTTATGAAACCCAATTCATATTTATGGGGATGGATGTTCCATTTATATAGGAAGGAGTATGGTAATGTTTCTCTAGGTAGGGATTTCATGAAATTGAATGTGTGTAATTTTTATAAATTTTATAGTTTTTCTTAATATATGATATCTTCTACTAGCTTCGCGTAATTCTTGAATTATCAATTATATATATGAGATTATTTTATCATTAGGTGCGTGTTTGACCATTATACATACCACATATATGTTTTTGTGTAGGAATGGTATATATGTGTACCTGGTCATGTAGTTAAGTTTGTTGAATACACTACCTATATAAATTTAACATATAAAATGGGTTTTCTATACATAACATGATTTAGTTTCAGTGAAATTCATTGATGATATCTTGGTGTATTATGAAACTCAACATGACCCTGAAGAAAATATTTCTATATTTTCCAATACACTATTAAAAAATATGTTATATTCTAAGAAAAATAAATTCAACTCTATACTTGAAATGATTCACGTACTGGGTAATATAATATCAATAAAGGGGAATTAATTGACCTATATATGGGGAGATATGTAGTTACATGAGATAATCCTTAGAAATTTTGTGATATACAATGCTTCATGGGTTAATATGTTTATTAATGGTTCATTATATAACAGTTTTCATTCATAAGATAAGCTCTTATGGGATTCACCAAGTAGAATGAAAATTTTATATGGTTTGAAGCTTGTTCAACATCCTTTCAAGAGTTGAAAGGGACACTAAATTCATTTTTTATACCGATTCTACCTCATCCATGAATAAGCTATATAGTTTATTGTGATGCTTCATGTATCGGTCAAGTAACAGTGTAGATGGAGGATGAGTGATTCATAGAATATGGGTCTCTCCAATTGAGGCCACATGAAAATAACCACATGACACATGATATCTAGTTAGTTGTAGTTTTAAATGACTTGAATTGTTTGATATAATATTTACCTTGAGTTAATGTTGTTGTATATGTGGAACAAAAAATCCACAATTATATATTTACCGAAAATGTACTGATTCATAGGAAACAATGGTTGGTTTAATAACAAAAATATATTAACATCGAGCTTTCATATTTACTTAGAGAGGGAAATGTAGTTGAAGATTATATAATATGGGGGACACAGACACTGTCAAATTAGGAAGACTAAAAAATATAATTTTATTGATTTTTTTATTGATATACATATAGAGTTTTAGGAAAAAAAATATAAAATGTAATTTCATGATTATTAGGAACTCTTCACTTATTAATCGGGATAAGGATAAAATTATTTTAGATTCCATTGGATAGATTGTAAATGAGAGTGTGGAAGTTGATGAACTCCCACATAGTTGGATGATTTATAAGGATGAGATCATGAACGTCCATGTACAATTCTGGGTTCAAAAAAAATGTCTAAGATGGGTTTATGTGATAATTCCATGCATCAAAATAGGTAGTACATCTAGGTCATACCATGATGAATTGTGATTTACACCATAAAAAATAATGGTCGAGGATAGGGACTGAGATATATTGGGTTGTTACATAGCATTCCACTTATCTTAAGGTGAAGGTAGAACACCAGAATTCATAGGGGATTTTAAAACCATTACTTATTATGGAGTTCAAATGGGAAACATTCACAATGTTTTTTAAGATAAGACTACCAAGATCACCTTAGGGAAGTGACGTCATATTGGTGATCATAGATATGATGAAAAAAGTCTCCCATTTTTTATATATTCAAGAGGTTTATTTAGTGGATGGGGCCTAGAGGATATAATTTCAGGAGATTATATGCCTCCATGGGCTTTTACTCCTTATTACCTTAGACATAGATATCAGATTCACATTTCAATTCTATTAGGTGTTTCAAAATGCACTGGGTACATAAATAAAACAAGGTAAAACATATCATCCATAGAAGGATGGTAATTCTGAGAATATGAAAAATGTTTTTGAGGACATGATCATGTATTCTTCCTTAATTTCGGAGGTTCATGGGAGAGACATTTACCTCAAAAAAATTAACCTTATAATAACAACTTATATTAGAGCACATAGAGTAATCCTTATGAATCCCTGTATGGTAGGATATTACATCAACCATTTTCTGGTTATATTCTAGATAAGTTTATCTATTGGGTCCTAATGTAATTATGTAGACTTTTGTGTATTTTAAACAAATTATGTACTATATTTATATTAATTTATGTAGACAAAAGTGATACAAAAATCGTTTCTATCAACCATAAGAGTTTTTGGTGGGGTTTCTAATTTTATTATGACTTTCACCTAGATGGGGTAATTGAATGATTTAGAAATAAGATAAGGAATCACTATGTTATGAAGGGATCTTTGAGATTCTAGATAGTTTTAGGATAACAGTCTATCAAATGATGTTACCATAATGGAATTGTGCCACACACAACTTCTTCAACTTATATTAACACCACCAATATCATTTTAATATGTCAAACAATATTGAACCTAATAAAGATGATTTTTTAGTCAATGAGTACTTTGTGGAGAATTGTATACATTTATTTTATTGAGGAAATAAGGTTCTCTGGGTTTGGTTAGTTCCTATAATGTGGGTTCTATGAAAGCATGACAATGTAAAGGATGAATTTTGGGAGTATGAGGATGATTTATATTTCCTTTGACATAAGTCATACATAGATGATTATTTACCACAAATGTATGAATAATTCATGAAAATATTTATATACTGGTAATAGATTGAAAGATATAATATTTTTTATGTAGTTTGAGTCCTTTTTTTACTATTTAATTCATTATTTTTGAATTAATGTGAATTTATAGGAAACATAATGATGAAATGAGTATTTCTAAGGCTTATTCATATCCTAAAGACTAATTATTTGAAGTAGACATCTAGGAAGAATGATTAGTAGAAATTTCACCACCCAAACCACATGTTTTGGCTTAATCATGAGTTTTGGTCTAATCCACTATCTAGGGCCACACATTTTGACAAATCCATTCAACATGTTCCAAAATTCTATTAAAGTGATGCATATTTTTGAGTGAGTAAATATTTACTTTCCGTACAAAGGTTGTCTAACTGTCCACCATGATCATGTTCGTGTGGACTGGGGGAGGAATTCATGCAGATATGGGAGGATGGTTGGCATATGGTTGGGTCAACTATGTAGGAAAACCGTACAACCATGATTTTATAGGGGAACATACCTTTTTACATTAATTAATTAAATTCTGAAACCATCTCATTTATTCCATGTTTATGTATCCATGGCCACCCCATTATGGTGTTGAGATATCTCATGGAAGCCTAGCCTAGGTTTTTCCATATCTACCTGATATAGTCTCTGATTACTTCATTTTCAGTCTTATTGAATGATATTTGATGAGTACTCTTTTTCACAAGAAATGTTCATTTTTTCCATGCTATCAATGTAGTTATTTTTGAGTTGGGAAATATGATACATTTTTTGGAAATTATATCATTATACCATTTTCTTCTGGTTTATGCCAAATCAAATATTAAAAATAGATGAGTGTTTTCCTATTGAAATAAGGTATGTGGTCTATAACATTTTCGAAAAAGTCTAGTCATTTATTGATTTTTATTATTGGGAACATGTAATGATTTTTAGATGATTCTTTATAAATAGATTGAATCTCTAGTAAAATGATAAATTTAGGCCTATGACTTGAGTGACACTATTCATTAAGGTTGGAGGAAGTAGACCTCAACTCAAACCCCAAACATGGCATATTCTACCATTTTTGAAATATTTTGTCAGAGTTGGGGTCTATTTGATCCCATTATTTATAATTGTGAATTCAGTATGGTAATTAAGAAAATCTATAATGTTTTTAGTCACCTTAATGCACCATTTAATTTTTATTATAATTATATTAATAGTGTATTCCCCTGTCTTGTAAATTATTATGAGGTGAATAATTTTTTTTAATGAAATGATTAATCAAGTTATTATAGTGATGATAAAGGGTTTTGATTATGGCACTATCAACCTACATTGAATACTTGGATATTTATATTCCACGGATTTTATTTACATAGGATTTTATAGACATTAATACTCCATGGATCTAACAACAATATTAGCATGAAGTGGAAATTTCTACACATTGGATACTTTTAAACTAGATTACATGGATTCCATGAACATTTATACTACATGGAGTCTATTTCATGATTTACATGATATAATAAGATGCATGTAACATTTCTACACCTAGAATATTATGATAATTATGGTTCCATGGACATTTAAACTTTTTTGCATCCAACAACATATCTGGATTCCTTGGGAATTTTTGGTCATTGGAATCAGATTGAAAATACTACTAGAATTTCTTGGACTTTCCAATTATATGGATCCATCCCATAAGGTTGACCTAGTAATTTATACTATTTAGACCATATATACCTGTTTTATATAGATTTCATGGAATCCATGGACATTAATACTTCTTAAAAAATAATCTACATAATCTCAACACATGATTACATGGCCTTTTCTTTTCATGTTTCTTACAATGATATAAGGATTTCATATATGAATTATTTTCTTGAGCAATGTTATACTTGATATAATTAATTTTCTAAATTATTATATTGTTACTTGTATACATGTTATATCCAAAAACTACTTTATCTTATACGAATAGAATTAAATTTATATAGACACTATTGTTGGGGGCCTAATTAGTGTTATCTCACACCCAATTTAAGCCATCATTGGGTACTTGGAAATAATTTATGAATATAATTAGTTAGAGGAGATGTTGAATACTTATTGATACATGATTGATTATAGAATAAGAGTTATGGAGAATGAAACTATGTTTTGGTTCATGATTATATATATAGATATTGATTCTTTTTTATATATTTTTTATTATTGATAAATTTATGGTACTATATGTCCGTTAAAATTTATTACATTTCCTTGTATAGAATTCCTTGATTATAATTTTTATAACACACCATTGGATGGGATTTGAAAATTATTTATATAATGATTGTCTATTTTCTTATTTTTTTAGTTATTTCATATTCTCTTTCGATTTATTAGTATGATTATACTACAATGATACACTCTCATAATGATAGTATTGTCTCCTCAATGTTCCATCATGTATAATAAAAAATAGTTGATTTCCTCTCTTATTTGAGGAGGCATGCTTGAGGCCATGCGGGCATACATTTTATGTGACTATTTAGTGAGCTGGTTTTAGTATGAAACAAATTTATCGATTGTGAGAAGATTTGTGTTGATGAAATAAAACTTTTAGATCATATTATTCATGTTGACCAGTCAGCTGAGTAAATTAAAGAAGGAAAGGAGATAGTTCATTAATATCTCATAATGAATTTTATGTAACCAAATTATTCTATAATAAATGATCAAGATACTAGTAATGGTATGTTTTATAAAAAGATAGTTAAATAATGTAACTGGGGGGGAGGGTGAATCATTGTATGATAGATTAAAGAAACTACTCATTGGGATATTGTTTCATCATTATAAACACTCTTTCCCTTGTTCACAGTGGAATATATTGTCACGACCCATCCTAGTAGGGCCCATGCCGTGTCTCCCCAATCCCGCCTCCAATAGGCCAGGGGTTGGTGACTAGAACTGACTAGCCATATCACAAATATGAGAGGCATTGCCTAAGTACATGTTCACATGAACACGACTCCAAGCCCACAAATGCTAAAATGTAAAACACTAAGGAACAAAATGCATGAATACAACTAAACCCAACCATCAGAGTATGACGCAAGGTAGAGTACTGTAAAAGTAAACTGGGCCAAAAATACAGGCCCACCAAAAAGATAACAAACAAGAGTCTGAAACATCAAGGTCCAACCTGTATTCTCAAAAGGTACTGGGACTGCCGCTCATGGTCGTAGGAACGCCTCAGCCTATAGGAAACTCAGAAATCTCGGTAATGTCCAGGTCTCTCTGGACTCTGTCAAAAGGCTGCTCGTCTGCAAAAGACACCAGATGTGCGGGAAAAGCCCGTGTAGGGGTGAGTACAACAATACTCAGGAGAGGACCCCAGAAACCACAAAGAAATAAAAAGTAAAGGTACAGTCATATATGAATAGTATATGTTTACAGAACATATAAAAAAATCAGATATAATCAAAACCCAGACCCATGGTCTAGAGACAAGTCACACAACCACATACCCCCGTATGGGATTCTGTTCGAAGATTCCGTGATGCACTCATTCTAGGAGAACACACTCCACGAGTCTTATATCTCTGATGACGTCCGTCCGAGAAGTGTTGTTCATCGGGAACCATCACGAGAGATAACTACACTCATTACAGAAGACACACTCATGAGAGGAAAATGTATGGTAGACAGAAGCACTCATTACGAGAGACACACTCTTAAGTGGGAAAGATCTCGATACACAGATGAGGATCACTGACAGGGCCATGGCAGATAACGTGACTCATCCTGAATTCACCTTCTAGGTAGAGGATAAATGCCCAATAGAGTTGGTCACATCGATTCATGACTCTACCTAGGGTCTGGAATGGATAGAGGATCTCGATCCGGGCCTCTCGAATGGATGCCTGACTCTATCACGGAAAGTCATGCTGAAGGGATCATTATCCTACGTGAGTGAAAGATTCCTGACCCTCAAGGAAACAAGAAGAAGATCCACTAACCCAAACTAAAGATGTCCAAGGAACGTTGAACAAAAGGACGAAGCTGTTTTCCAAAAAGTACACGGCGTGTAGAAATGATACACTCCGTGTTGTCCAACCCTGGGTACTACCTGTGTACAACAGCCTGTGTCGTGAGGAAGGTCATGTAGAAAAACACAGTACACGGTGTGTAGTATGGAGTACACACCGTGTCTGGGTAACTGGGGTTGGCTCCATGTACTTTTCCATGTTCCCATACATGGTCACCAACCAGTGTACTCTAAACCCATGTAAACTGCACACGAGGTGACCCACATTGCTGGCCTTGTCTGGCCGTGTGATGGAGTACACGTTCGTGTACTCCATCCCATGTCTGTGTCTCCTCGGGACAAACGTCGTGCCACCTGAAGCCATTTAGATCTTCTTGTGTCCATGTACTACCCAATGTACATGCCAAGATTCAAGGAAGGTCCAACACACCGTGTGACCAGGTTCACATGCCATTTGATTCTTCTCTGACCCCGAAACCCTAGCCGCCACCAGTACTACATGGCGTGTTCTTCAGAAGTACATGCCGCGTATTCTGGAAATTTCGAGAAATGACGCTCTTTGTCGGCGCACCTCCTGTGTTGCTCGGATCATCAACCCGGCCATCCGATCGCCACAAAACATCCAGGTTCTGGTTAGCCCGACACCATGAAGACACTTCCGACATTTTCGGCCCTCATATCAGCTCCGAAAACTTGTTCTGATCTTCCCACATGAAGAATGCTCGAAGAACGCTCTTTCTAATCTTTTCCGATTGTTTTTAATCCATCATCGCCACACCTCCACAAGGTTGGTGAGATGTCAAACCTTCGATTTGGGATTGCTGTGTCTCAGAACGGATGCACAATGATCCGTTTTTAGTCGGCCCGTGAAGAACGTGAAGAACGCGTGGGGAAAAAGTAGTAAGAAAATCAAAATAAACATATTGAGGAACGAAACTCCGCCGTTGTTCGTCACGGTGTTGATCTGCTCCCGTTAATAGGCATAAACCAAGAAATAATCAACAACAACATAATTCATGGATCAATTCACCATAGTCTTCCAGAAGAAAATTCCTCCCGCAAAAACGTATGAGTTCGCGGATCAACTTGTTCGTTGTTGATCCGCGATCGTTGTTTAACATAAATACGAGGAAAAGAAATAAAAATAAAAACCCCTAACATTCGAAAGGATCGATCGTTGACGAAGGATCCATGCTGCCATTTTCATTGAGATCCTTCAATGTCGGCGCAATGATCCTTGGATTCGGTCTTTCATCGTTCATCACTGAGAATTTCCTCAAACACCTCACGGATTCGGCAGAGGTTCCTCTCCAGCATTACCAAAGATCAACAATTGGTTAACCCATTAAAAAGGGAAATGTCTTGAAATTTAATTACACGTCAGTGTTAATGGCGTTGACTTTCCATTTCAATGTCATTAAGATGTGCCATTAATTTAGGAAATAGTTGTGCCAAAACTGCGCTGCAGCGGATGTTTACTTAAATGAAATAAACTTGTTTATTTATTTTATTTTTTTTACTTAAAACGTCCAAAAATTTAATTTTTACCTCGACCCGCGCCAGTTGAGGTTAGCCTCATTCTTAGGTAATGTTTCCATCCCGGACACAACGTTGCACTCAGATATTTAATTCAGACATCCATTTGGAAATTTCCACAACCGCACACAAGTGCCGACTCACTCAACTAAAAAAGTTCTAACCACCATTCCAGGATCACTGGACCACGGAACGGTGTGCCGTTATCACGCCTGGTCTCGATATAATTCCATATAACATTTAAAATGAGAAACTGAAAACATCTGAGACATTTCATTCTCCTCACCTTGGGGCTTTACATCCCTGAAAATCCAAAACGAGGGCTACTCAAAAAGATGAGGGTACTGGGCACGGATCTGAGCCTCCCGCTCCCACATGCTCTCCTGAAGATTCCCATTCTACCACCAGATGCGCACCAAGGAAATCGATTGCCCACGAAGGATTCTCTCCTGCTGATCCTCAATCTCCATCGGGTACTCAGCAAAGGTTACTCCATCTTCGATGTCTAGCTCACCTCAGCCGATGACGTGGGATGGGTCATGCACGTACCTCCTCAGCTGCGACATGTGGAAGACATCATGTACCTGATGCAATTGTAGTGGTAGAGATCGGCGGTACACCACCTCTCCAACTCTTCACAGAATTTGGAATGTTCTGATGAACCTTGGAGATATCTTGTCGCCTCTTCCAAATCTCCGCAACCCTCGCCGATGTGAGACCCGAAGAAAGAAGTGGTCTCCCTCCATAAACTCCAGAGGTCTCTGTCACCTATCGGCATAAGACTTCTGCCAGCTCTGGGCAGTCCTCATCTGCTCTCGGATGACCTATACCTTCTCTGTGGTAGCTCACACTAACTCTGGACCCATGAGTGCTGACTCTCTAGGGTTGGTCCAACAAAGCGGTGACCGGAAGGGTCTCCCATATAAGGCCTCGAACGGTGCCATAACAATGGTGGAGTGGTAGTTGTTGTTGTACGCAAACTCCACTAGTGGTAGGTGGTCCTCCCAGCTGCGACCAAAGTCCATGATACATGCTCGCACCATATCCTCCAGAACCCAAATGGTTTTCTCCATCTGACCATCCGTCTGGGGATGAAATGTTGTTCTCAATCATAGCTGAGTACCAAAAGCCTCCTGCAATCCCTTCCTCAACTGGGATGTGAAGTGGGTGTATCGGTCTAAGACTATTGTCGATGGGACTCCATGAATCCAAACTATCTCCTGCACGTAAAGGCGCCCCATACTCTATACGGAACTCTACTCCCAGATAGCTAGGAAGTGGGACGACTTAGTGAGTCGGTAAACGATCAACCTGATGGAATCATGCCCTTTGGATGTCCGTGGTAATCCTATCATGAAGTCCATCAATATTCCATCCCACTTAAACTCTGGGACTTCCATGGGTGAGCTAATCCCGCTGGAACCTGGTGCTCAGCCTTCACCTGCTGGCATGTGAGGCAACGAAAAATGAACTCTGCAACTTCTTTATTCATGAATGACCACCAGAACTGTTGTCAGACATCTAGGTACATTTTTTCCACTCTAGGATATAAGCCAAAGGGGATGTATGAAACTCTCTCAGGACCTCCTCCCGGAATGGCACTAGTAAAACAGTGCATCTTCTAAAAAGAAGTACGTGCTACCCTCCTTTCAAATATTCATCAGGAGAATGTTTGGTGGATATCTAAGCACGTAGTGACACACAGTCCTCATCCCCAAACTGTGCCTACCTAACTTGCTGTAAGTGTGGAGGGGTGACAACCATCGACTGTAGGTAAGCTATATAATCTCCATCCACGAAGGATAACTGTAATGCGGCTAACTGTTGCGTCACCTCACCCATCAGCTGTGAGCTCATCCTTCTGCTGAGGGAATATGCCTTCTTGTTCCCCATTCCAGGAGTATAGATAATCTCAAAATCATAGTCCTAGAGAAACTCTAGCCAATGCCTCTGCCTTATATTTAGATCCTTTTGTTAGAAGATGTACTTGAGGATCTTGTGGTCAGAGTAGATAATAAACCGCTCGCCCATAAGGTAGTGTCTCCACATCATCAATGCAAAGACTACTGCTGCCAACTCGAGATCATGGGTCACATTGTTCTGCTCATGTGGCCTAAGGTGGTGTGAACCATAAGTAATCACTGCATTCCAATGCATCAGGACATAGCCGAGCCTAGTCCCTGATGCGTCGCCAGAAACTACGTCCTCAATACCCTTCTCAGGCAATCTCAAGACTATGGCGCTCGTCCAACTATGTATCAACGTCTTGAAAGCTTACTGGCACATTTCATTCCACACAAAGGGTTTCCCCTTCCTGGTCAAGGCTGTCATCAGTGATGATATCCGGGAGATGTCAAAAATGAATCTCCAGTAATACCCTGCCAACCCAAGGATGCTCCACACCTCTGTCACGCTCCGAGGTGGCTCCCATGCTAACACAGACTCCACCTTGGCTGGGTCTACAGCTACTCCATCTGCTGAGATGACATGTCCCAGAAAGTGGACCTCTTAAATCCAGAACTGGCACATTGAGAGCTTCCCATAAAGCATGTGGTCCCAAAATACAACCATAACCATCCATAGGTGTCTCGTGTGCTCCTCCTCGGACGCTAAGTGCACAAGGATGTCGTCGATGAAGACCACTATGAACCAGTACAAGTACGGTTGGAAGAACCGGTTCATCATTCCCATGAACACTGCAAGGGAATTCATCATGCCAAATGGCATCACCAAGTACTCATAGTAACGGTAGTGACATCTAAAAGCCATCTTCGGTATATCCTCATCCCGCACTCGTAGCTGGTGATATCCTGATCGAAGGTCAACCTTTGAGAACCACTATGCCCCTATTAGCTGTTCAAATAGTTCATCAATTATCGGTAGTGGATAATTGTTCTTCACCATCACCTGGTTCAAGCGCCAGTAATCCATGCACAACCTCATAATATCGTCTGCCTTCTTGGAAAACAATACTGAAGCTACCCAGGGGGAGATGCTGGGTCTCACGAAACCCCTGCTCTGCAAATCCTCCAACTGCACCCTCATCTTGCAAATCTCTATGGGATCCATCTGATAATCTGATGAGGAAATCGGTGTCGTCCCGGGGTGTAAGTCAATGCAGAAGTCAATTTCCCAAAGGGGAGGTTACCCTGGAATATCTTCGGGAAAGACGTCCTCATACTCTTCCACCGCTACTGGGAATTGAGAGCTCACAACATCTACTACTTCGAGGGTAAGGCAGGCCAACTCACGAGTGATCGGCTGCATCCTCCTATGCATGAGCCCATTTTGTGATGTCTGGGTTTCCTGTTCTCTGACAAAGGAAAACCTTGTTCCATCACGGTGGAATCACCGCACCCTTCAAATAAAACAATCAATCTTGGCATGGGCCGAAGATAACCAATCCATACCAATAATGACATCGTAAGGCTTCGACGCTACCACCAAGAGGTTCCAACCCAAACTCATGCCTCCAATGGTAAGATCACACTGTCTGCAAAGGTGTGTGATTGTCGAGTCTCCTCCCGTAGGTGTCTCCAAGCGTAACGATCGAATCAATTCTTCTACCGGAATCTTGAGGTTTTATACAAGACATGTGGCTATAAGGGAATGACTAGCACCTGTGTCTATGAGTACGACATCTAAGGTAGAAAAGACACAGATCGTAACTCGAATTATCCCTGGAGCCCCTGGGTCGTACGCCTCGTCGCATGAAGTTGTCCCCGTCCCTGTCCCCCATCTCCCTGAGCCTAGTGCGGACCTCCTGGGGGTGGTGGTTGAAGTAAGTCGAAGAGTCTGTTACCACCCACAGTTCTCCCTGCTCCTCTACCACATCTACCGCCTGGCGGATCATCCTACTCCGTTCTCCCTCTCTGCCTCGGTGGTCCATCCACAAATTCCATGTCAGTAGCTCGACGTGTCGGGCATTATCTAGCGAGATTCCCCATACCATCACATGCGTAGCATTGCTTCTGACTAGCCTAACTGGATCCAGCCTGAGAGCCCTGGACTGTCGATCCCCTGTCCTAGGTCCTCCTATGACCTCTCCCATGTTCAGATCCCTGTGCCTGACATTGTCTCCCTACTGCTGGTGTATCTGCACCTGTCTACCTGCTGGTGAATACAGGTGGCTGTCTCCACTCCGCCATGAAACTCTATATCACCAAGGCTCGCTCGAGCACTCCATCATAACTTGAAATGCATAGAGGCATGACACTATCATGGATGTCGTGCTGTATACATTGCTTGAAGGTCCGAGATCTGAAGTACAGATCCCAGACCATATCAATCGAGTACCTGGCGTGGTTGGTGAACCTCTATGAATAGTCAGCCAACATCATACTGCCCTGCTGGAGATGAAGATGCTCCTAGATGCGCACAGATCTCAGCATAACCAAAGATAACTCCTCCAATAAGTGTCACTCAAACTCTTTCCACGAAAGAGTCTCCTCTTCGTGACTCTGTGTGGTCAGAATCCACCATCGTCCCGCCAAACCCTAAAGAAGGCTTGCTCCTAGGACCATCATTTGGTCTGGTAGTGTCCTCAAAAGACGGAAAAATCTGGTCACCTCCTCAAACCAGTCCTCAACCGCCAGAGGGTTGGGCTCGCCTCAGAACCTAAGGGGCCTCTGTCTCTGAAACTCATGGAGCGCGCTAAGCCTATGGTCCTCGCCGGTCAATACTACGGGTACCGCTGGCTGCTCCACTAGTGGTGGTATAACAGGTGCACCACCTGGTGGAAACACCTAGGGAGCTGGTCACTGTATTGAAGCCTCGTCACTAAGGGGGTCATCCTCGTGATCGTGCTGCTGAATCCTAGCGAGTATGCATCATGAAGGCATATTATAAAAAAAAAGATGTGTCACGGTCAATGAGTATATCTGGATAGATGACACAAAGGACATGGAAAACACAACCCATTCATATATGATGCATGTTCTTTTTTCCCCGCAACTAGTGTTTTCATGAACCGGGTCGAAAATCAGGTTATCAGAGTCCTGGTGTTTGGATACGTCGACATCTGCACCAACACTGGGGTCTCTGGAATGAAAGCTAAACCTGAAACACTCAACACTGTTGACCAAAACCAAACCCACAGACTCTTTGTCCTAAGGTAGAACCGAAAACCTTTGATACCACTCTGTCATGACCTGTCCCAGTAGGGCCCACACCGTGACTCCCCAAATCCGCCTCTAATAGGCCATGGGTTGGTGACTAGCACTGAGTAGACATATCACAAACATCGGATGCATTGCCTATGTACCTGTACACACGCACACATATACACGCCCACAAATGCTAAAATGTAAAACAGTAAGAAAAAAAATATGCATACAACTAAACCCGACCATCAGAGTACGAAGAAATGTAGAGTACTGTAAAAGTAAACAGGTCCAAAAATACAAGCCCACAAAGAAGAAGACAAACTAGAGTCTGAAACTGCAAGGTCCAACCTAGAAGCTCAAAAGGTACTGGGACTACTGCTCGTGGCAGTAGGAACACCTCGACCGGTAGGGAACTCAGAAAGCTCTGTCATATCCCGGTCCGCCCAGAACTCTGTCAAAAGGCTGCTCGTCTGCACAAGACACCAGACGTGTGGGCAAAGCCCATGCAAGGGTGAGTATAACAATACTGAGTAGAGGACCCAGAAAACCACAAAGAAATACAAAGTAAAGTTACAATCAGCTATGCACATCATATGATTACAAATCATATAAAACAATCCAGATATACTCAATTCTTAGACCCATGGTCTAGAGACAAGTCACGCAACCACATACCCCCGTAAGGGATTCTGTTCAAAGATTTCGTGATGAACACGTTCTGGGAAAACACACTCCATGAGTCTTATAGCTCTGATGACATTCGTCCGTGAAGTGTTGTTCATCGGGAACCATCATGAGAGATAGCTACACTCATTACGAGAGACACACTCCTGAGTGGGAAAGATATGGTAGACTGAAGCACTCATTATAGGAGACACACTCCTGAGTGGGAAAGATCTCAATACACAGATGAGGATCACTGCCAGGGCCATGGCAGATATCATGACTCATCCGGAATTCACCTGCTAGGTAGAGGATCAACGCCCGGTAGAGTTGGTCACATTGATGCCTGACTCTACCTAGGGTCTGGAATGGATAGAGGATCTTGATCCGGGCCTCTCGGATGGATTCCAGACTCTATCACGTTAAGTCCAGCTGAAGGGATCGTTATCCTATGTGAGGGAAAGATGCCTGACCCCTAGGGAAACAAGAATAAGGGGATCTAACACAAACTAAAGATGTTCAAGGCATGGTGAACAAAACGGCCAAGCCATTTTTCAAAAAGTACATGGTGTGTAGAAATGATACACGCCATTTTGTCCAACCCCGGGTATTGCCCGTGTACAACGAGTCGTGTCATGAGACATGTCGAGTAGAAAAACATAGTACACGGCATGTAGTATGGAGTACTAGTCGTGTCTGGGTAACTGGGGTTGGCTCCATGTACTCTGGCCATGTGCCCATACACAGTCACCAACCCGTGTACTCTGACCTATGTAAACTGCACACGGGGTGACCCGCGCAGCTGTCCTTATCTGGTCATGTGATGGAGTACACGGTCATGTACTCCATCCCGTGTCCATGTCTCCCCGGGACACACACTGAGTTCCATGTAGCCTCCTCTGCCAAGATGTACACGCCGTGCCGCCTGAACTCGTGTAGATCATCTCGTGCTCGTGTACTACCCAAAGTACACGTCGAGCTTTAGGGAAGGTCCAACACGTCGTCTGACTAGGGTCACACGCCATGTGACTCTTCTCTGACCCCGAAACCCTATCCTCCACTGGCAGTACTACTTCGCGTGTTCTTCGGAAGTACATGTCTTGTATTCTGGAAATTTTAAAAAACGACGATCTTCACCGACGCGCCTCCCGTGCTGCTCCGATCATTAACCTGGCCGACCGACCACCGCAAATCTTCCAGGTTCTGGTCGTCCTGACACCACGATGCCGCTTCCAACATTTTTGGGCCTCCGATCAGCTCCGAAAACGTGTTCTGATCATCCTGCACGAAGAACACTCTTTCTAATCTGGTCTGATTCATCGTCTGCTATTGTCGCCGCACCTCCACAAGGTCGTTGCTATGTCGAACATTAGATTTGGGATCGTTGCGTCGCAGAATGGATGCGCAATGATCCGTTGTTCCTCACCCCGTGAAGAACGCAAAGAAATCGTGGGAAAAAAGGAGGAAGAAAATCCAAATAAACAAATTGAGGAACGAACCTCCACCGTCGTTCATCGCGGCGTTGATCCTCTCCTGTTAATCGGCTTAAATGGAGCAAGAAATAACAAAAACATAAAGAATGGATCAATTCCCCATAATCATCCCGAAGAAAATCCCTCCCACAAAAACGTACGAGTCCGCGGATCAACATGTTCGTGGTTGATCCACGTTCGTCATTTAACTTAAATACGGGGAAAAGAAATCGAAATAACAACCCCTACCTTTTGAAAGAATAGATCATTGACGATGGCTCTGTGATGACGTTGCCGTTGAGATCCTTCAACATCGGCGCAACAATCCTTGGTTTCGATCCGTCATCGTTCGTCACTGATAATTTCCTCCAACGCCTTTCAGATTTGGCAGAGGTTTCTCTCAAGCGTTTCCAACGATCAACAATTGGTTAAACCATTAAAAAGGGAAACGTGTTGTTATTTAATTATGCAGAATTGTTAATTGAATTGACTTTCCATTTCTAAGTTATTAAGATGTGCCGTTAATATAGGAAATAGCTGCGCCGTTACCGCGCTGCAGCGGATGTTTCCTTAAACGAAATAACCTTGTTAATTTTTTTTATTTACTTAAAACGTCTGAAAATTAACTTTTTCCCTCAACCCACACCGGTCGAGGATAGACTCATTCTTAGGTGAAGTCACCATCCCTGACGCAATGGTGCAATCTGATTTTTAATCCAGGCATCCGTCTGGAAACTGCCACAACCGCGCACAAGTGCCGACTAACTCAACTAAAAAAGTTCAAACCACCATTCCAGGGTCACTGGACATCGGAACGATGTGCCGTCTTCACACCCAGTCTTTAAATAATTCCATATAATATTTAAAAAAATTGGAAAAAATATGAGACATTACATATATGATCATAGAAGAAATAATGCTTGAGGAAAATCAGATTTACAAGGTTCACCCTCTATGGACTACACTGAAGGACAATATAATGGAAATGAAATGATGTTCAAAATCCACTGAGGCTCACTTAATAAATATGGTTTTGGAATGATAACTTATATGACTTGATTCTCTACATTTACAACGTATAAGGACATATGACTACTTCCCGAGAGTAAATCCATTGATCTCTCTTTCGATGAATCACTTTTTGTGGTAATTATCACCTTATCCATCTTCCTTTTCACACTTATTTATAAATGATTCTCACACGATTTATGAAAATTGTATTCCATTCATTTACATGAATGAATAAATATATTATTTTAGACAGATTCTCAATTGATGTTATATATTCATCCATTATATGAATACCACTTTACCACAGATTTACTATGAAGTCCCATTTAGACACATTGGTAATGCTCACTTCCAACACGAAGATCCATCCTTTCATGAAAATTACCTTTCCATTGTGATTACCACAAATTTCATGTTGATCACCACATTTAAAAATATTAAATATCTCTCATGAAGAAACCGACTTTCATGATGATGAACAAAATTTATGAATCTCAGATAGCCTTTCCAAATCTCACACATTTGGTCTGATTTTTACTGCATTCATGAACATCAATACTATTATGAACAACGATCGTGAATCAGCTTTATAAATTTATAGCATTAGAATATTCTTCAAGTCATCCTCTTATTTGATGAGGGTGATTCTTATTATTTGTAATTTCTACATATTCAACAATCTTCTATCAACATCATCACTTTTTATCAGAGCCCCCCAAAATTTTTCACTAAGATCCCTATTTTTTGAAGCTCTAGTGAAATTATATCATTTACAAAGATTCTCATAGTCCCAAAGATGAACCATTTTTCATCATCTGTTCATGATGGTCTACTTATTGTATTTACAATGATGCTTGGTTTTTCATTGCACATTCACGATGATCCCCACCTTCTCAAACATAGACATAACAACACCAAATTCCCTTTAAATGCACCTTAATATATCAAAAATCAAATATTCATGAATCTCATGTCTTTTATATACTATTTCTAGGTAGTTATAGAAATCCAAATTTCCAGATGATTTTTAAAACCTCAAAATTTGGGACCCAATTAATATGGCAATCACTAGGAAATATTGCCACATTGTATATGCAATTATATGCACCACCTCTAGGTTATCCATTGGTCATTATTTGTTATTTTTCAAAATTCATAGTCATCAACCTATATATAACTTCGAAATTGACCATCAAATCTTTTTTTCCCAAAAACCCAATCAACAAAAAAATAATGCAATATTACCTTGAGAGAAATTTTCCCCACATGCTGCCACTATGGGTTTCTGGAAAACTCTTCATGTTTAGATACCATAATAAAGATTCTCCCTTTTATACAATCATATAATTCATGAGATTTATAATGTTATCATGAATTTAATCAACAAACAATCTAATCCAACATGATCCATACCGGTAGTGAGAAACAAGTGTTTCTTGAAAATTCCCTCAATGAATCACATAATTCGAAAACCACCCATCCTTTTTCATCACGATCCTCATATTTAGGTATATATATTCGTAGATGAATTATCTTTAGTATAATTATATTTAAAACAACCCTACACTAATTTTCCCTATCAGCTTCTCCCAATATCTTGATTATGAAATTTTTTAATAGACACAATTTCTTCCAATTTATAAATGATATTGAAGGACACAATGTTTTGGTCATCTAGTGGGAAATAGACACAGATAATCAAAATAGAAAAAAATTACACCTTAAATAATAGATATGGTTCTCATATCCACACTCTATCAAGTGAGGGGAGCCGAATAAAATCAATTATCCAGTCGATGCCACTCAAATTCCTCTTTGGGTAAAGCCATTGATATAATGTCTGCAAAGTGTAGTATTTTTTAAAAATACTCTAACTTTTAAACCCATGGTCTACATTCTCATGGATAAAGACTCACTTGATTTCAATTTTCATAGCCCTCGGATGATGGAATATAATTTTTTTTAAGATTTAGGGATCATTATTTATCACAATGCAATCTGATTAGAGACATCACATCAACTCATGTATCATTAAGATGATGCTTTATCCCCGATAACTATGAGTATGTTTTAGTGACAAAAATAAATTTATCCTCTATGTTTATAAATGAAATTATATCTTTATACATTATTAGTTAATAAATAAACAACACAACAATTTATAATGCACCGCTAGACTATGATTTTCTATCATCTAATGAATAGTGAATATATACATCTGTATATCGAAATAACTCATGATGAGATTTATTATTATTTATTAAAATACAATCCTTCCATACATTAATATACAAAATTATTCTTTTTAATTAAATAAATGTGTATTTCATTGTTATTACTCTGATATATTTCATCTTGTCAGGGGAAAAATATTTGTCCTTTTCACAGTCTTGTACAATAAAATGCCAATGAATTTCATGTATTATTTAATATTAAATGAATTTCCATTATCATCCCATGATAGATTAATCTAGGTATATATAAGAGTTTTTATCTCATTAAATATTTCCATTGAAAATATCCTCAAACCACCTTTTAATATTTTAATTTATAAATTAGTGTGACATCTTTTAAATGGGTCACCTATAAGATAGAAAAATACATGAGTTCCTCAGCCATTGACATTTTCCACCCACCATTCATGAATCCTGTGGATTTATTACACCATGATTCAAATCATCTACCAATGATTATGTCGTTTAAATAAACCAGTGGTATCCTCCATTGATTACTATAATCTTTTTCATATATATTGTGATCACCTCCACCACACTGAAAAACAAGGTTCTTCAAAAAAAAATCAAGCATTAAATAAGATGCTGTTGGTGGTTACATCAACCCATATAGTTTCATTCCTAAAAGAAAAACACTTTTCTCATCATCATGAATGCGAAAAGGACCTTACATATCAATATAAATATCTTCTCAAAAACCCCATTAAGAAATGATGAATTTAAATCCTTCTCGAAAATATTGAAATTCCATTGCATTACTATGGACAAGAATAGCATAATTTTATATAGCCTAGCAATATGAGAAAATATTTTATCATCATCACTTCCCTCTATTAGGGTGTACCATTTTCACTCTAGTTGGGATTTTTTTTCACATAAATACACAATCTCAAAGAATATTATTTTAGAAGACCCATTTCCTTAATGAAATTCTTACAAAATAGACTCAATAAAATCTCTCATATCTGATTCTTCTAATATTGGTCCATATCTTCATACAATACTTGAACCTAGTTTTCAGTTCCATTTTTTCCTCAAAAAAATCAGGTTCTACCCTTGATTATATTAATTATATCTTTATATTATATATCATCTTTGTCTGTACAAGTGCGTCCTAAACCCTGTTTATTTTATGTTGATCAATTTAGTCTAGAATATTCAGTAATTGTGAATACATAGTTGTTTGTTCATCATTTTCATTTTGAAAATTTTATATTGTAATCTTACTCAATATTTGTAACTTCACCTAATCTTCACATCTCTTCTTGATTATCCTCCTGAAATTGTTCATGTATTGTCTTAATATTCAACTCATTATTTTCTATAGTTATAATAATTTTTTCAATTAATTTTCCCATTCATTTATTGAAAAATTTGTATTATTTTATTTTTCTTCAGTAACAGAGAAATACACCTTTATCTCCATGGTATTCACACTACATTTGATTTTTTTAATTGATAATTAAACACTTATATATGAAGACTATGAAGAACATTAATATTAGATTCAATACATAACATATCTTATATGGAGTATTATATTATTTTGGAAATAATAATTCTTTCATTTATGTGTAAACTAATTTCATCACCCCATGTTTCTAAACAACATTTAGAAGGTATTTCTTAAATAAAATTATTAGGGACATGTTTTGGATTATTTTAGTTATTCTCTCAACCAATATATGTTTCTATAGTGTTATTACTGATGAATCTTTGCTCCCTATCCAATTTTCTTGTGATAATTATCTACATGTCTATTTGTGAACTATATTACATTATATATTCAAAACATCTATATATTTTGACATTGTATCTTTTAAACATCCCTTCGATTATATGTTATTCATCTAAATACATTGTACTTGTGGGTGATATCTAAAACCCATACATTATACTGAAATCATCAAAAAAGATAACATAATATCTCTTCTAATCTGTAGATCTTGGTGAAATAGATCTGATCACAACAAAATTAACTAACTCATGTGCTAATTTCACCTCTCCACTCCTGTGTGCCTATCAAATATTCTAATCATGATGATATAAATCGCATGTGTTTGTACGATCATGTGGTAACTTGGGACGGTCTTGAAATACATCACACTTCACAAAATCATCCAATAAAATATGGCACTAAGGACCATGGTGTTTCTTCAATACATTTTTTTATTCATTAGAAAAAATACATATGAACAACTCCACTTAAAATGTAGATATTCCCTTTATTAAACATTTATTGAAAAAATTGAACAATATTGTTCATTAATGATACATATTTTCATTGAAAATATTATGTAATGTCTTAAGTCAGGCAGTTGATAGAAACATAGCATATTGGGACTGAAGCCTTTCAATCCAAGAAATCAGGATGTCTCATGTCTTTTCCCATGAAATCATCTTTTACTTAACCTATAATAGTCATCCAGTGATAATTACCACATATTATAATAACTTCTTTATTATTTATAACTTTTTTTCACTAGTTCCTTATTTCCAGTCACATGGTAGGTGCATCCACTATTAACGATATGTATTACAATGCAGTCCATTTCATTGAAATCAATCTCAGAAACCACCACATTTTAGTCTCGTTCCATTCTCATCCATGTATTTGACCTTATACCTGGTATGAATTTATAATCATTCTCTTCTATAGAGTATGATGGACTATCTATGTCTTGTATATCAACAAATTAAATTTCATTTCCATCTAAATTGATGACATATTGAGCAGTTAATTATGACCATGTTCAGACTTCTTTGATACATTTCTCTTAATTCTTGATGAGGAAAATCATAGAATGTGTTTGACTCCTCTAAATAAGAAATAGGGACTATTAATTGATATCATGAAATATTCATGTCTTTATGGATTCCTCTATGGTTCTAGTTACCATTAATACCTTTGGATTATGGAACAAATATTTTCTGACTATCCCATCTTACAACAATAATAACATCTTTTGAGAGGTGCATTACTCTATATCACTTCTATACTAATGGGTTTCCATTGGATTTTTTTTGAATATTATGGTTTTTATTCGTACCAAAATATATCTTCTATATTCTTGTAGGTGATTTTTTCTAACATCTACCATTACTAATTTATATTTTTGACCAATACTTATACAAGATTTAATGTACATGTCAATAATTTTGTTTTAATTATATTCCATTATCTATTTCAAGAGAGATTAGAACTCTATTTTTTCAATTTCTATTTCCATTATGGCCTACTTTTCTCGAGTCAATAGATCCTCATGAACATTATCAGTCTTCCACAGACTAAAAAACTCATCTATAAAATTTTAAAGTGTTTTTATTAATCTTTCACTATATTATTCAAACAATTGTTAAGAATTTTCTCTTATATAATTTTGTTCTTGAACTCACAAATTTTATATATGTTCTATTTTACTGGAGACATAATAATTTTAATTTCACTTAGAAAAGAAGGCTTATCTTCTACCTTCACCTGGAATAATAGTATTACATCAAGAACCACCATAATGGATTTCATTGTTTTGGAAATCCAAATGTATATCTCTTCAAGTGAAACATCTAATTTTAATTAAATAAGATCTCTATCATCGAATTATCCATTGAAATTGTCACTTTTTCACATTGTTTGGGAATTTCTGAAGAAATACCATATAAAATTATCTTCAGGATCCATACAGTCCTCCAACTCATCTTCCCAAAATTTCTTTTAAATTTTATTCTTATTTTGAAAGAAAATTTATCTAAGGGAAAAAAATTATCTTCCTATTTTTCTTAAAATTCATTATAGATATATACTTCTTTATGATAATTTTGACATCATCCTCTTCATCATATTAAAATTTCATAGGGTTCCTTCCTGTAATATTTCCAACATTTCTACTTTTAAATCATTAAATTGTTAGTTTCACTTTGAAAATTTCATTTCAAATTTGTAAATTCTATGAAAGGAATGACATGAATTCATCCATATCTCCTTCTTACTATGAATATTAAATGGTGAGATTAATCTTGTCCTTGAATGCAACTTCATATTACCTCCCTCTTTCTAAAGGATCGTTATGTGAAAACCCGAGTTTTTAGAACGGGTCAAAATCCTGAACTTGACAGAATTTTTGACTTCTCGCTAAGAAAACTGGAGAAATTGGGCAGTTTCTAGAAATTTCCAGACTACATGTTGTGTACTTTATGTACACGCCACGTATAGGTTAGGCGAGTGCCGACCGTGTGCTCACTGAGTACATGTCGTGTGATGACCGTGTAGTTTTCGACACGCCATGTACCCTTGACCATGTGGAGGCCATACATGGCATGTAGGCCTATTGTTTAGGTATAATCCTTTAAATCAAGTACACTCCATTTCCTTCTTGGACACGCCGTGTAGTTTGGCCATGTATGAGGGATATACATGGTGTGTGGGTAAGTCGGAGAGGAAGAGAAGAAAATCTAATTGCACACCATGTACACCTACGTACATGCCATTTATTAATTTCGTAAGGTTCTGCAAAGTAAGTAGGCATAATTTAAGTCATCTTATGAACAGTGTAATGATACATTACATGTAGTCCTAAAGTACACGCCGTGTAGTTTAATTTTTTTCTAAAATAGGTAGTTTCCTCATATTGAGGCAGAACCTCAATATTTCATTGGGTTGAGTGAGGAGAGCCGGCCATAATTTCAATCCCCTCTCTTTCCTTTGTTTGAGACCTAATTTGAACACGGATTGATCCGTTGGAACCACCTTGGTATGGCCTTGATTTATCTTGAGTCGTTTTTCCTGATTTCTGTTCTAGAACAAGTTATTGGGGTTTGAGTGGTTTTCATTATTGTGTTTATCTACCTCATTTTAAACCTAATTGGAGGCTTTTATCAGAGGAGTATCATCGTACGAGTCTCAAGTAGGTGGTTCATACATCCTTTTGTGTTTTTTTAGTCATTTGAGTGGCACGGCCTTCGGCTTGTTTTTAGCTATTTTGAGCGGGACCCATTTTTATCTATTATTTCTTATCACATTGTTCATTGACCTATGGGATACCTTTGGGTATGAATTTTTTCCTATGTTTCTTGAGCGGGGTCGGGTGATTGGTCATTTATCATTGGGGCATTTTGAACCAGGGCGCCAAAATGGTATTAATTGAATTGTATTCCTCTACATTCTTGATTTTTGTTTATTAAACATGATATGACTTGTTAAAGATAATAAATACCTAAGTCTATTGTTAGATAACTGCTTGGCTAGGGAAATTCAACTGTTTAGATTGTTTTTCCAGTTATTTTGTTCTATATAAATGTGTATATATGTAATTTCTGAATTGATAAGGCAGGAGCCCTTTTCATGTGTTGGGCATGGCCCAGATATTGTTGAGTGATGTTGATCATAGGTTGGGATTGGACCATGTTATGTTGGGTGGTTCTAACCATGGTATTGGGTGTCTTGGGCATTAGATTGAGGTAGGATGAATGTCTGGTTGGACATGGCCCAAGTTACTAGGATGGAAAGGCCATCAGACATGAGAGACATGGTTGCAAGGACACGAGGTGTCAGATGTGTTGTGTCTTGGGTACTATTTTGGTGATTACCACTCACTTGGAAACTTTGAGTAGTGTGCATAGAGAGAGACTCTGTGATGAGGTGGTTTTGAGCACTCGTGTGGGTAGAGGCCCCCGTTAGTTGTGGTTTAGGTACTATTAGATTGAGGGAACTTGTCATATGAATCTATGTGGGAGGTGATGAGACTTAAGGGGATAACATTGAGGCTATCAGGTTGGGGGCAGAGGCTCTCTGTTATTTGAGGGCAGATATTGTTATCCCTCAGGATACTTTATTTTTGTCCAGATATGGCTTCCCATTTGGATACTTTATTTGAGGGCAGACATTGATGTCCCTCAAGATACTTTATTTTGAGGGCAGACATCGATGTCCCTCAAGATACTTATTTTGAGGGTAGACATCATTGTATCTCCAGTTACTTAATGATGACATGCATCACTTTTCTTACGGGTTATATTATCGGGTTTGGATTTGGGACGTCCGTACTTGAGACACGTAGTGTCAGGGGCACATGGTGCCGGGTTACATGACAGATATTCCGACGTTGGCCAAAGCAGGTGACACTCCCTGGTGGTTTCTAAGCACCAGTGTAGTTTGTGTTATTTTTACATCGTTTTGTTTGCTATATTCCTTATAAATGCATGTCTTCCTAAACACTTATTTTGGGTACACATAATTGGTTGGTATCCTACTGATATTCAACTCACAGCCTACATAGGCCCTTCAGGATGTGTGCAGTATTTATAGACTTGCATGCAGGAAAGATGCCAACTTTAGGTGTTGGGGTGTATTAGTTGTTGCATAGAGATAGTATGAACCTTGAGGTCCTTCCTAGAAAGAGTTTACCTTGTTTTTCTTTATTTTCTATATCAGCATGCTTACTTGTTTGGTAGCTACGGTTGGTTATCCATTGGAACCTTTTTTATATTCAGATTTGTATGACCTATTTTGGATGCATGTTTTATTGCTCAGTAGTAGTTACAAGTTATCAACATACTATTGTGTTTATTTCCACTATTGTTGTTTATATTTATTGCATCCACTCTACGGGACTGGTTCATGTCTGGTGAGTCATTTATTCCGCTGCAAAATTACTATTATAATCGGACCAGTACCATTAATATTATCCTCTGAGAGGTCATAGCCTTCCCACTATACCTATAAGACCCTCACAGCTAGTCGGAAACCTATGGAATTTGGGGAGGTGGGCCTAAGGTAGTAGAACTCGACCCATTTAGCACTGTTAAGGTGGCTGTTTGAGTCAGAGTCATTACAAAGTGGTATTAGAGGAGTTCTTGATAGGGATTTAGTAGTAGTGTTTTACTGGCTACTAATAATATTGATACTTCTCTTTTAATTTCACTGGTTTTACTATATGGGATATGGTTGACTGGAGATAGGTTGTTACTAGAAAATTGGTTTCTACCTTGTGCTTGGGTGCATGTAGCCCCAAGTACGAGGGATGGACCAAGTCTCCATAGCTGGGGATTTCTATTTTCTTTTTTCTCAGATTACAGTATATATGATTTCCACCTTGGTGGATCACATGGTGTGTGATGTTATTGATTGTGAAATGTAACCATAGACTAGTGTGGTAAAGGATATTTGGACCTTGGCTCGTATGGCAAGGCTTGTTTTCTTGGCTTTTCATAGGCACATTTTTAGGGTTTTTCAATTTCATAACTGCACGTATGATTTGTGAAGTGATAATACAATGTTAATGATATCAATTTCATTGCTTTGTATGATTAAAATTTTGAATAGGTGAAATTCCTGCTGGAATTTATTGTTGTTGCAATGTGTATCCCTTTCTTATATTTTTTTAGAATTTCTTCTGACAGGGTATTTGGGCATGGGTCTTGTACGAGCAGGCAAGTACAATTGGTTGAGGTGATTATGATCACCAGGATTGGGTGACTCATTTGTCGGTTTGAGGAAACGTGGTTTGTCGGGACGGGCATGGCCTGAGATACTTTTCATACTTGGCTCTGTTAGGGGCGGGTAAGGAGGCCATGAGGCCGAGATGTTGTGGGGAATGGTTGCAGTGGGGGAGAGTAAGGGTGGTAAATGTTTGCTAACTTTTACTAATTTCTTATCTGACTTGAATATATTTTGTTATATATATGGGATGTCTGGCCATTTATGGTATTCATATGGTTATTTATTGGGAGACTCAAATGGATCATCAGATGGGAGATGGTACAGCGCCGCAAGATCAAGGTCATGTTCAGGATCTGGTGCAGGCAGAGCAGGCACCGCCGGTATAGGCTCAGGGAAAAGATCGGGTTCATGATCTAGTGTAGGCAGGACAACTTCTAGGTTGAGAAGTGTTCAGACCATGGCTCAACGAGCAGCTCCAAGTTATCCTAGTGTGTATCTTGCACAGGATCGATAGAGGTGCTCATGGTATCGAGCCATATATGGAATATCTGACATGGGAGTTCCAGTCGGCAAAACCCACTACTTTTTCTAGGTGAGGGAGGTTCGCAGGTAGCAGAAAAATGAATAGAGAGCATGCAGATGTTCTTTGAGAAGCACGACGAGCCTCCGGGGCGGAGGGTCAAGCTGACAACATACATGTTGTGAGGACCGGAAAAGCGTTGGTGGGATGTCCAGGTTGAGGATCATAGGCACGAGGGACTCGCATGGAAGGACTTTGAGGACATGTTCATTGAGCAGTTCTAATCAAAGACATTGAGAGAAGAGAGAGCTCCTGTTATTGTGTCTTCAGCAGGGAGACATGTCAATCATGGACTATGCACTACCTTCACGGAGTTGTCTCACTTTACACCTGGTATGGTAAGCGATGACGCGGCTAGGGTGAGGCTCTTCCAGGATCGCTTACAACACGCCATTTTGGTCCGGGTGAATATCTTTAGGATGGGTTCTTTTAAAGAGGCGGTGAATCAGGGGGTCATAGCAGAGGGAAACCAGCAGGATATGGATCCAGTTAGCCAAAGGAAACATTAAGTGAGGGTTGAAAGAGCAAGAAGTGAGGACAAGATGAGTTCCAGTAGGGCAGTCAGACAAAGGAATCACATAGACCACCTCTTAGCAGTTCTGCAGTGGTTTTCTTTCAGTGTGGATAGATAGGGCACGTTCAGACTTTGTGCGATAGTCCTCCAAAGGAGTGTCGAGCATGTGGAAAGGTCAGTCATATGAAGAGGTATATCGGGAAGCGTTCTCATATAGCCAGAAGACAGCGACCAGGACAGATGGTGGCATCTAAAGTTGGTTCAGGTTTGGTACGAGGAGAGGGTATCCGAGGTTCAGCTGCAAGTGAAAGACGTGACAGAGATAGCAGGATCCAACTGCGGGTTTAGTGAATGGTATCTAGAGAATCACCGCGGGGAGGTCTTCTTTTCCTCATGTGTTTCTATTCTTATCTGGGAACCCCTAGAGCCTTCCCTCTCTATGGAGTTTCCTATTGTGATGTGGGAATCGATCTCATTTTCCTTAGAGTTTTTCCTTGGTGTTTTCCACCTGCTACAGTGACCATTTATTTTTGACGTAAGGTAGACTTGTAGATCTTCTACTATTCAAAGTAGTGGTTTCCCTTCATCTCATATTTAATTTTGTATAATGCTGGGTGGGAATTGTAATGTTATTTAGTGAAAAATTTTGAATCCCACTTTTAACAATCATGAATGATAATAAGAACTTTTTAATGGGATGAGAGTTGACTAATGTTGATCACCTATTTTATTTGTTTTCATTTTTGGTGATGTTATTAGTTGTGTCTGTATGGCTTATGAAATTCATTTCCATTAGTGGTTTTGTTGTATGCATGGGTGATGCAATATAGATGTTGTTGTTTCATTGGAATTAACTGGTGTAAATATAAATCAGATTAATCAAGTGTACACTGTTAAATGAAATTGATGAATCAGAAAGAAAAACCATGGGTGATCACCCTTTTTTATCAATATATATTTAATTAATTTTTTACCAAATATGAATATAATATTTTTGAGTGGAGTGGTTGTCTGGATTGTTTTTTTTTTGATTTTTTACTTGTGTTGGTTGTGTGGTGATTTTATTGGGAGAAATGATGTGGGTACCATAGTTGGAAGAGACGTTTGTTATGTGAGTTGGTTTGATATGTTTGTGCATTGGGGATCTATTTTTAGTGGGGTTTATTGTGGGATTTGTTTATGATGTGGTACTGGAGGTGTGATGGTATCTTATTTTGAGAGAATGATTGACTATGGAATAGATGTACTTATTATGAAGTGGGACTCCATTTGGGTAGTGGTTGGTTATTGGGGCTACAGTAATTGGTTGTTTCAATGATTTCAAGATTATGGTTGTGTTATTTGTGGTGTTGTTGTGCATCAGATATTTCAGGTCTAATTGTGATAGGATGATTGGGAGAGATAACATTGATGAATGAAAGTCGGCAGTGGTTGAATGTGTTTCTAGGAAAAAATTGGTGTGCAGTGGGCCTCATGCTGGTTGTTCTCTGTGGTATTTATGAGTGGGTCCTAAAATGGATTTATTTACCATTTTCCCACATTCCATGTTCGTCCTTGGAAATGGATTGTGTAGTTAGTTCACCTCATAACATTTTTAGGGCTTCGTACTTTTCTGGGTGGGGATGGAATAAATAAATGAATGGGATTACAACGTAGAAGGAATACTAGTAAAATTAAAAAGGTGTGGGTTGAGGATTTGGTTGTGGCTATTTTGGGGTTGTGCGTGTAGGGGTAGCAACATTAGAGGTTTTGAGTGGGCGAGTTGTATGATTTGGAGCCCATAGGTTGTGTGGAGTTTTTAGTACAAATATGTGTGGGGGGTTTTAATTATTTATGTTCTCTATACGAACCCCACTTGTGTTGATCACTATCTTTCAAATCATGCCCTTTTTAAGGGGGATGGTGTCTTATGGTTACATACATAACCCTTCCCCCTCTTCTAGGCATTTATCATCCTTGTGTTTTCAGTCAGACTATAATGAATTGAGGTTTATCACTAGATTTATTGTATCAATTTTGGGAGAGGTAGTTTGTTTCCCAGCTGTCTTGGGGCTGAGGCCTATATTTTATTTTGGCCTGGAGGTTGTAATTGTGAGGCCTAGGTGTTTGCGGGTATGATGTGTATGGTGGTGGCCTAGGTTTTCGTGGGAAGGATGTGATAGTGGGGGTTATGGAATGGTGTGGTAGGGTTAGGAAATTCACCATTAGGGATGAGTAGTTAACCTGTACGAAGTGTTTCAGGGAACCCAAATATCTATGTTCTTATTATATTAAATTACATGACATTCATTATTTTGTGAGTGTACCTTGGGGAGGATAGGGTGTATAATATACCTTGTTTGGAGATTTTTGAGGTCATGTTGTTTTCTCATTTGGGCATTAGTATGCCTCTCCCACATGTACATGGGTGACTTTGGTTTTTCCTTATTGATTATACATGTTTGATCACCGTACATATAAAAAATTATTTTCATGTTTCCAAGGTGATTACACAAACCATGATGAACCATACAATCTTAGACATTGGGGACAGTTTTTTTGTCACTTATTAGATTTCTTTTGTTACTTACATTTGAGTTTTCTTTGTATTTAAAGTAGAATTACATTAATCATGCATGTGGGATAGATTTTGATTTCCTTATATATATATATATCATGGACTTGTTTGTGGTGGATATATCTTATCCCTCGGTCCTATTTTCATTAAACGGGTAATTACTCTTATTTTTTGTGAATGTTTACCTACCCTTGTGGCTAGTTTCCACCCCAGGGCCTATTACAGGTAGGAATCGAGGGTCATTATCTATCCTCCATCTAGAGAAAGGATGTCCTTGAAAATTTACTATCCCATATCTAATATAGGAGAAGGCGGGCCATTAAAAAATGGTATCAGAGGATGATTGAGAGATAGGATGCATTTTTGAGTTTGGAACAGTTAGGATTTCATGGGATGATAGGTTAACAGTGCTAGAAAATCATGGTGTATGACATAATCCTGGGAAGACCAACTTGGACATGGGATTTTAGGGCACCCTAGGATCCAATGCATGGAATCTAAGCTTAATGAACGACTATGTGAGGATACAACATTTGAAAGGTAGAGACCATGGGAATGTTACATTCATAATGATTTATTTTATTCTTTTTTGTTTTTGGAGATTTTGATAATTAAAATAAAAAATGTGTTAAACAGAATCCTAATAATCCCATTGTACTTGTTCTTATGAGATCCTTTCTTTCCTTTCAGTAATCGATCCCGAACATTTCCTATATGTGGTACAAGTTGTGGAGGTACAAAAGGTAGAATTGTTTTATCAATGGAGGGTTGACCTAGAGGATGAGGACTATCAGTGGAAGATGACTCTTCATGCTTTCCAATGAAAGACTCAGGAAAAATATGAGGGGAGTGTTTTAAAGATGAAGATATAGTGTTGGATCAAGAAGATTGTGATCACTTTTAGTATGATTCAGGATCCAACAGTTTAATGGGTTCTTGTTGTGAAGATCCGGATGAGGTGATCATTGCTTCAGTGGTGGATGCATTACCTTAGGGAGATGAATGTGAATGATATTTCATGGGAATACATTGAGAAGGAGTTTCAGGAGGAATTCCATTCATCCATGATGAAAAATGAGAAGAGGCATGAGATAATCTTTATCGAGTATGTGAGTATGATAGTAAGTTTAATGTGGACAATGTTCAAGGATCTCGTACCCTTTACTCCGGTTGTCATTCCCAATAAGGAGTCTTGGGTGAGGCACTTAGAGGACACATTGTGTCCTTCTATTCAGTATGCAATTATTCTATTCACCCTACCAACATACTTAAATTTTCATAAGAAGGATGAGCTAGTGGTAAATATGCACATGATAAGATTTATGTTGTGACAGGGAACCAAATAGATTTCAAAAACTCGGACATTTGTTAGCAGAAAGTATATGGTGTCATGACCTTCGAGGATTCCTCCAATGGGGAGCTGACCCCCGTAGTTTCAGTTTCAACCCTATGGTCCTCACCCATTTCCCACAGCCCTAAGGCATAGGTGTTTTTTCTAAGGAAACCATGGAAACCACTAGGGATATTCTTGATTCAATAATAATATGGTGGTTGTGGGAATGTTCAGATCCCACATCAGTAGTAGTTGTCAGCCAGGCCTTCCAGCAGCTATGACAGTATGCCCATACTCCACCAAGGGAAGAAAGTGTCGGATTAGGCAGACTATAGGACTCCCCTCAAGGACCACATATAGGGTTTGGTTTGGGAGGATGATTACAACCAAGGTAATAAGAGTTGTGCATGGGAAGGTACATGCAGTAGGGGTGGAAATTCTAGTAGGACTGGAGATCATTTGAGCTATGATCAGTTTTCATAGAACTCTTTCTTGCACCTTATTTAATTCGGGAGCTTCGCACTCATTCATTGTACCATGTTTGGACCATTCGTTAGGAATAGAAATAGAAAGACATTCCATTCCCTTGATGTTGAGTACAAATATCAGGGGTGTAACAAGATTGTTTGATGTTTTCCAGGGATGCAGACGGATGTAGGGGACAAATCAGTCCAGTGAAGATCTCTTTCTACTAAACATGCACCCATAAAGTGTTATCCATTGAATATACTGGTTGTACTCTGTGTGTGATGTTATCGACTGATTCCAGAGAATATTCATGTTTTTAGATATATAAGTCTAGAGTGTAGCTTCTGTTACTTAGTGTAGATATCATGTGGGAAGTCAGCTTGTTGATCCTCTTATTTCCTTGTCCACCGAGCAGTCAGTGGGATCTATTGATGTTGAGATGGTGTTGATTCTGAGAGTTTTTTGAGAGTTTATGGATGTATTACCCAAGGAGGTTTTGAATATACCCACTCAACATGACATTTAGTTCCTGATAAACTGACAAACTGGTGCTAGTACAATTTCATTTTCTTTTAAACAGATGGAGCCTTATGAGTTGTTGGAGTTGTGAATTCAGATTGGTGATCTGATAAATAAGGGTTTCGTCTGGACCGACAAGTCACTGTCGATTGCTCCAGTCTTATATTTGAATATGCAAAAATGTGGTTCATGTTGGGCATAGACTACGAGAGACTGAATTTGGTAACTCTCAAGAACTGTTACCCTCTCCCAAGAATAAACGATTTTTTTGGACCAACTAAGGGGACTGAGTTGGTTTTCCAAGATCAATTTGCAGTTTGGAAATCACTAGTTGAGGGTGAAGGAGAGTGAAATCTTGAATACTACATTCTGTTGTAGATATTGGAACTTCTAGAAGGTAGTTATTCCATTCGGGGTTACAAACACCCCAAAAATGATCATGGGTCTAATGAATTCATTTGTTTATGAGTTATTGAACCTGTTTTTCATCTTATTAACAGATGGAATACAAATTTAATTGATGTCAAAGTAGTAGAATTCTGAGAATCATAGGACTATCCTACAGGTCTATTGGCACCACCACCTATACATATTTCTATCCAAGTGCATGTTTTGTAAATGTGAGGTCCACTTTCATGGGAATGTGGTGTCTGGGTAGTGTGTAGAAGTGGAAACATCGATGGACAAGGTAGTCTTTAATTGTGAAGAACCCATTAATGTGGAAGAGGTTTGAAATTTTCATGGCCTGTAAGGATAATATGGGAGTTTCATATTTAATTTCTCTCTAGTAGAAGTTATGTTGATGGATCGTACCAAAAAGGGCCAAGATTTTGTGTGGAGAGAGCTTTTCCAGGTAGTGTTTGGCTCTATGAAGGGGTATTTGGTTAGTTCTCCAGTACTCAGGCTGTCAGAAGAGGGGGTGCTATTCAAGGTGTTTTTTTGATGCTTCTCATCTAGAAATGGGGTGTGTGTTGATACAACAATGGAGAGTAGTCTCTTATGTGTCTATGAAATTATGTCCCCATTAGTGTATCTTGTTCACCCATGATCTAGATCTAGTTGTGGTATTTTTATCACTAAATCTGTTGACACATTACCTCCTTTGGGAGATCTTTGGGGTCTTCATAGATGACAAGAGCATGAGGTTCATCTTTTCCCAGTGATACCTTTTGTTTTTCTAGACAAGGTTGATTTTGTCTATATAGGGTAATGATTTTGATATATCGTACAACTTAGGGAAGGGAAATGCTTTGTCCAATGGTTTGAGCAGGAAGCTGCAGAAGGAGGTAGTTTGGGAATCTACAGATGCATCGAGAGAAGAGGAAGAGTTGGATGGCTTTCACATAGATGTATGAATGGATGGAAGAGAAGACTTCTTATTTTATAATATGGTTCAATAATACCTAAGTAATATGGTAAAGGCGTATAATTGGGGAGAATCATAGGCAGAGGTGATTTGAGATCTCATTGACTAGGGTGATTCTCTCGAGGGATGGTCGTATGATGGTCAGAATCTGTTGTTGTTCATTGGGAGATTATTTGTTCTAATAGAAATGCCAGTGGATATTCATTTTGAGTATCATAGGTCACCCCTAAAAGAAAAAATCATAGTTTACATTATTTAATAGTGCTTGAGGGAATTGTTTTGGTATCTCGGGATGAAGAGGGATGTGGAAGAGTTTATGGCAATGTGCTTGGTGTTCGATCAAGTGAATTCTTAGAACCATGTTTTTGATCATTTATTGTATCCCCTAGATTTCCTGAGAGAATGTGGGGTAAAATATTGATGGATTTCATCATTGGATTACCCAGGAGTCATGGAGGATGTGATCCTATTTTGGTAGTAGTGGATTGATTGAAGAAATCGACTCACATCTTATCGACCAAAAATCCAAGTGGAGCATATACCATAACACCGAGGTATGTGGATGATGTGGTTTAGTTACATGGGGTTCCAAGATCTTTCATCTCATACAAGGATTCAAGTTTTAAATCGCTAATTGGGATGGGATGTCAACATGTTTTTTGTACTGAGTTACACCTCCTCATTGCTTTTTACCGTCAGATAGAAGGACCAAAAGAGAGGACCGACCTGATATTGGAGGAAATGATACATGTATGTGTTCTTGAATTTAGAGGGTCATGGGTGTGAAATTTTCCCTTGGTGGAGTTTTCATACAATAATATCGACCTTTTTCCATTTGGCATGTCTCTATTCGAGGCTCTATACTTGAGGATGTGTCATTAACCCCTGTGATGGAAAAAAGTTGGGGAGACAACTTTTCATTGGCCGGATGTGGTGTAACATATTATCGAGAAGGTGCCTCTTGTCTGTGAGAGGATGAATGGAGAACATAATTGGAAGAAGTCATATGTCGATAGCTGGAGGAGGCTATTGGATTTCAAGGATGGGGACCACATCATCTTAAATGGTTCCCCTAGACATGTGAAACTATAGGGACCCTTGCTTTTCATACGTTACTATTACATAATTTTAATGATAAATAACATAATTTTATTACACAACGATAATCTTTAGTGTTAGTTTCTTGGGAAAACAAGGACCCCAAATATCATTTAAAACATCAAGCATACAAAATTATTTAATTCATTCTTCTCTAGCTTCTTATTGGGTCTTGACCTCTATTTAGTACATGTAGTCACCTGAGGATATACATCAAAATGGGGTGAGATAAAACCATAGTTAGAGGATATATAATACAAATATAGCGTGGGGTGAGATTAATCATAACATAACAATCATAATCATGAGGGGAAACATTAATAAAAGATTTTAAATGAGGCAATGCAAAAAATGAAACATTATGTCTTAGTGTTCATATACCACAAATAGTTTTGAACAACACTAGCATCATTTCCACACATCATTTCACATTAAATCGTGACATTCATCACATTAACAAATGCATTGGAGCGTTGAATAATCATGGGTGCACCAGTCACATAATAACATTTACATTATCATTCATGCCGCATTAAAAATATTAAAACATCAACTTAACATAACCCATTTAAATAAATGGGTTTCAGAAAATAAATCATAATTTCATAAAAATTTGTTCCCCAAAATAAATAGAGAATATTATTCCTCACATAGAACCATTAACCATGAGTGAATAGTGAAACAATAAATGATGACTAAAAAGGGATGTATTTATTTGAACGAATTGTTCAATTGGAAGACATTGTATTTTTCAAAAAATCAATTAGAGGAATTTTCTATCCCATAAGAGGGAATATAATTTTGAATAAATTATATTAATTGAGAACCCATACCAAACATGGAGTGGAAGAGGAGGAACCTAAAGAAATAATGTTTGGTTCGATAATTTCACCATACCGTGTATTTGAACACTTTATTCACTATAATTTCCTATATAATCATTGTAGATTTACTAATTAAGAAATAAAATAAATATTTTTGCATGAATATGGTTCATTATTGCTTCATTATGATATTTTTTTATCCATTGGGTGAGTTATAGGGTTTAAATTCATTGTTCGGGAATGTTCAATTTTATGGTTATCATGAATGGTTCACATGTATTCATAAATGGATGTTCGGGTAGAGCATATATAAACTTAAATATCTGATATTACATTTTATTAATGGTGTTAATGGATTTTAAATGAATTTATAATGAATTATTTTATATACCATGTGAATGAATCATTAATTAAAATTTAATGGTGATCGTTTTGTGTTAATTTGGGATGTTTTTGGTTCCCAATGAACATGTTTTGTTTTATCATTTATTAATATGTACATTAATTAGTTCCAAAACATTTAATATGATATAATACATATAACATAATCTGATTCAACCATATGAATGGTTTCATGACTAGATATGAATGTTGTAAATGATAATATGTGGTTTTTGAAAGTGATAAATTAACACCTCACAAACAGCATTTTCTTTTCAAAAATAAAAAGAAGTTAAGAAGATGATTTGATGATATATTATCCCATTAGTATCATAAGATTCAAATATATGTATGTTACCGATGTTACCATACAATTCATATGTGGATAGGTTGGGAGAGATTATGAACTGAACATGATTTTTTTGAAAATCAAAGGAAAGGGATATAGGAATTACCTCTTGAATCATCCACTTGAGATCCTCCTTAAAGAACCTAGGCTTGGACTTTCGATGAGAAAAGATGATCTTGGAAATTTTGGAGGGTCTTGGGAAGTGGTATGGATTGGTTTTAGACATGTATTGAATCTTGAGAGATGTGAGTAAAGGAGTGTGTGAAGGGTGATATTTTTAGTGGAGGGGAGAGGGGTTTTCTCAAGATAATATTCATTAATTTATTATTTCTGCACAAGACAATTAATAGTGAGTCTTCCATGAACCATTACAGTAATTTTATCATGTGAATCTGAACCAAATTTTCTTACATCAGCAAAACATCATACATGAATCTATAATTAATTTATTAGCTTTTTTTGTATATTATAGTATTTCACTAATCATCAAAAATTCATGTGCTTCAGAAAAATATGAAAAATTCACCCTAACCATTTTTCGACTTGTAAAATTAACTCAATTTTTCAAAAAAAATATTATAAATTTGATTAATAATTTTTTAAATAAAATCCAAATTTAATTGAAGAATATCGTTATTAAAATTAAAACTGATTTCATAATGCTTTAAAAAATTACAGAAGGTATAATAAAATTATCATAAAACCAGAAGACATATAATTTTTAAATTTTAAAATTATTTATAGAATTCATTTTCAATTTAATTTAATAATTTCAATAATTAATTATTTATGACTTAAAAAATATGAATTCTTTTACTATGGACAAACTGTCACTTATATGATTCCTAGTTCCTAATTAATCAATAATTTATAGGGTTACTATTCTATTGGTGGATTTAATATTCATAAGGGTCATATTACTATTCATAATTTATAAATATTGTTAACTATAAATTTTGTTTTTCCTATTGAACTCCACACATCTTACTGATCACAACTATGTATGTATGATTTTTTAAATTCAAAACATTGAAGTGGAAAAATAATGTATAATGGTAACATAGAATTTAGTATCATTCTATAAAACTGTGAATACTAATCTTATTATACTATAATTTATAGTTATAATAAGATAATTTCATTGATAAAACATTGGTTCGTTACATTCTTCCTCCATTATGAAATTTCACCCTCCAAATTTAGTTTTACATAAACATGTTGGGGTACTTCTCCATCACCACCTCCTCTAGTTCCGATGTTTATTTTTCAATCCTATGGTTCCTCTATAACACATTGACTAGGTTGGTTGTCTTGTCTCATGGAACCTTATCTCTCTGGTCCATAATTTTTACTGATTTCTCTTCTTAAAAGGGATCACATTGTAGTTGTACCACCTCTGAGTTCACAACATGTGAGGGATCTGGTATGTACTTTCTCAGGAGTGATACATGAAAGACATCAGGGAATTATGACATATTCAGTGGTAGTGGAAGCCAATTTTCAATAACACCTATGCAGTCAAGGGTCTCAAGGGGGCCAATGTAACTTGGTCTTAGATTCCCTTCAATTTCCCAACTGCACGAATCTCTTTTATGGTGATATTCAAAACAAAATTTTATCACCAATGTCGAACTTTAAAACCCTCAATAGTTTTTATCATAGAATGTTTTCCAACTTTGAGAAGCATTGATACATTTCTGGATGAATAGATCTTTATCTATCATCTCTTGTACAATATCGGGTCTAAGTAGCTTTATTTCTCCAACGTCATCCAAACAGGTTGGAGATCTATATCTCGTTCCATACAAAGCATTGTATGGATCCATTTGAATAATAATGTGGATGCTATTGTTCTATGAGAACTCAGACAATGTGAGATGTTGATCCCATCCACCTTTGAATTCTAATGATAGGTCTCTTAGCATGTCTTCATGAGTCTGAATAGTCCATTCAGATTAGACATTAGTTTGGGGGTTACAGTATGTGCTGAATTTTAATTCAATACTCAATGCATGATGAAGACACCCCCAAAATTTTGATCTAAACCTTGGATCGTGGTTAGCGACAATCGAGAGTGGAACACTATGTGGTGTCACCACTTCCTTCACAGATATCATTGTTATTTTTCCAAGCGATAGATCTTCCTAAATAATGATAAAATGGGTTGTCTTGGTGAGTAATTCACCCACAACCCATATCACATTATTTCCATTTGACATCTCTGGGATACCCATGACAATGTCCATAGTGACATTCTTCCATTTCTATATGGGTATAAGTAATGGTTTCATCATCTCTTTGGACTTTTATCTCCTTTGTTTAACATTCTGACATTAAAATCACCATGAGATGAATTCGGCAATATCAATCTTCATTTTAACACACCAAAAGTGTTCTTGGAGATCCAGGTACATCATGGTGCTATTAGGATGGATATAGAAAGTTGGGATATGGTCTTTGTACAATAGATCCTTATTTATCCTAGGTGATAAAGGCACACAAATTCATGTTCCAAACCAAATCACACCATCATCATTGATATGGTAATCATAAATCTTCCCTTCCATTACAACATTCATCATCATTTGAAACTCCAAATCACCCCTTTATACCTCCTTAATTATCTCTTAGATCGATGGTTACAAAATCATATTTAAAAGGTAGGTTGTATCCCATACACTAATGATTTCTAAATCCATTGTTTGTCTATCCATGAGGACATGGTCATTCTCAATCCGCATCATGGATAGAGTAGAAGGTTGTGTTTTTCTTAGAGCATCATCTATCTTGGTCACCTTTACAAATTGGTAGTGAAAAAAATAAATTGTAATCATTGATTAGATCAAACAGTCTCCTTCGATTCATGTTGACATCCTTTTTTGTGCATATATACTTTAATATCATGTGGATAATTTATATGTCAATCTTTTCACCATAAAGGCAGTGCATCTTGATTTCGATTGAATAAATCACAACATCCATTTCTAGATCATATGTCGTGTAGTTATTCTCATGGATATTCAAATTCCATGAGGCATAGGCTATCATGTTATCATTTTACACGAGTACAGAACAAAATCTTATCATTGACGCATCATTGTATATCACAAAACATTCTCCACCTTTCGGTAGTGTGTGTATACGTGCAGTAATGAGACTTCTCTTTAGATCGTTGATGCTTCCCCCACATTCTTCTGTCCAGACACACATTACCCCATTCATTGTTAACATAGTTATCAATCATAACAATCGTGATAAATTTGTCACAAAACATCAGTAGTACCCTAATAATCCATGAAAAATATAGATTTCTTTGACACTAGAGGGCCTAGGACATTCTTAAATATATTCTGTTTTTTAATGGTCCATTCAAACTCCCTCACTTGTGATCACATGTCCCAAGAACATGACTTTCATCATCCAAAAGTCACCCCTTCTGAACATGGCTTACTACTTCTCCGTTGTCAATGTCACCAACACAAGTCCTAGATGTTCTTCATGCTTCTCCTTTATCCGGGAGTAGATGAGAATATCATCGACAAACATTACCAAAAAAATTTCACAGTATTTTCAAAACATTATATTCATAAAATACATTATGATTTCAGGGTCATTAGCAAGTTCAAAGAGCATCACTAGAAACACATAGTGCCCATAACATGTGTAGAATTCAGTCTTCCAAATATATTCCTTCTTCACCATTAGTTGGTGATATCCAAAAAGAAGATCCTCATTTGAGAGGTATTGTGCTTCTATTAACTAATAAATTTTTTTTTCAATCCTTGGATGATGATACTTGTTCTCTATGAGGATCATGTTGAGTTCCTGATAATTGATACACAACTGCATTGATCCATCTTTCTTCTTCATAAAAAACACTGGTGTACCCCAAGATGTTGCACTAAGGAATATGAACCCTTTTTCCAAATGGTTTTTCATATGATTCTTTAACTCCTCCAGTTCTATAGGATCATTCTTATAGAGACAAATTGAGATAATAGTAGCACTGGGTGTGAGTTTTATTGAGAAATCTACCTCACAGTCTGGGGGAAGTTCGATAAACACTTTAGAAAATACATCATCATATTCCCTAACAACGAGAATTTCCTCAAGGTTGGAACCTTCCATTATTAAACCCTTTGGGAGAGGTATTCTTCTTCATAAGGTGTCAAACCCATCCCCGTTGAAGGATTTTTCAAAGGAGATTCAATATCTTCTTTGAATTTTTAGAGGAACATGGGATGGTTCGGAATATGAAAAGTTATTTCCATTTCCTAACAATTGATATGTGCTCTATATAAGGAGAGACAATCCATTCCCATTATAGCATTGAATTCTAAAAAAGAAAGTATTATGAATATTTCTAGAATAATCATCCCACATACGCCAACATGAGATGTGTCAATCACTTGGGTTTCAAGGATTGCAACACTAATAGATTTTACATATATCTCTACTTCATGGTTTCATGGCTTCAATTATATAGTTCTAGAAAACTTGTAAGATATAAATGAATGTGTAGAAACAAAATCATACAAGGATTTTCCATCCTTGAGTTAATAGGAAGTGTACATTTTACGACTTCATTACCTTGCTTCACTTCCACTGAAGTGATGGAATAATCCTTCCCTTGTTTCATTGGATTTGGTGGATGATGATGCTGATTACCCTCGAGGACTCAATGTTTAGAGACTATCTTGCATAGTCCCATAACTCCCTATAATTGTATCATTGAACCGTGGGTGGTTCTATACTTTCTTCCACCACAGTATCCTTCATACCCATGTCTTTTTAACAGTAATGAACTTTGTGTCCTTCATTCCATCACTAGAAGCATTTCCCTTCCCCTTTTATAAGGTTCCCATGATTCATCTTCCCACATTTTTGGCATGGGTTTATTTGAGTTATCTTCCCACCTTTATGATTTTATCCCTTTTATTGAAAATATATCTTTCATTTCTTATCAACATATCCATGTGAGCATTCTATAAACTCTATCTCCCCATTTATAACACATCATACAACATATTCATAACTTCATAAGTCACAAATTTCAAGAGCATTTCAAATGTGTGGTTTTATTCTACTAAAGAATATATTAATTTTTCTATCATTGTTTCTAAAAAAATGAATATTACCTTGCAAGCCTTGTGAAATTTACTTCGTAGGTTGTGATAGATTATCCTTCCTTTTTCTTGAGCTCTAATAATTCTCTCTCTATATTTACATGAAGATTTCATGTGAAATACTTGTTAAGAATCATGATCTAAATGTCTTCCCATTCCATACCTTCAATTTTGCCTCTTGGATTGGTGTTCTTAATCAATGACCACTATTGATGTACCACTACATGTAGATGATAAACAACTAGTGTCACCTTCTCCTTCTCAGAATATTGTAGCAGAAAAAAAGATCTTCCCAATGGAGGTGACCCACTGTTCTTCAACTAGTGGATCAGAAGACCCAGTAAATGATATTGGCCGTTTCCACATAAAATACTTGATAGACAGTTGTTCCCTCTTTAGTGAAGGAGGGAGTTCCTCATTATTTATGTTATCGTTCATAACCAGAGAAAGTTGGGTAAGTATTGACCTGGTGTTTTGAACTCGACTTCCCAAATCATTGGGGATGTCATTCGGGAAATCATTTCATTGTCCCTCGAATGGGTTGTTTCCATGGTTTCTTCTAGTTCCAGCTATTTTAAAAAATATAAAAGGATAGAAAAAACAAAATTCAATAATTCATGAATAACTTATTCATTTTTATGATTTACACTAAAATAAAAACTTATGGGATCCCTATGTAAAGCTTCTGTTGTTCGTATTTGTACATAGTATCAGGCTAGAGATTTTCTCTAGGGTCCACTAATCCTAATTCCCAAAGTAACTAAAAATTTACTCTGATACCAACTATAGTGACCCAGCCTTATATTTCATTACTATTATATCATTATAAATATAAAAAACATAATTGTGTAACACCTTAAGGGTCCAAAGATTCCGTGTCTTGGGAATACTAGGACTAAACATAACATTTACAACTTCATGAAAAATGTTTATTTAATAACTTCTTCTCAATATTCTTATTGGAACTTGAAATATCATTAGTAGATGTAGTCAACTAAGGATATACATCAAAAAGGATTGAGCTAAAATCCCAGTAAGAGTAAGGATAAAAAAATATATAATAGGGTGAGAATAATCATTATAACATCATCAAAACAATGAGAAGAAAAATTAATAAAAGCCTTTAAATGTGGCAATGAAAAAAAAATTAAACATCATGTCTTAGTGGTCCTCTACCACTCATAGTTCTGAACAAATCTAGGATCATGTTAACAAATCACATGAGTTTATCAAATGAAATTCATCACTTTATCCAATGCATTGGATTTCTATATAATTATGGGCACACCCATAACATTCATACATTCATATTTCGCTATATAGATCCAGGTGCACCTATAACATCATAACATTTACATTATCATGCTTTCCACATTAAAAATATGTAAAACTATAACAAAACATAACCCAAGTAATGATATGGGTTTTACATAATAAATAATACATTCATAAACATTTTCACCAAAATAAATATGGAATATCATTCTTCATATAGGACCATTAATGATGAGTGAAGAGAGAAACAATAACCAAAAATTAAAAAATGGTGTGTTTATTTGAAAGAAGAGTTTTATTGGAAAAAAATGGGTTTTTTATAAATTCAAATAAAGAAAATGTATATCCCAATAAATAGAAGATAATTATGAATACATTATTTTCATGTAGTACCCGTAGCTAACATAGAGAGATATAGAGAGAACCTGAAGAAAGAATGTTGTGTTTGAGAATTTCCACATACCTTGTATTTGAATGTTTTCTTCACTTTAATGTATTGTATAACCACATTACATTCATTAATTTAGAAATCAAGAAACATTTGTACATAAATATGGTTTATTATGGTTTCTTTATGTTATTTTATGGGCCTTTGGATGAGTTATAGATTTTGAATCCATTGTTCGGGAATGTTTATTTTTATGGTTTTCTTGAACGGTTCACTTGTATTCATAAATGGAAGTTCATATTGAGCGTGGATAATCATACTGATCTGATATTACATGTTATTAATGATATTAAAGTATTTTAAATGATCATATAAAGAATATTTTTATATACCATGCGTATGAATCATTAGTTAAAATTTAATGATGATTGTTTTTGGTTAATTTGGGTGATTTTTTGGATCAGAAGAAAAACTTTTGGTTTAAGATTTTCAAATAAGTACATAATATCAATAAAGAACATTTAATAGAATATAATACCTGTAACATATTATGGTTCAACCAAAATAATTGTTTTATGACCATATACAAAGGTGGTAAATGAAACCATGTCATTCTTGAAGGTGATAAATTTACAACTCATGAAAAATGTATTCATTTCTAAAATGAAAAGAAGAGGAGTAGGGGATTTAATGATAAATTATCCCAATAGTATCATAACATTCCAGTATATGTATGATACTAGAGTTACCATAACATTTTCATGAGTATAGGTGGGGAGAGATTATGAAAAGAACATGAATTTCAATGGAAGTCAAAGGAAATGAGAGAAGAATTACCTATGGAATCCTCCTATTGAGATCCTCCTTAAGGATACTAGGCTTGGACTTTTGATGAAACCGGAAGCTCTTGGATTTGGGGAGGGGATATGGAGGATTTTTTTACAGAGTTTAGATAAGGCATGAAGCTTGAGTGGTTTGAGGAAGTGAGGGTCTGAAGGGTGGTATTTATAGTGGAGGGAGAGGGGTGTTCTCAATATAATGTGTGTGGATTTATTATTCCTCTACAAGACAAGTAATAATGAGTCTTCCATAATGAAATGTATTAATTTTATTATGTGAATATGAACCAATTGTGTATAAATCAACAAAACTTCATACATGACTCTATAATTACTGTATTTAGATTATTTTTTAATTTATCGTATTTCTCTATTCATCTAATATTCATGTATTTTAGAAAAATCCCAAATATTAATACTAACCATTTTTCAACATGAATAACTTATAAATGAAGATAATTTTTCAAAAAATATTTTCTAAATATAAATAATTTTTTTAATTAAAATAATAATTTTCTTGACAAATACTTATTTAAAAAGTAAAACTAATTTCACAATGCATTTAAAATTTACATAAAATATTATAAAATTATCTTAAAACTAGAATTAATAGAATTTTTAATTTATGAAATCATTTTTGGAAAATAAATTTTATTTTAAATTAATTAATTAATTTTTTTTCATTTTAATTAATTTTTATGACTTATAAAATAATGATTCTCTTTCTATGGTCAATCATTCACTTGTAAGATTTCTAATTTATATGTAACCATTAATTGGTATGATTACTATTCATTTGGAGGATTTAATATTAATAAGGGTCATAATACTATTCAAAAGGGTAGGTTATTATTCACGAAAAATTAGGTTTTTCCTATCAGACTCCAAACATCTTACTGATCGCAACCGTGTATGTCGGATTTTCGAAATTCAAATAGTAGATGTGAAAAAATTATGTTTAATGGTAATATAATATTTAGTATCATTCTATCCCATTTTTCTTATTTATTTTATTATATTAAGAATCATGGTTATAAGAATGAAATTCCACTGAAAAAAGATTGGTTCATTACAGAAATGATGTTTTTAGAGAGGTATTAAGCTTTCTCCCAGGTTCATGTGAACCTTCCATGCATTAAGACATATTGTAAAGGTTACATATTATCTAGAAATTCCATCGTAGTAAGGAAGGATCCACGACATCTTTCATGTCTCACAGCTTCATCTGTTCATCATGATGAATCACATGTAATTGGTTGGGGAGAGTTAGACATTGGGGATGAAACAATGTTAATGGATTGACTAGTGGAGTTCCCGGGACTTTGAGAGAAGGTGTTTCAAGGAAAACCCATTCCCTTGGTTCATGGGTTGTGGAGGCATGGTGGTATAGAGGAGATTACTTGGGAGCAATAGACACATATGTGTTGCTAGTACCCAGTGTGTTTTTGTGAGTTTCTATTTTGTTTTTCTATATTATGTAAAGCTATAACCTTATGTTCTATCAGAATATTTATTCCATGTTATGTTACATATGACAATTTCCTAACATATGAGGACATGGGGACCAAATCCTTATTCAAGGTACATTATTGACGATTCGATTAAAACCATGCGAGCGAGTTAGTCCTTCCTAAAGAAGATAATATCTTAATATGGAGGATGGAATTCTCTAATTTAGGTGTATAGAATGTTGGTTCTTGTGTGGGTCATCTTGTTGATTTTTGGGTTAATATATGTGGAAGATGGTGTTCATGGATGTTGAGATTTCACTTCAGCTTTCAAACAAAACAAGATGGGTTTCCCTTGAGAGGTATCATAATGGGTGGTTGTTTGGATGCCTCTTACTTTAGGGATTAGTTTTGAATTCTTCATGGTGATAAGTGTTTCAAAGTTATCTTATGTAATGGATCGAAACAATTTGGTCCATTATTTTTTTTAAAATCTAGGGTTTGGGGTGTTTTAGGAGACAATGGTAGATCATTTCAATAGTTTTTTTATTATCTAATTTTTTTATTCGGCGACTCAGGACATAAGTGTTTGTGACTCAATGCATCAGTGTTGGTGAGTTACGATTTTGATGTTGGTGTGTCAGTGTATCAGTGTTGGTGACTCAGGGTACAAGAGTTGGCGACTCAGGTCATCAATGTTTGTGTTGGTGACTCATGGAATCAGGGTTAGTGACTTAGGGCATCAGTGCCAGTGACTTAGGGTGCCAGTGTCAGTGACTCAAGATGTTGGTGTCTATGAGTTAGGTTGTTGGTGTTGGTGTGTCAGGGTGTCGATGTCGGGGAGTCATGGCACATAGGTGGATCATCCTCGATGATATACTTTCAGTGACTCACCCATTAGTGACTCACTATCGGTGTCAGTGACTCACTCTTCTATGACTCATTTATAGTTTTTTCAGTTCCACAACTCTTTTGTTTTGTTTAATGTAAATCAAGTTTAGAGAATAGTTTTTTTTTCATAAAGAAATTAATGATATCATTAATATCCAACTGATCAGTGTACCATGAGATTTTCAAACAACTTATTCATGACCATGATCCCACAATAATGAAATTTGAATTGGGTTCCCATCCCTTTAAAATATAATCTGGCCCTTTTGAATCGAGAACTTCCTTTCTCCATGTGTTTCCATTTTCTCTTGGCATGACTAGAGCCCTCCCTCCCTATGGTGTATCATATTGTTATATGGCCATTGGTCCAGTTTACCTTAGATATTTTCATTGGATTCTTCCTACTGCTGGCACGACCCTCTGTTTTTTAAGCAATGATGAATTGTTGATATTCTTCTATTCTAAAGATGTATTTCCCATCATTTATCTTTAATGTGTATATCATGTGTTGTGGGTGTAGTAATTTTATTTTTGTGAAAACTTTGGAATCCATTTGTTAACCAAGATGAATTCTAATATGAACTTTTCAATGGATTGTGAGTGGATATATTTCAATCGAAAATTTTATTTCTTATCATTGTGGATGGTGTGATCAGTTGTGGTCATATGGATTCTAAAAATCATGGATTTTGTGGTCAAATTTTGTGTATGGGTGATTATTTATTGCTATTATTGATTCCTTGTAAATAATTGGTGAAATTATAAATCTATTTAATCTTGTATACCTGGTTAAATGAAATTGATGCACTTGTAAAAAAAGCAATGGGTGATCAGTAATTTTTATCAAATTTTGTTTAATGAATAGTGTTTACCATATCTAAATACATAATTTTTTATATGTGTGGTTTTTTATGTTGTGCTTTGTGTTCTACTGGGTTTTGCGACATGTGTGAGTTGTGTTGTCCTACGATTTGGAGCATAGTAGGGGTTATATAGGTGGGAAGAGGTCTTGGTTCTGTGAGTAGGTTTTCTATGTTTGTATAGCGTGGATTCCATATTAGTGGTGGTTTTTATCATCTTTCTCTTCGAGGTAGTACACGAGGTGTGGTGGTATCTCAGTTTTAGATATTAATTTACTGTGGAATTGATAAACATGATATGTGGTGGGACTGCATCTTGGATGTGGTTGCGAAGAGGGGCTATAAGACTAATTTGGGTTCGGATTTCATGTTTATTTGTGTGATATGTGTGTTGTTGTTGTGAAGAAAGGCTTCCTGGTGTAGTTGTTAGAAGATGATTATGTGGGATAACATTGAAGAATGAAATATGGTAGTCGCTGAATGAGTGTTAGGGAAAAAGGGGGTGTGCAGTGGGACTACATGCTTGTTGGTCTATATTTTTTAGGAATGGGTAATGAAAATGATTTTATTTCCTTGTTCCCTCTTTCTTTGTTTAGTAATGGTAGTGGTTTATGTAGTTTTTCAACATATAATATTATCAGTGTACAGTAGTTTCCCATGTATGGATGTAATACATAGATGAATGGAATTATAATGAAGAATGAAAACTCATCAAATTAAAAAGTGGTGGGTGGATATTTTTGATGTTGATGTCTTGTGGTTGTGTATGTAGATATATCATCAAAGGTGGTTTTGAGTGGGTTAGTTGTATGTTTGGAAACTCATTGGTTGGGTTGAGTTTTTTGTACCCATATATATACTTGTAATTCTTTATTTTTTCTATACGCACCCCACCCGTGTTGGGAACTATGTGTCGAACACCCACATTATTATGGGAGAGGGTTTCTTTACAAACATCATGGAGGCAGGATGGCTGGATGGTCATGGAATTTACCCATCACATTAATCAAGGAATTTATCACGTAAGTAGTTTTAGGAAGACTTTAATGCCTTGAGGATTATTACCAGTTTTAAGGTATTGGTTGTGTTAGGGATTTTTTGTTTCCCATGTGTCTATGGGATGAGGCCCAAGAGTTTTCTGGGAATATGTGGAATGTGTGAGGTCCAGCTTTTTGGTAGAGGTATGTGCATAGTTATGGAATATGTGTCTATGTGGAGGTTGTGATAGTGGGGCATGTGGAAGACTTTGGTAGTGTCAGGGCATTCAACATTATGGATGAGACGTTAATTGGTGGGAAGTGGTGTGGGGTACCAAAATTCAAATGTGATTATTAGATTACATTAAATGGATTCTATTATTTGGTGAGGGTGTCTTGGTGGGGTTGATGTGGATAATATACCTGGTTTGATGCTTTTTGATTTTCTGATGTTTTCTTATGTGATCATTATTATACCTCACCCACTTTTACACAGGTGATTTAAATTTTGGTCTAATGAGTATACTTGTATGCTCACCTAACATATATAAAACTATTTTTAGGTTTCTATGTAGATTGAATGACGGTTTATAGACCATACTAGATCAGACATTAGGTAAGGTTATTGTTTCACTACTTAGTTTTATTTTTGTACTTACATTAGAGTTTTATTTATATTTCTTGAAATTTTTCTTCAAACATGTATGCCAAATGAATTTTGGTTTCATTATATATATATATATATATATCATAGAGTTGTTTGAGGTGGATATATCTTATGTCACGATCCTTATTCATTAAAAAGTGTAATGGATCCAATTAAATGTGACCATTTACCTACCCTTGGGGCCAGTTTCCACGTAAGGGCCTACTAAAGGCAGGAATAAGGGTTCATTATATCTCCTCCATCATGAGGATGGAGGATCTTAGTCTCTTACTATCACATCCCTCAAATAAATGAAGGTGGCATATGACCATTATATCTTTTGATCATGTGTTTTACCAATTATAAATCCATAGTATTAGAAAATAATTTATTAATTAAGATATTATTGTTATTATAAAAGAAGTTCACTATATTGGGATCACTATACGGTTATTGTAAATAAAATACATTGTTAATTGTTTGAAAAATTATTTTTTTAACAGTACATTAGAATCACATCATAATTTATGTTGGATTAATGGTTATTTATATTATTAGTGAAATCAATTATTATACATAACAATTATCTGATTTTTGATATTAAAATTTTGGTATGAGACACTTTGAGTGACTGATTTTATTTTGGGAGATAGATGTTAAATTTTTATTATAAGATTATGTGATATAATAATTTTTAATTTTTTGTTTAAATTTTATTGTAGAATATTTTGAGGAATTTATTATATAGTTATATTGGAATTGGCCTATTACTATATAATTTTATAGAATTATTATGTTTCTTAACATAAAAAGGATAATTCAATTTGGATAAATATATTTCCGTATCATAAGAATTTTGGTTTTGGATAATTTATAAATATAAGAGGATTAGTTTTTTGTATTTTTTTGTATTTTTTCTATATGATTATTCTAATTCTTCATGAATGAAAAAATAATCTTTAAAACTCATCATTTGGATCAAAAAACGAGTTTGTGGTGGAAATGGATTAAAGGATGAAATGTTTCTAGTCATGTAAGTATGTTTCCTTATGTTTATAGACTAATGTTTAGTGAAATTATTGAACTATAGGAAAATACTTTTCATTCAAAAACATTAAAATTGTAGTTTTTAAATTGAAAAATCAAAATACTTTTAACCCAGCTTAAATTTAGAGTTTTTGTTTGTTATATTTCCCATGACCATGTTCTATGTCAATCTATATTATTACATGGGAGTTAGTTTTCTCTTCAATATAAAAGTTTTGGAATGAAAATTATTTTTAAAAACAAGGGAACATTGTGTGTGTTACTCCATATGACATTGGTAGTTTCCTATCTATATTTTTATGTGGATGTTTTAATAATTATTTTAATGATCTAAGATCTCAAAAAAACCATTTATAAAGTCAAACCTAGGTTTCTAAGCTGGATTTAAAATTGAGTGGAAAACTTTTCTTTGGGGGGAGGGAATGTAAGACCCCCTGATTTTAAATGGAAAAATTATTTGATACAATAAAAGATATGAAATACTGTCCTGAACCGAATAATGAAAAATTATTATTTAAAACTGATCATTACATCATTGAAAATAATTATGATAGAATGAATAATATCAATGGAATTATGATATATTTACATTTTATCATCATTTATAATCATATAATAATATATTTTCAAATAATAAATCATATTTTTCATACATTAAATTTATTCAATAGAAATATGTTATCACGACCCCTCCCCACAAGACGTACCCCTCCTATGATGAAATTTTGAGAATGAAGATAGTTACCCCTTGAATCCCTCCTTCTGTAGGCCTAGGGTTGGAAAATTTTACCAAGAGTATAAAAAACACCTAAATGGGAGGAATTAACCTCTAAAAGAACACAAGAAAAAGAGAAAGATATGATAGAAAACAACCAAATCGGACTCAGAATAAAATATAAAAAGAAAACCCAAGTACTCATAGGTAGTGTCATGCATGAACTAATACAACTGTAATGAAAAACTACATGTATCAGATGAAAAGTAAAAAACTACAGTGACCATGAAGTTTGAATAACCCTAACAACCCCAAGATAGTCATAACAATAATCATCTCCAACATTCTGTAAGTGACCAAAAAATAGTTTGTGTATACATTGGGTGAGTATAACAGTATACATAGTAGGATCCTACCCATAGCCTCTCTTGAAAATGTAAGGAAACCATGATAAAGTACAGAGAACAACAAGTAAATCTAGCTTTTCACCTAAATAGGAATACGATGTTATAAACCTCACCATGGATACTCTCACCACATATCACATAAAGGAGAATATAATATAATAAAAAATATCAAGGGTACCCCACTACAACTTCCCCACTGGTTTGTTGCTTTCACCCAACATCGCACATCCTAAGAAACTCTCTCCAAAAGGCTTTCCCTCAGAAACCTTGACATAGCACCACAACATGCACCTCATGAAACAAAACTACCCCATCCATGTATCCAATGTAACAAAGATGTTTCAAGTAGTCACCACATCTCACTTAATTTGTATCATACAATGGGAATTATAACTCAATCCATTACAGCCCATACACTAAGTAAGCATCCTTAAGACATAATAACCTATACAATTTTTCTCTATATTTATACATAAGATACAATATGTATTATATATGTGTGTGAATAACTACACCCCATTAAAGTCTTCTACATAAATATCTGAGAAAAACTAACTATTGTTCCTACTAATAAAAATAATAGCCACAGAAGGGAGAGGGGCCAAAAGTGGTAGTCAGCCTTCCATCATCTTTTTAGAATGTTGGGGATATCACATCCCTGGACTCAAACTCACTAGGGTGTCAGTTTCTCAAACCGACAGGGCGGATTAGTGTATAGAAAAACCAAATGTATAGACTATACTATAGATCAAAACCACACTATGGGAATAACAAAGTCATTTAGTCAAATGAAACTAACATCTCTCGGACTCTCGACATCAACTTCTAAGACTAGGTATCTTATAAGAACACATCCATTTAAATAGAATTATTACATTTTTTCATTCTCCTTTTATCAGATTCACTTTATGTTAATTAATTTATTAAATATTTATTAACTATTAACATTTCCAAATTATATTTTATTAGAATCACACCAATGTTTCATGACATCTTGGGATAACCAAACCAAGTCCACAACTTCTCACAAATATTTCATCCTCATTGAATCCTAACAAGATCAAACCCCAAGAATTAACATATTTTATTACATCATTTATTAATAGCATTAAGGCTTTCCAATATTCCTAGTAATTATAGAAAAGAAATCTACGATACTAATCACAAAGGATCTCAACCCGGTGAGTAGTTGAACTACCTATCAAGTCATTTCAACCTATAGTAGGATCATAGACCCATCAACCATTGATTAGATATACACGGAAATCAGAAGGAAATACATGCACCTCTTCAACCCTTTCTGAAGAAGGGTATCAAAACCAATTACCTTGAGCTGTGGGGAAAGTATAGCAGATAAAAACCAAAAAGATTTAGAAAACATAAAATCATTCACATCCAACCCATTTCATCATCTGTAATGTCCTCCCCGACACCCACAAGCATAAAATGATGCATCTCTCCACCCAAGGAATCAATTGTTTCTATAACCAATAGACCTCCTTGTCCCCACATACCACATTAGGCATCATGGATCAGATCACTACACATGAAGTAGGACACAAAAATCATGTGAAATGGGATCTTGGCCCATAAAAAAGGAATCCATACCTCAAACATAATGAGTACTCATGGTTCCAATGAACAAGGCACTCAGCCTTACAAGAAAGAGGGTAACCCGGAAGCCAAACATGCATTATCTTTTATCCAACAATCAGTTATTTATTAATCTATATTTAGCTGGATTTTTAATTGTAGGATCCAAAAATGGAAAAAAATAATATGCTATAAAAAATTAATTAAAAAATTAATTAAAATGTCTTTAATTCAATATCAACATGAAACAACATTGCTCCATCTCATCCATTAATTTAATTAAATATTATTACTACAACAACAACCAAAATTCATTTACAAGGTTCTTTAACTTTTTCCAAATAATTATAATTTAATTCTAACATTGTATTCTTTACCAATTTCAGTATGAAATGACAACTTCAACAATAAAATCATAGATATCACAATATCTAAAAAAACTAGAGGCAATAACATATGATCAATACCAATTTCTTTTTCCAGTTATAATAATTATTATGTAAATATTATTGTTATTGAGTGGGATAAAACATGATAACTCTATAATTGAATGTAAGAGAATAGATAATCCATGAATCACATGCCTCAAATTGTTATTGATGTTCTTTATATGAGAAGGATCCACACAACAGATTCTGATCACCTCCCACATGACAAATGCGTCCACCCGAGGACAACGTGGTGTGAACACACCAACTGAAACACAATAAAAATCCATTAGAAAAATGAAAATCACATTCCATAACATGGGAAAGATAATCAAGATAAGAATTATCGAAGAAAACACAAGAATGAAAGTAGATCACAACTTTTATCGATGAAAGAATGACACTTGCTTCTTGCATCAAAATATGGGGTGTACGTGCAGTAGGAAAAAAATTCATGGGGAAATGATCTAAGGATTATAGTTCGATCATAACACTCCATTGGGAAGAAGGAATGGTTTGAGCAACTCACACTAGGGAACAAGAAGGCAGAACATGGGAAGAAGTTATCTTGTTCCTTTTTTAAGATTTAATAGAGCAGCAGTTTATGATACGATGGATATTGCACTAATAGAGGATCATAATAAACCATGTGTTTTGAAAAAGTAAAGGCATCTCCGGCCTTAAGAAATTTAATATAGGACTTATGGAATTCAAATAGTTCTTATATCCCTTAAAACAAGGTCTTGAATGCATTTTTCATCAATCAAAATGCAAAATGGGAGAAACCGTATGACGTTGGGGAAATTGTAAACCTACCGCGGCTAGAAAAATTGTACACATACCAACACAAGTAGTACACATCACTCACTAATGCCGATAATAAAAATGACTCATCGACACCAGACGTTAAAATGAATCACTGACATCGACATTACAAATGACTCACCGACACCGAAATTAAAAATATCACACCGACGCCGACACTACAAATGACTCACTAATGATGACATAACAAATGAATCACCAACGTCGATAGTACAAATGACTCATTGATATAAACAGTACAAATGAAACAACAACGAAGATATTAGAAATGAAAATATGATGATGATAGTACATGTGAATCACCGAGGACACTGTTGACATCTGTCTCTCCGATGAAACTACTCACATATGTCACACCGATGACACTATTCACATTTAACTAACTGATGACACTGTTAACAAAACTAGAAACACTATTCACAGAACTATAAATTTGTAAATGTTTTATGGATAAGCCACTTTGACCTCCCCAAAATCCTCAAAAACCAAATATTTTCAAAGGATTAGACCCAAGAGGTTCATTCCATTAAATCAGATACCTCTAAAATATTATCTTCTTTGATATTTCAACACTAACATAAAATGTAACAGAAAAGGGGAATGAACATCCACCCATCGAGATACCTCTCAAAATAGAACAAGCCTCAAAAAAAATTAAATCCATCTCATAAACACGAAAGGACTATAACAGTAAAGCAAACATCGTTACATGAAAAGAGTTAAACATCAAACAACTCGGGGTACTGAGAACTTATATGCAACCCATGTTACCATGTACTCTCCTCCATGCCACCGGGTTGCCAGAAGACACAATCAATGTGGATTTAATGCCCACAAAAAACCGTGTCATTGAAGTCCAATATCCCTACAGGCCGCTCCTCTAAGGTCTCATCATCGTCAATGTCAATCTCACCCTAATCAATGACATGAGAGTCATCATGAAGAGAGCGATGGAGTTGTGGCACACTAAAAAAACTGTGTATCTAGATGATCTGTAGGGGAAGTGAGAATTTATATGCCATGACTCCAAAATGATCCAACACCTCAAAGAACCCAATAAACTAGGTAGACAACTTCCTCCCATTATGAATCCTTCACTACCCACGGTGGGGAGTCACTTTTAGAAACCCATGATTCCCAAAATCAAACTAAAAATGTCTCCTACTTTGATAATCATATGATTTTTGACGATCCTGTGATACCGTCCTCCTCTTTTGAATCCACTGAGCCATCTTTTTCATATTCTGCACTAGTTCATGCCTAAGAATTACGAACCCCCCAACCCTTGTCCAGCACACAAGAGACCAGAATAATTATCCATACAATGCTTCAAACGGTTCTATACTGATGGTTGAGTGAAACCTATCACTGAAAGAGAACTCAAGCAAGGGTAAGTGCCACATCCATGAACCTCCAAAATACAAAAAAGTAGAGCACAACATGTCTTTTAGAGTATGGATAATCCACTCTATCTAACTATTCATCTTCATATGAAAAATAGTGTTATGGAATAGCTGTAAACTGGAAGCATGAATGAGGCTTCTCCACACTACAGATGTAAAATGTGGATTTTGATCATATATGATCTTACTTGGGACTCCATGGAGTCTCACCACCTCCTCCAAATACCTCATCAACAAAACCTTGATTCATCACGACTCCTTAATCACTATGATGTGGGTTGATTTCGTTAAACAATCCACTACCTCCCAAATAGCACCATGGCCTCCATGAAATCATGGTAAACTAGTAAAAAAAACCCATGGAGATTTGCTCCCACTTCCAATGAAGAATATCTATATACTGGAGAAAACCACCGGGGACATAGTGCATGGAATTCACCTTATGGAAGAAAAATCATCGAGGCACAAACTCTGCAACTGTATGATTTTTCCTAAGAATTGAAAATTGACTCCTCGTGGCTTCGTACATTTTTGTCACACCCGGATACCCCGATAAAAGTGAACTGTGAAACCCTTTATGAACCATTTCACACATCACCAGTGGAACTAAATTCCTTCCTTGATATAAAAATTGGGGTTGTTCATCCTCAGAAAAACCATTAGGGGCCTCTCTGTAAAAAAATCAGTCTCTCCAGACTTCCACCTGATGATCTCCCAGTCGGGACTCTTCCACCTACTACACCTGAGATGACAGCACGTTCATTAGAAAAAGTGTACATTTTCTCCCAGCATCTCCCATATTGAGATGTAATGTTGAATGTTCTTCCATCACTCTCCATAAATCACTAGATTCATACACTAAATCACTACGTGAATTCCTATTTAGTGCATTAGCTATAACATTAAACGTTCTAGGTGTATATGAAATTATGAAGTCATATTCCTCTAAGAATTCCCTCCACTAACACTACTGCAAGTTCAAGTCATGCTGGGAGAAAACATAACATAAGATCTTATGATCTTTGAAAACCACAAAGCCCTCGCAAATGAGGTAATATATCCACAACATCAGAGAAGAAGCCACTACTACCAACTCATGATAATGGGAGGCATAGTAACGTTCTTTGGGACCCAACTACTGTGACCCATAAAAACAATTGATCTCTGCTGCATTAGAAAACAACCTAACCAAAAATATGAAGTATTACAGAAAACAAGAATCTATGGTCCCTCTTCTGGAAAAAAAATATCTAAATCACTGAGTAACATCCCATTCGAATACTCATAATATACATGAAACTGACCAGTACACACAAACACATAGTCTTTCTTGTTTACTAATATTAGAGGAATCACAACCCGAAAGAAACTAGTTATGAAACTCCAGTAGTAGCCAATGAGACCAAGGAAACATCGCACCTCCGCTACTTTCTTGGGGGAATCACAAGACACAACATCTTCTTTCTTCGATGAATCCATAGAAAATCCCTACTGGGACACCACATTCCCTCGAAAATAGTTTTCTTGATCCCAAAACCCACACTTCGATAACTTCCCAAATTTATTTTTTTGAAAAAGAACTCCAAAAATGGCCTAGATATGGTTTTCAAGCTCCTCCATAGATGCTTAGTACGCAAGTATTTCATCAATTAATACCACCACAAACATTTCTAGGAACTCACGTAACATGGCATTCCTAAATACCATGAACAAATCTGGAGAATTAGTCACAACAAAGGACATTAAAATGAAATCAAAATGTCCATGATTATAAGGAAAATAATTCTTCAAAATATCCTCATCCTTCACATGTATTTTATGATATAATCTTTGGATATCATTCTTCAAGAAACATCTTACAACCTTTAGCTGATCAAATAAATCATCAATCCTTGGAAAAGGAAGGTGATTCGTCACTACCAATTTGATCACATAAAGATAATGGACTCGCAACTAAAAACTATTGTCATCTTTCTCCACAAAAAAATGGCGCACCCCACAATGTCACACTCAGCATAACAAAACCACACTATAAGAGACTATATAGCTATAAATGATTCTCCTATAACTCAGAAGGGAACGTCCTATACAAAGACATAATGATAAGAGACGCTCCAGGTTGTATCTCATTCCCTAAATCGATCTTTCATTTAGGGGGTAATGATATAACCTCTTCTGGAAAGGCATCAGTGTACTCTTCTATGACCATGGGAAATTCCAACTACATAACCTACAAAGAACACAACATCACCTCAACAATCAATGATATCATGGATAGAACGCGCCTCAGACCCATCTGAGGGTTTGGCTTTCCAACAAAAATTGTTGGCTCTCAATCATCATTGAAGAACACCACATGAATCATGAAGCAATCCATAATAGCTTGGAATAAATACAACATATCCATTCCATGGATGACATCATATGGTTGAATCCATAAACATTGGAAATCTCCCTAAGAGCGGTGTTGGCCTAGCTGTAGCTCAAAGCATCTACATAATTAAGAAAAGTCAACCCAACCTCTAACTGGATTAGTCAATTCCAAGGGAACTAGAAGCCTCTCTTCCAAAATTCCCAATGCATGTACAATGGAAGGTGCTATTAAGGAGCCTGTTCCACCTCAGTCAAACAAGGTGTGCACCAAATTATAAAACAAGAAGAGGGTACCTTGAATGAATTGTGGATCTCTTGGATCTGGAAATGCTAAAGCATAAAGATGACTATGACCTTATCCATGACCACTATGAGCCTAATGATGACCAAAACCATGGCCTCAATATGCTCTCTATAGATGTGGAGAGTCACAGGGATGTCCTCTACCTACACCACCTACTGAATGCTGATCCAAAACTAGTGAAACCTACTGTTGCTGCCTCTGCTTGAATTGCCTCAATGGAGGAGACCGAAGTGGAACACTTGGTGCACGATGACCACATTGAAAGGACAGGAACTCCCACTGCTTATGACCATGGCCTCCACCATAAAAACAATTTCCTGATCCTTTGGAATAGACATGAGGGATTCCAACCACGTAGAAACGATATGATAATGGATATGACCTACCCCTAGAAAAATAGAAACACATCTACCCTAGAAATTAGGAAAATCAGACCACAGTTCTACTTCATGTGAAATCCCAACGAGTCCCCTCTCATGATGATCTAATTCTGGATAACATTCCCTTCATGTCCTCTACCCATGGAAGCACCTCAAGATATGTTTTCATCACAAACGGGGTTACCTGGAATTGGTTCTGTAGATGTTAATCCACCTCGAATGTCCTTGCCTTGGCCTCCTAATCTTGCAACATGTCTGAAGAATATCGTAAAATTTTTCAGAAATGGATTCCATAATCCTACACACTTGAGCACCCCTGTCAATGGCTAAGAAGCACCAGGCGATTGGACACCTCCGTGGTCGAAGATAGAAACTCTACTTTGAAATTTTCTTGGAAGTCCTCCCATAGGATCATAGATTCCTCACGATCCCAAAGGAACAAGAACCACCATTGCCTCATGGCCCCACATAGAATCATCACAACCAATGAAACATAGTGGTCATTCATAGCACAGATCAAACATAAGGATATCTCAACCTCCTATAATTAGGCTTATATGACTACAACTGAAATGAATCCCCCATACATATGTAGACTATAGTGTTGAAACTCTCGGAGTGTCCTCCTCCAAGTGTAGTCATCATCAATATCTACACTGTGACAATATGATAGAGCAAACTACATGACATCTTCTTCGTAATCCTGATGAGGACATCGACATGGAGCCATACCTAAAAAATTAATAACAGTTATAGATTCTATACATATAATATGTAAGAATCAACATTAAATAATAATTATTGTTCTTATATTCTTTTATGATTAACATATCACAAGATATACCCATTCATATAGGAAAAAAGAATAATGATGCATGATCATCTCCTTGGTCTCTACCGTATGAACAATATTCCCTCGTCTAGTAATAACTAACAACTTAATGGTATTGGAATCATATCATAAGTGGACCTAAACTCCTATGTCTCATCTGGTCTCCAGTGTTTACCTCACATGATAAGCATAACTGACATTGTTTCCCTATCAACCCATGAAAAATCACCTATTACTAACACCAAACACCATCATATCCCTCAACCAACCTCTGAAACCACTATGTCAGAACCCCCTCCCGTCAAGGTTTAATCCTCCTAGGCTGGAAATGACTGAAAAGAGATAGTGGTCCTTGTGTCCCACCTATAGTAGGCCCCGAATTTCCGTCTTGTATCGAGGGTATAGTAGACACACAAATGGGAGTTATTTCAATATAAGAGAACACAAGAGAAAGAGGGATATAAGATAGACATCAAACAAATAAAACTCAAATTTAAATATAAATGAAAACCCAAGTACACAAATGTAATTTCAGTTATGAAATAATACAACTGAAACATAAAACTGAAAGTACCAAAAGAAATGTAAAAAAATCATCGACCAAGTAGCCCAAAAATCTTCTGCAACCTCAATCTAATAGTAACCAAATTGATATCCAACCTACTACATGAGACCTAAATGATTGTTTATATATTTGTAGGTTGAGTATAATAGTATACTCATTAGGATCCCCCCAGATCCCCTCTCGCCAAAGTAAATAAATTATGCTAAACATAATGATGAAAAAGTGAAACTAACTAGTCACCTAAATAGTTATACAATGTTCCCAACCCCACCAGGTATACTATAACCATTTATCACATACCAGAGTATATAATATAATAATGATTATCATGGGAATCCTAATAACACTTCCCCACTAGTTTTCCACTTTTTTCCAACATCACACGTCCTAAGAATCTCTCTCAAAAAAGGGTTGCATGTAGACACCTAAGCGTATCACCATAGGAGGCACCTCATGAAAAAAAACCCCTCATCCACTTAACCAATGTATCTAGGTAGTTTCTGAGAGCCAGAAAAATTCAAAATTGGTATCATATGACAATAATTATACCTCAAGCCATTATAGTCCATACACCGAGTAAGGATCCTCATTCCTTCACAGCCTATACACATTACACCTGTAGTCGTTCATATAAAACTATATCTAGAATATATGTGTGGGAATAGCCACAAGTCATTACATTACTCTACAAACATATATGAGGAGAAATATTTTTTTCCCTATAATCACATGTAACAACCAATATAAGAGAGTGGGGCCAAACGGGTAGTCATTCATCCATCCCCCCACTAGAATGTTGGCGAAAACACCCCTCTTTGGGCGCGAAATCTGCAAGGTGTTGGTTTATCTAACTCAGAGGGTGGATTAGTTTATTGAAAAACAAAAATTACAGAATATACTATATCTTAAAACCACACTATTTTCATAACATAGTCTTAGAATCAAATGAAGCTAACGTCTCTTGAACTCCCGGCTATCGCTACTAAGACTAGGTATACTATAAACACACAACAATTTAAAGAGATTAATTACATTAGTTCATTCAATATTTATTAGTTTCACAATATGTTAATTAATTACTTTAACATTAATTATCAATTAACAATTCCACATTATATTTCATTTGCAACAAACCAATGTTTCATCCCCTCTATAAATAACCAAACCATGACACAGCTTTTGAGAAATATTACCTTATCATTAAATCCAAACAAGATCCAACACCATGTGTTAAAATCATTTATTCGATAATTTAATAATATCTTTAATAATTTTCTATATTCATAATAATTCTAGAAAAACTTTTTAAGATACTAAACAGAAGGGGCTCATCCATGTGAGTTGACGAACTACATGTCATGTATTTTCCACCGATATCATGATCATAAACACATCCTCCATATATAATTAAAACACTGAAAGAACATGGAATACCCCATTTGTCGTCACCCCTTTAGAAGGAAGTTAAAAATGATAACATTCTTGAAAGGTGGGGAATGCAAAGTTGAGAATGAAATAACATGGTATAGAAAACAACAAATCATTAAAATCCAACCCGTTTCATCATCTCTTGTATCCTTCCCAACAACCAAATGCATAAACTAATGCATCTCACAAACCTAGGAGTCAACTACATCCACAACCAATAGGCCTCACTTCCCCCACATATCACAAAAACCATCTAAGATCACATCAAAACCCAAGAATTTGGAAATAAACATCATATAAAATGAGATATTTTCCCTTAAACAATGAATCCATCCTTCAAGAATAATGAACACTCATGGATACATATCACAAGGCACTCGACCTTACAAACAAGATGGTAACTGAGAACCCTACCAGAAAATATATTTTATCAAATAATCGGTTCTTTAATGCATATGGATTTATCAGGTTTATTTATTGTAGGTTCTAACAACAGGAAACATAAATAGTAAGATATCAAAAATTAACTAAACGGTAATCTGACATGCCTTTTCTTCAATATTGACAAATAACAAAATTCTTTTGGCTCATCAATTAATTCAATTAAACATGTTTACTACCACAAAAACCATATTCATTTACATGCCTCTTTATATTGAGCTCAAAATCTATCAATTAATTCTCACTATACATTATTTACCAATTTCTAAAACGAATGAAATGAGAAAAGAGGAATGTATAGATATCACACTATCTAGAAAAGCAAGAGACAATAAAAAATGATCGACAAAATTTAATTTATCCAGATCAAATATTTATTATTTCAATTCCATTCTGATCTAGGAGGATAAAACTTGTTAACTCTATAATTTAATGTAAAAGAATAGATAATCCATGAATTCTATAACTCAAAATGTTATTGACGTTCATTATAAAATAATGATGTAGATAATAGATTACGATCGCCTCCCTCATGATAATTGTATCTTCCCGCGGACGTCGTGGAACGACCGCCCCAACCGAAAAACAATAAAACGCCATTCGAATCTTGAAGATCACATTCAATAACATACGATGGAGAAATTGGAAAATAAGGATCAGAGAGAACACAAGCATGGAGGTTAATCATTCCTTCTATCAATGATGGATCTACACTTGCTGCTTGTATGAAAACAGGGGGTGTGCATTGACACATGCCTATCATAGGTCGTGGAAAAACAATTACTTCCTAAGTTAAAATGTTCTAATGTTGTTGACCTAGGATGTCTCTTGAAGAGGAGTTCTTAAAAAACGGGTTGTCACTTTAAAATGAGGATAAAAATTTTGTGTTTTTGAAATGAAATTTGAAATTAAAATGATTGAAAAACTATGATATTAATAAACGGTGATTAGGGCAGGGTCAGTTTCCTAATTTTAAGGTTATCCTTTTTCATTTTAATTCAAACCACTTCTTCATTGTTGATTGATGTGATTTTCCAAAATCGTTTCTCCCACTTCCTGGGTGAAATTATGATGGTGAGAGAAACCCTTACCAAGATCTCGGTTTGGTCAACTATCCTTCCATGTGTAAAATAATTATATTGAATATACTTAATTGACATGGGAAATACCTGATCATGTTTTTTTATCTGAAACAATTAAGAAAATTCACTAGACCTTATACACGTACTGACGATGGTCAAGTACATCACCACTAATCCATGGCCTATTCCATCGTATACAAACCATAAATCAGTGGAGGGAGATTATGATTATTTTACCAAGTAAAAAATCAATAATGGAATTAATATTCAATATTTATTGCACACGATAATAAAATCCTCTATATGAAATTGAAAACAACTTTGAAGAAGAAACAAATTTATTTATTTGCGTCCAAGAACTCATGCATTACAATGTAAAAAACCAACCCTTCCCCAATCACTCCAAATATTTACCCCACCATGATAAGGGTAATAGAGATGAATGGGGAAACATATGGAATTACAAAACTATGAAAAATAAAATAAATAAAAGGGAAATCTGAGATGTTCTTTTCCTTGGTGTCCAAGGAGGAATGGGATGGAGAATGGGATGTTTTGAGAGGGTGGAGCTCTCCTCCTTTTATAGCCAGAATTTTTCCTACATATGTTGATGCGTTGTAGCCCCATTAAATGATATCTTCATGTTTTGATACCTTCTCTAATGTTTTTCATAATTCCCTTGTCTGTGTCCCCTCAAAATCTCAGTGTATTTGGACATTAATTCCGAGAGTTATGGCCGTTTTATTTTGAGAATTTATTCTTTCCAGTCAGACTCTCCAAAACGCAATCATCCAGATTAGGGTGATTTAATGACCCCAATAATGGCCAATTCACGAGGTAATTCCTTCATAAAGGATTATATGATACTCCTTGTGCGTCCACCAACTGAATTTCACAACATTTGGGCCCACCATGGATGAGTTATAGAGCCCACACCAAAACTAGGGAGAACTGCAAACAGTTTTCTTGATCCAACTTGTGAGCATCTTTGGAGCTTCCATATGGACGATTCAGCTTTTAGTATAAAAATAGAAAATGAATCTCTAGATTTTTACAATCAGGAAAAGAAATAATTTTTCAATTTGGATTATTTTAGATAACGTTATGTCCAAACTATAGAAATAATTAAAAACTGTTAAAAATCCATAATGGACCATTTTAACTATTCAGCTCAAAATAACACCAATATCATAAAATGGAACAATTAATCTTTAAGGAACAATTTTTTGGGTTTAAAACAATTATATTAAATATAAATTAATTGAAAATATTTTCTCTATGAATTCACCCACACTTAGCACTTGGACTCATGGACAAGTAAAAGTCAAATCAAATCAAATCCAAAACCATATCAATGAGATCTACCAAATAAATTCCATGAAACAAAATGATATCATGCCTCATCAAAGACAGTAATTTCAAGTTCTACATTTTATATTTTAATATATTTCCACTTCATTTCTTATCCCATGCTCACAAAACACTGACCTCACATGAATTTTCTCTCATCTCACAAATGTAAATACTGAACAAGGCTTTTCTCATCCAAACTCACACATGAGTTACCATAGGCTTGATAAATTCCTACATCTCCACCATATGCGATTCAAGGACATGTGTTTCTCATGAGGACATTTCATTGTTGTTCTTTGGTTTCTTGTTGGTAGGATTTAGATGTTAAAAATTCTGAGGCCGAAAAAGGAGGGCTTGGATCTTATTGAAGGAAAATTGCAAGATTCTAATTTTCACTCTAATATGGTCTCCTTATCTTCCCCTTTGTAGAAACTCAGCTCCATCATCATTCAATCAACCCATGATTTTAGCAGCAAAAATTTCAGTCTTTTCAAACATGATTTTTCTTGAAATCTCTAGATAGGAAAAACATTCTCTTTTTACATCAGAAGCACTAGAAAGGCACAACTTCTCATATCATGAAATCTCCAGAAAGGCACTGCTTTTAACAAAATGAAATATTCACTATGAATGTTAACTCTTCAACATTTTATATTCCACCAAAAGTATCACTAAATGAGGTAGTACACCACAATACATCTTCCGTCACACTTAAGTTCAACTAGATCTTACAATTTCACTTCAAGAGCAGGTATGATTTTGAACATTGGCATGTAATGTGGGTAACCTGACAAGAAATTCATGTCTACTAGGGGATACAATGAAGGATAAATGTAAAGGTGGGCCATAATATTAAGGATTATTTTGAAAATGGGGCTTCAAAAAAATTAAATTCCTCAATCATTTAAAACACATGTACCCCAAAACCTTACATTTTGAAAGTAATAAATCAAATTCTGGTTAAAAAAAGAATTGCCTGGTTGTCTCATGAAATGAGGTGAATGAAATTTATATGTGAAAAATGGTTCAGAATCCTCACAGAAAAGTGATTTCAAATATATAGACAGTGAAATAAGGCTCGGGTTTCAAAAATCATTGTACTTATCATGTAATTCCAAAAGATTTGAACTTGAAACAAAAGTAATTTCAGCATTCATTTATGCTTAGTTTCCTGAAATATATTGGTTCACTCATTGAAATGGGTTTCAAAAATTGTATTGATAATCATTTTGTCTTAAATGTTTCAGAAACACACAAAAAAATGAAAAATAAACACACAAAAATTTTAAAACACACATTTTTTTATTTTTTTTGTGAAAACATACATTAAATGAAAATCCTATACTAAAAAGGTTCCCTCCCCCACACTTAAGTGATAAAGTGTCCTCAATGCATTCAGGTGGATTTAACATGTAATACAATTTTCAAATGAATCACTAAATCAATCAAGTTTGAAGGAGAGGTACAACCTAATGGATCTTATTTATAGACAGGTTGGAGGAGCGGGATCTCCTCCATTGGCTCTGATGGTAGAGTCCCAAAGAATTTCTTCAACCTATGCCCATTCACAGTGAAAATATCCTGCTATCCATATTTCTCAATCTTCATTACACCAAAAGGATATAAAAGAGTGACTATAAATGGACCCTCTCATATAGAATGATGTTTACCTGGCATCAGCATGAGTCCGGAACTAAATAGCATCACTTCATCTCCAGTATTGAATTCTTTCGGTTGGATTAGCTTGTCATGAGCCACTCTTGTTCTCTCTTTGTAAATCATGGAATTTTGAAATGCTTCTCTTCCAATTTCCTTCAACTCATGTAACTGAAACCTTCTCTCTTTCCCAGCACTTCCAAGATCCAGATTCATCTTCCTCAGAGCCCAATACACCTTATGCTCTACTTCAACAGGTAGGTGACAACTTTTCCCATAAATCTGCTTATATAGAATCATTCCAATCAGGGTCTTGTAGGCTGTTTTATAAGCTCATAAAGAATCTTCCAATATTTGGCTCCAATCCTTCCTGTTTGGATTAACAGTCTTTTCCAAAATTCCTTTGATTTCTCTGTTGGAAACTTCAGCATTCCCATTAGTCTGTGGATGATAGGGAGTTGATGTTTTATGATGCACCCCATACTTCTTCAGAAAAGTCTCCATTCTCCAATTAGATAAGTGACTCCCCTGATCACTGATGATTTTTCTGGGCACTCCAAACCTAAAAAATATGTTAGAACTGACAAAATAACAAACAACTTTATCATCGTCAGTCCTTGTGGCTATTGCTTCCACCCATTTGGAAACATAATCAACTGCAAGAAAGATATAAGAATTCCCAAATGACATCGAAAAAGGTCCCATAAAATCTATTTAATAACATCAAATATGTCACAAAAATTCAATGGGTTTTGGGGCATTTCTTGTCTCTTTGAAATATTTCCTGAAAACTGACATTTTTCACATATTTTGAAAATTTTATGAGCATATTTAAAAATGGGGGCCAATAAATTATAGATTCTAAAACCTTCCTTGTTGTCCTTTAAGGTCCAAAGTGGCCTCCACAATCTAATGTGTGAGAAAAATAAAAAACAAATTTAACTTCACTTCCAGGTAAACATCTTCTTATTACATGATCATTGCAAATCTTCCAAAGGAATAGATCATCCAAATGAAATATCTAGATTCAGCTTTCAGTTTTTGATTTTGATGAGAATTGAAATGAGATGGGACTTGAGATGTTAACAAAAAAATTGACTATGTTAGCATACCAAGAAAATTATCCATCAATCATGTATAACTGCTCTCCTGGAATTTGATCATTTAGTGGGTCTCTTTCTGGAACATCAATTTCAGCAGTGTTTGGCAGTCTAATTAAGTGATCAGCCACATGGTTCTCAGATCCCATCTTATCCGTGATTTCTATATTGAACACCTGCAACAGTATCATCCATCTCACATTCCTTGGTTTAGCATCATCTTTCTTCATCAAGTACCTCAAAGCTACATGATCATAAGCCACAGTGATTTTAGATCCAAGATGATATGATCTAAATCATTCTAAAGAAAAATAACTGCAAATAACTCTTTTTTTGTGGTTGTGTAATTGAATTGGGCCGCATCTAAAGTTCTCAAGGCATATAAAATGACTTGTGGTCCACCCTCAATTCGCTGAGATAGGACTCCTCCAACTACTTGGTTGGAGGCATCACAAAGTAGATCAAATGGTTCTTCCCAATTTGGAGGCTGAATCACGGGTAGTGAAATCAATCTCCTCTTCAACTCATCAATGGATTCCTTACATGCACCATTGAAATCGAAATCATCTTATTTCAAAAGTAATCTAAAGAGAGGGAGAGAAATTTTACTGAAATCTTTGATAAACCTCCTGTAGAATCATGCATGTCCTAAAAATGATCTAACATGATTCACACAAGTAGGGTAAGGAAATGAATTTATCACTTCAATTTTTTATTTATCCACTTCAATTCCATTTTTGGAAATGACATGACCAAGTACAATTCCTCTTTGAACCATGAAATGACATTTTCGAAATTTAAATCAAGATTTTTTCAATGCAGGTTTTCAAAACATTTTCCATATTTTTCATACAATGATCAAAAGAATCTCCAAAAACTGTGAAATCATCTAAGAAAACATCCAAGAAGTTTTCAATGTGATCAGAATATATACACACCATGCACCACTGAAATGTACATGGAGCATTACATATTCTAAATGGAATTCTTTTATATGTAAAAGTATAAAAGGGCATGTAAATATCGTGTTCTCTTAATCCTTGGGAGCCATGGGTACCTGAATGTAACCTGAAAATCTATACAAAAAGCAACAATGAGTTCTCCCTGCCAATCTTTGTAACATTTGGTCAATGAAGGGGATGGGGAAATGATTTTTTTGAGTGACCTGTTTCAATTTACTAAAATCAAAACACACTCTCCAGGTGTTTTGAATTCTCGTATGGATTAACTCATTCTTTTCATTCCAAATAGAGGCCAAACATGTTTTTTTGGAACGACATGAATAAGGTTGACCCACTGCGAATCTAAAATGGGATAGATGATCCTATCTTCCCAAAGCTTCTCAATTTCCTTATTCGTAACCTCCATAAAGGTGGGATTCGGTCTCTTTTGGGGATGTCTAAGAGGTTTGGAATCTCCCTCAAGAAAAATTCTATGTGAGCATATTTTTGGGTTTATTCCTGGGATATCTCCAAATATCCATCCTATTTCCCTGACATTCTCTCTAAAAATCATAATCAATTATTTTTATTGTATTTTAGAGATATTATTAGCAATTATCACAGGTTATTTTTCTACCTCCCTAAGGTATAAATATTTAAAATTAGTGGTGATTGGTTTGAGTTCTAGATCAGGTGGATGCTCAACAGATGAGACTAAATTGACGTTTCCCACTTCCAAATTTTGGTCATCCTCTTCCTCCCTCATGAATTCAGAATCTACAACATCTTTAGCATCCACATGTTCAATGTTATTTCCAAGGGTAGAAGTCTCTCCTAAATCTAATAATTTATAGAAGATACCTGATTCTTCAATTTCTTATGCACCAACTTCATGGGAGAGTGAAAAGAGGGAGTGATCATCCGAGGGGTGCCTCATGGATTTAAAAATATTGAAGTGAACCATGCTTTCTCTGAACTCCATGGTGAGTGTTTCTCTATGTATGTTGATGATCATCCATGCTATTTTTAGGAATGGTCTCCCTAGGATGATGGGAGATTGGGCTGGTGCTCGGTCTTCCTCCATGGCAAGGACATAAAAGTCTGCTGGAAAGATTATGATCTCAAGCATTACAATGTAGAAAACCAACCCTTCCCCAATCACTCCAAATGTTTACCCCACTATGGTAAGGGTAATCGAGATGAATGGGGAATAATAAGGCATTAAAAAACTATGAAAAAGAAAATAAATAAAAGAGAAAGCTGAGTACTTCTTCTCCTTGGTGTCCTAGGGGGAATGGGATGGAGAATGAGATGCTTTGACAGGGTGGATCTCTCCTCCTTTTATAGATAGAATTTGTACTCCTGATGTTGATGCATTTTAGTCCCATTAAATGACATATTATTGCATTTAGAGATACTTTAATGTTGTTCATAATTACTTTGGTCGTGTCCCCTCAAAATATCAGCGGATTTGGACATGTATTCCGAGAGTTATGGCCTTTTTTACTTAGAGAGTGTATTCTATCTAGTCAGACTCTCTAAAACACAATCCTCCGGATTAAGGTGATTTATGAACCCCATAAATGGCCATTTCACACTGTAATTCCTTTATTAAAGATTCTCCAATACTCTTTTCACTTCCACCCATAGAATGTTAGTACATTTGGGCCCACCATGGATGAGTTATGGAGCCCACACCAAAACTAGGATAAACCGAAAACAGTTTTCCTGACCCAACTTGTTATCTTCTTGGAGCTTCCATATAGACGATTCAGCATTTAGTCTAAAAATTGAAAATGAAGAACTGGATGTTTATAATATGTAAAAGAAATATATTTTCAATTTGGATTAGTTTATAAAATTTTATGTCCAAACTACAGAAATAATTTAAAACTGTTAAAAATAAAAAATGGCCCATTTTTACTATTTAGCTCTAAATAACAAAAATGTCATAAAAATGAAACAATTTAACTTTAATGAATAATTTTTTGGGATTAAAAAAATTATATTCAATATAAATTAATTGAAAATATTTTATCTATCATGCATGCAACTGGAAGAAACTACAATGGGAAACTATCCTAGGATTAAGTTTTGATCACACCACTCTAATGGGAAGAATGAAATGTTCAAGTTTCTCACACTAGGGAACAAGAGGGTAGATCAAAGGAGGAATATGTCTCTTCCCATTTGAATATTTAATGGAGCAATGGTTTAATATACTCTGGATTTTCCATTATTAGTGGGTCGAATTAAACCATGCGGATTAACCTTATAATGGAATCTCGAGCCTTATGAAAGAAAATATTGGAATTATGGTATTTAAATCATCTTTAAATACATTAAATCATGGACTTGAATGAATTTTTTATAAACAAAAATGTTGAATGGAGGGAAACTGTAGGATGATGGGAACATTTTACACCTACCGAGGGCTGGAAATACTATACACCGACCGATACCAACACTATAGAAAACACACCAACGCTGATAGTACAAATGGCTCACTGATGCAGACAGTACAAATTACTCACCGATGCCAACAATACAAATGACACACCGATACTTAAAATACAAATGACTCACTGAATCTGACAGTACAAATGAATCACTGATGCTGATAGTACAAATGACTCACCGATGGCGACAATACTAATGAATCAATTTTGCCGACAATACGAATTACTCACCATCACCGAATGTTCTAATGAAACACTGATGAAATTGCTCACATCTGTCTCGCTGATGATACTATTCACATCTGCCTCACTAAAGATAGTGTTCACATCTGTCTCATAAATGAAACTATTCATATCGGTCTCACCAAAGACACTGGTCACATCTGTCTCAATGATGACACTTTTCAAAAAACTAAAAACACTGATCACATAACTAGAAACTTTGAAAAGTTTTATGTATAGGACACCATGACCTCCTTGAACACCTCAAACACCATGTTCCCACAATGGAATAGACTATTATGTTCTTGTCCATTACATATTTTTTCACTAAAAATGATTTTCATTAACTTATTTGAGTGAATGTTATATTTCATTTATGGATGTATTAAAAATTTATTTTTGAAAAATAAATTTATTTTTGGAATCATCATGTAAAAATAATCTCATAATGTTTATTAAGAATTTTCTGAAATGTATTATTTTTTAGGGAACAGTGAAAAGTACCATTATTTTTAATACAATGTTTTTAATTTATATTAAAAGCCCCTCTATTATTTAATTTTTATATCTATTTAAATTAAGTAATATTTATATTTATTTAATTTATTTCATTAAATTTCATTACTCTTTAACTTAATTTTGTAATGTGCTTGTCATTTTCCTAAACAATTCACATTTCAATAATGTATATTCAATCAAGTCAAACACTTATTGTTAATAAGTGTTATTTCTTAATATGGGGTACTCTAGAAGATATATTTTCACAATAATAATTATTAAAATTTAGTTGAATTATAATAATCTTGGATGAATTTTTAATATTTTATTAAGAAAAATAATTACCATAATTTATTGCACAATTTGGATGCAATAATTATACAATTAACAAAAAATAAAAAAATAACATTAAAAATTTTAGAATATATATAATTTTTGATATTTAATGTAAAATAAAAATTACATTTTTTACAATGAATTTCTTATGATATAATATTATATTTAGTTGGAATTTATTTTTTTCCCTTGATGATTTTAATGTTAATATAATAAATTGTATAAAATTTGAAAATGAATATATTTTATGTGATTAAATTTGGATTATATTCTATAGAAAACATAAAAATATTAAACAATACAAACATAGATACTATATGGTCTAAAAGTTCCTCACATATGTATTTATGTGTTGTTTCAATTTTTTTTCTCTAGAATAGTTTGGTTAAATTTTAAAATTTAGAGAAATTTGCGGACTGCCTCTCATGTGTATGGTAAAAGGGAATCTCTTATTCTAAATTCATCAAATTTAATACTGTCTTTAGTTAGTCCAATAAATAAAAAATTCCCTATCCATACTCCTTAAACTCATTTATGAGGTTTGATGTCATGAATAACACAAATGGTAGTGGTCTTAGTGTGCTAAAAAAGTAGGTTGTTCGAAGAAGATGTTTCATATTTAATTGAGCATTTCAATTTTTTTATAATTTCATATACCTCAATAACCCCTCAAATATGATAAATTTATAAATAGATTATCCCATATATACTAAAATAATACCAAATAGATTCGGTATCCGAGCATACTCCATCCCAAAAAAATTATGAATAAAAGTAAAACAAGTACAATGAGACACACATGTGAAACAAGCGCCACCAAACATAAGATGGAAGACCAAAACCACCCACAATACTAAAATCCATCAAAAAAACATACACAACACAAAAGATTCCCTCCGAAGGCCATTTAGAAGAACAACCCATGGACCGGAAAACAACCTCACGCGCCCAACTGTGTATCCAGTTGACGCTGCCTCACCCACATAGTAGCCCTAAAATCAGCCCAAGGCCACCACATGACCCCACATACGTACTTTCTAGCCGTCCTCATCACATGCACCAAACTCATGCCTGAATGCGCCCCCAATGTCATTGAATACACTAAGGTCATAACAGCCCCTAAGGTCAACACCAACAATCACAATCATTTCCAGCTATCACACCATGTTTTCCAGCTATCACGCATCCATTGACGCCAATAACATCCACACCTGGAAATCATCCCATGTGCACAACCCTTCCATCAACATCGGCTTTTACACGCCACTACAGCATTGCTGGACCTCACCACCCCATCAGGATCTCTCTACTGGAGATCTACCAATCACACTGCAGATGGGGCTGTCCTAATCCTTGTAGTCGGACAACATGCCACCCTAACAGGGAGCGTGCACCCGTAGAATGCTATAATTCACACTGGAACCTTCCCGAACCCTGTATTGGGTAGAACACACAGGATTACAAAGCCACCGCAAATAAACGTAAATGGATCCACGAAATGAAACCACCACATGAAACACATCCACTTCGGCATTCATCCCAGATAGCCTCAATAGCTACATATACTGTTGTGGCAGATCTCCAAGCATCAGCCCCCGAAAACACAGTTGCCTAAAAGTAAACGAAGTCATCCTTGACCCTACATACTTAAATCACTAACGACTGCCATCGGGGTTCCATCTTCCACATCCGACATCAATTCACGGTCGATAACCACCTTCATCACTTCCGCCATCAAAGCACCATCATCCATCATCAAGACGTTGTCTTCAGTGGTCAATCAACTAGCACCATCGTCAACCTCCAACAGTCACAAAGACGTCAGCCGTGGATGACGCCCATCACTTCAAGCATGTTGTGTCTTAGCATGTTTTCTACAGTATGCACCAAATAGTTCAAAGTGTCCAACTATGAAATATGAAAAAAATTGTTTTTCATGTGCATTAAGTGCAGCCACCTCCTGAACTGATGTTATTCATTTTCCATAACCTCCTTGCATGGATGGTTATTATTATTGAATAAATTTTTATAGATTATATTTATAACATATTTATCATTATTATATTATATTTTATCATTTACATACATACCCTTCCAAGCATCAACAAATGGTAACGTTGTTCGCTTGTACGTGTAGAACACCACTTCCGTGAAGCGATGCTATTCATTATTCATAACCACATTTTGTGAGTGATATATTTAATTATATTTGAAGAATAAATTTGTTATTAAATATATTATGATCATTTTTGGAGATTAAATAATATTTAACAGATTTCAATATTGATTATTGAATAATGGAAATGTTACTCATGTGTATATATGACATACCGTCTCCATGATTCCAATGTAGTTTATTTTTGATAAAAATATATAATTGATGAAATTAAAAGTGTAAGTATTATATAAAAATATTAATTATGACGTGATTAATATTTTGATATATAAAATTAATGACTTCTTAGACAATAGTGAAGTTACATAATTCATTTTGGACATTTATACCCAATATCGAAAAAACATTCGATGTAAACTGAAATAATTAAGTAATTATTATAACACAGAAATAATTGATATAAAATAAATAATTAAAATTTGATTGGTTTCAAATAATTAAAATATTGAACATAATTTTATTATTTATGAAGACAAATATCCCATGTCACATACCAGAAACATGGTATGAGATTTTTAAAAAAAATCTTCTTATAATGTTTCCCTTCTAACACTTTTTAATAAAGTAAAAGGAAATATTTTTAACGTATAATCCATGAAAATATTTTCAAAAATACATTTTTTGAATTATTTTATCTTTATTATTTTTGTTTTCATAGTTAATTTTTAATATAAATAGTTTCTTGAATATTTGGTCAGATTTGAGTTTTTAAGAAATAATTTCAAAATAGAATGTTTATTTTCATGTAAAATAGATTTATTGTTGCATGATTTCATATTTTTATTATTATGATATGGTTCATACATTTTTTTCATGTAAAAAATAGATGTTTTATTTTAAATGATTCATATTTTGAAAAAATGGATTTGAGTAGAAATGTATACATTGTAATATATGAGTTGTTATGTATGATTTTTGACATAATTATCAAAAGAATTATACAATGAACATAATTAAGAGGGTTATGATTTTATTTATAGTTTAGAGACAATATAATATGTAATTTATATAGTCACTCATGTAAAATTTCACCCCAAATTTTATGTTACTTATTATTTTTTCTCACATGGAGTCTATTACCTTGATATCTATTAATTCAGTAATATTTTTGTTGGATCGAATGTTGGGTTATAATATAATAAATACAACAGAAGTAACTGTTCCTACAACTATCTATTCATTTCATATGTAAATTTTCATCTTATTAATCTATTTGTAAGTTTTATTTTTTAGGTTTCATGATATATATTCACATTATTATATCAATATTGAACTATTATAATTATTTTATAACCCAAACATTTTATTTTAAAATAGTTATGTATGTTGTTACTATATAGAAGTAAGGGTTTTTATCACTCTCTTTAAAGTTAATATTTAGATTAACATTTAAATATACATCATAACTGACAAGTTATTGTACTATTAAAATTATTTTTTCATTTCTTTTTATAACATTAAATATCTGACCAATGTGAGAACTTATTTCATTCATATTTTCCCAATTCAGAAGTCATTACTATGACCAATCCTCATTATATCCATACAAATAGAATACATTGGTTTAGTAAAATGTATTTAATTTTTCTTAAAATAAAATCACATTATAGATAAATGAAAATTCATTTTTATTTTTATTATATGAATACTTGCTTAATAACACTAAAAAATATTGGTGTATAAGACCACAATAATCATCTTATGTGTATTGAGTGGACCCTTATTTTACACCTAGATAGATACCCTCAGTTGAAATCATATTTATAATTATAATACCCTTTATGAAGCAAATTAAATAATTTATTTTGTGTTTCATAATTTAAGTGTTTTTTTGCACTCCTACCATTGAAAATAAAGTTCCCAAAATCATTGGAAATCAGTGTTAAATATATTTTCTTATTTTCAATTTCATCATATGATTCCATTATTATGGATATTTTAAAAAAAATGAATCATTAATTATTACCTATATGTGCTGAGGGAATTCAATCAGAAATTATTATTAATTCATTTAATGGGGAAATATATTAATGGCCTTTATAATCTATTATTACACATAGGAAGACCATGTATGATAAGTTCCATTGGGAAAATGATCCTTTTATTTCAATGTTGGTCATCCATGAACATAATACCATATATAACCAATAATTATTTGGCATGTGATGGAATGAATTATAATTTTAGGTGATGGGTGGGCCCCAAAATTGTATATCCCCTTTGTGCTCTGTTAGGTCTCATGTCAAAACTAATATAGGGTAATTTGATCTTCCTTACCTGTTATATATAATGTCATAGAATAAAGTCTCTAAATTTTTTGTACGATTCCAACTACTATTAAATTCTGTATTTTATATTATTATGTGATATGTTTTATTATTTTTTCAACATTATTCAATGGAATATAATTATGTAATTATTTTTATTCCTATATTTTTACATAAGATGTCACATATTCTGTACTTTTCCATATTAGCTTCTATAGTATGATTCCCCATACTATGATTTTAATATCACCATCATTAATGTATTTTATAATTTCTATAGGTAATGAATTAGGATTCAACGAATTAATATTTCTACGAATAACATTACATAATAGATATTTGTACATTTATGTCATAAAATGTCATGTTATAATGTATTTATTATATATATATATATATATTCTCTTAAGGAATACTAAATTCTAATCCTTGGAATGTAAAACCTTATAAACACTTTTAATTATAAAAAATACCCAAAATCTCTATTAAAATAGTTTTTGGTCATTACAATAACAATACCAACCATCTCGTAATCAAAATAAATTCATATACATTACATAAGATCACGAAATCAATTTTTCAATTCATCACTGATTAAAGCAAGGAAAAGGAAGAAATTTTCATCAATATTTAATCATATTAATAATAATCCATCTAGAAAAATAATATTGGTGGTTTTTTTGGATGACATACCTAGTGAAACATATGTATCACTAGGACGAACACATAGAATGAATACTCATTAAAATTATTTGTTGAATATTGTTTTGGGCGGAAAATACCTTTTTCAATTTCAAATCAGCAATATAAAATCTACAAAATTTCAAAATACTATTGATTTTTAAAATAAACTATGGAAACATGTAAATTAATATTAAAATAAAATATTTTTATTTATGGTGGGAAAATTAATTCATTTAGTATACATTAATAAAAAATGTTTGTTTATAGCTTTGGTATAAATTAATTCCCTGAGATATAGAAATTAATATTTATTTTAATTTTTTTAGGAAAAAAAAATTTAATAGAAATGAAAATATTAAAAAAATTAGAATATAAAAAAAAATTAATATTATATAAAAAAATAATGATATAGATTATTAGATTCCTTACTGAATTGAAAAAAATCTTTTGGGTTTCCATAAAATTCTTCTTTCAGTCTTTTGTGTATATAGAGATATGAAAATGAAACTAATTTTTTCTATAGAAATAAATATTGGAAAATGAAATTAAATATAGTTATAAATGATATATTATATAAATTAATTACCATAAATGTAAAAAATAAAAATAATGATATATATTAAAATATTCTAATGTAAAAGCATTTCGTCAAGTATGGATTACTTTGACAAAACTCTATAACCTAGTATAGTAAAAAAATATATATTATAGTTATACATAAATTTTTTTTGGAACTATATTATCAAATAACTTCCACATATAACATTTTAACAACCATTTATTAATAATTATTTATAAATGTTATCTTTTATGGGTGTTAACTGTTTCTATTATCATGATAGTTTCAAATCGGATGTTCTAGTACATATAGTTCTATAATTTTTTCAACAATGAAGTAATTCTAATAATAATATAAAAATAATATTTATTCAATATTAATTGAGTTACATCCACACATAAATTATCGATATATATAAAAATTAAATTTTTCATGGATTTGGTATTCCGTAAACACAAATGAACGATATTATTCATTTTTAATGAAAAGAAGGAAATGATAATAGATAATATATTATTTTTATAGAATCATAATTATACATTATATATCACATATTTTTATTTAATGCATAATATTATCAGTAAAATTGATTCAATGAAGAAAAATGAATAATATAGCTACATATATGCAATAGACATCACTTACACGAGAGTGATAGTTTCAATTCCATTTGACGTCATGGAGGTGGAAAATGGTTGTTCCACCATTATAATAACATATATGATTAGGAAGGATATAATTATTTAATTTTATTTTATATCAAAAATAATTATAGGTGATTTAATATGAAATAAAATTGAATGATCCTAGTTAAGAGTTACACCTTTTCTTTTGGAGAATCCATTGGGATTGCACATTAACCTCTAAAAGTTTTTTATTAGTTGAATAATAATAAAAAAAATAAAAATTTAAGAATAAATTTATTTTGTAGATATTTTATTATCAATAAGGCTCAATGTTAATTAAATATGGAGGAGAATAGGTACCCATTAATAAGTGAGGAGAGGGACACAAATGAAATTATAGAAAACATTTAAATTATATAAAGATACTTTTTTGAAAAATTTTATCCAAATTGGAAAGAAATATATAATAGGATAATACATGTTTTAAATATCTTCAAAGAATACTATTTATCAAATTTTATGTGCGATTAATACACTTATCTCTTGGTCTAACCAACAGTAAACCCATTTTAAACACAACTATTTTAATAAAAGATTACTATTTTATTAATCATTCGGATTTTTTTAAATATTAAAATATATTTTTTATTCTATTAAAAAATATTGAATTTATTTTATGAGAATAAATGTCAATTAGTGGATTAAATTTAATTTCATATTTGTGCTCAAAACACAAAAGAAATCATTTTTAGAACAACACATTTTTATGCATAAAACGAAATATATTTTCATTCCTTGAGTATTAAGTACTAGAAAATATATGTAAATGTTTATTGAATAAGTTGTCTATAATTTTAATTAAAAACATAAATCAATTATTAATTATTTTATTTATTATTACAAATACTCATTGCACACATAAATGTGGTTTACTGTTAAATAAAATTTTTACAATTAAAAGATTTCATCATCTTTACTAAAATTTAAATAAATTATGAATGAATGATTATTAATTTATTAATTAATATATTTAATATATTTTATTTAAATCATTTTTAAAAGTTAAGAACTTAAATTTTTGATAATAAACTATAGAGAAAACATATTTATTTGAATAAAATAATTTTTATAGTTAAATAAATTTTTTAAAATTGAGTTATTGCTAGTAAATTTTTATAATCCATAACAATTGTACCTATATTTCATAGTATGGTTAATCTTGTAGATAACATCAAATAAAATTTCCATGTTTTAAATTATTACAACATCATTGTATATTTAGAATTTGTTTTTTATATAATTCAAGATATCATATACCTCAAGTATTTTTTTAAGAAAATAGAAATAAAATATTAAAAGGTAGTGTGGTTCTATTGATGCTTTTATAGGAAAATTATTAGATATCCATTCTTCTTGAAATCTGATATAAGTATATGGTAATACCATGATTTATGATGAACATGAATTGTTTTAAGAATAGATGTATGATCCTATAAAAAAAGTCATGAATATAGATAAGGAATTAACCACATATAATGAAATCACCAAAAACTCTTTATATCAATAAGGATATCAGAATTCCTTGTTCATAATTTTTACCTTATGAACCTTATGTGGATGATATACCACCCAAGAAAGATTTAAAAATATTACATCCCTAAATTAATCTATTCAAAGAGGTTTTTAATCATCAACAAAATTTATTTTATTATAACTATAACATGATTTAGGAGGCTTTATTAAATATTTAAACAAATTGTATAATCATTATTCATGTAGAACAACAAAAAATATTTCAAGTAGAACATAAGATCTGATAAAACATTTCATTTTATGGTCCCTCAGTTACACCTTTATCAACTAGATATCAGTTTGTTCGATCTGATTGGATGTAGAAGAAAATCATGTGCTCTTGGTGTATTGGTTGATCAAAATATAAACCTCTCGTTGAGGGGGAATGTTTGGTACATCCTAAATAACAACATCAAATTACTCCTCCACCATATTTCTACATTCATCGATTGGGGTGTCCAATGAACAAAAAGCCTAATTATTAAACTGATGTATAATATCCAATGACCTAATTGTCTAGATCTGGTGATGGAATCCTGCATATTACGTTTCCATCGTTGATTCTGATAATGGTGAACCATTTTTCCATCAAACCCCTAAAACATCAAACGGAAAAAAAATTATCACTTGCATCTTAGATGAACTATTAGGTATATAGATTTAATGAATCTAAAAAAACTCCAACATAAAAAATCACATTACTTTAAATGAATATGTCATCCAATTTAGCTATATTTTCCTTTTCAAATTAATAATTCATCTTTTTGTATATGGAATCCCATATATAAATAAAAATTTTAACTTATTTGTTTATAACATGCGGAAAACAAAAAATAAGAAGGATGAGATCAAATTAAAAGTATATTTAAATATATGTATTAGAAATTAAAATGTATTAAACTATCAAAAGGAGTATATGTGGGTATGAGGACACGATTAGAGTGCATTAGAGAATCATAAAATAACTCATACCAATAAATACATAGTAAATAAAAATTAAAACATCAAAAAGAAAAAATGAATTAATATTAACAATCAGGTGCCATGTGATATCAGTCTCTATAATGAGAGAAATTGTAAACCCATTATGAAAAATTAAAACCCTTATTGGTAACTCGGAGAACCAATTTCAAAAAAAATCAAAACACTTTTAAATATAAAAACAATACAATTGAATTAAAATATATCATTTCCCAATGAATTACATAGATATAATGGGGCTCGTCCTTTTGCTGAGCTATATCAGGATCAGTCATTTTTAATGAGCTATAATGGGTATCACCCCTTCTTATAAACTATATCGGGCACATGCATATCTCATGAGCTATAATGGGGATCAATTATTCATATAATCTATATCAGTCTCACCTATGAGATATAATAGAGATTATTCCTTTGAATAATAAATAATTTGATAATCTATTTCATATAATTATCATTTACCATTTATTAAATTAATCACTTTCAACATAAAAATTAAAAATTCTTAAAAAATACATAGGAATGGAATGTGTTTCTAGATAATTTCATATAATCAAAATTGACCCATAGAAATGAGATTATATTCATAACAATCTATTTGAATGAATATTAAGCCAACTCGAAAAGAATATGGATGACATCACATCAAAATATCCTTATTTGGGAATATATACAATAAGGGTGGTGATTTTTTTAAAATTTATATAACATTAAAATATAATTAATAAAATATTGATTAAAATAACTTTTTTTCTTTTGAAAACATCTATTTCAATCATGAAATTTTTTAAAAACCATTTTCATTGAAAAACACATTCAAATCATATGAAAGTTGATTTTGAAATCATTTAAGACACATCATGAAACATAAAACATTTGGAAAATAAATTATTTTAATTTATAATAATATTTAATTTAAATATATTTTGAATTTGTTTAGAAAACATTGTTCTGTAAGAACAAATATTTCCAACAAAAGAGTGAAATGATGTTGGATTTTATTAAAACCACTATCTCAAAAATTATAATTACCATTGAGTGGGATAACGGTAATATTAGTAGGATGTATCCTGAATAACCCTAGTTGATTTAGTGTCATGAAAATTATGATATTTCAATATAATAGACATAATCAAACACAATTATGATAAATAATGAGATTGTAACAAAATAATCTATCCACTTTTTATCATTTAATCTTAATCCCCATAATTTATTAACAAACATGGGACATATAATGTCATGAAAAATATATATAATAGAGATATAACAAGTCAATGTTGAGAATATCAACATTATAAAATAAGATAGGTGTATATCATAACAAATGTCTGAAAGAAAGAATAATATGAAATAAATCCCTTTCCACTTGGTAAGATTGAAAAAACCCTATGATAGAGAGATAATAAAATGGGTATGTAATTTCACCTAAATTAATGTAAATGAATAATAAAGTACAATAATAGTAATTATATACAAAAAAATAAGAGGTTAATAAAGCATGTATCTCAATATAAATAATGGTTTAAACGAAAAACCCTTACATCATGATTTCTTTTTCTCTAAAATAATTTTAAATACATTATAATAGTAATAGACACATTATTATATTATGAAATATCCATATAAATATTTTTAAAATAATATATGATTTATTTATGACCTTTTGTTACCCATATGTTGACAATTCTTTATTAATGTTGCTTTTGGGTAATGACCACATTGTTTTTCATATTCATTGTAACTTTTTATTTTCATCTTATTACATAAGTCATTGATTTAAAATATAACGAATTGAAGGAAAGATATAAATATCATATAGTTATTATATAGTTATCTATATTAACACATAATATTGAGATAGGAAATGAAATGCATCATTCAAGGAGAGAGAAGGTCATGCGTACGCATGAACAATGATTCTATTTTAATGTCGTATTGATTGATATAAAATAAAATGATATACATTTATATAAATATTTATATATAATCATTAAATTATAATTAATATATCATATATATATCATATTTTTTTTAACATATCTTTCATACACTCCATATAAAGCGTGAGTTAATCACATCTCTTCAAGACGTGGTAGTCATCCATACATGCGAATAATAATTTTATAACATATTTTATTGATGTGTGTGTGTTTTTAGGTCTTAATATTATCCTAAATCATCTCAATATTTTAAGATGAATTATATTTTTATATATTTATGATATAAAATTATATAAACACACTTATGAAATAAACAAAACAGAATGCTTGTTAATGAATGATACCTCTTTACCGAGTAACAACTTTTTGTTATAATGACTGGATTAAATTTGTTCAATTTATTCCCAAATTAAGGATTAAAATATGATTTTAGTGTGTGGGAAATATATTTTTGAAGGTTTTTGTTGAGCCAATGTTATTGAGTAGTGTGAATTAGTGGGAAGAGTTAATTCCCTTCTATAATGGATGAGGAGTGTAATTTTTATATATAACAAAATTAAAACAAAATTGGAAGGTATAACATAGCTAAGGTTCCTAAAAAATTAAATAATAAGTAAGGGGAAGAATTATTTTTTTGATAAATGACAAAAAAATATAAAATAAATAATTTTTCATGTTATTCCTTATTCATGATGATTACTCAATTATATTTTCATAGTTTTTACCAAGGCAACTTATATATTATTATATACCTATGTAATTCATAATTTAATATTATAATTAAAATTTAATTTAGTATATACTTTATAAAAATTGATTCTATATATAACTTATAATTATTTAAATAATAATTCTCTATTTATTTAATATTAAATTTAATATAAATAAATGTAATGCACAATTACCTATTTCACTCCAATTTTCATAATTATTTTTATTTTTTCAGAATAATATTTCGGATAAAAAATTAAGTTGAACATATTATATAATATAAATTATTCCTATTTTAAATATGGAATATTTGTTTCATAATTCTTGAAAAGTATTATTATATCATAATTTAAAATTAATCCCATATATAGTATGAGAAAATTAATTTTTAAACAGAAAATGTTCAAAAGTTTACTTTTTTATATTATATTTTTATTAGAAATTCATTCAAATGTCCTAAAATGGGTTAATAAATATATTATTTTACTATTATTACTATAAACCAAATTGATAATGTAATTTATCTTTGTAATCAATTTCGGTGAAAACACAGTTCCAATTAAAATTATCCATTTTTCAGTATCCATCAAAAATTGAAACAAATCATTAAAATAAAAAAAATTACCCCGTATATAATATTGTAATTATTATTTCTAAAATTATGTTCATAATATTAAAATTAATTTTATTTAAAAAAATATTTACAATAATTGATCCATTAGAATGATGAAAATTTTCTTTTGAAAAACATAAATTTTGGGCATATAATTTATTTATTTATTAATATTTTATTACTGTAAAATATATTGATTGAATGTAAAATTATGAAATTCAATATAAAATTTATTAGTTTTATTAAAATAATAATAAATTTTTCATTTTTTTAAATTATTTCAATTAGCACAATTGTGTGCAATAAAACAATTTTTAGAAAAGTATCTTGTTTTATTTTCAAAAGGTATTTATATGCATTAATAATTAATTTTTAACTGAATAATTCATTATATGTATATATAATTTGGAGAAATATTTTCATATGTTATTTGAACTTATTAATTATCTCTATTACAATGGTTTGGTGATAACTACCATAATAAATAATATCAATAATTGTGTGTTGTTCTATAGAAAGACTTGACATTGTGTATAAAACAAGTTGTTGAAGAAAATCAATTTTACATGAAATGAAAAATAAAAAAAGTGTGTTGTATAATGAAATATAAACAATGAATTTTGTATAACCAAATAAGCCAAATATATTAAATTAATTTTAAAGAAGATATTTCATAAAATGAATGGATGTTACATCTTACCCCTTTGAAAATAAATTTTCTTCTCAAATTTCATCGTTGTAAAAAAAGGATTTACATTTTTAGATTTCATTCATCGAAGCACTCCTAGTAAAAATGAATTAAAGAAGACATACATTAATAAGGGACTCTGTGAAACACTAATTTTCTTGATGTTAGACAAAACAAGGATTCCACATAGGGATAAAATTGGTAGGAATATAAAAGATGAATATAGAAGGGAAAATTAATTCTCAAGGACTAATAGAGGGTGATAGAAAATGAGTTCAATATGATGTTAGTGAAAACAAAATCCAAATCCAAAAAATTACGTAAAATGTCATTTATATCATTAGAAAACATCGTAATAGGATATAATTTTATTTCAATAACCTTTTACAAATGTTATTGGAATCCCTAACATATATACTATTATATTGTAGTAATATAATTAATTGATTTGTATAATTTATTCTTTTAATTTATTTCAACCACATTATCTTATTTTCTTCAAATTATTAGTATTTAAGATGAATCATTATTTCATGATGCACTAAAATCAAATTTTAATAACCAAATAACCATAAAATGGATAATAAATATTTTCACCTATTTTTAGAGATTAACCATTACCAAATCTGTTAGAAAATCATATGATATGTCCCAAAATGATTAAAATATCATATGATTAATTAATCACTAAATTTAATACCCAATGTTTATAATATATCATTTGGTAAATAACTATACTTAATATTCTACAATAAATTATTGACTATGTTCTAGCCATAATGATTAAAATAATTTGATGATATATTCATCCAAGATCAACTATTATTCCACAAATAAAATCCCATATGCTTAAAAAAATAAACATAATGATTAATTTTAAAAAAAGGTCATATTAAATAAAGAAGTATATGGCCTAGTGGTAGGTGTTAAACCCATATCATCCTTCGGTCATTAGTTTATGTTACAACAACATTCTGAATGGAATTAATTGTCACCCAATAAATAGGTTGTAATTTATTTAAATCTAAAAATAATTCCTTAAAAAATGGAACATTACATTGAAGATATAGATTACGTATACCCCAATCTAATGAAATGTATCCCGAGATTTCATTGATAGAATCTATTTTTTTACAACTTAAAAATTTCCAATTGGTTGTTTAAAACAATGAACATATGGCTAAGCATAAGATTTTTCCATTCAATGTATCTATATCACATAAGATTACCAACAGAAAAATATCATAATTTAAAAAATTATCAAAAAAACATTTTATTCAATCTATACAAGACCAACACGCGCACTTCTGGATCAGATTATAGAATTATAAACATTATATTTCTTTCATTCATTCTAATAATGATGAAATATTCATTCCATCAAAACCATATAACATACAAATGAAATATTTATATCACTAACATCATAGAGGGATTACTACATCTAATGTAATATACTATTAAAAAAACTATACATAAACAATTTACATTATATTAAATCTGAATTTCCCTAACTGAACCCATATTATTTATTTAAATTATGAAATAATAATCAAACATATTAAATCCATTATAGAAATAACATTTTCAACCACATTTTTATAACACTAGGAAAGGGAATCATAATAAGGGTGAGATAAAATGATCGGAAAGGGTAATAATTAGAATTTGAAATTTTATATCATCAATGAGAAAAATAATTACATACTGAATTGATGAAACAATCAGAGTGCAAGATAGAATCATTAAATAACCTATACCATCAATACATGGACAATCAATTAGATACAAAATGTTAAATAAAAAATCATAAAAATAAATATTCTAGAGGCTTGTTATAGAACCCTCCATTAGGAGAAAAATTATGACCCCATAACAAGAAATTATAAACCAATTTAGTAACATGGATAATCACTTTCTGAAACTCCATTAATAACTCATTTAATTTGAATGACTATATACCCATCATCTAATAAAATAATAACCCAATGTATTAAAGAGATATGATAAGGATTGAAACTTTTTAAAAGATATGTCATGATATTGTATTTCCCAAGATCTATAATGGGGGTCAACTATTCCTATAATATATATCAGGCTCACCTAGATTTCATGATCTATAACAGGGATCAACCCTTTATATAACATATATTTGGATCACCCATGAGCTATAATGGGGATAAAGCCTTCATATATCTTGTATTGGGCACACCATAATCATATAATGGTCATGTACCATATCATGAGTAAATATAATTCAGATCAATCCACATAAAATAATGATAATCCCATAGAACATATTAATCTGTGTTACAAGTAATTGACAGGTGGAAAATAAAATCGTTTCATAAAAATCTATTTGATACAATATTAATCCATCCAGAGATATATACAGAATAGTATGACTACAAAATATCTATATATTATCATATGTAACAATGAATATTGATGACATAGATTAATTAAAATAGTATTAAAATACAATTAAATACATTTTGACAAAATTAAATTTTTATTTTGAAAATGACATTATAAAACATATAATCTTTTGAAAACAATTTTCCTTGAAAAAACATAATAATATTATGAAAGATGATTTGTAATAAATCTATTTTTTTTAATAAATAAATTATAAATTCTTTTTCCTTGGAAATTAAATTAAAATATTATGTAATTTTTTTTTGAAATTACTTATAGAATGTTTTTTGAAAGAACACATCTTTACGACTAAAGTGAGAAATGTAGATGAATTCTATTGAAATAATTTCCAATAAAATTTAAGTATAAAGAGTGTAAATTGGTATGATTACATGGAAGTATCATGAATAACCCTAGGGGAAGATAATTAATGGTCATACATAATCCTAATAGATGATGACATTATAAAAAAACTCTTACCACTTTTATAAGTTTGATTTATATTCCCCAAAAATGAATAAATTTATACGAAAATTATAATATAATTAAAAAATTAAATAATAATATAATATGTCTAATTTCAGTATATACACATTATAAAAGACGATTGGGGTATAAAAAAAATTTCTCGATGATAGAAAATTGTGAAAAAAATCGACACACAAATTTTTAACATTGAAGCTGTAGAACCCATGAAAGTGAGGTCATATAATTTGTATGTAAATCAAAATAAATTAAATTGTAATAACACTAAAATTAATTCCTAATTAGTATATAAAATACAGTACAAATATATATGGTTAATTTGGTTTTCATCTCACAGAAATAATAGTGAGAGAGAAAACCCTCACCTCACCCTTTTATGTTGTCATGCGTGATTTAACCACTTGTATAGTAGTTTTAATCTATATATTATCAAATTAAAAACCAATAATAATATTTGTAATAACTTATATTATATTATTATGACATTTTATTATGCATATATTAACAATTTCATGATATAGTTGCATTCTGGGTAGTAACTGCTTTGTTTTTCTTATTTAATTTTACCTTCTTTTTTGGGGATGATTAGATAAATAATTTTTTAAAGTATATTAATTGTAAAAAGAGATATAAATATCATATGTACTCATTATATATTTATTTAGAAAATTATATAAAATTTTTGATAGAAAAATAAATACTTTGTTCATAGAGACGATATGTTGTATGTACACATGAATGTTGTTTCAGTTTACCTCTCATATTAAATGAATGAAAAGTAAATTATATATATATATATAAATTATTATTGATTTTTTATTTCATATATATCATATATTTCAATTAAACCCATATTTATTATCGTCCATGTTAAGCATGATTGAATCACATCACTTTACAAGGAAATAGTTCACTATACACTCGAATGTGGTTATCATATGTCCACAAAATTTCAAGAATGAATTTATGTGTTAATATAATAATTCAGGAAGTGTAATATAATCTTAAATATCATAAATAACATATATAAATAAAATTTATATCATTATTCCCATCCTTGAAAAATTTTAGTGAAAAATGAAAGATATCCATTTGTTAGGCAGTAGTTCACCACACAAATTAAATATGACATTGTATCGCATTGTATGGATGTGTGTGTGTTTTTAGGTCATAAAATTATTTTAAAAACATATAATTATATTTTTTTTTATTATTTCATAATAATATAATAATATTAAAAATATTATGTGCTTTATAAATAAATAAAATGTAATGTACGTTGATGAGATTTAACTCTTCTTCAGGTAACACATTTTGGAATGGATAAAAGAACATTCAAGGATATTTTTTTACCAAATAAAATCCTATAGTATGATATTATGGATGGTTTAGAATAAATTTTTGATTGGTTTGGATGATCCAGTTTTTTTTAATGTTGTGAATAATTGGGGAGTGTTAATACCCTTTTATAATGGGTTATGATTGATATTCTTGTAAATAAGAGAAATTAAACACTATTGGGCAGTATTCAAGATGACATGTGCCTCCAAATTTTATGAATAATTATGGGTAGGTATGAATTAGTCAATAAATTACCAAACCATAAAAAATATTTAATTTATCATTAACTTATTCAATAGTATATTTCTTCACATAATTTTATCTTTATACATTTTACCTAGGTAACATATATATTTTTATTGACCAAGGTAATTAAACCATTAATATTAAAATTAAAAATATCATTATTAGATAATTTATCCCCACTAATTTTAAATATTAATCATATTTTATTAAATAAAAAACTATGTGTGTGTAAAATTAATTTTAATACAAAGCCATGTAACGATTGAAACCTTATTTTCACCTTAATTTTGTTAATTAATTTTTACTATTTTCACTAATTATTTTGGTATAAAGTTATATTAAATTATTATATAAAATAAATTATTATAATTAAAAATATTGAATCTATTTTTCTCATTTAAATTCACAAGACTAGATAAATTTAATTAAACATTATTCTTGGAGAGGGGAAGAGAAATAATGTTTTTAAAGTGAAAATGTTCAAACGTTTATTATGTTTTTATATCTAAATATAATAGAAAAATATATAAAATTAACTAGAGTGGATACATATATATATAAATTAACTATTATGTGTTAATAAAATTTTAAAATATAATTTTACATTGAATGAAATTTAAATGAAAAAGGCATTATTTTATCTAAAAGACAATATTTTTCATTATTCAACAAAAATTGAAACATTTTAAAAAAATACCAATACTTCACCATAAGTTAAATATGTAATTAATGTTTCTAAATTTTTTTTTTATTTTTTGATATGTAAATTATATTTTTCTATAAAATTATAAATAAATTTGATGTGTCATTAAAAGGCAATAAAATTATGTTTTGATAATTTCAATTTATTATACGTAAAATTAGATTTGTTCATATCCTATACCTATCAAATACATTTGATTAATTTAAAAATATTTAATAGAATATATAATATATTTATTCCATTGATATAATCCAAAACAAGTTATTTTATTAATTTTTCAGAACATCACACAATTTCATGAATTAAAATAGTTTCCCTGAAAAATATTTTATTTTATTTTAAAAAGGGTTTTATTTTGATTTCAAATTATATAGTAAATAAATTGTTTATTAGATATATATATATGTGTGTGTGTGAAATGTATTTAAAAATTCAGTTATTATTATTCATTCCATCCATTATAATTCCTAGGTGAAAACTATCTTGTTAAATAATAGCATTAATAAAATATATTGTTGTCTAGTAAGACTCGGTAATACGTGTAACAAAATTAATTGAAAAAAATAGACTTAACACGTGGTGAATGATAAAAAGGGGTTTCATATAATAAAATAAGAAAATGAATTCCATGTTACTCTTGAAACAAAATATTATAAATTATTTTGAAATAATAATTTTCAGAATATTTGGAATGTTACAAATGGGTGATTGGATAAAAGATTCCCTGAAGAGTCCCAACTAATCAAATATAAAAATCCCTCCCACCCCTAATAGATAATCTCAAGTCATTAAATTGATGTAACATCACTTGATAATTATATATATTATAAGGAAACAAACTAATCATATCTAATAAATATAATGGAATACTCCATAATGAATAATTGTTAAAAATAGAGGTATAACAAATGATACTCTAAACTAAACAAAATCCCATAAAATATCAAAATGTAATCAAGAATGGGATCAGTTATATAAGGAGTTTTTCAATATAATTTTTTGGAAATGGTATCCACCAAAATATCCATATCTCAAATAAAAGTTGTGATAATTAATGAATGGATTTAACTATTGTCAATAACAACTATATATAGTATATAAATGTATTTTTCATACATCGCACCTTGTTAGACAACACCAAACAATAAAACTCCATCACTTAAATCTAGCCTTTTCCCAGACATCCAATCCTTTAATCATAGAATAGTCCACCTAGTTTGGTTATTATATTTATAATATTATAGAATTGTTCTACATCAAATTAACTAGTTAGTTAACCATGAGGTTCTATTATAAAATAACATTCATGAAGACCGCCCAACTTATTATTGGAAATAACTAGTCAAATAACTATATATAACATAAAAATACATGATATTTAAGACATATCTCATCTACAATATGTGTTGGGTTATCGCATGTTAAATGGGCATGTAATCTATTGTCTAAAAAATAGTATCCCATTACTAAATGGATCCTTTGTGTGATCTCTACATAGTTAATCATTGAAATTGATATTGCTGAAATGTATTATTCCTATATTTTGATGTGTATTCCTATCATTGGTTTTCTATGGAGACTAATACATACCAATGATATCCACTACCACCACCTGATACTATCTTCCCCTCTACTAAGAAGTTCTTTAACACCAAATCCTTTTCTAGAACTCTCGTAGAGGGGAAGTTATTATGGGGAAATTAAATTGTGTTGATATTATAGAGGATTTCATGATAATACATCCATGATCCCATGTATGTATTGTAGATCATATTGATGGGGCACCATATAAGATCTGAGAGTCTTTAATAGAACAAAACAAATGTTATTATACCCAATATTAGTTTTAAAATATCTTTATCATGAATAGATTTTACTATATCCAAATAGTACACACCACATAATATAATAGTAACTTGACCGACCCAGAAAGTGACAAGATTCCCAAACTAAAACATATCTGGAAGGTCTCCTAACATGGTGGTGCAATAATAAATTTATTAAAATACAGTTCATTGACATGTAAGGGCTAGTAAATCATTATATAATTGGAATTCCAGAATGTATGATGTTGATAAATATTATTATTCAAAATGAATTGTATTCGCTTATTACCTAGACAATTTGTTTCTCAACTAGAAGACAATCATAAAACAAATATATAGGGGATATATGTATGAACTAAGAAATGGAAAAATGAGTTTCTTTATACCATTCATCGGGAAATACCTCATCATTTGGGCCCTAAATTGAAGCCTCATTACTCATTAATCATTAAAATTGTATTAATAAAAAGAATTAGTTGTTCAAATCCCTGACTCAAAATTTTAAATAGATTCATATGTGATGATATCCAATAATTAACAATATTAACCATTTTATACAATGTATATTTAGTGAAATTACATAAGAAGTAAATATATATCAATTAACCATTCATATATGATGTATTTAATGTTTTTATTGCCAATAAATTGTACATCATCAAATTAATTTGATAAGTTGTTTATTGGAGTCTTTGTGATTGGATATATCATTGAACACACAATCGTAAGGTTTTATCACATATAATATTAACTCGAGGTACCATAAAATAATTTCCCAAAATACCCAAACCAATAATTAGTAGACATGTTACTCTAATCACTGTCCCATTGATGAAACCACTTTGATTCCACTCTGACCAGCCCTAATATATATCAACCCCTAATTTAGTAAGAGGATCGTACCATGGAATGATGGCCTATAATAGTCCTAGGGCTAGTGACTAGCACTTCATAGTCATAAAACATAGAATGGAAGGCCATATACTAATGAAACTATTGTAACAACCCAAACTTCCATGGTACGTTTCCATTTGAATAATGCAATGGCGTGCATTCTACGCAACTTCGAGATTCTAACACACCACAACCAATCAAACTAGCCGTTATGAATAGAAATACCTACTTTTTGAAATTCTATAAATTCTATCCCTCAAAATGGACTTCATTTTCGGATTTAGAATATATAAATTAGCCTAGGGTGAAATTTTGGTACTTTTCGGATAAATTTCGTATTTTGATGAATAGTGAAAATTACAAAATTTTAATCAAAAACAACTTTTTTAATCGAAACAATTAATAATGATAAATTATGATTTTGAGAGGTTTTAAAGTATATTTAGAATATATTTTTACCATTTAATTCAATGTTTTTAATTAGACATAATTTCACAATTAAAACAGACAAAAACAAGTGCCAATCTTTTGATAGTTATTATCTCTTACAAACACACTTTTTCTTTTAACAATGGGAATTAATTTTAAATTAATTTCTCCCACTTCTGTGTTATTAATTTTGAAAAATGGATTCCATATTTGGAATCAGGATGTTAAAATTCTGTAAATAGGTAACTTTTATTTTAGACATTTTGAATAATTACTTCGGTAAATATTTTATTTACCATTGTTAAAGGTTAAATCCGGTAAATAAGGGTTAAAAAATAATATTATAATAATAATTAATTACCCTAAAACGTGTCCTAAACTTATTGGATGATAAATGTCCGACCATGGGAATCTTTGGGCCGATTTTGGGACTCCATGGTGACACTTGTAAGTGATAGGGACACTTTATTTTAATTAAGATAAAATGAATACAAAAATGACACAAGTATATATCTTTTAGAAAAACAATGTTTACAGAGGGTTATATATGTTGGATATTCGACTATAAATATTAATTAGAAATATAAAAAGATTTATTAAATAATGGAATTTTATTTATAAATTTTAGACTTTAAATAATTTAATTTATTTTTGACACAATAGTGATGCAGTAATTACCATAACAGTGAAAAATTAAAATGATTGATATTGTAGATACCCAAATAAATATAATTTGAAACTTTTTATGAATTAAATGGATTTTATATTTTAATATGACATGTTATGAATGATTTAATTAACTTTTTTCTAATTAATCATACTATTATGATTTTTACAAAAATCATTTATTGAATAGTGTCAAAATTGACATAAAAGAGTTTTTAAAAGAAATATTATATTATTAATTGATTTTAAATTCCTAAAAATCTAAGGATCGTCCAAGAGACTTAAATCATTATATTAGTATAATTAATGGACTACATGGGGGTATCTTATATGTATATAGTAAGTTTATTAACCATATAAAATAAAAATACAAAGAGACATTGTAAAAGTGAAACTAATTAACTAAGAGTTAATACTTAAATATAAGGTTAATATAATTACCCAAACCCGTATAAATTCAATTGGTTGCGTGGTTTATGACCTATACCCACCTTAATCTTTAAATTATACAATTTTCAGACACTAGAAACTGAATATGAATTTATTATAAAATAATATTTTTCACTTTTCCAAAGGTGCCCCTCACCCATCTAATAAAAGGGCACTCACCCTTCTCCTTAATTCACACCTTAAAAGCCTTTTGGTTCGGCCAAACCCTACCCAAATACTCTCTCAACTTCCCTCACTACAACCTATAGGGAATAGTTTGATCAGAAATCCATCCTATAGAGCCCTTTTGATCAAATCAAAAGGAAGAACCTAAAGAAGAGGTAATGTTTTCACCACCCTTTTACAAATTCCTTTCTTCCTCCACTTCTTCTTTCTTTGTTATTACCATTCTCAAATAATAACCCCAATATCTTATATATAATGTGATGTTATTTTAAATATGGTATAACCATATTCAGTATTCTATCCATCCTTTGAATAACATGTCACCATACGTGCGTACGTACGGCTTACCGTCGTGGTGTAATTGTTATTCAATAAATTATTATTTGGATGGGTATAAAAATGATGTTTAATTCATGTAAATAATAAAATTAACATGATAAGTATTCTGTCTATATGATATACTAGCCAATTATATATTATTTTAACATCAAAAGAATGATATTGTGGCTTGTGCGTACGTACGGACTACCGTCTCCACGAACGCGATGAGATTCATTCTCCATCGTATCCATTCAAGTATAATTCTCATTTGATGATTAAAAATAATGTTTAAGTACTTGATGTAATTCTGGATATTAATAAGATACAACCTACGCATAACAAACATGACTTACGTAATAAATAATATAAAGTAAAACGAGTAAGTTAACACCCGAAATGAGGATAATACTAAGATATTATTAAAAAATCAATGTTAAAAGATCATATATGATATCTTATTAATGTAAATGATTCTTTTATAATTAAATGACAATTATTTCACCATTATACAGGAGGTTAACCTACCGTCGACCAAGGAAAAAGTACAAAGTAAGGGGTTTCTTATCTCACTTTTAATTTCGTGAGAATTCCATTGTTCACAACTTATTTATTGCATGTGGTGTATGTGTACTGCCCATGATTGAATTAATTTTGTAATATAGTTTAATTTATGTGTATTGACATCATCATTTTATGATCCTTCTTTCATGGGTTTATGTTTCATAAGTTACCTAATCGATATGGGAATTTGAAATTTCAATTTCCACTCATTCGGCTTTACGCATACATCATTGATTATTTTACTCCAAGATTATGTGTGGAATAAATATTCATTTGATTATGTCATAATTTCCATTCCCCTTTCTGCGGATATACTATTTATACACATAATCACTCCATTGATAAATTCTCAAGTCATCGGTATGATCTTGATAAAAGTAATTTTAACTCAATCTCTATTTGTTGAGATAAACATCCAATTCATTGATGTTGTTTTTACTAGAATATGTCTGAATATCCTTTGATTGTTCTACACTGAATATCCAATCATATTTAGTGTATATATATTTTTCACACATAATTATGTCGTTGATTTATCCTTAACTTAAGGATACGACTTTTATGAGAGATTTCATCTCAATTTACATTCCATTGAGACTTCTTTTTTGTTATACACCAAATCACTTTTATGTGGTGTATATAATGTACTTTGACATAGTATACCATGAATCCCTTTATTCCCAATGATATTACAATGTTTTTATTTCCTCAATTATTATTATTCAAGTGTCTCTCTTTTGGTTAGAAACTCAAACTAAAATACCATTTTCAAATGTTTTAACGACTTATTCTTCTAAATATTGATCATTAATGTCAATGTTTTAAAAATGGTTTTATGGAATTATTTATATGGACATTAAAGTTTTAAAAATAAAACTCCTTTTAAAAGTTTCAAAGTGGTGTGGGAAACTTTGATTAAAAAATCTATTTTTAAATGGCTTCTTGACAAATAGTGTGACTTTTAAATGATTTCATGAAAAGGTGGATTTTTCTCTCAAATAGTTTTGATGATTATTTTCATATATGTCAGTATCCTTCATTATTCTAGATTTAAGTTAATATGTTACAATACAATCTTTCATATTGTATCGAATGAGTTATGTTTGACTGTAGATGTGCTATTTTGATACCATTCATGGTTTGTGGATAAAGTATTGACATTTCGTATGCTTGTTTTAATACGAATGTTTATGTTATGTTTAAAACATTTCATATGAGGAATGCATTGGACTTAGTAAGTGATGGGTGGATCCCTCTATAGCTCCTAGATGTATCGGTAGGTCTCATGAGACAAACTAGTGTCTTGTCACAAGGCCTTGAAAAAAATATTATTTGTAGTCTTAGCACGAGGCCTTAGCTATGTGGTTATGATAGTCTGGGATTATGCATTCCATCATTATGAAATTGGATATTGATATTGCATTTGATTATTCATTTAGTAGAATATCCATGAGCACAAGTAAATGGAATTATTTTATTTTATTTTTGCCATACTATGTTGAAGTTGATGTTTAAAAGGATTTTGTTTTAGATATACATTTCCTTAAGTGTTTATGCTTATCTATTAAAGATTCTGCTATATTGTTATCCTTACAGAGTATTTGAGGTCACCCCTTCCAATGTTTTATTTTTCCCCGGATTGTGGAGATGTAAATTATGAATGACCTGCAGGGATAATATGAGTGTGGACTATGGAGACTATGTTGTTGTAGTTTTAATTTTATGGTGTAATGTAAAATTTATTAATGTATCTAGTTATTCCAAGGCTACAAAACTAATCAGTCTTTCGAGACATGATCTTTATTTTTATCATGCCAATGTTATGTAAAAATTTACTGACTCTGGGTAATTGGGGTTGGGGCATTACAGTTGGTATCATAGGAAGTTTAGTACAAACCTTAGAAGTTAGATTTTGATAAACTCTGATTAGAGCACATGGATTTAATATGGAATTTGAGGATTAGTATAGAAGATCTTCCTAAAATTTTGGTGTTGTAGTTATTTTGTGAGTTTTCCGAGAAATACATCCCGGTCTAGATATGAGCAGGTAGAGGCGGCTCTGGCACAGATGTACCTAGGGGTAAAACCCGAAAACACCGCTTTGAGCTAGACTCGAACGAAAACTGGTGCACGACAACAGGCCTTGTTTCACTCTTGGTTACGACACACCCGGGGGATATGCTTAGAATAATTAACATTTTCTTTACAAATCGATTTGAAGTATTATATATAAGATGAAAGTAAATGACCATAGTTAATCCTAATGTGTTTCAAATTGAGAATATGGTGACATGTTAATCTCAAACTGATTTTATGACTACTGTTACTCACATAATGCTTTCTGGTTTTATTCAATGGCTGGATTCCAAGGAAGTCATAGTGACTTTGAGAATGATGTACAAGGTGGGAACAATGGTGGAAATGAGAAACAAAATGGAATCCTGATAGGTGTAAAAGATATCTTCTTTATGACAAATCAATTTTCCAAAAATATGATCAACAATATATATATAAACAAATTCCCAGACTCAACAAAGAAGAGAAAGGTGATGAACGATAAGAGCTCCAGCAGTGGAGACCATGGAGAAAATAATCCTCAATTTCCATCATACTGTAAATGTGGAAGGAGACACCTAGGAAATTGTCTCAATGGGATAAATAAATGCTTTACATGCGGGAAGGAAGGACATAATGTGAAGAATTGCCGAAGAAAAATGAAGAGTACTATGGAAGAAGATGAAAATGGCCCCAAGAATCCATTTATAGTCATTTGCCGTAAATATAGGGGACCTGGCCATTACCCAAGTGAATGCCCTATTCTATAGGATATTTTCTTTGTCAAATAAGAAGCTATGTGGAAATAAATGGTTCGAGAAATGTTTAAAAAGTATTAGTGCTCCTTGTTGATGTATTTACTTTGGAATAATTTTCTCTTGAATTTTTTAACCCTGTAGTTTTCTATGTGAGAATGATATTTGAGGAAGAATTATCTTTTCACTTGCGGATATAGTTATAAATAACAATTTGGTTTTATATGATCGTTGGGTTTAAGGCAATTATTAGTTATTATAATTTGGGATGAAAATGCAAGGTATGACATAAGATTTGTGGTTAAAGTATGTTATGGTCATTTTGAGTAATTTATCTCATTTTGGTAATGTTATAAAATATAGTTTTTGAAAAAGGACAACACGTAGACCGTGTGACAACCTGTCGCGTCAGACAAAGTTGTGGGAATTGAACCCACAACCAAAGTGCAATTGGGATTTATCGCCTACCACTGGACTACATGAAGTCCCTTGTTAGTGTGACTATTATTTTCAGTTAAATTCTTTATTGATCAGTAATAATTTGATTTGGGATCTTGTGTCTTATCAAATGAATACCCTTACTATAGGAAAATGATTTGGTGATTAAGTGATTAATGTTATTTTAGAAGTCATTCGATTTGTTGTGAACACTATATGCCCAAGGAAAATAGAATATTATGGGATTTCATTTGAGGAGTAATGGTGGATTTTTATGTATGTTTTTATTGTGGATTTATAGTGACTGGGGTTATTTATGTAAATGATTAGATTAATTACTTTTAAGAATGTGACTTTAAGAGTAATTAATGTCATTTGGAGTTACAATTTAACATGGAAGACTAAATTCTTATAAGTTTTGGGTTTCAATATTAGTTTGGATTATTTTTGAAGGATTTTAAGGAAAATTGATCATTGAATGGTATTTATTTAACTTTTGGTTATTGATGGTTTAATTTTAGAAATTATTATTAGTGTTTTTTTCTGTAATGGAATATCCATTTGGGGGATCATCAGATATTATACTAACCATTTTGGTTTTGAATAATCTCTAAATACAAGGTAAATATATATTTTATCCTACGTGGAACATGTATTTCTATAGAAGTTTATTCTAGGTCTTCCATTGTGACCAAGTCTTCTTGAATATTCATTGTTCAAAAAAATGAGTTAGTGGTAAAAAGTTATTAAAGAATGAAACTCTACATAAAAAGTAAGTATATCTCTTTATGTTCTTAGTCAATATCATAAATGAATTCCTCGTCCTTATGTAATGTAACTTAAAACGAAAAAAATGTTGTATGTTTACTTTTCCTACTCGGAGACTGAGGACTGTTTGTCCCAACACAAGTTTGTGATTTTCTTATCATTAACTTTCTCCTGATCATGTTTTCTATCCCTATCCATCATAACTGAACACTTAGTTTATCGTCCATATCCATGTTTTCCTACATGGAATCATAGTATGGGTTATCTTAGGTGACCTTTATACCTCTCTTCCTTTCTTTTAAAGTAATAGTTTTGTTTACTCTTTTTTCTATGTGGGATATTCCATTATATTATCAAGCCCAATTTTAAAAATTGTGAGGATGAAATTTATTGAAGTAGGGGAGAATGTAACACCCCAAGCTTCAACGGTATGTTTCCCTTTGAACAATGCAATGGCATGCATTGTACGCAACTTCGAGATTCTAACACACCACAACCAATCAAACTAGCCGTTATGAATAGTAATACCTACTTTTTAAAATTTTATAAATTCTATATCTCAAAATGGACATCATTTTTGGATTCAGAATGTCGAAATTAGCCTAGGGTGAAATTTTTGTACTTTTCGGATAAATTATGATTTTGAGATGTTTTAAAATATATTTAGAATATATTTTTACCATTTAATTCATTTTTTGTCATTGGAATTAATTTCACAATTAAACCAGACATAAACAAGTGCCAATCTTTTGATAGTTATTATCTCTTAAAAACACGATTTTTTTAAAAACGCGAATTAATTTTAAATTAATTTCTGCTACTTATGTGTTTTGAATTTTGAAAAATGGATTCCATATTTGGAATCAGGATGTTCAAATTGTGTAAATAGGTAACTTTTATTTTTATAAATTTTGAATAATTATTTCGGTAAATATTTTATTTACCATGGTTAAAAGATAAATCTGGTAAATAAGGGTTAACAAATAATATTATAATAATACAAAATTACCCTAAAACGTGTCCTAACCTTATCGGTTGATACATTTCCGAACAGGGGCATCTTTGGGTCGATTTTGGGACCCAATGGTGCCACTTGTATGTGATAGGGACACTTTATTTTAATTAAGTTAAAATGAATACAAAAATGACACAAGCATATATCTTTTAGAAAAACAATTTTTTCATAGGGTTATATATGTTTTATTTTCGACAATAAATATTCATTAGAAATCTAAAACGATTTACTACATAATGGTATTTTATTTATAAATTTTAAACATTATATATTTTAATTTATTTATGACACCATGGTGATGCAGTAATTACCATAATAGTGAAAAATTAAAATTATTGTTATTGTAGATACCCAAATAATTATAATTTGAGACTTTTTATGAATTAAACTAATTTTATACTTTAATATGACATGTTAAGAATGATTTAATTAACTGTTTTAGAATTAATCATACTGTTATGATTTTTACAAAAATCAATTATTGAATAGTGTCAAAATTGACATAAAAGAGTTTTTAAAACAAATATTATATTATTAATAGATATTAAATTCCTAAAATTATAAGGTTAGGCCAAGCGACTTATATCATGATAGGTGTATCATTAATGGACCACTTGAGAGTTTTTGGATGTATATAGTAAGTTTATTAACCATATAATATAAAAATACATAGAGACATTGTAAAAGTGAAACTAATTAACTAAGAGTTAATACATAAAGATAAGGTCAATATAATGATCCAAAACAGTATAAATTATATTTGTTGAGTGGTTTTAGACCTATCCCCACCTTAACCTTTAAATAATCCACTTTGGAGACATTATAAACCGAATATAAATTTATTATAAAATAATATTTTTAGATTTTCCAAAGGTGCCCCTCACCCCTCTTTTAAAGGGAACTCCCCCTTCTCATTACTTCACACTTTCAAAGCCTTTTGGTTCGGAAAAACCCTTCCTAAATACTCTACCAACTTCCCTCACTACAACCTAGAATCCTTAGTTTGATCAGAAAGCCAACCTACGGAGCCCTTTTGATCAAATCAAAAGGAAGAACCCGAAGAAGAGGTAATGTTTTTACCACCCTTTTTCAAATTCCTCTCTTCTTCCACTTCTTCTTTATTTGTTATTACCATTATAAAATAATAACTCCAATATCTTATATATATTGTTATGTTATTTTAAATATGGTACAACCATATTCATTATTCTATCCATCCTTTTAATAACATGTCACCATACGTGCGTACGTACGGCTTACCGTCTCCAAGTCGTGGTGTAATTGTTATTCAATAAATTATTATTTGGATGGGTATTATAATGATATGTAATTAATATAAATAATAAATATAACATGATAATTATTATTTCTATATGATATACCATCAAATTATATATTATTTTAACATCAAAAGAATGATATTGTCGCTCGTGCGTACGTACGGACTACCGTCTCCACGAACGCGATGAGATTCATTCTCCATCATATCCATTCAATTATAACTCTCATTTGATGATTAAAAATAATTTTTAAAGGCTTGATGTAAATCTGGATATGAATAGAATACAACCTATCAATAAAAAACATGACTTACGTAACAAATAATATAAAGGCAAATGAGTAAGTTAACACCCGAAATGACGATAATACTATGATATTATTAACAAATCAATGTTAAAAGATCATATATGATATCTTATTAATGTAAATCATTCTTTTATAATTAAATAAAAATTATTTCACCATTATACTGGAGGTTAACCTACCTTCGACCAAGGAAAAAGTTCATAGTAAGGGGTTTCTTATCTCACTCTTAATTTTGTGAGAATTCTATTGTTCACCACTTATTTATTGCATGTGGTGTATGTGTACTGCCCATGATTGTATTAATTGTGTAATATACATTAATTTATGGTTATTTACATCATCATTGTATGATCTTTCTTTCATGGGTGTATGTTTCATAAGTTACCTAATCGATAAGGGAATTCGAAATTTTCAATTTCCACTCATTCAGTTTTACGCATACTTCATTGATTATTTTACTCCAAGATTATGTGAGGAATAACTATTCATTTGATTATGTCATAATTGCTACCCCCCTTTCTGTGGATATACTTTTTATACACATAATCACTCCATTTATAAATTCTCAAGTCATCAGTATGATCTTGATAAGAGTAATTTTTACTCAATCTCGATTTGTTGAGATAAACATCAAATTCATTGGTGTTGTTTTTACTAGAATATATGTGAATATCCTTTGATTGATTTACACTGAATATCCAGTAATATTTAGTGTATTTATATTTTTCACACATAATTATGTCGTTGATTTATCCTTAACCTAAGGATACGGCCTTTATGAGAAATTTCATCTCAATTTACATTCCATTGAGACTTCTTTGTTGTTATACACCAAATCACTTTTATGTGTTGTGTATAATGTACTTTGACATAGTATATCATGAATCCCTTTATTCTCATGATATTGCAATGTTTTGATTACCTCAATTATTTGTATTCAAGTGTCTCTATTTTGGTTAGAAACTATAACTAAAATACCATTTTTAAATGTTTTAAAGACTTATTCTTCTAAATCATTCTTATTAATGTCCATGTTTTAAAAATGGTTTTAAGGATTTATTTATATGGACATTAATGTTTTAAGATTAAAACTCCTTTTAAAAGTTTCAAAGTGGTATGGGAAACTTTTATTCAAAAATCTATTTTTAAATGGCTTCTTGATAAATAGTGTGACTTTTAAATGATTTCATGAAATGGGGGATATTTCTTTCAAATAGTTTTGATGATTATTTTCATCTATGTCAATATCCTTAATTATTCTCTATTGAGGTTAATATGTTACAATACAATCTTCCATATTGTATTGAATGAGTTATGTTTGACTGTGGATGTGCTATTTTGATACCATTCATGGTTTGTGGATAAAGTATTGACATTTTGTATGCTTGTTTTAATATGAATGTTTATGTTATGTTTAAAACATTTCATATGAGGAATGAATTGGGCTTAGTATGTGACGGGTGGAGCCCGGTATAGCTCCTCGATGCATCGGTAGGTCTCATGAGACAAACTAGTGTCTTGGTACAAGGCCTTGACAAAATCTTATATGTAGTCTTGGAACGAGGCCTTGGCTATGTGGTTATGATAGTTTGGCATTATGCATTCCATCATTATGAAAGTGGTTATTGATATTGCATGTGATTATTCATTTAGTAGAATATCCATGAGAACAAGTAAATGGAATTATTTCATTTTATTTTTTCCATACTATGTTGAAGTTGAAGTTTAAAAGTATTTTTTTAGTTATACATTGCCTTATGTGTTTATGCTTATCTATGAAAGCTTCTGCTATATTGTTATCCTTACTGAGCATTTGAGCTCACCCCTTTCAATGTTTTATTTTTCCCAGGATTGTGAAGAAGTAAATTATGAATGACCTACAGGGATAGTATGAGTGTGGACTATGGAGACTATGTTGTTGTAGTTTTCATTTTATGATGTAATGTAAACTTAATTAATGTATCTAGTTATTCAAAGGCTACTAAACTAATAGGTCTTTCGAGACATGATCTTTCTTGTGATCATTCCAATGTTATGTAATAATGCACTGACTCCGGGTAACTGGGGTCGGGGCATTACAAATATAAAAGAAAAAAACCTCCATAATGATCATAATAATGAAAAATAAATAAAAATAAACCTTATATACTATATAAATTAGAATTTATGTGGAAATCACTAAGTACCAAAACCTCAGAACAACTGAAAAACCATAAATAAAAAATGGTTTAAATACACACATAACTATTAATAAATTAATTATATAACCTAATTAGTAGTTGTGATAACTCCCCATGATTTTATGCCCCTACAAGAACATCACCCCCCAAAAATACCTATATAAACCATTAATCTCATTCAATACCATATCCACCAAGATAATCGTAAAAGTTTAAACCCTTTGTAGAAGAAATGAAACCATTTTATAACTAATCCCATGTAGTTATGAGTAATAATTACCAGCATTAATGTATTAAAATACAAAATGTATTTATGATTCAAAATATACATAGAAATCATAATGGATGGGCTGATGGGAACATATAAACCACGTTTGCATTTAAGGAGATAATCCTTGAAACTGATTGAAGAATCTCTATATTGTGTTAACACAACAGAATCAATACACAACTATATTATTGTCAATTACCTTTTTAGTATCCCTTTAAAATCACAAGATTTGATTAGTAAATACACAACCTCATTAGATAGAACACAATTGAAGATGGTGTAAAATAAAATTCAGATGTATCACAAAAAGAATGGGTGTAGCATAGAAAATATAAGTGAGAAGTAATTGTCTCATAGACACTTTGATCACCATTCCCCAAATATTATTTGATCCCATAGTGGTATCGCCAAATGTATATTAATTATTCATCAGAAATAGCCCCACATATTTAAATTAATACATCACAAAATTATATGAATTAATATACATAGGATATTTCATTCCCAAATCCTCATTTTATTAAATATTTCATCTAATTATTTTATTTTAAATATTAATGTCATATTTTGGTATAATGGAGTCAAAAGTATTATAATTTAAATTTACCACCACTGAAATATTTTTGGATCATGATTAAGAAGAATTATAAAAACTATATAGATGTGTCTATTATTTGAAAAAAAAATCAAAATGCATGGTTGGAACAAAATTTTGTAGATAAATAATATTTCCTATGTTGGTTTCTCTTGGTTCCCTATTATGAATCACATATATGGTTCATGGGGTTTTCCACAATATTGTAAAACCATCCCAAATTTATATGAGTAAAAAATAAATATTTAATTTTTTCCCAACCCTTACATTTATAGAAATGACACCCATCTCTCTCTATCCAATTAAAATTTGATTCACATCCCATGGATCATTTTCATAAATATCTCCCTATATCATTCATCATAAATTCTCATGAATTATAGAATATCTAATCCTGCTATAAGACTCCCCTATTCATTCACAATTTTCCTCGCTATTCACATTCTCCCTTATCCCATTTCAATATCTATGTTCACCATGTGCACCTCCCCTTTCTATTTTTGTGTTCACCATATGCTAATACCTAGGCAGGGTTATTATAAAATTCCCATGTTTCTTGATCTTAATTTATAATATCCTTATTTTAGGCGGTGTTGGTCTTATAGGGAATAATTGAACTCATTAAGGTAGAATGGTGATTCTGTTATCAGAATTAGCATGTTCATGGTATGTTTTCCATATGATTGAATTATTAATTTTATATTCCCTAAATAAATTGTATTAATATTTTTTTGTACCTTATAATTTTATTTATATGATCTACTGAAATTAAAATGGTATACTAGTTTTTAAAATATTTTTCATGTAAGAAAAATGTCCTTTTATTTTTGTTATTTGTAAAAATTAGTTTTCTTCCACACACAGAAATGTTTTAAAAAATATCCCAAATGGATATTTATGAATTAAATTTAAAATTTTATGGTTGTTCTGGGGATTCTAATTTATCAATAAAATTTTTAACATGGAATTTAAAGGGATACATGGAATACATTGTATAGTTAAATAATTTTTGAAATATATTTATTTTTAGTGCACACAAATGTTTAGGAATATATATATATAGATCTACATATTTAGATGATTATCATTTAATGGGTTCATAAAGTTATGTATATATATACATGTGATAGTAAGTTTGTATTATTTTCTTGAATGGTTACACATATATATAGTAATATGTATATATAAATGGATTTATACATTAACATAAGAATACATTAATGGTTACATTGAATTATTATATATATAAATGAATATATATGTGGATAATAAAATAAGTTTTTTTTGGAATTTGTGTTGGACAAATTATTTTTTATTTTTATACTAATTCTTCACAGATTATATTCTAATTATTAAGGCTCTATTATAATGTTATAATTTTCTATTATGTATTTATAAAAACTGTTTCAATTAATTATTGTTTATTATGAACATATTTAACTATTATTTTATGCCTCATGGGTTACTATAATTCTTCTTATTTATATGATTAAACATAATCCATTAATGAGGTAAGTACTAAATTGATAAATCAATTATGTGTGATTATTCAATTAGAAATATGATAAAACAAGGAAACTCTAGGTTCATAGGCAAGTGGAATAGGAAAAAGATGCTAGAAAGAGATCAAATAGTTCTAGAATTACATCTCTCTCCTTTTAGAAACTTGTTAACACTAACTAGATGTAATGTCAAATAGATTTTTGGGACCAATGGGATTCTTGTGTAGTCTTCTCAAATGTGTAATACATAGAAACCTAATAATGTGGTTTAATTAGTTTTATTATGCGGATCCTCGAATAATAGGACATAAAAATAGTTACATATGGGTTACCATAAGGTTTTTACTATTATTTACACCCTCATTTGAAGTGACTGATTAGTTATTTCCTTTCACTACATTTCTTTCTATTTACCCTTACTAATTGTTTATTTTGATATTGTTTCTTGTCAATTTTTTTTAATTGGTTCGAAATATTTTTAAAAAGACATAATTTTGAAATTTTATGTATTTGTGGTTTTAATAACAATTTTCAATAACAATGTCATATAATGATGAAATGATTTACATACGAAAATTTTTATTTAAATGAAAATTAAACAGAAATATATTAATTTTTTATGCTATATTTCCTAAAAATAGATAACTTATTTTCAATTTATATGTTCATAATATCATGTGAATGATTCATTTATTAAAGGGTAAAGATATGGGATGATAAGTGGTCACCACCTTAACATTTTTAGATGAAGAAAGGGTTATTTATTACATGGTGTGATGTCATGGACCTTGCTTCCACATAACCTATGCCCTGAGCATAGATGGCCACATGACCCCTAGCGTGTATCCATATATGTATTGAGCTTCTAACTAAAAGAAGGGGGTTTGATTGTATCATAAACATGGAGACTTTACCCACCATTTTAGAGTACACATCAATGTAATAGAAATATAAAATAGTAGAGGCATGATCAATACACATTATATGAAAATAGTGGAAGGATGAATGAGTGATATAGTGGAAGACTAAAAATTTAACCAAAATCTTTATAGGAAATGTCTATATATGTATGAATGCCTGAAAATCTAGTGAAAATGGGATCTAAAGAAACATATATACATACCAACTATGGTAATAAAAATTTAAAACAAAATCCAGAAGCTACCCCATAGCATCATGAGCCTAGGACTGGACATCTACTCTTAAACTCCACCTAATCAAATATTTAACAAATCAGGAGAGTGGTTCTTACCTCGATCTGTACCTGCAGGCAAACCATTTTCTCGGGTGCCAATAGAATCTTGAATAGGGTATGAGATAAATCATAGTAGGTTACCAACAAAAGTGTATATGTGTAATCTATGTGGCACTGATAAGTAATCAGTGTGCAACTAGTAATAGGAATGTAATGAAACATTGTATTATACAATTACCCATCAACTCTAGTTTCTAAATGACACCTGGAGGTTCTACCCACTTCAGCTCAATGCTGGCATGTCTGAGTATGTCACCTGGTATATATATTCATATTTATTTAAATGTCATGGGGATATATTTCCTTCTACACACAATTAATATAATGGATTGGGGATATAATTCATAATTCCTACATTTAACCGAATGACTCGGGGCTAAAATTACTACCGCCCACATTTTAAAAAATATCACGATTATATAATGCCTACCTCCCATATTTTACAGAATTTTTCAGGGAAATAATTCATACATCCCACATTTAAATTAATTTCTTAGGGCCAAAATGCTTATTGCCCACATTTTACAGAATGCACAAGAATACCAAAGATAAATTCATTCACATTAAGAAATGTAAGGCAATCTATATTACAAAATTTTATGTCAATCATGAATTTACTAGGAAATTACCATTATGATAAAACATAATAATGGAGAGGCCATTGTAATGGCCCAATCCACCCCACAATCATGATATTTTCCACTTTGGGTCTAGCCCACAGGGTTTTGATTTCCATGTTCTCTAGCACACAGGCTTCCCCGAGGAAAATCCATCATAATGGGATAGTTATCCACGACACCTTATAAATGAGTTATTAGTTATACTCCTACTTATATGTGGGATTACCATAATCCACCCCATATAAGGGCTATCATCCTCACTGGCTCATCAAATGGACACTCACTCTGATCCCATTTGTAATGGCATAGTCCGACCTATAATCCTAATATTGTCCACTTTAGGCCTAACCCACACTATTTTTCATTCCCTATGCTCTAACCGTCATGCATACCTTAGAAAAAGGACTCATAAAGGGATAGGTATCCACAACAACTTATAAAGGGATGATTCATGCTCCTCCTCCTTTGATGTGGGATTTCTATAATCTAATTTGTAACATCTTGGAACTGGGGGAAACCCCAAAGTGCCCCGAACCCAGTTGGTCACTTGATGTCAAGTGCATTTCCAAAAATTCCAAAAGATTTTGACTAGTAGCAATGACCAATTTAACAAAATAGGGAAACTTTTTCTTCCATGGAAAATTATGCACAATGGATAACATGTAGTAAACAGTATTAGAAGCAGTAATACCATACAATTGAAGTAAATAGTTAAAGACTGATAGTAATAAAAAATTTAAAGAAAATATGTAAATGATGCAAGTAGCATGTGTATATGAAAGTGACCAAATAAGTTACAATTGTAGATTAAAAATACTAAACCAAAGTACCAAAAATCAGTAAACTCTAACAACATCACATGTCCTCGTTTGGTCCCATACTCTCAAGTTCCAACAACAATCATATACCTGATGAAGAAGTGTTCTTTCCCTTACCTATACCTGCAACCGTATATTATATATGGGTCTAAAATCATGTCTCAAAAAATGTGTGAGACATATTCTAGTAGGAATCCACCAAATAATTTATGACTAACTGTCAGTGAATATGTATATAGCATGTAATATGCATAAAGTAATCAATAAAAAAGGATGTTATCAAAAGTTAAAAATCATAATTTTTTCAATTACACTAATTTTAATTTTTTTAATTATTCATTACTTGAATAATGAATTATAGGATCTATCATATTTTCTGTATCCCTCCTTGTAATAGTAACAACTGATGTGTTAGAAGACGATCTAAAAAAATTTAAGACCGAGTCCAAGATAGTGCATTGGATTGGAAGGCTCATCGAAATCGTTAAATCATTTAGAAAAAACCTATGGGAATACTCTCATGGTCTACCCTATTTGGGTTAACATAGAAATAATGAAATACAAATGACCACCATGGCAGTTCTCATGGCCAATACCCTTAGGTCAAAATGATATCAATAAATTATGAACGACCTTCAGGTAGCCCCGTCGGTCAATACCACCTGGTTTCACCAAGCATAAATAATCATAAAATACCTTATGGGTTTCTCTATCAGTAAATACACAGTGATCAAAGTCCACCCCAAGTATCTCATGGTCCTATGTAATAAACATGAAAACCTCCATAGTTTTTCTGTTTCAAGGCTCTCATGATTCACTTCAAGATAAGAAAACATATCATATCAAAGTAGCACATGTAATCTAAAACAACTACATGGATAACATTAACAATAACAACACATGAATCTCTTATAATCAATAAACTTCATCGTAAAAATATAATGGCATGAGAAAAAGGTATGCCTCATTAGAAACCTATCCCAAATGGATATAAACCGAAAATCAAAGGAACACCCCCCTGGGGTGTCCCATAATAGGTGTACAAAATATCATTAATAGGAAACAATCATTAATCAATCAATAAAACCATAAAAGCCATTAAAAATGGTTAAATTCCAAAACAAGAAATACGTCAAACATGGGTATTCAACACATTAAGCGTATATAATCCAAAGAAAATAAATTGGGAAGATGTAACCTACCATGATGTTGAATGTAAAAAACTATTGAACTTCGGCCCTTGAATTGGTTAAGATGAAAAAGATATAAAAAAGGGTAAACAAAATCATCCTTGAAATACACATGAGAGAGGAGGAATTATGAAAAAAGTCTCTATGGAAAGAGGGAACTCACTAGTGGGAATCCCATGCACCCAAGGATGTTTCAATAGGAGTTCAGACGATTAACAAGGATGATTTCAATGTTCTTTTGCTTTATATTTCTCTCCTATATGAATTGAGGGGATAATAAAGTATTTTTAAAGATGAGGAAATACCCTACACTAATTTATCAAATAAAATGAAAATTATACATCATGTTCATTTAATGTATACACCGTGTACTAGCCTCAATCAGCGCCATCATTGGGAAATCTTCTAGGCCACCTACACGGCCACGTAATTGGTCGTTACATAGCCATGTAATCGGTCGTTACATGACTAGTACACATCTACACACAACAACTGTTTACTTGGCGTGTACTCAAAAGTACATGGCCTGTACGTAGAAAATATTTGAAACTCAATTTTTCCTAAAAAAATTTGAAATAAGGAACTATACCTGAAATAAAGATCCTAGTTCTTACAAGCATCCCTCTTTAATGAAATTCATCCCCGAATTGTCTTTCCATGGAAGTGAAGAAGAAACATTAAACAACTCTAGAAACTCGGATTGTACGCCAACCGCCCTATCCCAAGTCTCAACCTATACTTTCCCATGATGCCATTGCACCTATAATGGAGGAATAGGCCGACCAAAAAGAACCAGTGTGGTACGATCCACCCTTTGAATATAGTTCTCCTCAACTGATTTGTCCACCTCCATATCAACCTCCTTGGGTTGGAAAACTCAAGACATGTCTGAAATTTAACATCGTAGCTGAGAATCATGAAAGGCGTCAGGCATATCCTAATATCTTTGTGGTACTAGAAACTATTATGCATGTAGTTCGATTATCTTAGAAACCTCAAACGACCTGATGTTTCTTAGTGAAAGCATCCCATGTATCTTAATCATATAGTGTCTTAACATCGGTGTCGCATGTACAAAAACCTAATCTCCGACCTCGAACACTAGAGGTCATCTCTATCCATCAGCATAATAATTCTACTGAGAGTATGCAGTAGCCATCTTCTTATGAATAAACTCCACCTTCTCAGTCGTCTCCTCGACAAAGAAAGGTCCCAATATAGCTACCTCTCATACCTCTATCCAACATAGGGGTCATCGACATGGACTACCATACAAAGCCTCATAATGTGCCATCCCAATCATTTTCAAAAAAGTATTAGTGTAGGTAAACTCGACTACAGATATGTTCCTCTCCTAATAGACCCAAAAATCTTGTATGTTTTCTCAATGCACGTCCTCTAATACCTAAACCATATGCTTGGACTAACCATATTTCTGGGGATGGTAAGGTGTAATTAGAAGTAACTATGTTCCCAAATCCCTCCCTAGTCCATTCAAGTCACGAGAAGTAAACTGGGAATCACTATCTAAAATGATAGTGTGTGGAACCCCATGAACTCATACAATCTCTCAAATTCACAATCTACCAAGATCATCAACACTGAAAGTTTCCTTGATCATAATGAAATGTAAATAATTTTTTAGTTTCTCAACAAAACGACAAATAATATCATTAACTCATGGAGATATTTGTATACCCCTCACTAAATCCATAGCGACATCATCCCACTTCCAATCAGGAATAGGTAACTTTTTTAAAATCCTGGGTTGTCACTGATGCTCCACGTTCACCTACAGACAGGTGTAACATCTCATAAAAAACTAGCAGCATCCCTCTTTATACCTGGACACTAATACTAACGGTGTTGATCTTGATACATCTTGGCGACACAAGGGTGAAAATACCTTTTTAAGGAATGATATGGTTTCATAAACTCCTCACGTATGTATTCTGACACCCATAAGAATCCATGAAAACATAAGACATCATTCTCACAAAAGGTCCACACAGGAGTAGGGTCCTCTCCTAACACACAATTACATAAGACTAGTCCTTAAGAATCTGATAGATGCCACATTCTCAATTGATCCAGTAGAGTAGATGATACAAATAAATAATAATGAAACGTATTTCTAGGTGTATCATGCACCTCCAAATGCATCTCAGATAACTTAGCCAATATCTTCCACTCACTGCTGGCCTCCTGAACTACCTATATCTAAGTCCTAATACTCAACACATAATCCAAAGTGTTGTTATTACAAGGCATTTTGGAAAGCTCAAATTCAAAATAATTAAGGTACTCAACCCACATTTTTTTGTGTCAAAATCTGATCATGAAAAGTAACGATATAAATGAGACATTGGTGGAATGTTTGAACAAAAAAAATGCTCTCCCAAAAGATAATGTATCCTATAGTGAAACACATACACAGCTACAGCTAACTCAAGATCATTCATCGGGTAATTCCTCTCATGTAGGCTCAACTGCCGAGACTAGTACAAAATGATTCCTTCCCCCCACATAAGCACATCTCCCATCCCGATACCCGGTGCATCATAGTATATGGGGTAACATTTCCCAGATATGGAAAAATCAGTATCGGTGCTAAATTCAATCTCCTTTTCAGCTACTGAATGGCTGAATTGTAGTAATATATAAACAAGTGCATTTCAAAATTTATAGTTAGGAAAATGAGTGGAATTTATAATCATGAAAGTTATATATAATGATAATTTAGTAACCAGCCAAACCCAGAAACCCTCATACATCAAATACGTTCTTTGGATCCTTCCCACAAACTACTTCCCTAACATTCTCTAGTTCTACTGATACTTATATATCCATGATAACATGACCCATGAAGTTAATCTAATCAATAAAAAAGTGGATGTTAGAGAGATTATCATATAACTAATTTTCTCTCCGTGTACTGAAAATGAAATCAAGGTGGGTAGCATGGTCATGTCAAGTGTGAATGTACACCAAGATATCATCCACAATGAGTACCACAAAAGAATTAAATTTAGGATGGAACACTCAGTTCATCAGGGCCATAAAAACTTCATGTTCATTCGTGAAACTGAACGACATATCCAAATACTCGTATAGTCCATACCTACCCCGAAAGGCTGTAAGAGATATATCTGATGGTCTAACACACAACTGATGATAACCGGATCTCAAGTCAATCTTTGAGAACACTTGTGATCCAAAAAGATGATCTATGAGATCAAAAATACTAAGAAAAGGGTATCAGTTCTTAACCATAAACAGGATCAACTTCATATAATCCACACAAAGTCTGAGGGTACCATCTATCTTCTATTGAAAAAGGACGGGTGTACCCCAAGTAGAGGTACTAGGTCGGATGAAACCCGTCACCTAGAACTCCTCTAACTACTTCTTGATCTCCTGTAACACTGGTTTATACATCTTATATGGAGGAATTTACACCATTGTATCCCCGGGCATAATCTCAATAGTGAAATCTACCTCTCTCTCGAGAGAGAGTTAACCCAGAAAATTAATCTAGAAAGACATATCAAAAATGATCCACCACTGGAGGAAAGTCTATCTGAAAAGTCCACTAGTCATCCAGATATAAACTAGATATCTATACCATATATCCTCCCAACCCTTGATACTCAGGTCCCTCTCTGCTTCCCTGGACATCCCATTCACACTTTTGTAGAAAAGACCTACCCTCTGGTGACGTGAAACTCACCTTGTGATAATATAAGTCAACAAAATTATGGAAAAAGGCTAACAATCCTATTTTGATAATGATATCAAATCCTATCATCTCTAAGACACAGAGGTCAAATAAAATTTGACACCAACCAATCACAAGAGGGAACTCATTGCACTGATGTACATTTGCCATCGAAATCCCCAACTGAGTTTCTATAACCATATCATCATTAGTAGTAAGGATGCAGAGCCTAAGGCTCTCGACCATGAAAAAAGATATAAAACTATAAGAATCCCCTATATCAAAAATAGTACATTATAAAACCGAGGCAACTAGAATAATAGATTTAACTATATAGGGTTTGGTATCCTTATCATATTGGGGTTTCTCCACTGCAAACGTATGGCCTATACCACGACCCTATCACCTTGCCTTACTTCCCTACGATGATCGACCCTACTGTCACTAAAAACCTTCCATCTGGATACCATGGCCATGACCACCGCCTTTTCCTGAATGTCCTGACAAACTCAAATTCCCACACTGAGGTGAAATTGGTTGTCCTGCTTCTGAATGGGGAGTCATAACAGATCCCCATTCACCAGCTACAGGTGAAAAAATCCACCAAAAACACGTATGATGGCCCATCATTCCATAAGATCGGCACTCAACTGGTTCCATTGGGGACTATGTTCTCGTGATTCCACTCTATCCATACTGGTATCATCTCATCATTTACCTGTAGATACATTACATCTACTCAAATTACCATTTGAAGGATCCGTGAAACTATTCATATTCTCAAACAAAGGAGTACCCGCCCTAGATTCTTAACCCCTATAGAACAGGTTTGAAGCACTGAAGCTCTGTAAAATGAGAAGAGTGATCCTTCACCAAAAGATCACCTTGCTCCAAATGCATGAAATCTAAGGATATATTGGCCCTCAATGTCTCGGGATACATGTTTTCAATGAAATTCCTCTGAAACTTTTCCCAAGTCATATCTCATTGACATCCTACCTATCATACAACATCCCACCATCTCGTGGAGGAATCGCGTAGCATGTACATCATGAGCTACACCCTCCTCTCTAGTGGAGTCTCTAGAAGCTCAAAGATAACCATCATATGCTCCAGCCATGACACTACAACTTGTGGTCCTCTATCTCCAAAGAGAGTAGGAGAATGCTGTTACTAGAACACCCACATCAACTCAACCACAGTTGGGGCTGGATGTGGTGATCCCTGAATAATCTGTATCATCCACATGAAGCCTTCACAGAACAGTGCATCAGCACCTGAGTCCAATATAACATCTTTTTCCAAAACTGTAATGATATGAGGATCAAGTATTAGTCCATGGTGTACCATTTCTGGTGTCTAATCATCACCCTATATCTATCATTAAACCAAAGTAAATATTTGTGGCATGACTATGCCAGGTCAAGTGCACACATCAGTTCAATATTATAAGGACTAAAACATATAAGAGTAAGAATAGAACATGAGAAGGAAAACATTCATGTTTTTGAAAACAATGTCACACGACATATATAAACTCTATATAGTGTGTTCCCTTACACTTATAACATGGCTTGTTCCTCTGACCTTCCTAGTCTTGTAACACCCTTACACACAACATGTTCCTCCTATGTCACGATGTGTACGTTAATTTTACCTCTATCCCAATTCATTCTAAAAAGATAGAATGACATTGTTCCCTCCTAGGTAACACTATACTGCATGATTACCCTAGACCCGAGGTTCACTACATATGTCACATCCATCCATGACATTGGTCACACGACCTGATACACCGTTGATAACTACATTTTGTGCATAAACGAGACATGGCGTGTACAACCTATGTTTCATCCACCCATGTCATTGGCCACATTGTTGGATATATGGTTCTCTACAAAATGTTATGTACTATCTAGACATGGCATGATCCTCCAAAATCATACCAACCTCATTTCTCTACTCATATAGTCTATCACATGGTCCAGCACTACAAGCCATGTACTCCTAGTACACAACATGTACTTAATAAAAGTCAGTTCTTCCCATACAGAAGAACACATGGAATGTTTTCATGTCACCAAAAATAATGGTTCTTGGTTTTTAATACAATAACCCCTAAAACTTTTCTGAAACACTTAAAAATTGAATTTTGTTTCAGGAATGATAAATTTTAACTCGTGCGAGCCCATACTCACCTGAATCAATGTTTGGAATCCTTATTAATATCATAGCATGGTAGAATTTAATTATTTTTAAAACATGATCCATAAAATTTTGATCCATGTGGGCCAATTACCCCAAAGTCAGTGGATCGAATCATCCCTTTCAAAAAATATTGTAATGACCCGGACCCAGGTGCCAACCCCAAAGTTCACTAATTGCTTTTGATTTCATGACCTGAAGCACATTTCCTAAAACACTAGATTTTTTTGACTAGTTGTGAGGGAAAGGTCTGATAATGGGGAAACTATGCCCTCATTAGATATGTTTAAATAGCTAAAAACAAGTGGTCAACAGTAGAAGAAGCAGTAATCCCTAATAGTTGAAGTATAAAGCCGAATAAGGATTGAAATAAAAAAACTGGAGAACATAAATAAATGACTCATGTCACATGTTTCTAGAAAGACAAACAAATAAGTCAAAACACTGGATATAAAATACTAAACCGACATTCAAAAAAGTATTAAACTCCAACATCATTGCAAGCCTTTGCATGGACCCATGATCTCTGACTCTAACAGAAATCATATACCTAATAAATAAGGGAGATTTCCCTTATATATTATTGCAACCATATAACTTTTTTGTGTCCCAAAGCATGATTGAACCATGGTGTGAGGAGAATCCCATAATGAAACCCCCAAAAGATCTATTCCTATTTGTCTGTGAATATATATATAACATGTAATATGATGAAATGAAGGAAAATTCTATGATTTATCCTAAAGTATACAATCCTATAGTTTTCAATTACATTCAAGTTAAATTATTAATTATTCAAACCATTGAATAATGAATATTGGCATCCATCCTATGCTCTGTATCCCTCTGTGAAATATTAACAATAGAAGTCTCTTAGAACCATCTAAAGAAATAGATAATACCGAGTCTAAGATTGTTCATTGGCATGGAAGTCTCGTCACAATCATTCAACCATTGACAAATACCCTTTCAGAAATCTTTCACAGTATAACCCCTTTGTTTTAACATAGTAATAAATAAATACAAATGACCACCTCGGTAGCCTTCATGGTCAATTACCCTGGGTCCAAACGGTATCCATAAACCATTAATGACATCCATGTAGCCTTCACAGTCAAAAACCCCTGGGTCCACATAGAAAAAATAACCATAAAAGGCCTCATGGGTATCTCTCACAGTCAATACCCATGGGTCAAAGTCTACACCAAGTCTCTCATGGTCCTGTGTAATAAACATTGAATACACCAATGTTTTCCTGGTCTAAGGCTTTCACAATCCATTGTAAGATATGTGATCATATAAAATAAATGAATCACATGAAATCTAAAAATACTACATGGATACAATTCACAATCACAACTCATTCAATTATTATAATAAATCAACTCCATCCTAAATGATTCATGGCATGGAAATAAGGCATGACTCATAGGAAACATAGTCTAAATGGACACAAACAAATAATCAAGGAAAAACACCCATGGAGTGTCCCATAATAATGGTATACAATCTCATGAATAGGAAATATCCCTTAGTCCAAGAATCAAACAATATGAGTCATTAAACAATGTCAAATTCTCAAACACATAATACCCCAAACATGGGTATTCATCACTATGAGCATTTATAATCCAAATAAAATCAATGAAACCCACAAAACATCAAAATTGAGTTTTTATAAAGCACACTCTTGAATGTAGGCCCTTTAATCGGCCTAAAATGATGTAGATCTATAAAAATGTTAAAAATTATCATCCTTGAAATAATAAGAAGAGAGAAGGAATCAGGATGATAGGCTCTAGGGAAAGAGAGAACTCACCCGTGGGAAATAGAGACAGCTGGGGGAATCTCTATCGAAGGTCAGAAGAAGAACCGAAATGAGATTTAAGTTCATCTACATTAAATTGCTCTTCTGTATGAAACAACTGTAGGAGAAAGTAATTCTATAGTTCAGATGTGAAACCTGCAATGATTTATGAAATAAAAAAAGTACCTGATGCATTCATTTAACTTAAACGCCGTGTACGAGGATCAACCATCCCCCACTATAGGCTGTCTATTAGGTCACCAACACGACCATGTACTCGACCGTTACATATCCATGTACTCAATCATTACACAACTACACGTGACAACCTGGTACACAGTGTGTACTCAAAAGTACAAGGTGTGTTCATAGAAAATTTCCAAAACTCCAATTTCCCTAAAAACAACACGAAATAAGGATCCATACGTTAAATGAAGATCATGGTTTTTATATCCATGTCATATTATAATCTATTCTACTTGAAAAATATCAATTATATGGGTTTACGATATCTTATCCTAGCCAAACTAAAAGAGGCACCGATTCTATTTTCGTAACATGGACATTCAATTTAGAAAGGCTAAAATCAAGGAAAATGGCTGAGTCAAATAGTCTGACGGTCCCTTTAGAATCTACAAGACATATAGATCCAAACACCCATGGGGTGTTTTGGATTGGATAGAATATACATGAGAGAATGAAAAAATAATTTATAAACCATTTCACAATCCATAACCCATAATTGACATCTCTGTAAACTTTTCCTAAAATGGACATTTAGGGGGGGACACCCCTTGGGTTTCTATGAGAAAAAGGGTGACTATGAAACCCAAAAATGTGAATCAATATATATAATTCATCACTCCATGGTAAATTATACATGAATTATTCAACGCATCAAAGGATCTAGAATAGGCTAGCCCATGGAACAATGAGATTAAAAGGGAAATGGCCAAATATCAAATGAAATACTATGTGATCGTATTCCTTAGGATGGTAGATGATGACTCACCGAGTATAAACCTCATATTCATAGTAGGATATAGTATATCTGAGTTTCTATCCAGTTTCCTAAAACTAGAGAGAATGATATTGATTATAAATATGACAAATGATTGCATGATTCAATGAAGAAAGAGGGGTAGAAGAGGTTTACCTCACTAAGGCTTGTCAATCACTTTTGATGTAGTAAAGATCAAAAACCAGAAAAGGGAAAACAAATGATCAAAAGAATAGGGGAATTTGGGAGCTCATAGAGAAAAGAGGGAATATTGTGTTTAAATGGGAGGAGATAATTCAAATAATAACTTTAAATGGATGTATAGAAAACTAGTCAAGGTAACCTAAAATATTCTTGCACGATTTATGCGCATTATTTTCTAAACCATGCAAAAATACCGTGCACCACACTACTTCTCTAGGAACCTTGTTATGTCCCCTATACATAGTTTCCTAAACAGTGCACATATCATGAAAAAAGTTCTAGTCCCCATCTTCAACTCCCAGAACTGTTGGTCCCTTTGGTCACACTGTTGTAGACTAACCGTCTGATCCATTCAGTTTTCTCCTATTCAGAGCTTTGTGTTCTGGATGTACCCCAGCCACACCCATGACTCCATAGTTTAATTACGTGAAATTATTAGGACCATATAATACATTCCAAAAGAAACCTATTGATCTATACCTTTTTCAAATAGCTGGGTCATAACACCCTCCCCTCCTTATAGAAACCCCTCCTTTAGATTTCCTCATGAGGGTAAAGAGGTACCGTAAGTCAAGAGTTATGACCATTGCAATCCTAGAATAGATTTCATCTCCTAGGTCTCGACATGTACCTGTCCATGCTACCACTTTACCTATAAAATAGGGATGGACCTTCCTTGGTGTGTCTTCATGCCTCAATCCACAATACAAAATAGATACTCCTCTATGGAAGAATCCATATCCAGCTCAACCTCATTAGGTAGAATGACATGAGATAGGTCTGGATAAAACTGGTGAAGCTGATATACATGAATGATGTCATGAAATGAATAATATCTCTGAGGAGGTTCCGACAGGTCATCCACTCATCCAATCCTCATCTTGACCTCAAAGGGTCCAACAAATTTCGGTTATAACTTACCTTTCTTTTGAATACGTCTATGCCCCAACCTGGGTGAGACTATTAAAAAAATTCCTTCTTCGACCACATACTCAAGAGGTTTCTAGCACATAATCTAATAAGACATTTCTCTAGGATGAGCTATCAAAATGCACTTTGGAATCAGCTGGACATAGTCTGAAGTCTCCTACAAGAGACGAGGCCCGATGAAAGTATCTTCCCTTACCCCCAATCAACATAGAGAAGAGTGACAAGGACTACCATGAAAGGCTTCATAGGGATCCATATCAATGGTAGCCTAAAATATTTTCATATAAGAAAACATGAAGAGGGAAATGTGTCTCTCCCAGGTACCCAAAAAGTATATAATTAAAACAAAAAGCATATACACCAGCACTTGAATAGTGTGAAAATGTCTACCCATCAGTCGGAGGGTGATTTGTCATGCTCAAATGTACATGCGTACCCAAGGCCTTATGCAACCCCTTCCTGAACATAGATTTGTAATGGAAATATCTATCAAGAAAAAATTACAAGGTGCCCCATGAAGGTGTACCACCAATGATACATATAGTTTTCCCATCTCATCAATATAGAAGGACTCTCACATAGGAATGAAATGTGTGACCTTATTCATATGATCAACGATAACCGATACAACGTCATTTCCTCACAGTGATTTAGGATGTATACTTATTACATCCACCTAAGAATCATCCCATTTCCAATCAACAATTGAAAATAGATTAAAAAGCTCTACCAAATGCTAATGATCCACCTTCACCTACTAGTAGGTGGAACATATGAAAATGAAAGAAGCTATCTCAGGTTTCATGATGGGAAAAAAATATTTACACAATACATCTCTTTACATTTTGGTCACACTAGGGTGATCAACCAATATTGGCAAATGGAAATCCCACATCAACTCTTTTAAGATGGATTCTAGGACCCCAACACACCCACGAAGTAGAAGAGTGTCATCCACATCGACCATCCAACCGGAATATGTGTCAGCCTCTTAGACACTCTCCCATAGGAAAAAACCTTTGGGACCATATAGCATTCTCAAACATACTCTTTACATAATAGAAGATGTCACTGCTGTGGATGAAATGATAGTCTGATCATGGTCATATTGAACCTCAACCGGAATCTCCAAAAACAAGGCCATCACCTTCCATTCACTACTGGACATCTGAACAGGCTCTGTCTAAGCCATTCAGCTCAGAGCATTGGCTATTTGATTCCCATTCCTTGGATTTTAGGAATTTATGAAATTAAAATATTATAGGTACTCAACCGACATGTGATTCTTGAGATTTAGATCTCATTGTGCGATGAAGTATTTGAGGCTCTTGTGGGATTTGAACACAACAAAACACTCTACCAATATATAGTGCCTCCAACATCGTAAGGCATGAACTACAGTAGCATGCTCAATGTTGTGAGCAAGTAATTCTACATGTGAGGTTTCAATTAAAGAGAACTATATGTAATGACTCACTTGTCCTACATTTGAACATCACCCTAACTGATACATGATGTGTAATAATATACTGTATAATCCATTCTTTGACCTTGATGAATTAGTATCATCATAAGAGTAAACCTACCCTCCAACTCCTAAATGGATGATTCAAGATATTCTAACCATTATAACATCAAAAATTTCATTGTCAAGCCTGTGAGCGGTGATGAATGGTGTGATAAATCATTAATTAAGCATCTTTAGTATTTGGAAATCACCATGAAACCCTAAATGTTAATGATGTTCTTCATCTTCACCTAAGAAGCCACAACCCTTAATTTCTTTATCACCACAAAACATAATTTCTCCGAGATGATATGACCTAGGAAGAAGACTATATTGATCCAATAGTGGACATTACTAAGAATTGAATAGAGATGATTCTCTCTCAATGTATTCATCATTATATAATGATGGGACTCAAAATTGTGTCTCGAGAGAGAATACACCATGATATATTCCATGAAGACAACCAAAAATGAATCAAAATACTGGAGAAAAAACTGATTTATAAGAGCCACAAAGACAAATGGTGAGTTCGTAATTATGAACGACATAACCAGGTACTCATAATGACCATACCTACTCTTGAAAGATTTACATGGTATGTATAATGTTCGTACACATACAAGATGATTTCCCATCCCTAGAGCTATCTTTGAAAACACCATTTCTCCTCGATTCTGATCAAATATGTCGTCTATTCTATGTAAGGGATACTGATTATTTATAGTTAGTTGATTAAAACAATGGTAATATATGAAAATCCTAAGGGTTTCATCCCCATTCTTGGTAAATAGGACTTTTTAACCCCAAGGTGATGTGATGGAGGGTATAAAAACATTATTTTCCAAATCCCCCAACAGATGTTTGATCTCTAGAAGCTCTTTAGGCTCTATGAAAAAAAGAGTAATTTTCATAGGTGTTTCTCTTGTAATAAGATCAATAGTAAACACTACCTCTCTCTACAATGGTATACCAGAGAATTTTTAAGGAAAAAATTCTCTGAATCACTCCACAATGGGAGAATAAAAGGAGGGTTTTAACTCAATATCATCGAGGAAATCACTAGGAACCAGTGTCATAACAATACCCAACCTCTACTGTTTGGGTCATTGTCATGTTGGACAAACATTCCATTTCCCCTTAGGTATGATCATAATTCCATATTGTAATTTAAACATCACCCTTTGATGATAGTAATCAATTTGGTTTCTAAAGGGAAATGACCAGTCCATCCTGAGGATTAAGATTAAAATGGTCATCTTGAGAATATAAAAGTTCCATTGGAAAAGATAACTATCTAACTCAAAGGGGTAGTTCTAATAGATGTGAACACCATATGAATGGATTCTTATGGGTGTATCTAGCATCATAATGGCATCATACCATTCAATGTCGATACCCAGAATCTCAGTGAATACCTTAAACATGAACGATTGTGAAGTGAATGTATCAAAAATAGCAGACACTAATGTGGAGGCTGCTAGAATAGTACCTCTTACAATATAAGGTATGGCACTCTGCACCAGCTTCATAGTCTCAACAACATGTAAATAGCCAGTATCATGGCCCATATTCACTGCATGACTTCCCTGAGTAGGCCCACATTTCTGGTGCTGAAATCATACATATGATTTCTTCTACCACGACCACACCCTTGGCCTGATCGACTGGTGGTATTCCAGATGCTTGACTGTCAAAATCCTACTAACCATGCTCATAACTAATGGGTGGGTTCAAATCCTTTCTGACTAGGCACTAGAGTGAGAAATATACATAAATAGTGGAGGTGACCCATCCCACCAAATCATCTGCATTCAATTAGATATCGTGTGCATTTCCTCTAATAATGACCTAGTTTCTTGCACTGGGGACATACAGAAGAACCACAAGTGGAAGGATCATAACAACAACCACTTATGAAAGACGCCATAAAATATTTTTTTTCTCAATGAATATTACAAAATAGATGATTTTGGTGCCAACCCTCCATATATTTTAACCTTATCATCTCTAATATTCATATTATTTATTAGGTCATAGTTTATAATAAAAGAAAAATCACAAGCCTGAAATTGTTGACCTGTGATAGGACGGTGTAAGACAAACCATCCTAAAATTTCCTGAAAAATATAATGTCATCAGTGGCTAGATAAGGAGAAAAAACTCAACTATGTGAAATGGAAAGTGTACTCCATGATTGACATGGTCCCCTACTACAGATTCATGAAATCTCTAGCTTGGTCAGTTCTCAGATTCCATAAAAATAAGTAATCATTGAACACAGTGTGGAAGTCAGCTTAAACAATATAACTATTCCGACATTCCTGGGTGATGAAATGAAACCACCTATTGGCTAATTCATGTTTAATATAGATAGTTATCTTGATAATATGCTCTGTATGAGTCTCTAGGTTCTCTATGATAGAAATGATCACCTCGATCCATGACTTTTGTAGGAAAAGACCCAACATCCACCAAGAATGTAAGAGTATGATTCTTTTGAAACTCACAATCCAAATCATACATTATAGAGGTAGGTCACACTATGACATTCATATTCTACACTATCCTCTTGAATCCATCTCGAATATGGGTATCAACTCCCAATTCAGGTATAGGATGACGGACCATAGGTTGCTCGACTGGAAGAAAAATGGGCCGCCTAAGACCCGCCACCACATGAACTTGGTTATCGCTCCCCTTAATGTGAATGTATAAAAGATTTTGTGGTGGAATAATTCTATTATTCCAAATGAACATCTCATATGAGATTTAATAAATGTAGGGAATATCATTTAAGAGAATGTGATAGGTATTAAATCCTTCTTAAGAATAGACATGCCTCTTTGTGTAATTCAAAATTTGGGATTTGGTTCTAGAACAAACCTTAACGTTCCCTAAGAATGATGAACACCCTCTAACCACTATTAATGTAGGAGTTGGGTCTTGTTTCTATGTTAGAAATGTGGAAAAAGTGAGTTCTCAAAATTTATGTCACATGAAAATGGTGAGTAAAATGATATATCATTTTATGTCCTATAAGTTCCCATTAATCATATGAGTCCAAAGATGATACTCACATGGATGTCATTTTCAATTTAAATTTTTCGTATCTATGTGATAATATCATTATTCAAATGGGTGTTATATTTTGAATTCCCTTTTTTGATCTATAAGAGAAAATACACCTTATGAATCAAAGAGCACCTCCCACTAGTCAGACCACATAATGATCTAAATCCTACAAAAATATGCCAGAACCATTTTATATATATAATAAGCCGAAAATATATTCTACATGAAATTACTGATGGAAACATAAACCTGACATGGAAATATGCATGGCCTATTTATTTTTTTCTTATCATGATGTATTCTCCAACACATAACCATCATCCCATCTGGTCGAACAATTAAATCACAATTTCAATATAATCAATATAAATAACACCACAAGACTTTTGAAGCACCCAATGATGAAATGATTTCAATATTAATAACATAATAAATAACCAAAATTACTCATAAAACATGTTATTTACCTAATACGTGGGTTCAGAATGCCCAATCATGACTTCTGACCAATTCCTGCGTGTTTTCAATATCCACTCTATTGTGCCCAAATGGTAAAAGCGTGAAACAAAACGTGCCTCTAATACAAATTTTTTATGTACGATACCCTTATAACATCTATCATATGCCCGAATCCCAATTATCCACAAGAGACCATGATTTTCTCCACATAATCGAGGATTTGTTGACTAACAATGAGAGATTTGATGGTGAAATCACTGGGGAGATTTCACCCCCCATGTCAATGTACACAACGGTGTAAAAAAAACACACAATAGTAGACACATAATCATAATATAGTATAAGTGAACAGTTAAATACTAATTGAGATACATATAATATGGCAAAAAAATGTAACCAAAACCATCATAGTCTTTTTCTGATACAAGTATTATTGCATGCCATGCAAGTAAAAATGGGAACAAAAGACAAAAATAGACATACGTAGTACAATACTACACAAGTGAAACCAAATACAAATGCTTCTCCATATAATCTCTTGCCTAATATAGGTCCTCTAGTACTAAACCCCATCTAATAATAGATTAAACAACTATGAGCATGGTTCATACATCTATCTAAATCACATTTAAAATAGTCTTTTAGGGTTCCAAAGGTTGTCTGAATAGTTTGTGAGTTGATTTTTAGCAGGACACCTCAAACGGTGTCTACGTGTAATCCAAGTCCCACTAATATGTAATTATTGTGATTCAAATAGTAGGAAATAAAATAAATACTGATTTAAACAATTACCCTCTTTCTCATGTTCCTAAAGGACACAAGGTGGATCAAGCCGTTTCAGCTCAATGCTGGCATGTATGAGAATATCATCTTGTATATATATACATATTGATATAAATAGAATGGAGATGTATTTTTTACAACGCACCTTTAAAATAATAGATCGGGAATATAATTCCAACCTCCCAAATTTAATTGAATGTATCATGGATATAATTGATTTCACTAACATTTTAAAGAATGGATCACCGGTATAATGCCTACTGCCCATAATTTAAAAAATTGATGGGGATAAAATTCCTACAACACAAATTTAATAAAATGATTTGAGGATATATTTCCTCCCACTGAAATTTTCCAAAACTCACAAGAATATCAAAGATAAATGTATTAACATTATTAAATTTAAGGAAAACCAACTCACAACATTTTGAGTTAAACACAAAATTACTATGGAATACCATTGATGATTCAAAACAAAAATGGAGTGGACATAAAATTCCATAATCCATACCATTTGAGCCATATCATTTATAAGTTTTTATGATAACATATCCAATATATCCTATACAAATAACTCCATCCACTTTCCAAATACCTCCATTCTTTTTATGACGTCAATAATCAAGGAAAAAGGTCAAATCAAATAGTCATATGGCCAATTTTGTAATTTCTAGGTCATATAAGTCCAAACACCCATGCGTTTTTTTTGTATTGGTCCAAATACACATAGGACAAAGACAAAATCATTTAAAAACTATTCCATAGTCCATATCCTATAATTGAAATCTTTGTAAAAATGACCTAAAATAAAATTGGGGTGGGGGCACCCCGAGAGTGTCTATGCTGAGCTAGGGTGAAAAAGAAACCCCTAAATGCAAGTCAATCAACATAAGTCATAAAATTAGGAATAATAATTTTATAATTAATCAACACATCAATTGAGATATGAAAATGTCACCCTTAGATTTAGAGTGCGATAGAGTTCAATTGATTTTCCATCCATTGTTATGATAATATAGTGAAAGAGACTACTTATAAAAGGCATAAAAAATAAAAAGATTTAACATATGAAGAGGGGCATCAAATGTCAACCGTATCAAGGAATATCCCAAGATTATGATGGATTTATGATTAAAAACTGGTCAGAGTAGAAACATACAATCAAATGAGGAGGGAAACATGGGAGCACAAGTAGAATAGATGGTCTCCTTTGTGAAACTAGGATAAAAAATAGAAATATGAACATAAAAAGGAGGAGGTAAAAATGATAATTTTCCTTTAAAACAATCTATTATGGTTTCTACACATGGTTTGAAAATCCATGGCCCAATTGTGTGCACCTTCTTACATATCTGGGATCTTTTCATGACCTCTAGGCATGGTTTCATTAACTCTGTACAGGCCACACAGAAGGGTTCAAGACACCCTCTGCAATAGGCCACACAGTTGTATGGATACCATATAGCCGATTCAACTTTCTCATTTTCGGATCTCTGAGTTCTAGAAACTCCTTGGATTCTCCTTTGACCTCCTTATCATGATTAGGTGACTTTATTTGAACCATATAAAAAATTTATAAGAAACAGAAATGATCCTTTCAATGTTCAAAAAGTATGTTTGTTACACATGGGTATTATAGAATGAATAGGGTTTTCATTATTCAAAAATTTAATTTATATCATGCTATTTTATTTTGAATATTTCTTATCTGTAATTTAATGGATGATAAAAATATCAATACATCATTCCAAATTTTTAGTCGAATTTATTATACAAATTTAATTTATTTTAATGGGTGACTTCATTTCAATCTACACATATAATATTCCCTAGAACTTGATTCATTCCTAGGAATATAGAATATTTCTTTAAAATCCGACATAAGATTTCTCAATACACTGATGGATGGGTAAATCAGTTTGGTTCATGAAATAATTTTTTGAAAGCATGCAAATAAGAGGTAGTTACATGTAGAGAGGTATGTGAGCATTTTTTTAATGAGACATGAGTTTCAATCGGATGTAAGGATTTGAATTTTTTATTAATATTTTATATTGATACTTTATTATGTAATTATGTTATTTGGGTGAATAAAATGAGGTTTGAACTGAATTCACATGGTGAGATCATTGGTCTATGATAACCATGAAGATACCAAGTGCATGGTTCAATGTGACTTGAAATGGATGTTTCATTATTTGTACATGATACTCTAAACCACATGTCTTGTACATAAATAACAACTGGTTCAAATTTAATAATTCCTTGAATGTGTGACGTTATTGATTAATTTTTTTTGTTTGGATCAATTCAAAATTTATATAAATACTGTAATATGAACAAATATATAATATAATTAAGATGGAAAACTTATTTTTATATTGTTTTGAGTTTTGAAAATTTGTTTTTGGATTTGTAGAATGGATAAAATTATTTTATGGTATGAAAATATTTTTTTGTAAGTCATTGATATTTGAAAATGATTATTGTATGAAATTGAAAATTCGTATTAAAAAATGAAAAATGTGTATTATCAGTAAAATGATACCAAATGTGCTGGTGTTATTAAAATTATTTGGTGATTTAAAAAAATATTTTTAGTTTAAAAATAATTTAATAAGGGAATTAGATTTTAAAAAACTTATTTATATCAGTTTTTTATGACTTTTTATGTAATTTGTTGGGTTTTATAAAAATGTGGTTTTCCATTGAAGTTGTTTTTTTAAAGAATAATGTAAATTTTTTCCAAAACGGTAGAGTGTATTCAATGGTTTAGTGAGTTACTAGAAACGAGTTTAACATTTTGTAGTTGGTGTTGGTTGTTTTTGAAAGTGGGAATCAAGAGTCTATGTTATTCAATTATTTTTAAGGGTTTCTCTATATTGATTTTTTCTATGGTTAATTATTTTATTATATGGATAGTTCTTAAGAAATTTAATTTTCAGTGAATTATGTGTCATGTTCTTTAATGTATTTTATAAGTAAGGTTCCTGTGAGAATTATGGAGGACATTCATAATGATGATCCATTTATTTTTTTTAATTATATAATTAATTTACAAATATGACCAATTTTTATAATTTGATATGTATTAGAATATTATATCTAGTGTGTTATTCAGATTGGGGTAATGAATTTTCTATTATTTTTTAGATTTGTACTTTTTCTTTTAAGAATACTGAAAATAATTGAGGTGATCTATGATTGTTAAATTTCTTTTAGCATTACCATGATTCTTCCATATGATGTATTGGTTATTTATGAAATTAAAAGTCCTTAATTAATTATTTTTCCTCTACTAGTGGTTTAATATTGTCTTTTTGTCGAGATTTTTCTCTTTTTTCAGTTGTACATGGGATGACCGAAGTGGGATTATTTGTTATATAGGATGGGTGTTACTGTGTTTTTTATATTTATAGGGATATGGTGTTTCAAGACAATAATCCCAAGTTACTATCAATTTAACTATGGTTATTCCATGTTTTTACTAATGAGTAATTATTTTTGAGATTCATTTTATATTATGTCAGTTGGTCACTCAAATAATATTTCATCCTGAGTGGAAGTCTGTTATTGGGAGTGGTGCTGTGATTGGTTTCATTTCTATATTGAATGGATATGTTTATATATGGTTGGGATGTTTTAGATCTAGTTCTCAAATGAAGTGATACTTTTATTATGAAATTTTAATTTTGTTTTTATTATGTGTCATTTTTAGTAAACATTATTGCAGTCTTTTATCATATTTAGTTGCTATCCATAAATGTGATTTTGTTTTGATTAACCACCATATTAGTTTGGTTCAAAAATGAAAGGGAACCCCATATGGGTCTCACCACCATTATTATAACACCTTGATAATTTTATGAAATATATTTTTAAGTAATTTTACTTCGTTGATAGCATAAGTTTTCATGTAATATTTTCCCATTTGAATTTTTTTTAAATAGATATAATTTTAAAAGGAAAAATTTATTTTTCCCAATATTTTTTCCATAGGGTCATTAAAAATAATTTTCTATCTATAGTGAGATCTTTGATGATAATTATGATTTAATGGAATTGGGATTCAAATATATTAACCATTATCATTATTTTGTTGGTTAATTTCTATGACGGAATAATATTTATGACTACCATTAAATTTTCATGAATACATTAAAGTGAAAGCATTATTAATCCCCTTTTTATCATTTTTTAAATTTTGAATGATTTATGTATTTGAGGAAAACATATGTATTTCTTTTTTAATGTAACAGTCGTTTCATTATAACCAATGATGATGGAATTATTATAACCCATTACATTTGAGGAAAATATCTCCATTCAATTAATAAGGTAAAGATTTATAACTAATGATATTGAAAAAACATGAATGAGGAGTGAACTCAGTTCAGTAATACTGGTCTAGAATGGGAGTCAAATTGGTTTATTAATATAGGGCCAGAAAAAGGGTGATCCTAGTTCAGTAATACATTTTTAGAATATGAGTAAAATGGGATAAATCATATAAGGATATAATAATTATTGAATATGGTTCAACAACGTAATTCCTATTCTATGATAATCATTGTGACAATCCATGAATATTATGAAAATGTTTTAATATTATTATATGTATCCCACAATTCCATGATGTTTGTTATGTTATTATGGTTTATGTTCATGGAATTTTTTCAATTCTTATTTGATTAAAATAAAATATTTATTCCTTAAATCATAATTACAATTCTAAAATAGAATATATAATTTTAAATTATAATGTTATGTAATTTATACCCCCAATAAAAAAATTATATGGTATCTTTCATATTTTTACTTGCTTAGCATATGATATAACTCTTTTCTTAATTTTCGATTCCCCTGGATATGAATAATGTTTTTATTAGGTATTCCCATGATGAGTACTATGTGTGTTGATCTCTATGGGTTATATTAATGATTATTCATAAAATTAGAAGATTTAATGTCTAATCTCCAATGAATCTAAACAATTATGATTCTAGCATGGATTATATTTTTATCCATCTAAAATGAACTAATATCGTTGTTTCAAAATCATGTTCTATTATTGTTGGTATCATATCCTATAATAAAATAAAAGTATAGATTAAGGATATAATTTTTTTTAAAAACACTAGGGATGGGAATAATAGTTTTATAAAATCATAAATTTTTTATAATGTACTTGATTTACATAGGTTAAATCATATGATTAATTGATTAAAAAAGGTTTAATTATATAAACATCATCTCACTTTATTGAATGGTCCATAATATGATTATTGCATCTCAAAAAAAAAATTAGAATTACTAGAACAAATATAATTATTATTAATGGTCAATGTGATGGAAAATGGAATGATCTTACTCGCATGAAAATAAATGAATTGGGAGTTAGTTGGTGGAACCCTATTATTATGCCTAATCCTAAAGCTCAAAATAATATCAATAATACCATCTTTGGTGAGTTTCATGGACCTTATAAAAAGTTATATATGCAGTGTCATTGTAACCATGTATGAACGAATGTATAATTTTCATCATGTAAGTCATGTGGGAAGAGGAATCATGAATAACGGTAAAAAGAATCTAGAATATGCTTTGGGTGTGGAAAATAAGGACAAAACGTAGTTAATTTAAAAGTACATGTCGAAGGTATTGTTAACACAATAGATACGAATAATGTTATTCCAAAGTAATAATTGATAATAAAAATATAGAAGTGTGTAATATATGGTAATTATGTAAATTGATGCCTTATGTGAAAAGAATATGAAGAAAATCATGATGTTTTTATGAGTAATGGTTATATTGATGATGAAGAAGTGACTATGAATGTCATATGAGATGAAATAATTGTTAAGGAATGAAAAAATGTTGTCTGGTGATTTTATGTATATGGTATTATAATGATAGATAATATTGAAAATGTTATTTATGGTATTGCTGAATAATGAAACATATATTGATTATTTCACAACAGTTTCACTTTTAGAATTCAAAAGAATATATTTTATGGTAATGGTAACCATGAAATGTGATTATGGTGGTAAGGATATATTCTTGGAGAACATAAGTTTAATGAAATGATACCCCTTAAATATTTCATGATGGGGGGATAATAATTATATAAAGTGATTTTTTTATTTTGATAACGTAAATGGCATAGTATTGGTGACATTAGAACTGCTGAGTAATTATAATACATGGTAGTTTTGATATCATGTATTGAGTTAATATTTTTTTTGATTTATTGTATAATGAATGAATTTTTTTTGGATGGAATCCATTTTATCACTATAGTGTTATGGAAATTTATTTATTAACATTTTTTAAGAGGATAAAATATAATGATATTCACATATTTAGTGTGTGATAGTTAAGAGACATGTCAAGTTATTTTTGGTATTATTGATGAGTTTATTTTGAAAATTTATATACTTTGTTTTGTATGATTTGGATTTTATATTTTTGGAAGGATCATTAGGGTAACACTTAAAAATTTATGTATTTTGAAATTTGGAATAAGTTTTATATATTAATTTATTAAATCAATATATGATGATTTATTTGTATTTGAAAACATACGATAACCATTTCATTATTTAGATAAATATAGAAAGAAGTAATGAATTTTCCTCCCATTATGGATCCTATGATCCAAAAGTTCTTTAAATATTACAATGTAAATTTTATTTCACATATTAAGAGATGAAGTGTAAATTGGTCAAGGCGCAACAAAAGGGTGATATTGGGATTATGTAATGAAATAAATTAATCATATCTTCACAAACATATTTTTTAAAAAAATTCTCTTATTATTATCAATTTTTATGATATTAATAACATTATACAAACATTTTTAGTCAATGGTATGTATTCAATAACCTTATATTAAACATGTTATATATCGTTATCTATTAGTTCTTGGGGATTATTTTTAACTTATTAATACATATTTTAATTTTACACCAATTATTTTCCTATAATGAAACATTGTAAAATGTCATTTCATGTAAACTTTCTGATTCCAAATATCTATTTTGAAGGAATTTTTTTTATTCATTTTTAAGAAGTATTTTTATATAAATTAATTATAATAGGTTAAACCTTAGATGAATGGGTTGGATTTCGAAGGAGAAATTAATTTTAAGGTGATATTATATTTTTTATGTAATAGATTTTTATATAATTTGATTTCTTTGATATCATTCATTTCAAACAATAACATGTTTAGAATAACTGTGAAATATTATTAAAATATTATATATCCCTTATAACATATCAATTAAATTAGAGGTAATCAATATGAATAAGTAATTTATTAAATTAATATCAAACTAAATATGAAATTATTTTAATTTTCTCAGAAAAATATCAAACAATTTTTAATGATGTCAATTAATTTTTCAAAAATACACATCCTTAGAAGAATTGTTTTTTAAAAGTGAATATTCATTATTATATTCTAAAAAAAATATTATTTTAAAAATTAAATTATATTTTTGGATTCATCTTTCCTAAATTATATTTAAATTATTTTTCTATTACTTTTCTAAAATTTGTTTTACAAGAAATACATAAAAATATTGAATTTTAATAAATATTATATTTTATTTCAATGTTTTTACATTTTATAATATTGGTCTTTACTTGATTTAAAAATTAATTAGTTTGTTTTTATATGAAATAATCCATTTATATTTTTTTCATTTTATAATTTAATTTATTATAAAAATAGTTTATATTTAAAATGATGTATTTTTCCATAAATATTGTTTTTTCCTTTGATTTTTCTGATTTTATTTAAAAATAAATTATGAAACTTTGGTGTTTTTAATGTTTACCAATTAAACCATATTTTGAATCAATGTGTGGAAATTCATACAATATTCTACAGTAATATTTGTAAAATTTGATTATTAAACAAAGAAAAGTATGTAATCTTAGAAAATAGAAACGTTGGTTAATATTGATTAACATTAAGTCATAAAAAAGAACAATTGTTAATATTATTTATTATTAGATGAATTAAATTTGACCCATAATACATAATGTTAGAAAATTAGTTTTTTAATAGATCGTTTCCCAAGAAAATAAAATTGATATTATTTAAATCACATAATGCCTGAAAATATCACTTTTTTTGTTAATCATCTCTCATATCCCACATGAAGAAAAAATAGAATACGAAAGAATATAAGATTCCATTTTGAACTTCATACAAAAATTTCACTTATAAATTATTTATGAATTTTAGAGATACTTGGATGTGGTTATGACTTTATAATATTTTATTTATTGAAAGATCAATGATTTCTGATTAATTGTTTTTGAAAATATAATATTTTTAATACAAGGTTATCAAAAATAAATGTTATATTATGGAAATATTTAATAATTATGAAATATTCTTTTTGGTCATGATATATTAATTTAAATATTTAGTTAAAAATATTTACTTCAGTTATTACACAACAATAATGCTATAATTATTTAATTAATGAAAAAAATAAAAAATCGATATATAAAATATTTAAATATATATAATTTTAACTATATCTTGTGTTACCTGAATTTTAAATATGATTATGAAATATTAGGTGCCTTTTGAATTATTTTTATTGATGATAACTTTTTGTGTTAATTTATTAAAGTCAATGTAATTAATAGTGTCAACAAATGATTGTAATGATATATTATGAAAATAATAATTTATTAAATTATTTAAAAATGAAAAATTCATATATAAAAAGAAGTGAAATGAATTGGAATAAAATATCATATAATGTACATTTATGGTCAAATGAGAACTTTGTATGTAAAAATTACAACAATTTTATATTGAAATATAAATAATTATAGTATAAAGTAAAATATGATAACTAAGTGTTTATCAAAATAATAAGGATTAAAAATACACCAAAACCAAAAAAAAATTATACTTTTGATTGGATTATAACCCTAATCCACTATAGCATTTTATAATTTTCCACTTTGAGGTATTTAAATTGGGATTGGATTCAATATAAAATAATCATTTGAGAAGTTTGGAAAAGTTCGAATCACCTCAATTATAAAAGGACACCTTATTGCATAATAATATTATCAACATCGAGTCTTATAAATAAAAAAAATCTAAAATATCCTAGTATAAACATTATTTTTCATCTTATATATTTTTTTTTCTTACCAAAAGTCCAAACCTAAATCCCTTTATAGCATATCCAAATAAGACATTTTGAAGTAGCGATAATTTCTCTAACCAATAACATTCTTATTATAATATTCCATAACACATTTAAATCTATTATGATTATCATAAAAAATAAAAAATGTTCCATAAATATTTTATAATATTATTATTAATAATAATAAAGTACCACTACTCACCCTCTTTCCAATTATGTAATAGGTAAAATTATCAATCCTGCATACATATGGCTTACCGCCTCAACCAAGCAATAGAATTCAATTTTCATCAATATAATTTAATGATGGGTAATATGAATGGTTAAATGAGAAAATATTATATAATTATTCAATAAATATTTACTATTATTTACTTTTCATTCTTTTCTTTAATAGAAAAATGAAAACAACATAAATGCTTGCATACGACCTTCTATCTCCATAAATAGTGAAATTCAATTTTCTATCTCTAAATTATATGAGAGATAGTAAACATTTTTATAATTATTATATATTATTTTTATACAATGATTAATATTAATTTAATTTGAAAAATAATATTAATCAAAAAGGAAAATAATGCTGTACCGAAACATGATTGGAAAATGAAAGAGTTGTTAACCATGATAGTAATTTTAAAAACAGAATGTTAATAAATTGTTGATGAGGTGTTTTAAATAAATAATAAACGGTGTTATAGAAAAATATTTATTGAATAATATTATAATAAATCGATATTTACTATAAAGGTTGTTTTAACAAAAAAAATAAAGGAAATACATGAGGTAAGGGTTTATTTCACAATCATACCATTATGTAAGAATGTGTATGTTTAAGTATCTACTAGGGAATATTTCTCTTAATTGACCATGGTTTCTAAAAATGTTATCAAAATTTTTCAATTAAAATTAATAAAATTTGTTAAATTCATTTTTACCAATATTAAATTCCATACAAAAAAATTAAAAGAATTCTTTTTTTAAATGACATTCTTTGTGAATATTTTGAGAAAAAGATGAAAATAATGTTAATTAACATCTATGAAATGAGAAGATTTCCCAAAATAACTTCAACATAATTATTTGAATCTTATTTTATAGGTTTACATATGTTTCTTAAAATATAATTTACTCATTTAGAACATCTTTGTATATTTAAATAGATGTTTTTTGAAATAGGAAATGTTATTTTCCTTAAATATCCTTCTAAGTGGTAATCCAAAATAATTTTAGATATAAGATAAAATCCATTGAAGATATGTATAATTAAATGGGGTTATAATTAAATTATATCATGTTTATTCTTTATTTGGTTGGTTAATATTTTATATAGAATGATTCTTTTAAATACCCTTTCTTTCAATGAGTAATGTTTTTAAGAATGGGTTTTAAAACCCATTTCTTATGGTTTCTAAAAGGATGACTGATTTCAATTTGTTTGACACACATATTAATTCTATTAATTATGAGATTGTGGTTAATTTATATCCATGTATAGTGATTCTGATATAAGAAATGACATGTGGTACCTATATACCTCCAATACATTGGGAAAATATTTATATCTCATTAGATAGACTAGACTAGAAAGTGGAGGGAACTGAGCCCAATAATACATGTCGGGAATGAGATTGAACATTGTTCAGTAATACATAAATGGAATGGGAGTTGACATGGTTATTTAATATAGGACTATACGGGGAGATAACATAGTTAAATAATACATGGATAAAACAAAGAGTTACATCGATTTAGTAAGGGACTTAGAATCTATGATTTTTACGGAAATAAGCCTTGTTTAATATAGAAATGAAATCCCATGATGATTTTTTGGCACAATTCCATGTATTATGTTATGATATCATGGAATATGTTCATTGATTATTTAATGACTAATTTTTTATTAAATTTTAGTATCTTTTGAAGGAAAAATAATTATTATTATGATACACATGTCAAAATTTTCAAATATTATGCACATGTCTTTATAATCCTATGTCTATGTTTTTCTTGATATATTCTATATTTAACCCTATTAAGCATATGAGCTAAAAGTTTTATTATTTTTAATTTCCCTAGAATATAAATATAGGTTATAGTTAGTATTTTTTAAAGAGTACTACGTTAGTAGATCTTTATGGTATATATTAAAGATCATTCCTAAAACAAGAATAATGTATATTAAAAGTCTAAATAATATTAACCATTATGGTTTTGGTGTGGATTATAGTTTTTATTCATCTAAATGATTTTAATGTATATCAATGAAATTATTTTTATACTATATCAATTCTCAAATCAGGTATTAGAAAATATTTTCAGGTTAGGGTATGAGTAAGTTTATGAAACCCCTAGGGATATGACTATGTCTTGGATAAAATCTATTTTTTGATAATAAACATGAATAGACTATGTTAATCATAAGATTTATTTCATTGTAAAGAAGGTTTCATGATTTAATCATCAAATTTCGGGATTATGTTTTTTACCAGGATGATTATTGATACTCACACTATGATTTTAGGGTTTTAGAAAATGTTTGTAACCAATAGGAATCTTGCTAATGGTGAATCTAATTTACAATGGAATAATCATCATCATTAGCAACCAAATAAAAAATTATTAAGATTAAGAAACATTTTCATTATAAAAAATAGTAAATCTCATAATATAATCAATATTTTAAACTATGCTGACTTTATTGACCCATATAATGAGACATATATGGATTTTAATGGTCACTATTTATGAAAGAATGTGAAATTATTTTCAATTAAATCATGTTGGAAGAGACATTGATGAATTTTTTTAAAAGGAATGATAATATTATTTAGGAGTATAATATATAGACACTAATAGAGTAATTTTAAAGAAAACATTATTGGTTCATTTGACACAATGGATGAGAATAATGGTATTCATAAGGGATCATTGATAGATAAGTTTTTTTATGTCTAGAACTTATTGGAATTCTTAAAATAGATGACCTAGGGAGAAATCAGGTGAATAGAATCGTAATATTTTTATGAGTAATGGTTATATTACGGATGATTATGTGACTATGATTGATAAATGATATGTACATAAAATCAATGAAAAAAACTGAAAATCCTGGTTATCGTTTGAGTAATGTAGTTGAATGATTGGATGTTTTAGAATTGGAATTCAAGAATAATGTTGTAGAAGTATATTTTTGATATCATAGAAGAATGAAACATCTATGTTTTGGTCCACTATATTTTTTCTTTAATGATTTTAAAGAATATATTGAATGGTAATAGAAACCATGAAAAGGGATTGATGTGGTAATGTGATATTTTTGATGAACACATGATTAAGAGAAATATAACCCTTAAAATGTGCATTATGTTTTGATAATAATGAGAAAATTATTTTTTTGTTAAGATAAAATTAATGGGATGGAATTAATGAAATTATATCTGATTATTACTATTATCACAAGGTGGTTTTTGATATCATGGATTCAGATTATAAAACTTTTTTATTGATGGTCTGAAGACAAAGAGAATTTTTTAAATAATGGATGTTTTCAGTATGGGTTTTCAGTTACAATTTTTTTTAACAAGTTATATGAGAATGAATTATATTTATCATCACATGTATTGTGTATTAATATTATGTCCTATATAATGGTTTGTGGTGTTTAGTGATTAGTTAATTTTGAACATTTACATACCTTCATTTGAATGTTTTTCATTTTATTCAATTGGAATGTTCATAAGGGTAAATATTTGTGATATTTTTTATATTTAAATTTGAATGAAGTAATAGAAATTAATGAATTAATTAAACATATTATTATTTATTCATTTTAGATAACATATTCTCTCCATTTTGTTTTAACGATATCTAGACATATAAGGAGTGACTTGTCATTCAATTATGGGGCTTATTATCTAATTGTTCTTTAGAATTTACAATTTTATATTAATTTCAAGGTGTAAGATATGAAGTTAAAATTGACTATGGAAATACCATATAGTGATATTGTACATATATAAGTGGAATCAATCGACATTGTCTAATAAAATGATTTTGAAATAAAATTTAACCCTAATACGATCATTTCAGGTCATATCAATAATGTTTTAGAGTCCAATTTTTTCATTCGGTTTGTGTCCATTAAACATATCTTCAAAATGAAACCAATAACTCTGTATAAGTTCATGTGGATTAGTTTTCATTTCCAAATTAATTTTTTTATTTTCCACTAATTTTTTCCCAATGTGGAAACCCAGAATGTGTTACTTCAATTAACCATTATGTTTATATCTTTCCTTTTTTGTGACATGTTTTCATATTCATTTGAATGTTATGGGTTTCTATGAATAAATTTTAAATTATAAAAATATGAAAGGAGAGATAAATTTTGAGGATTAAATTAATATTAAGCGGGATAGAATTCAACACTATGTTTTTTTATAAAATGATTTTTTAAATATTTTTATTAGTTTAAAAACATATATTGCACACAATAGTGAGTTTAGACAAACAAGAAAGTATTATTAACATAATATATTTCAATTAATACCATGCAATTAAATTATAGGGAATTAATTAGAAAAATTAATTTATGAAATAAATATCCAACTCAATATGAATGTAATTTTATTTTCAAAGATAATAATAATTTTTTATAAAAATCAATTAATTCATCAGTATTATGTACCCTTAGAAATTGAGTCTTTCATCTATTTAATAGTTTAAATCAATTTATATAAGTTATATAAAATTTATTTTACATTAATAATTGCATTATTTATTTAATCATTTCAAAATCATCTCAAATTTTTAATTTTTTTTAATTTTTTTGAAAACATTTATTTTACATCGAATAGGGAATAATATATTTCTTTTGAAACATCCTAGGTAAATAAATAATATTACATTCTCATGTTTATCAACATTTTTGAATAAAATTTTAATATTACTTTAAAGGAAATTCTATTATTGATGGCGTACCCAATACACAACAATATTTTTCTTTGAAATCTTACGTTGCACACTAATAATATAATAATATTACATTAAATAGTTAATTCCTAGCCACTGTAATTTAGAGAATGAAAAAAATTAACTAAAAAATTATTAAATTTGTTTCTTCAATATTTTTACATTTATCAAATAAATTTTAGAGGCTTAAAATGAAAATGAATCCTATTTAACAAATGAATACTCTAATATTTTTAAAAGATTGTTTTACAGCCTTCTGATGGAGAATCTTTTTAAATATAACTTATGAAAATTTTATAAGCTTTATTTGTTGAAATAAACTTATTCTTTAGAATTGGGACATTGAAATTTAATTTGGATAAATTTTTGGTTTTTTCTAAAAATGTTCATTTTTTAATGAATAGTGTAAAATACTGCATTTTACTTCAAAATTATTTTTTCATACAATTTAATTATATGGTTATGTCACGACCTGACCCAACGGGGCTCAAGCAGTGACTCCCCAAGCCCGCCATCAATAGGCCAGGGGTTGGTGACCAGCGCCGAGTAGGCTATCACACACATGAGAGGCATTAGCATAAGGTACCTGTACACACGCACCCACAAACACCTCTATGAAAGAGTGCAGAGATATACAAAACTGAAAGAAAATGCATGCATACAATATCCCACAACCGGAGTACAACAGAAGTACAAAGGGAAAAACATGGCCCACCAAAATAAAACTACAAAGCGCGTCCAACCTGCTCTGAAGAAGGGAAACGCTGCCACAACACCCGCCAGAAAGCTCCCTCGGCACAGCTCCGGTAAACACCCCGGTCAACACACTCACTAAGCTACGCCTGCTCCGGGTCCTCTTGGGAATCCATAGAATTTCCTCTGGTCTGCACAAGACACAAACATGTGCGGGCAAAGCCCATGTAGGGGTGAGTATAAACATACTCAGTAAGCACCCCAAAAACCCAAAACCAAAGGGAGCAACTGAAAGGCAAGAGTCCTCTCAACCTAGCCAGAGGGAACCCGGACGAGAGAGAAACTCCATATCATGACCATCCTCGGCTAAACACAAATAGTCAGCTCAGATCAGGTGTATTCCCATAGATACACCTTGAACAATCTAGATATACTCAGCTCACGCCACAAATCCACAAGAGGTACCGACATTATCACCAGAAACTGTCCACAACTAATAGTGTACACCACACGAACACTGTCATATCAGATGACACTCATCCGAGAGTTACACTCCATCGGGTCCCAAACAAACATCTCAGATACTCACCCGAGAGACCACGCACATCGAATAACATCACTGAGGAAACATAATTGAAACAACATAACCACCAAACTCCTCTGATAGGGTATCACTACTAGGGTCTGCTAGGGGAAACCAAGAACCACTCCGGTATACGTAGCTCACAGATAGGGGATCACTCCCAGGGTCCGGTAGGGGATACCACAACCCGATATGGCATACGTAGTTCTCACAGATAGGGGATCACACCCAGGATCCGCTGGGGGATACCACAACCCGATCTGGCGCTCAACAGAAGCTCAATACTCAGATAGAAGATCATATTCCATATAAAAGTGGTCATGATGATACCAGAACCCTATCTGGTATAACTCGCGATGTAGGGGATTGAACCGACGATGCCGTAACCCTACCGAAACCACGCACTGAGTAGGGGATCGCATAACCAACGATATCTCAACCCTACCGACACCAAGCGCTGAGTAGGGGATCATATAACCAACAATACCGCAACCCTACTATAAACCTCATGTTGAGAAGGGGATCGTATTCCCGATGATGCCACAACCCTACTGAGCACGGCCCACCTTATAGGGGATCATAATCCTGATGATTCCACAAACCCTACGGGGTTAACCGGTTAGATAGGGGATCGCTGCCCATGAATAAGTGGTCACAGAAAAACCAAGAACTCGATCTAGGGACAAGATGATAGATTATCCCGCTCCAGGCCCACCAGAGGGATTCCACAACTCTAATAGATTAAACATCCCATCGAGAGGATCACAAACCCACACGAAGGTTGTGATGCCGCGTGCACCCTCATAGGAACATACGAAGGGAGAAACCTCAACCACTGATGGTCCAAACGTTGCTAACCTGAGCGATCCGCCACAATTCGACACTGCACATCTTCTAGGCCAAAACCACGGCCACCATCACGTTCTATGCGGAAAAACACGAAGGATAGGCTGTTTACTTGCCTAAAATGGAGCACCGGTGAAAAATCACTATTAACCGTAGCTAGGTCATGCGGGGCCCACACAATGATCCCGAAACCCATCGAGCGGATCAAACCACGACGATCCCCTCAGAAAAAAAAGCTGAATCGACTACTCGCTTGTCCGAAACGGACAGCTGATGAAAAAGGTACTATTCACCGAAGCCAACTCGGGTGGGGCCCACACCTGGATTCCGAAACACATCGAACAGATCGCACCATTGCGGTCCTCTCAGAAAAACACACATGATTGACTATTCATCCGCCAAAATCGGACACCAGGTGCAAAAGCTGTGTTTCCCTGCAAACGCCAAAACCCGGCATCATGGGGCCCACACCTCGTTCTCAGTCCCAACACCCGGAAACCATCTCAAAAAGTCCGTCGTACCATTAGGGTCTCAACGCCCCTGACGACACATCAATCTGACGCTCTTGGTAGAAGTTACAATGTCCCAAAGTCGTAAAATAATAAAATAATATTATTTTATACGACATTTATAGCTCCCAGGCCATGATCACATTCCTTTAAACCCTCAGACCACACCGGAGAGTTCGCCTCATCGTCAGGGTCGCGTTTCCGCAAAAGGAACACGGATCCAGCTCCCGGTTTGCTTGATACGGGGGTTTCAAGACCCCCGTATGATAAAAGAGGTCGGACCGGCCTCCAACGGCCGGCCCGGCCGGCCTGCACCGGCCGCTGCCACCTGCCCTCTGCCGTGCGCGGCTGCGACTCCGCCGCGGACCGCCAGGGGCACCCCGGCGGTCCGTTTTGTGATCTGGAGGCGTCTACACAACCCTCGGGACCCGATCTACACTGTTACGGCTTCAATTTGCAGAAAAACACAGCAAAAATGGGATCAGAGTTTAAAACTCAAATCCGCCTACCTCGCGGGCGAAACGCTGAGGTTCTGCCTTAGATCCGCACTCCAAAGCTTCCAATGCATGCTCCTAGAACGTTCAACATCGAATTCCAAACTCATGGGCACTTCGTTTCCTCGATTCGGTGGAGCGGCGACAAAGAACGTCGAGAGGAACGATAGGGGGGGTGCTGATATTTATATCAGCCGCCCGCCGGCGCCAAACCCGCCTCGGACCCAACGCCCGATGAGAACAAAGGTAAGGTCACCCCTAGAGTAAACGCACCGTTCTGAACACAACGACAGACTTAGATTATACATCCGAGACTCAGTTCAAAAGTTATTTGAGCCGACCATCGCACACTAACTTCTCCATTTAATTACGAAAACACCCCTAGTGGCTTTTCTCACCGCAAGCCCGTGCCTGCAATGTTTACACCTCTCCTAGGGTAAATGGAACATTCCAGACGAAAACGTGCCGTCATAATTTCATTATGAGATACCGTTTTGGAGATATCACACCTCCATCACGTGCATAGTATAAAAAAAACTTAATATTTTTATAAAATTTATTTCGGGCACACCGGGCCTTGGAATCGCACGCCGTATTCGCGCCTAGCTCTGGAATTATGTGTAAAAATATTCCAAAGTCTGATAGGGCCAAAAACCTGAGTCTCTACATCCTTCCCCCCTTAGAACATTTCGTCCCCTAAAATCCCTAAGCACAAGGAAAGCGAATGGACTATTAACTGGGTCTCACTCACCAGCGAGATCACCAACAAACACCCCTGCCCGAACGCATAAGTCAGAGGGAATCATAAAACACACCTCAACACTATCCTCTTTGGGCGGCACTGACTCGGCCACACAGTTTTAATCGCGTCACGAAAACATGTCTCGTTGGGGGATGGATCCATCTTTCTCACGCATTCGAAGCACACCAAACAACACCTACTCAGGGTCTTACCAACGCCCTAAACAAAACTCGAGCAAACAACAAAAGGGAGGGTACCACTAAACTGTGTCTATCAAACTACTACAGAAAGTAGAGAAGACACAAGGCGTATCTCTATCCATCTGCGGTTCCTCTCGGTCAACAGCCTCCAGGGCATGCAGTTGTCCTCGCCCCCGGCCACCAGCTCCCTGAGCATGGCGTGGACCACCTGGGGGTGGGGGTGGTGGAAACTGGTACATCCTACCACGTCCTCCTGCTGCACCCACTCCGCCGCCACGTCTGCTGCCCTGCAGACCTCCTTGCTCGAGACGATGCCTCTGCCAAGGGGTTCCATCGATCGGCTCCCTCTCAGCAGTACGTCGGGTCGGACAATATCTAGCAAGATGTCCCTGGCCGTCGCAAGCATAACACTGCCTCTCCTATGGCTGACCAAAACTGGCATGCGATCCCTGTGAGCCCTGAGGCTTAGATCCTCCATTCTGGGGTCACCTGCTAAAATGTCGGCCACTCCAGACCCCTGAGTCTGTCATCGGCTACCAGATGTCGATGTCTCAGCCCTCACGTGCCCAACACTAATTGGGGGAATCTATTCAGCCAGAAAACACCCACCACCAAAGCTCGCTCCAACACTCCAACATAGGTGGGTAGGCACAACGAAACCACGCCTGCCTGGATGTCCCTGCGTAGGCCCTGCTCGAAGTTCTGAGCCCTAATGAATGTGTCTCGAACCATATCCAGGGAGCAGCGCGATAGGTCCGTTAACCTCGCTGAGTACTGCGACACGATCAGACCCTCCTGTCGAAGCTGTAGAATCTCCTGGATCCACACTGACCTCAGTGTCACTGGATAGAACTCTTCCCTAAAGAGCCGCTCAAACTCTGCCCACGTGAGCGTCTCCTCATCATGGGACTATGTCACTAGGCTCCACCATCGCCCGGAAGAACCATGCAGAAGGCTCGCTGTAAGGACCACCATCTGATCTGGAGGTGTCCTCACTAGGCGAAAAACTTCGGTGACTGCCTCAAGCCATTCATCAGTTTCCTGGGGGTCTGGATCACCCCGGAACCTCAGAGGTCGCTTCCTCTGTAACTCATGCAGTGCACTCAGCCTGCGCGCAACCTCGTCCTGCACCGCCGACACAACCCGCTGCTCGACAGGTGGTGGCTCAAGGCAGAGCACCTAGAGGTGAAACCTCAGAACCTGCGCCATGCCCCATAGCCTATACACGGGGTGGGTCGTCAGAACAATCATGCTGCGAAACCCTCGCTGGCAGTCTTCGTGGAGGAATCCTAAAATACATTCAAGTCGCACCATAGTCAAAGAGTATATCTCGAGAGATGACTCAAGAAGGACAAGGAAAACCCAAAAACCCAGACATATATAATTAATCTACCATTATGTCCTTGCGACTAGTGTACGAATGTCCCGAGTCGAAAGGCGGGTTATCAGATTCTTGGTGTATGGATACGTTGGTCGTCGCACCGACACTGGAGTCTCTGGCCTGGAAGAAAAACTCAAAACATCTTAACACTGCCACTATGCAACCCAAACTGAACTCTCGCTAGACAAGATACGCTCTGAGATCCCAAAAGTGGAACCTACTCTGATACCACTCTATCACGATCCGACCCAATGGGGCTCGAGCCGCGACTCCCCAAGCCCGCCTCCAATAGGCCAGGGCCTGGCGACCAGCGCCGAGTAGGATATCAAACCCATGAGAGGCATTAGCCTAAGGTACCTGTAGACGTTCACCCACAATCACCTCCTGGAAATAGTGCAGAGATATACAAAACTGAAAAGAAAAAGCATGCATACACTATCCCACAACCAGAGTACAGTAGAAGTACAAAGGAAAAAACAGGGCCCACAAAAAGAAAACTACAAAGCGCGTCCAACCTGCTCTGTGAAGGGAGACGCCGCCACAACACCCGCCGGAAAGCTCCCTCAGCACAACTCCGGTAAACACCCCGGTCAACATGCTCACTAAGCTCCGCCTTCTTTGGGTCCTCCTGGGACTCCGTCGAAAGGCATGTGGTCTGCACAAGACACAAACATGTGCGGGCAAAGCCCATGCAGGGGTGAGTATAAACATACTCAGTAGGCACCCCAAAACCCCAAAACCAAAGGGAGAAACTGAAAGCCAACAGTCCGCTCAACCCAGCCAGAGGGAACCCAGATGAGAGAGAAACTCCATCTCGTGACCATCCTCGGCAAAACACAACTAGTCATCTCAGCTCAGGTGTATGGCCATACATACACATTGAACAATCCAGATATACTCAGCTCACGCCAAAAATCCACAAGAGGTATCGGCTTCATCACCAGCAACTGTGCACAACCGGGAGAGTACACCACACGAACACTGTCATTTCAGATGACACTCATCCGAGAGATACACTCCATTGGGTCCCAAAAAAACATCTCAGACGCTCACCCAAGAGACCACGCTCGTCGGATAACATCATTGAGGAAACATCGCTGAAACAAAATAACCACCAAACTCCTCGGATACGGGATCACTGCTAGGGTACGCTAGGGGGAACCAAGAACCACTCCGATATACGTAGATCACAAATAGGGGATCACTCCCAGGTTCCACTGGGGGATTCGACAACCCGATATGGCATTCATAGTTCTCACAGATAGGGTGTCACACCCAGGATCCGCTAGGGGATACCAAAACCCGATCTGGCGCTCGACAGCAGCTCAACACTCAGATAGAGGATCATCGTCCATATAAAGGTGGTCACGACGATACCAGAACCCTATCTGGTATAACTCGCGATGTAGGGGATCGAACTGACGATGCTGCAACCCTACCGAAACCACACGCTGAGTAAGGGATTGCATACCCAACGATACCGCTACCCTACCGACACCAAGCGTTGAGTAGGGGATCATATAACCAATCATACCGCAACACTACATTAAACCTCATTCTGAGTAGGGTAGCGTATTCCCTACGATGCCACAACCCTACTGAGCACGGCCCACCGCATAGGGGATCATAATCCTGATGATGCCACAAACCCTACGGGGTTAACCAGCTAGATAGTGGATCGCCGCCTGTGAATAAGCGGTCACAACGATACCAAGATCCCGATCAAGGGAAAAGATGATAGAGGATCCCTCTCCGGGCCCACCGGAGGGATGCCACAACTCTAACAGATTAAACATCCCATCGAAATGATTATAAACCCATACGAAGGTTGCGATACCGTGCGAACCCTCGTAGGAACGAACCAAGGGATACCCTCAACCACTGCTGTTCCAAACGTCGCTAACCCGAGCGACTCGCCACAACGCCACACTACACACCTCTTAGGCCAAAACTGAGGCCACCATCGTGTTCCATGCGGAAAAACATGCAGGATAGGTTGTTTACTCGCCCGAAACGGAGCACCGGTGAAAAAGGAACTATTCATCGTAGATAGCTCGTGCGGGTCCCACACAACCACCCCGAAACCCATCGAGCAGGTCATACCACAGCGATCCCCTCGGAAAAACAAGTGTAATCGACTACTCGCTCATTCGAAACGGACACCCGGTGAAAAATGTACTATTCACCGAAGCCAGCTCGGGTGGGGCCAATTCCTGGATTCTGAAACACATCAAAAGGATCACACCATTGCGATCCTCTCCGAAAAACACATAGGATCGACTATTCATCCGCCAAAATCGGACTCCAGGTGGAAAAGCTGCGTTTCCCCGCAAACGCAAAAACCCGGCCTCGTGGGTCCCGCACCCCATTCTCAGTCCCAACACCCGGAATCCATTTCAAAAAGTCTGTCATACCATCAGGGTCTAAACACCACTGATTTCACGTCAATCAGACTCTCTGTGTAGAAGTTACAACTGCCCGAAGTCGTAAAATAATAAAATAATATTATTTTATACGACGTTTCTAGCTCCCGGGGCACAATCACAAAACATTAAACCCTCGAACCCACACCATAGGGTTCGCCTCGTTGTCAGGCTCGGGTTTCTGCAAACGGCACGCGAATCTGGCTCCTGCTTTGCACGATACGGGGGGTTTAAAGACCCCCGTATGATAAAAGAGGTCGGCCGGCCTGGACCGGCTGCCTCGGCCGGCCCCCCTGGCCGGCAGATCTTCCGCAGACCGCCGGGGGCACCACGTTGGTCCGTTTTGCGATCCGGAGGCATCTACATGACCCTTGTGACCCGATCAACACTGCTACGGCTTCAATTTGCATAAAAATGCAGAAAAAATGGGATCGGGGGTTAAAACTCAAATCTTCCTACCTCGCGGGCAAAACACCGACATTCTGCCTTTGATCTGCACTCCAGAGCTTCTGCTGCACGCTCCAGGAACGTTCCCCGTAAAATTACGAGCTCGTGGGCGCTTCGTTTGCTCGATTCGGTGGATCGGCGGTGAATACCGATGATGAATGTTGAGAGGAACGATAGGGGGGGGGGGGGCGCTGATAATTATATCAGCCACTCGCCGGCGCCAAACCCACCTCGGACCCGACGCCCGATGCGAACAAAGGTAAGGTCACCCCTAGAGTAAACGCGCCATTCTGAACGCAAAAAAAGACTCATATTTTCTATCCGAGACTCCATTCAGAAGTTATTTGAGCTGACGCTCGCACACTAACTTCTCCATTTAATTACGAAAAATCCCCTGGTGGATTTTCTCACCGCAGGCCCGCGCCCGCAAAGATTACACCTCGCCTAGGGTAAACGGAACGTTCCGAACACAATTGTACCCTCAGATTTATATTCTGAGCCACTGTTTAGGAGATATCAATCCTACGACATGTGCATAGTATAAAAATACTTAATATTTTTATAAAATTTATTCCGGGCACATCGGGCCTCAGAATCGCACGCCGTCTTCGCGCCTAGCTCTGGAATTATTCATAGAAATATTCCAAAGTCTCATAGGGCCAAAAACCCGAGTCACTACAGGTTATATTATCTTTTATAATTGTTTTAATGTTTAATTAGAATATATTTTTACCATTTAATTGAATCGTGGTCATTAGAATTAATTTCACTTTGAAAATTGAAATAAACAAGTGTCAATCATTTGACAGATATTGTTTCTTAAAAACACCTTATTTGTATTGACATTGGGAATTAACTATATAATTTATTAATGAAACATATATGTTTTGAAATGGTAAAATTGACATAAATTTTGAATTTGGAATATCAAATATATCTTAGGGTGAATCTTTGGTAGTTTTCTGTTAATGTTCTTTTTTTAATGAATAGTTAAAATACAGTTTTTTAATTCAAAACCGCCTTTTCACCCAATTTATTTTTAAATTTAGATTGTAATTTTAATTGTTTATAAATAAAATTTCATTATGTTTTCTTCACCTAATACAATGTTGTTCCTTGGAAGTAATTTCTCTTTTCAATTGGATGTAAAAACAAGTCAATCTTTAGACAAATATTACTTCTTAAAACCTCGTATTTTGTTTTCACAATAGGGTTTACTTTTAAATTAATTTTTAGAATTTCTATGTTTAAAATTTGATAAAATTTATTCCGTATTTTTAATCATAATTTCCAAAATATGTAATTAATACTCTTTTGTTTTTGGACATTATGAATAGTAACGACGGTAATTATCTTTAATTATCGTGATTAATTAGTAATCATGTAGTTAAGGGTAATAAAATTATATAATAATAATAATAAATGAACCCAAAATGTGTCCTAATGCTACTTTATGTGTCATGGCCAACCATGGGATGTCTTGTGCCAAACTTTGGGACCCGATGGAATCACTTTTGGGGTGATAGTGATACTTATTAATTTTATGTTATTAAAACGAAGGTATAACCAGAGTATGTATCACCAAAGTAATATAATATTAGTTTTGACTATGTAGATTATCCCTTGGACTATAAATATTCATTGGAAAGATAAAAATATTTCCTACATCATAGTAATTTTTTTATAATTTTTAGACATTAATTAAATTAATTTATTTATGACACCATGAAGATGCATCGATTATCTCATTAACGAACGATTTAAATAAAATGAAAAGTTAATGTAACATATAAGACATAAAATTGTCTAAAACCTATTGTATGAGTATATTTATAACCATTATCACCTTATCCTTTAAATATTTCAATGTGCGACCTTTAAAATCTGATACCCATTTTAATATAAAGTAACATTTCTTGACCTTCCAAGAGTGCACCCCCTCCCTCTTATAAAAAGACCCCGACCTCTACCTCCTTACCCACACCACTCAAGCCATTCGCTCGGCCAAAATCTGCTCATTTTATCTCTCCACATACCTCTCTCCATCATAGAATCCTTACCTTAGGTAAAAATCTCTTCATGAAACCCTTTTGGTTCAAACCAAAGGGAGTTACCCGATTTGAAGGTAATGTCTTCTCTTATGTTTTTCTGTTTTATTTTTCTTCTCCAACCACCTAAAATCTTTTTATTCTTTTATTTTGTAACAAAAAAAGTATCTTAAATATACTAGGATGTTTTTATATCAAGTACTCGAGCTAAACATACACAAAACTCCGTCTAATGGTTAAAGAACATACAGTTTTTCTAGAGGGCGAATTACTGCCTCAAGAAATGATGATTGTTCAATATTCTTTTAAAACCATTAACTCTGTCCATTAAGATGTCAATATATTTATATATGATATATAATATGATTATGTTTTCCTTATGCCTCTGTATTTTTCATTCATGGCATACATTTATGGTTTTCATTAAGTGTAAACATGATATCATCATTTTTGGAAGTGCGGACTACCGCCCCTCAAAGTGATTTGATTAGTTAATTCCATATGTGGGACGTATAAGGGATGTGGTTAATGATAATATATATATATGATATTATACTGGAATTATAATATACCTTTATATAATTAATATTTCATTCCATTAAATTATGAAATAGAAATGAAAGTAGAGTTAATGTGTACGTATGGTTTACCGTCTCCAAGAACGGTGCATTTCATTTCCTATCTCCAAATGTTTTGTACTATTATAAGTACATATATGTAATGGATATATATTATATATATTAAATCTAAATTAAGAATATCATTCTGGAATTATAATATATATATCTATCAATTATTTTTAATTTCATTAATATGACAATGAAATGGAAGTAGCGTTCATGCGTACGTACGACCTACCGTCTCTATAAACAGTGCATTTCATTTGTTTTTATCTACAAATGTTATGGAATAGTATAAAATGCATATATAATGGATATATATTATATTAATATCATTAATACTATTTTGGAGATGATGTACTTATAACTACATGGACAATTTTTTTCAAACAAGTTCATTTTTGACTAATGTACCGAACATCGACAAAAACATCTGATATGAACTCACATAATTAACTAATTATTATAACATTATAATATTTTATATGAATTGAATAATAAACATTAAATGAGTTCCTTAATCAATTATTAGTTGACCAAAGTTTATTATTCATGAATATAAAGAAATGAACAAGACAAGTCGGACTTGAGTTAAGGGATCATACCTATCAGTTTCTTTCTAAGTATTATATTTTATGTCATTTCTTTTAAGCTCGTATTTCTTATTTTGGGGGATGTTCTTATATATTAATCATTTTGTAATTATTATGATCATATTATTAGAGACCCTGTTTTATCTCATCAATCCATTTTTGGATGTTTTAAGTGGCGTTGTTAGGATGCCGAGTTTTCGTAAGGGATTTTGATCTCACTTTTATTCCCATGAGATTTATGCAACATTTTCCACCATTTCCTTTGAGCGGTGTATGTAAATCCCATTATTATACACTTTCTGTAATATATATTTTGTTTATGAGTATTTACATCAATGTTTTATAGTCCTTATTTCATGGGGTGTACGTTTCGAAAGTTACCCAAGTCTGTAAGGAAATCTTTCACCCTCATATTTTTAAAAGTCTTATTTTTGTTTTGTCTTTTTAATTACATCTTCTTATATAAAGATATGTTCTTATATATCCTTATTTCTGTATATTTTATGTATAAGTGATGATATTACCTTTATCTCTTTCATCAACTCTTTTTCTAAAATTTGATGTGACGTCGTCAGGCTATCAAATTTTTACAAGGGACCTTCTTAACACAATTTCGATTTCCTTGGGTTCAACTTGTATTTATTGAGTCTGTCATCCTATGAATATGTGTGAATGAACTCTAGTTGTTTTACAATTAATATCCACTTATATTGGGTGTATTTATTTTTGTCACACATAATTATGAGATTGATTTATCCTTAATTTTATGATACCTTCTTTATAAGGGATTTCATCTCATTTTACATTTCTATTGAGACTTCATTGTTTTTATGCACCAATTCACTCTTATATGGTGTATATACTATCCTTGGGAATATTATATCTGGAATACCATTGTACTCATGATATTATAATGTTCTGATTAAATGGTATTCATAAATTATTTGTATTCAAGTGTCTCTCATTTTGTTAAAAACTATTTAACTAATGTATCGTTTTAAATGTTTTAATGATTTATTCTTAAAAATATTTATCATTAATATCCATGATTTAAAAATGGGTTTTATGGATTTATTTTTATGGATATTAATGGTTTAAAATGTTAAAATCTTCAATGTGGTATGGTACTTCCTCTTAATCTCCTTTCATTGAGGCATATTTTGTTTTATACACAACTTTATTTTATACGGTTTATCAACCCCTTTGAATTTTACTTTTGTTCAAAAGGAATATTGTTATACAAAGCATTTTAATAAACAACAAAAGGGAATGTTTTTATGTTTTCGGCGACAACGACTTCTCCGCCTCCATGACCATAATTTGAGTTTCGGCTTCCTCTACAAGCCATATATTTTTTTAAAAGAAAAATAAATAACATGTTTTAATTTTCATTTATTTTGGTATTCAAACTGTTTTTGATAAATGTTTGATTATATCAATGTTATTTTGATATCTTGTGATTGAAATGAGGAAATGTTATGGTCCCTTTAGGCTTGTTTTATGTGATATTATTATGTTATGGTTCTTGGTCATTGTTTATAATGACGGGTGGTTTCATGATAAACTAAGGGCGGGTGAGCCCGTGATATCTCTCCAATGCATTGGGTAATGTGAAGGAGTTAAACGTTAAAGTTTCATCGAAGAGATTTAGGAAATATACTATGATGGGTATTCCAAACGTAACCATGAGGGTTACTCCCTACGCAAGAATGTTATGAATGCATCAAGTTACATTTATGTCTTATGATTTCTATGGGTTATTCCAAAATCTTATGATTTCACATGGTATTTTTAAGTGGTTATGTTTTATGAGTAAATTATGATTTCATTGATTCTTTTGTATACATGGACTAATGTTTTAATTCCATATTTTTTATATCCCTCACTGAGCTTTTAATGCTAATCCCATGTTTTTGAAATGTTTTCCACATGACATAAAGTGCAATACGGTCAAGTATGGGATCAAGGAAATGACATGATGTCTAAAACATGGAATTAGACATGACTCATTTGTTCAGGTGTTTTTATTTTGTGAAAAAAATGGAAAATGAGTAGATATGCATACTTTGTAATTTTTGAGATGCAATAGTTATTCCTTAATTCTCTAAAACTCTAAACCTGAAAACATCCTCAATGTGAATTAGTCAATGTAGTTCAATATTAAGTAATATTATAAGGCCGAGTCCTTATAGTTGGTATCAAAGGTCAATTTAGATAACTTTAGATGTTAGAGTGATGTTTAAGAATATGTGACACGTTGTGTATAACCACAATGGTTATTATATTAGATTGAGTCATTTTTATTTTTGAATGTTGGAATGAGTTTGAGATAACTTGGATAAGTATATCTTAGTCTTTATCTTTTTCTTTAGTACATGATGATTTTTTGGATATACTCACACTGTCCTTTTTAGTTTTAGTAAATGGATGGATCTAGTAGGCACCAAAGTGACAATGGGTTTGAAGGAAATTGTGGTGGTTCTCTGATTAAGAGACTAGATGAAATGGGGGATTCAATGAGAAATTTTGTGGTTATTCTAAACTAACTATTAGGAGTCATGATCAACCACTTGATCCTTGGTGAGTTCTCTAATGCATCATGTATGAGAGAATGAACTCGATGTGCATGTTCAAGTAATAATTATAAAGGTAACCATTATGATTTATATGATCCTTACTTTTTAGGTAATTATGGGTTACTCTATGATATGGTGGAATATGAAAGAAATCAGATAAAATTGAGGTTAAAATATGTTATGGTTATTTTTGATGATTTTATCTCGTTTTGGAGAATGTTTTAAGAATTATATTTTTTTGGAAAAAGGACAACATGCAGACCATGTGACAACCCGTCGTGTCAGACAAAGCTGCAGGAATTGAACCCACAACCAAAGTGTGACTGTTATTTATCGCCTACCTCTGGACTATGTGAAGTCCCTGGTTATTTTGGCTAATTCGTTTTAGTTAGATGATTTTATGAATAAATAGTAAGTTGATTAAGGGTTATCTATGGAAATTATTAATCTATCATGAAGGATATGTGATTAGGATAATTACTTTTCAGTATGATACTTTAAGAGTAACTGATGTTATCTGGGGATAAATATTAAGATTTACCTTGGAAGAGTATGTGATTAAATCCTTCAATGATTTGGGTTTCAATCTTAGTTTTATTTAATTTTAATAATTTTATGGAAAAATTGTTTATCTAATGGTCTTCATTGAACTTTGGGTTTTTTTGTACAAATTTTGGAGATTAAGAATCGATTTTCTTTTTATAAAGGATTATACTTTTTGGGTATTATCTGATATTGTACAAGTTTTTTTTTGGTTTTGGATTTGGTTTTGTTCTAAGGACATGGGAAGTATATATTTCTCTTTTGTTGATTAGGTGATTCTATAGAAGTTGATTAATGCACTCTTAATTTGAACAAGTCATCATGAATACTCGTCTTTTGAAGAAAATATGAGTGTGTGTAAGAAATCTAGTAAGAGATGAATGTCTACACAACAAGTATGTTGGTTTACTTGTGATTTAGTTAGGATCATAAATAAATTCGTCAATGAAAATTAAATTAAAAAAATATTGTCTGTTAAATTTTCCTACTGGGGAATAAAATAGCATTTAAACCATCATAAGTTTATGATTTTCTGGTGGTTAAATTTCTCTTAAACAAGTTTTCTATCAATCTCCCTCAGAACATGACCCTTTTTTTCTTCCATATCCATGTTTTCCTACATGGAATCATAGTATGGGTTAACTCGGGTGACCATTGTACTTCTCAATCTTTCATTAATATTGATAGTTTTGCTGACACTTTTTTTGATGTGGGGCTTTCACTGAAGTTTACAAGCCCAATTTTAAAATTATGAGGACACAATTCCTAAAAGGGGGGAAGGATGTAACATCCCAGGAAAATAAATAATATTAAATTATCATTTTTATAAATATTTTTGAATAAAATGTTAATATTACATTTAAGGGAATGCTATTCTCGATGGAGTACCCAATATACAACAACAAGTTTCTTTGAAACCTTACATTGCACACTAATAATATAACAATATTATTTTAAATAGTTAATGACTATCCGTTTTAACGAAGGGAATGAACAGAACTAACTAGAAAATGATTACTTATGTTTGTTAAATATTTTTTCATTTATCCAATAAATGTTAGAGGCTTAAAATTCAAATGAATCCAATTTTAAGAATAAATACTCTAATATTTTTAAAAGATTGTTTTACCGCATTTTAATTGAGAACCTTTTAAAATCTAACTGTGACAATTTCATAAGATCTATTTTTTAAAATAAACTTATTCTTTATAATTTGGACATTGAAATTTACTTTGGATAAATTTTTTGGGTTTTTCTGACAATGATCAATTTTTAATGAATAGTGAAAAATACTGCATTTTACTTCAAAACTGCTTTTTCATATAATTTAATTATATGCTTATATTATCATTTATAATTGTTTTAAAGGGTAATTAGAATATATTTTAAACATTTAATTAAATTTTGGTCATTAGAATTATTTTCACTTGGAAAATCGACATAAACAACTGTCAATCATTTGATAGATATTGTTTCTTAAAAAAACATTATTTGTTTTGACAACGGGAATAAACTATATAATTTATTAATGAAACATATATTTATTGAACATGGTAAAATGGAAATAATTTTTTAATTTGGATTATCAAATATATCTTATGGTGATTTTTTGGTATTTTTCTGTTAATGTTGTTTTTTTAATGAATAGTGAAAAATACAGCTTTTTAATTCAAAACGACCTTTTCATCCAATTTATTTATATAGATAAATTTAAATCTTAATTTTTTGTAAAGTAAAATTTTTTTATGTTTCTATCACATAAAAAAATTTTGTTTATTGGACGTAATTTCACTTTTCAATTGGATGTAAAAACAAGTCAATCTTTTGATAAATTTGACTTCTTAAAAACCCATCTTTTGTTTTGACAATGAGATTTACATTTAAATTAATTACTAAAATATCTATGTTTTCAATTTGATAAAATGGATTCCATATTTGAAATCATAAGGTCCAAAAATATTTAATTAAAACTCTTTTGTTTTTGGACATTATGAATAGTAACGACAGTAATTATCTTTAATTATCGTGATTAATTAGTAATCAGGTAGTTATGGGTAATAAAATAATATCATAATAATAAAAAATGACCCCAAAATGTGTCATAATTCTACTTTATGTGTCATGGCCGAACATGGGATGCCTTGTACCAAACATTGGGACCCCATGGAAACACTATTGGAGTGATAGTGACACTTTTTAATTTTATGTTTTTAAAAGGAAATTATAACAAAAGTATGTATCACCCAAGTAAAAAAATTTGTTTTGTATGTGTAAATGATATCTTGGACTATAAATAATAATTGGAATTATAAAAATATTTCCTACATCAAAGTTTTTTTATTATAATTTTTAGACATTAAATAAATTAATTTATTTATGACACCATGATGATGCAGTGATTATATCATTAATGAACAATTTAAATAAAATGAAATGATAATGTAAAATCTAAGCCTTAAACATGTCTAAAACCTATTGGATGAGTATATTTAGAACCATTTTCACCTTATACACGAAATATATCAATGTGGGACCTTTAAAATCTGAAGCTCATTTTAATATAAAGTAACATTTCTTGACATTCCAAGAGTGCCCCCTCTCTCTTATAAAAGACCATGACCTCTACCTCCTTACCCACACCTATCAAGACATTTGCTCGGCCAAAACCTTCTAATATAATCACTCCACATACCTCTCTTCATCATATAATCCTTACTTTAGGCAGAAATCTCTTCAAGAATCCCTTTCGGTTCAAACCAAAGGGAGTTACCCGATTTGAAGATAACGTCTTCTCTTATGTTCTTTTGTTTTATTTTGCTTCTCCAACCACCTAAACTCTTCTTATTGTTTTATTTTGTAACAAAACCATTATCTTAAATATACTAGGATGTTTTTATAATAATTATTCGAGCTACACTTACACACACCTCCGTATAATGGTTAAAGAACTTAAAGTTTCTGTGGATGGCGAATTACTGCCTCACGAAACAGTGATTGTTCAATATTCTTTTAACACCTATAAAAGTGGCAATTAATATGTCACTATATTTTTATATGATATATAATATTTTTATGTTTTCTTTATTCTTCTGTATTTTTCATTCATGGCATACCTTTATGGTTTCCATTATGGTTAAACACGATATCTTCATTTTAGGAAGTGCGAACTACCGCCCCCTCAATGTGATTTGATTCGTTAATTCCATATGTGGGATGTATAACTGATGGGGTTAATAATATTATATATATGATATTATACAGGAATTATAATATAACTTTAAATCATTATGATTTAATTCCATTAAAGTATTAAATAGAAATGAGTGTAGCGTTCATCCGTACGTACGGATTTCCGTCTCCATGAACGGTGCATTTCATTTATTCTCTCCAAATGTAATGTACTACTATAAGTAAATATATATAATATATATATATTATATATAATAAATATAAATTATGAACATAATTCTGGAATTATAATATATATATATCTCTCTCAATTATTTTTAATTCCATTAATATGACGAAGAAATGGAAGTAGCGTTCTTGCATACGTACGACCTACCGTCTCCATGAATGGTGCATTTAAATTTTTTATCTCTCCAAATTCTATGGAATAGTATAAAATGAATATATATTGGATATATATGATATTTCAATCATTAATACTATTTTAGAGATGATGTACTTATAACTAATGGACAATTCTTTTCAAACAAGTTCAGTTTTTACTCATGTACCGAACAACGACAAAAACATCTGATATGAACTCACATAATTAACTAATTATTATAACATTATTCTATGTGATATGAATTGAATAATAAACATTTAATTAGTTCCTTAATAAATTATTAATTGAGAAAAGTTTTTTATTCAAGAATATAAAGAAACGAACAAGACAAGTCGAACTAGAGGTAAGGGATCCTACCTCTCTCTTTCTTTCTAAGTACTCTATTTTATGTCATTTATTTTTAGATCATCATTCTTATGTTAGGGGATTTTCTTTTATATTAATCATTCTGTAATTTTTTTGTTCATATTATTATAGACCTTATTTGATCCCATAAATCCATTTTTTGGATGTTTTAATTAGCGACGTTAGGCTGCCAAGTTTTCGTAAGGGATTTTGATCTAACATTTATTCCCGTGAGATTTATGCTACATTTTCCCCCATTTCCTTTCAGAGGTGTATGTACTTCCCATTATTATACTCTTTGTGTACTAAAATTTCTTTTATTAGTATTTACATCAATTTTGTATAGTCCTTATTTTATGGGGTGTATGTTTCGAAAGTTACCCTAGTCGGTAAGGGAATCATTCACCCTCTTATTTTTAAAAGACTTCTTTTTGTTTTGTCTTTTAAATTTCATCTTATTATATTGGGATATGTTATTATATATCATTATTGATGTAAATATTATTTCCATGTGATTAGATACCATTTATCTCTCTCATCAACTTTTTTTATAAAATTTGATGTGACGTCATTCGACTATCGAATTTTTACATGGGAATTTCTTAACCGAATTTCGATTTCTTTGGGTTCAAAATGTAGTTATGGAGTTTGTCATCCTATGAATATGTATGAATTACCTTTGGTTGTTTACACTTAATATCAACATATATTGGGTGTATTTATATTTTTCACACATAATTATGAGATTGATTTATCCTTAATTAAAGGATACCTTCTTTATAAGGGATTTCATCTCATTTTACGTTTCTATTGAGAATTTATTTTTTAATGCACCAATTCACTCTTATATGGTGTATATATTGTCCTTTGAAATATTATATCATGAATCCCTTTATCCTCATGATATTATAAATTTCTGATTAAATTTTATTCCCCAATTATTTGTAACTGTCCGTCATTTTGTTAAAAACTCTTTAACTAAAATATTATTATAAATGTTTTAATGATTTATTCTTATAAATATTTCTCATTAATATCCATGTTTTTCAAAATGGTTTTTAAGGAGATATTTTTATGGATATTAATGGTTTAAAATGTTAAAAGCTTCAAAGTGGTATGGTACTTCGTCCCTATCTCCTTTCATTTAGTCATATTTTGTTTTATATACAACATTATTTTATACGGTGTATAAAACCCTATGACTTTTACTTTTATTCAAAAGGAATATTTGTATACAAAGCGTTTTACTAAACGACAAACGTGAATGTTTTTACGTATTTGGTGACAATGACTTCTCCGCCGCTGTGACCATTATTTGAGTTTCAAAATCCTCTACAATCCATACATTTTTTTTAAATGAAAAATAAATACCATGTTTTACTTTTATTTTGTTTTGGTATTTAAAATGGATTTGAATTTTTTTTGATTATATCAATGTGATTTTGATATCTTTTGATTGAAATGTGGAAATGTTATTTTTTCCTTTATGCATGTTTTATGTGATACGATTATGTTATGGTTCTTGGGCATTGTTTATGAAGACAAGTGGTTCTGTGATAAACTAAGGGAGGGTGACCCCCTGATAGCTCTCCAATGCATTGGGTAACGTGAAGGAGTAAAAGTATAAGGTTTCTACGAAGATATTTAGGGAATATACTATGATGGGTATTCCAAACGTAACCATGAGGGTTACTCTCTACGTAAGAATGTTATGAATTCCTCAAGTTACCTTTATGTCTTATGATTTCTATGGGTTATTCATAAATCTTATGATTTCAGGAGGTATGTTGAAGTGCTTATGTTTTATGAGTAAAGTATGATTTCATTGATTCTTATGTATAGAAGGAATAATGTTTTCATTCCGTGTTTTTTGTATCCCTCACTGAGCTTTTTATGCTCATCCCATGTTTTTGAAATGTTTTCCTCATGACTTAAATTGGAATACAGTCAAGGATGGGATCAAGGAAATGTCATGATGTCTGAAGCCTGGAACTAGACATGAATCTTTTGTTCAAGAGTTTATATTTTTTTGAAAAAATGGAAACTGAGTAGATGTGCCTACTTTATAATATTAGAGATTTAAAAGTTATGTCCTAATTTTCTAAAACACTAAACCTGAAAAGATCCGCAATGTGAATTATTCAATGTAATTCAATATTAAGTAATTTTATAAGGTTGGGTCCTTAGATATTTATTGGAAACTATATTATTATTTAATTTTTTATAATGTAAAATTATGTTTTGAATTTGGTTAAAAATTTAATTTGTAAATTTTGATATAAAATAATGTAATAATAGTTTTACGTAGATTGTATGAATTAATGAAGTATAACTAAATTTTAAATTTAAAAATGGATGTCTCTAAAAAAAATCAGTTATTTTTTCTTGTTTAAATATAAATTAATTTATGAAATTCTTGTGTGATGAATTTGAAAAAATTGATTCTAAATTTAGAATAAGTATGTCTAAATTTAATGAATAGGTTACATATTTTTTTTTGTTAACATGAATAGTAACCACAAAAAGTTTAGTTACCTCGTTAAAGGGTAAAATTATTTAATATGAATTAAAAAAAGTTATAAGGACATTCATTTTCATCTTATTTGTTTTTTATTGAATTTAGTTATAACTATAACAAAGAAGGTTCTAAAATAGACTACTTAATGGAATCTTGTCATAGGAAATGATTTATATATTATTTTAATTAAATAATGTTACAAAATGGGACTATATTTAACATAAATACCTCTTATGTTTCCATATGGAGAAAAATTATGTTGTGAATGAATCTGAGTGTCTATTTTGAAATTGAGAAACATAGTTTCATGATATATTTTTATTTATTACATTTAGATCCACATTAATGATATTATTACCTAATAGTATTTTATTTAGTTAATTATTCTAGATGCCACATTCATATTATATATAAATATATATAATTATTAATAATTATAAATATCCAAAATATATGTTCAACTAGAAAAATTATTTTGTAATAAAAAATATTTTATTCATCTTCTTATTTCATTTTTAATTGTTTACTAAAAAAATAATTATCCAAAATAATTCCACTTTGCAGATGTTTTAATTATTTTAAATATAAAAAATTAAAGTAATGAAATTAAAAAAAATTAAATAAATATATATCAAATTATTTAACATTATAAACAAAAATTATAGTTTATTATGAAATATTATGGGAGTAATCAATTTTTTTTCAATTTTATCTTGTTGTAATGATTTTATCAATGACACTATAATAAATAATGTCAAAATTGAACCTAATAATAATTTTGGGAAATTATTTATTATCAAATAATTTTAAAATACTAAAAATATTAAATATCGACAATAGAAAAAATTTATTTTCTAAAATATCATGAATTGTTCATTTCTGATCAAATTGACACTTTATAATAGAAAATTACAACCTTTTAATAAGGAATGATATGTTACTATAGTTAAAATTAAAATAAACTATGGTAGAATTAAAATTATAATTTTTATAATTTCTACAAAAACATGTAATGAATATATTGGATGATAATATTACAAACCTATATCACCATATCATAGAATATCATTCAACATTAAAGGATTTTTATTTTGATTTAATTTATTAAATATTAATCTTTTGAGATATTCCAAAAGAACCCCACACCTCCATTATAAAACGTCACCTCCTCCATCACATTATTTCTCCACATTTAGTCTTCTAGATCAACGAAAATCTACTAAATTATCTTATCTACATCATTAGTAACATTATATAGCCATTCATTTTCCAAAAAATGTACAACCATAGAACCCTTTATTGGAGATCTAGAGGAGGTGTTTTGAAGGAGTGGTAATCACTCAATCGAATGACATTCTATATAAATTATCCCATAGAAACTAGAAATCTAAAATGGTTATAATATAATAATAACTATAGTATCCAAAAAATTGTAAATTTATAATATGATTATTAAAAAACCATTGTACGATGTATTCTCTATTAATAATGAAGTGAATATATCGATTGTGCATACATTGGATTACTGTATCCACATGGAAATACAATTATTTTTTACTATTAACATTTTATTTTTGGGTATTGCAATAAAATTTATAAATATATATGATTCATAAAAAATATATTAATTAATCATGAAAAAATAATAACTATCTACCATTATTTCATTCTATCAATTGAAAAATGAAAATTGTGATAATGCGTATGTATGACCAACCATCTCCATGAATTGTGTAATACACTTTTCTATCTCTAATTTCATTGAATGTATATAAATATGTATATAATTATTATCTATTATGTTTATACCATTATTAAAAATCTATAAAAAATGTTACAACGTTAAATGTATAAAGACCAAGCATCTTGAACTGGGACATCCTCATAAAATGAAGTAATTATCACCTAGAAATGTGATTTTAATAACAAATTATTAAATAATAAGTTATAAGATGTCATAAATAAATGATACATGGTATTAAAGAATTATTTTAATGGAAAAATGTTTAAAAATAAATATTTATTATATTTTCTATTTTTACATGAACAATTAATTTCAAGACTTGATGTAAAGGAATATTTCACAATTTCATCATTATTCGATAAAGTTCATGTATATGTCTCAATTATGTAATATTTCCATTGTAGGTCCTTATTTTATAAAAATATTTTGAAAAAGTATTCCATTATTTTAAAAAATTGATAGAATTTATATTTTTCTAGGTTATAATCTTTATAATATTTTTTATAAAAATATTCTTCTTAGTTTCTAAATGAGGTTCTCTTTGACTCTTGCAACAAAAGAATGAGAATAATATTTTTTAACCCTTATAGAATGAGTGTAATTTCCTTCTTTTTTGTAACCAAAATTATATGAGGAATGATTTTTAGATTCTACAATTTCATCTTCTATGAAAATGAATTCATTTAAATGTTTTTAGTTTTATTTATTATATATGATTTTAAATTGGAAAATATATTTTCTACAAGAATGTATCCAAGAATTATTTTAAAAAAATTTATATCTAAGATGACATTATTGGATGGTACTCATAAATTACTTGTATTATTAGTGAATAATATATTTTTTTATTATATCAGTGGATGAATTATTGTTATGATTGAATGATTTTTATTAATCCCATTTTTTTCATGATTTGTGTTACGATTAATGATTTATGAAACCCATATTAATGGGTTCTGAAGTAATGAATGATTTATGTTCTTGGGGCACACATATGAATTTTTTTCATTATGTTATGGTTGTTACATTATAACCAATAAGGGTGGTTACTTAATCACCAATGATGGGTTAAACCTATATCCACCTCCAATATAATGGTTAAATATTTTTGTCTCTTGAGATTGACAAGACTAGAATGATTAGTGAAATTGGTTCACTAATAATGGATTGGAACTCGAGTGAACCCAGTTTTATTATACAAGGAATGAATGAGTGTTACCTTAGATATGTAATACAATAATATAATTTTAGTGATCCAGGTTCAGTAATAAATGTCTTGAATGGGAATTGAACCCATTTTAGTGAGATAATTTGACTGGTATGACAATATTAGAAATATGTCTTGATTAGAGTGTAAATGATTTGATATTCCTATGTGTATTCCAAAATTACATTTCTTATATTATTCTCCAAGTGATTGTGTTATTTTATTGTATAATGATTTATTTTTTATTATATTCAACTATTTATTCCAAGACTCATAATTATGATATTGATACATAGTGTATAAATTTAAAATATCATGTTTATTATTTTAAACCCATATTACCATTTTTAATTGATATCCACCATGTCTGTCCATATTAATCTTCTATACTCACCCTATTCATAAGTATATTTTCCTAGGGTATGAAAAAAAATAGTACTTATTCCTTGGAAGAATAATTTGTATGAATATCTCTATATTGGAAGATGATGATAATTCATTATATAATAATATTATATATCTAATATCTAAATAAATTACACCATTATGCTTCTATCATTTATTATATTATTATTTACTTAAAAATATTTAATATATATGTATGAATAGAATGGGATTTATTATTACCAATTTCATATTACTTCATGATTGAATTTTAGAGTTAATATACATTCATTTATTGTGATCTCAATTTGATTTGTGGGGTTTGGAGGTGATTATTTTGGAGAAAATTGCTTCTATTTTTAGAAGTATTTGTAACATGATTTCTTATTCAATTACTTGAAATTTGGGGAAGAATTTTTCATAGATGGAATATTTTTCATATCTTGACATACTTTTTATCAAGTATTTTATATTTTAATTATATAATGTTTTAATTAAATTTATTTCAAATCCAATTTATTTTTTATATTTTTTCAGCACAAGAACACAGTTAGATGATTAAATATAATCATTCCTAAAACCATAATTTTGATTTTATATATTTATGGATACAAAAAAAAAATTCTGATTTGTTTGAAAAAATAATCATCCTTCTCATGTGAGTTTATCTTGGTTATCTAATAGGTGGATCAGAGTTAGGGCATGCCACTCACATTAGATTGGGCGATCTGTGCAGAATTTCAAGAATTTTTTAAAAAATATTATTTAAAAATTTTACCCTATCTTTTATTTTAACAAAATATCACTTCTTTACCACTATACCTTTTATATTTTATCCAAACCCAGGGATTTATCATGTATGTATCTCCATTTCCACCCTCCCATGTTCTTTTAGATTTAGGAATATCTATTATAGGTATGATTATTCACTCATCCTTCCCATTAGCTCACTCAATTATCTTCCTCTCTAAATTCCCCAATATTTCTTCATGTCCCATTGTTCTAACACTATGAGGGTTTTTTTCTAGATTTTCCTATATGTCAATTTTAATTTTGGAATATTTTATTTTTTTAGTTTCTCTTCATCTTTTACATTGCATCCATTGGTTATGCAATGATCCCCATGGATTAGGAACAAAAAAAATTATATGGAGTAATATATTATAGAATGAAATGACTCCCATATGACGTAAAGTGGTATTTAAAATATTATTGTTAAGTTATGTTGACTATCCACTTATTTTTTTGTTTTTTTTCTATAAGTCGGAGACCCAGATAAAAATTTATAGGAATAATCTCTCTATGAGGACAATATCATGAAAAAAGACTCTAGATGTAAAATCCACACGATAATAATATTCTATTAAAGCCATGGGAAAATGATGGATCTATTGGATAGTTAAGAGGTGGAGTTTATTTCAAACATGGTTGTGTAGCCCCCCCCCCTCACATTTATAATAGAAACTACCTTCCTTTCTATCTTGTGTGACCTTGTAGCGAGACATGAGTCCCACATGGGGTGAGGGGGTGTTCAAACTTCAGAACAACGAATGAGACCCACCGTATTACAAATCCTATAAGTAATTGAAATTTTTTTACAATATAGAAAGAGATAATCGTTATTTATATATATATATATCTAAATACCATCGATGGAGGAAGAAAATACATGCGTTGCAATGATGGGGGCACTATACCAAGCCCAGACCAAATCATATTCTGAAGTAAGGCGAATTATGATGTGAAGTTTGTCACGAATACTAACAACCACACAATATTGAAAATCCCATATACCAAAGACGAAATGACCAAAATCATTAACCAAAGGTCATTGATGGTTGAAACAAGCAACTATTGTCAGGTCCAGATGACATGATTCTTCGTAGAACTCCGTGAACGAGATCAGTAACTGATGGTAACCAAGATAGAGATTAGAATCCTTTGGTATTAACGAAATCATCGAGATCTTTGTGACAAAACTTGGGTTTGAGAAGGGGAATAAGTGTTTTTGTGAGATTGTAGGCGGCAAGATCAGTTCCTCCTCCCCCCTCCCGCTACTTGGAAGGGGGGGGGGGGTTGGCCTTGATCATCGCCTAGGGTTCCATAGCTGAGGGTCTTCATCCCCGATCTCCCTAGGAAATAATTTATTTATGAATACATATCTTATTAGTAATATTAAGGATACCTTCTATGGTAATGGTGAAATAATTTTGTTAATAAATTAATTGGTTTATTAGTATCATGCAATTTTTCTTTATTAAATAATATAGGTATAAATTAAAATATAGATTAATTATTTTTTTCACCTTCATATAATTATAATAAAACTCAATAACATGTAATCACTTGTATGTATGATTTAATAACGTGTTACTCATAAATGTAATGTTTCAAAAATAAATTATTTTACATATTTAAATTTAATAAATTATTCTGTCATGTTAATAAATTTAATTATAATAAATGGATAATAAGTTATGGTTTAAAGATTAAAAACCTATGAATAAGGTTAAATATATTGTTTTTTGTGTCATATAAATTACCATGATATAAAATACTTACCATTGAAAAAAACATAAAATTTAAAAACCATGGATAAAAGACATCAAACATGTTTAAAACATGTTTGTAAAATATTTTCATATGATTTATCATATCAATGTCACCTATAATAAATAATTTCTAAATTTAGGTGACATTGATCATTAAATCATGTAATAATATCATGGACATTTTATGGGAATTCCAAAATCTTTCTTTTCTTCACATATAAAATAGTACCACTATTTCCACTACATTATTACACTTATAATTATAATATCCCTTGAACCTATTCCAAGAATACCTATAGTATAAATAAATTTTACATTATTAAACCTATTTCATCTAAAAATATTATGAAGGAATTAACATCCAAGAAAATCTATAAGAGATTATCATGTATCCAACGTACTTATTATCTTTTTTTATATATGTTTCAATTTATTAATTATACTTCGTATATAATATATTAATAAAAAAATAATTATTTCATTAAATTCATTATATGGAGATGTTATTATATTAATTTTAAATAATTTATTTATTACCCTCCATCCTATTTGAAAAAAATCATTATTACTATAATTTATAGAATACCACATTCACATAATGATGGTATACATTTTTCATCAACACCACTAGAAGCCTTGGTACTGTAGCAACACTATTCACCATATGGACATTTGGACCAAAAATGGGCTTTCAAGCCTTGTATTTAGACCACATGGTCTTCAGACAATGGTCTATATAACAGGTATCCCAATTACCAGTTAGAAAGATGTAATTTCATTAATAATGAAATTGAGGCTTTGGCACCGTCCTTAAAAAGTATGAGCTTCACTTTCATCACATCTGATTATGATTAGATTTAAATATATATATATATATATATTATACAAAATTTCTTTTGAAAATATTTTAATTATTGATAGTATGATATTATTTTACAATACTGTTAACCATGGAAAACATACACAAACATATAAGGAAATATTGACTGAACAACACTGATTTACCTATGTAATAGAGAATTACATTAAAAATAAGTAGTAAAAGAGAGTGGATGGACCATAAAAAATATAATATGAATGAATGAGGTTAATGGGAATATATTTAATGAAATTGATTTAATTATTTATCAAGTCATGTTTATGTACAGAGAGCTTTCAGACATAAAGATAGGTTATAGCCTCAAAAATTCCTTTATTGGGATACATTTTAATTTTATTCTCTTATTGTAATTGAAATAGTATAAATTATCAAAAATAGATATATAGTTGCACAATGTATATTTAAACATAAAAATTGAAGATATAAATAAATATTTATCTCATTAAATTTGATTTATAAGAATGATTATTATGCAAAAAGATTAACACCCCAATATTTTATTGTACATCTCTTTTAAAATTTAATCTGTTCGATTAAAAACATTCCAGGAAATTCCAATCTTAAGAAAAAAAACAAAATATTATTTATTTACTGTTACAACTATAACATATCCACTAGGATCATGGGAATAATCAATATTAACTGAACTGTGAAAATAAATTTTACAAATTATATATAATTAATTATTTTGAGACAAATTAATTATAAATGAAAATAAAACCCTTTTTAATATAAAAGATTATGTTTTTTGAGAATCTATTTCAATACAAGTATGTTTTTTTTGTATGAATAAAATAAAAAAACACACATGGTGGATTATATTAATTATATATATAATATTAAATATATTTTTTGCAATTAATCTTATGTGTTATCTGGACATGATATTAGAACAAATCCAATTTTATACATAAAAGTTATATTGTTTTAAAAATATAGTATTTATTCATTTTAATATAGTTCCTATATTAAATAATGGTTTTTATAAACTAAAAATTTATATTAGTAAAATTAAAATTATTATTTTAAATAGTAATATAAATGTTTACATCAATTTAAATTTTTTTGTATTCTTGAGATGAGATTTGTGTTTTTTTGAATAGTGAAAATACTATATTTTAATTGAAAGTATATTTTTCGTCTAACAAACTTATATTTAAATGTTATATATTTAATTTTATATAATGGGTAATTATATTTAATTATTAACCATTAATATAAATTCTGTCATTGTACTCAATTTAAAATTGAATTTTGATATGACAAAATTTCAATAATTTGAACGTTTTCACTTTAAAAACTCATTTACTCATTCCATCAATGGTATTAATTTTAAAATAATTAATGGAACTTCCATTTTACTAATTAAAAAAGGATTCATTATTTTATTATATGTGGGAAATAATTAAGTAAATATGTGTCTTTTTTTAAAAAAGTTTGATTTGTAACTATAATAATTTTGTTGTAAACATGTTTTTAGGAAATTTGAGTAATTAAGGGTAAGAATAATAATGTAGTTATTAGAAACATTCCCTATCACATGTTATAATTTTATTGTATGAATGATTTTAAACAAAAAAAAAATCATCGTTTGATTATATTCCCCCTTAGAGCCACTTGTAAGACAATAATGCTTTTGTAGTATTTTATTCAATGAAAATCCATATATCTTATATTTATTTGATTATAATTATACCATTCCAAATATATTGATATTTCAAATATATTTTTGACTATAAATAAAAATTTTAAATCCAAAATTCTTATCGTTATCATGATAATTTGTTAATAATTTTTTTGGATGAAATAATTAAATTAATAGATTTCATGGCGATGAAACAATAATTGATCAATTAATGGAAATATCATTTAATTTTTTTAAAAAAAAATTAAAAAAATATAATTCTATATAACAAATGTCATCCATTAATTTTCTATATGAATAAGATATATTATGAATATATTCATTTTTTTGAATTTTTCTTGTGTATTTTAATTTTCAAAAAATTCATGAAATTAACATTTTTATAATTGACATTAGCTATAATTTAAAATAATTTATATTTCATTAAATTATTTAAAATTTATAAAAATAAAAAAAAGCATCCAAATAATTTTTATAATGATTAATATGTGATAAATGATCCATTAATGATTTTTTTGGAATTTTTTAGTATTTATATTAACCCTTAATGTATAAAAACATATGTTCTCATGGTAAGACTAAAAGGGAATAAACAAAAGTTAAATCTAAAAATGAGAATAATAAATTGACATTAAATTATCCAAAATTTATAATATGAAGATGATTCGAATATGACCACCATTAGATCGAATTGGAGTTTTTAATGGATGGGAGTCCATGAAAATAATAAATCTATTATTTAAATAAAGGAATTAATACAAAATTTCACTAAGTATTTAATAACACTATGTGTCCACATAGTGAAAAAAGAAGACACAAATTAAACTAAATGAATATATTGATACAAATGAAAATATTTTAATAACATAAATTACATTTTAATTTGTATAAATTATCTAATTATCCTTTTTCTTCTGAAATTTTAATACCTTATTAATTTTTTTAACAAAATAATCATACAAATAATTATAGAAGTATAAATTTTTATATATTTGGAATGTGGAAATGTGTAAAATATATATTATATCTCTATAGTACATATTACAGATTCTAGAAATAATTATATTTTAATTACCACATTGTCTTAGTGTATTTCAACAACAGATAAATAAAAAATAATTATAATTTATTGAATTAATATTTTATGAAATTATATATAAATCATAATAATGTTAAATAATGAAAAATAGGATAATATGAGGATGAATATGTCTTATCCTGATCATTTTAAGAAATTTTTATGTATTTGGATCTTGAATTTCCTTGTTAAATATTCATATTTTGAGGATTTTTGAATGCTCCCCTAACCTCAATTATAAAATGGAACCTCCTACCTTCTTTCATCACAACAATTTCAGCCATATTGGTCATGTAAAACATCCCCATTTATCTTATAAACAGTTTTAGTAATGTTCTTTATGTTCTACTCCTTCCAAAATTCACAACCCTATATAATAATATAAGAGATTAATGTATGTTTTCCGAACAAGAGGTAATTATCTTTTTCATCCCTTTCATGTATTTTTCATATTCCACTTCTTCAAAATATGTCATTTCAATTAAAATGTAATAAATATGGTATCATATATATTATGATATGTTATTATGGTTATAGTAAACCTATATTCTACCATTTATCAATCCAATTATAAATTAAGTCATCATGGATGCAAAAGTATGAACTACCGTATCCACATCATGGTGTAACCTATCTTTCATCACCACATTACTTGGATGTGTATAATAATGGAAGTGTTAGATATATATTATAATTATCACATGATATTGATTCTGGAAAAATTAATATATCATCAACTTCATTACCCTTTCACTATTAATGGAATGATATTTTCACTTCATCATACATACAAACAACCATCTCCAAGATTTGATGTGATTTAATTCCAATGATAACCATTCATGAATTTTTATAGAAAATTATATAATTAATAAATAAAATACCTTTAAACATAATATCGATATTTAAATGAAGGAAATATCTCATTAAATTATGAATTATTACTTACTCGATGAATCTAGAATTTTAAAATGAAGCTCCTAATACATAATACATGGGTACGTAAAAATATTCTTAATAGTCAAGTAATAATATAATATAATTAGTCAACATATTATATGATAAATATGATTATTTTTATTTTATTAATTATTAACATGAAATAAACCACTATATATGTGGATAAGGCCCTTTCAATTAAGTTAATCCATATAGTAACGGTTTTTCTTATCTCACTACTAATTTTTTGATATATGCCATATTAGCCACCTATATATTTTATCTAGTGTACTTCCCCTTTGATATATCATATCCCATGTACCTTTTATAGTATTAAATATTTAATTTTATATGTATAGTATTAAGACTAGGAAATTTGAATGAATTTTTTTTCATAAATTCTTTGGAATTTTATGAGTTCACAGTTTCTGATGTCGCTGATTCTGGTGCTTGGTGTGCCCGGAATCAATTTCTGATGTATGTTCAGGTACATTAAGTAAACGTATGTGCATGTTTTTCTATATTTTGAACCGGTGCTCGGAATTGTAATCTGAGGGCACCGATAAACTCGCATCACCAGTATTCTCTTAAGGGGACCGTTACTGCAGTTGCGTTTGCTCGGGATGAGATGTTAATTTTTGGGAATTTATAATAAAATATATAAAATTATTGTATACAATTTTATTGTTTTAAAGTTGGTTAATTCCAACAATGGGGAGTTGTAGGTTGGACCCACACCCACATAACCAGCCATGAGAGGATTTAGTGTGGTGGGACCCACATGAACCATAGCCTTTCAACTCCTTCATTAAATCCCTTAATCACTCCTTTAACCTATTAACTTCCACTTAAATGTAGAGCCTCTCCATCTCCCTCCCATTAATGTTTCCAACTCAAATGTTATAATTAATTCAATTTTCATTTTGAATTAATTTTAAATACATGGCAATGTTATATTATGGGAGGGTCTTATTATTATTTTTTTGGTAAATTTTTGTGGGGGAATTTTGGGGGAACTAAGGAGAGGAGGACGTTTGTTCATTTAGTGAGGAATGTGAAGAAGATGAAAAACAACATTCTCTCTATGAAGAACATCATCCTTTCTTCTTCCACTACATCAAGGGTAACGACATTATTGTGAGGAATGTTGACTACGCTTCCTCCTCAGACACACCCCATCGTTGTCTTCAAATCCTCTTTCCATGGCTCGATGACGTGCAACATCATATTCGAGGTAGGGGTGTGTTCTGATTAGAACAATATTGTATCTTCTTTCCTTCTTGTTTGTTTCTCCGTAACCTCCTACTACCGAACTAATGAGGAGAGACCCGGCCATACTAACACGGTCTGAATCCTCCGCCATTATGGTGATTGTTGGGGGTTCTTCTTGTTCTTCATGGGTGACGAACAATAGATCATTATGGGTTCATTATGAAACACAACAAACCAATAATTGAAGACTCTATATCACGGTGACCTAGCGGAGGTGAGACGATGTTAGAAGGCGACAGTTTGTACCAGAATGGGATGGACCGTTCCTCGACCGTTTTTCGAGAATGATTTATAAACATGTTTTAGGTTCATATCAGAAGCCCGAAAACACCATAATTGACTTCAGGACATCGGGCGACCTAGATTCTGATGTTTTGTGACGAACAAACCGTCAGAATGAAGAACGTGCATAAAGGGAGGCGCTTTGTCCAGAGGCGTTGTTTCTAGAAAATTCCAAAAAACATGGGGTGTACTCATGGAGAACACGTTGTGTAGTTCAGGCATTCTACGACTATGATTTCAGAAATCAGACGGCTATCACATGGCATGTGACCTCTGTCACATGATGTGTACTCCCCACACAAAAGGGAGGTGGCAGCTACGCGAGACTCAACATGTTTTTTGGGAAATACACGGACACAGACAGAAATACATGTCGAAGAGGCACGACGTGTACTCTCTATGCAGAATGGTAGAAACAGCTTCATGACACTCAGTGTCTATCCCAGGGATACACAGACACTGTGTAGAGTACAGGGGTACGTACTCTACCACACGACCAGACATGTCCAGTGTTACAGGCTAACTCGTGTACCAATTGCACTGGTTGGAGAACGTGGGTTGAGGCTGTGTACGGGCACATGGCCATCATACACAGATCTAACCCCAGATGTTTGGTCACTACGTTTGAAATTACCACATGCAATGTACTTACTTTTCAACATGACCAGCCCTTCTATATGAGTCTTTGCACACGGGCAGTACCCGAGGTCTGACTACACGGCGTGTATCGTATCCCAAAACGCTATTTACTTTTGGTTAAAAGGATTGGTCATCTTGTACGCAATATCTAGGATATGATTTTTTTGGATTATCCCCCTATGATAGGGTGAACCTTTAGAATACATAAAATTGAGACTTTTGGTAGTTGATGTATCGATCTCTTGTAGCTCTTGGAGCGAACCCTCCTGGAGACGACCGAGCAGACTTCAAAGTCCTAGATGCTGACTAAGACCTGATGACTTCTTGTCCAATTCATTCGGGGTGAATTGAATTGACCAGTGGGGAGAGCTACAGTGTGAGGCGGCAGATCCATGGTGGAGGATAGATACTTTGTGAGGCTGAAGACCAATGTTACTCAATAGGAGGAGAAACTCTGTAGGCTATTAGGGGGATCCCTACTGTGTGAGGCAACAGACTTATGGCGGTGAGCGCTACTGTGTTAGGTGGCAGACCTGCAGTACTCAACAGGAGAAGTACGTTAGTAGTATAAGGCTAGTGCGTAGCACCTCCGAGTCATGACAGGACTACTGTGCTCGACAGGGGAGGAGTTATCCAACAGTTGTGGTTTCGACATCATGAATAAAATCCTGGTTTGAGCTGAGTCAAGTACCATTGTGTTTTCATCATGATTGAGAATAGTTACTCGATAACTTAGGTATATGTAAGTGTATATAACAAAGTAATGGTCATCTGTTGATTTCATAATTTGTGGTAATCCTTGATGGATTTTGTGAGACCTTGAGGATATCGGGGGTTCCTACTGAGTATTGTTATACTCACCCCTACACGGGCTATGCCTGAACCTCGTTGTGTTGGATGCAGATGACCAAAAACGCTGACCGAGGCAGAGAATACGATGTCTGGATGGTACTGAAGGTGGACCTCATGACGAGATGGTATCTAATGGAGACAGATATACATGGAGCACTGAGGAGGCTTTCTGTACCTAACCTTCAGGTAGGATTTGTGGTGGATGATCCAGGAGTTTCTAGACACCATGCAGTTATTTTTTTTTAGTTGTACTTTCTTTCAGTTGTAGGTGTACCATTATGTTGGGATTGTATTTCGGCCTCTTTTTTAATTTCACCATACTTGTTATAAAGATTTACTTATTTCTTTCTTCCGCTTGTACTCTGGTTGTGTGTGTTACATTTTATAAAGGCAATGAATTCTCAGTTTTAGGGAATTAAGTTGTTGGTACTAGTCTCCAGCCCCTGGCATATGGAATGCAGGCCTGGGGTAGTCATGTTATGGGCCCTGGGGGACGGGTCGTGACCAATTGGTATCAGAGGATGTCATTTCAACAACAGAACATAGGAATCTGATATTTTCATTCTTTGATGAAATAGTGTTAAGGGTACTAAGTGTGTTTTTCAGTTCAGGGAATCCCGTGTTAGTGTGGGCGGCCGATGTATCCATACACTAGGACCCTGACTTATAATTTTATACACAGTGCATGAAAAAATTGATTGCTTGTGTGTTTTCAAAGGTTTTCTTTAAATCATCTCAAACTAGGTCAGCTCACCATGTATAGTGTTTTGACCGTGTCACATCTGTTTAATCCAGGATGCCTCCCTATGGTTGACCAGCTAGAACCCTGAGAGTTGTAAGTATTGATAGCCCGTTGTACGACTATGCCTCAGTACAAGGACCTCTTTCAGTTGAGTCACCAACGGACGCACCAGAGGTACTATCTCCCATTGGGTCACCGATGACACCATCCCCAACAGCAGGCGATGCACGCCGCTTGAGCGCGCTTCACGAGTTCCAACACCAGAGGCGACCCATGTTCCGGGGTAAGACGGACCCACAGGAGACTGAGTATTGGTTGGAGGATTTAGTTACAGTCTTCAGGCTAGTATGGGCACCATCATACTTCATGTGATCTTTGTTTCCAGCCTCCTTCAGGCAGTCACAGGATGATGGTGGATCCTAATACTCCAGATGCACGATGAGGTGACACTTCTTCGGGCAGATATCGATAGCCTGTTCTGAGAAGAGTTTGTACCAGCCACCCTTCAAGCGGTGCATATACCGGAGCTACTACATCTGCAATAGGGAAGCATGAAAGAACCCCAGTACTCAGCAAGGTTCACAGACCTCTCACTCTACTCTATAGATATGGTACGATACCCATTATTCCATACCATGACCTTCGATTAGGGGCTCAGGCGAGAGATTAGAGCTTCAAATGTTTCTCACAGAATCTCTATGCAGACAGGGGTGTCGAGGTGAGCCATCTTAGTTGATAGTTTCCTTGCTGAGAAGTCTCCAGTAGCGGGACCCAACACTAGTCAACATGTAGTGGATTCTTCTGCAGTTGGAAGTAGACAAATGACAGAGGGCTCCAAGAAGATCAGACCCACATGTGGTCGACCGCACGACTCAGGGTCGGTAGTGCAGGGAACATAGGGTGGAGATAGAGCCAAACCTTCCAGGATGTGTTACTCATGCGGTGGACATGGTCACATGCCTCGTGACTGTGCGACCCACTGCTCATACGATCAGTGGATAGATGAAGGTCTCCCAGGTAGAGACAGAGTTTTGATTGAGGCGCACCGCAAGGAGTAGGCGACCATGGCAGAGGAGCTGGCTATGCAGCTGGTGGTGGATGATGCTATGAGGTGTTGCCACTACCAACATTAGGAGGTCCACCCCAACCATAGGGAACAGGTGGATAGGGGAGATCATAGCTTTCGGCAGCTGACACATACGACTATGGAGCTCCAAAAGCAGGTGGATAGGGGTGGGACTAGTTCTAGGCATTGAGTCCCTTGTTCATGATGCATCAAGCTTTGATAATGTAGTTTTTTTGGTTGCTTTGTGTCGATGTACCTTGAAATGTGGTAATAAAATACACTTGTCCTTGTGACGCTTTTTTCCTTCCTTTTTATGTGGTTATTACTAAGAGGTTCTGGTTTAAACTATTAACTAGACCCTCACTTTTGGGATTTCTAATAAAGGAGACCCAATGACCAATAATTGAGACTGACAATGTGACTCAACCCTTGGAGGGGAGAGTAATGGTTGGATCTCTTAGTAGTATCATCGAGGCATTACTATGTCATACATGGCATGAATTAGTATCATTCAGGTGAGGATTGACTATATTAGGAAAAGGACTTGGTTCATCCAGGGGATGTGACTTGATTTTTCTTTTTGTAAAAGGATAAATCTCACAGCTCTTGTAGGACGTATGTGAAAAAAGGTGTAGTCAAATTCATTACAAATGGATAGTCACACCCATAGTTTGTTCAGAGAATGTTTTACGGTTTACTCTAATCTCAATTGTATCAGGTGTATCTTCCCTCAGATGGACTTGAACCTAAGGAATTGGTGATGGCTTGAGATCCTCCAGGACTTTGACTTCAAGATAGTCTATACTCATGGGAAGGGAAATGTAGTAGCGGATGCTCTCAATAGGTGTTCAAGAATTCAACTGCTAGGAGAGGCGATGTAGTATCTGGCAGTGTTGCTGATATCCTTAGTGGATAGGGATGGTGAAGCCTATCTGCAGTCACTCCTCCAATTCTTCAATAATGTAGTTGAGGTGGCATACTACATGGCACTTCTACCTCAGTTTCGCCGGGTGCATGACTTCATACACATATCTCAGTTGAGGAGATACGTGAACGACCCGTTCCGCACCATCGACCATAGTGAGAAGGAAATCAATGATGGGGAGACATTCACATAGGTCCTAGTGGAGATCTAGGATCAAAATGAACGAGTCCTACGTGGATGGTCAATTCCTCTGGTGCGCATTCTCTGGTAGTATGGGAACCACCAAGTGGGAACATTGGAGCGGGAGGCTCAGATGTGAGCTCAGTACCCTCATTTGTTTCCCTAGTGTATGTTGTAGCTTTACGGGGACTTAAAGCCCGGATGTGTGGGTAATGTAAAGACCTAGAAATTTCCAAGAATTTTTTTTCTTAAATTCTATGGAATTTTACGAGTCCATAGTTTCTAACGGTTCCTGGTTCTGAGGCCCGGTGTGCCCAAAATCAATTTCGGATGTTTTCTTTAGGTACATTTAGTAAACGTACATGCGGGTTTTTCTATCTTATGAACTGGTGCTCGGAATTGAAATCTGAGGGCACTGATGAACTCGCAGCACCAGTATTCGCTTAAGGGGACCTTTACCGCAGTTGCGTTTTCTAGGGTGGAGAAGTTAAATTTTGGGGATTTATAATAATATAAATAAACTTTTTGTACACAATTTTATTGTTTTAATGTTGGTTAATTCCTGTAATTGGGAGTTAGAGGTGGGACCCACACCCACATAACATCCTATGAGAGGATTTACTGTGGCGGGACCCACACGAGCCCTAAACTTTCAACTCCTTCATTAACTCCCTTAAACCCTCTTTTAACCTATGGACTTCAACTTAAATATGGAGCCTCTCCATATCCCTCCCATTAATGTTGCCAACTCCAATGCTCTAATTTATTAAATTTTCATTTTTAATTAATTTGAAATACATGGAAATGTTATATTTTGGGAGGGCCTTATTATTTTTTTTTGGTTGGTAAATATTTGTGGGGGAATTTTGGGAGAGCTAAGGAGAGGAGGAGGTTTGTTCATTCAGTGAGGAACATGAAGAAGATGAATAATGACATTATCTACACAAAAAATATCATCAAATCTTCTTCCTTCTCTTCAACGGTGAAGACATCGTCACGAGGAACGTTAACTATGATTCCTCCTCGAACGCACCCCGACTTCATCTTCGAATTCTCTTTCTGCAGCTCGATGACGTGCAATGTCATATAAGAGGTAGGGGTGTGTTTTTATTGGATCAATGTTGAATCTTCTTTCCTTCTTGTTTTGTTTCACCTTAACCACCTGCTACCGAACTAATGCGGAGATACCAGGCCAAACTAACACTATCCAAATCCACCGCCAATATTTTCATTGTTGGTGGTTCATTGTGTTCTTCATGGGTGACGAACAACGGATCATTACAGGTTATTTATGGAACACAATGAACCCAAAATTAAATACTAAACATCACGAAAACTAGTTGAGGTGCGACGGCGATAGAGGGCAACAGTTCGGACCAGAACGGGATGGACCGTTCCTCGACCGTTCTTCGAGCAGGAATTCAAATGTGTTTTCAGAGCCGATCAGAAGCCCCAAAACAATGGAATCAACTTCTAGATGTCAGGGAAACCTAGAGTCTGGTGTTTCGTAATGAAAGATCCATCGGAATGATGAACAAGCATCAAGAGAGGCACGCTGACCAGAGGCGTCGTTTGTGGAAAATTCCAGACTACAAGGCGTGTACTCCTAGAGAACACGCCGTGTAGTTCGAGGATTCTATGTCTAGGGTTTCAGACGTCAGAAGGCTAACACACGGCATGTGACCTCTATCATACGATGTGTAATTTCCACACAGCCAGGAGGTGGCGGCTAACTGAGACTCAGTGTGTATTTTGGGAAATACACGGGCACATATAGAAATACACGGCCAAGAAGCATGACATGTACTCTCTACACTGAATGGTAGAAATAGCTTCGCGAGCCTCGGCGTGTATCCTTAGGATAAACGAACATGGTGTTGAGTACACATGCATGTACTCTACCACATGTCGAGACATGGCCAGTGGTACGGGCAAACCCGTGTACCAATTACACGGGTTGGAGAACACGGGTTGAGGCCGTGTACGGGCACCTGGCCAGCATACACGGAACTGACCCCAGATGTTTGGACACGGCGTGTAACCATACAACATGCCATATACATACTTTTCTAAACTACCAGCCCTTCTTCATGGGTCGTTGCACATGGAAAATACCCAAGGTCTGACTACACGGCGTGTATCGTATACCATCAGAGTGTGTACTTTTTTGTAAAAGTCTTGGTCATGTTGTACACAGTATCTTGGATATGTTTTGTTTGGATTATCCCCCTATGACATGGAGGACCATCAGAATACATCAACATGAGAATTTTTTGTAGTTTATGTATCGATCTCTTGTAGCTCAAGGAGAAAACCCTCGTGGAGCTGGGCTAGCAGACTACAGAGACCTAGAAGCTGGCTGAGACCTGATGACTATTTGTCAGATTCGTTCGAAGTGACTTGACTAGCCTAGTGGGGAGCACTATTGTGTGAGGAGGCAGACCCATGGAGGAAGAGCGATACATTGTGATGAGGTAGATCCATGGAACTCGACAAGATGAGTACCTCTGTAGGCTATTATCGGGAGCTCTACTGTGTGAGGTGGAAGACCCATGGTGGGGAGCGCTACTGTGTGAGGTGGCAGACCCATGGTACTCGACAAGAGGACTACCTCAGTAGTATAAGGATAGTGAGTAGCACCTCAGAGTTGTGATAGGAAAGCTATTCTCGATAGAGGAGGATTTCTTTAATAGCCATGGTTTCAACATCATGAATAAAATCATAGTTTGAATTGAGTTAATGTCCTTTGTGTTTTCCTCATGATTGAGACGAGTTACTCGATAACATAGGTCTATGTATGGGCATATACCTATGTAATGTTAATCCGTTGATTTCATACTTTGTGGTTATCCTTGTTGGATTTTGTGAGACCTTGAGGGTCTCAGGGTCTCTACCGAGTATTGTTATACTCACCCCTGCACGGTCTATGCCTGTACCTTGTTGTGTTGGTTGCATATGACATACAACGCTGACCGAGGTAGAGAGTATGACATCTGGATGGTTCCAGAGGTGGAACTCACGACCAGACGATATCTGGAAGAGACAGACGAGCATGGAGAACTGATGAGGCTTTCTGTACCAACCCTTAATGTATGATTCATGGTGAACGATCCAAGAGCTGCTAGACACCATCCAATAGTTTTCATTTTCAGTTGTACTTTGTTTCAATTGTAGTTTTACCTTTTTGATGGACTTGTATTCCAGCAGCTTTTGTACTTTCATCATACTTGGTATACAACTTTACATAGTATTTTCTTCTGCTTGTACTCTGGTTATGTGTGTTACATTATGAAGACAATGCCTTCCTAGTTTTTAGGGAATTACGCCTTTGTTACTAGTTTCCAGCCTCTTGCCTATAGAAGGAAGGCCTGGGGTAGTCACAATATGGGCCCCGAGGGATAGTTCATGACATATATACTTTTATGGGACTTAGTATTCAAATACTTCAATGTGGTATGAGACTGATGAATTTTAAAATATATTTTGAACTGGATTATTTAGTATATGAGTAATGCATTCGACCAGCATAAATAGATGGGGAATGAATATAGATATCCCCTAGATGCATAGATAGTTTTATGGGATGTGTCAGTTGGTAAAATTAGGTTTTTTTATATCATCTTGAGAATATATATTGATGGTAAAGTGGTTCATGTTCTGGATACATGATGTTCAATATTTATTAATTTCCTTCATTCAAAATAAAATTCAGTTATAATCCAAAAGATTTTCACTATAAAAATTTTAATGGTGGAATTTCATTTTCATAATATTTATTAAATGGATTCTATTCTCTATTATTTGAATTTATATATTGATTATCAATCATGTATTTATTATATTGGCATGTGTTATTAGTTATTTAACTTACCATTTTTTTATTCTAATTAATTAATTATGGATTCTGATTTACATACCCATGCAGATAATTTGAGCCAATGCTTATTAGGATTCAATTCTGCAGGTTATGAAGAGGAATTTTTTGAATGTGTTCTATAGATATTGATCTATTACTTATGAGATCCTTTATTTAATTTTCCCAAAGTATTATGCCAATCATGTATGTAATATGGATTTCCAAAACAGATAAAAAATTATGTTATTTGATATTTTATTCCATTTAATCTAGTGAATTTATTTAAATAATGCACCGACACTGGGCTTCTAAGGTCGGGGTGATACATTTGTTATAAAAGGAAGCTTCATAAAAACATTTGTAACCAGATTTTGGAAAAATTGATTGGGGAATATAACTGAATCAATAATTTTTAGGATAATTGTATGAATTGTATATCATCTTAATTATTTTTTAATGACAAATAAAAACCTAGGTTTTAACTAATCATTCATATATTGATGAATTTTTAAGTTTTAGAAGTCATAACAATGATTTTTCCTTATTATAACACTATGAATAGTGTTGATTTTATTGTTTTTTGGGGTTTGATAAATGGATAGAATCATAAAGGTTTTAAAAATATTTGTTACACTAAAAAAGATTATGAACCTAAAAAATAAAAATAAAATGAAGGTTGTATAATGAAATAAGTTGATGAGGGTAGTGAATGGTTTATAAATGGAGTATAAATATTAATTTTATGGTGCTATTACATATAAAAATTATTTCATCAATGGTTCATTGATTATAAGAATGGTGAGGTATATACGGATTGTACTTCAATACTTATTCTATACGTATTTAGAATAACACATTATTTCTTCATATTTCTAAGGTGATCAACATATTACAATATTTTCAACGATAAAATAATCGCTATATTTTGCCGTTTGGGGAAAAATTAATGAATTATTATTTATTGAAATTTATTTACATTCATTATAAATTTTTTGACTATGATTTATTTCATATGTATTTTGGATGAGCCTTTGGGAAATAATGAAATAAGATGAACATTGGATATTATTATATAAGGTTAAAGTATAATTTTTTATGTTTGATAACCAATGCTGACCATGTTGGTTTCATTATGAATATAATGTTTGAAGAAATTACTTATGGATATTATGATCCATAAACAATATTTTGGATGGAAAAAATTATCTTCATCATTCAATTATATGTGTATGGAATGAATAAAACAAAGGATGAAGCCTAACCAATGGATGATATTAATCTTATGATATTGAAGTCAATAAATAATGTTTATTTTATCATCTTATTATCTTAATATTAAATGAATACTCCAACTATAGGAAAAGGATTTTAGAATATAAATATTATGTGTCAACTTATCTTACAAAGAAATCAATCCTCTATTAACTGATAAAAAATTTAATGTTTTATATTGTTAACATTAAAATTACCATGTTCAATATCACTATTCATTATAACGTGATAGTTAGAATAATATTTCATGTCCAAGATGTCACTTTTCCCTAATGATATTCTATTCTATAACACAATTTTGTGGTATCCATCACATTTCCCTTTCCCTGTTATTATGATAATGTCATACTAATCATATTTTTGACGTGGGATTTCCATATATGAATTTTAAAGTATCAACCTTCTATTTTTTATGTTTAACATTTAATGTAAATTAAGTATTTTATTTGTGTATTGGAGAATGTATTTACCCATGATTTTATGATACGTCCCTATTTAGATTTAATCTATTTTATGACTTATATATCATGCGACATTATCCTTAATCAGATAAAAAATATTATTATTTAAATATTTCTTTTATAACCTAACCGTTAAAATTGAAGTAATTAATAGTATTAATTAAAATATGAAAATATTATTTACACATTATATATAGTTAATTATTTAGTGACTAATTAATTTTATATGAAAATAAGACACTTTAAAAAAAGGAAATCCATTTTTAAAATACTATTTAATTATTATTAATTGTGTTTTATAACAATAAATTAAGAAAATAATACCTTTTTATTTTCTTATTGATATATATTTGTATATTATTAAATATAATTCTTTACATTAGTTTTATTTTTTTATGTGATATACTAACAAATAATATTTTACACATAAAATATGTATTTCCCTAAAAGGATAGCTTAGTGAAATGTAATGATGAACTTGTTTAAAATATTTTTTATGGAACATAATTAAATTATATTTATAAAAATAAATTTTTTATTTGAAATATGATAAAAAAATTAAATTTTATTGAATTTTTTGTATTTCTATGATAAGTTCTATTTTTCATGAATAATGAAATATAATTCATCTTAATTTAAATGAATTTTTTTCTAAATAATTAATAGTGTTAAATTATATTTTTAATTCGGTATGATGTTTAACTAGATAAATTTTATATCTGTTAATATAATTGTTTTCATGTGAATAAATATGACATTGAATTTGGATATAATAACATTCCAATCTTCGGAACATTTATATAAGGCCCCGGCCTTAAACATTATATAATATTGAATTAAATGAATAATTCACATTGAGGATCTTTTCAGGTTTAGAGTTTTAGAGAATTATATCATAACTATTACATCTCAAAAGATTACACATTAGAAACTGCTACAAAGATTCCATTTTTTTACAAAACATGAACTCTTAAAAAAAGAGTCATATGTAGTTCAATGTTTAAGACAGAATGAAATTTCCTTGATCCCATCCATGACCCTATTCCACATTATGTACTATTAAAAACATTTCAAAAAAAACATGGGGTGAGCATAAAATGCTCAGCAAGGGATACACAAATAAAGAAAACTGTTAGTTTTTCAAAACCTAAAGTAAACCATGAATACTTTATCAAAGTAACACTTTTCACCTTTAAGAAATAGTGAATACTCTTCCCTGAATAAAAGATAATTACTTACCATTCTATAACCAAAATATTACCATAAAACCAATATAAATAAGACATATCTTATAAATGTAACTTGGGACATAAACATACTTAAATGGAATAACCATACAGTCGACTTCCACACATATCACTAAATGGAATATCCATACTGCTTACGTCCATACCCAATGAATTGGAGGTTATAACTTAACCACCATTCCCGGTATTCATGGCACAACCTATCATATGTTTTATCACATAACCACCCGTCATATGTCTAAGTACCATTATAAAATCATAAGACAGAAAACAAATATAATGGAAAGAAAACATTTCCACATTTCAATACCAATATATAACTTAAATATATTGACATAACAAATCCATTATAAAAACCATATTCAATACCAAAATACATAATATATTATATGGTATTTATTTCATTTTAAAAACATTACAGCTTGTTGAGGAAGCCAAAGACCAAATAATAGTCGCGGCAGCAGAAAAGGTCGTTGTCACCGCGTACGTTAAAATAAACATTCCTTTTTTTCGTTTAGTAAAACGATTCGTAGAAAAATATTCCATTTGAATTAAATAAAAATTCAAATGTGTTTTATACATATTATAAAAGGAACTCTTGTATTAGAACAAAATATGCCTCAATGAATGGAGATTGAGACGAAGTCCCTCACCTCGTGTCCGACTTGACTCGATCACTTTTTAATCTCCTGAATAATAACTAGTGTTAATTTCCACTTGCTTAAGAACCTTTTTCAAGATTACTATACCTTTTATATCAATTATTTCCATGTTATAAACATTATGTAATCATTTAAGTTAATAATGTTTGTTTTGTCGATATCTGGTTCTTAAGTCAAAAATGGACTTCTTACAATTACATGTTGTTCATGTGGTCAAAGGTTAATTATATACAGAATGATATTAATGATTTGGATATCATATATATCATATATATCCATCATATACATGTATTTATAATAGTATATAACATTTAGATGTAAGAGATGAAATGCACCATTCATGGAGACGGTAAGCCGTACATACGCATGATCACTACTTTCATTTCTATTTCATATTTAATGGAGTGAAATCATAATGATATAAAGGTATATTATAATTCCATTACAATATCATATATATTATCATTATCTTTATCCTTTATACATCCCACATATGGCATTAACGAATAAAATAACTTTGAGTAGGCGGTAGACCGCACTTCCTAAAATGAGATATCGCATTTACCCATAATGGAAACCATAAAGGTATGCCATAAATTAAAAATAAAGAATCTTAAGAGAAACATAAACATAATACATATCATATATAAATAGATTGACATCTTAATGTCCACCATGAAAGGTGTTAAAAGATGATTGAACAATCATCGTTTCGTGCGGGAGAAATTCACCAACCAGAGAAACAGTATGTTCTTTAACCATTAAGCGAAGTTGTGTGTAAGTGTAGCTCGAATACTTCTCATAAAAACATCCTAGTATAGTGAATATACTGGTTTTGTTAGAAAAGAATGTAATAAAAAGTCTTTATGAGGTTGGAGAAGCAAAATAAAACAAAAGGACACACGTGAATACAATACCTTCAAATCATGTAACTCCTCTTGGATTGAACCAAAAGGGTTTCTTAAAGAGCTTTCTGCCTAAGGTAAGGATTCTAGGAGGAAGAGAGGGATGTGGATAGATAAAATGAGAATATCTTGGATGATCCATAGGCTTGAGAGGTGTGGGTAAGGAGGCAGAGGTGGGGGCCATTTATAAGAGGAGAGGAGGGGCACTCTTGGAAAGTTATAAAATGTTAGTTTATTATATAATGAGTTTCAGATTATAAATGTCCCAAAATTATATATTTCGAGGATAAGGTGATAAGAGTTCTAAATCCTCACAAAAAATAGGTTTTTGACAGTGTAGGTCTTAGATTTTACATTATCTTTTCATTTTATTTAAATCGTTAAATAATGAGGTAATCGTTACATAATTATGGTGTCATAAATAATGTAATTTATTTAATGTCTAAAAATTATAAAAAAAATAACATGATGTATTAAATTTTTTGTATTTATAATGGATATTTATAGTCAAAAATATCACTTGTATAACCCCTTGTAAAAAATTGTTTTAGTAAAACAAAACATGTTTTTGACATTTTTATTTTTACATTAAATAAAAAGTTATTAATGTCATTTTCACACCCATGTTGATCCATGGGGTCCCCAAGTTGACCCATGGACTGTATTGGTCTACCATGACACATACAATAACGTTAGGACATGTGTCAAGGTCATTTAATATTATTAAAACAATATTTTTACCTTAAATTACACTAATTACCTCTAATCGCGATTAATAAAACTTAAGAGTTACTTTTCACCAAAGAAATTATTTTAATCCCATTGAACAAAATTTTACATATTAATGACAACCATGTATGTCAAATTTTTGAAATTCAATTCAAAAAAGTGGAAAAGTTTCATTTAAATGAAAAATCATTTTTTTAACTACCACTTAGTGGTTTCACTATTCATCAAAAATTGATGCTTTTTAAGAAAATACAAAAAATTAACTCTAAGCTATATTTGATATTCTGGATTCAAAAATGAGGCCTATTTTACAAAATTCAAAACATATAAGTTTCATTAATTAATTTAATAATTAATTCCCGCTATCAAAACAAATAGCGTGTTTTTATGAAACAATTTATATCTAAAGATTTACACTAGTTTATCTCCAATTTCAAAGTGAAATTAATTCCAATGACCACTATTGGATTAGATTATAAAAATATATTATAATATCAATTTAAAACCAATTAAAAAGATAATTTAATCATATAAATAATTTAGATTAAAAAGTTGTTTTCAATTAAAATACAACATTTTTAACCATTCAATAAAAAAAATAATCTTTATCTGAAAAATACCAAAAATTTACCCAAAGTAAATTTTGATGACACGATTCTAAAAAAGAATTTTATTTGGTCCAATATAATGTATAAGAGTGACCAAAACTATATTTAAAGTGGGTTCATGATCAAAAGGTAATAAGTCGACCTTTTAGTGAATATTAGAGTATCTATGCCTAAAATTTAATTTATTTCTTATTTTAATCCGTTATCTATTATTGGATAAATGTAAAAACATTTAAAAAACATATATAATAATATTTTAGTTATTTCTATTCATTCCCTCTAGTACAATGGCTATGCGTTAACTACCATTTAAAATAATATTATTATATTACTAGTGTGCAACATAAGATTTCAAAGATACTCGTTGTTGTGTATCGGGTACGCTATCGAACATAGAAACCCCATTAAAGTAAAATTAATATTTAAATCGCAAATATTACTAAATATGAAAATGTATTATTCTTTATTTACCTGGGATGTTACGTCTTTCCCCCCTTTTGGGAATTTCATCCTCGCAATTTTATTCAATTATCAAAATAAGTGGGGGTATTTATCCCTCATAGCATTTTCAGATCACCACGTTTCCTCTTCTACCATATGGTTTTTAAATAAAACCTTTACCTGGTGAATTACCATATTTCTCAACACTTTCTCTCTACAATCAAGAAGCTGGACTGGTTATTCTTCATAAGATAGATTCTCTTCCAACTGAACTACATATGGGCTCAAAACATGAGATGGATCTGGCATATACTTTCTCAACATCGAAACATGAAAAAAATTGGGTACCTGGGACAAACATGGAAGTAAAGCCACTCGATAAGAAAATGATCCAACTATCTCTAGAATTTCATATGCTCCAATGAACCTTGGACTCAACTTTCCTTTTTACCAAATCACATCACACTTTTCCATGGTGAAACATTGAGAAAACATGATCACCTACCTCGAAAGATAGATCCTTCCTCCGGTTACCCACATAACTTTTCTGCCTTCTCTGAGCAGATCTCATGTGTTTCTAAATCAACTGAACTTTTTCTGCCATCTCTTCTACCAATTCAGGTCCCATTAGCTTCCTTTCAACCAATTAATCCCAAAAAGATGGTGTTCAACACCGCTTCTCAAATAATGCCTCAAACAGAGCCGTCTGTATACCGGAATGAAAACTGTTATTATATGAAAGTTCAGCCAAAGAAAGATGGTTGTCTTAACTTCCCTGATAATCCATCGAGCATGCACATAGAATATCCTCCATGGTCTGAATTCTTCTTTCTGACTTCCCATCTGATTGAGGATGAAAAGCTGTACTAAAATTTAATTCAGTACCCAATGACTTATGAATTCCTTTTCAAAAGTTATAAGTGAACCTAGGATCACAATCAGAAAGAATGGAGAGGAGAACCCCATGCAACCTGATTATCTCTTTAACATACAACCGAGCAAGCTGATATAGAGACAACGTATCTCGAATAGGAAACAAATGAGAATATTTGGTCAATTGATCAACTATAACACATATTTCATTATTACCTCGATATGTCTTTGGTAGTTCCACAATGAAGTCCATGGATATATTTTCCCATTTCCACTACGACATCAGTAATGACTACATCATCCCTTTTGGTAACTGTCACTCTACTTTAACATGCTGATAAGTCAAACACATCACAATAAAATCAACAATATATCTTTTCATTCCATCCCACCAGTAATACTCCCGCAGATCTCTGTACATCTTACTACAGCAAGGATGAACTGAAACCGGGGAACTATGAGCCTCATATAACAACTCAGTATTCATCTATGAATCACAAGGCACACATAATCTCTTCCTAAACCTCAAAACACAATCATTATCAATGTTAAATTCATGAAACATACCCTTATGAACCAGCTCTACCTTTTTCTGCAACCCACTGTCTTTCTTCTGCGCTTGCTTAATTCTATCTGATAGAGATGATCTCACTAACACCTGAAACAAAATAGAAGAACTTCCTGCACCAACAAATTTTATTCCCATGTTCATCAAATCAAAAACCAAAGGATCTCGTTCCAAACTTAGCATGGTTAATGAAGCATTACTTTTTCGACTCAAAGCATTATACACATTAATTGCTTTTCCCTAATGGTAATGAATTGTACAATCATAATACTTGATTAATTCTATCAATCTCTTCTGTCGCAATGCTCAATTCTTTCTGAGTGAATATATAAATTAAACTTTCTTGATCAGTATATATTTCACAGTTTACTCTATATAAACGATGCCTCCACATTTTTAGATCAAAAACAACAACAGCTAATTCCAAATCATGTGTTGGGTAATTTATCTCATGAGGTTTAAACTAACGTGATGCATAAGAAATTACCTAATCATTATTCATAAGGAAACATCGAAGTCCCGTCAACGAAGCATCACTATAAATAAAAAACTCACCATTGGTGGAAGGAAGTGCCAAAACTGGAGAATTCACTATCATCATTTCAACTCCTGAAAACAATCATCACATTATTTTGTCCAGATAAACTTAACACCCTTCCGAGTTAGCTTATTTATTGGACTAGATAACCATTAAAATTTTCAACAACCCTCCAGTAATAACATGCCAAACCATGAAAACTACATATCTCGATTACATTTTTGGGTCTTGGCCATTCTTCAACAGCTTTTGTTTTAGTAGGATCAACAGTTATGCCATTTTTTGAAACAATGTGACCAAGGAAAGAAATTTGTTGTAACCAAAACACACACTTGCTGAATTTTCCATAATGTTTCTTTTATTTTATGGTTTTAATGATAACCCTTAAATGAAATTCATGCTCCTCTTTACTTTTAGAAAACACCAAAATATCATCAATGAAAACAACCACATACTTATCCATGATCTCAAGGAAAATTTTATTCATAAGGTCCATGAATACAACAAGTGAATTGGTTAACCCAAAAGGCATAACTACAAATTCATAATGGCCATATCTAGTACAAAACACAGTCCTCAGAATGTCTTCTTCTTTTACATTCAACTGATGGTACCCCGACCTCAAGTCAATCTTCGAAAAATACTGAGCTCCTTGGAGCTGATTAAACAAATCATCGATATGAGGAAAATGATATTTATTCTTAACAGTGATGTTATTCAAGGCTCTATAGTCAATGAAAAGTCTTATTGAACCATCTTCCTTTTAAACAAATAATACATGAGCACCCCATGGGGATGTGATAGGTCGAATGAAACCATTATCTAATAAATCCTGCAATTTCTTCTTTAACACTAAAAGTTCAACCTGAGCCATTTGATTAGGGGGTTTTGAAATTGGTTTAGACTCAGGAACTCAGTCAATAGTAAATTCAACTTCTTGATCATGAATAATACCAGAAAACTCATCAGGAAAAACATCAAGATACTCATTTAGCACTGGAAAATCATTAATTTTAACAGTTCTTTTATTTTCAATAATATGTGCAAGGTAACATTCATTTCCATCTTTTACTAGTTTCTCAACATTATGATATGTTATCAAAAGCAAGGGTTCATTCTTGTACACAAACTGAAAATATTTCTGAAAATAAACCTCTTTAGTTCTATAGTCAATCTTAGCATGATAAACAGAAATCCAATCCTTTACCAAAATAACATCAAACTCTACTAGAGGAAAAACAATATGGTTTGTAGGTAGATTCATTCTGCACACAAGGATAGTAAGGTTCTTATAATTTCTTTTTGTCTCAACGTTCCCTCCGAGTGTTTTTACCATAAGTTTTGGTTTCATATCTTGATATGGAATTCCCAAGTTACAAGAAAAATTTTCAGAAATGAAATAATGTGTAGAACCTGAATCAAACAACACATTGGAATAATCTTAACAAAAAAAAGTGTATCTGATACTATTTCATTCGATGGTCCAATATCTATTGAAGTTGTTTCAATGGATTTCACCACCCCTTTCTGCTTGTAGTCTGGCTGCTTTACCCCCATTGAGTTCTTTGTTAGACACTCATTTTCATAATGCCCCATTTTTTTACACTTAAAACATCTTACTGCTGGCTTTTCATTGCCTTCTTGATCATCTTCCTTACAGTTACGAGCAATATGACCAGACTTACCACACTAAAAGCACTTTCCAGAAATGGATAAACATTCTCCAAGATGTATTTTACCACACTTCTCACAGGATTGATATTTGGTTTTCTTACCTCCTTACATCTTTGATGAATTCTTCCCCTTTTCCTGCCAACTGGACCTCTTATTCTGTTGTTTTTCAAAGAAGACTTGATCATCGGTAAACTCCATTTCCACCTAATCCGCACATCGAACATGTTTTTCATAACTTTTGAACTCACAAGAAGCTAAAGACCTTCGATACATTGTCTTTAAACCTGTGTAAAAATAGTTGATTTTACTATCAAGATCTCATATGAAATTTTTAGCATAATTGGCCAGTCGAGTGAACATTTCTTCATAAGCAGCCACTAAGTCATCCTCCTGCCTCAATTCTAGGATTTTTTTTTCATCCTAAGACAAACAACCGTAGAAAAATATTTCTCAAGAAACATAACTTTGAATTCATCCTGGTGAAGATCATCAATCTCATCACTATCCCTGATATTTTTCATCATCAACCACCACTGATCATCATCACCTTCAAAATGGTAAACAACAAGACTAACATTTTGATGTTCTGAACACCCCATGACAACAAAAATCTTTTCCATTTCTTTAATCCAACCTTTGGCTAGAACAGGGTCAGATGATCCTCTAAATTATGGGGGATGTTGCCTCATGAAATATTCCTCCCCTGACATGTTCCTCTGTAGTTTATCTGGTTGATCTCGTGCATGGATACCTCCACCATTTATAGCCTGTGTCAATTGTGTCATCACTAGAACAAACTGCTCAGTTCCAATTCCGTCCATCTCAGGTTTCTGATTTGGAAGGTTGTCTTCCTCTTGATGTCATCCAAATATAGCTGCCTTGTTTCCTCTATAGAAACCCATTCATAACAAACATGTCTTAGATGAAGCATCATGGTATTCTTAAAATGCTATATCATTTCAATTTTACCCTAAAAAAATATTTTTGGATAATCGTTTAATAGAATTCTAACTCCTAAAGTTGTCTAAACCGACCTTTGATACCAACTATAAGGCCCCGGCCTTAATCATTAATTAATGTTGAATTAAATGAATAATTTAAATTGTGGATATTTTTAGGTTTAGTGTTTTAGAGAATTAGATGATAACTATTACATCTCAAAATATTACACATTAGACACTTCTACAAAGTTTCCATTTTTTTTACAAAACATGAACTCTTAAAAAAAGAGTCATATCTTGTTCCATGTTTAAGACAACATTAATTTTCCTTGATCCCATCCTTGACCCTATTCCATATAATGTCCTGTGGAAAACATTTCAAAAAAACTTGGGGTGGGCATAAAAAGCTCAGTAAGGGATACACAAAGAAAGAAAATTGTTAGTTTTTCAAAACATCAAGTAAACCATGAATACTTTATCAAAGTAACAATTTTATCCTTTAAGAAGTAGTAAATACTCTCCACTGAATAAAATATCATTACATATCCTTTTGTAACCAAAATATTACAATAAAACCCATATAAAAAACACATAACTTATAAAGGTTACCTGGGACATAAACATACTTAAATGGAATAACCATACGGTCGACTTCCACACATATCACAAAATGGAATAGCTATATGACCGACTTCCATACCTAATGCATTGGAGGTTATAACATAACCACTCGTCCTGGTATTCACGTCACCACCCGTCATATGGTTTATCACGTAACCACCCTTCAAATGTCTATGTACCATTATAAAATCATAAGACATAAAACAAATATAATGGAAAGAAACAATTACCACATTTCGATCACAATATATCACTTAAATATGTTGACATAACAAACCCATTAAAAAAACCATTTTTAATACCAAAATACATAAAATTGTATATGATATTTATTTCATTTTAAAAACATTACAGCTTGTTGAGGAAGCCAAAGGCCAAATAATACTCGCGGCGACGAAAAAGGTCGTTATCACCGCGTACGTTAAAATGAAAATTATTTTTTTAGTTTAGTAAAACGATTCGTAGAAAAATATTTCATTTGAATGAAATGAAATGTAAAATGTGTTTTATATAGTGTATAGAAGAATGTCTTCTATTAGAACAAAATATGCATCAATGAAAGGAGATTGAGACGAAGTCCCTTAACTCGTGTCCGACTTGACTCGATCGCTCATTAATCTCCTAAATAATAAACTAGTGTTAATTTTTACTTGCATAATAACCTTTTTAAGATTACTATAACTTTTATATCACTTATTTCCATGTTATAATCATTATGTATCCATTTATGTTAATAATGTTTGTTTTGTCGATATCTGGTTCTTAAGTCAAAAATGGACTTCTTATAATTACATGTTGTTCATGTGGTCAATGTTTCATTATATCCAGAATGATATTCATGATTTAGATATCATATATATCATATATATCCATCATATAAATGTATTTATAATATTATATAACATTTAGGGGTAAGAAATGAAATGCATCGTTCATGGAGATGGTAATCCATACGTACGCATGAACGCTACTTTCATTTATATTTCATATTTAATGGAGTGAAATAATAATGATATAAAGGTTTATTATAATTGCAGAATAATATTATATATAATATCATTAACAACATCCTTTATACGTCCCATATATGGCATTAACGAATCAAACCACTTTGAGGGGGCGGTAGTCCGCACTTCCTAAAATGAAGATATTGCGTTTACCCATAATGGAAACCATAATGGTATGACATAAATTAAAAATACAGAAGAATAATGAAAAAATAAATATAATATATATCATATAAAAATATAGTGACATATTAATGGCCACCATGAAGGGTGTTAAAAGAATATTGAACAATCATTGTTTCGTGAGGCAGAAATTCGCCTACCACATATACACTATGTTCTTTAACCATTAGACGAAGGTGTCTGTAAGTGTAGCTCGAATCCTTCTCATAACAACATCCTAGTATATTTAAGATACTGGTGTTGTTATAATAGAAAGGAATAAAATGTGTTTAGGTGTTGGATAAGAAAAATAAAACAAGAGAACACAAGTGAAGACATTACCTTTAAATTAGGTAACTCCTCTGGGTTTGAACCAAAAGGGTTTATTGAAGATATTTATGCCTATGTTAATGCTTCTATGATGAATATAGGGAAGTGGAGAGATAAAATGAGCAGAGCTTGGCCGATACAAAGGCTTGAGAGGTGTGGGTAATGAGGTAGAGGTGGGGGACTTTTATAAGAAGAGAGGTGGGGCGCTCTGGGAATGTTATAAAATATTACTTTATTATATAATGAGTTTTGAATTTTAAAGGTCCCACAATTATATATTTCTAGGATAAGGTGATATGATTTCTATATCCTCACATAAAATAGGTTTTTCACAAGTATAGGTCTCTGATATAACATTATCTTTTCCTTTTATTTAAATCGTTAAATAAGGAGTTTATCGTTGCATCATCATGGTGTCATAAATGATTTATTTTATTTAATGTCTAAAAATAAAAAAAAATCATGATGTAGTAAATCATTATATCTTTATAATGTATATTTATAGTCAAAAATATGACTTGTATAACCCCATGTAAAAATTGTTTTAGTAAAACAATACATGTTTGTGACATTTTTATTTTAACATTAAATAAAAAGTTATTAATGTCATTTTCTTACCCAAGTGGATACATGGGGTCTCTATGTTGACCAATGGATTGTCTTGGTCGTCCATGACACATCCAATAAGGGTATTACTTGTGTCAAAGTCATTTTATATTATTAAAATATTATTTTTACCTTAAATTATACTAATTACCTCTAATCGCGATTAATAAAACATAAAAGTAACAATTCACCAAAAAAATTATTTTAATCCCACTGAACCACATTTTACATCCTAATAACAACCATGTATGTCATATTTTTGAAATTAAATTCAAAAAAGTTTTAAATTTTCATTTAAACGAAAAATTAGTTTTTTAACTACATCTTAATGGTTTCACTATTCATCAAAAATTGATGCTTTTCATAAAAATACTAAAAATTCACCCTATGCTATATTTGATATTCTGAATTAAAAAATGATGCCTATTTTACAAAATTCAAAAAATATAAGTTGAATTAATTAATTTAATAAATAATTCCCATTGTCAAAACAAATACCGTGTTTTTTGAAACAATATATATCAAATGATTGACACTAGTTTAAGTCCAATTTCAACGTGAATTTAATTCAATGACCACTATTGTATTAAATGGTCAAAATATATTCTAATATAACTTTAAAACCAATTCAAAATATAATATAATAATACAAATAAATTAGATTAAAAAGCGGTTTTGATTTAAAATATAACATTTTTCACTATTCATTAAAAAATGAACTTTATCAGAAAAATACCAAATATTTACACAAAGTAAATTCTGATGGCCCAATTCTAAAGAAGAATTTTATTTGGTCCAATAGAATTTATAAGAGTGACCATAACTATATTAAATGAGGGTTCCCATCAAAAAACCATAAGTCGACCTTTTAGTGAATATTAGGGTATCTATGCCTAAAATTGAATTCTTTTCTTATTTTAAACCTTTATATTTTATTAGATAAATTTAAAAACTTTTAACAAACATATATAATCATATTTTAGTTATTTCTATTCATTCCCGCCAATACAACGACTACGTGTTAACTACCACTTAAAATAATATTATTATATTACTAGTGTGCAACGTAAGATTTCAAAGAAACTCGGTGTTGCGTATCAGGTACTCTTTCGAACATAGAAACCCCTTTAAAGTAAAATTTATATTTAATTCCCAAATATTAATAAATATGAAAATGTATTATTCGTTATTAACCTGGGATGTTACAATTTACCCTTTAAAAACATGTTTTCTAATTATGTCAATGATAATAATATTAATTTATCTTCCCAATCATATGTGGTATTAATTATGGAAAATTGATTCTATATTTTGAATCTATGTGAACAAATTATAAAAAAAATAGATAAGTTCCTTTTATTTTTGGACTCTATCAATAGAAATTTTAGTAATTTTTAATTATCATGGTTAAAAGAAAAAAGAATAATTATTGGTAAAAATAATATAAAAAATATAATAAAATTATCTTAAAAAGTGTACTAATTTTACAAAATTAGTAATTTTCAACGAAAAGAATCCTTTGGATGATTTTATGGGGTTTTTGAGACAATTTGACAACTTTAATGATTTTATAGTATTTTATGCTATTTAAAGTCAAATATGTCATAACAATTTGTTAATAAGTATTAAAATTTAAATTTTTTATTATTATGAATATATCATCAATAATAAATTGTATATTTAAATATAAATTTTATATATTCATAATTATAATTTATTTTTAATTTGTTGGAGTGAAATAATTAAATTGAAGCTTTCAGAATAATGATGCTATAATTGTTTTATTAATGGGAAAACAAAATAATAATTATTAAAAACATTAAAATAAATATTATTTTATAGAATTAATTTCATTACCTAATTATCTGTATTAATTAGACATATTATGAATATTTTAATTATTTCCCCTCAAATTTATCTTATGTATTATAATTTTTAAAAAATTCATGAAAGGGATATTGTCAAAATTAATCTTTTTCATTGCATTTGTGATTGGTTTAATAAATTATCATTTGTCCAATGTCGGTTTCTCTTGGTTCTATAATAGAGTGCTCATAGTTAGGGAACATTTTACCAAAAAATTAGGCCAAGCTATGCACAATTTCTCGAATTTTAGAAGAAATATTATTTTAATTTTTTTACCCTCACTTTTATTTTACCAAAATATCACTTCTATACCACTTTACCTCTTATATTTTATTCCAATAAAAGGGATTTATCTTGAATGTATCTCCCTTTCCACCCACATTTCATTATATAGATTCAAGAATATCAATTATAGGAATGATTATGCACTCATCCTTATCATTATTTCACTCAATTATCTATCTCCCTCTATTCCAGTCTATTTCTTCATGACCATTGGTCCTAACACTAGGAGGGTTTTTTTTCCAATTTTTTATATCTCAATTTTAATTTATTATTATTTTATTCTTTAGATTTTCTTCATCCCTTATATTGAATCCATGGTTGTGTATCGATGACCATATATTAGGAACCAAACAAATTATATAGGGTAAAATAGTATAGAAAGGAATGACTCCCATATGACGTAAGGTGATATTTAAAATTTTATTGATAATTTATTTTAACTATCCCCTTAATTTTAATAGTTTTCCATATAGGATGGATAACCTGAAAAAATAAGTATGAATAATCTCTCTACGTGGAAAAAATCATGAAAAATAACACTAGTGGCATGATCCATCGATTAATAATATTATATTAAATCCATGGGAAAATTATGAATCTCTTAGACAGTGAAAAAGCGAAGATTATTTCACCCATGTTTGTGTAGTTCACCCCTCAGATTCATAAAAGTGACTATCTTCCTTGCTATCTAGTGTGGCCTATTATTGAGACGTGAGACCCACATGGGGTGAGGAGGTGTTTATATGTGACTGATAAGTCATGCAGATTCCACCCATAATTTAATTCCATTCTTAGAGGTGTTTCTTTTTAATAAAAAATCCATCTGGTTTATCACACATAAAAGAGAATATCATGTGTATCAATTTTTTTTGGGGGAATCAATCAATTCTTGATTAATATTATTATTCCCACAATTTGTTACCTGTATTTGTTATCATGAAATTACCATCAATTAATTCCAGTTTTATGAAAAATTTGAATTGGAATTTATTTAAGTTAATCACTATGTTATCCAAACATACTATTGATTATATTAAACAAAATTCATTATTTAAAAATTATTATAATTAAATTCAATGAAACATCTTGGATGTAGTGTTTATGTTATTTTCTATAGAATATTGAGTGAAAAATTTAATATTGGTGGAAATATATCAATTTAGTAATATAGGAGTTCTATCCTATGGTTTGATGATGATTGATGTGGATAAGGAAAATTCGATGAATAAAATTCATTATTTGAATGGTCAATTATCCATCACTTATTATTATAATGAAGAATTTAGAATGTGATATGAGGTAAATAATAAGAGAATAATATCTGCCATGAAATGGATTTAAATTCAATTCTATGAAACATTATTATTTTTAAAATCAAATGTCACAATATTAGTTATCATGATTATTAAAATGAATTTAATGGATGAAGTACCCCAAAATACCAAAGAAAATAAGAATGAAAAAATAGGATGATTGAGAAATTATATAATGTAGTGGAGAATCATGTATGAAGTTATACCCCATCTGAAATCATAAGGATTATCTCAGGGTTCTATATGAACTTATGTATGTATCCCAATATGAAAAATTATTTTGACTACAAAAAAATGGATAGAATGGTTTCACATAGGTAGTCTATTCCATCGATAACAATAGTTATATATAAGAATCATAATATAAAATAAAAAATAACAACAAAAATATATAAAAACTCAACATAATTTCATATTCAAACAACTGGTATTGGATTCAGACATTATTAATCAAATTACTACAAAATGTGGTAGTTTAACAAATATATGAAGTCAAAATAATATAAATGAATGAAACTATAGGGATTGTGTGTAGTATATCATAACATCACCTCAATCCTCTAGGACAACATTTACCATCAACAAATTTTTTGACCATTTCCCTTAGTGTGATCACCAACTATAAAATTTTCATGAAGATTAAGATCCCACTGTATGATATGTGTATAAAATACCCATGAAATAACAAATTTATACTTAACATAAGGGAATAATTAAAAATTGAATGGCTGGAAAATCAAGAAAATACATAAATAATAATATATATTCCAAGAGATTATTAACTATCCAAGATTCCATAAACCCATGATCTACTTTAATTGCATCCATTTAAGAGGAGAAGTTAAAAATTGTCATTTATTATTAAATAATTCCATGTGATAAATACAAAATATCAATGAGTTCAAGAGGCTATCATCTATCAATATTACATCATTAAGGGATATTTATATATAATCTATTCAGGGAAATAAAAACTCTATCATTATTAGTGTATAATATAGATCACCTAATGATTATTCCTTTTCAAAATTATTATGTCTACACCCATCATAGTAAAATAATTGTTCTTAGGTCATGCTCACTAAATTTCATGATCTATTCAACATACAATAAATTAATAATCATTATCATCTTTCACATTACATGGTTATTATCATAAGTTCTAATAATTCCATGGTTTGAAAACAACCAACATGAAACCCTATTCGATGGGATATCAATCATATCATTCATGTGTCACCTGTAGGAACTAACTAGCCAACATAGAGAATATTTTCCACTTTTATATCTATAGATTATTTAACTTTTTTTTATAAACACTACCTCATATAAAGTATAACAATGAAAGGAAGAATATTAAATATTAAATAAAGACATCATGATACAAAAACACATCCACATGAATATCACATAATGAATGTGTATCAATGGTTATACACACCACCACATTCATATCACATTATGAAACAATGTAACATCTATAAAAGTTCTCATATGCTTAACACATCAAGAATGATTCACACAGGCTATAGACACACCCACGTGAATGTATGATCATGTATTGGTATCATAATATACAATCACAACCACTTGTACATCAGACATAAAATATTATATAAATTTCGATATTTTTATGGACATCTAGCCTAATGAGTGTTGATTCCCAACAACATGAATTTCTACTTAAATATTTCCAATAGAACAATGATCATAAGAACTATTCCCAATTTATCACAAGAGTATTCTATAATAACAATACAAGAAGAAGAACACATCAATTAATTGTACATTTTTTGACATAACAACTATAAAAACCATTAGAAAATGAAATAGATTCAATCAATATTTAGAGTAAAACAATAAAAAAATTAAATATTGAATAATATCTACAAACCAAATGGAAAGAGTAATTCCCTAAATTTAAATCAGTTCAAAAAATAATCTAAAACATATCATGTAATGATGTGTCATTTAATTCATTAATTATAACAAAGATAGGTTCTCCAATACACACACTATATTCATTTAGATGAATAATATAACGAAAAGGAGAAATAATGAGGGGTTTTATAGGATATATCATGTTAATGATAAATTATTATCCATATATTAATGTTCTCATGTGATCATATAAGTGGGATTAATTTCCTCCTAATGGACGTAATTAAAATTTTCTTTTTCAAAATTTCAAAAATATATAATGATACCTTGGTGATGCACTTGATGATCATATTGGATTTGATCACTATAATCCATGATAATCAATCACGAAACTGAATATGGTGTAGTAGTAATTATAAGATTATTTTAACCATACCATGTAGTACACCATGGCTTGGTGGCACCATTCATGATGTGGATCACATGGGGACACCTAATTCCTCATACCTAAGACAACAAACAACTAATTGATGTTTTGGCCTCCATATTTCTTACATGTAGACCCTAGGAAGTCAATGATACCCCCTATGACATAGTCATCCTAGTGGTGCACATGAAAACTCCCAATTTCTTCTATAGACCTAGAATAGTCCCCCAATCATCCCAATTAACTAATTAATTCACCCAATACTATATAACTCATTATACATAAAATATTCGTTAAAAATGTCATAAAATACTTTGACAAAACTGTTCATTTTAATCACCCCTAATGAATTCATTTCCTTGAGAAGTGTCTCATGATGTCATTCTTGAAAAACATATCCAGTAATCTTATACATCATATTACCATTCCAGAGTTCACTTCCATTTTCATCAATGAAACAACATACTAAATTGAGGGAAATGACGTTATCATATAATGTACCCATTTTTTAGGGGTCATTAATGTTTCCACATTCATTTCAAATAATTATTCCATATTAATTAAAAACAATTAAGGCTTGATCAATGATCATGACACACTAGACAAGAACCTAGATAATGAAACATAATTCCATTATAAGGTAGAATTGTAATTAAGGTATTTGAGACCATATATCACTAGGAGTAGGTTATAATATATCATAGAATTATCATCCATTATATTTGTAAAATTTAAATCGGAAAAAGAAAAGAAAAGTAGAATATATTTAGAACAAGAAACTCCCATAGAAAGTAATTTCCTTTATGAATAACATTTTTTATTATAAAACATGCAATAAATAATAATATCGTAGATATAGAAATAATATCATCAAAGAAATAATGTATACTATAGAAATGATATGTATGAATGGAATATTTTTATTATGTCTATATATATACGGGAATGTTATATAGGGATTTGAACATATGGTCACAAAAAGTATGATTTTGATAAATACGATTGTTTTAATTGTGGTCATTGATCATATATCCTATAGGTATACTATATAGAGGTATTTTGAAGTGGTAATATTAAAAAAATACACCACACATTGAAATAAAAACATGATATTGATTAATTATAAATATAAAAACATATTTAAGTATTGATATAATAATAATTATTAATATTATTATTAAAATTTAATATTTATTTAAAGAAAATTCAAAAAAAATATTTTTACATCAATGGAGTAGAAAATAAATATTTTTTATTTAAATAATTAATTAACACTTTTTTTAATAGCATATTTGATATAAAAGTAATATTCATTTTCACTAATCATTCAAAAAGTCATTATTTATTTTCTATTAAGAAAATTATTTTTAAATAATTAAATACTATTATATATGAGATAATATATAAACATATTTAAAATTAGTATTCTATATGAAATAAAATTAAGAACACATAATACTTAAAAAATTGTTTTTCAATAAAAGTGGTTTTATTTGTAATAATTTTTATTATTTAAATGTAATTATATAAATTTCTCTATTTTAAAATTTTAAAATAATCATAATATTTTAATTCAGTATAAATAAATTATCTTAATAGTATTTTTATTATTTTTCTAAGAAATTCTCAATTTTATGTGAATATTAAAATACAAATTTCCTAAAAAAATAAATCTAATTTATAGTAAAATAACAACAGAAATGATTATGAAACCATTTTTATACAAAAAAAATATTTAATAAGTAATATAATGAATTTAAAAATCTTTGTTTGAATTTATAAAACTGATGTTTAACATTTTTAAAACTCATGTACTATTTTTTAATAAAAAAAATTTAACGCATTTATTTTTAAGATTAGAGTTTATCAATTATCGAAATTATATATATATATATATATTCATTATTTCTGTTGAAAATTATAATATAATTTATTATATTTTAATTTTTTTAGATATACATTCCAAAAAAGCATAATCAGAGTACATCAGCCTGGATATTGATTAAAATAGAAGAAAAGGATAGTAAATAACTACAGAAATCCAAATGAGACAACTATATATCATAAATACCATAAATGTTGCCACACCCCTAGTAAAAACCATCTTCAGCAGTAACCAATTCCAATTTCGATCTTTTTCAATAATTTAGAACCTCTGAATACATATTTCTCAAATTCATTTTCTCCAAGGAAAGAAATTTTGTGTTTCTAAAAGAAGACATGGTGGACACTAGATTTGGAAGATATGAGTAGTCCTTCCTCGACATTCTTTGTGGTGCATCAGTCATGAAATCCTAATTCTAGATCTTTTTCATCCTCCTACCATTAAAAATATCACTATATGAAGGCATGATCAAGCCACCATCATTCTCCTTTTCATTATCAATGTAATCCCCCCATTTTTGAGGGATATTCACTTCATGATTTCTGCCTTTCCCTACTCGTCCCTTCTGAAATTGAATATTAGTATAAATCATTGCTAGACACTTTAGCTATTCCACAAGATCATGACCATCCACTATCCCCAACTATCGAACTCCTTTTCCAGTTCCATACTCTTGAGAATGATTCCCAAGCTGTATACTAATTTCATCATTCAATGGAGTACCATCATCCATATTCTCATGCTCTAAATTATGAAAACGATTTCCAATAGCAACTATGATTATAACACCTCCATCACTTACTTCCCACCCTAGTATCCCATTAGCATCTTATGAAACCCCAATGGGACCACTATCACAACCTATAGCTTCCAATGTCTCCTCAACCACATTATATAACCCCTTTTGCTCACCCACAACGTTTTTTCTAGTATCCAACGAAACAAAAACCTCTTACTGGATGTCCTTTGTTATCACATTGATGCATGATGGGCCACCCATGTCGCTAGTACTAGAGTAAGCATCCACAATAGACTGTTTCACCCCATCCCCCGAATTTAGATGATACATAAACAGACTAAAGACTATAGAAACCATAAGATTATGTAGTCCATGTACATATTCCCCCAAAGACAATACAACCTAGTTCACCAAACCATCATCATTTCCAGAACATGAACCCTTAAATGACAATGACCACAGACCAAAGGACCTACGTAGACACTCCCTCGGATCATAGGTCCTCATGTTCTTATCTTCACATTAACATTTGGAGGCTATATATCCCAGTCGACAGTTGGTCCGACAATAGTCAACCCAGGATTCAAACACGACAACCTGCTTCCATCATAATTCTTCGCCAACTTTAATCGAGATCCAATCAGCTGAAGGCCTCACAAAATCCTCCTCAACATAGAGGTAGGGGTTGATCATATGACACGTATTGGATTTTCAAACATCAGAACAATGAAATAAACCCACCATATTACCGGTCATACAAATAATTGCCTGATTTTAAAAACATAGAGGGAGCTGATCATGATTCATACATAGATCAAAAGAACATCGATGGAGGAATAACATATAATAGTTCCATCTATGGGAAGCACTGGACAAAGCACAGACCACATCATCATCTAAATAAAACCAGATCATGATGTGGATTTTCTATGAATACTAACAATCATGCAGACTTGAAAATCCCATTTACCCAATATGAAACGGTTGAAATCATCAACTGAGGGCCTTCGATGGTCGAATCGAGCCTACAATATTAGATACATATTAATTGATGCTTCGTAGAACTCTAACAACGGGATCGATAACTGAGGATCACCAAGGTGGAGATCATGAATATTTAAGCATTACGAAATCATCAGGAAATATCAAAGAAAACTAGGGTTTGAGAAGGGGATTATGGGTTTCCGTGAGATTGGAGGTGGTGAGATCAGTTCCTCCTCCCCCCACCCACCTCCAGGAAGGGGGGGGGGATCTTCATCAATAATCACCTAGGGTTCCATCACCAAGGGTTGTCATCACTGAGATCCCTATGAAATAATTTCCTTAGGCATAAATATCTTATCATCAAATTATAGATATTTACTTTGATAAGGGTGAAACAATTTTTTTAATAAATGAATTGTTTTGTTAGTATCATGTAATGTTTATTTAATCAATAATATTCATATAAATTTATTTATAGATTAATAATTGTTTTACCTACATATAATAATATTAGAGCTCAATAACATGTAATCAATAGTAAATATGATATAAGAACACATCATTCATAAAATTAATGTTTTTTTAAATACTTTACATATTTTAATTTAATATATTATTTTTTCATATAAATAAATTGAAGTATATTAAGTTTATAATAAATTATGGTTTAAATAAACCAAAAAATAAGTGTAACTATATCGTTCTTAATGCCATATAAATTACATAGATATGAACTAGTTTCCATTAAAATAAATAAAAACATAAAATTTAAAAACCATGTGTAAAAGACATAAAGAATGTTTTAAGAATGTTTGAAAAATATTGTCATATTATTTATCATCCCAATATCATTAATAATCAATTACTTCTAAATTTTAGAGCCATTGATCATAAAATAATGTAATGATATCGTGGACATTTTGTGGCCATTCAAAAAACCCACTTTTGTTCACATATAAAATAGTACCACTTTGGCCACTCTATTATTAGAATTATAATAATAATATCCCTTCAACCTAATGCATGAATACGAATAATATAAATAAATTTCACATAAAATATCCTCTTGTATCTAAAAATCTTATGAAGTAATTGACTACCAAGAAAATATATAAGAGAAGATCAAGTATCCCACATACTTATTACCTTATTTATATATTATTCTCTATATTAACTTTCATCCATATGTAGTATATCAATTAAAAATAATTAAATAATTAACGTCATTAAATTGAGATGTTAATATATTAATTTAATAACATTTATTTATTCCCCTCCAACCTCTGTTAAAAAAATCATTATGAGTACAATTTATAGACATTCAACTTCACAAATATATGGTATCAATTTCTCATCACCAAAAATAGATGCCAAATTACTATAGTAACATTATTCACTATAAGGCCATTTGGGAAAAAAATGTGCTTCTAGACCCTATATTTAGACCACTTGGTCTTTGGCCTATGGACAATTTCATGGGTCTCCCTATAACATGTTAGGAAGAGGTGTTTTCTTTGATAACAAAATTAAGGCTTCGATCCCATCCTTTTAAAAATAAGATTTCACTTTTCATCACATCTGATTATGAATAGATTTAAATATATATAAATAATATATAAGAATTTTTTCCTGAAATTTTTTTTTGACAGTATGAAATTATTTTACAATGCTCTCAAACATGGGCAACATACATAAGCATTCAGAGAAAAATTTAATAAACTACCTTGATTTACCGACATAATAAATAATTACATTAAAAATAAGTTTTTACATTTAATGGATGGACCATAAAAAATATAATATGAATTTATATGGATAAGGGGAATATATACAATGATATTATTTTTTTATATATCAATTAAAGTTCATTTAAATGTGATTTTAGACATAAGGATGGGTTATAGCCTCAAAATTTCATTTTTGGGGATAAATTATAATTTTATACTCTTATATAAATAGAAATAGTATATATACTAAAAACTAGATATATAGTTGCAAAAAATATATTTCAACCTGAAAATTGAAAAAAAAATATTTCTCTAATTAAAGGGGATTTATAAGAATGATTATTATGAAAAATCAATAACACCACAATATTTTATTGTATGTCTCTTTTAAAATTTAATTTCTCTTATTACTAACATTGTAAGAAATTCTAATCATATTAGAACAACTTAAAATTATTTATTTACTATTACAATTATAACCTATCCATTAGGATCATGAGAATAAGAAATACTAAATTAATTATAAAAATTATGTTTATATAGTAAATATAAATAATTAGTTTGAGATAAATTATTTATAAATGAAAACAAAACCCTTTTTAAAACAGAATGATATGTTTTTTAGAAACTATTTAAATACAAATATGTTTGTTTTGTATGAATAAAATAAAAATTCACACATCTTGGATTATATTATTTATATAAATAATACTAAATATAATTTTTTCCATTAATCTTATATGCTATGTAGACATGAAATAAGAAAAAATCCAATTTTATGCATAAAAGATATATTTTTCTAAAAATATATTTTTTCAGCATTTTAGTAGAATTCCTATATTAAGTAAAGTTTTTGAGACATTAACAGATTATATTAGTAAAAATAAAGTTTATATTTTAAATATAAATATAAATTTTTATATATATTTAATTTCTTAAATTCTTGTGACGAGTTTTTATGTTTTCTTGAATAGTGGAAAATTAATATTTTATTTGAAAAAATATTTTCAGTCAAAAAAATTTATATTTATATATTTTATATTTATTTTTTTATATAGTGAAATTATATTTATTTTTTTCACTTAATCTATTTTATGTCATCGCAATCAATTTAAAATTTAATTTCGATATGAAAACATTTTATTCATCTGATCATTTTCACTTTAAAAACTCATTTACTCATTCCACCAATGGTATTAATTTTAAATTAATTAATGTAACTTCCATATTTCTAATTTAGAAAAATGTATTTATTAATTTTTTATAAGTGGGTGAAAATTATTTAAATTTTTTTCTTTTATTTTTGAAAATTATGAATTTTAACAATAATAATTTTTGTTGTTAACACGGTTATAGTTAATTCGAGTAATTAAGGGTAAAAATAATAATTTAGCTATTAAAATATTTACCTAACTCATGTTATGATTTTATTTTATGGTTGATTTTAAAGAAAAAAAATCTTGTTCTGATTTTATTTCCCCTTGGAGCCATATGAAGGACTTTAAGGCTTTAGTATTATTTTAATCTATAAACAACCATATAATTCATAGTTATGTTTTTAACAAGTATATCATTTCTAATATATGGTTATTCTGAATATATTTTCAAATATAAATATAAATTTGAAGGTAAACACCTAGAAATTCCATGCAATTTTTTTTTCTTAAATTCTTGGGAAATTTACGATTCTGCAGTTTCTGACGACACTTGATTCTAAGGCCTGGTGTTCCCGAAATCAATTTCTGAAGTGGTGTTAATATTAAATTAACACGCATAAGATGTATTCCTAAAAATGTGGAATAACTCTGAAATGGTTACTCATATCCGAAATCTGAGGGCACTGTGTCACTCAGGATGGCAGGTTTACCCTAGGCACGACTTAATTTTAGTTGACATGGGCCTCTTGTGAAAAAGACAAAAAATGGCACAACTGTGAATAAAATAATTAAATAAATTATTTTATTTCTCAAATGCTTATAACTCACAAATGGTAGTTCAAATTAAAAATTTGAGACCACCGGTGAACATGTGAGGGAATTCTATATTTAAACAGATACTAACGATGGTCGGCGTGAGCCACCAGAAAAACATAGTTTTTGGTAGAAAATAAAATAATTAAGTGAAAATTATTTTTTTTTGTAAAATTTATAACTTCTAAACTCTATGTTGGATTAAAATTTTGAGAGTACTGTTGTGTTCGTTGGGGCATGTTTCACCTTGGCAGAGCCTAACCTCGACCGACGCGAGTCGAGGGTGTCTGATAATAATTTTCGGAACATCTGTTCGGATACGTTAAGTAAACATTTGTACAAGATTTTATATCTTTTGAATCAGTACTGGGAATTGAAATCTGAGGGCACCATTGAACTCGTAGCGTCGGTTATTGCATCGTGAGACTTTCACCGCAGTTGCGTTCTGATGTAAGTGGAAGATAGTTTTGTTGGGTTTTTTAATTAAGTTGAATAAAAATAAAGTCTTTACTTTATTTTTATGTGAGGTGGTAAAACCTTCAAGTGGAGGTAAATTGTGGGGGCCACCCACACCATAACCTCCCTTGGGAGTATATTTTTAGGTGGGTCCCACACGATCTTACCCCCTTAAACCCACAATTCATGTTTGAATTGTGGGGCCCACACGAGCTTCTTAACCCCCCTTAACTCTTGAACTCCCCATTTATGTGGATGAAACCCTCACTTATTAATTGAGCCTCTCCACATTCCCCGTTAATTTTTTTCCAACCCAAGCAATTAATTAATGGAACATCTCTTAATTAATTTGCACAATTTTACTTCTTTTGATTTCATGACAATAAATATAATAATAGAAAAACTATTATTTTATTTGGTTTGCATTCACATTAGGTGTAACGGAGGAAGATGCGAACTTCATTCTCTCCAGTTAAGAACATGAAAAATGACTTTCCTCTCCATCATGGAATGATGATGCCAATTTCTTCCATATTTATCATTCTTCAACCGAGGCAATGAAAGGGAAGGGATGCCCGTAGAGGACATCGCCAACGACGAGTGCCCCTTCGTCCTCTGACTTTGACGGAATGACGTCGCCTTCCCATGACTTCATCAACGAACAATCATCAAGAAAAGTAGAACATTTATGTTTGATTCTCGTTTTTGTTCTTCTATGTTCGATCTTGGTTATTAATTTTCCAATTGGTATCACAATAACATTAAAGGGTCTGTCCACACGAACATGGCCTGACCTTCCCCTGTTTGTTCTTTTTCGATGATGATGGCTTGGAAAAGAGGAGACAGTGACGAAGAAGGTGAACAAGGGCCGCGCTACACGCGTCCACCGCGAACCGTACGGCCCCTTTGGTGCCCCCAACATGCTTCTTCAAACCCTAGCACGCTGCCTAGTTCACTTCCCGTGGCCAAGCATGCTGCCCGCACTCCCTGGTGCGGCCTGGCGCCCCCACGCCCCACCGGCGTGCTGCCCGGCGCCCCCGCGCCCCGCCGGCGCGCTGCCTGGTGCCCCCGCCCCCACCAGAGTGCTGCTCAGTGACCGATGCCCCGCCGGCATGTTGTTTGGCTAGCCAGACGCCTCGGATGCCCTACCACGCTACCCCGGTGTGCTGGACGTGCCCCTGGCACCTTGCCCTCCCCTGCCGGCGGCCTGCCTGATGCCACCGCGGCCTGCTGCACCGTACCCGGTGCACCCACGACCTGCCTGTTGCCCTGCTGGCTTGCCTTCACCCCACACGGCATGCCCACTGGCCTCCTAGCCACGGGAATTCCGATCCAACCTGCGGCGTTCCCCGCGGTGTCGCTAGCTAAACCGGTCCAGTCTCCCGGTCCGAGTTACTGAGCCACCTACGTGGCGTCTATCGGGTCGAATTGCCCTCGCGGTCTCCTGGGACAGGGCCAGAGGACCATGTCAAAACATACCACGCTGATCTATATAATAGATCAGGTCAGACCCAGTGAGTCTGATCGGGTCGACCCTGACTGGGACGACCCAGACTGGTAGGGCTGAGTCGGTCCGACCAAGATAGACTAGACTCGGGCCCATTACTGACCCTTTGCTTGCTTTGACCAGATCTTTGGCACCGGACATCCATTTGGCGAACCGGTAGTGATGCCGGTATTCATGGAGCATAACCATCCATTTGATTATACCCCACTGGAGTTCAGGGTATAGTTGAGTCATGGTCAGGTTGGTTCGTACACGAATACAACTGGGTCCCTGGGACTAAAATGCTAATAACTCACAGAACGGGCGTCTGATTGACGCACCATCTATTGCGTTGAAACCCTTATGACATTGAGGTCCATGGAGATACTTCCCCATGAGAACACATGAAACATGGAGTATCGACCAGTAGCTCGTGGAGTTGATCCTCCCATAGATGAGAAAATAGAGTGTGAAGACCTGGTATATGACAGACCTAATGACTGCTTGACCGATTTGACTCAGTGTGATTCAACTAGCCCAGTGGGGAGATCTCGGTTTGGCGGTAGACCCATGGTGGATGGAGTGCCTGGTTTGGAAGCAGACCTATGGTACTTGACAGGAGGAGACCCTCTGTAGGCTATACGGGGAGCGCCTGGTTTGGCAGCAAACCCACAGTAGACGGAGCACCCGGTTTGGCATCAGACCCGTAGTACTCGACAGGAAGAGTACCACAGCAGTCTAAGGTTAGTGATAAGAACCTCTGGTTCATGATAGGCCCATTGTACATGACCGAGGATGAGTTCTCCATCAATCATGGATTTGATAATGAAAATCATAGTTTGTGATGAGTCAATGAACACTGTGTTTTTCCTCATGATTGAGATGGGTTGCTATATATCTTAGGTATATGTATGGGCATATACCTAAGTAATGGTTATCCATTGATTTATACTTTCTGGTTCATCCTTGTTGGATTTTTTGATTCCTTGAGGGTCTCGAGGTCCCTACTGGGTAGCTTTATACTCACCCCTACATGGGCATCACTGACACCTTGTTTTGATGGATTCAAACGAAGGACAACACTGACTGAGGCAGAGTGTACGAGGACTGGACAGTACCCAAAGGTGGACCCTATAATGAGTCGGTACCCGGAGGAGATGAACAGGCGTTGAGCACTGAGGAGTCTATCTGTACCTACCAATCTGGTAGGATCTGTGGTGGATGATCCACGAGCTTCGTTACAACTTCCAGTTGTTTGTCTTTTTAGTTGTAGTAGTTTTGTCTTTTCATTGTACTTTACTATAGGGATTGTATTTCTATCCCCTTTTACATTCCATCACATCTATTGTATACAGTTTCTAGTAGTTTTTTACTTCCATTTGATTACTATGATAGTTTGTGTTTACATATTATAAAGGCAACGGATTCCCAGCATAGGGATTTACGACTTTGGTGCTAGTCACCAGCCCCTGGACATTAGAAGGATAGCTTGGGGTAGTCACGTCATGGGTCGTAAAAAATTGGTATCAGAGAGGTCATGTATACCACAGAACATAGGACTCTGAAATGTCATTTTTGTGAATCAATACGGTTATGTGTACTGAGTGTCATTTTTAGTTCATGGAGTCCAGGGGTGGGGCGGCGGCTGACGTATCCATATAACAGGACCCTGACTACTGATTTCCTTATTGCTACATGAAAACACTGATTGAATGTTTGTATCCAAAAGTTTTCTTTAAGTCAGCTTAACTAGGTTAGCTCACCAGGTATAAATCTTTGATCGTGTCGCATCTGTTCAGGATGCCTCCATGCAGACATCCAGTTAGAGTTCCGAAAGAGTACACGATGATGGCCCACCGAGCGATGAGACTCCGGTGTAGGGCCCTCGTATTATGTTGGCACCTTTGGGTGGTGTACGAGCAGAAGCACCACCCGTTGGGCAGCAGATGCCACCGTCCACACTAGCAGACGATGCACGCCGACTGAGCGCGTTTCACGAGTAACAGTAGGAGAGGCCTACGAGGTTATGAGGTGAAACATATCCCCAGGAATCATAGGACTAAATGGAGGAAATTACGTGAGTATTCTTCCTAGTTGAGACACTAGTAGAGAAGATGGTATTCTTGGTTACTAGTCTTTTTTCAGTGAGTGACCATGAGGATGGTCCGCATAGTGATGAGGCCTCGGTACATGGACCGATGCCTGAGATAGTACCTTCGGGTAGTGTGCCGGCTATATCACTACCAGTTGGTTAGCAGTTATAACTGGTGGTACTGATAGATGACACATGTAAGATTAGTTCCTTACATGTGTTTCAGCAACAGATACCCCACAAGATATGAGCCAATCCCGACTCACAGGCGGCTGAGGACTGGCTTGATGAGGTGGCTCGGAGTTCTCTAGAGCTTTTACAGCTTCTTCAAGACGAAATGTTGGTAGCTGTGTATTAATCGAGGCATACCAATCGTTTCGGTTACTTGATGACTACAATAGGATAAATTCTTTAGAGCTCATACCTCATAGTGAAGTGTGTTTAAAGGACATATGAGCCAACATTTTCATCTTCTATGAATTAATACTAAAGCTAGGGTGCTATAGAGAACCATTGTGGTTGAATGTTCTTTGTGTGAACAGATACAACTAGTGAATGTTAGGAGTGGGAAAGCAGGGAACTAGTGCCATTCCCAGAGACTTGGGAATGTAAAATGTTTCATGAAGAGAAAGTGTTATGTACAGATTAATCCACAGAGTAGTAGACATGGAAGCGGAGGTATGAGTGAAGCACATGGTGGTGTACATTTCGGCATGTTACAACCACCTGCCTTTGAAGTCCCCACCAAGCTTAGGGAGCTGGAGGGAAGGGGAAGAGAGTAGCTACATGTGATCATGGAGTGTGACCCAAGGTCTCTATGAATGATTCGAGGTACGGTCTATGTCTAATACTTGCTTCCGTATCAATAGACATAGGTACCAATAATTCCTTCCATCCACAAATATTTTCCTAGAAATAGAGTTTCCAGTTATATCATTGACATGGTCCTCACGTCTGGAGATACCATTAGGAGGAGACTCGATAATCACACTTACACCAACAGTGTGATCTGACCATTGAGGCAAGAGTTTCAGTTGGAACCTCTTGGTGGTAGTGTCAAGGACTTACGACGTTAGTTTGGGTATGGACTGGGCAACCACAGTTCATACACAGATTGACTATATTATGAAAAATGTTTGTGGTTTATTTACAATGTTGGGATGTAGTTTTCCTTAGTCGGTGAAAAAGGAAACCCAGGAAGCACAGGTTAAACTCATTCATAAGGGTACAACTGATCAATCTTGAGTCGGTCAGCCTTACCCTCATGACAGCAGGAGTTTTGTGTTTTCAGCTCCAAAGAGGAGTTTAAGAACATGGGGACATATTTTTAGAAGATGTTTCCAGAATAACACACCCCCAAAGGGAGATGAACGTCTATTTTAGCTGGAGTAGTAGTAGATCCTGTAATGATTGAAGTGGTACTTGCTTGGGAGACACCCAAGAGTGTGACAGATTTATGGAGTTTCCTAGGATTGGCTGGATACTATCAGAGATTCGTTCCAAATTTCTCTAGAGTTACAGCACCACTATCAGCCTTCATGAAGAATCGGAAACCGTTTCTGTGGTCAGAATGATGGCATCAGAGTTTTCAGGATTTGGGATAGAGGCTAACTATTGTACCAATCTTGAGGCTTTCAGAGGGGGTAGGGGGGTATGTAGTTTACTGCGACACATCAGGGACCAGACTCCGGTGTGTCCTGACGCAGGAGTGAGAAGTTATCACGTATGGTTCTCGGCAGTTGAGACAACATGAGTAGAACTACGCTACCCATGACCCGGAGTTTGAAGCAGTGGTCTTCACATTGATGATGTGGTGGCATTATCTGATGATTGAACCTTTTAATGTGTACTCTGATCACATGATTCTTAGGCATATCTTTTTTCAGAAGGACCGAAGCTTGAGTCAATGGAATTGTCTTGAGTTCCTCCGGGACTATGAATTTGAGATATTTTATACTCCTAGTAAGGGTAAAGTAGTTGCAGATGTGCACATCAGGAGTAATGGTATTCAACTTCTAGGAGAGGAGACATAGCAGATGGTTACCTTGCAGATATCCTTTGTAGATATGGATGGATCAACCTATCTCCAGTCACTTATAGTCACTCCTTCACTTCTTCAGCGAGTCAGGGAGGCGTAGCATGGAGATACTGACTATGAGAGTTTATGTTCGTAGATATCCATAGGGAAGGCACATGATGGATTTTCTGAAGGTGGGGATCACATCATCCTCTTCAGAGGACGTACTCTGGTGTCAATGTCACTTCAGGAGAGAGTGTGGATGGAGTTTCACACATCCCCTCTAGCAGTATATCCAGGAGTGGATAAGATGTACCAGGACCTTGGATGACAACATTGGTGGCCATTTACGAAGAGGGCACTAGCAGAGTTTGTCTCTCGATTCCTCACTTGTCAGCAAGTGAAGGCAGAACATCAGGTACCAGCCGTCTTGGTTCATCCTTTAGAAGTCCCAATGTAGAAGAGGAATGGGATATCATTGGACTTCGTGATGGGTCTTCCACGTACGTACAGGGGAAATGACTCTATTTTTTTGATTGTAGACCGACTCCCCATGTAGGCCCACTTCCTACAGACCAGAGATAGTACGACCTTCCATGAAAAAGTTTCAGATAATCCAAGAATAGATGAATACTGCACAGAGCTGACAGAATTCATATGCTATCAGCAGAAGGAGACATCTAGAGTTCGATGATGGCGACCACATCATTCTACAGGTCTCACCTCGACGAGGCCTACGATGATTTGGCTGAGGCGGAATGTTACCTCCATGTTTCATCGGACCTTTCTAGGTCCTCAGTAGATTAGGAGAGGTGTATTATCACTTATCTTTTCCACCTCAGTTGCACCGGGTACACGACTTATTCCATGTATCTCAGCTGAGGAGATATGGGAACGACCTTTCCCACATCCATGAACATTGAGAGCTAGACATCAATGATGGGGAAAATTTCACAGAGTTTCTAGTGGGGATTGAGGATCGAAAAGAGCAGGTCCTACATGGACGATCAATACCTTTGGTGTGGATTCATTGGCAGCATGTGAACCTCTAGTATAGCACATGGGAGCGGGATGCTCAGATGTGTGCTCAGTACCCCCATTTGATCTTTTAGTGTGAGTTGTTGCTTATGATGACGTAAATCCCTAAGGTGGGGAGAATTTAAAGACCCAGAAAATCTATGGATTTTTTTCTTAAATTCATTAGAATTTTACAAGTCCACTGTTTCTTGATGGTGCTGGATTCCGAGGCCCGGTGTGCCCGAAATCAATTTTGGAATATTTGTTAAGCTTAAATTAACATGCGTATGTACTTTTCTTGAAAAAATGGAATAACTCTTAAATGGTTACTCAGATCAGAAATCCAAGGGCGCCGTTGAGCTTAGGATGGAAGGTTTACCCTAGGCGTGACTTTATTTTAGTCAGCGCGAGTCTCCTGTGAAATATCCCAATAATACCATAACCATGAATAAAATAATTAAATAAATTATTTTATTTTTCAAATGCTAATAACTCACAAATGGTAGCTCGGATTAAAAATATAACACCACCAATGAACTTCTGATGGCCTTCTTTATTTGAGCAGATACTAACATTGGCTGGTATGGGCCACCCGAAAAAGTTAGTGTTTGGGCGCAAATAAAATAATTAAGTGACCATTATATTATTGTAAAATTCATAACTTCTAAATAGTGAGTCAGATTAAAAACATGAGAGTACCGTTGGGTTTGTATGGGTCATGTTTCAACTAGGTAGAGCCGAACCTCGACCGGTGCGAGTCGAGGGTGACTGTTAATAATTTTCCAAACTTTGGTTTTGGTAAGTTCAGTAAATGTACGTACAAGATTTTATATCTTTTTAACCAGTGCTCAAAATTGAAATCTGATGGCACCATTGAACTCACAACATCAGTGATTTCTAAGTGATACCTTCAGCACAGTTGCATTTTGATATGAGTCGAAGATAGTTTTTGGGGGTTTTTAATTAAATTGAATAAAAATAACGTGTTATCTTTATTCTTATGTGAGGTGGTTAAACCTCCAATTGGAGGATAATGGTGGGGGCCACCCATGATCTTACCCCCATTAAACCCCCAATTCATGTTTGAATGGTGGGGCCCACATGAGCTTCTTAACCTACCTTAACTCTTGAACTCGCCATTTATGTGGATGAAACCCTCTCTCATTAATTGTTCCTCTCCACCTTCCCCATTAATTTTGTGCTAACCCAAGTAATTAATTAATTGAACTTCTTTTAATTAATTGGCACCATTTGAATTCTTTTGAATTCATTCCAACAAATATAATATTAGACAATCTATTATTTTATTTAGTTGGCATTCACATTTGGAGGAACAGAGGATGTGGAGAACATCATTCTCTCCATTGAAGAACACGAAGAACGCTTTTCCTCTCCACCAAGAAACTACAACGCCAATTTCATTCTTCATTTTCGTTCTTCAACCGAGACAAGGAATGGGAAGCGACACCCGCGGAGGACACCGCCAACAACGAGTACCCCTTCCTCCTCTGACGTTGAGGGAACAACGCTGCCTTCCCGCGACATCGTCAACAAAAAATCTTCAAGCAAGGCAGGGGATTTGATTTTGATTCTCATTTCCGTTCTTCATTGTTCGATCTTGGTTATTATTTTTCCAATTGATATCACAATAACATGGACGGATCGACCGCAAAAACACGGCCCGACCCTTACCTTGTTTGTTCTTATTCAATGAAGACGGCTTGGAAAAGTGGAGACGATGACGAAGATGGCGAACAGGGTCCACGCTACCCGCAACCACTATGAACCGCTCTGCCCCCGCATTGCCCGGTGCGCTTCCCATGCCCTCGCATGCTGCCTCGACGTTCTCCCCGCGCCCTTGCGCACTACCGCGACATGCTGCCACGACGCGCTTCCGGCTTTCCCTACATGCTTCCTGGCACCCCGTGCCCCGACCCACGCTGCCCGGTGTCCCCGTGCTCTGAAGACGAACTGCCCGGTGCCCTCGTGCCCCGTCGGCGTGCTGTCTGGTGCCCCCGCTCGCCGCCAGCGTGATACCTGGCACCCCACACCCCGTCGGCACACTTCTCGGTGCCCCCCGCTCACTTCCTGTGCCCCTGGCGACCTTCTCGGCCCCTGCCGGCGGCCTGCCCGGTGCCACAACGTCCCGTCGCACCCTGCCCGGTGCACCTGCGGCCTGCCCAATGGCCTACCGGCCTACCTGTGCCCCGCGCGGCTGCCCGCTGGCCTCCTAGCCTCAGGCCGAGTTATCAAGTCGACCAACGAAGTCCCCCGCGATGTCTCTAGTGAACCGTTCCAGCCTCCCAGGCCGAGTTTTCGAGCTGCCTACGTGGCGTCTATCGGGCCGAATCGCCCTCCCAGTCCGCTGGGTCAGACCCATCGGACCGGGTCAAAACATAATGGGCTGACCTACCCAATGGGTCGGGTCAGACCCAACGAATCTATAGGGTCGACCTAGACTGGGTTGGCCCAGACTGGGTTTGGCCGAGTCGGACCAGACCCGGGCCCATTACTGACCCTTTGCTTGCTTTGGCCATATCATTGGCACCGGACGTCCATTTGGCGAACCGTCAGTGGAACATGTATTCTTGGGGCATAACCATCCCTTTGAGTATAACCCACTAGAGTTCAGGGTATAGAAGAGTTACGGTCATGTTGGTTTGTACATGAATCCAACCAGGCCCCCAAGACTAAAATGCTTATAACTCACAGACCAGGCATCTGATTGACGTGTCGTCTGTTGCGTTGAGATCCCTATGGTGTGGAGGTAATTTGAGATACATAACCATGATAATTTGTGACACTTGGAGTTTCGACCCATAGCATGTGGAGTGGATGCTCTCAGAGACGAGCAGATGGAGTGAAGAGAACTAGTAGCTGACAGACCTGACGACTCTTGACCAATTCGACTCGGAGCGATTTTACTAGCCCAGTGGGGAGCGCCCGGTTTGGCAGCAGACCCATGGTGTACGGAGCGCCTGGTTTGATAGTTCAATTGCAGCACTCATGTGAAGGAGTATCACTGTAGGCTATAGAGGGAGAACCCAGTTTGATGGGATACCCACGATGGATGGAGCGCCCGATTTAGCAGCATACTTGCGGTAATCGACAGGAGAAGTACCTCAGTAGTCTAAGGATAGTGAGAAGAACCTCAGTGTGATGACAGGCCCACTATACATAATAGAGGTAGTGTTTCCAGCAGCAGTTGTTTCGATAATCAAAATACTGGTTTGAGTTGAGTCGATGAACTTTGTGTTTTTCTTCCTGATAGAGATGGGTTACTATATAACAGAGGTATATGTATGGGCATGTACCTAGGTAATGGTTATTTGTTTATTCATATATTGTGGTTTTTCCTTGTTGGATTTTTTGAGACCTTTAGGGTCTTGGGGTCCCAACTGAGTATCTTTATACTCACACCTACACGAGATTTTCCCGCACCTCGTTGTGTTGGATGAAGACGAAGGACAACGCTGACTAAGGCAGAGTGTACGAGGACTCGACGATACCTAGAGGTGGACCTCATGACGAGTTGGTACCCAAAGGAGATAGACAGACGTGGAGCATTGAGGAGGAAATTTGTACATAACCTTTAGGTAGGATCCAGGTTGGACCATCCATGAGATGCTTTACACCTTCCAGTTGCTTGTCTTTTTAGTTGTAGCAGTTTATTCTTTTCGTTGAACTTTACTGGATGGCTTGTATTTCGAGCCCCTTTTACTTTCCAGCACATCTATTGTATACAGTTTCTACAAGTTTTTTACTTCAGTTGAGTACTATGATAGTGCGTGTTTACTTTTTATAAAGGCAACGCTCTCCCAGCTTAGAGATTTAGGCCTTTGGTGTTAGTCGTGTGCCCCTGGACTATGGAAGACGGGTTTGGGGTAGTCACAGCACATGTCCCGAGGATGGGTCATGAAATTGAAACCTAGAATTCATACCGTAATCATGATAATTTGTTAATAATTTTTAAGGATAAAATAATTAAATTAATATATTTCATGATGATGATTCAATAATTGATTAATTAATGGATATATCATATATATTTAATTAAAAATATTTAAAAAAATGTAATTTTATATAACTAATTCCATCCATTAATTTTATAGAATAATAAGATATATTATCAATATAAGACATTTTTTGAATTTATCTTTTGAATTTTTATTTAAAAAAACATGAAATTAACATTATCTAAATTTACATTAGTGATATTTTAAATTTAATTATATTTTATTAAATTATATAAAATTCATCAAAATTATAAAATTCATCAAAATAATTTGGATAATGATTAATTTGTGATAAATGATCAATTTATGATTTTTCTATAATTTTGGAGAAAATTTATTAACCCTTAATGTATAAAAACACATGTTCTCGTGTTAAGATTTAATGGAAATAAATAGTAGGTAATGCCAAAAATAAGGGTAATAATATGACAAATACTTATCCAAAATTTATAGGATGAAGATGATTCGATCCTTATCACCATTAGATCTAATTGGAGTTGTTTAATGGATGTGTGTCCATAAAAATAACAAATATATAATTTAAATCAAATATTAATAAGAAAAATAACTCTCTTAGTATTTAATAACTCTATGTGCCCACATAGTGAAAAAATAAGATACAAAAGTAACTAAATGAAAATATAGATCCTAATGAATAAATTAATGTACATAAACGAAATTTTAATTTTTTTAAATTATATAATTATCATAAATCTTCTAAAATTCAAATACATTATTTATTTTATAACAGAAAAATTATTCAACTAATTATCAAAGTATTATTTTTTATATATTTGGGATGTGGAAATGTGTATAATTAATTTTATAGCTCAATAAGACATATTAAAAATTATTTAAATAATTATATTTTAAGTACCACATTGTCTTGATGTATTTCAATAACAAATAACAAAAAAAATTATGTGATTTTATTGAATTGATATTTTATTAAATTATATAGAAATCACAATAATGATAAATATTTATAAAGGGGATAATATAGGGATGAATATGTATTCTACAAATCATTTTAAACAATTTTTATGTATTTGGATCTTGAAATTACTTTTAAAATATTCATATTTTGAGGATTTTGGAATGTTCCCCTAACCTCAATTATAAAAGGGAACCTCCTCCCTTCCTTCATCACATCAAATAACTCTATATTTGTAGAGTAAAACTTACACATTTCTCTTATAAACATTATTAGTTATGTTCATATAGGTTCTATTCCTTCCAAAATGCATAACCATATATTAAATTAGAAGAGATTAATGTATGTTTTCTAAAGAAGAGTTTATTATCTTTATCATCTTTTTCATATTGTTTTCATCTTCCAATTCCTAAAAATGTGTTTTTTAAATGATAATGTATTAAATATAGTATCATATATATTTTGAGATGTTTTGATAATTCTAGTAAAAATTTATTCTACCATTTTTCGATCCAATGACAAATGAAATCCTCACGCATGCGTAATTATGACATACCGTATCCACGTTTTGGTGTAAATTTTTTCATCAACACATTACACAGATGGGTATAATATTGGAATTGTTAGAAATATATTGGAATTATCACATGATATTGATTCTGGAAAAATTAATATATAATTTACTAAATTACCCTTTCACCATTAATGGAATGATATTGTCGCTTGTTCATACATACAGACTATCATCTCCAGGATTTGATGTGATTCATTTCCGATTATAACCATTCATGAATTTTTACAGAAACATATACAATTAATAAATAAAATACCTATAAACATTATATAACTCATTAAATGATGTAAATATCCCCTATTATTATGAATGATGACTTAAGATACGAATCATGAATGGTAAAATGAAGCAATTAAGGCATAAAACAAGGGTAATTAAAAAAATATTTTTAACCGTCAAGTAATGATATGATATGAAAAGTCAATATATTATCTGAAAATATGTGTATTGTTCTTTAAAAAATTATTAAAATGATATGAACCATTATATATGTGGGTAAAGCACTTTCAATTATGGGAATCTATATGGAAAGGGTTTTTCTTTTCTCACTACTAATTTATTGATATATGCCTTATTAGACACTTTTATATTTTATCGGGTGTACTTATTCTTTGATATATCATATCTCCCATACACCTTTTTGTGTATTAAAATTTTAATTTGATATGTATTTACTTTTGTGGGTATTAGGATTCAAATATTTAACTATTGTATAAGACACATAGATTTTAATATTTATTTTTAACTGAATTATATGACATTCGAGGAATAAATTTGACGAGCAGAAATAGATGGTGAATGATTATAAATACCCCCTAGATGCATAGATAGATTCATTGGATCTATTAGTTGGTAAAATTAGAGTTGTTTAAATTATATTGAGAATATATATTTATGGTAAAGTGGTTCAGGTTCTGGATACATGATGCTCAATATTAATGAATTTCTTTCATTTAAAATAAATTTCGGTTATTATCTATAGAATTTTCACTATAAAAATATCTATGGTGGAATTTCATTTTCATAATATTTATTAAATGGATTCTATTATCTGTTATTTTAATTTCTATATTGATAATTATCTAAGTATTTATTTGAATGGCATGTGTTTTTAGTTATGTACCTTACCATGTTATTTTTTTCATTAATTAATTATGGATTCCGATTTACATACCCTTACGGATAATTTTACCTTAGGCTTAATAGGATTCAATCCCTCAAGTTATGACGAATAATTTATTGAATGATTTCTATAGATATTGATATTTTATTTATGTGATAATTTATTTTATTTTCCCAATATATTATGTCTATCATTTATATAATATGGATTTCCAAAACTGCAAAACAATTATGTTATTAGATATTTTATTCCCATTAATCCAATGAGTTTATTAAAATCATGCACCAGAACTGGGCTTCTAAGGATGTGGTGTAACATTTGGTATCAAAGGAAGCTTACTAAAAACCTTGTTATCCTAATTAAGGAAACATTTATTGGGGAATATAACCCTATGAATAAATTTTAGGATGATAGTATGCATTTTATATAATCATATTTATTTGTTAATGTCAATTTATAACATAGTATAAAACTAATGATTCATATATTGATGAATTTTTAAGTCTTATACATCATAACAAATATTCTTCATTACTATAACACTATTAATATTGTTGATTATATTGTTCTTTTGGTATTGATCAATTGTTAAAATAAAAAAGGTGACACTGAGAGTAGTTACACTAGAAATAATTAAGCCCCTATCAAAATTTAAATAAAAGGAAAGATGTATAATTGATGTATGTTGGTGAGGCATAGTAAATGGTTTATGAATGGAGTAAATTTTTTTATTTCCTTATGCTTTTGAATTCAATAATTATTTCCTCAATGGTACATTTATTATAAGAATCATGAGGTATTTACAGACTGTAATATAATATTTATTTATTATGTATTTAGAAAAATGCATGATGTCATTATATGGTTAAGATGAACAAGTTATTAAAATATTTTCTATGTTAAAATTAGAGCTATGTTTTTTTTTTGAGGAAAATATAATAAATTGATGATTTTTTAAATTTATTGAAATTAATTATAAAATTTTGGACTATGATTTTGGAAATATATATTTAGGTTGAGCCTTTGGGAAATAATGAAATAAGTTTAACATTAGATATAATTGTATAAGTATAAAGTATAAATTTTTATGTTAGATAACATGTGCTAACCATGTTGGTTTAACTAATAATATAAATTCTAATGTAATTACTCATGTATCTTATGATCCATAAAAGTTCTTTTGGAGGGAATAATTTATCTTGAACATTCAATAATATTTGAATAGAATTAATAAAACATTGCTCATAGCCTAACCAATAGAAGATATTATCATTATAATAGGGAAATCAGTAAATCATGTTATTTTATCAACTTAATATCGGAATATTAAATGAATACTCCAACCCTAGGATATGTATTTTGGAATAGAAATGTTATATGTCTACATTTCTTACTAAGAAATCAATGATTCTTTAACTGATCACAAATTTAAGGTTTTTTCTCGGTTAACATTCAAATTACTATGTTCAATATCACTCTCCATCAAAACATGATAATTATAATATTTTTTCATTTCCATTATGTAGTTTTCACCAAATATCATCTCTTCTAAAGCCAAATGTTTCTATATCCCTCACATTTCCATTTCTCTATTACTAAGAAAATGTAACACTAATCGTATTTTTATGTTGGATTTCCACTTATGAATTTTAAAGTATAAACCATTGATTTTTTTATGTTGAAAATTTAATGTAAATTAAGTAATTTATTGAAGGAGTAAAGAACGTATCACCCCATTATTTTATTATACGTCTCTATTTAGATCTAGTCAATTCTATGACTTATATTTCACGCTACACTATCTTTAATCTGGCAACAAATATTATTATTTAAATGTTATTTGTATAACCTAGCCATTAGAGTGGATGAAATAAATATTATTTAATAAATTATTAAAATATTATTTACGCATTATATAGAGTTAATTATTTGGTGACCAATGAATTTTAAATTAAAATAAAACACTACAAAATATAAAAGGAAAATCATTTTTGAAAATTTATTTAATTATCTATAATTGTTTTTGTGCCAGTAAAATAAGATAATAATACTTTTTTTATTATGTTGTTGATATATATATATATGATATATTCAATTTAATTATAAACATTATTATTATTTTATTACATGATATAAGAATAAATAATATTTTACCCATAAAAGGTGCATTTTCCTAAAGGGATAGTTTTGTCGAAATGTAATGGTGAATTTATTTAAAATATTTTTTTTCAACATTAATAAATTGTATTTTTAAAAATAAATTTATTTTTTTAAATATGAGAATAAATATTAAATTTTTTTGAATTTTTTGCAATTCTATGATATTTTTTGTTTTTCTTGAATATTGAAATATAATTCATCTTAATTTAAAACAAATTTTTTCTAAATAATTAATAGTGATAAATTATATTTTTAATTGTGTATGATGTATAATTAGATGAATTTATATCTTTAAATATAATTTATGGAATTGGAATAAATTTTACAATGAATATTGATATAATAACATCCCAATCTTCTGAACGTTTTCCCTTTAAAAACGTGTTTTCCCATTATGTCAATCAGATTAATTTTAAATTAACTTCTCAAACATTAGTGGTATTAATTATAGGGAATTGATTCCATATATTTAATCAATTTGAATAAATTATAAATATATATATGTTCCTTTTATTTTTTGACACTATTAGTAGTAATTTTAGAAATTTATTTATTATCACGGTTAAAAGTAAATCGAATAATTAATGGTAAAAATAATATAAAAAATATATGAAAATTACATTAGAAATTTTACTAATTTTATTGTATTGGTAATTTTCAACCAAAATATACCATTAGACGATTTTATGGATTTTAAGAGCCAATTTGATTACTTTAAGGCTTTTATAGTATTTTATTCTAGGTAATGTCAAATTTGTCATACAAATTTGTTAGTAAGTATTTCATTTCTAACTTTTGATTATTAATAATATATCATCAACTGTAATTTTTATATTTAAATTGATATTTTATATATTAATCATAATTATTTGTTTTTAATTTCTAGTGTTGAAATAATTAAATGGAAGCTTTTACAATGATGATGTAGTAATTTTTATTAAAAACATTAAAATAAATATAATTTTAAATAATTAATTTTAAGAAAAAATTATATAAATTAATTAGACATATTAGAAATATATTAATTATTTTTATTCAGATATAACTTATGTATTTTCATTTTTAAAAATTCATGAAATGAATAGTGCTAAAATTGACATTATTGATATTTTAAAATATAAAATAATTTACTAAATGAAATAATATTCAAAAAATCTAAAATTAATCAATATGGTGGGGATAATGATAAATAGTTCATCACTGATCCATTTCTGGTTTGTTTCTCAGTTTAGAGTTACAATTTTAAACCTTAATGAATAAAAAACACATGTTTTCACTATAATTGTAATGTTTATTAAATAAGGGTTAAAGACAGGCCATGAAGTAAATAACACGACATAAACAAGACCAAATTTTAGTCTATGAATTTTAATAAACTACAATCACCTTAGGATAAAATTGGTGTTTTTAATACTAAATTTTTGATGAAAATAACAAATATATTATTTTAATAAGAGATAGTTTCAGAATGTCTCTATCATTGTATTTAGTATCTGTTTTGTGTGAACATATTGAAAAAATAATGATATAAACAAACCTAATTATCTATATGGTTCCAAATAAAATAATTTCCTTATGTAAATAAATATTTACTTTTTTGAAATTACATTATTATCCTAAATTCTTCTCAAATGCTAATAAATTATTTTTCTAATTAATATATAACTAAAATAATTGATTATCGAAGAATTAAATTTGATATATTTGGGATGTGGTAATGTATCTAATTAATTAGATATATCTACAGTATATATTATATATTTTTTATATCATTTCATCGTAATTCAAATTTGTTGGATTTATTTGATGTGTATCAAATTTTGTAATAATAATATTTTATTGAATTAAAATTATATTAAATAAGCTAGAAATCACAAAATGTTATATTATCATATAGAGGATAAAATAATTTTAAATTTTTCTTCCCCTATTCATTTATATGCCATTTTTAAGTCTTTATATATAGAAAATCATTATTAATTTTTAATATTTTGGGGATTTATGAAAGTGTCCCATTCTACAATTATAAAAGGGAGCCTCCTCCTTTACAACCTCTCACCAATTTGTGAAATCTAGATCAAAAAATCCCTAAAGGATTTCCCTATCACCATCCATTGTAATGTTCTAGAGGTTTTGGTATTCCAAAATACCTACCATAGATTACCTTATAATAGAATAAAGGATGTTCTCTAAAGAAGATGTAATCATCTTTATCAAATCATTGAAGTATATTTAATCTTCCACTTCTTCAATCTGTTATATTTCATTGAAAAAGTTATAAATCTAGTATAAAAAATATGATGAAATATTATTAGGATTATGGGACAACATATTCATCCTTTTATCCAACCTACAAAAACTGAAATCATCGCACATGCATACATTCGTTTTACCGTATCCATGTCATGCTGTAATATGCCATTCATTACCACAATAAATTGATTTTTATAATGAATGAAATAATATATATATGATAAGCATGGAATTATATTGATTTTTGAAAATTTTATTTTATCATCCACAACCTTATGCATTCATCATTAATTGAATGATATTGTTTCATGTGCATACATATGGCCTACCATATCAATGACGCGATATAATTTATTTAACCAATAAAACATTAAAGAAACATCATAAAAATTTATATATTTAATAATTATTAAATATATAAACTTAATAACATTTTAGAGATAATTTAACGTTGTATTACGCAAAATAATCATAACTTGCATGAAAAAACCTGAATAGGCAAATGAAGTAGTTAACACCTAGAATAGTGGTTATAAAAAATTATTAATAACAATAAAGTAATGAGATATTATAAAATACAATATATGGTATTATAACTATGTATATGGTTCTATAATAGGTTATTAACATCATACCACCCATTATATATGAGGTTCAATCGTGTTCAATTAAGGAAAACAACTAGGTAAGGGTTTTTCTCATCTCACTTTTATTTCTGTGATATATCCCTTATTCATTACATATTTCGTTTTTGTGGTTTAAATGCCTTTTGATATATAATATCTTTAATATCATTCTCTTTATAGTAATAAATGTTAAATTAGATAATTATTTACATTTATGGGAATTAGGATTCAAATATTTAAATTTGGTATGGAACATGTTGATTTACAATATATATTCTTAAATTGATTATTTGGTATATGAGAAGCACACTATATTGAAAGACACAGGTTGGTACTGGTTATAGACATCACATCAATGCATTTATAGTCTCATGGGATGAGTAATTTTTCCAAATCAAGGTACAATAAAATGTCATAGAAATAGACCAGGATGGTAAAGTTGTCTTTTGGTAGATACATGACATTCAATATTAAAACATTTCCAACATTTTAAACTCATTTCAGTTATAATACATAGGATTTTTCAAAATGAAAAAAATATACCGATTCATTTCATTTTTAGAGTATTGATTAAATGGATTGTGTTTTCTGGTATCTACCTTTAAATATTAACTATTCCGGAATCATATCATTGAATTTCATGTGTTATCAGTTACATGCCTTTTACTGTTGATTTATTACCACAAATTCATTGTTAATTATGATTTACAAAACCTTGTTGAGTATTTGATCCGCCCTTATTATGTTACCTTAAATAGGTTAAGAAGATGAATTATATTAAAGAGGTGAAAGGATGCTAATATTTTATATATGTTATGATTTCTTTTATATTTCCAAGGTATTTTGGGTATCATGTATATAATATGGTTTTACAAAACTACAATTTTTTTTGGTAATTTGGGATTTAATTCCTTATAATTATTCCAAGGTAATAAAATAGTGCCAAGCTACAAGGTTCTAGGTTCGGGGGATATATTTGGTATCAATAGGATGTTTAGTAGATACCATGGAAACTAGTTTTTGGAAACCTATATTATAGAATATAACCCTATTAATAAATATGAATATAAGACTATGTATTAAATATCATTCTAATTATTTTTTAATGATAATTGGAAAACTGGGATAAAACTACAGACTCATAGTTAGAAAATTATTAATGATTTAGACATCAATAAATGATTCTTCAGGAATATATCACTCTGATTAGTGCCTGTCTCATTATTCTTTTTGTTTTGGTAAATGGATATAATCAAAAAGGTTATATAAGTAGTGTTTATAAAATTAATGATTAAGTGACTATATAATTCAAATTAAAGGATGGAAGTATTTATAAAAAAGATGTTGAAGTGTGGTTATTTTTTTCTAATGAAGTTGAATGCTAAATTTTATTCTCAATTTTGATTCCAAAATTCTTTCATCAATGGTTCATTCATTATAATAATCATGAGATATATAAGGATTATAATTCAATACATCTTCTATAAGTATTCGTAATACTTCATGTTTTCAATAATGATTTAAAATTATAAAGTTATTATTTTTTTGCGTGATTATATGATATACACTATGTTATTGGGGGAAAACCTAAATTTTTCATGATTAAAGATATTTAGGGGACATCCATATAAAATTTTGTGATTCAAACTTGGATATATTTATTTTGGATTAGTGTTATGGATGGAATAGGTTAATATAGAAAAATTATATTAATTTTCGAGGTTAATTAATAATTTATCATATTGGATAACATGGGAAATAAATTTTGTTTGAGTAACCATTTTATAGAGAAATGATTGACTCTTCAATTTAATAATTCATAAAATTTCTTCAAGTGTTAAAAATTAATCTTGAATGTATATTTGTATGAGTATGGGGGGAAGTGAAGATTGATCAAAACACAACCAAATGATGATATTATGATTATGATATGGTAATAAATAATGTAATTTTATTTTTGGATCTGATTTTATGAATATTAGAAGAATCCACTATGTATGGAAAAATGTTTATCTATCAAAAAAACTATACATTAGATTTACAAACTATGAAATCAATGAGGTTATGATTATAAACAAATTTTATACTTTTTGATGGTTAACATTCGAATGACTATGTTTTCTATCACTCTCCATCTAATCTTTATTGATTAATTAATCTTTCAAATCCATGATTTTAATTTTGTCTAATTTCATCCAATATTAATGCTTAATTTTGTTTCAACCTTCACATTTCCCTTACGCTCTTATTGAGATATTTTTTGTGAATTTTATTTTTGATGTGGGATCCCCAAAAGTATATTGTCAAGTATCATTCTTTGAATTCTAAGGTAAAATTTCAAATTTCACAGAAGCAATTATTTCAAATGGAAGGGAATTTAATACACCCATATTTAATGATGTATATCTATTTAAATTTAATCACTTCAGTAACCTATGTTTCACACATTACCCAACATATGAGAACAACTAAATATTGTAATTTAAATTCTACATTTATAACATAACCATTAGAAGAGAAGGAATGAACAGTACAAATAGAATTATGAAAATAATTTTGAGACATTATAAATTAAAAATTATTTGGTGAAAATTAGTTACAATTACATATTAAAACCTTTTTAAAAATAAAGGGAATTTTTTTTTAAAAAAATTATGTACATATGCACAAGTGTGTTTTATACCAATAATATAAAAAAGTCAAACATTTTCAGTCATATTAAGTAATTATATATTTAATATATTAAATATAACATTTAACATTAATATTATATTTCTTCCACACATGATATTAAGGGAAAATAAAATGATACTCACAATAGATGTATTTATCTACTAAGGTAGCTTTGAAACCTTTTAATACATCACTTATTTAAAATCTATTTTTGACACATTTTAAAATTATATTTGAAATTAAAAATTTATTATTTGAAATATGAATATAAATTTTCAATTTTATTTATTTTTGGTATTTTATTGACATGTTTTAGGTTTTGATAAATAATAAAAAAAATATTGTTTTTTAATGGGAATCAAATTTTCCACTATGTATTTTATAGTATTAAATTATATTTTGAATAGGTTTTAATGTATAATTAGATCAAATTTTCACCAGTTAAACTTATTTAGATTATTTGAATCAATTTCACTTATAATTTTGAAATATAAAATTTTCAAACTTTTCAAAAAAAAACATACTTTGAACACATGTTTTCTCATTCTGTCAATGTGCTTAAATTTAAAATTAATTAATAATAAATATCTATTTTATTTTTTTAACATATTCCTTACATGGAATTAGTGGGTTCAAATTATGTTATTTGTTTCATTTTATTTTTATACATAATCTATCGTAAAATAAATAATTTGTTTATTTACACGAATAAAGGTAAATCAAGTAATTAAGGGTACAAACAATATTAGAAATATATAAAAATTACCCCAATTCTTCTAATGATTTTATTTCATGATGATTTTCAACCAAAATAATCCTTGGGATGATTTTATGGCTTCTTTAAGACACTTGTATGTCTTTATTTTTATTAATGTATTTTATTCATTGAAATGTCAAATATGTCATACTCATGTTTTTAGTAAGTATTATAGTTTTAATATGAATTTATTCAGAATATATTATCAAATATTAACTGTAATTTGAATGTAAAATTTTTTATATTAGTCATGATAAATTTTTAAAATTCTTAGGGAAGAAATAATTAAATTAAATTCTCGCACAATGCAAATATCCAATAAATGTTATTAAAAATATTAGTATAAATATAATTTTTTATAATTAATATTATTAAATAATTTTTTAGACTAATCAGATAAAATAAAAATATATTAAAAGTTTTTTTCAAAGTTATATTGTGTATTGATATTTTCTAAAAAATTATGAATTAAATATTGTCAAAATCGACATTAATGATATATCAAAATAATTAATATTTCATCAAATGATTAAAAATTCATAAAAAATAAATTAAGAGAAATAATGGGGATATGGTTATATATATCATCAATGATATATTTATGGGTATTTTGAAATTTTATTTTTATACCATTATGTCCTAAATATTAAAAACACGGATTTTATGGTATGTCAAAAAGGGATTAAATAAGTGTTAATTCCAAATGGAAGGGGTAATAATATAACCTAAATGGGTCTAAAATTTATTAAAATAAAATTATTCATCTTTTATCATAATAATATGTAATTGGAGACATTTAATATACCCTAGTACATTAAAAATAGTGTATATATTAATTAAATCAATGACACCAAAAAAAGTTTACTTTTTTTGGATTAAATTACATTTATGCTTCCATATAGTAAAAAAAGCAAGATATAAACGAACTTGAATGTCTATATTAAACATAATTATGTTATTATCATTATATAAATTTATATTAAATTTTTAGAAAATATATAGTTACCTTAATTGTTTCATCAATGCTAGTACACTATTTATTTTATTAATACAAAAATATAATTATTGGTTTAACAAGTATTAATTTTTATATATTTCTTATGTTTTAATGTGTGTAATTAAATTTATAAATATATAAGATATAATAAATTTATTTTAAATCATTATATTCAAATTCAAATTTTTCCTTTTTGTATATTAAGAGTGCCAAATTTCATAACATTGATATTTTATTGAATTAATGTCTTATTAGATTAGTTCAAAATCATAGAAATTTTTTAAAATAAAAAATGAGATAATGTAAGGTCAAAATATATGAGACTATTAATTTATATTCTATTTTTAAGACTTTGGATCTATAATATCCTTGTTATATTATAATATTTTGAGGATTTCTGAAATTTTCCTACACCTCTATGATAAAGGGTACCTCATTCATAACTTCCTCACACTAATTCTAGCCCTCTAGATCAACCAACCCTACAAATTTAACATCTATATATCCTTATTTATGTTAAATTGGTTATAGTTCTTCCAAAAATCCTACCATATGTCACCCATATAGAGATTAATGGAAGTCCATTGAAGATGTGCCCATCATCTTTGTCGAATATTTAATGTATATTTCTTATTCCACTTCATCTCCATTTGATGATTTTATAATAAATTATGAAATTCAGTATCACGTATATATTGAGATGTTATTATTATTGTTATTATTTTGGGACAACCATATTTCACCTTTTTCCACCAACAAAAAATGAATGTAATGCACGTTCCTACGTATGGCTTACTATCTCCATGGTGTGGTATACAATGTTTTTCAATCACCACTATATTTGGATGAGTATAATGATGGAAATAATATATACATATATATTATAATTATGAAATGATATTTTTTCTAGAAAAATTATTATATCATCCAATTCCATACCCTTTCACCAATAGGAGAATGATATCGTCGCTCGTGCATACATATTACCTAATATCTCAAAGATGGGATATGACTAATTTTACAAGATAAAAATTTGAAAAATAAAATAAAAATGTTTATAATAAATAAATATGGAAACTATAAACTGAATATCATTCTGTAGATGATTGAACTATGTTATATGCATAAGAAACAAAACATAAATGAAGAAACATGGATTGGAAAAGAAAAAGTTAACATCTAAAATAATTTTTATTAAAGAAATATTTTTATGAAACACATAATGCGATATTATAAAAGGTTAATATATTAAAATAAAAAATGACTGTGGTTCTTTTATAAAATATTAACTTGGTTTAAACGATTAAATAATAGGTTAAATAATATTCAATTAATGGAAACCAAAAGGTAATGGTTTTCCTCATATCACATTTATATTTGTGAGATATTACTTTTTAACCACTTATTTCTTTTATGTGGTGTATTGGAACATTTATATATAATATAATGAATCTCATTATATTCATATTATTAAATTTTTTATTTGGAAATTATTTACTTTTATGGCACTTAGGATTCAATTATTTCAAAGGGGTGTGTGGCCCTGTGAATTTAAAATATATTTTTTAATTTATTATTCTAAATGTGAGGGGTATTTTGGGAGGAAATACATGGGTGGGGTCTAGTTATAGATATCCCCTTGATACATCAGTAGTCTGATGGGAAGAGTCATTTTGAAAAAATAAATTATTTTTAAAAAACATGATAATTTATTTTGATGGCAATGTTTTTCATGTTCCTGATATATAACATCCAATATAAAAGAATTTAATTCATTAAAAATTTATTTTATTTTTATAAAAATTATTTTCAATAGGTAAAAAAAATATGGATGCATTTAATTTTCAGAGTATTGATTAAATGTTATATGTTTACAAATACATATCTTTCAATATTGATCATTCCTTGTCTAGGTATTTGAATGGCATGTGTTGTAAGACATTTACCATTCCATGTTGATTTATTATCATTATTTCATTAAACAATACTATTTAATTATATTTATTTTGAATTTGAACTCACCCTTATTATGTTTCTTTTATTTTGGTCATAAAGACAGAACTTTTAAATGTGTTCCTAGTATTTTGTGATATTTCATATATTATATGTTATTTTATATTCCCAATGTATTCTGTGTATCAGGTATATAATCTGGTTTTCTAAAAAATATAGACTATTGGGTCCTTTTTTATTTCATTCAATTAAATCATTGAAATTTAATAATATAATTCACAGACTAGGGGTTTCTAGGGATGGGGTATTACAAAAAATGTTAAGCCAAAAAACATTTTATTTGAGAGATATTTTGATTTTATGAAATAGTTTCAAATTTATATGGTGTATATACTACCAATATAAATATTTTAGAATAATAAAATATTAAATGAATTTTATTTATGGATCCATTAGATTTTAGAGGTTCCATTGACTTCGTATTAATAAATTATGACATCTATAATGGTTTCATTTAAAAATTTCATACCTTGTGAAAAAAATTCCTGTGTACACCTAATATAGCTTAAATATATGTATACTAAAGTATTGGATATATAATAGCATATCATTACCTTCCATATTCATGATGAGTGAAGGGACAAAAATGTGCCACACCATTCCATTCTCATGATGATGGAGAGATAATGTCCCCCAAGTCCCGCCTTCAAAATGCCCTAGAGTGGAAAATAAAACCATGGGTATTGAATCTCACACACTATGGAAGGAATTGCCAATTTTATAGAAAAAGATCTGAATATTATATTGTAAACCCCATGAAACTAAAAATACTAATTCTAAATGTAAATCCAAAATCCATTTCCCACATGCATGTTCAAAAGTAAAGATAATTTATGGTAGAAGAAAACACCAAAGTAAAGTACCAAATGAAAAGGGAGTAATCAGTACCAACAACTTGTCCCTATAATTGATCTAGTAATGTCCAACATGGTCTCCAATGTCCTCCTGGAATCCTGAAAAAATGTTTTATATACGTAGGGTGAGTATACATGTATATCTAGTAAGAACACTAAATCCACCCATGCACAAGTTTCGTAATATATAAACATCCTTGTGAGAAAACATTAGAACCTCAAAGCACCAAGCAAGTAATACTGACCTAGAATTCCTCACCAAGGCATGCTTACCAAATAATTTATGTCAGGTAAACTAGTAGTATAATCCCATTGATATTTGGGAACCCTGCACCACATTACCAATGGTTAACGACCCATCCACAATGGATAACATCTGAGGATATGCCTCTCCCCATACACAGTCCCACTACCATAACCCAATCACACACACTTGGGCATCATACCACACATAGTCCCTCCCAAAGACACCAAGGCCACAACAACCACACCTCTCACCGGAAGACACATTGGCCTCGCCCCTATGATACATGGAAAAACTATCCTGGCCCACAAGAATCTATGAATCTCATACACAATAAACCCTTGCTCGAAGGATGTTGGGTTGTGGTAAGCCTCAATCCATTATATCCTTACTAGATATTATAGACATGTATGATCCTAGAAGAGGGTTTGAGGAATAATTTAAATAAAAATTTATCCATCCTCCCTCTAGGATATTAAGAAAGACACCCTCCTTCATGAGATGGTGGTGTTTAAAACATAGTGCTTCAAAAGTGTTGGTTCATATAACAATCATAAGAAAATAAAATTTATGTATCAATATGTAAGAAAATACTAATACTAACTTTGGGTTTTAAACATCCAAAAACATGATCCTGGTAGTTCCACTTTAATTTCAACCCCTATATACATAAACAAACAATACCCACTTCCAAGAATAATCCCTACCACTTTTCATTTAACCACGTTCAATTTATTTTTAGGGGGAGTGATTCGCCATAATTTATTCTAGCACTATCAAGAAACTAGAAACCATAACCATACCAAAACTACAACAATACTAGATTTCTGGTCCCATTTATCAACCCCATTCAACCACTACCAACTATAATTCTTCATTGTTATACCACATAACTCTTCTATCACAACATAGCGCTGACGCACCACTTCCAAGCATTTCCCAAATACAGTCCCACCGCATACAAGTTTGTACCCATACCACAACCAAACTACCCAATGCAGGTCGACGACCATGACACAAACAATAGATGTTTAGATGCCTACAAGTCCATCCATTCCAAAATCAAACACTCTCTCAAAATAAGATACAAACAAACCACCTCTACTAACCCACACATAATTCCCCCATAAACTGTTATTATCCCATATCCCCACTGTAAAAATCTTACCACACTATTCTCATAGAACTAACTCCCCTATCCATCCTTTTACGCGCAGTCATGATCCCAAAAACATCATCAAGAAACACACACAGACCACAAAACTCAACATAACAAAGAACTCAACCACACCTTTCAACATGATGTGTATATATATTCAGATTTAACAAGACAAGGTTATTTCATTCCAAATAATTATGGATAGAGTTATCACACAAGGGTTGTCATCCTAGGGAATTTGTTTCGACTAACCATGTGTATGTGTTTAAGTAGTATTCTATTTATGGTTGATTATAAAACATCACGAAAAAATGGGGCACCACCCGTGCACAAGAAAAGTCCACCAATTTCTATGATTTTCATATGGAATATAATGATATTCAATCCATAATTAAACAAATATAACAAATATAAAGCAGGTGATCAATCATCAAACCACCACTGACCTGTTATTTTATTTATGCATATTATGTTTTGATCATATTTACGTCTTGTTTATTAATTTTATCTGAAATATATTCATCTGTCCCTCATAAATAATCCTTAGTTCACCCACCATGCTTGATGCACAAAAAAATGGAGACCAAAGAAACCCATTTAGGATTATTAAAGGATTAATTTCCACCGTGCACCAAGAACTTGTTATCGTGTGAGAAAGAAGAAACTCCCAGAAAGTTGATCTGGCGATATCTAGCATAAGTGCTCGAATCATCTAGAGATGAAGGCTCTAGGAACACCATGGGGAAATGTAAAGCACATAAAGATGGGATGATCCTAGCATTGAACAACCAGATCAGATTTTAAAAGAAGAATGATATTAAAATGTCATTTATCGTGGAATCGTGGTCAAGATTATGAATTTTCTATTTCTCAAAGCCCCCAAAACATTAATATGTTATATATATATATATATTTATATATTTAATATCCTTTAACAAACACTAAAAAAAATCCAAAAAAGGCTTTATTCATTGGTTATGCCAAATAATACATAAGAGGGGTGAAATTGGAAAACAATGAAAAACAACAAAAAAAGAATCACCAATGGGTGAGTCACTGACATGGAGCCATCGATAGGTGATCTACCTACGCAACCTACCAATGTTAAACCACTGACACTAAAACACCGACACATAAATTACTAAGACAATGACCTACCAACACAATGACCTACTGATGTCATGACCTACCGACATTATAACCTATCGATTCCACAACCTTCATATCCCATGAATTACTGATGATGATTCTCCTAACACACCAATGAAATAACATGTAAACACACTATTATTATGATGCACGGACATGTTTACGCTGAAAGCCTGTACTACCAATGGAAAACTATAAATTTGAAAAAATCATGAAATGATCTACTGCTGCCTTTTAGAACACTCTAAACGCTGGATTTAAAAAAAGGACGGGTCTGGATAAATCAATGTAATTACATCAGATACCTTTCAATGTATTCTCATCCTTGATAATTTAATACAAACCCCAAGGAAACGGGATACGAACAACCACCCCTTATGATACCTCTTAGGGGAAAACCACCATGTGTCATTTTTAAAGGGGATTGAAAACCTAAACATCGAAGGAAACATCCATGACATATATCACTTGAATAACTTTACAAATGATAAGAACCCACTTCCCCACTCAACTACAAAAACACCAAAGGTCGCGTAGTCCATACACATGGATTAAGAAGATCATTCTTCCATGTCAAGATATAATCATGTTTGGGTGGCACTGACTCTCCCATAAGGGTTTAATCACATCAACATTATTAAGTCTTGATTAGGGATCAATTCAACCCACCCCACGGTCAAGACATTTCAAATGCATTTAGTGAAAGAAGAATAAACTCATCTGATAAAAACAAAGTCATGAAATGCGTCATAAATTGAAGCACAAAAGTAAAACCTAGAAACAAAACAAAGCACAACTCCGAGTACTAAGAACACATATGTTCTTAATGCTCCCATGTACTCCTATCGAGGCCACCATGCCTCCATAAAAGATGAACCAATGTAATGTTCCATACACAAAGAACCTTATCCTTATTATTCTCTAGTCTTACTGGTTTCTCTACAAACACCATGAAAACTTCAAGATCCATATTTACCTACTCTAGGATGTGGGAGCCATCGAGTAGATACTGATGAATCTCAGATACAGGGAAGTCATCGCGGATCTTCTCCAATAATGGTTTCAATTCCATTTGATATTCCTCCTCTACATCTTTTCCCAACACCTCAAATGGATAGATGAATCTTGAAGAAAGATTTCTTCCTCTACCAAACCTACACTACCCATACTAAGGGGAGACTATTAATAACATGTGGTCTCAAACCTTAAACTCCATGGGCCTCCTCCTTTGATTGAATACAACTTTTTCCTATCCTAATTCACACTCATCCTCCAACACATAAGATGGACCTTCACTGCGGTGATCTTCCCAACCTCAGGTACAAGAGGGCTACTTTCATACCTCTATCCAGCATACAAGTGAATGATATGGTCGTCCAAAGAAATCATCGAATGGTGCCATGCCAATGGAAGAGTGATAGCTATTATTGTAGGAAAACTCTACCAGGGGAAGGTTTCATACCCATGATCCTCCATTGTCCAAGATGCACAATCGTAGAATATCCTCCAATGTGTGGGTGGTCCTCTCTATATTCCCAAACATGTTTGGGTGAACAGAAGTGAAATTGTGTAACTAGTTGCCAAAGGCATACTGTAATCCCCTCCAAATTCCTGATATAAAACCTATATCTTGATTTTAGAAAATTTATCTTTGAACTCCATGCAGCTACATTACCTCATCGACTTACCATCACGTTAAGGCATCCAGTGCACTCGACTCCATGATTTCTATGAATTGGGATTATTTCATGAATTAATACACTACTACCCAAAGAGAATCACATCCTACATGATCCCCAGTTAATCCTACGAATTAATCCATAGAGATGTCATCCCGATTACACTTGGGAACATTTAATGGCTGAAATAGACTTTCGGGAACACAGTGCACAACCTTCACCGGCTATCATAGTAGATAATTTTTCGCAAACTCCACCACTTCCCTCTTTTTCTGGATCCACCAAAACTTCTCCCTCAAGCCTCAGTAAATTGTGGAAATTTTTGGGTGTACCACCACAGGTGATATATAGTTATAATGGAGATGTCCTTTGAGCATTGCCACTGGGATAATCTGTTTCCCAGGAAACAACATTGCGTTCAGACTATCTTCCAACCACCCTTACATAGAAGCACCATAGGTTGTGCAATCATGCATCACATCAGTCTCTAAGTCTCCCCACTGAGACTCCACCACAAAATAGATTATGGGAGATTGAAATATCATCTTAATGAGGTACCCTCTAACAATGTCCTCCCCAGCATCTTGGCATAAAACATCCAACTCCTCCAATGCCTTCCAAGGATTTTTGGAATCTTGATCTACCACTTTCTTTGACTTCATACTCAAAGAATTATCCCACATGTTACCCTTCTCAAGGGTGTAGGAGATTTCTATGACTTTAGCCTATAGGAACTCCATCCACCTTCTCTTTTGATTGATTTGGTCTCATTGGGAAATGATAGACCTCAAACTCTGGTGATCCATTAAGACCCTAAAGCACTCCATGATATGGTATTGCCGCTAAAACATCAGTATAAACATGACCACTGTAGGATAAATATAATTGGTGGATTAGTTATGTTCATGAAGACCTAAATTCCTAGACCCATAAGAAATTACTCCTTGCTAATGCATCAACATAAATTTCAGGCATAGGCCAGAAGTGTCACAGAACACCTCGAACATCACCCCTTCCTCTGGAAACCCATTCAATAGAGCACTGACCAGATTCTCCTTCTGGTAGATGAATGATGCATGAATTTATCACTCTATAGAAAGGCCTATAATTTTCTGGTCACAACCATCAATGGAATTACATACTGAGATAATTCAGGTATGAACCTATGATAATAGCCCGCCAGACCAGGGAAGCTATGATCCTATTCCTCATTATTAGGTTCTTCCCAAGAAACAACAACTTCAACCATTTAAAGGTCCACTACTATCCCTAGATGATTCAAAATGTGTCCACATATTTTCACTTATAGTATGCATAACATTCACTTAGACAATTTTCCATAGAGCTAGTGGTGTCGGTGGACCTCCAAGATAGTCCTCAGATGCATGGTGTGTTCCTCTTCTGACCTTGAGTTAACCTGCATGTCTTTGATGAACATGATGATGAAATGGTCTAGGTACTCATGGAAAATATATTTCATTATCTTTCTGAACACAGATGGTTCATTCCCAATGCCGAACGACATGACCATGAACTCAAAGTTCCAATTCTAGCACCTGAAATAAGTCTTCAGGATGTCACCCTCCTTCAACCCCAACTAGTGATATCTAGGCCATAGATCGATCATAGAGAACCAAATTGATCCCATTTATTGGTCAAAATGATTATTGATCCTTTAAAGGGAGTTACGATTCATTACCATAAACTTATTTAGTAATCGGTAGTCTATGTGAAGTATTAGGCCACCATCTTCCTTCATCACGAACAAGACTGGAGCACCCCATGACAACCTACCTTACCGGATATGTAAAGTCCCTCAAATTTTATGGATTACTTTTCATAAATACTTTGGAATTTTACGAGTCTGTGGTTTTTGATGGCACTTGATTCTGAGTCCTAGTGTGCCCAGAATCAATTTTTGATGATTTTTTCGGGTATGTTCAGTAAACGTATGTGCTGGTTTTTCTATCTATTGAACCGGTGCTCGGAATTGAAATCTGAGGACACTGATAAACTCGCAGCGCCGATATTCACATAAGGGGACCTTTACCAGAGTTGCGTTTTATTCAGGTTGAGAGTTAATTTTTGGGGATTTAGAATAAAATAAATAAAATTATAGTACACAATTTTATTTAAAGATGTTAGTTATATCCTACAAGGGGAATTTATAGGTGGGGCCCACATCCACATAACCTCCATAGAGAGGTTAATGTAAGGTGGGTCCCACACAAACCCCTAACATTTCAACTCCCATAAACTCCCCAGTAATCCCCCTTATTTATTTTGACAACTCTCCCCTTAATTAATGTCATCTCTTCACCTCCCTCTCTCCCATTAATTTTTTCCAACACTATTGATTAATGAATTGAACCCTACAATTAATTAATTAAAGTGTTGAATTTTGAAAATTATTCTGTGAATAAAATAATTTCCTTAGCTATTATTTTAGTTTGGTACTCGTTGTGTTGAGATAATTTTAGGAGATCTCAAGTGAAATAGAAGAATAGATTTCTTCTATGGACGAAGAATCTCCCAATAATCATGATCATCTCCATCAATATTCACCCAAGCCAAAGTAGAAAGAGCCACCTAGAAGGAAGGCCGACGACGAGCCATCCTCGGTCCCTTCTTCCCTGAAGTTAACGAGTTGACGCCGCCTCCTCGTGACTCAGTCTATGAACGAACCTTAATTTGAGGTAGGGGTTTTTTTTCTATTTTAATTTAATAAATTTTTTCTTCGTCCCTAGTTAAAACCATGTTTTATCTTCGGACTTCTGATACCTCCTAACGCGGAGGGCGCTGGCCGAACGAAAATGACCTGACGACCCTCCATTGACCCCTGTTTTTTAATGGAAGAGGTAGCGGTGACCGGAAGAAGCAGTGGCAGTGTGCCAGCTACGTGGAGAAGAACCGCAGTACGCATCCAGGGGCTGCTCGGCCGAAGAAAAAATAGTCGTCCATAGCCTACCGGGCTGGTGGAACTGCGGCACCCCATGGCGTCGTGCTGCGGAGTACCGTAGCCCATGCTCTATGTGCCGCCGTGGTGGGCGAACCGGCTGGCTCATTTGCCGTCCAGATTGATGAAGGCTGCGGCACCCTCAGGTGCCGCATAGGGGGATCAACACCTGCCCAAGCGGGCCGCTCATGCCATGAAGATCGGCCAGATTCGACCGACCGGACAAGGGGGTGGCCCTGCTAGTTCGTGAAGTCTGGGGGGGGGGGCACGCCCCCCACCACCCCCCCTGCATAGCTCATCCAGCCGGGCAAAGCCGCGGCCAGCCAGGCCAGGCCGCGTGGGGCCGGACCAAGCCCCGCCGAGCTGGGCTGCGCCCTTGGGGTCGGGCCACGCCCCACCTGGTCGGGTCGCGCGTTTCACCGAGCCAGTCTGACACTAGCTGGTTTGGACCCGCCAAAACTGGACAACCTGACCCACCAGCCCACTGGGCTTAACGGGTCGGGCTTGTTACCCTTAAATGCGAATAACTTCATGACCATGCATTTGATCGACCTGCCGTCTGCGGCACTGGGATCCTTGTGATGAGGCGGTCCATTTGTGATACTCTATGTGTGTTTTGGACAACTTTGGAAAATGGTTGGGTTTGGAATGAGCATAATTCCAACCGGGCCTCTGGAACAGAAAAGCCAACATCTCTCAGACCGAGCATTCGATTGGCACACTGTCTGCCTCATTGGTTTTTTTTACGAGCCGGAACTACGGGGTACATCAAATCTAGACTTCATGATAGTTGATGTAACAAAACCATTTCTCGAGGAGCGGACCCTCCCAGAATCGAGTGTGCTATGTGCGGAAACTCTAGAGGTGGCTGCGACTACAATGACTACCATACTAGAATCCTATGTGGGTTTGATGATGACCACAACTGTACTGGAATCCTCTGTGTGTTCGACAATGATGATAACTATACTGGAATCCCTCGTGGGTTCGACAACGATGACTAAAGTTCTTGTATCCTATGTGTGTCCGACATGTTTTCTTCTATTCTAATATCTTATGTGGGTCCGACAGAGTGGGCGGTCTTATATCCTATGTGGGTCTGACAGCATAGCTGGTCTAGTATCCTATGTGGGTCCAACAGCTTAGATGAATCAGTGACTACATCTGATCATATCTATTGCTATATGAAATATGTATACCTGTGTGAGCTGAGTCTTGACATTCAATCATTATCATCGATGTGATTGACTTCTTTCTTATGTGGACTGGGTTGTTCTTGGGCTTGAGAGTTAGAACCGAACCATGATTGAAAACATAGGGATATGTATTGTCATATACCTAAGTGGATTTGGTTGATACGTTGTGATTGTATCTTTGTTATGTTGTAATCCTTCATGGATAATGGGACACCTTCAGGTGTCTAGGGGTCCCTACTGAGAATCGTATACTCACCCCTGCATGAGCTATTCCGGCAATACATTGTGTTGTATGCATACGACATACAACACTGATCTAGGTAGATACTTGTAGAGATAAAGGGTACCCAGAGGTGGACCACTTGACGAGACGTACACGAAGCAGACGGACGGACCTGAGGTGCTGAAGAGATAATCTGTACCCACTCTTCAAGTGGTATTATCGGAGGACGACTCAGTGGTAGCTGTTTTACTTTACTGCAGTTGTACTAGATTTTTCAGTTGTACTGTACTTTTTGTTGGGATTTTATTTCCGGCCCCTTTCTTTTCAACTGTTACATCTATATACAGTTCTGCATAGTGCCTACTTCAGTTGCGTACACTATTTTATTTGATTACATTTATAAAGGAAATGTCTTCCCAGTATAGGGATTTAGTCTTTTGGTTCTAGTTTCCATCCTATGGACTAGGGAAGGTGGGATTTGGGCAGTCATGACACTGGCCCTGAGGATGGGTCATGACAAATTGGGATCAGATGGAGGTTTAATCCACAAAACTCAGGACTCTGATCATTATTTCCTATGAAGCAATAGTGTTAAGACTATTGAGGGTGGTTTTTAGTCCAGGGAGTCCAGTGTTGGTGCAGCGGCCAACGTATCCATACACTAGGGCCCTGACTCTTGATTTCTGACTTGGTGCACGAAAACTCTGATTGCCTGTGTGTTTTCATTGAAAAGTTATCTTTGTGATTAATTTGTGTCATCTCACCAGGTATACTATTTTGACCATGGCGCACCTATTTATTTTCAGGATGGCGCCACAAAGGTAGCCATCTAGGGTTCTGATTTGTGTATGAGATGGTAGCCCACCAAGTGAGGAGGCCTCAGTGCTGGGCCCCATCACAGTGGAGGCACCAGCGGTACCACTACCTGCTGGTCCACCGATACGACCAGACCCAACAGCAGAGAGTGCAGGCCATCTGAGCACGTTTCACGAGTTTCAGCAACAGAGGCCACCCATATTTCACATAGATATGGACCCACATGTAGTTGAGGTTTGGATGGAGGATGCCATCAGAGTTTTCAGACTGGTAGGGACACCATCCGATCTTATAGTGATCCTTTCTTCCAGTCTTCTCCATGCAATAGCAGTTATATGGTAGAGCATGATGCTCTAGGTTCATGACGAGGCATCTTTACTCTAGATAGACTTTGGGAGTCTATTCCACTCAGATTTTTTTCTAGCCACCTTTGGTGCGGTTCAGATTCAGGAGTTACTTCATCTACGATAGGGAGACATGATAGTACCTCAGTACCCCGCGAGGTTTCATGACCTCTCGCGCTACTCCACAGACATGGTAAAAAACCCATTCTTCAGGGCCCGGACCATTGAGTAGGGACTCAGACATGAGAGAAGGGCTTTGATTATCTCCCTCATCATTCCAATGCAGGCAGGAGTGCTGGAGCAAGTCCTTCTTGTGGAGATCTTTTTCTCTGAGCCGACACGAGCATCGATACCCAACATAGGGCGACACATAAAGGAGTCTTATACAACCAGTAGTAGATATTTTAAGCTAAGGTCCAACAAGACCGGACCATCCGGTGAGCGACCTCAGGATAAAGGTTCGTTTGTGCGGGGCACACAGAAAATAGCCAGCTATACGAGGAGCATACAGTGCTATGCACGTGGTGGGAAGGGTCACATGGCATGAGACTACACAACCCACCGTGCGGATGAGAAATAAACAGTGGAGGGAACTCACAGGTAGGGGCAGAGGTTCAACCGTGGTCGTTTGCTGGGAGTAGGTAGATGTGCAAGAGGATCTGATAGAGCAGCGGGTGGTGGGCGACATTTCAAGGCTATACCACCACCACCACCACAAATAGGTCAACCCCGGCCACAGGGAGCTGGAAGATAGAGGCAGGCTCAGCTTCCGAAAGTCGAGTTTTATGACCACGACGCACCTGAGATGATTCGAGGTACTATCTGTGTATAATCCACCATTACTGCAGTACTTATAGACACAGGTGCAAGTCATTCTTTTATTTCTGCTTCCCTTGTTCGGAGCTTGGAGATTTTGACGGAGCTGTTTTCTCGATCAATACGATTAGAGACTGCTAAAGGAGAAGACTCAATGATTACACACTGGTGCCGACAGTGTGATCTTACTCTAGGAGGTGAGAGCTTCAACAAGGATCTTCTTGTAGTGGCATCAAGGCCTTAAGACATCATCTTGGGTATGGACTGGTTGTCTATATTCCATGATTAGATTGACTACATTTGGTGAAAAGTGTGGTGTGTCCGCACGGATGGGAGCAGGTTAACCTTCACCGGTGAGAAGGGAGTCATTGCAGCGCAGGATGGACTTACACAGAGGAGAGGGCATCCGGCCACACATCAGTTTTCTAGTCTCATCCTCGGAGCAATTTATGTGTGGATTCCTATTTTTCCTGTTGTGGTGGATCAGTATGTGAATGGTTTTCCTGACTATGTTCCAGGACTACCTCCTCGCAGAGATGTAGACTTCAACAATGACCTGTACCCTGGGACATCTCTTGTATCTACTCCAGCATATCAGATGGAACTACTGGAAACTACCCCTTTCCAAACTCTTCTTTACCAATAGTTTAAAGAAACCATTGGTAAAGAAGACCTTTCCCAATGGTTTTAAAAAACCATTGGGAAAGGGGTACCCCTTTCCAAACAATTCTCTTGAACTGTTGGTAAAGGGGTGTCCAAGACACCATTTTCAAACGGTTCTTGTAGAACCATTGGGAAATGGTCACCCTTTACCAATGGTTTGTTTAAACCATTTGTAATGGGTATCTTGGAAAACCCTTTCCCAACGGGTTTTAAAAACTTTTGGGAATGATTTTCCCCAAATATAGAATCAGCTACTCTCTCCCCCATTCGCGACAGAACCCTAATCTGTCCACAGCTCTACTGCTCTCGTGACTTCCCCCATCCGAACCTGTCAAACTACATCCAAATCGTCTCAAATATGGCATTATATTCTTCATACACATAAAATATTTATGTGCTACCTTGTTTTTATTGTTATTCATCTCATATTGTTGTTTTATGTTTTGATTTTGATGTGTATATCATTTTTTAGTTTTTTGATTTAATCTGGACTTTATCCATTCCAATCCATTTAATTTATTAAATCCTTAACCCTCCATCAAAGAAAAATCATCTCAAATTCATTACCGTTGGATTATAGTTTTTCTAAGTATTTTTTTATTATTTTTTCCATCTTGTAATTAATTGTGACTTAGAAATTTATTTATATGTGTTTAATAATTTATAGAAATGTTTTTATGAATGTTTTCCTTAAAATTCAATGAGGAATGTGTTTTATTAAAAAGAAATTTTTTTTAGTAAGGATTGTGTAATGTAAATATTCATAGTACACTATGTGGCTATGTTTGGTATTTAGTAACACATGAGATAACTGGTGTGTGAGAATGTGTTGTGAATAAGATTCCATGGATGGTTCAAGATTATATTCACGTTTAGAGCCTATTAATGAGTTTTTTTAAACATATTTGGAGATATTTACCTTATGTTTATTGGTGAAAACTGGGATTTGTAGAGGTGGTTCATGATTAAGACATATAATTACTGATATACATGTGGATAAACCTTTCATAGTAGTGAATTCTTGAAATTTTTGATGTTTTTAGTCCATTTTTATTTGGAGTTTCATTTGATGGTGATTTTTCTTATTGTTACCTATGATGTGAATTTATTTTTGTTTCTATATTGGCTGAGATTGCCCCACCATGCACAATGTATGAAACCTATACCCTTATTTAATCATCATGATTATACAGCGTATGAAACCTCTACCCTCATTTAATCAGTGAACTCAAGTCATTAATTTAAGCCTTAATTCTCACTATCTTGTAAGAAATTGATTGATTTCAACCCATCCTCACGTGATTTCTTACCTTAGATAGTGTCCAACATATGGAATACGAGATTTTGAATTCATCATTTTACTAGGATCATATATTCCATTTCCCCCAAGATGACTGTACTAATATAACTTTAGGGTCAACTAAATATGGTTCTCATTGAAAGTTGTATATTATGTGTCCTTGGCCAATACTCACTTTTATGAGGGTTGGGTGCCTTTCACTACCCATTCTGGCATGTGTAGAATACCATATAAATGTTAGACCGTGTTTTGAAAATGTGGGTTATTATGGAGTTGTTGAGAAAATAATAATATTGGATTATTACTCTCATGGACGAGTCACAATGATGAAATGTAATTGGGTTGATTTGATGATGGGGCATGGAACATTTATTGATGATTGTGGATTTTGAGTAATTAATAAGACTCGCACTCTTTCTACCGAAGAACCATATGTATTGGAATCAATGGATAAACAAGTTTAATATGTCAAAGACCAACTTCGACCTGAATTTTGTGTCATAGTTGAAGTAATTCCAAGACTTATTTTTGATGATGGTGATGATGGAATTGACACTGCCCCTAGTGCCATTGGAACCAGTCAATTTATTTCTTTTGATGACTCTAATAGCTGAATTCTCATAGTTGATTGTGAACCTGAAGTTGTGGTTGAAAATATATTGAATCATTTATCCATGTTCTCAATTCTTTGGGTTTACCTCAATTTGGGTTGTTAAGGTTGGTAATATTCAAATTGATTTAGTATTGATCACAAATATGTTTTAGCTGACTTGACCGTTATGTGAATTTTCAATGTTTATTGGTTGCAGTTTTATTTGAATTTCATTTTCTAATTTGGAATTGAAATGTATACAAACCTAGTCAAACAATATTTCTAACTTGGTGAACATTACCACTTGTATGATTTATTAAATCCATTTAAGCTCTTCTAAAACAATTGATAGTTGACTTGACTGTTATGTAAATTTTCAATGTTTATTGGATGCAGTTTTATTTGAATTGAACGTTTTAATTTGGAATTGAAATGTATTCAAATATAGTCAAACAATATTTCTAACTTGGTGAACATTACAACATGAATGATTTATTAAATCCATTCAAGCTATTCTAAAACAGTTGACAGCTGACTTGACAATTATGTAAATTTTCAATGTTTATTCAATGATGTTTTATTTGAATTGCATTTTCTAATTTGGAATTGAACTGTATTCAACCCTGCCTCAATCTGAGACACAGTGTGGCCGACACCACTCAATGTGTCTGCCTTTTGTTTCAAAAGGATGTCATTTTAATTGAAAAAAATCAACTGGCATACAGAAAACTGAACAAACGCATATGGATTGTGATGATACGTTATAACAATGATCCATTTGTTATTTGTGATGTGTACGAGTCAAATCCGTCTTCAACTGAGGCGCGGTGTGGCTGCCACCACTCCAATTGCATGTCTTTTGTTTCAAATGGACAACATTTTAAGTACATATGGAAAACTGACCAAACACCTTCGTTTTTCATTGAAACATTAGGAGAATGATTCATGAGTCATGTGTGATGTGTACAAATCAACCCCGCATAAATTTGAGATGCGGTGTGGTTGGCACCACTCAAGGTGTCTGTCTTCTTTTTCAAAAGGACGTCATTTTAATTGAAAAACATCAACTGGCATACGAAAAACCGACCAAACGCATTTGTATTGTGTTGATACGTTAGAACAATGATCCATGGGTCATATGTGATGTGTACAAGTCAATCCCGCCTCAATCTGTGGCACGATGTGGCCGCCACCAATCAAAGTGTCTGGCTTTTGTTTCAAAAGGACGTTATTTTAATTGAAAAACATCAACTGGCATATGGAAAATGGACCAAACGCATTTGGATTGTGTCGATACTTTAGTACAACGATCCATGGGTAATATTTGACATGTGCGAGTCAACCTCGCCTCAACCCGAGGTGCGGTGTGGCCACCACCACTCAAAGTGTCTGTCTTTTGTTTCAAAAGGGCATCATTTTAAGTGAAAAACATCAACTAGCTTATGAAAAACCAACCAAACACATTATGATTGTGTCGATACTTTATAAAAATGATCCATGGGTCATATGTGATGTGTACGTGTCAACCCCTCCTTAATCTGAGGCACGGTGTGGCTGGAATAACTTTAAGTGGCTCTCTTTTGTTTAAAATGGAGAACATTTTAAGTACATACGGAAAACCGACCAAATGCATTCGGTATCCATTGAAACATTAGGAGAACGATTCATGTGTCATATGTGACGTGAAAAAATCAACCCCACATCAATCTGAGACATGGTGTGGCCGGCACCATTCAATGTTTCTGCCTTTTGTTTCAAAAGGACGTCATTTTAATTGAAAATCACCAACTGGCATACGGAAAACCAAACAAACGCATTCGGATTGTGACGATAATTTAGAATAATGATCCATGGGTCATATGTGACATGTACAAGTCAACCCTTCCTAAATATGAGGTGCATTGTGGCCTCCACCACTCAATGTGTCTGTCTTTTGTTTCAAAAGAACATCATTTTAAGGAAAAAACAACAACTGGCATACGGAAAACCAACCAAACGCATTCGTATTGTGTCAATGCTTTAGAAAAATGATCTATGGGTCATATGTGACGTGTACGAGTCATCCTCGCCTTAATATGAGGCACAATGTGGCTGGAATCACTCTATGTGTATCTCTTTTGTTTAAAATCGACAACATATTAAGTACATATGGAAAAACAACCAAACGCATTCAGTATCCATTGAAAATTTAGGAGAAAGGTTCTTGGGTCATATGTGATGTGTATGAATCAACCCCAACTCAATATGAGACGTGGTGTGGCCGACACCACTCTATGTGTCTACCAATTTTTTCAATAGGACGCCATTTTAATTGAAAAACATCAACTAGCATACAGAAAACGGACAAACGCATTTGGATTGTGTCGAAACATTAGAACAACGATCCATGGGTCATATGTGACATGTATGAGTCAACCCCGACTCAATATGAAGTGCAGTGTGGCCACCACCACTCAAAGTGTCTGTCTTTTGTACCAAAAGGACGTCATTTTAAATGAAAAACATCAACTGGCATACGGAAAACAGACCAAAAGCATTCAGATTGTGTTGATAATTTAGCACAACGATCCATGGGTCCGATGTGACGTGTATGTGTCAACCCAGCCTTAATAGGAGGCAAGGTGTGGCTGGAATCACTCTATGTGGCTCTCTTCTATTTAAAATGGACAACATTTTAAGTACATACAGAAAACCGAACAAACGCATTCGGTTTCCATTGAATGATTAGGAGAATGATCCATGGGTCATATGTGACATGTAAAAATCAACCACCCCTCAATCTGAGATGTAGTGTGGCTGGAACCACTCAAAGTGTATGCCTATTATTTCAAAAGGATGCCATTTTAATTGAAAAACATCAACTGGCATATGGAAAACTGACCAAAAACATTCGGATAGTGTCGATACTTTAACACAACGATCCATGGGTCATAAGTGACATGTAAGAGTCAACCCCGCCTCAATCCGAGGTGCGGTGTGGCTGGTATCACTCCAGTTGTATGTATTTTGATTAAAATGGACATCATTTCAGGTAAAAATATATGGTATTAAAAAAACTGATCAAATTATGAATTGACTTCGTGATTCCACATATAATTGTCATCTAAATTTTAAATTGAATTCTAAATGAATTATGTATGTTTATAATTACATTATGAATTCTAATTTAATTATGGATGTGTATAGTTCTAGGATGCATTATATGTTAAATGTGTATGAATTTGTTCTCTATATGTATGTGTTAGTTGGTTATTGCAAGAACAATAATTTTATTTTTATGAGTTAGTTTATTGTAGGTACAATAATTGGATAGAAAATGGGAGGGAACAAAATGAGGCCTACTGTGCAAATTGCAGACCTATAGTGCAAATTGTAGGCTGCTGTTCAATTTGCACAACATAGGCTATGCCAACGGTTCAAAACCGTTGGCATAGAATCTTGGTTCCTTTTTTTTACCAACGGTTAATTGAACTGTTGGGAAAGAGGTGAATCCTTGGGATTTCACAACGGTTTGGCACAACCGTTGGTATAGGTTAGGCTTTCCCCACCCTATCCCAACGGTTCACAATAAACCGTTGTGAAAACCTTTTCCAATGGCTTACTTACCTACGGTTGGAATAATCATTGGAATAACATATAACAATGGTTATGTAGCCTTTTCCAATGGTTCTGAACCATTGGGAAATGATGTATTTCCAGTAGTGTGGCTCCTGCCGAGCTTTGTGCTGTGGGTACAGCTGGAGGACTTGTAGGGGAAGGGATTTATCAGACCCAGTGTTTCACCCTGAGTATCTCTGATTTTGATTACCATGAAGGAGGATGTGAGCTTGAAACTGTGTGTCGACTACAGTCACATGAATCAGGTGACCATAATGAACAAGTACCCACTCTCGAGGATTGACGACCAGTTTGATCTGTTCAGGAAGCATGATAGTTCTCAAAGATAGACCTCATGTCAGGCTATCACCAGCTCGGATTTCGAGATCAGGATGTGTAGAACACGACCTTCAGGTGTCGATATGGCCACTAAGAGTTCTTGGTTATGTCCTTTGGTGTAAACAACACACCATCTATGTTCACGAGTCTCATGAACAAGATATTCTAGCCTTACCTCGATCGTTTTGTCAGAGACTTCATCGATGACATATTGATTTACTCGACTACTGAGGAGGAGCATGCCTGCCACATTCAGGTTGTACTAGACACACTCTGAGAGCATCAGCTTTATGTTAAGCTCTCGAAGTGCCAGTTCTGGATTCGAGAGGTTATCTTCTTGAGACAAGACATCATGGAGGATAGAGTTGTATTGGATCCAGTGAAGATTGAGACAGTTCTTTCTTGGGAGCCACCCAAGAGCGTGACAGAGGTGCAGAGTTTCTTAGGTCTGGCTGGTTACTATCATAGATTTTTTCCAGACTTCTCTAGATATTCAGCACTACTTTCAGCCTTGATGAAGAATGGGAAACCCTTCGTTTGGTTAGTGAGATTCCAGTAGATAATTCTAGAGTTGAGGCATAGATTGACCAGTGTGACCATCTTGAGGCTACCAGAGGTGGGAGTTAGGTACGTTGTTTACTGTGACACATTATGTACCTGAATTGGGTGTGTCCTAATGCAGGATCGAGTGGTGATCGCATATGGTTCACAACAGTTGAGACAACAATAGTAGAACTATGGTACCCATGACCTGGAGTTAGTATCAGTGGTCTTCGCCTTGAATATGTTGTGGAGCTATTTGATGGGCGAGCAATTTATAGTCTACTTTGACCACCAGAGTTTCAGGTACATCTTCTCGCATAATGACCTGAACCTGAGACAAAAACGTTAGCTCAAGTTTCTCTAGGACTATGACTATGAGATTTTCTATACTCCTATGAAGGGGAACTTTGAAGCTGATGCTCTTAGCAGAATATCATGCATTCAGCTGCTAGGAGAGGAAACCGAGCAGTTTGCCACGTTGCAGATATTCTTTGTGGATATAGATGGAGAAGCCTTTCTTCAGTCTCTCACAGTCACTCCTCCACTACATCAGCAAGTCAGGAAGGCACAAAATGGGGACGTTGACTGCGAGACGCGACATGCTCAGATATCCTCAGGGCATGCACCTGATGGATTTTCTGATGGAGGGGAGCACGTCATTATCTTCAAGGGACGTATTGTGGTACTAGTTTCACAACAGGAGGAAGTGCTGAGGGAGTTTTATGCTACCCCTCTAGCGGTACATCCAGGAGTGTAAAATATGTATCAGGACCTCAGATGATAGCACTGGTGGATAGGTATGAAGAAGGTTGTAGCAGAGTTCGTTTCACGATGCCTCACTTGTCAGCAAGTGGAGGTGGAGGACTAGGTACCAGCATGCTTGGTACAACCCTTAGAGGTCCCAGAGTGGAAGTGGGATGGGATGTCCATGGATTTCGTGATGATGATTCCACATAAATCCAGAGAGCATAACTCTATCTGGGTGATCGTAGACTGACACACCAAGTCGGCCAACATACTATCGATCAGATAGTAGGGCTCAATAGAGAGTTTGGGACATCCCTACATTTAAGAGATCATACGACTTAATGGTGTTCCATCATCTATCGTTTCAGATTGAGATGCTCCATTCACTTACTGGCTATGGAAGGGGTTACATGAGGCTTTTGGGACATAGCTACATCTAAGCACCACCTTCCATCCTCAGACGGATGGTCAAACTGAGAGGACCATTCAGACTCTCTAGGACATGCTCTATGCATGCGTCCTTTAGATTGGTAACAACTGGGAGGATAATCTACCCTTGGTGGAGTTTGCATACAACAACAACAACTACTCCACCATTGGGATGGCCCCTTACGAGGCACTGTATGGCCGACCTTGCAGATCACCTCTGTGCTAGACTGACCCATGGGAGTCAGCACTTATATGACCAGAGATGGTTCAGGCTGTGACAGAGAAGGTGCAGATCATCCAGGAGTGGATGAAGACTGCATAGAGCAGACTGAAAACCTATTCTGATAGAAGATAGAGACCACTATAGTTCGAGGTTGGAGACCACCTATTTTTAGAGGTCTCACCTCGATGAAAAATACAGAGATTTGGCCGGGGTGGCAAGTTATATCCACATTTCATCGGAACTTTCCAGGTCCTAAGCAGAGTAAGAGAGGTGTCTTACCACCTAGACCTTCCACCTCAGTTGCACTGCATGCATGATGTCTTCCACGTATCTCAACAAAGGAGATACGTGCACGACCCGACCCACATCATCAATCACGGGGATCTGGACATCGATGATGGGGAAACATTCATAGTTTTCTGGGTGTAGATGGAGGATTTAGAAGAGCAGGTCTTACTTGGATGGTCGATTCATCTCGTGTGCATTCGCTGGCAGCACAAGAATCTCCAGGGGAGCACTTGGGAGCGGGAGGCTCAGATGCAAGCTTAGTACCCCCATTTGTTTCCCTAGTGTATGTTGTAGCTTTATGGGGACGTTAATACCTGAGGTGGGAGTAATTTAAAGACCCATAAATTTAGAGGAATTTTTTTTCTTAAATAATACAGAATTTTACAAGTTTCTGGTTTCTGAAGGCACTTGATTCCACGGCCCGGTGTGCCCCGAATCAATTTCTGAGGTTTTTTTCGGGTACGTTCAGTTAATGTACATGTAGGTATTTATATATTTTGAACTGGTGCTCAGAATTGAAATCTAAGGACACCGATGAACTCACAGTGCCGGTATTCGCTTAAGGGCACCTTTACCGCAGTTGCGTTTTTTGCAGGTTGAGAGTTAATTTTTGGGGATTTAGAATAAAATAAATAAAATTGTAGTACACAATTTAATTTTACGATGTTAGTTATATCCTAAAAGTGGAAGTTATAGATGGGGACCACACCCACATAACCTCCCATGAGAGGATAATTTGTGGTGGGGCCCACACAAACCCCTAACCTTTCAACTCCCTTAAAATTCCCATTAATCCCCATTTTTTTGTTTTGACAACTCTCCCCTTAATTAATGCGATCTCTTCACCACCCTCTCTCCCATTATTTTTTTTCAAACAATTTTGATTAATGAATTGAACCCTACAATTATTTAATTAAAGTGTTTGAATTTTGAAAATTCATGTGCAAATAAAATAATAGCCTTAGCTATTATTGTAGTTAGGCACTCATTGTGTTGAGTGAATTTTGGGAGAGCTCTTGAGGAATATATGAATAGATTTATTATATCTATGAAGAACCACCGAAGAATGAGGATCATCTCCTTTGATCTTCGGCCACGCCAAAGGAGAAGGAGCCACCTGCATGGAATGCCTTTGACACACCATCCTCGGTCCCTTCTTCCCTGATGTTAAGGAGTTGACGCCGCCTCCCTGCAATTTCTTCGACGAAAAAACCTTATTCTGAGGTAGGGGGATTATTTCACTTTTAATTTAATGATTTTTTTTCTTTTTCCCTCATTGAAACCATGTTTTATCTTCGGCCTTATGATACCGCCAAATGCAGAGAGAATGGGCCGAACGAAAATGGCCGACGACCCTCTGTTGACCCATGTTTTATTTTGATGGAAGAGGCGGCAGTTAATGGAGGAAGAGGCGGCTGTGTGCCAGCCATGTGGAGAAGAACCGCGGACCACATACGTGGGCCACACGGTCAAAGAATAACCGACCGGCCGTAGGTGGCAGGGCTGGTGGAACCGCGGTGCCCTATGGCGCCGCGCTATGGAAGACAGCGGCCCGCGCTGTACATGCCGCTTCGGCGGGTGAACCGTCCAGCCGGATTAATGAAGGTTGTGGCACCCAAAGGTGCTTCATAGAAGGACCGCAACCTGATCGCACTATGAAGACCGGATGGCTTTAGCAGGTCGTACCAAAGGATGGTGCCGCTCGGCGCCGCCGGTTTGGGTAGTTGGGTGGGGGGGTGCATCGCTTGGCCAGCCGGGCCGAGTTGCGACCAGCCAGGCCGGGCCGCGCCGTGCCACACCCCTCGATCCGAGCCACACCCAACCGGACAAGGACGCATTCTTCACCGGGTGGTCTGACACCAACCAAGTCAGACCATCCAAAACTGGGACGACCCGACCCGCCAGCCTAATGGGCTTAACGGGTCGGGCCCGTTATGCTTAAATGTGAATAACTTCACGACCGTGCATCTGATCGATGCGCCGTCAGCGACACTGGGATCCTCGTGATGAGGAAGTACTTTATTTATACTCTATGTGTGTTTAGGATGAATTTGGAAAATTTAAGAGTTTAAAATGAGTGTAATTCTAATCGGGTCCCTGGAACATAAAAGACAATATCTCTCAGACCGGGCGTCCGATTGACGGATCGTCTGCCGCATTGGGTTCTTTTTTACAAGACAGATATTTGGGGTACATAAAATCTAGAATTCATGACAGTTGATGCAATGACCCCTTTGCTCGAGGAGAGGACCCTCCCGGAATCGATCATGCTGTGTGTGGAACCCCTAGAGCTGGCTGCAACTATAATGACTACCATACTGGAATCCTTCGTGGGTTCGACGATGACGAATAATATACTAGAATATTCCATGGGTTCAAAGATGATGAAAAATGTACAGTAATCCTCCTTGGGATTGAAATTGATGACTAATGTTCTTGTATACTACGTGGGTCCAATAGTTTGTCTTCTGTTCTAGTATCCTACATGGGGCCGAGAGAGTGGCTGGTCTAGTATCCTACGTTGGTCTGAATGATTAGCTGGTCTAGTATCCTACATGGGTATGATAACATAGATGAATTGTTGACTACATCTGATCATCTCAATCTCTATACAAAAGATGTATACCTACGTGAGCTGAGTCTTGACTTTCAATCATTATCATCGATGTGATTGACTTCGTTCCTGTGTGGACTGGGATGTGCATGGGATCGAGAGTTGGAGCGGAAGCATGATTGATAACTTAGGTATATGTATGGGAATATACCTAAGTAGAGTTGGTTGATTCTTCGTGATTGTATCTTTATTATGTGGTTATCCTTCATGGATTTTTGGAGACCTTCGGGGTTCTAGAGGTCCCTACTAAGTGACGTATACTCTCCCCTGGATGGACTATGCCTGCACTATGTTGTGTTGGATGTAGACGACAGACATCACTGATCAAGGTAGAGACTTGTAGAGATGGACGGTACCCCGAGGTGGACCACTTGACGAGTTGTACATGGAGCAAACAGACAGACCCGAGGTGCCAAGGAGACTATATGTACCCACCCTTCAGGTGGGATTCCTGGAGGACGACTCAGTGGTTGCTATTTTACTTTACTGTAGTTGTACAATCATTTCAGTTTTGTTGTACTTACTGTTGGGTTTATATTTCCAGCCCCTTTCATTTCAACACTTAATTTTGAATACAGTTCTGCTTAGTTCTTACTTCAGTTGTGTACTCTGTTATGTTTGTTTACTTTTGTAAATGCAATGCCTTCCTAGTATAGGTATTTATGCCTTTGGTGCTAGTCGTCAGCCCTTGGACTATGGAAGGCATGCTTGAGTTAGTCACACCACAGGCCCCAAGGACAGGCCATGGCAGGATAAAACCATTATTCATCATGTCGTCAACCAGAATCTACAACTCCCTCTACTCATACGGTGTAATCCGATAGTGAGCCATCAAACATGGACAAGCAATGGGTGAAAGTCTATCATGTACTAAACATCACATCGAAGGGGTAGAGTAACAACATATTCAAATAAAACATTCATTAACTAACTAAAAACTTGAGGACATCCACCATCTCTATATATTCTGATTCCACTGATATCTCAGCTAAAAATCAAAGAATAGGCTCTACACATTGCCTCCCCTCATGATAACTAAGCTCGATGTTGAAAGATAATTACTGGACACCCATATCTCAAATCAAATCCCTGCATTAGATGTAGTCGATAATAGAGTGAATAAAAAACCAGTCAATGCCTATGATGACATATTATGGCTCCATCTATAGCAGAAGAATATCCCCACTAGATAGATGTGGCCTTTACATCTGTCTAGAGCCCTGACAAGCATCGAATGGACTATTTTGACCACAAAATGGCATACTCAATGCTTAGGGAATAAGAATATTATCTATGTCTAGTCCTAGATCATGGTCTAGACCACGTACAATAAATGATTGTGAGGATCCTGAATCAAACAAAGAACAAACAAGAATAATAAACATGCTAATAATATCTGAAAAAACACCTAGCCTTGCTAGAATGGATAACACTATAGTGTGGAACTACCCACACCTAGCTCCTCTACCTCTCTATTGTCAACCACCACATAAACCATGCCATGGTAGAGGTACCTGAGGAGAACCCTGAGGCCGACCTCCCCCAAAAACATCTTCCCTGTGAGGATTGGGATCTCTCTTCTCCTAATACATATAGAGCCTAGCCGAATGATACTGCTACTGAGGTGGGCCCTGAACCTGCCCACCCCCATAGTATAGTGCTAGAACTAGGAACTAGATTCGAAAATTCCTTTGGCCTCCACAGACAAAGAACCTTGATCCTACTATAATGGGTATTGAGTGAGGACCGTGAGATCGAATTTGGAATTGTTGGGGCCTACTTTCTGCTAGCCAAACCCTAGAAGGACATGACGTTGGAGACCTACAACTAAAATCATTCCTATTTGAAGAACTCTGCCGGCTCCCCTGCCATGGAGCCCCTCCTAGTTTGTTAAGACAGTCAACTATAATTATTTTATTTTTAACTACTATGCATGTTGGTAGAGTTAAAGGAGTAACAAAATACTAAAGAGAACGTCTGAGTGCCTCCTCTAAGAGTCTCGCTCAGGACTCCTCATCTATGAATAATTTTAGTGTGAATGGGAGGATATTAATTAACATGATCCCCAATTCACTCGCCTACATACTCCCATACTAGATGGTGAGTTACTAATGACACATTACAACCTTAATCACAGATGAAAAAATTATGCCAGAAACTCTTTCTCTCAAATTCATCCCACAAAAAATCAGTCTCCTTCTTCTATTCGAGGTAAAGTGTCCTCCACTGATGTGCTGCTTCTCGCATCCAGTATATGGACCAGACCTTATAACAATACAAAATATTGAATTAAATGAATAATTGAAATTGATGATCTTTTAAGGTTTAGAGGTTTAGAGAATTAGGCCAATACTATTACATAAATACATGAATATTACAAGGAGACACTACTAGTCAGTATCCATTTTTATCATAAAATAAAAAATCTAAAAAAGAATCATGTCTAGTTCCATATTATAGAGAGCATGAATTTTTCTTGATCACATCCTTGACCCTATTCATCTTTATGTCCTGTGGAAAAAATTTCAAAAACATGGGATGTGTATAAAAAGCTCGGTAAGGGTTATAAAATAAGGAAGGAAAACATTAGCCCATCAATAAATAAAAATCAATGAAACTATATTTTTTAAATCATAACATACCTTACTAAATCATATGATTTATGAATAAAAAACACAAATCATAAATCATAAAGGATTATTATGGAATCCAAATAAAACATACATTATAGTTATCACAGCTACATAGGTAGTTACGCTTTGAATACCCATAATAGTATATTCCCTAAATCTCTTAGGAGAAACATCACATTTACCTCCGTCACGTTGCCCAATGCATTGGAGAGCTATCTCGGGCTCACCCACCTTAAGTTTATCACTGAACAACGCATATACATAAACAATGCCCAATAACCATAACATAATCATAACATATATCACATTTATAAAGAAAAGATAACGTTTCCACATTCTAATAAATCAAATGAAGGTATTTAAATAAACAATGCTTTATCAAATCATTTTCCAAACCATTTAAAAATAGATTTTTGAATCAATGTTTCCCATACCACTTTGAAGCATTTAAATGAAATATCATTTAAATGCATTAATGTACATATAAATAAATCCTAAAACCCATTTTCAAATGCACATTAATGAGAAATATTTAAAAGAAAATATCTTCAAAACATTTAAAACTATATTTTAGTTAAAGTGTTTTTTAATGAAAAGAGGGACGATTGAATACAAATAATTGAGGAATAGAATTTAATGAAAACAATATAATATCATGAGAATACAGGTATTCATGATATAATATTCCAAATAATACTATATACACCATATAATAGTGAATTGTTGCATAATAACAATGAAGTCTCAATGGAATGTAAATTGAGATGAAATCCATTATAAAGATGGTATCCTTAGATTAAGGATAAATCAATTACATAATTATGTGTGATGAATATAAACACACCCAATATAAGTGAATATTGATTGTAGAACAATAAGTGTTCATTAAAACATATTATTAGATCGATATAATCAACAAGTATATGATTAACCCAAATAATTGAAATTGGGTTAAGAAGTTCCCTTATAGAAATTCAATAGCCTAACATCACAACATTAAAATTTTGAAATTGAGTTAATGAGAGAAAAATGCTATCTCAACACTTGGAAATAAAAATTATAGGAATAAGGATATAGAAGAACATATCCCAACAAAATAAGATGTAAATTAAAAGACATAAAAAATAAGTCTTTTAAAAAGAATATGGTCAAAGGTTCGATTACAGATTTGGTTGCATATGAAAAATATTCCACATGAAATAAGGTTTGTAAAATGATGATGTAAATACAAATAAATGAAATTATATTACAAAAATAGTAAATTCATGGTAGTAAATACACCACATAGGGAAAATAGTGGCCATATAGCATGAATCTCACGGGAATAGAAATTGAGATGAAACCTCCATACCACAGAATAATCAATCGACTCAGATGACCAAAAGTTAATATCCATTAAATTAATCACAGAATACCATGAATATAAAAAGAATCATGATAATATATATAAAATAGAAGTACACAATACAACACATGCAATAAATTAGTGGCGTACAATGGAAATATCATGGAATTAAAAGTGAGATAAGAAATCTCTTACCCTGGGTCCGACTTGACCCGTTTTTCCTTAATCTCGTGAATAATAAACTAATATAAATTTCTAATTTTTTAAGTACCTTTTTAAAGTTTATTATTCCTTTTATATAACTTATTACCATTTTATAGACATTTTGTAATCATTTATGTTAATAACGGTCGTTTTGACGATATTTGGTACTTGAGTAAAAAAATTAAAACCTTATAATTAAAAGTTAATGTAACACCCCCATCGTCCACCGTACGTTTCCTTTTGAATAATGCAATGGCGTGCATTGTACGCAACTTCGAGATTCTAACACACCACAAGAAATCGAACTAGCCGTTATGAATAGTAATACCTACTTTTTGAAATTATATATATTTTATATTTCAAAATGGACTTCATTTTTGGATTCGGAATATCGAATTTATCCTAAGGTGAAATTTTGGTACTTTTCGGTTTACTTTAATATTTTGATGAATAGTGAAAATTACTAAATTTTAATTAAAAACAACTTTCTTAATCAAAATAATTTATATTGATAACTTATGAATTTGAGTGGTATTAAAGTATATTTAAAATATATTTTTACCATTTAATACAATGTTGGTCATTGGACATAATTTCACAATTAAACCGAACATAAACAAGTATCAATCTTTTGATAGTTATTATATCTTAAAAACACGCTTTTTGTTTTGACAGTGGTAATTGATTTTAAATTAATTTCTGCCACTTCTGTGTTTTGAATTTGGAAAAATTTATTCCATATTTTGAATCAGGATGTTCAAATTGTGTAAATATGTATCTTTTATTTTTAGACTTTTTGAATAATTATTTCGGTAAATATTTTATTTACCATGGTTAAAGGGTAAATTCGGTAAATAAGGATTAAAAAATAATATTATAATAATAACAAATTACCCTAAAACGTGTCCTAACCATATTGGTTGATACATGTTCGACCATAGGAATATTTGGGTCGATTTTGTGACCCCATGGTTCCACTTATAAGTGATGTGGACACTTTATTTTAATTACGTTAAAAGGAATACAAAAATGACACAACCATATATCTTTTAGAAAAAACAATTTTTAAATAGGGTTATATATGTTGGATTTTCGACTATAAATATTCATTAGAAATCTAAACAGATTTCCTACATAATTATAGTTTATTTATATTTCTTATACATTATATAATTTAATTTATTTATGACACAATGATGATGCAGTAATTACCATAATAGTGAAAAATTTAAATAATTGATATTATAAACATCAAAATAAATATAATTTGAGACTTTTATTGAATTAAACTAATTATCATGGTTAACATGACATATTAGGATTGACTTAATTAACTTATTTTGAAGTAATCATTCTGTTATGAGTTTCACAAAAATCAGCTATTGAATAGTGTCAAAATTGACATAAAAGTGTTTTTAAAACAAATATTATATTATTAATTGATATTAAATTCTTAAAAATATAAGGTTCTGCCAAGAGACTTATATAATGATATTTGTATCATTAATGGACCACTTTAGGGTCTCTTGGATGTATATAGTATGTTTATTAACTATATAATATAAAAATACAAAGTGATATGGTAAATGTCAAAGTAATTAACTAAGAGATAAAACTAAAAGATAAGGTTAATATAATGACCCAAATGTGTCTAAATTCAATTGGATGAATTTTTTAGACCTATAACCACCTTAACCATTAAATAATCAACTTTGGAGCCATTATAAACCGAATATGAATTTATTATATATTAATATTTCTAGATTTTCCAAAGGTGCCCCTCACCCATATTATAAAAGGGCACTCCCCCTTCTCATTAATTCACACCTTCAAAGCCTTTTGGATCAGCAAAACCCGGCCAAAATACTCTCTTAACTTCCCTAAATACAACCTAGAGGCCTTAGTTTGATCAGAAACCCATCCTATGGAGCCCTATTGATCAAATCAAATGGAAGAACCCGAAGAAGAGGTAATGATTTCACCACCCTTTTTCAAGTTCCATTCTTCTTTCACTTCTTCTTTATTTTTTATTTCTATTCTAAAATAATTAATCCAGTATCTCATTTATACTGTAATATTATTATAAATAGGGTATGACCATATTCAGTATTCTATCCACCCTTTGAATAACATGTCACCATACGTGTGTACGTACGGCTTACCGTCTCCACGTCGTGCTGTAATTGTTATTCAATAAATTATTATTTCGATGGGTATAATAATTATGTTTAATTAATTTAAATAATAAATATAACATTATAATTATTCTATATATATGATATACCATCCAACTATATATTATTTTAATATCAAAAGAATGATATTGTCGGTCGTGCGTACGTACGGGCTACCGTCTCCAAGAACGCGATGAGATTCATTCTCTATAATATCCATTCAAGTATAATTATCATTTGATGATTTAAAAATAATGTTTAAGGACTTGATAACGTTCTGGATATGAATAAAATACAACCTATCCATGACAACCATGGCTTATGTAACAAAACATATAAAAGAAAACGAGTAAGTTAACACCTAAAACGACGATAATTATAAGATATTATTAACAAAGCAATGTTAAAATATCATATATGATATCATATTAATGTATATGATTTTTGAATAATTTAATAACAATTATTTCAACATTATACAGGAGGTTAACCTACCATAAACCAAGGAAAAAGTAGAAAGTAAGGGGTTTCTTATCTCACTTTTAATTCTGTGAGAATTCCATTGTTCACCAATTATTTATTGCATGTGGTGTGTGTAATGCCCATGATTGTATTAATTGTGTAATATACATTAATTTATGGATATTTACATCATGATTGTATTATCCTTCTTTCATGGGTGTATGTTTCGCAAGTTACCAAATCGATAAGGGAATTTGAAATTTCAATTTCCATTTATTCAGCTTTACGCAAACTTCATTGATTATTTTACTCCGAGATTATGTGTGGAATCACTATTCATTTTCTTATGTCATAATTTGCACTCCCCTTTTTTGCGTATATACTTTTTATACAAATAATCACTCCATTGATAATTTCTCAAGTCATCGATATGAATTTGATAAGAGTAATTTTAACTCATTCTCTATTTTTTGAGTTAAACACCCAATTCATTGGTGTTGTTTTTACAAGATTATGTGTGAATGTCCTTTGATTGTTTTACACTGAATATCCAATCATATTTAGTGTATTTATATTTGTCACACATAACTATGTCGTCGATTTATCATTAACCTAAGGATACAGCCTTTATGAGAGATTTCATCTCAATTTACATTCCATTGACACTTCTTTGTTGATATACACCAAATCACTTTTATGTGGTGTATATAATTTACTTTGACATAGTATATCATGAATCACTTTATTCTCATGATATTACAATGTTATTATTACCTCAATTATTTGTATTCAAGTGTCTCTGTTTTGGTTATAAACTCTTACTAAAATACCATTTTTAAATGTTTTAATGACTTATTCTTCTAAATATTTCTCATTAATGTCCATGTTTTAAAAAACGGTTTTAAGTATTTATTTATATGGACATTAATGTTTTAAAATTAAAGCACCTTTTAAATGTTTCAAAGTGGTATGGGACACTTTGATTCCAAAATATATTTTTAAATGGGTTCTTGACAAATAATGTGACTTTTAAATGATTTCACGAAAAAGGGGGATATTTCTCTCAAATAGTTTTGATGATTATTTTCATCTATGTCAATATCCTTCATTATTCTTGATTGAGGTGAAAATGATACAATACAATCTTCTATATTGTATCTAATGAGTTATATTTGACTGTGGATGTGCTATTTTTATACCAATAATGGTTTGTGGATAAAGTGTCGACATTTCGTATGCTAGTTTTAATACGAATGTTTATGTTATTTTTAAAAAAATTCATATGAGGAATGCATTGGACTTAGTAAGCGATGGGTGGAGCCCTCTATAGCTCCTCGATGCATCGGTAGGTCTCATGAGACAAACTAGTGACTTGGCACAAGGCCTTGACAAAATCTTATTTGTAGTCTTGGAACGAGGCCTTGGCTATGTGGTTATGATAGTCTGGCATTATGCATTCCATCATTATGAAAGTGGTTATTGATATTTCATGTGATTATTATATTATTAGAGTATCCATGTGAATAAGTAAACGACATTATTTCATTTTATTTTTTCCATACTATGTTGATGTTCAAGTTTAAAAGGCTTTTGTTTTAGTTATAAATTGCCTTAAGTGTTTATGTTTATCTATGAAATCTTCTGCTATATTTTTATCCTTACTGAGCATCTGAGCTCACCCCTTTCAATTTTTTATTTTTCCCAAGATTATGAAGAAGTTATTTATGAATGACCTGTAGGGATAATATGAGGTTATATGATGAAAAGATGTTTTTTATGATGTAATGTAAAACTTTATGAATGTATCTAGTGTTTCCAAGACTACTAAACTAATCGGTCTTTCGATACATGATCTTTATTGTGATCACGCCAATGTTATATAATAATGCAACGACTTTGGGTAACCGGGGTCGGGGGGTTATAGTTGGTATTAGAGGAAGTTTAGTAAAAACCTTGGAAGCTAGATTTAGATAAACTCTGATTAGAGCACGTAGACCTAAGATGAAATATGAGGATTATTATAGAAGAACTTCCTAGAATTTTGGTATTGTATAGATTTTGTGAGTTTTCCGAGAAATACATCCATCTCTGGATACGAGCAGGTAGAGGCGACTCTGGCACAGATGTACGTAGGGGTAAAACCTGAAAACACCGCTTTGAGCTAGAATCGAACATGAACTGGTGCACGATAACGGGCCTTACTGCACTCTTGGTTACGACACTCCCTGGGGATATGCTTAGATAATTTACATTTTCATTACTATCCTATTTGATGTATTAAATATATAAGATGAGAGTAAATGACCTTGGTTAATCCTAATGTGTTTCAAATTGAGAATATGGTGGCATGTTAATCTCTAAATGATTTTATGACTACTGTTACTCACACAATTATTTATAGTTTTAGTCAATGGATGGATTCCAAGGAAGTCATAGTGACTTTGATAATGATGTACATGGTTGTAAAAGTGGTGGAAATGAGAAACAAAATGGAATGTTGATAGGCATAAAAGATACCGTATTTATGCCATATCAATTTTCCAAAAATATGATCAACAATATATATATTAACTAATTCCCGGACTCAAAAATGAAGAGAAAGGTGATGAATGATAAGAGCTCTAGCAGTGGAGACCATGTAGAAAGGAATCCTCAATTTCCATCATGCAGGAAATGTGGAAGGAGACACCCAGGAAAGTGTCTAAATGGGACAATGAAATGATTTACATGCAGGAAGGAAGGAAATAAAGTGAATAATTGCCGATGAAAAATGAAGAGTACTATGGAAGAAGATAAAAATGGTCCCAAGAGTCCATTTGCAGTCATTTTCCGTAAATTTAGGGGACCTGGCCGTTACCCGAGTGAATTCCCTATTCAATAGGTTATTTTCTTGGTAAAAGAAGAAGCTATGTGGAAATAAATGGTTGGAGAAATGATTAAAAAGTATTAGTGTTCGTTGTTTATGGGTTTACTTTGGAATAATTTCCTCTTGTATTTTTAACCCCGCAGTTTTCCATGTGAGAATGATATTTGAGGAAGACTTATCTCTTCTCTTGTGGATTTAGTTATAAATAACCATCTGGTTTTATATGATCGTTGGGTCTGAGGAAATTATATGTTATCATAATTTGGGAGGAAAATGCATGGTATGAGATAATATTTGTGGTTAAATAATGTTATGGTTATTTTGAGGAATTTTTTTTCATTTCGGTAATATTATACAATATAGTTTTTGAAATAGGAAAACACGCAGACAGTGTGACAACCCGTCGCGTCGGACAAAGCTATGGGAATCGAACCCACAACCAAAGTGCTATTCGGATTTATCACCTACCACTGGACTGTGTGAAGTCCCTGGATAGTGTGACTAATTATTTTTAGTTAAATGAATTTATTGATCAATAATAAGTTGATTTTGGTTCTTCTGTCTTATTAAATGAATACCCTTGGTAGAGGAAAATGATTTGGTGATTAAGTGATAGATGGTATTTTAGAAGTTGTTCACTTTGTTGTGAACACTATATGCCCATGGAAAATATAATAGTATGGGATTTCATTTGAAGAGTAATGGTGGATTTTTATTTATGTTTTTATTATGGATTTATAGTGATTTGGGTTGTTTATGGAAATGATTAGGTTAATTACATTTAAGTATGAGACTTTAAGAGTAATTCATGTCATTTGGAGATACAATTTAACGTGGAAGACTACATTCTTATAAGTTTTGAGTTTCAATATTATTTTGGGTTATATTGAAGGATTTTACGGACAATTGATTATTGATGATATTTATTTAACTTTGGGGTATTGATGGTTTAATTTTAGAAATTAAGATTAGTTTTTTTCTCTAATGGAATATCTGTTTGGGGGGTAATCAGATATTATACTAACCATTTCTGTCTTGATTAATCTCTAAAGACAAGTTAAATATATACTTTATCCTACATGGAGCATGTATTTCTATAGAAGTTTATTCTAGCTCTTTCATTATGACCTAGTCTTCTTGAATACTGATTGTTCAAAAAACGAGTTAGTGGTAAAAATTTATTAAATAATAAAACTCTATTTAAAAAGTAAGTATATCTCTTAATGTTCTTAGTCAATATCATAAATTAATTCCTCGTCCTTATGTAATGTAACTTAAAACAAAAAAAATGTTTTCGATTTACTTTTCCTACTGGGAGACTAAGTACCATTTGTCCCCACTAAAATTTATGATTTTCTTATTGTTAACTTTATCCTGATCATGTTTTCTATCCCTCTCCATCAGAACTGAACACTTAGTTTATCATCCATATCCATGTTTTCCTACATGGAATCCTAGTATGGGTTATCTTCGGTGACCATTATACATCTCTTCCTTTCTTTTAACGTGATAGTTTTATTGACTCTATTTCCGATGTGGGACTTTCCATTATATTCTCATGCCCAATTTTAAAAAACGGCGAGGAATAAATTTATTGAAGGAGGGGAGAAAGTAACACACCAATCTTCCACTGTACGTTTCCCATTGAATAATGCAAATGCGTGCATTGTATGCAACTTCGAGATTCTAAAACACCACAACTAATCGAACTAGCCGTTATGAATAGTAATACCTACATTTTGAAATTATATATATTTTATATTTCAAAATGGACTTCATTTTTGTATTCGGAATATCGAATATAGCCTAATGTAAAATTTTGGTACTTTTCGGATAAATTTAATATTTTGATGAATAGTGAAAATTACTAAATTTTAATTAAAATCAATTTTTTTAATCGAAAAAATTTATATAGATAAATTATGAATTGGAGTGGTTTTAAATTATATTTAAAATATATTTTTACCCTTTAATAAAATGTTGGTCATTGGACATAATTTCACAATTAAACCGAACATAAACAAGTATTAATCTTTTGATAGTTATTATATCTTAAAAACACGTTTTTTGTTTTGACAGCGGGAATAAATTTTAAATTAAATTTTTCCACTTCTGTGTTTTGAATTTGGAAAAATGGATTCCATATTTGGAATCAGTATGTTCAAATTGTGTAAATAGGTAACATTTATTTTTAGACATTTTGAATAGTTACTTGGGTAAATATTTTATTTACCATGGTTAAAGGGTAAATCTGGTAAATAAGGGTTACAAAATAATATTATAATAATAAAAAATTAACCTAAAATGTGTCCTAACCTTTTTTGTTGTTACATGTTCTACCATAGGCATCTTTGGGTCGGTTTTTGGACCCCATGGTGCCACTTGTAAGTGATAGGGACACTTTATTTTAATTAAGTTAAAATGAATACAAAAATGACACAAAAAAATATCTTTTAGAAAAATAGTTTTTACATAGGGTTATATATGTTGGATTTCCAACTATAAATATTCATTATAAATAAAATAAGATTTCATACCTAATTATATTTTATTTATAATTTTTATACATTAAATAATTTAATTTATTTATGACACAATTATGATGTTGTAATTACCATAATAGTGAAAAATTAAAATAATTGATATTATAAATACCCAAATAAATATAATTTGAGACTTTTATTGAATTTAACTAATTTTCTAGGTTAATATGACAAATTAGGATTGATTTAATTAACTTTTTTCGAAGTAATCATTCTATTATGAGTTTCACAAAAATCAACTATTTAATAGTGTCAAAATTGACATAAAAGAGTTTTTAAAAAATAATATTATATTATTAATTGATATTAAATTCCTAAAAATATAAGGTTCGGCCAAGAGACTTATATAATGATATTTTTATCATTAATGGATCATTTCGGGGTCTCTTGGATGTATATAGTACGTTTATTAACTATATAATATAAAAATACAAAGTGACATGGTAAATGTCAAACTAATTAACTAAGAGTTAAAACTAAAAGATAAGGTTAATATAATGGCCCAAACCTGTCTAAATTATATTGGTTGAATGGATTTAGTACTATACCCACCGTAAAATTTAAATAATCAACTTTTGAGCCATTAGAAACCGAATATTAATTTATTATTAATTAATATTTATAGCTTTTCCAAAGGTGCCTCTCACCCCTCTTATAAAAGGGCACTCCCCCTTCTCATTACATCACACATTCAAATCCTTTTGGATCGGCCAAACCCTGGCCAAATACTCTCTCAACTTCCCTCACTAAAACGTAGAGGCCTTAGTTTGATCAGAAATCCAACCTATGGAGCCCTTTTGATCAAATCAAAAGGAAGAACACGAAGAAGAGGTAATGATTTCACCACCCTTTTTTCAAGTTCCTTTCTTCTTACACTTCTTCTTTCATTGTTATTTCTATTCCAAAATAATGAATACAGTATCTCCTATATACTACAATTTTATTATAAATAGGTTACAACCATATTCAGTATTCTATCCACCCTTTGAATAACATGTCACCATACGTGTGTACGTACGACTTACTGTCTCCACGTCGTGGTGTAATTGTAATTCAATAAATTATTATTTGGATGGGTATAATAATGATTTGTAATTCGTTTAAATAATAAATATAACATGATAATTATTCTATATATATTATATAACATCCAATTATATATTATTTTTATATCAAAAGAATGATATTGCCGCTCGTGCGTACGTATGGACTACCGTCTCCATGAACGCGATGAGATTCATTCTCTATCATATCCATTCAAGTATAATTATCATTTGATGATTAAAAAATAATGTTTGAGGACATGATATCATTCTGGATATGAATAAGATACAACCAATCCATGAAATCCACGGCTTACGTAACAAAACATATAAAAGAAAATGAGTATGTTAACACCCGAAACGACGACAATTCTAAGATATTATTAACAAAGCAATGTTAAAATATCATATATGATATCATATTAATGTATATAATTATTTAATAAGTTAATAACAATTATTTCACCATTATACAGGAGGTTTACCTACCTTCGAGCAATGAAAAAGTACAAAGTATGGGGTTTCTTATCACACTTTTAATTCCGTGTGAATTCCATTGTTCACCACTTATTTACTGCATGTGGTGTGTGTACTGCCCATGATTGTATTAATTATGTAATATATTTTAATTTATGGATATTTACATCATCATTGTATTATCCTTTTTCCATGGGTGTATGTTTTGTATGATACCGCATCGATAAAGGAATTTGAAATTTCAATTTCCATTTATTCGGCTTTACGCAAACATCATTGATTATTTTACTCCGAGATTATGTGTGGAAACACTATTTATTTTCTTATGTCCTAATTTCCACTCCCCTTTTTTGTGTATATACTTTTGATACACATAATCACTCCATTGATAATTTCCCAAGTCATCGATATGAATTTGATAAGTGTAATTTTAACTCATTCTCCATTTGTTGAGTAAAACATCCAATTCATTGGTGTTGTTTTTACAAGATTATGTGTGAATGTCCTTTGATTGTTTTACACTGAATAACAAATCATATTTAGTGTATTTATATTTTTCACACATAACTATTTCTTCGATTTATCCTTAACCTAAGGGTACGGCCTTTATGAGAGATTTCATCTCAATTTACATTCCATTGAGACTTCTTTGTTGATATACACCAAATCACTTTTATGTGGTGTATATAATGTACTTAGACATAGAATATCATGAATCCCTTTATTCTCATGATATTACAATGTTTTGATTACCTCAATTATTTGTATTCAAGTGTCTCTGTTTTGGATAGAAACTATAACTAAAATACCATTTTTAAATGTTTTAAAGACTTATTCTTCTAAATCTTGCTCATTAATGTCCATGTTTTAAAAAATGGTTTTAAGGATTTATTTATATGGACATTAAACTTTTAAAATTAAAACTCCTTTTAAATGTTTCAAAGTCCAATGGGACACTTTGATTCCAAAATATATTTTTAAATGGCTTCTTGACAAATAGTGTGACTTTTAAATTATTTCACGAAGAATGGGGATATTTCTCTCAAATAGTTTTGATGATTATTTTAATATATGTCAATATCCTTCATTATTCTTGATTAAGGTGAATATGATACAATAAAATCTTCCATATTGTATCGAATGGGTTGTGTTTGACTGTGGATGTGGTATTTTTATACCATTCATGGTTTATGGATAAAGTATCGACATTTCATTTTCTAGTTTTAATACGAATGTTTATATTATGTTTAAAACTTTTCATATGAGGAATGCATTGGACTTAGTAAGTGAAGGGTGGAGCCCGCTATAGCTCCTCGATGCATCGGTAGGTCTCATGAGGCAAACTAGTGACATGGCACAAGGCCTTGAAAAAATCATATTTGTAGTCTTGGCATGAGGCCTTGGCTATGTAGTTATGATAGTCTCGCATTATTCATTCCATCATTATGAAAGTGGTTATTGATATTTCATGTGATTATTCGATTAGTAGAGTATACAGGTGAATAAGTAAACAGCATTATTTCATTTTATTTTTTCCATACTATATTGAAGTTCAAGTTTAAAAGGAATTTTTAGTTATAATTTTCCTTAAGTTTTTATGCTTATCTATGAAAGCTTCCGCTATATTTTTATCCTTACTGAGAAACTGAGCTCAGCCCTTTCATTGTTTTATTTTTCCCAGGATTATGAAGAAGTAATTTATGAATGACCTACAAGGATTGTATGAGGGTATATGAAGACAGGATGTTTTTTTATTATGTAATGTAAAACTTTATTAATGTATCTAGTGGTTCAAAGCCTACTAAACTAATCGTTCTTTCGATACTTAATCATTCTTATAATAATGCCAATGTTATGTAATAATGCACTGACATTGGGTAACTGGGGTCAGGGCATTACAGTTGATCATGTGGTAAGATATCCATTATCTTCAGAATGATATTAATGATTTAGATATCATATATATCATATATATCTAGTATATACATGTATTTATAATAGTACATAACATTTATAAGAATGAAATTAAATGCACCGTTCATGGAGATGGTAAGCCGTACGTATGCATGAACGCTACTTCCATTTATATTTGTTATTTTAATGGAAATAAAAACATATTTATACATAGATATATTATAATTCTAGTATAATATAATATAAAATATTATTAAATCCATCCTTTATATGTTCCACATAAGGCATTAACGAGTCATATCACTTTGAGGGGGTGGTAGTCTGCACTTTCACCAATGAGATTATCGTATTTATCCACAATGGAAACCATAATGTTTGTCTATAAATGAAATAATACAGAAGAATAAAGAAAAAATAATCATAGTATATATAATATATAAATACAATGCCATCATAATGGACACCATGAGAGGCAATTGGAGATATTTGAACAATCATTGTTTCATGAGGCGTCAGTTTTCCATCCACAGAAATATTATGTTCATCACCCATTAGATGGAGGTGTGTGTAAGTTTAGTTTGAATCCATCTAATAAAAATAACCTAGTATATTTAGTATACTGTTGTTGTTACAAAAAAAGTAATAAAATTATTTTAGGGGTTGTAGAAGTAAAATAAAAAAAATTGAGAGAAACTGTTACTTTTAATTTGGGTAACTGCCTTTGGTTTGAACAAAAGGACTTCTTGATGTGCCTTTTGCCTAAGGTATGGATTATTGGAGGAGAATATTGATTTAGGGATCTTAATTGGTCAGAGTTTGGATGAGCCAAAATTCTTGAGAGGTGTGAGGAATTTTTTAGAAGTGGTCACCTTTTATAAGTGAGAGGAGGGGATCTTTAGGAAAGTGTGATAATATTATTGTATAATATATTGATATTCGGTTTATAAAGGTCAGAAAATCATTAAAGTTGAATATAAGATGACTCATAGTCGAAATAATATTATCTAATAGGAATTGGACTGGGTTTGGATGTTTTCTAATATTTATAATCTCATTTATTTAAATATTTTATTAATGAGGTAAATACTTCATCGTTATTGTGTCATAATTAATTTAATTTATGTGATGTATAAAAATAGAAAAATAAATACCATGATTTAGAAGATCTTTTTATATTTATAATGGTTATTTATAGTAAAAAATATAATTTATATAACACCATATAAAAATTAATTTACTAAAAGATTTTGGTTTATATCATTTTTCCTTTAAAATAAATAAATTAATCTAAAGTGTCATTATCATTCATAAGTGGCTCCATGGGGTCCCAAAATAGACCCAAAGATGACCATGGTCGGATATTACTCATAAAATAAGGTTAGGACCTGTGTTAAGGTAATTTTGAATTATTATAATATTCTTTTTACCTTGAATTATCTTATTTTATCTTTAACTACGGTAAATAAAAGTCCAAAGTTACTATTCAAAAAAATTTATTTTCATATTATTGAACCAAATTTTACTTCATGATAATAACCATGTCTATCAGATTTTCTAAATTCAATTCACAGAAGTGGTAAAAATATATTTAAATGAAAAAGGTCAGTTTTTTTAACTACTACTACGTGATTTCACTATTCCTCAAAAATGGGAGTTTTTTTAGAAAAATACAAAAAATCAGCCTACGATAAATTTGATATTATAAATTCAATAATTATGTCTATTTTGAAAAATTAAAAAAATAGAAGTGGAATTATTTAATTTAGAATTAATTCACGTTGTTAAAACAAATAGCGTGTTTTTAAGAAATAATAACTATCAAAAGGTTGACACTTGTTTAGGTCAAATTTCAAAGTGAAATTAATTCCAATGACCAAAATTGGATAAAATGGTAAAAATATATTCTAATTAAACTTTAAAACCAATTAAAAAAATAATCTAACTGTATAAACAAATTAGATTAAAACACAATTCTGAATTAAAATACAATAATTTCACTATTCATAAAAAATTGAACATTATCTAAAAATTTCCAAAAAATTCCAAAAAATAAATTTTGATGTCCCCATTCTAAAGAAGAATTTTATTTTTGTCAAATATAATGTATTAAAGTGACTAAAATTAGATTTAATTAGGTTTCTCCATTAAAAGGTAGTAAATCAACCTTTTAAGGTAAATTATGCTTAAAATTAGATTCATTCACATTATAAGCCTATAAATTTTATTGGATAAATGTAAAACAAATTAACAAACCTGTATAATCACATTGTAGTATTTTTTGTTCATTCCCTCCAATACAATAGCAAGGAGTTACCATTTAAAATAATAATATTATATTTTTAGTGTGCAATGTAAGATTTCAAAGAAACTCGGTGTTGTGTATCAGGTACACTATCGAAGATAACAATCCTTTTAAAGTAAAATTAGTATTTAATTCACAAGTATTAATAAATATGAAACATGTATTATTCTTTCTTTACATGGGATGTTACATCTAGTTTACTTTTAGAGTAGCCCAATACTCTGGTAAACATCATATCATGCTGAAAATGATCACTAGATCCACGAACCAAATCTCAGTCTCATTGTCTGAGATGTTGTTGTCGTACTTCCACAGAGTCTTCCACTAGAAGGAAAAAGGCATATGATGTGACTTTTCATCTATCTCCTCTTGATTGTCCCTCCACTGATCAACCAGGTCAACCTATCGGGCCTTGAATTCTCTTACCATTGCATAATGATGTCCAAGTGCCATAGTTGAAATTTAAACAAGGAATTCATAATCCCAAGTATTGTGGAAATTTTATTTTATATTCCATATAACTCTTTAGTATTTTTTAAATTGGAAAAAACCCAAAACACACAAGAAAACATGTCATTATGATGTGTGTACCATTTCTAGGGCCTCTACACTACAATAGGTGTAACCTCACTTGGTCGTTGAGTAGGTCTGGAGTCCTTGTATCAGAACATATAGGGCCCAAAAATCCCATGTACTAACTGGTCTTCCCAAGACAATTTCATGCACCATGGTCACCTAACAATTTTTCTCTATCGTCCCATGCAATTATCATTGTGACTATATCCAAACAACATTCGTTCCCTAAACTCAAAACTCCTTGTGATACAATTTTTTCACATCCCACCTTCTTCAAGATGAGGGGAGGGACGTCAATGTGCCACGCCATTCCATCCTCAAGATAAAGGAGAGATAATTCTCAATGATTCCCACATTAAATAGGAATCTGAGCAGGGATTAGATCCATGGTAATATAATCTCTCACAATATGAAAGTTATTACCAATTTAATAGAACAAAATGGGGAGATATTTTGGAAACTCCCCAGATAAACAAATTACTAAAAGTTAAAGTAATGACAAAATCCAATTTCCATATGAATGTTAAAAAGTATATATGATACAGGGTACACGAAAACTCCAAATTAAAGTACCAAAAGAAAAGAGACTATACAACATTGACAACTAGTCCTGACGCCTGAGCTAGTAATATCCAGCACTATCACCAAATTCTTCTTGGTAACATTAAAATAGTTTTATATAAGTAGGGTGAGTATACAAGTATATCATGAATGAAAACTGAATCCACTAGTGCACATGTGATGGAACATACCAAAATCCATGTGAGAAAATAGTAGAACCTCAAAGCACCAACCAAGGAATACTAACTAGCAAAGCCCCACCAAGGAACACTCACCAAATAACACAAGTCAAGTAAACTAGTAGTATAAGAAAATCAATATTTGGGTACCCCACACCCCTTTTACACTGGTAAACAGGACATCCCTAATGACTAACATCTGAACACTACCACTCTTCTAATACGCACTAGCACTGCCACAACACTCTTGTACACACCTGGGCCTCAAACCATACACAACCCTACCCATAGCTGGGACTCCCATTTACAAACAAACCATTTCTCAATGGATCTTGGGATATGGTAAACCTCATGAGATTACAACATACTTGGATATGGTTGAGCATTAAGAAAGCAGGAGAGGGTGCAAGGAAGAAAGCCAGTAACCACCCATCCATCCTCCCACTAAGATGTTGGGAATGACACCCCCTCCAAGATATGTCTGTGTTCTATATATAGTGATCATCAAGGGAGGGATGCATGTAGATATAACAAGAAACTAAAATTTATATATGAATAGGTCAGAAAACACTCAGCCCATACTACAGGTTTCATACAACCATAAAGAGGAGCCCACTGGTTAAAATCTTTCTACTACTCCTATAGGCATAACCACACAACACCAACTGCCAATCATAATCCCAACCCCTTTTCATATAACATCATTACTTTTATTTGTTATGGGAGGAGATATTCATCATAATTTATTCTAGAACTATTGGGAAGCTAAACACCATAACCATACCCAAACAACAACAAAAACAAATTTGCAGTCCCATTGTTGAACCTTGTTAAACCACTGCTGACTATCATTCATCAATGTTATACTGCAAATACCTTCTCTCACAACCCGAATACACAACCCTCTTGACCAAAAATGCCTATATGTATCCCCACTGAATACAAGTTTGTTACCAAAACGAAATATCACAACCCAAATCCATTTGGCAACCATGAAACAAAAAAATGTAGTTCATATACCTACAAGTACATCCATTCCATAATCAATCTGTCTCTAATACTGGGAGACCAACACACCCCATGTACTTCCCCAGACATAAATCCCAAAAAACTGCTATTAAACCTTATCCCAACTATACACAATTTCCAAACCCTTCTCATGTAAACATATCCTGTGTCCAACCATGTACCCACCACTGTGCTCCCAAAAACTACACCACACAACTCACCGATGTCACAAAACTCAAAAAAAAAACACAACTCTCAGCCACACCTAACTATAGGATGTGTATATATATTCATATTTAACCTGCATAGGTTCTTCAATTCTACTTAATTATAACTGGGGTGATCACACTTGAGTTATCATCATGGGGTATCCTTTTAAATTAACTAAGTGTATGTGTTTAAGCAGTTGTCATGTTATAGTCGATTATCAAACATCAGAAAAAAATAGGGCACCACCAGTGTACAAGAAAATACCACCTAAAAATATATTTTATAGAATTCCTACAGCCACAATCTAGTCATAATGATATCAAGATAACAAAAATAAAATACGTGATCATGCATCAGACCACTCCCTTCCTTTTATTTTATTTACCCTAGTAATCTTTTGATCATATTTACTTCAAATTTATTTCTCATTTCGGAAAATGTATTCAACCATACCTAAAAAGGAATCATTATCCAACCCACACCACATGATGGAAAAGTAATAAGATATAGAATATATCTTTATAGGATGATCAATGGATCGATGTTCCTCGTTGTACCAAGAATATAAGATCACACGAGTAACCAGAATCTCCAAAATAACTGAGTTGGGGAGCTCTACCACTGGCGCACGACTCGTCTAGGGAGTAAGGATCCAGGAACACCAAGGGGAAATGGAATACACACAATGAAGGGATGATCTCTACCCTGAATAACAAGATGTAATTTTAATGGAATATATGTTTACAAAAGTCAATAATCATGGTCGAGATCATACTTTTTGGCTATCTTAAAGCCTCTTAAATGTTAGGAAATTAAAGATAAATTTAATATCTTGAAAAATTATATTAAATTTATATAGAAATGGACTCAAACATGGTTTACCTCAAATTATTTGTAAGTGGGGATAATTTGGAAAAATGAAAAAAAACCTACAAATGATTCACTAAGGGGTGAGTCATTAATGCAGATCCACTAATGGGTAAGATACAAATATGAAATTATGACAGTAACCCACTGACGCAACAAAATTTCGATGCAATGACCTATATATACAATGAACTGTTGACTCCATGACCAACAGACACCATATCCTACTAAATCCATGACCTACTAATTCCATGACCTACAAATGGCGAGACACCTGACACCCTGATGCCAAAAACCATGAATCACCAATGTTGGCACCCCTAACTCACTGATTCACTGACATGCTGATGCATAGACATGCCATTGCTGATGCCATGTGTTACATATGAAAAAATTGAAAAATTTCAATCTTTTGAAATGAGCCACTGTTGCCTCCCAGGACACTATAAATGTTGGATTTCCACAATGGACTTGTTTGGGGAAATCCATGTTATTACATAGCATGAATTATCATTATTAGTGTTATTAAATTTTAAAAATCATACTCTTTCTCATGAAATTAGATTTATTTGAATGTATTTAAGATAAAAGGGTATCGTCTTTATCACTTTTTTAGGAATGCTATGACATTCCACCAATACTAATTTTTATGGCCTATATACTCCACCATGAATTATAAAATAATGGATTATTATTTTAAATTGAAAAATAAAATCCATTCATTTTATTCATTACATAGGTGTATGATTGATATCATCGATAATCTATAAGGGGTTCTATATAACTCAATTACTATTCTTCTGTTATACTGGATCTTATTGTGTATTTTTATTCAATTTAATATTGTATGCCGTTTACATATTTTTGGAGATTAAATTTGATAATAATATTCCATAATGGTGATTTATAATCATTTTTGATAATGATACTACATTAAGAATAATTGTCATCTATTTAAGTGAATGTTTTATATCCTTGTCTATAACTATAAATTCTTTAAATTTAATAATTTTTACTAGATTTCACATTATGTATTATCTAAATTGAAAATCAGATTTTCCGTCTATAATTTTAAAAATAATTATTTAATAACTTATTAAATTAAGTGTGATTCCAATAATGGTCTTTCCAAACATAAAATGAGATATTCCATAGCTCTTCCGGGACTAGATGATTAAATATTATATTCAATTTCTCCCCTTAAATAAAATACTACTATCATGTTCCTGTTATATAATTGTACATACATCCCATAAATAAATAAAATGTAAAATGTAATTTTTCATAACATATTTATTCTTGTGTTTTCATTAATATTGAATTTATATAGATTTGTTTAATGAATTTATCAATTGACGATAATAATTTATTATGAATTTAACAATATAATAAAAATATTCCAGAAAAAACAATAATTACTTTCTTATTAATATATTATAATATAATTATATAAGTTTCCACAGACGTCCATGAATGTATTCTAATGAATTATTTAAGTAGTTGGTTAAATAAAAAAAATACATGAACATGTTGCATCTATTTCAAATCACGAACTCCGTCTTTTTTATATTATTTAATTATTCATTATATAAATTTTTAATAATTTTTTAATTTTGGATATTATTTATATATAATTATGGTATAACTAATTGTTGAGATGGTATGTGAGTATGATATACACTATAATACCAAATGTAGGATCAAAATAAAAGAGATATTGAATGGAGTATCTAATGATGCTTAATTTACAATAGGGGTGAATTGTAAACTTTAAAAAATGTTTTGGAACTTTTAAAGATGGTTATGTTTAACAATGTTAAACAAGGTAATTCACAAAACCTCTAGTTCTACACACTTTCTTGATTCCGAAAATATGATTCTGCGGAAGTGATTCCAGAAAAGATGGTTCTGGAAATAAGACTTAATGAATGTTTACAATGTTGAAGATTATACCATAATGTGTCTAGAATCAAACTAGATCAGAGTACAAGTTTAAGGAAGTATGAGATAATTATACTATCCCCAACTATACAAATATTGCAGAAAGCTTGTAACAAAACAGGTAACAAGAACTAAATCTTTTAACCCAATGGGAATGGTATCCAACAACCATGGATAAAGGTCCATTGATTTATACATTCAATAATGTCTATCTTACCCACACCAGGGTATGCCCACGATACGAATATCAGAGCCTGTCTTACTATCCCCGCAATCCCTCAACATCAAGGTAGTAAGCACCTCTGCCTTCCTCAGCATGGAGGCCCTCAACTTCAAGGTAGTCAGAACCTCTTCTTTCTTATCCTAGGAAGTCCACAAATGTACTCAGCAACATTCAGAGTCGCACAAAGCAAATATGAACAAAAATTTCAGTATACACAATGAAATAAATCCCCACTCTCTATAAATCACATTAGCAATATGTAATCTCTAGATTGTTCAACTTGTTGTGATCTCTTCAATTGAGCTCTTATTTATAGGCATGGCTTCAACGGTAGGATCCCTCCTCCACTGATCATATTTTTCCTTTGATTTTGGAGTGACCTATACACGTGTCACTCCAAAAATAGTTAGTTAGTAACTGAAATAACGACATTGTTTTATAACAAAACAAGTGTATGACAAAAATGGTTACATAACCAAAATAAATTAATCAGAGTGTATGAAAATATAAGTTTTTAGTCTAATAAAAAATACATTCAGAGTCTATAATATAATAATTTTCAAATTCTATTTTCTAAGGAATTCAGAACCTGTATTCTATGGAATTCATGAGTTTTAATTTCAAGGAAATTTAGAATCTGGATTCATATGAATTCGGAACCTGGAGTTACAATGTTCTGAGTCAGAATTCATTAGAATTCAGAATCAGAAAATAGAATGCTCTTTATCTAACTATTACATGATTCCATGGTTTTAGGAATGAAACCAAATTTTTACACTTATACATGACAATGATCAGTGAAAAACATGGTAACGATAAATTTCCTTGTGGAAGGAAAACATTCCCTAGAGAAGTGAGACATAGGGTAGAATGAGATTTTCCTTAAGATAAGGTGTTTGTGATTTTCAAAAAAAGAAAGAAAAGTAAATTTATAAGGATAACTTTTGACTTAACAATTTTCCCAAATATGAAGGAATGGAAAAGTTATAAGGAAAACCTTATTGACTCAACAATCACCACCTTATTGGAAAGAACAAACATCCTTACAAGAAAAAATTTAAAGACATAGAAAATATAGTTCTATGCTTTGAAATAAAAATTATCTCCCTTTACACATAGACAATAATGAATACGACTAACTCCCCCTTAGGCTTTGGAAATCTAAGGATCGTATTCTAGATTTACAGAATGAGATTTTCGATTATCTTGAGTACGAAAATCTTTGTAATGAAAAAACCCCCTTGGATAAACTCCCCCTCACATAGGGATATTTATTATTTAATTAGCATTATTTTCGCATTCTCCCCCTTTGTGATTTACAAAGATAATTTGTGGGAATGGAAAAGAGACTATAGTACCTGAAATATTAGTACAAATAATGCAAATAGAAATATGCAACAAAAATTTCATTATAATTGGATGAATTTGTACAAGGAAAAAAACAAAAAAAGATCTGATTTATTTCCCTGCCTTTTCCTTGGGTATGAATTTTTTCACAATGGTTTTCAGATTATTTTTCTCCTTGTGATATTCCTTAGCATGATTCTCTAAGGCTTTGGTCCTATCATCCCGAGCCTTCAGAACCTCTACCTCATCATTCAACAAGTCATCTTACATCACTAGATCCTCTTCAATCTTGATCTGGATATCTCTTTCTCTCTTACAGCTTTGAGAAATAGAGTATAACTTCCCAGTCAGATCCTTGACCTCCTGAATCCGAGTATTCTTCCCATGAGTTATATTTCCCTCAAATATAGTTGTGAGATCCTTGATTTTACTATATTAAAAATCCAAAGCTTCCTTAACATCATCTTGAAACCTATCATGGTCTCTCATATCTTCAACTATATTCTTTGACCAGCTGACCACTTTCTTACAAGATTTTATACGGGAATCATAGTTGATAAGGATGTTCTTGTAATCAGCCACAATCTTTATGCAACAATCTGTCACCATGGATAAAGAATCCAATTTTTGTTTCAATATATGTTGGATCATCTGACATCTGGAGTCAATGGTTGCAAATAAGGTAACGGTGTCAACAAGATTCTTTTGTTATTGAATGACAAAATCATGTCCCAGAGGTGATGATTCAAATTTGAAACATTTCTTGGTTATGGTTATTTCTTCTATCTCGACAAGCTTAATCTTAGAGGATCTATTAGATTATTTCTTTCTTAAAGAAACTTTGGTAGGTGTATCAACAACCAACTATTTTCCCTTATTGGTTCTCGGAATATCTTCTTCGTCCAGAGACTCATGTTCACAATCAGACAGCTGAACAATTCTATCTTCATCAACCTTCATCTTCATGACTCTAGCCTCGACATCCTCTTGGTGAATAAATTGATGACTATATCTTTCTTCCTCAGACAATTTATTAACTTCTTCTTCACCCATATCATCTTCACCTTCCTCGTCGCTCTTAGGAGTTACGAGATTTGAAGAGTCTACTTCAGAAATTCGGATTGATAGATTCTCATAAGGGGTTTCCTTATTACGATAATCTCTAACTTTCACAATAAGATCTTCGGTGCCACCACTACTTTATTCTTTTTAATCTTCTTTGACAGATTCCTTTTCTTCAACAACCTTCTCTTGGGCTATTTCCAGACTCTTAAACGTCTTCCCTAGAGTCATAGGTAAGGGTTATACCATGAAAGATTTCGGTACATGGATATTCTCAAATTCTATTTCAGTATCCCTCGGAAGGGATTGACAAATTTCATCCTTAGGACTTTTATTTTTTTTTTCTTATTTTCATTAGCTTGCTTCTCAAGCTCATCAGTTTCATTATCTTTCAATGCTTCGACCTCTGCAGGATCCAAGACAAACTGGGGCTTTCATTCCTTCCGATTATTTTTGGATTTCCTCCACTTGGCTACAACCACATCTAGATAGTATTTCTATTTATTGGTATTTTGAGGTGTAGATTTAATTTCGTTTGATTTTGAGATTTTTCCTTCTTCTACAACTTTTTTCATCTTTATCTTCATTCCTATTTTTTCGATGGTTCAGGAACCTCTTGTTCTCTCAGAGTAGCCTCAACCTCTTCCCTTGGTAAGTCATAGAATTGTCATATCTCTTTATATACATAAACTTTCATCCTATTGAGATTATCATCACTAATTAGCATAACATTACAATTCCTTGACATTGAACTGCAAGGGATTTTGATGGACTCCAAGAACCGAACAATAAGATTGGAAAGAATGGCTGGGTACATAAGAATCTGAGCATTCAAGTTCCCATTAATGATATTCTCTATCGCAATGAGAATATTCTAATCTAATTTATCTTCCATAGATTTACTAAGAAATATATGATATACATATCACTATTCTTTAGCATGTCTTTGTCACCCTTACTTAGAATAATAAACCCTTGAACCCACAACCCAATGATTCAGTTATTTGTAGACAAATGAGAAATCTTTGCAGTATTGACATCTAAATTTACAAGGCACTCCATAGCCATATCCTTTAAAAAACTTCCTTGAACATCTGGCATTATGTGAGAACAGAACTCAGCTTCCCCTTCATAAGACATCCCCACCAAACTAGCAGCCCTGGTGTATGAATGTTCAAATGTTTTTCCATAACTCTTGAATGAAAAGTTATCTCTCCCTTATTACTTAAGGAAAATGACTTACTCATAGTACTCAACAAGTAGATCTGGATACACAAAGTCTTGATCCCTGGGCATCAAAATTGAAACACTTTCCCATTCATCAAGCTTGATGTTCTTGGAGATAGTGGAGTTATACTTGTTGAAAAAAATTGGATGCACATGCCTTTCTCGGTATACTTTCCACTCTGCAATCAGCATGACAAAATACATCTCTTAAGAAGGAACATCACCAAACATTTGGATTAGAGCAGGACATAAGAGGTTTGGAATGCTCTTTTGAAAGAGGGGGATATCTTGGGCATGAAAAGGCTTGGAAATGATGTGGGACAACCCATTGGTGGTCCTTTATATAGGAATTTGAAGTGACGATTCTAATTCCAAACTCCATCCAATGGATGAAAATATTTCTGATTAGATCTGAATGTTTAAATGATATCCCAATGAAAATTTGGTTGGATCCGAACGTTTGAGGTTCTTAAAGGAAAACATTCAGATTTAAGGAAACTATAATCTGAAAAATTTAAAACGCAAAAGAAAAAACCAGCAAAAAATGAATACTATGAAAACATAATAAAGAAATCATAACTTTTGGATTAGCAAGAAGATTATTCGTAATGTGGAAGAATTCTTCATAAAGAAATTTAGAATCCACAAAATTTTATTACAAAAAAAATTAAAAGACTCCATTATGAAAATATTCATTATGAATAATACATTTCAAGTACGAAAATCCTCATTACAAACATTTCATGTATGAAAAAAATAAGAACAAAATTTTCATTACGAAAAACATGAAAATCATCATTACGAGAAACTTGGAAATCATTAATAAAAAAACTTGAAAAATATTATTATCAATAAATTGAAAATAATCATTACAAAAACATGAAAATAATTATTAAAAAAACATCAAAAAAATCATTATGAATATTTGGAAAAAATAACAAGAAAATGTACCCCCTATGAAAAACAGTTTATTACTGTAAGGAGATTTGTTTTAACAAGAAGTTAATGGGAAATATTACCTTATGGTTATCATTCCTAACTTCTGTTTAATGTATTCAAATCTATCAGAGGGTAACGATTTTGTGGAAATATTAGCAAGTTGATCTTGTGTTCCAATAAACTAAAAAATGATATCTCCTTTAAGTTTGTGATCCCTAAAAAAGTGATGCCTAATATTGAAGTGTTTTTCATTAGAGTGATGTGAAGGTTTTTTACTATGGGTAATGGAAATTGTATTATGACACAAATTTTTTGTTTTGGAAAAACTAATACCATAGTCTGTGAGTGTGTCCTGCATTCACAATATTTGAGCACAAAAACTACCGGCTGCTACATATTCATCTTCAGTAGTGGAATGCTCTACTGAGTGTTGCTTCTTTCATGACCAAGAAACTAATGAATCTCTTATGAAATGAAAATATCCTAATGTACTTTTTCAATCCATTCTACATCCACCAAATCCATCATCTGAATAACTTTTCAAAAAAATCATTTACAGAAGTATTGAAGAGTCTTAAATCCATGGTTCCCTTTGTATAGGGAAATTTTTTTCACTGCATTTAATTGAAATTCCTTATTATTGGACTGATATCTTGAACATAAGAATACTGAAAACATAATGTCCAGATGACTGGCTGTCAAGTAAAGTAAATTCCTATCATACCTCTGAATGATGTTTGATCTACTGGTTTCCTAGTTTCATCAAGATCACATGTATTTGAGGTACCGATGGGAGTACTATTAATTTTAGTGTTGCCATATCCATTATTTTTTAGAAGATATTTAATATAAATATGTTGGGATATATAAATTACTTATGGTTTTTGAGAAATTTGAAAACCATGGAAAAATGATAACTCACCCATCATATTCATTTCAAACTCAGATTTCATTAGATCCGAAAAGGAATCAGTTAAAGATTACTAAGTTGTACCAAATATAATATCAACAACATAAATTTGGACAATCAAAATTGTTTTCTTATATTTCTTTATAAAAAGGGGTGGATCTGCATTTCCCTTAACATAATTATTTTGAAGAAAAAGTCATGTAAGTCTATCATACCCGGCTCGAGGGGCTTGCATATGTCCATACAAATCTTCGTTATGTCTAAAAACATGATCATGATATTTTTTATCTTAAAAAACATGAAGTTGTTCAATGAAAACATCCACATGAACATAACTCTTAAGGAAAGCACATTTCACAACCAATTTAAAATGTATTAAATAGAAAAATGTTGCAATGGAATATATGATATGAATAGATTCAAGTCTGGCTACTAGAGCATAGGTTTCTTCATAGTCTATTCCCTTTTTTGATTATAACCTTTAGAAACTAATCTATCTTTATTTATAACTATAATTCCATTTTCATCACACTTATTTCTAAAAACCCATTTTACTCCAATAACAGAATATTCCTTAGGACATTCAACCATGGTCCATACTTTATTCCTTTCAAATTCATTTAGTCATCTTGCATGGCTTTAATCAAATCATCATCACCTAAATTCTCAACAGTGCTTTTTGTTTCTAATTGGGAAAGATATTATAGATGTTCTAATTTATTACATAAGGAACTTATAGTCCTTATGTGTTGATTTACATCACCAATAATACAATCACTTGGAGGATTCTTAATATATAATTGATTTGGGTTTTGTAAAACCTATTCATCAACATAGGGTAGAAAATCATCTATGGTAAATGCTTTAGAAGTATCTTTTTAGAAATTTCCCTTATCAGAAGGATCTTCTAACAATGGTTGATAATTAGTTTTTTAAAACACATCTGAAGTTGTAGGTTGGGGTTATTTGAAAACAAAAGTATCAGTTTCATCAAAATTTACATGCACTGACTCTTAAATAGTACATATGTTTTTATTGAAAACTCTATAAGAATTAGAAGTTTTGGAGAGGCCTATAAAAATTACTTAATCATATTTTGGTGTGAATTTGTGCAGATTATCATTAGTATTCATAATGAATAATTTGAAACCAAAAACCTTGAAGTAGGAAAGTCTAGGTTTTCAACCATTCAATAACTCATAAGGGGGTTTATTAAGAAAATGTCTATTCAAAACACAATTTATAGTATAACAAGCAGTCATTACAGGTTCATTCCAAAAAAAATTAGTTATAGAATATTCTCTCAACATGGTTCTGGTTATCTCTTGAAAAATTCTATTTCATCATTTGACAACACCATTCTATTGAGGATATATTGGTTTTGAGAAATTGTGAGTATTTCCTTTTCTACAAAAAAATGATTCAAAATCAAAATTTTGAAATTCTCCACCAGGATCACTATGAATAGTTTTCAATGGAAGGATTTTCAAATTTTTAACATGGGCTCTAAAACATTTAAAATACAAGAAGGATTCATACTTCATTAAAATAAAATAAACCCACGTAAATATATTATAATCATCAACTAAAACAATTACATAATACATTCTTCCAATGCTTCTAGTTTGTGTAAGACCAAAGAGATCCATATGCACTAACTATAATGCATCAGTAATTGAGACTTCACCTATTGATTTAAATCTTGATTTATGTTGCTTTCTAGATTGAAAGTGGTAACAATCAATAGAAGAGTCAAAACAAAGATCCAATATATTTTTAACCAGTTTTTTTAGAAAATATACATAGGTTCCTAATGTTATAATGTCCTAACTTTCTACGCCACAACCAAAAATGATGTTCCATTGCACTAAGGAATGGTAGATCTTGACTCCTATGGTCTTCTTAGTTTAGTGTCTATAAATTCTCTATCCTATGGGCAGAATCAATAAACTATTTCTTGGAATTGTGTAATAAGCACTATCATTCCGAAAATTCACAAGGTAACCTTTATCACATAATTTTATTATGGTAATGAGGTTGTTCTTAAGACCTTTAACAAATAAAGAATTTGAAATCAACATTTTTCCAAGAAGAATGATTTTACCTATACCAATAGTTTCTACATGATCATTATCTCTGAATGTTACTTTTCGTTCTTTCATCTTGATAATATTTTCAAAATATTTTTTGTTACAAGTCATATGTCGGGAACATCCAATATCCATGTTCCAAGTATTTCTATTTCTACTCTTTCTATTTTTCTGAAAACAAAAAAGTTAGACATTCAGAATCCAAACATTATTGGATCCGGAAATTTCAAAAAGAAAAATTTCAGGCACCCAAATTTTCATAGAAAAATAGGCTTTTAGAAATCATAATGATTGAGTTTTGTTTAAGGAACAATTTTTTGCCCAGTTTCCACCACAATGACATTTAGTACAGAATGGATAATATTGAGGAACAAAATAATTATTACTAATAATCAGTTTAGAAAGAGTATAACCAAAACCATAACTATTCCTTTGAAGTCATATTTGAGAATACATTTTATCAAAATTTTCCTTACCTAAGTTAAAGTTTGACAAAAACTTCCTAAAGTAAAAAATTTAGGATTTTAGTTTGATAACCAAGTTACTGTCTTTTAAAACATTTTATTTTGAACTAGAGTAAGGCTCAAAAACATTTTTCTTAGAAATTACATTTTCTATATCTTTAAAAAGTTTATTCTTATCCGAATTTACATCCTCATGATTTTTTGAAATATTTTCAAAATAAATATTTTTCTTAACAAGTTATTTAGAATGATCTATTATTTAATTAGTAATAATAGAATTCCTATATTTTTCCTTATCAAGTTTTTTCATGAGTTTTGAGTTCTAAATCTCAAGGAGTTTGGAAAACCTAGAAACTTCTTCATAGGTAAGAAATATATTATCTTTATTAGAAAAATATTCTTCATCATAAGAGTTATAATATTTATCATTACTAAAATCTTCCTTTAAATTAACATTGGTCATTAACTCAGCATTGTGTACCTTAACCATTAAACAGTGATTTTCAATTGGTAGTCTAGATATTAGACCACGATTCTTCTGTGTAGAGTATTCGTTATCTGAAGATTCATTTAAAGAGTCACCACCACTGGCACTCCAGGTTTCATTAGCTTTCAAGACTTTATTAGCATTAGCCTTGTAATAAATCTTTATTTTTCTCTCAAAATGATTTTCCATTAATTATTTTCACTTAAACATAGGAAAATCAGGTATTATGTGTCCAACTCTCTTGCATTCATAACATGTGACTTCTGAATCTTTATTGTCTCTTCTTTTATTTCATTTGGTATCTGGATTGAATGTTTTTTTGTCAAAAAATCTTGTTCATCCTTCGAGCAAGATTTTATAGTTCATTCTCTATGGATTAAATTCCACTAGATTCAGATTGGATAATAACCTTCTTATATTTGGATCTAGTAACTCTCATAGGAATCTTGTCTTGTAAATGATTTGAATTAGTTGTAAATGAAACTACTCCATTCCCATTATTCATTTTAATATTATTATCATCTATCTTAATTCTAGTCTCATACTAAGGAAGAGTTCCAAACAAGTCATCTATAGAAATTATGGTGATTTTTCTATTCTCATCAATTGTTGTCCTTCTGGACTCCCACTCATTTGGAATAATGTCTATGATCTTATCTACAAAAACCTCATCATCCAAACATTTTTCTCCCATAGACTATATTCTATTCACAATTGTCATAAACCTTTTCTGAAGTTTTCTTATAGGTTCTCCATAAAGAATGTTAAGGCCATGGTATTCATATCTTAACATAGCTCTTCTTGTCTCTATAACTTTAGAAGTACCAAAATGTGTAACTTCAAATTTATTCCATATACAATTTGCAGATTCACAAGATGATATTTGACTATAGATGTTCCTATTCATAGAACAAAGAAATGTATTACATACCTTATAATTTATTTGATATTCATGCTTTTCTTGATTTTTGAATGTACTAACTTCCTTGTCATGGATTATATATCCTCTAGTAAGCATAACAATGTTGTAAACTCCGGTATTGATAATAAATGTATTCATATGATCTCTCCTGTAATCATTATAATTTCCATCAATAATAGGTGGTCTTGTTGGATTTAAGTTGTCAATAGAACTGATATTGATTCCTTCCATATTAAAGAAAATCATTCCACAAAAACATGTTAACATAAAATGGTCATAATGAAGTAAAATATTCCTCAGCAAGGAAAATAAAACTGGAGTATCTCTAAGAAAAATATGAATTCAAACATTATGATTCTAAAAATATGATTCCGAAAAAAATAAGTAGAAGATTTACCTTCTGAATATAATCATGATATTAATTCAAGTTGAACTAAAATTCTGAAGGCAATTGTTAGATTGGTTCAAGATTCAATTTAACCACCTCTGATACCAATTGTTGATATGGCATGTGAGTATGATATACTCTATAATAACAAATGTAGGATCGAAATAAAAGAGAAACTATATGGAGTATCAAGTGATGCTCAATATACAAGAAGTGGGGGGGGGGGTGAATTGTACACTTTAAAATATTATTTTGGAACTTTTAATGATGGTTATGTTTAACAATGTTAAACAAGGTAATTCACAAAACCTCTAGTTTTACACAGTTGCTTGATTCTTGAAATATGATTACGAAAAAGTGATTCCAGAAAATATGGTTCTATAAATGAAACTTAATGAATGTTTAGAATGATTAAGATTTTACCTTAATGTGTATAGAATCTAACTAGATTAGAGTACAAGTATAAAGAATTATGTGATAGTTATACTTTCCCCAACAATATAAATGCAGCGGAAAACCTGTAACAAAACAAGTAACAAGTTGTAAATATTTTAACCCAAAGAGAAGGGTATCCAACAACTACGGATAAACGTCTCTTGATTTATATTTTCATGAAATTATGTCTTACCACACCAGGGTAAACCCTCGGTATGAATATCAGATCATGTCTTTCTATCCTCGCAAGCCCTCAACATCAAGGTAGTCAGCACCTCTGTCTTCTTAGCATGGAAGCCCTCAACTTCATTGTAGTCGGTACCTCTGTCTTCCTATCCCCAGAAGACCTCAAATGTACTCAACAACAAATGGAGTCACACAAAGAAAATATGAAAAAGAAGATCAGTACACACAATGAAATAAAGCCTCTGTCTAGAAATCAAATGAGCAACATGTAATCTGTAGATTGATAAACTTATTGTGAGATCTTTAAAATGATCTCCTATTTATATGCACGACTTCAACGGTCAACTCCCTCCTCCAACTGTCATATTTTTCCTTGAATTTCATAGGGACCTGTACATGTGTCACTCAAACAATGGTTAGTTAGTAACAAAAAGCACAACATAGTTTTATAACAAAACAAGTGTAAGAAAAAATAATGGTTACAGAACTAGAATCAAATATTAGGAGTGTAAGAAAATAAACGTTTGGAGACTAATCAAAAATACATTTTGAGTCTATAATACATGAATATTTGGATTCTGTTTTCTAATAAATTCAGAACCTGAATTCTATGGAATTACAGAGTCGGAGTTTCAAGGAAATTCAGAATTTGTATTCACAAGATTTCGGAACCTGAACTTAAAAAGTTCAGAGTCAGAATTTATTTGAATTCAGAGTCAGAACTCAGAAAGTTCATATTTAGAATTCTTTCGAATTCCGATTTAGAACTCAAAATGTTCGAAGCAATTAGAATTTAGAGTCAGAAAATAAAATTCTCTTTAACTATGCATTGCAATATTTAGAGGTTTTAGAAATGAAAACGAATTTTTACACATAGATAGGATAATGATCAGTGAAAAATGTGGTATAGATAAATTTCATTGGTGAAGGAAAATTTTCCTTAGAGAAGTGAAACATAGGGTAGTATGATATTTTCCTTAAGATAAGGTTTTTGTGATTTTCAAAACAAGAAGGAAAAGTAAATTTTTTAGGATAACTTATTGACTTAAGAATTTGCCCAAACATGAAGGAATGGATAATTCATAAGGAGAACCTTACTGAATCAACACTAATATTATTATTTTAAAGTAGTTATAGAAATATGCGTAATGATATTAAATATAATAATTTTTTAATTATGTTTAATAATGAAAATTAATCTATTTTTATTTGAAGGAAAATAATTGGTCCACTCTTCTCTTAAAAAATACACAATACACCAAAGGGGAATCCCTTTCATGACCTATCTTCATTTTTTTCAAAATACAGCAATTCATTTCTTCTTTTGATTCCAAGAAGATTTCATCCATGTTCGGGTACATCTTCTACTCTCTCATTTCTTCTCTTCTCTATTGTTTCACACCTATTTTTAACATTCCTTAAATGTGATGAACTATGAGAGTGTTACATGTTTGGCTTTTTTTATTTTGTTCTTAATCCATGTGATCTATAATAAAGTATTCTCATGTATTTGATCTTTAGTATTTATTTATATTTGTTTGTTATAGGTATTTTATCATCAAGTCCAAAATTGTAGTCCAAGATATGTTGATTCATTGGGTGTTAAATTACATTTTTTGAAATTTAATAGTATTATTAAATATGTTAATTTCACTGCTAAAAAAATAATTTCGTTATGTTCAATAAGGATTACGAAATGTGTTTAAAAAATTTCACGAATGTTTGAATCTAGTTTCAAGTTTCATACTTCTAATTTTTTCCAAGAGATCATTTAGTATTGTAATTTAAATTTAGAATAATATTTTGTCTTTACACTATTCATTTTCAAAACATACCACTCATCATTTTATATGGAACCTGAAATTATAATTATTATTAAAATATTTGATATCCCATTAATCATATTTCTTGATTTTCATTAATTTAGAAACTATTTTAATTAAGAGAAAAAAATTTACATTTGTATATATCATAGTCTTATAAAAAATGGAGAGAATTACCGGATTGGATATCTAGTATGTGGTTTCATGAATATTCTTTTTATCATGAGTTTCATGTGATATAAGTTTCTAAATATGATTTATAAGTTTTAAATAAAGGATCACTGAGTTGAGTAATGTGTGTGTAACGAATATTGATATTAAACAGATTCCCATTGAAATTTGGTAAAGAAGAATAATTCCAACGAACCAATATTTGATTATGAATTTTTTAAAATAATTGTATGGTAGATTTTTTGTTGGGGTATTCAATTTTTTAATAAATTATTAATGACCATTTAAAAGGGATTTTTATACACAACACTTCAGAGACATGGCTACATTGGACGTGTTTTGTGTCATAAATTTTCATTGATTTTTCCTGTTGATCCACACATCATGGTATTCCTCTATTAGTTCTGAGGGGTTCTTTAGACTAGTTTACATGACATTTCCTGGTGTAATTACACATTGAGGTATTCCACTACTCCACTAGTGGGCCTATAGAGAATATTTGTACTATACCCTAGTAATGTTTCAATATTATTATATTATTAAAAATATCCTCAACCTATATTATCCTAGGGATATGTTCCATAATGATTTTATTTGATAATATTTCAGGATTTATGATTTTAACATATAAATGATTTTTTAATGTTATTTGAAAAATATATACAACAAAATTTTTTATAATCTTTTGAAAAATAGTTAATTTCCATGTTTGAATATATTTTTCCAAATTGATTATAATGAGTAAATTTTTATATAATTAGAATATTTGGTTTTGTATTCAATCCATCTGAAATTGTCATCAAATGAACAATTTTAATTCTTTTCTTGAAAATATGTCAAATAATCTTCATGTAATGATTATTGTGAATGGATTTTTGTTTTTTTAATAAAGGATGGTTAAATATGTTATCTTATTAATTAATTAATAAATAACATAACATTATTTTGAAAAACTAAATTTAAAAATAACATGTAAATGGGGATATTATTAATTTTAATGCTTCTATAATGTAGAGTTTTGGCCTATTTGGTATTTTTATGTCTATTAATATAATATTTCAATTTTCGTTTATATATGTAGCTTTTGATCACACATTGAGAATGTATTTATCTAGAAATTGAGGTTAGTTGTTTATATGCATAAATTTTTATTTGGCCCGTTTTCCTGAATTGGGTTTTACATTCCCTTTTCTTATGTAGAATATCATGCTTGATCCACTATTGTTGACTTTTTATAATGCCTCAATTTCTTCAATTTAATATTTTATATTATTTATTTGGAATATTGTCAGAGCCATGTTCATGGAATGATTATGAATTTAAGGCCTGGTGATCCTGATAATGAAATTCAAAAAATATTAGAAAAATCAATATCATGTTCACATGGTTTTACAAAATTAGTTTAATAATTAATGAATGCAGAAATATGTAAGATATAAATGAAAACCATTAAATATTGATTAGTAATTTACTAATGGAATGAAATAACATAGGTAAGAATTTTTTTATTGCCTTCCAAAGTGGGATAAATAATCTAAAAATTTACATAATTTATTTAATTATTATATTTTTCCGGTCCTCAGTAAGAAATATATATAAATACACAATGAAAAAAATATAGGGTTAGATAAATAACCCTAAAGATCATGAGAGAGACCACAGATGATCATTATTGGATGATAACAATGAATATTTATCTGATAATCAGGACCAAAACATTGTGGGAGAATCTCACAAACAAGGAAATCATTTACACATTACTCATCAATGATTTATCAAACATGATCAATATTCTTCTCATTTTTTTTAATTTATCCTTGTTTTATATCCCATGGAAATCATAAATCAATTCACCCAATGAAATTAGGTCATATATTGATGTTTTACTACATATAAAAATCCATTTTCAAATAATTTAGAATTTGATTTTAATGGTAAATTATTTTCCCCCCATTCGTTGATATAATGAAAATGGATCAAGGAAACCATGTACAATGGAATAGTGTCATTCCTACTATAGGATTTGTAATTTTCTCTCACCTATCTAGGTGTGATCATTTTCCTTTTTTTTATATGGAATGAGACTCAAAATATTCCCTGTAGATTAACACTTTGAATTCAATAATTGGCACAATGGATTTTCATAATAGGTTCGACATCAAGATCAAATTTGGGGTAGTTATTCATAGATAAGTTAAAGGTATTTGATTTGTATTGGGATCCCCTAGTTGTGATTTCAGAGTGTAGAAGTGGTATGGTTCAATGGGAGGATCTCTTTGAATGAATTAAAGGACCAAAATCTATCCATTACCATTAATAATCCTGATTAGATGACAATCCATTATTTTTATCCTGACATATTGAAAATTTGTGTGTGGCGGTGGCAGTAGACCCTCCCATGTGTTTTTTGTTGTCTGGTGTCCTATAAATTTTAAATTCCAAACAAATTTGTGATAGGAGAGAGGTAGTGGAGAAATTTTATATTAATTTAGTATATTATTTTTAATTATAATAATGGGGACATTAAAATAAATGAAAAAAGTATAAAGAAGAACCTTTGTGTTGGACATGCTCCAATATATGATGGAAAGAGGTTCATACATTGTTTCAAATATAATGATAATAATAATAATAATAATAATATTATTATTAAATATTGTTTCCAACTTTACTTATCCACACAGTATTCGTTTAATGAAATGAAAATTTCATCTGGACCATATAGTTGGGGTAGCTGATTCATGAATAATGTTGGATAATTTAATTTCAATTGAGGAAGAGTCCAATTAATAAACACAACTACATATTATGAGGAAAATCATTTCTCTCAAATATTGCATGATTTGGGAAACTAAATAGCCTATCATGATTTAATTCCTTGAGAATTACAATGGTGTGATCTGTTTTCATATTCAATGATATTTTTAGAGACATATATTTGGACTTATATTTTATCTCAATAGACTGATGATGAGCCACCTACATTTGAAGAACATTTTACAGTCTCTGATTTTGTCTTATGTGAAGTATATCCTCGGTAGTTTTACCTGTTGAAAAGGATATTTTACATCATTTAGGTATTATAAATATAATATTCAGTGATTCTGGAAGTATGATTCCCTCATCAATTCTAATACAAACGAGATTAATTGGTTATAATCATTAAAGAGATGTTACGGTCATAACTCCATTGGAGTAAAATAATGCAGGTCCCCTATACTCATTCAATAGTGATTTTATAAAAACAACCACACTAAAGATGGTTAGTTTTTCCTATATATAGGATTTGAACTCCCTTTTTATCATGCTCTGGTGGGGTATGGGTCCCTCACATTGAGGTAGTGCTTCCCAGACGATGGATCTCATTGGGGGGAAGCAAGCCCCTATAAATGGATTATGGTTAGGTTTTGTTGAAGTCATTATTCATATTGGTGGATCCCTCATCTTTTTATTTCATTATTGTGGTCACGGCCCCTGGACAAAGATTGTGATTTCATTGAGTATGATTATGGGCATTACTAATGGACTATTTGAATAATTGGATGACATGCCATTTTTAGCTGAGCATTAGATTTAGAGATCCTTATTTTCCCTTAATTTTGATTCTAATTCATAATATATATATATATATATATATATATGTTATCTATATTTAATTTATTATGGTTGTTTTCTCTTATTCCTATGGACACATCCTTATAGTGATGAACTGATATCTCTCTCTTAATTTATTAGTTTTTCTTGTATCTAGGTGTCTTTGTTGATACGTATATGCTCAACATATATGGGGTTTTAATACATGTATTATATCATATGAATATTATATATACACATCTAGTGAAAATCGTTGACCTGGTATTACTGTACCAAAGCAGTATATGGTGATGATGACCATGATCGGTTGTCAGACACCTAGATCTTAAGCCATGATCTCCCATACTATACACCATATAGTTATTATCAGTTTGGGTTTAACCTTTATTACAATTTGGTCATTTATTTTTTCCCTTATTATCATTCTTATTATTCTATAATAGAATGTTTTATTTTCATAGATGTTATTTCTTGCGTTTTTACACTCTAGATTTTACAGTATTTTATATAACTCTATAATTTTCCAAGGATATAGTAGGGTGAATGTGTATAGGTGAATTAAGAAAAGGAATCTCATTTCATTTAAATTATATATTTTCTTGTCCCTATCCCCTATCCTATATAAGAGGGGTGAGGATAGTGACAACTCAACCTACCACCTTCTAGGTGAGCCTCCATGGGTCTAGCCTATATAGAGATATATTAGAGTTGTTCATTCCATAAGATAATGTTTCAGGTTATCCCATTAGGAGGACTGGGTTGGACTTAGGGAATCAATTTAAAATTCTATTGAGTGAATATTTTCATCTATATAACCCAATTTTATTGTGGTGACCAACATATCTATTCATCATAAACTAGACTAGATTCTTTTTGAATCGATATAATATGAAATTGGATGCATGGAATACAAAGATACATGCATCATATAAGGTTTTTTGTTATGACTTTTATATCCTACATGAGTGTTATACCCTGATATGTTGTATTATAGTTTTAAATATTGTTAATTTTATTGTTATCTCCATAATGAATTTTTTTTATCAATTCAAGACAATTTCATGCTGTTGAAATATTGAATGATGAGACTACAGTTAAGTGAACCATACATGAGTTGTTTCCTCTAGAATAGTGCTGAACATTACAAACACTTGTTGAGAAGGGAATCGATATTTATCTATTGTTTTGTGTTTGTTATAATATTCATGTGATGAATGGCATGGCTTGAGGGTCACAACTTCATGGAACACATATACATAGTTAATTATGTGAGTTCCAGAAAAAGAAACCATTATGGGGTTTTAGTTATCTAGGTCCTTATAGATCATAACATTTTCTCAAGGTGGTGCTCTACGTTTCTGGGCATGGGTGTAACCCAGCCAAATGATGGTTTCACTTGAGACCCGTAATCATTGTTGATTAGAAGTTGGTTTTTGTTTTTCTAGAGGATGACGCACCCATGTTGTGTTAACATCACATGATTCAGTGATGGAGATTTACCAGGTTTCATGGTTATCTATAACCACCATACATGTGAGGATGAGGAATAACATGAGCATTTATATCAAATGAACATAAAGGTTAAAACTCTTCATGATGGTTTTCATAGTGATGATACTTCACCATTGATATGTAGGGAGTGGATAATGATGTATTTTGGGGATTTTGGTGTTTCCTTATAAGCACATGAAAGTGGGATGCTTCCCCTAATACTATTCATTAAGAAATCTTGACTAGAAAACGATGAAGATGATTTCAATATACCCAAAAAGGATTGAGGATAGCTCTGGAAGGTGATTTCATTCGATATATATTTTTTATGTATTTTTGAAGTGATATGTTACAATAGAATTCCATGTTCTATGATGGATATTCTAGAATTGCGAAATATGGATTCAAGAAGTATAAGAATTTGACCACACAGATATGGGGGTGATCATGGTATGACTTGTGTATTCTTGGATCTAGTTATTATTTTGGTACATGTACATAAAACATTTTCTCATGAATGTAACCCATATTAGAGGGAATGTGATACTATAAGATCATTTTTATCAATCCATGTGTTTTGTTTATCAGATAGAGAGGATCATTTATCAAACAAAATTCAATATTATAGTGTCACTTGACACTGTTAGGATATAGATCCTCACATGCAATATTGCTATTGTTTTTGGGAGACCATATGTTGTTTTACCCAATATTTATAGTTTTCCTAAAATAAATTGTTATATAAATTTCACTAGAAAGGGTTATAGTGATTCAGAGTCATGTGATAGTGTCTTTGATGAAAATTAATCCCACATAGATTAGGATGAGATCATGTATATGTGGATACACATTATTTTTCATTAACTACATTGAGAAGATGTGTATTTGATTTTATAATATTTCAGTTTCATATGATGTAGGAGGATCACATGGGTTCATTCATTGAGGACGATTCATCCATCAAACTCATAATGTTTTACCAACAAAACATTATTTTTATAGATAAACCAATATTTTCTCCAAAATATTGTATAACCCTAAGGTGCTGTTATAGATGGATGTGTAGTCGGAGGATCTATATAGATATGATGTTGAATGTACCAGAGAGTTCTCCAATAAATACCAAAGTTCAGTACACACAAACCAATAAATACTCTCTCTCTTGAAATCACTTCAGCAACATGTAATCTTTAGATTGATAAACTTGTTGTGAGATCTTTTAAATGAGCTCTTATTTTTATGCACGAATTAAATGGTCAGTTCCCTCCACCAACTATCATATTTTTCCTTGAATTTTATAGGGACATGTACATGTGTCACTCAAACAATGGTTAGTTAGTAACTGAAATTAGAACATATTTTTATAACAAAACAAGTGTAAGAAAAAATAATGGTTACAAAACCCGAATCAATTATTAGGAGTGTAAGAAAATAAATATTCGGAGACTAATCAAAAATACATTTTCAGTCTGTAATATAAGAATATTTGGATTCTATTTTCTAATGAATTTAGAACCTGAATTCTATGGAATTACTGAGTCGGAGTTTCTAGGAAATTCAGAATCTGGATTCACAAGATTTTGGAACCTGAACTTACAAAGTTCAGAGTCAGAAATCATTTGAATTTGGAGTCAGAACTATGAAATTTCAGAGTTAGAAATCATTTGAATTCAGATTCAGAATTCACAATGTCTGAAGTCTTAGAATTCAGAGTCAGAAAATAGAATACACTTTATTTAAGTAATGCAAGATTTATAGGTTTTAGTAATGAAAATGAAATTTTACACATAGAAAAGATAATGATTAGTGAAAAGGTGGTATGGATAAATTTCCTTGGGGAAGGAAAATTTTCCTTAGAGAAGTGAAACATAGGGTAGAATGAGATTTTCTATAAGATATGGTGTTTTTCATTTTCAAAACAAGAAGGAAAAGTAAATTTATTAGGATAGCATATTGACTTAACAATTTCCCAAACATGAAGGAATGGATAAGTCATAAGGAAAACATTACTGACTCAACACTAATATTGTTATTTAAAAATAGTTATAGTAATATGCATAATGATATTAAATATAATAATTTTTTAATTATGTTTATTAATTAAAATTAATTAATTTTTATTTGAAGGAAAATAATTGGTCAACTCATCTCTTAAATAATACACAATACACCCAAGGGGAATCCCTTTCATGACCTATCATTTTTTTCAAAATACAACAGTCCATTTCTTCGTTTGATTCCAAGAAGATTTCAACCATGTTAGGGTACATCTTCTACTCTCTCTTTTCTTCTTTTCTATATTTTCTCAAACCTATTCTTAAAATTCCTCAAATGTGATGAACTTTTAGAGGGTTACATGTTTTGATTTTTTTTATTTTGTTTTTAATCCATGTGACCTATAATAATGTATTCTCATCTATTTGTTCTTTAGTATTTATTTATATTTGTTTGTTTTATGTAGTTTATCACCAAGTCCTAAATTTTAGTCCAAGATATGTTGATTCATTGTGTGTTATATTACTTTTTTTGAAATTTAATAGTAGTATTAAATATGTTAATTTCACTGGTAAAAAAATAATTTAGTTATGGTCAATAAGGATTATCAAAAGTCTTTACAAAATATCACGAATGGTTGAATCTATTTCCAAGTTTCATACTTTTATTTTTTTTGAAGATATCCTTTATTATTGTAATTGAAATTTAGATTTTTTTTGGGATTTAGACTATTAATTTTCAAAACATACCACACATCATTCGATATGGAACCTGAAATTAAATTTATTATTAAAATATTTGATATCTCATTAATCGAATTTTTGATTTTTATGAATTTAGAAACTATTTTAGTTAGGAGATAAATTAAATACTTACATTTGGATATATCATAGTGTTCTAACAATTGGAGAGAATTACCTGATTGGATATCCTGTAGATGGTTTCATGAATATTCTTTTTATAATGAGTTTCATTAGATGTTGGTTTCTAAAAATGATTTATATGTTTTTTTAAGGATCACTGATTTGAGGAGTGTGTGTGTAGCGAATATTGATATTAAACAGATTCCCATTGAACTTTGGTAAAAAAGAATAATTCCAATGAATCAATATTTGTTTTTTTAAATAATTGTTTTGTTGATTTTTGGTTAGGGTATTCAATTTTTTCTTAAATAGGATTTGGTTTGTGTCATAAATTTTCCTTGTTTTTCCATGTTGACCCACACATCATGGTATTCCTTTATTAGTTATTAGGGGTTCTTTAGACTAGTTTACATGACATTTTCTGGTGTAATTACACATCGAGGTATTCCACTACTCCACTAGTGGGCCTGTAGATAAAATTTGTACTGTACCATAGTAATGTTTCATTATTATATTATTATTAAAAATTTCCTGAACCTATATTATCATAGGGATACGTTCCATAATGATTTTATTTGATAATATTTTATGATTTATTATTTTAACATATAAATGAGTTTTTTTAATGTTATTTGAGAAATAAATACAACAAAATTTTTTATAATCTTTTGAAAAATAGTTTATTTCCATGTTTGAATATATTTTTTCAAATTGTTTATAATGAGTAAATTTTTATATTATTAGAATAATTGCTTTTTAATTCATGCCTTCTAAAATTGTCATCGAATGAACAATTTTAATTGTTTTCTTGAAAATATGTCAAATAATAATCATGTAATGTATATTGTGAATGGATTTTTTGTTTTTTTTAAAAGATGCTTAAATATTTTCTCTTAATATTAATTGACTATTAACACAAAATTATTTTGAAAAACTAAATTTATAAATAACATGTAAATGGGGTTATTATTAAATTTAATGCATCTATAATGTATAGTTTTGGCATATTGGGAATTTTTATGTCTATTAATATAATATTTTCGTTTTTGTTTCTAGATGTATCTTTTGATCACACATTGAGAATTTGTTTAACTAGAAATTGAGGTTAGTTGTTTATTTTCATAAATTTTGATGTGGTCCTTTTTCTTGAATTGGGTTTCACATTCACTTTTCTTATGTAGAATATCATTCTTGATCCACTATTGTTGAATTTTTATAATGCCTCAATTTAATCAATTTAATATTTTATAATATTTTGAGGTATATTTTCTGAGCCATGTTCAAGGAATGAATATGAAGTTAAGGATTGGTTTTCATGATATTGAAATTAAAAAAATATCAGAAAAATCAATATCATGTTCACATGGTTTTACAAAATTAGTTTAATAATTAATGAATGCAGTTAGATGTAAGAAATAAATGAAAACCATTAAATATTGATTATGAATTTACTAATGGAATGAAATAACATAGGTAAGCATTTGTTTTTTTGTTGGGTACCAAAGTGGGATACATAATCTAAAATTTTACATAATTTATTTAATTTTTTATTTTTCCGGTCCTCAGTATGTAATATATATAAATACACAGTGAAAAAAATGTAGGGTTAGCTAAATAACCCTAAAGATCATGAGAGAGACCACATATGATCATTATTGGATGATAAAAATGAATATATCTATGATAATCACGACCCCAACATTGTTGGAGAATCTCGCAAAAAAAGAAAAAAATTACACGTTACTCATCAATGATTTATCAAACATGATCAATGTTCTTCTCATCTTTTCAATTTATCCATGTTTTATATCCCATGGAAATCATAAATCAATTCACCCAATGAAAATTAGGTCATATATTGATGTTTGATTACATATAAAAATCCATTTTCAAATAATTTAGAATTTTATTTTAATGGTAAATTATTTTCCCCCATTCATTGATATAAGGAAAATGGATTAAGGAAACCATGTACAATAGAATAGGGTCATTCCTACTATGGGATTTGTGATTTTCTCTCACCTATCTATGTGTGATCATTTTCCATTTTTTTATAAGGAATGAGACTCAATGAATTCCTTGTATATTAACACTGTGAATTCAATAATTGGCACAACAGATTGTCATAATGGGTTCGACATCAAGATCAAATTTGGGATAGTTATTAATAGATATGTTAAGGGATTAGATTTGTATTGAGATCCCCTAGTTGTGTTTTCAGAGTGTAGATGTGGTATGGTTCAATGGGAGGTTCTCTTTGAATGAATTAAAGGACCAAAATCTAGCCATTTTCCATGAAGAATCCTGATTTGATGAAGATTAAAAGTTTTTATCCTAATATTTGGAATATTTGTGTATAGAGGTGGCAGTAGACCCTACCATGTGTTTTTTGTTGTCCAGTGTCCTATAAATGTGAAATTCCCAAAAACTGTGTGATAGGAGAGAGCTAGTGGAGAACTTTTATTTTAATTTAGTATATTATTTGGAATAATAATAACGGGGACATTAAAAAAATGAAAAAGTATAAAGAAGAACATTTATGTTGGGAATGATCCAATATGTGATGGAAAGGGGGTCATACATTGTTTCCAATGTAATAATAATAATAATAATATTGTTAAACATTGTTTCCAACTATACTTATCAACATAGTATTCAATTAATGAAATGAAAATTCTATCTGGACCATTTAGTTGGGGTATCTGATTCATAACTAATGTTGGATAATTTAATTTGAATCGAGGTAGAGACCAATTAATAAGTATAACTACATATTATGAGGAAAACCATTTCTCTCAAATAGTGCATGATTTGGGAAACTAAATATCCTATCATGATTTCATTCCATGAGGATTACAATGGTGTGATCTGTTTTCATATTCAATGATGTTTTTAGAAACATATCTTTTGATTTATATTTTATCACATCAGACTGATGACGATCCACCCACATGTGTAGAAATTTTTACAGTCTCTAATTTTCCGTTATGTGAAGTATATCCTCAGTAGTTTTACATGTTGAAAATGATATTTTACATCATTTCTGTATTAGATATATAATATTCAGTCATACTGGATGAATGATTCCCTCATCAATTCCAATACAAATGAGATTAATTGATTATAATCATTAGAGATATGTTACGGTCATAACTCCATTGGAGTAAAAGAATGCAGGTCCCCAATACCCATTAAATAGTGATTTTATATAAACTACCACAATATAGATGGTTATGTTTTCCTATATATAGGATTTGAACTACCTTTTCATCATGCTTGGGTGGGGTATGGGTCCCCCACAATGATGTAGTGTTGCCCAGACAATAGAGCTCATTGGTGGGAAGCATGCCCCTATAAATGGATTACGGTGAGGTTATGTTGAAGTCAATATTCATATTGATGAATCCCTCATCTTTTGATTGCATTATTGTGGTCAGGGCCCCTAGACAAAGATTGTGATTTCATTGAGTATGATTATGGGAATTACTAATAAACTATTTGAACAATTGGATGACATGCCATTTTTAGCTGAGCATTAGATTTGGAGATCCTTATTATCTCTTAATTTTGATTCTAATTCATAATATATAGGTTACCATAATTTAATTTATTATGGTTGTTTTCTTATATTCTTATGGACACATCCTGATAGTGATGAACTGACATCTCTCTCTTAATTTATTAGTTTTTCTTGTATCTAGGTGTCACGGTTGATACATATATACACAACATATATGGGATTTTACCACATATATTATATCATATGAATAATACATATAAACATCTAGTAAAAAAATTTGACCTGGTATTACGGTACCATAGAAGTATATGGTGATAATGACCATGAACGGTTGTCAGAAACCTAGATCTTAAGCCATTATCTCCCATACTTTACACCATATAGTTATTATCAGTTTGGGTTCCCCCTTTATTACAATTGCTCATTTATTTTTTCCCATATTATCATTCTTATTATTCTATAATAGAATGTTTTATTTTCATATATGTTATTTCTTTCATTTTTACACTCTAGATTTTAATGTATTTTATATAACACTATAATTTTTGAAGGATATAGTAGGGTGCATGTGTATAGGTGAATTTAGAAAAGGAATCTCATTTCATTTAAATCATATATGTTCTTATCCCCATCCCCTATCCTATATAAAAGGGGTGAGGATAGTGACAGCTCATCATACCACCGTCTAGGCGAGCCTCCATGGGTTTGGCCAATATAGAGATATATTAGAGTTTTTCATTCCATAAGATAATTTTTCTGGTTATCCCATTAGGAGGACTGGTTGGGACTTAGGGAATCAATTTAAAATTCTATTGAGTGAACATTTTCATCTATATAACCCAATTTTATTACGGTGACCAACATATCTATTCATTATAAACTATACTAGATTATTTTTAACTCAACATAATATAAAATAGGTTGCATGAAATCCAATGATACACACATCATATAAGATTTTGTATTATGACTTTTATATCCTACATGAGTTTTATACCCTGATATGTTATTTTATAGTTTTAAGTATTGTTAATATTATTTTTATCTCCATAATAAATATTTGTAATCAATGCAGGAGTGTTTAATGGTGTTGAACTATTGAATGACGAGACTTCAATTCAGTGAACCCTACAAGAGTTGTTTCCTCTAGAATAGTATTGAACATTACTAACACGTGTTGAGAAGTGAATCGATCTTTCTCTATTGTTTTCTGTTTGTTATAATCTTCATGTGATGGATGGGATGGCTTGAGTGTGACAGCTTCATGGAACACATATACAATGTGAATTATGTGAGTTCCATAAAAAGATACCATTATGGGGTTTCAGTTATCTAGGTCCTTATAGATCATAACATTGGCTCAAGGTGGTGATCTATGTTTCTGGGCATGGGTGTAACCCAACCAAATGATGGTTTCACTTGAGAACTGTTATCTTTATTGATTTGATGTTGGTTTTAGTTTTTCTAGAGGACTACACAACCATGTTGTGTTAAAATCATGTGATTCAGTGATGGAGATTTACCAGGTTTCATGGTTATCAATAATCACCTTTCATGTGAGGTTGAGGAATAACATAAGCATTTATATCAAATGAACATAAATGTTAAAACTCCTCTTGATGGTTGTCATAGTGATGATACTTCTCCATTGATATGTAGGGAGTTGATAATGATGTATTTTGGGAATTTTGGTGTTTCTTTAGAAGCACATGATAGTGGTATGCTTCCCCCAATAACATTCATTTAGAAATTCCTAACTAGAAAACCATGAGGATGATTTCATTATACCCAAAAAGGATTGTGGCTAGCTGTGGAAGATGATTTCATTCGACATATTTTTTGATTTATTTTTTAAGTGATATGTTAAAATGGAATTCCATGTTCTATGATGGATATTCTTGAATTGGGAAATATGTATTCAATAAGTATAAGAATTTGACCACACATATATGGGGGTGATCATGGTATGACTTGTGTCTTATTGGATCTATTTTTTATTTTGGTACATGTACATAAAACATTTTCTAATTAATATAACCCATAGTAGAGGGAATGTGATACAATAAGATCATTTTTTATCAATCCATGTGTTTTGTTAATCACATAGAGAGCATCATTTATCACATTATTTTTAATATTAAAGTGTGACGTGACACTGTTAGGATATAGATCCTCACATGAAATATGTCTATTGTTTTTGGGAGACCATATGCTGTTTTACTCGATATGGATAGTTTTCCTAAAATAAATATTTATTTAAATTTGACTAGAAAGGGTTATAGTGATTCAGATTCATGAGATAGTGTTTTTTTGTGAAAATTAGTCCCATATATATTTGGATGAGATCATGTATATGTGGATACACATTATTTTTCATCAACTACATTGACCAGATGTGTATTTGATTTTATAAAATTTCAGTTTCATGTGGTGTTGTTGGATCCATTGGGTTCGTTCATTGAGGATGATCCATCCAACAACCTCATAATGTTTTACCTACAAAACATTATTTTTATAGATGAACCAATATTTTCTCCAACAAATTTTATATCCCCAGGAGCTGTTATAGATGGATGTGTAGTCAGAGGATCTATATAGATATGATGTTGTATATACCAGAGAGTTCTCCAATAAAGACCAATGTTTTCCTCCAATGAGTAGGATGAGACAAATAGTATAGTTTTGTATTGAAATCGCCCATGAAAGGTTAATGTTAGGGAGGAGCATGAACCCCTTGAAATGATTACTTTTTTCCCCAATGGTTGGATTAAAAGTGGTTCTTATATTTTTAACTCAGTTAGATTTTTCACAATATCTACATTTGTGAGGATTTTATACTGAAAGAGTATTTTAACAACAATTGTGGATTCCTTGAGAGTATGGTTGTACACGTAAATATATTTAGTTCAATGATAGAACTTTTGTTACATATGATCCAAATACATAACCGTTCTTCAATATATTTGTGATATTATTGTTTGTGAAACGATGTGTGTTCAATATATAACGAGGAACATGTGTGTAACTGAAGTTGATTTCATAAATTATCACAGTAATGTTATTTATCCTCTGTCGTTGATAGTGGGGAAAATAATTACATTTATTTGAATTATGAAATTATGTATATTAATGGTGTACAAATTTTTCATTCGATTGTGGATACTCCACCACATTTTCATCATGTTAAATAATCAGAACATGGGGAATTTCACTATGAGAAATTAAAGGTTGTGATATCAATTGAATGTGTTCTTGATGTATTTTTTGAACTTGAGCATAACATAATAAATTTTATTGGTTGGATGGTGAAATAATTCATGATACATGTGGGGTTTTGGATAAGGTTTTTTTTAATATAAGTGCATCCAATAAGAGAAGAATATTTATCGTAGATCAGTCAACATCGGGTTTTTTATATTTTAATTGAGAATTGTCTCTATGATTAATTCATATTTTCACACACATCAATAGGTATAGCATGAGGTGCATAGATAAAAGTGGTAATGGGATAAAATCAGGGTTAGTTTAATGATGGAGGATTCTAGGATGACTTAGAGTTCACAAGGCTATCTGAGTTATACTAAAATACCTTAACATGTTATCCCACATCAAAAATAGTACAAGTCGTAGAATAGTAGATTTATTGGGATATCTGGCATGAAATAGGTTTTCTAACCTCAGGAAATACCCTCAATGAAATTTTCTTACTAGGATACACTCATCACCTCATGAATATAGAGATGATTTTGGAGTCAATTAGGACTCAAATAGATTTTCCAAGGGTGTTTTTATCCATAATAAGTGGAATAATTATTTTTCCCACATGACTTCCTGGTAAAAATATTTATTTTTTCATTTTTTTAAGGTGTTATAACTATGAGGATCATCTATTAATGATTTATAATTTGTATCATGATAGTTACCACTCCACTATCGATTTAGTATCGTTTGAGTAAATATATGGTGATATTGATGGTAACATCCATGACGGTTGGAGCTAGGGGATGATTCGTCTTGTGGGCCCATATTGTGTGAAAGCATTAATTGTTAATGTTGTAGTTCATTATGGGGTATACGAGAAATTATCTGAAGTTATAGGAGAGAATTGATGATCGTTGAAGGTTTAGATTGGAGTTTATTAATGAGGTCATCAAGTAAGATATATATCATCTCATCAATGATCATATGGATCTAGATGCAATGATTGAAAATATTTAAGCATGATATTCCCTTTTTAAAGATTACTCAAATTATTTAGAGAGTTTGAATAAGAATTTATCATGTTATTATATATTGAGTAGGAAATTTATTTTTCCAAAATGTATTGGATGATAATGAATGTGAATGAATAATTAACCAATGTAAACATGGATGGTCTTGATATTGAGATTCAAGATTCCTTTTCAAGATACCTAGAGAAATTTGGGTATGAACTAAAGGAGACATTTCATGGGTATGTGGTTATTTTTGGTATAATAATGTGGACATCATTGGTGCCCAATAGATGGAACAAGGCAATAGAAAACCTAGTTTTCTCCTCACTATCCTCAATTAAGAATAGGTTTTTGATTTATAGGATGTAAATGATTTAAGGTGGGGGAATTTTAATGACATAAATTTATCTATATTCATCTTTGGAATATTCATTGGATTATTTTTTGTGCCATCATTTGAGAAATAACAAGATTATGATCCCTGGTCTAACTAGTATCAATATTACGAACACATAATATATTTTAATAACACCCAAATTAATTTTTATATAATTATTTTAATAACTCGTTAATAGAGTCTGAAATAAAAAATGATATCACTATTGTGTTCTGAATGTGGGTTTTACCCTTGATGTGACATAACCTTGGTCAACATTGGTTTTTTGTCTTGGACACCATTATTGGAAAAATAATTTAAAAAATAATGTGTATTTATTTATTTATTCAATTTATATGTCAAAAAATGTAAATTTATATAAATAAATGGTTCTAAAATAATAATATGGATTTCCACATAACCTTGTTGATTGAAGGGGAGACTATGGAGGATAATTTCGGGACAATAATTTTGCATCCTTAATTGGAAATTATTGAAATAATAGTGATTGTATATCTCTACAAATACAACGGCTCATAATCATTCATCCTAAAAAATAAATGAAAACTCATTTTAGAGAATTTTGTTTAATTCCATTAATTGTATTTTTATCTCCTATGATGAACACAATCCAATTCACACTATGATTATTTTTGCACTGATTGATATTTTTAATAATGTATTATTTATATTAATATGTTATAGTAATTTATTGTATTGATTAATTATTTTATAAATTTTAATTATTAAAAGAAAAATTACTAATGGGAAACCAGAATAATGAATTTTTCCAAATTTTTGATTATTGAATTTCTATCACCATGTTTTTCTCAATCATCATCTGTATTTATTTTAGATGGTTATGTAAAAAATGATCAGTATAAGATTAGGGATCAACCAATATTTGTTCCAATTGATCATCATCATTGATTTTGGATCGAGAATGAAGATGTGGATGCAATTCTTAGATAAAAATATCGATCAGATTCATATTGGGTTTCCCTGATTGTGCATTGGGCATGTGGTGATTATAAAACTTGGGAAGACATGTGATTAAAATGAAGTAGTTCATATAAATATAAAATCATAAATAAATGGGGATTATTCGTACAAAGATCTATAGTTTTTTTTGTGATTGATAGTAGACCTGGTTGTGCGAGTGTAGTTGAGAACTCCCCGATGATCTATTGTATCATATGGCCTATATTTATGAAACTCCACCGATAAGGGTTATAATATAGAAGGATGGGAGTGTTTTGATACAATTATATTTTATTATTTTTAATTATAATAATATTGAAATAAAATGTATTTCCAATTATAAATTAATAATGATGAAGACATGTGATTAAGTAGCTCATGTATGTGAAGGTGGATATGGTATTGTTTTTATTACTAGATAATAAAAATTATAAATATTTTAATATTTTTTTTGATGATAATATTAATATTATTAATCTATAATTGTCAGAATTTACTTATATATTGTCAGATTTAAGAACCATATATAGCATCACGACTATAGAATTAGTGTGTTTGATTCCTGGCCAATTCCCGATATTTTATTTTGACTCATCGAACGGGATCACAAAGAGACATACGTATGTTTTATGATGAAACATCTTTATTCACTAGGATACCAATTTGGTCTTTTGAATTTCATATCCTAAAAGTTTTTTTTTGAGGATCTCAACACAATGATATGTTTTCCTATTTAGGGATGTTTATGGTAACATATTTGTTGATTATTTTAATTCCATTAAATTTATTATGAGGCTCACTTGTTCTTAAATATTTCCCACACATGAATTTAGGCTTATGATCAACATATCTTCAGTAGTTTTCCACATATAAAAAATGAAGGCTATTTTTTAAGAATTACATATATTATATGAGGTGATTCATGTGGGAAAATTCTCTCAGTAATACCTTAGTGATGATAGTAAAACGGAGTGATCATTAGAGATATTGTTGGATTAGAACTCCACATAGATAATAGGCATGGATCCCCCATAATATTTTCACGCAATGAGATTGAATTCCCCTAACTATTGAGGGTGTAAGTTGTCTATTTATTGCATAATAAATCCTTTATCTTTGATAATTGATTGGTTTTGGGCCCTCAGGTTGAGCGAGTTCTCCATTAGCTATGTATTGTATTGGCTAATAATTGGACGCTATAGTTGGATTCATGTTGGGTAATATCTAAATCTTTAATTGATGTTCGAGAACCATCAGATATAAAGAAAACTAGTATGGATCGAGCCCCTCAACACATATTCTCATATAATTACACAAGATATTGGTCACCATAGATTGATATTTCGAGATATAGAATGATGTATCATTATTTAATGAGTTTTGGAGATGGAGATCCCATATTATAATTTAGTTGAGAACATTATTGAACATTTCAATTTTATATATATCTGTATAGTATAGTTATTGTAACAAATTCTACTTTCAACACCCCTATAAAGATCATATGAAATATATCTCATAATTCCTTATGTATTGTGATTGTTTGGCCTTATACTAGGTATTTTTATAGTCACGCCTTCATGGGATTTTCCAACACATATTGTGTTTTAAGTAGGTGAAATAGAATATTAACATTGAATTTAGTAGACCTTGTATCAATTAATTGTTTTATTATGCAGTGACAGTAAGTCTATTATGTGGTCAGAATCTAGGATTTTGAGCAGGCCTCTCTTATTTTATACTCTTTATATATATTTTTTTATTATGGTCTCCCCCTATATTTTTTATTTGTGTGTATATTCCCTTTATATAATTTTTGTTACACTTGTGTGCTTTATTTGTTTTCATAGAGGTTATTTCACGCATGATTACACTATAAATGATAAATTATATTATATTCCTCTTCACTATTTCATTGAGATTAATCACTATGTATATATAGATATTTTAGGAAAATTTCTCCCACTGTATTTGTTCCTTCTCAGATCTTTTCACTAGCCCGTGTCTTATTTAAAGATAGTTTAGGGTTATAATAGTTTGGACATGCTATGAAAATGAGCGACCCTATGGGTTGGGTTTTTAAATTATTATTATTTCATTAGGTTGTTACTACTTTCTAGAAATTAAGACATGTTTTATCAAATTTCATCCGATGAAAAACTATCTGGATGTGGATTTTTATCATTACCAATTTGAGGGAGGAAGACTGGGGGTGTGAATGGATTTATTAAAATCTAGTTAATGAATCATTGTTTGTTTTTTCATATCATATTTATCATTACATTTTGATATATGGATAGATCATAAATGGTTTTCATATTTTTATTTTACTATTATTAATTTGACCATTTGGAAAAAAAAATTACACATTTTTTAATCTCCCGACACAATTTCAATCTTATGGTAATGATGAATTATTTATGAGATAGTGGTAAATAATCTCTTCATTTGGTTTATACAATAACCTTCTTTGGTTCCTTATAATTTGTTTAAATGGTTGTTTTCCCATGTTATTTGTGTAGTATAGTAGATTAGAGATAGGTTTTTTGTTATATGGACTCAATCATAAAAAGTACATCATCTAGCGACATTAGACTATAATTAACATTCTCACATACTTAAATAACAATTTGGTTTATTTTGTAAATGAATTTTGACATAAAAATTATATAAAAACACAATTTATTATAATTTTGACCCTTAATTATAGTATCAATTTTTTCAAAAATATAAATCTTTTAAAATGAAACACATTTTTTTTTGTAAAATCATTAATAATTTTAACATGACTAGTCCATTATTATTACTCACCATCAAAATGATCGAAAAAAATTGAAAATTTTAATGGGAAAAATAATTATGGTACGTAAAAATATTAAATCCATTAGTCTAGCTAAAAACATGAAAGACCATAATTTTTTTTACATATCCACATTGTTGTTTGAGAGTATATAATAATTCATATCTACATAGAGGAAATATTTTTATCTAAGAAAACCATTTAATATCCATATAATTAAAAATAAAACACTTTTATTAATTTTATAGATTATAATAATAGACATTATTCACTCTTATAATATGATTCCAAATTCCATTTAAATCTTTTAGAGAAACACCGTTTGATAATTTGCTATATCATTATGCTGATGATATATTACATTTCTGATTTCATTTGAGATATCTATTGGGATTACCCTTTATATAATATCTCCCCTAATCAAAAATTGTAAAATATGTGCCATGAAAATCTCCCATAATCTATAATAAAAATTTATCATATCATGATTTTTTTTTAATATCTCCAAAAATCATGTTAAACCTCTGGAATAACACATCAGTCCCCATTGTAAAAACTGTTTCTAAAATTCAATTACATTATCATAATAATATCCCATTATAAAATATAGAAAACATAATAAATAGTGATGAAAGGTTATGTATTGAAGAAGTAAAGGTATATTATAGTTTTATCCAAATATCAAATAACCGTTGGGGGTCTATTAATGTCATATCGGTAAAAATTGAACATTACATTTTCCTTTTGTAATTAAATTAAAAATATTTTTTAGATAGTACATTAAAATATTAGATCTAAATATCCTCTAATAATATTAAAAAGTGACATAATATATTGTGTTTATTTAATTTACTTCTATATAAATTAAAAAATCATATCATTTTAAAAGTAAATATACTGTGGAAAATGATTAAGAAAATATATCTCTAGAATATTTAAAACATGGTTTCATGGAAATGAGTACCTTTCCTCGTGTATGAATAAACACACACATTCCTTATCTTAATAAATAATAATATTATGATAATTATTTATTTAATTAATAATCATTTTCAGGTTTACCATTCATTTTTTTCAAATTTTATATTCTTATACATAATAAACTATATTCACATCAGATGTTTTGATTATATTTAGGTATTATTTCAGAAATGGAGTTGGTATTATGACTATGGTCTAATAGATCAATATTATATAATTAATATTCTTTTAATCAAATTATAATTATAATTTTTAAATATATTTTTAATTTTAAATTTAATCAGTAAAAGTTGTAATGAAAAATGACTTCCGTTATAATAGTGGATTATGTAGGTCATACATTTTATGAGTATTTTTTGTAATTTTCAATATACAGGAATGAAATGGGTTATGTATTTTTTTTATCTATCATTAATTTGAATAATATCCTAATTATATTACAATTTCATTAATCCTTAATATTTATAAAAACATTATAAGGATATGATGAAGAAGAAAATGCATCAGTTCTCAAGGAGGTATTACACACCTATACATGATTAATATTTTAATTTTTAATTGAATGGTAAAAAATATTTAAAATTATTTATTTAATATTAAAAATTAAATTTATATCATTTATGTTATATTTATTTATTTTGATTCATTATTAGGACCATCCATTAGATTATGTGATGATAAATGTAATATATCATCTCGGGAAGAGGTAGTCCACCAATAATCACGAGCAAGGTTTTCTTTTTATATAAGTGTGAAAGTAGTTGAAATTTTGTTATAACATAAGAATAATAAAATTCAAATATAAGTAATCAAAGGATACTATTACATAATTTGGGTTGAATAAGATTCGATGGATGTAGAATATGAATTGAAAAATCATATAATTAAAATAGATAATTATTATTCAGATAAACTAATTTTTATTATATCAAAATTTACTTTATGGTTGTTATTATTCCAAAAACAAAATATCTAGGAGATTGGGAAGGATATTTGGAAGGTATTTTTAAATATTTTTATGAGCCAAGTGGATCATTATGTGTAAAGATGAGAGTATATTGGTATTCCATCTATAGGTTATGGAAAAGATGCACTTAGTATTTTTGAACTGATATGATAATTAATATGTAATTTTAATGGAAAAGATCCACATAAGAAATAAATGTTTATCCTATGATGATATGGGGGAAAATAATTTTATCTAAAAATATATAACTTGAGATGTTTTGGACTGATTATTTTTTACTTGGTTATCCCGATACATCCTTTTAGCAAGGTGACACATTTTCAAATTGATGATTTAACTCATAATTTAAAAAGAAATTAAATTTCTATCATTTATTTTTTTTACATGATGTTCCAAAATATGAAATCAGTTTTATCAAAATAAAATAATAGAATTTACAAAATTGAATGTAAAATTCAATAACTAAAGTATGATATACAATATACAATTATAAATTAATATATTATTTATTATATAAGGATACACTTAAGGAATCCACAAATCAATGTGATGATTATGTATTTTTGAAATTATTTATATAACATAATAACACTGGAAAACTACAATATTATTTTAAAATTCTATAACAACTGTTATATTCCATGAAAAATCTTAAACTACCTGGGATTCACTATGTATTTATATAATAAAGTATTGATTTATGATGCCTAGTAAGATAATTATGAAATAATTTCACTAGGAAATGAAGTAAATTTTAATCAATAGGCAGGTAAATTTATCAAAACAGGAGTTTGAATCATGAACATGAACATTGATGCTTTCTATAGGGATATAACAAAAAGGTGACAATGGAATGTGGTCCCAACATATATGATTACTTCATAAACAAAATCCATGTATGGAAGCTAAGACATCATAAAATAGTGTGTATTGGGAAACCTCTTGTCCACCATCTATTCATTATCATGAGATAAAAACCATACGAGATTCATGAGAGGGTTATATAATTCTGAAATAACTATTCACATTCATAACATTTTCATACATAACTAGGAAAAATTTATCATTCAACATAAGGTATTCTATAATCACTTTTAATATGAAAATTAAAAAGTATCACTTAATGACATTTAATATCCAATGAAATGATCTATATTAGAATATATATTAGGAAATTTGAGGGTAATTTGGGATAGGTATTCACTAAATAAATTTTTTGCATGGAAAATAATATGAAAATTTATGTAGAATAATGGGTACACATGAATATTCATGGATTCGTCAAATGATGGTGAATGGGGAAAATCATCACTAGGACATCATAAGTAGTTTATGAGGGAAATGTGAATACATAATCCAACCTGAAAAAATGAAATTAAAGTCATAAAATAATCAATTTTCATTAATAAATTGGGAAAGTTGAGGATCTATTACACTAAAAGAGAACTTCTATGAAATTTGGAAGAGAATATTACAAGATTGGGGTCACAATGGGAGACATATTGATTGGTAAATTTAGTGAAAAATTGTGATATAAGGGTTTTGAGTGAAATTTTAATGGGGGTTTGGGGGGTTATATAAATAGATAGGGGAATTTTGAAATAATTTCAAAACATAGGTTTTGGGATTTTTATGACAAATTATTCCAAACCAAAAAACAACCCATAGATTTTTATAATGATTTATACGATAGTGAATTTGTTTTCATTATTAAATAAATCTATAAATTAAAAACCTTAAAATAATACATTTAGTGACATGGATGTGAGACATTTTTATAATAAAATTATCTCTAATTTTGTAAAATATTATTTTTGGTTTGATGGATCCATTGATGGTTTATTATATCCTTAAAATAACATAAAAATAAATTAATTTAAAAGGGGAATATGAATATTATCATGTTTACTCTTTATAGTATTCATTAAAACACTTTTTATTGTTTTATAATATCATAATATATATCATATACTAAATCAATATTTACTTTTTTTCCAAAAAATACCATCTCAATAAATTATAAAAAACTCACCGTTGTATATTTTTATCAGAGTGATTTAAAAAAATAACAAATATTTTATTATAAAAAAATGCCAAAATATAATAATTTACACATGTAAATTAAAAAAAATCCATTATTGAATCATAATAATATTTTGACAATAAAAATTTCTTATCCACTATTAAATACATATGTGACTTTATAATATTATGTAATAATATATATTTAGTAATATATTTTATTAAAATAGAATTTACATCAAAATTACATAATTTAGTACATAAGAAATATTAACTATTTAAACTATAATTTTCATAATTATATCATTTTTTTAATCCTATTAAACTATAATTTTTGAGAAACTTATTACACAATCATTATAATGTAATAAGAGATAATTATAATAATTAATTTATTAAAAAAATTAAAATTCGTACTATTATGGACTAGATTCATTTCCCTTTATTAAAAAAGTGAATTACCTAATGGTAAAGTATGAATTGGTGGGATTTCATTGATTTAGTTTGTGGGTTATCGTTTAATACAATATCATCATGTTCTTGAAATTATCCCATAAAATTTTTCCTTACTAGTATTCATGAATCACTGGTTGGGCTTGGTCATGGGATATTCCCTATAAGGATATCTAACTAATAAGTTTTCATAAATGGGACATATATGGTAAGGTACTACTATTCAAGTAAATCACTTGTTTTTTATATTTTAAATATAATTTTTAGATCATTAAATACATATTAATCATATGATCACTTTATAATGGCTATATAGTAAATGGTTATGATACTTAATGGTATTTTAAATTTGACATGATATTTCTCATAACATTCAAAAATAATATATGTTTTTTATATGCTTTCTAAAAGTACAATATCTTAAATAATTTTTAATCATTAAAAAAGATAATTTAATTTATAAATGCTTTTTACCATAATTTTTTCCCATTCAAAAACATCGCACACAAAATTTTCATTACATAATCTATAATTGATTAGGATACTTATGTTTACACAACTATTTTAGGTTCCATGTCACACAAAATCAATTTTTTCTTCCATAGCTGTTTGATAATGTGAGTTTTGTTATTTTATAAAAAAAATTATCAATGATCAATGTTCATAAAAAGATACTTCTAATATTAAATATCATTATATAATGATACTAAAATTCTATTGAGTACTTCTTAGTGTTGTGGTATGTATTTACTCATGATTTATATGTGGAGAAATAATAAGCATTAGATAAGCTCTTTGGTAGTGAAAGTTAATACGCCACCACACTTATTTGATCAAGGATCTCAATGGGGTTGATCTATGAAGTTCATTCCATTACCTTCCTCACAGAACTCATGAATTTCTTCCACAGTAATATAAGAATGTAAAAATTTTCTCTAACATAAAATTATAGATCCCATTAATAAATATGTGTATATATTTTATATATTCCAATTATGGATTTCATATGAAATTGAATTAATTCGAATATATATATTTTTATTGGTTAAAATCAGGTCACATCACATTATTCTTTCCAAATTCATCATGGTAGGTTGGATTTTGACAGATATTCCCATATAGAGCCTCATAAAGTTGAATTTGTATACTAGAATCCAAACTCTTATTATATGAAATATATACTCAGAGATGGTGTTGATAACAAAATCAAAAAAAACTATAAATTATAAAATAATATCTTATAATTTTTAATGGTTATATCATACATAGTATCCTTCTAATAGTGACAATATGTTCTCATGCATACCTCCTTATATGATGCTTGTTGAAGACTTCTATAGGTAATTTTGGTGGATAATGTGAACCTAGGTGTCATGATTTACCTCTTCTTAAACTCTTTAAATTTATCTGAAATTTAATAAATACAAGAAAAGAAGACTCAATTACCTGTTATCTTGTATGTTATGATTCAAAATTGTGATATTTTTACAAACTGGTACTATTAACAAGGCAATACATGTAAACATCGGATTCCTTATATTGGTTGGTTTGGTCCACCCTTAAATTAAATATGTTTGTGAAGGATCCACAAATATCCATTTTATATAGATAAAATTATCTATTAATGTTATCATGTCCATCAAAAACTAAAATTCATTATTCCATGCATATATCTTGTATTTATAAAAGTCCATTTTTACATCATTCAAATTCATAACATTCTACACCTTCTTACTGGAGTATATAATAATGGTATCAATAGATAAAAAATAAAATTTATTTATGTAATCCATAAAGACTCTACTAAATATGTCCATGAGTTTTTCTATATCATTAGTGTGTCCAAAATGAAAACTATAAACACATAGTTCCCATAATTGTATGAATAATAACCATTGGGATATCCTCCTTCTTCATAATTTCATGTTAATATCCCAAACAAAAATCCACAATAGATAATTACTAAGAGATATATAGTAAACAGATTATGAATCAAATTTATGAAATATATTTATATATATTCATTATCATAATTTTTTTATGTTCATGATAATTATTTAATAGGTTCATTGATCCATACTTATTTTTGATGAAGAGGATTAGTGAACCCTGTGGTGAATCATCTTGGCATATAGACCCTTTACCCATATTTTCGGTTATTTCCTTATTAAGACATGTAATTTATACAATGACCAATATATATGGATTCTTGGATGTTATAAATTATCACATAATATTTTTTATTGATAAATAAAATTATTATATAGGGTAAGACATAAAATTTATGCTAGAAACACATTGTTGAATTCCCCTATAATGGGAAAGTCATCGATGCTGATCTTTTCCTTAGTCTTAATCATTTTACCCAGATATGATCCATCATAGTCCTATAAAATCCAAGCATGATATGGTGATCCCAAAGGAAATTCATCATCCATATTTCACATGAATATATATAGAGAGATATTTGTTATATTATGGGTGATTTACTTCTCTTCATATATTATTTTCATCTATACATGGAAGGTAAATCCATTCCCAAAATAATGATTAATTCTTATAAAATTATAATCACAAATTTTATTGTTAAATCCATTCATATAATTTATTCATGGGATGAATTATTTCTGTAGAATAAAATAATTTCTATTTTGATATCTTTACTAATAAATTGACATTTATTTTTTAGGTAGTTTTTGAATTAATATACGAAACATGAATGATATTAAAGAATTCATAGAACAATAGTCCTAATTGACAAGTGAATTTCATGAAATCGTGATAATAATTACTTTCATTATTTGGTTTTGGTTCTAATCATTTATATAATCCAAAATAGACATATGGATGAAAATTACAAATATATTAAATATATTTATGGGAATGTTATTATCATTTGAAAGAAAATTTATGAATGTAAACAATTCCCTAATGAATGAATATCATTTTTTCCAAAATAATTATCCATGAAATATGTAAAAGCATAAATTCTAAAATGTATTTTTTTGTAAATAATGGTTCAAAACATGATTTCATATTAATCAAATAATATCACCTATGATTATCAAAACAACTATTTAGTAAGGATTTTTCTTACACACTAGGTGATGCTCATGTCTAGAAAATTTCTTGCATTTAATTGTTTTTACCCCTATGTAGAATTTTGGTAGATCTATATACCATTTCATTATCAATATAGGGATGCATTTTCCTTCAAACCACGTACACAAAACCTTGCCAAAATTCATTGATGTTTTCCTAAATTTACACAAACCCCAATTTATTTCAATAGGTTTTTCTTATTCTATTCCCATGACTAACTATACTTTTCAAAGATACTAATTATGAAAAACAATATTTTAATATTCATTAATACATGATTTATTACATAAAAAAACACTTAATAATAACACGATTGATTATGTGATCTTTTGTTTTTGGGTAATTAGGTACATAAGATAAAACTACTGATGAATTACAAAAATATTATTTGACCCCACTGTGAAATGTTTTTTTCTTCATGGAATTTTAAAACTACATGGAATAACCTGGTGATGTACTTAATAATGTGGGAGCCATAAATCCTAGTAATAGAGTAAATAAATCAAATTACAATTTAATGACTTACATTTCATTCAAGATGAATATCAAGGCAATATAAGAGGAAAAATAATTAAGAATATGAACATTAAATGATGATATAATAAGATTACAATAAGAATGTATGGGAATTTTCTGACAACAGAGAATATGATATTATAAATATATGTCGAGGATAATATTAAATGAATTATAAAATATTATTTATTAGATAACCTATTATTACACATTACCAAATTTCTCATGTGATAAGAATATTACACATGGAATTGGGGGTATATAATTCGTGTCACACCCACTACATTTAAACATGTACAAACATAAGTGTGTCACATTGATCATGGAAAAAATAATTTCTTTCATCACCTATAATCCCATGATTAATAATTTTGGGTGACACAAATGTTTTTCAGAAATTGTTTAATTTTATACATATATAGGTGAATAACATTGTGTGTAAATGGGGGTGGGAATTCACGGCAAAATGGTTTTCCATGGAAAATCAAAGGATACGCCACATTTGTATAATATGTGTATGTGATGATTCATGTATTATTTAAATGAGTATGAAATGGGTATCTCATCACAAGGTCATCATAATGACAATAAGAGGAATGTTTGATAATATTTCATAGTATGAAAAATTGTAAACAAAATTCATAACATAATAAAAGTCCTTGAATAAGGAGGAGTAAGTGATGATCCCCTGCCATATTAGTGATACTCTAAATGGTTAAGATGATTTTTATAATAGCTTTTGGCACCTTGGTAGGCTTATATGGAAGTAATTGTTGTGTAATGTTATTCTAAAATTGTGCTGAGTGTTGAGGAATGAGAGTTGGAGTGGTTATACAAGTCAAAAAAGAGGAGAATTCTATATATATTTTCCATCCTTGATTTCTGAATATATTTTATAAACTAGTCCAAAAAATTGATTTAATGGGTTTTTCCCATGCTACCATGCAAATATTATTGGATTTCATTATTTCATTAGGATAATAAAAGAAAACCATAGAATAATAAATTGGTTGACGTGGATGATGGTCATGTATATAAATAATTGATTTTTAAAATAAAAAATATATATTATTTTTTTTCAGATGATCCATTATTGGTTTCCACAATACATCAAATAATGAAAAAAATATTATCTTAAAGGGGATTCACGACTTTATTCATTTATACAATTTATTGTTTCCATTACATCGCTTTTAGGATTTTATGATTCTATAATATATACTGTTTAGTTATACATTATTCATTTTTTAACAATAAATTACACTTTCTCTGAAAATTATAAAAAAACACTCATAGATAAGTTTGATGTGATTATTTAAGAAATAATATTTATTTTCAAAAAAATTATTTAAAAATATTAATTTACACATATAAATTAGAAATACCTAGATATTGAAATATATTGGTTATTTATTTACAATAATAGTATTTTAATACTTATAAATAATAACATATGATTCACAATAATTTATATTATTCATCATAATTGAAAATTATTATTATTATTATTATTTCCTAACAATATGTTTTTTTCAATAATTCTATAACTCATCAAAAATAATGTTTTCATTTAAATGATAATTTTTATAAAAATATTATTGTCTCGACGTTTTAAAATCAATTTTTAGAAAAAATGTTTGTTAAAAAATATATTAAATTAAAATATAAATACAATCCCAACAATATTAGATTTTTTATAAAAAAAATTCAATAACCTAGAGTATAGATAGATATCCCATTATTATACCACTTAATTCATTGTGAGTAAGGTGTGTGATGGAGATATTTTCGGGGTGTGGTTCAGAGTTCATAGTTTTTTCCCTGGTTTCAATAATCATGAAATTCCCTCATAAATAGTTTTACTCATGATTTAGATATTGAATCACTGCTTCAGTAAGATCAAGGGAATATCATAGAGATGGTATCTCCCCTTAAAGCCCACATATATTGGTTTATAGGGTATGATACTAATGGATGAGGTTGTAACATCTTTTTTCTATGTTAGTTGGATTTATCATAACCATATATATATATTAATCATAGGATTTCTGTATATTTTCTATACTATTAAATAGTATTTCTCTCAAGAATAATTTAAATATGATATGGTAGAAATTTTCATGAACCAAAATAACCAAATTATTACATGAGTTGCCTTTAATTTGATTAACAAAATATGAATTTATTAATTCAAAAATGAAATTTCAATTTTAAAATTATTTTTCATTACACAAAATATGATGAAATGTGGTTTTCCCTAATGAAATTGTTTATATGTATAACATAATTTTAAACCAAAATATCACATAAAATTTATTCAAAATACCATAATAATATTACTAATATCATACATGAACTAATCATATTGTGAAACAATTACAAAATAGAATGTATCAATGAATATTCATGAAATAAAAAAAATTCAATAAAAAAAATTTATTTTTCAACATTCATTCAAATAATAAACCATTTATGATAATTATCAATAAATCCCCATAATCGTATTTTGACATTATGAAGTATAAAATAAAAAAAATTATAATTATAATTCTAAAATTTTAAAAATTATTTTCACATAAGAATATTAAGAATGGAATCTGAATTTTTAAATTGATAATATCTTTCCTATTTACCCAAAAAAAATTTAATATTGAAATAATGCATATAATTATATAAATTAAAATTGTGGAATATTATAAATGAGTGAAACGATTTACTATTATCATTATATTGGTTTTAATATTCCTCCACCCTTTTAAATATTATCTCTATGCACTTTTATTGATTAATTAAACAAGTGTCGATATTTTTTTATCATATTATTTTTAGATTACCATATTGCCACTTAAAACATAAATATATTAAAAAAACCATTAACATTTTAATATATTTATTTCATAGAAGATTCTATATGAGGAAAAGAATCTATATTAGGTATTTCTAATAATGTTATTTTCTCCTATCTGATCTATCCTAAGACTCAAAATATTAGTTTCATATAACATAATTAATTAATAATGATATATAAAAAATTATTTACCAAAGATAAACATGGACTCAATGGAATTATGTAAGATACAGAATGAACATTTTCCATGATTTCATATGTCCCATTGATGTTATTACATAGCATCAAATTTTTACCAAAATGCATTACACATTTCCAAGTTGATACATTAATAAAAAAAGGATATCTTACAACAAAAATTCCTTTCACACGGAGTATATAAATAACATTTAGGACTCTGTTAACCCATCCTTATATCTTGTCAAATAATATCTAGATTCTCATATTTTTCTTCTACCAAATATTATAACATTAATTTAAATTCACCTATTTCATACCAAAAATTAGGTTTTCAAAACCATTTCCCATAATGATTCATAAAATAATAAATCCATATAATATAATGAAAATAGTACGTATATGAAAAATAAACTAATCAATTATGTTGATTCTAATGTAACTAGTAATTCATTTATTAGGCATGAATGATTTCCATAGAATTATTTGTTTTTCTCTGTGGTTATCCTTCATATTGAGGATGTAAGAAAAAACTGAAATTTCATATATTTTTAAATGAATTATGATAGATTTTACAAAAAAATGTATATAAACATTTATTAGTGATCAAATACAATAATTAGAGAAACCCCATATAACATAATCCTCTCTTCAATATAAAGAAGAAAAATATGATCCAATATTGTGTATCTCAAATAATAATTGAATATTAAGATTTATTTATTTATCCACCAACAACATTAATTTCATTATCACCTCATGATGTATTTTTTAATGAAATAACAAAGTCATTTCATATATTTTCACAATTCCTCTCTATCACTAGACATATTTGAAGAATTCATATATTTTATTTTCAATCAAAATTAATATATTAAAAAGTAATTAAATTTTTATAAATCTATACAATATATTTCATTCTTCATCTTGAACAATAATACTCTCTATTGTATAATTTTACATTTTCTCTTCCAGGAATAATAATTATTGAGAACTATGAAATTAATTAAAAATTGAACTTTTATATGGGAGGTATATAAAACACAAAACCATGATCCAATTCTAAAAATACAATTCTTTTGGATGTAATGTTTTTGAAAAATAACGTCTTTTACCAGTTATTAATTTTCATTAAAAGCATAATATTTTTTTCATCTTTAATAATTCTATATAAAAATCAATACATCAATAAAACTTAAAAAAAATAATCATGTCACAATGTAAAATTTTAAATCCCATCATCCATTAAATATTTTACTGGATAATAATTATCCAAATGTATCATGGTGAATGATATATTATCTTCTCTAGTAAAATAACTTGGAATATTATTTGATTTCTTAGGATGGTAAGGGATTTTGGTATCATAATCATTTATCAATTCTAAAAATATTTTGTACCACAATTTCAACACATTATAAGTGAATATATACATCAAACTATAATGATCATTATAAATAACACACATTAGTACATATAAATAATTTAACTATTTTATTAAAATATAAATAACCAAATCAATTTCTAGATCATTTGTAAGACAAATTATCCCATGGGTATTATTTTATCTAATGTTTATGTCATTACATGGTCATTAAATATTAGAAAATATCCATGTCCCTTTAAATAATCATTGATGAAATAAATCACCATTTCCTTAGGGAAGGGAAAATATTGAAGAATGGGACCATATTTTTTCAGTATCAAGAATGAATCATCAGACACCATCCTCTATAAAAATATATATCGTTTTTGAGTTAACATAGTTAAAGGACTATGTGACATAGTAATATTGTCCAAATAGACATGGGGTTAAGCCACTAATATATGTAATCTATGAATCCCTCTTATATTTTTTTGAACAATCCATTATTAGAACATTATCTTTTTAATACAGTTAATAGTTATTCAACTTTTAAAAAAATAATCCCACGTAATAAAATATGTTATAAAAAACACTCATAAAAAATTCATATTACTTATTTTATTATAATCGTTTAATACCATATAAATACGTGTTTCATAATCATCTGGAATTTTAAAATATTCAAAAATATAATCATCAAAATGAATCTACAATTTATAAAAAAATGTAGAAAAATATATTCATACGATCCCAAAATATTTCTAGATGATTATAAAACCAAAACGTCTTAACAAAATATTGGTCTAAAAATATCAAGTAAGAAACACATTCATAGTAATATCATATTTGACCACATCAACTTAACAGTATCATTGAAATTGATCTATATTTTAAAAATATTATACTCCTTAGAGATGATAAAATATTCATAAGTATGAGGTAAATGAAACATTTTCTTAACAGTGATGTAATTCACGTATTTATAATTATTTAAAATCATAATTGGACCATAAATTTTTTTTACATCATAAATATGATCAGAGTATATTGAAATGATTGTATGAATAAATACTTTAACTAGAAACTCCAATAATTTCTTTTATATCACACAAATATCAACACAAGAAATTCAATAATGGGGATTAAAAATTATATTATCATTATGAAACAAGATAAAATTAGAAAAACTATCAATTAATTATGTAACATATTAAATAATAATGATATATATTAAAATAATAAATCTCTACATGCATGTCACATATTTTAATAGTTTAATTATTTTCAAAAACTAATGGAGGGCACCATTTTTAATATATTTAATGACTATATAATTTTATTGATATTATATTAGAGTTATTAAATCATTGAATATATTTTTTTTTCTATATAATCTATCTTATCACAATAAAATAAAAATCAATCCATATCTAAAATATTATAATTCTATTAAATATGCATTTCAAAATGATTTTTTAATAACTATTCTACTAATAATAATAAGAAAATTCTTATAAATAATGGTTTTATAAATTTTCAACTAAATGTTTCCACAATAATTTATGTATTCTATTTATGATATGATTTTTTTATTTTACATTTCATGTTTTATGTAATAAAGGAATGTAATAATCCATAATATAATAAAGAATTGTTCTAATTCAAGTAAACATGAAATATACCTAACACCACATCACTGGACATGTCATACATAATATGTAGTATAAGAAAATAATATTCCACCTAATTTTTCTTAACATGATGAATTCATTCATAAGTATGTATCTTTTGGAAAATGAAAGAATAAAACCCAAATACATTTCAATTTAAAAACTTATTGTTAGCCCGATATTTGTTACCCAATTCATGGTTCATTTACGACACATTTCATTTCAGTCATGGGCCCTACGGAAAATAATTCCACACCTATAACACATTCTAGATCATATCAATAATTCCATAATTTTTTTCAACACACTAAACGTATTATGGGTATGAATAAATATTTCATAGTTGAATGCTTCTCTATATTTTACCACCATGACCAATTTGTATTCTTTTTCTTGAATAGAATTTATGTTTAAGATATTCCCATCTCAACAATATCTATAAGGTGAATTTTTTTAACATTTGAATACATTCCAGGACAATAGTCATCATATAATTGTTTTCAGTTATATGTAACGTCTTTTAGTTTAATTGTCATTTTCCAAAATTATATTGTTTCATTACATCCAACAATATTTTTTTTTCATAATTAGCTATATAGTATTCATTATTTTGACACAACTCAATGAATTATTTCTTTGAAAATTCAAATAGATTGAAGAGTGTATTTATATAAGAAAACATTCTTAACTATGTCTGATTAAATAACATCTATCACATAAAAATCTTAGGTATTCCTAAAAAATGTCCCCCATCGATCAATCAGACTTCCAAATAACAAGTCCAGTGAATTTCTTTTTTTATATTGGATCATCCTATCATTTCAATTGCATTTTGGAAACATTATTCATCATTATATTACTAATAGATGTAATTCCCCATAAGTATAGAAGGGTTCTATATCATATAATTTCTTTAATGGACATGTTCCACTAAGGTAAATCTTTTGTCTTTCTATCATGGATTCAACAATATATATATCATTCATCAAATGATATATAAATGAATCAATTTAGATAGTAATAATTCAAAATATTCAGAGATGTGGATTCAGAAATACATTTTCCTCTTGACACATTATTACATAATAATCCATTTTCCCCCAACATAAAGACATTCTATAAATAATAATATTACATAAAGAAATATGGAAGTCATTATATTATGAAAAAATTAATATTTTCCATACTGTATAATATTTAAATTATTTTCTATTAAAAAAATCGTAACTTCAAAAATTAACAAAATAATTTATCTAATAGAATATTTAGGTAAATTACGTTAAAACATAACATATTGAAGTGTATTTAGATTATGATACTGTTTTCTATCCCTAGAGACCATTTAGGCATAGATTTTTATAGATTTAGGAAGTAACTATTATATAATAATAACAAATTATATATTGATAATTAAAAAAATACAATTTTTACCATAATAGAAGACATTTAAATTGAAGATATATTTATTTTCATAAAAAATCTACATGATATTATGTTGAGTCAATAACGTTTCCATATGAATTTTCCATTCCTCAATTTTTTGAAAATCACAAACACTTTGTCTTAAGAAAATTTGTTTCCTCTAAGAATTATCTTAATAAAGAAAATTTACTTTCTCTATGGAAAATATTTCCTTACCTAAGAATTCATTAATAATTTTATAGTTTATCTAAATCAAAACAAAATTATACCTAAGTCTAAAATTTGGTTTCACATCCAAAAACTAAAAATTCAATAAATAATTTATTATAGAGAATTTTATTTTAAGGATCCAAATTCTCTGAAATTCATGTTTTAATTCTATGAATATCGTGATCTGGATTCTTTGAAATTCAGGTTCCAAATTCACTTAAATTTCATTTCCAAATTCTCTAAAATTATGGATCCAAATACACTAAAATTAAAGTTCTGAATTCTCTGAAATTTAGACTCCAAATTCTATAAAATTCCGACTCTGAATTCACTGAAATTCAGACACCGAATTTCTATGAATTCATACGCTGAGTTCCCTAGAATTTAGACACCTAATTCCATAGAATTTAGACTCTGAATCCTAATAATTTAGAATAATAATTACTCAAAATTCAGACTCCTAATTTCATATAATTTAGACTCTGAATTCCTTTGAATTATGACTCTAAATTCTATATAATTCAGACTCCAAATTCTGTATAATTGAGACAATGAATTTATCAAAATTGAGACTTAAGAATTCGATATAATTTAGACATCAAATTCCTTATAATTCAAACTCTGAATTCCACATAATTGAGACTCTGAATTACTCCGAATTCAGACTCTGAATTCCTTGGAATTAAGACTCAAAATTCATCAAAATTCAGAATCCAAATTAATAGGAATATAGACTCTGAAATCTATAGAATTTCAATTCCAAATTCCTTGAAAAACATAATTTCAATATCTATGAGTTATTGTCTCTGAATTTGTATTTGGATAGACTCTGAAATTTATTTTTCCTTAGACTATGAAAATTAGGTTTGGTTAAGAATATTTATTTTTCCTACACTTGTTATTGTTTTGAAATTATGTTGTACTATCCATTTATAAATAACCATTTTTTGAGTGACATGTGTACAAGTACATCTGAAATTCAAGGAAAAATATGAACATTGGAGGAGGGATCCAACCTTTGGAGAAGTGCCTATAAATAGGAGCTCATTTAAAGAAGCTAAATATTGAAAATTACATATTGATCACTCTAGAGATTTCATTCTACTGATGACAGTTTTAGAGAGAGAGACTCTCATGCCTAGTGTGCATTGAACACCTTGTTCAGATTTCTTTGTGTGACTCCGACTGTTGTTGATTACAATTGAGGAATTTCAGGGATAAGAAGATTGGGGTATTGAATACCTTAATGTTCAAGGACGTACAGGGATAGAAATACCAAGGTGCTAAATACCTAATTGTTTTATGACTTCTGTGGATTTATTGATAGAGGTGTGGACTACCTTAAAGCTCGAGGGCTTGTAGGGAGAGCACGATAGATTCTGAATTTCTATAAAGGACTTACAGAGGGGTGGGTAAGACAGAATTATTGAATGTATAAATCAGGGGACCATTATCCATTTCCGTTGGATAACATACATTTTGGGGTCAAATATTTCATACATGTTACTTGTTTTGTTTCATGTTTATTTCCATTGTACTTTTCCAAAGGAATAATGTATAACCTTCTTATACTTTCTCGTACTTTTTTATAATCTAAAAAGTAATATTATATATTCTTTATGGTAGAATCATTCCCTTAAAGACATTCCTTATGTTTCATTTTCAGAAGAACACATCCATAACCAAGTTATATTGTAGAACTAAAAGTGGTCTTATTAATTTACATTGTTTATTTATTTTAAACATGGTTTTTTAAGGTTAAAAATGAAGGTTTTAAACATAAAATTCACCCCCTCATGTAATTGAGCATATACAACATATTTAGATCCTATAATTGGTATGAGAAAAGGTCTTTGAAATATTTATATTCACATATTATTTTTCATGATCATGTTTTCATTGTTCTAATTTTTTAAAAAAATTTATAATTTTTTTACAATCTTTTACTATTAATAATATATTTTCAAAATATATTTTCTTTTAGATGGAAGGAATGAATGTTAGTTTAATTGAAAATCTATATCCTACCAGACCACCTATATTGGATGGAAATGATTATGATTATTGTAGATATTGTATGAAGAATTTTGTTATTAATACTAGAGTGGTCATTTTTTTATGCTTACGGGATATTACAAGATTCCTGACGATGAAGTAAAAACAATAACCAATCAAGAAAATACATAATATCAACTAAACTATAAATTACACAATACTTTGTAGTGTTCCATAACCTGGAATTCATATAGTCATATTTTTTCTGGTGAAGATGCTAATTTTATCTAGAAAAAAATGGATGTTACATTTTTGGTACATTGAAATTTATAGATACAAGAAAAGCAATGCTGAGAGAAGAATATCATGGATTTATATTTCCGTATGGAGAACCTGTATTCTAGGTGAAACAAATGTTTATAAAAATTGCTAATATTTTACAATATATGGGTGAGAATGGTCTACATGATGAAGCTCTATTGGGAAATAATATAGATATAATGCCTAATGAGTGGGAATCCAAGAGAATAGTTATTGATGAAAATTGAAGAGTATCCCATATTACTCTGGAAGAACATTTTGGAACTCTTATTCATTATGAGACAAAAAGAAAAATATATGTTGATGAGAATAAGAAGAAAAATGGAAATGGAACTATAACATTTACTATTACTAATGTTAAGACTCCTGAAAGGGTTACAAGATCGATGATGAAGAAAGTCACTGTTTTATCTGAATCTAGGGAAAGTAAAAATTCCGAGATTTAATAAGATAATCTTGATCAACAAATTAATAAGATAGTGGGAATGAAAAAAATTTAGTATAGATATAATAATTAATAAAGAAATGACAAGAAATATTCAGAAGTTACTAGTTATAAAAGAAAAACAGTAGGGTATATAAGGCCAGATTGTTTCATGCATAAGAAAATGGATAGAAAGGAAAATAATTCTAAGAGGAATAGGAAGAAATTTTTAAAAAATAAAACTAATGAATTTTTATAAATACAAAGACACCATGATTTCATATGGTGATCATTATTCCCACTAATCCTTATAGTATGAATCTTCTAGTTAGAAGATTCTTAGTCTTCTAGCCAGAATACTCAGTAAAAATCATTGTCTAATGGCCAAGTTAAATATTGCTAAATCTATTAACAATATATATCTGAATGAAAATTATACTGATGATAAATACTCTAAGTGTATAAATAAAGAATATTCTTTTAATGAAGAAAATACATTACCTTCTTATGAAGAAGTATCCAAGTTTTCTAATCATGTTGAAAATAAATATTATAAACTCAACAAAAATCATGATAAGGAAAGTTCTAAAATTTCTATTTTTTTAAATAAGTATTACATATTTCTAAATATCTTTCTAATAAAATTTATGATTTTGAATGTATTTCCAAAAACCCTGAGGATTTTAATTACGAGAAGGATAAACTTTCTATGGATATTAAAATTTTAATTTCTATGAAAAATATTTTAGAGACTAACTCTACTTCTAAAACATATGTTTTTGAGGATAAAAACTTGGTTATTAAACTAAAGTTAGATATATGTTCCTTGAAGAATTTTTTCTTAAACTTTACCTCTAGTAAGGAAAACATTGACCGAGAAGTATTCTCAAATTCGACATATATAGAATAGTTATGTATTTTATTATACTCATTCTAAACCAGTTTTTAGTAATAAATATTTTGTTCCTCAATGTGCTCTATTCTGCACCAAATGTTAGTGTAGTGAAAATTGGTAATAAATTTGATCATTAAATAAATCCTATTATTTAGGTTTTCATAAAGTTTATTTTTCAATGAAAATTTGGATTCTAAATGTTTAATACACTTATTTTCAGTAAAATGAATATAGTACCAATAGAAAAACATGGTACAAGGATTTTGGATGATACCGTTATATGAATAGAAACAAATACTTCTTTGAAAATATTATCAAGACGGAAGAAGGTTATGGTAACTTTCAGAGATAATTCTTAGGGAGAAATTATTGGTATATGTTACATTGTTCTTTTTGGGAAGAACATTGATTTTGAAAATGTTATTTGTTAATGGTATTAAACACAACCTCATTAGAATATTTTAATTATGTAAAGAAGGATACCTTGTGAATTTAAAGAATGATAAATGCTTAGTACACAATTACAAGGAAGATTATATTCATTATGCCCATAGGGAAGAGAATGTATACACACTAAACAAAAAAGACCTTAACATCCAAGATCTACCTTTTCATAGGGCAACTGAAGATCAATCATGGTTAGGTCATAGAAGGGTAGGACCCTGTAACCATAGTAACCTATGTTAACACTATATGATAAGACTTTTTATGGATAAACTAAAGTTTAGATTTGTTTCTTCAAATGTTTTTTATCCTTATAAATATAGAAAAAATATATATCATTTTTTAAATAAATCGGTGATCTCTCAAATACTTATGCATTAAAGGTAGTACATAATGATATTTTAGATCTAACACAAATTGGATGCTTTAGAGAAAATGTTATTTATTTGTCTTAGTTGATTATTACACTATATTTATTTGGTATTATTTTCTAGAAAATAAATCAGACATTGTTTCTTATTTCACAATTTTTAGAGCCCAATTTACAAAATGGAAAAAACATTTAATTGATAATTATTCATAGTGATCCTTGAAGTTAATTTCATAATTATTATTTTGAATCTTTTTTTAGTAAAAAAGACACTACTCATTACTTCTCAGCACCATGAACTCCTCAATAGAATGGTGTTATTGAAATAAGAAATCTAATTATTGAAGAGATAACAAGAACCATGTTGAGTGAATATTCGATAGCTAATCAATTTTGGGCTAAAGTTGTAGATAATACTTGTTATACTATAAATGAAGTAGTAATTTGAAATTTTATTAAAAAACCAGTTACTAATAGTGGAATGGTAGAAACTTAGACTTTTTGACTTCAAGGAAATTTCTTGAAGTATTTATTCTGAATAATAAAGATAATTTACATAAATTAGATCCCAAATATGATAAAGAAATCTTCTTAGGCTACTATGAATATTTTATGGACAATAGATATTTTATTAAAATTATATGTACTATTGAAGAAATATTAATTGATATATTTAATGAAAATGACCCTTTTTTGGTAAACAGCCTCAACTACATCATCATATGTGTTTTTAAAAACTGATTATCAACCCTTGATAGACAATCCTTTTGATAAAGAAAAGTGTTCATGAAAATATTTGTGAAGCATTTACCTGAGAATATTTCCTACCATATGTTGATAAATAGGTTTTACAAAACACAGACCAGTTGTTTCTTAAGAATCATACCAGTGATAGTAGCATAAATCAACCTATAAATAATAGATGTTCCTTAAGAAATAATGTAGAACATGAAGAATTCCTTTATTATTTATAACCAAAAATAACAGATGATGCTTTAGGTGATGATGGTGGGATTAAATCCATGCCAGATTATTTAAGTAAATTCGAAAGGAATAGAGTCCGGACTGTAGATGAATAGCCTTATAAAAATTAAATTATTAAAGAAAAATGGGTCTTATGAAATAAGTGTAACCAAAATGGAGTCATTGTAATAAATAATGATGTATTAGTTTTTAAATTCTATAATCAACAGGAAGGAATAGACTATGAAGAAACCTATGCTCTCATAGTTGGACTTGAATATGTTCACATTTTACATGCTTTTGCAGCATTCTTCAACTTCAAACATTTTCAAATGGATGGAAAATGTGATTTCTTTTATGGATATGTTCAAGAGGATGTTTTTTGTTGAACAACATCTTGGTTTTGAAGACACCAAACATCCTGAACATTTTTTCAAACTTACCCAAGCTTTATATGGACATAAACAAGCCCATAGATACTGGTATGATAGACTTACCATACTTTTGTTACAAAAAACTATGTGAAGGGAAATGTTTATCCAACCCTTTTTATGATGAATGATGTTAAAAATGTTTCAATTGTTCAAATTTCTATTTATGACATTATATTTGTTTTTAACTCAGCAATCTTTAAATAATTCATTGGTGAATCTAATGAAAGTTGAGTTCAGATGAGCATGATGGTTGAGTTAACATTTTTTCTTGGATTTCAAATATCTCAGAAACTATAAGGAACTTATATATATCTATATATTTTTAATAAAGATATTCTTAAAATGTATGGATATGATAACACTATGTTTATAAGTACTTCTATTGGTACCTCAAATTCACATGATCTTGATGAACCTGGGAAACCGGTAGATCAAACGTCATTTAGTGGAATGATAGGAAGTTGAAAAAACATAACGTCTTGTCAACTAGACATAATGTTTTTTTATTCTTATGTGGATGAATTCAATATAATACTATGGGGTATAATTTAAAGGAAGTGAAAATAATTTTTTTCTATTTAAAGGGAACAATGTATTTCATACACTTTTATTCTATTGAATTTTTTTAAAAAAATTGTTTTTTAGATGCTGATTTTGGTGGATGAAGAATGTATAAGTAAAGTATATCTGTAATTTTCTTTTCTCATAATATTCATTAGTTTATTGGTCTTGTAAAAAGCAACACTCGGTAGCATATTCCACTACTGAATTTGAATATATAGCAGCTAGAAGTTGTTTTTCACATGTGTTGTGGTTGAAAGACATACACACAAACTATGGTGTGAGTTTTAACCAAACACAGATATTGTGTGGTAACAGTAGTTCCATTTCTCTAAGAAAAAACCGTGAACATAACTAATTTTCAAAACAAATAGATATTAGGAATCACTTTCTTAGGTATCACACATGAAAAAGATATATCATTCTTCAAATTATCAGAACGCAATATCATCTTGATGATATTTTCATAAATTCATTACTCTCCATTTCATTTTTATACATTAATCAAAATATAGAAATGATAACTGTAAGGTAATATTCCATAATTTTTTTTAAAATCTACATTTATAAAGTAAGAAAATCCATTTCATAGGGGAGTAAATTTCCCTAATCAAAAAAAATTTGTAAGCGAATTTTTTAATAGTCAAATTTTTTCAAAATCAAAATTTTTCTTATTTAAATTTTTTAGAAATCAAAATTTTCCCGTATCGAAGATTAACAAAATTAAATATTTTTGTAGTCCAATTTTTTTATCAATAAAAATTCTACGTATTCATATTTTCCAATTATTAATTATTTTTTCTAGTTACAAAATTGTACATTTAAAAAAATCCAGTCTTAAGAAAATTGATCTTAATCTAATGTTCATAAAGAAGAATATTCCTTATTATTTTCTCCCTAGAAATCTAGAAGGTATGTTTCATTTCTTAAATTTTCATAATCAATTATTTCATGATGGAATTATCATCTTGTTTAAGAAAATTTATCAAATTCACATTTTCATAAATCCAAATTTTTATCATAAATACCTTAAAAGATCGGAATATACCAAATTCATTCTTCGGCTATTATCTAAACCACCAAATCTGATCAAAAGTGTTTACATTGTTAGATCTCTTTTTGAAGATGAACCGTCATCTCAAATGGATATATAAATCCCCATGATGGAGTCCCACTTCGGTTTTCAAATATTTGGCATGCTGAAACCATGTTTCTCTACTTAAGGCCTATTCTGATATTCTAGGTTTCGTCAATTCTGAATTTATGTAGAAGATTCTCCTCAAAATAAATGTCTTCAGTCATGGAAATAATTGAATGGAAGATCTGTAGGGAAAGGTTAGTAGATATGATGTTCTTTTCCAAATATGATTCTCTTATATCGACCAATATCAAGCGAAATAGTTGAAATATTTTGTGTATATCTAAATTGAAGGCACAAAATTTGGATTATCCAAAATTGATGGAAATTTATTATGACCCTATTATAATTTTCAATGAAGGTGGGAAATAACATTTTTCCTTTAAGCATTATAGTAAATTCTATTCCCCTTCATATAGTATGGCAGCAAACATATTTGGAATTCCTTATGAGGGAGAAGATGAGTTCTGCACTCACAAGCTCCCAGATGTTTTTGGATCTTTTGATGAGGATAAATCCATAGAATGCCTTCATCTATCTTCTATGAAGACTCTTATGATTAATCATATTTATTCAAAATTTTGCATCATATAGTTATGGGTTTATGTATTTCTCATTCCGAGAAAAGGTGATAAGGATACCGTAAAGAAGGGTGATATCTATTTTTTGAATTTTTACTTAATCTCAAAAAGATTAATTTTGGGATGTATGGTATGAATAATGTTCTGAATATCAATAATCGGACTCTCAAATTTCATATAATCATGAATATGGTTATTTTCTCCATGTTTGAAGACCTTTTTATAGAATATTTTATAATCCCTTGCAGTTCTAAGCCATGTAATATCAAGGTCATGTCACATAGTGATGACAACCTAAGAAGGATGAAGGTTGGATTCAATAGTGAATCTCGAGATTTTTATGATTTATCTGAAGCTGATATAGAAGCATTATCAAAGAAACCGTATGTGGCAGAGACTTCAAAGAAGTGTCGTAAGATGAGAAAGGTGAAGAAACATGAAAAGAATGAGAAATATCTTGTTTTAAATTAAATTCAATCAACACCACCTAAGACCAAATTAAAAATGCTTTCCAGATGAAATGTTTTCTAAGAGGAGAGAAGACAAGATAAAAAGGAAGGAAGGAGAACCTAGTTTCTCCTTAAACCATGCGGAGGAAAAATCATTAAATATGAAGGTTTCTAAGGATCTTTAAATAAAATAAAATGAAAAGTAGAAGAAAAAGATGATTTCGGAGGCGGAGATTGTTCAATCCCATTTCAATGCTACTAAGAAAGCCTCTGAAAAAATTCATGTACTAGAATCGCATTTGAAATAATAACTGTAAGTGACTCCAGGAAAAAAATGATGAGTCCAGAATCTGTAGAAGAAGAATAAATTGTGCCGGTAAAGAAATTTGAAGTATAATAATAATAAAATAAAGAAGTTTATGAAACTGATGATGTCATATGGAAATTAGAGCTTTATCATGAGAAGTATAGTCCCTCTAAATTTTTTTCAATCTGAACCTCTGTAGCTAGGTCATCGAAACTTTCCACCCTATGAAAATAAGAAAAATGTTGTGAAGAAGTGAAAAAACCATCGGAAAAAGAATGTAGAAATCATGATTTCGTTCAACTAGAGGATCTTGGGGTAGGTGTCAAGAAAGAAAATCATACGGGAGATAAAATAGTTCAACTATTAGAGAGTGAGTATGAATGGATCAAAGTAGTAGAAAACATTCTAAAAGCTAATATGTGAAAAAATGTGTTTGTTGATACACCTACAAAATCCTTAGTGAAAAAGAAATATGCTTGTGGTTCTTTAAAGGGAAAAGATGAAGAGATTGAGAAATAATCCTCACCAACCAAATAATCTTACTTGGAATGGTCCTCTCTTGGACGTGAAATTTTTGTCCAATCATTGAAGAAACTAGTTGATACCATTCCCATGATTCCAATTTTATGCTCGAGGTGCTAGATGCTTCAACACTAATTTATAAAAAAAAGATTCAGTTACCATGATTATGGAAAAGTTTTTTAGGCTTAAGGAAAATTTAAAATCCTTATTCATTAGATATGAAGCTCAAAAAATATCATACAAATAAATTAAAAAGTTGTCAAGGAAGAAATCCATGAGATGAGAATCCATGATTATTTTTAAGAATTTCTGAAAGTTGATTTTTTCTGCCGAAGAAGGGATGTTCAATGATCATACTAATTGTTTTGAGGAAAACATATGTCTCGAACAGACAACTAGGTTGCATGAAGTCAAAAATATGAATGGGATGATTAATTTAGTTGAATTAAATTGGAAAATAGAGAGATATGTTTGAATTGAGTTAAAATAAAATCTTGTTAATCAAGAAGAACTTTTTAATGATCAACCAAAATTTCTTAAATATTATGAATAAAAGATCAAAGGCTTGGAGGTGAAATGAGATGATCATGATCTGCTACTGAAGCAAGTCTAAGAATATTATAAGAAGCTTAAGAAGATCAAAAAAACTATGAATATGTTAATGGTGAAGGAAAAAAAGAAGGATATTTCTTTCAATCCAATCATTTGTTGTATTTTACTGTTATTACAAATTTTTTCTAACATACTGAAATTTTGGTTATACATCTTGTGTTTTGTTGTATAGTACTAATATTTCAAGTACTATATTTTTTTCCATTCTCTTTTATCCATTTTTAAAATCATAATAGGGAAGAAAATAATTATAAAAATAATACTATGTAATGGAGAGAATTCCATGTGTAAGTGGTTTTCTATATAAGGGGGTTTTCTAGTCAATGATGTTTGCCTTATGTAAGAAAAATTAAAATCTCTTTTAGGAAGACATGAATATTATACAGAGGGATTTTAAAACCTAAGGTGGGGTAATATGGTATCCCTATGACTCATATGTAATGGGATATTAGATTTTATTTTCAAGCCCATAAAAAATTTTAGGTACTTATATTATCATTCATAAGGTTGTTTTTTGATTTTAACAAAGGGGGAGACTACGGAGTTGAGAATGTTTCCTTTTGAAATTTCCATTCCTCTACATTCTGAAAATCCCAAACACCTTATCTTTAGGAAAAAAAATTCTCTAATAATTATCATAATAAAGATAATATTATTTCATGAAGGAAATTTTATCTTTTTCTATGTTTTCATTGTTCAGTTTATTATTTATATAAATCAAACTCAATTTATTCCTAATTTTTAAATTTGGATTCAAATCTAAAATCTATGAATTCATTAAATAATTGGTTATATATAATATTGTTTTTAGGATATTAAATATTTTAATTCATGTTTTGAATTCTATGACATTCATGTTTTGAATTTTATGAAATTAAGTTTCTGAATTTTCAGAAAATCAGGTTCTGAATTATTTGAAATACAGGTCATTAATTTTATGAAATTTAAAATCCAAAATCTTCAATATACAAACTTCTAATTCTCTAAAACTCATACACTTAATTCCCCAAAATTATGACTCTGAATTCATTAGAATTTAGACTCCAAATACCTAAGAATTCAGACTCTGAATTCCATATAATTCTGACTCTGACATCGCAAGAATTTAGACTCTTAATTCTGTAGAATTGAGATTCAAAATTCCTCATAATTTAGAATCTGAATTCTTTAGAATTCACACTCTTAATTCCATATAATTAACACTCCAAATTACTTATAATTAAGACTTCTAATTCCATATAACTCAGACTCTGAATTTCATATAATTCAGATTCAAAATTCCTTTGAATTAAGAGACTAAATCCTTATAATTAAGCCTCTCAATTCCTTAAAAGTCAGAGATGAAATCCATCATAATTAAGACTCTGAATTCCTTATAATACATACTCTGAATTCCTTAGAATTATAACTCCAAATTCCTAAGAATTAAGACTCCCAAATCTAAAGAATTCAGGTTCTAAATTCCTTGAAAAATATAATCTGAATATCCATGAGTTATAGTCTTGGAATGTTTATTTAGTTAGATCTAAACATTATTTTTGCTTAGACTCCAAAATTTTTATTTGGTTATGAAAATATTATTTTTCATTATGTTGTTATAGTTATGAAATTATGTCGTACAATCAATTTGTAACTGACCATTTTTTGAGTGACATGTGTATAGGTCTCTCCGAGATTCAAAGAAAAATATGACAGTTAGAGAAAGGAGCCGACCATTGGATATTTTCCTATAAATAGGATCTCATTTGAACATGTTCAATAATAAGAATTACCTATTGATCAATATACGGATTACATGCTGCTGAAATGATTTCTAGACCAAGAGAGTCTCATGCTTTGTGTGTATAGAACACCCTTTTTCGACTACTTCATGAGACTCTAATTATTATTGTGTACAATTGATGGCTTCTGAGGATAGCAAGAGAGATATATCGACTACCATAATACTTGAGGTCTTCCATGGATAGGAAGAAATAGGTGTCGAATACAAATATTTTCTAGGGCATCCATGGATAGGAAAAAAATATGTTCCAACTACCTATATAATCGAGGGATTGCAAGGATACCAAGACATATTCCAATATTTCTATCATGGTATTACCCTGGTCTGGGTAAAAAAGGATTTCATGAATGTATAAATCCACAGACCTTTATCCAATGTTTTTGGATACCCTACTCAGTGTGTTAAAAGATTTCATACTTGTTACTTGTTTTGTTTCAAGATTATTTCATCTTTATTTTGATAACGGAAGAAATTATTTCCTTCTTATACATTTGTGTACTGTTGTAAACTCTAAAAATTAAGATTCTATATGCTTTAAGGTACAATAATTTCCTTGTAAACATTCCTTAAGTTTCATTTGCAAAACCAAATTTCTAGAACCTAGTATATTTGTAGAACTGAAAGAGGTCATGTGAATTTACCATGTTTAATTTTGTTAAACATAGTTTACTTTATGATTAAAAATAATATTTTTATTTATTCAATTCACCTCCCCCTACTTGTAATAGTGCATCTACATTTATATTAAGATCCTAATCATTCAATATGACTTATTAAATACTCCTAATCCTCCTTAAACATGGAAAAAATTCAAAACATGGGATGGAAATAAAAATCACAGTATGAATGATGGAACTAATAAATCTATTAGTCTATTTAAAAACATAAAAACTCATTAAATAATTACCTTTTCACATCACATTCATCATATTAAATATATAATATCCAAATGTTGAAAAAGCATTTTTATCAATGAAATACTGTAAAAACCCATAGTAAAAAACATTAAACCATTTAAAATCTCATTTTGAATCATATACATAACCTATATTGACTCATTTCAATAATTACTATTGTCTAGTTTAATCCGTAGGATAAAACCCCGCTGAAACAACATCTATATTTCCTTTGAAGACATGGAACATTATCCACTACATTGGTGATCTATATTGGTATTACTGTTTGTTTATGTTATTTTAGTTCCACCCATCACATTTCATATATTAGGACCACCAATTATCATCAAATATGATTATAAAGAACAATTTCATAAATTGAAAATATTAATATTTCGCAATGTCATCTTAAAACCATTTAGAATATATTTTGAAACCTCATGAAAATCCCTTTATTATATCAAAATAACCATTCCATCTATAAACCCCATTTTTAAATCTAATATACCAAGAAGAAATGGAATAATAGTTTTTATTCACAGAAAACATTGAATAATGTAATTTTTGAGAATATAAAATAATGATAATAGCTGAGTTAAAATCCATTAACACTATATAAGTTAATATAAAAAATTTTATCTACATTTATAAAATTAAATAAAAAAGTTCTTCGTAAAATATATAAAAATATTCATTTTCAATGATATTGAATGAAAATAAAAGTAGGAAGAATTTATTTTTTAAAATTTATTTTATAATAATAAAGAAACCAAAAAATAATTTTATGAATGTAAACATAGATAAAAATGATATAGAAGGCAAATCAATAAAAATTTAATATGATATTTTAACATAATGTTTCTCATAACATGAGTCTAAATCATCACATATATTATTTATATTAAAAAAATAAAAAACAAAAATTTGTTAAATATTTTATTAATAAATTTTTTTTTTCATTAATCTAATTATTTTATACATAATTTTTTTATATTCAACTATATAATAAATTATGATCACATCATACAATTTGATGATATTTGAATCATATATGAGAAATGACTTATATAAGTTTCTTGTGTTAAAATGGTCACAAACTATATCATTTATTGAATCGTAATAATTATATTATTTAAATTTATATACATTATTTATAATTTTAAAACCATATATTAATAGTGGTTATGAAAAATTAATTATGATATAATCATTGAGACGGGTGGTTGTACACACTCATGATTATGTCCTCAATTTTCGATGAACAAGGGGGAAGGATTATAATAAATATTTTATATTTATGGAATTAAAAATATTTCATTAATAATATATTATTTTTATAAATAAACCAATATATAAAATGGAACAAAATTCATGATGAAATATAAAATATATCTACTCAGGAGTTGGTAGTCTGCAAGTACACACGAGTAATGTTTTTATTTTTAATTTTTGATGGAAATGAAGGAAAAATATTTTTTATTTACCATTATAAGATTAAATATATATATTATATATATTATTATTTAATTTTTATCCATTAATATTATAAAATAAAAGAAACAATGATAATATATAAATATATTATCTCATGACACTGTAGTGCGCACAGACACATGGGTGATGCATTTTTTAATACATGGATTAGTATATGAAGATTACTAATAACATAAACATTATAACATTATAGTATATGGATTATATAATATTAATTATTTTTGGATGGAAAAATAATAATTAATTTTGTTACATGTATACATTAAAAACATTTTTCAAAATGCTATACATTAAATTTAGAGGACCTCCATTGCCTTAATATATAATCACTATAATTTTAGAATTATCGATAAAAGAATACCTATTGGGCATGGGGATTGATTTAAATATCGTATACAGTTAGTTGTTGATGAAAAAAATTTATATTTATGTATGGAGAGTATATGATTGGGGGTCTTGGTTTATTAATGTGGGAATAGGCACAGTTGGTATTTTTAAAATATTTAAATAGTTTTAATTAATTTTCATTTATAAATTTAAAATATGAAAATATAATCTTATACTAATGTTATAAGGGAAAACATTTATTCGTCCAATAATATTTTAGATGAAATTTGGTTGCACTATCGCATTATTTTAACTTAGGTTAACCTGATTTACCCTTTTAACGTGGTTGTGTGTACTGTTACAAATGTTTCTATTAATGTTTGAAAAAAAATGAAATTTACCTATTTAAGAGATTTTTAAAGGATGATTATTAATATGGAATCCATTTTATTAAATTATATTCATATATTTGGATGAATTTACTTAAAAATTAAACCAACAAAATGCAATGACAAGTTTTTTTCCACAAAATATGTCTTTATTTATATATATAAATATTTTATAAAATATAAATATTAAAATTGAATCAAAATATGTTAATTGGATTATTCGTATTGTAACTTAACTAATAAATCATTTAAAACATTTAAATAAATAAGTTACATTTTAAAGTCATGAAATTAAAAGACTATTTTCATTAAAAGGAATCATTTTACACTACTCACTCAAAAAGTAAAAAATTTAATTAAATTATCAAAAAATAAACCTATGATAAACATGGTATAATGTAATTAAAGTTTATATAATTTTTTAATATTTAAATTTATAATATTTTTAAATTATATTTTATGAAAACCATAACATTAATAGAACCCAAATTTGGATAGAAATAATATTTTTCCCATTTAACTAAAAATTAACTTACATTGTTATATAGAATATAACTATAGAAGATATAATTTTTTTAACAATAATAAGGATTGAATTATAATTTTTATAATAATATCCTTGTATTTCAATTTTATAACTGTAGATATGGGTCATGAGATGGTTCTGGGTCACAACTACATATGATGAAACATGGGTTCCTATATCTTTTCATGTTCTGAATTTTTTTTAATTTTTTATTAATTTTTTGTTATAAATATATATATATATTAATTAATGTTTTGTTAAATTATTTAATTGTTTATAATAATTTTTTTAGATGAAAATAGATAGTGAATATATGTCATGTAATAATCTCACATTTCCTGGAAAACCATGTGGAGGATAAGTTTAGGATTATTTATAGCATATATATGTAGTTTAATAATTATAAAATTTAAAAATAAATCATGTGTACAATTCATATATATCCACTACATCATTTTTTGTATATTTGTGTTATTTTATATTACTGATTTTAGTTTTTGGTTGGTTCTAATTTAATAGGGAAGGTATCAAAACATACAATGTTTTGATATTTAAAATATATGGCTTCATTCTAGGTAATGAAAAATGATTTAAATAATAGAAATTTTTTTAACAATACATTTTTTTAAAAATAAAAAATGAGGTATTAACCTTAGAAGGACAAACATATATTCAGTTTTTTGAAAATAATGTGTGAATTTGAGGAGAACAAAAAACATTTTAAACATTTCAGATAGAGTTTTCATACCATAAAGAAGGATAAAATAATTTATTAATAGTCTTCAAAAATTATGTTAATATATTATGATTAATGATAAAAAAATATGTGAAATTCCGATATTTATCTCATTCAGGGTTCTGAATAATAAATGATTTTCACAAGGACTTTTTTTATTAAAATATATTTTATATAGGGTTATGAAATTATGATAAACGAATTCAAAATTTTGTATTATATCATAAAATTATATTTGTAATATTAAATTTAAAATTTTATATTTTAAATCGTTTTCTTATTTAATAATTTGTTTAATTTTTTTTAAAATATGGAATTTTTAAAGTTATTTTATATATTATTTCATTATTAAATAATTTTTAGTTAATGATTTGAGATATCAAAACAGAAAAATATTTTTTATAAAAAATTTGGTTCATGTGATGTGTTGATATAGTTTGACAAGATTTTGGTTGAGATTTGAGATAGAATAACTTCTTTTGGGTTTTTATACCTTTATTTTATAGAATTTTTTCATTATGTGGCCAGTGTGAATACAATTATTATGAATGTAATGGATTGGGTGTTTTTGAAAAAAATACATTTATTAAAAAATGTAGTTATTCCTTTGTTTTCAAAACCAAATTATTTTTCATTATTTTTAATAAAACATATATATTATTTTACAGAATATTGAAATCATTTTTGTTTTAAAATCAATTTGGGGATTCTTTAATAAATAAAATTAATTTTTTATGTAACAACATTAAAGTTTTTGGTTACATAAATTTGGTGAATTGTGTTCAATGTTATTGAATATATTTTTTCAATGAGTACATTTTAATAAAAATGAGGTTAGATGACATTTATTTGGTTATTTATGAAATTAAATAAAAATATGATTTTTCTAATGACATTGATTTGATGAGCCTATATTTTGTTGGTATTATTGTTGTGTTTAGATTTTTATTTGTTTTATATTAAAAAAACTCACTGATTTGGGATTATATGATATTGAATTTTGAGGATGAACTAGGAAAGACCAAATGTAAGGATGAAATTTTATCCCTATTAGTGATCCCTTGTGTGGGTATATCATTAGTTAATTAATGGTTTGATATGGGGTTTTTTAATGTTGTTTTCGTTTCCTGAGGTTTCAGATTTGTACATTTTGGAATATTTTATGTCTTTATAGTGATCCATGATTGATTTTCTCTCATTAATATATTATATCTTGAGGTATTTTTCATTTTAGGGTTCTTTATGGATCTATCATTTAAATTTTTTACTTATGTTAGGTGGACAATATTTAAGGATACTATTTTCCATTGGTTGTTTTTACATTGATAGAACTAATTATTAGGTGAAAATAAGTTAGGTTTTATGTATAATCATTTATATAAAATTTTTTGTTTTTAGGTATTATTGATGGTTATAGTTATTTGAATGATTTTTTTTCTACTAAATGAGGGGTGATTTTTTAGAATTCTTATTCCTCAACAAGTAGTAAGGATTCTATTTTTTCCGGTGTTGTGGATTTGTGAGATTCTAATTTCATTAAATGGGTGTGTAGAAGAGAGATTTGAGTTAGTCGTTGGATGAAATTAAGAGATAGTGTTGGTTTCAATGGTAATTTTTGTCTAAATATGAGATATTATCTTAGATGCATAATCCCTAGTCACCCACAATTAACGACTATCTATACTACTTTATTAATACTAATGCATGGTTTTATACGAGTCTTCACAAATTTTTAGTCAAATTTATTTTTCTAAAAAAGTCATTATTTTTTTTAATATGAAAAAATTATAAGACATTTTATTATGTATAATGTATATGATTCCCTTAGATATAATCATTATATTATCCCTTAAATGAATAAGATTCATGTTCCTTAATAAAGTAGTAATTTAGGAATCACCATCTGCGTAATGAGGCAACCCACTTACTGATATCTCAATTTATATTATTTATTAATTATTCAATTTATATCCATATCGGTTTATTAGAAGAGATTATACATTTTGGAGGAAATTGATGTTCATGTTAAATTTAATATTGTTGGTGAGTCCATTCAATCTAAACCGACAGTGATTCAAAATTTTACAAGTTTAAAGATATCATATAACCTATTTTGATGAGATAGATTTTTGTTGTCTTTGGATGATTAGATGTTATTCCAAATGTGCAGAGATTTAATTATATTTCATCAGTTTTATTTTTCTCATGGCCTAAGACTCCTTCTTTTTCTAAATACATCCCTCAATTATTTTTTCAATGAACATCTTCATTTGGGTATTCTATCTTCATAAACCTTCATGGTCAATTCACATTGGTATATGGATAATATTTTTAGGGAAAATGGCCAGAGGTTTATATTTTTTTGAATTAATGGGTTTTTTGTTTAACATGATAAAGTGAATTGTGAGGGTTTCTTGGGTGTTTGAAAATCTTCAAAAGGGGTGTGGTAACTTCTTCCTAATTTTGGGATTAAATTTTATTGATTGACTTTTACACGCTATATATAACTATTATTGGATGAGTAATTATTTCTAGGATGATGTTGTTAGAGGAATATAGGTTCTGAACTGGTTAGAAAATTTTAATAAATTTATAATAAGTGTAATGTTCTAGTGAAGTTAATTTCACCCGAGGTAATCTGAAATTCAATTTAATAAATAAATGTTTAATTAAATGTTATATAATAAATCTACACATAACATATTTCTTTTTATGGTTTGTTTTTAAGACAATATGTGCTAATTTATACATTAAACTACCTATACCCTTCTACTCCCAAACCAAAGGGGGATATTGAGAGATTGTTTAATGTCATCATCCCTTATGTATGTATGGTTAAAGCAATAAATCTCTAGTGAGTTTATTTACGTTTTCCTCTCTCTTATTTAATCAATGTTCTACTTATATAATATCTTGTAAATTGTTGTTTTGAATGTTAATCATAACCTTATGTTATTCATATTTCTTCAAAAAATCTTCTACACCTTCACTCTTGTTGGAGTTATAGATTGAGAGTGATGTATTATTCACTGGTTAATGAGAGGTGGTAAAAAACCTGACCATGGGGCATGTTTAATTATTATCTATGTAAAATATTTAAATTTTGATAGCGTAATGTATTAAATAAATATTTAAATGATTAATTAATATGAATCATGGATTTTATTAATCCTTCAATCCCTTTGGATTCAATTTTTTGTAAATTAGATTGGAGATCCAACAATTAGAAGGATAATAAATTGGTTAATGAATTAATGTTTATTTAATATGACATGTGACATCATGTGATTTCCTTTTGATATATTCATATTTGGAAATGGATAGATTAATAATATAAATTTATCTGTTTGATATGATATAGTTGGGTGAAAATGATATGTAAAATATTTAATACCGACTTAATAAATAAGTTTTGAAATTGAGTGGAAAATTTTAATTTGTAGAAAATAATTAATTCTTAAGAAATTATAATATGATATGTGTTCGATTATATATTTTGATGATTTCCAATAGTAATGGTTATTTGGAGGGATTTTCAATGTTTCTTGATTTAATTATTAAATAACATGATTGGACCAGTTTCAGACATTAATTTATATATAAAGGGTTCATTATTGGTTCAATTTGTTATTTTTATATATAGAACCACGTAGGGTAATGATAAAATTCTACTATATGTTTACTTTTCAAGATAATGAAATCCTTATCAACATGGATTTTACTGAGTATGTGATTCTTCTATGGAATTTTTGTTATTGATGAAATAGTTGTGTTATATGGTCATATGTATTCTAGAACAGTGAAATAGTAGATTGATTGGTGTGTTGTATTAATTAATTAATTAATACACCTTACCATGACTATTTTTTCGTGAACATATTTCCATACTTATTTTTTTAACATAGTTAAATTGAATAACAATGTTTTATTGATATACTATTTGGATTCCAATTCATACCTAGGAAGATTACGTGGATGTAGGTTTTGAGAGGGTAAAAGGACCTTGTATTTGATGGTTACTGTTGGATGGGTTGATATTTTGATATAGGAATGGCATTGTTTTTAGGACATGTATATTTTTAGGTTATTTTTGTGAAATATTATTTTTTTGTTTTACTTTAAGTTTTTATTTTATATACATTCCATACAAACATTATATGATTCTTTATATTCAGTTTATTGGTTCTCCATTCATTTCACAGTTTTATGTTTTTCTCCATCCGCTTTTCTATTACTCACATATATATTTAGATTGTTTGTTTCAATTTTATTATAACATTGTACCATGTTTTATTGTACCCCATCTACTATCTTTATACCCCCCTCGATATGTTAGCATCATCTAGAGTGTTGGGAGGAATGACTGAGGTCTCAAAACCAACATGATTTTTCCACCTAAGATAGTTCCAGATCGAGAAACGGTACAATGTGGTATAAAAGTATAAGTTATATTTCTTTAATATTTAATAATGTTGAAAATAAGATTATGATGTTTTAGGGTTTAGTAATGATAATGTAATTCAAGTAGCATCCTTATGTATGTGGGATAATCTGAGTGTCATGGGTTTGGATTGTTGTTAATGTTGCTCTCTTGTTTTGGTTAATGTTCTGTCACCTTGGGTGGTTCAACTGTTATGTGATGCTATCATTTCATGAGATATGTAATCTTTTTATGTTATATCATGGGATGAGTATCCATATATCATGAAATGTTCCTAGGGATATATCATTAAATAAATTCTTTGTTATCATGAAATATTTTTTTAAAGTTATATATATACCTATATGAACTATGAAATGGGATACCTAGTATATCTGATCAATGAAAGAAAGAATAGTTATTTCATGAAAAAACAATTATAAGACAACTTCAAAGAGACTATGAGATAGATCTTTCCTATTTATTTCATATATTTAAGATGGACTTATATTTTACAACCTTCAAAGGGGTATGTTTGTCTTATAGTGAAAATTTATCTCTGTTGACTTTGAGTTGAGTTTCCATAGAATAGAAATAATCAACCTCAATATCGTTATAACAAAAGATGATAATATGTATGTTTAACTTTAGAAAAACTTCATGAGTGTAATGTTATCCATGTAAATTAAGTCTATTCATAATGTTATTCAATGTATGAGATGATGGGAGTGTTTCAGTTACATGATACTCTTACGTATAATGGGGAGTGAGGCCCCTAGGATGTTGAGTTCTGCTACAATTTAGACAGTATGATATTCAAGAACCTTGAGAAAACTATATATAAGAGGTAGAATCTAGTTTCATTTGTGATATATGGACCATCCAATCAATTTGGTAAATTTTAATGAAACAGGTGAAGTTATAAGATTTATATTAGATGAACATATATGTAATATTCAAAATATTCATAGATATAGAGTTTTGGAGGTATGTGATGGCTCACGTGTTTATTAACATTAAACTATAGGAAATCGTACTGATGATCTATGTCATATTATTTACTATCATATCGGTTTTTTAACAAAAAAAATAGGTATTTATAATTTCTTAAAGGTGAGAATAATTTAGGATGGAATTTTCCATGCGGCCAGCTCACATGGGAATATATTTACATTGAATAGCTCTTCAGATGTGTTGAATTTGTCACCTATCAAGTTAGTGAATATAATGGAGGCCTTGAACAGTGGCCATTCAATTTGAGTTGGAAAATATGGAGCTCTAATTCTAGTGGACTGAATTTACTATAAGATAGTTATCACTAAGGCAACAATCGATAGATCATGTGGGAAAATGAGAATCCATGATTAGGGAATATTCCATTATAGCTATATGAGTGTGGAAGGATAGACTTTATGAAATCTTAGTGTCTATACCCTTATCAATATTTTCATGCTCATGGTAGGTTGCTTTATATATAAAGGATTAGTAAGGGTATGCATTGGAAGAGTAGTGGTTAGGTAACATGACTAGTAATATAGTCATTGAATGACTCATCTACTATCAACACTCTAGTAGATGCAGTTCTATTGGATATTTAGGTTAAGGTAGTGGACATGTATCCATGGTATTGGAGTGCAAGTAAGAGGTAGTGGGATTTTCCTATGGGAGATCTACTAGGGCCTTGGGAAGATAAAAAAATCTAGCTACAATCTATACAGAGTACTCTTGAAAGTGTGGATGTAATACATTCTATTGTCAAAGGTATGATTCGTGTATCATCTACAATTTAGTGTTATTTGTTTTTAGTGTAGAATCATATTCCTTTATATCATGTCTTTTTAATATTTTTTTTAGGTGTGTCTTCTAGAACATTTTATAGTGTTATTACCACAAGTAAACAATTGTGAGTTTCGTTAGAGAATATCAATCATTTGAATCCATGTTCTCTTAAAATTGGTGCATACCATTTCATTATTGAAATATTTCTTCCTTAAATGTCGATATTTGATTTTATTGTTGAGAATGATTCAATAGTACTATTAGAGTCTCACATAAATCATCACTTGAGGATGGAACACTTTATCTATCTGTTAGGTGATAGTTATTTTAAACACGGTGAGTGGAATTTTTATACAATTAATGAATGGAAAATTCAGTGAAATTAGGTTTTCTCATGTCTCAGATAGTAAATAGTTCTCCAAGTAATGGTGGAATGCATCAAGAAGAATTTACATTAGTGATAGACCATTTACATGATTTCTTTCCTAAATAGTTATTGAGACGACTAGTTTGGGATATACCTAACACTGAGAGGGGGGTTAATTAGAGTTGGGGACTTTTTAAACAAATTATAACTTCTTATACCACTACATCTTGACCTATTAAGATCATGATTATATTATTCTCTTTTCACTATATCAAGCAATAACAATAAAGTACTAAAAATATGCACAAGATATTTTTACAAGTTTCACCACTCAATAAGAGTATCTACATCACTGCCATTCATGGGAATGACCAGTGAATAAATTCTCTGCTATAATGTGATATGATGAAACAGTGTATTGACTAGTAAAACTATCCTCTAGTTATATTGGGTCCCGACACATTGGATTTGGTTGGAAAATAATCGTCTTCCTTGGATTGGTGATAGTCTCGTCCAACATGCATCTTCTTTACTAGTTCTTTATACCTCCCATGAAGATAGTCTTCTTCCTTCTCTAAAAGGAAGGTTCTGCTCTTGGTATTCTTTTGATCTCTTCACCTGATTACTTGCAAAGTAGTAGGCATGTAATTCTCTCTTCTTTCTTCTAGTGCTACACAAACTGCACTATAGTTCTTCTTTCTCCTTCTTAGTGGAACATCCAACTACACTAGAACATCTTATCCTTCTTTAGTGTAATAAACATATTTACTCATATTCTTTCTTTATATAGAATCACATATACCAATGTGACTATTCAAGAACTGAGAATCAACTCACTTTGCATCATATTAATTAATTCCTTTTCTACATGTTCATGTATGCATGTGATCAAGCATGCGACATTTCGGTTGAAATCTTCCTTCTCCTTCTTCACATATGTACACACACAGTTTTGGTTCTTTCTTTTGAGTTTCTGCACATACGCATGTGCTTGCGTGCATGCATGTATTCACATATTATTATTCTTGTGTGATAACCCTTAGTGGGTATAATTCATTAAGAAAACAAACACACTCATCCTTTTATATCCTTCCTCTCATTTCTTCTCCTTCATCCTCTTGCATTAGGTTTAGATGTTTGTTTAGATTTATACGTGTGTTTATTCAAACCCAAATGGGTTAACCCTTTGTTTTGTGTGAACTCTTTGTTTAAGAACTCAAACATAGCCTCATACTTCTTAAAACAAAACTCATGAATGCATGCATGTGTGTTTTCCTTCTCTCCCCTTCTTAATCATAGCACTAACCCATGAAAATAGGAAGTTATAAATATGAATACCTTATAGGGTTCATCATCAACTCATGAAAGAGAGGTTATATCGGGTTGTATTTTTTGTCCAAGGTTTCATGGTTATTATTTGTTCATTAGATTCATTGTTTTTCCTCTTCGCAAAACTCAATGGGGGAGAATCTCAAGAACTGGCTCACAATGGAACTGCTTTCACGAATAATAATGACTGTTTTACAAAACATATAGTGTGTTTGGGATCAAGTTCTTCACAATGATATTGAAGGTTGCATAGAACCAATCTAAATCTTGTGGGACCTCTTCTTCAAAGAGCCTTGATGACTCGTGGTGCTCTGCTTGGTGTTCATTAAGTGATGCATAATGATGATCCATTTTTTTGAAAACATGTGGTCTCAGAAATAAGGGTGCATCAACATTTTTTAGGCTTACACACCTCCTTTTAAAAGAGAGGGGATCACCTATTCTGTGTTCAATATCCACGTGATAGGCCATTGAGATCACAACTATGAATGCTTAGGATATCCATTTTTTTAATTATTCCAACCCACGGGTGAAGGATATTCAAAGATCCTCGATTTGTTACCTCTTCAATGTGGGGTCCTATCTTAACACATGAAGTCAAAATCAAATTCCCAATTCTTGTCCATGAATATCACTTGAACTCACATCGCTTATGCTATTCTATTTTCCTCGACCAATCCTTATTCTTCTAGATATCACATAAATGCAAGACTTAGATTTCATTCATGGACTCAGTTCGATCCAGTAGCCTTCATGGTGAAAAAATGATCCATCTAGAATAGTCATAGTTCTTCAATGGTGATTGGGATTATTCTCCAGTGAGATACAACAGTGATGGGATGTGTTAGAGGCTTAATACGATGATGTGGAAAGTTCAAATCTTTAGGAGGAACATACGGCTCAGATTCAAATGCTTATGGAATCATATAAGATGAGAGGTGAAGATTAGATGATTGGATGTCACGACTGATGGGATAGCCGGCCGAGATAATGGATGCGATGTGTGGCTAAGATTACATCAATTTTTCTATAATGTTGTCACAAATTGAAACGGTTATGTAGGAGAGGTGCATTTTATGAATCAACATCTCCTGAAAACCGTTCAGAATTATCCTCTTTACCCTCTGGTGTCGCTCCTCACTAGTCCTCTATGAGAGCGCTTCATCACCAACCCATTCCTCCCGTTGGTGCACTCCTAACACCCAACATGAATCCATACACAAAGTTGGATCATCATGTGTTCTCTTTTATAGGATTATACACATCCCACACACCCTTTCCACATGAGGGGCTACCCTTAGGGGCTTCTCTCGAGCACAGTTGTACCTTGGATCTCGTATGTTCTTGAGGTGAGGTCATTAGCTACCCTCCATTGTTGGACAACATCTTGTAATAAAAAAAAATTTTCAAAGTGAAATTCATGGTCTTATTAAAATATGTGCATGTCCACATCAAAGTCCAAGTCTCTTATCCATAAAATGCCAATCCCATGCATCCCCTTCTTCACCATCTCTTTTTGGAAAATGAATTCCAAAGAACACTTCATTGATCTTTAATAGGATTCTACGTCAATGTTGTAATCAATCTATCACACATGATACAAGTTCTTTGAACTTTGGAGGATCCCATCAGTCATCCTATTTGTAACATCATGGAGAATTTCCAATGAGGCATCCAATGCTATGAATCCATAACAATTCTCTAGACATATTCAATTCAATCTATCTCCATTAACATTGGAGATCCTTCTTCATTTTGAACATTATTGACACCATATGACAACAAATAAAATACATACACAAGGTGGTCCCAACAATCACCACCATTTAATTTGGTTTTCAATACCTTAAGACTTATACTGACCTAAATGTGTCAATATCAAAATGACCACTTTTCTCCCCTTCATTCATTTCACTTATCTCCCCCCACATTGACAACAAATTCAATGTTTTTAGAAGTGTGGGTATCGATCTGTTCTTAAGCAATGATCCATAAATAAATTTTCTCGAAGTCTACATGAGAAATTCTCATAGTAGAAAAAAAGAGGAATTGATTTAGACAACAGACCATTCCATTATCCACTGAATCATGAAACCTCCTGAGATGAGAACTCATGCACTCTTCTTATGTCACTGAGAAATTTAGTTACTCCCCCTTTGTAAAATGATCATTATTTCGAGTAACAAAATTTAAGAGATTTATAAATAACATACCTTTTCCCATGAAATTATCCTCATAAAAGCATCATAGTATTGGAATTTTATACCAACTGATATTGATACTGGTTGAGATAAAGATTCTTCCATCCTCTTCACGTGTCTCCCCATCTAGGGAACACTTATCATCACTGAATCTCAGGTTCTCCCCCTAAGATCATTATTCACAGTCAATTACCTATATTATAAGAGAAAATAAAACACTCCATGATTTAAGGGAATAAGGTGTATCCTTCGTGGTCCATCAATGTTAACAACATAGATGAGATGATTTTCTCAACCCTGATGATCCATTCATCACACTTTCACAATTTTTCTTCAATTCTCATTGTGATTGTGTGGACCTCACTTTTTCTTCCATATCTTTGTGTGTGAATCTTCTTTCATTAATGGATCTCAAATCACTAGTATCTCCAAGTGCAATATTTATCTTATTGAGGATTTGTTGTTTTGCTAGAGTAAATTCAATGAATATTCTAACAGTGTGACTACCCTTGTTTCACCTCACACAAAAAACTTCTTTGACTTCAGGTATAATATTATTTTTTCTTTTAGATCTTCCATATCTTATGCATATTCCATCATTATCATTCATTAAAAATATTTTTTCAGAACAACCAATATATTATTAAGTACTGAGGCATGAATATTGGATGGTATACATGGATTCTTCTATGTGGAATCCTTCTTAGTTGTTCTTTTGGATGCACCACCCTTCACCTTCTGGGATTTAGAATCCAAGGACTTCTCAAATTTACTCCTTAGAGTCTTATTGGGATTGTTTTCTATTACAAAATTTTTCTGACTACTTCTTAAGGATAATTTTTCATTCTTAGCCATCTCATGTTATCTTTTCTTCTTATCAGCTTTTTGTATCTATTGAATGGAACATGAACCATTCATGTGTCCACTCTTATTGTATACATAAAAAATGTTATCTATTATTACATATGTGTTTGTAGTATACACATGCTTCTAGATCTGTGGATGTTTCTTATTATTCTCTATATTTCCCTCCTTGAGATGGTATTTCTTTGTGGTTTTAAATTTATTGGATTGTACCAAGAATCAAGTGCAGAATGCCCAAATCTATTACAGCACCATCATTGTCCAAAAAATCTTGACTTCGTTCCATCTTCTTTATAAGGTTGTTGATTTTTATTCATGGTATAATGTGATTTATGTGGGGATTTATCTTCAAATCTCTTTCCCCTATCTATCAATGATATGGTGATAAGTTTCTTATCACGTTTCTTAATCCATACTTGTTTGGAATTTTTCTTACAAACTACACTTTTTAGAGGTAATTTCAGAAACGTTAGTACATGATGGTATGGATGGTACCTTTACTTTCTCAACTAATTGTGATAGATCAATGAGTGACTCCAAGATAATATTATTACATTTTGTAGGTTTTTCGATAGTATAATCCTCAAGAGAGCATTTAGTAACAGTAGAAATTGTTTCATTCTTTTGTGAAGAAAAAATATGTGTCTTCTCAACATTGGTCAACTCAGCTTCCAATTCTATACATCTCATATTGAGGATGACATCCTGTTCATCAATTATAGTCATATTCTCTTCAAAATCCTTCTTTAATATTTCATCTTCATCTTCATGAATATTTTCATTTTTTTGTATCAATATGTTATATTATTTGTTCTTCTTGGAGTCTTCATCTAAATATACCTCCTTACCATCATTTCTATTTTTCATATCATCGTTAAGTGCATGTATCTTCTCTTCTAGAGTCATTTTCACTCACTCTTTTTCTACAATATATTTGAGCCACTTTGAGTAACATACTTCAAATCCCATCTTTGTATCATCAAAGGCTCCAACCTAAATGGAGAGCATTAAACAATCGATAATTTTTTTTGAAAGCCTTTCTCGAAAACAACCGCTTATTCTTCCAACTGTGTGATATTTTCTAGCATGCATTGAAATACTCCACAAACCATGGATGTACACACTTCACGAATACAATGAAAAAATATTCTTAATCATTCAATAGATATTTCTTGACATGTTTTAGATTGATTATCACCCCTTGTTCAAACATTTTACTCATGAGAATAATTTCTAAATGTACTAACAAATACCTCATGATCAATTGGAATAGGAATGATGTCGAACTTCTTAGTGGGGACATGAGATTCCTTTTCATTTCATTCTAGGTCTAGTGTGTCTTCAATGTTATCCAGATATGGAGAACCAGATGCTTCCACTCCTTTAGATAAGAGGAACTTCTTCTTCAACATTATCTTCACCTTCTTTTTCCTGTTTATCATGGTCTCGGTAGATATAACCGTATACTCAGAGATAACTGAATCTTTACAAAAATTTCACTTCATTCATTACATATGAAAGAAAATTATTTCTTCAAAAGAGAATAGGATCACTATATAGAATCCAACAGAGGTAAACATGTTTCTCTGATAACAACTGAGAGGACCAGTTTGGGATTTACCTAACACTGAGAGTGGTGTGAATCAGTGTTGGGGACTTTTTAATACAATTTGAAATTCTTATCCATGTTCTTGTTGACTTGTTATGATCTTGATTCGCTTATTCTATTTTCTCTACTACATGAAATAATATGAAAGCAGTAATATTATGGACACAATATTTTTACAGGCTTCACTACTCAATAAAAGCAGCTACGTCCTTACCTTTCATGGGAATGACCATTGCATGGATTCTCCACTATAATGTGATTTGATGATAATGTGGAGTGACTAGTAAAAAAATATTATCGTTTGTGTGAGTTACGACACTATTGTGGGGGTGGAAAATAATCATCTTCCCTGGACTGGTGATAGCCTAGTCTAACTTGTTGCCTTTACCTGGTTCTTTATACAACCTATTTAGACTATCTTCTCCCTTCATCAAAAGGTTGGTTCTTCTCATGGTCTTTTTTAGTGCACTTCACATGATTACATGTAATGTAATAGGAAATAAAATATCATTTCTTTCTTCTAGTGCAACACCAAGTGTACTAGAATACTTCTTTATTCTTCATAATGCAACAACTAATAGCACTAGAGATTATTCTCCTTCTTCAGCGCAATAACCAAATGTACTATTCTTCATTCATTAGTTAGAATCACATATACCAATGTGATTTTTCAACCACTGAGGATCATCTCACATAGAATCATCACTATAAATTTTTTTCTTCTTTATCATGTATGCGTGTGATCATGCATATGACATTTCAGTTGAACTCTTCCTTATCCTTCTTCACATATGTGCACACACAATTTTGGTTCTTTATATTTAGTGTATCCAAATATTCATGTCCACACATTCATGCATAAATTAACTAATTCTTCTTCTTATGTGAAAACCCCTAATGGTAATGGTTCTTAAACCACACACACACACTCAGACTCTTCTACTCTTCATTTTTTTGTTCTCTTTATTCCTCTTGCACAAGGTTGTGGAGTTTGTTTAGGAATATATGTGTGTTTTTTCAAACCCAAATGTGTGAACCCTTTTTTGTGTGAACTGCTTGTTTAAACACTCAAACACGGTCTTAGGCTTCTTAAAACAAAAATAATGCATGAATGTATGTGTTCTTACCTTCACTCCCCTTCTTCATAAATGCAAAAACCCCTGAAAACAGTAAGGTATATGTATGAATACCTTAGAGGGTGCGTCATCATCTCTTGAAACTGAGGTGCCCTTAGGCTGTGTTCATCATGCAAGGAAGTAAGGTTCTTCTTTGTTCATGAGGTGCACATTTTTGCCTCTTCTAAAATAACAATCATAGACCATCTTAATCACTTTCTCACGATGGCATAGATTTCGTGAAACGCATCGAGCATTTTACAAAACCAATCATTTGTTCAGGTGCTAATTCATCATGAAGCTATTCAGGGTTTGTATCACCTATCGATGGTTTACGGGACCTTTTCATTTTTGAGCCTTGAAGACTCGTACTGCTCTAATTTCTCTTCAAGAAGTGATGCGTAGAGACTCTCTGATTTTATAAAAATAAGACCTCTCAAAAATTATTTATCATCCCCATTTTTCGGGATCAGGATCCTCCTTTTATTATCCACATGATATGCCATTGAGTTAAAATATTTTAATGTTCGGTATATCCAGTGTTTTGAAATCATCAAACCCACTGGTGAAGATATACCATGATCCTGAATTATATTCCTATTCAATGTGGGATTATGTCTTCATGCATGGATTCCAAAATGAATGCACATTTCTCAGACATCAATAGTTCTAAAAACCATGGGGCATTGACAAATATGGTTACCTCTACCAATCATAAATATTCAAGATATCGCGTGCGAGAAAAACATAGATTTCATGCATGGTTTTGATTCAATCCTGTAGCCAACATGGTGATGAAATGATCAATCTTCGAAAGTCATAGGTCGTCCATGGTTATCGGGATACTTCTCTGGTGAGATACAACATTGGTGGAAAGTGGTGGAGTTTGAAGACCATGACATGGATTTTTCAAATCTGTGGGAGGATCTGACAGCACAGATTGAAAGGTGTAGGGAACCAGACCAGATGAGTGGTGAAGATTAGATATTAAGATGTTTCAACTGATCAGAAGATTGGCCAAGAAGCGGGATGAGATGAGTGGATGAGATGAGTGGATGAGATTACATTTGTGGTTTTAAAATGTTGTCCCTCATCGAAACAAAGATGTGAGGTAGGTGAGGTTTATCAATCAAAATATCCCAAAAACCACTCAAAACTATCATCTTCCCCCTTCGGTGTTGTCCCACACCGGTTCTCTGGGGACACATTTCAGGACCCACTGATGCTTCCGACGGGCATGCTCCTATCACCCATTATGCATCCCTGTGCATGGGTTGAGCACCATGTGTGCACTCATGTGGGCATATACAAGGACTGCATGCCCCTCCCTCATGCGTAGATAGACTTTACGGATTCCCTCAAGTGCGGTTGACGCTCAACTCCCATATGTTCTTGAGGTGAGGTACTCAACTAGCCTCAATTATTGGCAAAAAATTTTTAAATCAAAAAATAATCATTTTAGGTTAAATGCATGGCCATATTAAAATATGTTTATGTACACCTGAATGTCCAAGACTATTCTTATTCTAATTCCAATCCCATATATCCCCTTATTCACAATTTCATTTTGGAACATGAATTCCAAAGATCACTTCAATCATCTTTAAGAGGATTCTACATCAATCTAGTAAACAATGTATCCCACATGATACATGTTCTTTTAACATAGGGACAGTACATCAGTTACTTGATTTGTAAAAACATGGATAATTTCCCATGTGAGGAATACTATAGTATGAATCCATAACAATTTTCCATACAACGTCACTTCAATAAATCTTTATTCACCTTGGAGTTCATTCTCTATTTTGATAATTATTTAATAATATGACAACAAATACATCTTTTGCACAAGGTGGTCCCAACAGTTCTATAGAATACCACCCATGCAAGAGATCTAGTTCAAAATTGAGTAGGTTACAAGAGACGAAAATGTTTTTTTCTTTTGTTATTATATTACACAAGTAGATATTTTAGATTATAATTATTAGTTGGAACATATTGAAGATGCTGGTTTCATATGTCCTATCATATCTTCATGGGAATCATCATTTCTTTTCTCAGATATCACTGATGGAAAATTGTTCTTATGTGTTTATTATTTGATATTAAAATAGATTATTTGTTACGAAATGATATCCACCTCCAAACATCTATCATCACATTGATTATTTTAGAGTTTCATAGATTTTATCAAATATCGATTTATTATTATGATACCACTAGTTAAGAGTTATTACATCATAAAAACCTCGAGATACTATTTATAGACAATGTGGTTTGGATGATTTGTGGTGATTCCATTTGGTTCAATAAAGGCACTATATGTATTCATGGCCTTGATGAGTCATATCATTCATCCTTTTCTGGATCAGGTTCAACTATATTTTATGACATTATATTGTATCATTAGTTAGTAGATGATCTCCCCCAACATAATGAGATCATTTTGAGTACATTAAGAGTGAAATGGGTTTAACGAAGGATATCCAACTAGAGATTCTAAATTTATAATGATTACTTATTAGGACATATCATCATTGTGGATAGAGTGTTAGTTGACATACACAACATGAAAATGAGGCAACTTCCATGGTCCTACAGTCACAGTTTTAAAACCGTTGCAATAAGTGGCTATAGCCACAGTTTTTGTGGCCTATGGCCATAGTTTGCTGAACCATGGAAATAGGAGGTGGCTATAGCCAAGGTTCTATGGATTGCATCCACGAATTTTGAACCGTGGCTATAAGCCACTTTTTTCAAGGGCCAATTTCATCGGTTTTTCAAAACTGTGGCAATAGGGTTCCCACTCATTGGAGGGAAAACATTTCCCACTGAAAAAATTGGCAGGAAGACCTACCACCACGGTTTTGAGGATATTACAACATGTTATATTAATATATATATCATTATATATATATACTCGTAATGTCACTCAGTATAGTGGTAAGTACTTAGGTTCATAGAGCAAAGGTGCAGGGATCGAAACCTGCTGGTGAAATTTTGTATTTAGGCTATTACCACGGTTTACCAGGGCTATAACCATGGTTAAAACTATGGAAATAACTATCTATAGCCAAAGTTTATACCATGGTCATAATTCATCTTCCATGGTGGTAGTTTCTAAGACTTATAACCTCATTTTTCAAAACTGTGGCTATAGGCAGCCATTGCCACAGTTAAAAGTGTGGCAATAGGCTAGGACCTACTACAACGATGATTGCAGCCACGGTTATCCAAAACAGTGGTCGTAGCCTAGGGCCACAGTTTAGGGGCCTATTACCATGGTTTTGAACCGTTGCAATGGGTCTTTTTTCCAGTTCTTATAGAGATATTTTCAACCATAAAAGCATGGTAAAATCGTATAAAAAGATTCTAGATTCTATTATTTCTCAACTAAGTATGTTATTAGAAGAATCTCATGCCATACATCTCTATTGTGGAAGAACTGATAAATTATCTTACCATGTAATGAGTGATGTTTATTTTGAAAGATTATTGAGAATGATATTGTTAGTATTAGAAGGGAATGTTGAGATTAGTACCAACCATCACTACAACTATACTAGGTAATTCTTATATCGTGTACTATGACTCAATCGTATATAGACTCGGGGTGGTAAAGAATATAGGATGTTTGAAGAGTTTCTTATGGATCTAGAATTTTGAAACAAAATGAGAGGAATTATTATTCTCGTGATGTAGAGTATGAATAGTGGATACATTACATTTTATGATGGAGAAAATACCTTATAGTTGAGTTGTTTAATAGTTAAATAGAGAACAAGAGACATTAATACTTATTTTCTCATCATGACCATAACCATCAATAGAGGACATGGGTTTAGTATCTTATATCATTATACATATAGTTAGATTAGATAATATGAAGGATAAATGTAATTTTAAATTCCATGATCTATTATAGGTTAGAAGGTATAGTTCATTAGTCTCATCCAAAGTGGTTTAAGATGACACACTTCATACAAATTAATGTATATATTTAAGAATCCCATATATCAGTAGTCTAATGTGGACTTCTATTAATCTTATTCAGCTATATTGAATCATGATGGAGTAGTTATCTAATCAATAGGTATTTGTTCCGAGGTATAGATTATATGGTGAATTGACAACATTATTATTATCTCTTAGAAATGTCAATTCTCTTCTATTATTGTCAGATTATGGGTTCCTATGAGAATTACCATTTTGATAGTGATATATTTTTGTTCTTAAATATGGGTGTTACATTTGGGTTTAATGAAGATGTCTCGTGATCTACATATATTGTACTGGTAGAAATAAAATACAAAGGTGATAGTTGGATATTTGGTGAGATGTTCCACCAATTATCTAATGATGAATGAGAATCATAGGTCTTTAGAGATGTTACAATATCTTCAAATTCTGGAGTAGAAATGGGATGGTGTCATTATGGATTTTTTACTAGATTACTTAGGAAAACCAATATGAATAATATAGTAGGGGTTATCATGCATCGACTGAACATGGTATCTGACTTATATACTATTTCAGATAACTTCTCTATTGAATATATTTGTAATAATAAAATGAATCATATATATATTTCATTGTGTTATGAGGATTTTCATTTCTTATTGAGATCATCATTTCATGTATTGGTTCTAGAAGGGTCTTCATAGTGCTTTTGGATAACACATTTCATTATTCCCAACCTATCTTCCTTTGATTGATGGTCAATCTTGGTGGGAAATATTGACTCTATAAAATGTGTTACGAGAATCTATTTTTTCATTAGATTATGGGAACATCATATATCACTACTGAATGTTTTAACTATTAATATCTTCTAGGAATTGATCCATATGAATCCTTTAGAATAATTTTTTAGAAGTAATTATCATTCAACTCATCCTTGGTTGGAGGAATTTGAGTCAGTTCTATATGAAGATAGTCTAATATATTAGATTCCTGATATGTTTTTGTTTATTACGATAAAGGTGCTGAGTCAAAAGAGTGAGAATAAATTATATGTTGGCTATTAGAGATGACTTTTGGTGTTCGATGTTGGTCTCTGTGTTTTCATTTTGTTTTTTCCCAGGTTAGAGAAACATCATATTAGGAAATTGGGGAATCAAACATCCATGCTTTTTACCTATTTGAGAAAGATGAAAGGGTTGGTCCCATTACATATTGAGTATCCCTTCTAAAATGCAATAGTTTCTTGCATTATGTGTTTCTTATGTCAAAACCTTAGATATATAATCCTAATATCTATCTCGTGGTATACATTTAGGACATCGATATTGGTGTAGATGTTTCGTATTATGCTAATCTATTCTAGATTAAAGAATATAGTGAAATGTGTATCCGTTGTAGGAAAACACCAATAGTTCATATCAACTGGTATAATGGAAATGTTCAAAGTGAGAACCTGGAATTGGATTCTTATATCTAACCGTAGTGTGGAGACCTTTTCTTAGAGACACCACAATGATGACTTGAGTAGTTTGGGGTTGTGATGTTATATGGTGGGTATGTTATATGATCCCATATTTCCCTAGGATCATCCCTTTTTTAGTTTTCCAATATATATATTAATTTGTGTTTTATGTATATATTAACCTTGTTGGTAGAGTCTCTTCCATTGGTGGATATATTTAATGTGTTAAATAAACCTAATGTTTAGAGATGTTTCTTTTATTAAAATAATTACGTCTGTGTATAAACATTTGAAAAATAAATGTCATGGATTCCCATGAGTATGGACTGATTTTTGTGTTGTTCGGGACCTTCTGTAGAATATTATGCTTAAAGATCCTTAATGGACATTTAGTTGATGTGTATATATATTACATGATGTGCAACTATTTCCAGGTATATTTCTTGAAAACAATACAAGTCATGAACTAGATACACATGTTAAATAAATTTCCATGATGTTTCATGTTCTAGGATGATTAACATCATAAGAGTTTATATGAATTTATTTGTAACTAATTATATAAAAATTACAAGAACTGTAATACTTCTATACACTAATTACTAACCAGGTTGGGTTGATTTAAATCAACTATGTGATTTTATTTTCTACATCTACATGAATCCATCCTCTCTTATGTCTGGGAGTATTTCACGGAAAGTTTGGACCATACATCTATCTTTTGGATGTCATGTTCATGTATTTCATATTTGGTGATTAATTTTAGTTATATTTTCCCTCTATTCCCAGGCTCCATTTTATAGTAGTCTAATTTTTTATAAGTTTCCATTTTGGACATTGATCATGACCTCGTGTGATCTATGTTTCTTTTTTTGGATCTTCAGCACCATCGTTCTTACTAGCATAAACAGTTTTGAGAACAATGTTGATTTTCAAATATAGGTAGGTAGTCTACAATCTATGTCCATGGTCTGTTTAATGCTTAGGTAAGTCAAATATTATGATTGTTCCAAAACAATATCAAAATTAATTAATTATATAATTAATGATTATAAACCATTAGTTATATTAATCCTTTGACCACTTTGGAATCAATGGTGATGAGATATGACATTAATCTAGCCATTGGGTGAGGCCACCATGGGAATGATAATGAATTGGATAATTGTTCAACATGTCTTTATGATGACATGGGACTTTAGGATATATTTTGATTATATGTTCTCTATGGGAAATTGTTAAATTTATTATTGAATTTGTTAAGCTTAACATGATAAGGTTGTTTTAAAACTATTATGTAAATGGTTAAATATATTCATATAATTTAAATATGTAATTGAAAGGAAATAGTATGTTACAGAATTGTGAATTTAGGATTATGAAATTATATTGTGATATCCTTTTTTATTAACTTTTTTTACCTTATTGATTTAATGAATATATAATTTTATTGGATCAATTTCATTTTGTAATTCTTATAGACTGTGCAAGTACAAGTTCCGTGTTTAAATTATTATATAGTCATATTTCCCTATATTCTTGTTTTAATTCTTATATATTGTAATTTTCCCAGTTATGTGATAATGATTTTATAGAGGGATTGACTAGGATTCTCAAAGGATCATATATATTAATTTTCCAGTTATGTGATAATGTCATGAAATTATTGTTATAGTGGTAATTGTTGTGATATATTCATAGAGATATAATGGAATTTTTCCGAAGAATGTTTTATATATTTATTAATTAATAGAAAATATTAATATCTTTAATCTGTGCACTTATTATTATACTATATATTTACAAGTGATTTTGTCAAACTATTATGTTTTTATGACATCCTATTTGGGCCACCATTTAGTACCTTATAAGATTAGTTGTATGAAAGTTTTGTACTTATTAAGGGACATTGTATTTGATTTTTTCTTGATTTATTGGATATATTTTTTAGATGGGACAGACATTTGGTTATTGATATGGTTTTATTGAGTTCATTTTTTCCATTTGGTGATATTATTTTTATTAATTTTAGTATGGGATTTGGTTACATTCTATCATTGTATTACATGAATCATTATTATTTTGTTTATTGGTTCCTCCTTTCATTTATTATTTTTTTCCCATTACACTTTTCCATTACATTGATATTTATTTATATTATTCATTTCCACTATATTTTTACTATGTATCATGGGATTTTTTCTCCACACTATGGTCTTTACACTCAATCCACTAGTTAGAAGCCTATAGCGTACATGGTGGTGTGATTGTGGTCCAGTAACCAACTTGATTTGGCCATCTGACAGAGTTTCAATTCATGGTAAATTACATGTGATGGCATGGGCCTCTCCAATCCATTCTTTTGGTGGATCTGGTGTTTGTGGTGTTCTAGGAGGACAAGGGGACTTATTCTTTCACCTTCCCAAAATATCAAATTTCCTAAATAGTGTTTATAGAATAGTGAGTCTTCAAATGGCAGGTTGAACCATGCTTCTAAAATAGTGATTAATCCAATAGTAAGTTGACCAGTGTTGATAATATTTTGAGCAATCCAATAGTAATTTGGGCAATGTTTCTAGAAAGGTGATTCATTAAACTGTATTTAGAATAGTTTTTCCAAACTGGTGATTTTTCCAATGGTAGGTTGATCAATGTTTCCAGAATGGTAATTCATTCAATGGTATAATGAATAGTATTTCCAAAATGTTGAGTCATATAATTGTAATTTGAAATGTGTTTTCAGATTTTTGAGTTAATCATGGTAGGTTGAAAAGTATTTCCATAATTGTAATATGTCTTATGGTAGGACGAATAGTGTTTTCAGAATAGCGAGTCTTCCAACAATAGGATGAAGAGTGTTTACAGAATGGTGAGTCAAGACATATGAGTCATTCAATGGTTGGTTGAGTAGTGTTCCCCGGATGGTGAGTCAGGACCGGTGAGTCATCAAATGATGGGTTATGAATAGTGTTCCTAGCTTCCTAAAGATTCAACCCTATGACCTAAAACCCTATCAAATAAACGATTTAAGGGTTTTTGGAAAATCAATATCCCATAAATTGTATTGTACCAGCAATTCTGTATTACATTTTTTCATATAGAATTATTTCAGGACCGCAAAATCTGATTGCGTGTGATTTCGAGGCCCATAGTTCCCAGAATGATCTGTTGAAGCGTTGTTAAACATAAATTGACGCACGTAAGATGTATTTCTATAAATGTGGAATAACTATTAAATGGTTACTTAGATCAGAAATCTGAGGGCACTGTTGCACTTTGGATAGTGGGTTTACCCTATGCGTAATGTTTCTTTAGTTGGCACATGACTCTAATGTAAAAAACCAAAATAGCATAACCGTTAATAAAATAACTAAATAAATTATTTTTATTTTTCAAATTCTTATAACTCATAAATGGTAACTCAGATTAGAAATTCAATATCACCACTGAACTTGTGAGGGTATTATTTATTTATGAAAATACTAACATTGACCGGCATGGGCCACTAGTGAAATTCAGTTTCTGGCCATAAATAAAATAATTAATTGACAATTATTTTACTGTAAAATTAAGAATATTTAAAATGTAACTCAGTTTTGAAATCTAAGAGAACCTTTGGGTTTGATGGGAATGTTTCAATTAGGCATAGCCTATCATTGACCAGAACGAGTCAAGGGTGACTGTTAATAATTTTCTGAACTTTTTTTTAGTACATTCAGTAAAAACATGAGAAAAATTTTGTAACATTTAAACTGATGTTCGGAATTGAAATCTATGGGCACCGTTGAATCCACAGTGCCAGGATTATCATAAAGAATTATTCTCTTCGAACGTAGAAGGTCTGAAAAAATGGTCATTTCTTTAGACTTTTAAAATAATATTAAAAATAACTTAGTTTATTTAAATTTTCTTTATTTTCCTCCAATGGACAAACTGTATCATGGAAATGATGATGTTTCAAGCCATTTTATGTCTTGAACATTCTTTTATGTAACTGCACCATTGGGGAATTAATAAGGTTCATAATTAATGGGCCTCCATTAATTTCACAAATGTTGCACCCTCTCCCCTCTTCTATTTATATGGAGTTTGGGGTGAGGTGTCATCATTTATTCACCAAGAAACATAGTGCTGACAAAGTTCAGTGATGCTAAACCCTTGGAGGATCGATTCAATACCAACGAGAGGTGTCAAACTAGGAACTGACTCCCAACCCTAGAACAGAAGCGTCTTTAGAGGGCGAAGAATGCTGGAATTCCCTTCAACTACTTCATCAACATTCTTGTGCCACCTCTAATGGAAAAACTGTGGTAAGAATTGTTGTTTAATTATTCTTTTCCCCATTCATGATGTTCATCTCGATTTAAGATTATTTATATTCTTATTTATTAATGAAAAAAATAAGCTGCTTGCTATCATTCTAACGCGGAGGGTGCGGGCCGAACAAACATGACCCATCATCTCCACATCCTTTGTGGGTTTTGACAAATTCTTTATCCATTCCCCGAAACAAAAATATTTATTAGAAGTGGAAATAAAGATTTTTTCTGAGAACGATATATATACATGAATCCCTCGATGCAAGGATCACAAATATGAAATCGTTTAATTTTTTGGGCACAGAACGAAGCCGCAACAGTTCGCGGACGGAGGTGGCCAAATTCTTATTGGAAACTTAAATATGGAGTTTTTTTGATCATGTTATATTGATGAAAATACCTCGACTCAAGGATCAAAAATATGTGATCGTTTAATTTTTTAGGCTTAGAACAAATCCACAATGGCTCGCGGAAGGAGGCGGCCAAATATTTATTGGCACTGGAAACATGGTGATTTGCAGAGCGTGATATATAGACGAGAAACCATCAATGAAAGGATCACAAATATGCAATCGTTTAATTAATTGGTCATAGAATGTTTCCGTAATGACTCATGAAAGGAGGAAGTGGTTAGAAACCAGCCGGTCGTGAGGAAGGGTGACACACGTCCGCGCCACCGGATGATGAGAAGGTCGTGTCCCGTCAGCCGCAACGGAGCGATGGTGGTGGCCGGTGCAGCGACCAACCATGTGATTGCGGCGGTGGCGCGCGTCCTGGACACCTGGTGCATTGGGGCCATGGTGCAAGTCCGTGATAGAAATGGAGGGGCGGCCGACCGACCCGACCACTGGTGGGGGCACGACACGCACCCGAGCCGCGGAGGAGGGTTGGCCATCCGGCCAGCCACGGGCCTCCGCACTACGGGTCAGGTGGACCCAGTGGGCTGAGTCAGATCCTGTGGGCCGGGTCCAACCTAGGGCCAGATCCAGGTCGGGTCATGTCAACCCAAAATGGGTCGGGTCGGACCCGACTGGGTCAGACCAGACACGGACCAACTTCGACCCTTTTCACTCTTCTGGCCATATCTTGAGCTATGGGTGTACGTTTGACAAACCATATGTGAGGAAAAAAATCCTTTTATCGATTCATTGCTTTTGGTATACCCCGCATAAGTTTTGGATAATGATGGGGTATGGCTGGGTTGGATCAGATACAAATCCATCTGGGCCCTCAAGACTAAAAAGTCAATAAAATACTGACCGAGTGTCTGATTGACTCACCATCTATTGCATTGAGACCCATTATTTGTGGAGGTATTTTCGATACATTTTTGTGGATCTTTGTGAAAGTTGGAGTATCGAATTAGAAATGTGGGCGATAAGATTAATTAATTAAAAAAATAATGTGATATTGGTTTAAGAGGTTTGATGTTGATTAATCAATCATGATGTGATGATGTTCCATATGTGATAATGGGATTATTACATGATTAATCATCATAAATGACATACGTGTGATGTGTGTAAATGGTGAATTATGTATTATTAAATCATGAATGGTAACATTCTCATTTGGCCATATATTAAGAATGGGAACTTGGACATTCATGGATGTGTGAGTATGGAATGGTAACATAGACATTCATTGGAGTATGATTATGTAATGGTAACATGTACATTCATTGGTGTATGTGTATATAATGGTTATATAGAAATTCATGGTTGCGTGAAAATGGAATGTTAACATTTGTATTCATGTGTGTGTGAGTTTGGAATGGTTACATGAAAATTTATCGGTTCATGAGTACAAAATGATAACATGGGTATTAATGTGTCTGGGATTTATAGAATGGAAACATAGTCAATCATGTTGGTGGAAAATATGATTGGTAACATGATCGTTCAATTATATCATTGAATAAAAAATATTAATTAATATTGCAACCAATTTTTCTAAGCATTGTAATTACCATCTTTTTATAACTCCATACACTTCTTATGGACTGGATTTTTTTAAGGTGACATTAGTGGCGGCCTACTGAGTTGTACTCACACCCTATTTGGGCAGCCTGATCGGTACTAAAATAGAATTTGTTACGTTAAGACATATTAAAAGATTATTTATTAGATTAGATTGCTTATGGGTATGAGGCATGGTTTAAGGTAAATAGAAGTGGTTTTTGTCCATTTGGTAGTATTTTGTGTTTTATTTTATATTTCGGCATTTGGACACTCTCATTGGCATGTAATATTTCCTTTCAGTTGAAAACCCGTACTTATACATTTTTTAACCTACTAAAATTTGTGCTATTATGATTATATATCATCACTCCAATGATTTATATACTTTTTATGGTGTTTTACTATGATAATATACACTAGAGTATCCCCAATACTGAATTATAATAACCTCTCTACTAGTCGACATCCTCTATCATATGGGGATTCATGCCTCAAGTCATCTGGTGAATCGTTTTATGGAAACAGTGTTTGTAACATAGACATGGACATTACATAGTGGTATCTGATATCCAGTTTTCTATTTTTCTTCTATTGTATTACAATTTGGGGAAGGTATATAGGATACTAGAAATGTTCGTTTCTTGTTTATGAGCTCGTGCAAGGAATTAGATACCTCATGTACGGGGTAGAACCCATGTACCCAGTGTGGGATTGTTGTAAATGTTGTTTTCTATAATATTTAATATTATTTCATCTTCACTTATTCGCATTTTGTGTGATGTGATAATTGTTTTTTATATTTGAGAAAATTGACTTAGGTAATAGTGTGGCAGAACAGTTGAGTCTCACACATCATTCTAGGAACTCATGATTTTTTTTTGTGACATGCATCATTGTAAGAACACATATGAAATTTTTTTTGGGAATGTTGATGAACATGACAAGTTTTTACATACCTATATTTTTTATACGAAAATTGGTGATTTAATTAAAGAAATAATATTAAAATTTTGGTTTTTATGATTAATAAATTGTAGAATAATTTATTAGATATTGATATCATAAATTGGTTATAGTTACTTTTTTAATTAATTATGTAATAATAATAATAATATTTGAAATAATTATTAGTGGAGTAAATTATAGAATGATCATATTTGTAATGTTATTTATTAATTATGGAGTTAAATAACATGATATATTAATAGATTAATTGATAATAAATAAATAAATATAAAAATAATGGGGTTTTAAATGATATACACGAATAATGAGAACGTGTTGACCCTTGTTAACTAGGAAATTGGGGTAGGATGGTTAAGGGTAGTGATTGTGTGTTGGTTTTGACCATGTGGTAGGAATAAGGGAGGATACATTAGTGATGAAGGACTGGTTTGGGTAATCATCAACAAATTCTCAACATACATTTAATTAGTGGCTATCATGTCCCCTATGTGGACATCATCCCAAGAACACTGAGAAAGAAATTGATTTATTACTTACTAAATGAATTTTATTTATTGTATATGGGTAGCCTTATAGGTTGTTCTTATGAACATGTGTATAGTCAAAGAATTATGGTCTGAGGTACACCATCGAAAATTTACAAATAAGGATACCAAGATTGGTCGGAGGTCAATAAATAATATGTTTGTTGAGCTGCATAACAAGATGGGTTAATGAAGATCAAAAGGTGGTTAGATTTTAAGAACCCATTTTTTCTCAATAGATAATGGGAGTACAACCAGAGGATGGTCTATTATAAGTCATATATGTTGTATAATCCCATCCTTTTTAAGGTATAACTCATTTAATTTTTTTGGTGAATATGGGGTTTCATTATTTTCATTCGAAAAATTGATTTATTAAATTTTTATGATAATTGTTTTGAATGCCTTAAATTCTAGTTAAATTAATTTAATACTCAATTGTATATTTTTTGGAGTTCGACACTATGTTAGTGTGATATTCCTTTTCCTACAAAGGCTTGGTGAAGAATGAATAAAAATATTAACTACAATATATTCTGCACAAACTTTGTATTCAATAAAATCATATAACCTCGAATAGGTAAACCATATCAGAGAAGTGAGACCATAGTTTTTTATGGATCATGGTGTTTACACTAGTAGGGGAATAATATTTTTATGCATCATACATTTGGGCTTGTCACTAATGAAAATAAACTTTTAATATTTAATTAATTTGTTAATACATTTTTTGGAATATTAAATAATTAATATCACTCAAACGGTGCGTCTTGTGAGAAATATGAGATCACTATTTGGTTCGTAATTAGGGGTTTAACATCATTAAGGTATAACATTTATGTGCAATGAGAGTTTTATGTAATTTAGTTTGTTAAATTTATTAATTAAATTTACTAATTTATTAATTAATCCAGAATTATGAAAAATAATTGTGATTGTTTGTGTTGTTATTTTAAAAAAATAAGACAACATTATTTTTAATATTTACTGGGAAAATGAAAATAATATTATTAATAATAACTATATTATTATTTTCCAAAAAATTGAATGGAAAATTTCAAGTGTAATTAAATAGTTTATTTCACATAAATGATGAATTTTTTTTACATGTATGAATTTCTGTGATTGATAAATTTAATTGTGGTGAAATTATTAGTTAATACAAAATAAATAAATAAATGGGATTAATATTAATTTAGTAACCATTATTAATATTTAATGATTTTTTTTGTGAAATAATAATAGAGAATGATAGTTTATAATAGTAATAATTATTGTTGTTATTAATAATAATAAACAATTGAGAAAATTATTGTGTGAAAGCACCAGATCAGTCATAAATTTTTTGTATAGTGTTAGATTGACATGTCGTTAGGGGCGGTGTGACACAAAAAATTAGGTGATCTTTTCAAGAAGAATGTTGACTATTTAATAAAGGCTCATGGTAAAGGTCCATAAAAGAACCAAAATTATAATGTGTTAATCAATAAAATTAATAGCAGTGATTAATAAATAAATGATTCAATTAATAATTTTATTCAAATTAGTTTCCGAAAAATTACTATACCTTGGATTTGGGTTGGTGTGCATAGCATTGGTAGGAAGCCCATTTTTAATGACACTCCACTCTTCACTCTCTCTATCCCACCTTTATGTCTTTAATAATAATAAAAAATCGATATTGATCAGATTTATTTGCCAAAAATTCCATTGAATTTGTCATTATAAAAGAATTGTGAATACCAAATTTGTTTTCCTATAAAATTATGTATATTGAGTGGATTTTTTTTTCAACTGGATATTAATATTTCTCTAATTTCTCTATTCATAATCGTCATAATGATGTGTGGTTTGCGATTTTGGATTTATATCATGTGTTCGTCATATATTAAGTTGGTGGTCAAAAATTAAAATCTCATAATCATTACTATCAACTACGTGAATGTAATTGTATATTTTCTCAAGTGTGCTTAAAATATTGAACTTACAAATTATATAAATTATGATGGGAAATTAATAAAATAATAATTGATGATTTTAGTGAATAATATAAATTATTTAATGTGGATAATTTATTAGTGAAATTTATTATCAAAGTATTGGTTTTGGAAATTGGGAATAAATAATTAATTATTTAATTTAAAAATTATTGAGACCATTGAAAAACATTAATCAATTTTATAATTAATTAAATTGAATGGTTAGAATTATGAAATTTTGATTTTTTATAATTAAATTTTTAATTAATTATGTAGAGATAGTGATTGTTGAAATTAAATAATTAGCTATGTGGTAATTGAATTGTGTGAGTTGGAATAATTAATTGGGGAATTTATTATTCATTTTTTGAATTATTTTATTTGGAATCAATAATTAGAGAATTAATTTGAAGTTATTTTATTATGTGAGTTGGGGAAATAAATTCATGATTTAATTTATCTATTGAATCAATTACGGTGGATAAATTAATTATTTAATTAATTGATGAGATTGAGTTAGATTTATTAATTTAAGATGTAAATAATTGAGTTTATGTGGAAAATCAGTCAGTGATAAAATTTAATGGATTGAGTTAGATTAATTATTGGTAAAAATAATGTATTGAGTTAATGTGTACAATTATTCAATCCATTAATTAAAGGGATTGAGTTAGATTAATATATTTTAGAATTAATTAATCATGCTGACATGAACAATTAATTTTTCAAATGTTTAAATGGATTAATGAGACTAATTAATTTTGAATTAGTCAATAAGAGTTGTAATGACCAATAAATTGGTGAATTAATTAAATGGTTTATGTTCTTTTAACTAATTGTGGAAATAATTAAGGAAAATGATTTAGATTAATTAATTGGAAAATTAATTACTGTTTATTGTTGAAATATTTAATTGATAGAGTATGATAATTTATTGATGAATTAATTATGAGATATTGATATTTAAGAAATGATATAATTAATTATTGAATTAATTTTAAAATATTAAATTTTAGATTGTGATAATTAATTGATTTATTGATTATGATATGTTGATTTTGGTAATTGAGATAAATAATCAAATAATTAATTATAATAATGTAGTTAATTGATGGTTGGGTTAATAAAAATGATTTATGAGTATAATTAATTAAGGGATTAACTAATTGGTTGTTTGTAAAGGCTAATTGCTGAATTATCAGTGAGGTTGAGTAGATTAATTAATTGATAAATTAATGTGATATTGGGGTAAGTGCTTTAATGTTGATTAATCCAATTTGATGTGATGATGATTCATATGATATAATGGGGTTAATGGTTGATTAAACATGATAACTGAGATACATGTTATGACAACCCGGCTTTTTATTACAACTTAAACATGCTTTATTATATAAAACTTTACTTGATACAACAAAGAAGATCGAGAGGTTTAGTGTCTTTGGGGCTTAGGATCATTACATAAAAACTTTAAACTTGAAATAAAACATCCTTATTGAAAACTTCCTTTACATGACCACTAAATTCCTTCGTACTTAGCATTGCATGGGATAACCTGAGGACATGCATAAGAAAAGGGTGAGCTATAAAGCCCAGTAAGGGAGTAAACAATGAATAACATGAGGAGTGAAATACATGTTAGGCAATAGGCATATCAATAGATCATAAGAGAAACATGAACATAAAGGCATGATAAAGCATGATAATCATAACATGGAAATGTGGCAACAACACTTAACATTGAATTAGCATGAGCCAAGGATCATTGCACATGGAGCATGAGTAAACCCTCATTGCACTTGAAGCACGATTAAACCCTCGTTGCACTTGAATTATCATTAGTAAACACTCATTGCACATGACGTATCATGATAATATACTTTACCCAATGCATTGGAGCGCTATAAAGGGCGCACCCTTCTTAAACATTTCATTTCATGCATAAGTGTGCCACATGGATCATAAAACATGGATTCATAAAACATAATCATTTCTTCCATGATAAAGTAAAGTGGAATTCATACATGAAACGTTATAATCAATATGTAAATGTGCATAAAGGTGAATACCCTTGATGGAGAAATGGGCATGGTATTCACTACACAAAGACATTGGCTTAGAAAATCGGTGCGATTTCGGCAGCGTAACAGCGTGACATAAGAATTCATAAAAAAGGTTGATGAGAGATAAAGGGGTTCCTCATCATATTTACATGTAATGGACAGTAAAGAGATCATATATATACATGTCTCAACAATAGAAATGGAATTTAGATTCATGATACAAAAGTATTGCTTGAATGTAAAAGAAGAGATAGAAGTTCCTTTCGGAATTTAGGCATAGTAACGGGTGTACATGGGAGGCATTTAATTAGAGAGAAAGGGGTCTCCCTCCATTCAAATAATAAGAGGGTAGTATGGGGGAGGTGCGAAACCATACCCCAACATTCATAATTGAAATAAAAAGGGAAATACAACTTAAAGAAAAATTGACAAAAATGAGAAAGGAAGAAAAAACCCTTACTTGGAAGTGTGCTTCCAAAGGCTAGAGAGAGGCTTGTGAGAGGCTTCTTGGGAGCTTGGGGCACCTTGAGAGGATTCTAGAGAGAGTATGGCAGAGGTTGGACGAACTTCAAGGGCTTTGAGTGAGGAGGAAGTGGGAGCTTGGGTGGGTTTATATAGGAAAGGTGAGAGAATTCTTTATTATTTAGGTTTGGGACCCCTTATATTAAAATAATCCAAACCACAAACCATCCCATGGTATTTGCCCATGGTTTCTGGAAAAGGAAAGAGGAAAATAATATTTTACAATTCCAAGGTCCGAACTTATTAAAAAATTAGGGTTGCTTATGTGGAGGTGAGTCACACTCCCATGGAAATTAATTTAAAAAGGCAAAGTGTTGAATAAGTCTTGAGGGATCCATTAATGCTTTGAAAAGTGAGTCAAACAAACCCAAAACCTCATTATTTTAATGATAAAACATATATTGGCCGAACATAAAGATTATGGTATTTTATTACATCACCATTGGGTCATTATGATGTCATAAAACACATTATATATTTAAAAGGTATTTAATTTTTACCCAAAAAGTTGACTGTCTCAGAAAATTATGAAAAATTCACAGTTGGATAATTTCGACATCCTGATTCCAAAAATAATATTTATTTTATATAAATAATTTTCTAAATATGTGAATTTTCACTTTTAAAATAAAAACCGACATTTATAAAAAATTCACGGGTTTTGACAGAAATGGATTTCAAACCTTAATAAAAATTTTAATTGCATTCATAAAATTATAAGATCATTTATATTTAATAAAAATTAATTTAATATTAATAATAATATTTTATTAAAATATTATTTAATTCAAAAATCCTTTAATTTAATAAAATATAATTCTTAATTAAATAATAACTAAAAATACCATTTGTACTTTAAAAACTAATTACAATGTATCAAAAATGACTAGAAATTATATTCATTATTATATAAAAAAATAATGTACATGAACATGGTGCTACTTATTTGTTACATAACCCCTTAAAATAGCCGCATAAGACCTAAGGGTAAGGTGTGTGATGGTGACAGACTCTTGGGGTTGCTTGGATAACATTGCTCGAGTGGTAATTTCAATCAACTTCCACTTTTCCCGTAGACGATCACGTTCGAGCTTGACTTGATGAAGCTCAGCTTGGGCTTGGTCAAGGGAAAAGCCCAAAAACGCCACCTCTTTTCCGAGCTCCGACAAATGGGCTTCGTAAGGGGTAATTCTACTGGATGAGGTCATCTCTTCCTTTGTCTGAGTAGAAAATTGGTTCGTTAAAGCCTTATATTTAAACTACCCAGATGATCATTGTTCAACGACTATAAAAGTAACGGTCACAAATCTTAAAGTAAAACTAAAAAAGTTGATATCTTATAAAAACATTTTTCATAAAGAAACATTTAACTGGATCAAGAGGGATTTTCCATTAATGAAATTTTGGGTCGTTACAACATTCCCCCCTTAAGAAATTTCGCCCTCGAAATTTTCCTTTTCCCACACTAAAACAAATGTGGGTAACTTAGCTTCATCATATCCTCCGACTCCCAAGTTGCTTCTTCAAACTTGTGGTTTCTCCACAACACCTTGACGAGGGTCATTGTCTTATTTCGTAGAACTTTTTCTCTACGATCCAAGATCTTCACTGGTTGCTCCTCATAAGAAAGATCATCTTCTAATTGTACCACCTCAGAAGAGAGTACATGTGAAGGGTCTGGTATGTACTTCCTTAAGAGAGATACATGGAAGACATCATGCACCTTGGCCATAGTAGGTGGAAGTGCTAGTCGATAGGCCACAGCCCCAACACGATCCAGAATCTCGAAGGGGCCGATGTACCTTGGACTTAACTTCCCTTTCTTTCCAAACCTCATGACCTTCTTCCACGGAGATATGCGTAAAAACACCATGTCTCCGACTTTAAACTCAAGGTCTCGTCGACGATTATCTGCATAACTCTTCTGTCGACTTTGGGCTGCCTTGATATGCTGCTGAATGGTTTTCACCTTCTCCACCATTTCTTCGACCATTTCTGGTCCAAGCAGCTTATGTTCACCGACCTCATCCCAACATGCCGGTGTTCTACACCTTTTCCCGTACAGGGCTTCATATGGTGCCATTTGGATGCTCGAGTGGAAACTATTATTATAAGAGAACTCAACCAGAGGAAGATGTTGATCCCATCCTCCTTTAAAGTCAATTGAGAACGCTCTCAACATATCCTCATGTGTTTGGATAGTCCGCTCGGATTGGCCATAAGTTTGAGGATGATAGGCCGTACTGAAGTTCAGTTCAGTATTCAGAGCATGTTGAAGACTCTTCCAAAACTTAGAGGTAAATCTTGGATCTCGGTCAGAAATAATAGATAGTGGTACTCTATGCAACCGTACCACTTCCCTGATATATATCCGTGCCAGTTGATCCAAAGAGAAATCCTCTTGAATAGCAATGAAGTGTGCAGTCTTTGTTAGACGATCCACAAGAACCCAGATTGCATTGTTTCCTTTGGATGTCCTTGGAAGTACAGTGATGAAGTCCATGGTGATTTTCTCCCATTTCCATTCTGTTATGGGCAATGGTTGCATCATCCCCTTAGACTTCTACCTCTCTGCCTTCACTTGCTGATACACCAGGCACTTTGATGTATATTCAGCGATCTCCTTCTTCATATTATCCGACCAAAAGTTTTCTCGGAGATCTCGATACATCTTTGTGCTCCCTGGGTGAATAGAGAAATTTGAACTATGTGCATCATCCAAAAGTTCCTTCTTCAGCTCCGAACTTTATGGAACACATAGTCTTTTCCCAAACCGCACAATTCCTTCTTCATTAACATTAAACTCTGAGGATTTTACCTTTTTGATAGCTTCCACTTTTTCTTGGATTCCCGCATAATCCTTTTGAGCATCCTTTAACCTTTCCAAAAGAGATTGTTGAGCAATCATTTGTGAATGGATTGATGATGTTCCCTTCTTTATGATTCCCACGTCCATCTTCATCAAGTCTAAGAAGATTGGATCCTTCTCAATTCTCACCATCGATAGAATTGCTGGATCCTTTCAACTTAGGGCATCCGCCACCTTGTTCGCCTTCCCAGGGTGGTAATGTATTGAACAGTCATAATCCTTGATGAGCTCTATCCATCTTCTCTGGCACATATTAAGCTCTTTCTGTGTGAATATATATTTAATAATCTTGTGGTCAGTATATATCTCACATTTCTCTCCATAGAGATAATGCCGCAAGATTTTCAAGGCAAATATCACCGCCGCCAACTCCAGATCATGCGTTGGATAGTTTCGCTCATGGATTTTCAACTGCCTTGAGGCATAGGATATCACTTTATCATTCTGCATCAGCACACATCCTAAGCCCTTCTTCGAAGCATCACTGAATACCACAAAAAGCTCCCCACTTGTGGGTAAAGTGAGCACAGGTGCAGTGATAAGCCTCCTTTTCAACTCCTTGAAGCTTTCTTCGTATTCATCACTCCAAGAAAACTTTACTCCCTTTCGAGTTAGCTTGGTAAGAAGGTTGGACAATCGTGATAAGTTTCTCACAAATCGTCGATAATATCCAGCTAACCCCAAGAAGCTACGGATATCAGTTACCGATGTTGGCCTCGACCATCCCGCAATTGCATCTGTTTTGGAGGGGTCCACAGATATCCCATTGCTTGTGATGATATGGCCCATGAATGAGACCTCCTTTAACCAGAACTCACACTTTCTATACTTGGCATAGAGCTTCTCCTTGCGCAAAGTCTCCAGTACAGTTCTTAAATGCTCCTCATGGTCCTCCTTGGTTTTGGAGTATATTAGAATATCATCTATAAAGACTACCACAAATTTATCTAGGTAATCTCTAAAGACTCTATTCATCAAGTCCATGAATATTGCTGGAGCATTGGTGAGTCCAAAAGGCATTACTATGAATTCAGAGTGCCCGTACCTTGTACGAAAAGCAGTCTTGGGGATATCTTCCTTCTTCAACCTTACTTGATAATATCCCGACTGCAAGTCGACCTTGGAGAAGTATTGTGCTCCACGTAGCTGATCAAACAAGTCATCGATTATTGGGAGAGGAAACTTGTTCTTTATTGTGATTTTGTTAAGTTCACGATAATCGATGCAAAGCTGCATTGACCCATCCTTCTTCTTGACGAAGAGGACTGGTGCACCCCATGGTGATGCACTTGGGCATATAAACCCTTTATCCAGATTCTCCTGTAGTTGTTTCTTCAGTTCTTCAAGCTCAACCACAGCCATTCTATATGGAGTCTTGGATATTGGTAGCGCCCCAGGTATAAGTTCAATTGAGAACTCAACATCTCTTGTTGGAGGAAGACCAGGAAGTTCCTCGGGAAATACTTCAGCGAATTCCCTCACAATAGGCATTTCTTCAAGGGTGGTTTCTTCCTTGGACTCAATCATCTAAGCCAGATATGCATGCTCATAAGGCAGTAATATCCATGCTTGAGATGATGGAGCTAAAGGAGATTCATCTTCCTCCTGACACTTGTAATGAATCGGGGGTCGATTCTCCATATGGAGTGTGATTTCCCTCTCCCGACAATTTATGTTGGCTCTATATAAGGAAAGCCAATCCATGCCAAGAATTGCATCAAATTCCACCAAAGGGAGTATGAAGAGGTTCGCCAGGAAATTCAATCCACAGATTATAACAGGGGAGGACTTATACTCATGGGATGCAATGATTGCCCCATTTTCCGTACTCACCGACATCTTTACTTCCAGGATTTGTGGTGGTTCATGGATTGTTCTACTAAACTTTTGAGATATAAAATAATGCGTAGAACCTGAATCAAAAAGTACGTTCTCTGTTCTTGAATGAATAACTAGCGTACCTGTCACCACTTCGTTGTCGGGGTTCACTTCGGCAGAAGTGATGGCAAAAGCTCTTCCTTGCTGTCTTGGAGGTTGTTGATTGCCTCCGATAACCCTTGGATTAGGGCACTGATTTTCAAAATGACCCGGTTCTTTGCATTTGAAGCATTGAACAACGCGTTGAGGTTCGAACGGAGCGTTCCTCCCCTCCGTCGCAGCCGCGGGTCCTTCTTGCTGACAGTTAACAGCTAGGTGCCCTTCTCTTCCACACTTAAAGAATTTTCTTGTCCCCCTAAGGCAATTTCCAGGATGCTTTTTTCCACACTTTTGGCAAGTGGGGTGCTGGAATTTCTTAGCGCCGTTGGATTTATCCATCGGACCACCAGCATTGAAGTCCACCTTCTGCTTCTTGTCCCCATGATACCCCTGTGATTCTCTGATCTCCATTTCAACCTTGAGGGCACATCAGACAATTTCCTCATAGCTGTCGAAGTCACGGATCGCTAATGCTTTCCGCAAGCTAGGCTTCAGCCCACCAAAGAAGCGGTCAACCTTGCATTTGGGGGTAACGACAAAGCCGGAAGCGTATCGTGCAAGCCTTGTGAAGTTTTCCTCGTATGCTCCCACAGATTCCTCATCTTTCTGCTTGAGGGAAAGGAAGTCCCTTTCCATCTTAAGACGGAGGGTGCGTGGAAAATATTTATCGAAAAACATCTTCCGGAATACCTTCCATTCCAAAGCCTCGATCTCCTCCTCAGGCTTCGTATTTTTGATCAACGTCCACCATTGATCAGCTTCACCCTCCATACGATAATCCACCAGGAGAACCTTCTCTTTTTCAGAGCATTGGAGGATGGAGAATATCTTTTCAATGGAGTTGATCCATTGTTCAACAATCGTGGGATCGAATGATCCACTAAAAGTAGGAGGCATTTGTCTCATGAAGCTTTCAATAGCGACTTGTTCTTTCTTAGGGGGGGTTGAACGTTCCTCTTGACCAGTGTTTCTATTAAAAACTTGAGTTAGCTGAGAGAGAAGCGTGACAAAGTTCACGATTCCCACTCCCATTGGATTGGGCATCTCATAAGTACAATCATCACACTGATCTTCACAACGGTTGTTAGCCCGAGTTCTCCTATTACCGGCCATTGGCTGGAATAAAAGGAAATTTAGGGGTAACACATAAAGGGTAATCCAAAGACAAAAGTTGATGACTTATAAATAAACTTTAATCTCTTCAACTCATGAGTCTATAGGATTCAATCCAGGCTTTTCATGATCTTCCTTCTCACATATATTCTTAGGGGCAATTTTCCCTTCATAAGGGTTCATAATAAGATTGTGAATTTATCAAAACATATCCCCCGGGAGTGTCGTAACCAAGAGTGCAGAAAGGCCCGTTGTCGTGCACCAGTTCCCGTTCGAGTCTAGCTCAAAGCAGTGTTTTCGGGTTTTACCCTTAGGATACATCTGTGCCAGAGCCGCCTCTACCTGCTCGTATCCAGACAGGGATGTATTTGTTTGATAAAACACTTACTTAGTATTTACCAAAACTTAGGGATGTTTTTATTATGCTTAGTCTTGTATCTAAGGCTTTACTAGGGTTTCCTAATCCCAAAAATAACTAAACCTATCCTCTGATACCAACTATGACAACCCTGCTTTTTATTACAACTTAAACATGCTTTATTACATAAAACTTCACTTGATACAACAAAGAAGATCGAGAGGTTTAGTGTATTTGGGGCTTAGGATCATTACATGAAAACTTTAAACTTGAAATACAACATCCTTATTGAAAACTTCCTTTACATGACCACTAAATTCCTTCGTACTTAGCATTGCATGGGATAACCTGAGGACATGCATAAGAAAAGGGTGAGCTATAAAGCCCAGTAAGGGAGTAAACATTGAATAACATGAGGAGTGACATACATGTTAGGAAATAGGCATATCAATAGAGCATAAGAGAAACATGAACATAAAGGCATGATAATGCATGATAATCATAACATGGAAATGTGGAAACAACACTTAACATTGAATTAGCATGAGCCAAGGCTCATTGCACATGGAGCATGAGTAAACCCTCATTGCACTTGAAGCACGAGTAAACCCTCGTTGAACTTGAATTATCATGAGTAAACACTCATTGCACATGATGTATCATGATATTATACTTTACCCAATGCATTGGAGTGCTATAAAGGGCACACCCTTCTTAAACATTTAATTTCATGCATAAGTGTTCCACATGGATCATAAAACATGGATTCATAAAACATAATCATTTCTTCCACGATAAAGGAAAGTGGAATTCATAAATGAAACTTTATAATAAATATATAAATGTGCATAAAGGTGAATACCGTTGATGGAGAACTGGGCATCATATTCACTACACAAAGACATTGGCTTAGAAAATCGGTGCGATTTCGGCAACGTAACGGCGTGACATAAGAATTCATAAAAAAGGTTGATGAGAGAGAAAGGGGTTCCTCATCATATTTACATGTAATGTACAGTAAGGAGATCATATATATACATGTCCCAACAATAGAAATGGAATTTAGATTCATGATACAAAAGTATTGCTTGAATGTAAAAGAAGAGAGAGAAGTTCCTTTCGGAATTTCGGCATAGTAACAGGTGTACATGGGAGGCATTTAATTAGAGAGAAAGGGTTCTACCTTCATTAAAACAATAATAGGGCAGTATGGGGGAGGTGAAAAACCATACCCCAACATTCATAATTGAAATAAAAATGGAAATACAACTTAAAGAAAAATTTACAAAAATGAGAAAGGAAGAAAAAACGCTTACTTGGAAGTGTGCTTCCAAAGGCTAGAGAGAGGCTTGTGAGAGGCTTCTTGGGAGCTTGGGGCACCTTGATAGGATTCTAGAGAGAGTAGGACAGATGTTGGACGAACTTCAAGGGCTTTGAGTGAGGAGGAAGTGGGATCTTGGGTGGGTTTATATATGAAAGGTGAGAGAATTCTTTATTATTTAGGTTTGGGACCCCTTATATTAAAATAATCCAAACCACAAACCATCCCATGGTATTTGCCCATGGTTTCTGGAAAAGGAAAGAGGAAAATAATATTTTACAAGGCCAAGGTCCGAACTTATAAAAAAATTCGGGTTGCTTATGTGGATGTGAGTCACACTCCCATGGAAATTAATTTAAAAAGGCAAAGTGTTGAATAAGTCTTGAGGGATCCATTAATGCTTTGAAAAGTGAGTCAAACAAACCCAAAACCTCATTATTTTAATGATAAAACATATATTGGCCGAACATAAGGATTATGGTATTTTATTACATCACCATTGGGTCATTATGATGTCATAAAACACATTATATATTTAAATGGTATTTAATTTTATCCAAAAATTTGACTGTCTCAGAAAATTATGAAAAATTCACCGTCGGATAATTTTGACATCCTGATTCCAAAAATAATATTTATTTTATATAAATAATTTTCTAAATATGTGAGTTTTCACTTTTAAAATAAAAACCGACATTTATAAAAAATTCACGGGTTTTGACAGAAATGGCTTTCAAACCTTAATAAAAATTTTAATTGCATTCATAAAATTATAAGATCATTTATATTTAATAAAAATTAATTTAATATTAATAATAATATTTTATTAAAATATTATTTAATTCAAAAATACTTTAATTTAATAAAATATAATTCTTAATTAAATAATAACTAAAAACACCATTTGTACTTTAAAAACTAATTACAATGTATCAAAAATGACTAGAAATTATATTCATTATAATATAAAAAAATAATGTACATGAACATGGTGCTACTTATTTGTTACATAACCCCTTAAAATAGCCGCATAAGACCTAAGGGTAAGGTGTGCGATGGTGACAGACTCTTGGGGTTGCTCGGATAACATTGCTCGAGTTGTAATTTCAATCAACTTCCACTTTTCCTGTAGACGATCGCGTTCGAGCTTTACTTGATGAAGCTCAGCTTGGGCTTGGTCAAGGGAAAATCCCAAAGACGCCACCTCTTTTCCGAGCTCCGACAAATGGGCTTCGTAATGGGCAATTCTACTGGATGAGGCCATCGCTTCCTTTGTCTGAGTAGAAAATTGGTTCGTTAAATCCTTATATTTAAACTACCCAGATGATCACTGTTCAACGGCTATAAAAGTAACGGTCACAAATCTTAAAGTAAAACTAAAAAAGATGATATCTTATAAAAATATTTTTCATAAAGAAACATTTAACTGGATCAAGAGGGATTTTCCATTAATGAAATTTTGGGTCGTTACACATGTGATATGTATAAATGGTGAATTATATATTATTGCATGGTTAAGTGAAACATTCTCATTTTGAAATCACTAAATAATGGTAACATGGATACTCATGGGTGCATGATCATGGAATAGTAAAATGTATATTCATTAATGGATGAGTATGTAATAGTAACATTGAAATTCATGGGTGGGTGAGTATGGAAGGGTAACATTGACATTCATGAGTGCGTGAGTTTGGAATAATAGCATGGATATTCCTGGATGTGTGAGTATGTAATTATAACATAGGCATTCAAGTGTGTGTGAGTTATGGAATGGAAACATAGTCATTCAATTAGGTGGAAAATTAGAATGGAAACATTTTCTTTCAATTGTGGGGTCGAATAAAGAATATTAATTTTTCTGACAGAATATTTAATTATTCCATGTAATTATATACATTAAATACTTTAAAGACATCATTTTGACTATATTTTTTAGTCACAGTTGGTGGAATTCTACATAGTTGTACTCACACCCAATTTAGGAGTCCTTATTAGGACCCAAATCGACTTTGTTTCCTCTAGAGAGGTTAAGGGAAACAACCCTATATTAGATCGATGATTATGGATAGTGCATGGATGAGGGAATCAGACGTGGTTTAGAACCCGTTTAGGAGACTTTGGTGTATTTATTTTCTAGTTCTTCATTTTGAAACTCACTTTCTCATGTAATGTTTCCCCTTTTATTGAGTACTATATTTGTATATTTTTCCCTTATAACATTAGTATCTTTAGGATTATATATTTCTTCACTATTGATTTATTTATTTCTACTGGTGATTTTATTTCATTGGAGAAGGTATATTCTCCCCAAGACTGAATTAAAAGACCATCACTACTAGTCTGTAGCCTCTAGAGTATGGGAAGGTGCTCATGAGGTTATGTAGCAAACTGGATTGGGGAATTGATGTGTGGCATCCTGGACCGAGACTTCACAACGAGAAATTGGATATTCGGATTTCTTTTCTTATTCTATTTAATGCTATTTGGGAACGATATACATGATACTAGTGGGTGTCAGGACTTGGTTATGAGATTCTGCATGGGAATAACTACTTCATTTATTATGTAGAACCCTAGTATTAATGGTGGATTTATTTTTATTTTTTATGTTAGACTTGAATATTTTTTCACCTTTAGTGATACACTTGTTTTGTGATGGGATTATTGTCTTTGATATATGCTTATATTGACCCATGGCATAGTTTAGAACAATGGTTGTTTCTTTAAGAATCAATTTATAAACTCAGGATTATTTTGTGACATTCATCATTGCAGGAACACACAAGAAAATTATATTTGGGAATGTTATTGAACATGAGCTATTATTCGTTGGTTAGGAAATTGAAATAAAACTAGTTAGTTAAATAATGATATATTTGTGAAATGTTGGTTTTCAAGAACAATTTATTGTAGAATTAATTATAATATATTGATATAATTTATTTGGGATAATTAATTTCATAATTAATTTTGTGATATTAATATTATTATTTGAGATTATTATTGGTGGAGTTAATTATTGGATGAAAATATGTAGAAAGATATTAATTAATTATGGAATTATTTAATGAAAATGAAGGATTAATTAATTAAGAATAAATTATGAAATATTAGAATAAATTGGTGTCTAATTTAAAAACATGAATAATGAGAATGTGTTTTCCCTATTTAATTAGGTTCTTGGTGTAGCATGGTTAAGGGTAGTGGTTGTTCATTTTTTTACAATGAGACAAGAAAAAGTGAAGAAAAAATGGTAATGAAGGATTTTTGGTGGTATTAATCGATGAATTATTGGCATACTATTAATTAGCGAGGATAATGTACCCTACATTGACATCTTCCTAGGTAAACATAGAATGTTAATGCTTTATGCCTAGATAAACGAATGTGTTTTGGTTGGATATATGCCCCATTGGATGTTGTTATTATGAAGCGGTATATATAAGGATCCTGATGGCATTAGGTATTCCATTGAAAATTTATGGATGACTTTCTTTTGATAGACTGAGGTTTGATAAAAAATATTGTTTCTGAGCTACCTAACAAGAGGGGATAATGAAGCTCCAAATGTGGGTAGATTCTAAGATCTTGATTTTTTTATTGGGTTTTTGGAGTACTTATTCAGGATGAGGTATTATACTGTGGGAATATTTTGTGATCCTCTCAATTATTCAGGTATGACTCTTTTAATTTTTTTGGGTAAGATTGGTTTTATTTGGCTTAATTTAAAAAAATGATATCTCAATTAAAAATTGATAAATGTTTTAATGGACTTTAATGATAGTTAACATATTTTAATATTCAATTGATTATTTTTAAGAGTTTTACACTAAGATATTGTAAGATTTCTAGGTCCAAAATGTAATAGTAAATAATAAAAAATAAAAAATAAAAAATATTAAGAGCACACTTTTTATTGCAAAAAATTATGTAACATTAACATGGTAAATCATATGGGAAAAGTAATATCACAATTGTGTAATTAAATATGTTTTTTCACATAAAATTTTAATGATGTTTCACCATGTATGAATAGTTCTAGTTTATCAATGTAATAGCGGTGAAATTATTAGTCAATGTTAAATAAATGAAAATGTGGGGTTAATATTAATTTATTCAATACTATTAACATTTAAAAAATTTTGTTAAAAAATTTTGATGGTGAATGATAGATAATAATAATAATAATAATATTTTTTGTTTTTATTATTATCTATAAATTGAGAAAATAATTTGTCAAAATGTTGTTTCAGTCAAATATCGGTCGTATGGTTATAGATTGACATGCTATCAGAAGCAGCATGGGACAAAAATTGAGGTAGTCATTTCAAGACCAATGTTGTATATTTAATCCATCCACATTGTAAAGGTCCATGAAATTACCCAAATAGTTTATGGTTTGAAAAATTAAATGAATTGAAGATTTTAATTAATAAATGATTAATTTAATAAATGAAACTAAATTATTTAATGAAAAAAGTATTATTAATTGGATTTGGGTTGGTCAGAATGAAATGGGAGGTAATACCATTATATATGACACACCCTCTCTCCTTTCCCTATATATTCATTCAGGTTTCAATAATCAATATCATTTTCTATATTGAACAGAATGATGTGATGTTAGTGGAATTGGATTCTTCTTGATAAGAGTATGGTGCATTTAATGTTTTTCAGAGAAAATGATGTATTTTGGGATGATTTTTATTCAACAAAATTTTCTTATTTATTTAATTTCTCCTTCGATAGTCGTAGGAATAAATCCTCATCAGCAATGTTGGATTCGTATGACAGGTTCATTATAATTGAGGTAGGTGGGATAATATTTATATTCCATTTTATTTATTATCAATTATGTATATGTGATTATATATTTTCAATTGTTCATTTAGACAATTTTATTTTCAAATTAAATAAAATTAATTTGGTTAATTAATTAATTTAGGATTTATATATTTGAGTGATTAATAAAAAATATGTAATATGGATAATAAATTGGTAAAATTAATTATCAAATTTTTCTATTAGGATGCTGGGAACAATAAAATGTTGAATTAATTATGTAATTATTGATCTATTGAACATGATTAATTAATTGTATGATTAATATATTTGAATGGTTAGAGTTAGGAAAATTTTATGGGTATAATTAAATGATTAGTTCATTATGGAGAGATTGATATTTTTGATAACTAATAATTAAATATAGGGATAATTTATTCTATGTATTTGAATAATTAATTAGTGTAATTATTATGATGTTACCGAATTAAGTGTTTTGGAATAATTAATTAGAGAATTAGTTATTGGGTTATTTAATTAAATTAATTGGGACGGTAAATTTAGGAATTAATTGGTTTTATTGAATCGATTATGATAGTATAATTATTTGGTTTATTAATTTATTATATTGAAATAGATTAATAAATTAAGGAATTAATTAATGGATTTTATGTGAACAGTTAATAAGTGACTTAATTAAAGGGATTGAGTAAGATTAATTAGTTGTTGAATTAATTAATGGTGTTGAAGTTAATAGTTAATTGATAAATTATTTTAAGGTACAATGTTAGATTAATTTATTATAGAATTAATTAATATGTATTATGTGAAAAATTGATTGGTGAATTAATTGAGTGGATTTCATTTTATTGATTAATTTCTAATTAACTAGTGAGAGATGGTATGAACAATTAATTGGTGAATTAATTATAGGGATTTTGATCGATTAATAAATTGTGCATATAAATACTGAAAATTATTTTAATAAATAAATAATCGGAAAATTAATGAATATGGATTGTTGATATATTTAATTGATAGAATAGGATATTTATTTGAGTAATTAATTAAGAGATTTTGAGATTTAATAATTTATATAATAAATTAAGCAATTAATTATGATATATTACATTTAGGATTGATATAATTAAATAAATAATTATTTATGAACTTTTGAGTTTGTTAAATTATATAATTAAATGATGAATCTTTTATGATTAATCAATTAATAAACGAGTTTGTTAATTAATAATATTTATGTTCTTAATAAATTGTTTATTTAATTAGGTTGTTTTACGTGGAGAGAAATTATTGAATTTCAAATGAATGATTTAATATTATTTAACTAATAAATTAATGTGATATTGTTGTAAGCAGATTAATTTTTATTTATCTTTCGTGATGTGATGATTTCCTATATATGATAATGGGGTTAATAATTTATTAACCATGATAATTGATATATATAGGATATGTGTTAATAGGTAATTATGTGTTATGAAATGGGGAATGGAATCATTCACAGTTGGAAAATAATTAAAAACTATAACATGGACAATCATGGGCGCATGAGTATGGAATAGTAATGTGGTCATAAATAGGTTCATATGTGTAGAATGATAACATGGACATTCCTTGGCGGATGAGTATAGAATAGTAACATAGACATTCATTAGTATGTAATTATAGAATGGTAACATAGGCATTCATCAGCTCATGAGTATGGAATGGTAACATGGACATTCATTTGAGCGTGAGTATGGAATGGTAACATGGGCATTAAAGTGTGTGAGACTTATGGAATGATAGCATAGACACTCAAATTGGTGGAAAATAATAATGGTAACATTATTATTAAATTGTGGAGTTGAATATAGAATATTAATTAATGTAATAAACTATTTAATTATCATTAAAATTACATTATTTATATAACTATATACAGATGATATTGACGGGATTTGTTTTAGACACCATTTTTGGTGTCCAATTGAGTTATACTGACAACCTATTCGGGATACTGGATTGGCACCCGAATATAATTTGATGTTACATGATAGGTTAAGGTAAATGGCCTTGGATTAGACATCTTATTGTGGATGGATCATGGAAGAGGGAACCGAACACAGTTTGGGACCCACATGGGAGTCTTTGGTATCATTATTTTATAGTTATTCATTTTGACACACTCATTGGCATGGAATGTTTCCCATTCATTTGAGTTCTATATTTTTTGATTTTTATACCTTGTGACATTAGAATTTTTATAATTATATATCATTCTACTATTTTTTGTTTACTTTAGATTGTATTTTACTATGATAAGAGAGTGTATAGTCCCTCCATGACTGAATTACTAGACCCTTGCGTCTAGTTAGTAGCCTATGACATAAGTGGAGGTGTGCATGAGGACACGTGATGAATCGGCCTGAGGCACCTGTGTGTGAAACCGAGACTGGGAAAGTACAATACATGACACAAATTTAATTAACATGTTATGACGATATATTTTAGGATCACCATTTGGGGTGGACAAATACAATTTTTTGTTCCCCTATATGTCAATATATGTGTACGTGTTGACCATGTGTCTTAATTCATGATTATAGTAGGACCTAATGGAACAATTAGATTCTAAATGTGGAATGATTGAGAGGGATGGATAATGTGGAGATAGAGGATAATTATATAGCAATTATATAGTCCTGGAGATCAGGTGTGTGGTTCAGATCAAAGTTAAAATAGAGACATATCAATTTATTTTCCATTATATTTATAATTTATGTGGTCGTACCAATGTGATATGAGTCTCTAGATTCTCATACTTGATTCTATATTGAAAATTTAATTTAATATATTAATTTTTTTTGTTTATTTATTCATAGGAACATTGATGTTCAATGATGTATGACTACATTGTTAATTTCAATATATATTAGAAACTAAAATAACGGATTGATATTAACACTCTATTTTTTTAATCCCTCGCCACTAGTAGACCAAGTCTAGTTCATGATATCCAAAAAAATAAATGTTAATTAAGAAACCCTTTACATATATCTCTTTGAAGAAACAATGTATTTCAAGATCAATAACACAAAAAATCATACAAATGAAGAGTAATGTATTTTTATGTTAATAAAAATTGAATTACATTAATATTATAGTGTGGAAAACTAAATGTTCAAAAACCTAATCAGATTATGAGATTAATTAGAAAGACCCATTATAATTGAAAATTATTTATTCAAAATGATCTTAATATATAGACAGTTTAGAGTGTTTCCAGTCTAAATAAATTGATGAAATTTAGTTTTATGAGTTACTCAAATATGATACTAATAATTTTTTCGTAAAAAAATTGGTTCTCGAAATGAAAAATATGAAATAAAATTATTTTTGGAAACCCTGTGAACTATAACCTAAGTTAATACCATCAAGCATGAAATATGAATTTTAAATGTAATTTTTTAAAATAATTGTCACATGTCAAATAATTAAATGTCTGAAATATTAAACCATGAATTGAAAAATATGAATCATTATACATGGGCCAAAGACTATATATTTGAGTATATCCTAATTATTATCCCCTTCACCTAAATCTATAATATTTTCCTTTAATATGAATCCAAAATAGTGGGATTGACATAAATGAGGCTCAACATAACATTTTTCCTTTTTAATAAAAATCCCGAAATAATTTTTGGAGCTTGAATAAATAATATCATATAGGACTCTCGATTAGTATTTTTGGTTATTTTTTCATGATGAAAACTATATAAAAAATTTTGAAAAATGAAAATAATCTGTTATTTCCCAAAATAATATAGAATAGTTATATAGTATGAATATATTATTGGATGATAAACTACGTAACATGAATAATTACATTTTATTATATCCTTCATGGAAAAATTGATATAGATACTTTCTGGGATGAGTCACTATAACTTATTTTTTGGATTCATATTACATTTTTAGGCTTGAATTTCTCTGGTAGACTATAAAATAACCACATTCAAATATGCATATGGTATGTTATACAATTGTATTATGCCTTTATATCTTACTTATGTTCCAAAAAATATTTTGGTCTGAGTTTAAAAAAACGACAATTAATTTATTAAAAACATTATGTAATTTTTACTTGATGAATTTAATGTATAAAGATCTGTTTTTCGAACTAGTATTAAAATATTTGTGAAATAATTAAATATACACATTGAAAAAAACATATTTTTTTGTTTCAAATGATAAATTTTGTGGAGGAAAATGAAATTTTTAGGTTATAAAATTATTTAGGATATAATTGATATAGATTAATCCAACGATGATGTTATTTTTACTATGTCTTACCCCTCCAATGTGAGAGACATTTGATATTTCTTATTCTATGTTTTATTTTATAAAAGTATTATTAAGGACATTTGAAAAAATGATTCTTCTATAACTGATCAATATAAGAACAATATTATTTACTTATTCATGCACGAAATCATTTGAAAGTTAGAAATAATGGTTAAATAATTCCTCCACAATCCGTATACTAAACTAGAATAATAAAATAGATCTTGGTTGGTGATTCCAACAATTCTACTAGGGAATTTTATGAAATAAATATTTATGAAAAAAAAAGTTATATGTTATACATCACGGACCCTTAAAACTATCTAAAGGTACAAAAAAACAATAGGTAATGAATTTTTTCAATTTTTTATATCTATAAAATAACTGTGATCATTTAGGGAGTAATTTGACTCTTTATTATGACCATACATCAATAATAAATATAATCATGATTGATGATTCAAATCACAAACTAGTGAGATGGATATCTCTAATGCAATAGTTTTACATAAAGATTAACAAATATTAAGGTTTTGAGAACATGGTGGAAGACCAAACGAGAGGGATATATCACAATATTAAGGGTGATTCATTCCCTAATAGATAAATTTTGAGTAATTATATTATTATAAACTATAAAACCTCACCCAATTACCCTTATATAATGACATTGTAAATTTTATGTTCAAATTAAAAGGACCATTTTATTAAAAGGTTGAATATGAAGCCTTATTTTTTATTATTAAATAAATGACGTCATTATTTTTGGGTAAAGGATACCCATTAAAAATCTCAAAGGGCCATGACCATGTGGTCTGAATACAGGGCCTGAAAACCCCTTTTTTGGACCAAATATCCCTTCGGTGAATAGTACTACAACAATACCCAGGATGCAATAGTAACTACTACAGTAACACCACCACTACCATTCTTGGTATAATTTCCGCAATTATATGATAAATTGTTTTAATTAGGATTTTCTAGACATAAATTTGTAATGATACAAATTATATTTTAAGAAACATGTAATAAGTATATTATTTCTTGTGTAATTAACCAAGGACCTCATATTCCCCAAAAATAATTCATTTTTTGTTAGATATTAGGTAAATGTGAAATATATTATATGGGGAAATTTTCTGTTTCATTTTTACTATCCTAAATTTTGTTCATAGTAAAATGTATTTCTATGTAGATTGAAGCGAATTATGACTGAACATAAGATTCAAAAATTGTGATCAAATTTTTATAATCACTTGTTTTTATGATTTTTAGAGTACATCGAGATATAATAAATAAATACTTTTGTGTGAATTTAGTATATACACATTGGGAAAACAATAATATATACAATACCCCTTTTATATGTCTCACAATAAAAAAGATTAGGGAATACATTTTCTGCATCACCAAGACTACCTCAAAATCCATAGAGTTTTATTAGAGTTTAGAATATCTACAGAGTATAGAAAGATTAAAATTATGGTCCTGGAAGATCTATTAAGAGAAGAATATGAGAAATAACTTCAATAAGGGGAGGATTTTAATTCTTCCAAAAATTTATTGACCCAAAAAAATAGAATTTCATTCTGGTTAGAAAGTGATATTATTTTCATGAATGATAATTCTCTTACATTGTAAAATTAATTCCATGATTATTGGGATAATAAGAGTATATAAAATATTTTCTTTATATAGTAGATAATCATAGAGGTGACTTGATGAATATATTCACGGTGAATTTCTATTTATTAAATACATACCATGGGGAGTTATGGAATGATATAATGGAGGATTATAGACCCCATCCTACTTTGGTTATGTAGAACACGTATAGGTTTTATATTTCTATCACACTGGTCCAACTACATTAATAATTTTTAAATATTTGTAATGAATATATTCATTATAGAATTCTATTGGATTTATTCTTGAACCATGTGTGTGTTAATGTGAAGAGTAGTTTAGGATGTACATATAGTAAAAAAGGTTATAGATCTAGTACATTGATTTTTTTATTTAATTTTGAAAACATTGTAGTATGTTTATGATAGGAAAATTAATCATTAATTATACCCTTCCTAATTAAAATTCCAATTTTAATGTATGAATTATATTGATTATTAATTACTGAATGATAATTGTTTCTGAGTAATAATAATCCCTATTTAGTAAATATTTCTTAAACTATAATTATCATGTGAAAACTAAATAAAAAATTCCGATAAAAAATTATAAAGTGTGGTTATTGAAATTAAAAACTCAATTTTGAGTGATATAACATTTTTTCTAATAAAACCTCTTGTATCCTTCACAATGGAATTTATATAAGTCTTTTTAACCTATGATGAATTGTAAAATTGAGATCCCTAATTAAATCTATGAGATAATGTTACAATGTGTGTGAGGCTAGGATCTATATTCAAATAATAATAATTTATTATTAATAGTTTCTCTTATATGCATGGAAGGAACAAACAAAAAATGAAAAAATAGAAAAATATTCAAAAATTCTAAAAATTAAATTACTAATGTGAGGGCTATATTGATTAAAGATGAAGGGTGATATTAACATATAAAAATATTATTTTAAAAGAATAAATGATGTTTGAATATATATATATTGGTTTATTTATCATTGGAAAAAGGGCTTGATAAATGTCCCAGTAGTTTGAATTTTGAATTTCAGTTAATTCAATCTAATCCATGAGTGGATCAAAAATTTGAATAAGAAGCTATGTAAATGTATGTATGAATATTATATTAAATTAATGCATATTCTTGAGTATAATTCTACAATATTCTATAATTATTGTGTTTTTATTTAATATTAGGTTGAAAAATCAATATTTTGAGAATTACATGATAAAATTCCTTATTAGTGTAATTCCCCAAATCTGTGGGAATTTTGTGGGATACAATTATAAAATATAATATTTATTATTCATTTATTTATTCCCAAATTTAATAAAAATCTCAGGAAAGCATAAAATTTTTAATGTTTTTAGAAAATTGGGGTTCAATAATAAATTATTCAAATGATAAATTTTAATACATATTTTGATTTTCATGGAAGAAAAGAATGATTTCATTAATTTTTATCTATAATTTGAAAATAATTTTGAAATCTATTGTTCAATAGAATTTTAATTTTTATTAAATTATATCTAGAAACAACATAAAATAGAAAATATATTTATTTTGGGAATTTGAATGTTGGAATATGGAAAATTAGAATTCTATTAGAAGAAATATGTGTGTTACCACTCGATTTTATGAAACTAGACATGTTCTTCAATTTGATTGTTACCTCACCATTTTCTACTTCCTGAAAACTGGTTCCATTGGGTTACTGATGTTACTATTCCTCTACCACATGAATTTATACTACTATAAGAGGTATTATTCTTATAACATAACCAATATACTTCTACCATCAAGTCAATCATGACACCACCATGGAACCTACAACATCCACAAAGAAATATGTTTTTATCCACTTTAATATACATTATTTTCCAAGAAATCAAATAAAATCTAATAAATAAATAATTGGAAATTAGATGATCACATTTTTTATTGAGTCATTTCAATGTTTAATCGAAATTTTTTATAAATGAAGAGTGATTAATTTTTTTAGGTTAAAATTAAACAAAGTAATTTTAATATATAATAATACAACCCCAATGATAATTGGTTGGGAATTATAGTAGAATATGATGTTGCATGATTTCAAGGAAAAAAGGGATGACTGACTGTTGAAGGGGAGTGTGCAATAATAAACATCACCCAAAAATACCAAAAATATATATTTCAAAATCACAATGTAGGATGTGAACATGATTCTTGTTTTAAAAAGTATGACACAAATTATATAATACTAAAGTCATGGATTAATATTTTCGGTATTTTGAAGAGGATAAATTCTATAAACTATAATAAATTCATTTTCATGTTTATAAGCTACTATTAACTTACCAAAATTCATCCATTTTCAATTAATGATTGATGAAATTAGTTTTATATAATGTAGAAAGAATATTTCACGGGTTTAATAGGGACATTTTATAAGAGTGATGGATGATGTATCATTAAATTGATGACCATCTATTTAATGGTAGTGATGATATATGTAATGGCCATGGTCATGTTCTGTATGGGTTAGTAGTTGTGTAAGGGTGACATACACCAACATATGGGTCATCCATGACTTGTATAAGATTCATTTAGGGCATGCCTAATGGCCATATATGACAAGGGTATGAGTAAATTTATTAACCTCCCAGATTCGTATGGATAACATCAAAATAATGTTCTTGGTGGACTTTCTATTTAGGGTGATGTTTTCTTATGTAAGAATCATTAGGGACTTGTGTAAGGGCCATGGATATGTTTTGTAAGGGTCCTTGTTTTTGTAAGGGTGAAAGTTTTTCAAGATAATTGTATTTCTTTATCCAATCAGAAACAACCAAATTAATGTAATCGGTGAAATAACATATTTTTATAATAAGAGTAGGGAGTAAATATAAAAATTATTAAAATGGATAATGAATGAATTATATATGGACAAAAAAAATTCATCAAATCTGAATTTAAAATTAAGGAATTACCTCTAATATTTCCATTAATATATATCTATTAAAAATGATATAAAAATTTCCATAATATTGTCTACATAGAGGAAATCCCATGTGCTACATTACTACATATTACTATGGTCCAGAAACCTCAATTACCTATAGCCCCCAGACATGTTTTGAATCATAATACAAATAACTTTCTATCAAACATTTATAAATAAGAGGGATTAATTTTAATTATTTTATGGATATTATAATATGATAAAAATTAATTTTAGTGAATTACTGGGAAAAAATTCATATTTTATATTCATCATAAGAATATGGATGATAATTTGTGGAAGGATGTTGAAAAAAAATGAAACAGATAAAATTACATGTATGTGATTCAAGGAACTAATTAATTATATTTACTGATATTCCATGGTAAAAACATTACTCAACATTGTTGAAAATGTTCATAATAATGAAATTTATTTCCATTTATAATTATTAATAAGGGATAGTTGTTAATTATCGTCCATTATAGATTTATTATTTTATTATCATTATCATTACTACAAAAATGATATCACTCACTCTATATTTTTATTTTCAATGTATTTTCCCCTCTATGTCTATATCTCACTTCCTGCTAATTTTTTTTATTCAAGAACATAAATCTATGTTTTTAACGTATACCTTATGTTTTGCACTCCCCATAATGAAATAAAGGGTCTTTATCAATTTGAATGATTAGGGATTTCAAAATATTTTATTTCAAATACTGACATAGTGATTAAATAAAAAATAATTTTTACGAATAAATATAATATTGTGGGAGAATATGGAACATTTAGATTTTAGAATATAATTATTTATTTATATAAATTATATGTGTTTGATCCAATGATTGACTTGCAACATGATGATTGAAATAAATCATGATATATAATAAGGTAGAAAATTTATTGCAATTTATAATGATTATCAATAAAATATGGAAAATATGTATAATTTTTTTTTAAATTATGATATATTTCTGATTAATGAATAGTTAATATGTACTCAGTTTTTAGTAATGTAATTTTATGTTTCATAAGTATGTTTTATTAAAAATGGTATTTATTTTTGTTTCTTCAATTATAAATAATTTATTCCATTAAGAGGCAATTTAATTTATGAAATTAATTTAATTTTTCAAATAATAATTTCAATATTATTTTTGAGTTGTATATTGGGATTTTTCAAAAAAGAATTTTTTTTTAATTATGAAAAATATCTCTTTTTTTAAAATAATAAATTCTTTTAAAATACTATTAAAATTTTATATATAATTTAATAATAATATAACATATTAATCCTCTTATTTAAAAAATTATATTTAATTATGTTGGAATCATAATTATATAGAATTATTGTAAAACATCATTTCCTCTATAAAACGTATTTTTAAAAAAATTATTATTATGCACGTAAAGTGATTTTGTAGATATTTATTAAATAATATATATTTATTATTAATAATTATTAAATTTATATATTATATAATCAATCGTATATTTTTACAATCTTGTGATATTTATTAAATGGAATGGAATGGAAATAAAATAGATTTATGTTTAAGAAAATGCATTTTATAAAAAATGGTTTTCATTATGTTTTTTACATGAAAGTAAAATTAAATTATATAACACATAGATATTGATAATGTAAAATAGACCTTATATTTTTAATCTTAAAATATATTATAATTTAAATGTTTTATATAAATGTTTTTTCATATAGAATAGTAAAAATATTAAAAATAAATTTCTATAGTTACGATTGAAATGGGTTTACATGTGGTTATATAAAAAGGGATTTGTGGGATTACCACTAAAATGGGAATAATGTTTTTATATATATTGAGATTTAAAATATATAATATCCTAAATTCATATTGTTTTAAATTTTACGCCTCTTAAATAAAAGTTTCTTAATATAATTGAAGGATTTTATTAAATTCCATGTTTTCTCCTCTCCTCACTTATAATAGATAAAATCATATCGTTATTTATAAAATTTGAACTTTTTATAATAGTCAATACCTAATCACAAACCATTATATATTATTTCCATCACTTTATTCCTTCATTTCTTCCCTTCTTCATAATCATACAAGACATAAGGTGAAATCCAAATCTGGTCTCTAAAATAAATGTTATAAATCTCTACAATTCCCTTTCAGTTTTATTTATTCTTAAACAATCAAAAAAAACAAATATCAATTAAATCATTAATAATATAGTATTCTCAGTAAACTATGATGTTTACATGATTATGGGAAAACTATTAACTATCTCTCCTCTTGATGAAGGGAAATTAAATTATCAATCAACTATACATATGGACTATCGCTTCCACATTTATATATGTTAAATTTTCTGTCACCATATATTATGGGGTGATATAATGGATGATTTAAAGTTTTTATGTTATATTTAAACCATTAAATTATACATCAAGTATACATATGGACTACCGCTTCCACATATAGATATGATAAATTTATTTTCACCATATTACATGGGGTGATATAATGGTTGATTTAATGTTTATATGTTATATTTAAAACATTAAATTATCAATCAAGTGTACATATGGACTACCATTTCCACGTATAGATATGATAAATTTCCCATCACCATATTGAATGGGGTGATATAATGGTTGATTTAATGTTTATTAGTTATATTTAAAACATTATTATGTTTCATTAATTATAAAATAATATTTTCCATATTTTCATCAGATCCATTAAAAAAGGAGAATATTTCTTATATGTATGTTTAGACTTCCATGTCCAAGAAGTGATTTTAGTTTTTATATTTTATGATTTACATGGATTTTAATAAGGGTTTATATAATTATAATATATTATATTTATGATATTACTATGATTTAGTAAAGTTTAATTATCATTTATTAAATGTTTTCCAATAGTTAACCATAAGAAACAACACTCATGTGTATGTACATATTACTGTCTTCATAATGATAAGTAATTCTTGATTCCTAAACAATTAAATTTAATCTCCCAAAATATTTATAAAATTAACATATATGTTATTTCTATTATTATTTACATTTATTGGAATTAGGAGAAACTATCCATGTGATGGGATAAAAACATCCATAAAAACATATATAAAAAAATGATGTTGATATCACTTGAAATAAAAACATCAATATATAATTTTTAATAATCTATTGTTGAAATGATATAAAAGAATCATATAAAATAATATATTATTTATTATAAATCTATTATAGAATTTAAAAATATGAAATTTATTATATTTTTGCTTTTGTAACTTATAAATAATATTATAACTAATGTACGGGTTTCATCTCATGTTGAATTAATCTATTTTTGAATATGGTATGAATAATATCTAGAACTATTTAGAACCATATGACGTTTAGGAATCCAATTAGTTTTGATTCAAAACATACTAAACCGAGTATGATTATTCATCATGATTCTATATCATAGATAAATATTGTTTATTATCAACACATTTATGGTATTATAGTATATATATAGATAGATTTACATGTTATATAATATATAATATTTAAGTCATTATATTTAAATTTACATTTCTCATTATTTGAAAAAAAATATTTGATTCAATGGTTATAAAATATGTATCTCTTTCCATATCAAATTATCTTTTTTGGGATATATGTAATATGTAATATTTATATTCTTTTTTGAGGTGTTTTTAAATCACATTTATTATTTTTATCATTAATATTATTATCATCATTATATTTAAATATTTATATGATAGTTATTCTTTTAATGTTGTGAAAAATCATAATATACCAAAGTTGTAAGTTATTTTGTGTTATAATATATTTTTACAATGATTTTTTTTTTCAAATTTAGAATGAATAAAATATATGATAAATATTTTACAATTCATAATTATTTTCTTCCAATTTGGTTAATTTTTTCAATTTCATGTTTTATTCTAATTTTTCCCGAATTATGTACTCAAAGGGAATAGATGAATTTTTATGGAAAACATATATCATGTCACTATTTGGTTAAGAAACATTTACTTAATGTATATATTTTCATTAAATTATATTCAATAAGATTTTTACCGTCCAAAAATAATTTTATAGTCTCACTTCTACCTATGATAGACTCTATATTAAAATTATTTAATCTAATCTCCTTATCATTTTTTGTGTGAGGTTTTTTTGAGTTTTTATCCAAAATTTGAATGTAATATATTTTTAACTTACACGACAGAAATGGCACTCCCCACCATCAAGCATAACCGTTTCATTAATTTTAACACTATAATTTTCTTTCTATTTTTTCAAAGAATATATTTTCTAAATTATATCTTAATGACTTAGATATTAAAATAGCAATTTAATAATGACAAGTGTATTTTCCGGAAGATATTTTGATGAATTTTTTTAAATATATCTTCTCGAATTGTTGATTCTTATTCATAAAAAAGGATATGATAAAAAATTTATTTATTTATTCACATATGAAAGGATTATGATTATAATAAATTATGGAAGTACATTTTATATTCCCCATGTAATTTATTAATGTAATATGAAATGATATCATTCTCTTATGTACTACATTTTAATGTATTATGAAAATGTTTTGGTTGTTATTTTATAATCAATGGATGGCTTGTAACATTATAAACCATATATGGGTGGGTTTGTTATAATACAACAATGTGTGAGTACATTATATCCCCACAATCCATTTTGTAATGTTGACTAAGTGGATATACAATTTATTGTTGATCGAGTTAACAAAATACAAACGAGATGAGAGATTTAACTAGATGGTTGTTACCCCTAATAGAATGTTATAAATGACCATATAGGTATTAAAATTATGGTAATTTTTATATAAGGATATTATTGGGGGGAATTTATCTAAGGAAATAATTTTATTTGATTCGTTTAATTCCAAAAAGATTTCTCTTATCTTTATTATAAGATCTCATGATCCTAATTTATTATTTACTATTTCACAATATTATGTTTTATGACATATGGTTTTTTCATTATGTCAAATTTTTTGACCCTTTCGATTGAAAAAATACATATGTTTTGACTGATGAATAAATTTAGTTGACTCATATGGTATGATTTGATTAATTTTTTTATCATTTTCTCATACCGTTACAATTAACCCAGAGTCCCTGACAAACATTGATATAAATATAAACTTTTACAATTATAAATAATCTAAACTAACCATTTGTTATGTTTTTATTCCATTTGTTTTAAATAAACATTTTATGAATAGTGTTTCTACAAAGGGTTTTATTATTAATGAAAATATTGAGAAATGGCGTTTAAATTTTATGTACCTATTTCTTATTCAACCATGTTTCTAGATAATCAAAAACATTTCGGTTATGGACTTTATTGTATTGTTATGTATTGAATATTAATCTATTAAAATTTATCATTTATGTACGGAAATTTTGATTCTGATATTGACCCAAATTTTGAATAATATATATATATATATATTGAAAAATATTGAATGTTAATAAATATTCATCCAAAATTAGTAGTAAATAATAATAATGTATGTGAATTCTTCCCCATAGATTTTGTAAATGTTATTTCTTATTGAATATATTAGAATATTAATTTCGTAAAATGATAAGTTCATACTGTATAGTGTAATGAGTATATACATAATTAGTTGATGGAATAAAATTTTTATATGAAATAATATGATATGTGGTGGATTTTTACCAGATAAAATAAGAATGGTTTACTATTGAAAATTAAGAATGTTGATTGAATAGATGAAAAAAAATCCTTAAAAAAGAATTCATTTAATGATATCACATAAAATAGCTTCATGAACCCAGTTTTTTATTGTGGAACGTTCAATCACAAAAAATATAATATAGTTTTTTTGTAGAATAAATATTGTAACATAAATCACATGATTATAAAACCTTATTAATATGAAAAGGATGATGTATGTGAACATTTAATGGTGATTTTTAAAAATGATTTATTATTAACATTAAATTAAAAAATTCATGTCACATTCAGAAGGTAATTTTGAAAATATTTTGGGAATGGTTTTTAAAACTGTTACATTTAGAAATAATCTCCATTAATATATCATGGGAAATGATATAGTGTTTTAAAATAATTATTCTGACCTATTGATAAAACAATTTATTCTGAATAGAAACTATATAATAATATAAAACTACTTGTTTGGAAAACACACATTGTAAAAAATAATAATATAATTTTTATTATATTAAAGAATAATTTAAAAAAAACTATCATTACAAACAGTATAATAAAATATTAGTATCATAGAACAAAAATATAGAACTAAACATGTTCCTAAAAAAACATAACTCTTATAAATGAGATTTGACAAATCATTACCCCCTAAAAACATAATCTATATATTTAACATAATAAATACTTTTTTGTCTCATTTTGAATTTATATAAATTAAAATTTATATAACATTAAATAATCATGATTAATAATTTAGTCCACCTGTATAACTTATTTCATGTCCAAAACAAAATAAATTAATATTGATTTACTAAAGTGCATATTAAAATGAGTAAAAATTGAGTTAAATCCTTTTAATGAAATGTAAATTATTTGGATTACATATTCCTACTGAATGAGAAAAATATGTGAGAAATTTACATCCATTTGAAATGAGAAAACTATTCCATGGAAAACGTGGTTCAATAGCATAAATATTTATTAAGGATTTGAAGACTAAGACAAAGATACCTTGGGACATGGATAACATTTTAATAAAAACCCCTTCAAATATTGGGATTTTAATTGAACCAAAAATACCATTATAAGAATAAAATTCATGATTAAAAATCTCAAATATAAATTTTATACAACACATTAGTAATATTAGATGTATAATATAAATGATGTCTCAAAGAGAGGAATTTGAGATGAGAAACCTTACCCTGTTCGAGATTCATTATATGCATTTTCCAAATATCATAAATAATAAAATTAATAATGTTAGATACCATCATATAATAATTATTCTTATATATTGACTTAATATGTTCTGTTTATTTTCATATTAAAATTGTTTATTTTATATTGTATTATTCTGTTTTCTTGAAAATTTTATTGGTGTTCGCTTATTTTAGTCATTATAACAACGAGATATGATATAATAATAATAAATTAAAAACATAATATTATATTAAAAACACAAAAATAATTCTCTATTTTGATATTACATTATAATAATTATTGAATTTAAATTCCCATAGCCATCCAAGATAGAAATGTATACTATTATTAGAGTATTTGGATATAATTTCCAATATATTAACATGATATATCTCAATGGGAGAGTATGGAAGAAGATAATTATAATATCATTATAATAAAAAAAATTATTATTTATAATTTATAAAACTATTTAATTACAGTTTTTAATTTTTCTAAATTAATGTGAAATAAGATGTAATCAATTGTTACATTGTAGAGGTGATGTCTGTGGAACACATGATTAAAATAAATTTTTGTTTGTATAAGAAGATAGAAATGAATAAATAAAGGTTCATATTTTTACATAATAACACAATAATATAATAATGATAATAAGGAATTCATATTTATATTGTATGTATAGATTTGGAAGAGAAATATTAAAATAAAATTTCATGTATTTCATAACACACACTTTGGTATAGTGATCATTTTCTTGAACATCTACATATAAATGAATGGTTTACTATAAATAATTAAAAATAAAATATTGTGATGTTGAGATAAGATTCTATAAAAATATTAGAATTTTTTCATATGTAATTTGATTGAATTTCTATTACATGAATGGGTGCAAGTGACCACATTAATTTTGGATGAATATGGATCTTTTATAAACAATCATTATTTTTAAATGATATCGTTACAATATTTTAGTTTCAAATACTCAAAAAGATTAAAATATTAGATATTATATGTTATTAGTATAATGAATATTCAATAATATATTTCCACCCATTTTTAATGCATATTCAGTTCCATTATTTCAATGAGGTGTAAATTTTCATTTTTTTCTTTTATAATATTTGTAAACAAATTAATTTATGATATTTTAAAAAAGTAAAAATATACATATAATTAAATTTTGGCATGATAAAACACAATTTAGTATCCATTTAATCTAATTCAGTTTCTAAATAATATAAAATAATTTTATTTATTAGAACAGTTAACTTATAAAATAATTTTTGTAGTAAAATGTGGTCTTTATAATTATATATCGTCAATATTATTTAAATTTTGTTACAAATTAAGCATGAGTTTTTTTTAATTATACATGTGTTTAAAAATAATACTATATAAATCATTTAAAATATATCAATTATATTTTTTAGATATAGAGTATACATTAATAATAAAACGATTTAATTAATATATTAGTTTTACTGTTATCAGTATCACTATCTATAATATTATTAATCATAAATTTATGGTCAAAATTTAAATTAACATTATATAATAATATATGATATTATTTATATAAAATATAAAAGAAATTTCAATTGAATAAATTTTATGGATGTGATTTATTGTGGAATATTATTTATAAACTACATTTTTTTTAAAAATATTAATTATGATTAAAATGATATAAATAATATTTTTGAAAAAATAATTAAATTTTAAAAGAATAATTCAACTTGTAAATTTATATTCTACTATAAATGTTTACAAAAACAATTATGTTAATCTTTTATTATGGTATTGTCATTACTTTGAGAGTTTTTATCAAATAAATTATTTTCTAATGAATCATAAAAACATATTTACTTAGAGAATTCAAAAACAAAGATCAACAATATGTTTTTTTATAAAAAATTTACTATCGATTTTAAATTTCAAATTTCTAAATTTATAAATAAATGTTTTGATTATAAAATTTAAAAAATAAAAAAATTAGAAAATGAAAATTCCAAATATTAATGGTTATTATTGTAATATCACATCAATTAACAAATAAATTTATTTTAACCAATCTCTAATTTCAAGCATAATTTTTTTTATAACTAATCATGTGGTTCATGAAGTAGAATTTCGTATCCAAAAAAAATTCATTTATTTGAAAATAATTTTCTAAATAATAAATGATCATTTAATTTATTTTAAATATAATTATTAGATTTCATTAATTTAAAAAATTTATTTAAATTAGTTATACATATTTTATATTATGTAGAAATAATTATTTATTCCTGTTAATCTAAGTTCTATTTTTAATGGTCATACTAATATATGGATACTATTTCAAAATATATATTATAGTTAAATATATGATCGATATTCTATATGGAGAAACATATTAGACACATTTAGTTTATTTAAATTAAATCATCTTTTCAAATATTTTTGTTTTACAAATTTAAATAACATAACCAATATAGTTAAATAATATTACAATATATTAATGGTAAAGTAATTTTATTTTAATGATAAAATATTATTCAATATTTAATATTCAATTTACACATTCATGAAAACTTTAAATATTTTAACTTCAAGTAACAAAATTGTTAAATGTCAAATAAAGTTAAAAATTATATAATAATTAAATTATTTAACAAAAAATTTCCTTAATAATACCCTAAAACCATTCTACTTGACCCTATTTTAAAAAAATTAATAAAATACCATGATACTTATTTCATAAAAATAAAAAAGCACTTATATTTATGTTTCATCAATATAATAAAATTTTATTTTTAAGATTTAGAAAAATAATTTTATTATTTATCACCAAAAAAGGACTATCAAATTTATTTAATTCATTAATATAATAAAATTTTTATAATAATAATAAATTAACAATATTGTATTCAGAAAATTTATAATATTAATAAATATAACGTTTCTGATTTTTTTCCCAATCGTAAAAAATTAAATGAAATTTTAGAAAAAAAACACAACAATCTTTATGCACCACGATATAACATAGGATAATAATACATGACATGGATCATTTCTAATCCATTACCTCAATATTTATTTATAATAATTTCATTTATAAAATTATCAAACCACTATCACCCAAATAATAAATCATTTGTTGCCGTAAACAGAGGCAAACATAAAAACATGGGTTGCAATTTCACCAATTCAGAATAAACATGCACCCAACATATGAAGAATGTTATTACATCAAAATTTTAACCCTATTATAATATATCAAACCTAATACATTGGTTCTTTATTCAGTTATGCTTCCAACAGAATTCTATATTATAGTAATTATTTTTCATAAAAATATAATAATTATTTTTCATATAATTTTGAGTATATTTTATATATCTATAAAATAATTTGCATGATTTTTTTAAATCAATGTCATATAAAAAACTAAATCCTATAACATTATATTTAATTTATAGATAGGAAATGTAAAAATTAGATTGAAATTTTCAAAATAAAAATTAAATCAAAACCTACATCTAACACATACCATCATAAATAAAACCCATTATAAATTAATAATAATATATAAAATACACCTTAGATAATACGATAACTAAACATAATTAAATTCACTAATGTTGTAATAAAAATCCTAACATTTTACCCTTTATATTCTACTAACATTCCAAAATATCCAATATTTCATATACACCATATTATTATTCATATAAACATAAAAATAAATATACACTCTACTAGTATTCAAATAATACCTAGTAAATAATTATGAATCTCGGGGGGTGTTACTAACAGTCAACATGAAATCTGCAATATCATTATATGTTATTATTGTGTTTAACCAATTTAGATGCATATGACCTTGTGTGTCAAATTGTTAATAGATAATGAACCATTATAATTATCTCTAATGGAATTTAAATATTTAAGACCAAATCATAAATATGAATCATATAAAAGCATAAAATAACCACTATCACGCAATCCGTTGATCTTAATATAAGAAGAATAACGAAACTAATAAAAATATTCAAATTCAATACAATCAAGAGGGAACAAAATTTTCCATTACACAAGTTAAATATATTATCTCTAAAAACATCATTCATGAAAGATCATAATACTAATAACATCATGATAGAACAAATTATTTTGGGTAATCAATTAATAAATCTTCTCTAAATGGATGGTGTTGTATAATTCCATCACCCTCCCATAGAGTATATTTTTGTATCCTATCATATAATATATGAGTTCAATAAACCATTCCATCATAAATTTTCTCTGTTAAATTTGAAAATATATTATTATTTAGATAAAGGTAGTAAATAATTTAATACTCTTCTAGGGGAGAGGAAAATATCATGATTTCATGTAATAATGGGGTATTATAATCCAATATATAATACTATATGCTTCCTTCTACCTAAATGAGAAACCAAAATTCCAGTACTTTTATACAAGCACATTAAATTATAATATAATATTTATTATATAGCAAGCATGTAAGGTTCAATGATCATTATTTTATCCTGATATTTCACAGGACATTGATTTATTATGGAATAATATCATGAAAACATAAAAGTGAAACCCTGATATTTAAAAATGAATTTATATTTAAATTAATATTGTATTGAATAAATTTTTTCACATGAACACTAAACTAAAATGAACCATGAAAATTTTTTTGGAGGTAAAATATTTCAATTGATAATAAAAATTCGCTTGTAATGTTAATAAAATATAAATAATCACTAATTAATTTATACGAGAAATAAATCAATAATTAAATACAAATGTCATAAAATTAAAATCATTATCCGTATTGTTTTATATAAATATCTTCACTAAAATTAAGAATATTTAAATATGGTATAGAAGTAGTAATACAAATAACATGTAGATATACTCTAAATGAAATGTATGAGTAATTTAATATATATATATATATATAATTGAATGAAATCTGGTAGTTCTATATATGTGTGTGTGTTTATTTGAATTATGAAAATTGGAAATATATTTATTAGGTAGACATGAATTATTTATATATATATATATATAAGTAGTGTAATATATAGATTTAATTTAAAATAATTGAAATTCTAGATTAAATAAAACATAATATTTAATTTAAATAATTTATTATAAAAAGATATACTTATCCATTATATATTATTTCAATTGTTAATGAATGATTTAATGTATTCAAAAAATTCTATGAAATATTTTAATACCAATGTATTCATAAGATTAAATATTTAATAGATAATGACTTATATTTAAAAGGATATGGTTTAAAATATTTAATATTAATAAAATATCATTTTTAATCATCCAATTTTTTGTATTTCCACTTTTCCTATTTTAAAATAAATTTATTTCATTTAAATAATGAGTATAATAACATGTTTTTTGGTTAATTCTTGTTAATCAATTAATTGTTATAAAATAATATTATAAACACATCAATTTAAAAACTCATTTTTCACTACAAATAGTATATCAACATTTTATATTTTCAATTTAGAGAAACAATTATCATTCATAAAAATAGAATAATATTAAATTGTTTCTAAATTATGAGTTATAAAACAGAAATTGAGTAGCTGTGTTTGTATTATGTTTTTAAAAATCATACAATTTAAATTGTAAAGAATTATAATATAAAATGGTGTAAAAAAATTTAATTATCATGGATAAAATTTTGTATTAATGAAATGATATTTGTTGATTTTATAATTCATTTTTAACTCTTGAGGGAAAAACAAAAATTATAAACCCAATGAAAGCTTGTAATAGACCTTACTCAAATGTGATTCATTACATTCCTTTCAACTAACATTATTTTCTAATGAATAATTCTCATTTTCATTAATATAATGCACTTTATTCGACCCAAAATAATTGAATATTATACATTAAAGACCAATGGTGTCTATATAAATAATTCATCTGCAAGATATTTAATATGTGATTCAATTCCTTAGTAAAATAATTGTGGCCTAATATTTTCATTTTTCGGGATGTCATCATGAGAAGAAGTTATTTCATAAATTTAATTAATGATTTATCCTTCATTTTTAAGTTTATACTATCATTTATATAATTTATATATTCAATTTTACACACAAATTATGTTCTATTATCATTTAATATTATATTAAAATAATATAATTGTACATAAATAATAATTTATTTTTCATAATTTATTCTTGTTTTGGTTTGTTCAATCTTCTATATGAAAAACATTATAATATTAATGTCATGAATGATTATGTAAAAAATTACACAAAAAATAATTTATTCACGAGTAACATAATATATTACATTTTTATTGAATGGTAATGTAAATGTATTTATAAATGAAATTAAATTATGTAATTGTAAAATTCACAAAAATTGTATTTTACTATTATATAAACCAAAAATTTTGCTACATATATATTAAAAATAAATATGTGAATATAATTTACAAAACATTAAAATATAATCTACGATAGTAAAGTATTAGCATCGTTCGATATAAGAATAACAATATTCTTATTTATTTAGTGATAATAAAAATCTCCCACCATGATCTTCCCAGATCAAAATCTGCTTATAAATACACAACATAAAACCATTCACGATAGCCTTTGGAATGGAAGCATAACAATGGTTTTTGTAAGATTCTCAGTAAGGGAAAAATGGAGATTTCATGGATAAATTATGAATATCATAGCTATAATGTTAATTTTAATATTTAAAAACCATTCCCATCAAATCATATATTTTAATCATCACTCGTTGTAAATTTCATGATATTTCATAAGAAATTAATCGTAATGAAATCAATGAACAAGATCAATGAGATAAAAATATTAGAATAAGATGTAAGTTTGTATCCTAGAATTAATCATATAAAATAATTTCCTCAGATCAGTACCATTTCTAAGACTATAATTGTAGATTGAGTTCACTCCCCATTCCATAATATCATCACTAAAGGTTCACTTGGGAGACATCCATAGTATACATATTCCCTTGAGAAACTGGGTTCACTCATGATTACTGTACTTATTTTATAATGTGATGTTTATCTATTAAATAAACATTGGATGAATATATATTTCTATTCCAAAATGTAACATAATTATTATCTTACATTTTTTACTGAAATATCAAATAATATTCAACATATCATAACCCATTGAAAGGAAATAGCATCATCAACATTACATTATTCCATAATATAATATGTTTTGGAAGAAAATGAATCTAAAAAATATATCATGACAACATAAGTAACCAATGGGATATAATTGGACTTTAATGAATCATTCAAAATGAATCATCTTCATAATTCATCCAATGTTTAATTGTGTCATTAACCACCTTCTGCAAGATGAGGGATGGGATAAACATGATCTGATACCTTCTTTCTTCCTGGTGAATGAGATATAATAATCCCCAAGTCCCGAATCTTATAGGACCTATGGTGGTGACATTCACCAAGGGTATAAAAATATCACAAAAATGGTAGTTGTTACACTTAATATAGTAACTGAGATATAGTGATAAGATGTCTCAGTTTCAATATATATATATATATATATATATATGTACATATAATCCTTTCCATGTGCATGTTTAAAGAATAATTTCTAGAAATACTATGAAAACTAAAAAGTAAATACCAAAAGAATAACAGTGAAGAAACACAGGTACTTCTAAAATCTCTAAGATATTATGGTATATCATTATCTATTTATTCTACCTAGAAACCAAATAAAATTTACTTATGTAGGGTGGGAATACATGATTACTTGGTAGAAAAACCAAAGTCACTCGTGCACAAGTGAGAGAAGAAAAATAATTATCATGTGATAAAATAGTAGTTACCAACAACAACTATCAAGGAATACTAACAACATAATCTCACAAACACACACTCACCATGCAACATAAATGATTTAATGTAATATAATAAGCACATAGATATTTTTGTACCCCAAATCACTTCTCATGGGATAACTTCTCCACCCCAATAGAAAACTTCTTGACACTACAATGCACTTCAACAAGCCCCACTTTCACGAACTCCCCAAACTCCCTTGGATGACAAACCACACCACCTTCCTTCCGGAAAAAACCTGGTCCACAAACCACACCACTGTCTTACCCCTAGAGACCTAGGACTCACACATAAGACAACCTTCTAGAAAACAATTGGGCCTCATCCGAAAGACAGCTAGGAAATAAAAAACCTCCCACACAACCAAAAACATAAATCTAGTAATAAAACTCATGCCAATACAACCTATTCAAAAATACATGGGAGATATTAAACCACAACCCATTGATTCCTTCATGAAGAGTAGTGGATGATAATTTCATAGAAGCGGGAGTAGGTAAAATTCAGTACACAGTCATCCATCCTCCCACTAGGATATTAGGAAAATATACTCCCCATAACTGTAGGGGTATTTGGAACATAATGTTTAATGTGAATGTGGTGAGTATAGAAATAATAATAAAATAAATATATATATATATGTATATATTTAAAAAAACATTGTGCACAACATATGGATAACTAAACATGAAACCATCCAATACATTAAAAATTATATTGCTGCAAACCCTACATCCCCACCCACTCAACAACCAAAACCAAAACTACAACCCACGTGTTTCATTTATCCAATTTTCATTCTTCATTATATTTTCATTTATTTCTTTTCTTTTATCCCAACCTTGGAAACTACCATACATAGCATAAGTGACAACCACATAGACAACCATTACACACTAGGAAGAAGGACCAAGGTATGACAACAAGAAACACTCTTCCCTTTCCTGAACACCCAATCATCCTGTTCCAACTATCCTAAATAAATGATATCCATCTCATGAATCCTCCCACAAATAATTATGGAATCTCCAGTATACAAAAACACCACACCAAACACACCCATAAACTTGAAATCACATCAGAACCGTCATGTAGCCCCACTGCCCGACCACTACCCAGTTGTTATAGCATTTCATAACTAGTCCATTTATTCAACAATTAATCAATCTTTCACCATGATAAATTATCACACCTCATGGACCACCTCATAACAAAATTCCATAGAAACCAATATTAAACCATAGACCTAAATAAAACACATATTAGACCATTCTCAACGAACCATCTCCTCTATGTACCCATGTTCCCACAATCAGGCTACCAATAGAGCCTCCATATATCCCTACTAAAGCATTAAACCCAACAAAACCCACAAAACCCACAACCACACTGAAAAAATGATGATTTTATTCAGATTTATCCAAAAAAGGTTATTTAATTTACACTTTCCTGAGAATGGGTGATCACATAAGGGATTCCATCCTGGTGCATACATTTTATTAACCTATTGTACATGATTAAGAATATCGATATTTACAACAATTATACTTAGGGAAAAATAATATTTACAATGAATCACCCAAGAATATGAATATACCACCAATGGACAATATTTTCAAAGGTCACACGACCTCAATATATATCATCCTAAACAGAGATAAAAAATAATACAAGTGATCAACAACAATCCATTCCCAATCCCTTATTAAATCCATATTTAATCATTATCATTTATATTTTTTAATGGTTGGAATGAATTTTTTTTCACAAAATAACCTTACTATTTCTACCCCACTGGATAAAAAATTAAAGTGATATAGTGTAACCCTTAAACAGAACAATAGGAAACCTAAACTACGCCTTGCACTAAAATAGATGGGTCACGCTAGCAGGAAACCCCAAGGGAAACTAAAATGGGGGATAAATCATACGAACATGACTTGTCTAGGGACTAATGGTTCTCCATGTACCATGAAAAAATATTATAAATGACCATATCTTTAGAAAATTCAGATCATTTTTCAACTGAAGGAAACAATTATAAGGCCATTAAAGTCATATTGTGGACAAGATCACGCGTTTGACTATCTATAATTCCTTCGAGCATAAGTATATTAAATTTATAGTTAATATCCTACAAAATTATTATAAACACACAAAAAAGACATTAAGCATTAGTTACATCATTTAATCTATAATACGGGTGATACAATAATAACTGAGAATAACTTGAAATTATTCACTGATGGGTGATTCAAAGACAGTTGGCCACCAATAGTGAGTCACCAATGGTTTAGTAACCAAAATAATGCTACTGACAATGAGTCATCGACACTGAGCAACCGATGTTAAGCCAAAAAAACGTGACCTATCGATTTTGACTCACCGACACTATGACATTATGATTCCCTGACTCACTGATGCCATGAGTCATCAATGTTATGACTCCCCGACACCCTAACTCACTGACACCCTGACTCACCTACACCCTGACACAAGAACTCTTAGGCTCACCAAATCCTAATCTTGTCGATTCCATGACTCACCGATTCCCTAAATCCTCTATTCCCAGACAAACTGACACCCCAAATCACTAATGCCCTGACTCGCTGACAATGTGACTCACCCATGCCCTGACACACCGATACCCCCACTCAGTGACGCCCTTACTCAATGATTCCATGAACAAACTATGCCCCCAACCTACTGAAGCCTCAACTAACCTATGCCCTCGATCTATAGATGAAAACACTATATATTTCAAAAACACTATAACAGATATACCATTGCCTCCCAGAACACTCCAAACATAGGATTTGAAAACATATTGGACCACAAAGGTTCATAACATTACATCAGATACTTATCTAAATATTCACTCCCTCTACAATGAAAAACCAAATCCCAAAATAAAGTGGGATTCTAAAAACCACCATGTTTGATACCTCTTAAGGATAAACCCCATTATTGGAGTGAAACATCAACATCCAATAACATCTCCTATTATATTTTCCACACAACAAACACAAGACATACAACACTACCACCAAAGTTAAACCACTCAAACATATATATCATAGAATTCCTTCCCACATATTATGATACTATCACCTTTGGGTGTAACTGAATCTAACCCATGGGTTTAATTTCGTATTCCTTAATTTTTAATGATTTGGGATCAAGTCATCCTATTGTCAATTTTCAAGACTTTATTGGTGGATAGATATTAAGGAAAAAATTCATCTTATATAAACATAGATAGAGAATCACATGAAAAGGGAAAATAATTGAGAAAAACCTAAAAAAACTCCCTCTAATAGGCACACATATGTGTATTTCACTCCCATGTATTATCCTCTTGGGCACCATGTCTCCAAAATATGCGAACCGAGCTAATAGTGTATCTACACCTCACCTTCTCTTGAAGAACCTAGATCTCCACAAGTCTCTCAATAAACGTTTTGTTGTCCTCGATATAATCATCTCCCCACTCAATTACATTGAAGTCATCATGAACAAATAGGTGAATGTGAGAGATTTGAAATAATTCATCGACCATCCTCAACTACAGTGGCAATTCCAACTGATATTCCACATCGCCAACTCATCCAAACACATCAAAATTTCAGATGAACTTGGGAGAAAGCGTTCTCTTTCTTACTAACATCTTCTACCCACATTAAGGGGAATCCATCAAAAATATGTGGTCCCCATCCTTGAACATTGAAATCATTCTCTTATGATGGGTATATTCCTTTTTTCAGTCACGTGCGGCCTTCGTCCTCTCAAATACAAGAACAACCTTCTCTATCATACTATACACACCGTCTGGACCACGAACATCTACCTCCAAAACATTTTTCCTGCACAAGGGTGAATGACCGAATCATCTATACTAGGCCTCAAACAGAGCCATGCTATAGGAATATTTATAGCTATTATTGTATGAAAACACTAAGAAGGGAAATTTTCTCACCCATTTCCCACAAAAATCCAAGACGCATGCTTTCAGAAAGTCCTCAAATGTCTGTATAGTACACTCTATTTTCCCATCATTCTGAGGGAAGAAGGTATTGTTAAGTCATAAAAGAATTTAAAAATCTTGTTGAAATACCCTCCAAACATTCTATGTAAAACATGTATCAAATATAATGTATTTTGGGACACTAGTGAGCCGCACCACCTCATCCACATACCTATACACTATGGCATCTTGTGCGCTCGACTCCTTGATTGCTAAGAAGTGACCTGACATCATCAACCTATCCACTACAACCAAATAACATCACTTTATACCTAATAAATGGGTAATACTATGATGAAATAAATCAAGATATAATCCAACTTCTACTCGAGGAAATATAGGGGATGCAAAAAAACAACCAGGAACATGGTGCTCAACCTTTAATTTTTTGAATAGTAATATAATTTCCACAAAATGCACTACTTACCGCTTAATCCTTAGCCACCAGAACAATTCCCTAAATCCCTAATACATTTTGGATACTCAATATTTTACCAATTTGGGTGATCTATAAAACCCATGAAGAAATTCCTTATGCATTGGAACCGGATCTAACAACCTCTTACTGAACAACAAATGGTTCTGCCAATCCTCCTACAATCCCTCTAAAGAATCACCTTGTCCAATGAGATCCTACATCACCTATATGTCTGAGTCTCCACACTAAGACTACTCCACCTATTTCATCAGAGAGTACTACAATGTCATCTAAAATAGGCATCCTCTACCACCATCCATTCCAACAACTATGTGTAAAGAATACAACTCCATCATCACTGTCAAATGTATGTAGATTCACAAACCACATCATTATACCAAAAATTACACAATGCATTAATCAGAATACCACCCTTTCCTGAGTTCAAGGATATCTTAAAATTGTAATCCTAGAGGAACTCTATATACATCTTCTAAGGTAAGTTCTAGTCTCATTGGGAAAAGGTGTACCCCAGCCCTTGTTATCTTTAAAGACCACAATGTGTTCCCCCAATGAGATATTAACATTACAGATTTAGGGAAAACAAGAAGACAACTAGTTCAATATCATTGGTGGCATAGGTATGAGACTAGCCCCCATTGCTTTATCATCACAAACCCAAAACCTAAACGAGAAGTATCACGTGACACCTTAAACATCAGTCATACCTCTTATAGCCTAATAACTACAGAACAACCCATATTCCCCTTAACATACCCAAATATACCCAGTTATTACCCCCCCCCATACAAAATCGTAGCCTTTCCTAGTGAGGTCCCTCAATAGAGATGCTTCTCGAGAGAAATCAGGTATGAATATCTGGTAGTAGCCTGCTAGACTGAGAAAAATAAGAACCTGTCTTAATTTTTTGGGTGCTTCCCATGAAACAAATACCTTGTCCTTGGACGATTCCTCCTCTACATGCTTAAGAGAAACAAAATTTTTATGTAAGTGGACATACCATGTCCAAAACAAACAGTTTGATAGATTTCATAAGAGATGGTGGTGTTGAATGACTCTAGGAAAGTCATGAGATGCTTGGTACACTCCTCCTATGATTGTTAGTAGATCTAGATGTCATCAATTAATTTCATGTAAAATTGGTCCAGGTTGTAACAAATGACAAATTTCATGAGCCCCATGAACATGGTCGGTGAGTTCGTAACACTGATCATCATAACTAAGAACTCAATGTTCCTATAGATACACCTAAAAGCAGTTTTCCGGATGTTACCCTCCTTCATCCTCAATTAGCAATATAAAAACCACACATAGATATAGATTTCCAACTCAATCCCCTATGCTAGACGAAATAATCATCTAACCTCGGGAGAGTGTAACGTTTCTTGATTGTTAATAGAAATAGTATCTAGAAGTCAATGCACTACATCAGACCATCATTTTCATTTTTTTAAAACAGACTAGAGCACCCCACAATGACATAGTGGGACAACTAAGGAACCTCGTCATTAGATTGTATATTCGGATCTGCAACTCTCGTAATTCAGAAATCTCTATCCTATAAAGAGCCATCTAAATCGGTATAGAACCCGATTGTATGTCTTTTCAGAACTCAACGTCACATTGAGGGGGTAGTTTCAAAAACTCCTCTTGGAAAGCATCTAGGAACTCTAAAAAAACTCTCATAACAAACACCATCTTAGCATCCCACGATAGTAGTTATAGATCTGCCACCCATGAAAGAAGAGTAACCATGCATCAGGTTACCACCGAACAGATATGCTTTCCAACGAATGCTACACTATGTCCTTCCACATCGGGAAACATCAATGTTCTCCAGAATCAATCGACAACTGCATGCACATAGTACAACAAGTAAATTACAAGGTTAAAACCATATGGATTCATCTGTAGATAATCGATTTCACCATTGGACTGATGTGTCCCCATCATTAGTCCACATCCTTAGAAAATAGAAAAATATATGGTCAATCCTCCGACTGGTGTACTCAACACCAGTGGCATGAAAGCTCTCTCTATGTCTAGTCACAATTAATGGTCAAGACTTGTTCCAATGAAGGTGTGGGGAGATACCGCATCCAAGAAGGTGCATGAAGATATACAAAAAAACTAATTATACTACTAACGATCTTCAACCTTTCTAGAACAACTACCTCTTCAACGTGAAACTACCCACACCCATATCTTATTCCCTTTATCTATTGGCTGCCATCCCGACCATGCACTGGTCGAGGTCCCTGAGGAACACCTAATAGTCGGCCTCCTCCGGAACCATCTTCCCTTGGTATAGTAGGGTTATTCTCTCCCAACATGTAGAATTTCCTATAAGGCATCATCTGCTGAGGTGGGCGCCAAAACATTCCACCTCCTCTATACTGAGCTTGAATAGTGTATTTTATATTGATTTTACCAATTCCTCCTCACGAATAACACCTCTGCCCAAGGCCCATGGGAAAAGTATGAGGACCAGATATTCAAAACTGGAACAGCTACGGGATGTCTCCCCACTGGCTGAATAATATAATTCACTGACACCGAATACTTTTTTTCCTAAGGAACTTCACCTTTGAAGAACTCATCTGACATACCACTTCTAGAATACCTCCTCATGATTTCATCATTTCCACAACTTCAGCCTTATTCTAAACATCTATGAATGTAAGTAGACTAAAGGGAGTGACCACACACCAGAGGGAATGATGGATGGAATCCTTCAAATTCTTCTTCCATGTCTAATCATATGGAAAGAGATACAATAGAAAATGCTTGAGATCCTTGATCTGGATCCTGTGTTCCCACACTGAAATACTCCCCTACTATAGGGAGAGTATCTCCAACATATTCCATACATTCCTTGTGGATGATATGAATTACACATGAAACACTTTCTCAAATTCATCCCACAAAACAACAACCTCCTTCCACTTCCTGAGGTTATGTGTCCACCACTGACGTGCTTCTCCCCTCATAGAGACCATCACTAGAGAAACCCAATAATCTATTGGAGATCGAACCATGATAAAATTGATCACCATATCATCAAGAAAAATCTCCATATCTTTTCCTAATACACTTCCATCATACATTCCATGTGTCTATCTTTGGAAAGTGCAAACTGTATTCTTCCCCTGATCATCCTTCTCCACTGGATTATCACTCCTCCAATCAGTCAAGTTAGCCTACTGAACCTCCACTTCTCTTACCACACACGGGTGACATCCTAGATCCCTAGATGAAAGTGAAACAAGGAACTCCCTAGCCTATATATAATAGAATTTATATTGGACTTATTTTAACTCAATGATTATTTTAATTTCCTAAAAATGACCAATACAATCATGAACACCAGTAATCATGATGTGTGTACCTTCCCCGGGGTCTCTACGCTGCAAGCTGTTCAACCTCACTAAGTCATTTGGTAGGCATAGATTCATTCCATCAGGTCACATGGGGCCTTAAAATACTATGTCCTTTCCAATATTCACTGGACTATTTCATGCACCAAGATCACCTAAAACAATTTCCCTACCCACCTATGTAATCATCATTGTGGTTTAGTCCAAACTATATCCTCTCTCTCAACCATCAGGCTATGATAACATTCTGTCAGGACATGAATTCTGAAATATGTGGGAAGGGATATAAATTTTCTTGATACCTTCCATTCCTAAAGATGATGGAGACATAATGACCCTGAGTCCCACCTCTAATAGGCCATAGGGTGGAAAACAACATTATGGGTACACAGATATCACAAAAATCGGAAGAATTAACCTTTTTATAGTGACCAAGATCAAGAGATAAGATGTATCAACCCCAGAAAACCCCAATACAGCATTATATCATTACAACAAATTCCAACCCATTTTCATGTTTAAATTAAGACGATTATTAATACAAAGAAATCAGAATGGTAAATGCCAAAAGAAATGCTAATCAGTAACACAACAACCACCCCCAAAGTCTGAGCTAGTAAGGAACAACATGGTTCTTGTAATCTCCCAAGAAACCTGAAAACCATATTATATATGTGACATGATCATATATGTATACTTAGTAGGGAAAAAAATTCACCCATGAACAATTAAGACAAGAATTATAATTCCCCATTGAGATAATATCATAAACCAACAACACCTATCAAGGAATACTAACCACCTAACCTCACTAAGGAAGACTCTCCATGTAACTTAAATTACTTAATGTAATGAAGTAAGATCATTGATATTGGGGGACCCTATACCAATTCCCATTGGTTAACTGATCATATGTAATGGTGAACATCTGAACGCTACCATGCTCTTCCACAACCCCACTTTCACAACCTACCCACACACACACCTGGTCCAAAAACCACACCAGGTTCTTAACCATAGCCATATGAACATCAATCCACGGAACTATTCTAACCACATACTCCTAGGCAACACACATACCACAGCCTTCCCAAATCACATCAGCCTTATCCTAAAGACACATATCAAAAAATCCACCGCTCACACGACAAATACCATTAATATTGTAATAAACGAAAAACAATTACATCCAAATCAAAAAATCCAATGTGATATTTTAACCCATTCAATTATAGTCTACCAAAAGAGTAGTGCATGATAAATTTATCGAAGAGTGAGTATAGAAAATTCACTAACAATCCATCCATCCTCCCACTGGGATGTTGGGGAAAAAACCATTCCCATATTAATGGTGCTGTTAGCCATATAGTTATCAAAAAAAGCTGGATGAGTATCAAATAACATAAAGAACTACATGTTTATACATATAGGTAAATAAATACTATTCCCATAATATGGGTATCCAATAAATCAACTATCAGATGTATAAAATAATTCCCTTTTAGATGACCATATATGCACAACCACTCAATAAACACAATCAAAACATCATCCCACCTCTTTCATTTATCTAGTTATCATTGTGCATTATAATTTAATTTCTTTATTTGTTTCCATACCTAACCATGTAACTACTAAACAAATCACAAGCAATTTCTACATGGTCATCCATTACACTACTCGAAGAATGACCTAGATAAAACATAATGATGAACACTTCACTTTCCTAAACACCTATTTAACCTATACCAACTATCATTCTTCAAAGTTATCCCATTAAATCATCCTCTTATATTGAATCCCAGAAGCCCCACTATACAAAAATACCACACATGATACACCCATAATGAAGATATTGTGGGACAACATTCTTGGTTCCACACTACTGAAAACAATTACCAGATGTAGTCCCACTTTATAACAAGTCCATCCATTACACACTAAATAAATCTCTTAAATTGAGATACTATCACACCTCCTGCACGACATCATACACAAATCCCACATCAACCACCACTAAACCACAACCCTACTGCACAAACATTCTATACCCTTCCAACAGAACCAACCCCTCTGTCCACCCCTATTCTAACAACCATGATACCAAAAATAACAAAATATAACTGTCATAAAACATAAATACCAAAAAACATCACAAAAAATATAAACAGACAAAAAAGATGTCAAAATTTAGATTTTCCCAAGAAACATTCTTTAATTTCCACATTGATAAGCATGGGTGATCAAACAAGAGTTTTCATCATGGAGAATCCATTTAATTATCTCAGTGTACATGGTTAATATTATTGATATTTACAATAATTATACTATGTGAAACAACAATAGTTACAATAAATCATCTATGTGTAGGAAAATACCACAAAATCCATGGTTTTCTATGGTCATGCAAACACTATAGATCACATCATGAATGAAGATATCAAATAAAAAAACTAATCAACATCAATACATTCACAACCTATTATCAAGTCCATATATCATCATTACTATTTTTCTTTGTTAATGGTTCAATTCATCCATTTTTCATGAAATAAAATTAATGTTTCCACTAGAAATTATAAATAATTGTATATGGAAAATAGAATTCCTACATTAAAAATTGTCAACCAAAACACCTCCTTGTGCAATAAAAGAGGTGTCACATGATCATGATACTAGAAGAAAAATCGAAGAGGACCCTACAACATAGGGGCACAACTTGTCTGGGGAAGAAAACGAATCAGGGAACCAATGGAAAAGATATGAGAGGACCATGACTTTAGAAAATTCAAATACTATATCAATTAAAGTAAATAGTTCCAAGGCCATTAAATTCACATCCTATACAAGATCATGCAGGTTGACTATATGAAAGTCCCTTGAGTGTTAGGATAAAACTTTTATAATTAATATCCTTTGAAACTCATTTATGAACACCCAAACCAGGATTTCAACTTGATTTATGTCAAATAAAACTTCAGAGGGGAGAAATATAAAAAACCTGGGAAAAAATTTAATGATTCACCGATGTGTTAGCCACTGATAGCAACCCACCGACATCGATTCCCCACTAGTTGAGTCACTAACAGCAAAACACGGACATAATTTCACTATTGATGAGTCACGGATGATATGAAACCTACATTGTGCAACTAATTTAACCTAATGACACCTGACTCACTGAGGCCCTAAATCACTGATTCTCTGACTCACCAATGCTCGAACTCATTGACACCCTGACTCACCAATTCCCTAACACACTGATGCCTTGGCTCAAAGATTCCCTAACTCACCGAACCCCAGACTCACTGACACCCTTAGTCCCCAACACCATGACTCACTAACTCCTTGACTCACTACTTCCCTAAATCACTGATTCCTTGACCTACCTATATCCTCTACCTACCAACTCATTGACCTAGAAACTCCCACGACCTACCTATAAAAAATGTTCCCTAATATAAAAGTAAATTTTTTCATCCAAATTAACCATTTATATTTGAAAATGAAACTTTAAACCACTGATAAAACATGATATCATGAATCATAATCAATTTCATGTTGTGAAAAATGACTCCTCTATCATTTTTATTAAAAATTAAAAATTATCATATTAGGAAAATAATAATAATGTTTCTTTTAAAAAAATTCCAAGAATAAATCATTATTAAAATATTTCATTTTAAGTAATTGTTAAATAAGAAAAACAATTATAGGAAATTTTTTTAGTATGCATGAATAATGATGAAAATGGATTTCTAACCAAATAGAAAAATAAATTTACAATTTATTAAAAAATAATTATTCTTACCGATTGAGTTATAAATAATATGAAAATGAATGGTAATCATTTAATCAATAAAAATATTATAGTATGAGAATAAAATTTATAGGTTTATTAAGAGATATGTCATGAAATGTCGTGAGAAAAACATAATCATAAACAATCCTGATGAATAAGGTTATTGTAACATAAAACTCTTATAAGATAAAAAATTATCAAATCAAAATCTCATGAAACATGGAAACATAGAAAAATATTTAATACCCCTAATGTTAATGAAAAATACACTAAAATTAAATAATTTTTCATATATATATTGGAAAAATGAATCATGTAAAGAATAATTTATCTATCAGAGAGAAATATATGTGAGATGAAACTAAATTTTTATATATTCTATTTTTTTCAAAAGCTGACTATCCACGTACATAATAATATGTAATTGATTATACATAAATAAATTTATTATTCACATAATTATACTATAATTTAAAATCCACCAATGAAATTTAATGACATGTATATTTAAAATGCTATATTAAATTCATCAACAATGGGTGCTAGCTATTTAATTTCTCATATATATATTTTTTCCGTCAGTTTTTATATATTGAAATTTATCATGGTTATAAAATATAAAAATATTTGTCATAATATATATATATATATATGGGTGTTATATTTTTATCATTTAATTTTTTTTTATAATCCATAAACTGTGAGAGAATGAGAAATGAATTTCACCAGTAATAAAGACCTTAGGATATATATATCCATGAATGTTGTTATCACATTTTCATGGAAGGGAATAAATAATGATACATAATAAGTAACATTTATATAATCATTATTCGTGATACATATTATATATACACACTAAATCTCTTTTTATTACTATCTATTTAAATAATTTATAACAAAAGAATTTCATAGTTTATTGATGTGGTAGTCCACACATAAGGACGAGAGAAATTTCCATTTGTCAATGGATTGGATGCTATGTTTATAGATATGATATTATAATTAAATAATAATAATTTTCTCATAAATATAATATATAAACATTGGATGAATCATAATAACTATCCATAAAATAGGGTTATTTGGGATGAATTTTTTTTCTATGTGGTTTCTTCGTCCACATTTATGCACGATCGTTACATTAACTTCCCAATCAATAGAAAAGAGGTAAAATATTGGATGATTCATAATTATAATAAAATTACACTATATTGAGGATATTTTAGTTATTATATTATGATTAACACCACATAAACAGTAAATATGGATGAATAAATAAATTAAAAGAGGTTTTGAATGATGATTACCTCTTATTCAATAGGCCACCATTATATTCATTCTCAATGAGATTAGGATTAGTTATTTAAGAAGTACATAAAATCTATTTTGAATGTTGTGATGATAAAAGGTAATTGTGAATATATTTTTATGTAAAATGGATCAATTTAGTGTTAATCAGACAACACATGGATGTATTTTCATTAGTGGGTGGGATGACACATGTGTAACATCATAAAATATTAAAATATAATAAATTTTTAGTATTGAAAAATACATTGAAATGGAAAAATATTAGAAGATGGGATAGTAAGATGTCTAACTTTTACCATCAAATATTATTTTTTCATGATTATATATAAAAAATACCAATATATAATGGATTAACTACTACGGTAAACAATTTTTTACCATTAACAATGGTTATTAAAAAATTCAATTTATTTCGACCAAAAATGAAGGTTGCCTCATTAATAATATAACATTATAATTAAAAATATTTTATCTATTTTATCAAATTCTATTAATATAATTTCTTTTTTTAAAATTTAAATTAGACCCGTATAATATGATAAAATGCGGTTTTCTGGATTATTATTGTAAAGAAATACTTATACCAATATCCAATATATAATTATATATAATGAGATTAATTTATTATAAATAATATATTTAAATAATGATTCACTTATAATTTTCTTAAAAAAATCTATCATTTTAGATACTTTAAATGAAAATATATTTTAAATAATAATATGCATTTTCAATTTTCTTTTGTAATAAATATTTTTAAAAATATTTTTTAAAAAAATAACAGTCCTTTTATTTTAATATTATGATTTCAAAAATGAAAATAATGTTTTGATATAATTTTTAAAAATGGGTATTAATTAAATATATTATTTTTTTCTAAAAACCCAATAAAATAGTTTTTTTTTGGAAAATGATTTTTTATATATTTTAATGGTATTTATATAAATTTAAAACTCATTTAGAAAATTATTTTCATAATCATACCCATTATAAAAAATCATAATGTTTTTTATAATTCATTTTTTCATTATAATGGTTAGGTTATAATAATATATTATACTACTGTTCATTTATATTTGGTGTGGTGTGTATCACAACCTATAAAAGAAATTAAATGTATTTAAATAATATTATTTCATAAACTATGATTGTGTTACGTTATAGATACGTTAAAATGAGATAGACAATATAAATTACATCATTCCAAAAAAATTGGGATATATTGTTTCCATCAAATCCTAAATTTCCCATTAATCTTATTTGAATTATTAATTTATATAGATAATTTTAAATAGGTCAATACTCTATTATCACTTAACATTAAATCAATAAACCATGATTTATACAAGTATTTTACTATAAGAATAACTATTCTTTGGAATAAATACATATGAGTTCATTAGATGTGAAAATTAGGAAAATTACTTCCCGAGGAGATGAAACAATGTACACATTGGGAACTTGAGACTGCTTCTGTGGAAGCCCCATGTGATAAGATATAGATAATAATTGATAAATAATATCATTGTATCATATAAAAATCGTCTTAATCATTTCTTTATTTATTATTTTCATTATATTACTCTTTGTAGATATTCATAGTATAACCCTATCACCAAATTATAATTACAAATAACAACAATGATTGTTAACATAATGTATATGTCGACCAATAGCTACATTAATGTTTTGAGGAATTACTCCAACCTTTAATTCCATTTCATAAGCTAAATCATGTCCCAATAAATTTTTATCTCTAATATTATCTCAACATTTTAGATTTCTACATTTTTTTCAATATATGTATTCATAAGGAATGATCTGAATAATCTATTGATAGATATTATTGTAATAAAACTACATTAAAGGAATGTCTTATTCCATACCACCATTGAAATCCATTGAAAAAGACATAATCACAATCTATAGGTTTTTAATTATTCTATTAGAATGAATATGAATCTAAGGATGATGGTGGTTTTATACCTCAAATCAATATCCATATTATATTGAATACATTTCCAAAAAATTGAGGTAAAACACATATTTTGATAAGCTAAAATATAATATGGTAATACATGGAACCTTATAACTAAATTAATATTAACTCAATAAATCCAAAAATTGATAAATATTATGATATAAAAATTATTTTTGTAAACATATTTTGGAGAATGGTTACAATACTAAGAGAGTTATATCCTTTGGACGTTTTAAAGGGTATGGTTATAAAATCATTGGTGAATGTTTCCAATGTAAATTATCATATGGTTAATTTTTATAACATCCCATTATACTTTTATCACTCAGAATTAACAATATGATATATGAATCATATGGAAAAATGAACTAAAATATCTCTCCTCATGTTAATTCGCACAAAATAATATTTTATATCTCTATATTTATTATACTTTAATGATGATTTTATATTGTTGAACTATGAGATTCATCCAATTTATCTTTTTTCATTCGTTGCACTACCGAAAAAAAACATTCTAGGGTCATGAAAATTATAATTCCATCATATTCATGATTTATTTTAAGATGAAAACTTATATTATTTTTTATATCTACATCTTCCTTCAATATATTTTTAATATTTATTTAGATATATAGTTGGAAACTGATGTTATGATGAAATGATTTGTCCACATCATTCAATTTTTATAGATCCATAATTTTCATAAAAAAATATTTGTTCTATTATTTTTCTCATTACATATAACAAAAGATTATATTTTCCACAATGGAATGTGCTAACTCATTTTATATTAATGGGATTGAATGTATTTGATATTCATAATATTTATTCAACTCCATCCATAGTCTCTTGTGCATACTAATAAATATTAGAGTTAATACATATTTTAATCTTTTATGACTAGTATATATATATATATTACTTATTAGTGAAGTTAATACAGTTGTATCGTTAATAAAAATATCATCACCCCTAGCTCTATATCATTAGGTGGGTATATATTCCGATGAAATATTAGTTATCATCAGGAAACCCAGTATCACCATATCATTCTATTTCAAGACACATCTAAATACAATATTTTGGGAATCACTAAAAATATATAACTGTTATCCACCATGTGGTAGTGAAAACATAATTGTGATGACTAACCATATAATTTGTTCATTGGTATTGACATTATATACATGTATCAAAGGAACATATCACCATTTCGAGTTAACTTATTGTGTTTATAATAAAACTGAATGAAATTTTAATCAAAGAGTTGATAAAATCTTGCCAAACCAAGAAAACAATGAATATTATTCAAAATTTCTTATCTTGTCCTCTTTTCAATATCATTTATCATTTATGGATCCTCTTATAAACTATATCACTAGATTATATGACTAATAATTGATTTATTCTTTAGAAATTATACACACATTATAACATTGTAATCAAATTTCTCAATTAATGTGGTTTTAGTACAATCATCATGTTATTTCATTAAAATTACATAATATTTGAATATATATTAATTTTATTTATAATGAATAAAAGAACATATATTTTTAATCTCTAGTGACTATATTCATTAAATTCATTATGGTAATTTTGGAATTAGTGAGGTAAAATGGAGTCCCAAAAATGTAATGGTGTCATTATGAATTATAGATTGTTTTATTTGGTATTTGATAAAATTATACCATAAATTTATAATATTAAGATCAATTATCAATATTGGAATAAAATTCAACTCCTAATATTTCATTGAAAAAAATCATCAAATTCATAATATAAATATTTTCCTAAGGATTATTATTCAATGCATCAATATTATATTACCCCTTCCTTGTTTTAAAGTCACCCATTAGATTTTTCAATTCAATCAGATAATTTCCATAATACCCTTATTTTTGAAATATAAAAATAACTGCTTCTATTAGATGAAATTTGTTTACTTCTATTATAATATTATTCTTTCATCAAAACAAATTTAATATATGGCATTACCATCAGCAAATAAAATTATTTTATTTTCTATTGAGACAATAAATTGGGATCCAATTTTTATATTTCCCTCATGATTGAAATTTATCTTTATTTATCCATTTTATCTATAACCAGATCTCTCAATTAGCTATATTATTCTATACTTTTATTACTCGCTTGATGTTATGGTTCATGGAGTGAATCATATTTCATGCAACCTGATTTGGAATGTCACTTTATCTTTCACTCTAGATGTAGTCCCATTAAATTCATAATAATTACACTATTTTATGTAAAATAAAATGTCACAATGGTTTCTTTTAGTTAAATCGATTTATTGATAAAAAATTGTTATTCTGAATAATAATATTCAAAGTGGGAAATCAAATAATCCTTAAAATATTTTATCAAATTTATAAATCAAAAAAATATTATTTTTTGAAAACAATGGTTTATACATCATATATCGTAATCATTTTCTACTAAAATTCATCATAATAATTAATAACAAATCCAATTTCACCCATGCATATTCCATGAGAGAATCAAACCAGTGGAACAGTAAGAGGATACTAATTGTGCGCCAGAATGATGGTCTAGATAAACTCGACCAACTATTTATGGTTTAATTACCTCAATATATATATATGCCCCAAAAGAATATCATATTTTATTATCCATATAGTAAATTATTATTTGAATGTTTAATGAATATATAATTTACCAAAACAATCTTATATTACCATATGCACAGACTTATCCCAAGGTATTCACCAATGTTCTATAGTCCTTATAACAGAACAAGTGTTAAAAAATAGAACATCATATTCGATATAATATATGGAAGGAATAAAATATATTTAAATTCCCAAATGCATTAAAATTTAATTATATTTAATTAAACATAATCTCTTAAATATCGTGTAATTCCAGTATCATTGTGTTTTAATGAAACAGAAGAATCTCAATTACTTAAATAATTTAATTACAACATATCTATTAGGTTGGGGGTTATGAATAGAGTTAACTAAATTATGATAATTTTTAGTCTCACTCATGTATAAAATTAATTTAGTTGTTATAATTTTATTATACATAAAATAAGAACCATTTTAAATAGAAATAAAAGTTTCTTGAGAAGTATATTTTTCATAATAGAGGACTAGACACAATCTGTATATATAATTTGAAATTAATTTATTTCCAATTTTATAAAAAACAAAATGAAATAATGATTCATTATTTAGATATACATTTATAAATTATATAGGGTATAATTATAAATTATTTTATAAAAATATTTCATTTTTATGAATATTAAAATATATTAATTATTTATGAAAATTCCTTCTTATTTGAATTATATTCAATGTTCAATAATATTATATAAAATATTTCCATTTATATTATTTCAATTATGTAAAATATTCACTAATTTATATCATTTTAATAAATTTAAGGTTTAATTTTTATATTCAAAACTAAATATTAAAAGAACCTCCACACTGAAATCACAATCAGTCTTCACATCTTCCGCCGAATTTGAAAATTTTATTATTAATATTTTATTAATTGAATTTGGAAAAATATATTTATTATTTGGAATCATCATAATTTATATTATCTAATAAGTTCATCATAATTTTTTACCGTAATGAAAATTTAAAAATAACATGTAATTAACGTGGTTAATGTTAAAATGTTTTACTGGGGGTGTTAAAATAAAATGAAATCTATAAAAAATGACTTAAATCATGTCCAAACACCATTGGATGGACATATTTTTACATTTCACCTATAATTTAAAATAATGGAACATTTCGAGGCTATGATCAGGATAAAGACATGGGTATCACATCAACATTCAAATATTTCCCTATGTGTCCTCTCCCCCATTTATAAATGGATACCCCTCTCCACCAGTATTCACAAATTAAAAACACCTCGGTTCAACCATGATCAGACATATTTTCTTAATTAAATCCCTCCCCATATCTAAGATGTAAGATCCCTAGTTTTTGGAATGGGTAAAAATCCAGAACCAATTTTAATTTTTGACACGTTTTTGAGAAAACTAAAGAAATTGGACAGTTCTGGAAAAAACTTCTAAAGTTGTGGGGGTCATATAGGGATGCATGGTTGGTTCATGGTCTAAAAAAATAGCGGGGACATCCCAAGAAACTTTTCACCCTTGAAAGTGGGCTCTGCACAGGCGGCACACAGTTTGACAAACCATGCGGGAAAGCCATGTGAATTCCCCGGGTGAGACAATAGTAATTGCACGGTTGGCCCACGGTTTTCCGAACTGTGCGGGGTGACCGTGAAGCCACATAATTTTAGTGTTTTTAAGTCCTAGGCCACTCAAGATTTCCCATTCATCCCTCGTTCTTCCTGCCACTCGAATCTATCTATGGATTTTCAGTTCTCAAGGGTTTGAGGGACTCTCTCACACATTTTAGAATCAAATCGATGGGGTTTCTTGTTGGATTGAAGCTGGTTCTTCTTGGTTAAGACTCTCCTCTTGGTTTCTTTGTGTTTTCATCTAGGTATTATTTACCCTCTCTCTCATTTTTCTAGATCTATATCTCTTTCATGTTGATATAGTGTTGGGATTTCCTTAGGTGTTAATTTTAAGGCTAGTGGCTGATCGGAAAGGAGATACAGAGAGGTTTTCCTAAATAATTTTCGGATTGGGGTGTTGTTGGTGTGGGTCGTCTCCGTCAGAACCCTAAAGGTAGGTGGTGTATGCTTCATTTTTTATTCTCGTAGACTTTTGGGTGGCACGACCTGTGATGCATTTTTGGGTATTTTGAGCCTGACCCTGTTTTACCTGTTATTGCCTGTTAAATCAATAATTTACCTATGGGATGCCTGTTGGTAAGCCCTTTTGCCTTTTTGGATTGAGTAGGGCTCAGCGTGGGGTCATCGCTCATATGGGTAATTTTGGTTGGGGATGCCAAAACGGTATGAATTGATTCTTCATTATTAAACTACTGTGATTAATTAATTATGTTTTGATATGAATTGTTTGAGGCATTTAAGACCTCAATATTGTTGTTTGATAACTGTTGGTCTAGTAGAATTCAACTATTTAGATTGTTTTGGAATGTCATGTGTTATATATATGTTATTGCTTAATTGAATATGCTAGAACGTCTTGGTTGTGTTGGGCATGGCCCATATATTCTTGAGTGATGAGTATCATAAGTTGGGCTTGGCTCAAGATACATTGGGTGGTTCAGACCATGGGATTGTGAGTCATGGATGTCATATTGAGGCAGGATGACTATCAGGTTGGGCACGACCCGGGTTACATGGATGGTGATACCATAAGTCCTGAGCGATATGGTCGTACGAACATGAGGTGTCAGAGACGTTATTTCTTAGGTACTATTTTGGTGATTAGTTCTCACCCGAAACATTGAGTACTATGCACATAGAGAGACTCTATGATGAGGTGGTTTTCACCACTCATAGGGTAGAGGTCCCCGTTATTTGCATTATATGTACTATTGGTTGTGGGTTCATGTCGTAGGAAGCCACGTGGAAGGTGAGGAGACTTCAAGGTATAGAATTGATTCTATTTGGTTGGGGTAGAGGCTTTCCGTTATTTGAGGGCAGATATCGTTGTTCCTTCGGTTACATATTTGAGGGAAGATTTGTTGTTCCACCGGTAACATATTTTAGGGAAGACATCATTGTCCCACTGGTTACATTATTTGAAGGCAGATATCGATGTTCCTACAGTTACTTATTTGAGGACAGACATTGTTGTTCCTCCATACTACTATTTATTTGGAGTGCCTTTGAGACCTCGGTACTTGAGTCACGCTATGTCAAGGGGCACTTCATGACAAGTTACATGATAGAGATTCCAACATTTTCCAAAGTAGTTGAAAATCCATGGTGGCTACAGAGCACCAGTGGAGTATGTGTTTGGTTGTGTCCATATTACTGTTTATCTTTTCCTAATAAATGTATGTCTGCTGAAACACTTATATTGGGTACGCACAGTCGGGTGGTATCCTATTGATATTGGTATCACACCCTACATGGGCCCTTTGGTAAGCGTGCAGACTTTATGGACTTACATTTAGGAAAGAGTCCAACTTTAAGATATGGGATGAATTAGTTATTTCATGGATATTATATGGACCATTAGGTCTTTCTTAGGTAGAGTTTACTTTGTTTCGTTTTCCATCATGTTCAGCATGCTTGTTTTGTAGCTATAATTGGTTAAACATTGTCACCCCTACATATGGATGTGTATGACATGCTTTTGATGCATGTTTTGTTATTATTAATAGTTACAAGTGGTGTTCAGCATTCTATAGTTTTTATATTCATCTACTATTGTTATATTTATTGCTTCCTCTTTATATTGATATTGAATGTGATTCTGCTATCAGGGTCTGGTTCAATTTTTCTGAGTCGTTATTCCATTGCCTTTTTATTATTATACTCGGACCAATACCAATATTATCCTTTGAAGGGTTATATCATCTCCACAATACCTATAAGACCCTTACTGCTAGTCTGCAGCATTTGGCATTCAGGGATATGTGCCTAAGGTAGTAACACCCAACCCATTTACCACAATGAAGGTTTCTACTTGTGTCTAGGACATTACTATGTGGTATAAGAGGAGTTCTTGATAGGGATTTAGTGGCAGTTTTTTGATGGAAAATAATGATATTGAGACTACACTTTTTATTTTTTCCAGTTTTACTATTTGGGTCATGGTTGACTAGATATATGTTTTTACTGGAAGTGGGTTTCTAGATAGTTCTTTGGTGCTGACAGCCCCATGTATGATGGATGAACCAAGATTCCATTGGTGGGATTTGCTGTTTGCTTTTTCCTCAGATTATTGTTTATATGATGTCCACCTCGGTGGCTCACTTGGTGTGTGATGTTATTGATTTTGATATATGACCATTGACCCGGTGAGTTGAGAAATAATGAATTGGACCTTCACCCGATATGGAAAGGCTTGTTTTCTTGTCTTTTGATCGGCACATTTTTAGGGTATTTCAATTTCATAACTGTGCGTATACCTTTTTAAGGGATAATTCCGTGTAAATAAAACCAGTTTCCATTATTTTTATACTTTGGAATGTGACTAGGTAAAATTTAAGATAGAATGGATTGTTTATTGCAATGTGTTATGTCATGCTTTGTGTATATATAGATTTTCATGTGGCATGATATTTGGGTCTGGCTCTTCTATGAGCAAGAAGGTACTTTATTTGAGGTGATTTTTATCATCAGGATTGGGTGACTCTGTCTTTAGTTAGAGGCAATGATAGTTTTCAAGATGGGCATGACCCGAGGTACATTTGATACATGGCTTTGTAGAGGGTGGGTAAGGGGGCCATGAGTCCAGGATTCCATGGCCATGGGTTGTGATAGGGGAGAGTAAGGGTAGTAGTTATGTGATGCTTTATACTTCCTTCCTTATATGTATTCAATATATTATATATATATATATATCAGTTGCCTGATCATTTATAATATTCAGTGGGTTCCTCCTATACGTCTTCATGGAGCATCAGGAAAGTGAGGATATGGTGTCGTAGGTGAAAGATCATGTTCCTGATTCGGTAAAGGAAGATCACGAGCCGTAGGTACGGGCTTAGGGAAATGATCAGGTCTAGGATCCAGTGTAGGTAGGACAGCCGTCAGGTTTGACAGCATTCATAGCATGGATCGATGAGCAGCTCTGAGCTAACTTGGTACATATCTAGCAGGGGGTCGATAGATTTGCGCTGGGTACAGAGCCATCTATGGCATTTCTGACATGGGAGTTCTAGTCACAGAACCCGCCTCTTTTTCAGGGTGAGGGTGGTCTGTAGGCAGCTGGGAACTAGATAGAGAGCATGCTGATGTACTTCTAGCACCTTGAGATCCCTCCAGGGTGAAGGGTCATGATTGTGACATATATTCATAGAAGACAAGAAAAGTGCTCGTGGGATGTGTAGGTTCAGGCTCTCATGCATGAGGGGCTATCATAGAAGGACTTCAAGGACATGTTTTTCAAGAAATATTATCCAGAGACACTAAGGGCAGAGAGAGCTCGAGAGTTCTTGAGTCTTCATCAGGGAGACAATTCAATCATGGACTGTGAAGCTACTTTTACTGAGTTGTCTCACATAACACCTGGCATGATAAGTGATGACGCAACAAGGGTGAGGTGTTTTGAGGACATCTTACGACATTCCATTTAGATCCAATTGAATATCTTAAGGATGAGTTCTTTATTAGAGGCGGTGAATCAGGTACTCATAGTAGAGGGAATCCCAAGATATAGGCCCTAGGTTGGTCGGGGAATACTTTCAGGTAATGGTTAGGACAGAAGGAAGCGAGGGAGGGATGAGTTCCAATAGAGCAGTAAGGCCAAGGTCTCAGCTAGACCTCCTTGTAGTAGATATTTAGGGGATTTATTTCAGTGTGGGCAGTTATGAAATGTCCAGACATAGTGTGATAGGCTTCCAAAGGAGTACCGAGAAAATGGACAAGTCAAGCATCTAGAGAGGTTCTGCAGGCAGCCTTCTCAGACAACCAGAACGTAGGGACAAGGATAGATTATGGCATCTGGAGTTGGTTCAGGTTCGGTAGCAGGAGAGGGTAGACGAGTTTTAGCTGCACGTAGATGACATGATAGAGAAAGAGGGATCCAGCTAAGGGGTCAGTGGTCGATGGATGGAGGAGCACCATAGAGAGGTCACACATCAGGGAGTCGTACATTAGGTTAGGTGCATGCCATGGAGCTGCCAGAGGCTGAGCAGGCTGGAGAGCCGATGATGTTAAGAGGTACACCATGGGTGTGGCCGTGACTCTCTTGTTCACTTATGGAATGACCTACAGAGGCATGTTTATTTTGAGTGCACATGATGCACAAGACCTATGTGGACTGACTAGATGATGGTCAGTGGTTTTGGCTCAATATCGGGTGCATGATATACTTATAGATAGATATATATATATATATATGAGATGTGTGTCATCGAGGAATCGAGGATGTGGGTTACATGAGATGCCTTGGGCATTGAGGCATCAAGGATGCCAGTTACATGAGGTGCATTGGGAATCAAGGCATAGAGGTTGTAGGTTACTGGGGGTGGTATGCACTTGGTTCATTTTGAGCATCCATGGGATGTAGGACCTCATGGAGGCTGACACTGATGCAGTGCAGGATTCATTTGGGTGTCAGAAACGACATCGAAGCAGCAATAAAGGGAAGTGGTGACGATGTGTTATGGGAGTACCGTGCTTCTGGAACATAGGTTAGTTGACCTTCACTTGTTCTATGTTTTGTCGGATTGATACCGAGTTTTGCAATTCATAAGGTGAAGAGCCCCTTGAAAATTTTAGCCAGAAAAATGAGACCAGGGGAGTTAAGGTTACATTGATCGCGGTGACAAGTTTGGTGCCATCTCTAGGTTTCGTTTGATAGATCGAAGATGAGCAATGTTAAGGTGGAGAGTTTGTAATAACCTGAGTTTTTGTAATGGGTCATAATCTAGACCCTGTTTGAATTTTTGACTTGTTTCTGGGAAAACTAGGGAAATTGGACAGTTCTTGAGAAAACATTTAAAGTTGTGGAGGTCGTGCAAGGGCACTCGGTTGGCGCGCGGTCTGAAAAAACTGTACGGCCAACCCAAAAAACCATGAACCCCTGACAGTGGACTCCAAACGGGCAGAGCACGGTTTAACAAACCATGTGGGAAAGCCATACGAAGTCCCTGGATGAGATAGTAGCAACTGCGTGGTTGGCACACAGTTTGGAAGACCTTGCAGGGTAACCGTGCAGCCACATAATGTTTGGGTTTTTAATTCCCAGGACACTCGTGATTTTACATTCCCACAAATTCTTGCTCCCACTCAAAGATCTCTCAGTATTTTTGGTCCTCCATGGTTGGAGGGACTCTCCCACACATTTTGGAAGAAAATTAAAGTGGATTATTATTAGATTAAAGCTGTTTCTTCTCAGGTATGTCTCTCTTCCTGGTTTCTTTGTATTTTCTCTAGGTCTTCTTTTCCATCTCTCTCGGTTTTCAAGATCTACATCTGTTTCATGTAGATATAGTGTTGGGGTTGTTATGGGTGTTAATTTTAAGGCTTTTAGATCAAAGGGAAGGAGATATATAACAGTTTTCCTCAAGCGTTGGCCGGATCGGGGTGATGTTGTTGTGGGTCATTTTTTCCGGAACCCTAGAGGTAGGCGGTGAACACTTCTTTTTGTTTTATCGTCGTCATTTGGGTTGCACGACCTATGCCGCGTTTTCGAGTATTTTTAGAATGACTCTATATTACCTGTTATTGCATGTTAATTTGATAATTGACCTATGGAATGCCTCTAGGTATGCCTTGTTACCTATTTTTTCATGAGAAAGGCTGGGTGAGGGGTCTTCACTGATATGGGAAATTTTAGCTCCAGATGCCAAAATGGTATGAATTGAATTTTTTATTAAACAAATGGGTTTAATTCATTATGTTTTTATATGAATTTTTTGAGGGATTTAAGACCACAATAATGTTGTTTGATAACCGTTGGGCTAGTGTAATTCAATTGTTTATATTTTTTTGGCCTGCCATGTGTTATATATATGTAACTGCTGAGTTGCATATACGGTATCCTATTGGTTGTGTTGTGCATGGACCAGATATTCTTTAGTGATGAGGATCACAGGTTGGTCTTGGACCAGGATACTTTGGGCGGTTCAGACCATGGGATTGGGCGTCATGGATGTCGGCTTGAGGTAGGATGACTGTCAGGTTTGGCACAGCCTAAGTTACTAGGATGGCAATGCCATCAGACTTGAGTGACATGGTCATAGGGACATTAGTTGTCAGAAACTCTTTGGCATAGGTACTATTTTGGTGATTACCACTCATTCGTAATTTTGAGTAGTATGCACATAGAGAGACTCCATGATTAGGTGGGTTTGACCACTCTTGTGGGTAGAGGCCCAATTAGTTGTGGTTTAGGTATTATTGGTTGGGGGTGCTTACTGTAGGAATCCATGTGGAAGGTGAGGAAACTTCAGGGGATAGCATTAAGGCTATTGTGTTGGGGGTAGAGGCTCGCCATTATTTGAGGGAAGATATCGTTGTTCCTCCGGGTACTTATTTGAGAGAAGATATTGTTCTTCCACCGGTAACTTATTTTAGGGAAGACATCGTTTTCCGTCTGGTTACATTATTTGAGGGAAGATATCATTGTTCCTTCAGTTGCTTATTGAGGGCAGACATCATTGTCCCTCTGGTTATTTTTTTGAGGATATGCATCACTGTTAATCCGGACTACTATTTCTTGGGCATGCCTTTAGGACATCGGTTCTTGAGACACGCAGTGTCAAGTGGAACTTCATGTCGGGTTACATTATAGAGATTCCAGCATTGTATGAAGCAGGTGACACTACATGGTGGCTGTTGAGAAGTAGTGTAGTTTGTGTTTGGTTGTGAGAATCATAATTTTTACTATTTTCTTTATAAATTCATGTCTGTTGAAACCCTTATATTAGGTATGCACCATTGTGTGGTATCCTACTATGATTTGTCTTACACCATGCATGGGACCTTTGGGATATGTGTATAGTTTTTGGACATACGTACAGGAAAAAAGACAACTTTAAGAGCTAGGATGCATTAGTTGTTTCATGGAGCTGCAATGGACCTTGAGGTCTTGCATAGCTGGAGTTTACGTTGTTCTATTTTCCTTCCTATATCAGCATTCTTGTTCTGTAGCTACAATTGGTTAGCCATTGGCTCCCCTTATATATTGATGTGTATGACCTACTTTGGATTCATGATTTGTTATTGTTAGTAGTTACATGTGGTGTTCAGCATGATGTCGTGTTTATATTCTATTGTTGTTGTCATATATAGTGCATCCATAGTTTATTGATATTGAATGTGCTTCTGCTATGCGGGTCCAGTTCAAGTATGTTGAGTCGTTATTCTGCAGAATTTTTATTATTATACATGGACCTATTACAAGATTATCCTCTGAGATGGTATAGCCTCCTACTATACCTATAATACCCTCACTTCTAGTCACCAGCCTTCGGCGTTCCGGGAGGTGCACCTATGGTAGTAACACCTGACCCATTTAGCAATGTTTGGGTGGCTGCTCAGGTCTGGATCATTACATAAGAGGCATTATTTAAAATATTAATACCTCTTGGGAAATCTGTAAGCATAAACCTAAATATGTTATCTAAATAATGGGTAAAAATCATAAATGTTATTATTTGTTTTATTTCTTCTACTACCTCCTTCAAACCATCATCAACTATATCGTTCATGGCAATTAAAGACTACCACATCAAAAAATGATGTAATTCAATTTCTATCACTACCATCAATTGATTCATATAATGATAGTTTTTTCACTTGTATATGATATTTATGACATTATTTTTCTTCTATAATTATGATATCACATTTACCTTCTAATTTTACATTGTGTGGGGGATATGATAATGTCACTCATGTGTACCTTAGGCTATAGCCTCATGAAGGGACGTGATTTTTTTATAGTACACTTAATATTGAAGCTAGTAAGGTCATAAAAATGAATATCTATAGTTTTCATTATCTAACCCTACCTCTGAAAATAAAATACCATATCTAACTTCTTACCATATAATCTGTAATAATATAATATCGTCGCTCATGCATAAATGTGATCTATCACCTATAAATTACAATGTGAAATGTATTTCATATTATTATAATATGGATGCTGATAAAAAAAATTAAATTAATATAGATGAAATATTTGAGATAATAATTATTCTGGAATGCTATTTTTTATTTTTTTTATTTGTTCCATTTGTATTTAAAATTAGAAATTTCAGATATGAATATGTACAACCAACCGTCTCTAAGAATGGTGTAATCCATTTTCAATCCCTCAAATTAATAAACTATAATAAATAAATATTTAGATAATATAGGTGATAATTATATCATTTCTATCATTTTCAAGTTGATTTTTCCATTATCATAGTACAAGGGCCATAATTACTAAAATAAAACATGCATAAAAACATGTGAAATTTCACTTCAAATAATGACATTAAAAATAATTTTTAACAATGTGGTGATAAAATACTCTATTTAAATAATTTTTATTATAATATATATGATTCTGTATATGTAATGGATTTATATAAAATATATATTTATTATATAAGAGGTTCAAACATAGACACAACATTTCAAACCTCGAGTAAGGGTTCCTCATCTGACTTTTATTTCAGTGATGCATATGTCATATACAACAATTATTGCATTTGAGTGCAATTTATACTGCCTATTTGTTATGTTATATGAGAAATATATTTATATTAATTTTATTTAACATTTAATTTTTTGATTATCTCTTTTATTTGGATTATTATTTAGAAGATAACAAAGTGGAAAGAGTTTACATCAAAATCTCATCATAAATTGTCATGTTTTGTTTGAAGTCTCTTTTTGGGATAATTATTTTATATTTCTATCATAAAATGAGAATGTTTTTATCTACCATAGTAATTGATTACATTTTTAATAGTAGTACCTTTTTAACTCTTTGGTACATAAAATGATTCAAAAATTCTTATAATAGTATTTTTATGTAGTTTCTATCATCGGTCAAAAATAAAAATTCACCCTAAACTATTTTTCTTCAAATATTTTATTTGAAAAAAAAAGTATCCAAATTATTTAAAAAATTATTATTCCCCAATATATTATTTTTATAATTGATTCTAATACGAATCATAATTTCTTTACCCAAACATGGCATGTTAAGATTTTATTGAAATTTTGAATTGAATCCTTGTTTTATCATACTCGAAATTATTGAATTTTATACCATAATGAGAAGTCAATTATTTAATTATTATATTATATTTTTCAAAGGTTATCGTTACATAGAATTGTTTTAGAAATATTAAAAAAATTTATAAAATTTTATTCAATGTGTAAATGTTTTTTTCTCCAAAATAGTTTAATGAATTTATTATTTTACTTATGTTAATAAATTTCAATATCCATTTATTATACTTATGATACACATGGAATATGTTTTATTCATATAATACATGATCTAACTGTACCTCTAAAAATATAATATCGTATCTAACTTCTTACAATCCAATTTATAAGAATATCATACCATTTCTCATGCATTAATGGGATATATCACCTACACATTACATGTGAAATGTATTTCATATAATTATAATATGGAAGGTAATAAGGATTTTATTAATTAAGAAACATGAAATATATGAGATTATAATTATTATGGAATGTTAATTTGTATTTTTTTCCTTTCATTCCATCCATATTTAAAAATTGAAAATTAATTTTTGAATATGTACATCCTCTTGTCTCCATCAATGGTATAATCCATTATCCATCCCTCAAATTAATAGACTATAATAAATACATATTTAGAGAATATAGATGATAATTATATCATTTTTAACATTCCCGGGATAATATCACCATTATCATATTACAAGGACCATAATCACTAAACTAAAACATGGATAAAAAAAAGTGAAATTTCACTTCAAATAAAGACATTAAAAAACAATTTTTAATAAATTGGTGATAAAATACTATATTTAAATCATGTTTATTGTGATATAAAGGATACTATATATGTAATAAAATTATATATTTTATATATTTATTATATAAGAGGTTAAAACACATACACACCATTTTAAACATCGTTTAATGGTTCCACATATAAAATTTATTTCAGTGAGGCATATCTTATACTAAACACTTATTGCATTTGTGTTGAATTTATACTCCCTATTTTTTATGTTATATGAGTAATATATTTATATTAGTTGTATTTAATGTTTAATTGTATTCTTATTTCATTTATTTGGATTATTTTTTATATGTTACCAATGTGGTAAAGGTTTATATAAAATTCTCATAATTAATTGTCATTTATTTGTTTGAAGTCTCTTTTTGGGATAATTATTTTATATTTCTATCTTAAAATCAACATATTTTTATCTAACCTAGTTATTGATTACAATTTTAATAGTAGTCCCTTTTTTCCACTCTTTGGTACTTAAAATGATTCAAAAATTCTTATAACAATATTTTTCTTTAATTTCTATCATCGGTCAAAATTAAATTTTCACCCAAAACCATTTTCTCAAGAAATATCATAATTGAAAAAAATTATCGAAATTATTTAAAAAATTATTTTTTCCCCATTATATTAATTTTATAATATTTTATAATAAGAATCATAATTTATTTTCCCAAACATGGTGTGTTTAGAATTTATTGAAAATATGATTTGAATCATTGTTTTATCATACTCGAGATTATGGAATTTTATACAATCATGGGAATATAATTATTTAATGATTCTATTTTATTTTTAAAAGGTGATTTTTAAGAAGAATTATATTCAGAAAAATTAAATTTAGTTTTTAAAATATTATTCAATATGTAAATGTTATTTTTCTCAAAAATAGTATACTAAAGTTATTATTTTACGTATGTTAATCAATTACAATGACCATTTATTATACATATGATACACATGGAATATGTTTTATTCATATAATACATAATAATTATTTGTATTTTTTATGACCGGTTTAAATGAGGATTTACAATTTCATGACAATTCACAATATTAATCTGGATTGTTTTTTAATATGTTTATATGATTTGCGTGTGTATTATTATATCATATGTTAGTTTTTCAATATGGATATTTTTGATGATTAGGTATAACATTATTTTTATGATTAATTCATTATAAATTGTATTTTATAGGTGGTGACCAGTTATATATAGACCCTAGATGTGTCAACATGTCTCTTGAGACAAATTTGTTGGATAAATTAGAAGGGTATGGTAGAGTCTATGGATTTTTTATGTAATAATTTGTAATATTCATATATATATTTTTGAATCTAGGAACTTATATAGAGAACAATTTCAATAACTTATGTCCCCAAAATAAATTTTATAAAAATATTATATATATTATATATATTGAATGCATGATTCCTTGAATAGAGTAATATCACATAAACAAAGTAACTGATTGAAATTCTGAAATTACGGTTGAATATTTAGTGTTTTTTTGTAGACTGGACCTAGTGTTTGTTGGATGAAGACATTCATATGGGGAAGCTATAGGCCGGATTAGTCTATAAATTAATTAATAAATTTGACATATTTAACATCCCTAACAGAAATAACGCATACAAAAAGACTTATTATGTAACTTGAGACCACTATTGAGTTTGTAATGTGTATTTTATCTTATTCATGTCCAAAATATGTTAAATTATGAATATCTAATAAATTAATATGTGGGAATATTTATTAAATTAAGATAAATTCATTATTTCTTTATATTGAATTAAATGACAGAAACTAGTTTACTCTATAAATATGTTACTATTGAGAATAAACAGGGTTACTCGCATAGCCCTCAGATCATTGAAAGGAACTTCCACACACTCATCATTGGTGGTTTGAGACACGACAAAGATCGATGATTGGATCAATGTATATCCACAAGAGATGGACACATCAGATCACCTTCATCACTAATGAATGTGTTCTTCACCAATGATCAATCCAAAATCAATGTAGTACTTGTATTTTCTAGTTTCCAGCCTTATTATTAAAATATTTAGCACAAACAAATATCATTTTTTATCTATTTAAATTAACATTTTCATGAGCCCTTGTGTTGAAAATAATTTATTCATTTAATTATTTTCTATGACATGGTTTTCACTCCACCTTCCTTGAAATGAAATCATTGGACAAAAACACATTTAAAAACATATTTATAATGGTTTTGTAAATTTTCTATCACCATTCATTGCATGATTTTTTGTTGCACTATAGGGTAAATATTTGACATTGTCATGGAGGTTTTGAGTGAGATCAAACCCCTAAATTTGTTATGGTGGTACAAGAGATATGCGGATTGACAGTTCAGAAATAGATTCATAATTTTTGGTAATTGTGTTTTTGGAATAGATCAGAACAGTACTGTAGGTGTGTGATTATGATAATATGAAGTTCAGTAAAATTTCAATTATCATATTATTCTCAGTTGCCATATGATGATTATAAGCTTGGTGACGATGTCAGTTCAGAGAAAAGGTCATGTGTGGAGTCTCATAGTAGAGGCTTGTCGGTGTGTATTTGGAGGTGACCGTACATGGAAATCTTATGAGGTAATCAGTCACATTCAATGTGGTGGATTTCATTATTATTATTTTCATAATAATAATAAAATTTAAAAAAAATTGTCTATGGTTAGTTCAGCTAACATGGTTCAATTTTATATAAAATATCAATCGTGGAAGCCATTTTTGGAGTTGATAATGTAGAATTTAAATATAATATTATTATTGATTATTATTATAATGTGATTTTTAATAATAAAAACGGTTTTAATTAATTGAAATAACTAATAATAGAATAATCATCTAAAATGACACACAAGGGGATAAATTTGAGTAGGCTCATATTGGGGTGTTGTGCACCTGAGTGAGACCCTTAGAATAATGTATATTAACATTTTAATATATTAATTAAAATATATAAATATTTATTTTTAAATGGGAGGAAGAATAAAAATTTTAGATGGAAGATTTATGTGTAAGAAGTGTGGAGTGAGGCATACCTATCAGCATGAAGACTTTCCATCATGATTTAATTTTAAACTATAATAATATATTATTATTATTTATTTTTATAATAAAACCTAGAATTAGTTGTTTCATATTTATACGGTATTTTATTGATGATCCGTCAATGGAATCATGACCCTAAATTAGAGATAATCCTTTTATTAATGTGGTTCGATACACTTCTCTAACACTTTCTTATGCCCAATTAAATTCCCAAAATTATTATTATTATTATTATTATTATAGTGGAATCATGTGATTCATATATCTTTTTTATACGATGTTGGAATGATGAGTATTTATTATAATTGATACATTTATTTTGAGGTTTATGTTTATATATAAATATGGAGTATTTGATTTTGTTTCATGTTGTGGACCCCAAAATGCCTTTAATGCATGATCTCGAGAAATGAAATTCTTTTATCGAGTGTCCATTTTGGGAATTTAAATATCATACCGTAATTTTTTTTCTATGATGATCAAAATTTTGTAATATTTTTTTCCATATTTGTAAATTTTTTGAAGAATATCCTTGTAATTTGAACCAATGATTTCCTCAGGTTTATTCAAGATTTGGGATGATAAATTTCATGTAGTACCGTTACACACTCTTTAGTACTAAATGGACATATATCTATATGTTTTAAAGGACTAATATAATAATAAGAGCAGGACCACACACCATGTGGGTCACTAACATGTCATGTACCCCACTATCAGTCATCATACTATTGTGTATCTTTCATTTTCAGTCTGATTTTAGTCCACAGGTATACTGTACTGTGTGTTTTTTTTAAAATAATGACGGTGGACCCAAAAGTGTATATTGAGATACAGTGTGTATATTTAGGGTGAAGAGATTATTTAGTTGAATCTCTATGAATGAAATGATTAGAAAGGATCACGAGAGGATATTTTAGTGGTACATGCAAGCTGTGTTGGGAATGGGTTCTCGATGACCAAGAGTGGATCCCAGAGATAGTCTAGGAATGGTTCCTCAAACTCTTATGTGTAAAAATCATAAGAGTAAGTGAATTTATCCTATATAACCTAGAGTTGAACACTTCAGTTGGGTTGGGCATTGGTCTTCCACCATTAGAGTGGCACTATCCAGTGAGGCAGGATATTAGTGTTTGATGACCTAGAGGGAACCCTCCAACCATTTTGGGAAGGTTTCCATTACCATATGAATGGAATCCTACTATAATTAATGTTTTTTTAATTCAATGACCACAATTGGAAACCTCTTATTAATTTAGTCATAGGTCCCCGACCATTGGGTTGAACCCTCTTTCATGGAATGGCCTGAGTACACGGTGTATGAGAGTGGACCCCTCCATTCGGGTCGAGAATTGGTGCTCAACCGTTACAGTGTTACCCTTCTATTATACCATGATATGGGTCCCCAACCAATAGATTTTACCCTTTTTATTGTTTTTTATTGTGATGTCGTGTGGCCTGAATTGGATGGTTTCTAATGTACATACAAGCGAGTTATTGGTAATTATTATTGGAATTTGTAAACTATTGGGGGCTCATATCTTGGGATTTTTTGTTATATAGAGATCCAATTATTATCCATTTTTGATTAATTCTGTTGATAATATATATAAATATATATATATCGTTATTCATTATTTTGTATTTGGTTACACTTATTCCAGCAGTTACAAAGACGTTCGGGGAATCCATGGTGCTTTGCTTGTTTAGATTCTCATGGTTGGATGTGGTTACTCACATACTATGGATAGAAACGAATCAAATTTTAGTCCATATACACATCATTTTGATACCATTATGCTTCGAATAGGTCACTCATTCCCATGATCTTGGTTGATCCACATTTTGATTAATATATACTATTTTTTTATTCATTTTATACCACTAATTTCTCCGGCTTCAGCATTTTTTGTATCCTACTGGGTATGTATATAATCACTATTGTGTGGAAATTTCACGGACATGTCATATATTACCTTGATTAAGGATAGGTTAGTGAAGATCATATAGGATCTTTGGGACAATTGGATCCTTAGACTATGTTATGTTTTCGTAGCATGGATATTAGAATATGAGCTATATCAATACTTTTACTTTACATTCTAGTTTTTTCATTCAACTAGATCATTCATGTTGGCTCGGTATTTTTTCCATTTTTACATTTAGTATTACTATACTATAATATTATACAATCCATATGTTTTACATGAATGTTTAGTTCCCATATTATTTTTAATCATTTCATTTTATCCCTATATACTTTTTTCATCAACACAGTTTGGTGTTATTGTATACATGAACATATTAAAATGCCCCCTGGGTTAGTTATGCATTTGGGCTGGCATCCATCCCTAGGCCTATATGTGATTTCATTGGGTAGTTATTATTTATCTCTCAATGGTTCTAGTCATGAAATATTGGTATTAATAGTGGCCTAATCATTGGGGAAGTATTTGGAGTATTCCATATATGAGGATTTTGCTGGGATTTAGGGCAACAATGTCAAACATTATTGAGTGTGGATATGAAGCAATGGAATCCATTTATGGTATATGAGAATGAAATATCTATTCACTAGGACCTCAACTACATGATTATCAACACGGAATACCAAGACCATAATTGTGGAGATCAATGGTACGTACATCATATAAATTTGAGTATTTTATTTTCATCTTTCAGTTAGCACCCCATTTTATATATATATATATTATCATATTACCATGGATCATAATAATAACATTGCATATGTATCAAAGAAGAAAACCATTTAGGTTACTGATATTGGACTATGATGACAATCTGATAAATAATGTGGCCTCAGTTCATGTTAATATACAAGAGGTCCTTCCACTAGGTGGGATGACACCAGGACCCCCAGCTATTGAGAAGTATATAGAATCAACAAAGAATAATAGGATATGTTCATGCATATATTGATCTTAATGTTATAGAACTATAGGCCACTTAGAATTCATGATGGTCCATATCCTTATGTAGTGGAATATAGGCTGGAGTCAGTGAAATGAGTTTTTCAGTTTGTGTGGATTTTGGATTATTAAATGGGTGCACTCTCAACCTGTGTTATTAAAAATTAAACTGCTATTTTAGGTTGTACCGATAGATAACTCACTTCTGTTGAGTGCACGTTGCATGTTCTAGAGAATGTGATCACCTAAGGTTATTTTTGATCCATACACCATTATCTAGTGATTGAGGTCATTCCATTCCCAGGGGATAGTATATCCAACTCAAATGAAACCCAATTTGATGGTGGTCCTCAAAGTGAGACTTCTTCAAGGAGACACAGGGTGTCAGTTGTGCCCCATATTAGTTATGATTAATGTGTCATCAACAATTCAAGGAAATAGAGGATCTATTCCCACTGATATGTGACTATGCGACATGATAATAAATCATATGATTCTAAATATTCATTCCAAATATGATAGTTTGGAGGTGTGGTTTATATTTTCTAATTAATTTTGTGTTTTAGGTCATTGTGATTTTTTATGAATTCAGACTGAGACCTCATTGAGGTGAACATGTGGGAAAGGGAATTTTTTTCTTCGGGTGGTATGATGATTTGACTATGTGTAATTTATTGTGGTTTGTGGTATGACATGTATCTCCCCAAATCCAACTATAGGAATATCACATAGTGGAAGAGAACATTTCCCTAAATGAATCCCCAATATGAGAACTAGATATTTCCATGGAGGCCATTTTTTGTTTGTTCCGGGTACTGGAGAATCCTACATAGGGGAATGAAGATCACCTATTTCGACTAATGGTGTGACATGACTCTACAATAATATAGAGTGGGAGAACCTTGAATAAAATCTTCTCATAATGTCTATGAGATCCTACTATTGCTTCCCCAGTATGGACTGTTCAATGACCGTCCATGGTCAAATGATTTCTAATGGTGAGTATGGATTCTCTTCAACTTTCATGAATATAATTTTCATCCATGGATAATGATTGCTTCTTTATTTGGGTATGATGATCTCATTCACATGAGGTCACAGCTGCATCATAATCAGACAACTAGTAATTCCCTTGGAATAGTGGATGTTGTGAGATCCCATCTTCCTTCCATGATGGTGGAGGTTGATGACATCATTCTACATGAAGTGATAGGTTTACATATCCACCATGAGAAAGACCATAGTATTTAAATTCACTAGGTATGGCCTAATTTTTACACTATCAACTAGGATGACCCAGTGGGGCTATGTAATCTATTTTTTTGGTTGAAGGGTTAATAGATGTAGAGCGCCATAAAAAAAATACTCAATTCACATGGTAACCACTTGGTTTTTTTCTTGATTTGAATATAACATCTTTTGATCAGCAACGTATTGGAATCAGCTAATCTAGTTTAATATATGGGAATGTTATCCACCCTAGAAATAGATTAACTCCTCGCTCATTGGATGGAGGTTATGTGGATTTTGGAGAGTAGATATAATAGGGGTTATACCGAGCTCCATGTTGAGTGGTAGAATTAGCATTTGTGGGTTATTAATTCCATTATGGCTCCTTTGATATCTTTTTAATACCATTATGCAATTTGAACTCCACATCATATCTCATAAGTCATTTGAAAATAATCCTTAACCATGTTAGGATTGGTTTACCATAGTCTTATCATATAGTAATCCCTTTTCCTTAGAGTTAATGATGGGAAATGTGATACATAGAGTGATGATTATATACATGAACCTATAGTTATAGTCACTCACACTGTCTCGTGATGTATGTTCTATATTAAAATTTCAACATCATGGGATATGTCTTCTCTGACATTGATGTTACAGTGGACCATATTGAGGATGTGGTTGTCTGATCTTGTGGGGCACCCAAGTTGTGGTCATGGTAGTAGATGCTCATAGTGATGCATTCCATTTGTTTATTTCTACAATGTTGATAGAGTAGTCAACCTCCTTGTAGTTAGATTGAGTGCTTGGTGTTCTCCCCATGTCACAAATAATGAGGTACGAGCACGACATGTGGTAAAATAACTAAAATAGTATGATGGGGCATGTGAGTGTAATTTATTTTTTAAGGATCCTATGTAATTTATAATAGGAATATAAAAACACATCGGGGTAATGTTCATTCCTTGTGGTCTGTTTTTTAGACGTAGATGAAACCATTAGGTGGGCTCATGGGAGTGGGGGTGCTGAATGTGAGATCATGTCCCAACCTATTTCATTATCTTTATCTTTTCAAGGATTCTATTCATTTACGAAGAAAATAATTTTAAGAGTCTTGTTTTCACATATGAGACATTCCATTAATCATATGAGTATTTTTTTAATCAAGGAGATGAGACGACCTGCGATTCTGAGGCAATGTGTTCCTAAAATTAATTTATTAAAAATATTAAATGAATTTTATATCACGCAAGCATTTATTTTCAACAAAAGTAAAATATCACCTATAAGTATATATGATCACAAATATGATAGTATGCATCAATCCATATTTTGTGGGTTTAACAATAAAATGACCTAAGGATGGTACGTTAGGGTTGTTCGGATGGGGTAAACATTAGTGGGTCCATTGGATAAATTAATTAATTTTTAATAAACCTACCAAAAATAATTCTAAAAAGGAGGAACATATGGTAAATATTATATAACCATTATGATTAGAAGATGATTGATACCATATGGGTGACCAAATGTTTGTTAGTGTGAGATGTCTATTAAAGGAACCTGTATGCGATTGCATTTAATTAAAATAATATATTTATTTATTTATCTTGATCTAAATGACATAAAACATTATTCTATTTATATAAGATTATATAGAGTATCAATAGGTTTATCAACATAAATTTTTTTTCATTGAGAGTAAATTACACTCATTATTCATTATATGATTGAGATCAAAAAATGACTATATATCAGGATGAGTTTTATCAATCAGGGAAGACGCAATAGATCATCTTCATCAATAGAGTATGAGTTCTTCAACAACAGTCAATCAATAATCGAGTTAGGAAATATCAATCTTGTTTTCCCCATTTATGATTAAAATATAAATCATTATTAAATATTGTTTTTATTGATTCCTATTTATATGAACATTTACATGATCCTGTGTATCAAAATAAATTTTTTCTATCAATTTATTTATTATATATGCCGTGTTTCATAGCCCAATTTTCATTCTATAAAATCTATAGCAAATAAATCTTGGACAATGATTTATATAACCATTTTTATGGGTAATTTACTCAACCATTCAAGGCATTATTGATTATTGGACCACGAGGTCACCATTTGACTTAGTCGAGGTGGGTACGATTGGGATCGAACACCAAGATTCATTATGGTGGAACAATGTACAAACATATCAATGGATTGTAGGTGGATTGATAATAGGAAAATATATTGATTATTGAATGGATTTGATCAATACCATGGTAGTGGGTTTTTTATTGGTGTTGGTTCATTATTGGATCAGTTATCCCCATTTTACAAGTTGTCACATTAAAAAGGTATGTGGTGTGATGAGATAGATTCCGAGCGAATTCCATGCAAGGTGTGTCATTGAAGAGGATACTCAGTGTGGATGTTTTGGTGACCAAACATTGATATATGAAAATTTATAAAAATGTGTTCAACATGAAAAAAATTATTACTATTTTTAAATAAAATATTAATGTTTATAAAAAATATGTGTTTGGTTAATTAAATTAAATGGATTTAATTTTTAATAACTACCCCAAGGTGGAATCCTTTTTAGGAATAGAGAGGGGGAAATAGACATATTATTTTTATTATTGATAATAATAATAATAATTCAAATGTTAATAATATTAAATTTTTTATTAATTCAAATAATTAATAATAACATTTTTTCATTTAAAATCATATATAATGAAGATAAATTTAGGAGTTTCATGGTCGGGTGTTCGGAACATGAATGATCCTCATCGAATTATTTTTATTTACAATGAAATATAATAATGAATATATATATATAATTAATAAAAAATGGGATGATTATTAAAAATTGTGGAGATAAGTGTAATGTTCTTGAGGTGTGGCATTGAGAATACCTCAGAGTGTAAAGAAACTCCATATTTAAATAAATTAAAACAATAATAATAATATGTTATTATTATTATTATTGATAATTTGAATACATTGTAACATCGTTATACTGTATTGAATTCATGAACTATCTGTGGAAGCATGACCCTGCCTCTGAGAGGAGCATTTTAAGACTACTCTCGGATACCTCTTTTCGAATCATGGAACATGTAAATGATAATCCTAATAATTTTATTATTATTATCCCAGCTAGAAATTGATGTATATGTGACGAGTTATTTATGATGAGGTTCCATTAATAATAGTAATTAGGGTTTAGTTCTCACCTTAATTGGAATTTGAGGTGGTACACTATCATAAATAGTGTTTTCAATGACATATCATCAGAAAATAGTATTTATTATGACTGGGTATCCTATCAAAAATAGTTCTTTTCGATATGTAAAAAAACCATTTGTGATGAAATGATCCTTCTATCACTAATATAAATTAGTAATCAGTGTACTTTTATATAATAAATAAGTAAAAAATTAATAAGGAAAAAATAATAAATAAAAAAAATAAAAAATAATATAATAATAAAATGTATTTTTGAATATATATATATATATAATACACTATATATAATTGTAAATATATTAATTAATAACATTATTACGATAATATGTACAGTTAAATTTTAATCAAAAAATATATATTAACCACCGTGGGTGTTGTATGAATGAGGTGGTGGAGGGAACATCATCACTTTTCCGTTAGTTAGTTATCGCATGAATTATCTTATCTACTCGTGTTACTGGTCTTTCTATTTACACAACCCCTCTTTATCTTACTACTACTATTGTTGGAGTCCTTATTATAACAATGCATGGTATCTATGAGCTCAGCCTAATCTCACAACTTCCCATTGTGATTTATTGCATATGAAAATGTCTCTCCACGAAATCCACTCGAGATGGTTAAGAAAAACTAAATGGTACCATAATAACTCAAAGGCATCAATTTATAGACGATAACGACAAATTAGCCATTATCAATGGCTTAATGGGTCACATGCATCTATGGTGTTCCATTAAATCCTACTACACTGGTGGGATAATCCATCTCCATGTCGTAACTCCCATCCTAGTTCTGAGATGTCATAGCCTCATATGACTTCTTCATTTTCAAATTAAAATTGAAATTGTTAATCAATTATTTTTAGTTAATTTTAAAACTAAATAACATTTATACTGCCTATAAAATGGCATTGGAACCCACTTGTAATCTATCCTATGACAATACCATTATACATAATCATATAAATTTAAAAATATATAATATCTAGATTTTAAATTTCTTATATGTTAATAAAATAAATATTTCATATTTAAATTTATATAAATTTATAGAAAAATAACATACCATATTTTGTTTATTCTTACGTATTTTAAGGCAACCATCTCGATGCATTAACTCCTTCATAAATAATACCCCCACTAAAAAAATATTTCTGATATAGTATGAACACAATCCATCCCTAAAATGAGATAATATTTTATCTGGTTAGTGGGTCAAACAAGACTAATGAAAATAAATGACTCTTGATTCTTACAAGGAACTCATGCTCGTACTGTGAGAGAACTAAAAACAGAATTCACTAATACAGAACTACCATGACTTCCATACAAATGCATGTGTTCTATCATCGATGAGATATAGTAAATCTGTAAAATAATTATTAATGTATAGTTACTAATTAAATTAATTTCAATATAACTATTATTTATTTATGTACAATCCAATTATAAAAATTTTGGTTCTCAATATCTATGATAATATGATCCCATATCACCAATGCTCCAAAAAAATACTTCCATAAAATAAAACTCCAATTTCCAATATTAATATGATAAGTTATGTGAATATGATAACAAATAACAAAAAAAGTAGTATATAACAAATTGAAAAAATTAAATAGAAAGTAACTAAAATACATAACTGAACAACCCGCATCATGAATGGATTGAACTCTAGATGTGGACACTGCATGGGTATATGGTTAGGAATCATCAATCGCACAAGATCATGACTATTCTGATTCATCACTAAACTATCAATAGTCAACGGGTTAGATTAAGTAGCATACAGTACATAACTAGGTTGTGTGGCCTCATCAAACTCACAAAACATATCCCATAAATGGTAATCATCCATATGAAACTGAAAATGAAAATTACCCACAACTAAAACAAAACAAATATAATATATAGATATGTATTTTATATTACCATAACTAGTATTTAAATTTGTCAATATTCAACACCGTAATTATTTTTGTATATGATGGTTTCGATATTTTAATATTCTTCCTCTCAATCATAAATTTCCATAGGTGTTTTACCATCATCTCTTGAAATTTTATATTAATTTATTAAATCATTAAAAACACCATCACTATCAAACTATAACCCGAGGGTTTCATCCTTTATATTTATGCATATTTGTAAAAATTATGGATTAAAAGTAGTCTCATAGAATGTTTCAATTCCCAACACTTAATTGGAACAAAATTAACATTGGATATACTCATTTTGTAAATATTTCTTATTTTATTATGCTCCAACAATCCCATATCTCTCATGAATAATCACAATAATTAGAATAATAAACTTTATGTTTCTGATAAGAAAACAAAAACAATTCATTTAACATAAGAAGGATTTTATATATAATATCAAATATTCAATGGTGTAGATGAAAATGAAAACCTCTATCATTATCCAACCAATGGAATTTTAAATATGTCACATAATTCTATCCTAGATAACACAGTTTAATTACTTTTTCTATCATTCGATAAAATTCATCTTCATTTTCCCTATGAAGAGATCCTCTTAGGAAAACACCATTATTCATGGTTCTTTTATTCCTTATATTCACATGTATGAAATAAAAAATCATTCTCTCCATAATAATTATATGATTTAATCATTTTTGATGGGTGTTAATCAATACACAAAATTGATTAACAATTTTATTAGCATGTTAAGATACCAAAAAATTTGGAAAAAAATTTTCAATATAACAATTAGTAAATTCATTTTATATGTTAAAATATACGAAATTTACTTACAAGATTATTTAAACTAGTAGGATAAACTAATCTACCAACTCTCTTCAAGTGGAACAACTATAATTTTTTTAAATTTCTTCTTGATAGGATTATCATATAATCTAAAATATAATTTTAATTGACTTTAATAATATTATATAATTTGGGATAGAAGCACACAATGTAAAAATGATTTCATTTCTTCATAGTTTAAGAAAACATGTGTATGATCTCAATTATGATCATCATTTGAAATTCTTCATTCATTAAATCCTCCAAATCCATGTTTAGGATGATTAAAAATTGATAATTGAATGATCATTTCAACATACAAATTTATCTAGATAAGGACCATGTGGTTATGTTATGATGGATATCCATATTGAAAATAATGAGAGTGTAAGAAAGAAATATCCTCCTGCAAATAAGTTTTTACAATTCATCCTTCAACTTATTCTTTATTATGTGCAATTTTCATCAATATCTACATGCATGTATCTATTAGGTACATCCATGTAAACTATTCCAAATTACTAAAACATTTTCATGTTGAAAATGTAATATCAAATTTTACATTGAGTCAAAAAAATATTGTTGTAATATTTTTAAAATTTACATAAAATTAAATCAATATATTCTTATAGTCTACAAAGTTTATCATTTATTGTTTTCTCAGCACAAATGTGTTAGGAACAAATATGAAATTATTATCTTATCCCAATTCATATAATTCCAAGCACATTTAAATCAAATTGGTAGATTATTTTAAATTATAAAATGAATGTCCTGAATTTTTAATCTATTAATATGAACATTTATGGAATATCTTGTGAAATTGGAAACATAACCATCAATAAGCCTTAAATATAAAATCCAATAAAAATTTAAATTATTTTAGAAGGAGAATTTTTAAACCTCTTCTTTCACCAGTAATAAATATGATATATTATTTTAAAAATCCCCATTCTATTGACACCTAAAAATTAGAGAATGATATAATCAATATTTCACATTAAATTTGGACAAACAAGGTGTGTCCAATACTCTATAACAAATATAATCAAAACAATTATTCTCAATATTCATGACATACAGCATGTGACACACCAAAAAATTATGAAATTATGGATGATCCCAAAATATTATATGTTTCATCCACTTGTGTTCCTTTCTAAACGCATTTATTGTAGTAAGATTATATTTCGTCCAAATATAATGTTAGATAGTGAGGATACAATAGATTTTTACTCAATATCTGATATCATTATTGGTGGTATATTTCTTTGAATTAAAACTTTTCATAAATGATATTTGTCAAACCATAATGTATAATTGGTTAGAAGAAATATTTGATGACAATTAAAAAATGCTTTCATCCATTAAAGATAATAAACGTTTTGCAATCTCATATAGATCAGACATGATTTCGGTCGATCTGTACTCCATCCAGATAACATTCCAATATTATGGAATTCAGTAACTGTCCAATTCCATGAATATTTCGTTTAAAAATTTTGTTTCACAACAACATCATATGTACAGAAAATATTAATCTACAATAAATATAAATCATCAATCAATTTCATCAATAAAAGATCGATATTTATTTTTTTCTTCCTTGGATTTGTTAATGTAAAAAGGATATATGAATCATTAACCAACATATAAGGGGGGAAATTTTATGGAGTTAATTTGATGGTGTAATAAGAATATTGACCATCAAAATAACAAAATGGACAAATTCAGTCTCTATAAGGACACAATCTCATGTCTCATACTTTTTATGAAAATGCATATGTTCTTAGTTAAAAAATCTATAAGAATCACCATTAAAAGTTCCATTTGAGCTTTTACTTGTTGATTATTTTTATGCAACATGAAATCTAGAACACTGTGTTTTAAGGCCTAATAAACACTGCATTATGGATGTATGTGGGATATAACTCAACTATTGTATAGGAATCAATCTTGACTTCTATAGTTGGACCTCATTGTACCTTAGTTTTTCAAATTCCAGATAGAAAAATAACAACTCATATTCCCTATAATATTACCTAAATTCACTTTACCTAGCATGAATATTCTGATAAAAATGACCCAAACTACGCAATAGCCTCTTTTCCTCATAGAATTTTGAAGGCAACACATTTTCCTATGCTAATATTTTATTAATTAAAGAGTATTTCTAATCAAAACAGTGACAAAAAATTCCATTATATTATTTTATATGCATAAATATTCCATCGAATTAAAATTTTATTATGGTGAAACCATCATATAAATAATTCTTAGTATACTTTAGAAAATCCATAAATATAGATAGATTCAACTCACGGAGTTAAATCACTACCATCATGATCATTTATTTTCATGAAATGGGTGACCAACCACATTATGTACACTATTTTTAAACCATGACTTATGTGGGAAAAAATTATTAGTATCTTTTCTAGATCATCTTTCACTGTAATGACCCATAACTTTTATCCAGGAATTTCACTTATAATAATTATATTATATATTCTAATATTATAAAATCTCATTAAGAACACAATAAAAAATTAAAATTTAAATATTAGTGAAGTAAACTGTATTTCTAAAAGATGGAAACATATACCAAATGAATAGAAACTTGACCATTAGAATAGTAACATGACCCTTATAAATAGTAATCCAAAAAAATTGAAATATAACCTCACCAATTAGAGTATAAAGAAAATTTTTCCATCTTATAAGTGACAATATAATATAATTATACTATATTATAATTAAATAAATATTTTAAAAATTATTAATTAATTGAGGGTGTATTTATAAGTCATAAATATTAAATGACAAATTTAATAATTTAAAGAAAATAATTTTTCTTAATATTTATTCAAAAAAATTATTTTTATATCTTATAATTATAATATATGTTTATGAGACCGTGCATAATTTTTTTATGTGATATAAAATAAATTATAATTTAAAAAATATATATATCGAGAAAATTGTGATATTAAAAAAAATTATAACATTTGTAAAATTATTTTAATTCAATTGAGTTCATATATAAACTCTACATGTTGAAAAGTGTTTTGGGATAATTTTTGGGATTTTTCTATAATACTTTAATTTTGGTTGAATAGTAAAATACATTAATTTGCTGTATATGTACATCATATGTGAAACACACTATTAATGGAGCCATGGGTGATGTAAGAACCATTTTTTCAAATAAAATGATATAATTAAATTACATACTCTTTGTAATCATCAATATTTATTGTCTTTATAAAATTAATAAAATATTGGGTTAAATTATCTGAAAACATCCCTATCCTCCACCTTTACTACTACCCCTTAACACCACTTATCCTTACTTCTTTGAATCATTCATACTTGTCCATATTTGGATTAAATATAATACCAATACCCTTCCACAATTCCAATAGATTTTTATCCTAATAATTTACCAAAACCAATCCCCTATGGAGGTAATCAAGATGTTGGAATCAAAAGTTAAGACCATCTTCCTTTTCTTTTAATTTCTTTTCATGTTTTTTTATTTTCTTTTTATCAATTCACCTCCGCTCATCTAAATGGAATGAAAACCATAGTACCTTACATATAATATAATTTTGTTATGATATTGGTATAATTCACTATTATCTCTCATTCCCCATTCATTTATAATAAAAATATAAACAACATCGGTGATGTGTTAATTTATTAATTTTAAGGACGAAAAAGATTTAAATTTCCATTACCATTTTCAAGGCTTTTCATGAATCCATTTTTATGGTGGAAATAGATTATAATATATGTTTTATCTCTTATTTAATGTTTTGGAAAAAAAATTTACACATGAAATTAATTTACAAAAAAATAACTTCATTGTGATCAAAATATTCCTAAATAGACCCAAGCCATTATCATTAACTGTTTATATAATAATTCATCCTAATTCTATTAAAAATGATATATAACACCAATATAACCTGTAGATTATCATTAATATAATTTAATTTAAATTTTGGATAATTACCCTCACTTTATATGACTTAGCATACTTGTATATAAGTAAACAATCATAAACACCAAGGAAACCAATGCTCCTAAATGATGAAATTGAACATATTAACCAATATAAAAGAAAATAAATTAACATAATAATGTTATAATAAATCATATAAATATATAAAGGGTTATATTATTATTAAGTAATGTATCTTATATTTTATCATGTATATTATGATCATGTGAAAAACTCCTTCGTACATAAAGTAATGGGTTCTTTTAGATCCTCCATTTTTCCTTTTGGATACAATTTTTCTCTTCAAAAAAATTGAAATAATTTTTTTATTTTACGTAAAAATTATAAATTTATTTTATTTTTTCTAAATTAAAGTATCATGTTCCATTGACCCTTACTTTCCAAGGAAATTTATGTTATTAAAAGGATTCATATACATTTATTCTAGAAAAGAATAACTAGTTAAAAGGATCTTCATGATTCCTTACCCATTTTCAAGTTCAATATGAAATCTATTTTAACCCACTATTAAATTTTGTAAAATGAATCATGTTTTTTATGAAATCATTACCTATTAACATATTGTTTTATATAACATATTATTACCTTTTCCTCATTAAATTATCTTTAATATTTTCAATAATCTGTACTTAAATGTTTTGTTTATAATGTTATTTAAACACTCCCTCATTTTGATTTCACATAGTGTTGAAATCCCTAATCATTATCATTGCCTATTTTTCATCTATGTTTACTTGTATGATTTAAATACATTCATTCATGTACACCATTATGATACAATTTTTTAACCACAATTTTTATATAATTATTACACACAATTCATTCCATGTGTAAACCTTCTATTTTATTTTTTATATATGACTATTTTGGGGAAAAAATATTCATTATCATGCTATAATTGGAGTGACCAGATAGTGCACCAATTCATTGGGTAATGTTTAGTCGCAAGAGGTGTTCTTTGCAATGGTCTTAGTGGTTATCCTTGAATAGTGCTCAATTAGAAACTGTCTTGGTGGTTATCCTTAACTCATGTTCCACTTTGTGCAATGTGCCTTGACACATGAAACATTCATGATTTATATAGCTTCCATGATACTATGATAATTTTATTATATGTTACCATGTTTTATATGTTATGATTTCTTATTTTAATTCATGTCCTATGCATGGTATCCTTTCTAACCCATGTCCTATGTTTTATTTTTATGTTTATTTCCTTACTAATATTTTTATCTCAAACTTTTTTATTCATGTATTTACCATGTTATCATATGTAGTTGTAGGAGATTAGTGTATTATAGGAACCCATAATGATTATTACATAAAAGATGTTCTTATTTTGGAATCATGATATTCAATTATGTACCTAATCTCCATGACACAAGACTTAATGATCCTTCACATTTAATATGATGTTTAATTGTTTTCAATATCATGTAGTGATATATATAAAAGGATGGGGTCTCTATAGTTGGTATTTTATGAAGGTCTAGTTATGTTTTTATATTAGGAGTATATTATTTTAGTAAAACCCCATAGTATAATACTATGTCTATGAAAAATCCCTAAATTTTTGTTTGTATAGTGTAAGTGGTTTATATAGAAAATTCATCACTATTTAAATACTATAAGTGGATGTCGTTCTTGAAAAAATGTTCCTTGGATTTGGAAATCTAAAAAAGTGTTTTTAACTAAATCAAGGGAATATAGTACATGACATCAGTCCATAATGTAAACTTAGATTAACACACCTATGAGAGATTCTTTAGTAAATTCATAAGATCTTTACAAATTATTATTAAGTGAACATTGAAATTGTCATAATGAATATATGTTATGAATCATTTCATGGATAACCTAGATTGAATCCAAGAGAATCACAAGTAATGATTAACATTTTATTTATGATTTTATAAATTTATGATCAAATATTCTTTTTTATGAAAATTAGTTATGTATTCAATCCCCATAATTTCACATTAATTTTCATTGTTATTAGAAGAAAATAGAATAACACATTAAAATAATAAATGTAAAATTAAATATAAAAATTTAACTAATGATATTAGATATATAATTGGAGTATGTGATCAAAAAATTATTACAATACTTTCTCAGTTTGATAATGTTATGAATAATAAATGGAATCTTGTTTAATTCTCTAATTATCAATGGAAATCAAAAGTTGTAGTTGATTCCATCATTAATAAAATGCCTCCCATATTTATTGTATCATATATTTCCCTTCTCAAAATAAATTGGATTAACTAAATTGATATGATATTCTATTTAATAAAGTTCTAAAAAAGAGAAATTTTTATTGGTGGTCTATCATTTTGATGGGTAATATGATAAATGGTGGACACTGATAAAAAATAATAATTCCAAATGAATAAATTGATTCCATGTAATAGGAGGAAATAAATAATAATTTTTTAAATAATTTTTTCCCCAAATATTATGTATCAATATGGATTGGTTTTTCCTTCAATATAGGTATAAGTTTGTTTAGTTTATCATGGTGCATGAATAAAACATTACAAGGCTTTGAAGATGCACCTTTGACATTGTCATGATCACCAAATGCAAGGTGGATCACTTATTTATAAGACTAAATATTACATTATTAAAAAAAAAGTGGTGATTCGAGACTTCTATAGTTATAAGGTGGATCACTTCTTTCTAACGCTGCTTATTTTTTTTTCATCATGCTCATTTGTTTACAGGTTTCTCCTTCAATTCCTGCTTCTCCTTCTAAGATGTGTATTTCACATCTCCGGTGACTTTTTTCTACTGCCAGGCCGCACCCTTCATGTGTTCCTTATATGCCCTCCTCCACTATCATTCCGCTCGTCCCAGCTGAGTGTTTCTTTTTATCCACAATTGTGTTTCACTATTGAAATTTGGTTAGTCTCAATCACAACTCTGTCCCATAGATCCATTTCATGAGACTCCATTTTGGCATGATGTAGTGGCTTTCTTGGGGGGTTTGAGATGTGTTTGATTAGTGCTTATCAATTTTCTATGAGTTGTGGTTTGTGTTTTTTCTCACATGCCATAGTATATCATTATCCATCATGGGTTACATTTGGGAATTTTCTATTCTCTATAGGGATTCCGATTTTGGTGGTTTTCTTAGTAGGGTTGGATGATTGACCTTTTTCAGTTCTGGTTTTGTTCAGGATTATCTTCTTCAACATGAATAGAAATTTTTGTTGGCTATTGTTCTGCACAATGACTTCCATTCTTACTCTTATATTGCTCTTATATTCAAAATCTCTCCTCCCAGTCGGTACTAATTGGTGATTTTAAAGGTTTATTGGGTGGTGGGTTCGAGTGGTCGATGATGTTTTAGAAGCTCATAGTGCTCGGTTGAGTTGGTTTTGTTGTTGTTGGTCTTCGGATTTGTTTTCTTGTCAGGGGAGATTGTTTCAATTCTATTGTCGAGAATGTTGATCTCAGGATGCCCCATTCTTGTATTGATGGTTTTCAATTTTGGCCAACTATGATGTGTGCTTCTCATTTGGGTTCTGATCACCGGTGATACTGATGAAGATGATAGAATTTGAATCTCAGGGTTTTGAATTAGGGAGTGTGGCTCGTGGTGGTTCTCGGCCCAAGGTGTTGAATTGTGTCTTTTTTGAATGTCATGTTTTGTTTCCGAATTTGAAATTTCAATATGAATGTACTTTTATTTGGTTTTTTTGAATCATGTAACCTATTTATGTTGGCGTTTGAAATTTATTTTCTAGTATTGTGAGAATCCCACTCACCCATAAAGTGGTTTATTCATAAAATAAAAAAAGGATTTGAATGGGGTATCGGTCTATGAAAATACAATGGAATATGATAATTTAAACTAATATGGAATAATAATGGGAGATTTAGATTAAAACTCAGCTTGTAGTTTAGTGTTTCAACAACAAGGAAAATGTAAATTATTGAATCAAATTCACTATGAATAGGGTTTTCATAGGTAATCCAAAATAACCTCCATTACAACAATGAAGGGAATATTCTATCACTAAAGGTGATGTAGAGATGAGGAAATATGTGGTTATATTAACACATTTAATTCATTCAGGAATAGATATAGTACTATTTGATTCTGGTTTTTGTAATTTTTTGAAACCTCACTTGTTTAGTAGAACTATTCGTACACCACCTCAAAATGTGAAAGTTGAGTTTTCTGTGAGAACATGTTATGTGAAAATTACTACATCCATATTGTATAACTCCTCCCCTATTCATAATTATGGAACGATCCTCCTATAAAATCAATCTACACATCCATTGGTGGAATTAGATCCGATATTAGTCATCGTTTTATTATCATTATACAATGAAATAATCAATTGTTGGTAAAGGTAGATCTCTCTTCACATATTGAAGCATCCTCCAATAAAATATATGTGTATGGAGGAAGAATAATTTCCTTCTGAATCATCATCTAGTGTGTGCATATTAATACCTTAAGATAAAGAATATCTCACTCAAATTATTGAGAAAATTGAGATGATATGGTTCAAAGAGATTCCCATCATGAGGGATTACACTAATGTACCCTTGAAGAATTTCATGGTCTTCAAGATAGTTGGGGTTTTGAGATATCAATTGATCATATTCCAGTATATCATCGTATTTCAATGATACCTTATACAATAGACACCATTGAACTTTTAGAAATAAACAAGCAGTTACTGGATAATTTTGAAAAGGGTTTTATAAGATTATGGGATTCACCATAGGGTGAAACTGTCCTCTTCTTCAAGAAAAATGGTGTATCAATGAACCTCAACATTAACTATCCTAAACCTAATAAAATAATAATAAATAACAAGTTTCCCCTTCCTTGGATAGATTACTTCTTTTGATTAGCTATGTAGAGCCATTTATTTTACTGATGTGGACATTCAGTGGGGATATCACCAATTAATAGTGAGGAAGGAAGATATTCCCAAGACTATCTTTCAAAGGATTTGTGAACACTACGAGTTCATAGTGATTCCTTTTGTTCTAACTAATTGTCTATGAATATTCATTATCATAATGAATATTATCTTTTTATTTAACCTTGAAATATTTTTGGTAGTCATTATTGATGATATTCTAATACACTCCATGAGTAAGGAGGAACCTGAAGAGAATTGAAATAATGGGATAATGAATTTTAGAAGGAAAAAATATATGAAATGTACTATAATGTAGAATTTTGGATGGATAAATTATCATTATTGGAGAATGTTATAAAAAAAGGAATATATTTGGACCCTTCAATATAAATTTAAATTGAATAGTGGCCTAGGATAACATCTACTATGGAGAGCAACATATTTCAATGTGTAACTGGGTATTACATATTAATTTTATAGAACTTATAAAAATTATAATAGAAAATAACCAAGAAGAATGTGAAGGTAGTGATGTATTTATGGACTCAATAATGAGAATAGTGTTTTTATTTATCAAAATAAACATATTAATATACTAATACTCACACTACCAATAAGTTTAGAACCCATTGTGGTGTACGATGATGATTTAAAAACGTTCTTAGGATATGCACAGTTGAAAAAAGATAATTTTATAGCCTACACTTTGAGGAATAAAAAATCCAAGAGAAAAACTATCCCATTCATAATTTTGAGGTCATAGATATGATATTTTATTGAAATTATTGCAGTATTATCTCTATAGGGAGAAGTGTGAGAATTTTATTGATCACATGAGTCTAAAATTAATATTCAAACAAAAGGAGCTCAATATGTGATAGAGAAAATGGTTATATCGCATGATGGATTAAGAATACTAAATCCACCACCATGTTTATAAGGAAAATAAGGCAGGAGATGGTTAATGTTGAAAGGAACTTTTGTCTTTATCATTTGATGATAATTGAGAATGATCAAATATTAATATACATAAAAATTATTGAAATGTGAATCATTAAAATAGGAACATCGTCAATCCTTTCTCAAGTGATTTATCAACTATCCCTTGTGGAAAAAATAATGGACCCCAATAAATTATATTAATATTTTTAAAATATTGATTCTATCAAGAATTGGAAAACATATGAGTTAAAGATATATGTGGATGGAGTTATAATATTTGGGTCAATACTATGTCTAATATCCAATCAAAAGACAAAGAAGTATCTTATGAATGATGTGAATAGCTCTACCTAACCTATTCTCCAAGGGATCAAAAATATTTGTTGAGTTTCCTGGATAACCTTTTGTGGGAGAATATGATAAATAAGATTACTAAACGTACATCAAATTCTAGGTTTGTAACAACTGAAGGTTGAAAGGAAAAAGTATAATGGGATGATCAAACCATTACCATTAAAATCATGGAAGTGGGAAAAAATCTACATTGAATTTTCCATTGGACTTCTAAATAAATATAGAGGAAACAATGCTTAATGGGTTATTGTGGATATTATTACAAAGTCATCTCACCATATTTCAATTTTAGATGAAATGTTATAAAATCATTTGGAATAGATATAAATCAAATTAGTGGAAAGGATATAGGGAGTAGCACTATCGATTTAATCCGATAGAGATCTGAGATTCCCCTCAAAGATAAAGAAATGTCTCAAACATGCACCATGCACTGAGGAGAATTTTAGTAAATCCTTTCATCCTTAAAGTTATTTCTGGTCAATGTGAACTATTCCCATAGTAGAAAAAATGTCAATAACATGTTCTATGAACATCAAATGATGATGTGAACAATATCTACTTCTAGTTGAGTTCTGTTACAAAAATATTTCCACTTGATAATATGAATGGATCTATATAAATACATTTATGGGAAAAGGTGATAAATACTAGAATGATGAAAAAAGTCAGGGAATGTTAGCTTATATGACCAGAAATGTTTGAAAAAATGGTGGTTAAGGTGAAAACCATTCAGCGGTACATCAAGGTATCCCAAATGTGATAAAATATCTATGTATAAAACCATCAATGTTAGCTAGATTTTGTATTTAGGAACATTTTATTTCCCCAAATATCCCCCTGGGATAGGCTCGTGAGACACATAATGATATGGAAGATAAGACCCAAGTAAATCAACCCCAATGAGATTCTTGATAGTGTCAGAGTTGTGACATGTGGGCTAGCACTTCCACTAGGAATGTACAAAGAACATCATGGATTCTACATATACCTTTTAAGTAAGTAGATACAAATATCCTACACATGTATTGACTTCTGAGGTGGTACAATTTGAGAATGATATTTCTTAAGAGGAGTAGCATGTGAAGATCCCAGATGTGACATATAATATTCTATGAAAAAATACAACACACCAGGTTAATGTACTATGGAAGAACCATATATATGAAGAAGAAACATGGTAATTGGAGGAATTGATGAATGAAGATTACACACAACTTTTTTAACCATAGTATATGAACCAAATATTGGAGTGAGAAATTTCATATGGGGGGAAGAATGTAATGAAACAAAAATTTTATTAGTGGAATTACCTTATTATAATTATTTATTATAGTATACTCACAAAATATTACATTAATAATCCAATAATATCATTATAAATTCTGGAATAATGTAATAGGAGTCATTTATAGATGTTACGAAACTTATAAAAAAGGAATAATATCTTTACATTATAATAGTAACCTGGCCCTTGTGAATTGTAAAATGGAAAACATAATTATAACATCATCAATGATAGTATATGTCAAATATAACTATCAAATAATTTAAAATATTGTATAATTATATAATTTTATAAGTAAATAAATAATTTATAAATCTTTAATTAACAGTTTTTATTTTTGTATGTCATAAATATTCAATTACCATTATATAACTAAATAAATAATTTAAATGATTTTTTTTATAAAATTTATTTGTAAATTATTATTTTTATTTCTTTTGTTAATAAGATAATTATATGAGACCATAGATAATTTTTCAAAGTCATTTAAAATGAGTTATAATATAAAATATATATTTTTGAAGTAAATGAGGATTTTAAATATATATTATTTTTTTCATAATTAGAATAATATTTTCAAGGAATGGATTTCATTTTTAAATTTTAAAAATTCATATATTTTTAGGGTGTTTTTTATATATTTTTTTAAAATAGTTCAATTTATATGAATAGTAAAATTATGTAATTTATGGTATATATACATTATTTGATGAAAACGCTATTTATTGATTCATAGGTGATGGAATAAAAATATATTTTAATTTATATGATCAATCTAATATATTTAGTCTCACGAATCATTACTATTTATTGTCTTTATCAAAATAATAAAATATTGATTATAATATTGAGAAACACCCCTCTTCTCCACAAAAAATACAACACCTCACCACCTCTTCCCCTCACACTTTTCAGGCCTTGAGAACTGTCCAAATGCTTCACAAATATTCTCCCAATCCATGTACCAATGTCTAGGATATTTTGGTCTCTATGAAATTCCAAAATTTATCCCGTAATGTGGTTCTCAAGAAGAAGTAATCATGAGGTAAAACCATCTTTCTTTTAATTTAATTTATTTTAATGTTCTGTTATTTTATTTTTCTCTAATATTATATGTCCCCATCCTTAAACCTTACTTAATCTTGAGTTATTACAAGATTACACATTGAGGATCTTTTCAGGTTTAGAGTTTTAGAGAATTAGATCATAAAACTTGCATTACATTCCACATTTAAACAAAGTGGTTACATAAAAGATAGTATTTATTTTCTCATCAATGGAAACATATTTAAAATAAAACATGGATTCTTTCTTGACACTTCCTTGACACTATCATCATATCATGTACCTTTCCATTGACCTGTGAAAAATATTTCAAAAAAAACAGAGGATGAGCATAAAAACACCAGTAAGGGATGTAAAAATATTGAAAGGAAACATGAGTACATGTACATATAAAAATGAATGAAATCATACTTTACTCATAAAACATAAGCACTTTAACATACCTCATCAAATCATGAATAAATCATAAAAATCATAAGACATAAAGTTAACTTGAGGCATCCATAACATTCTTACGTAGGGAGTAACCCTCTTGGTTACGTTTGGAATACCCACAACAGTATATTCCCTAAATATCTTCAGAGAAACCTTAACGTTTAACTCCTTCCCATTAACCAATGCATTGGAGAGCTATATCGGGCTCACCCGCCCTTATTTTATCACAGAACGACCCGTCTTCATAACAATGCCCAAGAACCATAACATAATCATATCACATAAAACATGCATAAAGGAAACATAAAATTTCCACCTTTCAATCACAATATATCATTACAACACATTGATATAAAAACATTATGAAAACCATTTTCAATACCAAAATAAATTAAATGTAAAACATGGTATTTATTTTTCTTTTAAATAGATGGTATGGCTTGTAGAGGAAGCCGAAACTCAAATAATGGTCACGGCGGTGGAGATGTCGTTGTCTTCGCATACATATGACAAAAACATTCCCTTTTGACATTTAGTAAAATGCTTCGTATAAAAAAGATTCCTTTTTGGATAAACGTAAAATTCAAAGGGGTTTATACACCATATAAATGAAGGTTGTGTATAAAACAAAATATACCTCAATGAATGGAGATCGAGACTAAGTCCTTTACAAAGATAGTATCCTTGTTTTAAGGATAAATCAATTACATAATAATGTGTGACAAACGAATACACCAAATATAAGTGGATATTAAGTGTAAAACAATCAGAGGTTATTTACACATATTCATAGAATGACATATTCAAGGAGTACAAGATTATCCCAAAGAATCAAATTAGGATTAGGATGTTCCCTTGCAAAAATATGGCAGCCTAACGGCGTCACTACAAAAATCAGAAAATGAGTTGATGAGAGATAAAAAGGGTATCTCATCACTTGGAAATAAAATTTACATCAATAAGGATATAAAAGAACATATCCCAACATAATAGTATGTGAATTAAAAGACATAACCAATGAAGTCTTTTAAAAGAGGAGGGTGAAAGGTTCCTTTACCGACATGGGTATCTTTCGAAACATACACCCCGTGAAAGAAAGACAATACAACATTGATGTAAATACTCATAAATGAAAGTATATTACACAATTAGTAAAATAATGGGCAGTAAATACACCACTCAAAGGAATTTGTGGAAAATGTATCATAAATCTCACGGGAATAAAAGTGAGATGAAAAATCCCTTACGAAAACTCGGCAGCCTAACGGCGCCACTTAATACTTACAAAAATGGATTGATGAGATCAAATAGGGTCTCTCATCATATTAAAATAAAGTTTACAGAAAGAGTAATATAAACGAACTTCCCCCCAACATAACAAAAATGAGCTTAAAAGTAGTGACATAAAGTAGAGTACTTAAAAATAAAGAGAGAGCTTAGATCTCTTACGAAAATTCGGCAGCCTAACGGCGCCACTCAAAACTTCCAAAATGGATTAATGATAGAGAATATGGTCTCTCATCATATGAACATAAAAATTACAGTAAGAGTAAAATAAAAGAACATCCCAATAACAAGAAAAATGAGACTTAAAAGGAATGACATAAAAGAGTGTACTTAAAAAAAGAGGGGAGTAGGATCCCTTACCTCAAGTCCGACTTGTCTTGTTCGTTTCATTATATTCCTGAATAATAAACATTGGTCAATTTATAATTGCCTAAGGAACTCCTTTAGATATTATTATTCAGTTCATATCACATATTATAATGTTATAATAATTTTTTAATAATGTTAGTTTATATCAGACGTTTTTGCCGATGTTTGGTACATGAGTCAAAAATGAACTTGTTTGAAAAAATGATTTCCCATGTAGTTATATGTAAATAATTTCCATAATAGTATTAATGATTAAAATATCATATATATCCATTAAATATTCATTTTATACTATTCCATATCATTTGGAGATAAAAAACGAAAAGCACCGTTCATGGAGGCGGTAGGTCGTACGTACGCAAGAATGCTACTTCCATTTTTTGTCATATTAATGGAATTAAAACAAAATGAGAGAGATATATATAGGTTATAATTCTAGAATGATATCCATAATTTATATGTAATATATTACATATATATCTATTATATATATGTACTTATAATAGTACATAACATTTTGAGATAAGAAATGAAATGTACCGTTCATGGAGACGGTAAGCCGTACGTACGCATGAACGCCACTTTCATTTATATTTAATATTTAATGGAATTAAAACATAATGATACATAATATTATTTTAATTCCAGTATGGTATCATATATAATATCATTAAATATATCCGTTATATGTACCACATATGGTATTAATGAATCAAATCACTTTGAGGGGGCGGCAGTCCGCACTTCCAAAAATGAAGATATCGCGTATACCCATAATGGAAGCCATAAAATTATGCCATAAATGAACAATAAAGAATCTTAAGTAAAACATAAACATATTATATATCATATATAAATATAGTTACATCTTAATGGCCACCTTTGAAGGTGTTAAAAGAATGTTGAACAATCGTCATTTCGTGAGGCAGAGATTTGCCATCCATAGAAACAGTATGTTCATTAACCATTAGATGTAGGTGTGTGTAATTGTAGCTAGAATAATTCTTATAAAAACATCCAATTATATTTATGATACATTATTTGTTACAAAATAAATTAATAAAAAGAGTTTAGGTGGTTGCAGAAGCAAAATAAAACAAAAGGACACAAGTGAAGACATTACCTTAAAATCGGGTAACTCCCTTTGGTTTGAGCTCAAAGGCTTCCTTGGGAAGGCTTCTGCCCACAGTGAGGCTTCAAGGAGTTAGATAGGGATGTTTAGAGACAAAATGGGCAGGGGTGGCCGAGCCAAAGGTTTTTGATGTGTGGGTAAGGTGGTAGAGGTGGGGGCCTTTTATAAGAAGAGGGGAGGGGCACTCTTGGAAAGTAAGGTAATGTTACATTATATTAGAATGATATTAGAATTTTAATGGTCCCACATTGATTTGTTTCTAGGATAAGGTGATAAGTGTTCGAAATCCACCCATATAATAGGTTTTTTAAATGTTTAGGTCTTAAATTTTACTTTATCTTTCCATTTTATTTAAATCGTTAAATAATGAGGTCATCGCTGCATCATCATGATGTCATAAATAATTTAATTTATTTATTGTCTAAAAATTATAAAAAAACTACTATGATGTAGGAAATATTTTTAGCTTTCCAATGACTATTTATAGTCAAAAATCTAACTTTTATAACCCCATGTAAAAGTTGATTTACTAAAACATTTCATGTTTGTGTCATTTTTACTTTAACATTAAATAAAAAGGTATTTATGTCATTTTCCAACCAATGTGGCTCCATGGGGTCTCCAAGTTGACACATGGATTTTATTCTTCGGCCATGACACATCCAATGAGGGTAGGACATGTGTCTAGGTCATTTAATTTTATTAAAACATTATTCTTACCTTAAACTACACTAATTACCTCTAATCGCGATTAAAAACTTAATAAGTTACTATTCACCAAAAAAATTATTTTAATCCCATTGAACCTCATTTTACTTTTTAATGACAACCATGTATGTCAGATTTTTGAAATTCAAAACACAAAGATGGAAAAATTTCATTTAAACAGAATATCATTTTTTATAAGTACCACATAGTGGTTTCAATATTCATCAAAAATTGAAGTTTTTCAGAAAATTATCAAAAGTTCACCCTAAGCTATATTTGATATTCCGAATTCAAAAATGGTGTCTATTTTAAAAAATTCAAAACATAAAAGTTTCATTAATTTATTTATTAATTAATTCCCGCTGTCAAAACAAATAGCGTGTTTTTATGAAACAAAAAGTATCAAAAGATTGACACTAGTTTAAGTCCGATTTCAAAGTGAAATTAATTCCAACGACCACTATTGGATTAAATGGTAAAAATATATTCTAATTTCACTTTAAAACCAATTCAAAAGATAATATAATCATATAAATAAATTAGATTAAAAGGGTTTTTGAATTAAAATACAACATTTTTCAACATTCATTAAAAATTGAACTTTTTCGAAAAAATACCAAAAATTTACACAAAGTAAATTCTGATATCCCGATTCTAAAGAAGAATTTATTTTTTCAAATATAACACATAAAATTGTCAAAATGGATTTAAAAGAGGTTCGCCTTCAAAAGGCGGTTAATCGACCTTTTAAAGAATATTAGAATGTTTACGCTTAAAATTGGATTCATTCGCATTTTTAATCCTTTAACATTTATTGTAAAAAGTAAAAATATTTGACAAACTAATATAATCATATTTTAGTTATTTGTATTCATTCCTGTCAATACAACGGCTATGTGTTAACTACCATTTAAAATAATATTATTTTATTATTAGAGTGCAACGTATGATTTCAAAGGAACTCGTTGTTGGGTATTGGGTAAGCCATCGATCATAGCGTTCCCTTTAAATTAATATTGAAATTTTATTCACAAATAGGGATAAATATAAAAATGTCATGTTATTTATTTACCTGGGGTGTTACATCCCTCCCCCCTTTTGGGAATTGCGTCCTCGCAATTTTAATATTGAGCTTGGAAACATCCTTGAAAGTCCCACATCGGAACAAGAGTCGGTAAAAAAACCAATTTAAAATAAAGAAAGATAAGTACAGAGGTCACTCGAGTTAACCCATACTAGGATTCCGTGTAGGAAAACATGGACATGGAGGAGAAAAAATAGGGTCATGTTCTGATGGAGAGTGATAGAAAACATGTTTAGGAGAATGTTAACCACAAGAAAATCACAAACTTGTGATGGGTTAAATGGTATTCGATTCCCCAGTAGGAAAAGTTAATAGACAACATTTTTGTTTTTTTATTGAGGAATTTATTCATAAGGAAACATAATTACTTATCATGTTGACTTTCAACTTTTATTAGATTTCTTACACAAACTCATATTTTCTACAAAAGACGAGTATTTAGGAAGACATGTTCACTATAATCAACTTCTAGAGAATCACCTAATCCAAAAAATATAACTATATACTTCCCATGTCATTAGACATTAACCAAAACCAAAACCAAAACCAAAATGGTAAGTACAAGATCAGATAATCCAAAAAAGGATAACCTTTTATAAAATGAAAATCTATTCATAATCTCCAAACTTTGTCCAACAAAACCCAAAGTTCAACGAGGACCATTTGATAAAAAATTTGTCCATATATTTCTTCAAAGTAAACCAAACTAAGATTGAAACCCAAATATTTGAAGGATTTCATCACATAGTCTTCCAAGGTACAAATTAAATTTTATCTCCAAATAACATCAGTTTCTCTTAAATTCTCATAATGAAAAGTAATTAACCTAATCACATATCCTCGATGATAGGTTAATCATTTCCATAGATAACCAAGAATAAACATACTATTGATTAATAAAATAATCTAACTAAAAATAATTACTCAAACTAACTAGGGTCTTCAAGTAGTCCAGTGGTAGGCGATAAATACCAGTCGCACTTTGGTTGTGGATTCAATTCCCTCAGCTTTGTCCGACGCAACGGGTTGTCACACGGTCTGCATGTTGTCCTTTTTCCAAAACTATATAATTCTTAAAACATTCCCCAAAATGAGATAAAATCTTCAAAAATAAACATAACTTATTTTAACCTCAAGTTTATCTCATGCCTTTCATTTTCCATCATAACATTTAATAACCCATAATTACCTAAAAAGTAAGGAACATATAAACTCTAATTGTTACCTTTATAATTATTACCTGAACCACCACATCGATTGGTCATCTCGTACATGATGCATTACAGATCATACCAAGGTTCAAGTGGTTGATCATGACTCCTTGATAGTTGGTTAAGAACAACCACTAGTTTCCTCATTGAATACCCCATTTCATCCAGTCTCTTAATCAGAGAACAACGATAGTTTCCTTCAAACCTATTTTCACTTTGGTGCTTTTTAGATCCATCCATTCACTAAAAACAGAAATGTCAGTGTGAGTATATCAACAAAAACATCATGTACTAATTAGGAAGATAACCACTATGATATACTTAATTATTCACTTTATCTAAAACTAGGAATCTTTTTTAAATCCTAACCATTATGGTAATGTAACTTATGCTTAGAAGATACCCTAACCTCTAAAGTTATCTAAACCAACCTCTGATACCAACTATAAGGCCCCAGCCTTAAAACTTACTTAATCATGAGTTATAACAAGATTACACATTGAGGATCGTTTCAGGTTTAGAGTTTTAGAGAATTAGATCATAAAACTTTCATTACATTCCACATTTAAACAAAGTGGTTACATAAAACATATTATTCATTTTCCCATCAACGGAAACATATTTAAAATAAAACATGGATTCTTTCTTGACACTTCCTTGACAATATCATCATATCATGTACCTTTCCCTTTACCTGTGAAAAACATTTCAAAAAAAATGTGGGATGAGCATCAAAAGCTCAGTAAGGAATGTAAAAATATTGAAAGGAAACATGAGTACATGTACATATAAGAATCAATGAAATCATACATTACTCATAAAACATAAGAACTTTAACATACCTCATAAAATCATGAATAAATCATAGAAATCATAAGACATAAAGGTAACATGAGGCATTCATAACATTCTTACGTAGGGAGTAACCCTATTGGCTACGTTTGGAATACCCACCACAGTATATTCCCTAAATCTCTTCGGAGAAACCTTAACGTTTCACTCCTTCGCGTTACCCAATGCATTGGAGAGCTATATCAGGCTCACCCACCATTAGTTTATCACGGAACCACCCGTCTTCATAACAATTCCCAAGAACCATAACATAATCGTATCACATAAAACATGCATAAAGGAAACATACCATCTCCACTTTTCAATCACAAGATATCAATACAACACATTGATATAAAAACATTATGAAAACCATTTCAATACCAAAATAAATGATATGTAAAACATGGTATTTATTTTTATTTTAAAAAGAAGGTATGTCTTGTAGAGGAAGCCGAAACTCAAATAATGGTCACAGCAGTGGAGAAGTCGTTGTCGCCGCATACGTACGACAAAAACATTCCCTTTTGTCATTTAGTAAAACGCTTCGTATAAAAAAGTTTATTTTTTGGATAAACGTAAAAGTCAAAGGGTTTTATACACCGTATAAATGAAGGTTGTGTATAAAACAAAATATGCCTCAATGAATGGAGATTGAGACGAAGTCCCTTACAAAGACGGTATCCTTGGTTTAAGGATAAATCAATAACATAATTATGTGTGACAAACGAATACACCAAATATAAGTGGATATTAAGTGTAAAACAATCAAAGGTTATTCACACATATTCATATAATGACATATTCTAGGAGTACAAGATTATCCCAAATATTCAAATTTGGGTTAAGAAGTTCCCTTGCAAAAATATGACAGCCTAACGAAATCACTACAAAATTGAGAAAATGAGTTGATGAGAGATAAAAAGGGTATCTCATCACTTGGACATAAAATTTAAATTAATAAGGATATATAATAACATATCCCAACATAATAGTATGTGAATTAAAAGACATAACAAAAGAAGTCTTTTAAAAGAGGAGGGTGAAAGGTTCCTTTACCGACATGGGTATCTTTCTAAACATACACCCCGTGAAAGATGTACAATAAAATATTGATGTAAATACTTATAAATGAAATTATATTACAAAATGAGTAAAATAAACGGTATTACATACACCACTTAACGGAATTTGTGGCAAATGTAGCATAAATCTCACGAGAATAAAAGTGAGATGAAAAATCCCTTACAAAAACTCGGCAGCCTAACTGCGCCAATTAAAACATACAAAAATGGATTGATGAGATCAAATAGGGTCTCTAATCATATTAAAATAAAGTTTAGAGAAAGATTAATATAAAAGAACATTCCCCCTAACATAACAAAGATGATCTTAAAAGAAGTGACATAAAGGAGAGTACTTAAAAAGAAAGAGGGAGGTTAGATCTCTTACGAAAGTTCGGCAGCCTAACGGCACCACTCAAAACATCCAAAATGGATTGATGAGAGAGAATAGGGTCTCTCATCATATGAACATAAAAATTTCAGTAAATTTAATTTAAATTAACATCCCAATAACATGAAAGATGATCTCTAAAAGGAATGACATAAAAGATTATACTTAAAAAGAAAGAGGGGAGTAGGATCCCATACCTCAAGTCTGACTTGTCTTGTTCGTTTCTTTATATTCCTGAATAATAAACTTTGGTCAATTTATAATTTCCTAAGTACCTAATTTAGAGATTATTATTCAGTTCATATCATATATTATAATGTTATAATAATTGTTTAATAATGTTGGTTTATATCAGACGTTTTTGCAGATGTTTGGTACATGAGTCAAAAATGAACTTGTTTAAAAATGATTGCCCTTGTAGTTATAAGTATATAATTTCCATAATAGTATTAATGATTAAAATATCATATATATCCAGTAAATATTAATTTTATACTATTCCATATCAGTTGGAGATAAAAAACAAAAAGCACCGTTCATGGACACGGTAGGCCATACGTACTCATGAACGCTACTTTCATTTTTTGTCATATTAATGAAATTAAAACAAAATGAGATATATATATGTTATAATTCCAGAATTATATCCATAATTTATATGTAATATATTACATATATATCCATTATATATATGTACTTATAATAGTACATAACATTTTGAGATAACAAATGAAATGTATCGTTCATGGAGACGGTATGTCGTACATCTGCATGAACGCTATTTCAATTTCTATTTCATATTTAATAGAATTAAAACATAATGATACATAATATTAATTTAATTCCAGTATGGTATCATTTATAATATCATTAAATATATCCTTTATACGTACCACAAATGGTATTAACGAATCAAATCACTTTGAGGGGGCGGTAGTCCGCACTTCCTAAAATGAAGATATCACATATACCTATAATGGAAGCCATAAAAGTATGCCATAAATGAAAAATACAGAAGATTAAGTTAAACATAAAAATATTATATATCATATATAAATATAGTGAGATCTTGATACAGATCATTGAAGGTGTTAAAAGAATGTTGAACAATCATCATTTCGTGAGGCAGAAATTCTCCATCCACAGAAACAGTATGTTCATTAACCATTAGATGTAGGTGTGTGTAAGTGTAGCTCGAATCCTTATTATAACAACATACTATTATATTTAATATACTGGATTTGTTACAAAATAAATTAATAAAAAGATTTTAGGGGGTTGGAGAAGCAAAATAAAACAAAAGGACAAAAGTGAGGACATTACCTTAAAATCGGGTAACTCCCTTTGGTTTGAGCTCAAAGGCTTCCTTGCGAAGACTTCTTCCCAAAGTGAGGCTTCAAGGTGTAATATAGGGATTTGGAGAGACATAATGGGCAGGGGTGGCTGATCCCAAGGCTTTTTAAGTATGTGTAAGGAGTTAGATGTGGGGGCCTTTTATAAGAGGAGGGGAGGGGCACTCTTGGAAAGTATGGTAATGTTACTTTATTTTAGAATGATATTCGGATTTTAATGGTCCCACATTGATTTTTTTATAGGATAAGGTGATAAGGGTTCGAAATCCTCCCATATAATAGGTTTTGGTCATGTGTAGGTCTTAAATTTTACATTATCTTTCCATTTTATTTAAATCATTAAATAATGAGGTCATCATTGCATCGTCATGATGTCATAAATAACTTAATTTATTTAATGTCTAAAAATTATAAAAAAACTACTATGATGTAGGAAATCGTTTTATCTTTCCAATGACTATTTATAGTCAAATATCTGACTTGTATAACCCCATGTAAAAATTGTTTTAGTAAAAAATATCTCATGTTTCTTTCTTTTTTACTTTAACAATAAATAAAATGGTATTTATGTCATTTTCCAACCAAAGTGGCTCCATGGGGTCCCCAAGTTGACCCATGGATTTTCTTGGTCGGCCATGACACATCCAATGATGGTATGACATGTGTCTAGGTCATTTCATTTTATTAAAACATTATTCTTACCTTAAACTAAACTAATTACCTCTAATCGCGATTAAAAACATAATAAGTTACTATTCACCAAAAGATTATTTTAATACCATTGAACCACATTTTAAATCTTAATGACAACCATTTATGTCGGATTTTTGAAATTCAAAACACAAAGATGGAAAAATTTCATTTAAACGGAAAATCAGTTTTTATAAGTACCACTTAGTGGTGTCACTATTCATCAAAAATTGAAGTTTTTCAGAAAATTGACAAAAGTTCACCCTAATCTATATTTGATATTCCAAATTCAAAAATGATGTCTATTTTCAAAAATTAAAAACATATTAGTTGCATTAATTAATTTAATAATTAATTCCCGTTGTCAAAACAAATAGCGTGTTTTTATGAAACAAAAAGTATCAAAAGATTGACACTAGTTTAAGTCTGATTTCAAAGTGAAATTAATAACAACGACCACTATTGGATTAAATGGTAAAAATATATTATAATTTCACTTAATACCCAATTCAAAAGATAATCTAATCATATAAATAAATTCGATTAAAATATGTTTTGAATTAAAATACAACATTTTTCACTATTCATTAAAAATTGAACTTTTTCGGAAAAATACCAAAAATTTACACAAAGTAAATTTTGATGTCCCGATTCTGAAGAAGAATTTATTTTTTCAAATATAACACATAAAATTATCAAAAGTGTATTTAAAAAAGGTTCGCCTTCAAAAGGCGGTTAATCGACCTTTTAAAGAATATTAGAATGTTTACGCATAAAATTGGATTCATTCGCATTTTTAATCCTCTAACATTTATTGTAAAAAGTAAAAATATTTGACAAACAAATGTAATCATATTTTAGTTATTTCTATTCATTCTTTTCAATACAACAGCTATGTGTTAACTACCATTTAAAACAATATTATTTTATTATTAGAGTGCAGCGTATGATTTCAAAGGAACTCGTTGTTGGGTATTGGGAAAGCCATCGAGCATAGCGTTCCCTTTAAATTAATATTGACATTTTATTCAAAAATAGTGATAAATATAAAAATTTCATATTCTTTATTTACCTGGGGTGTTACAAATAGCCTATATTCATATAAAAGGTAATAAAATAGTACTAAAATACATATAATATAACGTTTTTATAATAATTTAATAATTCATCATCATATCTCCCTATATGTAAAGGCTTCTATGATGTGTTAATTTATCGCATTCCAAGACGACGATGTTTTATATTTTCATTACCATCATGAAGGCTGGTCATGATAGAATTTATATTGTTTATCCTTATTGTAATATATGTATTATTTATTATTTAATATTTTAGAATAATTTTTTACACATGATATTAATTAATAAAAAAATTGACATCTTTGTGAACAAAAACCACCAAAATAACCCTAAATGATTTTCATTAACAATTTATCTAATTAATCATCCTCATCCAACAAAACCAAATTATATATAATACCCATTAAAATTTTTAATGACAATTAATAACATATAAGATCAATTATGGATAATTAACCACACTTTATATGACCTTTAATACTTGTATACAATTCAACCGGTCACGAAAACCAACGAAATCAATACTCCTAAACGAATAAATTGAACCACTTAACCCATAAAAATGTCCCAAAATAAACATAACAAAGTTATAAAAAATATAATACATGTAGGATGAATTCCTTAGTTATTAAATAATTTATATAATTATTTATCCAGAACAATAATATAAAGTGAAGATCACCTTCATACATAAGGTAAGGGACTCTACTCGATCCTCCATTATTTTTTCCAGATTCAATTTATCTCTTTTTACACAAATGAAATTCTATTTTTTATTTAAACCATATAAAATCTGTTTTTTTCTAATAAAATATTATGTTAATATCCATTCATTTTTTTATGGGATATACATGTTTCTAAAAGGATCCATACCCATTTCATTCTAAAAAGAATTCCCAACTGAACGGAAATTCCCGATTTCATACCTAATTTTAAGTGAAGTAAATAAATTACATTAAAAAAATATAGTTTTTGATAAAATAAATAATTTAATTATGAAGAAATTATTGTTCCAATTTTTGATTTATATGAATGAATATGTACTTTTCCATATCAAATTATATTTTATATTTTCAATTAACCGAACTAAACTGTTTTAATTCTAATGTTTTTTAAATACCCTTTTTAAATGATTTCTCATAGGTTTGGAATCCCACACTATAATCTATGACTATTTTACCATATCAATGTCCATGTATAATAAAAATCCATTCATTCATGGATACCATTATCATATTCCATTTTCATAAGCTAATTAACATGATTATGATAACCAATTCGTTCCATGGGTAGATGTTATGTTTGATTGATTATTTATTATTATTTATGTGGAAAATATATTCAATAGTATTTTATGATGGTTTCTTCCATATAGTTATCCATTTAATTGGGTTATTTTTAGTCTTAAGAGATGTTTGTGAGATGGCCTTGGAGGTTTTCCTTTATTGGTTCTTCAATTTCAATAATCATGGGGGTTATCCTTGAATCGTTCTCTGCTTTGTCTAATGATCCTTGAATCATGATAATTTCATGATTTATGTTGATTCCAAATTAATATGATTCCATTATTTTATGATCCCTTGATCTATATGTTATTAATACTTATATTAATTCATGTTCCATGCCTTTTTTGTCAAATTCTTATGCATTCTGACCAATGTGTGTTGTTTTAATGAAAACATATTTTCTTTACTAGGATTTTTAGCTCAAAAATTTAGTTAATGTATTACCCATGCTATCCTATGTAGTTCTACCATCATCGTGGAAGTTAAAATGTAATTATGTAGATCAAATAAATTTTGTTCTTATTTTGGAATCATGATGTTTAATTATGATCATATTCTTCTTGACACAAGACTTTATGATACATTCCTTGTAATTAGAAATTTAATTATGTATAAAATCATATTATGATATGTGTAGAAGGCTCGGGTTTCAATATTCTTAGTGATAATACAAATAAACATAATCCTTTTTAACCAAAATGAAATGTATTACACTAAATCTTTTCCAATGCATCAAACATACTTAGATCACACTTTTCACATGGACTCAAAATTATCCCTTAAAAACCATATTCGAATTCTATGGATGAATATTATATAAATATTTCAACACCCTCAATATATATATGATTTATATAATAACTTTTTGCATTCTTGTAATGATTTATTCAATTTTGTTCTATTTATAAATATTTTTTACAACTTCTGTGATGATAATTTCACTAAAAATTGTAAAATAAATAAATTTTTAATGATTATCTAAACAAACTATATAAAATTATAAAATAAAAAATTAATATTAAATATTTCAATTTTAACAATTTACTAAGGAATTTCTCAAAAAAAATTACTCACCGCTATTTTTTATTGTTAATTGAAAATAAATATTTTTATTTTATAAAATCTATTCCACATACTCCATCATATTCTCATAATTATTTCGATTAACACATCTCTTCATCCTCAAACAATTTCCATCAATATAGCACATCTTGTCTTCTGGGATTATCCAACCTAATGATAACGTTAGACATGAGTGGCCCAAATTATCCATTTCTCAAGAATTAATGATTGTTTATTCTATGACCTACAAATTTTTATTATTTTATATTTTATATTTTTACATTATAAAAAAGCATACTAAAATATTATGATCATTTGTGGTAATTATAAATAATTATAACTAATCATATATAATTTTGTGTATAATTTTATATAAAGTCATAAAATAAAATTCAAATTACTAAATATTTATAAATCATAGATTTTACAATCTTTAGGTGATCAATCCTAATAGGTTTAAACCATTTAAAAAAAATTAGTTATCATGGCCTAAAAATTGAAGAAATATTTCATTTTCATTTCTCAAAGGATTTATAATTAGTAATATTATTTTATTGTAATTTATAATAAATTATAGTAATAATAAATATTTTTTATAACAATTTTATATTATTATTTTTATTAACAATTATATAAAAGGTTATCAATTTATAATTATTTATATTAATATATACTAGTTGATATCAATTTGGTGTCTATTATATCAATTTAATAATTTTACTACTTTATAACAATTTATTACTATTATTTACAAATTGATAACTAACATTTACTAACCCCATCATTATTATAAAAAATTACCACTAACTATTTCTTGTCATTATAAAATTAATATAATTTTGGGTTAAATTATCTAAAAACATCCCCATCCTCCACCTTTACTACTAACCCTAAACAACACCTATCCTTACTTCTTTGAATCATTCATCCTTGTCCATATATTAATTAAATATAATACCAATAACCTTCCACAATTCCAATAGATATTTATCCTAATAATTTACCAAAACCAATCCCCTATGGAGGTACTCAAGATGTTGGAATCAAAAGGTAAAACCTTATTCTTTTTCTTTTAATTTCTTTTCATGTTTTTTTTCTTTTTTTCAATTCACCTCCGCTAATCGAAATGGAATGAAAACTCTAGTAACATACATATAATATAATTTTGTTATGATATTGGTATAATTCACTATTATCTCTCATTCCCCATTCATTTATACTAAAAATATAAACAACATCGATGATGTGTTAATTTAGTAAATTTAAGGACGAAAAAGATTTAAATTTCCATTACCATTTTCAAGGCTTTTCATAAATCCATTTTTATGGTGGAAATAGATTATAATATATGTTTTATATCTTATTTAATGTATTGGAATCATTTTTTACACATGAAATTAATTTATAAAAAAATAACTTTATTTTGATAAAAAATTACCTAAATAGACCCAAGCCATTATCATTAACTGTTTATATAATAATTCATCCTAATTCCATTAAAAATTATATATAAGACCAATATAACCTATATATTTTCATTAATATAATTTAATTTAAATTTTGGATAATTACCCTCACTTTATATGACTTTTCATACATGTATAGAAGTAAAAAATAAAAAACACCAAGGAAACCAATGCTCCTAAAAGATGAAATTAAACTTATTAACCAATATAAAAGAAAATAAATTAACATAATAATGTTATAATAAATCATATAAATATATAAAGGGTTCTATAATTATTAACTAAGGTATCTTATATTTTATCAAGAAAATAAAGATCATGTAAAGAACTCCTTCGTACATAAAGTAAGGGGTTCTTTCAGAAACTCCATTTTTCCTTTTGGATACGATTTTTCTCTTCAAAAAAATTGAAATTATTTTTTTATTTTATGTAAAAATTATAAATTCAATTTAGTTTTTCTAAATTAAAGTATCATGTTCCATTCACCCTTCCATTTCAAGGATATTTATGTCTTTAAAAGGTTTCATATACATTTATTCTAGAAAAGAATAACAAGTTAAAAGGATCTTCATGATTCCTTACCCACTTTCAAGTTCAATATAAATTCTATTTTAAGCCACTATTACTTTTTGTAAAATGAATCATGTTTTTATGAAATCATTACATATTAACATATTGGTTTATATAACATATTATTACATTTTCCTCAATAAATTATCTTTAATATTTTCAATTATCTAAACTTAAATTTTTTATTTATAATGTTATTTAAACACTCCTTCATTTTGATTTCACATAGTGTTGAAATCCCTAATCATTATCTTTTCCTATTTTTCATCTAAACTTCCTTGTATGATTTAAATACATTTATTCGTGGACACCATTATGATTTAATATTTTAACCACAATTTTTATATAATTATTACACACAATTCATTCCATGTGTAAACCTTCTATTTTATTTTTTATATATGACTATTTTGTGAAAAAAAATTCATTAGCATGCAATAATGGGAGTGACCAGATAGTGCACAAATTTATTGGGTAATTTTTAGTCCCAAGAGGTGTTCTGTGCAATGGTATTAGTGGTTATCCTTGAATCGTGCGCAATGATCAACTGTCTTGGTGTTTATTCTTGACTCATGTTCCTCATTGTGCAATGTGCCTTGACACATGAAACATTCATGATTTATATAGCTTCCACATTACTATGATAATTTTATTATAAGTTACCATGTTTTATATGTTATTATTTATTATTTCTATTCATGTCCCAAGCATTGTATCCTTTCTAACCCATGTGCTATGTTTTATTCCTATGTTTATTTCCTTACTAATATTTTTAGCTCAAATTTTTTTATTCATGTATTCACCATGTTATCTTATGTAGTTGTAGGAGATCAATGTATTTTAGGAACTCATAATGATTATTACATAAAAGATGTTCTTATTTTGGAATCATGATATTCAAATATGTACCTAATCTCCAAGACACACGAATTAATGATCCTTCGCATTTAATATGATGTTTAACTGTTTTTAATATCATGTAGTGATATATATAAAAGGATAGGGTCTCTATAGTTTGTATTTTATGAAGGTCTAGTTATGTTTTTTATATTAGGAATATATTATTTTAGTAAATCCACATAGTATAATACTATGTCTATGAAAAATCCCTAAATTTTTGTTTGTATAGTGTAAGTGGTTTATCAAGAAAATTCATCACTATTTCAATAATATAAGTGGGTGTCGTTCTTGAAAAACTTTTCCATGGATTTGGAAATCTAAAAAGGTGATTTTAACTAAATCAAGGGAATATAGTACAGGACATCAATCTATAATATAAACATAGATTAACAAACCTATGATAGATTCTTCCATAAATTCATAAGATCATTACAAATTATTATTAAGTGAACATTGAAATTGTGATAATGAATATATGTTATGAAACCTTTCATGGATAAACTAGATTGAATCCAAGAGAATCACATGTTATGATTTAAATTTTATTTATGATTTTATAAAATTATGATTAATGTTTCTTTTTTATGAAAATTAGTTATGTATTCAATCCCCATAGTTTCACATTCATTTTCACAGTTATTAGAAGACAATAGAATAACACATTCAAACAATCAATGTATAATTAAATATCAAAATTTACCTAATGATATTAGATATATAATAGGAGTATGTGATCAAAAAATTATTACAATACTTTCTCAGTTTGATAATGTTATAAATAATAAATGGAATCTTGTGGAATTCTCTAATTCTCCATGGAAATCAAAAGTTTTTGTCGAATCCTTCATGAATAAAATGCCTCCCATATTTATTGTATCATATATTTCCCTTCTCAAAATAAATTGGATTAACTAAATTGATAGGATATTCTATTTAAAAAATTGATAAAAAAGAGAAATTTTTATTGGTGTTCTATCATTTTGATGGGGAATCTGATCAATGGTGGACACTGATAAAAAATAATAATTCCAAAAGAATAAATTGATTCCATGGAATAGGAGGAAATAAATAATACGTTTTTAAATAATTGTTTTCCCCAAATATTATGTATCATTATGGAATGATTTTTTCTTCGATATATGTATAAGGATGTTTAGTTTATCATGGTGCATGAATAAAACATTACAAGGCTTTGAAGATGAACCTATTTCATTGTCATGATCACCAAATTCAAGGTGGATCACTTATTTATAAGACTAAATATTACTCTATTAAAAACAGTGGTGATTCTAGACTTCCATAGTCATAAGGTGGATCACTTCTTTCTAACGTTTCTTATTTTTTTTACCATCTTTCTCATTTGTTTATAGGATTCTCCTTCAATTCCTGCTTCTCCTTCTCAGATGTGTATTTCACATCTCCGGTGACTTTTTTCTTCTGTCAGGCCTCCCTCTTCATGTGTTCCTTCAATTCCCTCCTCCGCTATCATTTTTCCCGTTCCAGCTGAGTGTTTCTTTTTATCCACAATTGTGTTTCACTATTGAAATTTGGTTATTCTCAATCAAATCTCTGTCCCACAGATCCATTTCATGAGACTCCATTTTGGCATGATGTAGTGGTTTTCTTGGGCGGTTTGAGATGTGTTCGATTAGTGCTTATCGATTTTCTATGAGTTGTGGTTTGTGTTTTTTCTCTTATGCCATTGTATTTCATTCTCCATCATGGGATACATTTGTGAATTTTCTATTCTCTATAGGGCTTCTGATTTTGGTGGTTTTCTTAGTAGTGTTGGATGTTTGTCCTTTTTCTGTTCTGGTTTTGTTCAGGTTTATCTTCTTCAACATGAATAGAAAGTTTTGTTGGCTATTTTTATGCACACCGACTTCCATTAATACTCTTATATTTCTCTTATATTCAATATATCTCCTCCCAGTCTGTTCTAATTGGTGATTTTCAAGGATTATTGGGTGGTGGGTTCGAGTGGTCGATGATGTTTTAGGAACTCATAGTGCTCGGTGATGTGGATTTTTTATTGCTGGTCTTTGGATTTTTTTTCTTGTCAGGGGAGATAGTTTCAATTCTACTGTCGATAATTTTCATCTCAGGATGCCCCCTTCTTGGTTTTATGGTTTTTAATTTTGGCCAACTGTGATGTGTGCTGCTCTATTGGGTTCTGATCACTGGAGATACTGATGAAGATGATAGAATTTGAGTCTCAGTGTTTTGAATTAGGGAGTGTGGCTCGTGGTGGTTCTCAGCCCAAGGTGTTGAGTTGTGTCTTTTTTGAATGTCATGTTTTGTTTTTGAATTTAAAATTTCAATATGAACACAATTTTATTTGCTTTTTATGAAACATGTAACCTATTTATGTTGGCGTTTGAAATTTCTTTTCTAGTATTGTGAGAATCCCACTCACCCATAAATTGGTTTATTCATAAAATAAAAAACAGGATTTGGATGGGGTATCAGTCTATGAAAATAAAATGGAATATGATGAATTAAACTAAGATGGAATAAGAATGGTAGATTTAGATTAAAACTCAGCTTGTAGTGTAGTGTTTCAACAACAAGGAAAATGTAAATTATTGAATCAAATTCACTATGAATAGGGTTGTCATAGGTAATCCACAATAACCTCCAATACAAAAATGAAGGGAATATTCTATCACTAAAGGTGATGTCAAGATGAAGAAATATGTGGTTATATGAACACATTTAATTCATTCAGGAATAGATATAGTACTATTTGATTCTGGTTCTTGGAATTTTTTCAAACCTCACTTGTTTAGTAGAACTATTCGTACACCACCTCAAAATGTGAATGTTGAGTTTTCTGTGAGAACATGTAATGTGAAAATTACTACATCCAAATTTTATAACTCCACCCCTATTCATAATTATGGAATGATTCTCCTAGAAAATCAATCTATACATCCATTGGTGGAATTAGATTCGATATTAGAAATGGATTTATTATCATTATACAATGAAATAATCAACTGTTGGTAAAGGTAGATCTCTCTTCACATATTGAAGGATCCTCCAATTAAATATATGTGTATGGAGGAAGAATAATATCCTTCTTAATCATCATCTAGTGTGTGCATATTAATACCTTAAGATAAATAATATCTCACTCAAAATATTGAAAAAATTGAGAAGATATGGTTCAAAGAGATTCCCATCATGATGGATTACACTAATGTACCCTTGATGAATTTCATGGTCTTCAAGATAGTCGTGATTTTGAGATATCAATTGATCATATTCCAGTATATCATCTCATATCAATGAAAAATTATAGAATGGATACCATTGAACTTGTAGAAATAAACAAGCAGTTACTTGATAATTTTGAAAAGGGTTTTATAAGCTTGAGGGATTCACCATATGGTTCACCAGTCCTCTTTTTTCAAGAAGAATGGTGTATCAATGAACCTCAACATTAACTATCCTAAAACAAAAAAAAAATAAATAAAAAGTTTTCCCTTCCATGGATAGATGACTTCTTTTGATTAGCTATGTAGAGACATTTATTTTACTGATGTGAACATTCGGTGGGGATATCACCAATTAATAGTTAGGAAGAAAGATATTCCCAAGACTACCTTTCAAAGGATGTATGGACCCTAATAGTTCATAATGATTCCTTTTGGTCTAACTAATTGTCAATGAATATTCATGATCACAATGAATATTATTTTTTATTTAACCTTGAAATATTTGTGGTAGTCATTATTGATGATATTCTAATACACTCCATGAGCAAGGGGGAACCTGAAGAGAATTGAAATAACGGGACAATGAATTTTACAAGGGAAAAATAAAAGAAATGTACTATAAGTTTGCATTTTGGATGGATAAATTATCACTATTGGAGTATGTTATCAACAAAAAAGGAATATATTTGGACCCTTCAATGGAAATTTAAATTGAATAGTGGCCTAGGATAACATCTATTACGGAGAGCCACATATTTCTGTGTCTAAATGGGTATTACATATTAATTATTTAGAACTTATAAATATTATAATAGAAAATAACCAAGAAGAATGTGAAGGTAGTTATGTATTTATGGACTCAATAATGAAAATAATGTTTTTATTTATCAAAATAAACTTATTAATATACTAATACTCACACTACCAATAAGTTTATAACCCATTGTGGTGTACGATGAAGTTTTAAAAACGTTCTTAGGATATGTACAGTTGAAAAAAGATAATTTTATAGCCTACACCTTAAGGAATAATAAAATCCACGAGGAAAACTATCCCATTCATAATTTGGAGGTCATAGATATGATATTTTATTGAAAATCTAGCAGCATTATCTCTATAGGGAGAAGTGTGAGAATTTTATTGATCGCATGAGTCTAAAATTAATATTCAAACAAAAGGATCTCAATATGTGCTAGAGAAGATGGTTATATCGCATGATGGATTAAGAATACTAAATCCACCACCATGTTCATAAGGAAAATAAGGCGGGAGATGGTTAATGTTGAAAAGAACTTGTGTCATTATCATTAATGATAATTGAGAATGATCCAATATTAATATACATAAAAATTATTGAAATGTGAATCATTGAATTAGGAACATTGTCAATCCTTTCTCAAGTGATTTATCAACTATCCCTTGTGGAAAAAATAATGTACCCCAAAAAATTATATTGATATTTAAAAAATATTGATTCTATCAAGAATTGGAAAACATATGAGTTAAAGATAGGTGTGGATGGAGTTATAATATTTGGGTCATGACTATGTCTACTATCCAATCAAAAGACAATGAAGTATCTTATGAATGATGTGAATAGCTATACCTTACCTATTCTCCAAGGGATCAAAACAATTTTTTGAGTTTCCTGGATAACTTTTTGTGGGAGAATATGATAAATAAGATCACTGAACATACATAAAATGCTAGGTTTGTAACAACTGAAGGTTGAAAGGAAAATGTATAATGGGATGATCAAACCATTACCATTGAAAAAATGGAAATGGGAAAAAATCAACATTGAATTTTCCATTGGACTTCTAAATAAATATAGAGGAAACACTACATAATGGGTTATGATGGATATTATTTCAAAGACATCTCAGTATATTGCAATTTTAGATGAAATTTCATAAAATCATTTGGAATAGATATATATCAAATTTGTGGCAAGGATATAGGGAGTGGCACTATCGATTGAACCTGATAGAGATATGAGATTCCCCTCAAAGTTAAAGAAATGTCTCGAACATGCACCATGCACTGAGGAGAAATTTAGTATATCCATTCATCCTCAATGTTATTGCCGGTCAATGTGAACTATTCCCATAGTAGAAAAAATGACAATAACATGTTCTATGAACATCAAATGAGGATGTGACCAACATCTACCTCTAGTTTATTTCTATTACAACAGTATTTTCCACTTGATAATATGAATGGATATATATAAATACATTTATGGGAAAAGGTGATGAATACCATAATGATGAAAAAAGTCAGGGAATGTTAGCTTATATGACATGAAATGTTCGAAAAAATGGTGGTTAAGGTGAAAACCATTCAGCGGTACATCAAGGAATCCAAAATTTGATAAAATATATATGTATAAAACCATAAATTTTAGCTAGAGTTTGTATTTAGAGACATTTTATTTCTCCAAATATCCCCCTAGGATAGGCTCGTGAGACATGTAATGATATGGAATATAAGTCCCAAGTAGATCAACCCCAATGAGATTCTTGATAGTGTCAGAGATGTGGCATGTGGGCTAGAACTTCCACTAGGAATGTACAAAGAACATAATGTATTTTACATATGCCTTTTAAGGAAGTAGATACAAATATCCTACACACGTATTAACTTCTGAGGTGGTACAATTAGAGAATGATATTTCTTTAGAGGAGTAGCAAGTGAAAACCCAGATGTAACATATAATATTCTATGAAAAAATACAACACACCAGGTTAATGTACTATGGAAGAACCATATGTATGAAGAAGAAACATGGTAATTTGAGGAAGTGATGAATGAAAATTACACACAACTTCTTTAACCATAGTATATTAAACAAAAATTGGAGTGATAAATTTCATATGGGGGGAAGAATGTAATGAAACAAAAATTTTATTACTGGAATTACGTTATTATAATTATTTCATATAGTATAATCACAAAATATTTCCTTAAGAATCCAATAAAATCATTATAAATTATGGAATAATGTAATATGAGTCATTTCTAGAAGTTATGAAACTTATAAAAAAGGAATAATATCTTTACTTCAGAATAGTAACCTGGCCCTTGCGAATTGTAAAATGGAAAACATAATTATAACATCATAAATGATAGTATATTTCAAATATAACTATCAAATAATTTAAAATATTATATAATAATATAATTTTATAAGTAAATAAATATTTTATAAATAATTAATTAACAATTTTTATTTTTCTATGTCATAAATATTCAATTACCATTGTATAACTAAATAAATAATTAAAATGACTATTTTTATAAAAATTTATTTGTAAATTATTATTTTTATTTCTTTTGTTAATAAGATAATTATATGATACCATAGATACTTTTTCAAAGTCCTTTAATATGAGTTATAATATAGAATTTTTTTAAGTAAATGAGGATTTTAAATATATATAATTATTTTCATAATTAGAAGAATATTTTCAAGGAATGGATTTCATTTTTAAATTCTAAAAATTCAATTATTTTTAGGGTGTGTTTTTGGATTTTTTTATAAAATAGTTTAATTTATATGAATAATAAAAATAGGTAATTTACGGTATATATACATTATTTGATGAATACGCTATTTATTGATTCATGTGTGATGGAATAAAAATATATTTTAATTCATATGATAAAACTAATATATTTAGGCTCAAGAATCATTACTATTTATTGTCTTGATCAAAATAATAATTTATAGATTATAATTATGAGAAACAACACTCTTCTCCACCAAAAATACCACACCTCACCACCTCTTCCTCTCACACATCTCAGGCCTTGAGATTTGTACAAATTCTTCACAAATATCATCCCAATCCATGTACAAATGTCTAGGATATTTTGGTCTCTATGAAATTCCAAAATTTATCCCCTAATGTGGTTCTCAAGAAGAAGTAATCATGAGGTAAAACCATCTTTCTTTTAATTTAATTTATTTTAATGTTCTGTTATTTTATTTTTCTCTAATAGCCTCTAATAATATAAAAGGTATTAAAATAGTACTAAAATACTTATAATATATTGTTTTTATGATAATTTATTAATTTATCATCATATCTCCCTATATATAAAGGATTCTATGACGTGTTAATTTATTGCATTCCAAGATGACGATGATTTATATTTTCTTTACAATCATGAAGGCTGGTCATGAAACCATTTATATGGTTTATCCTTATTGTAATATATGTATTATATATTATTTAATATTTTAGAATATTTTTTTACACATGATATTAATTAATAAAAAAATTGACATCTTTGTGATCGAAAACCACCAAAATAAACCTAAATGATTGTCATTAACAATTTATCTAATGAATCATCCTCATGCAACAAAACCAAATTATATATATAAGACCCATTAAAAATTTTAATGAAAATTAATAACATATAAGATCCATTATGGATAATTAACCACACTTGATATGACCTTTAATACTTGTATACAATTCAACCGGTCAGGAAAACCAAAGAAACCAATGCTCTTAAATGATTAAATTGAACCACTTAACCCATAAAAAATCCCAAAATATAAATAACAAAGTTATAAAAAATATAATACATGTAGGATGGATTCATTAGTTATTAATTAATTTATATAATTATTTATCCAGAACATTAATATCAAGTAAAGATCACCTTCATTAATAAGGTAAGGAACTCTACTCGATCCTCCATTATTTTTTCAGGATTCAATTTATCTATTTTTACACAAATGAAATTCTATTTTTTATTTAAACCATATAAATTCTGTTTTTTCTTATAAAATATTATGTTAATATCCATTCATTCTTTTTTATGAGATATACATGTTTCTAAAAGGATCCAAACCCATTTCATTATAAAAAGCAACCCCGACTAAAGGGAACTTCCCGATTTCTTACCTAATTTTATGTGAAGTAAATAAATTACATTAAGACAATATACTTTTTGATAAAATAAATAATTTAATTATGAAGAAATTATTGTTCCAATTCTAGATTTATAAGAATGAATATGTACTTTTCCATATCAAATTATATTTTATATTTTCAATTAACCGAACTAAAGTGTTTTAATTATATTGTTTTTTAAATACCCTTTTTATATGATTTCTCATAGGTTTGGAATCCCTCACTATGATCTATGACTATTTTACCTTATCAATGTCCATGTATAATAAAAATCCATTCTTTCATGGATACCATTATCATATTCCATTTTCATAAGGAAATTAACATGATTATGATAACCAATTCTTTCCATGGGTAGATGTTATGATTGATTTATTATTTATTATTATTTATGTGGAAAATATATTCATGTGTATTTTATGATGGTTTCTCCCAAATAGTTATCCATTTCATTGGGTTATTTTTAGTCTTAAGTGATGTTTTTGAGATGGTCATGGAGGTTTTCCTTTACTCATTCTTCATTTGCAAGGATCATGGGGGTTGTCCTTGAATCGTGCTCTGCTTTGTGTAATGATCCTTGAATCATGAAAATTTATTGATTTATGTTGCTTCCAAATTAATATGATTCCATTATTTTATGACCCCTTGAAATATATGTTATTAATACTTATATTAATTCATGTTCCAGGCCTTTTTTGTCAAATTCTTATGTATTCTGACCAATGTGTGTTGTGTTATACAAAAATGTATTTCCTTACTAGGATTTTTAGCTCAAAAATTTAGTTAATGTATTACCCATGCTATCCTATATAGTTCTACGATAATCATGGAAGTTAGGATGTAATTACGTAGATCAAATAAATTTTGTTCTTATTTTGGAATCATGATGTTTAATTATGTTCATATTCTTCTTGACACTAGACTTTATGATACATGACTAGTAATTAGAAGTTTAATTATGTATAAAATCATATTATGATATGCGTAGAAGGCTTGGGTTTCAATATTCTTAGTGATGATACAAATAAACATAATCCTTTTTAACCAAAATGAAATGAATTACACTAAATCTTTTCCAATGCATCAAACATCCTTAGATCATACCTTTCACATGGAGTCAAAATTATCCCTTCAAAACCATATTCGAATTCTATGGATGAATATTATAAAAATATTTCGACATCATCAATATATATATGATTTATATAATAACTTTTTTCATTCTTGCAATTATTTATTCAATTTTGTTCTATTTATAAATATTTTTTACGACTTCTGTGATAATAATTTCACTAAAAATTGTAAAATAAATAAATTTTTAATGTTTATCTAAACGAACTATATGAAATTATAAAATAAAAATTTAATATTAAATATTTCAATTTTAACAATTTACTGATGAATTTATCAAAAAAAAATTAATCACCACTATTTTTTATTGTTAATTGAAAATAAATATTTTTTTTTATAAAATATATTCCACATACTCCATCATATTCTTATAATTATTTCGATTAACACATCTCTTCATCCTCAAACAATTTCCATCGATATAGCACATCGTGACTTCTGGGATTATCCAACCTAATGATAACGTTAGACATGAGTGGCCCAAATTATCCATTTGTCATCAATTAAAGATTGTTTATTGTATGTCCTACAAATTTTTAGTATTTTATATTTTATATTTTTACATTATATAAAATCATACTAAAATATTATGATCATTTGTGGTAATTATAAATAATTATAACTAATCATCGATAATTTTGTGTATACTTTTATATAAAGTCATAAAATAAAATTTAAATTAATAAATATTTATAAATCATAGATTTTAAAATCATTAAGTGATCAAACCTAATAGATTTAAACCATTTAAAAAAATTATTTATCATGGCCTGAAAATTGATGAAATATTTCATTTTCATTTCGCAAAGGATTTATAACTATTAATATTATTTTATTATAATTTATAATATATTATAGTAATAATAAATATTTTTTTATAACAATTTTATATGATTATTTTTATTAACAATTATATAAATTGTTATCAATTTATATTTATTTATATAAATATATACTAGTTGATATAAATTTGGTGTCAACTATATCTATTTAATAATTTTACTACTTTATAACAATTTATTACTATTATTTACTAATTGATAACTAACTGTTACTAACGCCATCAATATTATAAAAAATTACCACTAATTATTACTAATTACCATTAATTATTATTAACTACAATAATTTTATGTCATTAAAACAAATTTTTATTATATTTCAATATTAAATAAGAAGATATATTATATATAACTAAAAATGTTACCATAATAGAAGTATTAACTTTCTAGTCATGTGAAATGACCAAATTGTGTCAACCACATACAAATTTGTACATTCTCATCACTTGAATGTATATGACGTATTTTATTTTCACATTTTCTGTAATATATAATAATTTATATTATTTCATTATAATTAAAAACATATACTAATTGAAAAATAATTTTTTTATTTTTTTTCCAATTTTATGTCTACTTTTTTTATTATTAAATTTTATTTAATAAATTATTTATAATTTTTATATATTTAATTATTTTTATAACAATTTAATTTAAATTATGTGAATTCATTAATTTTTTTCATTTATAAATTTTTAACTATTTTATACTAATTAATAGTAATTAGAACTAATAATACCAATTTTATTAGTTTATAAAATTTTTTTACTTCTTTTTAATAATTTTAAAATTTTATTACTAATATATACAATTTAATACTACATTTTATTAGGATATAATTTTTTAAATATTTTATAATATTTTATAATAATTTATAATAATTTTATTTTCAAAAAAAATTATTAATTTTTATTGATTTATAATAATTTTTACTAACTTATACAAATTATTAATAATTACCACAAATTACAACAGTTTTTTATTAGTTTATTACAAATTATTACTATGTTTTACTAATTTTTCTTAATTTATTAACTATTTTTAAAATTTATGAACACTTTTTATTAGTTTATTTCTTTATTAATTCATAACATCTTAAAATAATTTATTTTATAATATAATAATTTTATGTATATTCTATCAATATGTTTTTTATATTAATTTATAATTGTTTATAATAATATTTATTGATAATTTTTAATTACTACTGATCAATACTAATTTTCATAAATTTATAACAATTTATAAATTATTTTTTATAACTATTATTAATTTTTTACTAAATTCTATTGTTTGTTACTATTTTTATTTGTTTAAAAATTTTCATTATTTTATAATAATTCAAAATAATTTATATTGTTTTATAAAATTTAATTGTAAATTATCTCGATTCATTAATTTTTATTATTTTATAGCCAATTTGTAACACCCCAAGTTCCACAATACGTTTCCCTTTGAATAATTCAATGACGTGCATTGTACGCAACTTCGAGATTCTAACACACCACAACCAATTGAACTAGCCGTAATGAATAGTAATACCTACTTTTTGAAATTATATATATTTTATATTTCAAAATGGACTTCATTTTTTGATAGAGAATATCTAATTTAGCCTAAGGTGAAATTTTGGTACATTTCAGATAACTTTAATATTTTGATGAATAGTGAAAATTACTAAATTTTAATTACAAACAACTTTTTTAATCGAAATAATTTATATTGATAAATTATGAATTTGAGTGGTTTTAAAGTATATTTAAAATATATTTTTACAATTTAATACAATGTTGGTCATTGGACATAATTTCACAATTAAACCGAACATAAACAAGTATCAATCTTTTGATAGTTATTATATCTTAAAAACGCGCTTTTTGTTTTGACAGCGGGAATTATTTTTAAATTAATTCTTTCCACTTCTGTGATTTGAATATGGAAAAAAGGATTCCATATTTGTAATCAGGATGTTCAAATTGTGTAAATAGTTAACTTTTATTTTTAGACAATTTGAATAATTTTTTCGGTAAATATTTTATTTACCATGGTTAAAGGGTAAATCCGGTAAATAAGCGTTAAAAAATAATATTATAATAATAAAAAATTACCCTAAAACGTGTCCTAAACTTATTGGTTGATACATGTTCGTCCATAGTCACCTTTGGGTCGATTTTGGGACCCCATGGTGCCACTTGTAAGTGATAGGGACACTTTATTTTAATTAAGTTAAAATGAATAAAAAAATGACACAAGCATATGTCGTTTAGAAAAACAATTTTTACAAAGGGTTATATATGTTGTATTTTAGACTATAAATATTAATTAGAAATATAAAAAGAATTCCTACATAATAATATTGTATATATAATTTTTATACATTAAAATTGTAATTTATTTATGACACAATGATGATGTATTAATTACCATAATAGTAAAAAATTAAAATAATTGATATTATAAATACCAAAATAAATATAATTTTATACTTTTATTGAATTAAAATAATTTTCTAGGTTAATATGACATATTAGTATTGATTTAATTAACTTTTTTCGAAGTAATAATTCTGTTATGAGTTTCACAAAAATCAACTATTGAATAGTGTCAAAATTGACAAAAAAGAGTTTTTAAAACAAATATTATATTATTAATTGATATTAAATTCCTTAAAATCTAAGGTTCGGCCAAGAGACTTATATCATGATAAGTGTATCATAAATGGACCACTTGGGGGTCTCTTTGATTTATATAGTATGTTAATTAACTATATAATATAAAAATACAAAGTGACATGGTAAAGGTCAAACTAATTAACTATGAGTTAAAACTAAACGATAAGGTTAATATAATGACCCAAACCTGTCTAAATTCTGTTGGTTGAATGTTTTTCGACATATCCGCATCCTAACCTTTAAATAATCAACTTTGGAGCCATTAGAAACAGAATATGAATTTATTATAAATTAATATTTCTATCTTTTCCAAAGGTGCCTCTCACCACTCTTATAAAAGTGCACTCCTCATTCTCATTTCTTCACACCTTCAAAGCCTTTTGAATCGACTAAAACCTTACCTAATACTCTCTAAACTTCCCTCACTACAACCTAGATGCCTTATTTTTATCAGAAAACCAACCTAAGGAGCCCTTTTTGATCAAATCAAAAGGAAGAACCCGAAGAAGAGGTAATTATCTCACCACCCGTTTTCAAGTTCCATTCCTCTTCAAAATCTTCTTTCTCTGTTATTTCTATTCTAAAATAATGAATCTAGTATCTCATATATACTGTAATATTATTATAAATAGGGTACAACCATATTCAGTATTCTATCCACCCTTTGAATGACATGTCACCATACGTGCGTACATACAGCTTACCATCTCCACGTCGTTGTGTAATTGTTATTCAATAAATTATTATTTGGATGGGTATAATAATGATGTGTAATTTATGAAAATAATAAATATAACATGATAATTATTCTGTATATATGATATACCATCCAATTATATATTATTTTAATATCAAAAGAATGATATTGTCGCTCGTGCGTACGTACGGACTACCGTCTCCACAAACGCGATGAGATTCATTCTCTGTCGTATCCATTCAAGTATAATTATCATTTTATGATTTGAAAATAATGTTTAATGACTTGATATCATTCTGGATATGAATAAGATATGACCTAACCATGGAAACCATGTCTTACATAACAAAACATATAAAATAAAACGAGTAAGTTAACACCCAAAACGACGATAATTCTAAGATATTATTAACAAAGCAATGTTAAAAGATCATATATGATATCATATTAATGTATATGATTATTGAATAATTTAATAACAATTATTTCACCATTATTCAGGAGGTTAACCTACTATCGATCAAGGAAAAAGTACAAATTAAGGGGTTTCTTATCTCACTTTTAATTCCATGAGAATTCCATTGTTCACCACTTATTTATTGCATGTGGTGTGTGTACTTCCCATGATTGTATTCATTGTGTAATATTATTTAATTTATGGATATATACATCATAATTGTATTATACTTCTTTAATGGGTGTATGTTTCGTATGTTATCAAATCGATAAGGGAATTTAAAATTTCAATTTCCATTCATTCGGCTTTACGCAAACTTCATTGATTATTTTACTCCGAGATTATGTGTGGGATCACTATTCATTTGCTTATGTCATAATTTCCATTCCCCTTTTTTGTGTATATACTTTTGATACACATAATCACTCCATTGATAATTTCTCAAGTCATCGATATGAATTTGATAAGAGTAATATTAACTCATTCTCCATTTGTTGAGTTTAACATCCAATTCATTGGTGTTGTTTTTACAAGATTATGTGTGAATTTCCATTGATTGTTTTACACTAAATATCCAATAATATTTAGTGTATTTATATTTTTCACACATAAATATGTCATTGATTTATACTTAACCTAAGGGTAAGACCTTTATGAGAGATTTCATCTCAATTTACATTCCATTGATACTTCTTTGTTGATATACACCAAATCACTTTTATGTGGTGTATATAATTTACTTTGACATAGTATATCATGAATCCCTTTATTCTCATGACATTACAATGTTTTGATTACCTAAATTATTTGTATTCAAGTGTCTATGTTTTGGTTAGAAACTCTAACTAAAATACAAATTTTAAATGTTTTAAGGACATATTCTTCTAAATCTTGCTCATTAATTTCCATGTTTTAAAAAATGGTTTTGAGGATTTATTTTTATGGACATGAAAGTTTTAAAATTAAAACTCCTTTTAAAAGTATCAATGTGGTATGGGACACTTTGATTCAAAAATCTATTTTTAAATGGCTTCTTGATAAATAGTGTGACTTTTAAATGATTTCAAGAAAAAGGGGGATATTTCTCTCAAATAGTTTTGATGATTATTTTCATCTATGTCAACATTCATCATTATTCTTGATTGAGGTGAATATGATACAATACAATCTTCCATATTGTATCGAATGAGTTATGTTTGACTGTGGATGTGCTATTTTTATACCATTCATGGTTTGTGGATAAATTATCGTCATTTCATATGCTAGTTTTAATACGAATGATTATGTTATGTTTAAAACTTTTCGAACGAGGAATTCATTGGACATAGTAAGTGACGGGTGGAGCCCTCTATATCTCCTCGATACATCGGTAGTTCTCATGAGACAAACTAGTGACTTGGCACAAGGCCTTGACAAAATCTTACTTGTAGTCTTGGTACGAGGCCTTGGATATGTGGTTATGATAGTCTGGAATTATGCATTCCATTATTATGAAAGTGGTTATTGATATTGCATGTGATTATTTGATTAGTAGAGTATCCATGTGAATAAGTAAACGACATTATTTCATTTTATTTTTTCCATACTATGTTGAAGTTCAAGATTAAAAGGCTTTTGTTTTAGTGATAAATTTCCTTAAGTGTTTATGATTATCTATGAAATCGTTTTCTATATTTTTATCCTTACTGAGCATCTGAGCTCACCCCTTTCAATGTTTTATTTTTCCCATGATTATGAAGAACTAATTTATGAATGACCTGCAGGGATAGTATGAGGGTATATGAAGATAAGATGTTTTTTTATGATGTAATGTAAAACATTATGAATGTATCTAGTGTTTCCAGGGATATTAAACTAGTCGGTATTTCGATAATTGATCTTTCTTGTGATCATTCCAATGTTATGTAATAATGCACCGACTTTGGGTAACTGGGGTCGGGGCGTTACAGTTGGTATCAGAGGAAGTTTAGTACAAACCTTGGAAGCTATATTTAGATAAACTTTGATTAGAGCACGTATACCTAAGATGAACAATGAGGATTAGTATAGAAGAACTTCCTATAATTTTGGTATTGTAGAGATTTTTGAGTTTTCCGAGCAATACATCCCTGACTGGATACGAGCAGTTAGAGGCGGCTCTGGCACAGATGTACCTAGGGGTAAAACCCGAAAACAACGCTTTGAGCTAGACTCGAACGGGAACTAGTGCACGATAACGGGCCTTACTGCACTCTTGGTTATGACACTCCCGGTGGATATGCTTAGGATAATTTACATTTTCTTTACTAACAGATTTGATGTATTAAATATATAAGATGAGAGTAAATGGCCTTGGTTAATCCTAATGTGTTTCAAATTGAGAATATGGTGACATGTTAATATCTAAATGATTTTATGACTACTATTACTCACACAATGCTTTCTGGTTTTATTCAATGGCTGGATTCCAAGGAAGTCATAGTGACTATGTGAATGATGTACAAGGTGGGAATAGTGGTGGAAATGAGAAAAAAATGGAATGTTGATAGGCGTAAAAGATATCATCTTTATGCCAAATCAATTTTCCAAAAATATGATAAAAAATATATATATTAACCAATTCCCGGACACAAAAAATAATAGAAAGGTGATGAATGATAAGAGCTCCAGCAGTGGAGACCATGGAGAAATTAATTCTCAATTTCCATCATGCAGGAAATGTGGAAGGAGACACCTAGGAAAGTGTCTCAATGGGACAAAGAAATGATTTACATGCTGGAAGGAAGGACACAAAGTGATGAATTGTCGATGAACAATTGAGAGTAATATGGAAGAAGATAAAAATGGTCCCAAGAGTCCATTTACAGTCATTTTCCATAAATGTAGGGGATATGGCCATTACCCGAGTGAATTTCCTATTCTATAGGATATTTTCTTGGTCAATGAAGTAGCTATGTAGAAATAAATGGTTGGAGAAATGATTAAAAAGTATTAGTGATCCTTGTTTATGGGTTTACATTGGAATAATTTTCTCTTGTATTTGTAACCCCGCAGATTTCCATGTGAGAATTATATTTGATGAAGAATTATCTCTTCTCTTATGGATATACATATAAATAACCATTTGGTTTTATATAATCGTTGGGTTTGAGGAAATTATAATTTATCATAATTTCGGATGAAAATTCAAGGTATGAGATAATATTTGTGGTTAAATTATGTTATGGTTATTTTGAGGAATTTTTTTCATTTTGGTAATATTATAAAATATAGTTTTTTAAAAAGGACAAAACGCAGACCGGGTGACAACCCGTTGCATCAGAAATTTTGTGGAAATCGAACCCACAACCAAAGTTTGATTGGGGTTTATCACCTACCACTGGATTACGTGAAGTCCATAGATAGTTTGACTAATTATTTTTAGTTAAATGATTTTATTGATCAATAATAAGTTGATTTGGGTTCTTATGTCTGATTAAATGAATTCCCCTAGTAGAGGAAAAGGATTTGGTGATTAAGTGATAGATATTATTTTGGAAGTTGTTCGCTTTGATGTGAACACTATATGCCCAAGGAAAATAGAATAGTATGGGATTTCATTTGAAGAGTAATGGTGGATTTTTATCTATGTTTTTATTATGGATTTATTGTGATTTGGGTTGTTTATGGAAATGATTAGGTTAATTACTTTTAAGTATGTGACTTTAAGAGTAATTAATGTCATTTGGAGATACAATTCAACGTGGAAGACTACATTCTTATAAGTTTTGAGTTTCAATATTAGTTTGGATTATATTGCAGGATTTTAAGGACAATTGATTATTGAATGATATTTATTTAACATTGGGGTATTGATGGTTAAATTTTAGAAATTAAGATTAGTTATTTTCTATAATGGAATATCCGTCTGGGGGTCATCAAATATTATACTAAACATTTTGGTTTTGATTATTCTCTAAAGACAAGTTAAATATATATTTTATCCTTCATGGATCATGTATTTCTATAGAAGTTTATTCTAGCTCTTTCATTGTGACCAAGTCTTCTTGAATACTCATTGTTCAAAAAAAGAATTAGTGGTAAAAGGTTATTAAATAATAAAACTCTATTTAAAAAGTAAGTATATCTCTTTATGTTCTTAGTAAATATCATAAATTAATTCCTCTTCCTTATGTAATGTAACTTAAAACAAAAAAATGTTGCCCGTTTACTTTTCCTACTGGGAGACTGAAGACTCTTTGTCCCCACGCAAATTTGTGATTTTCTTATTGTTAACCTTCTCCTGATCATGTTTTCTATCCCTCTCCAATAGAACTGAACACATAGTTTATCGTCCACATCCATGTTTTCCTACATGGAATCCTAGTATAGGTTATCTTGGGTAACCTTTATACCACTCTTCCTTTCTTTTAAAGTGATAGTTTTATTGACTCTCCTTCCGATTTGTGACTTTCCATTATATTTTCAAGCCCAATTTTAAAAAATTTTGGGGACGCTATTTATTGATGTAGGGGAGAATGTAATACCCCAAGCTTCCATGGTACGTTTCCCTTTGAATAATGCAATGGTGTGCATTGTACGCAACTTCGAGATTCTAACACACCACAAACAATCGAACTAGACGTTATGAATAGTAATACCTACTTTTTGAAATTATTTATATTTTGTATTTCAAAATGGACTTCATTTTTATATTCGGAATATTGAATTTAGCCTAAGGTGAAATTTTGGTACTTTTAGGATAACATTAATATTTTGATGAATAGTGAAAATTTCTAAATTTTATTAAATTTTTTTTTTAATCGAAATAATTTATATTGATAAATTTTGAATTTGAGTGGTTTTAAAGTATATTTAAAATATATTTTTACCATTTAATACAATGTTGGTCATTGGATATAATTTCACAATTAAACCGAACATAAACAAGTATCAATCTTTTGATAGTTATTATATCTTAAAAACACGCTTTTTGTTTTGACAGCAGGAATTAAATTTAAATTAATTTCTGCCACTTCTGTGTTTTGAATTTGGAAAAATGGATTCCAAATTTGGAATCAGGATGTTCAAATTGTTTAAATATGTATCTTTTATTTTTAGACATTTTGATTAATTATTTCGGTAAATATTTTATTTACCACGGTTAAAGGGTAAATCCGGTAAATAAGGGTTAAAAAATAATATTATAATAATAAAAAATTACACGAAAACGTGTCGTACCCTTATTGGTTGATACATGTTCGACCATAGGCATCTTTGGGTCGATTTTGGGACCCCATGGTGCCACTTGTAAGTGATAGGTACACTTTATTTTATTTAAGTTAAAATGGATACAAAAATGACACAAGCATATATCTTTTAGAAAAACAATTTGTAAATAGGGTTATATATGTTGGATGTTCGACTATAAATATTCATTAGAAAGATAAAACTGTTTCCAACATAATGATATTTATTTATAATTTTTAGACATTAAATAATTTAATTTATTTATGAGACAATGATGATGTAGTAATTACCATAATAGTGAAAAATTCAAATAATTGATATTATAAATACCCAAATAAATATCATCTGAGACTTTTATTGAATTAAACTAATTTTATAGGTTAATATGACATATTATTATTGATTTAATTAACTTTTTCTGAAATAATCATTCTGTTATGAGTTTCACAAAAATCAACTATTGAATAGTGTCAAAATTGACATAAAAGAGTTTTTAAAACAAATAATATATTATTAATTGATATTGAATTTCTAAAAAACTAAGGTTCGTCCAAAAGACTTATATCATGATATTTGTATCATTAACGGACCACTTGGGGGTCTCTTGGATGTATATATTATGTTTATTAACTATATAATATAAAAATACAAACACACATGGTAAATGTAAAACTAAATAGCTAAGAGTTAAAACTAAAAGATAAGGTTAATATAATGACCCAAACCTGTCTAAATTCTATTGGTTTAATGTTTTTCGACCTATCCCCACCATAACATTTAAATAATCCACTTTGGAGCCATTAGAAACCAAATATGAATTTATTATAAATTAATATTTCTAGCTTTTCCAAAGGTGCCCCTCACCCCTCTTATAAAAGGGAACTCCCCCTTATCATTACATAACACATTAAAAGCCTTTTTGTTTGGCCATAACCTGCCAAAATACTCTCTCAACTTCCCTAACTACAACCTAGAGGCCATAGTTTGATCAGAAAGCCATCTTAAAGAGCCCTTTTGATCCAATCCAAAGGAAGAACCTGAAGAAGAGGTAATGATTTCACCACCCCTTTTCAAGTTCCTTTCTTCTTCCACTATTCGTTCTTTGTTATTTATATTCTAAAATAATTAATCCAGTATCTCCTATATACTGTAATATTATTATAAATAGGGTTCAAACATATACGGTATTCTATCCACCCTTTGAATAACATGTCACCATACGTGCGTACGTACGGCTTACCATCTCCACGTCGTGGTGTAATTGTTATTCAATAAATTATTATTTGGATGGGTATAATAATGATTTGTAAGTCATGTAAATAATAAATATAACATGATAATTATTCTTTATATATGATATACCATCCAATTATATATTATTTTAATATCAAAAGAATGATATTGTCACTCGTGTGTACGTACGGACTACCGTCTGCATGAACACGATGAGATTCATTCTCTATCGTATCCATTCAAGTATAATTATCATTTCATGATTCGAAAATAATGTTTAAGTACTTGATATAATTCTGGATATAAATAAGATACATCCTATCCCTGACAAACACGGCTTACGTAACAAAACATATAAAAGAAAACGAGTAAGTTGACACCCGAAATGACGATAATTCTAAGATATTATTAACAAAGCAATGTTAAAAGTTCATATATGATATAATATTAATGTATATTATTATTTAATAATTTAATAACAATTATATCATCATTATACAGGAGGATAACCTACCTTTGACCAAGGAAAATGTACAAAGTAAGGGGTTTCTTATCTCACTTTTAATTTCGTGAGAATTCCATTGTTCACAACTTATTTATTGCATGTGGTGTGTGTACTTCCCATGACTGTATTAATTGTGTAATATAATTTAATTTATTGATATTTACATCATCATTGTGTTATCTTTATTTCATGGGTGTATGTTTCGTAAGTTACCAAATCGATAACGTAATTGGAAATTTCAATTTCCATTTATTCGGCTTTACGCAAACATCATTGATTATTTTACTCTGAGATTATATGTGGAATCACTATTCATTTGATTATGTAATAATTTTCACTCCCCTTTTTTGTGGATATACTTTTGATACACATAATCACTCCATTGATAATTTCTCATGTCATCGATATGAATTTGATAAGATTAATTTTAACTCATTCTCCATTTGTTGAGTTAAACATCCAATTCATTGGTGTTTTTTTTAAAAGAATATGTGTGAATGTCCTTTGATTTTTTTACACTGAATATCCAATCATATTTCGTGTATTTATATTTATCACACATAACTATGTCGTCAATTTATCCCTAACCTAAGGGTACGACCATTATGAGAGATTTCATCTCTATTTACTATCCATTGAGACTTCTTTATTGATATACACCAAATCACTTTTATGTGGATTATATAATGTACTTTGACATAGTATATCATGAATCCCTTTTTTCTCATGATATTAAAATGTTTTGATTACCTCAATTATTTGTATTCAAGTGTCTCTGTTTTGGTTATAAACTCTAACTAAAATACCATTTTTAAATGTTTTAAAGACTTATTCTTCTAAATCATTCTCATTAATGTCCATGTTTTAAAAAATGGTTTTAAGGACTTATTTATATGGACATTAAAGTTTTAAAATTAAAACTTCTTTTAAAAGTTTCAAAGTGGTATGGGACACTTTGATTCAAAAATCTATTTTTAAATGGCTTCTTGACAAATAGTGTTTCTTTTAAATGATTTCAAGAAAAAGGGGGATATTTCTCTCAAATAGTTTTGATGATTATTTTCATTTATGTCCATATCCTTCATTATTCTTGATTGAGATGAATATGATACAATACAATATTCCATATTGTATCAAATGAGTTATGTATGAATGTGGATGTGCTATTTTTATACCATTCATGGTTTGTGGATAAAGTATCGACATTTCGTATGCTAGTTTTAATATGAATGTTTATGTTATGTTTAAAACATTTAATATGAGGAATTAATTGGACTTAGTAAGTGACGGGTGGAGCCCGCTATAGCTCCTTGATGCATCGGTAGGTCTCATGAGACAAACTAGTGACTTGGCACAAGGCCTTGACAAAATCTTATTTGTAGTCTTGGAACGAGGCCTTGGCTATGTGGTTATGATAGTCTGGCATTATGCATTCCATCATTATGAAAGTGGTTATTGATATTGCATGTGATTATTCGATTAGTAAAGTATCCATGTGAATAAGTAAACGGCATTATTTCATTTTAATTTTTCCATACTATGTTGAAGTTCAAGTTTAAAAGGATTTTGTTTTAGTTATAAATTGCCTTAAGTGTTTATGCTTATCTATGAAAGATTCTTCTATATTTTAATCCTTACTGAGCATCTGAGCTCACCCCTTTCAATATTTTATTTTTCCCATGATTATGAGGAAGTAATTTATGAATGACCTGCTGGGATAGTATGAGGGTATATGAAGACAAGATGTTTTTTTATGATGCAATGTAAAACATTATGAATGTATCTAGTGTTTCTAAGCATACTAAACTAATCGTTCTTTCGCTGCATGATCTTTCTTGTGATCATGCCAATGATATGTAATAATGCAACGACTTTGGGTAACTGGGGTAGGGGCGTTACACAATTTTTCCAATTTTTACAAATCATTGAAAATTTCCACAAATTACTAAAAATGTTGATTAGTTTATATCACATTTTTAATATTTTTTTGTAATAATGATTAATTCAATAATTTTTTTTTCAAATTATTAATAATTTTTATTTGCTTCAAATTTTTTTATTAATTTATAATCATTTATATTATTTTATTATAATATATTGTAAATTCTATAAATTTGTTATGTTTTTATAACATTATAATAATTTAATACCAATTTATAAAATGAATTACTTCATGTCTTTACTAATTACCACTGATATAATTAATTTTTAAGAATTATTACAATGTTTTAAAAATTATTACCATTTATTACTAATTTTTATAAATTATTAAAAAAATATACTAGTTTAAAATCTTTTTGTTAATTTATAAATTTTTATAATTTTATAATAATTTATAACCAGTTATACTATTTTATATTAATATAAAGTATATTATATCATATTACAAATTCATACTATTTCATATGAGTTAGTGAAAAATTATATTAATATACGAATTTTATTTTAAAATTTATTACTAATTTCTACAAAATTATTAGTAATTACCGATAATCAATAGTAATCATCATTAGTGTTTACTAATTACAATTAATTATTACAAATTATAGCTGATTGTTACTAACTACTAATAAATAAATAAATTATTGAAAATTAAAAATATATACTTTTTCTTAAAAACATTCTCATAATTAGAAAATAAATATTTATAAAAATAAATAATTTAAAACAAAAAATAAATAATTATAATTTAATATCATTTCTTCTGGTTAATAACTATTATTTATAATTTTATGTAAAAAAATTAAATAAAAAATACTTAATTTAAAAACTTTCCATGAAACCGTAAATTTCAGTGAATGAAAAGATTGAAATGTTCTCCCTTGAAAAATTAAAATCATTTAAAATTTTAAACACAAAAATACCAGAGTAAATAATGAGATAGTAGTTTATAGATTGATGAAATAAAAAATGAGGGGGTGGTAATAAATTGGTTAGATCGTTTGCGTTGAAATTTCCATTACAAATAATATTATTTACAATGAGTCTCATCGAAAATTGTAGTGCCATTATTAATTTTAGTGGCAATAATAATGAGTTGTTTGCGATATCCCCCGTCACTAGTACACTCTAAGGATAATTTTATTATGATGTTAGAAAATCTAGTTGTAAAATAGCATAGAATGTGACATAGTGTCTGCGACGGGACCCGTCACAAATAGTCTTCCCCTAATTTTGAGCACACTATGTGCCACTGGTTTTTATGGCGGAAAGATATTCCAGATGAATATAATATTTTTATCAACTATTTGTGATTGGATACAGTTACCATTAGAATGATTTCTTTTTTAAGAACAATTTGGATTTGGTCAGCCACCCATCAAAAATATCCTATCACAAAATTGTTTTTTCCTCGTATTGTATTATTACAGAATAATGTATCTAATGTATCTTCTGCATACATAGTCAAAATGATAAATATTCAGAATATTATCAATAATGATATTGAGGAAAATGTTTCAAGACCGATATCATGTATTTAATATCGGTTTGTGTTGTGGGACCATGAAACGACATTCAAGGGTGATGCATTGAAAATAAACATTTTCCTCGGGTGCATGTTTTGGGAATGTAAATAACCTAACTTGGGTGAATTTATATGAGGATCATAATGTTGTGATAAATTTGGGCATCCAGAGTCGTTTGTAGTGGTATATCAATGGAATGATTTTCCTTTTTAGACTGATAATGAGCCTCATACCTTCATCAAGATATTGGCTAAGACACATCATGAAGTACCTTTACACGATTCATATTACTATATGGTAAGAAATATGTGTACTGGTAAGGACATAGCCATGAAAGAGAGATGGACCACAGACTATGATGGTATGTAACATGTTGTGAAATCCATTATTAATATTGAACCTCTCATTTTTCATTCATTTAGAAGTATATTAAGGACCACGAATAGCCTATCATGAATGTATTTCTAGGAAGAATGCAATAGTAGACTCAATATTGGATTTAAGGATACGATATGAGATGATACCGGCATGATGCTGATTTTTCTCGATGGTCGACAATGGAGGTGATCATGAAGGACCAGCATAACCTACCTATGTGGCACTATATATCTGTGATGGGTACGGGTCCTCGATAACTTTGAGTTGGACCCTCTATCTGGGTTGGAAAAGGGTACTCGACCTTCTATGTGGAACACTCCTTTGTGGTAGCACGTAGGTCCTAGAAGACCTAGAGTTTCACCCTCTATTTGGGATTAGCATGGGTCATCAACCATACGAGTGGAAACTCTACTAGGGAAACAAATGACTCCTCAATGGCCTCATGTTCCCCCGCTAGATAAACTAGGAATGGGTCCTTGATATTTCAATTCGTAATGTCTCAGAATTGCTGTGTAAATTTTTTAATTATATGGAATTATTTTGAGACTACATGCTCTGATGACACGATATTCTGAGGCCTGGTGAGCCCAAAACATAATTTTGAACTTTTTTAAGATATTTCTAGTTTATGTGAGACCAGGTTTTTTCTATCATTGTAATTGGTGATCGGAATGAAAAACTGATTTCACCTATGAAATTAAAACACTGGTAATCACCTAGGGAGAAAATAACATTGGATGAGAAGGGCTGAATGGAAAATTTCATTTTTAGACAGTTTAAAAATAATAATAATATTACATAAAAATTTATTTTATTTCATTTCTCACAGATGAGCTGCGACACGAAAACGATGAGGTGCAGCTACAAGGAGACAACGCTGCACATTAATGGGTCATTAATGTCTCTCTAACTTGCTGCATAATAATTCTTTAATGATTCATAATGGTGACTCTATTTCATAAATTTAACAGTGAAATGATGCGACATTATAGTGTAACAGAAACACTTCGACGTGTTTTGTTTTTAATAGTTTGATTCTTTGGTGGAATAAGAATTAAACTATGAGGATTATCTAAAAAACATCAAAAAGATTTACTCCCCAATGAAGAACTAAGAACACCGATGTGACATCATTGAATTTGACTTACCTCGAAGAATGGACAATGCCATCGACCTCTTGGACACTCGATGGAGAAGCAGTATGGCAACAAACTTCAATAAGGTAGGGGTTTTATTTTATTGTATATTGTATCATTTATTTCTAAATAGAGAACTCTGATAAGACCAATAATAGGTTCATCTATAGGTCACACATTCATGAGGGAGGGTACTCTTTTTCGGCATCAACCTTGGGACTGAATTATAATGGAATGATATTCTTTGCCGACCCCCCTGGTTTTAAATCATCTAACATGGAGGGTGTAAGCCAAAACAAATAAGGACCGATCCCACTAGATTTTCTCTATTCTTCAATGGAATTTCCATGATGGAAACAAGGCACATCTGATATCATCGCAGTGATGGTGACACCCTACTGACCTCATACGTGTAGGAGGATCAATAAGTAGGCCACGGTAGAAAATATGGTGGCCAATATAAGGAACCACTAGTGTGTCAACTCCATAAGTGGCCCTCATCGGAAGCGTCGTTCATTGGGACGTGATGCACCCGTCGTTGCGTTGCGATGATAGGAGTCCCCAACCAGCTGGTCATAGGGACATGGATGAGCGGTGTCAACTAGAGCTGGCGGCCCATGTTCGGGTCGCCCGGGTGACCTGGGGAGCAGCGGTTGCTCGACCACATGTGATGGGAGGTCTCACCCCATTGGAGTAGAAGCTGATGGAAGCAGCACGAGGTGGGCGCCATGTAGGAGGAGTGGCCAACTACAAATAGGTTCCATTCAAACAGACGAGGGGACATGTCGATGGTTGTTGCATCTCGGGTGCACTCCACCAGCCACACATTCGGTCGGGCATCAGTTGGCTGGTTGTAACCCCAGCCAGAGGGCCGATCTCGCACCTAGTGTGCCGGACCCGTGTCGGTGGGCCGATCCCGCGCTTAGTGTTCCAGACACGCACCGGCAGGCCACCCCCACACCTAGAGGGCTGGAACTACGCCGAAAGTCTGGACCCAAACCCAGTGAATCAGAACTGGGTTGGTTTGCCAGAATCTTGCCAATTGGGTTGGGCTGGATGAGACCATTTCGTCGGGTGACCTGGAAGGCTAGATCCTCAGCCAATATGATCCATGTCCAGTGAGAACCATTGGGCATGGCCCAATGGAAAGGCTAGACTGGAGTGACCTAGCCCTGAACAGGCCCATGCTGAGTCATTTAAATTAAACCACGGTATGAGGGACCCCTGGTCCGGGTTGGTCAGGTAGGTCCGAACAGGTCAGTCCGGGCCCTGGTGAAATTGTCCCCTATTTACTAAAATAGTAATAACATGCATACGAGGTGACAGACTGATTAGTATTTTTCATCATTGGGACCCTATCGATAAGGAGAATCTTATGGTATTCTCTAATATGACATTAATTGAATTTGTGATGCGATGAATGGTTTAAGGAATTATTTTCCCATGTGTGCTACATACAGAAACCTGCGGTTGGATGAGACCTGAAGACTGATGATGAGAGACTCTATGTGACTTGACTATGGCCTAGTGGGAAGCACCTCTTAGTAACATTTTATGTCCATGGTGGAACTATGGATTTATGACTCGGTAGACCCACAATACGTGATGGGAAGGAGTACCATAGTTTTCTTCGGTTGGAAGCACCTGTATGTGACTTTGTAGAACCCCTATTGGAGAAAGACTCTTTGAATCAGCTTACCCACCGTACTTATTAGTGATGATTAAAAAAGAAGTCAAAGATTACTAAGAAGTGGCGTTTATGTGACAAGTCAGACCCACAATACATATTTTGGAAGAGTACTCCAGTATCCGAGATATTTGATGATGTGATAGATGGTTCTTCTATCACTACCCTTTATGTACACCTAGTGTGATTTTTCTTCTTCTTCATTCTTGTTCTTTGTTCTTATTCTTCATACATTCCTTTTATAATTTCTTTTTGTTATTTAATTTATTTTTCGGGGCCTCATACATAGTATTTTTTTACTCATCCCAACATGGGCTTTGCCCACATGTGTTTAGTATGGTGCAGATGATTGAAGCGCTGATGGATGACATGGTGGCCTAAGACTAGTCAAGGCCTAGTACGATCATGCGGACATGAAGTACTACATCGAATTCACATAGTGACACTATTGATACCATAAAGTGGGTTTTCAGTAAATGGAATCCCGAGTCCCTCTGTAGTTTTCAATTTTCTATCCTCTCTGTTGGGTTTCAATTCAATCCCCCTAGTTCTATGTTATAATTTTACTGAACAATTGTTTCAGTATACATTTTGTCCTTTTTTGTTTGAGGGACATGTTTGGGCATGTTTGTGTGTGTGCAGGTACTCAGAAAAGTTCCTCCCACTTGTATGTTGATGCTTTTGGGGCTAGTCTCCAGCCCCTAGATAGTAGGAGGTGAGATTGAAGTAGTCACAGAATGGGCCCCAAGGGATGGGTCTTAAAAATTGGTATCAAAGATATATTTTTTACACCTATGAGACAAAGAATCTATTTTTTTTGGGGAAATAGTTTTTAGTTTTTTGATTCTAGAATTCATATTCGGGGTGTTCAGTATTGAGGTGGAAGCTGATGTATCCATACACCATGAAATTTAATTCAGATTTTCGACTCTATTAAAGAATACATTGATTTCATATGTGTATCCTTATGTTCTCTTTGAATAAGAGTCATCTAACATGGTATATCCTTTAGATCATGGTAAATCATTTTCTATCTCAGGTTGCCTCTAGGTGGACAACCATTATGGATTCAGATACATGATTATGTAAATATCCCTCCTAGAGATGAGTCATCAGTTCAAGGAAAGAAATTTAGATATTCCCCCAATGGGTGGTGATCCGGTGTTTCCATGACCCGTTGATTATTAAATACTATCAACGATACCTGTAGAAAACGTACACAGACGTAGTGACATGCACAGGTTTCAGAGATAGAGGCCTCTTAGGTTTATGGGAGAGACAAATCCTTAGGTCTCTAAGGACTTTTTGGTGGCAGTGATGTGGGTCTTCCACATAGTGAGGACACTGCATGACCATATAGAGATCTTAGTGGCTAGCCATCTAGAAGGATCGATATGATGTTGGGGGTGTTTAACCATCAAGACGCATGATGAGGTGACCCTCATCGGGTCAAAATTCAAGTGACATTTTTGGGTGGAGTTTTTCCCTGCGACCTTGCACTATGTGAACATTAAAGAGTTGCTTCACCATTAGTAGGGAGTCATGACTATGGATAAGTCCTCATTGAGGTTCACGTTGATTTCATGCTACGTCACCGAAATGGTTCGAGACCCTTTCTACAGGGCTCAATCCATATGTTATGGACTCTATAGGGAGATCAAGGAATCGACTGTGTCTCTCAGCATACCAACAAAGGATATGGTTTTAGAGAAATCCCTTCTTGTGAGTGCATCTTGATGAAGTAGGCACCGATATCTAGAGGCACAAGCAAACCCTAGGTATAGGAGTCTTCAGCAGGCATTAGGAAGATGAAATGAGGGCCATTGTGGGCTAGGTCTTTCAGGGGATGACCCCAGGACATAGGGTCATCAGTGCAAAGATCCCAGACAAGAGGGACTCAGGTGGGAGCTATGATTTTTTTCTCATATGGTAGGCATGGATGCAAGGAATGTGATTTCTTTACCCTCCATGAAGATTTCCAGTAGACGGTCGAGGGAACACAGAGATAGAGACAGAGGTCAGAGCGCGGAGTTTTATATGTTGGTAGACGTGGCAGGGGAGAAGGTCGAGTAGTAGGCGGTGGGAGACAGATTAAGCTACTACTACCACCACCCCCATGTGGTCCACCCTATTCTCAGGGAGTAGGCAGATATGTGTGAGATCATCATTAGGTAGTAGAGAATTATGTCCACGACGCTCACGAGATAATCAGAGTTATGATCTATGTCTTATCCACCTAATCTGAAGTACTTATAGACATAGGTTATAGTCACTCTTTTGATGCCATAGATCACAATCAGAGCTTTGAAATTTTGGTAGAGTCTTTGGCTAGGTCTTTATGACTAAAGACTCATATGAGACAAAATTCAAATATTAGACATTGGTGTCAGTGGCGTTAGCTTACTCTACAAGGTGAGATCTTTGGCTGGGATCCCCTAGTAGCAGCATCGAGCCCTTACGCTTCAATCATTTGTATGGATTGTTTATCTCTCGTCCATGCTCAGATCGACTGTATTAAGAGTATAGTGTGGTGTGTCTGCAACGAAGGGACTATTTTTCCATCAATCGGTAAGAAGGAAGCCATTAAAACACATTACAAACATTCTCATTAGAGGGTGCAATAGACACTCACAAGTTGGCTAGCCTCACTCTCAATGCAGTGGATTAGAGGTTCCCATGATTTCATGTAATGATTTATGAGTATGAAGATGTTATTCCAGAGGATGTTCTGTAAATACCTCCACATAGAGAGGAATAATTTTTCATCGGCCTATACCTTGGGACGTCAAAAATATCCACACCAGAATAAGAGATGCATTCATTTATGCTTTGAGAGATAGGGGTACAACTAGGGGACATTTATGAGAAGGGGTTTGTAAGGCCCCGTGATTCATCATGGGTAGCCCTGGTGATCTTCTCTAAGAAGGAAGATAGATGTTTGAGGTAGTGTATGGACTTCGAGTGCCTAAACTAGGTGACCATGAATAACAAGTATATACTACCAAGAATTGATGACCGCTTTGATCAGCTGAAGGGAGCGAGATGGTTCTCCAAGATAGACCACAAATTAGTCTAACACCTGATTCAGGTATCAGATGGGGACATACTGAAGACAGACTTTATGTGCCATTATAGCCACTATATGTTCCTGTTGATGTCTTTCTATTTGACCAAATCTCCATCTATTTTCATGGGACCCATGAATAGGATTTTAAAGCCTCACCTTGACTGTTTTTTCAGGGTATTCGTTAAAAACAGCTTGCTGTACTAGGATTTGGAGTAGAAGAATGATACACACTTGCAGATAGTCTTGGAAACACTTCAAGAGAATGAGATTTAATATAAACTTTTGATGTGCATGTTCTAGATATGGGTGGTCCACTTTCTACGACACGTCATCTAAGAGGATATAGTTACAGTGGATTCAGTGAAGTTAAAGGAAGTTCTCACATGGGAGACACCAAAGAGAAATACCTAGGTGAGAAGATTATTCATGCTGGTTGGTTACTATCGGTGGTTCGTGATTGAATTTTCTAGAATGTAATCAACCTTATCAGTTTTGACATGGAAGGGAGATCCGTTCATGTGGATAGAGAAAGGCCAAAAATGTTTCCATGAGCAGTGGTAAAGACTGACTAGTACCCCCATCATGAGACTATCAAGGTAGAGTGTTGATTAAGTAGTATTCTTTGATGCATCAAGGACTAATCCTGGTTGTGTCCTGATGCAGGAGAGAGTAGTGATGACCTATGGATTGTGGATGTTGAGGAAATATGATCAAAACTACGTGCCCATGACCTAGAGTTTTTTTAGTGGTCTTTTCCATCACGATGCGGCGTCACTACTTGATGGGTGAATGATACACAGAATACTCATACCAAAATAGTATCAGATATATATTCTTCAAGAAGGAATTGACCCTAAGAAAATAGTGATGGCATTAGATCCTCCAAGGCTATGACTTTGTGGTTGTTTATACTTCCTGGATGGGGAATGTGGTAGAAGATGCAATCAGTTAGAGGACTGATTTGCAGCTGTTGATTGGGGCGATAGAATTGTTAGTCATGATGCAGATATAATTTATGAATGAGGATGGAACAACATCCATTTATTTGATGATTGTTACTACCCCACTCTTACAATGATTCATGGAGGCACAATTGGTGAATATTGAATACCATGTCCTATGTAATCAGTTTTCCTCATGGCATGCTCCTGGTGGATTTTTGATAGGTCTAGAGCATGTTATCCTTTTAAGAGGGTGCTTCATAGTACCAGTAGTTCTATGGACGGTGGTGTTTTGGGAGTTCCTTACATCCCCTTTGGTGGAATATCTTGGAGTACAGAAGATGTACCAAGACCTCTGACGTAAGTACTGGTGGCTCAGAATGATGAAAGTGGTGGCTGATTTCATCTCACGATGCCTCACTTTTCAACAAGTGAATGCTGAAAATCAGGGACTGGTAGGATTGGATCATCCACATGAGAAAATATAGTGAAAATGGGGTAGTATCTTGATGGTATTCATGATGGGGTTACCACATACATTATGAGGCCATGATTCTATCTGGGTGATCATTGATCAACTCACCCAGTTGGAACACTTCCTACCCATCCAAAAGTAGGGGTGGGTAGTGGGATTGGGATCTCGTTACATGTAGGAGGTAGTACGGCTTTACGAGATTCCTCAAATTATCATCTCAAGCCTTAATGCATGATTGATATCCCAGTTGAGTAAGGGATTACTTGAAGCATTCAAGACACAGTTGTTCTTGAGAAAAACGATTCATCCCGAGACAGATGGTCATAGAAAGCTTACCATACATTCCCTAAGGGACTTGATTCATGCTTACATCCTTTATTCTAGTTGAAATTTGGAGGACCACCTAACACATGAGGGTAATTCATACAACAACACCTATCACTCCACTATTGGAATGACACCATTTGAGGCCTTGTACAGGTAGCCTTGCGGATCACTTCTATGCTAGACAGGCCTGGAGGAGTTGGTACTCTTGCTACAAGATTTTGTATGGGCTTCCTCCAAGAAGGTGAAGATCATCTAGAAGTAGATGAGGACTGTTCATAGGACGGAGAAGTCGTATGCTGGCAGAAGATGAAGACCCTTGGAGTTTGAGGAGGGAGACCATGTTTTTTTCAGGTCTCACCCGATGGGTATTTTAGAGAATTACTTGGGGTAGCAAGCTATATATGAGGTTCATCAGACTATTCCAGATCCTGAGAAGTGTTTGTGAGGTGGTGTACCACCAAAATCTTCTCCAACAGATGCACTGGGTGAATGATCATCCTCCTACAACTCGAGAAATAGATCAAGATCCATCTACAACACAAAATGATTTTTGTTAGCAGATAGTTGAAAATAACTAATATACATATATATTGTTTATCATTATAACTAGAATTTAACTGTGTAAATCTCCATCTTCATCCTCATATACATAGTTTCAAATGTCAATGTATTCATCTTCATCCTCAGCATCATCAATATCCATATGACTTTTAGTTTCATCATCTCTTGTCATTTCAAATTCGCTTGTAACATCATTAATATCTTCATCATCATAAATCTGTAATTATGGAGTGTCATCACCAATATTCATGTCACTTTGTTAAAAAGATAGATTTTGAGGAGTCTTTTTAATAATTTTAATTCCTTCCACTTCAGCAGAACCACATTCAGTTAGAGTAAACAGATTTTTCTGAGATTTCATTTTTATTATGCTCCACCAATCACTCTAGTCTCCTGATGTAGAACAGTACTTTGCATAGTAAATTTGATGTGTATTTTGAGCCATAAAAATGGTTCATTTACTGCACTAATACTTTTATATTTAATATAAATGATTCCATGAGTCGGATGAACACGAAAGCCTCTCTCAGTATCCAACCACTGACATTTAAACATCCTTATGTAATTCTGTCCTAGATAAAAAAGCTCAATAATTTCATCCAAAATGCCATAAAAGTAAACTTCAGATTCTCTATGATGTGATCATCTCAAGAAAATCCCTTTTTCATTGTTTATTTCGATTACCGATATGCTCGTGTATGAAATCGAAAACCATTCACCAAATAATCCTAATGATTTTTAACTATTTTTGATGGTGGGTTACTGAATATACACAGTCTCTTATCAATTTTATCAACATGTTGAGACACCTAAAATTTCTAAAATAATAATCAATATGATAAATAATAAACGGAATTGATATTAAACCATCAATAATTTATGTTACCAGATTTTGAAACCACTGAGATTTTTTTTCTGCTTTCTTCAAAAGAAGCTGGTGTAATTTGTGTATGTTGTTTCTTGATACGTTAATTATATAAGAATAAGTGATAGAAGCACTCATAGTACAAATGATTTCATTTGTTTACAGTTGAAAAGATCATATCTATGAGCTCAGTGATGTCCATCATATGAAAGCCATCATTCCTGAACTCCACTGAAACCAATATTTGGATAATAAAAAGCTGATAATTGACTGTCATTTTCTTTATTAACATTCCTCTCATTTCGACCCATGTGATTGGGTTTTGTGCGATAATGAGATTTAAAATAATGAGAGTATAAAAAAGCAATTTCCTCTTGTAAATAAGACTCAGAAATTGAGCCTTCAATAGATGCTTTGTTATGTAATTTTTTTTCAACTTCTTCATGAGTCTCTTGATTAGGTACATCCCTCGAATCTATAGTGGACCTCCAAATTTATCATCATGTGGAAAATGTAATATCAGATGTTCTATTGAATCAAAGATATTAGGTAGAATGATTTTTTCTAGTTTACATATAATTACAACAATATCTTCTTCCAGTTTTCATAGTACATCATAGTATGTTGTCACTGCAGAAATGTCTCGAAAAAAGATGATATGTCTGTTATCAAATACCAAATCATAGAATTAAACAATCCTCAAAATCCAATCGGCATAAGTCATTCCCTTATAATTGGTCAATCATGACTTTTTAATCCTATAATATAACCATTCTTAACACATCTTCCCAAATTGGAAGCATAGCCATATGGAAGTCTCAAATCTGGAATCCACTGAAAAAATATTAATTGACTCTCTTTGGACTGTGTATAAGCTGTTTTTGGATTCATTAACCACAGTGATCTGAAATTTTCAAATAGTTCATGTTTTTGGTCACCTCTAAATTTTGGGAAGATCTAATCGTGCCTTTATAGTATCTTTGGTCTTACCTGGTGTTTCTGAAAATGTATGAAATAAATTATCAAAACAATTCTTCTCAGTATGCATGACATCCAACATGTGGCAGACCAAAAAATCAAACAAATATGGAAGATCCCAAAAAATGCTTTATTTTTTCCAATTCTATTCTTTTCGAAATCCATGAATTTTCTGTTGGTTTACTATTAGCCCAAATTTTTTGGGAGGTAATGAATATACAACTAATTTTAACTCGGTACCTGAGATAATTTTTGAGGTTCATCATTTTCAATTGTATATTTTCTAAAATGAGTTTTGTTCTTCTGAAAAGGATGATTGGTTTGAAGAAATATGTAGTGACATTCAAAATAGAAATTGTTATTTTCCATAGATGAGCTTAAAGGATTTGTTGTCTTTCATACAATAAAGACATGAATTCAGACCATGTGTACTCCAGCCAGATAACATGTTATATGCCAGAAAGTCACTAATAGTCCACATCAATGTAGCTTTTAATATGAAATCTTGTTTCGCAGCAACATCATATGTACTAACACTATCACTCCACAATGTATTTAACTCATTAATCAAAGTTTCAAATAATCATCAATATCGTTTTTCAGATGTCCTAGGATTAATACAGTCAAAAATATATAGGGCACCTTCATCATCATCAATGGTGGTAAATTATATAGAGTTATAAAGATAGGCCAACATGAATACTAACTAACATAAGAACAAAACAGATAGAAACTGTTAGTAGAAAGACCCAATCACATGTTTCAGTATTCTAAAGAAAATGATAGATACAGATTGTCAAAATTATTCCATGAATCACCATCAAATGGATGACTCATGCTTTTATCAGATGATTCACGTTTTATCGGAAGACTCATGCATTTTCATTAACAAAGGCCCAATTTACGAACCTGTCTTTTGCCCTCATAGTAATTTATAGAAAACACAATTTTTTTAGCTTACAGTGGTTTAACCAAAGAAAATATCTGATCAAAACAATAGTTTGAAATTTCAATATCTGATTTAATAGCCATCAATATTGTAATTTCTTATAATTTTCTAATCATGAAACTATGATATAATGTATCCTCATCAGACCTTAACAACTCATATAATTCATATGGTGCCAACTTAGGAGTTAAATCAATATCATCTTGAGTATCAGTTTGTTGAAAAAATGGACCTGCAACATTATGTACTAATTTTTGAAACTGTGATGGATTCGAAATCAAGTTATTAGTATCTTTTCTAGAATGGTGTTCACCGTGTTGATACCAAAAAACATAATCTGGTTGAAAACCAAATAGCAAGAGATGACACCCAACCTGGTCAAATGTTCCAAATATTCTCAGAGCACATTTTTTTCATGGACACATTATTTTGATTTATGAAATATATTCGGGTTTTGATGATGCATATGATAATAAATCTTCAACACCCTTAATATATACCGGATTTAAACTAGTACTGTTTGGATTTCTACGCTGATTTATCCTAGTATGATCATCTAATAATAATTGTTGTCGACTTCCATGTTCTAAATTTTTTCTAAAAAATATAAAATCATTATGATTTTTTGAATAATTTGTAATCATAAAAACAATATAAAAAAGATAATTAATTAAAGCAAATTCTTAATCTTTACCATTACATAAGGTGGAATAATTTACGGGCAATTGACGAGTCCTCTTTTGTTCAGTGACTCATTTACTTGAAACATTCTCACAAAGAAATCACAATGAAAAACTTGCTCAGAGGTATGCATATTCATTCTCTTATGCACGATAATGAATATACGTACTTCCAAGAATATTATTCATTGTGATTTCGGTTTGAAATTGTTTCAAGTAAACGAGACGTCAGACAAAAGAGCCCCCATTTCATCGATAAATCCTCTTCTTACAACTATCATCACCTGAACACATTATCAAAAAATGTGGTCTTACGAATCCATATTCAATATCGTGCATACGTTATTGAATATGCATACGTAGAATCATACTTTTCATAATGTTTTTAGTCGGTGAAAGTTGAAAGAAGTAGAGTCATCGAGTAAACGGAGTGTTGTCAATCCACTAGAAATTGTGCCATGTTATTACAAGTTATTACAATTTTTTAAAAGTGATTTTTTTCTTAATTATTAATATATATTATTATTTATTAATATTTATTCCAATTTATTATTATTCATTAGTAATTATTACTAATTATTCTTATTTAATCCTTAATATTCCTATTTTTTACTATTTTTTACTAATTATTCTTATTTATTTCTAATTATTAAAAATTATAACTAATTATTTCTAATTATTGTTAGTTATTATTAATTATTAATAATTATTACTAATTATTACTAATTATTCCTAATTGTTCATAATTATTCCTATTTATTCTTAATTATTTTTAATTATTCATAACAATTTCTAATTAATCCTAATTATTACTAATTTTTCGTATTTATTCATAATTATTCTTATATATTCCTAATAATTACTATTTTTTACTAATTATTATTAGTTAATACTAAATATTAATATTTTTTCTTAATTATTACTAATTATTCATATTTATTCTTAATTATTACAAATTATCCATATTTATTCATATTTATTCTTAATTATTTTTATTTATTCCTAATTATTCTTATTTATTACTAATTATCCCTATTTATTCTTAATTGTTCCTAATTAATCCTAATATATTTTAATTATTCCTATTTATTGATAATTGTTTCTAATTAATCATAATTATTCAAAATTATTTTTAATTATTCCTAATTATTCAAATTTATTCCTAATTATTTCTATTTCTTCCAAATTATTCATATTTATTACGAATTATTCTTTTTTATTACTAATTATTACAAATTATACCGATTTATTCATATTTATTACAAATAATTCTTGATTATTACTAATTATTATAAATTATTACTAAATATTACTAATTATTACTAATTATTTCTAATTATTAATAATAAGTAATAATTATTAATAATTATTTTTAATTATTACTAATTATTCATATTTATTACTAATTATTATTAATTATTCATATTTATTCCTAATTATTCATATTTATTACTAATTATTTCTAATTATTGCTAATTATTTCTATTTATTTCTAATTATTCATATTTATTTCTAATTATTCATAATTATTCCCAATTATTCCTAATTATTTTTAATAATTCTAATTTTTTCCTATTTATTCCTAATTATTCAAAAATTTTACTAATTATTACTAATTATTACAAATTATTACTAACTATTCAAAATTATAACTAATTTTTACTAATTATTCATATTTTTCATATTTATTACTAATTATTCAAATTTATTACTAATTATTAATAATTATTACTAATTATTCTTATTTATTTTTATTTATTTTTATTTACTACTGATTACACTTATTTATTCCTAATTATTCCTAATTATTCCTATTTTTTCCTATATATTCCTAATTATTACTAATTATTCATAATGCTTACTAATTATTCCTAATTATAAGTAATCATTTATAATTATTTCAAATTATTCCTAATTATTCCTAATTATTTCTATTTATTCCTCATTATTACTAATTATTTCTATTTATTTTTAATTAATACTAATTATTACTAATTATTCTTAATTATTACTAATTATTACTAATTATTCACATTTATTCATAATTATTCCTTGTTATTGCTAATTATTTATATTTATTCTAAATTGTTACTAATTATTCATATATATTCCTAATTTTTTATATTTATTCCTCATTATTGCTAGTTATTCATAATTATTCTTATTTATTGGTAATTATTTCTAATTATTCATATTTATTTCTATTTATTCCAGTTTATTACAAATTATTCTTATTTATTCTTATTTATTCCTATTTATTCAAATTTATTCTTAATTATTCTTAATTATTCTTATTTATTCATATTTATTTCTAATTATTACTAATTATTTTTAATTATTCCTAATTATTATTAATTATTCCTAATTATTCCAAATTGTTACAAATTATAACTAATTATTCCTAAGTATTCCAAATTACTCTTAATTTTACTTAATTATTAGTAATTTTTACCAATTATTACTAATTATATCTACTTATTCGTATTTATTCCAAATTATTACTAATTATTACTAATTGTTTCTAATTGATTCTAATTAATATTATTTATTTATATTTATTCCTAATTATTACAAATTATTAATTTTTATTACTATTTATTACTATTTATTACTATTTATTACTAATTATCACTATTTATTACTATTTATGACTATTTATTACTATTTATTACTAATTTTTTACTATTTATTTCTATTTATTACTATTTGTAACTATTTATTAATCTTTATTACTATTTATTAATATTTATTACTATTTATTACTATTTATTACTATTCATTACTATTTATTATGATTTATTACTATTTATTCCTATTTATTACTAATTATTCATTTTTATTACTAATTATCTGTAACTATTACTAATAAAACATAACTATTACTAATTACCTTTAATTGATATTAATAACTACAATTTACAACTACTAATTACTAATTACTAATTACAAGTAATTATTTATAGATACTACTAATTTTCGTTAATAATTATTAAGAATTAATATTAATAATTTCAATTAATTATTACAAATAAACACAGAAAACAAAACAATTTAAATCTAATTTAATTACAACTTATACAAAATAATTAAAATTAAAATAAAAATGTAATAAATACTAAATTAAATAAAATATAAATACCTTTAAACTATATCTCCTGTTGATGTAAGCGACTTCACAACTTCTCCATAAAAAAACTAACTTAGATCAATTTTTACTCTAAAAATACAGTTTAGAGAGAGAGAGGAAGTGAAAAATGAGAGGTAGAGAAAAAAACGGAGGGGGTATATATATAGGTTAGATTAGTTACGACGAGACTATTTGCGACATTATTACCGTCGCAAAAGGTTCTTTTTGTGACAGGGCCTGTCGCAATATAGTGGCCTGCCGTCATGCCTTTTGTGCCGAGATAACATCCCTTTGCAAAATTTTTTTTACCACCACCGGTTTTTGCAATGGGGGGATCCCCCCGTCGCAAGAAAACATCCCGCACTTTGGTGCGCATCCGGAGCCAAACCGTGCATTACCTTTTGCGACGGGACCCCAAAACCAACCGTAAATAACTTGTTATTTTGCGATGGGAAGAACCCCATGTCACAAAAAACCTCTGGGATGGACTATTTGCAATGAGAATTAATGTCGTCGGAAATAGCCCGTCGCAAAAGCCTGTTTTTTCCGTAATGCAATATATCAAAGAATGTAGTTTTCTATAAAGTGAAATATATCATAAAATTTTTGGTTGTTACATTATACACCCTAAAAATTAATTTCCACATGTAATTCTATCACTCTCTTACAAATAATTTGGATATATCAGTTTCATTACATGCTTTGATACCCATGTATATTCTTTAATGTTTTTTATTCCATGAATAAACTTTAACTAAGTGAGTAGTCTTGTCTGGTAGAACAATTTATATTTGACATAACATTACATCTGGTTGTTTAAAATAGGATAAATCATCATATAGTGTAATAAAATCTATTTTTAAAAGTGTGATGAATCAGTTATGTACTTCTTTAGGAGAGATAAATGCAGAACATTTGATCATGGGAGAGTTTCAGTGGAATCACCAAGAGATATGCAACTATTGCTACACTAATAAGAATATAATAGGGGACAATATAAGTAGTAATAAATATTTCCATAATTAAAATTTTATAACATTATTCATGTATCTATAAATTTACTATAATACCTTATCACCAACTTCATATTAAGGATTTCACTACTGGTTTTCACCATGAATTGTTTTGTTGACACTCAACTACAATGATATTCCATTGAATGAAACTGATTTTATATTCCATTCTCTCTACAATAATAGGTAAAAATAGCCTTCATTATAAACTATATTATATAATTTCATAGTTCTGTAGTTATTTCAAGTTATTTATTCATATGGATCAATATAAATGTTTTAGTTAAAGCTATTGTTGAAAGAAAATTCGATTAGAGGATGGTGTTGATCCCAAATACAAATTAAATGCATAGAAGATGATCTCAATATATACTCTTGGGATTCAGTGGTTCTCTTAAACTATCCATATTTCAAAGGATAATATTAAATACAAGAAATAAACCTATTAATGATGTCCTTAATAAAATCATCAAAATAATAATAAATAAACCCACTTATCCTCATTAGATATAACACATTGTGCGATGATATGTAATATTTGGACATTATTAATTAATATTATAATAACATGATCATTATATAAATAATATTAATATCAAGTAACTTTGTTATATCATTAGGAAATGTACTATTACAAAAATAGCCTTGTTTCATTTAGACTTTTTGCTGAGTCCAATTAAAAAATATAGGATTAATTTTTTCCATTTCCATTACTGTACAGGTAATGGTTGTATCATCACCTTAGACATGTATTTATTATCCTTCAGTATATTTTAAGGTCTACAGATTTTTTGAAATAGTTTATTCAGGGAATAAAAATCTTCTATATATTTTTCACTACACACAATATCAAGCTTAGTTATTGTTACACGCAACACGTAATTTGAACAAAACATGAAATATTTTAACATCATTAATATTTAATATGGTAGTTATCACCTAGAAATTTAAATGGGGGTATGATTAATATTGAATAAATAATGAATATATTGTTTAAAATGATTATATATTGAATTATTTTTTCCCACTTATATATAAATGAAATTACAAAACCATTTGAAAATAAAGACAATCCTTTTTTATTTTAATATAGAAAACTATTTTTTATACCCATAAATTAAAAAATTGTTATATGTGAATTATATTAATGAAAATTTTATATTACATACTATATATAATGTTTAAATTTCATCCAATGTGATCTCTAAAAGGGTAAAAATATATCCATTTCTATATTTGAAACTGTATTACGAAAATAGTTTTGTCTCCTTTTGTGGGTAACATATAATTAAAACTAATATTAGAAATAACTATAAAAATTAATTGAAAAAATAAACATCAATTTTAAATAATTATATAATTATTATATTGTGATTCTTTTTTTGGATTTTTCTGAAAATAATCATTTTTTACTTTAATAGTGAAAAATACTGAATTGTAATTGAGAACTTCCATTCCATTTAAATGATTTATAATGTTATATATTATTTTAATTTCTATTTCATGTATAATGAGTTAAATAATTCTTATATTAATCCAATATAGGTTATTTTAATCAGTTTTATATTAATATTTCATTACAAAACTTTGTAAGATTTTGAACATTTTACCTTTAAAATCCCACTTTCATTTCATGTACGAGGGAATATTTTTTACATTAATTTTATCAACATACTAGAATTAAATATATAAAAATAATCTAAATACATATTATAATAATTTTTTTAATCTATAATATGTTCAACATAATTTTGGACCAAAATTAATAGATAAAATATAAAAAATATTTTCCATAATGATGGTAAAAACATATTTACCGGGGTGATATGCTATGGAGATAAGGGTAAAAGATTATATACCTACATTTAAAAAATATATTTAATTTCCATTTATAGTACTTATCTATTTATGTTTTGATAATGGACCATTTGATATGCTTTTCGCAAAATATAAACATGAGGGTTTTCAGTTCTTTTGAACTATACCTAGTGTGTCCTCTAACCTAATTATAAAATGGAAACCCCTATACTCTATCTTTCACACAATCACTACAAATTTATTTATACAGGAAAAATCCAAATAAAATCCAAAACTCCATAATCTCATCAATAAATAATTGTTCTAGACATAAATCCAACCAATAATTATTTCGGATTATCCATATGAAGGATACATGAAAAAGATGTATCATTCATCAATGAGTACTTTTGTTTTATTTCTTCCATAAACTATTATTAAATAATTATGATATAAAAATAATATCATGTTAAATTTAAATAATTCTTTTTATGTTAAGATAAATTCCAAAAACCATCAACACTTCCATCAAATGAGGTATGAAATCATTGTGTGTATGTGTGTAGGATTATCATCTCATGAAATGATGTATTTTGTTTCTCCATTACCACCTCTTGATGTTAGAAAAAATGATGGTATATTTATTTATATTATATATATATTTTTATTTTATAACCCATTTTTACTTATTGTATCACACATATCTTCATACTATACATTTTATGGGAATACAATAACATCACTCATGTGTACAACTCACTGCCGAATAACAATGTGATTCCATTCGATCATGAATTACATTTTATTTTTTTGGATGGACTAAAAAAACTTGTGATATATATAAAATTAAAATATATCTAAAATGATAGTATATATATATATATATATATATCAATTACATGTATTTATTAAAATTCCATATGATAATGGAATCAAAGTTCATGCATACAGAAGACCTACTACCAACGTGGATAAAAAATTTCATTTCCTACCAAAAAAATTTATGTATTACTATAAATAAATATATACTAAATAAATATGATATTAATATTATTTTAAACATTATGTATTTTATTAATTTATGATATATGTAATAAGACAATGAAATAACAAGTTAAAACTGACCTGAAAAACAAAGCTGTTATGGTAAAAAAGTGACATCAATATGAGATTGTTAATAAACCAGTAATAAAGGGTAATTATAATATAATATATGGATATATATATATGTTGTTATTTAGGTAAATTATGATAAATGTTTTGTATTATATAAGATGTTTTAATGTGTACAAATGAAGCCAAGACTCAAGGAAAGGTATTTCTATCACACTGTTATTTTCTGGGAAAAATATTACATAACTATTGAATGTTTCATTTATAGAGTTTATATAATTCCAATTAATTTATATTTGGATTATTTTCTTGATTATTTTCTAGAATTTACAAATATATGTAATTAAGACTCATATATAGGGTTTATTGTTCAGAAGCCTCTAAATTGGGGAGGGATTTCAAGCATCTCCATTAATTCTAGGCAGTATATGAAAATTAATAAGAAATATTTTTATTTGTTTATATGATTCCACTGAATGTATTTAATTACTATTATCATTAAAATTATATTTATTTTCTCATACATTTTAGGATTTCTCTTTCAAGGGGTTTACGGTTCAAAATTTAAAAACACCATAAGGGATTTTACTGTTTATTTTATTTTTGGGAAATTGATAAAAATTAACCATTAGTTTCATTTTTATGGTGTAAATGCTTCCCCACATATATGATATATCCTTAATCCCATTAATTTTATGATATTTACTTTTTCATTGGATGTCATGAATTAGTGGTTATTTTGATTTAAAGTATCACTACAATGGTATGGGATTTCAGTCTAAATTTTCCTTATTTGAGATTTATGTCTTGTTAGGATCCTATATCCTTTGACAAGGTGTATATAAAAACTCTTATACATGAAATATTATTAATATTGTTATCCATATGAAAATTTTACTTTCATTTTATGTTATTCTTTCATGAGGATTATGTATCAATATTAAAAACGTGGAAATGATTTTATCTTAAAATATCATCTTTTATCGAGATTGATTATTATTATTATTATTCCACAGATAATTTATTGTTAGAAATGGACCAAAATTATAGAAAAAAGATTTAAAATTAACAAGTATGTTATGTCCTTTCATAATAGGCACCACCTATTTCTCCGCATACATGCGGTCCCCAAATTGGGGCCCGTCGATATTCTTGAATGTGTCGTCAGTCTAATGAGTATACAAATAGGATGACAAATGTTCAGTCAATGGTGATTTATGCTCACTCACCAACACCCTATGAAATGTCACATCAGGTTAGTAACCATGATCAATACACTATTCCATTCACAATTACATACATATTTTTAATTAGGTAGGCTCCTTAAAATAATGATGTGCCTTTTTGGAATGAGACATGTAATTTATCATTATGATGCTTAATCATTCTAGAGTGATGCATTAACCCCCACCACTTTAGTACACAAAGCCCATGTTGTGGACCCTATATTTCAAACACTACAATGTCACCATGCTTTTGGTTGTCCTCCGTTACTGATTAAAACGTAACAATTGGTCCCCGCTAATATCACATACATCCAAACATGACATAGTAATTTGTTCCTACATCATAATGTGCTTCCAGTTGCCCATGTGATATGCGGCCCCTCCCAGATGACCACCCTCATGCAGAAATAGTTAATCAGACCAGTCTTTTTTTGAACATGGAAATAAATTCTCAATCCACGGTTCATTCTCCTCACTCACACACAACCTGAGAAACCTCCTCAGGTGTCTCCCCTCATGATTATTACTCATGGTCAAGAAAGTGTAACTATGATTTTATAATCATATAAGATCTAAAAAATAAAGGGTTAACTTGTTTAAATGTGTCATATAATTTATTCTTTTAACCATTTATCATTCTTAGTTGTTACAAATATTATGATATATATAATAATTAACCTATACATTTTATTATCTTATTACTATTGAAAATATTTTATAATAAAATTATCATTTGTATATAATATGTTATGAAAAATATTTGTGAAAACATATTTTCATTTCACTCTTCGGTCAGAAATATATTTTATTTAAAGATAAGATTTTATACAAAATATTTCAAAAATATTATAGTACAGTACTATGATATTTAAATATATTTTTATCAATTCTTGAATATCAAAAAAATATTAAAGGGAATATTTATTTCATTTTCCAAACAATGATCTTTAATAATTTACTTAAAATGAGAAATGAAAATTCATTTTAATGAGTATACCATGAACGAAACATACCATCAATTTTAGGACAATATTATCAGTATTCATGGTTATTTTATAATAAAAAATCACTCTAAATTATTTATTATTCCAAAATGTTTTTTTCAAAGTAAAACTTATATTTACCTTTCGATAATTTTCAATGTACATTTAAATATTCATGCATAATTATTCACATAAATTTTAACATAAAACTATTTTAAAAATGTATTATCTTTAAAAAAGAATTTATAAATGAGGAAAATACTTTTCCCTTGGAAATTTGTTAAATGTGTTTAAATTACTATTTCATATGTTTCCAAGGTTGTTTTAAAAGAAAAATTATTTTGAAAAATCTCTCTGTTTCTGAAATATTAAATGGAACCTTCCCTAAGATTTTGGTTTAAAATGTTCTTTCCATCATATTTTTCATAGTAGATGAAATCTATTTCTATATTCATTACATTATTGTTATATAATACATGAATACAATTCATACTTCTTTTAAAATTGTTTCAATTTTTCTTGCATGAATTTTATGAAACTTGTTTCTATCCCATTGGTCATATAGTGAACAAATTCTTATGAAATACTATCATCTTCATAGGTTATTCTAGGATGAAATGATAATGAAAACTAAATATTTTCAACAATTAAATATATGATGAAAATTGATTGATTCCTATTTAATTTCATGTGCTATGATAGGATGAATTTTAGTGATACTATAGTAAACATAAATATGGGTTTCATTATCTCATGGGTGGGACATAAATGACAATTCATTTTATTGGGTAAGAATTAATATTTTATAATGAATATATTAATTTAATATAGAGTGACCTTGCATCAATAATAAACAGTTTGAAGTTGGATATATCCTAGTTCTAAAAGGGACGTTGTCGATTATGATGCTATTGGTAGTGATCCATGACTTCAATAATGGATTGAAGAGTGTACCCATTCAACCATGAGAATAACGATGCCATTAGGTATTATGATTTTTTCCACCATTTTTGTGTAGATACTTCAATGTAAATGTTTTTTTCACAATTTTATATTTTATGTTAAATTTTTTCTTTCATGGACCATGTTATTTGATTTGATGGTGATTCAATTATTATGAAATTAAATTATTTTCCACAAATCAATATTATGATATTTGGTTTGAAGGGTTTCATTTTCAAAATTTCATGGTCATATTCACATTCATTTTTGATTTTAGGCTTAGTTATTTCCCTTGTTTACCATTACAAATAATCTAAACTCACCAATTCTTATGTTTCCATTTAAATATTTTTGAGGAATGATTTATGTTGCGAATAATGGGGATGATTACCATAGGGGAATACCATTATGGGATAAATTCACGACCTCTCATGAATTAAGAATATATTTTCCCAATAAAAAAATTATTAATCTATTGTTGTATTCAAGAATATTCTATTTTAATGTAATGAATATTCATATAAAGTGATACAATATTTTTGTATGAAATAATTTGGTCTCTAGAGTTTGTGTGAGTGTAATGGTTGATTTAAAATTTCAAATATATCTTAAAAAATATAGTAATATCCCTATTTATGTGTCAGATAAAATGTAAAACGATTAGTCAATGTATTGGGAAATTTCCTGTAATTTAGGTAATGGATATCAAGAGTGGTTTATAAGAAGGTACATGCCTTCCAAGATAATAAAAGTGGATGTGGATATATGAAAAATTTACCTAGCCGTAATAAAACTAAAAAAACATTATTGAGATACAATCGATTGAGAACTGGTGCATGAAAATGATCCTTCCTTCTCACCTAATATAATAGTCCCTGGGTATACTATATTTAAATTCACAAACTCATTACGAATCATCTATAATTATGTAAATAGATGGTTATAATGACTGAAATGTTATATAATTAAGGTTTCATTTATTTAAATAGAGGTGTATTATTTTAGAGAACATAAATGATTCTTAAGACAATGTATTCTTCCACAATAATTAGTGTTTTTCACATTATACATTTTTTAGTTGACGGATAACACCCTAATGAACTAGTTTAAAATTAAATGTTATGGTAAAATTTATGATGATAAACTAAATGGGATGATGACTATACAAAAGGATATTTGGATTATTCATAATCAGTTATCACAGAATATGATTAACGATGTACACAATAAAAAATATCAGACTCCCCAAAGAAGAGAATGATAGTGTTGATTAAGAGTTTAAGTAGTGGAGACAACCGAGGAATGAAGATGTAGATTCCTATACTTCAATAATTTGAGAATAAATCACTCATGAGAATATCTCAAGGGAATTATAATATGTTTTGTGTGTTGAAGAGAAGAAAACAATTTAAGAAACTCCAACCTAAATTAAATTGTACGGTTAAAAGAATGTAACATAATATCAGTCTATATAATTTTTCATATATTTTTAAAATTTTCAAACATGGGAATAATGGGAAATACTAAAGTATATGTTTTAATACAAAATATGAGCATGAATACTAGAAATGTGTAATGATAAATTTTCATATTTATGATGATGATGAAGAGAGTAAAATTGACTTGTAAAAGGAAGAAGTCACAAGGAATATGAAGATAAATCATGGTTAATGGTTTATGAATATTGTGTAATGATTGATGTATTAATGTATTTAGATTCAATGAATTTTATTTCTATCAGTGTAATTTTAGTTATTATAATCCTTTAATATTTGGGTATTGTTCCTAAATAGTTAGTTATTATGGAGTTTAAAAAATATATTGAATGGTACACATAGGGTAGAAAATTTATTTAACTAAAAGGAATTATTTTTATTATCATTTCATAATCCTTAATATATTTCTATTGTTGAGTACATTGTGTTTAGCGTAACCTCCCAACATGGGTTGCACACATCGGTTCACCGACAAGACTATCACATGACCGTCAATGTTCCTCCCTATATTATAAATATTGTCAACTCGCAACTAAATTCTAAATGGTAATTATGGGGATAATATTAATTAATTAAAAAGTATAACAATATCTAAAATAACCAACAAATAACCAATATATAATAACAGAGAACCTAAATAATACAATAACCATAATAATCTAGTATCACATGGTGAACTCAAACTGAAAAAAATATCCATAATTGAACAATAAATATGTCACACCATGTTAGTGTCATGTCTTATAATGAAATCCAAAAAAAAGATACTGAAAATTCCCCAATTTTGGTCCAAATACCATGTATAGTTTCTAAAACTCTTCTCTTTCCCATATTAGAAATCTATCATAGGTCATGTACCCATATCCTCTTCGGAAAAATTGAATTATATTCTGGTACCAATCCAAAATATGGAGTAGCGTGTGACTAAAATTCATAAGGCCACCACAAATTACATCCAAAAAATATTGAGTTAATAGAAATTTATTTAATACTGGGAATAATAATTTATAATTAATAATTTTAACAATTATCTCATTTCATTTTTCATAAATTATATACATAAATTTATCATGTTCAAAATGACCCACAACCCATTAATACATGCATTGGCCTATTACAAATTCTGAACAGTCTCCCTATGACTATAAACATTATAATACACTATTTTACATTTATCTTTTAATTTCAAATCATATCAAAACCATCTAGAACCATTTTCCAATTCTAATATCATGGGTGTAGAACATGATGTCTAACACCATATGGGTATTTATAGCCTTAGTCCATTTCCCACACTCACTAACACATATTGGTATTCATAGCCTCATTCCCTATGGCACACATCAATATCACCTGGGTATTTGGAGGCCCATTACCTATCATACACTCACTAACATAGATGGGTATATTGAGAATATGTCAATTACCCACACAACTAACTCTCATATAAAATGAGTATAACAATATCACATAAACAATAATTTTATATCTATAAGGGTTATTCACCTATAACATTATTATCATGAATTATCATAAAAGTTTAAATTTTCAGTTTTCCGCAATAATCATTAATAATTAATTCAATAAAAACTAATAATATATATAATTCATCATGAAACCATTTATCTACAACTAATCAAATAAATCATTAAACCATTATGGTTAGTCCTATATTTCTTTCCACTCCATTTTCAATAAAATATATATCTAAACAATATTCAAATTATAAAATTCTATTAAATTGAATTATTCCACAATCCCGGTATACCAACAATATCATAATCATGAGTAAACTAATTTCAATTACACCAATTAATCAAAATTCATTTTCACATTGAAATTTAATTTTATCAATTCCATTTTTCTTGAAATATCCCAATAATTGATATTTATAATTCAAAATTACATACATGAACTTAAATAATAAATAGGTTATTTTTATGATTGGGCACTGACCTGATGATTTTTGAGGGACACCCACCAACATAAATATTTAATATGAAGGGGAATAGTCACTTGTACAATAAAGAATTATATCATTATCCAAAACCAAGCCCCCACATTTAATGGATTAATATATATCTAAACATATATCTTGATCCATTCATAACAAAATAATTATTCCCTTAAAAAGGAAAGACATTGATATGAGAGGGTGGATGCGAATTGCTATGAGAATATCAATCTAAGAGAGGTGCAGATTCGTCTATAATAATTTTTATTCTATAGGAAAAGAGTTCATAATCCCATGGAATCTATAAAGAAGACTAAACAATCATAGTAAATTGTCCTACTTTGAATAGGGGCTACCAAGGATGAGATATGTTGTTTTTCTGAAATTTTAAAAAATAGGTGAATTAACTCATTATAGAAGCTATCATTGACATGGGTGTACGGTTCTCAAACAATGAACCTCCGATGTGGGGGTTTATGGTTACTTATATTGGGGAACATGGTTGAGAACCCATCCACTAACCCTAAAATCCCACTATCTTTATGGTATCATGGTGTTATAGGGTATGTCACATGGTTTTGGAATACAATCCGCCAACCATGCATTACCCAACCCCCCCCCCCCAACATCAAAATTTCATGAAAACTCACCCATGACCCAACTCATCCAAAGTATAAACAAATCAAGGATAAATAATACTAGAATAAATCTCTAAGTATCTCCAGAAAAGGATAGGATCTTAAAATCCAATGTATCATAACAGCTCATCCTTGGGATGTACACTAATGAATCTATAAGATTCCAAGATGAAAAGGTTGGTCCATTGTGGCAATATATCTACCTCTTTATCCCATGAATCATCATATATAAAGCTATGTTCCCAAAATACACGAACTAACAATGTTGAATTTCCCCAAATTAGTTTATCATTATTGTCCAACTAAAAATTCAGATGTTCCTCAAAGGGAGAATCTCTCTAATGTTCAACATTATCGACATTGATTAGGTGGGAAGGGATTAGTTGACACTACTAAATTTGCGGGCCACAAAAAACATCACTCATAGATTTTTAATTGTATGGAATATTAAAATATCACATAAATGGACCTATTACCTCAAAACTATAAAAGTCCAAACTAACGTTGGAACCAACATTCCGCATCTCGGAATCCTATAGTGACCCATTCTACCAGACACCCTAAAGAAAACACAATAAACCTCTATAAACTCTAGGTGTTTTGATTTTCAACCAGTATCTAACTTTTGTATAATCTGATCCATAGTGATATGCTTTTGAATCATTTGAATATTATTTAACATCTCTTACATGAGACTTGGTTCCAACAACATTGAATCACCCACCTTAATCCAATCTATCAGTGATATTCATAGACTACTATGAAGTGCCTCATATGGTTCCATCATAATAGTTTATTGATAACTATTGATATAGTTACACTCCAAAAATTCTAATTTCATCTCCCAAGGAAGGAAAATGTTTTCCAAAACTCCATTTTGATAATTTTAATCACATGAATAATAATCTCCAACTACACATACATTTGTTGTGGAAATACATACATTTAAAATCCTATATTCCAGGTCCATTTGCATGCCCTGCTAGATGAATGATGTAAAATGTTACTCATTTTATGAAACTATACATTATGAAACATTGTACATAAATCTGATATCCCGAATGTATATGTCCCATAACTTATCCAAAAATAAATTATCCATGATATGAAATAAATTTGATGTATTCCTCAATAGATCTATTATCAACCGAATAACATCATTCATTAGAGATATAATCCCTCGACCAAGAGAAATGTACATAAATACATCATCCCACATCCATTATGGAATGGGTAATGGTATTAGTAAGATAATATATTTTTTATGCTTGATTTTAACCAGTTTATATATAGAAAATCATCTCAGAAACCCTGTAATTTACTTTTTTCTTGTTGGTCAACCAATATTTCTTATGTAGACCATGATACTTGTTGGTGATACATGGATCCAACTCCCATATAAAAGTATGATATTCATTCATTTTCTCTTGTCACATTGTCATATGTACAACAAAATGATTCATAACATATATGATATTGTTTGAAAAAATACCTCATGGTGTCCTCTTAGTATGTTTTGGCTGCGATTTTGTTTGTTTTCATGTTCATATGACTGTGGATGATTTTGGTAGGTGTTTTCCAAAAAAATGGACAAAATAAGGAATCTATGTATCATAGAACAATTTCCATGATCCATCTTTTAGAATAGTTCAGGGTTGTGTACCAAATAGTGGGACTGGTATGTGGAGTGGCATAAATGGTATGAAACTACTTGTTATGGCGTAGGGAATACAGTATGAGAAAGGCCTGAGGGTTCATGGGATGGACGTGCTGAATTAAAATTTTTGAAAATATCATTTTAGTGGATTAAGATAATATATTTTCATACAAAATGATAGGTAATCCCAACAATTAGATGTGAGAGATAATTTTATTATAGGGCATCACATTTCCCAGGGAATTCTGGGATGTCAAAAAGTGGTTTCTAGGAAGTGATGCCGCATTGTTTGAAGAAGTGTAAAAAAAAGTTCAGGAAAGTTATTTTATGGGATGATTTAGTTCGAAATTTATGATAATTATGCATGAGAATAACATGATATGCAGAGGGGGGGGGGGGGGGCTCTTGTATGCGGAAGTGAAGGATATCCATGAACAGAAAATATTTTGTGAACAATGGGTGACTTATAGAACTGTTTCACGGAATGGGTACTCAAGGGCAGTACACAAAAACAAATGAAGGTGATTATGTGGATAAAGGGAGGTTCACAAATTCTGAAATGGTATGCGGAGGAGGTTCTCAGTGTACCATACTTATTACATATTACACGAATTAAGAAAGTTAGTTCTCTGTTTTCTTAAGAAATCATGCAATAGATTCACCTCATTTTAAAAAACTATTTTATGTCATCTAACAATACCTAGGAAGGTGGATTTCATCATTAAATGATAATGGAACATTTTTAAAGCATCAACCTCCAGATGTGGATGAAAAATTAATGACAATGATGGGACTTACATGTCCATAAACATTGTTTGACCTACAAGTGTATAAAAAGTATGTGGATTCCATTCCAAGAACAATTTTTTAAGGAAGAAGAGGATGTAGAACCATTAAAATGACAGTGGCCCAGATAAAGAGGAATAGTGAGTGACCCTTGTGAATGTAGTGATAAGACCCCAACACAAGTAAAGGAAGTGATCCTGAGCATAGATGATCTAGATCAAACCTTGTACTCATTATTAGAAGTGAGCCTTAGTAAATTTGGTACCTCAGCACATTTCCATTTTATTGTCTTGGACATATCCCAGTGATGGTGAACCATGTAAAAATTGTTGTTTCATGTGAATGATATCATATCTGTTCATATATTGATACGAGAGGAAGAGGGAATTGTGATTTTTTATCAAAAAAATGTGATCTAAAGTGGATTATGTTTTAATGTATCATAGCATGATTCCACCCACCCTCTCTGGGTATTCACCATTGTGAACCTAACAATTGGTATTAGAGGGTAAGGTTGAAAGTCAATAGTTCTCTATTAAAAGAATAAATTGTGGTGGGCAATCATAAATGATTTCAAAACCATTGTTGATAATAATATTCAACTATGAATGAATCAGATGCAGCACTACTTCCAATCATTAGTAATGTTTGTATTCACAACGTCTATGCTTGGTATATCATCAAACAAAAATAGTGGATCTTTATTAGAAGAATAGATAAAGGAATTAGATTATGATGATAAAGGCGTCAATTATTTATGGGTATCCCTGTCAAATAAAATTTATAATAAGGTGATGAACGATAAAACATCACATGCAATGAGTGAATTTTTCTGAACATTTAGAAGGGAGACACAAAATCGTAAGAAGTAAAGATACATGTTCTATGAAACAGGTATGATGATCTCATAATGAACCTCAATGAGGCTATTGATTCATTTTTATACAGGTAAATTGTTACTGTGGAAGACATGCATGTTCTTGGAGAATTCATAGAGGACATAAAGATTGTGAAATTTATAATGAGGAAAATTCCACCACGCTTCGATATGAATGTTTTGGTATTAGTAGTCGAAGACCCAAATGAGCTAACATAAGATAATTTACACAATAACCTTGTAGCATTTGAAATAAAAAATGATGATAATAACGTATTGGAAAAGGGGAAGTCCAAATAAGTGTAATTCAAGGAAATAGAGAATCTCTCTACTGAAAATACACACAAGGAGGATAATTTGGATGGTTTCAAATCATTTATCTCCTAACATATACATAGGAAGAATGATAATTTCGAAGGAAAATTTCTGTTTGAATTATTTTGATGAGGTATGATTGGAAATATTGCATCAAAGTGTCATAAGATGTATGATGCTGATGAATTTAGAAATAATGAAACTCGCCAAAAGAAGTATTCATCAAATGTGAAAGGAAGTAGGAGTACTATGAAAAAGTTCATCAAAAGAAAGAATCTACATTCAATAAGTGATGAATGTTTAGAAGAATCCACAGAAAAATAGTTGGTGGACTTCAAGGATCAAAAAGTATATGTTTAGGTGGTTTCTTTTAGAAATTATTTTACAAGAGAAGAATGTAAAAATGAAGAAGGATAACTTGATAGAATAGTTGATCTTCCTGGGGAATTTTAAGCGTCCCTTGAAGAGATTTATATTTTAGGATCCCAAAAAAAAGAAATCTAAATAAGTTTTTCTTGATTCCAAAATCTATATGAAAATGTAGGAAGAAGATAAATATGAGCTAAATGTAGAAATTGAAATGATGATGTGTTCAATGCAATAAATATTAGAAAGGGTGGTTGAGTAAAAAGACAAAATCGATGAACAAAAAATATAAATTGATAGTTTTACTAAAAGAAGGAATGATCAAATCAAACATATCAAAGATTTGAAAGATAAATTCATCAGTCTGCGAAAAACAGTTAAAGACCAAGATAAACTATTAACTCTCAATTTGACATCAGGAATGAAGATAATACATGCCATAATAAAGGTTAAAATACAGAAGAGTGTTACAGAAAATCTGAAGAAACAGTCAAGTTTGAATGATAAGGCTGGATTGGGGATTGATCTAAAAAAAGTACTTGTGGTTCAAGTCAAACCACAAGCAGCTACACATTGATTGAATATTGATATGGGTATAAAGCAGAATCATAGGATTCATAGAACCCAATATACATCTTGGGGTGAATCATTATATCATAAAAAAGTACCTCGCATAAGATTCCATTGTTGTGGTATGATGGGGGATCCTCATATTTTGTGTTCCATAGAAATCATGAACCAAAGGGAACAAGACAAAATATATTGTGGTGGTAATGTTCTCAATATTCCAATTCATCATTTTACAGTCATTGTATCAAGGGTAAAGGAATAAAAAAAAATAGAATTATATTTCACATAAAAAATATAGAGGATTGTGCGGAGGCATATTGAATTTGTTCATAAGAAGCAAAAAGTATCATCAAGAGATCTAGAAATTCACAATAAATTTGTAGCACTATAATTTGATGTTTTTCCATCATATTCTAATAAAGATCAATTTTATATTTATGTGATGAGTTTGACATCAAAGACCATGGTCAAAAATAAAAGGGCTGAGTAAGCACTGGTTGTATAAATTTTGTTCAAAGCATAGAATTTCACATGGATATAGATCATTGGAAGTGGATGCACTTCCCATATGATAGGAAATAAGGATCATATGACCAGAATTATGTATGAAAAAGAAGAAATAAGAGGACTTGGTAATGATAAGTTCTTGAAAATTAATCATTCATTAAATTCCATGTTAGGTGGAAAAGACATGAGACAAGTATATGTCATGGTTGATGAAGGGATTAGTCACAACATTCTTAGTGTTAATCAATTGTGTGAATCAAGGATTGTAATAAAATTCTACAAGAAATGTTTTTTATAATCAAGAAAAAAGATGGTGATGTTGTGTTGTATGGAAAAGGCCAAAATGGAATCTCTACCATATGAGTGGAGAAGAATATATGTTCCTTCTGTCCAATGATAAAGAAAACAAGTAATAGAATAATAATTTTTCCCTTATAATCCAAATTTCCCATGATAATCATTTAAAAAATGATGCTTCTTAAAATCCCATAGATTATCATGTGATCGTACTGAAATGTGAAATGCCTTCTAAAAATAGAATATCATTCAAAATACATATAATCCAAAGGATGAAAAGTAAACAATACAGCTTGAGTTGGTGCATATAGACGTGTTTGGGCTAATATCTCCAAGGGATGTTGATGGATGAAGATATTATGTTTTCTTAATTGAGGATTACAGTACAATGGAATGGGTTTCAATAATCACCCACAAATCTAATACGTTCATTTTCATCAAATGATATCAACAGAAATGTGAAAAGATTCTTGGTCCGCAAATACATAAAATTCAAATGGATAATGGAACAAAGTTAAAAAATGGACATGTAGAGTATTATGAAGAAGACCATGGGATAAGTCCTCAAGTTTTAGCGATATGAACACCTTATAAATATGGAGTATTTGCGAAATGAAATCTTATTTTGAACAACATGGATAGAAAAATACTCATTGAGAAAGAACTTCCACCTTTGTTTTGGAAAGAGGATGTGATTAGATAAATCTACACACAAAACAATGCCTTTTTGTTCCTAATAAAATAGAAGACTCTATATTAAATATATTATAGATTGAATCAATCATTGAAATACAATTGAGTCTTCAAAATTCGGTGTTACATTCAAAATAAGTGGAAACATAGTTTTTTTGAATCTTGTGGAGATGAAGGGACATTTCATGGCTTCTCAATGAATAAAAAATCATATAAATGATTTAATAAGTGGTCGAGGGAGATTATTGAAAACCAAGTTGTAAACATAGTAGAGAATGAGTAGAATCATAAAAAAATACATGATTAGTATCAGGACGATTGTGATGGTGTAATAAGATGATCTAGAAATGCTATTATTTCATATATTTATTCAGAATAATACTCAGATGAAGAGAGTGATGATAATAAATCAGTGTCTCCATAAAGAGCTGAAAAGAGCTGAAATTGATTGATAGAATAGAATTGTTGATCAGATAGTAGCAGTACAGGCATGGAGGATGATGTCTCCAAAGCAAGAATCATAGTTATCACAAGTAGAGCCTAAATTATAAGATGATGTAGCTGTAGAAGAGAATTGGGTTTAGGAAATTATAGAAGAGTGTGACCAAAATGAGTAGAATATGAGGTGGGAGATTGTATTGAGACTAGCAAACATGAATGTAATTTGGACAACATGGATCTTTTGAAACAAAATTAATGAATATGTCATTGTGATTTTAAACAAATCCAAACTACTGTTAAATTGGTACTCCTAGATAAAGGGTATTGATGTTGATGAGACATTTTCACCTATTTCAACATAGGGGACAATCAAATTATTCTTGGCTATAACAGTGCAATGAAATTTTAAGGTTTTTGAGATGGATGTCATGTAATCATTTTTGACTGGAGTTTTGAAAAAATATGTTTACATTGATAAACCATATAGTTTTCTCATACATGAAGTCGAGAAAAGATTTTTTCAGATGAGGAAGGATATATATGGTTTGATGAAAGGACCATGATCATGGTATTCAAGGTTTGATCAGTTTCTAAAAAATCTCAGTTTACCATGTGGTGGAGTGGATTAAAATCTGTATTTAGACAATGGTTGTAGTCAAAGGATGATGATTCTAGTTTTTTAATGTCTTAATCTATTGTGGATTAGGTAATGGATAATTCAGTCAGTATTATGAATTCATGAAAATAATGTTTGAAATGATGATGGTTGGTGAGATGACATTTTTACTTGGTATACATGTGACACAATGAAGGAATGAAAAAATTATTTTTAAATCTAAACATTCAAAGTATGTTATGAAAAGGTTTATAAGGGATAATTCCAAATAGATGAAGACATCATTTGCTACCAGATTGAAACTATCATGAGATGATGAAGGCAATGAAGTTAATGTCACAGAATTCGTGAAAATCCGTGGCAGTTTGTTATAACTGATTGTGACATGGAATCATAATGTATTTTCCACATAACAATAAGTGATGTATCAATTAAATACCAAGGAGAACCTCTGGATTACAGTTAAAAAATACTTCCTTATATAAAGGGTGTAATGTATATTTTCTTAGTGTTAATGACAAATATTTTCTAGAGTTATTGGAATATACATATGTAGAAATTCCTAGTACACCTGATGATAGGAAATCAACATCAAGATGATCCCTCTATCTTGGTGGATTGTGTATTTCTTGGATAAAAAAGAAACAACATTGCACTACATTAACCACTGTAAAAGATTAGTACATTGCATCTACTAAAGGATTCACATAGTTATTGTGGATGAAGATAGAACATGATGATATGCGTGTTAAAGTGAATACTATGAATGAAATAAATTGTGATTATTCCTGAGATATAAATATGAGGAGAAATCTATTCCATCACTAATGTAAAAATAACACTGAAAAAAATATCATATTATCATGGATAAAGTAGAGAAAGGTCTAGTGAAGTGGGAGTGTGTCGCAACTGAACAATATGTGAAGAAATTCTTTCTATGGCATTACACAAAGAAGAATTTTAAATAAATCAACTTTCTCTTGCAGTCTAGTCGACTCCCCTCACTCGAAAAAGTCTGGATGTAGAACACCCTCTCCCTGAGGTATGTTGGGTTATTCCCCAATGTACTAGAACTCGATCTTTACCATGTTGGAGAAAACCATTAATTTCCCATCATGTTTGTTGAAGGCGGGGGGGGGGGGGTGACTAGTTTCGGGGGAGAAAAGGCATGCAGAGAAGTTATTAAGTGGAGCACCGAGATAGGGGCGGTTGAAGTTGAGCTGAAGAAATTTAGGGAAGTAATAAGATAGGGGGACCATTAAATTTGATGATGCTAGAATAAATTGATCAATGATTACATATCACGATATAATAGTTTTCTAATGAAAGAAAGTGATTGGATTCAAGAGTTGGTTTCAGTAATGAAGAGATTTATTGATGAACATGCATTATACTCCAGTTTCTCATGCCAAGCATGGCTTATCTGGGATATGCATATGTGTTGAGTAAATTCATCATTTCAATATTAATCACATGAATTGAATTATGGTTTATGGTGGAAGGAGCTAGAAAATAGAATCAAAATTAAAATAAATATTATGAGATGATTGGTCAAAAAACCCAATGAGGATATTATTGGGTAAAATCTCAAAAGGTAACCTCTCAGTATTTTTTTGGTGTGATTGTGTTTGTTGACAAGGCTAGATAAATGCGAAGGAGTATGGTTGTTGTTTTTTGGAAATAGTTTTTAAGGTGATGTAGTTTTCAAGTTATTTCCATGTTTTTATTCCTCAACATAGTCAGTTTGTGTTTAATAATAGATTGTTTTCATCATAGGAGAAAATTGTACGAAAAAATATTAAGGAAATTGGAAAAATAATGGAACCATGTACCTCAGAACATGGTCTATGTACTGTGTTAAGGAATAGTTCGCGGTTATATACTAGGTAGCAGGAATGGTACTCATAGTAGAAGAAATGGACCACAACAACGTTTTGTGGTGATGGTCATGTAGTATGTGGAAGGCTTGATGGTTCATGGGATGGAGGTGCTAAGTTAATGAATATTTAATTCTAGGTTTAACAGAACAAGAAGATATCATGGACTATATGGGGAGATATAATCCAAATAATAACAAATGAAAATGAATGTAATTATAGAACATATCATTACTCTTAGAATTCGGTGATGTTCGAATGTTTTATTTTGGAAGAGATTCCGAAAAGGATGATGATGTTCACAGAGTAGTTCATGAATGTGTTGTTGTAGTACATTGTAGTTTGCAATGGAAGTACAGTCGTCAAGAGAAGAATGAGGTACAAAGAGGAGGATATCTTGTATGGGGATGTGAAGTAGTCCACGGACATATAACAGTTCACGGATAGAGGTTTATTCACATAAGAGGTTCTATGAGTCGATATGTAGAGCACGTACACAAAAGTGAAGGAAGAGGAGTCCGTAGACGAATGGTAGTTTACAGAATAAGTATGGGTACGCGGAGAAGGTATTCAACCTACCATACTTGAGACACAATATATGGATGAAACATGGTGTTTTGTGGTTTTCTCAAGAAATATTTCAATAGATTAAATCAATTTTAAAATGTATTTTATGGTATGTAACAGTACAATGTACGGTGGATTTCATTTTCAGGTGAATAAAGAATCTTTAGTATATCATCTCCATATATTCAAGGATGCATAATTCTTAAATATTAATGGACCTAAATGTTTATAAAATTTGATCGACTAACATGTCTATATAATATGAGTGGACACCTTTTCAAATGCGTTGAGTGAAGTAAGAAGAATAAATGGACCCTTCCCACTGGAAGTGTGGCAGATAAAGAGGCATTGGGAGTAACCTATGTGAATACATTGATCAAACCATAAACCTTTTAAAAAAAGTGACCCTTCTAATAAAAGATCTACCCTAATGATTTAACTCATTATTGGTAGTGATCCTTATTGAATTTGGTACATCGGAACATTACTATTTCATACTCCTTGTTTGTTGCCCAGTGAGGGTCAATCAAGAAATTTTTTTTGTGTCCTAGGCATCATTTCATATGTGTTCATATATTGTTATCGGAGGAAGAGAGAATCGATTTTTTTGAATAAGGAAAAATTATCTAATCAGGATGAATTTTTAATTTCTTGTACCAATATTCACCCCCTATTAGGGTATTCACCCTTGTGTACCTAACAAATATCATCCCACTATGTAGTCTAATTTTAAGGTGACTCTACAAAAAAAGGATTTCTATCAAGTCTTAATCTTCTAGACCCTAATTCATATTCTCCAAGATCTGGGTTAAAATTATAGTCTCCCCTAAAATTAATATGAGGTTTATCAACTGTTGACCCTATTAATACATAACATGCATATCATCCAACAACGTTCTAACAAAAACTACAACCTTGAACTTCTAGTGTATATGTTTTCTTCCATAGAGAATCATAGATAGTTCTTCCATTCCCATGAATATATTATAGAAAAAAATTGAATTCATATATACAACCTATCTCTAGTTCCTAAATTTAAAATACCAATATAAAAAGATATCAATTAAGATCATGTAACCAGTATACAGAGTAAATTTCTTTCACAATAGATATTGCTACCAATATTCAAAAGACTCAATCACAACACCTATTTCAAGGTTGTGTGTAGTATAGTTATTTTCATATAGCCTCAATATTCATGAGCCTTACTGCACAAATCGATCCACCTACATCATACACTTCTTAAATCATGATCTCATATACATTAGAAAATATTGTATACTCCTCCCCTATCCAAGGTCGGATAAATATTATTGTGTTATTAAAGCTCTTCTTCAACTACTCAGAATCATTCATACATTCACATTAACCTTAAAAAAATAATTCCCTCCATGGTCAAGCCGAAAAGAGTTTCTTCCATGTGTGAAAATTCATGGATGAACCTCTGATAATAACACTTTAATCCTAGAAAACTATTGATATAAAAGACATCTATGGGAAGTCCCTTGTAAAAACCTAATTGAATGTTCTCTATAAATATTGACACAGTTTCCTATGAGATTATGTGACCATGATATTTAGTAGATCAATCTAGTATTATAACATAGATAACATGGCATATAGTTCATTCCCACTGATTTTACTCAGGATTATGTTAGAATATTGTTTATGATCATCATGATCCCTGGTATACATAGAGATTTACTTCAGAAATATAAAATTAAAATGGGCTAATATGGTGTGAATATTCTTTTCATATATCCCATAATCATTTATTCATTTTTATTCATCCTAAATGACATCTAAAAAAACTCATATATGATATACCTACATCTGAAAGCACTCTGAGAAACATCAAAAACTAAAAATCTTAATTTATGTCACCCTTATAAGAAGGTGATTGTAGAAAAAACCCAATATCCACTAAACAAGTAAAATAGATCACCGATACGTAGATGAGGATATCATTTCTTCACAATTATATAGTTAAGTATTTGGTGACCAACACACAAGTGATGTGTCTTGTCATCCTCAATTGAAAAAAACACTATAGAATCCCAAGGGAACATATTCAGATAGATAAAATCATTATCCTTAAAATAATCTAGTTTAGTTGTAAGATCTTAAATATAAATCAGTGTTTTTTTGTATATTATTAGATAAAGAAAAAATTCCATTCAAATATATATTAAATAAATAGAATTACAACCTACGAAGTGATATCCCCTAATTGGTGAACTGAAATTTCATGACCATTCAGGATATCCCGCCATACATAATAAATATAGTTTTCAACCTTAGGAGATGTTAAATTCTTGATAATGTGGGAACAATATATAAGGGAACATTAGGATACTATTTATTCCATAAAAAAATTCAAATCATTACATGTCAAGGATGTTAATATACCATATAAAATGAAACACACAATCCTCGAGAGAACACAACTTACATAAAAATATGTCCCTCGATCATACTCCAAAAAATGAAACTATTTTCATAAATCCACTCTAAAATACCCTTCTTGTCTCAACACATATACAATATGTACTGAAATAACTGAATAAGAGGAAGTAGTATCAAATTAAACAGTATATAGTTTTGAAGCTACAAGAATATTTCCTCTAATTATCGACATTACAAACACTCTATCCATAATTAAAGGATTAACATCATGAAAATTTCCATATCCTCTTCACTATAATGAATTATGCATCCCATAAAGTGAATCACTATGAATATATGGATATGGGTTATATTTCTTAGAAGAACCACATCAATTTCCCCGACTTCCACATCTTTTAGAACGCTATCTACTAGACTTATACTATATAGAACATATCCTTCCCACACTATGCCTTTTTCAAGATTCATCACCAATACCCATAAATTATTCATTGCATGAGAACAATTGTAGATCAGAAATGATTCGGCATGCTTGGCTCTATACCGATGTTCAAGGATAATGTCTACAAAAGTGGCATGGCTTACTGCATTGATGATAATGTACTTGGGTAATATCCTATGTAACTGAATATTCCATGAATCTAATATTATATCTATTTCTTTTGTTTGTAATATCAATGTAATGATTCCCAATCTTAGAATACATACCTCCTAGTAATCTAGAAGAAATCACATATCCTCTAATAGAATCCACTTTCATGTTCCCATTATAAACGAGACCATGATTCACTAGTTATGTTAACATCCTTTGAATAATTATTTTAAAATGGGATAAAATTTCCAATGTAATTCCAATCTAAAACATTTTTTTGAATTACAATCATCCCCTCTCAATTCTAGAGTAATGTTATGAATATTGGTAATGTAAAGAGAATATACCATCATGGAAATACACCCCATGGTAAATCTCATAAAATATTCTCCCCTATCTTATCATAAAGTATCTAGATAAATGTTCCATCAAAACTTTTCTTGGGATTCCTTCCATATTGTGTTTCCCATCTACTCACTATGATTATGAATATAATGATGTTGAGTTATTACGATATTGAATCATTGAATTTAGGCATGAGTTCTAGTTTCTAAACCATCGTAATTTCACTACATTGAGTTGATATAACGATGTTGAGTTATGGTTTGTTTTCAGAGAAAGTGTTTCAACATTGTCTAAAATCATCTGGCTAGACACAAACCATAACTCAGCATCATTATATCAACTAAATATAGTCAAATTACGATGGTGTAGAAACTAGAACTCATTCCTAAATTCAATGATTCAATTCACAACCCGCAATAGGAATCATGACATATATTTCATGAAGTGGTAAATGTACTCCTGAAACTTCTCATGAGATTCCACCCATGGAACTATTGAAGCCTCATCTTCCACTTATAGAGGAAAAACTCTATCCATGTCCTCCATTCATCCACTCAATAATAATTATTTTTCTAGAATATGATTTTTACTCAAAACACATGTCATTGGAAACATTTGATAAATTTATACTATCATGGGGATTTAATTAATGTCATAAAAATTCATCTTTGAAACCCCTCCACATGGTCAACATATAGGAACTATCACTTCCCATAACATTCCTCCATCATGGTCATGTTTAACAACATGTAAACATAGTCTCATCCTAAAATATTCTATTTAGAACCAAATATTCATAATATTTTTTCATTTTTAACAATCAATTTCATATTACACAGCCTTTTCATTTATTTACAAAATTATTGAAATGCATTCTCATTTATGATATTACCCAAAACCTTTTTGTCTTATGTGTTCCTAAAAATGATTAATGTTATAATAATTTTTGAGTTCCAATAATTATAATTTGATACTCAGCTCTTTTTTCCTACCGGGATACATGTAAAATATCATAAAATATCAAAAAATAATGACCTAAAAAATATAATTATTTAGGGTGAAATAACATCCAACTATTACATCAACCATAAATAACAACATGAAAAAATGGTTGATTGGTTTTACACCCAAATATGGGTTACCTGCTACCATGTTTGAGGTCTTGACCAAGGTTTGACTCATCATGGTCTCTTTTCTAATTTTAAAAAAGAGTACAATATGAAAATAAAATAAAATAAAACCACTTCAATACCAGTTTGATACATCCCAAACTAAATTCCACACAGAGGTTCCCCAAGATGGTCATTCATGTACTGTGAAGTCCACCTCCCTGTACAATGGCAATTCCTACAAGTAGAAAAGAACTAAAACATAAACAGGGAGAGATTATAACCACTTTTCATGATTACAAAAAATGAAATAAAGAACCATGAAATTAAAAATAAATAATAAAAAAACCAAATGATTACAATAATAAGATCAAACATGTCTTACATGATGAAAAAATAAAAACATTATCAATAAAGACATAGTAAATATGGAATTCCATGTAAGTGTAAAGTGTCATAATGAAAACCCAAAATAAAACACTAAAAAACAATTCGGTCCTGATACCATTTTTGGTTCCTTAATCCAAGCCCCATCCCAACTTTATGATTGGACATAGAGATCATTCACTTATCCATTCCTGAAAAGATTATGTATTCTAGGAAACTGATCAGGAAGCCTATGTGGGGTTCGATTATAAAAATGTAGGCCACCAAGAACAATGTATAAAAAAATATAATGAAGAAAACATTATATGTTGTTTTCCAAATAGTGTATTAATAGGTATAATGAATACTTTTATAAAATATCATTATTCTTTAATTGACAACGTAATTTATATGGGTTCACAATGACACCCAAAGCATATTTAGCTAGTATGGATTTTTTTTTTCAAAAAACCCCAATGGATATCATATATAAGAATACCATGGTTTTCATCAATCATTTCAATTCAATTCATATCACAAAAATTTGGAACTATAGTTTAATGCCAACATCATGGGTGTAAAACATCATATCTAACACTGGGTGGTAATTTGGGGCCTCAATCCCTATCCCACACCTCAACTTCACATGCCTATTTGGATCCTATGTCTATGTCCCATAGTCACAAACACAAATGGGTATTTAGATCCTCAGTCCATGTCCCACACTTCACTGTTATATCGGTATTTGGATGCTCAGTCAATATCCATCATTGTTTAAAACATATTTGTATTGGTAACCTTAGTCCTTGTATCCTCAGTCCCTTCCCCACACAACAATTTCACATATATCCTAAATATCTCAAAATTAATAAAATCAAAATAAAATATTCACCATGGTTATGCGTCACTGAAATTCCAAAAAGACGCTACCATTAATTATTAAATTATTTATCCTTATTTTATCAAATAACTCATTAATCCTTTATAGTTTGCAGAATCATCCATTTATTTCCATTAAAAATATAATTCATATATGAATAATTTCCCAATTCCAAAATCCCATTAAATGACTGATTCAAAAATCCTAATATCCCTACTATTACATAATAATGAGTCAACTTATTTCAATTTCCCCAACTCCTCCCAAATCAATATCATAAAGAAATTTAATTTAATCAACTCAATTTCTGATTCAAAATACAAATTCTGCTAATTTAATTTTCAAAATTAAATACATATAATTAAATCAATAATATATTATGTTTAATTTATACCACCTAACTAATAATCATTGATGAATTGTTGCCAATAGAAAAACCTTAATTGAATAAGAATGTTAAATATTGTAGTGATTAAATAGATGTAGATCTAGAACCAATATTTAAAATTAAATGGACTAATTTATATCAAAACCGAGATCAGGATACTACAACAATCGAGGAAAAAAGACACTCATGTGTTGATAAAAATATGTGATAGATGGAGGAAACCATTTTGGATGATAATATCTTACTGAGAGAGGTACATATTCATCAATTCATTATGAATTGATTTTGAAAGTCCATAAAATCCGTCCTTAATCCCCCAAAATTGAAAGAAATAATTCTAGGTTGAATTTGGGGCTCATATGGTGAGTTCAATGGAATTAAAGAATTTTTGAAATAATATTCATGGGAATTAAGTCCACTAACATGGTCTCTTCGACTAGGGAACACATTATTCCAAATAGAGAGCCCTAACTATTTTCCTCTCTATTGGGGATGAACGATTACTCTTATGATGGTGAATGTTATGAAAAATCATTCTCCAACTATTAAATCACTCACTATATTGGATTTTATGATATGTTGAGGATTGTGTATGGTTTCAGAGAACTATTTTATAACCGTGCACTGCCTAAAAACCCTTACAAAACATCTAAATTTCACCAAAACCAACCCACGACTTGCCTTATCAATGGTGTTACCAAACAATGGAAATTGAATCCATTAAAAAGGTATTGATTCCTACCAAGAAATGTTATAGATTTTACATTAATTTTGTATTATGTGATTAATGATATGGATAATGAAAATTGGACTGTATTCATGACCTCAGAACATGTAAAGGATTTCATGAAAAGGTGGTTTTTGTTATCATTTATGGAGTTTATAAATTATTGAATCTATAGAAAATGTTCTCTAATATATGGTTTTATTCATTGAATGTGGGAGAATCCATGAATTCATTTATATTTTATTGTAATTTTACTTATCTCTATGATACATGATAATATATAATGAAGGTACCCACATGATATTTGAGTGACAATCAAGAGCCACATTGTGATATGCAGGGGAGAAATGTTATATTTATTTGGAAAAAAAATATGCAGGATGCTTTATTTTTTTCATTTTATTCTTTTGGATGTTTAATAAGGCTATCATGTTATTAAATATTTTAACATGAACATTGGATGAGGCATTAGATATTAATTTATTATGTTATCATAGGAAGAGTTATCCTTTTTGGAAATCATGGGATAAAAATTTCGTTGTGATGATTAATAAATATAGAAGGATACAATTATCATTCTATTATGGATCGTATATTATTTATTATACATGAAAAAAGAAACTAATAGTGTATGATATTATGGGTATATTGACCATTGAATGAGGAAATGATGGGTTTTTTCCTAAAAAATAAAAAATATATGAGGTAAGTACATTTTACTTCTTTCTCGATGGTAATGGAATTGATATTCATAAACATTAGGTAAATGATATAGAAATTAACATTATCCATATTATGATTATTTTTTATGATAACAATGACCTTGGGATGCTTCATTGTTTTATTTTATTGTGTTTATTATCCTTCTCTATATCATTAACTTCATTGTCATAAATGTTCTCTCTCACCCACAAATGGAATTTAGGTGTTTTTTTTTTCTTTTCAATGTATATATTTTCAATTCCCATTATATTTTTCCTATATTGAATCATTGTTACGAGTTACATTAGATAACCTTTATGTTTTCAACGTTCCCTTTCTAAGGGATGTATTATCATTCACTTTTATGATTTGGGTTTCATTGAAGGGATTTTAAAATGTGAAGCCATTGAGGATTGAAACAAATATATAGGGAACAATTCAATCTATAATTGGTAGAATGTAACACACTAAGATTTTAGAAATAATTTTTTAAATAAACATAATCATTTATATATTTTCCATTACACACAATTTGTATCCTAGATTCTATTATAGGCAACATTGAGATTAAAAACACCTAATATTTGATTTAAATATTATTTTTTAATATCATATTTTTTAAATATGCATTGTTATTGATGGTATGAATAATATTTACTAAATAATGAATATATGGTCTACACATGAATATGTAATTTTTTATTTGGTGGACACATTATTATTATTAAATGTAAAACCATTTCAGAAAGAAAAGGATGTATTTTTCTATTTTTAGGCACAAAAGTGTGTTTTATACAAATAAATATATCGGGTTAATATTAGTGAATTATATTAATGGAATTTACCTACTAAATATTTAATATAATGTTAATAATGTATCCCACATTTCATTATAGATGCTAGATAATGAAAAATCCAGTTTTACACTTTATAATCCATTTTCATATAAAAAATATTTTCTCACTTTTTTATGGTTCACATATTATTAGAATTATGCCAATGAGCTTGTACCATAGTGGTACATGCTCCTTATTGGCATCCAAAAGACCGAGGATCAAATCTGGGCATGGATTTATTTCCCGTCACTATAGTGGGGCACTGTAGCAGTAATGTTATAGCGGAGAAACTGTAGTAGCGATGACATTATAGCGGCAGAGGAACTGTAGAAGAAACTGTACTGTAGTAGCCCAGAAACTGTAGCCGCACTATTCACTGAGGGGATCTTTGGGCCAAAAAATGGGCATTCAAACATAGTATTCATGCAAATTTGCCTTGGGGCTTCAGGAAATGTGATGGTTCTCCCTTTACCTAGTCTGAAGATGTCTTTTCTTTAAATAATAAAATGAGGCTTCGACACCAACCTTTTAGAAAAACATATTATTATAATTAATTTCAATCAATTTTATAAAATTTATAGAAAAAAACCAAAATATCTTTCTAAATTACAATTATATAATATATTTGGTTGAGTTTTTTTTTATTTTTTTGGAATGTATTCTTTATTGATGGTTTGTGAAAAATAATGAATATTAATTGAAAACATTACTTTTATTAAAATAAATTTAATTGTTAAAATAAATTTTAAATAGGGATTAAACTATAATTAGTTCAATTATAAATATTTTAATCTAATGAAGTCAATAGTAATATATTTCATAATTATATTTGATAAAGATACTTTGTAAGATTTTGTTTGTTTTTTCATTAAAAACTCACTTTCTCTTCATGCGTGTGGAGTTAATTTTAGATTATTCTTTCCACTTAAATAAATGGAATTATGAAATAAGGATTTAAATTTTGGAAAAAAATAATTACTAATTTCTAATATTTTTAATATTTTTTTACAAAAATGAATAGTGAAAAAAATATAAACTATTACAATTGTAAAGGAAAAAACATATTTTTCGGGGGTTAAAATAAAAAGTTATTGCTCAAAATGAAATAAAAACATTTTGAAGATAATTTTTATTACCATATTTTAACTTTATACCATCTAGGTTTGATAATTGACAATTGTTTACAATTTTAGAATGAATAAATTCTAGGATCATTCAATTATTTCCCAAAGAGAAAAATCTACCCTCTCTCCAACATATAAAAGGCCCCCTTTTATCCTTTATTCATCACTCATTCACACCCATTTATTAGTAAATGACTATAAAATAACATTACAAATTCCATCCTATCTTACATGATTACATTTTTTATCATAAACCCCTGCTATAATTCGTTTTTTTAAAACCAAATTTGGATACGCAATGAATATGTAATGTTCATCAATGAACGTTTTGGTTTTGATTCAACATCTGCATCCAAGAATTATTATTATACCATGATGTTGTAAAAATAGTTGTATATTATATCTATTGATGTTATTATGTTATGGTAATTACCTAAAATTGGTTCCACTTCCATCAAATGAGTTACTAAATCATTTATCAGGCATACTATGGACTACATCCTCAAAATCTGAAAGCATTCGTTCCACTATTACCACATTTAATGGAAAAAATAAAGAATAATTTATTGATAATATATTATATATATTATATTTATAATAATAATAATATTATGTATGTATTTTATCAAACGTACCATTATACACTCTACTTTTTTAGAATAAAACAACATTATTGATGTGTGTGAAATACTACTACCTCACAAAACAATGTGTTTTTTAATGCATTACACTGACATTAATAACTATGGGGTTAATGAAAGTATTTGATATATAAGACATAAAATGTATTCTTTAATTATAATATTTATAAAAATACATTTTATTTCTGTAAATCCAATATGAAAATGGAATAAATATTCATGTGCATGTACACCCTACATATCCATGAATGGTGTATTTCATACCATATCCCTAAATATTATGGGTTACTGTAAAAACATATATAATGAAAATATATGATGGTTTTATCATGTATTATTTTATAAAAATTATTAAACTGTTATATGAGTAAAATTTCCATGAAATAATAATTTATTACATATAAGAAAAAACGACTTATTTTAGGAAAAGATACATTGACTTGAAATTGTTAATAAATGGGTAATAAAATGACATATAAAATTTTTATTTTGTGTGATATATATAAATATTCTTTCATAAAATATATATAATAAACTTATATTTATTATAGAATAGGTTTAAATTTGATTGATAAATTCAATACATATTTTATGGGATTATTGCTTCAATGTTTTTTTCTTTTAAAAAACTTCCATATCCACAAAATATTTTTATATGGGGTATATAATTACCAGGATTTCATTTTATTATTTTTAAATTAAAAATTATTAACAATTACATATCCATTTCAGTATATCTATTTTCTAGAGATTACAGTTCAAAACATCCCAAATTATTAAGGATTTCATGTCTCTTTTTTATTTCAGGGAGAGATAAGATATTTCAGAACACATTACATTGATGTAGTTTATATTATTCCCATTAATTAATTTTATTAATATTATAATGAATATTAATTTTATTTAAAAATCCATTATAGTATCTCGATTTAATGGGGTATATATTTCAAAATTTACCAAATCAGTTTGGGATTTACAGTAACCAATTTTTGTAGAGAGTCATATGAAAATTTCCCACCCATTTCATTTTTTTGTGTATATAATTCCCCTTTTACATTTTATATCATCAATAAATTAATTTCATGATATTTAATGTTTAATTTAATTTTACTCAATGATGGTGATTATGATTAATTATATTAAAGAAGTGCTATGGGATATTTGTCTCAATTTTCCTTCACGCATATGTACATTATGTTATAAAACTATATTCATTAATGAGGTGTATATACAGCCCATGAAAAATGATATTTCATCGATTTATCTATCTTCATTAAATTTAATGTTTCATTTTATGTTATTTCTTCATCAGTATTATGATTCATGTCATGACCCGTCCCTCGGGACCCATGTCGTGACTAACCTTCCCTGCCTTCCAATTGGTCGGGTGGTGGCGACTAGTGTCGAAGGTGTATTCCCTAACACTGGGAAGGCATTTCTTTTATATCCTATACGAACATATAACCAAGAACATATCAAGATAAGAACCCATGTAAACTAAACATTAAACCATGTGAGTGTAGTAAGTAAAAGGGTCTAGAATACAAGCCCAACAATAATGTAAAAGTACAACTGTTATACAATACCACTGAAGAAAGAGAAAATACAACTACTGGATCATCTTCTGAGGTTCCTACCTAATGGGTAGGTATAGATCTCCTCCTCATCACTCGATGTCCACCCGTCTCCTCTACGTACTGACATGCTGTATGGTCCACCTCTAGGTATTGTCCTGTCCTGGTACTATCATCCTCAGTTAGTGCTCTCCACCATCTACATCCAACACAACAAGGTGGAGGCATAGCCCGTGCATGGGTGAGTATAACGATACATTGTAGGGATATAGAGACCCTCTAGGTCTCAAAAATTCCATCAAGTATGAAACACAATGTATGAATTCCACAGATAACCTTAGGTATATGCCCAAACATATACCTACGTCATCATTTAATCCATCTCAATCCTGAAGAAAACACAATGACACTGACTCATGTCACACTTGGATTTACTCTAGGGGAAATATCAAGTAATTTCCCCAGTCGCATCATCACACACCTCAGCTGCTAGATAACTCCCCCTCTATCAAGTACATTGGTCCTACGGTGTCATATAGAGGTGCTTCCCACAATCCCTGGACTGTTGAGGTACTCCACATGTCGAGTACCATGGGTCTGCCATGTAACACAGAGGCGCTCCCCACCGTGGGTCTTCCACGTCACACAGAGGCGCCCCCCCTTATGGCCTGCTAAGGTACTCTTCATGTCGAGTACCGTGGGTTTTCCACATCACCAAGGCACTCCCCAAAGTGGGTCTACTGCATCACCAAGATGCACCCCACCGGGCCAGTCGAGTCACTCCGAGTCGAAACAGTCAGCAGAAATCAAGTCTCATCTAGCTATTAATTCTCCACACTATGATCACTCATCTCTGGGAGGATCCACTCCACTAGATACTAGTCGATACTCCAACTTCCATGATGTCTCACGAAGAAGTATCTCAATGGTCTACAACATCATAGGGGTCTCGATGTAACAGACGACACGTCAATCAGACGCCAGGTCTATGAGTTATTATCCTTTTAGTCTTGGGGGCCCAGTTAGGTTTGTGCTCGATCCAACCTGATTGTTCCCCGTATTAATTCAAAACATAGTGGGTTATCACTCAAAGGGACCAAATCACTCCTATATTCCCAACGCCGCTGACAGTTTGTCTAACTAACATCTGGTACAAAATTTATGGCCAAATGAATTTACCTGGGTTATAGGGGGCCCAGGTCTGGTCCGACCTTGTTGGACCGACCCGGCTCGCAGTACGGCCCGACCTGTTGGGTTCAGCCCATCTCACTGGGTCTGGTCCGGAAGGCTGCGATTGTTCCGCCAGGGAAACTTGGAAGAGGAACTTCATGATGGCACGAGGTGTCTCGGCCCAGCCCCGGGTGGCTTGACCTAGGGATCCGTGAGACTGCGTGGCAACGGTGAGGCCACGGGTCGGCAGTCCAGCAGCGGGGAGGCTGTCCGGTTGGGGGGTGGAGGTCCAGCCATGAGGCGATGGTCTGGCCCGGGGGGCGACGGTCCGGCCGTGGGGTGACATTCAGGTCACAAGTCCACTGTCTAGCCGCAGGGCGGCGGTCCAGCATTAGGACGACGATCCGGCCACGGGGCAGCAATCCAGACATAGGGTGGTGGTCTAACCCTGGGGAGGGGGACCGGCCACTAGGCCGCGGTCTGGCCCTAGGGCGGCGGACCAGAATCAGGGCGGAAAACTGGCTGCAGGTCGACAGACGGCGGCGGTGGAAAACGACGGCAAGGAGGACAGCGGCAGCGGCACAGTCGATGGTAGGGCCACAGGTGGCGGAGCCGCCTGGCTCCGAAGTCATGAGGCGGTAGTGGTCACGGGGCAGTGTCGCTTCTCCATCGCCTTCATGCTTTTCAACACCACAAATCATCATAAGATTTGTGGAGGGTTCGAGCCATGTTTGTTTTGTCTCTACCCTCCACATTTGGGTTGTTGCATATGGCTCATCAAGATGAAGAAAGAAGAACGTCAAACCCTCCCACAATGATTAATATCTAAACCCGCATAAGAAAACATATGCAGATCAACTAATTAGAAAGTTGATCAGTGTTCCTTATTTTAGAAGGGAAGAACATGGGTAATATATATAATCATTCATAATAATCCCCTACCTCAGGTTGATAGTTGACATTGGAACGAGAAGGAAGTAAGGACGTTGATTCATCATAGATGAAGACGTCCCACATTGGAAGAAGTTTTGAGGAAGATGCTCGAGGTCGAGGTCAGCGTTCTTCATTGGAGGAGTGTTCTTTGTTGGCAGAGCATTCTTCCTAGAAGAACTAATTATTCATTAGATAGCCATCTCCCAATAATAACTCTATCTCCTTTTCAAACTAATACTATCAAAAGAAAAACCCACCAAAATAAATAGTGTTTCCCAAATTTTAATTTTTGGAAAATTTCAAATCAGATAAAATTAATTAACTTATTTTGCTTATTTTAATGTGTTTTGTATATATAATTTAATGTGGATGAATATCAAGAGGCTCCACCACATTAATGTGGGTGTTGAGAAGTTTCTCCCCCATTAAGAGAGGATTTCATGTGGTTTAGGCCTTGGGTGGTCCCCACCACCATAACATCTCATGGGAGGTTATGGTTTGGTGGACCACACTTCTCAAATTCCACATAGAGTGGTTACAATATATAAAATGTTATATGTTCTTGTTTTATTATATTATTTCCATGAAAAACCCAAAAAAATATCTTTCACCATTGACGAAGTTTCGTCTAGGTGAAAGTATCCTTAATTGAATACCAGCACTGCGAGTTCAACGGTTCCCTCGAATTTCAATTTCGAGCACTCGTTCAAAATTTAGAAAAACCTGCTCGCATGTTTACTAAACATAACTGAAAAAAAGATCAAAATTTCTCTTGGGCATTCCGGGCCTCGGAATCACAAACCATCCATTTTTGCAGACTCGTAAAATTCTCATATATTTAAAATAAATTAACATGGAAATTCCTCATCATTACATTCCCCCCACTAAAGGGCTTTACATCCCCGTAAGCCACAACTCAATATAAAAGAACAAATGAGGGTAATGAGCATGCATTTGAGCCTCCCACTCCCCTATGCTCTTTTGGAAGTTCATGTGCTGCCAAAGAACACACACCAGAGGTATCGACTGTCCACGAAGGACCCTCTTCTATTGATCCTCAATCTCTACTGGAACCTCTAGCCTCCCCATCATTGACGTCCATGTCATAATGGTCGATGATGTGAGAAGGTTCGTGCACGTATCTCCTTAGCTAGTATACGTGGAAGATGTCATGCACCCGGTGCAACTGAGGTGGATGACCTCAACGGTATACCATCTCACCAACTCTGATAAGGACCTGAAAAGGTCCGATGAACCTTAGAGATAAATTACTTCCGCACCAAAATCTCCAGAGACCTCGTCGGGGTGAGAACTGTGGACAGAAGTTATTGCAATACGATAACTCCAGAGGTCTCTATCTCCTAACAACATATGAATTTTTCCTAACATGTGTAGTCTTAATCTGCTCTTGGATGATCTTCACCTTCTATATGGTAGCCCGAACCATCTATGGTCCCACGAGTGCTGACTCCCCAGGGTCAGTCCAGAACAAAGGTGATATGCAAGGACGCCTATATGATGCCTCAAAAGGTGTTATCCTAATGGTGGATTGATAGCTGTTGTTATATAAAAATCCATAAATGGAGAGTGATCCTCCCAACTGTGACCGAAGATGAGGACAAAAGTATGCAACATGTCCTCAATGGTCTGAATGGTCCGCTCTGTCTGACCATCCGTGTGAGGATAGAAGGCGATGCTCAAATTATGTTGCATCACGAAATCCTCATGATACCGCTTCCATTGCCGGGAAGTAAAATGTGTGTCACAATCGAAGATAGTCATCGAAGGTACTCCATGTATCCCCACAATCTTCTGCATATAGAGGCATCCCATGCTCTCAATAGAACCCTGCTCTCTGATCGGTAAGAAGTTGGCCGACATGGTGAGTTAGTTGATGATCACCCAAATCATGTCATGTCCCCTGGATGTAAAAAGAAGTCTTGTCCCAAAGAATATGGATATCAAATCCCACTTCCACTCTGGGAACTCTAAAGGCTGAACCAATCCTGCTCATACATGATGCTCTGCCTTCATTTGCTGACATGTGAGGCACCAATAAAAAAACTCGGCTACTACATTCTTCATTCTCAGACACTAGTGCCATCATCAGAGATCTTGGTAAATCTTCACCAAACCAGGATGTACCGCTAGAGAGGATGTGTGGAACTCCTTCAACACTTCCTCTTGATGTGACACTGATACAATGACACATCCTCTGAAAATAATGACATTCTACACACCTTTATAAAATCCATCAGGTGCCTGCCCTGTGGATATCTGAGAACGTCGAGCCTCACAGTCAACATCCCCATGCTGCGTCTCCTTGACTCGCTGAAGGAGTGGGGGAGTGACTGTAAGAGAATGAAGAAACATTTCTCCATCTCTTTCCAGATAGGATATTTTCAAAGCATCCAGCAGCTCTGTTGCCACTCCTAGAATCTATATACCAGATCTCCTACTGAGTGCATCTGCAATAACATTATCTCTCCCAGGAGTATAGACTACCTCAAAGTCATTGTCCTGGAGGAACTCATGCCAACATCACTATCTCACATTCAGGTCCTTCTGAGAGAAGATATACCTATGACTCTTGTGATAATAGTACACTGTAAAACAATCGTCCATCAAATAGTGTCGCAACATCATCAAGAAAAAGACCACTACGGCTAACTCCAAGTCATGGGTAGAATAGTTCTGCTCATGCAGTCTCAACTATCGAGAACACTATGAAATCACTACTCACACCTCCACCGGGACACATTCGAGTCTGGTCCCTAATGCATCGCAACAAACTATGTACCCTCCACCCTCCTCTTAAAGCCTCATGATGGGGGCACTAGACAGCCTCTTCCTCAACTCCAGAAAAACATAGCTGGAATTTCTCTAACCAAATGATGGATTTCACCTTTTTGTCAAGGCTGAAAGTGATGCTACAACTATTGAAAATTCTTGCACAAACCTCTGGTAATATCCAACCAAACCTAGGAAACTCCGTACCTCTCTCACACTACAGGGTGCCTCCCAAGAAAGTACCTCCTCAATATTCTCTCGATCTACTGCATCTCTAGCCTATAATATGACATGTCCCAGAATGTGAACCTCTCAGATCCAGAATTGGTACTTTGAGAGTTTACCATAATGTAGGTGCTCTCAGTTTGTGTCCAGTACTACCTGCAAATGATAGGCATGCTCCTCCTCAGTAGTCGAGTAGATCAAGAATGTCGTCGATGAAAACCACTACAAAGTGATCAAGGAATGAATGAAAGATCCTATTCATGAGTCCCATGAACACTATTGGGGAGTAGGTCACATCGAATGGAATAAAGAAGAACACGTAATGGCCATAACGACATCTAAAAGCTATCTTCTTTCACATCTTGGTCTGACACTCTCATATGATTATAGCCTGATCTGAGTTTTATCTTCGAGAACCATCATGCTCCCTTCAGCTGATCAAAGAGGCCATCCATCCTTGGGAGTGAGTACTTGTTCTTAATGGTCACATGGTTTAGGCACCGATAGTCAACACAATGTATCAAGATCCCATCCTCCTTCTTGGCGAATAGAATCAGGGCTGCCCAAGGTGAAACACTAGGCCAGATGAATCCCTACCACGACAAGTCCTCTAACTATACCTGTAGCTCACAAAGCATCACAGGAGCCATCTGATATTATGGTGTAGATATCAGTGTCATCCTAAGGTATAATTCAATGTAAAATTAGACCTATATGCAAGGTAGTAGACCTATGATATCATCAGGGAAACCATCTGTGTACTGGTCCACCACTACAGGATAGCTCAGACTCTCCACATCTACAACTCTGAGGGTAAGGCTAGAAAACTGATGAGTAATTGACTGCATTGTACTACATGTATGTACATCCGGTGCTACATAGGCTCCCTTCTCACCGGTGAAGGTAAACCTAGCCCCATCCATGTAGACAGACAACACATTGTACCTAATACAGTCAATCTGAGCATGGACTGTAGATAACCATTCCATACACAAGATGACGTCGTAAGGCATTGATTCCACCACTAGGAGATCCCAGTCGAAGCTCTCACCTCCTAAAGTAAGATCACATTACCATAACTGCTGTGTAATCTCAATATCCTCTCTTGCCGGAGTCTCTAGCTGTTAAAATCGAGCCAACGACTCTGTTATAATCTCTGTGCTCCGAACGAGGGCAGTGGCAATAAGAGAATAACTGGAACCTATGTCTATAAGTACATCAGCTAAGGTGGGGTAGATATAGATCGTACATTGTATCATCTCTGGAGCACCATGAACATAGGCCTCTCCTGCCTGGAGCTGAGATAACCCATGTCCACCTGCTCCCTGTGGTCGGGGTGGTTCACATGGTGGTGGTGGAGATAACATCTCGTATCATCACACACCGCTAGCTGCTCGACCAGCTCCTCTACCACGTCCGCCTGCTCCCTATAGACCTCCTCAGACGAATCTTTGTCTCTACTTGGGTGTTTCTTCAACCGTCTACCGATCATCCGTATGACTGATCAGATAGTCACAAGCCATGTGACCATGCCCAACGCATGCATAACACTACCCACTCCTGGCATGAATAGCTCCACCTCGGGTGCAACGGACAACTGACCCTATATCAAGTGGCCATTCACTTGTAGGTCTGGTCATCTAGGACCACTATGACATTTTTCTGTTTCCAGCTACCGAAGACACCACTACGTGATGACTGGTGCTGGGTCTCGTAGATGGTGACTTCTCAATATGTAAACTCTCTACTAAGAGGGACCTCTCTAACACCCCCACCTTGCCAGAATGGTGAGTGAGATTATCAATTCCCTAATCTCCCGCCTGAGTCCATGCTCAAAGGTCTAGGCCCTATAGAATGGGTCCAACACCATATATGTGGAGTATCATGAGAGGTCAGTGAAACATGAAGAGTACTGAGATACAGTCATGCTTCCCTACTACAAATGAAGTACCTCCTGAATGTGCACTGCGCGAAGAGTCTCTAGGAAAATATCTACCTAAAAAAGTCTCTCAAAGTCTGCCCAGAAAAGCATCACCATGTCGTGAACCTAGAGCATCATGCTTCACCATCTTCCTGCTACTGCCTATAGAAGGATGGCGGCATGGATCGCCATTTGATCTACTGGAGTCCCAACGAGTCAGAAAAATCTCACTATAGCCTCCTACTAATCCTCAGTCACCCATGGGTCTATCTCTCCCCTAAACCTGGGTGGCCTATTGTGCTAGAACTCATGCAATGCACAAGAGACGTGCATGTTCTGCTGCTGGGGCTGGTGGCATTGATATCTCAATGGGGAGTGGTATTGCTGGTGCCTCTGTTGGTGCCTCTACTAGAAAAGGGCCATGCATTGAGGCCTCATCGCTCGACAGGATATCAGTGCGTACAACTCTCAGAAATATACCTGTCTATCGGCGTGGAGGAATCCTGAAGAGAAATGGTGTTCCATGGTTACAAATTTATATCTAGTGAGCTGAAAGATATACTTGTTGAGCTGACTCAAAAAATCACAAAGATAACTTTTGAAACAAAAACACAATCAGTGTTTTTGTGCACTTAGTCAGATCTCAGAAGTCAGGGACATGGTGTATGGATACCCTGGCCACCGCACCAAAACTGGTCTCCCTAAACTAAAAACCGAACTCATTACCCATAACACTATATCTTTACAGAAAGGATTTGAGTCCTAGTTCTATATTAGAACTGACACCTCTGATACCAATTTTTCATGACCCATCCCCCAGGGCCCATGCAGTAGCTACCCCAAGCACGCCTTCAATAGTCCATCGGTTAGAGACTAGCACTAAAGGCGTATTCCATAAAACAATGAAGTAATTTCCTTTACAACCTATAATAACATGTAACCAAGCACACAAAAAGATAAGAAAACCAGTAAATTGAACTATAAATATAGTGAGTGTAGTAATTAAAAGGGAAAAGAATACAAGCCCAATAGGAAAGTACAAGTACAACTGTGAAACAATAAAACTGATGAAATTTAAAAGACAGCTACTAGATTGTCCTTGGAGGTTCCTACCTGAAGGGTAGGTACAGATCTCCTTCCCTACACTCCACTTCCACTCATCTCCTCTACATACTGACAAGTCGTATGGTCCACCTCCAGCTACAATCTAGTCCTGATACTCTTAGCCTCAGTCAGCGCTGTCCATCATCTGCATCCAACACAACAAGGTTCAGGCATATCCCGTGTAGGGGTGACTATAGCGATACTCAGTAGGGACCCCGAGACCCTCTAGGTTTCACAAAATCAATCAAGGATAAACCAGAATGTATGAAATCAATAGATAACCATTCTTAGGTATATTCCCATACATATACTTATGTTATCTTGTAATCCATCCCAATAATGAGGAAAACACAGAGGTATAGACCATACTCACACCATTATTTATTCTAGTGGTAATATCAAGTAACATCCCCAATCACATCATCGAACACCTAACCTTATAGAGAACTCCCCCTCAATCGACTATAGTGGGACTTCTTCATCAAACATATGCACTTACCACTAGCCTTGGACTACTGAGGTACTTCTAATGTTGAGTATCGTGATTTTCTGTGTCACAAAGAGGTGCTCCCCATTGTGGGTCTGCCGCGTCAAACAGCGGCGCTCCCCCTTATGGCCTGCTGAGGTACTCATCCTGTTGAGTACTGTGGGTTTGCCGCATCACCAAGGACACCCCACCGTGGGTCTTCCGTGTCACCAAGGCTCTCCTCACTAGGATTTTCGAGTTACTTTGAGTCAAAACGGTTAACAGTCGTCAAGTCTTAGCCAGCAACTAGGTCTTTGCACTATGCTCACTCTTCTCCAAGAGGATTCGCTCCAAAAGCTACTGCTCGATACACCAAATTCCAAGAAGTCCCATGATGATGTATCTCAAAGGTCCGCCATATCATAGGGATCTCAACGTAACAAACATCGCATCGAATGGACGCCCGGTCTGTGAGTTATTATCAGTTTAGTCCTAGGGGCCCCCTTGGATTTGTGCTCGATCCAACTAGACCATTCCCAATTATAATCCAAAACACAGTGGAGTATCACTCAAAGGGACAGACTCTCTCCAAGGTTCCCGATGCCACTAACGGTTCATCTAACGGACGTCCTGTAACAAAGTTATGGAAAAAAGAAAGTAATTGGGTCGTAGTGGGACTGGGTCCAGTATGACCTGGTCAGCCCGACCCATTGGGTTTGGGAAAGCCCGCAGTGTGGCCCGACCTGTTAGGTTTGGCGCGTCCCACTGGGTCCGGCCCGGCAGGCCACGAGGGTGCGTCAATGGTGCCTCAGGCGATGGAAACCGCGAGGGCATGGGGTGGCTCAGCCTGGCCTAGGGCGGCACTGCCGAGGGCGGATTGAGAGAACATGGCGGTGGTCCGGCCGCAGGGTGGAGGTCCAGTCATGGGGTGACGGTTCAGTCACGGGGAGGCGGTCTGGCCGCGGGGCGGCGGTGGCCGCCGCGGGGTAGCATACCAGCCTCGGGGCAGCGGTCCGGCAATATGTCGGAGGTCCTACCGTGGAGAGGCGGTCCGGCCACAGAGCGATGGTCTGGAAGCATGGCAGTGGTCTGGGAGTGGGGAGACGGTATAGCCACTGGGCGGAGGTCCGGTCGGGGGGAGGCAGTCCGGCCGTGGGCGGAGGTCCATTCATGTGGCAGTGGTCCAGGAACGGGGCGGCGGATAGGCCGTAGGTCGACGGCCCAGCAATGGGTAGGCGGATGGCGACGACGGCCTGGTGGACGACGATGACAGTAAACAACGGCTTGAAGGATGGCAGTAGAGGCCAGGCAGATGACGGCTCGGCGGACGGCAGTTGCAGCTCGCCGGACGATGGGGTCGTGGGTGTTAGATCTGTGGGGCGTGAAAGTCGCGAGGCGGTGGTGGCCATGGGGTGGTGTCACCATGCCATCACCTTCGTCACGTTCTACACCACAAATCAACCCAAGATTTTCAGAAGAGTCGGTCCATGTTTGTTTGGATCGTACCCTCCACGTTAGTGTGGTAGCACATGGCTAATCAAGAACAAGAAAGAATAACATCAAACCCTCCCTCAATGATTAATCTATAAACCTGAAAAAGAAAACATATGTGGATCAACTAATTAACGATTTGATCCAAGTTAATTGTTTTAGAAGTGAAGAACATGGGTAAAATATATAATCATTCAAAATAAACCCCAACCTCGTGTTGATCTTTGATGTTGGCGCAAGAAGGACTTACTGGTATATATTCGTCGTAGATGATGATGTCCCATGTCGGAAGAAGTTTCAGTAAAGAAGCTCGAGGTTGAGGTCTGTGTTCTTCATTGATGGAGCATTCTTCATGGAAGACCACATTCTTCGTTGGAGAGAATTCTCCCAATAAGAACTCTCTCTCCTATTCCAACGAATGCTCTCAGAATAAATAACCACCAAAATAAAAAGTGTTTCCCCAATTTTAATTGTTGGCACAATTTCAAATTATCTAATATTAATTAACTAAGTTTTCAAAAGTTAATGTGGTGCGTTGGAATAAATTAATGCGGAGGAAGCTCAAGTAGCTCCTCCACATTAATGAGGGATTTGAGAAGTTTCTCCCTCATTAAGAGGGGGAGTTCAAGAGTTTTAGGCCTTGGGTGGTCCCCACCACCATAACCTCTAATGGAAGGATAGGCTCCTGCGGTCCCCACCACCGTAACCTCTCATGGAAGGTTATGGTTTGGTGGTCCCAACTATTAAACATCCTCATGGAGTGGTTACAACAAATAAAATATAATATGTGCTTATTTTATTTAATAAATTTTACAAAAAGCCCAAAAATTATCTTTCACCCTAGACCAACTGTCATCGAGGTGAAAGTCTCCTTAAGTGAATACTGGCACAACGAGTTCAATGGTGCCTTCATATTTAAATTCTGAGCACTGGTTCATAAGTTATAAAAATATGCTCTCAAGTTTACAGAATGTACTCGAAAAAATGTTCTGAAATTCATTCCGGGCAATCCTGGCCTTGGAAACACACACTGTTAATATTCACAGACCAGTAAAATTCTCATATATTTATAAGAAAATTACATGGAAATTCCAGGTCTTTACAATTAATATTTGACAATGTGGTAAGTATTTTAGGGTATAAACTCATTGTTTATAGGGAATTTTTATAAAGAACATTACAATGAGGAATCCATGTGATTCATATCCCTATAAAACATGAATTTTATTCTACAATTTTTATTCACAACATTTAAAAATAAAAGATTCGTTTACCAATTATTCTAACAGAAAATAATTTTGATAATGATAGTATTAAAAATTTACATTATTTTTATCATCGGTTAGAAATATGATTTCCTCCAAAACCATGTTTTTTTAAATTTTTTTAAAAAATATCTTATTGATATCTTATTATTTTTATAATAAATAGTTACATATGATTAATTTTTTTTAATTTTTTTGAAAGGAATATTTTTGTCAATTTCCTTAAAATTTTTGCATTCCTTCCCTGAAAAAAATGTAAAATGAATCATTATTTTGAGTGTACGGGATGAATAAAACATTCCTAAATTTGTTAAAAAGATTATGTTATAAAATTTCAAGGATATTTTTAATTAATAATATTTTTTAAAATTCATTAGGTTTTAATATTTTTTCCCAACACATATTTGATATTTTCTTTTAGAAATGTTGTAAATGATTTTCAATTCATCCGTCATACTTTTTCATGGTTATTTATCAAGAAGAGTATTATCAAATAGAATTATATTATAGAATGTGTGTTTCAAATGGGAAAAGAAAATTTTCCTCAATAATGTTTTTAATTATATTCTCATATTTCCTCAAACAATTTCACACTTATTTTGAAATAAATTAGTTTTGTAATAGTTATTATATGTTTTCAATGTAGAAAGAATTATTGTCATCATAAATATTTTTTTTATATTTTAGAACAATTTCCCCTATTTGATAACAAATTTTAGTGATACCTATTCATTACTGTGATATGATCCAAGGATACCATTCATATTTCTATGTAAATTTTATCTGTGATGATGAAATTTTGGTAATAAAACATGTTTCTCTTCTGTTGGTTATACCACGAGAAACTAATTATGAAAACTAGTTCTTTTAAAAGGTTATTCTTAGTTGAATATAATATGAAACTTATATATTTCTCAAAATTTATACTATATTAATATGTTTAAAATAAAAATTCCATATAATGGGTTCTCATTTGGTGAATTTTTATAATATTCTAGAATACATATATATTTTTTTCATTATGTGATGTGTGGAACCATTATCTAACTCAAATACATTGACTAAGGATTTAAATCTCATGAACATCATACAACAATTTCATCCAAGCATAATGGATCCTACCACCATGATCCTCAAACAAAGTTTCTAAACATAAAATTAATTAAACATGAGGAGAAGGTCACCATATGTTGGGAAAATCCCAGATCTTCCAATAGATATTAATCAATCCTTTTTATGGGTCCATTTAAGGAGACTCAGATAGCTCACCCTAGAACACTCAGTCTAGAGTAGTCACTATGCCCATGACCATTGCTTGAGCCTCATACCTCACAACCAAAAAACATAAATTGAACTATTATAAAGTCCAAATCATACATCATGGGCTCAATACACTAGAAAAATACATGATAATAATGTACAAGTACTGTACATCTAATTTCACTAATTGTATAGTAAAAACTCCAACTAGACTTGTATTTTAACATGCTTAGAGGATCATGGGTCAATCCCTTGTATAAATACAAGCAGTGTAACTAAAGTACATGATGTGTACTTTCACAACATCGACTTCTTGTGTACTTTGACACATGTATAGGCATATGGAAATGTACTACATTAAGCTGTTTAATTAAAGTACACAATTTGTACTTTTAAAATGTTGATATTCACTAAATGGGAAAAAAACATAGAGTGTGTTCATAGAACCACCCGATGTGTATTCGGGGTTTCATAAAGGTAAACCACCTTCAAAAATCCTAAATCCCCCATCTTCCACCAAATTAACCTAGATAGACCACATTAGGATCCTTAACACCATTATAAGGCCAAAAAATATAAAGAATAATGATATTTGCTGATTCAGGTATAAACAATAAAAATAACCCCACCTCGTGTCATAAACACTGAAGCTTCATGTCCATATATGCACATTCATGCTATTTCACCCCAATAAATTCCAGATCAACATAAATAACGATTTTCAGTTCCATTTACTACCCCTTTTCCACTTAGTTTATCCATAATAGTCATGTCGAATTCTGTATCCCTTTCTTATTAGTTGGAACCCTAAATGGGGGAGATACTTTTAATTTATTTAATTAATAAGTTATTTAATACCCATCCATAGAATTAGAACACTAAATAGGTTAATACCTATAATAGGTAAATCCACCCATTACAGATACAATGGAAGAGTCAAAATATAATTTTCACACTCTACTAAAAAGATACAACCACCTGAAATGCATGACCAATATAGTTTTTAATTAATTTAATATTAAATATTCCATAAAATCATAATCTCCAAAAAACGCAACTGAAATCATGTGCTTGTGTAAAAAACATATTTCACGATCAACCGAGTGTGGAAACAAATTATCCACAATCATCTTATAGGAAAAAATGACATTTTTTAGTCCTCATGGTCACTCGAGAACATATATTTAAATTTCTTCTATAAATTTAAAATCATTATAACAGGATAAACTACAATTTGTGACCATAAAAATCCTTGAAGGGATCCATTCAATGTCAATATTGAATAAATTATGTAAAAAACACAACTAGTCCCATTTGGAAATCTCATTATCCTTCATAATCCAAGCCAAAAGTATGAGGTATATCCACTTGGATCTTAATATAAATATATGTCTAACCATACATCTATGTATGGTAGCATGTATCAAATTTAACAGGGTTCCCATCCAATCATGGATACTTTTCCAAAATCATATGGTAATGCTCAGATCCAAATCTGATAAAATGACAGAGGGATTTCGAAAAAAACATTAGTGAATACATCATACCCAGGTCACCTATAGTGGTGGTTTTACTATTATGAATGTAGTGAGATGTATTTATAATATAATAAATCAAAAAAAATTAGCATTCCTCCTCTGAGGATTCCAAGATAATCGAAAAAACACAATTGGAATATCATGCCATTTCCAAAATATCACTAAATTTTGTTCATAAAAAACTATGTTTATAGATTGTCGATAATTATTTGTAGGTTTGCGTAATGATAAGACACATATTCAGTAAGGTCAAACATCATAACAAGCCAAAAAAATATATATTTCTTGTCATAAACAATTTTCATACTTATTATATGAAAAAACAATAATGAACAATTAGTGTCAAAAAAATGTTACTCATAGATACTAGGATGAAATCCAATCCCCAAAATGGATAATTCGATCTACATTTGGAGACCAAATAAAAATGGTCTCCCCACTATATAGGTTTTTTTAAATTTACATAAACTCATCAACCAACTACTAATCCAACATAATAGAATCATATAAGGATGAGGAAAATAGAACATTATTTTCAGTCATACAAAAAACATACTCTTCATCGTTTAGATGAATCTATGTTAACAGTGCCACATGGTTCCATTCTTATATTATTTTCGGAATTTCATGTTATGTTACATTCCTATATTTTTCATTTTAAATAACATTACAATTTACCGAGGTATAGGTGATGATAATGTCAAACATATAAATCTATTCCACCAACCATATATTTCAATTATTCAATAATTTTAGAGAAAATATATAAGTAAATATCTAAATTTCATATCATATTGTGAAACTATGCTAAAAAACAATAGTTTGCACCAATATTTCATCCCATTCATAACTACGGTAAGCTGTAAATCATTAGTTGGAAATTTCTACTCAAATGGTCGAAGATGGAGATAACCTTAATCTGCCACATTATTTCCATTAATTTAAATGAAACCCATACCTTTTCCATAATGATAATAGAAATATTTATACCTCCTATCATGATTAGGTAAGATCAAAATATGTGTAGATTCCATAATTCATTTCATTTTTTAAAATGAATACTAACACCTTGCATATCATTTGAATTTCACCCCATTCCATGACAAAATACTTAAAGGTGATTCCAACATTTGGAAATCCATGATAATTCATTGGTTCTTTGAGTAAGGATCATCGATTCTTAGAATCTTGAAGGAACTATTTGGCTCTTCCCATGATATAAAAGCCTTAACCTTTGAAGGGTAAACTGTAAATATGTTCTTAGAAATCATGTGTCCCAAGAACATCACTTATTGAATCCCTAAACTAAATTTAGATATTTATCCATGAAAGGGTGACTCCACCTAGTTTATGAAACTAAAATAAAATGGTGACCATGCCTAGAATCATATCTCAAATAGATCAAAATACCTTCCATTAAAACTACGATAAAATTTTCAAGATAATAGTGGAATATTTGTTTCATTACATCCATATGAAATATAATAGTTTTTTCTAAAAAAATGGAATGAAATTATTTTATGAAATTCCATACCTAGACATTAATGCCAATATAAATATAGTACTCTCCCAACCAATAACATAATGATGACACAACTGAAAAATGTTATTCAAAAAACCATTTTAACACTCTATTTGGTAAATGAATTCATCAAAATGTGGAAAAGAATATTTATTCCCAAAGTTAACCACTGGAATGAACAAACCCCATTTACATTATTTCCACCAATTAAATGTTGATCTCTCTCATCTCTGCTAGAAAAATATTAAATGATGTTATTGAGAGTGTATGCATACATGGATCTAGATTAATCATAAACTCAACCTCACTCTATGGAGTAAGACATGATAAATAATATAGGAAAATGTTGTTATATTATCAAATAATAGCGTGAAGAAAAAATGGATTACTCAAAAATAGGACCAAATAATTATTCTTAAAACTATCTCCTGATCTATAGGCATCCAGGTTATACATGTCATGACCCTTAAGATCAGTCTCCCTAAAACAAAAAAGATCTTTTATTTCTAGAAAATAAAAAAACAAGCCAATGGTAATTAAAAATATCAATACGGTGAAAAAAAAATATTCCTTCATAATGATTACCTCAAAAAAATCATTTTTTGGAATGAGGAAATACCATATGAACTCAGCCTCAGAAATCAAAAATGATAAATTAGGACATAAATCCCTTTTTTATTTTCTCTTCCTAAGAGGTGTATCTAAATCCATAATAAATGGTAAAAGTTCTATTATAATTTTAAGAATATACACAAAGAAACATATATAAATGTGTACGATGCACGTGTATCAAATAAATCAGTCTCTACTACAAATGAAATAAGGATGGTACATCTGACTACTACTAGACCTACATCTACCTCCACCAGATACTCACCCATTAGGTAATTAGTCTTCAATCCTGATCGACATGGATGTAAAAAAATATTATTTTAATCATTTATTGGTGTTTTATAAGATATTATAGATAAAAATAGATGATATAATAACACATCGAAAATGCCTAAATATCTTATAGATTTCCATAATTTCCACTACTGTAACAAATCCTCACTGTTGTGGAACAAGAATGTCGAGTCTGTTAACATTTCCACACGGATAGTATGTTTTAAGAAAAATTTTGGGATTAAATTATTGAGTTTAGGATTCCTTCCATTTATAACCACCACCACCACAATTGCAATGATCATTCCAATTCAACTTCCTCAAATGATTTCCATTAATGATCATACTGGGTGGATGTAAAGGGAAATAATAACCTGTATTTTATTCCATATCAATGTCATCCATAATTTACATGTCTAATGTATCCACATTAGTCAAATTATTTATCATATAATGTAGCATTTTTTTATCTGGTCGCAAACCCTACATGTACTTCTTAGCCTTCAACAGGTAATTTCATACTAAATATTGAGAAAAATTATGAGGCATCACGAACCAATTGGGTTATGCTGACACCAAACACTCTCAATACTATATGTATTAGAACATTATATACATTAAAATCATCTATGATGGTGGAAACAATTTCTAAAATTTATTGGCGCCAATACCATTCAATCATAGGATAACATGTATATCTAGATGTAATAAGAAATCATATCATTGCATGAAACGACCTCAAGTCTAAATTCCTATTTTATATTGATATTCTCATGAGAATCCTTGAGGTGGATGATATTATTTTCCATATACACCCAATCCACGTCCACATTATGTTTATGTATACATTTAAAAGAGAGAGGATTCTAACAGACGAACTCCTATGATTTATCTATTTCTGATGAAAATATTTTATTTATCTCAAAAAAAAATTTACATGTGATATATTTCTATTTATAACACGAAATTCAATAATGATAGGATTGATAAGATTATAACTACGAGGTATATTTATCTAATGAGATTCTTCTATACCCTCTAAAGGACCCCATGTAAGATTTTTTTGATTAATAACCACAAATAAAAAAACAGAAGATTAAATACAAAAAAATATAATCAGAACTAAAACCAATCATTCATACAGAATATCTAAGAAACAAATAATGAACTCAAAATAGAAGAAACACATACCTACATACCATCGAATCTTACTTCTCATTACAAAAATTATTCTCTTGTTACTCAATGTAACCTATGATTCAACAACTAATAATACTATCTCAAATCCACAAAATCCCAAAACCTAACATAACTAGTTCCCCAATACTAAAATATTATGAACCCAACCTAAAAAACTACCCCTAATAGGTACCCTCCCTAAACCATAATAAACATGTAGGGAATTACCAGTAATCAAGTTTTAGAAAATATCCCATGGTTATCCGAAATAACTATATGGTATGAATTCAACCAACCTATAGATTACAACATGAAATAAATATAAAAACTATATGACGGAATGCATGATGTGAAAAAATAATTAAAATTCATTATCAAAAATAGGAAATATCATAATCAAAAAACTCAAATTTAACAAAACAGTATCCCTTGTAAAAATCCAAATCAACATTAAAACTAAAATTAAGAATCTAATAAATGTGATAGTGTAAGAAAACCCCATAATCTCAATAGCATCTTCCATAACAAAGCTTAAAGTAAACAGTAGTACCTCATTGGGGTGTAGTACCATTCCCTACTACAAAATAAATAACAAGGTCTATGCACCGCTGAAGTGGTTCACCTTTTGTGAGATATATAAGATTAATAGTATCCCACAAATGTGTTATATGCCAATCATATATATAAAAATTTGATCATTATAATCATTAAATAGAAAAGGAATTATAATTTTTTGAACAATTTTTATAACAAAATTATTGTATGTAATTATCCCTATTTTCTATATTTCCAAACAATCCAATGAAAATTGTTTCAAAGAAAATCACCTATATATAATTATTTAATAAAAGAATGTATTGCATATCATTTCATAATATGAATCTATCCAAACCAAAAATTACATGTATCCTCACTCCATAGATAACAAATTGTCAGGATAGCTAAGAAAACCATACCTTGACATAGACAATAGAATGCATCATGACACTAGAAATATTTTTCAAATATATATAGTATTGGAAGACCACATATTTTTTACCTTCAACCAATATATAAAAAGATCCCATTATTTTGGTTATAATAAGTGGAGGAACACAGAATGAGTGAACCCACATTATTATCAAAATATGTGGAATATTACCCCCCTTCCAAATAAGTAACTAAAAATTCTTATGTTCAAGGATTTAAAAAATATTTCATTTAAATTATGTTTTGAAAACAATTTAAAAATCAATTTAATAAATCATTGAAAATATAATTTATTATAACAAAACAATAGAAGCCCCATATTTTATCAAATACCTATTTACAAAAACATAATTATGTCATACTTATTTATTAATAATAAAATTAATAAGACCATAGTAGTACATACAATCCATCGTAGTCTAGATTCAGGACAACCAACCTAAAACAAGGGTCACACATATCAGAAATTGATCAATCAAAAAAATTAATTAAAACAAAATGATGAGGGACATCAAATCAATCCTTACATTTAATAATCAATTAGTTATGAAAATTGGTTAGTAGATAATTTAACAAAAACATGTTCCATAATAAAATCACACGCTATTCCACAACCAAAATAAGGGATCATCTCTGGAGGATGATAACACAACATATCATTAAATGATAAATTGAATCAACACCATGAGGCCAATTGATCTATAAATGTACCACAACAATGCTTCTGTGACCAATATGAAAAAATTGAAGAATGATCACATACCTATAGAGACAAATTGAGACCATGATGAAGATCAATCACCGAAAAAATACTTGATTGGAGTGGAGATACAAAAAATACACATGGATTAAATCTTACATCCTGTGAGATAATGGTATAGAAGAATGAATACTATATCATATTTGAAGAGTATAAAAGACAACCAATAATTTAAATTTCGAATATTTAGTACCATGCTCAATACATGAATTTCAAAAAAAATACATATGTTAAAAAAATCTTCTATTATATAAAAAACATAAATTGAACATTTCATGATATTAAATGGATTCATGTTGTGTAAAAAATACACACATTGAACTAATTCTTGGAATCATCCTGGAAATAGTTCTACATCATTTAACAAATTCATAATATGAAATATTTTAGTATGAATTTTTTTCTTAAACACTAAGAAAAATCCATCATTACAATTCTTACATAAAATGACATTTTCAAGAAAAAAAATTTATACCTAGTATCCATTAATTTTAATAGAAATTCATCACATAAAATTATAAAATTTCAAACTGCAAAGGGAATATATCATTGAAATCTTGAAGTTTCATTGATACAATGTGGGAAAAAAAGTTTTACGATGAATTTATGAAACAAGGAAACATGATGCTACCTAAAAATTAAGAAATCCAATGAAATGATAACAATGATAAAATTCATAATCAAATACCAAGGACAAGGGAACGTGACTGATTATATTCAACTAAATATTTTAATGTGTAACATTTTAATTACATGGTGAATGTTAAATTATTTTACATTCTAGAGAATTAAAATTTTTAATTGATTCTTCTTTATTGAGTTATTTAAATTTCTATATTGATTATCAATAATGGTTAATCACTTTCTTACAAAGTTGATATCAAATCATATGTAAAAAATTATTGTTGTGTGATTTTTTCTTACATGGTAAATAAATATTCACTTTTCAGGGTTTGTAGGGATATATATATAAAATATCTATATCGTATTCCATGGTAGACTTTAATGTGATATTGATAAGGGATTTGATGTTCCAATATTTAAATCATATTAATTTCATTGATAAAAATATCTCATTTAATATCCAAATTAATTACATTACAATATTTAATTTAATTTATTATTATTAAATCCATTTGAATAAGTGATATTTAAAATGGATATTGATACCCAATAATATCAGATACATGACCCAAATTGTTGGAGATGTACTAAATAAAAAATTAAAACCAAGATTAAATAATTAAACTATTGTGTTTCTAGAAAAATGACATACTCTTCATATTGAATATGTGGATTAGTATTATATTAAATTCCTTTATTATAATGTATACATATAGAAGATTCTTCATAGATAATTTCCCCTTAAATATGAAGACATAAAGAAGAAATATCCAACAAATATGGAAAAAGAGTTTTATACATTGATACACTTCATCATGTGGTGCACTAATCCTATTTTTCTTGATTAAGTACCTATAAATAAAAATTTTCAATATTATCAATAACATAAGTTGAACGTAGTTATGAATTTTTATTTTCACCTCATATCGATGAATTTATTAGTAAACATAATGAAGATAAATACATCTAGATTGTGGATAATTCACTATAAAAACATAAAATAAGTGTTAGGATTGATTATATTATAATTACATCATTTCAAAAGGTATTCATACAATAGGATCTCATAGTGGAAAAAATTAAACTGAAAAATAATCATTTTTTCTTCAAGTAATAGTGAATTTATAGAATGTTTTAATAATTAATTATCTCAATTGTGGTTATTTTATTATATTCAACAATCAAAGAATAAAATGATTATAATTTAAGGATTATAATGAAGAACATATGAAAAAAATTCTAATTTAAAATACACTATGTGTGAATTTTGGATTTGAAATTTATCCTTTGGGATAATGTAATAACAATATATGGTATATATAATGATAACCAAATGGAATCAGTGATTAAAGAAAGAACTATACAAACCTGTATAACATATATATTATTTTTCATAAATTATAAAGAATATATATATATATATTGATAAATGTAATGTAATTATCAATCCCAAAAACCATGATAACATTAATGGGACTAAATACTCTATGTATGCATGAATTATATGATAACATCACAGGGATTATGAGGATTATTGTTACTACTAATGTGCATACAAAACCCTATAGTGGAGAAGTTTTTGTGACAAACCACATCACTTCAATAATGGTACATGGATGTGTTGTATTTAAAAATAAAATGGTTTTTAATTTTTTCGTAGTTAAATCAGTGGCCCAAGAGAAATATTATCTGACTCATGAATGTTAGTTTAGAAAAATAATTTTTTCATTAATGATTATGTAAAAATATATAGTTGGAAAAAACAATTACATATATAATGATCATAAGATCATAATTTATATATTAGAATTTAATTAGTTCAACATACATTTAAATAGATCATTATTTAAAAGCTAGGAATATGAATTTTTAATGAATTAACACAAAAAAATAAAAACATGATGGGTGGTTTTATGAGTATGAATTATCATGATACCTTACTATAAATGAGGATCCAAATAGATCCAATAAAATTAATTTTAAAAACTTTTCTCGAGAATCATAAGTTATGGGATTAAATCCATGACATCCCAAATGATTTATTAACCATTAATCCATACGAATCTCATGGAATCCAAAAAAGGTGAAACTAACTTATAATTAATGTGGAATTTATTCTGTAGTTCTACTTTCATATAGATATAGATAAATAATTTGGAAGCATGATCTGTATCTTAGTTATGAATGATATGAAATATGATATATATTAGAAAAAAATAACACATACATCATTTTTCACCATGGAAACTCAAAGATGTGAAGATATTATAACGAAAACGATTGATAGATAATTTGAAGACATATAATATAAATTTTTCATGTCAAGATTTGGTATGTTAGTATATAAGGATTCAATATTAAAATTCAAGGGTATAATGAAACCATTACATATAAAATCACGGGAATTGGGGAAAATAACCATAAATTTCTATATCATCCTTCCTAAGAAATCAAATAGGAATAATATTTTTGGGGTAGTTAAATATTAACTTACAGATTTGTTAGACATCATTAATATTATCAATGATTTTTCTCTAAATTGACATAGTTGTAAAAAAATTGAATTTTTATGAATACATTGAGAATCATTTTAATTTTTTAAATTGAAAATATTTTACTATATTTGATATAAAATAGATATTGAGTTGATATTTATTACAATGTATCATCTTTAATCTAATTTTCAATACGAAATTATCATTTATAATCTTTAAAATACATTGGGATCATCATTAATTGATTTTAAAGGATGTTTGGATAATTATATTATTTTGGCTAAATTATTATATAATAACATTCTCTAATAAATAATCCAATTGAAAGCCTATAAAGATATATATTGTAAATGATTTATAACTTTAATATACTAGGAAGAATATAAGGAGTGGAATTTGTGATGAACCTATTTTTGTCAAGAAATGACAAATATTTATTCAATCAATTGAACAACATATCAAAGAATAACGATATATAGAAGTGATATAATATTAATCCTTCATGATATATAGAATAAGAATTTGGTGGAAATGTATTCATTCAAATATAAAAGAGGAATATGGTTATGTTATTTCGTCTGAAGGGAATCTTGATCATCCGTAAAATTGGTCCCCTAATGATTATTGATCATACAAGGAATTTACATGGTCACTTAAAAATAAAACCATAAATCACACATTTTCATAATGAGATCAATGTATCACCTTTGAGGTTTAAAATATGAAATACATCATACATACAATATATATAATTTTTGTAATTAGAACATGATATTGGTAATATCCTAAATTTTCAATGGATAAAGGAACCCTCTTTTTACGGATACTCTAACATGATGGGAAGAATATAGATGTTTGAAGTAGTTAAGATCATATTTTGGTAAAACTACATGGAATATGAATTCTAATTATCTATGATATATATTGATGGATGACACTAAAAATGTATAGGAGTATTTGATAGGAATTAAATATAGGGATAAAATTTATGAAAACTTATCATTATCAACATAATAGTCAATCTAAATGTATCATTTAGACTCTAAAAGATATGTGGATATCATCATTAATTGATTTTAATAGAAGTTGGGATCAATATATTCTTCTAATTGAATTATTATATAATAACATTTTCCAATTTAGAATCCAATTATAACCCTATAATGATGTATATTGTACTACATGTAGAGATCCAACATTCGAAGAAAAAGTTAGAGAATGGAAGTTGTTAGGGGAAGATGTTCGTCAAGAAATTATATAAATTTTCACAATACCTTACAAAAAATTTACAACATTGAAGGGATAGAGATGGTTTCTTCTAGATTCCCACATCAAGTAGTACACATTTAAGAAACTAGAAGAAAAGGTACACCAAACATGAAAATTGGTGTAACTAGCCTCTATGAGAAATATACCGAAGAGGGATATAAGAGGGATACAACAACAAACACGATTTTATACTTATATATATATTGAAAACCCAAGTGAAAACATAAATTTTTTGTATTAATCATCTTAATGGGAAAGTATAACTTCCAAAATGATAATTACAAAATCTACCATGAATCCCAAATACCTCATGTTAATCTCAGAGCTAGTGATATCTACCCCTATCACTACACTACACCAGATGTCCTTAAAATTAGTTTACATATACATGTATTGGGGATTAAAATAAACCCAGTAAGATTCTCCCTACATACTCTCCTGAAACATATTATGAAATCATGCAATATCCTAGTTAACAATAATTAAAGTAACTAATTTCCAAAATATTAATACTATGTTACCAAAACCAAAATGGCTATATCTCACCAAGTTTTGTATATAATAAAGAAACAATAAATGCACACTACTACCACATCCCCTTTAGTTTACTACTCTTACCCAACATTTAATAACCTATGAATCTCAATTTAAATGTATGAAGTCTCCAAAACACCTAGACATGTAACCACCACATACACCATATTCATCACATAACAACACCATCCCATATCCTAAACCAAATAAATAACAAGTAGTTTCTTTGATTCACTATAGCCCATATGAAATATATCATACATCAAGATTAAACCTCCAGCCAATACAACACATACATCAAGTTAGTACCTCGATACACGAAAGACTATATAATTTATAAAAATTATAATCCTTTGGATACTATATTTTATAATACTTGTGTGTGAAAAAACAATAAACCAAAAATTCATTCTACACAATAATATTTTTAATCTAACCACATATCATACCTATATATGTAACTATTAGAAGAAGAGTGTTTTTACATTGAGGGTAGTCATCCATCCATACCCCCAATGGTATGTTTGGGAAAAAAACCTCCTAGAGTCCATTGGGTGTCAATTTCACAGACTATCAGGGGTGGATAAATATATGAAATTAAAAAATACATGATATAATATATCTCAAACCCACACTATGGGCATAAATTAGTATTTGATAAAACTGCATCTAACATTACTAAAAATCCTAAATTACACTACAATGACTAGATATCCTATAAGAACATAAGTACATAAACACCTACATTTAATTAGTTTTTTACATAATAAATTATTTCTTAAATTAAATAACAATTAATTCATGTACTAATGTATATCGACATCATAAGTGTTGTATTCTACCATATTATTCAGGCCTCCCATCCAATTTGTCAGAATAACCATCCAACGATCCACTATACCATTGTCATAGCACATCTGGTCTTCCCAACACCATGTCACAATAAAATCCCTCTAGGATCATCCATATTTGGATTATATAACAAGGCTCATATCTAGAGAACATCCCAAATATTATAAACATACAAGAAATTAATATGCAAACCAAGACCTACAAACGATGAATTTCAATATCATATGAATATAATAACTCTCAAATATAAAATAAGGTACATGAAATTAACATGGAAAGGGAAACTGGTCCCTAGAGAACAAATTTACAACAAACCCAATTATTATTCCATCAAGAATTAACTGATTTTATAATAAATTGGTTCCAACTTTGGGTATCTGAAGGCGTCATTGTATACAATATATCAGTGGAAAAAACATACTCTTAGCATTCATTATGATTTCAAAAATCCTATAGAAATACAATTATCAATTAACAGACCTTTTAAATTATTATAGAATATAATAATAAAACCTATGGTTCATTAACTATATTTATCAATTCAATAAATAGATATAACATAATTATCAATTAAACATGTGCATTCTAGTCAATTTGATAAACATAAAGTTACATTAACTACGAGATTACAAACAAGACTCTTTAATGATTAAGAATCCAATTAATTTTAATGAAATTATATAATGCATTATTAAAAAATCCCTATTAAGAGCAACATTTTAACAAAGAAATAAATATAATTCCCCCTGTGTAGAAAATAATGAGTCTAATTTCTATCATGGTATGATTATACCATATCGCTAACATGTGATAACAACCCATAACATAAATCCAGTTCAATAATGAATAGGTTAATTTCATTTCCATATAATAGTATAAAACATTCTAAATTTATCATTGCATATAAAATAAAGGATAATAAGTGATTCACCATTAAATAATTAGTCAATGTTCTTCTAAAAAACATACCATGTTACAAATCATCGATCACCTCTCCTTAAATAAATGCATTCATTCAATGATACTACATAACAACCATACCAACAACAACCTAGATACACCCCATCAGAATATTGGGTGATTAAAACCCATTGTTCAGGTATATGTTACCAAAGGAAATGAGATGAAACCATGAGAGCCTATTAGAAAATTAACAATGAACACACCATAAAGCATAATAGATTTCATTGTATCAATGTTGGAGGGAAAAGGATAAATTTCCATCGAAGGAATATCCAAAATAAATAGATAGGATATTTTTTATACTACCTAGAATGACGTAGAATATGGTTTTGGAAGAACATTATCAAATATAAATTTTATAAACACAGTAAATAAAATATTTAAATGATGTGTAAACCATTTACACATCATATAAATGATGAGGTTAGATCTTTATGATAAACACATTGGATATTTTATTTTAAATATATTAATAAAATGTCATGATCCATCCCTAAAAACTATGTAACATAAACATACACGGTGAGTATGCTTTACATGTTTTGTATTCACCCTCCATCAAAATTTCACATATAAAATTATCTTGACCACAATATAGACTCCCCCAAGCTATATTAGCATTGAGAACTCATAAAGGATTGGACCACATGGATATAGGCTTGTAAATTAGATACCTATCAGAAAATTATAATCCTTGATAATCTACAACGAATGCACATTGGAAATGAATATGGGTCATATGAACAACCACCACTCAACAGAAGTACCTTTTAGTAGAGAGTATAAACACAATAAGAAATTAGACATATCCATATCAGAAACCAAATATTATAAACATTAATAAATGAAAAATTTCATTATAGAAGAGATATATTTCAAATACCATTTATTTTAGGGTAGGAATCTGTAAATCATGTTCATAAGTACTCTCCTCCACTCCGTTGTGCTGCCAAAAGATACTAAAAAGGGGATAAAATAGCTATACCACACCTTCATTGAGATGTACGGTAATCTACTCGATACAGCCTAAATGTTTCATAATCATAAACATTGATCACACCCGAATAATAGAAATGGGAGACTTTTTGACTTCAATGGTGGATCTGTGATGGAATAAAAATCGTTTATTTTTCTCATATGAGGGGAATATTTTATCTGATACGACATAACATAAATACTGTCCAACACCAAAAATGTAAAACTAATTTAGGGATTAATATAACTCAAATGGAATTAACATCATAACCCATTATGAGGAGTCATCTTCAGAAACTTTTGGTCTCCAATATAGAAATCTAGAGGTCTCATCTAATGGTCGACATAGGATTTCCGGTTATCCTTCGTTGCTTTCAACTTCTCATGAATTAACTAAACCATCTCAGTCATATTCTGTACCAGTTCATGAATAATAATTAAATTATCCTCAACCCTAGTTCAAGACAAAGGATACCATAATTTTTTTCCAATTAATTATTCATATAGTTCTATATTAATGGTCGAGTGAAAAAAATTATTTTATGAAAACAAGACCATGTGTATGTGCCTCATCAATAGAACTCCAAAATCGATGATAGATGAATACAACATGTATATAATGGTATGAATTTTCTTATCTGTATTATCTTTTACTTGTGAATGAGAGGATGTAATAAGGCATTACACATAACAAAAATATTTCTAGACACCTCTCCACAACCTAGAGGTAATATAAGGATCTCGATCAGAAATGATCATCTTCAGGACTCTATGGGGTCACACCATGTCATATTGATTATTCGTCACTAAAAACCCATCATGATCAACTACCTAGTCATTATAAATTTAAATTATTTTGTCAAAAAAATAAACAGTCACCCGTATAGAATCATCACCTCTATGAGACTGAGGTAAACTAATAATGATGTCTTTTGAGATGTCCTCATAGATCCACAAGGTTACATACAATGGATAGATAATCCCACCAGAAACACCATGATAATCATTCACATTATAAAAGACTAAAAATCGAGAAAAAACTATGCAAATTCGTGATAAAATCCACGGCATCACAAATGACATTAAAAGCATTGTGCATCTTGGTCACGTCAGGATGTACCACTAAACGATATCTATTGAACTCATAGAGAAACATCTCATACATCACTGATGTATTTAAATCATTCCCTATAATAACATATGGTTTTTTTCATCCACATATAATGCATCTTGGGAATATCAAAAAACTTCTCGGTCTCTCTAGACCTACACCTTTAAATCCCCACACTAGGACTCCTCCACTTTTTGAACATAATATGATTACATAATCATTATGAAAGGAAAATAACTACAACTATCATCTCAAATATCTAGATGCATCACTGAGATTACATCCATAACTCTCATAGAATCCCTAGATTCATACATGACAACCCACCCTGACTACATTCAAATATCATTAGCAACAAAATTTAAATTTCTATGAGTATATGAAATTTAAAAGTCTTAATCGTATAAGAACTCCATCCCCAATAAGGGTGCAAGAGAAAGTGACACTAGGATAATACATAACTCCGGATCACGGGGTTAGTGAAAACAATGAAATCCTCACCAATAAAACAATATCTCCAGAAATACAATGGAAACCCCAATGACACCAACTCAATATCATTGGTGGAATATTTATGATCTTGGGGATGAATCTTTAGATAACCCAAAGAAATAACTGATCTATATTGGAATAGAATTCATCCCAGGACAAGATGCAAAGCATAATAGAAATTCTCCCCTGAACTCCATCTTCTGAAAAACAAATAACTATATAACAGTGAAACCTATACTTCAGGTACTCAAAATATTGGTAACACTGGTCAATCCCCAATAATGCTTGATCTTTTCTGTTAAATGATGTCATAGGAGTATAAATCTGATATAATTTAGGTATGAACATCCTATAATAGCCTACAAGACCAAATTAACTCCTCACCTCTACCACTATCATAGGTTTATTCAAAGAGATATATTCTTTTATATTCAAATGATCAACATGAACTCTTTTCTAGAATACCACATGCCCCATGAATTGGAAATCATGACCCTACACATCAACATTGTTTCAAATGGATTCTCACGGAAAAGAACTCCCAAAATAGTACAAAAATCATTATATTTCTCCTCCTCAATCGTGAATAACATAAGGATTTTGTCGATGAAGACTTGCATGAAGACATCTTGGATTTCATTGAACAATGTGTTAATCAGACCCATGATCACATATAAAGATTTATTCACAAAAAAACAAAATAAAAATGAACACATAATTACCATGATGAAAATGGAATGCATTCTTATGAATATCCTCATCTATAAACCATATCTAATGATATAAATAACCAAAAATAAATCAATAAAAACAATAATATTTCCTTCATCTGATATAATATATCATTAATCCATATGAGAGGATAGAGGTTCACCACTATCACTTAGTAAATGCGAAAATAACTGATAAAAAGTGGAAAAGTACAATCATCCTTAATTACAACCAAAAAGTGTGCACAAGAAGGTGACACACATGGCCAAAAATATATCACTACAATATATCCTTAATCTGAATGAGCATATATCGCAACTCAAAAGGCTCCATCCGATATAGTGTCATTGATATTTTTTACATGACTAGAAATACTCTATTATAAAAACTGATCTACCATAGATCGAGAAACACTGAAACCTCATTATAAAAGACATAAGTTAAACCTTACAAAAATATACTAAAAAATAACCACCGAACCTATGATGACACCAAAATTAAATCTAAAATCAATGAATACATGGAAATGGCATACCTTTAAACAATCTGAGGGCCTCACATAGCAAATATACATTGGTGTCTCTCCATCGACAATATAGAACAGAAATGTAATCTTGAATAAATACACGAAATATTTCAAAAAAAAAACCATTCCTTTTGGATGATGATAACATATGGTTTTATCCATAGACATTGTAAATATTCTCAAGAGTAGTGTTACTCTAAAACTATAAAATAATCTTCACATGCATCATATATTTAATCATTTCTTCCAAATTAGGTAGTCAATGCCAAGGGTATTTCTAGCCTCTCTACCCCAATTTCAAAATCATTGAATATGTTATTTTACACAATTTAGTTTTTCACTATTGAATCAAAAAAGGAATTCTCCCTTGTAGAAATCATGGAAAGGGTTTATTGAAACACCCTCTTTCTCAGACTAAAAATCATATTCTAAAGTATATGTCTTACCACGGCTTTATCAATAGCCTCTCCGAATGAGATAAAGACCACCTCTAGGGATATTATCTACTCTTCGAGATTGGTGGTCATCTCAGGGATATTATCTACCATCCCTGTCTTCTCTATGATTATCCAAAACTAAACCACCACACTACTACTGGATCAGCTAAAACATCCTTAATAAGGGGACCTGATGTGGAAAACCTGGTACACGCTTAAAGATTAGAAATATAAGGCACTCTACATTTTTATAAAATTTATTAAAATAAGAAAAATATGGATATGAAATTTTAGAATATGTTTGATACCATCATCCCCTGTAGAAAATAGATAATGAAGTATAAGACCTACCTCAAATGACTTAAAACTCTAATTCCCTGACAACTGGGAAACTCGGTCCATAAATATTAATTTTGATTAATTATGAAGACCCTCCTCTCATGGTGACAAAATTTAATCTATGGTTCTCTTGACAACCAATGATATTCTAAACACCATGGGATACATCATCATAAATGATTGTAACCTTGTGCTAGATATCTGGACACGATGCCCCTCTCTAAATTCTATTACTTATATAACAAATCGAGAAGTAGGTTAGATGAATATCATATAAGTTTCCTAAAATTTATCTTAAACACTCACACACTAGTGATTCTATTGGGATTAATTCCCTTAAGTTATTTTATCAGTGTTTTAGGGTGATTGTGTTTGATAACAAATCCAGATGACCACGTTTCAGTATGAATGGTGTTTTCAAAGACTATGTTTATGTTTGTGTAGTTTTAGAGTGTCCTAAAAATATTTTTTACACAAAATTGAAAACTTATTTTATGGTCAATGATGGATTTCCTCAATGTAACTCAATGAATGTAGTTCATAGACCTTGAATCATAGATTTCATGGACCACATAGTAGCCCAACTATTCTATACAGGCTGCAAATGAGAAATAGTAATAGTGAAGTGAATTTTGTAAACCATATATGGAAATAAAGATTCATGAGGCCCATTGTTCATGTGGGATATTCATTTTTGAAATTGGGGTGATTATTTAAGGATCAATGAATTTTTTATGTCTGGATATGAAATTGGATACCACAATGGATTATAGAGGTGGAAGGCCTAACTGACTCTGGAGAAGGTTGTACCACATCTATGTTGAGGGTATTTATGACTATCACTTTTATATGATTTTTTAAATTATAATGAAATCTAATGAAATACTTAGTAATATAAAATAATGTTATAGAAGTTCATCCTAGAATAATTTGGAATGATTGATGTAATTTTTGGTGGATCAAATCATTGATGGGGAGATTTATCAATGAATGTTCGAAAATGGGGTCTGTGGGTATCCACAATTCACAATGGAAACAAAACCACACATAAGAGTATATTTTCATGTTCACATCCATCCATATAAGAGGGGTAGTCATTAATGAAATAGGAGACCACTAATCACTCATGCTACAATGTTCCATATAGTTTAGGGAATATTCCTTACATTCTTTGAGAATTATAGATATTTCAAGGAGGGAAAATGATTTTATTAATGAGGATAAAAAAAATATTTGAATGAAATTTACACAAGATAAATGTATGTTGAAAAACGTTTTTCATCTTATATATGAAATCATGAATTCATGGAAAACTGGTATATGTGTGAAATAATAAGAAGGTGATTCAGAACAACATCATAATACTTTTTAGATGAGCAGTGAGAACATTTAAATTAAGAGAGAAGTGATCATTAAAATTGAGATTAGTTATAAAATAGTAGGGATAGTGAGTCAACTCCAAACATTATTAAGGTAGTGATTCTTATCATAGAAGTGTTCTATCACTCTTTTTTTGGTAGTGAACCTTATTAGATTTGGTACATCGATACATTGTCATTACATGCTCCTTAGATGTATCCCATTGAGGGTGAACTAAGTAAAATAGATCTGTGACATGAATGTTTTCATTTATGTTGTTACATTGCAGTGGGAATGAGAGAGAAGAGTTCTTTATTAACAATGAAACAATATCTGATGGGGGAGTTATCTTAATAAGCTATATCATGATCCAGTACCCTGTTATGTTATTTAACATACATTGTATAACAATTGGTATAAAAGTTAAATGTTGAATGTTATATGTTTTCTATCTGCATTAGAAATCGATGATGTCAATCATATGTGGATTCCAACATTTCATGTAAACAATTTTAAATTATGGATGAATTAGATGAGAAGATACATCAAATATTTAGGAATGAATATCTTTACAATTGTAATACATGGAATTTCAGCCAATATTGATAGTGGTGATTTATCAAAATATAAACAATGTTAATTGAATGTTGTTTCTAAAATAATAAATTGATTATGGATGTCTTTATCCAATAAAATATATGGGATGGTTATTTTTTGTAATTCATCACAAAATATTTGGGATAATTATTTGAATACATATAAGGGATTATCAAAATTCATTGATGCAAACCTAAAGGTACTTTTGAAAAAGTATGAGTATATTAGAATTCATCCTAATGATTCTTTGAATTCAATATTTTATAGGGTGAATATGGTTTCAGAATACAACTGTGTTCTAAGAGAAATTATTTATGATGTAAATATTTTCATGCATATAATGAGAACAATTCCACCTCAGTTTAATCTGAATGATTCTATGTTGGAATATAATGTTCCAAATATGGTGACATTGGATAGCTTGAACTATAATCTTGTTTCATATGAGATGAGAAAATGATGATAATGAGATGATGGAAAAGGGAAATCTATAGAAGTGGAATTCAAGGCCATGGATAATATAACTATTAAAGAAGGGAAGGAAGAAGAAGAGATAAATTATGACATGACATTCCTTTCATAAAATTTATAAGGAAAAAATTGATCATTCAATAAGAAAATCTAACTTTCCAATTTTAGATTTTGTATGTATGGAAATCTTGAAGCAAGGTAGAATAAGCTGATTTAAGATTATGATAAAGATGAAGAGAAAATTCACAGGATTAATTCATCAGCATATGTGAAAGGTAAAAACAATTTGAGGAGAAATATTTAAATATTAAGTTTATTCATTCAATAAAAGTCAATATTTCAGAAGAATCTGATGTAGAATAGTTGGAGGAATATAAGAATTATGATGAAAGTGATATGGTGGCATCATTCAGAAATCCCCAATCAAGGGAATAAATTGGAAATGATGAATTATATGTTGATGGAAGTGTTTAACTTCTTGTATTATTCAATTCCCCTCAAGACAAGATAGATATTTTGAGATCCAAAATAATGAAATACAATAGGAAAATTCATGATGTGAAATTTTTTATGAACAAGAAGGAAGAATAGGTGTTTGAGATAATATATTAAATTGAAATAATGAATTATTCAAATAAAAATATCTCTTATTTCGTTAGTGTGTATAACCTCAATGTTGATAAATAGAAAATTTTAATTGAATTATTGAATAATATATCAAATAGTCAAGTAAAATTAATAAAAAAGGTTGAGAATGATGTTTTCATTCTATGAAGGATACATAATTATTAGATGAAATTATTCACTCTAGTTAATAAGGTCAAAAATTAAAAAGAAAATTTAAAAGTAGACTTGAATGATCAGATGAAATGGACTACAAAATATCATTAAAATAAATAGATATATATGAATGTTACAGTTGGTAAGAGGGATGAATGAAATAATAAATAAGTAATGGTTGAAGTCAAACCAAAGAACTCACCCTAATATTGATTATTTTTTTGGGTACGATTCATAATTATATGATTCTGATAACTAAAGGGAAAACCAGTAGTACATTTTTGACACACAAGAATACACCCACATAAGATTGTTTTATTTGGGAAATATGAGACTCTCACAAAATTTATGATCCACAACAAAGTTTTATTAATGAAAATTAAACCAATAGAGGAAGTCATTGCAAATTTATTATTCCAAGATATATTTTGGATGGTATCTATTTCAATTTTGGAGAATTTTAAATCATTGAATGATATTTATCATCATAACTGTATATAAGTGTGCCAGAAAGACTGAATAAGATCATAATCAGAATATAAATGTATAATCAAAGAAATAAAAAAAATATATTTTTATTTGAAGCATTGTAGGATGATTTTGTTCTATCATTCTTTAATAAAAATAAACATAATCAATTTATATCAGGTTTGAAGTAAAAAAACGATTAAACATAATAGAGAAGAATATGGATTAGTGTTAGATATTACATTCAATGCATCAGATCACTTTTGAATACATATCATTAATAGTGGATGTACCCTACATATGACAAGAAATATAGTACTTGTGAAAATTATCATATACAACAATAGAGGTATTTTATGGCTTGTTAATGATCACATATTGCACATTTTTTGCTAAGTAAAAGACATTTTTGGAGGAAAATATCAGAGACATATAGATGTATAGTTTATTAAAGGTCTTAGTCAATACATTATATGTGTTTGTCAAACTTGTGACTCAAGAAATGACATAATTATTAGAAATAAATTATATATCACTAAGATAAAAGGGGATGACGTTGTTTTTTTGGAAAATTTATGTTGGTAAATATATAACTAGTAGGTGGGGAATAAGATTTTATTTTCTTCCATGTAAGAAAAAAATGTATTGGAATAAAAACCTTGGTTAGTTGATCAAAATTTCATGGGATGATTTAGCGAAATGTGATGTTACTCGAGACCTCCCAATGTTATCACGTGATCATACACATTCATGTGATTATTATCAAAAAGGAAAATAATTCCATATACATATTATGTTAAATATAAAATTCTAAAAAATATAAATGATTTGGTGTATATTTATTTTTTCAGACCTATTTTAAAAATATTTATTAAAGGGATGAGATATTAAGTTTTCGTCATTGATTATTTAGAATAATTATAGGGTCTTCAGTCTTCAGTCACTAAAAATTTGGTGTTAAATCTCATAAAATTTATTGAATGGAAGTTGAAATGTTTCTGGGTCATTAATTCCATAAGATTCTAATTTATAATGGAAAAGAGTTCAGAAATGTCAAATGAGAGGATTATTATTTCCAATGCTTTCCCAGGGGTGCACATCCGCCTGTAAAGGACACACTAACTATTTACCTGCATTCCAACATTCCAAAGGCCGGTGACATCTGTCACTTATTAAGAGACATTAGATCCTTGATCAAAACAAGATGATGGGATTTCAGTTTCTCTATCTGTGGATTCCTCCTCAAAACTCGTTACCTAGTCAGGGACTTCCTTATAGATTTTGAGGTTGTTCGTGAAACTCTTCCCAGTGCCATGTCTTCATGGACACTATTTAATTATGCTGCTTCTGTCCTGACATTCCAAGGGGTCTGGTTAAGGAAGAAACCTTCAGTAGAGGGAGTTGTCATGTTGGACATCACTGTCATGTCTGTATGCTATAACAATGATGCATCTTTGTTTCTTCCCGTTATGATTGGCTTCTCGAGGGCGTGGAATCCCGAGGCATCCCACGTTGAATGTAAGTAATTATATGACATAGGAATGTCTCTAAGGTTTTACTCTTCTTCCCATATTTATCATAGGTAATGCCTCAAGTTTAACGACTAGTTAAGATAGAACAGACTGATCATAAAACTGATAAGAGTGCCTCAGATTGGTGTGACCCCTGGAAGGATCACTGATGTTGGGGCTAATGCTTGGTTAGTTACCCGATTATTATTAAGAGAAGTGAAGAGTTGAATTGGAATGATCTCACTGGAATGTGGGGGGCCGAGTAAAAATCATGATGGATTGTGGAGATTTGAATGAAGTGGTGGGGGGATGAGATGGAGCCTACGTGAGGGTGACAGTGAATTTGGGCTTGATCCTCCAAGAGAATTCCTATGTATGTTGTGGTAGGGAATTAAAGCCTGCATAGTTCTTGGGGAGATGGGAAACCGGAGGAGGTGACCCATATGGATGAAACCTGGAGGAAGTGGAACATCCAAGATGGCGCATGTCCTTCTTGAAACACATAGGCTCGAGGGATAGACCAAGATGGTAAATGGGTGATGGGGTTGATCCTCTTTGTGGCTTTCTACGTACCATTCCTTGTCAAGGATGATATTTAGCATTGTTCAAGAGGGTCCATCGAGTCAGGGTGTATGCCGAAGACAACTAACTGATGAAATTCTAGGGATTATACATGGTTAGTAGCCCCAGGTTGGTCTGACTCCATGGGAGTGGACCAGAGATATGGGTCCCAAGAATGTGCACTACAACGACTTACCGTCAAATGAGGAACAGAAAGGCTTACTGCCTACTGTGGTGGACAATGGATTACCACTAATTGTGGTTCACAACAGCTTATCATTGATCTGGTTTCCAACGGATTACCGTCAATTGGGGTATCCCAATAGCGTACCGATTATCAGGATTCTAACGGCTTACCGCTGCTTAGGGTTCCAACGGCTTACTGCTGGTTAGGGAACATAGTGGATTACCAAAGGCCATTGAACACAACCAGTTACTGCTGGTTGGGGAACACAATTTCTTACCACTTGTAAGGGAACACAATGACTTACTGTTGTACGGGGAATGCATAGACCTACCACTGGTTAGGGAACATGAAAGCTTACCTCTGGTAGGGGAACACACCAGCTTACCGATGGTTGGGTATCCCAGCGGCTTACTACTTGTTGGGAAGACAACGACTTACCACTGGTAAAAGTTGGACCTCATAGAGACTTTCTACGTACCTTGTCTAGAAGACAAGGATCAAATCCCACATAGTTTTAATTTTTCTAGTTTATCATCTTGCAGGATGAATAAGGGAGTTCAATTTAATGTAATACGGGATGAGGGAGGTCTAATGTGGAGTGGTCAGAACTGATGGGTGTTAGTCTTGAACCTCGGTGAGGCTTCCGACATACACTACATTGGAATGGATTAATGTCCCCATAGTTTGGAAGAGGTGTTGCTGAACTGACATGAATGGAGTAGGAAAAAATAGTTGTTGGTCTTGAACCACTAAGAGGATTCCTATGTATCGTGACGTGACAAGGATCATAGTCCCTGTAGTTCGGGAGTGGATTGGGGAACTTATGTGAAATGGGGTCGAGGCCAATAGATGTTTGGGATTGTACCTCTGGGAGGCTTCCTACGTACCTTTCTTTGGAAAAGATCAAAGTCCACGTAGTTCAAGACAGTTTTTTGAACAAATATAAAGGGGTTTGAGACTAATAAATGTTTTGCATGATCCTTTGGGAGGCTTCCTACATACCTTTCCTTTTCATGGATCAACTTCCACGTAGTTTGGGTGGATTTGGAGAACCGAAGTTAAGGGGTTCGGGACAAATAGGTGTTAGTCATGAACCTCAGGGAGGCTTCCTATGTACCGTGCCTTGCCAACGATCAATGTCCATGCATTTCAAGATGGTGGATTGGTGAACTGATGTGAAGGCGGTACGGACAAATAGGTGTTGAGAATGAACATCATGGAGGCTTTCTACATACCTTTCCATAGAAAGGATCAATTACCACACAGTTTAAGAGAGATTGGTGAACCGACAAGAAGGGGGTGTGACCAATAGGTGTTCATCTTGACCCTCGGGAAGAAATCCTACGAACCATGCCTTGGCAAGGATAAAAGTCCACGTAGTTTAGGAGAATATGAGGCATAAAATTTAGGGCGGACTAGGAGGGATTCCATGGTAAATTCATACTCTAATCCTTTGTGACTCATGATCGGTGTGAGAAACAAGAGGCGGTAAAGACCTGACAATCACTTCACGGATGGTGCACCTGTGGGAAGTGAAGCGGGGCTAACGCGTGGTTTGTGGACCAATGAAGAAATAATGGCTTATTTGTGGTTATCATTCCAAGAAGAGGGAGATTGGGACTTACTCTAGGATGGAGGACCAGGTGGAGTCAAGGCCCAATGGGATTTAACAAAGAAGAGTTCTGGGGGAGAAGGGATACAACCTCCCACATGAAAGGCAAGGGGCTTACAGAAATGTGGTTTTCATTCCTTGCAGAGAAGCACTGCTTTAACAAATAGGTTTTCATTCCATGAGAGGATGATATCACACCCATGGGGAGAAGGGGTAATAGAGAATTTCTGAGATAGGGTACCCCATGTAGAGTGTGTGGGTGAGGTCATAGATTAATGTCATGTTTTGAGGACAAAGCTGTCTGGTAGTTTAACGTCTTGCAGTTAAGAGAAGGTGGTTTCAATCTAAAACCCTATGACTTACATAAATGATACCTTTATGCCCTTGGGGAAGTGAATCCATCAATAATTCCATTGTTAGGGTGTTTTGTGGAGTGATATACTAAGTGGTCCACGTTAGCGTGGAAATGCGAAAAAGCAATATCCATTAGCGTGTCTATGTGAAAAGAATAAGGTGAATAAACACAAACTGAATCCATTCCCAAGGGACATAGAAATCACTTCATGAAAAACTAGATGGTCACATGGGAAAAGGTGTTGCGGAGCGAATGGGTTCATAGGAAGAGGGATCATGATACTCTGGTGCTCTATGTAGTGTAAGGGCTTCACGATGGGGTATGCTTCACAAAGCGATGTGACTTAGCCTAGGCATAGGAATTGGTGCATATGGAAGGTGCTTCAATAAGTCGAAAGGCTCTCACGGAGAAGGGCTTCAAAAAGTAAGGGTGACCTATGAAGCATATCACTAAGAAATAATGTGCTTCATGAAGCACTATGACCCGACCATAGAATGTGGGTTGCATGTGCATGGATGGTACATTGTGAAGCATGCATGATCTACAATGTCTTAAGACCCCATTGGGATCCACTTCCTTTGTGGAGGACTATGGGCTCCGTTAAGGGCATCCACCATTGACGATGGGCTGAATTCAAGACATGGTAAAGGCACTTCGCAATTCTCAAGTACCATGAAGAGATCATTTTTTGCTGAGCAGAAATTGATTCATGATTTTAGTGCTGATAAGGATAATGGTCGGAGGTTCGAACTTTTGGGATTGAGGGGAGCCAGGTATTTGTATGAAATTGTTGTTGTAAAGAAAAGATCGCTCGACACAAATCTATGTTGAACATTGTCATAACCGCAGAGCCTCCAACCTCTATGCTCCATGGCTGTTTTGCAAATGTCAATCGGATCATGGAAACTCATTCCTCCTTGATCCACGACGGCTTTTCAAAATGCCAATCCGACCGCAGAACCAATCACATCCTTTCTCCACGATGGCTTCATAAATGTCAATCCGGATCAAAGAGACTCCAACATTCCTTCACCATGGCTGGTGTGCAAAGAAGGTAGCTCCGCGCCGGCCACGATGTTTTAGGGCTCCAAAAATTAAATTATTTATATTAAATTTTCATTTTGATTCATTAAATAATTTATAATACATTAATTACAAACAATATTTAATCAAAATTACACTGCATTATATTGAATATTGTAGGTATGTATATTATTCCTAGGGATAATTCCAATCCGTGGACTTGGTTTATCAATAGTAACATATTTTAAACATTTTCATTCTATTATTAACCAAACCCCTTGGTAAAACAATTATTTAACTCATTATTACTATTATTCAATATCCATGTAATCTAGAAAAACATCATAACATACCCACTTGATGAAACATAAAATCAAGAACCCCCATCCAACACAATATTTAGGGAAAGGAATAGAGATAAACAAGTAACCCAACAAACATCCATTAAGGAGATTTTAGAAAGAATACAAACTTTTAAAATCCCAAGAACATTTAATCCTAATATTAAATTATTCCAACATCTCTTATTCCATCCCTGAAACCCACATGGATATTTTAATACATCTCACCATCATAGGCATCATATTCTGTCATGTTATCTAGGATTACATGCCTTTGTATACCGACATCCATCCCAATATCTTCTTTACTAAGATCACATCACAACTTGGGCACCCCAACCCATGTAACAACATCAACCCTCTAAGATCAACATTACCAGGATTGTATCTCAAGGATAATTATCAAGTCATGAATCTAGTCACCATTAAAACTGACACCCGACCCAGCCCGTGGCTAGGCTTGAAGGGCATTATCGATCCCCATAGGCTGGCACGAGTACCCAGGTATCAAAAATTGAAAATTTAGAATTATTTACCAATGTTTATAAATATAAAACAAGAAACGAATCAAATAATACAAATCTAGTTTTTTCAAACAAAAACATATTTTACACAAATGCATAATTGAATTAAATAATCTAGAACGAAACACAATGACTATAAAAAAGAAAAAAAAGTCAAAAACAACGTCCCAAGAACCTCTTCTTGGTAAGGGGCACCGCCCTTAAACTATCTCCACAACACTATGCCAGGACGGACAACAAGAAACCTGAACCACTAGAACTAAAATTCATAATCAAAATTGCAAAGAAATAACCATGTCTACATACACCGAAGGGTGTAATTAAGGTGTTATACAAGGTCTAGTAGGATTCCACCAAAAAAATCCATTTTATAATCATTATAATACAAAAAGCCTACAATTTTTGTAAATAATAAATGTTAGTTACAATTTCTAATAGATTCAAATTTAAATTAAAACATTTTTCATGTGGTGTATATTAAAATAAATCTACACTTTTAAATAGAATGACAATGCTACTTATTTTCTTCATACAAACATACTGTATGCCGAAGGTAAGAATAAAATATCCACTGAGTACTAGCAACATGAAAAACCATTGCCCTAGCTCATTGAGGGTCCCAGGTACCTGGTACTCAGTGAAAGTAACCACACAAATATTTATTTTCATGCACATGTGCCACTATTATGGATCATACCCATAACCTAGTGGTCCGAAATGTCATCATCATCATAGTTTAGTTACTGTTGTCATCGCCAATAATGCTACATGAAACATGGACCAAACCCCACAGGATCACTATCATACTAGTACACGTCCACCCACCTAGATACTCGGGATTAACCTCTGGGGCTATAACAAGTTACACAAGCCATGAAATACCATTATCACATTGAAATACCATTTCCAAATCACACAGACACCAAACAGACCACACAAATGCCACATTGTACCTATTTTCATTCAAATTCATTTTGAAAATCATACTCACACCAAAACAACCCACAACATGTTCCACCTATCTTTCACACTTCAACATATCCTTTAAATAATTTTAAAAAAGCCATTCCACGATAGTAAAAATCAACAAAAAACCCTTTAACGTTAATATATATGATTTTAATAATACCATCCTACCAAAACAGTTTGGCAACATAGTTAAACCTCTTATAGAAATCCAGAAACAATTTAAACACTTCAAAAAAAATTCCATGGAGTGTATCCATGTTTTGCACATAAAATATCTCTAAAAAACATCTTAAAAGTCCAAACTATATGAATATCACATAAAAATATAATTCTCGACCATAACATCATTTATTAAAACAATTCCATGAATCATAAAACAACCCCAATGAGCACTAAATGGAATACAGAAAAAAATATACATTTTTGCACAAAAAAACTACTTAGAAACCAACCACATAAAAAATCATACCAACTATAATTTTCATACAAAAAAAATGGAATTAAATCATTTTAAAAATATAAATCATTAAAAAGTAACTTATCCAATAATTCTTACACTTGGAATCACCTAACATTTATGCCAAAACTCCAAACTGTTGTGCGAAACATCAATCCCACCACCGCCACAGCAAAAGGATGTGAAATCATGCCCCTAATACATAAGATTTGAAAAAAATGACACAAAATCAACCCCTAGGTATGAACCCTAGATGCTTGACATTTTAGAACCTCATGTTATGTATATTAAACCCTAAAAAATTGGAGGAACATGAGATGAAACCCACATACTTGAGATATATTGACTAAAATGCCCCAAATACACTAGTATCTGAATTTTCAAACAACCGGAAATTCATGTGAGGTTTGAATAAGTCTGAGGAATCATGTAGGAACTGAAATTATGGAAAAGTGTGAAAAATGAAAGAGTTCATAAAAAATATAACAACTTATTCAAACCTAGAAGATTTGAAAATTCTTGAGACGTTTTTCCCTAATCCGTGATGGAAATTCGCTAAAAAAGGATACTTGAATATGGGGGCGCACCAAGCGATGTTGGTTTATAATGGGAGGTGTAATATTCAAAAAAGAGTAAAACAATAATATGATAATAAATAAACAATTTTTTTAAACTGGAAATGACTTTACGGGCTGGCACAATTCCTTAAATAAAAAACCAAATCCACTTTGATTATATATTCCTAGAGATTCCAAATTTATATGGTGGTGTATATAGGTTAGGGGAGGCCATGTTGGGAGCGGAAGGGCAGAAATATGACAAAAATGAATGAGTTATAAAAGAAACAAAATACGTTTTTAAATCTGGAAATGAGATTGCGGTTTGGCCCAAATCATGAAAACCCATATTTCCCCCCTTAAATGCTTGGGAAACTACCTAAAAAGAAATAATTGAAATTAAATGAAAAATACCTTTAAACCAAGTCATGGATGTGAAAATTATTTCCACCATAAATCATTCTGCCCTTGAAAATCCACAATAAGGCCAAAATCAAAAACGAAACACAACCGTTAGGGAAAAATGGACTCCTCTGCCATGTTTCTCCTGCCCCCAAATGCTAAGATATCTCCAGTTGTTCTATCAAGTAAAGAAAAATCACATCAAATAGAACATATACCACTTTCATAAAATGATCAAGAACATTCAATGTTCATCCCAAAACATAATACCCCAAACACTACCTGAACAAGACACAATGAATTTACTTGAATGGACAACAACATCATACTTGGTTACCACATTCCCACTTCAACAAAACCATTGGGTGCACTCCAATCCCATAGTTTACCCAAGATGTAATTTGGATGTTGAATACCTCCGAACGAAACAACCAATTTTCTAGACAATACCATGTAAAAAACTGTGTTACAGATATGGTGAGACACAAATGGGATCCCCACCATAAGAGACTACATTAATTTTCCTGAGACTGAACCGGGAAAATACGAGGGGGATTCTCGAATACACTCTGAGACATAATGGGTAGACATTCATTATAATTTTCCAAAATAATATACATGCGACCCATTGTGGGACTCCCAACTAAAATAACCAGCCATCTTATTTGACTAGGATGGACCAACACGAAAATTCCCCATAATTTAAAGAGTTGGCATAGTTTCACGTTTTGTCCACACAGTTTGGGAAACCATGGAATGACCATGCGATGAATTCTATCCAGAAGGAAACATTTCCCAGTTACATGGGCCATGGCACATGGCCATGTGGAGACCGTGTGGTACTACTATCTCTTATTACACAGTTTCCCAGGTTAGTGCATGGTTACCTCTAATTGTGCTCAAACCGTGCGTTGCCATATACTTATCCCAATTTTTGTACTTTTTGTTAAAAGCCTAGTGGAATCCAAAAGGGAAAAGGCTAGAACATAAGAGATAATATAGGAACAAGATTCCCCCATATCATTCCACTGAACGAGAACTAGAGAAATATGACAATACCAGAGCATTAAACTATTCCCATCATTCATTCTAAGGATGGGAATTAGACCAAAAAATTTTAATGACCGAATTATTTCCTTGACAACTCACCAAAATCACATCAATATCTATGATTGGAGGTCAGATTTTCGAAGCATCTTCAGCCCCACAGTTAGGCCCTAGGAAACCCCTGAACAAAACTTCTTCTTTCGGTGCCACAAAAAAGTACACTGTGATCCCTGAAGGGTACAATGAGACACAACACACTCTATAGTAACTTTACCAAAACCTGGCATTTTTCTGAAACAAGAGATTAGAAGATGCACACAGATCACCCATTGTTTCTTCGGATGAAAAATGGAAAAGGAGAAAGGCACATGAAAACACCATCATCTAAATATAGGATGTTATGATTTTTTGAAGTGAGGAAAACATCCGACAAAATAGAGTCTCTCATAAGATTTCACAACCATTACATTTGTAGTAAAATCAGAACACGACCTCACAAGGTGTCACCGAACATGACCATTACAACTGATTGAAACAATAAAAGGAAAGGGACCCTATGCCATTTCCTCCAACACCACACAACTCTAGAAAGATTCCATAACAGTTTCTCAAGACCAGATATCATATGCAGAAGTTTTAATATATACCCCTATTTTGAAGAGACTACAAAGGACCCAGTGACCCTCTTAGAAACCATCCACACTAAAAAACATAGACTAATTTCATTTTTGATGAATTATGTAACTTAATAAACTAAGGACTTTTTGAACTATCCATGTGAACTCTCCCACGATAAAAGGATATGAAAAACCAAGAAAGGTAATGTTGTTGACTCAACTTCCAAATCTCCAAAAAATACTTCTTATGTTGATGAACTAGAGGACATTCAATGGAGAATCAATCTGGGATGCACATCAGTCATGCATTAAATATTTATAGGGGCATACCTTATCCAACGAGAGAACCCAAGGACCCAACCAAACTTGTCCATTGGTCAAAAATTCACTAGTTAGAACCGAAAACATGACTTGAGCCACCACATGGGCCTCCTGAAATATTTTTAGAAGATACCTCTAACCATCCCATTAACCAAACATACCAACCAAACACAATCCCAAAACATCATTCAAACATTAGGGGTTATAGAACAAAAAACATCCCACAAAAACAAAATTTTCAAAAACATATAAGACACACCACCCAAATATGTCTATAAGGAATCATGTTTTCATTTATTTTAAGTCACTTCATTAAAAATAAATGGGTTGATGGTTAGCATACCCATTAATGGTATCCTATGGGCCTCACTCATGCATGTTTCGGTGCCACACCAGGTACCCTCCTAATATCCATCCGGACACTCATCCATTCATTCCATTAACCATTCATCATCGCCTATAACCTCATGCGTGTGGCCGCTCATGGAAATACAAAATGTTAAAACAAATATTCCTTCCTCTTCTAAAAACCAAAACATTTACTGACATATCACTTTTTTTACTATACACAGAATAAAAAACTAATTTACATCCTAAAAAACATTTCTGGAAGCCCCAATCATTCAAATTAAAATGCACATTCATTACAAACATTGATTTCAAAATATTTTTCCCGTTTCAAATCACTCAGTGATTTATGAAAAAAACTCCCTTTCATCAACACACATACATTTTAAACCTCATCCCTTCTTATTTAAACAAGATTCCAATGACTCAAAAAACATTTCTATTTATTTCTAGTTACCAATTTTTTTTTCTTAAAACCTTACACATAAATTCACAACACATATCATTCAACTCAAAACACATGTCAATAATTCAAAAAAGTCTATATTAAATATATTTTCAAAACCCACTAACAAAATTCAGACATTTAAAAGAGGTGTAAACACACAATGTACCATTTCAAAATATTACTGAAAATATATTTTAAACCTCTTATAAATAAATCCACATATGATTTAATGAAAAATAATTCCATAAATGTTCACATTTCATAAATCAGGTCTTATTTATAATTTTAAAACAATGATTCCATAATTCCAAAACAAATGAGAACATGAAAATGCGAGAGGAAACTAGTTTTTGTGGATGACTTGGACATATGGTTAGCGGTCATATGCCTATCACATCACCATCAAGGAGAGCGTTTTAGGACAATATCTTCAGCTTTACATGGCTTCCTATGACCTGTGAGGTTACTGAGACCATTGAATCAACTCTCTTTTCATTTCACCAATCATCAATGACCCGTGAATACAAAAGGACTTGGATAAAACCGAACATCCCCAAGTGACTTGAATCACATCAAAGGGTATTATTTACATGCTCCAAGCACTACAATATTTCCCAATCATCACCACGAACCGCTAGCAATGAGATGTTTTATCTTTACATATGTCCTGGAATACATCATCTAAAAAGGCACCGATGTGACAAAGCGGGGGGTGAGTGTAAATACCCAATAGTTTTTCCCCAAATGAATTCCCTACACACACCACACAGATAAAATCATTATCACAGTTATTTAAAATATTTTATATAAATAATACAATATTTTTACAACATAAAACAAACCAAACACTCATTTACAATCCATTTCCTCCAAAATTATTAGACCACACAGGAAATACAAATAACCATTCCACAATCCATTTCACCATCTCACCTAGGCAAAAAAATACATCTTCCAAGAAACACACAACAGGGCAACAATAATAGTGTACCTTTCATCCAAACCATTCACTACTTTTCTAACTAGCTGTACATCCCACCCACTTATCTTTTTATGGTGGACCATACATCCACTGTCTATCCCATTATTATAATGGAACATCCCTCTCACTTAACACAATCCACACACGCCATCACACATTAATAACCAACATGAACTAAGCACCAAAGCCACAAAAAATCACACCATCATTTCCGTAACATGCCAATTCACATAAAAAATCACCATTTTATTGAAAAAACCATTGAACCAATTTTCCAATCCCCAAACACATTTCAATAAACCACATATTTATTGAAATCCATCTTTCAGAAAATATTTTCAAAGTCATCCATTGAAAATTTTAAAATCAATAATTCAAAATCCCACTACAATGCCCCTTTTGCAACAATAACCCATTTTCTCCAAAATCCCCTAAATCACCCTCAATTCGGTTTCCAAAAAGATTCACACATCATTAAAACAATTAATCTCAAGAAACTCAAATAAATTTTACAAAAACCACTAGTTCTAACCATGTGGAGTCGAGGGAGATTCCGCTTACCTTTAGGGATCCTAGGAAATCGGCCAAATAAAACTAAACCATTACCCAGTGTACACACCATAAAACCCACTCTAAATACCCTTCCCTATAATCCAGAAGCCTTAAAAAATAAACGTAAGGAAAAAATATATATCAATAGAAAACATGTGTATATATATAAAACTGATAGAGATGGATATGTAGATCTAGAGGAAACCATAAAGAACCGTGTGATGAGACTTAATTGAGATCAACTGCCTTTAATCCACCAAGAAACTGCTTAAGTTGGATTCCGAAAAAGAGTGGGAGAGCCCCTCCAACAATTGAGAATAGAAATTATTGAGTGAGGATCGAGTGGGAGGATGTTTGGTTTGAAATTAGAAAACCCTCAGTGACCCCATATTTAAAAACCCTATTTATTATAGGCCACAATTTTAGAATGTATGGTTTGGAAAACCATGTGCTATCTTTTCATAAACCACTGTCTCGAGAGAAGGGGTCTTCATGGTTTCCTCTATTGGTTTGGAAAACCATGTGTAGGCTGTGTGAAGCCCACTATCTTCCCCTACACGGTTTCTTGGAGAACAATCATGGTTTTCCCAAACACTTCTCAAACCACGTGCCCTTAGAAAATCCACCAAACATATTCAAAACTAATATATACTCTCCCAAACTCATCCCAACTCATCCCAAGAACATAAAAAAAATTTAAAGTCATAAAAATTCTTTATAACTAAAACTACAGGAGCTACATTCTCCCCATCATTGTATATTCCATCCTTAGAATGTAGGGAACCATTACTTTACCGAAATATCTTGGGCCATTGCTCGACCATCTCTTTATTCCATTCCTAAGTATCTTTTTAAATATGAACATGCTTCCAAAAAACAGGATCATATTCGATACTTTTACTAAAAAAATTATCATGCTTATCCACAATCCACACTATCAAGTGAAACAAGAAAGAAACCAGTCATCTCTCAACATGTTCCCAAAAAATCACATGGTAACGATTCAGATGATACTTTTTTAACTGCGACACAAAAAACACCTTGTGGATCATATAAAACATTGGATGAAAATAAAAATGACAATCCAACTCTCAAATCCGCTCATATATATCAACATGGCGTTATACCTAAGAGATAACATACCATGAATCACAAATCGACGATGCCCAAGCATGGGAGAGATCCTCAAAAACACATGATCACCCACCTCAAACGACAACGACCATCGACAATGGTCCACATATGACTTTTGATGACACTATGCTATCTCTATCCATTTCGTGATCAGCATGAACTTTTTAATAGTTTCTGGGAAAATTCTTGGTCCAATCCTCAAAGTATCCCCTATTTCCAATCAATATAGTGAAGAACAACACATACACCCATATAATGACTCAAATGCATCCATAAGTAATAAAGTGTGAGAACTGTTTTTATAAGAGAACTCCACCAATAGTATGTTCTCCTCCAATGAAACATAAAATTACATCACACAAGCCCTTAAGATGTCTTCCAAGGCATGTATCATCCTCTCTATGTAGTCGTTCATCTGAACATGATATGCCAGGCTTATCGTCAATGGTGTCACATGGGTTGCTATAAAGATTTACAAAAATGATATGTGAACCTTAGATCACAATCTGATACAATAATAGTCAGAAAACCATTCATCTTTACCACCTCTCAAATATAGATTTTGGTTAGATCATCTAGCGTATGATATTCATGAATCATGATGAAATGGGAAAACTTTGTGAGCTTATCCACAATCACCCATATGGAATCATTTTTCCTAACTGTTCTTGGTAGACCCATCACCAAATATATTGTTATTCTCTTGCATTTACACACTAGAATAGTTAAAAAATGAAACATTCCAACTCGACATTGATGCACTAGCTTGTCCTACTGATATGTTAGGAATCCTGAAAAAACATGGACACATCCCTTTTCATACCAACCCACAAAAAAATGTGCTTTCAGCACCTTATAAATTTTCAGAATTTATTGATGGAAACTCAACCTGGAATGATGATTTTCCAAGAGATGTTCTTATAGAAAATCCACTGGTACCACCATCTAATTTTGAAATCACAAGACTAAATTTCAATTCAGTTGCCAAATCTATATGGTCTCCCCGACATTGAGTATCGACCTCACCACCACATATTCTAAATTTGATGCATGTTCCTCTTTAAACAAACTAGCCAAGTCAGGAACCAATAATACTTGAATGAATATTACACTATCACTCCCATTCCTCACATTCCCATTGCATGTTGGCTATGACCGACATCGACTTACATTTATCTAAAGCATTTTTCACCATTTGAGCATATTATTTACTATATAATGCATCTTCCATAGAATATCAATTACTATGTGTGTACATTAAGTTGAAATCAAACATCTTGAGATACTCCATAAACTGCCTTTGCCTCAAGTTAAAATATCTTTATGGAGACATCTAAATTAAACACTTATGATCAATAAACACTGTGAATTTTTCATCTAAGTGATAATGATGCCACATTTTCCAAGAATGAAAAATTTCTACCAACTCAAAATCATATGTTCATTAGTTCTTCTCATGGAACATTAACTTCTGTGAGCCATATCTAAACATGTGATCCCCTTTCATGAGAACACACCCCAACCCCGATCTCGATGCCTCATAATACCCAATAAACCCTTTCCCTAGTTGAGGAAAAACCAATATTGGTGATGATGTAAGGAGACCTTTTAACTCCTCAAAGCATTGACACTACTCATCCCATTGAGTTGGAACATTCATCATTTTCAAATTTATAATTGGAAAATCCAATCATGATAAATAATGAATAAATCATCAATAATACACAGCCATACCAAGGAAGATTTGTATATCAATGAAATTCTTTGGTTCTTGCTAAGATATAACAGTATCTATCTTTTCTGTATCAACAGATACACCCATATAAAAATGTACATAACCAAGAAAACAAACATCAAGTATCTAAATGTAACACTTTTGAAATTTTTCATAAAACCGAAGATATTTTATGATCCCAAACAATATTTCCAATTGTTGCTCGTGATCTACCCTTGCCCTTGTATACACCAATATATCATCAATAAATACAACCACAATAGAATTTGGATATCTATGAAATATCTGATTTATCAATGCCATGAACACTTCTGGTGCATTTGTTAGACCAAAGGGAATAACCACAACCCTATAATGATAATATCTACTTCTAAAAACTATTTTAGGAATATTCTCATTTGTCAGATGAAATTGTTGATTACCAAACCTCAATTCAGTCTTAGAGAACCACTAGGCTTCACTCAACAGGTCAAAAAAATATTCAATTTCTGTATGTGGATATTTTATCTTTATCCAAAAATTATTAGGTATAAAATAATTAACACATATCCACAATGTTCCAGCCCAATATTAAAAAAAACAAAATTTGCCCTGCCCATAGAGACATATTAGGAAGGATGAATCATTTGTTTTCAATCAGTTCCAAATGCACCAAAAATTCTCACAATTCTATGGGTACTATTTGTTATGACATACGTGAGATTGGGCTGGTCCCCAGAAAAAGATCAATCATAAATTCCACTTCTCTCACATGTGTCAACCTTGATAATTTTCCAGGAAATAAATCCACAAATTGAACCACATCATCTATAATATTAAACTGTTCAAAACCTTCCACTAATGCCAAAGACAAAGCCACTAATTTATATGAGATTGTGACATCATTTGGTGACAAAAAATATGTTTCTACCAACATTCCATTCTTCTCCCCTATAATGAGATGTTCATTTACATCCTCTATTGTAAAACTAAACATTCGTGTACAACAATCTATGTGGGCAGAAAACATTTTCAACCAATTCATTCTCAGGATTATGTCATAAGGATCCATCTCAAGCACTGAGAAATACAACATTAATTCAATTTTATCCATTACTAAGCAAAAAGATATACATTGTATGGATCGACCCTCAATTTGAACCTGAGGAGTTTGTAGTTTCATAATAGAAGGCATAATTTTTACTTGTAGAAGAAAAAAATCAGTGATGTGAGAAGAAAGAAATTAATGGGAATCATCTGTATCAAACAACTATTAAGTCGATGTACAATTTACAAGAATCATAACTCTATCTATGGATGGTCCAAACTTATCATCCATCACAACCTGTTCACCTCCAAAAAAATCATTCCCGCCACACTCTACTCTTTATTACCTTGCTGAGGAGTCATGGTGTTCTGAGAATCACGATGACCCACTTTACTCTCCTACTGAGGGGTATGCTTCTGCCCCCATCCTATCATGGCATAAGACCCCTATGACCCCTGGGGAGTTTCATAGAAACCTAACATTATATATTTATAAAAATAACACTAATTATTCCCCATATTATTATAATTATGACTTACTCAAGGATATGTTGTACAATCCCACATGATACGGCTCATTGAACCACACTGAAAACATCCCAGCTTTCTCTAAGGATTTGGAGGAATATTCACTGATCCTGTCGTCAGATTATGAGCCATACTCCCACCCTGGAAATAATTATCCCTCTTCCCCTTGAACCAAATGTTCGAGTTCTATCTATTCCTAGTGGGTACAAACATACTTACCATGTTTGTAGCCCCCAAAAGGTCATGCTCAACCATCATAGATCAATTAACAATTTCTATGTAATCTTCTATACACATCACCACTATCTTGGAATGAATTTCTTTGTTCAAACTACCTTCAAAATTTGTGGCATCAATGATGTACTACCCGCCACCTCAGGTGAAAGACGCACTATGTTCATTAACATATCAACATAATCTGTCACTCTCACGTTCTATTTCTTCTATATAATTAAATCTATTGTACACTGAACTATGAAAATATGAGGGTATTATTTTTTATTAAACAATTCTTTAAACCCCACCAATGTCAGACATTGGTCCGTCTTGAAATGGACTACCAACTACTAAAACTGAAGGGAATGATCTTATAACCAACACATGGATTACATCAATTTTAGCTCTGCAGGTGTTCCCATGATGTATAATAACCTATTAATTTTGTTCAGCCTTGCTTTAGTCCATTTTGGGTCCAAATCCCCTAAAAAATTAGTGGATTCTGTCGTTGAAACTAAACCATATGATCCACATGTTTTGGTTTATCCACATTATTCCCACTTTACATAGCTTGGAAAGCTTCCACTGTACTCTACACTAGATGATGGTTCCCCTGAGGCTCATGTACAACCACATATTCATAAGCTTCTTCTGGTTGGTCTCTATGGCCCCTACTCAGTTCCCTTTCTATCAACATAATAAAAACCATATGTTTTACTCCCTTAACAAGAAGTCATATACAATATTCAAATTCAATCATATAACAACTATCAAAATCAGGATTTTTAAAAGTTCACATTTCGCATGTTGCTCTATTATAAAAAATACACTATGTTTGGAAAATCAACCCATTTTCAGAATACCATTAGTTTCCATGATTCCAACCCTTCCATTTTGAAAACAAATTTATATTTTCAAAAATTGACACATACATACCACAACATAGATAATTATACCCCAATGAAATATAAATCCTAGTGGAAAGTCATTTTGACCATGCATGCCATGCTCATTTCAATGGATAAACCCTCGATTATGAGACATCAAATGACTATTAATGTATTCAAAAACATATGTACCAAACTACCTTGAAACTTGATGTTCAACATAAAAGGGATAGCTAAGTCTTTTATACTATACATTCCATGTTCAAAAAATCCAATTCCATTATACCATCCTTACTCAAGGAAACTACCGTGAATTAATGTCAACACCAAGAAAAATGATGAACACCAATGATGGAACAATTTCATTAAATATTAAGCCAAGGACAAAGAAAAATGATACCACCTATAACATCCCTCCCCATCCCATTGGTTTGAGAGGGTGGAGGAATTATACATGGCCTTAAGAGATGTTTACAGGATACTAATGGTTGCTAATAAAGGAAATACGTATCAAGAATCACGAGGGAATTACTTTCCCTTAAGATCTAATCAACAAAACAAACAAGTCATTATCAAAAAACTACATGATGAATGTCAACAATTAAACCCAAACTATATATTACCATATGATAGCTAACTCTTCTATACCATTCCCAAACTCCAACACAACCAAACATTAAATAACCATATGAGCACCAAAATAGATTACCATGATGAATAATAAATAAAAATCACAAAGAAAAAAAGAGAAACACCACTATTCCACACTAGCCTCCATGTTCCAAGCACCATAGCATTTCCCAATCATAAACACAAACTGTTAGCAATGAGACAATTTACCTTTGCATGTGTCCCAAAATACAGCATCAGCAAAATAATCAAAGTCTCAATGTAGGGGGTGAGTACAAATAGTCATTATGTCTTCCCCAAATGACTTCACTACACATGCTACAAGGATGAAACTGTTACCCCATTTATATAATAAAATTTATATAAAACATTCAATAGTTCAACAAATTACAACCAACCAAACAATAATTTACCAATCCATTCACACCCAGATGATCAAACCATATAAGAATTCCCAAAAACAATTCCATAATCCATTTCACTATTTCATATTAGAAAAACAAATTCCATCTTGCAAAAAACACACTACAAGGCAACCAAAATAATTGAGCTCCCATCAAACCCGTTCACTAAATTTCTAACTAGTGGTACATCTCACCCACATATCATTGATGGTGGCCCTTGCATCCACTATACATCCTATTATTATAGTGGTACTTCACTCACACTTACATGCAATACAATCAAACAATCACACTTAATCAACCAACAAGTACTAACCACTAAATACCCCCTAAAACAGACTATAATTTTCATCATATTCCATTTCAATTCAATAAATCAACATCTTATTGAAAACACCATGGATCCAATTTTTCCATGCCCAAAAACATATAAAAAAATCAACAAGGAAATCTATCTTTTAGAAAAAAATATCACAATCAACCACTAACGATTTTAAAATCAACATTTTTAAATAACACAGCAAAGCCCCTTTTTAAAAAAATCACACATTTTCCCAAATATCCCTTGAATCACCACCAATTAAGTTTCTATAAATATTCAAACATTATTATCACAATTACTTTCATGAATATAAAGTTAATTAAACCAAAACTAGTAGTTTTAACCATGTAAAATCGAGAGAGATGCCACCTACCATTAGAGTTCTGGCTATATCGACCCACAAGAAACTACACCTCAAATCCAACAAACACACCACCAAAACTAATCTTGATCTACTTCCCTATCACCCAAAAGCCATAACATCAACACCCAAGGATAAAATCATAGATCTAGGAAAAAATGGTGTTGATCTAGAAAACTAAGAGAGTGGGACATGTAGATCTTGAGGAAACCACAGTGAACCACGAGAGGAGACTTACCAGAGATGAATCGCCTTCAATTTATGAAAAAACACCTTATATTTTCTTTTAAAAATGTGCTGGAGATCCCCTATAACCCTTGAGAGCCTAAATTCCTAGTTGAGGATCAAGTGGGAGGAATTTTGGACTGAAATGTGGAAACCCTGAGGGAACACGGATTTAAAAACCCTATTTTTATGAGGTATCACTTTTAGTGCACACGGTGTGGAAAAATGTGTGCTAACCGTGCGATGTTGCTGTCTCGAGAGAAGGGGTCTACACAGTTTCCTTGCAAGGTTTGGAAAACCATGTGCAGGCCATGCGTAGCCCACTGTCTCCCCCTAGACAATTTCCTATAGTACCTGCATGGTTTTCCCTAATCATGCTCAAACTATGTGCCCTTGGAAAAGCCTCCAAACATATTAAAATCCATTCTAAAATCTGAAACACTCTTCCTAACTAATCCATGTATATTTAATCACATATTATTTTTTTAAAAATTCTACATTCCACAAACTAGGGGGTGTTACATTAAATTTTGTATCTTTCCACATCATTTAGAGGATTGTCCAATCCCATTAGAGCTGAAGGATAGATTAAATTAATAAAAAAGATTTATATTAAATTTTTGTTACAGGTGATAAAAAGTAAACTACTTCAATTTATAATATTTATGGTGAATCTTTATTTTGGTGGTTATTGATTAATAATATCCAAGTAAGTGAAGATATTTGTTCCTTGGAATGGGATAAATTTATAAAAATATTTCAAAAGAAATATTTTTCTAAGGATGTACTACATAGAATGGAAAAACAATTCATAGAATTTACATAAAATGGGGAATATATTGTGGATTTATATGTTGAAATATTTAACTATTTGGAAAGGTACATCATATACATTATTCAAAATATTAATTGCTGGATAAATTGGTTTTGCGTTGTATTAAAACGACGATGATGAAGGGAATTTGACTCTTGGGATCTCAAATCCATGATAAAATTGTTTAATATGATTAGATATAAGAAATTTATTTTTATAATGATCATATTCTAATGAAAAGTAGAAAAATAATAGTAATAGATATGAAAGAAATGGGATAGTTTTCATCATAGAATATTGAAGGTAAGAAAACCAAATTCACATAATGGGATATGTATAGAAAAAATAATATTTTAGAATGTATTATAATGATGTGAAAGTTCATCCATTTAGGAATGTTTATTGTTATGGATCCTAACATCCTGGGATATGATTTGGGAAGAATAGAGATTCCATATGTATGATGTTTTAGTTACAATGATTTAGGAAATATTTTTAACATGTGTGTGATGATAAATAAATAGGGTGAAAAAAATTATTATTGGATAAAAAATAGTTTGAAAAAATATTAGTAAAAAACATGAGTTTATTTTGAGTCATATGGTAATATAATGGAGGCTCTAAGGATATCGATATTTTT